>OW799235.1:128825336-133625336 GCA_941918925.1 Phyto melanocephala | reverse complement strand
AAATATTTAATAGACAGCGGCTTTTTGGGTTTAAGCTTATATATTTAAACTTTTATATTTCTATTTTAGACTAAATCGTAATTTAATTACTTTTGGAAAAAATTATACAGCTTTTGGTATAAATAATTATTCTTAAAACAAAACTAACAAAATTTAGCAAAAATCAGTGCAATTAAGTTTCGCGATGCTGTTAAAGTTACAGAGTTACCAATTCTCCTGATATTTTTTAAGCTATTGGAAAAAAAATTGTATAGGTACCTTTAGTATTTTCGCTTGTAGATAACTCATAGTTCATTAAATTTATTAATTTCTTTTATTTACAAAAATAATAAAAACAAAATGTGTGCTAACTAACGAGCTGATATCTTTCCCTTTTGGAAATTTTCCGATAAAAAGTTAGAAGCTTGTTAGTATGTACACGGTATGTTATTATGCATAACGCCCCCTATATCAAAAAAGTTCTTGTAACAGAGTCAAATTCTAAATAATATATAATAGGGATCCATTCTCGTTCTGTGAAACCATGAAATGAATAGGCCTTGGTACAAACTTTAGAATAAATTTTAATAAATAAGATAAATAATAAATAACATCAGCTTCGCCAATAATATTATATTACTCTTTAGACTGAACAATTTTTTGATAAATAGGGTTTAAAATAAAATGAACTGTGACTATTTTTTACATTTATAACTGCAAGAAAAGAATAATTTTTCCCCGCTTTTTATTAGGAAATATGTAGGTATCTGCATTGACTTGCACTTCAGGAAATGTTATGTCTTTAGTATTGAAACTCTGAATAAAAAGCGCTCTTCTTAAAGCTTTTGATAATAAAACTTTCACGGTTGCTTAATTTGGTACCACAAATATGATTCATAGGCAGCTTTTACAGTGGCATGGTAGTTGACATGTTTTTTTCTACACACATGTAGAGCTGCATAACAATCGATGTTATTTTTATAGTGTTATTTTTAACGGATAGAATTATGAGAATTTACAAATAGTACCTATTACAAAAATTCGTCGTTCGTAAATTATTGTGTTCTATGTGACATATAAAACCTATACATATAGAACACAATAATTTACGAACGACGAATTGACATCTGATAATATTATTAAAGAAACTACTAATATCACAGTTTTGAGGAAAAGTTGTAAATAAAAACCTCGCATCAACTTGGAAGTTAAAAAAAATTAAAACAATCTCTAAAATAAGTCTTTTAAACAAAAGACGCTTAATGGCTGTTTTGCAAATTTCTAATTATTTAAAAATTTGACGTTCTTTGACACAGTTTTCATCAAAGTACAGAGTTGTAAATAAGTACCTTGTTCTGTATAAGTTTAGATCTTCGGCTAATTAAGGGGTATAGCAAAATTTCACGAAATTTACACTACACTGAACTGCCTTCTCAAAATGTAATTAACGTGCTGTTTGAATAAAAGTTCCCATAGACCATAATATCTAGTAGGAATGAGTTTTTCGTCATGAAGTTTTATTATACCCTTCACCTGTGGTGCACAAGGGTATATATAGATTTGTCATTTCTACAATTTTCATTTCCGACCCCATAAACTATATATTTTCTGAAAGCTTATGAATAGAGGAGTCGATTAAGCCCTGACCGTCTGTCCGTCTGCCCGTGTGTTGGTTGAAATCAACTTTTAGAAGCAACTATATGTTCCTCAGATCAGTTTATAGTATCAATCTCTTGGAAATATCCGGGAATGAATCGCTATTGAAATTCAGCACAATCGCCCGATAACTTTCTGAGATATGAGCAAAAAACCACGACCACCTCGTTTTTTTTCACAATTACAACAACAACAACATGCATGTATACTGGTTATAGTAAACGTGGCATCAAATCCCAGCAGAGGCAAAACAAAAAATTTTTATATATATTATTTATATTTTTTTTTAATATATTTATTTTTAATTTTTTTAAAAAATTTTCTTAAAAAATTTTAAAAAATCCTTCACAATGTTAATTTAGTTTTCTAAAATCTTTTCAATTTTTGCCAATTTGCTCAAATTAATTTCTTTTTATTATTTGTCAATTTGGCCAATTTTTGATTTTGTCGTAATTTGTATTTAAGCTAATTGGGCCTATATTTTTATAATGTAAATAAAACAGATTTTTATTACATTTTTTCCCGACGTTTCGTCAATGTTTTATTGACTTTTTCAAGGGATTTCGTCTATTTTCGTAAAGAAAAAGTAAAAGAAGTAAAACCAAATATAACTTACAATAATATTTTGTTATGTTATTTCTTTTTGTTTTTTACTTTATTTACTTTTGCCATTAATTCATAAAGAAGCTCTTTAGATGTATTCAAAGCTTCTTTATATATTTTGGGATATTTGACGATAGTAATGCAGGTGTGGTGTTTTTTTATTATGGGCGGATTTGGATGTTGATGGCGTAGAAGTTAAATGAGATGTTTTTCGCTTCTTAGGTGCGGGTGATATATATATATATATATATATATATATATATATATATATATATATATATATATGTATTTCTTCACCTTCTAAAACTTCTACCGATAAAAACTCCTAAAAATGTATTTTGGTAAAAACAATTTTGAATAATTTATAGTTAGTGTTGCTGCAAACATTTTTTGAGAATAAGCAAAGTTCAATTACCTCTTAAGGTTCTTGTAATATTTCGTCCGTGGTGTCCAAGTGTTCCGACAATTCAACTCCGGATTCCGGTGTGCATGCACCGGATTCCCGTCAACAGCATCCAACGTTATTATCTGGAGTATTTGTTCCTCTAGTGAATTAAGATCGCGGGAACTGATGCCGTTAAAATGACCTCTAGCAAATTCCAAGTTTGCGGCCATGTATTCCGCCAGCTTTTGCAATTTTGAAATTCATTTCAATTGCAATTATTAAGTTATGTGTTTAATAAGCTTACCTTTGCTTCACTTTTTTGATCAATTTTTTTTAAATATTTCTTTCTTTTGAAATGCACTATTACTACGCTGTTTTTGAATGTGAAATGATTTGACAAATCAAAATGAAGTTTCTCACAAAATTTTAATACAGAAACACAATTTCTCACATATTTCTAATAACTTACGTCAAAAAACATTTGACAGATAATTCTCACACAGTAAAAGTACAGAAACACCTGTGAAAAATGTGACATTTTGTTCAATCCTATCGGTTTTTCGTTAATTCCTTTGTTTCATGTGAAAAGTTTTTGGACGCGAGAGTTACAGAACCGAGGCACTGGTTAGTAGATTATTTCAATACATACTTTACGGATTTCAGTATCATTATAATGTGCGTGTAAGTTAAAACGTGTCGTGTCTCTTTTGATCTTAAAACAATATGTCAATGTATTACGTTCTTAAAGTAATAATCTATTTTCTGTAGAGTATGCCTTACAAAAAAAATATACGATATATACATATTTAATAAACAGTAACACGTTTTGTTAATGTGACATATTTAACGTAACATTACGATACAAATCTACTAACCGAACCATTCGGAGCCGGTAAAAACTGCGACGGCTACATTGCTGAAAAAGTAAGCAGAGGCGACGCACCGCTGTTTTTTTTTGTGATTGACTTGTTTCTTTACATCTTCATTGTCATTTCGAAGTAAAAGCCAAACAAACGAAATTTTTATAAACTAATAATTATATTCATAGAATTTTTTACACAAATGATAAATAACAAAAAGCACCTTTAGCAATTATGTCTACTGATGAAGCCGAAAATGATCATGATTATGCTGCAAGTCGCCTAAGGAGTGAAAATGGAAGTAACAACGTACGTCCCAGGACGGTGCTGAGAATTGTACGACACCGAAGCAATGATTCAGGACAGTCGACGTCGGGAGTTTCAGCTAGATCGGATCATAACTATATAAGTATTTTAGCTGGTGATAACTTAAGCTCTAATGAAATGCCTGTAAACGCCTCTGGAGGTACTGTGGAAAGTGATTATGATATATTTGAAGATGAAAGGGACGATGTAAGCTCAGATACCAATAATGATGACATTACAAATTCTGGCTCCACTACTATGTCGTATGAAACAGGTAAAACCAAGTCCTTGAAAAAGACTACAAAAATAAAGCACGGTGGATAGTACATATGCGATTAATGTTTTTTGTTAATTATATATGTCATGTTATTAGATAACAGATCAATAGATTCAATTGGCACGGTAACAACCATCTCAACTGATCATACACAAACATCAGAGCAGACAAATTCGTCAGAAGCTACTCATTTTTCAGAACAAACTAGTGATTCGCTATCAATGAGATCTTCGCATTCAGAAACAGGTTTGTTATACGTACACATTTTTTAAAAGAAATTGTTATTATAGGATTCCATATTCCACCTTCAGTATCCACAGAAGAAGTTCCGGAGATAATTGCTGTAGCCTCTACTTCACATGAAGCTCAACAACTAAGTAGTACAAACGCTAATACTGAGGATATAAGCTTAAATACAACTTCACCGCCAAAGAAACGTAAACGCTCATCCTTAGATCTAAACGAAATAGGTGGAACACCGAGGGTAAAAGCAGGAAACGAAGCCGATTTAGATGATGATGATGGGCTTACTTGTCCCATTTGTTTGGACAATTGGGAAATGTCAGGAGAACATCGTTTGGCGTCTCTTAAGTGCGGCCATTTGTTTGGTAATTCATGCATTCGTCGGTGGTTGCAAGAAAGTTTTCGGCAGTCAGGTCAAAGAGTATGTCCACAATGCAAAACAAAAGCACATCCAAGAGAAATACGCTATTTGTATGCAAAACGTTTAAGGGCCATAGATCGCAGTGAAGAGCATCGCATGCGAGAGCAATTGATTGAAGTACAAAGCAAGTCTCAGAGTTTGACACTCGAATTAGCGACATTAAAGATGTCTTATGCTCAGGTGACTCAAAAACTAAAAGCATTAGAGGATGACAATGACTCACTCAACATATTACTGAAAAATGGTGGCGGCTACCCATATCTAAAGGCTGTGACTCGGAAGCCATCATTGGTCTATAAACTATTCATGGATCGAAATATTGAAATCTCAAGAGAGCCAGGCTGCCGAGTGCTGACATACGCAAAAGAACACAGTGCTTTAATTTTATCTCAAAAAAGCATTCAGAATCTCTTTCCCGGCTATGGTTTAAGATTTGTCGATACGGTTTCATTCAAACCCACTAATTTTCTACATACCTCCGTTAAACTATTAAGAGATATAAGCCTTTCGGACGACCAGCAGTTATTGGCAGCCGCCAGCATGGAACCTAAGGTTAAACTATTTGACTTGCGAACACTTTCAGTGTCGGCATCATTTAGGCCCGCAGATAAACCTCTATGGTCATGTTCTTTAGGTCGAAGAGATAATGAACACTATATTTATCTGGGATCCCAGCATGGCAGCATTTATGTATATGACACACGATCTCCGGACACATTTTTAAACGAGCATCAAGCTGAATGCGACTTTAGCCCAGTTATACAAATAGCCTGTATACCAGCTAACCAAATATTTCCTTGTGGAGGTTTTCTTGTTTGCAAACTTACATCTTTGTGGTTTTATGAGCATTCAGGAAGGACGACATGCTCAACACGGCTTCCAATTGAAGGTCGTTTTATATCAATGAATTTTGATCCTGTCCATTTTAAATTACTGATCCAAACTCGAAGTTGCCTGCGTTATCCCCGTGCACGTTATATTCTCGGAAATCTGAATAAAATCAATGACATTCCCGTTTTTGAAGTTCATGTAACTTTTTTCGCTTCAACTAATAGTCCTGTGATGGCTAGATGTTCTCAAATAGCTGTAGAATCCAATACGCTTGTAGCAGCTTATATACAAGACTCAAAATTATTATCACTGTATGATTCCAATCGTGAACAATGCGTACAATCATTGCCAGCGCAAGATATAGTTTACGATACTTGCCCAATCTACTCAAAAGATTTTACTTATTTAGCCGCCTTAACTGAAACGAAGTGCAGACTATATAAATTAAACGCCACATAAAAATATTTTCACTAGCTACTTAAGTTTAAATATAAGTGTTTTTAAATTTAATCCATCAAAACTGATAAATATGTGTGTAAATACGTAATTTTTTTATTTAAATTTTTTGGTTTTTTTACCTTTTTTTTCCTTTTAATGTTAACAACAATTATTTTAACTTAGGTCTTTTTATACCCTTCACACAGTGAAAAAGGGTATATATACGTTTGTTATTCCGTGTGAAATTTCTACAATTTTCATTTCCGACCCCATAAAGTATATATTTTCTGAAAGCTTATGAATAGGGGAGTCGATTAAGAACTGTCAGTGTGTCAGTCTGTCCGTGTGTATGTTGAAATCAACTTTTTGAAGCCCCCCAATGTCGCCTGGACCCGGGTGGGGTATTAAAATATCAGAAATATTCGGGAGTAGATCGGTATTGAAAATTAGAAACATCGGTACATAAACAACTGAGATATGAGCAATAAACCACGACCACCTCAATTTTTTTTTCACAAAAACAACATTACAACAACAACATACATACATACAAACATGTATACTGGTTAGAGTAAAAGTGACATCGAATCCCAGCTGAGCCAAAAAAATTTTTTTTTAATTTTTATTTTTTGTTTGTTTTATATTTATTATTTACTAGCCAATCCCGGCGCGCGTTGCTACGCCCCTTCATGAATTTTAATCGCATTCTAAATTTTAATCGAATATCAAGTGCAAGGCTAAAAACTATAACTTTTTCTTTATGAGCGTGGCACTGCCCACTTTTCTAATGACGAAAGTGTAAAGTCATGACAGCTCAGTATGTTTGCAAAGTTTCAGAAAATTCGGTCCAGTGCAAGTAGCTAAAACTGATAACTAATTTTTTATGGGCATGACCCCGCCCACTTTTCTAATCATAAAATAATATGGTTATGACAGCTTAATATGTGTGCAAAGTTTCAGAAAAATCGGTCCAGTGCAAGTACCTCAAAATTAAAACTTTTTTAGGGGCGTGGCCCCGCCCACTTTTCTTATTACAAAATTATTTAGTCATGACAGCTCGATATGTGTGCAAAATTTCAGAAAAATCGGTCAAGTGCAAGTAGCTAAAACTGATAAGTAATTTTTATGGGCGTGGCCCCGCCCACTTTTTTCCATCCATAAACATTCCCTGGTATGTGTACAACAACTTGCCAAATTTTGAGTCCGATCGGTTTTACAGTTTCGGAGTCTATAGCTAACACACACACAGAGTTTCACTTTTATATATATAGATATTAATTATTTTTTTTTAATTTTTTTTCTTAATTTTTTTAACATTTTTTTTTAATTTTTTTAACATACATACGTAAATTTATAATTTTACAATGGGATGTTTTTATATATGTATGTACGTATTTCATATGAGATGAATGGTGATACAAACTACTGTTATTGCATGACTACACGTTGTGAAGGGTATATATGCGGCCGAATATAGCACTCTTACTTGTTTATAATAAAAATATTGTTTTTAATTTTATTATTTGTCTCAATATTTCTCTATTCTGTTGTATAGCATCATCAGGATAATAATATTTGTTTAGATTTTTATATTAAAACTGTATTAATAAAATTTAAAATTATTGAAATCTAAACAAATACTAATTTTCTGATGACTCTATACAACGGAGAAGCGAATGCAACAAATAAAAAAAAAATAAAACAATATTTTTATTATAAAAAAGACTTTAAGATAAAATAATTATTTTTATTTTTGAAATTTAAGGTAGTGCTGGGTAATATTAGATATTTCCGTGTGCGAAGTGACATTTTTTTATAAAATGGTTAGCATTTATTATGGCATGTATTTACTATGACTTTTGTGTGAATTGTGTTAGAAGAGACCAGTCTCTTGATGAAATCAAGCTGTTTTCAAATATGTAATTCAAATTTTTACTTTCATCTACTCATACAGCGTTAATGCAATTAAAAATACTTTTTATATAAGCGTACCCTGATTTAGTCGATTTTTTTATTCAGACCATACTTGTTCATGTACAAAATTAATTTATAAAAAAAACACTTGTTTTGGTTAACATTTGTAATAAAACAAAACTTTACGTTTCAGCCAAGAAAAAAAACGATCAGCTACCTTATTGAGGTTAGTAATGCCCTAAGCTTATAAAAAATTCTCTTTTTTGCTACACCCACCATTTTTCCCCTTTTTTCTAACACTTTTTTTAATTTTTAAAAATATAATTATTTTTTTTTTATTTCTGTATTCATTACAACTTCTCCAAACAACCCCCTATAATGCTATTATAATTTCACACCAACAAAAGTAGGCTGTGTTGCACATGATAGTAAGCAAGAAGAGTGCTATATTTGGCTGTGCCGAATCTTATATTCTGTTAACACAGTTTGCACCATTATGTGGTTTTGAATGTGCCTTGCTGTGACCAAAACACATGAAAGCATGGTGCATGAAAGTAAATTCCTTACCCTGCATTTACATATGAAAGTAATTTTATGAAATTTCTGTGCACGTATTGTAAATAAAAATTTTTATGAAATATACCACTTTTATGTAAATTTCTTGTGCGTTTACACAGAAAAGTGAAATTTCATTTTAAAAATGTCGTCGAAGCGTAGCGTAGCGCAATAATTGCTATACATTGTACGTTGATGAGCTTAATTTGCCACCATTTTTTTTACTAACTATTGAGTTACCAAGAATATTTCATATACAAATTTAAAAGGCAAATTTGCTTTCTTGAAAAAATCGTTGAAATCTGAGTGGAAAGTAAAATAAATGTGAGTGAGTTAGTGAAGAAGTGTGTTTTGCGAATTTCATGAAATTACTTTCATGTGTAAATGTTGGCAGAAACTAAAATGTCAAATTGGTAATCATTGTCGCCTACTTAAACTTTGTATACAAATTTGCAGGATTGTGATTATAAATTATGCCTATAAGGCGCTGAGACCTACATAATTTAAGATTATAATTGTACTTGGAAAAAAAAAATATATAAAAATTGTAATTTGTATTATTTTGTGTAAGTATGAAAAAATTTTTAAAATTTGTTTTATTTTATTGATTCTTCATTTACATAACTGAGCTTATAAGGACGTATATGGTTAACAAGTATATATAAGGAATAAAATTTTAAAATAATTTTATTAAAAATTAATAATAATAATTTCCATTTATTTCCTTTTAAATTTATGTATGTAATATTCTTGGCCACGCTGAAGAAAGAAAAAAATAGAAACAAATTTAACACATCAAAGTATAGCGATTATGGCAACCAAGGCAAATTTATTCATCAGATAGTCCCGATTCGTCAGCTGATTATTTTTTTGTCTGCTTTTAAAGAAAATACAAAATGAACTTTCAGTTTCCTATGTAAAAGAATAAGAGATTTTAATAAAAGTAGTCTGTCTTATTGAAATTTGTATTTGTAATACGTATACAGAAATTTCAACAAAGCACTTTCTTGTGTGTAGGGTTAGAAAATCGATAATCTGGGGTCGAATTACGGCATTCGATAACTATCGAAATTTTACTCGAACGATCGAGTTTGCTGTGCTTTAGGTATAGAGATTCTAATACAAGATTTTACAATTTCGATCACGTTCGAATGCCGTAATTCGGCCCCTGCTATTTGAATTTTCAAAATATTTTTTTATCAATATCTTTGTTTGTAACCTACCCATTGATCGTAATTAATATTTTTAAGAAATTACACATAGAATGACAAACATGTATACATATTTTTTTTTTGTTTATTTTTTTTTCTACTTTTTTTTAAGTTTTTTATATATTTTTTGTTTTAATTTTTTTTTTTTTGAAAAACACGTAAACTAATTTATAATTTTACAATGGGATGTTTTAATATATGTATGTTTTTTATATGTGTGTATGTACGTATTTCATATGAGTAGCATTTTTTCCTCTACAATCCAAGCATAAAATATATTTAAAGAAAGTCCTTTTAATTGCCATTGGTTTATAAGTGCTTTTACAAAAAACCGTTCTAAAACTAATAAATCGTAAAGGTTGGAAGTTGTAATGGGTGGCATCATTAAATCTATCGTGCGAAGTGACGTTGGTGACGTGGAATAATCGTAATCAACTTTGTTAACAAAAAAAATTAATAATAATCTGTGGTGTAATGTTAAAAAATAATTACGAATAGCAAAATATACTTTTGATTCAATTGTTCTTCGTATGTTCTTTTGAAAAAATTACTACAAAAAGAAAATATAATTTATACATTTAAATATGCTGACCAACTTCGAATCGAAATCAGCCCGTGTGAAAGGCTTGTCTTTTCATCCGAAAAGGCCATGGATATTAGTTAGTTTACATAGCGGTGTAATTCAATTGTGGGACTATCGCATGCATACACTTTTAGAGAAATTCGACGAACATGATGGTCCAGTACGTGGCGTAGCTTTTCATCAGCAAATGCCTCTGTTTGTTTCCGGTGGTGATGATTACAAAATTAAAGTATGGAACTACAAGCAGCGGCGGTGTATCTTCACTTTATTAGCTCATTTAGATTATGTTCGCACCGTGGCTTTTCATCATGAATACCCATGGATTCTTAGTGCTTCTGATGATCAGACTATTCGTATTTGGAATTGGCAGTCGCGTAACTGTATTTGTGTTTTAACTGGTCATAATCATTATGTTATGTGCGCTCAGTTTCATCCTACTGAGGATCAAATTGTTTCGGCATCGCTTGATCAAACAGTACGAGTTTGGGACATATCAGGTCTTCGAAAGAAAAATGTAGCACCTGGCCCTGGTGGATTGGATGACCACCTCAAAGGCCATGCTGGTACTGCTGATTTATTTGGGCAGGCAGACGCTGTAGTTAAACATGTTTTAGAGGGACATGATCGTGGTGTAAACTGGGCCAGTTTTCATCCAACGTTGCCATTAATTGTTTCAGGTGCTGACGATCGGTTAGTTAAGCTATGGCGTATGAATGAATACAAAGCCTGGGAGGTAGATACATGTCGTGGTCACTACAACAATGTTTCGTGTGTACTTTTTCATCCACGCCAAGATCTAATAATATCGAACGGCGAGGATCGTAGTATACGTGTTTGGGATATGACAAAACGTCAATGCCTATATACATTCCGCCGTGATGGTGAACGTTTTTGGGTCTTAACTGCTCACCCCACTTTAAATTTGTTTGCTGCTGGTCATGATGGAGGTAAGTTATATTATTAAACCATTGTATAAAAAAAGTTTCAAAATAATAGTTTTTACAGGTATGGTAGTCTTTAAACTGGAAAGAGAACGCCCTGCTTATGCTGTGCACGGAAATATTCTTTACTATGTAAAAGAACGGTTTTTAAGAAAACTTGACTTTACTACAACTAAGGATACAGTAGTAATGCAATTGCGGGGTGGTGGCAAATCACCGGTGCATAGCATGTCGTATAATCCAGCATTAAATGCTGTTCTTGTGTGCACACGCACCAACAATCTAGAAAATAGCACATACGATTTGTGTCAAATTCCTAAAGATGCCGAATCTCAAAGTGAAAATGACAGCAAACGCTCGTCTGGTATTACAGCCATTTGGGTTGCCCGTAATCGTTTTGCCGTACTCGACCGTAATCAACAACTTGTTATTAAAAACTTTAAAAATGAAGTTACCAAGAAAATACCGACATTCTGCGAAGAGATTTTTTACGCCGGCACAGGAATGTTATTGATACGTGATCCAGAGTATGTAACACTTTACGAAGTACAACGTTTGGTATCTGTAGGTAGTATTAAGTTAGCCAAATGTCGTTATGTTGTTTGGTCTCCTGACATGTCACTTGTTGCATTGCTATGCAAACATTCGGTCACTATTTGCGACAGACGTTTACAATACTTGTGCACGATTCAGGAGAATTGTCGCGTTAAATCGGGTGCATGGGATGATTCGGGAGTTTTTATTTACACAACTAGCAACCATATTAAGTACGCATTAACAAATGGTGATCATGGAATAATTCGTACATTAGATCTGCCCATATATTTGACTCGAGTCAAAGGTAACCAAGTATTTTGTTTAGATCGTGAGTGTCGTACAAGAGTGCTTCATATCGACCCTACAGAATATAAATTTAAACTAGCCCTTATAAACCGTAAATACGACGAAGTTTTGCACATGGTGCGCAATGCCCGTTTGGTTGGCCAAAGCATTATAGCATATTTACAACAAAAGGGTTACCCTGAAGTGGCTCTACATTTTGTAAAAGACGAAAAGACACGGTTTGGACTTGCCCTCGAATGTGGTAACATAGAAATAGCACTGGAGGCCGCTAAAGCTCTCGACGACAAAGAATGTTGGGAACGCCTAGGTCAAGCAGCGCTTTTACAAGGTAACCACCAAATTGTAGAGATGTGCTATCAACGTACGAAGAATTTTGACAAATTAAGTTTTCTTTATCTTATTACTGGTAATTTGGAGAAATTACGTAAGATGAACAAGATTGCTGAGATTAGAAAGGACGTATCGGCTCAATATCAGGGAGCTTTACTATTGGGAGATGTCAAAGAGCGTGTCAATGTTCTTAAGAATTGCGGCCAACTATCGTTGGCTTATTTAACTGCAGCAACACATGGACTAGATGAGCAGGCTGCTGCATTAGGCGAAGTTATCGCTCAGGAAGGAAGTACTTTGCCTGAGGTTGATCCGAAAGCAAAATTGTTGAAGCCACCAGTTCCAATACAACAGGTTGAAACTAACTGGCCTTTATTGAGTGTATCTAAGGGCTTTTTTGAAGGAGCCATGTTAACCCGTGCCAGTACTAGTGCGACAGCTAGACAAGCCTTAAATGTTAATGCTGACGCAGCTTTAGATGTTTCTACTGGTGATGGATGGGGTGCAGATGCTGAGCTGGGTCTTGACGAAGATGGTGAGGATGAGATGCATGATGCTCTTAATACTGAAGATGGTGCTAGTGGTGTTGAAGGCGTTGGAGAAGATGGAGCTGGCTGGGATGTGGGGGATGATGATTTAGTCGTTCCGGAAGAACTTGCCTCTAAAATAAAAGCTTCAGCTCTCGATAGTGGATATTATGCAGCACCAAACCGAGGGCAATCACCTCCTCAACATTGGGCCCATCACTCACCTTTAGTATTGGATCATATAAAGGCTGGTTCGTTTGAAACTGCATTCCGTATGCTTAACGAGCAATTGGGTGTAGTTAACTTCCAGCCTTTTAAAACGCTGTTTATGCAAAACTACAGCTGCTCTAGAACTAGTTTTACAGCGGTGCCAAATTTACAATCATTGATGGCACATCCCTTACGCAACTACGTCGAAAATATTACCAAAAACCAACGTCCAGCATTGGGCATCAAGTTAAATGACTTGGTACAAAGACTACAATCTGGCTATCAATTGACCACTGCTGGAAAATTCTCCGAGGCCGTAGAAAAATTTCATTCAATCCTAATAAGCATTCCCTTCTTGATAGTCGAAACTAAACAAGACATAGCTGAAGCACAACAACTACTAAAAATTTGTGCAGAGTACATACTTGGCTTAAAGATGGAAACTGTTCGAAAGGGTCTTCCAAAATCGTCAGTAGATGAGCAAAAAAGGTTGTGTGAAATGGCTGCCTACTTTACACACTGTAAGCTACAGCAAGTACATCAAATTCTTACTCTCCGCACTGCTCTTAACATGTTCTTTAAGCTCAGAAACTACAAAACAGCTGCGTCATTTGCCAGACGACTCTTAGAGTTGGGTCCACGGCCTGAAGTTGCTCAACAAGTTCGTAAAATCTTACTGGCATGTGAAGTAAATCCAGTCGATCAACATCATCTGCAATATGAAGAGTTTAATCCATTTAATATATGTGGTATCAGCTTTAAACCCTTGTATCGTGGTAAACCAGAAGTGAATTGTGGCTTCTGTGACTCATCTTACGATCCTCAATATAAGAACCAGATTTGCACTGTCTGTGAAGTGAGCCAAATTGGCAAGGATTGTATTGGATTAAGGATATCTAATCTTCAATTTCGTTAAGCTATTATAAACACCTATACATGAAATAGTTGTACACTTTTATATATTTTATTAAAGTTTGCAATGATATATTAGTTTGGCACAATATTTAGTTTAAAAAAAACACGTTTTTTAAGCATTTCATTTACATTGTCTATCTGATTGATTATACAAGGAAACCAAATTTAATTTTTTTTTGTGTTGACTGGAACATAATTTCAGTTTTTTTTTTAACAATTTGAGGTCACTGATTTCAAATCAAATTTTCGTTTTTCTTCATCAACTCGCATTTTAAGTAATCGTATTTCTGACTTTTTAAAAGTTCAATAATCACAAATTTACTCCTCATTTCAAAATTGCTTTTTTGAAGGTGTAATTTTTACCTTTGAAAAACAATCAAACTTTTGAAAAGCGCAAAGAAAATTTACTGAGAAATGGTTGTTGAAAAAAAAAAATTTATTTAAAAGTGAAAAAGTGTAAAGTTTTATTACTTTCATGTAAAGCCACATAACTTATGAACAAAATGAGATATCGATCATAAAAATCGATGAACGCGTTTCGCTTTTATTCACAATTAAGTGAAAGTACCTCATTTTGAAATCTAGGAAAAAACGTTAATTAAGTGTTACAAATCGCTAAATATACATACATTAGAGCCTTTGCACAGTAGTATTTAAAAAAAAAATATATAAAAACAAAAGTTGTTGATCGATTTAAACGAAATTGGCTCGTTTTGTTCGGAACATATTTTTCCCTGCGCTCGCAAAAAAATAACGGGATTTTTGTCGTTGAATATATTTTTTTAGAAGTATTAAAAATTTTTGAAATTTAGTTTAAAAATACATTTTTCTTTCACAACTTCCCCGATATCTCTGAAAATATTGTTATTTTAAATGTCAAATGTGCAAACAAAAAACTTCTGTCCTAATTACCTGATGAATAAATGGACCTTGATTGAAAAGGTAAATTTCAATATCCGTTATTAAAATATTCAAGCTACGAAAATAAAATATTTTTTCTTATTACTTATATGCTGCATGCATTTAGTGTTTTATAGTTTAGTGGCCTTTGGGGGTTTTTATCTTTATTTGTTTAAAATAAAATATTAAACACCTCTTAGCTTAGAATATTCTTAGCCGATCACCGCAGGTATCCGAATTGTTATGACAGCACAATAAACATACCATACAAAGCCGCATTATTTTAGGACAGTATTTACTTGAAAAGTAAAAACAATTTCTTTAAACTATTGTAAAATCATAGAACAATATGACATGTAGGGATACGTTGTGAATATAGTGAATTTAAATGGACTTCGTTAAAAAATGAACTAGTTTGTTTGCAAAAATATATAAAAGTAACGAGTCGAGAACAAGTCTTTTGCAAAATAATCAAATATGTGGATAAAACACATTTCTGGTAACACTGCTTCGTATAAACAAATGTTGATAAACCTATTGGCAGCATTGTAATAAACCGCAAAAATGTAAGTATAACAAATTTTTTTATTAAAAAAGTCATCAACGAAAAATTTACAAAGCTAGTGAAATCGTTCTTTTCCAAAAATATATTAATAGGTTTAATTTACAAAAGTAAAACAATTTTTACAGTTAAATTTTGTTAACCAGTGTAAAGAAAAACATCAAAAATTGCTGCTCAACACAAGTGGGACTATTCCCAAACAAGTCTTTGTTGTTTTTTTGAGAACCAAAACACCATGAACGAAGCAGCCTTAGCTGGTATGATACCGTACGATACAATTGGTCTTTATGAACAACCTAAGCCACGTTTTATATTTAAAATGCCTCGTGTCGTGCCAGACCAAAAGTCCAAATTCGAAAGTGATGAACTATTTCGTCGTTTAAGCAGGGAAAGTGAAATCCGCTACACAGGCTATCGAGAACGAGCTCTAGAAGAACGTCAAATACGTTTTCAAAATGGCTGCCGAGAAGGTCATACCGAGATTTCATTTGTTGCTTCTGGCACAAACCTGCAGTTGGTGTTTAATGCCACCCAAAACCCTTACATACACGACAAGGAGTGCGAATTTGAAAAGGAACCGGGAAAAGTGCACATCAAATCATATTTTATTATGAATGGTGTATGCGTGCGTTTCCGTGGTTGGCTAGATTTGGAACGTCTTGATGGTGTGGGCTGCTTAGAATATGATGAACGCAGAGCAATACATGAAGATGCAATATTGCGCGATCAAATTGATCGTTATAATCAAAGGCTGCGAGAATTTGAAGATTCCAAAAGAGCTTACCGAGAAAATAGACCCGAAGATATGGATGCAGTACGCCGAGGTGTCGCTTCCGGTGGTATAGGAGTTGGTGCTACAAGCATGTGGCGGCGTTAAAAATATTAAAATATATACATAAATATTTAACATTAAATTAATTAATTTTACTACCATCAATCTTATTTTAAGATTTTGCATTTGATAAACAAGGGGGCATTAATTAAAAATTTTTAAAATTTGTATTTCACGAAAAATCAACCAGCAACAATTATATTTATCCGCTGTAAAAATTGCACCATTTGACAAACTTTAGAATTTATAAAAAAAGAGTATTTTTTGAGTTTTGCAAAAGTTAACAAACGAATCATATTGAAATTGAAATCCGAAGCTTTTGAACAGCAACATGTATAATGTTCTGTGTGTGATCGTTTTGTCAATCATTTTCAAAATAATTATTCAATCGTTTTTGACAAATTTTGTTTCACAGTTGTATAACATTGTTTTTAATTTCTAGTATGCTTTTTAAAATTTAATAATTTGAGATTGGTTTTAAAATAATTTTCAAAATTTATCGGAATTTATCGTTTTTAAAAAGGATTGTTTTCCCTCAGGTGTATATGGATTTTTTAATTCACCTAGAATACAATAAAAAAGTTTTTGGACCCTCTTGTTAAAAAAATGCAATAAAATTACGTTATATAACAATACATACCTATATGAAATAAATCCAAGAAAAGCCAGATATAAAAATTTTTGTATAAGGGGAGTTCGATATTAACAGTGTACTGGCCGCTATACATTATATGGTTTGTATGATGATGTTTTGTAGCATAAATGTTTAGGTTGAAAAGGTTGCATTAAAAAGCCCAAAACCATAAAATGTATACCCATATGCCAAAATTGGCATGTTGTGCGCCTTGACCACATTCTTCTATGCTAAAGCTGATGGAGAAAGCATTTTCTAAGTGAAAATATCCACGAAATTTGTACAAATTAATTAAAATGTTTGAACTGTTATGGATATGATCATACAAATTCCTAAAGCGGTGAATATACAAGCTCTTCATTACTTTATTATTAAAGAATATGTTAAATATTAATTAATTTTAAAAATGGTTTATTTTATTTATCATTATAACATAATAAATACTTGTAAGTTTGTAACTCAATCACGCAAAAACGGCTAAATGAAACTAAATGAAATTCGACTCTCGGACAAAAACTCATGGGCTACCATTTATCATATACAATATTCAAGCCAATTCGCGGAAATATAAGAAAATTTTTTTTTCAATTTAGTTATTTAGTCGGTTGTTTAAAGGCCTCAATTGCCCAAAATTTAAGCTACCTTTTGTTCCGAAAACTAGGAGGCCAGCTCCCCTTGTGCTAAACATTCGTGGTCTCTGTATTAAACAATTAATACAAAGAATCAATCAAATTTTACTATTTTTATAAGGGGTCCGCCATCTAACTATCATCTTTTCAGATAAAGCTCATTTTGATCTTGGCGGGTATGTAACCAAGCAAAATTGTCGCATTTTGGACACAGAAAACCCGCACGCATACATTGAAAAGCAAATACACCCAAAACGAGACACTGGTGCGGATTTTGGTTCAGAGGAATAATTGGGCCATTTTTCTTCGAAAATGAGCAAATAGTGGCCGTAGTCAATGGCGATCGTTATTGAGCCATGTTGAACGAATTTTTGTTAGGAAAAATTTAAGAGGATATTGGCAACATTTGGTTTCAACTGGACGGTGCTACGTTCCACACAGCCGAAGCTACACTTTTTTTATAGCATTTAAAAAAAAAAGTTATTTGGCGGACCCTTTATACATATATATATTTATATCTATATATGTATGTGTACTAAAATGTTTCCTTGGGAATCGTTTGTACATTCTCTTAAACAGAATTTAAATCTTACCAAAATACTGACCCTTCAATTCATTTTCGAAATGCCTATAAGCATAAATTTGTCTCTGCTGTTCTTTAGATTTGAATCCTTTCGCACAAACTTCTAGTCGGCTCCACGCATTTGTAGGGAATACAGCTTGCGATGAGGATAAGGGCTTTATATTACGAAAATAAATTAAGCATATCGAAACAACTTATCCATTCCTGATATACGAATTTGCCTTGACAGAAAAGATCCAATCAAGGCATATTCACCATGAATTCGCCTTGCATTCAATAAAAAGTTGTTTTGTTGTATCAATTCGCCGTTGCATATACCATTAGGAATATGCCTTAATCCCAACGTTTTGAAACTTAATTTCTTTGCAGAAAAGTTTGAAAATTTTCTTAACTTCATTTAAAAATATTGTTACGTTTATACCTTTTATAAACGTTGGATTATTTCCTTTAAATATACTTTGAGTTCTTTTATTGCAGTCAAAAACAGTTAAAAATAGTTATAAAATTAAGATACACTCAGATATTGTTTTTATATCACTTTACTTATTACACTTATGGTTACACACTTTAATTATCAAACTCACTTTGATACACACTTTACAAGCTCTATTGTAATACTGATTATGTTAGCTGTGTTGTTCGGCTATTTATAGTTACATAGTGGTGTTCGGTAACATTCGACAAAGTTCTCGTATGTACATTCTAGTACATTCGAAAACCGTTACATTTAAATTAAGACGTTAAGTAATATGCACGAATAATAGAAGTGCCTAAAAGTATGCTTCACATAATAACAAACATCATTTTCGAACAATCAGCGAAATAAACTAATAGAAACAAGTAACAGTGCTATATTCGGCCGTGCCGAATCTTATATACCCTTCACAACGTGTAGTCATGCAATAACAATTGTTTGTATCACCATTCATCCCATATAAAATACGTGCATACGTACACGTTAGAATAAATGTGGCATCGAATCCCAGCTGAGCCAAAAAAATTTTATTTTATTTTATTTAATATATTATTTATATTTTATTATTTTTTTTTATATTTTTTTTAAATTTTTTTTTAAATTTTTTTAAAATTTTTTTTTTTAGTTTTTTTATTATTTTTTTCTTATTATACCCTTCACCTGTGGTGCACAAGGGTATATATAGCTTTGTCATTCCGTTAGTAATTTCTACAATTTTCATTTCCGACCCCATAAAGTATATATTTTCTGAAAGCTTATGAATAGAGGAGTCGATTAAGCCCTGACCGTCTGTCCGTCTATCCGTCTGCCCGTCTGTCCGTGTGTTGGTTGAAATCAACTTTTAGAAGCAACTATATGTTCCTCAGATCTGTATATGGTATCAATCTCTTGGAAATATCCAGGAATGAATCGCTATTGAAATTCAGCACAATCGCCCCATAACTTTCTGAGATATGAGCAAAAAACCACGACTACCTCGTTTTTTCTCACAATTACAACAACAACATACATACATAGATACATGTAAAAAACATACCAAACAAAAAAAATTACAAAAAAAAAAAAATATTAAAAATAAGAAAAAAATAATAAAAAAATCTACAAAAAAAAATTTTTAAAAAAATTTAAAAAAAAAAATCAAAAAAAATTTTTTAAAAATTTTTCTAAAAAAATTTTTTAAAAAAATTTAAAAAAAATATAAAAAAAAATAATAAAATATAAATAATATATTAAATAAAATAAAATAAAATTTTTTTGGCTCAGCTGGGATTCGATGCCACATTTACAAACAATTGTTATTGCATGACTACACGTTGTGAAGGGTATATAGGATTCGGCACGGCCGAATATAGCACTGTTACTTGTTTTTAATATTTTTTTTTTTGTAATTTTTTTTGTTTGGTATGTTTTTTACATGTATGTATGTATGTATGTTGTTGTTGTAATTGTGAAAAAAATGAGGTGGTCGTGGTTTTTTGCTCATATCTCAGAAAGTTATGGGGCGATTGTGCTGAATTTCAATAGCGATTCATTCCTGGATATTTCCAAGAGATTGATACCATATACAGATCTGAGGAACATATAGTTGCTTCTAAAAGTTGATTTCAACCAACACACGGACAGACTGGCAGACGGACAGACGGTCAGGGCTTAATCGACTCCTCTATTCATAAGCTTTCAGAAAATATATACTTTATGGGGTCGGAAATGAAAATTGTAGAAATTACAAACGGAATGACAAAGCTATATATACCCTTGTGCACCACAGGTGAAGGGTATAATAAAACTACAGTAACTTAAACTACTACAACTAAAATAAATTATAATGTAAATTAAGCTACTTAAACATAAATCTGTAACAATATCTTTATAGGCATTTTGCCTATTTATGCTTCAAAATTATAAAAGAGCCGATTTGCTGATTTTAACAGAAAATCGCATTTTTCGTAGATGACAAGTGAATTGGCCATCAAGATTGTGCGATTTAACACCTTTAGACTATTTTTGTGTGTAGTGTTTTGAAATCAAATTTGAACAACAAAAATCTCACGACAGTTCAAAAGCTTAAAACAACATTATCGAGATATCAGCCATTGGCAACAGTTTATTAAAAAATGTGATTGCGAATTTTAGTAAATGATAAGGAACCGGTTGAACTAGTGGTGGAGGACACTTGAACGACATAATTTTAAATTTTTAACCGTAACCTATTTGTAATAAACAAAAATTAAAATTTACTGTTAATCATTTTTATTTGACTCAGGTTCATTTATTCTATTATCTAATTTCCTAAAACATTTTCTAAATTAAATTAAATTGTAATCATTTTAAGAATCTTAACATTATTCCAAAGTTATCCGAGTAAAATGCATTTTTGGAGCCAGCTATGATTTCATCATCAGGGGCTCAATTCTCGTTCTGTGAAACTGTGAAATGAAAAAGTTTTTGCATAGCAAAGGGTTTGGTGGTACCATATGATATTACACACAAAAACTTTTCATTTCATAGTTTCATAGAACGAGAATTGATACCCAGCACTCTTTATCGGTATACTCATATATAATTTAAATTAGTATTTATTTTACAATTAAATAAAATTAGAATTTGGGAATCAAATTATCATATTATTTTATAATCGTAATACAATAAAAACAAATAAAATATTTGTAATATCTGAAACTTTTTTGTTAATATTATATATGTATATTCCTTAAGTTTGCACACCCTTTACTTTTTTATACCGTTTTAAATATTTTCACGCGTTTTGAGTTCCAAGAGTTGGCATCACTGTGTGTTTATTTTCAGTTTCTTATGCTGCACGTGGGATATTATATTATTATTGAAAGAAGTTGTTTATTTTAGTTTTTTCATTGAAAATGGCAGTTCCTAAAATCCAGTCAAATGCAAAACCGAAGAAAATATTATTTGATGATGATGGCGAGGTTGTCAGTGAAAAACTTAAAAAAATCAATGAGAATAAAAAGCAAAAACAATCTTTGAAATACATAGACGGGCAGAATGAAGAATTGAAATGGGATGATGATACACAAAATGTTTTTAAATCCGATGAGAAGGAGGTTGAGGATTTTTTCTCAATGCAGGAGAAAAAAAATTCAAAGCAAACAAATGCAAAAAGCAAAAAAGAAACAGTTGTAAATAAAAAGTGGTATTTAACGGTAATATATAAGATTTCGGTAATAATATCTATATCCTTACTAAATTCGTATCTCTTAGTACAACCAATTTCCTGTTAGTGAAGATATTGTAGATATGAAAGATAATGACCAGATGGAATTGTATAATATATGCCGCTCCTCTTACGATCTGGAAAAAATTACATTTTCAAAACGTAAATATAGTTTTTAGATCTAAGGGCAAGAGCTAAATAATATTGTGTTTGTGTTACAGAAAATTCATCTGATGCAAGGTGGCTACAAACTGCTCTACACAAAGGCACTGCCAAAGATCGTGCTAATGCAGGCGCGTTATTGGTTACCACTAATCCCTTAGCTAATCTTGAGGCGCTATCAACACTTGTAGGCTTTACAAAGTTATCGAATAAATCAAGTGCTGAAGTAATAACGGTAGTAAGAGATTTATGGAAAGAGGTGTTGCTACCTCCGCATCGCAAGCTGTATTCTCTACAAATGCGTGGAGCCGACTGGAAGTTTGTGCGAAAGGATTCAAATCTCACTAAAGAACAGCAGAGACAAATTTATGCTTTTTGGCATTTCGAAAATGAATTGAAGGATCAGTATTTTGGTAAGATTTATACTCTGTTTAAGAGAATGTTCAAACAATTCCCAAGGAAAAATTTTAGTACACAAATATAGATATAAATATATATATGTATATTTATATTGATTTTTTATACGTTTGGTTTGATTTTACCATTCTAGAGTTTCTTAAAAACATTCAACAAGCTATCCAGACGGGACAGGAAAACAATAAAATTGTTTCAATAGTAACTGCTTCGCAACTATTATCATATGCTCCTGAAAAAGAACAAATGTTATTGACCATGCTGATTAATAAGTTGGGTGATCCAGTGGCTAAAATTGCCTCAAAAGCTTTACACCATTTGACTGATGTGGCCAAAAGGCACCCAAATATGTGTGGTGTGATTGTTAATGAATCTGAGAAATTACTATTTCGTAATAATATTTCAGAGCGAGCCCAGCACTTTGCACTTTGCTACTTGGCCAGTATAGCGCCAGCAGGTCGACCGGAAGTTTGCACTAAATTGGTACATATTTGCTTTTCTCTTTTTAAAGTATTGGTTCAGAAGGGAGCAGTTAATAATCGCACAATGCAGGCCATATTACGCTGCTTACAAAAAGCTATATTGGAAGCTAAACCACCATCAGGTAGCAATGAATTGTTAAGCAGTGAAATGCAGGATACTATCTATCGTTTGGTACACTTGGCCGATATTCAGGTGTCCATACAGACCCTCGGTTTATTATTGCAGCTAGTTACAGTCAACACCGAAAAAAGCAATCGATTTTATAATGCCTTATACATTAAAATGGTTGACATGAAGCTTACAACAATTGGCGTTAAAAGTGCAGCCCAACTGCTTCACATTCTCCATAGGGCGATCTATATCGATAGTAATCTGCCTCGTGCTCAAGCTTTTCTTAAACGTTTGCTCCAGTTGGCTTTATGTATGTCCTCAAATATAACTGCTGGTTGTTTAATAGTAATTCATAAATTATTGCGCAGTCGAAAAGAACTTTGTCAAGAAGAGTTTAAAAACACAGATGTTAAATATTTCCAAAAAGTAATGGTGACTGATGAAGAATTGTCAAAGTTTGATAGTGATGGGGAAGAAAAGTATGATGACGCTACAGACACCGATGATAAAAATGAACATGAAAAACTAGCCACAGAAAAACTCGAATCATCATGGCATCATTCTAAATTGTCTTCATGTAAGGGTGAAAGTAAAGTTCGTGAATTAAACCCAAGTAAATATGATCCCTATAATAGAGTGCCAACATATGCAGGAGCTGAATATTGTCTTCGTGATGAGCTTATATTGCTTCGAGAACACTATCATCCGACCGTTCAAGTTTTTGCCGAAAGTATCTTAACAAGTAAGTATAATCCAATTTAAGCATCTTAAACCGAGTCTCCTTCAACCGCACAGCTGGCTTTAGATTCTATTGTTTAAATTATTAACTTTATAATTAATCTACATACATGTTTATGTATAAAACAGTAACGTGACTGACTGATTCATTATCGCACATCCCAAACACAAAGAGCTAGAGACATGAAATTTGGACTATTGATTACTTTTTCGATATATAGCTCCACTAAGAAAGGATTTTTGAAGATTCGTACTTTTAGGGGACAAAAACGGTTAAAATCGTTAACCTTATATCTGCTTAACAAAAAAAAAAAAAAAAAATAATACAAACTAAGTTAAAATGGCATTGTAATTTACACCAAAAATAAACTGACTATAATTTGGTACCCTATGTAACTTCTAAACACATAAAGCTAAAGTTAACCCGCGAAAAAATATCAACAGGATTTTGGCATTGGTACGTTTATAAATCCAGAGTTTTTAAATTAATAACTAATTATTGATAAAAGGTGAGAAGCACAATGTTCTAGGTGAGATTGAAAATCTTATGGCGACCAAAAAGGTACTTTTTGAATTTTTATGGTACTTTTTGTTTTTTTCTACGTTTATGAAGCTAGAATTTTAAAATTAGCTGATATTGATACAAGGTGAGACTGAAAATGTTATGGGCGACCGAAAAGTTACATTTTTAAATTTTTATGGTACTTTTTGAATCTTCTAAGTTAACGAAGCCAGAATATTGAAAGTCATGACTATAGAAACAAAGTTAGACTCAAAATGTAATGGGCGACGAAAAAGATACTTTAGTTTTCTAAATAAAATGAATTAGAAAAGCAAGTTTCATAAATTTGATGAAAAAAAATTAGTAATTGAAAAGAACATAAGTATTTAATAAATAGTAGTAAGAACTGCGCTATCAAAGTAGCGGGTAATATGATAGTTATTAAAAAACATAATTTCTTTAATTGAAAAAACGATTTTACAATATTTTTCAGACAAAAGAATTGATTACTATGGTGACCCTTTACGCGATTTTGGTCTGCCTCATTTCTTGGAAAGATTTTCTTTTAAAAATCCTAAAAAAATGGACCAAGAAAAATCTAACATATCAACTATAAGTCACAAGCACTATGTATCATATGGTCCTCGGGGTATACCCGTCAAGTCTCTAACACTTAACAATTGCAGCGAAGATGAAATGTTTATATTTAATTATTTGGAACAAAAACGAAAGCAGTCTATTGTGACAAAAACTATTAATGATGGCGACGACGATGGGGAAGAGCAAAAATTAAAAGTTTCTGATGTTGATGACGACGAATTTGAAGAGTATCTAGATGGATATTTTGGTAAAAATTCCAAAAACAAAGCAAATGAAGTTGATAAAGAAGAATTAGATTTTCTTAAAGAGTTTGAAGGTGCTCTTAGAGTAGACTTAAAACAAAGTAAAGGGAAACCAAAGAAAAGAGTTGCCTCTGACGAAGAAGAAAATATGGATGATATTGATGTTGATTGGGAAGATGATCATGATAACGACAAAGGAAGTGATTTATCAGAAGATGACGGTTCTATTAATTTCAATACAAATGATGATGATTACGATCAATCAATATCTATAAATGAAATTGAAGATAACGAAGATTTCAATGAAGAAGCAGAACACAGCAGTGATAGTGACATCAGCGATGAAGACAAAGATGAACCAAAGCGTAAAAAATCCAAGAAAAATTCAGTTACAGAATTGGATGAGCGCATTTTTGCCAAGAAGTTGAAACACAGTGATGGTAAGTTTTTATATAATTATAACTAAGTATTTACCCCCATATTTATAAAACTTAAAATGATTTTGCAATGTATTTAAAAATTTTATTTATTAATTAATTGATAAAAAATAATCAATCGAGCCTATAAGGTCATATACATACAAATTATAAACCAGCAACAATAATTTCATCTAAATATGTACATGTGTAAACAACAAATTAAAAAATAAGAATAATTAACTATTAGGGATATAAAATGAAAATTGAAAATAAATAAAAATAGAATACATACATTTTTTGTACATTGCGCTATAAATCTATAAAAAAATTCTTATATATAATGGGCCAATTCAAAGTGGTTGCATATCAGTCATATTTGTACTATTTCATATTGTTTTATGCATGCATAAAATTTTTGTTAGCAATTTCCATACAAAAAAAATAATATGACTTTACACAATTGTTTCCTATAAATAAGAAATTGTTTATGTTATACTTTTTACCATACTGTCTCTCAGAGAGAATTTCTTCGCTTCTCACCTCTCAGAGAGAATATTTTCTATTTTCTTCTTTCCTGTATACATACAATTTTTAACAGCGTCATCTCTTTGTCTTCTTTCTTGTATTAAATACATAATTTGTTAACAAAAGGTGTTCAAAGTTACTAGTCATATTAATATGAATTATATGACATAGTACAATATGAGAGTCTACTTTGAATTGGCCTACTGTCTCTCAGAGAGAATTTCTTCGCTTCTCACCTCAGAGAGAATATTTACTATTTTCATCTTTCCTGTATACATACAATTTTTAACAGCGTCATCTCTTTGTCTTCTTTCTTGTATTAAATACATAATTTGTTAACAAAAGGTGTTCAAAGTCACTAGTCATATTAATATGAATTATATGACATAGTACAATATGAGAGTCTACTTTGAATTGGCCCAATATGTATTTCAAATACAATTTATTTTTGTTCAAATATGAGCCTTAGTTTTCTTAATTTTAAATATGATTTTTCTATTTAATTGTGTATAAAATAAATATCTAAATTTGTTTTTTTTTTAGATATGAATTCCCTCTTTGCTGCAGCTGACGATTTTGCTGAATTATTAGAGGAAACGGGTAAAACCAAGGGACATGGTACCATTAATGATATCTTCAACACTGATAAATCTTCAAAAAAACAATTAAAATGGGAAGAAACTAGGCGTTCAAATTCAAAGCCTTATAAAAATAAACCAAAACAAAGCGGTCGCAACATGTTTGGCAAGAAACGTAAACATTAAACTCTTACACTTAATATTCATAATTGTTTTATTTGAAAATAAAGAAAAAAATATTAAAAATATTATGTATGTATCTATAACAATTGTATATTTTCATTGTAAAATAGCGTGTGGCCGATACTTCGTCTGCAAAACGAAAGGTATCCTATGTGTTGAGTGCCCCTGTGGACTAGTCAGTAAAGGACAAGTCAGTTGTTTGGGGGTTGCGGGTTCGATTCCCGCCGGAGACTGGTATTGTCTGCTTCTCTTTCTCTTCTATCCTATATATTTCTATTCTTATTCTATTCTTCCCTCTATTAAGGCGTCACAATGGACCGTAATGGTCTCCGAGTGAAGGTGTGAGGGGAACTTTGCACCAGCCTTACCTACCTACCTACCTATCCTATGTGTTAATTTAGGTTTTTATCTAAATGTGTACCAAATTTCATTTAATTACCTTTAAGCCTTGTTTTGCTTGATTGAAAAGGCAGGTAGGAAAGGGGTGCATGAAGTAGAAGACACTTCCAATGCCCTCACTCACCAATGTGGTCCTTTGTGTCCATTTGTGAATGAGTAAAAATCAAAACAATTAAACATACAAACATTAATATTTATTATGTAAGTATATATAATAGATTTTAATGCATATAACACAAAAAACTTCTATAGACGACGTTGGATCTATTTGTGTACCAAACCTCATTTTATTTCGTTCAGTCGGTTTAATGTTATTAGTAATACAAATTTAATTGTAAGACCTGCAAGCAACTACAGATGGTGATGAAGAAACGCCACGTGTTAATCCACAGTTTGTTTTATATATATGTATATATATATTTTTTCAATATAAACTTTTAGCAGTTGTCGGTAATTGAAAAATTCTATACTTACAAACTTTTAAAAAATAAGAGTTATCATACAATTTTTACATAAGTATCTTTTTCGTCGTTCTTATCATTTTCTTTCTTAACTTGGTTCAATAGCCCTTAATTTAATAATTCTAGGTTTTTGAACTATCAAAATAAAGAGATAATTTTTACCCCTTAAACATGAGTAAATAACACAATTTGTTTTTTTTCTTATGTTCAGCCGTTTGGGTTACCATAATAATCTGATAATACCCTTCAACATCTTATACATAGGTATAGTTACCACAACGTAATTTAGCCTAGATTTCAGATTTAATGTTATACGCCATATACATATGTAGGTATCAATATATTATTGTTGTTGAGAAAAAAACATTTGCCATTTTGTTTAGGACTCAATTTTGGAATTTTTCATAGTTGACTGTATTCTAGTTGTAAACCTCTTTCTTTAAAAAAAAATGAAAGCCGATTTAAACTTAGCGCGTAAAAATCTCCATACTAAACATAATTTTGTTCAAAGGCGGACAATTTTTTTTGCAGACCAGTGTTATTAAAGCAGATAGCGGGTCGATTTTTCCATTCCAAGATATATTTATTTGTTAGGTAATCGCAGTTCGACAACATAAATTATATATTTTCTGAAAGCTTATGACGGGAAGTCAATTGAGCTTGTCCGTGTGTCAATCAACCAATGTGTGAAATCAACCAATCCGGGAGTTAATCGTTATTGAAATTCAGCACGATCGCCCCATAACTTTCTGAGATATGAGCGAATGAACACGACTGCTTCTGTCCTTCACATACTTTTGCCACAAAAATCAATTTTTTTTTAAATACAGAACGTAGTCTCGAAAATTGGTGCAATAAAAGCTGATAAAAGCACAAAAATACAAAAGCTTCGATGTTGGGTATCAGAAGAAAGGGCTTAACTAGCAGAATATAGAATACTAAAAAAATTTAAAATCTGTGATGGCCATCACTATAAAATGGCGTACAATTAATTAATTTATAAATGGATCAAATCTAGTAATCAAAAATGTATTTATGTATTTCAACTCCCTCAATATTGGTATCAAACGAAAGGACTTAGCCAATGGAATACTGTTAATTATGAAATAGTTAGTAGTTAATAGTCTAAGATGGAGTCCGAAATAAAATAGCGGATATATAAGTCGAAAATAGTAATTACGGCTATGCCCCATCAACCCCCACAATATGGGTATCAAATGGCGCTCTCAACAAAATGGCGTATAGTATATTTTTTTCAACGCCATCAATATGTGTATAAAATGAAAGGGCTTGACTAGTACAATACAACCGTGTTAAAATTCAAAATTAAAAAAGACAACGGAAATAATAAAGCAAAGTGAAATCTAGGGAAAGCTACGATGTGGTCACTATACCTATGCTCGTGAAGGGTATTATCAGATTCAGCACGTCCCAATTAGCATTCTTATATGTTTTATTTATATTTTTTTTATAAAGTTTTACATTTGAAGTACATATGTATATGATAGAAGAGAGAGAATTGTTTTTTATCTAAGTATGTGCTTTGACAGCTGAACTTTAAAAAAGTGAAAAAATATTTAGCTGACGAATCAAGGCTATCTGTTGAATAAGTTTGCTTTGATTAAAAAATATAATTAGAAATGTGTAAATTATTTTCTTTTATTATAGAATTATGACAAAAAAAATGATTCGTGACTTATAACTTCTTGCCTGTTAGTTTAAAACCAGGATCATGCATATTTGATCTCATAAATGTTAAAAAAATATAGTTACAAATACAGTGCTGTCTGGGTAGAGTGAACTAATTTTTGCAAAGCGGTTTCACTATACCCAGGTTGTTCACTAAATCAAGGTTCAAACGCTGTGCCAAAGAAGTAGCACTAGCACCTTTTTCAATTTCTTTTATAATGTTGCTTTTTTGTTTTAAGGATAAATGCTTTCTTTTTTTCGAATCCATTTTTATGTAACAATTATATAACACCAATTAATCAGAAATTAACTTTGAGGCACGAATGGAACATGCGCGCAGACTTAAATAAATTAACACTTCATAGAATGCGTATTTGTGAGAGTAACTTGTCAACTTACTCTAAAAGAATCGTTACTTTACCGTTGTTTTATGTTTTTTTTAATTTTTATTGTTTTTCTTCTTAGCCAAACCTAAAAACTCTTTATAAAGTATGTTCACTATATGGAGGTTCATGAGTGTTCACTGTACAGAGTAGTCAATGTAAACATTCTGGTGCTTACTCTAACGAGGTAATCATAGCATCGGGGGTTCACTCTACCCAGACAGAACTGTATAGCTAATTTTTTATGATTAAAAATTATTAAATAAAAAAATTTATTATTTTTTTTCCTAAAATTAAGATTTTTATTTCGACCAATGAAGATTTGTATACGAAAACTTCTGGCACCAGTGTATGGATGTGTTTTGAAAAGACAGACGAAAAGGGCAAATAGCAATTAAAAGCTGTACATTTTTTATAAGGTAATTTTATAAATAATTTTATTGTATTTGATTTTTATTTAAGCTTGAGATCACTTTTTTGTTTTTTTTTATAAAAAATTGTTTATTAACCAATATTTCGCTACCAAACAATGGGTAGCTTCTTCAGGATAAATATGTATACAAATTATATTAACAAAAAAACAAATTCGTTTTTTATATGAACAAAACCCTCAAACTGTAATAGATGACCGAAGTTTATTTTGTCTTACAGTCTCTGAGTACACTGCTCAGCAGCAGAATCCTCCATTAAATAAAACTATGTGAACTATATGGATTTTGATGCGCTGAACTCAAATCCGTTGTCTTTTTTTTTCATCAGATCGGAATTTTTTTTATAGGCGTGGACAATTTTTTCCCCTTAATTAGTCAGGTACGGAGGCATGTTTTATTCTAACTCGAGAACCAGTCATCCGATTTTCAAAAATAAAACACCAGAAGATGTGTAACAAAATTGTATTTAGTCGAATAGAATTTTTCTCTTTCTCTTATCGTTTTGGAATTATTCAAAAATTAATGGAGAAAAAAAATTTTTCTCGTGAAAAATTCGTAATATTTTTCAATTTAAAAACGGAATTAATAAAAATATAAAGCAACAATATAAAGCAACAATATAAAGCAACAATATAAAGCAAAATATAAAAAAATATAAAGCAATATTCAACATTTTAAATTTTTTTCATACATATCTTAGAAATAGAAAAAGCTATAAACCATAAAAATCGGCGAAAAAAATGTAGATTTTATTGTCAATTTACCGCAGGTACACTTGTAGCAACAATGAATGGCAACTATTTACCACATATATGTATATGTATGTATTTTTGGTAAAAAATAATAAATACATACATACATATTTGTAAGACTGTATGTGTGAATTGATTAGCAGATTAGTAGTGAAACAATTTAAGTTTATTTTTATTTTAAACTTTTAATGCATATAATTTTCTTTTTATATATTTTTTATTTATATAAATTTAAAATTTTTTTCCTTTTTATTTATGTATGTTTGAGAAAAAATTTGTAAATAAATTAATTTAAGGCTGGATATTAAACGAGTTCATAATATTTAACCCTGTTGTGCCCATTATTTTAAATGGTTGTTTTTATGTACAATAATAAATTAGAAATCGGTCTTATGCATTGTTTTAAACGTAAATTTCAATTATGAAAACTTATGCACACTAATGTTAGAATTAATTATGTATATAGACATTTTTATATTCCAAATTTCAATAATTCTAGAAGAGTAAATAAAATTGTTTATTATTGTTTTATTGATTTTGGTTTTAATAGACAGTCTCAAGAGTTTGTGTGTTTTAAATTTTGGATTTAAATACATTATAAACGTACTCGTATGTATAAATAAATAAATGCTTTTCAAATGCTAATATTTTATTGGTTTCCTTTTAATTACAACAATTGAAAAAAACACTTACTTCTGTCTGGTTTTGTCGTACATTCTTTATAATTTTTAATTTTTTATTATTTGTTCAAGTGTTTGCATACCATGATTGAACACAAAATGTATATTATCGACCGTCTTCCCAAAAACGATTTTTAAGATTTTGCAAATTTTTTATTTTTTTTAAGATTAATAATGCACAGTAGAAAACGCAATATTTTGTCATCAAATTTAAATTTGTTCGTATCAATTAAATCTTAAATATGTCTCATGAAGAAATATTAAAAAAAAAAAACCAATGCACACAGTGCACAGTGTGTATAAAAACAATAGAGATTGTAATTTTTGTATACTTTTTAAGTATTTGTTTTTATTGTTTAAAAAAGTTTTTGTTGTATTTTCGTTTATATTTTAATACATATAAATTACATAAAAAATACGTACGTATGAATGTTAGTTTTATTTTTTTTAATTGTTTTTATTAAGAATTTTGCAAAAAAATGTATGTTCGTATGTTTATTATTTACTGTTTTTTTTTCGTTCTTTTTATTAATGAATAACTTAGGTATTATTTAAAAATTAAAAAAAATAAAATATATATGTATATATTTATATATATAATATTTTTATGTGTAAAAAAAAATAAAACTTATTAATAAAATTTACAAAAATTTAAATACTAAATGTACTTAAAAGCTAAACTAAAAATAAAAAATTAAAATTATTGAGAATTTTGCAAACTTTTTTTTGGAAATTTTTTCATATTAATATATGAAATAAATAAAAATTCACTTAAGTGAAAATAAGGAGTAGAAATTGTAAACAAAGTGTTTGTTAATGTCTGCTTAATATGGGTTTTTTTTTGAGACACCCGCAGAAAATGGACGCCCAAAATAAGGTGACTTCCAAAGTATGTATGTATGTAGTGTTATAAAATTTGGTTGCATGGGCGGGTATAAAAAGTTAAACTAAATCAGTCATTTAAACATCTGTACCATTATGATCAGTCGTAGAACTAAACATAGTGATATAGTTTTAATTTCTATTAACTTAATCTACACGAGCATAACGGGGAACTATATCGTTACTAATCCAGAAATTGCAATTGGGATAATCTTCTTGTGGGAGAGGATCTTGACCGATGTTTAGTACTCGTCTTCGTGGATCGTATTGTGGCATGGTACCATGGGAGACATAATAATAAAATAGTTGTTGCATGGACGAGACAAATCGTCTTTGTTCAACTGTATGTGGTTCATAACGACCTAATATGGCCTGGACATCGGCATCAACTGTGGCTAATTGGTCCTCACCCTCGCCTTGTGTGACAACATAAAATGGCACTGTGGGCTGCAGACGGGCATTTGTTAGTAAGGGGCAAATGGTACGGATATCGGTAATCATGGATATAAGGGCATGATAATTTGTGGCATTATAACGCTGTATGGCTTCGTCGGTAAGATTAAGAGCTCCAATTTTAGAAGATTCTATGTAGTTGCGTATTTCTTCAGCAGTCCAGTTAGTGCGTTTATGCAATTTATTTGTGTGGGATTCATGAGCGGTTGTACCCATAACCAGCTTCGGAATGTCAGTATGTTCGACTTTCCATGATTCAGCTGGATGTTCTTGCAAGATATCACCATCAATTACTAGCCATTCGTGGTGAGCTGTTGAATTTTCTTCTAAAGTAGGAATATTTAAAGGGAAATGTAACCAGGTATCAGGGGTGGCATCCCAAACTTTTTCAGCTGGTGTGTTGCGTAGACAAGCAACGTCCTGGCAGTTTATTTCTTGCATAATTTCTTGGTTACGCTTTTCCGATTCTGCTAAATATTTACCTGGCAAAATAGCCGAAGCTGATGACACCCAAGCTCGCGAGTACAAGCCTACTATATTCTGAGATGTAACCAAGGCAGATACCAAAGTTGCGCCAGCACGATGGCCCAGTAGGGTAACCGATTTGGGATTTCCACCAAAGTGTGCAATATTTAATTTGATCCATTTAAGAGCGGCAATGATGTCCGACAGAGCATAATTTCCAGATGTATGAGGATATGTATCTTTGGTAAGGGCTTCCAAAGCCAGGAAGCCGAATGCACCCAAACGGAAATTCGGTCGTACAAAGATGACGTCGTGGGAACGAGAATAGCGGGCCGATGGCCTTAAAATACCCGGTGATGGACCGGTAAGGCTTTCAGCTCCGATTAGGACAATAACTGGTAGTGGATTGTCGTACCGTACGTGTGGCGTAACTACATCTAAATACAAGCAATCTTCATCGCCGATAACGGTACCATTACCTAATCTCTGGATACACAGTTCACTAGAGTTATGAGCTTTCAAAGTGCCATTCCAACAGTCATCGATTCCCTCAATTATTCGAGCTGGTCGCCAACGTCTATCTCCAATGGGTGGCAGGGCAAAGGGAATACCACGGAAAGCGAAAGCACCATCCTCTTTTAAGCCTTCGACCATACCACAACCGGTAACAGCATCCATGTAACGTCCCTCTCTTATTGGCGGGGAAGTAAGGGTCTCATGAGAGAGAACATAGCCAATAACACCAATAAGCAAGACAAAAAGCAAAATGCCTAGAGCTATTAGAGCGTCATCTACGGAGCACTTGTATGAACGTAAGCGTTGACAAAATGATACCGGCTGCTCCTCAATTTCTTCTGCGGATTTTTCATCGTTTGCTTGTTTAATTTCTCCGCTTGGTGAACTTTTTAGTTTGACAATTTCTTCAACGCCGTTATTCTTAGCTGGCGCCTTATCGACACAGTCTTGATCTTTAAGTGAATCATCTAAGGTCTCCATGGAAGCTAAACCAGCTTTACCCATACCCAGTTCAACATCTTCGGCAGATTTCTTTTTTGGAACTATATTGGCTATGGGTAACTTGATGGCATTTAAAAGACCGCGTTTTTTGGGAGGGCCTTCAGCATTTTGCGGTTCATTACCAGCAGCTTCAGCAGCCTCTGCTGTTGCTTCTGCAATTGAAAAAAAAAAATCAAAATAAAACATATTTTGTCACAATAATGTATGTATGTATGGACTATACATATACATACATACATATGTTTCTAGTATTACATATTTTAAGCTTACCACTTTTATTATCAGTTTCTGCATTTGAAGAAGCTTGCTGCTTAGCTTGTTTTTCCACAGGTTTACGTACGAAAAAGTTGCGCAAGCGTTCACCAAAGTTTTTTGCTTGTTTTTCTTCTTTTTTAGTTGTTTTGCTTTCATTCTCCTCTCCATTTTCTTTCTTTTCCTTTTCAAGTAATTCACCTTCGGCTCCATCTCCGTCCGCTTTGGGTTTACTTTTCATAAAGAAACCAGGCAGTTTCAAGCCACCAATGGGAATTTTCTTCGGTTTCACTTCCCGTTCTTCGGCAGACAACTTTTTTTCATCAGCTCCCTCTGCAGGTTCGGTTTTAGCATCACCTTCTGGTATATCGATTATTTCCTCACCACCACCATTTGGCTTCTTTTCGCCTAATTCTCCAACTTCCTTGTCCTTATTTTCTAATGTTGGCGTAGAAGGTTTTGAGGAAGGTTTTTTTTTATCTTCTGCCAATTTTTCTGTACTTTGTTTCGTCTCATCCTCTTTCTTTTCAAGCATTTTATCGGTTTCCTTTGGTTCGTCAACCACCTCCTGTTGTGAAGCACTTTCAGTTTGGGGTGTTTCTTTTTCCTCTTGTTCTCCCATTTTAGTTGTCCTTAAATTTTCTTCAACTTAAAATTGTTTTTATGTTTTTATATTTTCTCTAGAGCAAACAGTCTCTGTTACTGGCATATATTTGTATGTATTTAGTTAAATCTGTAAAAAAAAAAAAAAAATTGGTCACTTTAATTTATTAGTTGACAGAAACACTAGTATTTAAAAAAAAAAATTAAATAAAATTGACGCGTGTTTTATATGTGCATTTAAAAATGAATACTAACGTAACCATTGACTTTGTTATTTATTCAATTTTCAAAGGATCTAGGATCTATCACGTTTGAAAGATAAACTTGTTATAGCTACAAGCGGATAATGCCGATTTTAGACATGTACATATGCAGTGTGTGTATTTCAACTCAGTACTTAAAAAATTTAATACAACAACCCGATCTGTCTGTACACTTTTTTGTATTTAATTGTCTGTGTGTGTGTATTCTACAAAAAAGGTCCTTTTTTTGAATTAAATGCGTTTTGTGTGCGTTAGAATTATTGTTTTTGTAAAACACAAAATAAATGACACGTTTTCTTTTACTGTGCAAATAGTACGTGCACAAATACAAGAATACAAATCTCTGTTGTTTTCTTCTTCCCAAATTCTAAGTGATTGTGCACAATGTTATCCTGTATTTAAATGAAAACTATTGATTACCTGAGTTTTCAATAAGAGTACGTGGAAATTTTTAAATTCAGGTAAAACATTTTCAGTTTCCATATACAGTTTCATATCTAAAGGTTTCTGCAACTGATAGAGTAACAAACAAAACTAAAACTACGTTTTAAATGTGCGTCATTAAAACTGTTCACAAAGAATGTTTGTTGTTGTTGTATTTCTCTAATGAAAAAGTCATAAACTAAAATACTTCACTAACATTCTTTTTTATCACATTCTTTAAATCAAAAACAGTTACCCGCCATTTTAAAGAAAGGTTGTTTTTGTAATTTTTTTAACGTATTTTTTTACATATTTAATACCTATCGTTAGTAATAAAATTTTATTTTTTTTGATCTGATTTCCCTTAAGTACTTAGTTCGTAAACGTTTCTAATTCTGTTAAAAAATTTATTTCTATTTAATTTGGCTTGCGAATTAAAGACGGTTATTGCCCCTTGAAGTACAACAAACCTGTCTTTGAGTTGAATTGAAATCGCCACCTCCAGGCTATAAGGACTGCTCATGAAATTTATAATCGTCATTAATATGGCTTCTATTTTTTTTAATTAAAAAAAGTTTTTAAGTTGAATTAATAATTCCTGCGACAAGTGGTAATTAAAACAACCAGTCACGCTACATTGCAAACAAATAATGTAAATAATAATAAATAATAAATAAAATGTTGCAAGTACGAGTATGTATGTATGTGTGTTATGCAGTATATGTATGTGTATGCATGTGAGTATATTTATGTGTGTATGTATGTTATGTAGTATGTACATACGTTCGTATGCTACATGTATGTATGTATGTATGTACTTTTTTATACTCTTCACAGTAAGTGTAAGGGTATATACATATGTATAGGTTTGTCATTCCGTGTGAAATTTTTACAATTTTTATTTCCGACCCCATAAAGTACATATTTTCTAAAAGCTTATGAATAGGAGAGTCAATTAAGCATTGTCCGTCCGTGTGTATGTTGAAAACAACTTTTTAAGGGCCCCAGACATTTTCAAGGCCCATGTGAGGTAACAATATATCAGAAATATTCGGAAGCATATCGGTATTGAAAATCATAAACAACTGAGATATGATAAAAAAACCTAGACCACCTCGTCTTTTTACACCTATTAACACAAACAATAAATTTTTTTTTTACATACATAAACTAATTTTATAATTTAACAATACGATGTAACATATACATACATATGTATGTATATACGTATTTCATATTAATGAGATGAATGGTGATAAATTGTTATTGCATGACTACACGTTGTGAGGGGTATACAAGATTCGGCACGACCGAATATAGCACTCTTACTTGTAACAATAATATATTATAAATTTGGTTTCTAATAGACTTGAACCTAAAGATCAAGAAAGAAATTATTAGAAAAGCGTCTTATCTTTGTTACTCGTATATGTTGCGACTGTTTAAAAACTAATCAAATATTTAGTACAAAATAATAACTCAGTTACGACATTTTGAAAATTAAAAAAAAAAGGTTAAAAGCCTCATCTAATATTTATAAATTATGACCTAAAAAATGTTTTTTTTTAATTGCATCAATGACTGCATTATACATTTATTTGGCAATGATTCATTGACGAAAATGTCATTGGGACGATGTTGTTAAAATTCGCCACCGGGAGGTATTACAAAAATATTTTATTTAAATGAGATACAAAAACCTACATAGAAAATATGAAATGACAATTTCATATTCAAGAATGATAAAAACACGATTACGCATTGCGCTGAAATTAATAATTAATAAACAACAATAATTCAATAATATAAATAAAATATATAATAACAATAATTCGTTGTTGTAAAATTAACTTTAAAACGGGAAATAACCATATAAGCCTTAATATGTTCAATAATATGTTTTAAGATAAGCAATAATGCTTTTATTCACCCTTAATTTATATTTATAAATCTTACTGTTTATGTATTGCTTTTGTTAAGAGCGGGGCTGATGTGACGCACATGCGCAGAACGAAATATTTTTTTACAGTCGCAATGCGTAATCTTATTTTTATCATTCTTGCATTTAAATAGTCTGCTTTCACTTTTAGTATGTTGGTATTAATGCACTACTACATCCAGATAAATGTCATAAAGTAATTAAAAATTAATTGCCTGTTTTACATACAATTTTTTTTATAGTTTAATGTTTTAAATTATACATCTACCACACGCAGGTCAACAAAAACTATAATGCATATCGCCACCTAATACGAAAAAAGTCCTTACTTACATTACAATATGCTTGCAGTATGAATAAACACACGTGTTCAAATTAAAAATATTTTATATTATTATTATATTATTTTTTTTTGCTTCGAGAAGTCTGATTGCTTGTGGATAATGTTTTTTGCCAAAGCACACCGGGTTGATAAGCAAGTGATTTTGATTTTTTTTTTTGTTAAATAGGGCGTTTTGTGTGTTAGGTAACGATAATTAAAATTTAAATAAGTACATTTTGTTTAAAAATGTTATTCAGTTTGGTATAGTAAATTATACTTTTTGTTTTTATTATAAATTCAATTAGACGCAGTCAAAAACCATTAGTGATCTTAAAAGTTATTATACCCTTCACACAGTGAAAAAGGGTATATATAGGTTTGTCATTCCGTGTGAAATTTCTACAATTTTCATTTCCGACCCCATAAAGTATATATTTTCTGAAAGCTTATGAATAGGGAAGTCGATTAAGCTCTGTCAGTCTGTCCGTCTGTCCGTCTGACCGTCTGTCCGTGTGTATGTTGAAATCAACTTTTTGAAGCCCCCCGACATCACTCGGACCCGGGTGAGGTATTAAAATATCAGAAATATTCGGGAGTATATCGCTATTGAAAATCAGAAACATCGGTACATAAACAACTGAGATATGAGCAAAAACCCACGACCACCTCGATTTTTTTTTCACAAAAACAACATTACAACAACAACATACATACATACAAACTTGTATATTGGCTAAAGTAAACGTGGGATCGAATCCCAGCTGAGCCAAAAAAAAAATTTTTTTATATTTTAAAAATTTTTTTTTTAATTTTTTTTTTTAATTTTTTTTTTATTTTTTTTTTTATTTTTTATTTAATATATTATTTATATTTTTATTATTTTTTTTTTAATTTTTTTTTTTTATTTTTTTTTTGTTTTATATTAATTTTATATATTTTAATTACTTTTTTAAATTTTTTTTTTTTAAATTTTTTTTTTAATTTTTTTTTAAATTTTTTTTTAAAATTTTTTTTTTTAAATTTTTTTTTTATTTTTTTTTTTAACATACATACGTAAATTTATAATTTTACAATGGGATGTTTTTTATATATGTAAATTTTTTTATTTGTATGTACGTATTTCATATGAGATGAATGGTGATACAAACTACTGTTATTGCATGACTACACGTTGTGAAGGGTATAAAAGATTCGGCACGGCCGAATATAGCGCTCTTACTTGTTTTTTTTCTCAAATCACAATAATGACAGTGGTTTTAGTTTATTTTTAGTTTATAATTATGGGATAGAAACTCATTTTCATAAGATAATTTTTATTTCAATTTGTTTTAATGATGTCAAGCAATATAAAAGTTTAATAAAAGGATGGTAAATAATTGATAAAAGTTTGGCATATAATAAATACCTTTCTGCTCTAAAAAAAACACAAATAATAAAAAAAAAAAATTAAAAATTTTGTAATCATTTGTTAAATTAAACATTCTTAACTCTTTAAAAGCAATGCCGGAAATAAAAGATATAAAACATTTGACCCAGACCCTTATGATTCATTTTATCGCCACCACAATTGTCTTGAAACATTGTTCACGTTCTTATACTTTTCATATAAACAATAAATGTTTGTATAAAATTAAAGAAATAAAAAAACTTGAATATGTACATGTCCACCCTTCATTGTTTCTCTTTTTAAAGTCAACACTAGCATTTCCGTTGTGAAAATTCCCGTCGTATAAAATTAAATAAAAAAAAAAATTTTGGAATAGCAGTAGTAGTAGTTTCAGATAGATAGCAGTTTTGGTTAAAGGTGTTGAAAATAGTTTTTTGTATACATACATATCCATGTATTGAATTCTATTCACAATATTTACATTATTATGCTACAAGTTGATTTCTGATAAACAATTTTATTTTCGTATTTACGAACAAGATTAACCAAACAATGATAAATCTGTTTATGCTGGGAATGATATTTTCTTTTAAACGGTTGTTACAAAATTGAATGAAAAAAAATCGTTTCGTTTCGTTTTCTTAAAATTAATATCTGCTGATTTTTACATTATGGTTTTGCAAAACTTATCGATGGTTTCTTTGTTTTTTAGAAAATTATAAAAATTGAAATTCAACAAATTTGATTACAAAATTTTTATGTAAATACATACATACATACATATATGAACATACATATGTATGTATTTTTTATTTTTTGTTTAATAACACATTATGTAATTTTTATCGAATTTTAGTCTTGTAGCACATTTATTAAAATATTAGTGGTTGAATGAATAGTGTACCAAATTATTATTGAGAAAAAGTGATATTCTGAACTGGAACTAAATAACAATTAGTTAATGATATTAAAATTGCAGGTGGTACCTTTTTTGTTGCAAAGAGAATAGCGATAAATGAATTTTTGACCACTTTGGATTTTTCATACGTTTTCGGAAACGGAGTACGAGGAGGGATTCTGCTCCAGTTTAATGGAAACATCTGAAGTAAAAAGACTGCAGAAGATGGTTGCTAGGGATCCTGCCTCCAAAATGGGGCATATTGGGAAGGGTGATGGGGATGGTAGAGGTACATTTTCAAATGATTTATAAGTCCTACTTACAGAGAGCCAGTGAGATAAGGCAAAAGGATGCTGAAGGCATAATAATAACTCTTAATGGGTTCAGAAGTGCGACTCTGTTTTTTGCTTCATTTATCGCGGTTATAATTTATGAATATTTCCTGCGCTTTTATAGTGGGGTATGAACACTACTCTATTTGTTGCTTATATTTTGAGGAAAACTAGTGTAGGTAGGTAGAGAGACTATACGAAAGCTGATGGATAGATATTTGAGTAGATCTCATTACGCTTATAGGGTTTTAAGATCTACTTAAACTGCCCTGCACGATTTTCAATGGCGATTTCGCTTTATCCGTATTTATGGCTATAGAGGACACCTTTGACAAAATCTCTTTTAACAGTATGGGAAATGCTCCTGATGAGCGAGAGTTTGATTCCATTATAGAAAAATAGTTCGAAATGGATGCTCCAGGATTTGGGAAGGGTAATTAAAGGTTATCTGCAGGGAGATGTTTGATCACCTTTGTTGTGGAATATTTCCATAGACGGCCTTCTCAGAAGACTGGAGGTAGGGTATGTAGATGATATGGCAATTCTGGTTGGTGATAAGTTCATGAAGACGACTTTTGGTTGTATGAGGCGCTTACCGATGGAATCATTGGCCAATATCTCTTCACAAATAATGATAGCCAGAATGTTCAAGTTAGCGGTGTTGAGACATGCTTACCAACTTTTACGTGTCTCAATTGGATGTCATAAATGTGACAGGGATGTGGTTTTATCAGGACATTACTACATGTAACACAGCACTTAATACAATGTATTTACCGCAACAACAACAAAAACATTTGACGAAAGAATAATTAAACAAGTAAGAGTGCTATATTCGGCCATGCCGAATCTTTTATACCCTTCACAACATGTAGTCATGCAATAACAGTAGTTTGTATCACCATTCATCTCATAAGAAATACGTACATACATATAAAAAACATCCCATTGTAAAATTAAAAATTAACGTATGTATGTAAAAAAAAATAAAAAAAAAAATTTAAAAAAAAAATTAAAAAAAATAATGTAAAAAAAATAATTAAAATATAAATAATAATAAATATAATACAAAAAAAATAAAAAATAAATTAAAAAAAAATAATAAAAATATAAATAATATATTAAATAAAAAATAAAAAAATAAATAAAAAAAAAAATTTTAAAAAATATATAAAAAAATAAAAAAATTTTTTTTGGCTCAGCTGGGATTCGATCCCACGTTTACTTTAACCAATGTACAAGTTTGTATGTATGTTGTTGTTGTAATGTTGTTTTTGTGAAAAAAAATGGAGGTGGTCGTGGGTTTTTGCTCATATCTCAGTTGTTTATGAACCGATGTTTCTGATTTTCAATACCGATTTACTCCCGAATATTTCTGATATTTTAATACCTCACCCGGGTCGAAATGATTTCGGGGGGCTTCAAAAAGTTGATTTCAACTTTCACATGGACGGACGGATAGACTGACAGAGCTAAGTCGACTCCCCTATTCATAAGCTTTCAGAAAATATATACTTTATGGGGTCGGAAATGAAAATTGTAGAAATTTCCCTTTTTCACTGTGTGAAGGGTATAAAAAATGGGCCTGTTAACTGGCCACCGCGCCACTTAGAAGCGAATGTTCAACGTGTTATTGCCGAAAAAATTGACATAAATTTTATTTATTAAGCCAACTGAATGGACTTAAAAACGGTTTTCTCTGTTTTATTTTAATTTAAAGCTCTCCTCATCTTTAAAGAAAAAAAAAACACCATTTACAAATTGTAACCATTCTTATAGCACAAATTTAAATTGCTAAAGTATTTCAGCATTTGGGGCGTTTCCAATAATTCAAAAGTTTTCTTCAATTGAAAAAATGGTTAGTGATAGTTGAAAAAAAAAATAGCTCACAATGTTTGAAATAGGAACCTGTATGCTATTATAAGTGGTGCGTTGCATATAAACTATACAAATTACTGACTTTATTATTATTATGTCCATTCTTAATGATATTTAAATAATGTTTTAGTCAAAAATCTCCACAAAAGCTGTTGCCATGTTGTCGCTCTAAAATAGAGAGTTCAAATGTAAATAAACCTTTCAGGAGTAGAGGATAAATAACATCCTTCTAAAAAAACAAAAACAAAAAAAAACGAAAAAAAAGAAAGCTAAGAAGAAAAAAAAATATAACAACTCACAAAGTGTTTTCGCATACAAAAAGTACAAAACTGTTTTAGTTTTGTTTGATTAGAAGTTATCTACACATTCATATAGGTATAAAAAACACATACACAGAGAAATAAAAGTATGTATCTGTGTAACGTTTCTAGATACATTTATTTTAGTTTGTGTCACTTATACACACAAAAGGTAGTACATATTAAGGATATTTTTTGTTTTATTTTTTTTTTTATTAGAAAAAAAATTATGTTGGTATGTATGCATATACATCTATGAATAAGCATGTAGGTATGTTTTTATAAAAACACTCACTTTTTTATTTTTGGTACTACAAAAAGAATTTGATGTTTTTTAAGGCATAAAGTTATATGTATATTTTTTATAATTTGTTGTTTATTTTTAATAGTTTTCCTTTAAACCTCATCACTTAATATGTAATAATTATAATAACTGTACTGTTGTACATCTCTCTTTTTATTCACAAGAAAATATGTGTATTCTTCAACAAAAAATGTTTTTTTTTTACATTAGTCACAATTATATATATAAAAAAAAGAACTAATACTTTAATAGTAGATCCTACGTAATTTTCTCGACACGTACGTACCGTTCCAGAGCGTTATTTAAACTATTCGCCGGCGCATAAAAACATCAAAAATGTAAAATCACAAGAGAAGTTTCATTTGGTTTTTTCCTACGTAAACACACATACACTCGTACACTTCCATGCATAGATACATATAAATATGCTTGTTCGTTGTATATAGTAACTACTTATGTACATAATTGTTCCAAAACAAAACTATATTCTTTTTAGTCGTACATCCATTGACACTCCACCAAACACCAACACACTCTCACAGAATAAAACAAAATAAAAACTTCACTTAAAAAAATTCGTTGCATTAAAAACTGCATACACACAGAGGGAGAGACTATATACATACATACATATGTACATACATAGCTTCATGAAGGCATAAATACATACGTACGTACAAACATACATAAACATATATATGTATGTATACTAAACGGAAAGAGTTTCCATTAAAATCATCAGATATTGCAAGAATAAAAAATAATCCACAATCATCTATATGTAAGTATGTAGATATTCTAGACGTACACATTTTAGACCCTCGAAACACATACCTTAGCTTAAGTTGAAAAACAAAAATAGGGGATGTTTTGGATTATATTTCTCTGATATTAAATATATATACATTCTTCCAATCTTTATTATTTTCCTATGTATGTGTTGTACACTCTCCTTCCCGTATTTCTTCCAATAGCAATACTAAAGCCAACATATTTTTTTTTGTACACTGATGGTAATAATAATATGAACACTCTGGTAAAATAAAACAATAAATTACATTTTTTTTGATAAACAGCATAATATATGTATATGTGACGATGAGACGTAATCGTAAGAAAATTACGGCATACGATATCCATAAAATTTTCAAAGTCAAGATTTTTTCACATTTAGTTGTTAAACTTGCCGTTAGTTAAAGGCAGGATTTTGTCGGACCGATAAAGCCCTCATTTATTATTTTTTTTATCTATTAAATATTATTATTATTGTTAACAATAATAACAATAAACAAGTAAGAGCGCTATATTCGGCCGTGCCGAATCTTATATACCCCTCACAACGTGTAGTCATGCAATAACAGTAGTTTGTTTCACCATTCATCCCATATGAAATACGTACATACATATATAAAAACATCCCATTGTAAAATTATAAATTCACGTATGTATGTTAAAAAAACAAAAAAAAAAAATATTTAAAAAAAAAATTTAAAAAAAAAATTATTATATATATAATATATATAAAACAAAAAAAAAAAAATTTAAAAAAAAATAATAAAACAAGTAACAGTGCTATATTCGGCCGTGCCGAATCTTATATACCCTTCACAACGTGTAGTCATGCAATAACAATTGTTTGTATCACCATTCATCCCATATAAAATACGTGCACACGTACACGTTAGAATAAATGTGGCATCGAATCCCAGCTGAGCCAAAAAAATTTTATTTTATTTTATTTAATATATTATTTATATTTTATTATTTTTTTTATATTTTTTTAAAATTTTTTAAAAAAATTTTTTTAGAAAAATTTTTAAAAAATTTTTTTAAATTTTTTTTTAAATTTTTTTTAAATTTTTTTTTGTAGTTTTTTTTATTATTTTTTTCTTATTTTTAATATTTTTTTTTTGCAATTTATTTTGTTTGGTATGTTTTTTACATGTCTGTATGTATGTATGTTGTTGTTGTAATTGTGAAAAAAAAACGAGGTGGTCGTGGTTTTTTGCTCATATCTCAGAAAGTTATGGGGCGATTGTGCTGAATTTCAATAGCGATTCATTCCTGGATATTTCCAAGAGATTGATACCATATACAGATCTGAGGAACATATAGTTGCTTCTAAAAGTTGATTTCAACCAACACACGGACAGACGGGCAGACGGACAGACGGTCAGGGCTTAATCGACTCCTCTATTCATAAGCTTTCAGAAAATATATACTTTATGGGGTCGGAAATGAAAATTGTAGAAATTACAAACGGAATGACAAAGCTATATATACCCTTGTGCACCACAGGTGAAGGGTATAAAAATATAAATAATATATTAAATAAAAAATAAAAAAAAAAAATTTCAAAAAATAAAAAAAATTTTTTTTTGGCTCAGCTGGGATTCGATGCCACGTTTTCTCTAACCAGTATACACGTTTGTTTGTATGTATGTTGTTGTTGGAATGTTGTTTTTGTGAATAAAAAATCGAGGTGGTCGTGGGTTTTTGCTCATATCTCAATACCGTTCTACTCCCGAATATTTCTGATATTTTAATACCTCACCCGGGTCCAGGCGATATCGGGGAGCTTCAAAAAGTTGATTTCAACATACACACGGACAGACGGTCAGACGGACAGAGCTTAATCGACTCCCCTATTCATAAGCTTTCAGAAAATATATACTTTATGGGGTCGGAAATGAAAATTGTAGAAATTTCACACGGAATGACAAACCTATATATACCCTTTTTCACTGTGTGAAGGGTATAAAAATGGAAGTTGTAATAATGCTAAGCTATTTATCGGGCACAAAAAATCCTACCTTTAACTAAAGGCAAGTTATAATAATGACCCTTAGTATTGGATTTTAATAATAATTCTCGAATGTCATAATTTGATCCCTGGGGGCACAGCGAACTCGATCGTTGAAGTAAAATTTCGATTGTGATTGAATGCCGTAATTCGGTCCCATTTTATATTAAATTTTTTGTGTGTTTTGCAAATATGTTTTATAAAATGTTTATCGTTTAGACTTCGTTTCATTATATGAATTTTTTATGCATATCGTCCATTTCATTTTGTTCATTCGTTTTATTTTGTATCTTTTTACAGATACTTCATAGTTTAAAGTATCTTTAATGAACAAATAAATCAATCTTTGCATAGTTTAAAAGTACTGTCAAAGCAAATTTTTTTTCTTAAAAACAATCTGTGAGATGACACTGGAACAAAAGTTCATTTTTAGAGGACAATAACGGCAACAAAAGCAAAAACATTATGGAATATAGCACAAATAAATAAGGAAAGAAGTATGAAAAATAAAATAATAAATGTGCAACCGCGTAGCGTGTGTTTTAAATGTATAAAGTGGATGAAAATTGTCATTTAGGGGAGAACACAACTGTGCTCTGCTAACGACAAGTAAATTCAAAATAAAATCTAATCTGTTAAATAGGAGACCATATCGTCGACTTTTTTGTTATTATTTATTTATATTTTACTATGGGAAATATTATATAAAGAAAAATTTATGACGAAAAAATAATTTTACTTTAGTATAAACACTAATCGATCTATCTTTTATTGTTTATAGTTTTTTTTTGCGAGGGTTGTTGAAATCCTTTTAACATCTGTCAGATAAACTATAATGTTACGTACAAGCGAATCTGTATATACAGTGGCGTTACATGTAATACATACGTACAAAATATTTTTTAAACTAAAAATAAAGGATTAATATTAGTAAATTAGTGGGCTTCTTATTAAAGGGTCTTTGTTCAGTTTACAATTTAAAGAGCTAACAAAGAAGGCCAGGATAATCGCGTGAGAGTTGTTAGGGCGTAAATAAATACATATATGTAGATATGAAATGTATATTAACGACTGAAAATGAAGTGCGTTTTTTATTGTTAATTAAGCAAATAGTTTTTTAAAATATATTTTCGCACATATACAGTTAAGATACTAAATAACAAAATATTATTTTGTTTCAAATTTTCAATATACACACATACCTTTGACCGTAACTTAAAAAATTGTCACATTACAGTAGAAGGTAAAAACGTAATAGAAACTGCGAGGTCCCCACAAAAAAAATCTATTGTCAAAAGTGAATTATTCGATTATTAAAAAAAAGTTATATTAATAAAGGCGATCAATGTCTTGAAGGTGTGTGATACAAGCGTGTTAAATTCGGTTGTTAGAAGCACTTTAGAAGGTGACTCGATGTGATAAATATTTCCATATACTTCAAGGTTTCAAGTCAACGACGTGTGTATAACAATAATTATAATTGACATGCGATGTGCATAACCTACTGAAACGTTTTTGTTGAAAAATTCAAACTTCTTTTTGTATAAGAATAAAAAGTAGGACTAGCCAAATAAAAAACTATTTATTTTCACATGTACGACTTCGCATCACAGTACGTTTGTTTGTTTATTCCATATTTTTCTACAGTTAAACTGCTTTTCTAGTAAAGGAGAGTATGCATGTAATGAAAATGCTTAAATACACACGTGTTACGCATATTGTATTTAATCATACGCTTTAAAATATTGCTCAGGAAATCCCGAAAGAAAATTGAACAAAACAAAAAGACAAATTAGACACAGTAAGGAAGACTGTAGTATACCTGCAAGGTAGAACCATGCAAAAATTTTCACTGTTAAATTTTAAAATATTTGAACTTAAAAATATTAAATACTATGTTGTTATAAACTTAAAAACTAAATACATCATAAACAATCTAAAATTTTTAAAATCTATTAAAAGTCAAGTCTTTAGATTTAAAGTTTTAGTATGATTTTTTATTCTTACTTTTATTATTTTTTCAATGTAGATTTTCTAGATGATTTTTTTTTAAGTTTTGTTAAGAAGATTATGGAGTAGTAATGGGTTTCGATTACAGCCTCTGTAACAAACACAGATGCTCTAATAAACTATGCTTTGTAGACTGACCTTAGGTGGAAAAAAAGAAAGGTTGCTGGCAGCCCTAGTTACAAGATCCGATGCTGTAGCCCAATCAAGATACAAAATGTATCGTTTTATTTCCATAAAAAACTATGCAGCAACGACATGGCTTTAATTTAAGTTGTTTATATATTTGAATATGTATAAATCAGTTTGATTGTTGTGAAAAAAAACCTTCTAGTTTCACAATTTACAATTTACAATTCACAATTTAACATGGCGAAATTAACGTGTTTATTTGTATATTTTCATAGAATTATTAAGAATTCAATTTTAAATTCAATAAGCACCTTGTTAGCTCTTGCTTCAACATTTGGTTAAAAAAAGCTGTTCGAATATATGTATGTTCATCTATATAAAAAAATTATATGCACATTAACGCAGAACGGCAGCATCGATTCTAGTATTTTTTTTTTTCTTAAATAAATTCTTTAAGATAAAGAATGGTTTTAACGTACAGTTTTGGATTAAAATTTAAGTGGTCGTCAAGGCGAATTTATTTATCAGGTGATGGTAATTCTACAACAAATACAACATTAAAAATACAACATGGTTTTTTATTGTAGCTTTCGACTGTCGATGTGTCAAAAACTACATGGCTTTTGTTTGTGTTTTTTTGCGCGGGAAGGAGTAATCTATGTAAACATAAATAATATTTGACAATCCAATCATCATTTTTGCAAATAAAAAAGTAGATCAGCTGCGTTGTCAACACCACCTGATAATGAATTCGCCTTGGTTAAAGTTGTAAAAACTCATGTTGGGTATTACAGTAATATAGTTGAACTTTAAATTAAATGGAAACAAATAATGTACAATTAATTAATAGTAAATACATTTTATGAGATATCTGGAAACGATTCCTATACAAAGAAAATATAAATATACTTAATGGTTTATGTGAACAACTATAATTGTTATAGGGTTTAAATTCTGTTATTAAAAGTAATCAGTTTACCTTTTTCGGGTGAAAACCAGATGCGATTACAGCAGGGGATTTGCTACCCCCATTAAAAAAATCATATAATATCATTTATGAAAAACAGTAATCTCTATTTGAGTTAAAACTTAGTACAAGCTACGAGAAAGGGGAAATATACTCTCAAATAAAAACAATGCAAAAACTTTGTTCACGCCTGCAAAGCGGTCCAGGTTCTGCTAAATAGTTTTTAATAAATATATTATATATTAGAAAACTTTATTCGTTTGTGGAAAAACATTTTTTTTTCGATTAATTGATTTTTTTTATCGTTTAACAACATATACATACATAAATACATAAAATTAATACTATTTATCTTGCATATATAATCATTCCAATTGTGAGTTTTGTTTTATTCTTTTGTCGGAGACAGTAGAAAATCCATAATTTTACACGGCTGTGTCTATGTATAATTGATAAAATGCAATGCTAATTTGCTTGTTGGTTTTTTTGTTGTTAAAATTAATAGGTTTTTGGTACAAATATTATTAATTTACAATAGTTTTCAAAATATTATTTTTATAAATTCGAATTCGTCTGAACAAATCCCTTTTTAACAAGCCAAGAAATAAATTCCCCTATGTGCCAAATTTACATTTTCTACTTTTAATATATGTACATATGTATAAGTGTGTGTGCATCTAAAGTATAAGTATGTACCTCTTTGAGAAGCCATTTAAATTTTGTATACTATTTTTAAAATTGAAAACAAAAATACTGCACATGTATTAATTTGCAAACTTACTTATTTACTTAAACAGAATAACTATATTTGTAGTATCAAATTTAACGAGGTACTGTTTAATATAAATGGTAGAAATGAAATACAGTCGTGTCTGGATATAGTGAACTAATTTTTGCAAGGCTTGTTCATAGTATCCAGGTTGTTCTCTATATCAAGGTTGAAATTTTTGTTCAAAAACTCGTTTTATTTACTAAAAATACATACATGTAAATGCAATAGCTGATTAGAAACAATTAGAGCAAAAAAGGAAATATATGTACATATGTATTTAAGTTTAATAAAAGAATTGTTGTTGAAGTTGTTTTCAAAATTTTGTTAACTATGAGATTTCACTAGAGTACTCCATGCAAAAATTTTGGTGTTCACTATATGGAGGTGTTCACTATATCCAGACACGTTTGTATATATATTTTAATATGTATTTCTTTAAATTTTGTTCAGTTAATGTTAAATAAATCTATTTCTTTAAGTTACTATCATTCTTTTAAAACTTTTTGATTTTAAATAATATAAATTGTAAGAAAACTGTATCAAGCTGCTATATTCGGCCTTGTAAAGGGTCCGCCATCTTACGTTTTTTTTTCAACTAGTGCTTATTTCGTGAATGGTAACACTTAGCTCATGTCTAATTTGACTGATAATTAGTTTTATCCTTCCGCTGAACGAATATGGTTGTGTATTCGCTTAAACAACGCTAGGAAATATTGTGACATTACTTTGGCCGATTTTGCCAAAAAAACTCATCTTTTCAGATGAATCTCATTTTGATCTTAGCGGGTATGTAAACAAGGGAAATTGTCGCATTTGGGGCACAAAAAACCCGCACGCACACATTGAAAAGCCGATACACTCAAAACCAGTCACTGTTTGGTGCGGATTTTGGTACAGAGGCATAATTTGTCCATTTTTCTTCGAAAATGAGCAAGCAGTGGTCGTAGTCAATGGCAATCGTTATCGGGCCATGTTGAACGAATTTTTGTTCATAAAAATTAAAGAGAAGAATATTGGCAACATTTGGTTTCAACAGGACGGCGCTACGTGCCACACAGTCGAAGCTACACTTTTTTTGATAGCATTTTCAAACAAAAAAAGTTATTTGGCGGACCATTTAGAATCTAATAATATGCTTCACCATCTTATACATAGGTATAGTGACCACATCGTAGCTTAGCCTAGATTTCATTATAATAAAGAAAATATTATCTCCGATACAAATATTGTGGAGTTAAAGGGGATAAAGCCGTAAACTACGACGCTGTCTTGGATTTTTACATTTTCATAGTAAATTTTACTAGTTAAGATCTTTTATTAGATACCTATGTATATTGAGGGGGTCTAAGGAGTTACATTTTGAAATACAAGATTTGAACTATATATAATTTTATTGTCCGCCATTTTGTAGTGGCGACCATAAAGCATTTTATTTTGTTATAGTGTATTATATTGCACCCTTTAATTAGATACCCAAATGGACTCACTCGATTGTCTCAAACCTGAAAAAATCGATTTTAGTTTGTAAATCTTAGGAATAAATATTTTTCATATTTTTGCCTATAACTTTAGCGAGTAGTGACTGATTTGTTATTTTCCACGAATATCTATAGAGGCATATCATATCTATAAATAAATAAATAAATTCTTCTGGGGCTGAAAAATTTTAATTTTTTGGTAAAAATATGGGGGAAAACAGGCAGTCGTGTTTATTTGTTCATATCTTAGATTTCAACCAAGACACGGACAGGCAAACATACGAACCTGGCTCAATCGACTCCCCTAGTCATAAGCTTTTAGAAAATATATACGGGGTCGGAAATAAATATTGTAGAAAGTACAAACGGAATGACAAAGCTATATATAGCCTTGTGTACCCACAGACGAAGGGTATACTTAAATATCTTATAAATTATAAAAAAATTTCAAATGATTAAAATTATTCTGTTAAGTGGCTAACATTGCTTTTTTAACTTAATTTCACGTTCATCACTGTAATAGTGACTTTAACTCAACACTCACTTAAGTCGATTTGAGCAGTTATTTCTGTTTGCTTGCTAAGCTGTTTTACCTTTATCCGCTTGCTGTAAAGGTAAGAATGTAAGAAAGAATAGAATGTATAGATTTATATAATTTACTTAGTACCTTAACTTTCCATACATATAATTTTATTTTAATAAGCAATATTGTATTTAAAGCCCTATTTTTTTTTATTATTTTTTTTATCTAAATAATTTTGTTAAATTTTTGCCAATCATGGAGTCAAATTTAAAAACCATTCGTATGCCACACAATCGTTTAAATGGCTATTGAAGTGAAATATCTGGATAAAGATTTAAGTGTTAGGTAGCAGCGATAAATTAAATCTAATTTCAATTGTAAGATAAGAGCTACAAATAAATTGGAGAAAATAAAGTGCACAAAGAAACACAACACAATTAAACTAACCAGCAGGCAACAAAATACATTATGTTGCAGCGACCAACAATGAGGGGCCATCATTTGGTTTATTTAGAATGAACCCAGAGCATTGAACCCATAAAATACTGCCTGTTACACTATTTAATAATACAACTATGTACGACAGTACAAAGAGTATAATAAGTATAATGCAATACGTACTGAACGTTCAGTTATACTGACTGCAAATAGAATATAATTTCTTTATAAAGTATATTATTCTTTTGTCTGTATGTGAATTGTAAGACGAAATATGAGTTTGAAATTGCAAGCTAATACTCTACTCTGTTCAGAAAACTCAATAATAAGAACAAAACTTGATGCCAACAATACGATTCATAAGTGTATGTTTATTTGCGTTATAAAGCTTGGGGTATACATATGTATATGTACATATGTATGTACGAGTATAAAAAATTTTTTATTAATAAAAATTCTGTAAAAAAAATTTATTTTTTGAAAAAAAATTCTCAACTTATAATAAATTTATTCACACAGATCCTTAATTTTAAACACCTGTAAAAGCGTTTAATAAATTTAGGTGCAAAACTATAATACATTATTGTATAAGAAATAAATTTTTAGGTTGTAATTAAATCGTATTTTCTTTTCACAAAACTCAAGGCATTAGTTGTAATATAATCTTTATTACAATAATGACTTGTGGCTCTAAAGCATAAACATATGGCAGCAACCTGCTCCCTTCATCGCTGTCGGAAGAAATTAAAAGCTGTTGAAAAATGTTGGTGTGTACAAGTGTGTTTAATACTAACTAAGATGGTTGGAGAAACCACAAATAGAATTAATTGAAATATTATGTGGTTGATTAATTTACAGCTCTATCAGATATAATGGTGAAATTACAAACATAAATTAATTATGTACAAATCAAAAAGTCTTAAATTCGCTCTTGATCGACAAGAGGGTAATAACTCAAAATTTAAAAATTTTCACTTTTTCGAAAAATAAACTAACAACATTAATAGCTATCCACTTTAAAAATTTTACCTAAAATCGTCTATTATTTTTTCTCAAAAATAACGTTGTAACCATTTTCGTGATATTTAAGTACTACTCTTTAATTAGGAAAAGAGTATTATTTTTATCTTGACTTTACTTCATTTTCCTAGTAGTTAGTATTAGATCTGTGTTCAGTCCTTTTCAACCATCCAAGTGTAGTAAGGAAAACAAGTTTTTTTCTTCTATTATTATGTAAATGTTAACTCATTAAATTAGAGTTGAGTTTCCATTAGGCCAAAGTAATTTCAAAAAAGGTGTTGCAACGTTTTGTATTTATTTTCTTTGCGACAATTTTTTCAGTATTCCTTCAAGCTAAGTTTAAAGTATTGTTTATTGTAATAAGTGCTAAAGTACTAAATTTTTTTCGCTCCTAATGATCTAAAGCTCAACTTCATTCAGTTGAAAGAAGGAGATTTTCCTAATCATCATATGATTGCAAAATCTTGAAATCAAGCAAGTACAGATTATCATTAATTATCCTGTCTGTGTAGACCCATATAACTCCTGATAAATTACCCAATGTCTTAATTACAATACACAAAAGCTAAAACTTTTCTGAGTGAAGAATATTTCCATTTTTTATATTTGATTTAAACATTGCAGTAAAATGTGTTACCGTCTCGTTAAAATTACCCGGAATTCCATAATTAAATGTTAAAATCCGTGTATACCTAATAGCGCTTTTACGTCATACTCGCTCTCCATATAGATTGGACTTAGAGCGAAGTTACATAAAGTTAATTAAAATTTTAAAATGTTTTCTATATCTAGAGTGTTGAAATTTTGTATGGGTGAATTTCTTCGTAGTCGTTGAAAAAGTTGATGGCATGCATAAAGAAGATGTGACATTTTGCAGTACTAGTTAAGATAAAAAAATATAGTGATTATAAACTTACGACTTTTATATGTAAATCAACCTAAAAACTATATATAGAAATTTTACTTTTCGTTATTATGTCTGGAAAGTAATTTTTTAAAGAAGAAATTTTGTTTTAGTATCAACAGTAGAAATAACAGCCTGTAAGTTTCACAATGGGATAATATTTATCCACAAAACTCACTTAGCCAGCAATTGATAAGTTCATGATCAAGTTCAGCAAAAAAATTTAATTAAAAATGTGGATAATACACCCATGCATACATACATACATACATCCATATGTGGAGTTCATTTTAACTATTTTATTTACACCGCACACACTTTGTTGGTGGTCTTAATTATAACAATAATGTCGAATCTTTTTGTATAAATGGATTTATGTATGTGTCTTCCGCTATGCATGTGTGGGTGGCTGACAAAGGCGAATATGTATCTGCAACAAAATACATACACTGATTAACCGAGTGTAAAAACAAAAGAAAAAAAAGAAATGTTTAGTGATCGAGTGAGTGTTAAGTTTCTTGAAATAAAACAGATCAACTACTTAATTCTGTATTTATTTTTATCTCTACAGATTTCTATTCTAATAAGTTTTCTTGTTTAATTGATTGGTGAGCAGCAGCGTCATCGATCAAATAACAAATACAAATAAAAGTCATTTAACATTAACACCTGATCTTGGTTGGTGTTTATAGTTGTAGTTTCTTAGGATTTCACTTCTCCCTGTTTATTTGTGGCACAATTATGCTTGTGTGTTTATTTAAGTTATTGACACTGTGGCTGGAGCGATATTTCAATGCTTACCTCTTTTTTAAAGGAAGTGATTCATCATATGCTCATCGCTGATATATTTATGTTGGATATTATTTGTCGTAAGTGTTGTTTAATAGGATGACATGTGTACAAAGCAGAAAAATAACATGCAATTACACTAAACAAAAAAAAAAAATGGATTTTATTGCTCAGAAGTATTGAACAATAACAATAGATTAAGTAGTAGATATACGTTCATATGTACTATATGCTCTTTTTTTGACTTCTTATACTGAAAATTATACTATTTTGTTAATCGCTTAATTGCCATATAAAAAAATATATATTTAAATTATAACGTCAAGTTGACAAACCTAGTTTTCTTATGTTTGCATTAATTTCTGTATTTTTATTTTTTAATGCTTTTTTTTAACAATAAAAAGTTGAGACACTCCTAACAATATATCTTAAAATAAAAAATTATGAATAATGGCTTCGCGGATTGGCAAAAAAAGTCATAACTCCAAATTTATTGATTTTAAAGTGTCTATCGCAAAATATTATCCTGAAACTTGATGTCGGTTTAAGTCTATTATATACTAGGGATGCATCAATATATCTTGACGATACCGATACGCATATTGAATTTAAATTCAAGAAAAAAATACCAAAACATAAGTAGAGTAATTATACCCTACACACGACAGTGTAAAAGAGTATAACGTTGGTTACATGTAGAAAGGCCCTAACTAAAATAATTGTAACTTTCTAGGTGAAGGCAAAAACGTAATAGAAACTGTATTATCATAATGTAACTTCTTTTGTAAAACTGTTATTTTTGATGCTATTGCATTGATTTTTTGTGTTGAGGTGTTTTTATGTGATATGTATTGGGATAACTAAAAAACTCCAGTTCGTTAGGGCCTTTCTACCTGTGACCATTGATATGTATATAGGTTTGGCATAATCAAAATAACAGAAATATTCGGGAGCAGATTGGTATTGAAAATCAGCATAATCCACTGCTAACTTGCTGAGATATGAGCAAATGAACACGTCTGCCTCTGCTTTTTTCCCTTATTTTCATCACAGAAATTAAAATTTTTCAGCCCTAGGATAATTTAAAGGAACGCATTTGACTATTTATTAGGGTGATCGATTATTCGACATTTTTAAGAAACCGGTTATCAAATAGTTTAAAATTGAGAATTAAAAAAAACCGGTTGCTCTTTTGAAAATTTAGAAAAAACCGGTTAACCGGTCGAATACATAAAATATAATTTTTTCTTATACCGTTGACAGAGATACATATATAGGTATAAACTAGTTTGTTCTATGGTTTAATTGCATTTTAAGTTGATACACATTCAATGGAATTATTATAAAATGCCATTATTTAAAATAAAGATGTTAAAAGACAAACACTTTTTATTTTTTTTTCTACTTCGACATTTTATTTTTTTTCTAAATAAAATGTATAAATTTACATTGATGCCACTATATTTTTTTAAAAACTAAATTAATTTGTTAAAAATAACCGGTATTTGGCCTGGTTCTGTCATATAAAAAAAACCTTTGTTACAAGGAGGTTTAAATAAGGAAAAATATAAAACAGTCACTTCACTGGTCACGGTAGTCAACTTTATAGGCAAGATATAATAATGACCCTTTGTGTGCCAAACTATTTTAGTATACAAGCCATATGTTATCAGAGATATTAGTTAAGCTAGGAAATTTTTTGAGTAATAAATATGGTATAGTACGTTTGGTTAAAAATATAAATGAACATAAAACTAAAAATGAGAAAAACCGGCTTCTGTGAGTAAAAAAACCGGTGTATTCGACATTTAAAAAATTAACATTTGAAAAAAAACCGCCAGCTGAAGGAGCAAAAAAACCGGGTTTTCCACCGGTTGTAAAACCGAATCGATCACTCTACTATTTATAGATATGATGTGCCTCTAGAGATATTCGTGAAAATTTTTGAACAAATCGGCCACTAACCAGCAAAATTATATATAAAATAAAATATATATTTTCTTAATTAAATCAATTTATTCAAGCAACTAAATAGTTTTTGACACTTTAAAGACACCAAATTATATGGTGTGGTCTTAAAAATTACTTATGAGAAAATCTAATAAATCGGTTTGAAACTAACTGAAATAAAAGCACCAACAAACAACTGCTTCGGTGTTTTTTTTCCCTAAAATTTACAAACGAAAATCTATTTCTTTCAGTTTCTATACCACCCAGAGAGCCAGTATGGATATCAAGAGAAAGGGCTTGACGAGTAGAATACAATAAACTACGTAAAAAATTTAAATCAAAGATGGCGTCGGAAGAAATAAACTACTATACTATATATATACTATATATGAGGAGCCGCAGAACAAAAGGTGCTTTTTCACATTTCGCGAAAAATAGTTTTTTTGGTATTTTTATAAAATTTAGGTTGAGATCTTATAGAAACAATCAAGTTAGCACTATTATTATTTTTTTTTTACAAAGTAAATGGGTTGTAAAAAATTTATGCTTAACAAAAGGTGCTTTTTTGTTTATTTTTTAACAAAAGGTGCTTTTTTGTTTATTTATTTTTGTTTATTATTCCAACACGTATAAACAGGATAAAGATATATGGAGGATTCAATAGACGAAATGATGTTTTTGCCTAGAAGAAGATGTTGGAACAAAAGCTTAACAAAAAAAATGAAAACAAAATATTAAAATTAACATTGTAATTATAAAAAAATTTATGTTTTTTAATTATATTTAAATATATAATCGCAAAAGAATTGTTTTAATCCCTTTGCCTTTGGTGAAAATAGATAGTTATGTTCAAACAAACAAAGTTAATTTAATTTTCTATATATATTTTAATTGTTTTTATAAATGTTTTGTTTAAATCTAGCTTAAATTAAAATTATATTGAAAAAAAAAACAGTTTTTTCTCTTTTTTTTACCTTTACAATTTAAGTTATAAGTCCTAATTGAAATAATATTTTACTTAGTTCTACAAATTTCGTTATTGAATCTGAAATTCAAGTAAAAATATAAAACAAAACAAATATTAGCTGATAATTAACAAATTCCACTTTGAGAGTTAATTCAATTTTGCCACAAATTTGCAAAATAAACTCGAGTGTAATGATATATTAAAAAAATTAACGATAAAAAGTTTATAGGGGGGGATATTGAACAGAGAGTCTGTTCCAAATGATTTAATTTCAAGTTCATACCTTCAAATTCATATTGCAGCAAGCATGTGTGTACGTACAAAGTCTGTAATTGTTGGTGACATTTTTCAAAAAAATTTTATGCGCAACAAACCAAAAAATTAAATTATTTGAGAACATAACATATACTTACATGGTGGTACAAAAGGCTTAAAAATATTATAACTTTTTCCTTTGCATATTTTTTTTTAATTTTTATTTTTTTAAATCTATATATATAAAAGTGAAACTCTGTGTGTGTGTGTGTGTGTTAGCTATAGACTCCGAAACTGTAAAACCGATCGGACTCAAACTTTGGCAAGTTGTTGTGCACATACCAGGTAGTGTTTATGGGTGGAAAAAAGTGGGCGGAGCCACGCCCATAATAATTAGTTATCAGTTTTAGCTACTTGCACTCGACCGATTTTTCTGAAACTTTGCACACATATCGAGCTGTCATGACTTAATAATTTCGTGATTAGAAAAGTGGGCAGTGCCACGCCCATAAAAAATAGGTATCATTTTGAGGTACTTGCACTGGACCGATTATTCTGAAACTTTGCACACATATTGAGCTATTATGACTTTACAATTTCGTGATTAGAAAAGTGGGCAAGCCACGCCCATAAAAACAATTATAATTTTGAGGTACTTGCACTTGTCCGATTCTTCTGAAACTTTGCACACATATTGAGCTGTTATGACTTTTCAATTTCGTGATTAGAAAAGTGGGCAATGCCACGCCCATAAAAAAATTATAATATTTAGGTTTTTGCACTTGATATTCAATTAAAATTCAAAATGCATTTCAATTCATTAAGGGGCGTAGCAACGCTCGCCGGGTTTGGCTAGTTATATAAATAAATAACACCTGAAGAACTGAACAAACAACCGGAATAAAATATTTTTATTATTTTAACGCAAATGCATATTGGCATTTTAACGTCAGAATTTTGCTGTTTGAAGCAATGATTCGTGGCTCACTTCACCTTCACCACCAGCATTGCACTATAAAAGATTTGTTTGGAGCCGGTAGGTAGGTAGAACAGGCAGCTGTTATGCAGCTCACTTGGGTTCATTATAATAATACCTTTTTGATACCTGAATATAATAGAAAGCATATAATAAAAAATAAGAGGAACGAACCAGTCCAGAGCCTTTGCCGGGAATCGAACCCCCAGACCAGCACACTACTGACTAGTCCACCAGTAGGCCACGTTTAATTTGCAATGCGGAAGATATTAAACGTATAGAGAAAAGTGCTGACGAAATACCAGAAACATCTAGCAGAAGGCGTTCTGCTCAGGTAGGAATGGGTCGTACGTCAATACGGCGCATTAAATAAAATTTCTTGAATTCCCATATAAGGTGCAATTGCTACCAGAAATAATTGCTCAAGTCTAAATTTTGTAGTTAAATTTCAACAGTTGGCCAGACTTTTGGACTTTTGGCCCACCGTGATTTTTGTGGAAAATTGTTGTCTTTGATTTTGTAAAAAAAAAACTTTTGAAGCAACATAACGATTAATATACGTAAGTGTCTTTCTTTGGTTGTTTGCAGCTGCAAAAACTAAAAGTGCAACACGTGTGCTTGCGTGTAATGCATAAGTTGCCCCCACTATCCATTGTGCTATAATTGGATGTGCAGCAACTGATAATACATAAATTTATATCAACGCGCAGCAAATTACACACAAACATGCATATTTGTTTAAATTTTGTATTTATAAAGATATCGTTAGCCCAAAAGCAAAATCTTTTACTTAAACAAAATAAAAGGGAATTACTTAAATTTTTATTTGATTTTAATTTAATTATTACAACAGCAAACAATTTATTTATAAAATTATGGTTACAACATACATACATATTTATTACCATTGCATTATATTTTTTCGACGTGCGTGAGTCATTAATTTTTACATTAAGGTTTTCGGATATACCATAGTTAATACCTAAGTAAGTCAAAAAGTAAAAATTAGTTATACGTTTATCCAGGCGTGGTATTTGTCATTTTATATCACCTGACTGACTGACTGTAAAAATTGCAGAGCTTAAACAATGTTTAACAAAACGTAACCATGCAGAAATTTTACATCATTGCATGCGTGCCAATTTCAGTCAGTTGTTTGCTAACGAATTTGCCGTACTTTTGGCCAAACAATACATACAAAAAAGTTTTTTAAAAGAAGAAGGTGGGAGTCAATCGAAAAAATTTTACATCAATTTTGGTTTTTATTATAAATAGATGTATGTATGTATGTATGTAAAAGATTAAAGAGATAATTTGCGATAAAACGTCATAATATAAATTATATATTTAGTTTCTTACAAGGTGTCCTAAGTGTCGTATTGTCATAATGAAATAATTTTAAAAAATTTTGAAAGGGTCTAAAAATTTTACAATTAATAATACAATTCTTTTCAATGATTTTAAAATGTTTAGAAAATTGGAAACATTATGACAATACGACTCTTAGGACTTTCTGTAAATTACCGAATAAAACATGTATGTATTTTATCTAAAGTACTTACTTAACTCTTTGAGGTAACGTATAGTGTATATGACGGGATGGTAATAATATTTTTATCACTTAAAAAAAAGTCCAAATTAGGTTTTTCTCGGAAAGTATTAAATGCATATAATTATATATTATTTACAGTTAATTTAAATTTTTAAGCGAAAAGGTTATATTAATTAAAAAGTAAAAAAAAAAACAAAAAAACATTTTGAAAAATGTTCATTAAAGTGTTTACTAGTACAATCAAAGAAAACGAAATTCGTCTCAATTTGTTAGCTGGTGTATATGTATTTTATGCATGTCTTAGAAGCGACGTTTAACGCTTTTAATTTAAATTAAACCCACTACTGCACATGTTTTTTATACTAACTTTACCTAATAATAAGAGATTGAAATAAAATATTTATTTACTATTTTTTCTTTAAAGAAAACTTTAATAACTTTAAATTTTGCTTAGTTAGAACCATGTATACAAGTTATGGCTCTTGATGATGCATCATTTCTGAGCAAAGAATTTCAAAATTTTCGTTTTTTTTTTTGTTGGAAAAATGTAAACGAATATATATTTAAGTAAAAGGATATTATTGATATTTGCTTATTTTATTCAAAGTATTGGCCATTGTTAGCTATGACCTTTTCCCACTTTCTGGCAACATTTTTATTCCGCGCCAAAGGAACTGTTTTTAATTTAAGGTCAGGAGCGAAACAATCGGTTTCGGTTACCCTGTTCTGAAGTGGTGCGTATCCCAGAGAGAGTGTTCTCTATCGATTAAAGCAAATAGTAATGTGACGGTTCAAGGTCTGGACTATAAGGTGGGTGAGGAAAACTTATACATATTATGGGTTTATGTCTAGACGCATATTCTGGGAGTTTTTCGTCCAATGCTTGCTTTTAAAGAATTAGTTTCGTTCGGTATATTTTCTATGCGATGGTCTAACCAGATTTCAGCAGCTCGTAACAGGACCCAATGCAGAGCACATCCTTAGCGCCATGCAAAATTGGCTTTATTGTCGATTCTGCTGGCCTAACTTTCCTACTTTTGGATTAATCCTACTGCTCGTAAACGTTTTGGAAATGCTAAGTAATTAAGTACCTCGCAATAAATTTGTAATTCTTGGTCTTTTAACTATTTTGGCTGGCCTCAGCGATATTTATCTTGCGTGTCAAAATCATCACTTCTGAACTGCACAAATAATCTCTCTTTATTGTTTTCAATATAATGTTTTAATAATTAGGTGAGAATAAATGATAGATATGTACCCTTCAAAATGATAAAGATATATATTTTTTAAAGACAAAAAATTTTCCCAATTAGCTTCAAATTCAAATATTTAAGTTTAATAGTAATTATAGAGATTAATTGAAAAAAGTATTTATAGAAATAATCAGGTTTAAAAACATGTACGTGCTTAAAATATCAAGTAGTTAATTTAAACAAATATGCATTTGCTTGCCTCTTTTATTAAGAAATTATTATCTTGCAATCAAGACTTAATATAAATTTTATATCTAAAATGGTGCCTACCCAGCAAAGATGTTTTACGTATAAATAAAAAATATCCTATAACGCAAAAAAATATTATTGAAACGTGAATTTAAATTTTATTAATATAAAGTTTGACACGTATTGTTTAATTTGTAAAAAATAAAATCATTTTACACACAATCTTTTTCACAGTCCTGTGCGTGTTTGCTGGGATACAAAACATTCTTTTTCTAGACAACAATAATATTGTAGCCTTAAATGGACAACGCATTATTCACTTATAGATATAGACACACATATAATATAAATATATTTTAAGGTAATTGAATAAAATTTGTTCTTAAACCAAATTAAATTGAGTAATTGAGTAACTCTTGACAACAATAGGAATTACGACTTTATTTTTTTAACGTATTTAAAAAAAAGGAACAAAAAATGCATAAAACAAATGATAACCATAAGTGTAAGTAACCTCGTATCAATGTAACAGCATTCCGAAGGACACACGACTTTTCTATGAATTGATTAATTTATTCATCACATCACATCACGTATTCATTATAAAAATGTGAAAAAAAATATTTTTCAAAAATGTAAACAAACCATATAGAGGTACTCACTCACTGACCCTTTTTCTAATTTTTATATTTGAGAAATTAACATTTGAGTTTTATTGTCTTAAAATTATTTAAATAGTTGTTACGATTTTATTAATTTAAGGACATTTACTCTCTATTGACTTTATGTAGTGTTTAAAACTTTAAAAAGATTATCAATAAAACATTAAAAAACTAGAAATTTCAAAACAGCGGAATTTTATTTGTGGTCACTGTATTTATATATATTTTTTTGTTGTTTTCTATATGAGAGCTAAACAAAGTAAGTTTGTATGTTAGTATTATGTATGGTTTATTGCAGTGAAAAGAAATTGAAATGATTAGAGACCGTTCTTGCAAGAGAACAACATTCAGGAAACTGGCAAACAAGTTATAGAAATGCATTTCATCTTCAGGCAATACAAAAGTAAAATTTAAAAAAAAAGTTTAAAGACTTGTATAGACTCTTGGATAATGAAGATTTAGCGGATGTTATACAAAAAAGTAAAAAAAAGAACATAACATTTAAAAGCATTATTAAATGTTGTTGATTCAGTTGGAGGTACATTCATTAATACATACATATGTGCGGATGTACACACACATTTTGCTCTAAGTAAAAAATAATTAAGGCTTCAATTTTATGGAGTAATGTTTTTCATTTAAATGCTGTTCGTAACTACGACTAAAATGGTCTATTCCAAAGTAACGATTCTCGATTCTTTTCAAGTAATATTTGGTAAATAACTAAAATAATGTCCTCTAATTACCTGATCGTATTTGATTAATTTGTTAAGCCTTTTGTTGCCCAATATAAAAAGTCGAAATATGTGAGATAACACGATCTAAGCGGCCAATGCGCAGTTTCGTAATTTTTTACGCATCCTCCAAAAAAATTTATTTTTATATATAAATAAAAAGTTAATGTAACGAATTTTTAATAAATAAAATACTAATCCAATTTTAATAGAATTAAGGTTGTGCACATCTGCAGGAAAAAAATTCTTTCTTTCCTTTAATATGAGCGTAAATTGTGTCTTGCTAATTAATATAAAATGTAGATTTTGCAGAAAATGGTTTTGATAACTGGGAGTCAATTCATGTTCTGTGAAACTTAAAAATGTAAAGTTTTTGGACAGTAAAAGATTTGGTGGCACCATATTAGATGCCAAGCAAAAACTTTTAGTTCCATAGTTTAACAGAACGAGAATTGTCCCCTTGGGATATACTAAAATTTAATTATTAAATTGTCATTTGAAACAAAATAAATACAATAAAAAAACCTCTTAACTAACTAAAATTATCAAATCCAGAAATTCCCAATCACACGAATTTATCATTACATAGTTAATATCATATTAAGAATAAAATTAAACATTTAAAATACCTAATTCCCAAGACCTAATTGCTATTTTTTGCGTGGCAACGCTAATTTATTCGTTTATACAAAAATAAACTTTAAGAATCCTTATTTTTGTGAAGAAAAAAATGTAAGTAACAACATTCTATTTTTATAGGTACTATGATTGCACCATTTTAATATTTTTTTTTTCGAAAAATTCTCTTTAAATTTTAAAGAAGTTTGTAACAACTGACAAGTTTCAATTTCATAAAAACCCTTTATGAGAAACATTCTGTAATTAAAATCGTTCAGAAAACTTATGAGAATTTTTAAAGAAATAAGATGAAAGACTCTTGAAGTTCTTAAACGTATCAAGAATATAAATAAGTTTAATTAAAAAAAAAATCAATTGAGAGAGTAAAATAATGTGGACATCAAAAGTTCAATTGAAAACGTTGAATTGAAATATAACAATTACACTGTCACACTGACAGACTGATTTATCTGTCTATTCTCTATAATCGTTGTGAACAACAATTGTAAATGCGTTTTCTAAATAGTAGTTTTTTTTAATAGAATCTATATATATAAAAGTGAAACTCTGTGTGTGTGTGTGTGTGTGTGTGTGTGTGTGTGTGTGTGTGTGTGTGTGTGTTAGCTATAGACTCTGAAACTGTAAAACCGATCGGGCTCAAACTTTGGTAAGTTGTTGCACACATACCGGGGAGTGTTTATGGATAAAAAAAAGTGGGCGGGGCCACGCCCATAAAAAATTACTTATCAGTTTTAGCTACTTGCACTCGACCGATTTTTCTGAAACTTTGCACACATATCGAGCTCTGATGACTAAATAATTTCGTGATAAAAAAAGTGGGCGGGGCCACGCCCATAAAAAATTTTAAATTTTGAGGTACTTGCAATGGACGGATTTTACTGAAACTTTGCACACATATTGGGCTGTCATGACTTTATAATTTCGTGATTAGAAAAGTGGGCAGGGCCACGCCCATAAAAAAAAAGTTATAAGTTTGAGGTACTTGCACTGGACCGATTTTTCTAAAACTTTGCACACACACTAAGCTGTCATGACTTTATAATTTCGTGATTGAAAAAGTGGGCAGTGCCACGCCCATAAAAAAAAGTTATCATTTTGAGGTATTTGCACTCGACCGATTTTTCTGAAACTTTGCACACATATTGAGCTGTCATGACTTTATAATTTCGTGATTAAAAAAGTGGGCGGGGCCACGCCCATAAAAAATTAGTTATCAGATTTAGCTACTTGCACTGGACCGAATTTTCTGAAACTTTGCAAACATACTGAGCTGTCATGACTTTACACTTTCGTCATTAAAAAAGTGGGCAGTGTCACGCCCATTAAAAAAAAGGTATCATTTTGAGGTACTTTCACTGGACCGATTTTTTTGAAACTTTGCACACATATTGAGTTGTCGTGACTATACAGTTTCGTATTTAGAAAAGTGGGCAGTGCCACGCCCATTAAAAAAAGGTATCATTTTGAGGTACTTACACTGGACCGATTTTTCTGAAACTTTGCACACTTATTGAGCTGTCATGACTATACAGTTTCTTAATTAGAAAAGTGGGCAGTGCCACCCTTATAAAGAAAAAGTTATAGTTTTTAGCCTTGCACTTGATATTCGATTAAAATTTAGAATGCGATTAAAATTCATGAGGGGGCGTAGCAACGCGCGCCGGGATTGGCTAGTTTTATATAAAAAAGAAAAAAATTAAACAAATAACAATAACACACTTGCAATCATATATGAAAGCAATAATAAAAAAACTGCAACATTTTGTAAGACATGCCTGAGTGCATTTGGTATACGAGTTGAAGTTGAAAAGAAGAAAAGACTACTCTTTAAACTATAACGGATGTACATACATATAAACAGTCATACTGTACAGTATACACATACTAACTTCATTTATTGTACAATGCTTTCATACACACACATGGATTTGTATGTGCGTAAGTAGATATGTATAAGTAAGAGTGCTATATTCGGCCATGCCGAATCTAAAAATACACTTCTCCATTATGTACCTACATAGGCAGAAATAATTTTTTTTTTAGTTTTTATTTTATATAGGTATTATTATTATTTTAATTGTTTTTTTCATTTTTTTTAAATACATATGTACGTAAACTCAATTTATAATTTTACAATGGGATTTTTTTATATATGTATGTTTTTTATATGTATTTTCGTATTTCATACGAGATGAATGGTGATACAAACAATTGTTATTGCATGACTACACGTTGTGAAGGGTATAAAAGATTCGGCACGGCCGAATATAGCACTCTTACTTGTTTTTTTTTTACAAATAGTTTTTAAAACTACACCTTGCAATTTGGTGCCTTAACTGTATACAAAAATGTATTAGAAGCTTTAGTAACTTGATATATTCTAAAAATATATATATTTTTCCAAATTATTTGAATTTGAGCATAATTTGACGAATAGCCGTAGGGGCATATCATATCTATAAATTATAACAAATGTGTATACAAATTATCGTAGGGCTGCAAAATGTTAATTTTTATTGTAAAACTATATAAAAAACAAAGTCGTGGTTGTGGTTTTTGACTCATATCTCAGAAAGTTATTCTGCGATTGTGCTGAATTTCGATAGCGATTCATTCCAAAATATTTCCACATAAGATCTGTGCAACATATAGGGGCTTCCAAAAGTTTAAAAAAGTATCGAAAATTAATATTGTAGAAATTACAAACGAAATGACAAGCTATATATTCCCTTGGCATCACAGGTGAAGGGTATAATAACAATAACAATCAACAACAATTTTTTTAATTTTTTCCCTCAACAAAAACAAACGGGGTCAACGGACAACATTCTAACAATAATAAGCAGGAAAAAAGCCACCTAAAAAAAAAGAAACTACATACATACATAAAATAAACAATTATTTAAATTTTAACATTCATTAAAATTACCATTGTAATTTCTAAGGAATTTTCAACAATTAAAGCGCAGAGAACAGAAAAGTGAAGAAATTAAAAAAAAAAATACTTCTACAAGTTTTCTAGATCTGTATATTTGTCAACACATTAGTTTTGTTAGTCTATTTTCATAGGAATTAAAATAAGTTTGTAAGTGTTTCTGCGTGTGTGTGTCAGCTTGACACAGTTTTAAGTTTTTATCTTGTAAATGTTGCAATTAATAAAACATGTAATTTTGTAATTTCGTCTTGTTAATAAATTAATTACATAGTTTTTTTTTACAAACAAATTAAAAGACCGTTTTATTTTTAAAACATAGTCACTGCAAAATTCAAGAAGATATTGTACTACAAACGTCCATTAATCTTTAAATCAAAAGTTTGATTGGCATAAAGTCCTTATTAGTCATAATTTGGAAAAGTTAGCTTTAAAGTTGGTACTAAGTTGGTACATATGTACATACATATACTTTTCTTAAATGTAAAATATGAATTAAGAAAAAGTTTATACCACTGGGGTGCGAATATTAGTTTTTTATTTAAAAAAAAATCCTTACTATCTTGAACTTTTTTATAAAATTTTAATAATTTTTTTTATTATGAATTTGATAATGATGATAATTTCAAGAAAACAAAGCCTAAATAAATAAATTTAAAAAACTATAAAAAAAGATGAAACCATTACGTTATTATATAAGTTGATTGCATTTCGGAGAGCATGTAATTTATAAATTTTTTTTACATAAAATTTGAAAATTATGAGAGAATAGATAAGATGTATAAAATTTTGACATTTGGAAAATAGAGCTGATGATCAGCGGATCAATTAAAACTACATAATGAAATGTATTGACAAAAACTTTATTGTATTTTAATGAAAAGCTAAGCTGGGAACTTGTGGCCAAAAGTTTGAGTTTTTTTGGAGAAATATAAAAAGCTTTCAAATAAGATAAGATATGCAAGGTGTTTGCAATGGGGAGCGTAATTTTGCCTCTCTCTTTGTAATGAAGTTTGACAAGATGAACATACAATTTACATCGTTACTAATTTTTTATATGGACTTTAGGAAATATTAAAAGAAATTTAAAAAAAATAATATCCGAAATTCGTTTTGATTTATTTGCATATGGACATTTCCATGTCATCGTACGTGACATTTGTACTCCTATAAAGTGGAGTAATTTTTGCAAAAGTAAGAGTAACTAAAACCAAAGTAGATCTTTATGTTCAATTCAAAGGGTACTTTCTTTAAAAAAAAATTAATTATATTCGAATCATTGTTGTCTAATATATCCAGAAAAATAAGAACATATCGTACGTGACATAAAACAGAAGTAATTTTGATATACACACATATATATGGAAATATGAAAAAGTCTGCGAATCTTGGGAGGTATTTTGTCTTTTTTTTAATTTCTTCCACTAAACCAAATATTTTTCATTTAAAATCCATCATGCTTAATTGAAAACAATCTTTAAATGATTTTATAATAAATAAATTTGATATGGTTCGTGACATATCGTACGTGACAGATTTTTCTCTAATAGTATTCTTAGGTAATAAAATTTATATTATGTTGATAAAAAAAAGTTAAATTCTAAATTAGGTGCTCTTGCGACTGTTCAAATACGGATTTTGCACTACGTACGTGACATTAAAATAACATCCAAGGGAAATCAAAAAAATACAGCTAATCAGACTCTATATTTTTTTTTTTCTTCTGGATTTTGTTAATTGTTGTTGTTACCTTAATTTAAAAGCATATTTACAATTACAATTTAGTCGCTAAAAAAAATAGTTGATTGCAATTCTTTAAAATAATTCAAAGAGATAATCAGATTAAACTCTTATTATTGCTCTTAAAATAATTTAATAAGCTCTTAATACCTGCGCATAGTAAAATTTAAGTGTTTTTTTATCAATAAACTTATATTGTAAAACTTTCAAGAGTTTTTATTTTTACAGTCGTAGTTGACATATTCATGGAAATGTCCATATCTATGTGTAACCACGTAGATCATTGATTGCACAGCCAATTTAAATATTAAAGTTTTTATATATGAAGTATGTATATAATTTCAAAGGTACGACACAAAAGAGAGAAAATATGAAAACTATGATAAAAACATCTGAAAGTCAGCTGATATAAAAAGATTGTTTGTTCGTACACATGATATTTTTCTAATTACAAACTTAACTACTATGACTATATTAATTTATATATTATATATATATATATATATATATTATAGATAATTATCCTTACAGGCAAATTAAGAACAATAAATCTACATAAAATACAAAATTATTGATTATTTAGCAACAGAACAATTTTACATTTAATAGTATTTGTATTTGAAGAAAAATTAATAAATCTTTATAGCTTATTACACATCTTTCATTTGACCTGAAGTATTTGATAGACAGCAAATTATGATAACGTGTTTGGTGGTGTGGAACGCTTATTAAAATTAGAAAATTAGAAAAAGTATCACCACTAATTAATATCAATGGAAACGGCACATTCAACATAGTTCGTCGGCTCTTAAGAGTAGACAGTTTATTAATTACGGCTATTATATGATGGAACATCCGTCTGATTCCAATGCAGACCACGAAGACAAAAAAGCAAGAACTGTTTTTGCACAGATTCAATAAAATGTTTATGTACTGTGTAAGTTGGATTCCAAACAACAGATGTACATATATTCTAAACCAGCCCTTCGAGGGAAATAAAATGTTGTTTTGTAATATATGGATCAGAGAATTCTTTCGCACATCTTTTAATAAAACCAAGAATGGTACTTGTTTAATGAAATTTAATTAAGCATCCAATAAAAATCCAAGATCTGATATCGAGTCTTTATCTAATTAATGATTACATTTAAATGATTTCCTCTGTACAAACACATATATTTACATTTTTTGAGTTTAGGTAATTTTAATTACACCAAGAATAAAATGCATCCAAATCCTTTTGATGTAAAATATGATCAAAGTATTGATTCAAAGCAAAGCAAATTTTTACATCATCAGCATATATTAAAATATTTGAAAATTTTACCACATTTAGTAGATCATTTATAAAAAGTGTAAAGATCAATGAACCAAGATAGCTTGCGGCACACCTGATAGAACTACAATTAATTTAGATGCTTTCACAAGGCTTTCTATTTAATAAATATGATTCAATATATTTAAGGCAAGTAGAGGTGAAACCCTTAGAGGTGATTTCTTTAACAGTAATTTATTAATAAGTTTATCAAACTTCTTACTGAAGTCAGAGTATAATGTGTCAAATTTTTTTGTTGTACAAATTGAATTTATTTCTTTTTAGTAGGAAAATTTTAAGACCTTTATTTTTTTAATTTAAAATAACGTTATTTAAACGTTTTCATAACAAAAGATACAAAAACCTTAAGTTAAAAACCATTTTTCAAAATTTAGAAGGACTAATCATCGAATTATCAGCAGGTCCCGGATAGGTACTTTTTAACTAAAATTATTTTAATTTATCATATAACAAAACCATTTTTTTTTAATTTACTCATGAGCATCTATATTTTAAAATACTATGCTTCAAGTTTGGGCCAAACTTTTCTTAAGTCTTTCTCAAAGCTTTAATTAAGCATACAAATCCAAAGAAACAAGTCTAGGGTCATATGATCTTGGGCCGAATAATTGAATTCTTTAAAAAAATCGGCATTGAGAACAAAACATAAATTTTATTCACAACTTAAAAATTTTATTTCATAAAAATTTTGTAAGAAGTGTAACTCGTTTTTTTCAGATTTTAAACATCCCTATTTCAAAAGTTGTTTTTATGTCACACATTTTTTAAATATGTAGAAAAGGGAAATATGTCAATAATTTTAAGAAAATCAAAGTACATATGATTATTGTTATTATTAATCAAATCCAAAATACAAATAATTTTTAAACCTCATATTAATAATAATTTTTTTAGATTTTTTAAAGATCCATTGAACCAAATTTGCATACAAAAGTCGTTTTATAAGTCTTTGATAAGTTTAAAAATCAATTTTGAATACTATATAAAATATTTTTGCAAAATTCTAAAAAAAAATATTGTTATGTGGAAACAACTATCGACTTCTTTAAATGCACGCAAAAATAAAAATTCTTAAATATCTTTATATTTTTAAATCACCTTCGGGATTTATAATTTAAATTGTAAAAAATATCAAAAAAAAAAAAAAAAATAAATAAATACCTGCTATAATTATAATTTATGCAATTGTCGCCAAAGAATGGGAATTGTCATTTTGTTTTTTTTTTCATGGTAGTATGGATAACATAGATTGTCCCACAAGTATAACATGACAACAAACATATGTACGCCTTAAACTGCAAACAATAACACCCTAAACACAAAAGCAAGAACAATTTTCCTTAATACATACTATCAAGAAAAAGTAAATTGCAATAAAAAATTAATTTATTGCTTTTGTTGAAAATCTTTTTTATGAACTAAAAAGGGAGTCTATCATCAAAGCAACTGTTGTTGTAGAAACGAATAAAGGAACAAACAAATGAATACATACTAAATAATTGCAAAAATACAATACATACATGCATACAAACATACATACATAGTATCTGAACATGAATAAAGTGGACCATGGAGACAATATCTTGTGTGATGTTATTATAATTTTTTTTTTATTACTGATTGTTTTTTGTATAACAAACTTGTGATAATTTTTAATAACATATGCACTGATTTATACAAACATATTTATGTAGGTTCATATAGATGGCTTAATCATTATTTTTATACCCTTCACCTGTGGTGCACAAGGGTATATATAGCTTTGTCATTCCGTTTGTAATTTCTACAATTTTCATTTCCGACCCCATAAAGTATATATTTTCTGAAAGCTTATGAATAGAGGAGTCGATTAAGCCCTGACCGTCTGTCCGTCTGTCCGTCTATCCGTCTGCCCGTCTGTCCGTGTGTTGGTTGAAATCAACTTTTAGAAGCAACTATATGTTCCTCAGATCTGTATATGGTATCAATCTCTTGGAAATATCCAGGAATGAATCGCTATTGAAATTCAGCACAATCGCCCCATAACTTTCTGAGATATGAGCAAAAAACTACGACCACCTCGTTTTTTTTCACAATTACAACAACAACATACATACATACATACATACATACATACATACATACATGTAAAAAACATACCAAACAAAAAAAAATTACAAAAAAAAAATATTAAAAATAATAAAAAAAACTACAAAAAAAAATTTTAAAAAAATTTAAAAAAAAATTTAAAAAAATTTTTTAAAAATTTTTCTAAAAAAATTTTTTAAAAAAAAATTTAAAAAAAATATAAAAAAAATAATAAAATATAAATAATATATTAAATAAAATAAAATTAAATTTTTTTGGCTCAGCTGGGATTCGATGCCACATTTATTCTAACGTGTACGTATGCACGTATTTTATATGGGATGAATGGTGATACAAACAATTGTTATTGCATGACTACACGTTGTGAAGGGTATATAAGATTCGGCACGGCCGAATATAGCACTGTTACTTGTTAAATTAAGGATTGAAAAATCAATTGTATGTATAGTTATAGGGTGTTTTAAAATGTATACATATGTATGTGCATTGTAGGTACATACTCGTTTATGTGGTTCTCATTTATCCCAGATTCTTGTAACCTACAGTATATGTAAGAAAAAATAAGCATGTAAATATGTATGTATGTAGGTATTTTATATCATATAATATTTTCTGAATTTATTAATTAATTAAAACCACACCCGTTAAAAAAAAAACAACAAATTTAGAGAAACAATAGTACTTACACTCCTTTTTCTTTGTAATTAATCTTTTAGATGTATTTGTATCCAAGTTTATTTATTTGTTTTTTAATAACGGTATTATAATAGCACACATGCAAAATAAATTATCTTATGTTTTTATATAATGCTTATTAAGTTAGCTTTTGTTTTATGGATATTTTATTTTTATATATAAATACACTTTTTGGCGAATTACAAACAACTTGTTTTTAATATTTATTTTTTCTATACCAATAAAAATCAATTTTAGATATGTATTTCTTTATGTATTTACATTAACAGAGAACTGTGTTGACGCGAGATACGAAACAATTGCCGGTTACGACTTTACAACGAATGGAGACGTACAATATTTTTGCAAAAAAAAAGAGAAAAATAACTTGCACCAGAGATGCAAAAGTTTGTACAATCGTACTTTCATTAGCACTATTTGAGAGTAAAAAGTACAATGCACCCCAATGACTCTTTTAGCGCTATTTCAAAATTACATTGCATCAGTGTTGCCAGAAATTTTCGTAGAAAAAATCTTTATTTGTCAAATAAAAAACCTTACTTAAAACAAAAATATATATTTTGAAATATTCTTATACGTGAATAAAAAGTAATTCATGTTAATTCGTATTCTTATAAAAATATCAAAAATATGTAACTATAAATTTTCTTCTGGTTTTAAAAACTTAAAGTCAAATTTGTAAACAATTTTGACTAAACCATTTTCATAATTAACAATAAACGAATTCTATTTAGCGTTGAAATAACGACCATTCATTTTTGACATAATAAAAATCACATTTGAACTTATTTAGTTTAAAGAAATATGGTGTGATTTTTTATTTTTTTCTGGCTTAAACCACATTTATAATTATTTATGGGCACATATGTAAATATATTTTATAAGTTTAAGCAAGACGTGTGTCTTCAAATCTTATTTTGATTAAAAAATCTTTAAATCTTCATTTTGGCATCGCTGCATTTTACGAATATATTTTTAAGAATTTAGTCTTTCAATCTTACTTATTGCATAAGATTCTATGCAATTTTATGCAAGTTTATATAAAATCTTGTTCTAAACAGTCTATAAACGGTAAAAGTATGGAAAATATAATTTTAGTTAAACAGTCAAGTTTTTTAAATCTGTAAATAACTTTTGGATATAATTGTAACATGGGCTAATACATATCGTTAGTTAAATGTCCTTATACCAATTTCTATTAAAACCGACGTTTATATTCCGTAAGTTTATATCTTTATGTATAAAAATAAATAAATAAATAAAAGTTCGTCGCTTCCACTCACTCTTATGGAGTGACCTGCAAATGTATTAATTTCATAAAATAGCATATACTCCTAGATCATAAAGACGTGGTGGGTAAAATTAAAATTAAAGAACGAGTGATTTTTTCACGCAAATAAACAAAATTGCAGCATTTGGGCTGATCGGAAAAGGTTTTCAAACATAGATTTAAACACATTGTATGGTGTAGTGTATGAGATGTAGGAATCATCGTTCTGTATATCCTTCAAAACATAACTGCTATTGGCGAATTCTATCTTCTTATAAAAACGGACTTTATGTTGTTTGAAATTTAAGGCCGTATGAAAAATAAAGATTAAAGCTAAATAAATAAATTTGTGCATATTGAATTACGCAATCGTATATATATTTTTTTTATTTAATCTCGAGTGACACGAAAAAATCACATCATGCGCAAATTCCTAGTTTCATTTCAAAAACGAAAGAGAAAAATTTTAATTTTAAAATTTTTTTTGTTGAAGCATTGCATATTTAAATATATATTGCATATGGAGTGACCAGATACTAATCCGTTCAAAGTCAGATACGATTCATTAATGTATGTGGGTGGTAATCGATATTAACGAGAATGTATGTATCCAAACCTAAAAACATTATACATACTTTATATAAAAAACACACAAATAGTTAGTTAAGCCACATACTTGTTTACATATATTTATACATATTTAAATTTTAATGCTTGTGCAAATGCACTTACAATTTGCAGAAACCTAATAATTATTTGTAAATCTCTTTAAACCTAAGTTTGTTTGAAGATTTTCTTTACAAAAACGAAATACAAACTATAATAAAATTTATGAAACTTTTTCTGTAAATTAGGAATTGAGTTTTAAAAAGATAAAAGATCTTTTTACATAAATATGTACGACTTACACAGAGTTCATATACTTAATGTTAACAGTGTAATGTATGATATTTTATTGTCAGTTAATAAGTATTAATTTATTCCGATTTTTTCCAATATCCGCAAAATTCGTAGAAGTCACGTGTTGTTTTCAATCCTTTTGAAAAGGGTGTTTAAGTTACTCCTTTAATGTTGTTTGTTTGTTGTCTACCCTTGGAAAAACATTTCTTGGCTTGCAGTTTAGTTTTTATACCCTTCACCTGTGGTGCACAAGGGTATATATAGCTTTGTCATTCCGTTTGTAATTTCTACAATTTTCATTTCCGACCCCATAAAGTATATATTTTCTGAAAGCTTATGAATAGAGGAGTCGATTAAGCCCTGACCGTCTGTCCGTGTGTTGGTTGAAATCAACTTTTAGAAGCAACTATATGTTCCTCAGATCTGTATATGGTATCAATCTCTTGGAAATATCCAGGAATGAATCGCTATTGAAATTCAGCACAATCGCCCCATAACTTTCTGAGATATGAGCAAAAAACCACGACCACCTCGTTTTTTTTCACAATTACAACAACAACATACATACATACATACATGTAAAAAACATACCAAACAAAAAAAATTACAAAAAAAAAAAATATTAAAAATAAGAAAAAAATAAAAAAAAAAATTTAAAAAAATTTTTTAAAAATTTTTCTAAAAAAATTTTTTAAAAAAATTTAAAAAAAATATAAAAAAAATAATAAAATATAAATAATATATTAAATAAAATAAAATTTTTTTGGATCAGCTGGGATTCGATGCCACATTTATTCTAACGTGTACGTATGCACGTATTTTATATGGGATGAATGGTGATACAAACAATTGTTATTGCATGACTACACGTTGTGAAGGGTATATAAGATTCGGCACGGCCGAATATAGCACTGTTACTTGTTTCTTCTATAATCGAAATTTATTATTTTAAAAAATCAGCTGCCAATAAATTACAGCTTTGTGTGTTTGTGGATGGTGCTACGTTATCATTTTAATCAGTACGCAAAATAGAATATTTATATTTGATGAATTTACAAGGTGGCCTAAGTGTCGTATCGTCATAATGTCATACTTTTAAAATTTTTTTAAACAATTTAAAAATATTATATATTTTTTTCAATACAAAACTTTTTATTAATTTTAACATATTTGGGATATTATGACAATACGACACTTAAGACTTTGTGACTGTGACTTTGAAAGATAGATAATAATATGTGTATTGGTTTAATTTCTTTCAAGCACAAATTTAATATTACTGTATAAAATATTTATATACATACATACACATACATATGTATGTCCATGCGATATGTGTTTTTTTTTAACGATTCGAAAATAGTTGCCATATAATGGATATACATATGTAAATCAAAGAATAATTAAAGCTATAGAATTGTATTTTTTTTAATTTTATATGTGCTATGGGTATTTATTGTTGAAATACATATGTATGTATATGCAATATCAATAAAAAAGAAATTATTTGTTCATAATTTCATAATAATTTTTTGCTTTATCACAAAAGCTAGAAATTATATAAATGAATTATAAAAATAAAACATTTTTTTTATTAATCGTTAATATTTATTTATATTAGTAAATTGCAGGTGGATGATGTGTTTAACTTCCGGTTGATTATTAATGTATTTCTCAACATAAACTGTTTGTTGTACTTATGCCCAAACATCACCCTACAATACTAACACCTTGTAAAACATTTAAAATAAAATTAACCACACAGAATAACATAAAATGAATTGAATTAAATATTGATTTTTTCTACTGACCAGCCATATGTAAATACACACATACATACACTCACTCATAAACAAGCTAAGTGTGAGTGAGCTTATGCATGTTAGGTAAGTAAAAATATGTTTAGTTCAAGAAAAACAAAAAAAAATCAAAAGTAGAAAGAGTGGTCTAACAGTAAATATGTGAAGATAAAACCAATTAATGCTTCTATGTTATACAGTTCACATGATTAAATGTATTGGAAAATTTGTATTAAAAAGGAAATGTGACACATGTATGTGATCGCGTGAAAACTAGTGATAAATACCCCTTGCTCTCACCTCTAATGACCTAAACACTAACGAACACAATAAACGCAAAATCAACAACACAACCTCAACTTAATCGATAATTATACCGACAAAAAAACAAACAAACAAAAAATACTGATAATAGAAATAAAACAATAATAAAAAGAGCAAAAGGTACATTGTACATATAAAGATAACAATTAAAAAAAAAATAATTAAATATCATAAACTCTGTCAATAAAATTTTAGTTTTAAAGCAAACACTTCGTATTTAATGTTTTCCGTGTTGCCATTATTTGTTTAAACACCGGTCACTCATACTATTACATTTTGCGTGTAAAGGTTAATGTCGACCGAAGAGTCACCTAGTGAACAGCTTATAATCAATTTTTACCATAAAATATGCTGATGAGCTAGGAAAGTGGCAAAACTGCCCAAAATATTTAGCAATACAAACAGGCATTACAGGTGCTTACAGTACAACACCGGCGTCCTGAATGATGCCTGCATTTAGAAGCCTTGTGTACTTATCATCAAAACGCATAACTCTGTTAATATATGATTACAGCAGGACTCGAGTGATAATTGTTAACAGAAATAAATTGAACTGTTTCCCCTTTTAAAATTCCGCCTTGACGACGTGGACGAGATACCCACAAGGAGGGTGATGGCGATGCGCGCAACTAGACCATTATGCCATCCCCCACTTCAGAATTTTATAAAATTAACTATTTACGTATGAAATTAACTTGGTTTAAGATTTTGCCCTCCCAGAAAAAATGTTTAAGATTTTGCCACCCCCAGAAAACAATTTTTAACTACGCCAATAGTAATGCCATTGATTAAATACAAAATCTAGCATGGATTCTTTGTTGTGATTTAAACTCACACCACAATACATGAGGGAGACGTGATGCAAACAGATGAGGTAGGTACTTGCTAAAATTTTAACAAGTTCTAATTAAGGTATTACTATTTCGAATTTTAAAAATAATTGTTCTTTTTTTTAAAGATTGAGGATGTTTTTACTAATCCAGCAATTGTTAGAAACAACATAAAACTTTCATCAACAAATCCGTCCAGTTTAAGTTAGTTAATAAAAAACTAATTTTAACTCAGATTTACAAAACAATTTTGGAAAATGTCATATATAATTGGTTGATTCATAAGGTGTCCTAAGTGTCGTATTGTCATAATATTATAATTTTTTAAAAATTTTAAAACTTACAAAACTTTATTGGATATTGTAAAATTTTTAGACCATTTCAAAATTGTCAAAAATTATGATATTATGACAACACGACACTACGAACCCCTTGTGAAATAGCCAAATATATATTTAATGGTAACACCGGGAGGTATTTGTTTAGGTGTGTTTTTAATTGAATAAGTTTGGTCGTTAATGATAAACCAATGAAGTGCAATAATGATTGAAATGCTTTAAAACAGTTCAGCTGATTAACGAAGTGAATCGAACAGAGATGACAAAAGTTGTTCAAATTTAAATGTACAGGTAAAGAAAAAAATGTATGTGTTTAACTAGATGATAAATAATAAAAAACTCAAACGTTCACAACGGTTTACGGTTTTTTACGGAAAATCATAAAGTTGTTATATTTTATATTAAAGAGATTTGAATTATTTTTATTTAATTAAATACATGAAAGGGTTTATAAAATAATCAAATCAAATTAAATTGACTAATTAAATAAAGTTGTAATAAATTAATCAACGGAAAACAGTAGTTGCTTGTTGTTGAACCTGCATCAGAAATTACTGAGTTTTTATGCTGGTAACCATATGTATAACGATCATGCAACATAATTACAAAATCAGATACAACAAGTAACAGTGCTATATTCGGCCGTGCCGAATCTTATATACCCTTCACAACGTGTAGTCATGCAATAACAATTGTTTGTATCACCATTCATACCATATAAAATACGTGCATACGTACACGTTAGAATAAATGTGGCATCGAATCCCAGCTGAGCCAAAAAAATTTTATTTTATTTAATATATTATTTATATTTTATTATTTTTTTTTATATTTTTTTTTTAATTTTTTTAAAAAATTTTTTTAGAAAAATTTTTAAAAAATTTTTTTAAATTTTTTTTTTAATTTTTTTAAATTTTTTTTTTTGTAGTTTTTTTTATTATTTTTTTCTTAATTTTAATATTTTTTTTTTTTGTAATTTTTTTTTGTTTGGTATGTTTTTTACATGTATGTATGTATGCATGTTGTTGTTGTAATTGTGAAAAAAAACGAGGTGGTCGTGGTTTTTTGCTCGTATCTCAGAAAGTTATGGGTCGATTGTGCTGAATTTCAATAGCGATTCATTCCTGGATATTTCCAAGAGATTTATACCATATATAGATCTGAGGAACATATAGTTGCTTCTAAAAGTTGATTTCAACCAACACACGGACAGACGGGCAGACGGACAGACGGATAGACGGACAGACGGACAGACGGACAGACGGACAGACGGTCAGGGCTTAATCGACTCCTCTATTCATAAGCTTTCAGAAAATATATACTTTATGGGGTCGGAAATGAAAATTGTAGAAATTACAAACGGAATGACAAAGCTATATATACCCTTGTACACCACAGGTGAAGGGTATAAAAAAGATTGATTACAAATTGTATTCATGTTACAATTGTATTTCGATTTGCAATTATGTTCGTAAATTGTGGGTATAGAGTCATACAGAAAATAATTTCAAAACACATTATTAAACGAAATGATTTTGAGTAATTTTTACGGAATTTGTCACATACTTACATATGTTTCAGAACAAAGAGTATTCATAGGTCACGCACAGATCAAAAATAATAACAATTTCTATACAAAAATCTAAAAAATCTAGGTTTTAACAAAAAATTATTAATGATTATCTGTTAGTACTATTATACTTTTACAGTTGCAGTGTTATCATTTACGCTAAATATAATACTGATTCAAGTTAATAAAATATTATGGTTGCAACATACTAAAGAAATGAGATTCAATTAATTTCATAGAAACTTTTTTTGATTACATATGGGCATATTTATACATTCCACATAAGCTACATATTAATTTTTCTTTCTATTTAAATACTATAAGAAATTCTTATCTCTCATATTCATCCATACATTGTTGGTTTTTTTATTAATCTATATTTATTTCTATATTGTGGTCGTACTCTATTCACTTCATGATAATTCTAATAGTTACACAATGCATTAAAGTCATATTTAAATCTTAAAAGTGTTTTTATTTATTTTCCATTAGTTATATTTCTTATATTGGACCACCTTTTTCTACAGCTAAATAAGAATACAACAAATTAAGGATTTTTTTATTGACATATTTTTATTTTAAATAAATATGCACTTATGTAATAATTAGTTAACATTGCCTGAGATTAGTTTCACTTTAAAATGTGGGAATAAGTTAATTGGAATACAATAAATGCAACAAATGCAATAAATTCCTATATATGTATGTATGCAGTATGTTGTAATTTCTGCTGGTCAGACATACATATCGTTACCTAAAACTCAAAACGCCCTAACTAACAAGAAATTTGAAATTTACTTTTCAATTGATTTTTGCTTGTTATATCAAAATATATCACCACAAAAATATAAGAACAAAAATACCAAATTTACTAAATATTATAAATTTGCATTGAAAGACAAAATATATCTAATTAATGGATGGAGGCGCTTTTTTTACTTCTACTCTAAATTATCAATTAGGGCATTTTGTGTTTCAAGTGACAAAATTTATGTATGTTTGTACGTAGTCTTTGTTCACCATTGTGACACCATTTTGACAGTGTTTAAGAGATATTAATTTGTTTTTAATTTACCATAATTTTTATAAAAAGCTAGACAAACGCGGTCCGGCTTAACCTCATAGAACTTACAAATTTTAAAATTAAAAACAGGCATTTATTTTTATATAAACAAGATAAAAGAAAAGAATACAATAATTGGCATTGCACAGTGGGCCTTTTGCAAAAGAAATGTTAATAAATTTGAAAACTCTACTAACTATTACTAATTAGATTTGTTTTCAACTTAAAACATCAATAGAGGAGAATATAGGTTTTTAAAATACTGTCTGGAGAAATATGAAGTTTGAACACAGCGTTGCTACAGAGGATCAAAGTTGATCACCTTGCATGAGAAAGACTTTCGGTTCATTTTACTTTTGCAAATACTTTTTTTAAGTTTTTAAAATTTTGAATTTTGCTATGAAAGCTTAGGAAAAAGCCAAGAAATACATATTTATTAAGAAGTATTGACTCCGCTTCCAGTTTTGTTTTTCTATCGGTCTCAAATTTGTTTGATGGGCGTGTTTAATATTTCGTCCGAAATAAGGCGATTATGCTAATACATTACATTATAACTTAAGAACTATTAGTCCGATTTTCCGATTTTTTTAAAAATACCCGCAAATGGTTAAAAATAAAAATTTCTTTAAGTCAGCTAATAAACGTTTTTTAAATTGAGGAGGAATTATTAAGAAATAAGTAGCGATCAATTTTGTTCATGGATAATGAGTTTTTGTTTCCAAAACGTCATCAAAAATTATTATGGCAAAAAATATTATAATTTTTTTCATTTATTAAGAATATAGTTATGATTAAATAGTAAAAATGAGGTAGCGAATATATTGCTTTACAGTATTCGGCCTTATTCATAACAAGAAATTGTAAGCTAACTAACTACTTTCAAATATGAAAAATACCTTAAGGGAAAGATAGGAAGCAACTCGTTAGGTAGCACACATTTTTGGCCGATTATATTTAAAAGAAAATGTAAGAACTAAGCGATTTTGTAATTAAATCTAATTATCTAATGAAATAAAAGTGAATTGTTACCAAATACTTACAGCTTTCTAATAATCAAAAAGCATGACATGTCTCCAAAATACTTGTTTGTTGTCATTTAATAAGAAACGTTTTATGTTTTCTAAATTTATTTACAAACTACATAAATACATGCATTCTTACAAATATACATACATACATACCATATTTATTTATACAGCATTGTTATAATCATTGAATCATTGAAACATGTAGTATGGCCATGTTAATGGTTAAACAAAAAAAAGGGTTCCACATGAATCAATATTTATAAAACCATATAGCGTGGTAACCAACCACCACCAAAATTTGGGTTCTGAAGTAGAATCTCAGATTTTTTTAACATTCTTAAATAATAGTGCACGATTAAACTATTTCGAAACTAAAAATCAGCTGAATTTGAAATTTATGTACTAAAAATGAGATTTTTATATTATTAAAATATTTTTAAAAACATACATGCATGACTATAACAAAAAAATGAAAACAACTTATTAATTTCTTGAAATAACGTTTGCTGGCAATATATGAGATACTTTTTTATGTATCGGCAACATGCCGCAAACGGGTACGTTAGCAAACAACCCTTCGTAAGTTCTTATTTTTTTTTTTTTTTTATTCAAAAAACATCACATGCGTATTTGTGTGTTTGCTTTTATTAGAAATTCTTACCGACTGACAAACGTACATACATTAGATATAAACTGTACTTTCCATTTTGCCTTCCTTCTAATGCCGGTTGTTTGTTGGCATCATCATACAATCTTGTTAGCGGTAGATCAAAATACGTCATTAAAAGAAAAACAAAACTAAATATGTATATTGTACATACATAGTTATAGAAAATTTCGAATAGAAATATGTTGCAGCTGTTTATAGCTCATACCCGTACCACAATTAATAATGATGCCAAAGACTGTGAATTAAAAAATAGCAAATGTAGCCCTTATTTTACAATTATATCACATACAACAAGTTTGTTTCTTTTTATACCCGCCACAAAAAAAATGGTGGGGGTATATTCATTTTGTCATTCCGTTTGTAACACAACGATATATCCATCTTAGACCCCATAATGTAGATGTATATTTTCTGAATAGGGGCTTAATTTTATGACGATCTAGTTATGTCCGTACGTCTGTCCGTCTGTTGAAAGCACGACAGAGGTCGTACCGAAAAAGCTAGGGGGCCCAAATTTTGCCAGAATATTTCTTATATTGAAATGGGCTAAATCGGAATATTAGGAAGAGAGTTATAGCTCGTAATGCAAGAGTAGGTCAAAAAACCATGTCCTTCCAACATCGAATAAAATGCAATTGTGTCTAAACGCATTAACGTAGAGCCATTACATTTCGAATGCATATTTCCTGAGTAAAAAAATATTTTTCCCCGAAAACTACAAAAATGTATGAGTTAGAAAAGGAGTTATAGGTCAAAATGTACGAAAATTTATACCGCATAGTGTATTTTTCGGTACATTCAAAATTTAAAACGTAATAAAACTGACAAAATCATACATCTAGATTCTGAATTTTTGCAAATATTGCTTTTTAGTCAAAGTCTTTGTACTAACGGAAAATAAATGTAACACGCCCACCTCCCATATAACGCTTTATCTCAAATTATTATAATTTCTCTATAAATTGATTTTGGAAAAATAAAGGACTATATTGAAATATCTGTGCTGTATTTATTAGCAAAAACTACTTCGACACGCCTACTATAACGCCTACTTTTTACGTAATCTACTATTAATGAAATTTAAAAGCTCATAAAACCAACAAAATTAGAGGTATGATGATGAAATTTTGTACAAATAGCTTTCTACTCAATGTCATTGTTATGCCAGAAAATGAAGGTGACACGCCCCCTTTAACGCCTACCTCCCATATAACGCTTTATCTTAAATTCATATAATTTCTAAATGGTCAAAGTTATGGACGAATAAAGAACTATACTGAAATATCTGAGTTTAATTTATTAGCAGAAACTATATTGGCACGCCACTTTAAGGCCCATTTTCATTGAAATACTAAATTTATGACAATATTTTAATAGCATATCGAAGTTATACAAAGAAAGTGATACATATTTTATTATAAAGAGATTATTCCATAGCGATTACAGTTAATAACAAAATACTAAATTTTGTGCTATAAGAGTACACACAATTGGTGGTGGGTATAAAAGATTCGGCACAGCCGAATATAGTGCTCTTACTTGCTTATTTCGCGATAACTTTTAGAACAATTAATGCAATCCAATTCTTGATCTAGAGACATTAATGAACTTATTTTCTTCTGCTGTTTTTATTTTTTTGAGATGTTGAATCATAACTTGCCTATAAAGTTAGTAAATATAAGTAAAAGCTAATTATGGCGTTATTGCAACCTTCTTGTTATTATTATTATTATTATTAATATTATTATTATTATTATTATTATTATTATTTTCAAAATATGACAGTAACTGGGTATATACCGACTACTTTAAACAATTTAAAATACGTAGTGGCGGCGATGTACATTTAATTGTTTTTTTTTTATTATAACAAAAAATTTAAATTTTACTTTTTAATTCGTATAATAAATATTAAAACTAACTATAAAAGCTAAAGAGAATAAATATTAATCGCCATTTAGTTGCGATATTTTGTTACATATAGCAGAAAAAATGGCAACTTTAATTCATTAACTTTACGTAAAAGAAAAATATCGTTTATAATCCCTTTAGTTTATCGAGAACTTTAATGTTAAAGTGTAGTTATAAAAACGAGAAACTAGTTATCTGTCCGATATCATTTTAACTTTACCAATTGCTAAAATTTATATTAATAGACCTAAAAATTCAAAGTGTTAAAAGTTTCTACGAACACCTACGAAAAAGATATACCCAGCAAACAAATGGAGGTTAATCTGAAATTAAAGTTTTTTTAAACTGCAAATTTTTGAGATAATTTAAAAATTGTAATAATTAGTTTCTCTTTCTTTAAACTTCTTTTTTATATTTTCATAGCTTGTTCGGTTATTGACTCATTGAACCAAGATTTCTGCAAATGTTGCCTAAGGTACATATTTTATAAATATGTCACTAATGTTGCAAGAAGTTCCATAGAAGTTAAAATATCTGACTTTGTTCGAGTAATCTGTCCACATAACTGATTTTCAACAATACACATGGACAGACGTACTTAGCTAAATAAATTTCTATATCTATAAGGATTCAGAATAAATTACTTTATAGGGTCTAAAATAAATATTGTAGAAATTACAAACTAAATGACTAACTTATATGTATATACCCTTTACGAATGAAAGCTCGAACAAAGTGATGATACAAATTGTTTTGCCAATAATAGTGTCTTATGTCAATGCAAGGCATATTTATTCATCAGGCAATCGTAGTTCAAAGAGAATTTCTTTGCTGATATTTTGAAATGTGACATTTGAAATAAATGAGAGAAGAAAGAAAATGTTTTTTTTATATTGAGTTTGTCAGCTGAAGTTTAAAATAAGTGAATAAAAAAATAACCGAGAATAATAGGTTTGTTCGAGAACTCACAAATTTGTACAAATTTTTACTGCATATTACGAAAATTGCGTTAGTTTACACAAATTTTTAGTAAATGAGAGCACAAATAGAGAGCGAAAAGTGACAGTTCTTGACTGAGTATTTGCAAATTTTTACTACAGAAATTTAGCGAAAAAAAACATATGTTTCAAAAGTTAAACAAACAAAAGTAAGCAAACAAAAAGTATACAATTTGTGAAAAAAATATTTAAAAAAAAGGAAAATCCAAACAAAAGTGCAAAATATTATTAAATTTAAATTGTTTGTGAAATAAAGTTAGTTAACAATGTCTACAGATGAAAGAATGGAACTGCCTGAATCTGGCGCAGGTATACATACTTAAATACATATTTGCACATATGTATGTACATAGTTCCCATTAAACAACACAATATTTATTTGCCATCAGCTGTTGCTTTAATCTTACGAATTTTTACAAATGTCTGTTCGAGTACTTTTTTGGACAAATTCTCTTTTTGAGAGTAAAATTTTCAATTTACTAAATAAATACTCATTTACTACAAAGTGCAGTAAAAGTACTCGAACGAACCTAATAATGAATAAATATGCCTTGCATGTATGGTAAAGCAAAACAGAGATTGTAACAACTTAAACTCCTGTTTAAAAGATGAATTATTTTCTTTGTGTTGTAAATTTGGAATGGTTTTACTAAGTTTTTGTTAGAAGCAATGTGTGTATATCATTTTAAGTCCAGATTCAAATAATAATCATTATAATCAATAAAAGCTGTATGTTACAGATTGTTTTTTGTTTTTGTAATGCAATATGTATTGTCATTTTTGTGGGGTTACTTACAATATATTGTTGTAGCCAGTTAGTGGTTGTTGTGTACAAGGGTTGCATTGGCTTCTTTGTTTATTTCCCATCGTCGGCAAAATGCATTTGCATTCAAGTTTGGACTGTTATGCATACATGTTATAGAGGGTGATTTTCAAAAATCACTACTCACTCACTTTCACTGGTAGTATGTGTTCGGAAAAGTCTTTGTTATTTACTACAAAAAGTATATAGTAATTCAATTTCACCCTTAGCTTTAGCATGTAAGTATGTATGTATGTATGTATGTATGTAGACATGTAAAACTTAATTTTATTGTTTTGTATGTACCTACGATGGTTTCTACATAAGGTGTTAGCAGATTGCAATAAATTAAAATATTTGTTATAATTATAGACTAATATTTTTTCGAAATGTTTTTATTTAAATTAATTGTAAATCATTTATTCCAGCTCGAAACGTTTTAGGAAGTTATATAACAAAAAAAATTAAATTAAGCCTGAATAAATGATTTACAATTAAAATATTTATAAAATGTCATAGTTAAAAGTTTTAAAATATTTTTTACTCGAGATAGTCAACTTAAGCCCACAGTGAAATAGGAAAAAAAACAAGATACTATGGACATATTTCCATAATAAATATATAGGCCAAGGCATATTCATAAGTTATATGCACCGCAGTAACAAACACAACAAATAAAAAACACACGCATTTTGTTTTTATATTTCTTTTCTTCTTTAATTTAAATAATTTTATTAAAATAAAAAACTTTTTATTCACGGTTTTGTATTTAAAAAAAACTAAAACGGCGAATTATTTATTGTAGATTCTAATAAAAAAAATTTTGACCGAAACAGGCAAATTAAAAAAAAAGTTGGTAACGCTGATAAATTGTTTATTAAAAAACAGTCAGGTGATTGGATACAAGTACCTTGATATAATGCATCATTTTTTTAAATATCCATATTTCAACGACTTAAAGGAATAATTGCTTAAATCAACACAAGGCGAATTCATAGTCCAGCTGATGAGGAACTTTTTGTCAAAATTGGTTTAATTTGCCTTGATTTTATTTATTAATGCAGGGAAGGAAAATCTGATTTTGGATTCGGTATTAAACAATTAACTTACGTGTACTTTTATGATAATAAATGTGCTAAATTTATATATATATTTGTTGGTTTTGCGTCATTAATAATGTGTTATAAAAATGTATATCATTTTTTTAAATCAAACTCTATTATATTTGATATGTCGAAACAACTTTTTCATCCCTGATGTACGAATTGGCCTTAACATAAAGCTTGGTTTTCACTATGTCATTTTTGTTGTCAAATTGCCCAAATTCTTGGCAATTGTATGAAAACGGGTTGTCATATGGCGTCATATATGTTATGCACACAAACTGCCATCTAAACTGACAAATAAGTGAAAACGCCAAATTTCAGTTTGTCAGCAGATATGGCAGCATTTTTTTTCAAAGTAAATTTGACAACAAGTTGTCAATTATTTTTGTTTGTCGTTCGTTAGTTTTTATACCCTTCACCTGTGGTGCACAAGGGTATATATAGCTTTGTCATTCCGTTTGTAATTTCTACAATTTTCATTTCCGACCCCATAAAGTATATATTTTCTGAAAGCTTATGAATAGAGGAGTCGATTAAGCCCTGACCGTCTGTCCGTCTGTCCGTCTGCCCGTCTGTCCGTGTGTTGGTTGAAATCAACTTTTAAAAGCAACTATATGTTCCTCAGATCTGTATATGGTATCAATCTCTTGGAAATATTCAGGAATGAATCGCTATTGAAATTCACCACAATCGCTCCATAACTTTCTGAGATATGAGCAAAAAACCACGACCACCTCGCTTTTTTTCACAATTACAACAACAACATACATACATACATACATGTAAAAAACATACCAAACAAAAAAAATTAAAAAAAAAAAATATTAAAAATAAGAAAAAAATAATAAAAAAAACTACAAAAAAAATTTTTTAAAAAAATTTAAAAAAAATATAAAAAAAAATAATAAAATATAAATAATATATTAAATAAAATAAAATAAAATTTTTTTGGCTCAGCTGGGATTCGATGCATTCGATGTATTTTATATGGGATGAACAACAATTGTTATTGCATGACTACACGTTGTGAAGGGTATATAAGATTCGGCACGGCTGAATATAGCACTGTTACTTGTTTTTTGTCAGTTTTTAAAATGCAGTGAAAACGCATTTGACGCTAACTGACGAGAATTCATTTGAGGCAGTTTTTGTTGTCATTTCATATGACATAGTCAAGGCATATCCATAAGGTATATGCAACGGCGAATTTATACAACAAAGCAACTTTTCATGGGATGTTTTATGTCAAAGCCAATTCGTATATCAGGGATGGAAAAGTTGTTTTTACATATTAAATATATTAAAATTTGATTAAAAAAAGGATATAATTGTTTGAAACACATTATTAATGACGCAAAAGCAACAAATATACATAAATTTAGCACATTTTTTATCAAAAAAGTACACTCAAGTTAATTGTTTAATACCGAAACCAAAATCACATTTCCTATCCCTGTATTAATAAATGAAATCAAGGCGAATTCAACCAATTTTTTACAAGAAGTTTCACAATCAGCTGGGCTGATAATTTCACCTGTATGAATTCGCCTTGGACATAGTGAAAACCAAGCTTAAGACATCCCCTCAAAAGTTGTTTTGTTGTATCAATTCGCCGTTGCATATACCTTATGGATATGCCTTGAATCAGCATAAATCAGAATTGAAGCAAATTTTTTATTATTTTAAAAAATGGTCAGGAAGTTTTATTGCTGTATTGTTTAATATTATTTATATATGTACATGTACTAAGTATTTATTGGACATCATTAAATCATATTTTGGTAATTCAAGTCAAGAAGTCCATTATATTGTATTGTCATTTATTTTAAAATGATTAAAAAAAGAATATTGAATTTTTAGACCATTTTCAAAATTAATGACAATACCACAGGTAGGACACCTTGTGAATTCACCAATTATATATCATAATCATACAAACTTACAAAAAATTATGGTTCCTGCTAAAATAAAAAAAATACTACAAACTGTATGACATGTTCATTTAATATTGTTTGACATATTTGTATTTTAATTAATACTTTTTTTATGTGTATTTTATTGTCAATTTGCAACAATGACGAATATTTGTGCTAAATAGAGCAGGTGTTTCATTTATTGCAATAGTTTTTTTGTTCGATATGCTCGTAATAATAATCTTGTTAAAGATATGTACATACATATGTTTGATTTTTTGTTTTGGTAAATTTAAAACTAAAATCATTAATACCTGCTCTAAAAATTAAACAAACAAAAAATTGTAATAATTTAGACGGAATAAAAATAAAGCTATTAAAACACAATCGATAAAGCAGTAAGCACAAAAATAATCTTAGTCCTAAATTAACTACATATTTATGTATGTGATCAAAATTTAGAATTCTTCGAGTAAAATTTCGATGGGCTTCGAAAGCTTCCTAAAATAGTCCAGCAACAATAAACGTGACACGCTCTCTCATAACAAATAAAAGGGTAATATTTTAGTGTGCTTCAAATTAAATTTGTAGTGTTTGTTAAACTGAATTGTTTTTTCTCTACACTATTTTATTCAATGTTTGGTTTGTGTCACTACTAAAGTGATTTTTTGGATTAGTTTTTCTTTAATGTCTCCACAACATGAAAATAAAATCTGCTAGATGTTTTTGTATAGCGAACGAAGAATGTGGAGGAAGAAGATTCTGTGTCCAATACTATTGATATTTAATGAATTTTTTAAATGTATGTAGATTGGTAATAGTCGTGCAAATGATTTTTAAAGATATTTAATTTAAATATTGTATATAATATTATAAATCATATTCTTTTTTTTTAATATGTTTTATTTGCAATCTATTTTATCTATTTTATAAAACATATGGAAGTATTAATGTTAGTGCCTTAAAGTATGTTATTGTTTAATGATTTGTATTATTTATACAGCATTCCAAACGGTATAACAGTTAATGTAACAACCAGGGATAGACAACCCAGCCAGCAAAATAGTACGACAAAGTCTGCATGAAACAAGTCTGATATTTTACGGGAGGAGCGCGAAAATGTGGGCATGCCATATTACTTTTTTGATTTTAAGCTTAGACTAGTCAAATAACATGACTGAAGAAAATTTGACCTTCATATATCTATTTTTGGCAATTTTTGCTAACGAACTCAACTCAGATATTGCATCATAGAGTCCTTTATTCTTCCAAAATCTTTGCCAGTAAATAAATTATATGATCTTAAGAAAAATTGTTATGTGAGAGGTGGACGTTAAAGTCGCCGTGTCACTTTCATATTACGTTATTATAATAATATTGATAAAGAAGCTATATGTATATACGAAACTTTAGCACCAAACATTTTATTATGTCGGTTTTATGACGTTTAAAATTGTAAATAGGCTAAAAAAGACACTGTTCTTTTTTCTTTCGAAATATACGAATTTGAACAAATTTTAGGGGACATATTTTTTACTCAATAAATAGACTTATGAGTTTTTATTACTCTACATCTTTGCGTTTACATGCAGTGGTATTTTATTCGATATCCGAAAGAAATTTTTTTATTACCTACTCTTACATTACAGGCTATAACTCTCTTCCTTATTCATACTAAAAATATTCTGACAAAATTTTACCTTCCTACCTTTTTCTGTGCGAGCTGTATCGTACTAAAATGAAATCAGAACTCAGAAAATATATAATGAATAGGGTGCTAAATGAATATATCCATGTATTACAAACGGAATGACAAAATTAACATTGGTGGTGGGTATAAAAAGCTTATTTTATGTAAATGTCCCAAAGGTTTAAAGGTTGTCTGTCTACATTCTCTAATAATACCTATCTACTCAGACAAATACGTCCATTTGATGTCTCACCCGTACTCTTTTTAAACATAAATAATTATAATCATAAAATGTATACTTTATTAATTTCTTCGATAGCAAAAGTTAAAATAAACATTTGTCTACACGAATATTTAAGTTAGTTAAATTGTAATACAAAATTGGTGAGAATGTCTCGCCCGTCCACTCACCATACCTATTTGGCTAATAATAATTATTTTCGAAATAATTAGCTTATATACAAAACCTCTTACTAATTTGCATCATACTTATTTATTTATTAATTTATTTGCATTTGATATTATTTACGTAATACACTGTTATTTAGTATTAGACTGAATCAAGATAATGCTGCAGTCGCCAACTAGAGATCCAAATAATTTATTCCATGAACTGTAATAATTTTTATCATTATTATTTTTTTTTATTTCAATCGTAGTTATTCTATAGGCACATTAGTATGGGAATTAATATTCATTTATTGGTCGTGTATAAACCTAATAAAAATCGTTATAATTGGTTGATTTATGTATTTTTTTTTAATAAAGGGTCCGCCATCTAACGTTTTTTTTCAACTAGTGCTTATTTCGTGAATGGTAACACTTAGCTCATGTCTGATTTGACAGATAATTAGTTTTATCCTTCCGCTGAACGAATATGGTTGTGTATACGCTTGAACAACGCTGGGAAATATTGCGACATTTCTTTGGCCGATTTTGCCAAAAAAATCATCTTTTCAGATGAAGATCATTTTGATCTTGGCTGGTATGCAAACAAGCAAAATTGTTACATTTGGGGCACATAAAACGCCGATACACCCAAAACGAGTCACTGTTTGGTACGGATTTTGGTCCAGAGGCATAATTGGGCCATTTTTCTTTGAAAATGAACAAGGAGTGGCCGTAGTCAATTGCAATCGTTATCGGGCCATGTTGAACGAATTTTTGGTCACAAAAATTGAAGAGGAGGATATTGGCAACATTGGGTTTTAACAGGACGGCGCTACGTGCCACACAGCCGAAGCTACACGTTTTTATAGCATTTTCAAAAAACAAAAGTTATCTGGCGGACCCTTTATTAGTCATAAATGCAAAATGTTTACATTTTAATTTTGTTTTTTAGTTACAAACTAATCATTTTAAATATCTTCTTAAAATATAAAAAAATATTTGTGTATTCGTGATAAAATTTTGTCCACTTATTCCGTGCACCTCCTGGAAGGTTAAAGGGTATGTCTTTGTTTAAAAACTAGGACCAGAAAAGCGATTGACAGAAATTTCGTACTTTCCAAAACGTACAAACCGATTTTGAAAAAAATAAAACCTTTTTTCAAAACTAGCACCATTTAAAAGAAAACATACATATCGTCGTTGCTCTAACAAATTCAGTTATGTGTTTTTTACTGACTTTTCAGGAGAACCAAAAAATAATTTTATATTGTTACTTAACAGTATAAAGCTTACGCATACTGACTAATGCTTATTTTTGAACCAATCAAGATACCTGAAACGGTTTGGTGGATAGATGCCAATACGGCCAATAAAGGTTCAAAAAAGAGCAATAAAAAATATTTTCAAAATTGTCACATAACCGATTACGTCATATCAGCGACGATATGCTATGTATCTTTCCAAAATTAGTAAGGTGGCAATTTGTGTTTCACCGAACTTTGAAATCGATTTAAATTAAATTTTAAGTAATTTTAATTTTATGTAATTGCCTGCGATAGCAACGCGCAGAGTATTAGTAAGTACTTATGTTCAAAATTATACAAATCAAACTGTAAAGATATAAGGGGGTTTTTAAATTATTTGAATTAAAAGTTATAACTTAATTAATTTCAAAAGTTACAATAAAAATGTAAAGCTAAATCTTGATCAGTGATAATTTATTCATAAGTATGTTTGTACTTGTTATTTGTTGTTATTTTATGAAAAAAAAAACAGTATTTTATATGAAATCACAAATAAGTCTTTAAATGTAGTTGTTTTTGTTTATACATATATATGTACTTATATGCATACTAATGATGTAACTAATATGTATCGACACTCGCTTTAATTTCCGAAGTTCTGTTAAGGTATCTTGAAGAAAATACATAAACCTGTTGTAGATTCCAAAAAAATTTTGGTGTTTTAAAGAGAAAGGAGTAAAGGTTCATTTTTGGACAAAAATATATTTTATGTTACTCCTAATACTACTTGGCTTAATGTAAGCTAAATTTTATTTAAATGTAGCGTTATGTGTCTCGGCGTGTTGATCTTTCCTGTACCCGGAACGTTGGTGTACCTGTGTGTTAAAGTTTTTAGGAAAATATATTGTGGGTTGGAATATATACAGCTACACTAAGTACTAATCATGTATATGCAACATCTATCAGCAATCGCACTTATTTATTGATCAGTCTGTAACAAGAAGAACAATATTTTAGGCAGAATAAAATTCATAAGGTAGTTAAGAACGGGTAAAGCAATCGATTTTCGAAAAATACACAAAACAAGCAAAATCAAAGTACAGCACGACTTCCAGCTCTTACACCGTCCTCCCTTCGGAGTAGAATTTTATATCTTATTTAAATAGTTACATTAAGTAATGGTTTAGTTAGTAGATTTGCATAATTTTACTTTACAGCTTTTAGTATCGTTAAAGTGTGTGTGTTCGTTAGTAGAAACGTAATGTTGGCTCTTTTTCTTTTTTTACAATATGTCCACCAATTACGTTCTCTCCGTTAAAATCTATTTTCTGCAGAATTCTACCTAACTGAAAGTTACGATACATTTTTGAATACACTGTCTGCTGATTCGTAAAATCACGATACAAGACTACTAACTGAACCATAAACATGTAGTCATTCATCCCATTAATATGAAATACGTACGTACATATAAAAAACGTACATACATATATAAAAACATCCCATTGTCGAGGTGATCGAGGTTTTTTCCTCATATCTCAGTTGTTTATGTACCAATTTTCCTGTTTTTCAATACCGATCTGCTCCCGAATATTTCTAATATTTTCATACCTCACGCGGGTCCAGAGGATGTCAGGAGGATTCTGTTCACTCTAGCCAAATTGTAGAAATATTACACGGAAAGACAAACCTATATATACCCTTTTTCACTTTTGTGTGAAGGTTATAAAAAAATGCCAAGCATTGAAAATATTGTATTGCATGAGATGCCCTTTTTTTGAGACTTAATATCAACCATCCAGAGCAATATGAGGAATGTTTTTATTCTGCACCACTGTGTAATATATGAATATTGTTTGTTGGCTTATATTTATACATATGTCAAAAGTTATTGTTAAAATCATGTTTTTATTTTTGAATAGCAAATTTTTTGATTAACTTAGAGAAACTCAACTGAGAAACATTAATTTTTTTATTACAAATAATTTATTTATTATTGTTATTGTTAATTTTTAGCATTTTATGTATTTTTTTTATTTTTGTACGTAGAAAAATAATAACATAAAATAACAAGATACTAAAACAAAATCTTTTTAAAATTATTGGGCTTATACTAGAACAGACAATACAATGAGGCAGTGTGATAATGACTGACTCACTGTATTTGTATTCTCATAGGTCGAATCAACGAACGAATGATTTGATAGTTGTTAGGCAAGTTAGTTAATACTTACATATGCACAAACATATTTCAATACATACTATACTGATATTTGAATTAAGTAAAAAAAATTAACTAGAATTATTGTTATTAATAAAGAAGTACATGTTAAGAGTTGATTGCCATAACTGTGTATCCCTGAGTTTCCTGAGTTATGTTTTATGTCAGATAATCTAGACATTGCATGAATCTGTTCAGTATCCAATGAAGGACGATAGTTCCAATCGATGGTATGTGTTTTACAGATGTGGGTATATACTCGAGCTGATATTTTTGGTGTGCGTTTCCGTTGCGGATCGTTAAAATCGACATGATACATACCGAATTTTTCGCTATATGTAATTCATAGAGGTTACATTTTAAATGCATATTTTCTTTTTTAATTTTTATATATAAACATTTTGTACTTACGTAAATCCAGCTTTCCATTCATAACTATCCATTAGACTCCAAGCTATGTATCCTTCGACATTGGCACCATCTTCCATGGCATCTAAGACAGCACTCAAATACATGTTGTAGTAATCAACGCGAGCATAATCTTCTAGGCCTCCCCGGTCACTGACACCATTTTCAGTTACAATGACATTGGGGTTGTTGTATTCTCGATTAATCCACATCAATAAATTGTACATTCCCTTGGGCACCACCTGAAGTGTGAAAGAAATAAGATAAAAATTTCAAGTCCTTTTATTTGTGCTTGTTTTTTACACTATGTTTTTTAAAATTAATTATTTTCGTATTTTACTTTTATAAAATCGTTTCTTTTAAACAATATAACGTTTTCTTGCAATTTTGCAAAATGGTTCTAGTTAAACTTTATCATTTTCTCGTTTTAAATAAACAGTTTAACTGACTACAATCTAATTCACTGTCGAGGAACAGTTACATATATGACAATAAACATATTAGCAGTGGTAGGCGATCGAAGTGTTATCTCAAGCAAATTTAAAAATTATAATGGTTACTCTTGTTCTTCAAATTTGTTTTTTCTTTTGTTTGGCTTATGTTGTGCCACCAAACGAAGTTCTATTTCGTCAAAAACAGTTGATGTCTGATCAAAATATAACACCCTCTAATTGAAAATTTGTCATATGACTTTCTAACACATACATATGTATGCATTTCACACAAGCAATGTTTCAACGAATTCATACCACATGAATAAATTTTGTAGTGTAAAAATTTGACACGTCATATGTAAAATACATGCCGTCTAAAAGCACTTTGATTATGTATACAACTCTTAAGGGCTGTCATTTAAGCGGAAATGAAACAAAGAATTTATTTTACAAAAAAACAACTATCACTTTTTGAAGTGATTAAGCAATTAAAAAGGTACAAATATTAATAATTGAATTGTTTTCAAGTTTATAATTAATTAAACCATAGCAACGTGGTTTTATCAGAATAAAACAATTTAAAGGCAGTTTTTTTTTATCACCCACATACATAAATTCCATACATCTCACAGTGGGTTCGATAGTACCCAAAGTGGCGATTAATTCATAGAAGCCGTAGTTTTAAAATATTATACTTTTTTATTGATGAGTTGTTATAAGCACATAAGACAACAGCATTTTAGAAAAAAAAAAAAAAATGTTTTAACCCGTTAAGCGCATTATTGTCGATCTTAGTTTACAATTTATGCTGTAGCTTTTGAATGAAAAGCGAAAAATTAATGAATAAAACTGAAAATTAAAGCATACTCAATGTACTATTAAAAAATTAAAATAATAAATATATTATATGTATTTATATTAGTATAAGTTTAGGGCCGTTTTCATAAAAAATATTTTAGGTTTATTAAAGGCTTATTTGACAAATTTCTCTACAACATCTGTCAAATATTTAAGCCTTTAATAAACCTAAAATATTTTTTATGAATACGGCCATTAATCGAAAATTAAACTTTGGACTTTTACAAAATTTTATAAATGTATTACAATTTTTTAGTAATGAATTAACATAAATACATAAAAACACAGCTTTAAAAAAAATGAAAGAAAAAATTTTCTTAACCTGTAAAGCGTTTTTTGTTTTTCGGAATAAACATGATCCACAATTTTCGCTGTAACTTTGAAATCAAAATACATTTAAGGATTAAGTTAATAATATGTATTCCTATTATTATAAATTTGTATCCAGTTTTTGCTTTCACTAAATTCAGTTAATGTAAAAATTAATCTGAAAAAATAAAAAATTTAAAACTTTTTGTGGAATCTTTGTTTTCTTTTTACCTTTTTAATGAAAAATTTATTAAAATATTTGTATTATTCTGCATTTTCAAATTCATCACAAAGATCCCAATTATCATAATCTTTGTTGTCGTCAATAGCTTCATCATCATTATTATGATCTTCTTCATCATTAACATCATCACTATCATCAGCATCTTTATCACTATCTTCATCTATGTATATAAAAGTGAAACTCTGTCTGTGTGTTAACTATAGACTCCGAAACTGTAAAACCGATCGGACTCAAACTTTGGCAAGTTGTTGTACACATTCCAGGGGGTGTTTATGGGTGGTAAAAAAGTGGGCGGGACTACGCCCAGAAAAATTAGTTGTCATTTTTAGCTACTTGTACTTGACCGATTTTTCTGAAACTTTGCACACATATTGAGCTGTCATGACTATATAATTTCGTGATTAGAAAAGTGGGCAGGGCCACGCCCATAAAAAAAAGGTATAGTTTTTAAGTACTAGCAATGGATCGATTTTTCTGAAACTTGGCACACATATTGTGATGTCATGACTTTACAATTTCGTGATTAGAAAAGTGGGCAGTGCCACGCCCATAAAAAGTTATCATTTTCAGCTACTGGAACTTGAACCGATTTTTCTGAAACTTTGCACACACTTATTGAGCTCTCATGATTATACAATTTCGTGATTAGAAAAGTGGGCAGTACCACGCCCATTAAAAAAAGTTATAATTTTTAGCTTTTTGCACTTGATATTCAATTAAAAATCAGAATGCATTTTTATTCATTAAGGGGCGTATCAACGCGTGCCGTGGATATTTTTCAACAAAACATCCAGCCGTATTGTAAGCAAATTTACGAAAATTTTCCAAATGAATCTCATGACCACAAGAAACAACAATTAGTATTGTACGCATTTTTTATCAGTGTTAAGTCCACTTTTCTAATTTCAGCAGGAATTTCCGCGTTCTGAAAAAAAACGTCTGGCGATGTTTCCGTGATTCGAATTTCCAAAGCCGGGTTTTGGCTGATCAACAATCAAACCTCGAAACTCATTTTCAGTAAGTTACACACTTTTTCATCTACACTGAAAAAATTATTTTACATAAATTCAATGAACCCCATTCATTGACCTAATTTCATTGATTTTTTTGGAAAAATTCTTTGACTTAACGTAAAAATACGTTGTTTCAAGGAAAATATTCATTAAAATTCGAAACAAGAGTTAACGTACATATGAACAGTACTTTAAAACCATTCCTTAAATTTTTTCTTTAAAAAAATAAGTAATCCTGTTCTTTAATTTAACGTATTCATTCGTTTATTTTAATGATTACGTTCATAACGTTATTTTATAAAATTTGTTTAAGTAATGGTACGTTGCTTCAAAGTACTAGTACTTTAATTAAGGAAAAAAAAAATTTTACTTAATGAACACGTACTTTGATTCAAGAAACTTGTACTTTAAATTAATATTTTTTTATTAATTTCAACGTTAAACTGTTCATTTTTAGCGTTTATGATTCAATGTACGTTCTCATAAAATTAATGAAATAATACTTTAAATCAATGAAATTGTACGTTAAACTTAACATTTTTATAAAAGTTAACGTATGGCAATTCATTGATTCAACGTACCTGTGTCTAAGGTAAAAATTAGTGCACTTTTTCTTTGAAACAACGAATATTTTCTTTGAATCTATGTACCTTTTTGGTTCAGTGTATCATCACTAATAAAAACTCGTGATGAATTTTTATAGAATTTTCTCCAACTAAAACTATTGAATGTATTAGATGTTTTATTTTCATTCTCTACTCTATCTTTTTCTAGTTTAGTGGTTTCACTGTTGTTTCTAAAAGTATTAAAAATATCTTTACTTCCTGTAAATTGTACGTGATACAATTTTTTGTACGTGAGCTTAAGTGACCGAAATCTATCTCTCACTCATCTTTAAAAAAACAAAATGCATCAACAAAAACAATAAAATAAAACAAAAGAATTAAGAGAATGACAATATTAAAACACAAAAACACATTTACTGGTCTTGTTCAATAAATGAAAGTCAGGGCATTGTCCGAACTTCATTTTTTAATATAAGCTGATATCCTATACTTTTCTAAAATCCATAAAACTAATTTCAGCTCTTACTAACTTAATACTTGTGGTCCATTAAATGCGAAAATTATCCCAACAATGGACCTTTTTTAAAAAAATTATTAAAAATATTTACACATAATTTTTATAAAAAAAAGTTTACTATATACTTTAATACCTGATGTTAAAGTTTCCATTATAAAGGATTTACTTTTTTTAAAAACAGCAATAATTTGCTTACTTTGATCGCTCACTGAATAGAAAGTAAACAACTTAGTTGATTGATTTTTACAGCTAGTGATGCAGAATTTTATCTTCTTTTACCCTATACTAAAATTTATTATAAAAACTTTATTTCTAAGTTTCAATTAATCGCTACTTTGATACCATTTGAACCCAATGTGCATCTGGTCAATTTTAATTTTTTTATTTATTTTTATTTTTAATATTTCTGCGATAAATTGTTTGTTAAACATTCATAATAAGTACATAAGAAAAAAAATTAATAAAAATAAATAAATAACAGGTGTCATTTAGTGCACACAATGCGAGTAAAAAACAAATTTGGATTTGCATTAATTATCACATACTTTTGCAAATAATAAATAAATTATATCATTTACATGAGTTTATTTATACATCTGTTATTGTAGTTTGAAAACTGGTAACTAAATGCAAGGATTTCGAGTCAATTTTTTATTGAATCTACGAGGTTTACTACCATATGACTATTAATATATGATTTTGTATTAGAATCAGTTCTTCCACTCTAGATATGTCAAGGATGGAAATATAAAAAAAAAATTATTTACCTTAAGCCACACTGATCCAGATCCAGTCCAATCAGGGTCTTGTGTTTCTACCACACCCATATCGTGATTAAACGAAGGCACTGGAAATTGTGCTGAATTGTTATGATCATTCTTGGTCACTAAGTTGGTGGTATAGGTGTTAATACCAAAAAAATCGGATGTGCCTTTAATACGTTGAATTTCATCTTTGGTAAATTCAGGTAGACGTGATTGTGTAAAACCTTGTTCTCTGCTCAAATTACGAATACGATCTATCATTATAGCTGGATAATTGCCACGATGCGAAAATATGGGATGAGCAAACCAACCCACCTTAACGAAAACAAAAATTAAAGAAATTTAAACAATTCACTTTTAAAGTAACGTTACTTACATAAAACTGCATAGCTCTTTCGGAAGCCTCTCGATCCTCACTAGAATCAGTTTTAGGCTCGGGCCAGGAAACGTCAACCGTTATGCCTATACGCCCCTTTTGGGATTTCTTGTACTCATCACGATACATGTGAACTACTTCGGCATGGGCCTTTAATATATTATGACCACATAAATAAGCTGGTATACCAGGGTAATTATAGGATGGGGCCATATAATCAACACCATAGCCATGCTCACATACATGCCAAGGTTCATTAATAGTGGTCCAAATTTTGACACGATCACCAAACATTTCCAATAATAATCGTGCATAATCCTTGAATAAGGGTACAATTTCGGCATTAGTCCAACCGCCCAATTCTTGCAAACGCTGCGGTAGCTCCCAATGATACATTGTCACCATGGGTGTGATGTTGTAATGCAATAGTTCATTCAACAGATTGCTATAGTATTTAATGCCAGCCGTACTGACATGATTCATATGGCCAGTCGGCAGTATGCGGGGCCACGATATCGAAAAACGATATACTTTAACATGTAGCTCGCGCAACATTTGCACATCTCTGCGCCACTACCAATTAGTATTATAAGAAGAAGAGAAAAAAACAGATTTCAGTAACAGTACAGATCTTTTAGACAAAATGACAAGATACATTTTAACTGCAACTAGCGCCACCAACAGTAGCGGCATTATTACAGTTTGCAATTATTGTAGACACTCCTCCCAAACTCGATCATTTATAACAAGTGCTAATAACTAAATTCCTACAAAGTAGACGATAACAAGAACATTAAAACTACATACAAACATAGCTGTTTATTTGCTTTGATTTGAATACAGAGTTTTTACTTTAATTCATGCGAAATTAATATGTTATTCTTGTGTTCAACAAGCTTTATGAATTTTTAAAATTACGTTAATACTTACTATAAAATACACAATAGATACATACATATGTATGTAGGTAAATAGATATTTTAAAAATGTGAACTTGTTAATTGAGGTCACTACAATATTATTACATAGTTATTAAAATATTTTTTAAAAACAATTATTTTTTGTTGGATAAATGCAAATGGAAATTGTTTCTTCTAAGATCAAGTATTATAAAAAATGAACACAAAATAAGAGTTAATTTTTCAACAACATTCCGTATTGAACTATACCTGTACTAAGTATGAATTTAATTATAAATATACTACATACATACATATGTATGTATGTATGTATGTATGTATGTACAGAAGTATATTCTCAATAAATAATGTAACCACTCGAGTTATTTCCCCGTAATTTCTTAATACCCGGGAAATCGGGATTTCCCGTCCAAAACTAATAATTAAAACTTGTATTTTGTTTTTATTTTTTCCAACTTTTAAACCAAAAATTATGTTAATGAAAGCAAAACAAACATATTCGGTTCATTTAAAAACAAGAGAAATTAAATAACAAAAAAAATATGTGTACATGCATGCATGCATACAAGCATTTACATACATATACATAACCTGTTTATAACTTGGTGTATCCTATGCAATTCTGCACTGAGGAAATTTACTTTGAATATTGCGTCAGATCGTGAGCGTCCTTTTATAATCGATTGCAAATATTGCAAAACGTTTTTTATTTCACATCTGGCCATATTTTATGTATTTTATTTCTAGCTTTTTTTTTTGTTTATTGAAGGTTTATACACTCAAGTTTTGTTTATTCATATCATTTTATTGATTTATTTTTTTGTAAGTTTCTATTGGGTGCTAGGGTGATCGACTCGGTTTTACAACCGGTGGAAAACCCAGTTTTTTCCCCTTTCTGCTGACGGTTTTTTCTAAATGTTGATTTTTCGAATATCAAATACACCGGTTTTTTTTTATCCGAAAAAGCCGGTTTGTTATTTTTTAAAGTTTATTTTCATATATCTTTGTAACAAATCGTACCATAGTATATTAAGAAAATAAAAACTATTAAATATTCTTCCATAATATTGTAAGAAATTTATTTGTTGTTTAAAAAACAAATGCAAAATAAGAAAAATAATTGTGCTTAAATATTATTTTTTTTTATGGGATGGCATAAACTTAGCTGATCGATCACTTTTAGGTAAAAAGTGTAGTTACAATAAAGAAAAACCAATAATCTTTTCTTCCAGATCCTAATTTTAATTAATGACATTGAGTGTCTGTCTACTTAAATTTCAATTAAACCATCAAACAAACTAGTTTATGCCTATATTTGTATGTCTGTCAGGGGTATAAGAAAGAATTTTTAAAATGAAATTTTAAAGATTTTCTCCCTAGCCTTTGAAATGTATTTCAAATTACAGAAATCATTTCAAACAAAATACGTTAGTGCATATTAGTTTAAAAGATCTATTTAACATTTAAAAAATGTACAGAAGGAGATGCAAAAATTTATAACAGCCTTATAAAAAGTCTTATTTATTTATGTATTAATTTATTGTATTTATTTATTTTACTTGTAAAGAGTACCTTTTGTCCTTAAATGCAACTAATTAAAACCAAATTAATCAACTGCATTCATGTCAGTTATTACATTATTGTGCAGCCGAACGTATAAAAACTGTAAAAATTTTATATTTAGATATAATTTTTATTATAATCTTTTTTTACAATATTTTTTTAATTGTTTCTTTAAATATTATATTTTATATATTCGAACCGGTTAACTGGTTTTTTCTTAAATTTCAAAATAGCAACCGGTTTTTTTTTAAATTCTAAATTTCAAACTATTTGAAAACCGGTTTCTTAAAAAAGTCAAATAATCGATCACCCTAATTGGCTGCCACTACAAAAGCGTAAATTTAAATGTATCATCATTTTGTAAATACGAACACTTTATGTAATTAAAGAACAAAGATCGGATTTGCGCTGATGTGCCTGTCGGTTACTCGAAAATATAGCCACGGTAAGAAAAAGTGTGGTCGAGAATCTAAGAACTTGCATTCGGCATCGTGGTCAATAATTAAACACTTCCAAAAGCACTATGCAACAAATTTTAGTAAGAGATTTGCATTTGCACGCGTAGAGGTTCAGTTTGGTGCAAGAAATCCAGCTAAGAGACCATGAGCCGTAAAGTTACTGATTTGGTGCTGGAGCATCATCAAAATAATGAGGATTTTTTTAAGATAATTATTTTTCCATATGAGGCACATTTGAAACTTCAATGTTTATAATAATTTAAAGTTGTTCGTTTGAATACTTGTTGATATTCTTCAATCGCGTGGTCTGTACAATATAACTATAAAAAAAAATCACCGTAGAACTCTTATTAACAAAATCGTGGCAAATTTGAATTCGGCACTCTTGTTGGGACATCTTTTATATTCGAACTAGCCCGATCCGCGTGGATGGCCCCAAATTTTTCTTTTATTTTGAACTGCCTCTCGAAAAAAATCAAAATCAGTGTTTTTAGTTATTTATAATAGAAAAAAATAAACAAAAAACAAAATATTGCGCCATCTGTCGGACGAACTTCAAACTACACAGAAACACTCCTCACGGCCCATAGAGCATGCATATAAAATCAGTTCAGTAGTTTTTGTGTTTATCGATAAAGAACATACACGTAATTTTTATATATGTATATAGAGATGTATTGTATTTGCAGTACTTATTAAAGAAATTTGTTAAATTTTATTTGGAAAAAAGTTATGGTGGTCAAAATTTCAAAAAGAAATGTTTTCATTTATTTGCTTTTCTAATGCAAATCAACTAAATTAAAGCATATTGCAAATGAATAGATTTTGATGTTGTGTTTCAAAAAATATTGAATTTTTTCACTTAATTGCATAGTTTCCACTAGCCTTTGTAAGCACCCTTATAAACAAAAAATTAAAGTGATAACAAAGAGAATAAACATTTAAATAACATTCAATTACTGAATCACAGTGGTCTGCAGTAAAAATCGCTTTGAATAAAAATATGTGGACAATGGGGATTTTTTTTTCAGTTTTTTTCTATGGGGCTCAGATTTTTTAATATGTATGTATATTGAACCCAAAACAAGTTTGTTATGCTGATACATTTCAGCATAACTTGAGCAAATGGTAAACAATACAATTTTCTTTAAGTCATTTAAATAAAGATTTTTTATAGATTTACAAGTGTGTAGGAGAAATAAGTAACGATTTTTTTTTCATGTAAAGTGAGTACTATTTTTTTAGACCCATACGGCATGACTGTAGCGGCCCTTTTCACAACAAAAACATTAGAAAACTGCTACTATCGTAAATAAGAACTATTTAACCTAAGGTTACTGTTTTGCTTTGCATCATCTTTTCGTTACTTAACCAAAAGATAAAATTTTAAAAAATTAATTATCATAAAGTTTGTAAAAAAATATGCAAAAATGTATTATATAACATAAGTATAAGTTATATATGAAATAATTATTTTTCAACTTTTTATCCTTTAAACTTTTAAAATCAAAAATATTGCAAAGACGAAAATGCTAATTTCTTCTTTCTATTTAATATATGTATGTATAACAGAAGCTTACTGTAAATTATTAATTAATTAATTATTAATATGCTTATTTGTCAATAGAAAAATCAACCAACAGAGCATGGAATTAAACACTAAAAACACCAACGTTTGTTACAAAAATACTTAATAGTCCTAGTTTTCAAAAATTCTGTTTTACAGACTTTCCCTTTTGGGATTGTACACATTTCCTTCTTTTTTTTTAAGCCAATGTGCAGTTTTCTTAAAAACAAATGTAATGAAATAACTCTATGCAAAAATATACAATGTTTAATCGTAATTATTTTTAGCAATTCGTTGTACGCAGTGTATAAACTGTAATTTGCATTTTTTTTTTAATAAGTCTGTTAAAAAAACAAACCCTTTCTGGAGCGAAGGGGGTAGCAATAGCTTTTTCATAAATTCGATAATTATTTTTGTATTTTTGTTTAAATAACAAATGTATTCATTTACAGCTTAGACAGACACCTGTTCTGATTTTAAGCAAATCCATATTAATATCATTAAAAAAAAAATTGTCATAATAAAATATAAATCGGTATCTATAAATTTGCAAATTAAAAATCTTGCTCACCTTTACTCTATAGACTAATAATTTTATACTATATTATTAAAAAACAAGTAAAAGTGCTATATTCGGCCGTGCCGAATCTTATATAACCTTCACAACGTGTAGTCATGCAAAAACAGTTGTTTGTATCACCATTTATCTCATATAAAATACGTACATACATACATGTAAAAAACATAAAAAAAAAAAAAAAAAAAATACAAAAAAATACAAAAAAAAATATATTAAAAATAAAAAAATAAAAAAATTTTAAAAAATTAAAAAAAAATATAAAAAAAATAATAAAATATAAATAATATATTAAATAAAATAAAATAAAATAAAATTTTTTTGGCTCAGCTGGAATTCGATGCCACGTTTACTTTAACCAGTAAATATGTATGTTGTTGTTGTAATTGTGAAAAAAACGAGGTGGTCGTGGTTTTTTGCTCATATCTCAGAAAGTTATTGGGCGATTGTGCTGAATTTCAATAGCAATTCATTCCTGGATATTTCCAAGAGATTGATACCATATAGAGATCTGAGGAACATATAGTTGCTTCTAAAAGTTGATTTCAACCAACACACGGACAAGCGGACAGACGGTCAGAGCTTAATCGACTTCTCTATTCATAAGCTTTCAGAAAATATCTCAGAAAGTTATAAGTCGATTTTGCTGAATTTAAAAAACGATTCATTTCCGGATATTACCAAAAAATTGATGCCATACACAGGTCTGCGGAACATGTGGTTGCTTTTAACACACGGGCATACGGACAGCTTAATCGACTCCTCTATTCATAAGCTTTCTGAAAATATATACATACTTTATGGGGTCGAAAATGAAAATTGTAGAAATTACAAACGGAATGACAATGCTATATATACCCTTGTGCATCACAGGTGAAGGGTATAAAAATAAATAAATAAATACTTAATTCAGTTGTGTCTGATCGTTTGTGATAAGTATGTACATACATATGTATTTATGTATGTACGTATCCACGTAAGTAACTTTTCTTATACCCTTCACTTTTGGTGCACAAGGGTATATATAGCTTTGTCATTCCGTTTGTAATTTCTTCAATTTTCATTTCCGATCCCATAAAGTATATATTTTCAGAAAGCTTATGAATAGAGGAGTCGATTAAGCCCTGACCGTCTGTCCGTGTGTTAGAAGCAACCACATGTTCCGCAGACCTGTGTATGGCATCAATTTTTTGGTAATATCCGGAAATGAATCGTTTTTTAAATTCAGAAAAATCGACTTATAACTTTCTGAGATATAAGCAAATAAACACGACTGCCTCTGTTTTTTCCATATTTTTACCAACAAAATTAAAATGTTTCATCCAAATAATAATTTATAGGTACCTTTGTCACTATTTTTAGATATAATATGCCTCTAGAGATATTTATGAAAAATTTTGAATAAATCGGGCTGTAATCGGTAAAGTTGTAGGCATTTTTTTTTTTTAAATTATATATTCCAAAAATTTACAAACGAAAACCAATTTTTTTCAGCTTCTAGGCAACTGAGAGAGTCAATATTGGTATCTTTTGGTATCAAATTAAAGGGCTTCACTAGTAGAATACAATAAATTATAAAACAATGTAAAATCCAAGATGGCGTCTAAAACAAAATGGCAGAACAAATTTTTGTAACCCCATCAATATGGGTATCAAATGAAAGGGTTTCACTAGTAGAATACAGATAACTACGCAAAAATTCAAAATCGAGAATGGCGTCGAAAATACTAAAGAAGAATGTCGTATAACATGACATATAGGTTAAGCTACGATGTGGGATTATACCTATGTACATGATGGTGAAGGGTATTATCAGATTCGGCACGGCCTAATATAGCACTCTTACTTGTTTTAACTTACATGATGATAGCTGTCTGCTGTTATATCTCCATTTGAATGATCGGCAATCTTTGCTGGATAAGTGTGTGTCATAAAGTCCCAAATAGATTCACCTTTATCATCGGCATTCCAGCCACCCTCAATTTGGTAGGATGACGAACCCACACCCCATATAAAGTCTTTAGGAAAACGGCGTAAAAATTGTTCCTTCGAACTGTTGATAAAATAAAATTTACAAATTTACATACATACATATGTATATTTAAATAAAATAACTTTATAGATATCATTAAGTAGATAAAATACAAAACCATGTCTACCGACTTATTATTTAATTTAAATACGACTTAACTCCTTATTCTTTAAATCAATATTATGTATGTGTGTATTAAGCAATATTTATCGTCTAAAGTTGCTAAAAGGCTTTATTAGGTATTTGTTAGTGAACTTGTTTGATCGGTTAAGGCCATGACTGACTATCCTACAAAGCCGCGCGATTATGTCAAATAAAAATCTGATAGAGTTCTGTCCTACTTGAGAAAACCGCAAAAAAATGTGTGATTTAATGTCACACTGACATACAAAAAAGATGCAAAAACAATTTTTTTGTACAGCTGGTTTACAAAAAGCAACTCTGATCGCACAGGAACTACTATTTTATGAAAATTTCCAAAAGATTATCAAATCGGACTCACTTGTCAAAAGATCTGTCGCACATATGAATTTTTTGTCCACACTATTACACTTTCTGAACACACATAAAATTTTTGGCATATCGTACGACTAAATCTGATAGTCAGTCATGGCCTTTAACACGTATTCTATTGACATTTTTTAGAATAGAAAATGCAATAGGCATGTTTATTTTCCTAATTTAAAATACATATTATTTATGGTTTTCAATATATAAAATTGTTAATAAAACCACTATTTGTCTTAAAAAATATCTTATTCATATATTTTTTTGGTTTTTTTTTGTTTTTGTGATGTTATATTTTAACTGCCGTATTCATAACAAAAGTTTAGGTTTATTAAAGGCTTTTTTTTACAGAATTTGTAGAGAAATTTGTCGTACAAGACTTTAGTAAGCCTAAAATATTTTTTATGATAACGACAGTAAATAAACACATCAGAGTTAATAAAAAAAAAACGATTTTAAGCTGGATGGGATTTTTTTAATTAAAATTATCAATATCGGTTTCAGATTTCTCATAAGTATATGTGTTTTTTGTATTTTCTACATAAAGCATTTATTGTCCCGATTGAACGATACTTACATACACACATTTGTATATTATTTTAAAATATTATTAGTGGATTCATATGATATGCTTTCACATCATATTCTTGTTTTGTTCTAAAATATTCAAACAAAAATCGTAATAAAATAATAAAACAGTGTATTTATTTACTTTGTGAACGGTGAAGGATATTTAAATTTTGAAGTACATACATACATACATATGTAGACAAAATCAGAATTTTTAAGTTAATATTATTCTATTTTTTTTTTTTAGAAAAAGATAAATTTACAAACTAATAATATAAAATATAGATTTGTAAAAATACAATTAGTTATAAGAGGTTGTTCCCATTAGTTGTATTATTTATGTTATAATTTTTAAACATTTCAATTAAAGACACTTTGTGAATCCACCAAATGTAGCAAAATAAATATAACGAGAATTAACAGTTTAACGACAGTTTTAAATATTTTCAATTTAAATTAACTTGAACTTTTGTTGACACATTAATTAAGTTGTGAAAAAAAATTTTTTTAAAAAATATATATATTTAGTAAGGAATTAATGCAAACAGGAACAACTATTTATGGATACTATCAATTTATATACACCAATACCTCACTTTGCGTCGTGGTTACGTTCCCAAAAAACGCGACGCAAATTGAAACGACGCAAACTGAATTATGATTTTCTATAGCAAACCATGTAAAGATCGAAGATAGGTTCCAGGGTTACGAAAATACTACTTTTTAAAAAGAAAATTGAACAAAGTAAACATATAAAAAACAAAAATAATATAAAATTGTATTACATACATACAAAAAAACAAAAAAAACCAAATTCAATTCAAAGAAAATAAAATATTCAATTAATTAATAAAAAACAAAATAAAAATTAATCACTGTCTGATGAGTCCATAGTGGATGTTGTCGTAAGTCGGCTTTCTTTCACAAAAAATTGGTTCAATGTTTGCTGAACAGTTTTTTTTTTTCAACGTAAAATAAATTTTCTTGTAGCAATTGATATTCGTAGCTACCGTCTGGGACACTTTTTTTTTAAATATCTCCATAGCTTCGTCAATCAAACACATCGCTTTGAAAATTCGTTTGGAGGTCAAATTTTGTTCTTCGGAGATTTCTATTGAACGGCCCTGTCATCTTCATTAGCAAATTGCAATTCCAGTTGCAAAAGTTCTTCATTAGACAATTCTTGGTTGTGCGAGGTTAGCAAATCATTTATGTCAGTCAGCGCAATTATGTAGAAATAAGTCGTTGCCATATTTTAGAAAAAAAAAGATTTCAAAAATAAACTAAAGACCAAAACAACGCAACTTCGAAAATCTAACGACGCACAGTGAAAATTAGTACTAATTCAGCAGCGACGCAACTTCGAAAAAACGCAAAACGAAACGACTCAAAGCGAGGTATTGGTGTACCTGTTTAATTTGTTTATAATACATACATATGTATATGTGTTATCATAAATATAAGAACAAACATACATACATACATACATACATATGTATGAATGTATATTACAATAGTATTTTTCTACTTGTTCACACTTTGTATTTAATAATTAAAAAATGTGAATCATGTTTAGCCCTTGATTCAAAAGTACCAGGAAATTAAATAAACAAAACCTTTTAAAATAAAAGTATTGCACAGTAAAAATATTGGCACCATAAATGGTCATGAGTACATGTACCATATACTTATGTTTTTTTTTAATACGTAACAAGTTCCATTGAAAATAAAGTTGTCAAATCAGTAACGACTCGTATCGAAATTAAAAACAAAGATTTTAGGAACATTTAAAGAAGCATTAGGTGTGCCACTTATTATTATAAAAAAGAGATTAAAAAATTTTTGTTTTAAACTATTTATTAATGTATATCAAGTTCTTTATATGTATGAATGTACATATATTTGCTCAACGTAATTTTCTTTCTTGTGCAAGGTATTAGGTAGGTAGGAAGGTAAGGCTGGTGCGAAGTTACTTTCACACCCTCACCAGGAGACCATTACGGTTCATTGTGACGCCGCAAACCCCAAACTAGCAGACCAGCACACTACTGACTAGTCCACCGGGGCACCCGGGCAAGGTATTAAAAGAATAAAAAATATATTTAAAAAAATTTATATCCCGGGATATTTAACAATAAATCCCGAATATAAATGTACTGTGGACATTAAATGACAACTAGTTAGTTCCTTTAAAAACCATCAAATTAAAAATATGAATAATATGTGTAACTGCCCATCTATTAGTGATTGTGTTATTTTTTTCTATTGAATATCAATTGTGTGTCTGTATTTACTCGTAAAACACCTTGATTTAGTTGTAGAATTTTTGTTGTTACAAATTATTTGTCTTTGACACTCGTTTGGCACTTGTCTTAAAAACTTTGAATTTCGTGTATGGTGTTTTTTTTCTATTTTTCAAACTGAGTTTTTTTTTCATGTACACATGTATGTATATTGTCATTGATGGTATGTTATGGCAAATTGGTCTTTTATGTACGAAATGCAAACAACAATTACAATTATTTTTACATTGATATTAACTGGAGTTTTTTGTTTTTGTAAATTAATTGTTATTACCAACAAGTACAATATCATGGTAACATTTTTTTTCGATACGTACGTATAAGGTATAGAAATATTTTAAAGAGTAAATTAAATTAAACGCCAAATTAATATGTACATACTTCTTACAGGTGCGCCATTTTTAATTTGAATCGGTTATAAAACAAATAAGAGTGCTATTTTCGGCCGTGCCGAATCTTAAATACCCTTCACAACGTGTAGTCATGCAATAACAATTGTTTGTATCACTATTCATCTCATATGAAATACATATACATACATATATATATATATATGTATGTATATATATATATGCATATAAAAAACATACATATATAAAAACATCCCATTGTAAAATTATAAATTGAGTTTACGTAAGTATGTTTCAAAAAAAAAAAACTTAAAACAAATATAAAAAAAAATAAAAAAAATATTAAAGAAAAAAATTCAAAAAAAAATAATAAAAATATAAATAATATATAAAATAAAAAAAAATTAATTTTTTTTTGGCTCAGCTGGGATTTGATGCCACGTTTACTCTAACCAGTATACCACGTTTGTAGTACATATGTTGTTGTTATGAAAAAAACGAGGTCATCGTGGTATTTTCCTCATATTTCAGTTGTATATGTACCGATTTCTCTGATTTTTAATAACGATCTGCTCCCTAATATTTCGAATATTTTAATACTTCACGCGGGTCCAGGCGATGTCGGGGGGTTCAAAATTATTTCAAAATACACACGGACAGACGGTCAGATGGACAGACTGACAGAGCTTAATCGACTCCCCTGTTAATAAGCTTTCAGAAAATATATACTTTATGGGGTCGGAAACGAAAATTGTAGAAATTACAAACGGAATGACAAAGCTATACATATATAACCTTTTTCACTGGATATGGGATGAAAGGTGACACAAACTACTGTTATTGCATGACTACACGTTGTGAAGGGTATATAAAATTCGGCACGGCCGAATATAGCGCTCTTACTTGTTTAATTTCATATTTTTTATATTAGATACATATCACTTTTGTACTTTAACTAAAATTTCTGTTTATTTTGATTTGTTATTGCAAGTTCAAAGTTAATTAATATCTGTAAAAGAGTTTTAAATAAAAATAAAATTAGTTATCACTTTTTTTGTTCAAAAAATTACGAAATGTTAATTTGTAGCAAATATATGTACATATTTTATTTTATTTATTTTAGTTCCTAATAAATTAAATATTAAACGGAAAATTTTTTCCACAAAACCACAAAGACAATGGAAATAAATTGTTTTAAGTGAATTTACGATCTGCACAATTTTATTAAAATTAAAGTTTGAATGATGAAACCATTTATAGATGTATATGTATGTATATGTTTTATTTTTGGAATTTTTTTTTAATAATGAAGAAAATATACTTTCATTTAGAATTAAATACTCAAAATATATCCGTCTTTTTAGATTTATAAATATTTATTAATTAAAATAGGTTTACCTAACTCTACTACACTTTATTAAAATAATTTTAGTTACCATATGTCAGTTGTCCCACAAATTTTGACATTGAAATTTAAGAAAATTCGTAAAAAAAACAATTATTTATATTAAGTTGACATATTGTTTTTATAAATTAGCATTTTGTTACATTTCTCCTCCATTTTATAAATGTGAGTTTAAACTTAAGATTGTACATTAAGTAGTTTTCTTAAATGGAATAAATTAAAATTTCCTATACTGAATTTATATCGTATAAATAATATAAAGATATTATTAAGGTACGTTCTCATTAGGGCAAATATTTGATAAAATAAAAGCAATCACTAAAATTTATTTATTCGGCATAATAAACAAATTTTTAGTCAACTAAAATCTTTTTTGATTTAATTAACTTGCAATATCAATCTATGTTATATGTTTTGACGATATTTGGTGCAAGAAAATTCATATAATATTTAAAAATATTGAACAAAAACAGTGGTCAAGCTTATTTGAGCAAATATTTGCCCAATGTGACCGTAGCTAGACCGTACAAACATACATAAAAAGATAAAAATCAATATACATACATACATACATACATATGTACATATTAACTATATAAGAGGAAGCTTTAAGTAATTAAAAATTCCCGAATTAATTGTTTTTTATATCACTTCGGTGCAAAAAATAAAAACACAAAAATTAACAGAATAAAAATCATATTTATAGTTATGAGCAGATAAAAAAAAAAACAAAGTTAAACCGTTATTCACGTTTTGATTTTTCTTTATAACGAATAGTTATTATTTATTATTTATTTTACGAAAATGTAAAAAAAACGATTCAATGTCATATGTAACTTGTTGGCCAATTTATCTTTTAAATCACCTAGTTGATTTAAAACCTTTTAACATATATGTATGTATATTGAAATTTTGGTAATTAGTGTCATAATACATTTAACGTCTGTACTTTTTCAAGAAGTGTTTAATATTTGCTCGTATGTATATTTGCTTATATGTATATAGTTATACAGTAGAATCTTAAAAAAGTTAACCAAAATGTTCCAAGGGGTATTCAATTTTCTGAACTTTTAACTTTTTCACTGAAACAGCCTTTGTACATGCTGCACGTTGATAACGAAGAACTGTTAACTTATCCGAGTGTTGAACATTTCGCGAGTAAACTTTTCTTAGATTCTACTGTAATTTGTTTTACATTAAATTTAAATTTTTTGTTTCCTTTACTTCTTCAATTAATAAATTAATATTTTATTTATAATTAATTTTAAAAAATATATGTTTTTCAGATAAATACATAAGTTAAACAATAATTTCAAAACTTTTTTAAACTATAAAGCCATATCAATATAGTAGCAGGATTTTATGCAATAAAATAATAAATCGCTCATACGTCACAAGGTTAATAAGAAAAGAAAAAAGGGAGAACGGTTCTACTTTATTTACATATATATTTTTTTTATCATGATTTTAAGTTAAATTATAACTTTATGATGTTTTAGTGTAATTTGGGTAATTAAGGTAGCTTGAGTTTAAATTGTGATATTTCTTGTTGCAAGTCTAGGCTTATAAAAATTTCAAAAAAACACCAACCTTAATTTACATATAGTATGTACCTACATACATAAACATATACTATTTAATAATAAACACATTATACATTGTATTTTCACTTACATCACTGTTGCGATTTGAAATATTTGCATTAAAACTAAAAATTTTATTAAATTCAACATTTTATTTGATCCTTTTTCAATACGCCAACTTTTTTTACACAAAACACAAAATTTTAAAAGCTTTGCGTATTAAATACGATCGTTTTTTTTTCTTTTTATAAAATACCCGTGTTAACCGATTTGTTGAATTTTACTCGAGAACAGAGTGTTTGTGAATACTAAAGAATGCTTTTATATCCTCAGCTATAAATGACAGTTAAAAATCAGCCAAAACAAGTTAATACACGAAACCACCAATATTAGCAAATAAGCATCAATCATACATACATATGTATGTACTCAAACACTTACACACATTCATACAAACTTTTAAACGAGACACTAGAACTCACTTTTTCTTGCTACAAAACAAAAATTATTCTAATAATAATATTAATGGTTTCTATACAGTTCAGAACAATAAACAAATAAAGAAGAAAAAATATAGTAAGTCCTCCGTACCGTTCGTCAAATGTTTCCAGGCCATTATCACTCTTATTATTAAAAGTGTGTGTTTTAGCCAAATCACCATTGGATAGAAAGGTTTTATCAATAAATATTTGTGACTTAGAATCCGACATCTTACTTTCCAAAAATTTTACAGTTACAAAAAACATGTTTAGCGCTCTCGTCATCTATACAGAGATGACGTGATCGTTGTTAGGGATACTTAACTAGAAGTCATTGTCGAGTAATGACCCCTATGAGATTTCTTAGATGAACAGACAACAAAATTTTCTTTGCTGTACATCCATATTAGGCCAGATTTTTCTGGTAGACTTGCTAATGAGTCCGTAAGATTCTATTAATTTTTATTTTCGGCTATGATCTTATATGCACAAATAAAACCATTTCTGCTATGTTGACAAGAATTGTTGCCAACAGAAATGTTAAGTGTTCAAGATTTCGCTTCTGAATTTCAATGTGTATGCGGTACTTCGAAATTACTATTTATTTATCACTTTTGTTCACATGGCTGTTATTAAAAAATATAAAGGAATTTATAGCGTGCTCATAATTTTAACTATAATTTTTTGCTCTTCTAAAAGAAAACACACAAAACTTTTCACAAAAATTCTTTAATCGTTTTGTTCAAGGCATATTTATTCATCAGGTAATCGTAGTTCGAAAAGAACTTTTTTGTTTATGTTTTTTATTTATGAAGTTTGACCCTTGAAATAAATGAGAGCAAAGAGAGAATTGTCTTTTATCTATAGACTTAAACGGCTGAAGTTCAAATTAAGTGAAGAAAAAATTAATCAGCTATCGAATCCAGACTACCTGATGAATAAATTTGCTTTGTTATTGTTCATATACACAAACAAAACAAATACTTTTGCAATTACAAAGAACACAAGCAGTACAATTGGCATTTCACTCCTCTCATTTCTTTGATTTTGCGAAGAAAAAAATTTTTTTTTCGATAATTGACCCATTGAACTAAGAATCTCTGTAAATATTGCCAAAGGAACCTATTCAAAATGAACGTAACAAACGTTTCAAGAAGTTCGATAAGAGCTGAAAAATCTGACTTCGATTGGGTAAAAAAGTGACAATCGTGTTCTTTCGCTCATATCTCGGCTCGTAATGTGCCCACATAACTGATTTTCAATAGCAAAATTCTCGAAAGCATATCCGGAGTCTGAAAAATACGTGAGGGTTTCATACTCACAGACATAAGGACTTAGTTAAATCAATTTCTCTATCTATAAGAATTCAGGATATTTATATATTTTTTTTTTACTCTGAAATTGATTAGCATAGGTACGTAACCAAAAAGCCAGGGTATTCCACGTTGGTTCCGGCTCCGAAAATCGACCTGTACCTCTGTATGGGAAGTCGGAGACACTTGAACAAAAATTAAAGTTGAGTTTTATGGTTCTCCTCCAGTTAAAAAAAAACGTTGGTTCAGTCATCGCAAGTCGACCTATACCTTCGTATAGGAAGTCGGAGACATCTGAAGAATTAATTATACTGAGTTTTATGGCACTCCTCCAGTTAGAATGAATTGAGTTTAGTTGGTACTCCTCCAGTTGTAAATTATGAGTTTAGTTGGTACTCCTCCAGTTGTAAATTATGAGTTTAGTTGGTACTCCTCCAGTTAATCCAATTAAAATATATACACGCGGTTAATTGTAGAATAGTCTGGAAACTGTATCCAAAGCACAGTTATGCGACGCCACAGAATTAACCACGCGAGAGTGAGACGTAAAACTCTCGAAGACGGATAAAAGGACGGCCTGATTGCCCTTAAGAGATAATGGCAATGACGCGCCAGCTCTTGACCCGACCAGAGCTGTAATACGACTGCGAGAATATTTATACTTTAAAAAACAGCTGATTATTTTTTTCTCTATTTTGTTTTGAATGGGCATCATGTAGTATCACTGAATTTTGATTTTTCTGCCAAATTTTGTTTACATTCATATACATACATAATAATTTTTCTTTTCTTTAAAAAAAATTTTAAAATATATCGTGCTTCTAATAAAAATGTTTTAAAATGATAAAAAAAAGTGTTGATATTTATTGGCTATGCAAAAAAAGTGTGAAAATGCATTCGTTGATAAAAAAGGAAAAATGACACAATAAATATTTGTACACAAACAAAATGCCTTTAGTTTTAACATTATTGTATTTATTGCCGTACTGCATACACCTTGCACCTTCGTTTCGACCAAAAAATTATTTATTGCGTACTTTGTTTGTGATTGAAAATTATAAACACGTTATTTAAATTTTACTTAAAAAAACAAACATCTACAAACATCTATCGAGAATGATTAAAATAAGATTACGAATTTCGCATGTTTGTTGTAATTTTAAAAACAAGCTCTCTCATGTGTGACATCACATCAGCAAACAAGTAAAAATTTAAAATAAGTAAATAAAGTGCTAAAATAAGAAATAATAAAAAAATAAAAAAATACATCATAATAAATAAATAAATAATAATAAAAAATAGTAATACAAAATAATAAATAAAAAAACAAAAAAAGTGATTGTTTTTTTATTGTAGAAACAAATTCAAAACGGTGAATTATCATATCAGCCGTATTACATTTAATAAGGTATGTACATTAATTTTAAAACTACAATGCTTTATAATCTCCTTTAATTTATACTGGCACGGTAGACCAATTTGACCGCTATCTGGTTTTTAGTGTGACTATACTGTAAATGATTTTTTTTTATATCATACACAAAACACTCTTTGCAAAAACAATTTGTATCAACAATGTTGATTCAACATGTTTTATTTTTGTTTAGGTAGACACATATATTTTGCACACGCGTTAGTAGCAACTTAAAACGCTTATAACTCCTAAAATACTAAACCAATTTTTGTGCACATCTACAGGAAAATATCTTTCAAATGGTATATACCTTTTTAATCTACCTTGCTATGGTCATTTTATCAGATATTTTCAATTGTTTTTGATAAAATTCGTTTCACAGTTTTCTTACATTCCTTATATGTATGTATGTATGCATGTATATCTGTGGCTTGGAGCTAAAAGGGCCAATGTCAAAATATTTACTTGTGAGAAAATCGGAATTGAACTTTAACTTTCATAGTGACATTAGCCAGCATTTTATTTATGAAGCTATTCTATGTTAAGTATGACTTTAATTGTTTTACTATAATGAAATAGAGCAAGAAAACAAATATAATGCAATGATTAACTCAAAAGAGCAAAAAAGTGACATTGGCCCTTTTAGCTGCAAGCCACAGATATTATTTTCTAGTATTCTAGTGTTTTAGTCAATAGGTTAAGATTGATTAAAAAATGGATCTCAAAATTCATTGGAATTCATCACCCCGATCTTTTTCCATGATTGTTTTCTTTTCTCTGATACCAGGCATTGTCCGGTAAGGCCCTGATCAGTAGGATGTGTAAAAGCAAGAAGGAGATAGAAGTGGTAGAGTATGTTGTTTGCCATTGCACGGGACTACATGAGAGGTGTCTGGGTAAACGATTCAACGATAAATTCGAAAGAGAAACTAAACCAGTAAGAGCGCTATAGCTAACTATATTTTTATACTCAAGACCTTACATTTAATCCCCATATTGTCTCTCGGTTGTATAGAAACTGTAAAATATCTTTTTTTATTTCTAAATTTTAGAATAAATACCGAAGAAGTTGTTCTCTGGTGCTTATATATCAATTGATTTCAAACCGATTTGTTAGTTTTTCTTAGATATATTTTCCGAGATTACCAGAGGAATACTAAATTTAAAAGTAGTAACCAAGGTTATTTAACACCCCGTCCACAACAGTCATGAAATGCTTAACATTAACACTAATATGATGTTAGTGTTAAGTGTGGACTGCTCATATTAGAGTTTTCTTCATGTTTTAACACGGTTGTTAAAACATTTGTTTTAACAACGCTTTTATACCATGGAATGACGTTTAGCTTGACAGAAGTAATTTTTTTGCTTTTTTCTTCTTTTCTTTTTCTTCGACAAAGTTTAAAGTTTAAAAAAGTTTGTGAAAAAAGGAAAAATTTGCATTAAATTACAAAAAAATAAATCAAAAAGTAATTAAATTAAAACGAATTAAAGTGTAAAAAAGTTTGTGGAGAAAGTTAAAATTTATATTAAATTATTATAACTTAACATTTTTTTTCTAAATTATAATTTTATAAGTTCCTTCACAAATTCAAAACACAAAAAGTGCTAAAAATCACAGCACATGCAAAAACGTTAAAATACTTTTAAAAACTTATCTGTGTTGCTTCGCCGACAATCGAAAAATAATGAAATATCTTAACATTAACATAAGTACGTGTACTCCACAGTATAACATAAAAAATTTAACATTAAGTTATAAAATCATGTTTTAACAATAATTCATGTCTGTTGTGGACGGGATGTAATAGACCTTGATAGTAACATGCGTGTCTATAAATTATCCCAGGGCTGGAAAATTTTAATTTTATTTTAAAAAAAATAAGCGAAAAACAGAGGCAGTCTTGTTTATTTGCGCAAATCTCAGAAAGTCATAGGGCGATTACACTGATTTTCATTTCCAGCCCCATTAAGTATATATTTTCTGAAAGATCATGAATGGGGAGATGTCCGTCTGTACGTATGTTGGTTGAAGTCAACTTTTAGAAGTCCCACAAGTTGCAAGAATGAGTCGCAATTAAAATCCAGCACAATAATTTAATAAGTTTTAAACAAATCTATTAGAAACTTACTGAGATATAATCACCAAAATACAACATGGGTATCAAATATAATGCAATATATATAATTTCAAATCCATATTGACAGCCAGTAGAATACAGTTAACTATGTAAAAATTCAAATTCAAAGACTGCTTTAGAAATAATAAGGCAACCAGGCGTATAACCTAGTTTTTATAAGAACATATGAAATGCTTGTCTTATAACTGTCACCACTACTACTTATCAAAATAAAAAAATCATGCTTCAGAATATCCTTTTTTTCCACCTGGATCCGCGTTTGCTCAACTGAAGTTTATATTGACACTTGAAGTTATTTATATTTCAAGCGTATATAAAATTTTTACTAACACAAAATTAGGTACTTAACACAATTATATGTAAAATATATATTTAAAATCACTTTAATTGGCAAATTATTTTATCTTTGTCTGTAACACCTAAAAATATTTACAAATAACCTGAAAAAATACAAACTACCAGGTTATGTAAAATATATAAACATTTTTAATTATGGTCCGATCAGAACAAAGTGGCATCCCCCTCAGTATATAAGTGCCTTTTTACCCACCTTCGATATTATTCAAGGCATATTTATTCATCAGGTAATTGCAGTTCGGAGAGAATTTTTTATTTATATTTTTTATATATGCAGTTTGACACTTAAAATAAATTAGAAGAGAGAGAAAATTGTTTTTTATTTATGTATTTTGACAGCTGAAATTTAAAATAAGTGTTGAAAAAAATAATCAGCTGACGAATCAAGAGTACCTGATGAATAAATATGCCTTGGATATTATTATTATTTTAAATATTCGCTCTAATTTTAGTTATCTAAAAAAAATCAAAGATATTCAAGCTTCACTATACAGCATTGCCATAAAAAACCATGCAGGGTTGTATTATATGTAATTTTAAGTAATACCTTTTGAAACATCTCTTAAGTTATTTATTAATGTTGTTTATAAGTAGAAGGCCCTAACTGAAATAATTGTAATTTCATGAGAAGGCAAAATCGTAATAGAAACTGTATAGAAATTCTTCTGTAAAATTACTTGTAAAACTGTTACTTTTGAAAATATTGCATTCAATTTTTTTAAGTTTATATGTGTGAGATGTTATTGGAATCACTGAGCAACTAAATTTTGTAAAAAATACAAGTTAGGGCCTTTCTACTTGTGACCATCGATCTTTTTTATTTGTTTTGCTTTCTACATTCATTTTTACACGTGCTGTTAAAATTCTTTGTTTTTTGGAACACATTTATTTTTAAAATGGAATTATTTACTGTGAATCGGTAATATTAATTTAAATTATATAGATGTAAATTGTGATTTTCTTCTATATTACAGTTATGTGGAGAAGAATTTAAGCGAAAGAAATGAAAATGAAATTTTGAACAAACTTTTACAGAAGGTTGAAAAACGCAAGCAAGTCAAGACTAAGGAGGATGATGATTATTTAAAAGCCGTTAAAAGGACGAATAAAATTAAAACGGATGAAGCTTTAAATCTAGACAACGATAATCTGGATAACGAAGTAGATCCCATTAAGGAGGACATTGATCAACAATATGAGTTTGAAGGAGAGAGCAGCAATGGTTTTGTTGTATTGGGCGAGGATAAGGATTTAAAAAAACTACCCGAAGCTGATGTAGTGCTGCCATCATGGGTAGCTCATCCCACTCTTTTGTCTAATAATATTTCTACTACCATTAACGAGGATGATATAAAATCCAGTATTTCTCAGTTGACTTACTTAACACCTCATGTACGTGGAGTGTTAAAAGAAATGAACATAATTAAACTTTTCCCCGTGCAGTTAGCTGTAATACCTTGGATTTTGGAGTCACATTCAAAACCACCACCGTTTCGTCCTAGAGATGTTTGTGTCTGCGCTCCTACTGGTAGTGGTAAAACTTTGGCTTTCGCCATACCCGTTGTTCAGTTGTTATCTCAACGCGTGGAACGTAAAGTTCGTGCCTTAGTAATTCTACCAGTTGCAGAACTTGCTCATCAAGTCTTTAAAGTGTTTAAAAAGCTTTGTGATAAGTTCGATTTGATGGTTTGCCTTCTTTCAACACAACTACCATTTCATGTAGAACAAGACAAATTAGTGGAGGAATATAAAGGAAAGTATTTTTCAAAAGTAGACATTATAGTGACAACACCCGGTAGATTGGTCGATCATTTGCATGCTACCAAAGGATTCTGTTTAAATGCCTTAAAGTTTCTGGTAATAGATGAAGCCGATCGAATTATGGATGCTGTTTTTCAAAACTGGCTTTATCATTTAGATGCTCACGTTCGGACCACATCGGATCAGCTTCTATCGGGTAGAGCGGCTCCGTTATGTTACAATGAACTAGAATTATCTAGTGGTTGTCAGCCTCACAAACTGCTCTTCTCGGCTACACTTTCACAAGACCCGGAAAAATTACAAAGCTTACGTCTCTTTCAACCAAAACTTTTTACTTCTGTTTTGGACAGTTTAAAACAATTACGCAAAAATTACGGAGATGCCTTCAATGAAAATGCAGCCAATACCATAGCACTCACAGAAACTATAGGCAAATATACGACACCAGCTGAATTAACAGAAAAAATTTGTATAACAGAAAGTCGATTGAAACCTCTGACATTGTTTGCTATAATAAAACAATATCAGTGGACCAAATTCTTATGCTTTACAAATAGCGTAGAGTCATCTGGAAGGTGCATATATAGTGCAATATAAAAATCGCCAAAATATAGTTTATAATTAAATTTTTATTGTTAGGTTGGCATTCGTTTTAAAACAGCTTTTCAAGGAAGATCTTGTTATTGAAGAATTGTCCGCCTCTATCAATGCAAAGGAAAGGTCACAAGTATTAAGTTCTTTCTTAAGAGGAAAAATTAACGGGTAAGGGTAAGGTATTAAAATATCAAAAATATTCGGGAGCAGATCGGTATTGGCAATCAGCATATTCGCCCCATATGAGCAAATAATCACCGCACAACTGCTTATTTTTTCGATAATTTTTACCACAAAAACGGTTGTTATTTGTAGATTTAGTATGCCTCTGGAGATATTCATGAAGAGTTTAGGCAAATAGGCCATTAATCGGCAAAATTATAGGTAAAAATTTTAATATATCAAAATTTTTCAGAGTCCTTAATAATTTTTGAACACGCTTAACATACCAGATTATAATCCGTAATCTCAGAAATTACTTCTAAGAAAGGCTAACAATGTGTTTGAAATCGAGATATATGCACCAAAGTACAACAGCTTCGGTGTTTTTCTCTAAAATTTACAAACAAAAATAGATATTTTTTAGTTTCTATACAACCCAGAAAGCCAATATGGAAATCAAATAAGAGCTTGAGTATTTAAATATAGTTAGATATGAATTGGAAAAAAATCCAAGATGGCGAATATAAAGGTCAAATATAGTATTACGGCTTTGTCGTCTTTAACCCCCACAATATTGGAATCAAATAAAAGGTCTTGACCAGTACAATGTAGTAAAGTGTAAAATCTAAGATGGCGTCTGAAGCAAAATGGCGGAGAAAATTTTTTAACCCCAAAAATAAGGCTATCAAATAAAAGGGCTTGACTAGTAGAATACAGTGAACTATGTATAAATTCAAAATCAAAGATGGCTTCAGAAATAATAAAGAATAAAGCGTATTACATGAAATCTAAAATCAAAGCTTAACTACGATAGGGGATTATCAGATTGGGCACGGCCGAATTTAGCGCTCTTACTTGTTTTATATTATGATTAAACCTTGTTTTGCATATTTAAGTTAATAACAGGTCAAAGAAATCAGCTTAATTAACGAAATAATTTTTATATATACCTAACCATTGCTTTTTAGGATTAGACATAAAGAATTTAGTCATTGACCGTATTCAAGAAAATCTAATAAACAATCAGAAATTATTAAAATAATAAGCTTGTTCCCAACTTTTGTATCGTAATTTACAATTAAACTTTGAACACACGTTTAAAAGATTTCCACGGTAGTGTTTTCAATTGAATTAAACATTAATTTCCACATATTGGGGACTTCCAAAACGTATTCGAACAAAACGTAGTTTCATAATGCTGCAGTACAAAACGTTTGAGATTAGCCTTATTAGGAGTATCGTTATGTTGAAAAAAAATTTTTTGAAATTTGCACTCTGTCAAAAAAATGTTATCAATACGACAAAAGGTTCAATTCAGTTTAATTATGCTCAATTCATAACAATTCTAGGAGGGCATTGAACTCTCAAGACTAAAACTTCTACAACGCCATTTACATAAGGCTAACTATTTACATTTTGAAATCGTTAACGAAAATTATTTAAAAAAAAAGCTCCAAACAGCCTAAGCAACGGTTTAAAAGTTGATATACACAATCTTTCGCAACAAAATACCGCTGCAGAACTACATATATACTATACGATACTATCCAAGTTCTTTAACAATGGGCCAATTCAAAGTAGACTCTCATATTGTACTATGTCATATAATTCATATTAATATGACTAGTGACTTTGAACACCTTTTGTTAACAAATTATGTATTTAATACAAGAAAGAAGACAAAGAGATGACGCTGTTAAAAATTGTATGTATACAGGAAAGAAGAAAATAGAAAATATTCTCTCTGAGAGGTGAGAAGCGAAGAAATTCTCTCTGAGAGACAGTATGGTTAAAAGTATAACATAAACAATTTCTTATACATAGGAAACAAATGTGTAAAGTCTTATTATTTTCTTTGTATGGAAATTACTAACAAAAATTTTATGCGTGCATAAAATAATATGAAATAGTACAAATATGACTGATATGCAACCACTTTGAATTGGCCTAATATATTTAATGCAAAATGTATAAAGCTTATTAGGTTTCAAGTCTTCTAAATAAATATTTACTTAAAATAAGGATAAATATTGAACTAGAGCTTATAATACGAAAACTTTTTTACCCAATTAAATCTACTAAAATTTATATATACAAATAGTGTGGTTTGTTCGGATGCATTAGCACGTGGTATTGATATTCCTGATGTAGACATTGTTATATCTTATGACCCACCACGACACATTAAGACTTATATACATCGAGTAGGTCGAACAGCGCGCGCGGGTCGCCCAGGTACAGCCATAACTTTATTGACACAAAAAGAACAACAAACATTTGATGTAAGTGACAAAATACATTACACTTTAAACATTTGCATAATAAAAAGTTTTTAATCCTAGAGAACGATGACTGAAGCTGGCAAATTAATTACAGCCGAACTAACTGTATCCACCGCTATGGAGGAAACGTATGCTAGTGAATATTCATTGGCTATAAAGGCTTTGCGTATTAAAGTCACCAAGGACAAACGCCTAAAATTACTGCAAAAAGAACGCGTCAAGGAGAGGTCATTAATGCACAAAGACACTTCTAATATGACGCTAATGGAAAAACTTCAAGTTCAGGCTAGCAACCAAGTTCACGAAAAAACGCAGGAAACACCCACTTTAAGCGGCAAAAAAAATCCAAGTAAAAAATTTAAACCTAAAAAGCAGAAAATTCAAAAATAAAGCTTTAATCCAAATTTATATAACTCATCTTTTTAATTAATCTAATTTTTGTTGTACTCATTGGGGACCTGTTGGATTATAAATCAAACGGCATAATTTAATGCATCTCACTGCTTGCAATGTGTGTTTATTCATGATTCATTGTTTTGAATACTTCTGAAAAAAATAATTTTCCACTTTTCTTATTACTTCTGAATTTGTTATGTTAAATTTTCTGAAAACACCTTTCAATTGCTAATTTAACGGAACCTTTCAAAATGTGTGAAAGCATACTTAGGGACGTCACAATGCTTTTGAGAGTTATTTCAATACTATACAAAACAATCAAATAGTATAATTTTTTTGTTTGTTTATTTGTGCCAGCAGCATTTTTTAAACAAGAGTAATTCAGTAACAGTCAGTTGTAATCGAGCTAACAGTGCAATCGTTATTAATACATGTTGATCTTAAAAACAATACAAAAGCATTACAAATGTGATTGAAGAGCGAAATGAATCAACTCATACATTTTTTTTTAATTAATTCTTTAACATAACCGAGCCTATAAGGTTAATAAAAGCTACTTTTTATACAAAAAAAATATTTCTATAAAAACAATGTACATATTCACCCTTATTGCAATAAGGAAATATTTGTTTATATAAAATATGTACACTCCTGAAAGTGAAAATTGGCATTATGAATTTCTTTCAATGCACATCTATATAAAAATGAAACTGTGTATGTGTTAGCTATAGACTCCGAAACTGCAAAACCGATCGGACTCAAACTTGGGCAAGTTGTTGTACACATTCCAGGAAGTGTTTATGGGTGGTAAAAAGTTGGCGGGGCCACGCCCATAAGAAATAAGTTATCATTTTTAGCTACTTGCACCAGATCGATTTTTCTGAAACTTTTCACACACATGTTGAGCTGTCATGACTATATAATTGCGTGATTAGAAAAGTGGGCGGGCCACGCCCATAAAAAAAGTTATAATTTTGAGGTACTTGCACTGGACCGATTTTTCTGAAGCTTTGCAGACATATTGAGCTATTATGACTTTACAATTTTGTGATTAAAAAAGTGGGCAGTGCCACGCCCATAAAATGTTATAATTTTCAGCTACTTGAACTTCACCGATTTTTCTGAAACTTTGCACACACACATATTGAGCTCTCATGATTATACAATGTCGTCATTAGAAAAGTGGGCAGTGCCACGCCTATAAAAAGTTATAATTTCGAGGTACTTGCTCTGGACCGATTTTTGTAAAACTTTGTACACATATTAAGGTGTCATGACTATACAGCTTCGTGATTAGAAAAGTAGACAGTGCCACGCCCATTAAAAAAGTTATAATTTTTAGTTTTTGCACTTGATATTCAATTAAAATTAAATTTGTTTTGGCCTTTTGGGGTTTTTTTATTACGAATTTGGATTAATAAATAAATAAAATTCAGAATGCATTTTGATTTATTAAGGGGCGTAGCAACGCGCGCCGGGCTTTTCTAGTTGAAGATATAAATAAGACAAATAAAAAATAAGTACTAGGACACTTATACAGGTAGTGGCGCCAGGCCAGCTTTTTTTTGTGTCCCAATGTATCTCAATAGAGATTTCAGTACAAAGAATTGTTAAACACCATATAAAAAAAAAAAAAAGAGAGACGGAAATTTCTGCTGATCTGCGAGCTCTCACCTATATAAACACTATACTATGTCTGTACTGGAAATGTTTTCGTTTCTTTATTTTTTTAAATTTTGTTATGGGAGTTAAACACCATGCTATGCGAAAATAAGAAAAATCAAAGAAGACAATTTAATATAAAAAATCGACTAATTGTGAAAGACGACACTTGTTCTCTGCTATACAAAATTTTGACGTGTATTAAATATTTACTTGTAAAAACTAAAAATTATCCCTTTATATTTTTAATGCCACAGTTATCTCTGTATTGTTAATGAAACTTTAGGTATTAGGCAAGAACTTAAAGTCAAATCTTTTATTTTTCATCACAAACGAAACGTACCTAATTTTATAAGTTAAATTTTAAACAAAATTATATTTCGGCATTAATTTGTCACACTGATGGATGTCATTTTAAAAAAGTAATAATCATTTATTTTTTATTTTTACTGTTCAAACTTCAATTTAAATTAATTTATTTTACTTGTTTTTGTTACAATATATGCAGATAGTTTTAACCATAGAGTAGAATAGTGTCGAAACCAGTTTACTAAAGATTTCATTTTTATAATGTAATATTTTGTTATTGTAAACTAAGAAATGATCAAAGTTAAAAAAATTCTTACAGTTATCGATCGATCATCAATACTTTTCTATGGTTTCTACTCTTACCACAATATACAGTGTCGTATTGTCAAAATTTAAAAAATGTTTAAATTAAAAATTTTACAATAGACAATACAATACTTTTTATTCGCGTTAAAAACTTTTGAAAGTTATGGCATTATGACAATACGACACTTAGGACTTCTTGTGAATACTCCAAACATAGGAAAAAGAAAATACAAACTAGCACACAATTGAGTATGCTTAACAAAAATTATTTCATTAACGTTAAATACAATTTTAAATTTATATTAAAAGTGCAAACAAATTAAAAAAATATAATACGTATGTAAAATAAAAACAGAGTCTAGACATTCGTCAACCAATATCATATAAAATTTTGTTGTTGGTATATTAAATAAAATAAAAGCTTCAGTTGCTTTTAAGGTTAATCTAAAAAGTTTTAAACAGTTTTTAACTTATAACTGCTAAGCACGGCTAAGTTTCAAAAATAAGTTAAATATGCAACTGGTAAAATTCGAAGAATCTTGGTTTCTTGATTAGCACGCGTTGCCCTTAAGGCAGAGAGCAATTGAATTGAAACAAAACATTTACCTTACTGGAGGAAGGGCAAGTAAAAAATTGACACAAGGATAGATTATATCACAGCCCATGGAGAGTGATGTATGTACGTTAACAGTACAACAGACTCAAAAATATAATATAATAAAAGAAACAAAGGAAGTAACTAATGAACTAAATACAATGTTCAAGTACTACGTATAGAGCTCTATTTAGATGCAATTAAGTGGAGACGAAGTTCTTCCTTAGCAAAACTTCTCTGCTAAGAATTATGTCTCAGGCTTATATGCCAGATATACAGAAAATATATAAATACAGTTGCCAAAAAGGCAACAATTTTAAAAACAAATTAATATAATAAAAAAAAAACGTGATTTGTGTCAAGTGTACATATTTATATGTATGTAAATTTAAAATATACTAATAAATGTAGATTTTGCTCATAATAATTATTAAAAGTAAAATTTTATTAATGATGCATGCAGTCTTTTTTATAAGGAAACAATGTGTAGAGTAGAAATGTACGTTTTACCTTGTTTTCTTTAAAGTATTATTAAAAAAAAAAAGATAGTTAAATTTTTTTTGGAAGAAAAACAGATTTAAATACTTGTCGTCGTACTACTTCTAGAAAATAAAGGGCTCTTCATTAGCGATCTAACATTAACAAGTTCTTACAAAGTTTGCAAAAATTGTGAGATTTCCTGATTTGAATTGGCTACAATAGCAAATTTATCGGGATAGTTTTCGCGAATTTCCTTAAGCAAACCCACTGCATTGTCGCTAGTGTCTTGATCGACAAATTCTTTTTTGTACAACACATGTATGGCGATGGCGAGTATTTGTTCGATTGAGGATGCAATAGATTCACGGGCCTGAATGTACAATAGTTTAAAGCACTTAAACACAGAAGCATTTTCATCAAAATCTTCACGTAATGGTAAATGTTGCAGGAATACAGGCAGAACTTGTTCCAAAGGCACTAAATTGCAGTTTGTGATAATAAGACGAGCAATGGCTCCACAGATGTTATCGAGAGCAGCTGGCTCCTTTTCGTTGGCAACAGCTTGAGACAATGCCATTAAAATATGAGGATAAGCTCTGTGTTTTATGAACAAATTTATTATTGATGAGTATTGTTAATGTTTTTCCAATGTTTTCATTGTAATAAGTACTTACTTAAATGATTTATCCTCAGCATATAGAACTAGTTCACCCAAACCGAAAACAGCATTTTGACGAGCTTGACAAAAGTCATCAGAAAGACCTTCAATCATTATGGGACAGAATGTGTCGAAATAGGTTCCAGCATAATTCTTTAAAGCACCAAAACATTCAGCTAATGCACCATATACAAATGCTCTTTGAGACTCGAGTTCTTCGTTCTTTTTGGCCTTTTGCTAAAATTACAACAAAAAAGTTAGGTAATAACGATGGCCATCAAGTCTGTTTACATTGAACAAGTTTTTTGGAAAAAGTTTAAGTTTTCTTTTGTCCTGCTTCCCGTTTATACAGACAAATTTTGATTTTTTACATGCGCAACTAGTAATTTTTAAAATTACATGAAAAAAAAAAACAATATTTATTCCTATTGTTTTCGCACAAAATAAGAAAGAAAAGGAAACTTTCTGCAAGAAAACTTTATTTAATGTAAACGCAGACTAACACTACTTAATTTAATTTATAAAAGGAAATCTTTAAACATTTCTACTTAAATATTTGTAAGTATCAAGGGGACTGAAAACTATTTTTCGTTAATTTTTTCAAGTTTCAGATCTTGCTTAAAACTGGGACCAAATAACAGCATTCGAACGCGTTCGGAATTTTATTCAAACCTTCGAATTTTCTGTGCTTTTAGTAATGAGATTTTAGTAATTTTGACAATAGGTAGGTAGAACAGGCAGCTGTTGTACAGCTCACTTGGGTCCATTATATTGATCCCTTTGTGATACCTAAATAGAATAGAGAAGCAGACCAGTCCAGTCTCTGGCGAGAATCGAAGCCGCTACCAGCAGACCAGCACTCGACTGACTAGTCCACCGGGGCACCAATAACGCTAGTCGTGTAATCAAAAAAAATCGTTTTACAGCTAAAGGTGCAACAACGGTTAAATAACTAAATTTGACTTCAATATTCTTGAGAGAAGCTTAAATTAAAAATTAACCATGTCACGCCTGGACACTTTTACTATTACTTGCCAATTTTGAAACGATAATTGGATAAGCACGTCCAAAGTACATTGCGAATTTTTCGGGTTGCATTGCATGACCGAATAGTGGTAATAAATTTCCAGCACCCTCAACAATAGCTTCATCATATTCACTCTCTTCAGCATCGTCGTCGTTGCCACCAGCAGGTTCATCGAATTGACAAGCAGCTTTTCCCAGTAAAACGTCGTTAATACTAGCAAAAATTGTATCAGCCAATTTGTCATCGGGAAAAGTCATGTGTTTTAACTCCTTTAAGATGTCAGCGAAGCTTTCAAGTGCAGCAAGGACCACCGACACTTCTTCGTCATCACGAACAATTTGACCCAACTTGGGAATTAAAATGGTGATGGCATTACCAACGCCCTGAATATCATTCTGTTTATACAAGGATATAATAAAAGTGGCCAAAGCGTCAATGGAGACCTTACGAATATCCTCTTGTGGATGATCGATCATTTTGTAGACGTTTTTATAAGATTGTTCGAGATATGGAATAAAAGCAATACCGGTGTGTTGAGCGAATTCCTTTAGAGCCAATATAGCTTCCTCTTTTTCATCCAAATACGAATTTTCCACACTGTAACCGGCAATATTGTCCAAATCATCATCTTCGCCATCCGAATTTTCAATATCAATTTCACGGTCATCATTCTCCTCATTGTCGGCTGCGGGAACGTTAATGACATCTTCTTTGAATTCAGGAATTACTTCATCAGTAGAGAGAATGGAATCATAGATACGTTCCATTATCTTGGGATACACCGATGCCATTTCTTCGTTGACAACTTCGGCTAACGAAGCAATCAGGTTATAGAGTGCACGGCGTACATCTGGGTCATCCGCCTCTTCCAGTAAATTTAGGGCAAAATTCATGGTATCAGTGGCCAAGGGCATAAAGTTTTGCTTGCCAATAGTGCGCGCAATAGCAGCCAATGTATCAATAGCTTGAGAGCGCAATGACAAGATATCTTCATTGTCAGTTTTAGCCAAATATGGTTGTAGCATGGCAATCAATTGTTGAAAATAAGGCATCATATTTTCTTTAGCAGCATTAGCAGCAGCAGAAATTGCACTCAAAGACAATTCGCGTACCCTTACAGAGTTATTGGGATTCATTGCCTCGAATAAGCTAAATACAATGAAAACAAACATTATTTATAAAAAAAAAACGTAAATATAGTTGTTTTACAAAATTACCGTTCCATAAGTACGGGCAAGTGAGGAACTATGGCATCTTCCAAGTTTTCACAGAATGTTTCCAAAGCGTAAAACATACGATCAATGTGTTTAGGTTCAACACCGCCGCTCTATAAATTAAAGAAAATAACATATATATTATAGAGTTTTCAAATTTATCGAACGTTAGTTGCCTATACATAATTAGCTAGCAGCGTTTTACGCTTAAATTGCAATTGGCTCATATACAGTATGGAGTTCAAGTTTTGCTTAATGGCTGTTGGCCATGGCATAAACACGTCGCTCTTAGATGCGAGAGGCCAACCAGCCTTAAAATCATATGCAGCATTACAAAAAAAAATATATATATATTGGAAAAACACAAAAAAGAGCAGAGCCAAAAATGAGTTTTATTAAAATTGTAGTTTAATTTAAACATAAAAAAAATCTCTATCAATAAAATATACGTAAACAATACTTAATACATATCAATAATTAGAAATAATATGGCAACACTGGTTTAAAAAAAATAATTAAAATTTATAACACATTGCTGATATGCAAATATAACATACCCTTAATTCGTTACACAATTGCTGTAGAAATTCAAAGAGAATAGGTAAAATTTGTGGAGCAAACTTGGTTATGTCGGGCTGAAGATGTTCCGAAAATTGACCCAAGGCAAAGAAGGCTGCATTTCGTACAAGAGGGACGGGATCAGTTATGCCTACTTTAACAATATTCAACATTGTCTCTAAATACTTGTTGCAAATAGCTTCAGAGCAACCTTCGGCTATAACAGCCATGCTTAAGTAAGCAGCACGACGTGGCAATGGGTCTTGTCCCTGCAAAGCTGGCTCCAACAATTGTAATAATGGGGGAATTAACTTCTCTGGAGGTACATTCAAGGCTAACAAATCCATAGTTTGCGTAGCGGTAGTCATTGGATTCGAGCTATCTTCACCAAGATAATATTCTTCGTCATCTATAAATTGAAATCAGAGAAAGACAAACTCTAAGAAGGGGCAGTTGTTTGCTATTTTGACAAATGAAAAAAATGATTTAGAAAACAATGCGCAATTTACTTTATCATAGAATGTGTAGTCGCGCATTACATCAAAAAAATAAAAAAAAAATAAAATATTTTATGAAATTTTTTTTATAATATAATTCTTCTAATTGGATCTAAACAAGGGTTGGCACTTTATAAAACTTAAAAATAGTTTTTAGATTGAAACGTTTAGAATAAATTAATTATGGTTGAGTTTTATAAATTAAATACAAATATTTACCATCATCACCTTCTGGTTCTGTAGCCATTAAATTAAACACAACTTGTATTATGGGTTCAATGAGTTTTTGCTTAATTATAACCTTCTTTTTTAGACGTACCAACCAACCAATGTAGGATACCGTTTTGACACGAACAGCACTGTCCAATTGGATATTGTTCGAAGCCTCTAAACAAAAGTCCAGTAGTAATTTAATGTTAGTAGTTAGCAATTTTGGTGTATAGTCAGCCATGCTCTCCAAAATATCGAAGGCGCGTACAAATTGATTTACATCGGGCTGAACAGCAAATGCTTGCAATGACTTAATAACTAATGGTATGGATTTCTGATATGTCTGCTCAGCAGCATTATGTCCCAAAATAAATGGCACCAAATATGTCATACCAGATAGAATATTAAATATAACAGGCGATGACATATTTCCACTGGCCTCTGTAGCCATAAGGGCAGCTGTAAACATCTCACATACCGATTCCATGTGTGGTACAAACTGATCCGGGGCGACATCGGCGAGAGTAGCAAAAATTGATGATCCCAATTCACTTTGTTTGGGATCAGCCGAACTGCAGTGGCTGTAGATGAACTTAAGAACATCGTTCATCCAGGAATCTTTTTTATCAGCTTCATGACGCACCAAAACACCAACAAATTGTGCAATAGCATTGCGTACAGATTTTTCTTGTTCAGCAATTAAAGCATTGAGCATACCTTGTTTAATACTTTACATTTTGTTTTTTGTAAATAAAAATATTATTAGATTAAAATTAAAAAAAAAAAAAATTTAATATTAAAATATTGACTTACATTAGTTGCTGTTCTGGCGGCACCATCTGCCAATGGCGCAGTTTCCCTAAACGTTTCTTTAACAATACAGCCGAATATTGACGTACCTGTGGTTCTTTATTTGAAACAACAATATCGCACAATTGAAGTATTGTCTCGGGGCGCTTGTATGCTTCCTGCAAATCAGCAGTGGCCTAAAAAATCCAACAAAAAAAATTAATTTATAAAATAGCAAAATAACAGCCGTTATTTAAAAGAGTAAAATATGAATTCTGAACACAATTAATTTTAATTGAAAATATATTTAAAAAACATTCCTTAATATTTCATATTTATTTATTTTAGTTTGTATTTTTTAAAATAACTGCATTTGATTGACTTTCTAAAAACTTTGTTACTGCATCACCAAGCTTATTCTCCAAATTAAAAAAAAATCTATACTTATAATAAAATTATACAAAAAACTGTGTACCTGCGACATTTATGAAAAGAATAAATTTACTCTTTTTTGAAAAAAAAAGTTTTAAAAAGTGCTAAACTGTTTTTCCGAATTTTCCTCTTTCTTTCCTGTTATTAATGTATTTCGATTTAAACTAAATTGACTAGTTTTTAACGCCGGGTGCAATCCCTATTACATTCAAACTCAAAATGCAGTTTTTCTATTAACTAACGGCATTTTTACCCTTTTAAACCCTTGTTTATTTATTTTGATTGAAAACAAATACATTTGATTTAAAAAACGAATTTACTACAGAGCATTTTAAAATAAAAATTTGTTCATTATGAAAACAAAGGAAAACTACAATAATTTAATTTGCGACAAGAATTAAAAAAAAACAAAGATCATAAATAAAATTCTTCTCACAAATTTTAATTTTTAATTTCTGTTCATAATTAAAACAAGTAAGAGTGCTATATTCGGCCGTGCCAAATCTTATATACCCTTCACAACATGTAGTCATGCAATAACAATTGTTTGTATCGCCATTTATCTCATTAATATGAAACACATACATACATTCATTTAAGAGAATTAACACGTGGCAACAGAATTCCTTAAATTTAATTTTAATAATCTTTTAATAAAACATGCGCCGAATAATATCTTTCTTGTCTGCGTTTATAATACTCATCTCATTATTTTTCTAACACCAAATTCAGTTGATGACAAGACGAATTCAATTATCAGGTGGTGGTAATCCAACAGGGTTTCTATTGTTGCTTTAGTTTGCCGATGTGTCAAAAACATGATTTGTTTTTTTTTTTTTCAAAAAACTTTGGCTGAAAAAAGCTAACTATGAAAACATAAATACCTTTTGATAATCTAGCCAACATGCTAAATTTTCCATTTAGCATTAGTTTTGGCATTTTTCAATATAAAATATTGATATGAAATATAAATATTTATTTATAATTAAAAAATTATTCTGGTTAACAATAGAATTGTAATGGTCCGGCAATAATGTTAATGTTTTTCAATCCAAATGTCAGTGTCATCGGCATCAAAAACGCTGCCTAATGTTCAAGGCATATTTATTCATCAGGTACTCTTGATTCGTCAGCTGATTATTTTTTTCAACACTTATTTTAAATTTCAGCTGGCAAAATACATAAATAAAAAACAATTTTCTATCTTTTCTAATTTATTTCAAATGTCAAACTTCATATATAAAAAATATAAACAAAAAATTATCTCCGAACTGCAATTACCTGATGAATAAATATGCCTTGCCTAATGTTATTGAATATTTAGTGTCAGAAACCCCAATTGCTTAAGTAAATCTAAAATTGGTTAGAGCGTGTGACAATAGATGGTTGTCAATTGAGTCAAGAGTAAATTATGTACATAGAAAGTCAGTGGCTAGAGTAAAAAAGTCATTTTGATATTGTTTTAAATGTGGAGTAATGTAAGTATCATCAATCAAAAGTGTTTAACAAAACGAATTCATATCAGGTGATGTTATAAAGCCAGCTGATTGTTTTTTGCTCGCTTTACTTTTACGGCACAATGTCAAAGGTTGTTTATTTATTTATTTATTTTTATGTGCGTTTGTTGAAAAATTTTATAAAATTGATGAAGTTTGTAAAAGAAATTATAAAAATACTAATATTTATGCAATACCTTATTGGGAAATAAGTAAAATACAATTTATAATAAGAATAAGCAACATTTCTAATGTTTTTAATTCAGAAAATGCTAAATTTCCGTTGTGTTTGTCCTAGTAGTTTAAAGTTGTGAAAAATGTTTAAAAAAACACACAAATATGTGATATAAACTAGCACAAATTTATGTAATAAACTAAAAATACTTATATTTCTTAAAATTTTTTGCGTAAATTTATAAAAATAAAATTTTAATAAAGTAAACAAAAAAAATTGTTTGTGTTTGTGTTAGGGCAACCCCGTTAAGAACTTGTACAATGTACAATCTGGCATTCTTATTTACATCTGTCACATTTGAAATTTGCTTTGCAATATAGTTCATCAACCGTCCATTTCAACTACGCGACTACTCTCTATTAAACATATTTTAATAAATACAATTTTACTTAATATTAAAAGTTGTCTTTTATTTCATACATTTAAAAGTACAACAAAAGTGGCGACGAGGTTAACAACCAAAATAATCACGTGTAAAAAGAAAATTAATATCTTAATTTTCGCAACAAACAATTTTCATACTTGTACGACGCAATTATGACTGACGAAAAAATTGTGAAGCTTATTGAGCAACAGTCGCAGATGATGGATTTCATGGCAAAGCTCCTACAAAGCCAGGAATCAACAAAATCATTGACATCAAATCAACATGCAAGCACCTCCAGGGCAGCTTTAATGGAGTCTCTTACACACTCTATGACAGATTTTGTCTACGAGCCTGAAAGCGGACTAGTTTTTCAAGCATGGTATACACGTTTTATACACGTTTTTGAAAGGGAAGCTAACGCTCTAGAGGAGCAAGACAAAGTTGCACTCCTCTGGAGGAAAATGTCTGATCGCGTACATGAACGTTTTAAAAACTATGTGTTGCCAAAGAAACCTTCTGAGATGACTCTCAAGGAAACCGTTGAAAAACTCAGCAAACTTTTCGGTAAAGTCGACACCGAAGTTGGTCAACGCTATAAATGCTTACAACTAACAAAAAACGATAACGAGGATTTCCGAGAATATGCCAGTAGAGTAAACCTACAATGTGAACTGTTTAAATTAAACGAAATGCCAATTGATCAATTTAAATGTCTTATTTTTGTTTTGGGTCTCAAATCGGGCAGAGATAATGACATACGCATACGGTTACTTAAATCATTAAATGAGGTAAAGGATTCCATGAACCTTGATCACCTTGTGGATGAAACACAAAGAATGCTCGATCTAAAAAGCGACAACACACTGATTGAACAGCAAACAAAAGCCCTGTACGCTATCGAGAAAACTACAAAAACACCGAATCATAAAGTTCCTAAACTACCATGTTGGCTTTGTGGAGACTTACACTACGTAAAATGTTGTCCATTTAATAAACACAAATGTTCTGCATGTCATCAAATAGGACATAAAGATAATTACTGTACCAGTGCAAAAAACGGATACGTGGCACACGTGGACAAAAACAATAACAATAAACACTACAGTAAAAATAAATCTGCAAATAAATTCAAGACATCAAAGCCAAGCTACCGTACTAACGCCGCATTTTTTACAAAACGGTTACAGTTTCAACAACTACGTAAGTACATTAAAGTAAAAATTAATAATCTACCAGTTAGACTACAAATTGATACTGCATCCGACATATCAATAATATCTACTACCACTTGGGAAGCCATTGGTAAACCTGATACATTAACGACAGATGACTCTGCCAATGACGTGAACAACAACAAAATTAATATTCTTGCAAAATTAAACTGCAAAATATCAATCGGCAGTGCTACAAGAAACCTTTCATGTTACATTACGGACATTGAAGAATTAAATATAATGGGCATAGATTGGATAGAATCATTTCAGCTCTGGGAAAAGCCAATATCATCATGGTGTCGTCAAATAAAATCTGAAGACTATATCTCAGAACTGAAAAGAAAATACCAATCCGTATTCGACAATTCGTCGTTAGGACTATGTAAGAAAAACAAAGTTCACATACAATTACTACCAAATTGTAAGGAAGTATTCATTCCTAAACGTCCTGTACCCTACGCAGTTAGGACGGAAATTGAAACCGAGCTGGATAGACTTGAACAGTCCGGCATTATCACTCCAGTTGATACGTCAAAATGGGCCGCACCTATCGTTGTTAGCAGACGAAATGGTAAGACTAGAATATGCGGAGACTACTCCACGGGACTGAACAGTACAATTGAGTCAAACCAATACCCTCTCCCAACACCCGAGGAAATACTATCTGATTGTCATAACAGCACCGTATTCAGTCACCTAGATTTATCAGACGCCTATCTTCAAGTAGAAGTTGACGACGAAAGTAAGGAACTTCTTACTGTCAACACTCACAGAGGTCTTTACAAATTTAATCGCCTCACACCGGGCATTAAATCCGCTCCGGGGGCATTCCAGCGTATTATGGACCAACTCTGCGCCGGTATCGAAGGTTCAAAAGCCTATATAGATGATATACTGTTGTCAAGTAAATCCATTGCCGAACACAGAACAAATCTTGATAGACTATTGCAGCGTGTTCAAGAATTTGGATTCCGTCTTAAATTTGATAAATGTAACTTTTTCAAATCGGAAATAAAATATTTAGGACAAATTGTTGATCAACAGGGAGTACGCCCAGACCCCGAAAAGATCAAGGCAATTCAAAACTTAAAAACTCCGGTAAACATAACCGAAGTTCGGTCCTTATTAGGTTCCATAAACCATTATGGTAAATACGTGGCAAACATGCGAAATTTGCGCAAACCCTTAGATGATCTACTCAAAAAGGACCAAAAGTTCAAATGGACAACAGAGTGTAAAAATTCATTGGATGAATTTAAAAGAATTCTTACCTCAGAATTACTTTTAACGCATTACAACCCAAACTTGCCTATACATGTTGCCGCTGATGCATCTTCTCACGGCATCGGAGCCGTTATATACCATACTTTTCCAAATAACAGTATTAAGGCCATACATCATGTATCCCGGTCTTTAACACCAGCAGAAACAAACTACAGCCAGATAGAAAAAGAAGGTTTAGCACTTGTATTTGCTGTACAACGTTTTCATAAAATGCTTTTTGGAAGAAAGTTCACTCTTCACACAGACCACAAACCGTTATTAACTATCTTTGGCTCAAAGAAAGGTATTCCAATATACACCGCAAATAGGTTGCAACGCTGGGCACTAATTTTACTTGCATACGACTTCGAGATAAAATACACCAATACTAAAGATTTCGGCCATGCAGATGTATTATCAAGACTTATTGATAATCATGAAAAACCATCTGAAGATTTCATAATCGCATCGATTTCAATGGAAAATGATTTGAGGACTGACCTTAACGAATCTGTATTAGCCATCCCAGTTTCTTATAACATGGTGGTCCAAGAAACGAAAAACGACGCTATTCTTCAGAAAGTTTTATACTATATGAATCGTGGTTGGCCTGAGAACAGTAAACATATGGATTTATCGCTAATTCCATTTTTTAATCGACGAGATTCACTCTCACAAGTTGACGACGTTATAATGTTCAACACACGTATTATTGTTCCACAAATATATCGTCACAAAATCGTAAAGCAACTGCACAAAGGACACATAGCTGCTGAAAGAAGCAAATCGATCGCTAGAAGCTACGTTTACTGGCCGAATATCGACAAGGATATTGAAGATTACAATAAAAACTGCACATCATGTCAACTTAACTCTACAAATCCTATAAAAACAGATCTCTGCTCATGGACTTTGACTACACGCCCTCTTGAACGAGTGCACATTGACTATGCTGGTCCCGTCAAAGGCAAATATTACCTAGTCATCGTAGATGCTTACTCAAAGTATCCCGTAATCTATGAAACAAATACAATGACAGCACATGTTACTATAAAACTTTTAAATGAATTCTGTTCACAATTTGGAAACCCCGAGCAAATCGTTTCCGACAACGGAACACAGTTTTGTTCTGAAAAATTTGAAATGTGGTGCAAGGGACGAGGCATTCAACATACTAGAACGGTAAGATTTCATCCAAGCTCGAACGGACAAGCGGAAAAATTTGTCGACACGCTCAAGCGTGCCTTAAAAAAATCGGAAAAGGAGGGAACGTCCGCCGAAGTACTTCAGACATTTTTGGAAGTATACCGCTCAACTCCAAACCCGAACACACCGAACAAACTATCTCCCGCAGAATCCTTCATAGGACGTAAAATGAGGACTATTTTCGATATCTTACGTAAACCCGTTCCCAATACAACATTACGAAATAAGAAAATGGAGAACCAATATAATAACAAACATGGAACCAAGAAGAGAAGCTTTAACGCCGGTGACTTGGTATACGCAAAGAACTTTAGATATAACAAAAGCCATTGGGTACCAGGTGAAATAATAGAAAGAATTGGAAATGTAATTTACAACACTTTAATCGAAGTAGGTGATCGTAAAATTCTCGTAAGGTCTCACGCTGATCAACTTAAACTGCGAACTTCAATGAAAGATCCATCACAAACAACAACTCAATTACCATTAGATATATTGCTAAGTGAGTTCCGGATTAATACACCGAACGTTGCAGACGAATTCGTGACACCTCCGATTTCACCAGTAAATTTGGAACCGAGACGTATTGTTTCCCGAAGACAACCAGTTGAGCCTATCTCTAGATCGCCTCGAACAACTTATTGAAGGGAGATGTTAGGGCAACCCCGTTAAGAACTTGTACAATGTACAATCTGGCATTCTTATTTACATCTGTCACATTTGAAATTTGCTTTGCAATATAGTTCATCAACCGTCCATTTCAACTACGCGACTACTCTCTATTAAACATATTTTAATAAATACAATTTTACTTAATATTAAAAGTTGTCTTTTATTTCATACATTTAAAAGTACAACAAAAGTGGCGACGAGGTTAACAACCAAAATAATCACGTGTAAAAAGAAAATTAATATCTTAATTTTCGCAACAAACAATTTTCATACTTGTACGACGCAATTATGACTGACGAAAAAATTGTGAAGCTTATTGAGCAACAGTCGCAGATGATGGATTTCATTTTTTTCCATTTTCCATTTAGCATTAGTTTTGGCATTTTTCAATATAAAATATTGATATGAAATATAAATATTTATTTATAATTAAAAAATTATTCTGGTTAACAATAGAATTGTAATGGTCCGGCAATAATGTTAATGTTTTTCAATCCAAATGTCAGTGTCATCGGCATCAAAAACGCTGCCTAATGTTCAAGGCATATTTATTCATCAGGTACTCTTGATTCGTCAGCTGATTATTTTTTTCAACACTTATTTTAAATTTCAGCTGGCAAAATACATAAATAAAAAACAATTTTCTATCTTTTCTAATTTATTTCAAATGTCAAACTTCATATATAAAAAATATAAACAAAAAATTATCTCCGAACTGCAATTACCTGATGAATAAATATGCCTTGCCTAATGTTATTGAATATTTAGTGTCAGAAACCCCAATTGCTTAAGTAAATCTAAAATTGGTTAGAGCGTGTGACAATAGATGGTTGTCAATTGAGTCAAGAGTAAATTATGTACATAGAAAGTCAGTGGCTAGAGTAAAAAAGTCATTTTGATATTGTTTTAAATGTGGAGTAATGTAAGTATCATCAATCAAAAGTGTTTAACAAAACGAATTCATATCAGGTGATGTTATAAAGCCAGCTGATTGTTTTTTGCTCGCTTTACTTTTACGGCACAATGTCAAAGGTTGTTTATTTATTTATTTATTTTTATGTGCGTTTGTTGAAAAATTTTATAAAATTGATGAAGTTTGTAAAAGAAATTATAAAAATACTAATATTTATGCAATACCTTATTGGGAAATAAGTAAAATACAATTTATAATAAGAATAAGCAACATTTCTAATGTTTTTAATTCAGAAAATGCTAAATTTCCGTTGTGTTTGTCCTAGTAGTTTAAAGTTGTGAAAAATGTTTAAAAAAACACACAAATATGTGATATAAACTAGCACAAATTTATGTAATAAACTAAAAATACTTATATTTCTTAAAATTTTTTGCGTAAATTTATAAAAATAAAATTTTAATAAAGTAAACAAAAAAAATTGTTTGTGTTTGTTGCAGGGATGTTATCACCTGATATGAATTCGCCTTGGTATTTAAAAATTTATACAGTTAAAAAAATCTATTATATTGAAAATTTTTTAGTCCTTAGGCAAAGGTTACCAGGGGCTCAATTCTCGTTCTGTGAAACTGTGAAATGAAAAAGTTTTTGTATAGCAAAGGGTATGGTGGCACAAAAACTTTTCATTTCATAGTTTCATAGAACGAGAATTGATACCCAGCAAGGCATATACATAAGGTATATGCAACGGCGAATTGATACAACAAAGCAACTTTTCATGGGATGTTTTATGTCAAGGCCAATTCGTACATCAGGGATGGAAAAGTTGTTTTTACATATTAAATATAATAAAATTTGATTAAAAAAAGATATTAATTTCTTAAACACATTATTAATGACGCAAAAGCAACTCAAGTTAATTGTTTAATACCGAAACCAAAATCACATTTCCTATCCCTGTATTAATAAATGAAATCAAGGCGAATTAAACTAATTTTGACAAGTTTCCCCATCAGCTGGGCTCATAATTTCACCTGTATGAATTCGCCTTGGTTACCAGAAAATTGTTTAAGTTTAAAAAATCATATTTTTTTTCAAAACAGTTTGACCACTACAAATTTAAAATACAAAAAATTTTTAAAGAAGAAATGCTATATTTTTTTTGAAGAAAAAGTAACAATTTTAGAGCAACTACATTCATATGATATGATGAAGAATAATAATAATGAATACAAAAATTAATTAAATAAAAATCCTTTTAAGGATTTATCTGTAATGAAATTTTTAGTCTTACCATTTAATAATGCGAAATTTGAAAAAGTTTTAGTGGTATGAATCTTATAAAAAAAACTAAAATTTAAAATATAATGGTATTTAATACTATGAATTCGTTGCTCTAGATGCGGTTTGAAAAGATTGAATACATGCTACCATAATTTTAAAATTACAAATGATCACATTAAAAAATTGAATAAAAACGTAAATTTTTAGAATAAGACCGACTCAACTGAAGATGAAGAAGAATACTCACTTGATAATATTTTCAATTTAAAATTAATTATATATTTAATAGGTATAAAAATATATAATTAAATCATTTTTAAGCAAATATGCATACTACTTTTTATTAAATATAAACTGCCGTATTCATAAAAAATATTTTAGGTTTATTAAAGGCTTATTTGACAGATGTTGTAGAGAAATTTGTCAAATAAGCCTTCAATAAGCCTAAAATATTTTTTATGAATACGGCCCAAAGTATTTAAAATACTATTAGATATTAATTTATAACTGAAGCTCCTTTGATTTTTACAATTTTTTATGAAAATTTGTGTGTAATACTGAATTTATCGAGTACTTTAGTCTAAATTATTTACGTAGATTCATATGAACATAAAGACTGAACGTATGCTTGTTTTGTGTCTGGAGGATTTTTATGTTGAATAAACGTTTTTAATGGTTATTTCAATCAATTTTGTTTTATTCAAGTAAAATTAAGTATTTATGAGAATATCATATGAAACGAACTTCTTAAGCTCATATAATAAGAAGGATAAGTTATTTTTAATTTAAGCATTACTTTTTAACAGAATGGATATTTTTACCATTATATAAAACCATATTTTGCAGCAAAAATTTTTTAGATGTGGTCACACTGATCAGCTGTGTTGTCAGCACCAACCTGATAATTGAATTCGCTTTGCACAATAAATAGTTTGAATTCAATAATTAAATTCGTCTTATTACAAACTTTAGTTTGAGCCAGAAAATTGTTTAAAAAAGTAATTAAGATAACGATGAGAGGACACAATTTTTCACACCACGACTTTCTGTAATGATGATCGGTTTTTTTAAATGTTTTTTTACATACATACATATTTAGCTAATTTATTACTCAAATCTTACTTAATATAATAAATGTGAATGTTTGTATGTTTGGATATTTGTTACTCAATCACGCAAAAACGGCTGAACGGAACTAAATGAAATTCGGCACATAGATAGATAACAACCTAGATTAACACATAGGCTACTTTTTATCACGATAACCAGGCGAAGTCGTTGGCAAACTCATCATCACAGCCTAAACGGGTTGTTTGTTTTGTAAAATTTTTATTTTTGTTGCAAGTTTTGACTTTTCTTTTTTATTTTCAAATTCAAATAGGTATAATAAATGTGAATGTTTGGATAAATTTGACAAACATATAAATAACAATCTAGGTTAATGCTAAATCTTCCTTTTAGCCCTATAACTACGCAGACGAAGTCGCGGGCACAAGCTAGTATAAAATAAACATGAGAAGTTGCAGAAAAAAAGTCGTTATTTGAACAATAATCATTTTTTTTAAATTCTTAAAAAAAAAAAGTAATGTGTTTGAAACTTATAGGGCCAATTCAAAGTAGACTCTCATATTGTACTATGTCATATAATTCATATTAATATGACTAGTGACTTTGAACACCTTTTGTTAACAAATTATGTATTTAATAAAAGAAAGAAGACAAAGAGATTACGCTGTTAAAAATTGTATGTATACAGGAAAGAAGAAAATAAAAAATATTCTCTCTGAGAGGTGAGAAGCGAAGAAATTCTCTCTGAGAGACAGTATGGTTAAAATTATAACATAAATAATTTCTTATACATAGGAAACAAATGTGTAAAGTCTTATTATTTTCTTTGTATGGAAATTACTAACAAAAATTTTATGCGTGCATAAAATAATATGAAATAGTACAAATATGACTGATATGCAACCACTTTGAATTGGCCCATAGTCTAAAACAGTGGTGGGAATTCAGCCATTGAAATTAAATAAATAAATAAATCTAGCAATTTCAAAACCAGTTAAACGGGCAAAAACACGTTTTAACTATTAGTGGGAATTCTAGCGATTTCTGACCCACTTTTTGTTCCTCTAAAGCTTTAAGCTTGTAGTACACGAAATGTAAAAAGCCACATACGCATATGGCTGTGACGTAATTTTAAATCATATATATATGTGTCCGCTTCGGCCACATGTGTTTCATTTGCATTGTTGGAATAAAATACATTTCGTGTAATATTAAAATCTTACTATATGCAGCTACTACGACTATTTTAAAAAATGTAACCAAAGTGCTGAAAATTTAAGTGACATCAACACCACATGTGGCTTTATACATTTCGTGTATTATAGGCTTTTCTGTTTGTTAGTGAAAATAAAATTTCATACATTTAAAATCGGAATACAAAATATATGACATTTTTTTTTTTTTTGTAGTAATTAGCCATTTAATTAATAACTTTACAGAAAATTTAGCTCTGCTATATATTAAAATTTTTAATAAAAGATAATTTTTTTCTACATATATTGTTATTAGTTTCGTTTTTCACATCAATTGGCATCTTGTTGTAAATGTTTAGTCCTTTATAAAATAGCGATGTCTGATCGTTGTATCCTGAAATCTAAAGTATTCCTCAGGTTATATGGTTGAACCTCCCCAACATATCTTATTTGATCGATCAAATATTCAGGAGCATCTCCAATTTTTATTTTTTGAATAAAGTTTATTGTATTTAGTGCTAGTCTTTTGTGTATTTTAAGCCATTTTAAATCACTCAGCATAAATGTTACTGAAGCAAATCTGTTTAGTTTTAATATTGCACGCAATTGCCTCATTTTGTAAATTGTGTGCTGGTTATTTGTGTATTTATACAGCATGTGTATAAAACTGTTGATCCATACTCGAAATGTGGTTTATGGCCGTGATTTTAGATACGCTGTTTCTTATTCGTTTAAAAAATAAAGTTCCTAGGGAAATCAATTTAGTAATTGTAACCTCTATTTTACGTAATTTATTTATTCATTCAATTTCGTAATAAAAAAAGCCCCAAAAGGCCAATCAAAACAGTTCTATGTCGTTTTATGATTTTTCATAATTTAACGATACAATAAATATAAAACAAAAATTATGAAGTTTAATTAATTGATTTTGACGCACAGATCGACCAATTAACATAACACTAATTTTGTACATTTCGCAACACCAATAGAATCATTCGTAATTCGTCCAGAGATTATTAATCCTACTAATATAATAAATGTGAATGTTTGTATGTTTGGATATTTGTTACTCAATCACGCAATAACGGCTGAACGGAACTAAATGAAATTCGGCACATATGTAGATAGATAACAACCTAGATTACATATAGGCTACTTTTTATCGCGATAATAACGCGAAGTCGTTGGCAAACTCATCATAACACATCCTAAACGGGTTGTTTGTGTTGTCAATATTTTTATTTTTGTTGTTAATACTAAGTCTACTTTTTATCCCGATAACTTACGCAGACGAAGTCGCGGGCACAAGCTAGTAAATAATATGTGCAACCTTTTGAAATCTTTTAGTAGATCTGTAGTTGTTCACTTTTTCGCACACAAAGTATTTGTGTATAAAAAATATAGGTATATGTGCTGTGTGCACAATGTATATACATATTTACATACATATAAATTTTTTTGTTAGTCATTTTGAGCACATTTTTTTTGCTACTGTCTAATGATAAAAAAAATACATATGAATATTTAACTTAATTATTAATAAAATTTGTGTTGCCGACCTCACCTCACCATCTTCAAAAATTAAAAAAAAGTATGAAATTAATATTTTTAATAAGTAGGTGTACAAACAACTTATAGATAATTAGGTAAAAATACTTATGTACATATAGGTATTTTGAAAATAAGTTCTTTGCGTTATTTAATAATACAAAGATATGAAGATTAATTTATTTTAGATTTGGCTAAATAAATTTTAGATTTTTACAAGAGGTTATTTATTGGTAATAAATTTTTTATTTTCACTTTAGAGGTATGCTTATAGTCTTTTTACACTTGCCTACATCTTTCATCAAATCAACAAGATGTTAACATCTTCCCATATGAATTCTAAGGGCAATAATTAAAGCAATTAATACAGAATTTTTAAATTCCATTTTTTAATTTTTATTTGCGCAAACATGTAAATAAATATTATGACAGATGAAGGATGAAAGATGTTGCAAATGTAAACAAGTTTTTTGCATTTTCAAAATCTTCCACGCATTCCGCTAATGTGTGAGCAAGTGTAAAAAGGCTATTAGGTGCTATTAAATTTTTTATTGGTTAAAAACAAGGCATATTCATACAGGTATATGCAACGGCGAATTGATACAACAAAGCAACTTTTAAGGAGTTGTTTTCTGTCAAGTCCAATTCGTATATCAGGGATGGAAAATTTTATTAGTTTAATTAAATTTGATTAAAAAGAATATATTTATATTTTTTGAAAGATAATATAAATTGCGTGAGAGCAACAAATATACAAATTTTGTACATTTTTTATCAAAAAAGTACACTTAAGCTCAAGGCGAATTCATTATCAGGTGGTGTTGACAACGCAGCTGATCTACTTTTTTATTTGCATAAATGATGATTAAGTTGTCAACTATTATTTATGTTTACATAGATTACTCTTTCCCGCGCAAAAACACACAAACAAAAACCATGTAGTTTTTGACACATCGACAGTCGAAAGCAACAATAAAAAATCATGTTGTTTTTTTAATGTTGTATTTGTTGTAGAATTACAACCACCTGATAATTAAATTCGCCTTGCTTAAGCAAATTGCTTAATACCGAAACTAAAATCACATTTTCCATTCCTGCATTAATAAATAAAATCAAGGCGATTAAACAAATTTTAACAAAATGCTTTCCCATCACCCAAGGCGAATTCATACAGGTGAAATTATCAGCCTAGCTGAGGGGAGACTTAATGTCAAAATTCGTTGAATTTGCCTTATTAATGCAGGGAAGGGAAATGTGATTTTTAATTCTGTATTAAACAATTAACTTAAGTGTACTTTTTTGATAATAAATGTGCTAAATTTATGTAATTTGTTGCTTTTGCATCATTAATAAAGTGTTTCAAAAATTTATATCCTTTTTTTAAACAAATTTTATTATATTTAATATGTAAAAACGACTTTTACATCCCTGATATACGAATTGGCCTTGACATAAAACATCACATGAAAAGTTGCTTTGTTGTATCAATTCGCCGTTGCATATACCTTGCCATCACCTAGGCTGCCAGTTTCGCTTGCATGAATTCGCCTTTTTTTAAATGTAGATTTAAAAAAACTGAAACGATACTTAATTAAAAAATTTCAATAGTCAACGAAAATAAAAACAAGGGAACAAATCTAGTTTACAAACGCACCTCCAAATTGAAAAAAAGTAACATAGATCGATAAAAAATTTAAAACTTAGAAAATTTTAATTGACATTATCGGAAACACTAAGTGATTCAAAAATTTTTATAATAAACAAACAGCGCCTTCACCGCAAAGTTTCTCAGCAGCCTTTTTGGTTATGTACCTCATTCCATGGTGTAATTACAAAAGGAGATATCGTAAAGGAGAGCATTTTTTTTCTCTTTTTTTAAATATGAACTTTGCCACACAAACACTAATCAGCTGGGCTGACACTGCCACCTGTATAAGTGTACCCTGCCTTAATCAATTTTAGAAAAAAACAAGTAAGAGTGCTATATTCGGCAGTGCCGAATATTATATATCCTTCACAACGTGTAGTCATGCAATAACAATAGTTTGTATCACCATTTATCTCATATAAAATAAAAACATATATTAAATTAAAACAGCCCATTGCAAAATTATAAATTGAGTTTACGTACATATTAACGTTTCCAAATAACAAGAGCGCTATATTCGGCCGTGCCGAATTTTATATACCCTTCACAACGTGTAGTCATGCAATAACAGTAGCTTATATCACCATTCATCCCATATAAAATACGTACATAAATATATAAAAACATCCCATTGTAGAACTCTAAATTTACGTATGTATGTTAAAAATAATAAATAAAAAATAAAAAAAAATGTTAAAAAAAAAATTAAAAAAAATATATATAATAAATATAAAACAAAAAAAATAAAAAAAATATTTAAAAAAAATAAAAATAATATATTAAATAAAAAAAAATTAAAAAAAAAAAATTTTTTGGCTCAGCTGGGAATTGATGCCACGTTTTCTCTAACCAATATACACGTTTGTATGTATGTATGTTGTTGTTGTAATGTTGTTTTTGTGAAAAAAAAATCGAGGTGGTCGTGGGTTTTTGCTCATATCTCAGTTGTTTATGTACCGATGTTTCTGATTTTCAATACCGATCTACTTCCGAATATTTCTGATATTTTAATACCTTACCCAGGTCCAGGCGATGTCGGGGGGGCTTCAAAAAGTTGATTTCAACATACACACGGGCAGACGGTCAGGCTGACAGAGCTTAATCGATTTCCCTATTCATAAGCTTTCAGAAAATATATACTTTATGGGGTCGGAAATGAATATTGTAGATATTTCACACGGAATGACAAACCTATATACACCCTTTTTGACTGTGTGAAGGGTATAAAAATAAAATTTTTTTGGCTCAGCTGGGATTCCATGCCACGTTTACTCCCAATCAGTTTATATGTATGTTGTAATTGTGAAAAAAAACGAGGTGGTCGTGGTTTTTTGCTCATATCAGAAAGTTATGGGGCGAATGTGCTGAATTTCAATAGCGATTCATTCCCAGATATTTCTAAAATATTGACACCATACACAGATCTAAGGAACATATAGTTGCTTCTAAAAGTTGATTTCAACCAACACAAGGACAGACAATAACGGTTAATCGACTCCTCTATTCATAAGCTCTCAGAAAATATATACTTTATGGGGTCGGAAATGAAAATTGTATAAATTACAAATGGAATGAAAAAGCTATATATACCCTTGTGCACCACTGGTGAAGGGTATAAAAACATATGACTTTCAAAAGGAGGGGGTTTAACAAGATGTATGATTTAAATTTAATTTCATTATGGGGGTTACTCCGTAGATCCGAAACTAAAATTTTTCGCATTTGTATGCTTAACAAATTGTACTTTGACAATATTTTGTTTCGAATCGAATTACAGAGTTATTGTTATTTGAATATGCACATAATATTTACCGGAATATGGTAACCCAAGTGGTTCGGTTTTTTTTTACATACACAAATGCAATAACTACACTTCCATAAAAACATGTCAAAACAAAATTCCAATAGACCAAATATAAAAAAATTGCCCTCCACGTGTTTACAATATTTTAAAGAAATTTCACAAAATCTGAGTTTTATTTAAGTCGAAGCATACCTGCTTAATAAGATTATTGTCGGCACACAATAAATTTGCAATTATTTGCTCCATTTTGTTATAGATGTTTCCAGTTGTTAAAAATACTTTCACTTGAAAGATGTGGCGGTACAATTCGTAAAATAAAAACAAAAAATACTTTTCTTTAATTTATTTTTACAAAACTAAACTCTTCCTGCTTCTATAAACACGTCTTTCGACCGTAAGGATTTTAAAAGAATATGAAACTAAAATATTTTCTGACAAACGTGGTTTCGCTTCTCGTCGTTTGAAACGAGCAAAAGAAAGCAAAAATGGGCAAACTTTTCTGTCAAACCTTTTCACAGTTGCTTGAAAAGTACTATCTGTAAAATATAGTTACACCCAATTTACATGATGAATTTTATGACGTGCAATTATCTTAATCCCCTTTTGAAGTTGCTACCAAAAACTTCTCAAATTCATACGATGGATTTTTTGGACGTCTAATGTGTAATGTAGACTATTAAATTTATATTTTTAATATTTTTTATTTTGTTTATGACGAAAAACTAATTACTGTTTAATTTTTTTTATCAGTCAAAAAGCACAATCCAGTTGATGAGAATATAAAAATAAAACGTAACAGAAAGATCAGAAAACAGAGTAAAGTGAAGTGTCCAAAAAAAACATAAAAACAGCAATCGTGTCTATTTTTCTACCTCTCTTTCTTCTCTAGACCGTTTGCTCTAAAAACAAAAAATGACTTCCAAAATTGGACGTTTCATCATGTAAATTAGGTGTCACTGTTATATCAAGGTATATTAACCAAAGCAAAACCTAAGAGCAAACATGTTGAATCAACATTGTTGATACAAATTGTTTTTGCTAAGAGTGTTTTTTGTGTATGATATAAAAACCAAGCTATATTAACTCTAGGTAGACTTAAGGCCACAGCTGATCATTGTTTTGTTTTTACATTTCTCTTCCCTAATGTCAAAATTGGTTTACCTTTTTTTGCTCGTTTACATACCTTGTTTTTACTAGATGTGTATGTATCATAAATATTTTTTTATTTACTAACATTTTGCTACTACTTATATCAGCTGTTTCAGGTTTTGTTTTTACATTTAGATAGTTTTTGGTAGAAACAAAATACATGGTACGTCTACCTGGAGTTAATACACTATGAAATAAACATTAAAATTCATATTCATTAATTTTGATTTGCTTAAAAAAATGTAAACAAACGTGTGTTTGTTTGTGTTTAGTCGGAAAATTTTTGACAATTAGGTTCAAATACATGTATTTTAGTGTTTTTATGCAATATGTTGGGTCTTGGAAGAGTATAATATTGTAGAAATTACTTACGAAAATAATATTGTAGAAATTACTAAGTAAACGACAAAGCTAAATTTGCCCTTGGCACCACGGGTATAAAAATAAAGAAAAATATTCATCTGGCAACAATAGTTTTAAATTCTTTTATATTCATCTTTACACCGCCATTTTTGAATAGTACGCAAAAATTTTATTTTAATTTGTTTAAATAACCAAATTAATAAAGTATTTGTTTTATTTATTATTATTTTTTGGAGAACTCAAATTTTACATGAATTAGTATTAATATGGATTATAGTGCGTGCAAAGAAAGAAACTCGCTGCATAGAGATGAAAATTCATTAGGGATTTTAAACATGGATAATTTAATGGGTAGAGGAAAATGTAAAGATCTGTGTGAGCATCATAATCAATATTTTAATTATAATAATTTTACAGTTTTTGGTGATATATCATCGGATTCCTTTAGAAGTACAAATCACAGAAATATATCAAATGAAAGAGCAAAAAGTTTAAATGTTCGATTAAATGTAGGTTTTTAATTATAATAGGAAGAATATATGCCTATATGTTAAAAATTGAATATTTTAGAATGAACGTACAAAAGCATTGGAGGCGCTGCAAATATCAAAAAAAGGTGATGTTTTTAAAAAGCCTCATTCTGTCAACATCAGCAATAACAACAACCCAGAAATGACTAAAAATACCACTAGTGTATCGTCGACTAATCCAATGCGTAAGTAAATTAAAAGTGTTTAACAGTTGATGAAATTGAAAAATGCTAATTCAAGAAAAAAATAAAGTAAAACAAGTAAGAGTGCTATATTCGTCCATGCCGAATCTTATATACCCTTCACAACGTGTAGTGATGCAATAACAGTAGTTTGTATCACCTCACATTCATCTCATATTAAATACGTATATACATATAAAAAACATACATATATAAAAACATCCCATTGTAAAATTAAAAATTAACGTAGATATGTTAAAAAAAAAATTAAAAAAAAAAATAATTAAAATATAAATAATAAATATAAATAATATATTAAATAAAAAATAAAAAAAAAATTATAAAAAAATAAAAAAAAAATTATAAAAAAATAAAAAAAAAATTTTTTGGCTCAGCTGGGATTCGACCCACGTTTACTTTAACCAATATACAAGTTTGTATGTATGTATGTTGTTGTAATGTTTTTGTGAAAAAAATCGAGGTGGTCGTGGGATTTTGCTCATAGCTCAGTTGTTTATGAACCAATGTTTCTGATTTTCAATACCGATCTACTCCCAAATATTTCTGATATTTTAATACCTCACCCGGGTCCAAGCGATTTCGGGGGGCTTCAAAAAGTTGATTTCAACATACACACGGGCAGACTGACAGAGCTTAATCGACTCCCCTATTCATAAGCTTTCAAAAAATATATACTTTATGGGGTCGGAAATGAAAATTGTAGAAATTTCACACGGAATGACAAACCTATATATACTCTTTTTCACTGTGTGAAGGGTATAAAAAGGGCTACATATTGTAACTGCCGTATTCATAAAAAATATTGAAGGTTTATTGAGATAAACTAGCACCATTAACATTCAAAATTCAATTCAATTACATAAATTTTTAAATATTAAAAAATATGATTGTTTAGTTAATTTACAAAAAAGAGAACTAGATATTAAGCAGAATAGAAAATGTTTGTGAATAAATCAGATTTTGAGATTCCGACAGATGTACAGTGGGTTCTCTCATTAGGCGAAAAGTTTGCATTACCCGTTAGGAAGGAAAGTTTACCTGTTTTGAAGATTATTGCAGTTGGGGAAGTTAAATCGACATTAGAAGAGAAGGAAGGACAGGAAATAGCAAGGAATAAGGGAATGTCTTACAAATAGGGATAAATTTATTTTAGATAAATTAAATATGACTAGAACATTTTTAAGAAATAAAAGAAACTTACTTATTTTAAATGCTGATAAGGGCAATACAACGGTTGCAGTTAATAAATCTGACTACATTTTAAGGATGAATGATATTGTGGGTGATATAACCACCTACTAATTATTAAATAGGGATCCGACAACTAGATTACAGACTAGAAATAATAATTTAGTTGATGATCTTTTTAATTTAAAGATTATCACTTTTCTGGAGAAAAACCAACTTAAAACGAACATATCTACAGCACCTAGGTTATATGGAGTACCAAAGATCCATAAGGAACATTTTCCTTTAAGACGAATATGTTCATTTATGAACTCTCCGTCTTATGAACTTTGTAAGTATATTACGAATATACTTAAAAAACTAACTGAAAACTCTAAATATAATATAAAGGATTCTTTACAATTTAGAGAAAGAATAGAAAAGTTAAAGATACGATCTGCTGAGAAATTAATTTCACTTGATGTTGTATCTTTATTTCCAAGTATTCCAATAGATATAGCTGTAGATATTATTGAAGAGAAATGGGAAATTATTGAAAAACATACTAGGATGGGACCTTTTTCTAAGTATTTTGAAATTTTGTATAATAGATAACAGATATTTTAAATATGAAGACAGTGTATATATACAACAAAAAGTACTCCCAATGGGATATCTGGCTTCTCCAATTATACCAGATATTGTTATGGAGAAATTATTAGATTGTTGCATTGAGAAATTAAATGTAAGGCCAAAAATAATAACAAAATATGTTGATGACTTATTTTGTATTTGTCCCGAATCATTCAATTGATAATATTTTAGAAACATTTAATTAATTTCATGATGATATAAAATTCACAATTGAGATGGAATGTGACTCTAAAATTCCATATTTAGATACATTAGTGATTAGAAGGGGTAATAATTTGTTAATAGATTGGTACCAGAAACCTACTTCATCTGGAAGAATCACCCCAAGGGAATTGTTATTAATACGGCAAAGAATTTAATTGAGAGGGTTTTAAAGATTAGTGATACAAAATTTCATAGAAAGAATATAGAAAAAATCAAACATATTTTAGATGATAATAATTATCCAATCCAGATAATTTGTAGATTGATAGGACAATATAAAAATAAGAAAAATATCAATACAAGACTGACAACTGAACCCAAAATTTATAAATCATTAACTTATGTCCCTGTTTTATCTGAAAGATTGAAAAACTCAAAAATTTACGACTATAAAAAATATATAATGGCCCACAAAACATATAACACTTTAGGTAAACTGTTTAGTAAAACAAAAGATAAGATAGAAAAATTTGAAATGTCTAATTTAGTGTATAAAATACCATGTAATGGTAATACTGAAAGTTGTGACAAGGCTTATGTAGGAACAACAAAAAATAAATTAAAAACTAGAATCGCTGGACATAGATCTGATCAGAAATACAGGAACACTACACTGACGCAAAAAACAGCATTATCATTACATTGCGCTAGTTCTAATCATTATCCAGACTTTAATAAAACATTAATTTTAAACAAAGAAAACAATTACAGACGTAGAAATATGTTAGAAATGTTACAAATTATTAAAGTACCACCTACACAGAGAATTAATTATAAGACTGACACTGCAAATGTTGCCCAAAATTATAGATTATTAGTTAATAAGATCTGAAAACGGTAGTCTAATAGTATTAGTTATTTTTGTAAATTATTACTATAAATATGTGAATGGATTATTTTTGTTTGTTTGTTTGTATATTTCAAAAATTCTTTATATTGAAAAAATATTTTCCCGCCTTTTTCATATGATTCATATGAATTAAATACAAAAATATATCTGGGAAGCGATAATAGTTAGAGTACCCAAATTTTTCACGATAAGCTTTGACATCTATATGACTATTTTGATAAGAAATGGATGCTTTAGTAATAGTGGGCGTGGCACCTGTCATATGAATTAAATACAAAAATTTGTATATCTGGGAAGCGATAATAGTTAGAGTACCCAAATTTTGCAAGAGACACTTTGACGTCTATATGATAATTTGAATAAGAAATGGTTGATTTAGTAATAGTAGGCGTGGCACTTGCAAAATAAATATATTTTTGAACTATAAAATTTTTATTTCATTACGATGGGGGTGGCGAAGCACACCGGGTATTAGCTAGTATTAAAATAAACCTTTTTATACCCTTCACACAGTGAAAAAGGGTATATATAGGTTTGTCATTCCGTGTGAAATTTCTACAATTTTCATTTCCGACCCCATAAAGTATATATTTTCTGAAAGCTTATGAATAGAGGAGTCGATTAAGCCCTGACCGTCTGTCCGTCTGACCGTCTGTCCGTGTGTATGTTGAAATCAACTTTTTGAAGCCCCCCGACATAGGTTGGACCCGGGTAAGGTATTAAAATATCAGAAATATTCGGGAGTAGATCGGTATTGAAAATCAGAAACATCGGTACATAAACAACTGAGATATGAGCAAAAACCCACGACCACCTCGATTTTCTTTTCATAAAAACAACATTACAACAACAACATACATACATACAAACGTGTATACTGGTTAGAGAAAACGTGGCATCGAATCCCAGCTGAGGCAAAAAAATTTTTTTTAAAATTTTTTTTAAATTTTTTTTTTAATTTTTTTTTTATTTTTTATTTAATATATTATATATATTTTTATTATTATTTTTTTTTATATTTTTTTTTTAATTTTTTTTTTATTTTTTTTTTTGTTTTATATATATTATATATGTATATAATAATTTTTTTTTTTTAATTTTTTTTTTTTAAATTTTTTTTTTATTTTTTTTTTGTTTTTTTTAACATACATACGTGAATTTACTGTTATTGCATGACTACACGTTGTGAAGGGTATATAAGATTCGGCACGGCCGAATATAGCGCTTTTACTTGTTTTAATAACAAACCTATGATTCCCCACCAACAAATATCTCCTAAATTAATAAAACATTAAAGTTTTAGTATAAGAAATGGACTAAACAAAAGGTACTTTTTCTCATTGATCATAATATTACCATATTCATAAACTTTAAAAAAATTTCACACGGAATGACAAACCCATACTATATGTATCGTTGGTCACAGGTAGAAAGGCCATAACTCAAATAATTGTAACATTACAGGAGAAGCCAAAAACATAATAGAAACTATATTATCGTAATGTGATTTTATTTTTCATATTTTAAAAATTTTCACATTTACATATTATTGCATTTAATTTTTGTGTCAAGGTGTATTTTGTTAAATCTATTGAAATAACTGAAAAACTCAATATCGTAAAAATACGAGTTAGGCTCTTACACCCTCTGTGAGGGATATAAAAAGAACTTCAGTATTGAATAAATAGTAAGAACTGTGCTAACGAAGTCGCTGATATATTGTTAGTATAAGTATACGTTCTGTATTACGACTGTAAACCTTAATAAAAAAATAAATAACTATTAAAAATTTAGATTTTTTATAAACCAATTTTTAAAATAACTGTTTTCAACACTTAAGTCGTAATGTAGTGCAATGGTACATGTACAAACAGGTTTATATATACATATATATATATATATATATATATATTTTTTTTTTTTTTTTGATTTTTATTAAATAATATTTATTTATTTATTCATTTCGTAATAACTTTAATGCACATCTGAATAACTCCACAGATCTTGATCGTACTGATTATGTACCTTTTCGTCGCCCTAATGCTATCAATATATCAGACCTTGTAACTGATGAAACTATAAATCTTGAAAGTAGTTCATCATGCCCAACTTCTGCTGCGAAAGATATAAAAGTATCATTTGAGCCTAATGAGATAACTGGGCGATCTACTTTATACAACAAAGACATTAAGGGTAACAAAAATATGGCGATAGGCGGAGATGCAGAATCAAGTCGTGGTGTGTACAACAAAACAAAAACCATATCAGTCAGTGATATTCTGGCTTCTTCTTTCGCACCAAAGGCGCGTAATCTTTGTGAAACTTTACAAAGCACTGATAATACTCTGGAATCGAATGAGCGCCCTTTGCAAGAAATATCTCACGCTAGCAGCTCCTTTATTAGTTTTAATGGCTCTAGAAGTTTGCCGCGTACTGCAGATCTGTCGTTATCGAAGAATACTTGTACTGAGGAGTCATTCAATGGTGGTTTTGGTAACTTTTCATTAAGTTCTACTGGTGCTGGCATCGGCATAGATGAAAGTGAAAATTTTGCTCCTGGAGAACTTATGCAATCTAAGCTAATTGATGATGAAATATCATGGGCACAAGAATATGCCGCCATACCAGTTGCTACTTTAAGTGAACAGGCTAAAGCAAAAGCCAAACGACTTGTTACAGTTATATCAAACGGCTTTAATTCGTCATCAAATTCCAAGTACAATAATATATATTAACGCCTTTAAATTATATTAATAATAATTTGATATAAAATTTCAGTTCCATGTTTGCAGGGGATCCAAATTTTTCAGTAGGCAATTTCTTTAATATGAGATCAGAAAATCTTTGGAATATAGTTAAATCCAAAAGTCCAGATAAATGTCGTACGCCAGTACCATTATTGGATGACGATAACACTGTAACGACAACAACATCAAGTGATCTAGAGAGCTCTTCTAAAATTTTAGTAACACCGAAAATTGATGATAAAACATACACTCGTGTAGAAGTAGAAAAGAAAATTTCGTTACCAAAAATTATGTCTCGTGCAACTGCTAATCATGAAAGCAAAGATTCAGGAAACTCATCGGATAACTCATATCTGCTTAGTATTTCAGCAATAGATCGGGCTTTATGTAAGTATTAAATTAAAGATTTATATCCATCACGTATTACGCAATCAACATTATTATTTACTTGTGATTTCGCATTCGATATTCTAATATAAATTTTTCAACAGGATAATAATCAGGGTTGTAATAGAATATGATTGCTATCAAAATTCAGAATTGGAAATAGTATTTTCATTTTTGCATAAATCAGAAATGTCGAAATTTATAATACATACAAATGTATTATTTTGTTGTTTTTTTCAAATCCGATATCGAGAGCAATCAGATTTTAAACAATCCTAAGTATGAATAAATACCTTTGAAAATACGACAAATTTGTAACTGCGATAACGACATCTATTAAGTCGAATATTATATGAAATGATTTTATACAAAGTAGAATGAGTACCTTGTTTTTGATTACGAACACTAAATGTGCATATTGAAATATTTTTTATAGACATTTTTGCAATAAGATTTCAAAATTAATAGATTATAAAAAGGAAAATTTTTGTTTAGGTAATTTGGATATTCTATCAGATGCTTCCGGTATTGGTGTGTCCGAACAGTTGTTAATTCAGGGAAAAAGTTCAAAGTCATGCATAAATCCTTATAATGAATTCGAAAATGTTCGCGAAAACAATGCGGAAGCTATACGTTCGAAGGGTAGCATTATAGGACCTGATATAAAAATAATTGGAAATGAGCTTAATGAAATGATTTTGGAAAATAAAGAAAATCTTGATCCTGAAAATAAATGTAACTCAAAAGGGGTTGCTTTATCGGATACCATGAGCTTCAGGGAATCACTGCTAAACTCTAGTGACATGAAGGATTTGCAGCGTAGTATAACACAACAACGTTCACCGTTAAGTCCTATTGATTTGGGAGTTTCAAATATTCGAGTCAGCCAGGTGACTGATGAAGGTGAAGAAGCCGACAATGATGAATGGCCTGGTACACCCATAACAAGTAATCGACGCATGCGTCGTACTAAATCGCCAAGAGATAAAAGTCAACCACTAACAACAGCTCAACAGGATTCTCCGGATTCAAAAACTCCGGTTAACTCAAGGCCATCATGGGTTAATGCTGTAAACAATAAAAATAAATCAGAAAAAGCGACAAAATCAATGAGTTCTACACGACTCGATGGTGAAGATCGCAATTCGAATGCAGATTTCGGAATATCACCTAATATCTCTAAGGGAAATAACTCTGCCAATTCTTTAGTAGTACGCAGCAATACTCTGAATGTGCCACAGGCTGTCTCGCCCAGAACTGCAAGTCCTGGTCGTTTAGATAATTCTCCTTTATCTTCACCGCGTAGTTGTCAATTATCGCAGGTTTCCTCACCTACGCTGAGCACTTTAGGATTGCAATCACCAAACCTTGATGCCACATCTAATTCGGATCGTCATTTACTTAATGCAGGGGCTGCTAGAAAAGTTGTATCATCACCGGTGGGAAGTGAATCTTCTAGTACTTGTAGCTATGCCACTATGCAAACTTATCGAAGTGCTATATCGGCAGCTAGTGGTCGCAGTGTATCACGGTGTTCCAGTTCAAGCGAGTTCAGTCATCGTGATGGAAAACAAATTCCGCTAAAAGTTACAAACACTGAACTTTCCTGGGGAAGCATTAAATTGCGCAGCGACTCTCGAAAATCAATGCAAATCAAGAATATTATTTGTAAACGCTTGGTGATACGTATAGAGGTGAGTGGTCCCGGATATCAAATTGTGAATTCACAGCGAAGCAACACTATAACACTACAATCACAAGAGTGCCGTACCATTAGCATTAGCTTCTGCCCTACAGTGCGTGGCGCGGCTATAGGAAAACTGTCATTTTACGCTCCAAGTGGGGCAACAACAATTGGAAATTCTTTTCTTGATATCTCCCTCTATGGTTATGGAGGGAATGCTAGTATAATTGCTCAAAACATATTTATAGGGCCCGTGGGATCGCCTTTTGTTACAATGGGTGATGTCTGTGAGCTGGCTCAACCTTTGGAACGTACTGTAACTTTTTACAATAAAGGTCCACTGTTGGGATTTGCAGCGATTTCTATCGACTCAATAGGACTAATGATGCCACGTTTGAGCGATGCCTTTGAAATACATCCACGTCGAGTTTTAATACCTCCCAAAAATATGGTTTACGTTCGTATCGTTTTTCGTCCTAAGCGAGAGGAAATTAAAAAAATAATAAAAAAAATGAGCTGCGTTTTAACTTTGGCTAACATGCGCGTAATATGCGGCGACGAAGCAAACCGCCAACGAATAAGGCGTTTGTTGTCCCAGATGAACGAAGAAGAACGTTCGAAACTCTCCTCTAGTGCTTTAGACATGCTGTGGACTAAATTTCCACAAGAATTGGAAATCTCTGATTTATATGACATTAAAGAAAATCCGGGCGCATCCATCGATTTGACATCATTTTTCCGTATTCATGAAATCTTACTAACCATAAACCACGATAATATGGACGATACAGTCGAAGCTTCTTCGCTCTTTTTTCCAGATGTAGATGAGACCGTGCTATTCCGTACAATATGTGCTGCGGATTCTCCAAAACCACTCTCTACTCTGGGAACTGTATATGAAATTATCGAAGATAATGATAATGTTAAAAACGTGGAGAATGTAACAAAGTCCGCTAACAGCAAGCAAGATACCTGGTTCGTGAGCCCTCAAACTATAGAAATTGATCCTAACAACCACACTTCTACTACCCTCCGCATTCATAATGGTTTTAAGTCTCGTCAATTTTTTGAAATCGTATGTAACTTAAAGAATATGTTGCGTTTTACACCCAGTGATGGCTATGTAGCACCAGATGGAGGACTAACAGAAATTGATATTGGCCTACATACCAATTTTCAGCATCCCTTGGAAAATATTTATATAATGGTATGTTTAAATAAAACTTGTCTTAATCCCTGTTAAAATATAAAAAAAAAAAAATATTTTTTATTCTATTTATTTAAAGGTTTACATGGAAAATGAACGTATTATGGTGCCGGTTAAGATTCTTAAATAACATGGTCTAATCACAATAGATATATTATTTGTATTTTTGTTCATTTGACGTCTTCATTTTATTTGTTTGTATGTAGTTCCGTGTTATTTTATATGTTTAAAGCCACAATTTGTTTTAGAAAAAAATATACATTTATCAATTTATAAAATTGCAAAATACATTTTTCTTTTGGTAGTTAAACACACATCATACATACATATACCAATAATCTTTGTTTTATAATTATAACTAGCTAATTCCCGATGTGCTTCGCCACCCCAAATTTTAGTATTTAATTCATATGGCAGGTGCCACGCCCACTATTGTTAATGCACCCATTTTTTCCATAAATGCTTATTTGAATATCAAAGTTGCTTTTGCAAAATTTTAGTACTCTAATCGATATCGTTTTCCAGATATACGAATTTAAGTATTTAATTCATATGGTATGTGCCACGCCCACTATTGTTAATGCACCCATTTTTTCCACAAATGTTGATTTGGGTGTCAAAGTTGCTCTTGCTAAATTTTACTACTCTAATCGATTTCGTTGTCCAGATATACGAATTTTAGTATTTAATTCATTTGGCCACGCCTACTATTGCAAGTCCGCCCATTTTTCACCCAAATGTTCGTGTGGATGTCAAAGTTTACCGTACTTAATTTGAAGACTCTAGTTGCATTAACTTTCGTGATATATAATATTTAATACTTATTCTTTAATAGGGCGTGGCACCCCGCCCACTTACAATTTCAAACCAAAGTATAGCCTACAGTTCCTTCCAGACATACAGAAAGATTCTGTGGAAGTTTCAAGGAAATCGGTCCAGCCGTTTAACCGTCTATAAAGTACAAACACACATTGATTTCTATATACACATATGGCCATTAAAATAGGTACTCTGATATACTGTTACATTTTTTAAGTTTTTTTTAAAAAATGCATAAATTTTTTTTACAAACTTTACATGGTTTTATTTGTACACACTTTTTTACATTAATATAAGAAAATTCGTTATTTTTAGAAATTTTTGTTAGCGTTCACAGGGAAATTGGTTAAAAATAAGAAAATTTTTGTGGCCAATAAAATAGGTACTTTGCTAAATTTTTTCACATATTCCAAAAATTAAGGTCGAACTGAACATTTAAAGGTTGGTGATCCAATTTTAATACAATAATAATCTAATATCAATACTGACATCGATGACAGATGGGTCGAGCACAACATTGTACTGAAGAAAAGAGGAGACTAGTTTAAAAGCTTCGGGAACAGAATAAATCCTATAAATTTATAGCGGATTTAATTGGACGGTCTAAAAATTTTGTTGTCAATACCCTTAAGCCCCGAAACACTAAAAAAGACATTGTGCTAAGAAAAAAACCAGCCCAACTACTGATGGTTACATAGCAATGCTTCCAAAACGAGACCCCTTTAAGTCCTCTAAGGCGATTGCAGCTGAAATAAATAATCAAATTTCAGCAAGAACTGTGCGACGTCGTTTATGTGATAATAATCTTCCGAAACGAATAGCTCGAAAAGTTCCATTGCTAAAAAAAGTAAATTTACAGAAGAGGAAAGAATTTGAAAATCGCCATGGTGTGGCCAGAAGGAAAAAAATGGCATAACATACTCTGGAGTGATGAAACTATAATTAATTTCTTTGGAAACGATGCTGGATGAAATGTGAGAAGACCAAAAAGTCAATAATTCAACCCACGTTACACTAAAAAACAATAAAACATGCTGGCGGCAACATCATGGTTTGGGGATATTTTTCTTGGAGTGGCGTAAGGCCTAGTCACTTAATTTCAGAAATAATAACCAAGGAAGGGTACAAAAATATTCTGGAAAATGTTATGTTGCATTATGCTGAGGAGAAAATGCCATTACGTTGGTGTTTCCAGCAAGATAACGACCGAAACACTCTTCTAAGTTAGTTAGTGGATGGTTTTAGCAAAATAAAGTTAGTGTTATGGAGTGGTAAAGTCAATCACCCGATCTCAATCCAATTGAGAATCTTTGGGGAGATCTCAAAGTTAGACTTAGGAAAGAAAATATTCAAAACAAGACTCAATTATGGCAAAAAGTGCAAGAAATATGGTATGACACTCCTCTTGAGACCTGCCGCAAGTTAATCTCTTCTATGCCTAACAGATTAGATCAAGTTATAAAAAATAATGGTGGGCATAGTGGTTACTGATGCAATGAAGCGGAAATAGTGATATTTATGTTGAAAATTATTTAAAACTCCTTTAATTTTTCACAATTCCTTTAAAGTACCTATTTTTATGACCAAGTGAATTTTGCTTTTTTTATTGTAGATTTTTTTTTTTTTTAAAATAATAACTTTTTTTATTATTTTTATGCTTCGAATAATAAAAATGAACTAAGAATAAATTTTAGTTAACATAAGATCGAAAAATATGCATTTTTTATAATTATAAAGATGGTACCTATTTTAATGGCCACATGTGTATATATATAGATTAACAAAAAAAAAAAAAACAGAAAATATTTGAAGTATATACAAAAATTTATTTTGATTTGTTATCGCAGGTTTTACAAATTTCTTCTTGCATTTTAGTAACATTTTGCGTTTCATACATTTCTATTGGTAAATCACATCCCAAATAGGCATCATTATCTACACAGATTTTTATAAAAGTGCGCCAGCACGGATCTAAAGCCAATAAATATGGGTTTCCAAAGATGTATAGAAGATAACGGGCACGAGATATAGCAACATTAATTCGTTTTGCACAGTGAACAAATCCCAATGAGTATCGTATATCATTTAGTACATATTTTTGTGCAGATCGTACAGTTGATATTAATATTATATCACGTTCCTGCAAAGAAACATTGCAATAGCTTTTGATCAAATGCGCTTTTATACGCTAAAATTAGTACACTTACTTGGCCTTGGAACTCTTCTACTGATCCAATTTTTGGCATAGCAATATCTGCAGTAGTGAATAGAGTACGCAAGTGCTTTACCTGTTTTGTATATGGTGTTATTATGCCAATATTTTCGGGTTTTATATTTTTCCGATAAAGCTGTAGTGTCATTAAAAATACCTAGAAATTAAATTATACAATTTAATATTTATCTACATATTTTTTATTTTTTTTATTACGTTTTTAGCTTCATGAGGATTGTACCATGATGGTGAATCTTTCTCTTGCATATTCTCACTGAGCATGCCATAGAAGAATACTCCATGTGTTTTAGATCGTTTTAAAGATTCTGGTAATAAGTCACGTAATTGTTGAATCATTTCAGATTCACGCGAGTTATTCTCTTTAATCATAGGTATTAATTCAGAATCATAGAAAAGCTTATTATACATGTATAGTATGGAAGGTAGAGCACGATAACTGTACAGTAGTTTAGTAACTAAACGGGGATCGTAACCACATGACATCGGATAACGAATTACATCTTTTAAATAGGGAGAACGGGCAAGAATGCGCTCAAGAAACGAAGTGGCGAGACCCTTTTCGCCAGCGTAACGATTTGTTACAACCGCTTGCAATTGTAGCGGATCGCCAGCTAAAATGACTTGGCCATGGTTTTTTGATACTTGCGTAATTGCTATCATTATTTCGGGTTCCGAGCATTGACCAGATTCATCGATTAAAACATGTGTAAAATGACCTTTAGGAAAATCCATTTGCAAAAAATTACCTAGAGTAGAACAGGTGCTAATAGTGACGCGATGACGTCCCAAGAATTTCATTTGACACTTCAGTTTAAGACCTGATTCGGTGACTATCATAGAATCATTACATGTGCCATCGGCCGCTATATTAACAGTGGCACAGTACGGCATTAGATGTTCTGGTACAAGTTCCTTTTCAATTTGATTTTGCGATACAAGTCGTATAAAATCGCCCGGGCAAAGACATCCACTTTCTATTAAACGAGTAGTTATTAGGTCAGCTGAACTGTTTGATGGTGTTCCCACCAAAATACGTGAACTAGGCAATTGCTTAACTAGTTGAAGTATTGTTTCTACAAGAGTGATTGTTTTGCCTGTACCTGGAGGTCCAAATATAATATATGGTATATTTTGTACTTCGCCTCTTAAAATTTTAAACACAGCCATCTTTTGTATGGGATTTAATGATTTGTTGTACCATTTATATGTTGTGTTATCAGAGGATTTAATGTTGTTTTCTGAATCTAATTGTATATCCAGCTGTGACTGTTCCCGCAAGTAAATATTAGAGGGAAAAAGAAATTTTTCGCCCAAATGTTTGACTACGCGTTCTACTGCGAAATGCTGTTTACGAAACCCGAATCGTGAAAAATAAAATTCTAAACGATAATCTTCACCATTGTACTTTTGCTGAAAGCCCATATTAAATTTCAGTAATACTCTGTTAAAGAGAACCTTGTGTATGACACCATCATAACTACGCTTGTCAAATTCTTTATCACTCCACGGATTTATAGCACGCACCACATCTCCCAGAACCAATGACGGCCGTCGCTCACTTAAATTCTCTATTGTTAGCGAAAGATATTCGCCTTCGCGTGTAAAGTGGGCACGCTCACGATCATAGTTTCGAAAGTTAACAAAACACTCTATTTCTTCTAAGTGGATCAAAGTTTGGAAACGAGCGGTATAATTGGACAGGCTCAGCTCTTGTTTTATGCTCGAAAACATCTGTTCAATGTTTTCCAACATATCTTGTTTATTTTCGCAAGTAAGATACATTTTGCGCAAACGTTCTGGCACTTCAAAATAACCAATGCGTTGGGCAATAAAACGCGGTTTAGGACCAAAACCCACACCTGGTACAACTTCGCCACGATTTGACCAAATCTAAAAAAAAAATTAAGCAAAACAAGCTATAAGCTCAAGCAATTAAAAAGATAAAAATAGTTTATTTACCTGATTAGCATATTGCCTTGACCTATAAGACTGACTGCGACCTCCAACAAGCGAGTTATTGGCATTACGATTAGCCTCAACTTCAATTGCCAAATTTTGCTTTATGGCTTCAGCTTCTGCATCAGTCTCGCATACAATTATTGAAATGGTACGTTTGATTCGAAAAGTTTCAAATTGTATTAAGAAGTGTTCATTGTTTTGGCCAAGATATTTTGACTCGACTTTAAATCGTATGGAGCGTTTTGCATAGGGCCCCAATTCGAAAACAACATTGGGTTCAGGATCAATCAAACTTACTTGATTTTTTACTTTACGTCCTAAAAACTCTACATGACCGCGAAAGGAACGATCACAGTTGTTAGAACAAATGCATTCAATTTCCTTCTCTTGATATAAAGAGCTAAATACACAATTTATATCGGAGCTAACTGTAATAGCGCGATTCTCAGAACGCGCTTCTATACAAAGTTTGCTGCTGTTGATTTTAAAAGACTCTTCCAAAATTGTTAGCTTTATGCAACGCCAAACATAGTTGCCCTAGAAAAAAAAATATTGAAATAGATCGTTGCAAAACCCACATATCTGTAGCAATTAGAAAAACTTATTATTACTGTTTTTATCTTTTTCCAAGAAAACATTTCCGTGTTTGAGTTGATTTTTTATACATTGATTTTATTTAAAATAAATGTTTTTATATGAATTCCGCCCTGTATTAATTAAAAAGCATATCGGTTTTCGTATATTTAGTTTAATTATAAGTTAAATAAGTTATTATTTCAAATGATATTCTTCGTTGAAAAGTAGTCAAACATACATATGTAGTTAAAAATTCGCTTAAGTGTAGCTTAAAAATGCATGATTGCAATGATGCTATTACCTAACTTTAGCTTATGCCGATTTAAGCAGTTATTCCTTTTTGCTACAGATATATGCTAAATATGTACATGTATAGTGTCGATAAAAATTTGCTGAAAACACTGCATTTAGAAGCCAATCCTTAATCTGACTCCAATATTGCTTAATTTTAGTCGAATATAGATGCATATACGTATGTATATCCTTGCTTACTCACCCTTTCACACTCTATAAGATCGGCGCTAACAATGTCACCTACATTTAATTTACAAGCTGTTGCTAGAACATCAAAGGTGAAATATGCATCTTGATTAAGTACACCCCAATCAGTATTTAAACGCTTCACGACACATTTCTCATTTTTCATTAAACGTGCAGGATGCACGCTAACTTCATCAAGAATTTCACCATTTCGATCAACAAAATGTTCGTCACTCTGCACATTACAACAAACATATACGCGGTCCCCTTCCTTTGGAACAAAATCAATTTCGATAGTGTCTAAATGAATATTCATAGTTTTATAGTCCGTATCGACCATTATAGTATCCGGTTTTCTTTCTGTAATTAACCCCAAAATGTTACGCTGGTGCGTGTTAAAGAATGTTGGTTGTTCAGTTTTTAATTCTTTTATTTTGGCTTCAATCTAAAGGCATATATATAATTGAAATGTTTATATGTAATTTAAAAACTGATTAGGTACATCTTACTTTTTGTTCTGTGAGTATTTCTTCATCCCAATACTGATCAACGACTTGATCAATCTTAACCACTTTTATATGATCGGTGTCCTGATGTTTGTAGGCCAAATATTCAACTCGATATCCTATTTTTAATTCGTTGGCAACAGCTAGAGCTGCATTCATTTCAAAGAATATGCTATGGTCAATTGTACCATGATTGCTATTTAAAGCAGTTACAATACCTGCATAAAACAAGCTAATTTAAGTTTTTTTTTCTTTTATATCACGATTATCTGCCTCTTACCAGTTCTCCTAAAGCACTTTTTGTTATCATCTTTATCAATTAATGTATTGGATGATGTTGACGTCTGCTGGATAAGATTTTTCATACATGAGATTGGTTCTGCATTTTGCCTGATATTCTCCTTATCAATTTCTTGATCAAATTTTCTTTGCTCTTCTTCAAACTTCTCGGCAAGCTCATTTTTTTGGGCTTCTCGTGAATACCATAAATTTTTTAAAATCGTTATCATTGTCGGTTCACTTGTTGATTCAACGTCCGCTAATACTAAACTATATATGTATATACACAATGTAAATATGCAGTATAGAAAATAAAAGTTAAGAATTGTTTTTTCTTTCCAAAGGCTCATATATCCAGTCAGTTTCTTTAATGTAATTTAATTCTTTTCGTAAATTTTGCAGACGTTTTAAATAATTTTCCGTGGTTGTTATCTTTAAGCCACTTTCTGTCACAATTAAGGAACGATATCGAGAGAAAGTTTTATCGTTTTTAACTTCAGCTTTTTGGGACTAAAACAAAACCGCAGTAAAATCCATAAACTGCCATTGTTTAATACATGTATGTACATATAATACTTACTTCGGTAGGAATAGATGAACCGGGCTCTTCTGATATGCTAGTTAGATCAGCAGACATTCTTGGTCAAACTGGATCAACTTTATAAAGCTGTAATAAAACTGCAAACTTTAGTCACAATTTTTATACATATGTATTAATGAATATCTCTTTGAAGAAAATTAAGTTTCAACATAAGCATCTTATTACAAGCACAGAACACATTTCAAGAAATCTTAATGTCATTGAAATCGCGGTAAAGTCTTATTAAAGTACACGTAACAAGGTACCCGTAACCGATCATTTTTCTTTTTACTATTAATGTCAAACTCTATATTAAAAACAAGTAAGAGTGCTGTATTCGAATCTTATATACCCTTCACAACGTGTAGTCATGCAATAACAATAGTTTGTATCTATTCATCTCATATGAAATACATACATACATACAAAAAACATACATATATAAACACATCCCATTGTAAAATTATAAATGGAGTTTTCATATGTATGTTTAAAAAAAATTAAAAAAAATATATAAATAATATATAAAATGAAAAATAATGCTTATATACCGATGTTTCTGATTTTCAATACCGATATACTCCCGAATATTTCTGATATTTTAATAACTCACCCGGGTCCAGTAGATGTCGGGTCGATGTTGATTTCAACATACACACGGAAAGACGGTCGGACGGACAGACTGACAGAGCATAATCGACAAGCTTTCAGAAAATATATACTTTATGGGGTCGGAAATGAAAATTGTAGAAATTACAAACGGAATGGCAAAGCTATATATATCTTTGTGCACCACAGGTAAAGGGTATAAAAACTACTGAAATCGCTGTCTATTATCAATGTCAAAATTCATATAAAAAATATTTAATCCTGAATTCGTATTTATTTATATACAAACTTATTCTGCGTTTCGGTTCGGAACGAAAGTTTCTCCGCTTGGCAACTTTGATATTCTGTGTTCCGTTTTGTTTAATTTCGATTTGTTTATTCGATTGTATGTGTTCTAGGTTACGATCGTAGCTATGTTTTTCTATTTAACACAGTAATATCAAGCCACGAAGTTTAACTTTTTGCTAAAATGTTTACAAAATTGTTATTGTTACTCTCTATTTCACACGTTTCACAGAAAAGTAGCTAATTTAAACATACTCTGTTCTTCTTGTTTTTTTTTTTTTTTTTTTTTTTTATTCAGATTTTGTCAGAATACCTTTTTTCGATCCGATCGTAATTGAATTCGGGAATGTAATCGAAACGCAGAATAAGGATGATAGAGTTAAATATTGCGTGCAAAAACAATCAGCTGATCAGTTACGGGTATCTTGTTAAGTGTAGCCTGATACCACAATAATATTTAAGGCGAATTCAATGATATAAAAATCATATATCTAATCTTAAGTGGAGACCCTATATTAGTGTGAAAACAGCCCTGGTTTTTATTAAATAATTTTGACATTTCTACATAACCAAAAATTGTGAAAAGAACGGGTTAAAAAAGTTTGCAAAAAACGTTTGCTGTGCATTCATTATCAAAAAAATAAATAAAATCCAAAAAATTGGGTAAATGTTTTACATTAACTGAAGGGTAAAAAGTGACAAATAGTAAAACATATAAAACAATTAGTGATATTAGTTTCAAATATTAATTGAATTCAAGTTGAGTGATTTACAAAGTATTGTTTATTTGTTGAAACCGTCTGAGGTGGTTTTAAACCAGTGTATAAACGTGTTAAAATTACTGGTGGAAAAATGGTTAAAAATAAAAAGGGCAAGAAAGAGATAGTTTCTGTTGAACGAGCTGAAGCATCATCTGGCGAAGAAAAGTAAGTAAATATGAAACATTAATTTGGATGTGCATATGTACATATGTTTTCTGGATCATACCGTTTAGTACTTTGAAAGAAAGTGCTACGTTGTCAAGCGTGTAAATAAGTATATGTAAATCTATTTTTTATTTTGATTTTTTTTAATTCATTTTCATACATATAAATTGTTGGTATATCTAAATGTTTTAAATGTAGATTATTTTTTTCCTTGTTTGATAGCGAAACTGAAATTCAACCATCGGCTGTTGACTCCGCCGGTCAGGAGGAAAAAAGTGTTAATGATAAAAACAAAAAGAATAAACAAAAGAAAGGTAAAAAGAAGAAGAATGAATCCGAGGAGGAAGAAGACATCGATCAGATTGAAAATGTAATAACAAGTGTGGAGAAACTTAATATCAAGTCCAAAACTAAAAATTCTGCATTTGAATTACTAATGGATGATGACGATGATAATAACGTCCAAGAAGTTGCCAGTTCTGAAAGCGAAGAAGTTAAATTAATAAAAGGAAATGACAAAAATACTGGTAAAAAAGGAAAGAAAGCAAAACGGAAGGGCAAAGGAGATGATGATAATGAGGATTTGGATAAGGTTTTGGCTGAACTTCATGCTGAATATGCTGGTCAGGCTCCTTTAGATGGCGCAGTAATAACACCGGAAGATTTGGCCAACCAGGAGTTCGGGAACGAAAAGAAAAAGGACAAAAAATATAAAGCCCATAACGCTGAAACGGATGAATTTGAGGCGAACGAAGCGGATGAAACTGAGGAAGTTGGTACAGTGAAAACCACGGCACAAAAGAAAAAAGAAAAGAAGGAGCGTCAAAAGCGTGAGGCAGCATTGGCAAAACAAAAAATAACACAAGACTCTCAAAAAAAGCAACAGGCTTTCGAAATTGTTGCCAAAACCGAAGAAAGCGTGTTGGAAAATTTGGGGTCTGCAGAAGAACCTAAGGAGACCTCTGTTGAACCTGATAGTATTGCTGGTGAGGAAGGTGAAGTAGGAAAAGGCGCTTCGAAAAACAAAAAGAAGGCTAAAAAGGACAAAAAGGCCGAAGCCGAGGATGAAATCAAAAAGGATTCCAAAAAGAAGGGTATGTCTACAGCTATGGTGGCTGCTATGCAAGAGCGACTTAAAAGGATTAAGGAAGAAGAGGAAAAACAGCGTCAATTGGAAGAGGAACGTATACGCAAAGAAGAAGAACGAGAACGTCAACGTCTAGAAACAATTCGTTTGGAGGCAGAGCGAAAGGAAAAGAAAAAACAAAAGGATGCTGATCGCAAAGCTCGTTTAAAAGCCGAGGGAAAACTTTTAACCAAAAAACAGAAGGAAGACCGAGCAAGAGCTCAGGCAATGTTGGAAGCCCTTAAAGCTAAAGGACTTGAAATACCAGATCCTACAGAAAAACGTCAAACAAGGCCAGGTAATTTTTAAAAATATTTTTATTTATACCTTTTTATAAGCAAACGGTATATAGCTCCTGCTAAGAATTCTATCACTTTTGAAAGCAATCAAATACAAAGAGTTTGCTTTTCACTTAATGATAATTAACTATTATTTTAATTTCAATATAAATAAAACCTTCGGGCCAATTATTTATGTATTTTGAATAATTAACTATGTAGGTATTAAGATAAACAAACTATTCAAACATATAAATAAATAACAATACAAAAAAAAATAATAATAATAAGTTCCCATATCAAAAGAAAAATACATATATTTAATCTTACGTTTCAAGGCAAAAAACGCGTAGAATTGATAAAAGAAAATTTATTTACCAGAATTATTAGTTGTTGTGTTTTAATTTTCATGAAATTTTGTGTGCATATCGAGTAGGTCTGAGAATCGGTCAACATCTATTTTTTATACAACGCCGCTCCTTTTCCACGCCCCCTCAGGTAGGCCAGACTGCTGGACCGATCTTCTTGAAATTTTTACATTATATAACTAAGACTCTAGTATAATTAATACTTTTTTTACCACGCCTACTTTAACGCCCACTTCTTAATTATGTACTTTCATCGATATAGTTTTTAGTATTTTTCTTCAAATTTTACATAATTTATAGTCAAGCCAATTAGAAATAAACATGTGAGAATCGGTCAACATCTCTTTTTCATACTCCTAAATATTAAGAGTGCCTCACCTAAATGATTTCGTAATGATTTCGATTAAATTTTAAACTAAGATCTGCTTACCATAAAACACATATGATTTACGTGTTTTTTTAATGCTCTCACAGTAAGTTAGTTGTTTTTATTGAACTAAACAATATTTCCTAGATATAATTTATATGGCAATCAACGTTTGCCGGGACAGCAAGTAATTTTATAAAAACCAAGCAAAATACAAAATTTTTAATAATCCTTAAATTTAAACTTTAAATGAACTGGAGACATGTACCTGTACTAAAAAGACAATTGATCATACCAGGATTGACCTCAATTTTGGAACGATCTTTTTGTGTGAGAGTGGAACGAACTTATAACAGGTTATCGGACACTTTAAAGACGTTCGATGCTAATATTGATTCCTTTAGGAAAAAACCTTTTCGCGAGCTGTATGAAAATAGTACTTAATTCTGAATCTTAATTTTGTTTATTTTTTTGCTTCAAACAAATTATTCTTTTTGCATTAATTTGACTTGCTTTATATTGAATAACCATTCTTTATCCATGTACATATTTCAATCATGATCTTAATCATGATCTTTTCTGTGCAGTTTTCTTGTCATTTATTATATTTTTAATTCCTTTGTTTTTATATTTAAAATTATTACATTATATTTTATAGTTTAAGTAAAAAGCATGGCAAATTTTTTTGGTAGAAGTTTGTAACCTATTATGGCCTAGAGGTTAGGTTACCAAACTTTTAATAAATAAAAAAATATTGTCATATATATTAAACTAGCCAAACCCGGCGCGCGTTGCTACGCCCCTTAATGAATCGAAATGCATTCTGAATTTTAATTGAATATCAAGTGAAAAAACCTAAAAATTATAATTTTTTATGGGCGTGGCATTGCCCACTTTTCTAATCACGAAATTGTAAAGTCGTAACAGCTCAATATGTGTGCAAAGTTTCAGAAGAATCGGACCAGTGCAAGTACCTCAAAATTATAATTGTTTTTATGGGCGTGGCCCTGCCCATTTTTCTAATCACGAAATTGTAAAGTCATAACAGGTCAATATGTGTGCAAAGTTTCAGAATAATCGGTCCAGTGCAAGTACCTGAAAATGATACATTTTTTTTATGGGCGTGGCACTGCCCAATTTTCTTATCACGAAATTATTTAGTCATGACAGCTCGATATGTGTGCAAAGTTTCAGAAAAATCGGTCAATTGCAAGTAGCTAAAACTGATAACTAATTTTTATGGGCGTGGCCCCGCCCACTTTTTTCCACCCATAAACACTCCCTGGTATGTGTACAACAACTTACCAAAGTTTGAGCCCGATCGGTTTTACAGTTTCGGAGTCTATAGCTAACACACACACACAGAGTTTCACTTTTATATATATAGATGTACATATATACAATTTAATGTAGTGAAATGTTTTTGAAATCTTTCAAATTTTATTTCAGGCACTCGTATTCGTCCCAAGAAAAAGAGTCTGCAAGTCAATCATCAAACTGAAGCTGAGGCTAAAGCTGCGGATGAAGCTACTAAAGTCGCTGAAGCATCTGTTTCTACTCAAGAAACAGAAAAAAAGGATGTTGTCAAGGATTCTTGGGATGCTTCCGATTCGGAAAATGAGCCAAACGATGACATATCTCAAGCCACAACAACTAATAATGATGAAAAATCATCTAATGACAACGCAGTTCTTGCTGAAGAAGATAAAGATGAAGATTCTGAAGAAAATGATAGCGATTCAGAGGAAGATAATAGTGACTCCGATTCTGATTCGAATTCTGTGTCCGAAGGGAACGAAAAAAAGGAAACTATGAATCTTAATGATCCCGAAGAAAGGAGGCTTCGAGCAGAGCGTCGCATTCTGAAGCGCCAAGCCGACGCCGAGAAGAATCGTACAACCGATAATCTACGTGCTGCCGTTGTTTGCGTGTTGGGTCATGTAGATACAGGCAAAACAAAGATCCTCGATAAATTGAGGCGAACTCATGTTCAGGATTCTGAGGCTGGTGGTATTACTCAACAAATTGGTGCCACAAATGTACCAATAGAAGCCATTAAAGAACAATCGAAAATCGTTCGAAACTCTAGTGAATTTGAATTTAAACTACCAGGTTTACTAATTATTGATACACCCGGTCACGAATCCTTTAGCAATCTTCGTAACCGTGGTTCTTCTCTCTGTGATATTTCTATTCTGGTCGTTGATATAATGCATGGCTTGGAACCCCAAACTATTGAGTCTATAAATTTGCTCAAGAAGAAAAAGTGTCCATTTATAGTCGCTCTTAATAAAATCGATCGTTTGTACGATTGGAAATTGATGGCACGTCGTGACATTCGCGACGTCCTTAAGGAGCAGGAGGCCAATACTCAAGTTGAGTTCAACCAACGTACTAAAGAGGTTATTTTACAGTTCGCCGAACAAGGTCTCAATGCTGCTCTTTTCTATGAAAATCCTGACCCAAAGACCTATATCTCTTTAGTACCGACTAGTGCTATTACAGGAGAAGGCATGGGAAACCTTTTATTTCTTATAATCGAATTCTGTCAAAAAATGCTGGCCAAACGACTGATGTATTCTGACGAACTGCAAGCTACTGTTTTAGAAGTTAAAGCAATTCCCGGTCTTGGCACAACTATCGATGCTATTCTTATTAATGGCAAGTTGCGTGAAGGTGAAACAATGGTATTGGCTGGTACCGATGGACCCATTGTAACACAGATTCGATCTCTTTTGATGCCTCAGCCAATGAAGGAGTTGCGTGTTAAAAATGCTTATGTTGAACACAAGGAAGTTCAAGCAGCGCAAGGTGTTAAAATAGCCGCTAAAGATTTAGAAAAGGCAATTGCTGGCATCAATCTTTTAATTGCTCACAGACCTGATGAAATTGAAATATGCAAGTAAGATGAGAAATAATCGTATTATTAGTGGTTTCGATGTAAAGGAATTAAGGATATATTAAAATTTTTTTTTTTTTTGGTTTTCAGAGAAGAAGTAGCTCGTGAATTAAAGAGTGCTTTAAGTCACATTAAATTGGCTTCAACTGGTGTTTATGTCCAAGCCTCTACATTGGGTTCATTAGAAGCTCTTTTGGAATTCTTACGCTTATCAAAAATTCCTGTAAGTCAAAAATTTTTTTTCCAAATAAATTTTAAGTCAAATAAGTCAATTGTTTATTTTGGTGAAAAGGTCCTAGAAATATGACCTAAAATAAAGCAACAATTATTTTTAAGTTAACAATTTTACCCCAATATTTTTAACAAGAGTGTGCTGCCCGCGACTGCATTGCCGTATTTATTGGGATAAAAAGTAGCCTACGTATTAATCTAGGTCGTTAACTATATGTATGTATGTGACCAAAATTTCATTTGGTTCAATTCAGCCGTTGATTAAGTAACAAAGATTTAAACATCTAAACATTCAAACATACTAATTTTTTATCAAGAAATGAAAGAAAGATGAATTTTTGGTAGAGGACCAATTTGGAATGACTGGTAGTGCTTGGCGGCATTCGCCAGACAGTAAAATAATTAAGTCTCCAAAACATATTCAGTTTTATTGTAAGAGTCATTGTCTTCATTTTTCGATGCCGTGCAAAATTTATAACAACGTAAAACGAAATTAAATTAAGCGTTAATCGACACGATAGGTTAGGTATAATAGGCAGCTGTTGCGCAGCTCACTTGGGTCCATCATATTGATCGCTTTGTTATACCTGAATATAAAAGAAAAAGAAGCAGACCAATTCAGAGTCTTTGGCGAAAATGAGACCCGCAACCCCAGACTAGCAGAACAAAAACACTACTGACTAGTACACTGGGGCACGACACGATAACGCCACTCAAATAGGCTGGTTTAATCACTGCGCATATCTCGTATGCTCTATATGAGATGGCCAAATGAAAAAAAATGTATCGATATATAAGCATAAATCGTTTCGATATATTTTAAGATTTTATTCGTGATTAAAAATTAAAAAAAGACTACGGCGAAATCACATCAGGTGATGTGTTACGAAGCTAGCTGATTGTTTTTTGTTTACATTTATATTAATTTTTATGTGCATTTGTTCAAAAAATTTAGAAAAGTGGTAAAATTAGTAAAAAAAATTAAAAAAGTACTAATATTTGTGCAACCTTATTGTTAATAAGTAAAATACAAGTTATAATTAAAATAAACAATATTTCTTTAATTCAGAAAATGCAAAATATCTGTCGTGTTTTTGGTTTTAATTTATGAAAATTATGAAAAATGTTTTAAAAAGCACAAATGTATGATATAAACTAGTAGAAATCTGATTTAATAAATTAAAAATACATACATACATACATATTTATTTTTAAAATTTTTATGTACATTTTTAAAAATAAATTTTTAATTAAAAGTAAACAAACAATTTGTTTGTTTGCTATTTGACATTTTCCAGGTATTTTTGTTGTCAGCTAATGTGAATTCGATTTGCTCTTACTTACTCTTTTGAGTATACACAGCGTTGTCAACTCATTGATTTTACAACTGTTTTTATTTTTTTCTTTAGTGACACCAAACAGTTAATTTCAAATAAATTTTGTATACCCTTCACACAGTGAACAAGTAAGAGTGCTGTATTCGGCCGTGCCGAATCTTATATACGCTTCACAACGTGTAGTCATGCAATAACAATTGTTTGCATCACCATTCATCTCATATGAAATACGTAAAACATACATAAAAAACATACATATATAAAAACATTCCATTGTAAAAAAAATATAACAAATTATAAAAAAAAATGAAAAAAACAATAAAAATATAAAATAAAAAAATAATAAATTTTTTTTTTGCCCAGCTGGGATTTGATGCCACGTTTACTCTAGCCAGTATACATGTTTGTATGTATGTATGTTGTTGTTGTAATGTTGTTTTTGTGAAAAAAAACGAGGTGGTCGTGGTTTTTTGCTCCTATTTCAGTTGTTTATGTACAAATGGTTTTCAATACCATTCTACTCCCGAATATTTCTGATATTTTAATACCTCACCCGGGTCCAGGCGATTTCGGAGGATTTCAAAAAGTTGATTTCAACATACACACAGACAGACGGACAGACTGACGGAGCTTAGTCGACTCCCCAATTTATAAGCTTTCAGAAAATATATACTTTATGGGGTCGGAATTAAAATTTGAAGAAATTTCACACGGAATGACAAACCTATATATAAACCCTTTTTCACTTTTGCTTGAAGGGTATAAAAATTAATTAGAATCTTTAATAACTTGATATACATACATATATAAAAAAATATATATTTTTCAAAATTATTTTTGCCTATAACTTTGTCGATTAGTATCCGATTCATCAAAATTTTTTTAAAAAAAGTCCCTAGAGACATATCGTACTTAAAAATAGTAACAAACGTCTTTTAAGTGCTGGATTTAATTAGCGATTCATTACAGCTATGCTCAAACATATCGCCAAAAATTGGACTTTCCGAATGGGCCACCTTAGACGTAGTTGTGGTTATTAGTAGTTGTTCTTTCTATTGATAATAAAAATTTTAAATTCACTTTCAAATTTATATGTTTTATTTTATATTATAAATCAAGTTTCACGATAAATCACCCATTACTTTTGTTTTTGAGCAAAATCTAAAATTTTTTTGTTGCTTTTACTTATGATATAATAGAAATAAGAAAACACAACATTAAAAAAACCTTAGGTTAGGTATACATAGGTTTGGTTAAATAGGCTGATGGTCGTAGCGATCATCCCACTCTTTGATCTCTTTGTGATACCTGAATACCTTTTTTATTTTGTTTGGTTGGCAATTGTATGACTGTAACGTAACTTAACGTAACCCATGAAAAAGGCACGTCTTTCGCAAAATGCGATCGACTCGTACTCGTACATATGTATGTATGTACGTTTTTTTTTGTTTTTAAATATGATTGCGATATCCAATGTTACTAATAGTCATTTCCGTTTGACGTTTGAAATAAAATCAATTATAGAAACAAACTTTTGAATAAACATGGCTGTCATGTATGTATGTGCAACTGTCTTTCTTTTATTTGTCAGTAAAATTACGAAATCATATCTTAAATATTAGGCCAATTCAAAGTAGACTCTCATATTGTACTATGTAATATAATTCATATTAATATGACTACTGACTTTGACCACCTTTTGTTAACAAATTATGTATTTAATGCAAGAAAGAAGAAGAAGACAAAGAGATGACGCTGTTAAAAATTGTATGTATACAGGAAAGAAGAAAATAGAAAATATTCTCTCTGAGAGGTGAGAAGCGAAGAATTTCTCTCTGAGAGACAGTATGGTTAAAAATATGTCATAAACAATTTCTTATACATAGGAAACGTGTAAAGTCATATTATTTTTTGTATGGAAATTACTAACAAAAATTTTATGCATGCATAAAATAATATGAAATAGTACAAATATGACTGATATGCAACCACTTTGAATTGGCCCATTGTTTCAATCGAGAGCTACTATTCCCTATTTAGTTTGGGGTTAATTTCTCTAATAAATATACATGCATCTTGTTTTTTCAAATAATATTCACAACTACAATTGCATAAGTTTTATTTTAATAACACTACGTATTAAACAAAAAACACAAAAAATTATAAGCTATTAGTATTACTACCAATAGGTTTTTATATAGTTATAATAAAGCACGATCGCTTTTATGTATATCTTATCTAGGGTTTGGGAACCGGGAATTCCCAGGCGGGAATGAACCACTTAGTATTCCCGGAAAAATTTTGCTCTTATTCCCGGGAAAACGGGAAATAAAAAATATGTAGTATATTAGGAAATATATTTAATTTTATTTTTAATTTCTTATCTGTTTTGGTAAATTTAGAGAATATTTGAATTAAAAGTAAGGTTTTTAATTTGTTAGCGTTTTTTAATTGTTAAGTATTTACAACTTTTCTCAAATACGAATATGGAAAAGAAAAACAAACATCGTCGGTCAAAAAATATTTCACGCCAAAGTTAACGACTTTCTGGAAATTTCAAGTGAATTAATTATATACATACATAATTAATTGTTTTCTTGTATATAAATGTTTTTTATAACAACCGTAAATCCAGCAGTAGTTTCCGTGGTTAATTTTTATAAATATAATCGTATGTACAAATTGTTTTTAAAAGTGGTCACAGAATTTGTAAGTATAATTTTTTTCATTTATGATTGCATTTTTTTAATAATACTTTTTTTAAATTCACTTTGTTTAGAAGCAAAATGTCTGAAATTTGGGACTATTTTCAAAAAGTAGACAACGAAGCACAATGTAATATTTTCCGAAAAGGTTAATAATATTCATGGGCGGTAGTACTAGTGGTCTCATACGGCACCTTCTTTTGGTCAATAAAAAAAAATTTGAAAACGATTCTTCAACACTTGCACCAAATAAAAAAAAATAATTCCACCATTCAAGTTTTTTAGACATCCAAACATTACCAGAAATTGTTTCAAAATTGGCAGCAGTCGATGGAATATGTATTCGAACAATTACACAAAGTTATTTTATTTGTCAAAGTTCTTTCAGTAAAAATATGATGTTACCAACGCCGTTAAAAATACGATGGTGAAAACAATATCGAGTCAAATTTGCGACAATTTGAGGTTTGCTCTTGTATTAGACGAGTGGAGTAGTGTTGCCCAAAAAAGATATCTGTTTACATGGCAATAATTATTTTTATAATTTGGGTAAAGTTTATATTTTCCGAAGATGTAATGCTGACACAATAAGGACTCTAATGGAAAATAAACCACTACTAAAACAATGAATTATTAACCAAATCGTGATGTTAAAGTTCACAAACATTATTTTAAAAGAAATATTATTTTCGGGAATCCCGGGAATTCCCGGGAAGACGATTTTTTAATTCCCGTTTCCCGGGAATATAAAAAGACCGGGAAATCCCAAACCCTAATCTTATCGTAAAATAAAATAAGTGCCCTATATTCGGTAATGCAGAATCTTATGCACCCTTCACCAATACGTTGTAGTGTAAAAATTGATCAGACTAAAACCAAATCATGGTGTCTAATCCAAACAATATGTAAAATGTCATGTTTGATTTGATTTTTTTCTGAATTTTACTCCAAGATGATTGTTATCGAAATCAACAAGAGTTTGCAAATTCATTAGGAGATACTCAAGCAAAAATTTTAAATTTGGATTCATTTAAAAGCAGGGAATTGTATTTATTTTATATTTATATGAATTAAAGCTGAAAAATTATTTTTCATGCCTGAAATGCTGTTTGAGTGGATCCATTGCGATAACCCGACGCGTATACACAGAGGTGGTTGCTCTTCCGACTACTATTTGTTTCGATCTATGCAGAACGCTCACTCTGGGATTAACTTTTGAGTAATTTTATTTGTTTTTTATGCACAGAATATGAGCAGTTCTTTTTGTTCAGAGTCCATATGTTTCTAGAAAGATAGAAAAACGTGGCTAATGTAATACATTTTACAGGAGAGGGAGAATTTTGATGGTTGTGTATAAATATAATCAGCGATATATAATACAAACAATACTATTTAATATGGTTTCTTTTTGGCTTCCAGAGCTCGATTAACTCTACTGGAGGTATCTTGATGTCGAAGTTATTATAAAAGGTACTTTTTACAAAATTTTTAACAGTAAAAAAAGTACGAACTTACAATATTTTACTGATTTTATTTGAGTTTTGTAATGTAATTTTTACTAATTTCAATGCATTTGATAAACTTGAAGCTTGGAAGACACATTTAATTTCAACGACAAGACAATAATGCGAACATAAACAACTGACATATGAGGAAATCACAACCAACTTGTTTTTTTCACAGCAACAACAACAACATATGTACATACAAACGTGGTATACTGGTTAGAGTGAACGTGGCAAATCCCAGCTGAGCTAAAAAAATTTTGTTTTTTTTATTTTATATATTATTTATATTTTTATATTATTTTTTTTTATTTTTTTTTTTGAAACATAAAAATAAAATTTTACAATGGGATGTTTTTATATATGTATGTTTTTTATATGTATGTTTTTTATATGTATGTTTTTTATATGTATGTACGTATTTCATATGATTTGAATGGTGATACAAACTATTGTTTTTGCATTACTACACGTTGTGAAGGGTATATAAGATTCGGCACGGCCGATTAAGCCCTGATCGTCTGTCCGTGTGTTGGTTGAAATCAACTTTTAGAAGCAACTATATGTTCCTCAGATCTATATATGGTATCAATTTCTTGGAAATATCCAGGAATGAATCGCTATTGAAATTTAGCACATTCGCCCCATAACTTTCTGAGATATGAGCAAAAAACCACGACCACCTCGTTTTTTTACACAATTACAACAACAACATACATACATACATACATGGAAAAACATTCCAAAAAAAAAAATTCAAAAAAAAAAATTACAAAAAAAAATATATTAAAAATAAAAAAAAATAAAAAAATTACAAAAAAAAGTTGAAAAAAAATTTTTTAAAAAAATTAAAAAAAATAATAAAATATAAATAATATATTAAATAAAATAAATTTTTTTTTGGCTCAGCTGGGATTCGATGCCACATTTATTCTAACCAGTATATATGTACATATTTACGTATTTTATATGAGATAAATGGTGATACAAACAATTGTTATTGCATGACTACACGTTGTGAAGGGTATATAAGATTCGGCACGGCCGAATATAGCACTGTTGCTTGTTTTTTATTATTTTTAATTTTTTTTTTATTTTTTTTTTAAACATACATACGTAAATTTATAATTTTACAATGGGATGTTTTTATATATGTATGTTTTTTATATGTATGTACGTATTTCATATGAGATAAATGGTGATACAAACAACTGTTTTTGCATGACTACACGTTGTGAAGGGTATATAAGATTCGGCACGGCCGAATATAGCACTCTTACTTGTTTTTAATCATTTTGACTTAAATTTTTTTGCTCAATCTTTTGCATCAAATATCTTTACCGCATTGAAATCTGTAACTTTAAGAACTTTATACGACTTCAACCCAGTATCAGATTTGGTTCTAGGCATAAAAGTATCAGATCATTTTACTTTACGGGTTGCTTTTCTGATAAAGGGGTTCAGTGGTCTTCGAAAGAGTTGTTAGACTTTTTTTGCCTTACCAATATCTGTTACACAGTTTTTGCTTTCTGATCCAAGTTTTCTTTTAATGTTCAACTCTTCCTTATATTAATGGCTTTTGAAACAGTGTGACGACGAACCTTCAGATCTTGCTATTTTTTTGAAAGTTCATATTGTATTTTTATTTTTGAAAAGTTTTTAGTATTTTTTCATCTAGTTTTTTCGCTGTCTATTTTGACCGAAATATCAGTTGAAATTGAATGATTTTTAGTAGATAATATCTGACATATGTTTAACAGCTAATGTCATTAAGAAAATAATTTATTGGACCAAAAATAAGCTTGGCTGAAATTTCTTTCTTTTTTTTCTGACTCACTCTTTACACTCTCGAGTGAAGGGTATGAAAATAACAAAACGTCTTTTAAACGGGAGTTTAAATAGTTACTCTTTTTCTGTTTTGTTTTTTTTTTTTCTTAATAAACAATCTACGAAAAACATTATTGTGACTTTGCAGAAGACAAAAAAAAAAAAATAAAAACTGTATTACCATGATGTAACTTTTTCCGTATATATTTGTGGTATTTTTGTGTCAAATATCTTGGAATTACTGAAAACGAGTTAGGGCCTCTGTATTCTTAACCATTGATATGTGCATGTGGTTTGGTGATGTGCTAGTAGCGACTTTTAACGCTTATAACTTCTAAAATAAATATAATAGATAACATAAAGTGACCAAACAAAGCAAAAGGTGGTTTACTGTGTAGTATTTTTCTATATCTTTGCGACAATAGTAATTAAAGGGGTATCCGAGTCGACTAGCACCGGGTTTTTCACCGGTTGCAAAGCCGAGTCGATCTCCCTAGTAAATACTTATATACATATTTTCACCGCCTTCTTTAGAACACAATTTTTTTTATTTATCAAAATATGAATGAACAGAAAAAACTCTTACTAACCAGTAGTATTATACCATTTTTGTATATCAACTTACCATAAATATAATTTTTAATAACACATATGAATGAAAAAAAATTCACGTCACTTATAGCTAAATTTATATACATACATACATATGTACATAAATATTTAAATAAACGTGTTAACATTATTGTATACTTGTTAAACCCAGTCCGCATTGCTAGCTCCAAAAATATTTATTTTTTGCATTGCACTTATTTTAAAATAAATAATGTAAGTTAATTGCTAATTGTTGTTAGTGCAATTTCAGTCTGTCGTGCATCTAATACTTTTTACAATACGATTTTATTTGATATTTTTATATTTTTGTTAAAAATGACCTCTTGCCATAAAAAGTTCCCTATATTTTAACCTCCACACTAAACTTTATCAAAATCCGCTCGATAGTTTTTGATCCAATTAAGTTAAGGAAGACAGACAGATATCAAAGGTAGCTAAACTGATTTTCCGTAAATACCAATAATCTTAATCATTTTACCTTTGTTTACAGATATTTAATAAAAAACTAATTAAATTAAATATTTTTTAATACTGTTGGCAACATGATGTTTTTGATATTTGTACACAGAAAGAAAAATTAAGTTCTAACCCCAAGAATTAAAATCTTAATTTAAGTACGATTTATTTCTGGTTTTCTTAAAACAAGTACAAAACGGGATTGTTTTACAACATCAAGTACAGGACTATTAAAATGAGAATTAACTTCTTAAATTAAGTCTTATTATCTCTCAAAACACAAAACAATCTTATATTGTATAAGACAATCTTATTGTAAGACATTTGCTTAGATAAACTCACTCTTTAAAAAAATATCAAAGGGTAAGTAGTGAAGATACTGTACTATGCAACGATTAAACAAAGTTACGAATTTTTGAAACAAGCGCATCTTTTGATTAATTCCATCTCATTTACACTTAAATGAATCTTGTTTAAAGCTTACGTCAAGTATGGTTTCTTAAATCACGAGTTATTAACTTTTAAAATCAAACTTTTTTCGAATTAACTATTCCTAAAATTAAGAAATTCGCACTTGACACATTCGTTCTCATATCAGCGTTTTGTACTTGTTTTAAGAAAATCCGTACTTACCGTACTTTTGACACCAATAAGGATTGATTTAAGTACGGACTACTTGGTTTGTTTTTTTGAGTGTACAAATTACATACATTAATGCATATTTATTTTATAGTTAAATCGGAAAACATTAAAATTACATTTTATAAGTAGGTTAAAGGTGTCTGTTGTTGGTATAAGGTATACATATACCTTAACAAATATATGTAAATATATAAGGTATATCGATGCCTTACTTCCTCAACCTCGTATCTTAAAAAATACGGCTTTGACTTTTTCATATCAAACGATTGTTTTATGCTTTAACTAAAAAAGATTAGTATATTATTACTACTAATATACATAAATACAATTAATTCCTTAATAATTGCATTTAAACTTTTAACCAAACACCGAAGTATAAAAAGATGAACCGTTTTTTTTTTCTCTTCTGAAAAATTTTATTATTTAAGATACGAGATTGAGGAAGTAAGGCATCGATATATATTTGTTGTATGATATGAATTATGAATATAGGAATTTTGATTTTTACGGTTATTAAAAAAAATGTCATACTTCTAATCTATTACATAACAAAAAGTTATTGAATGCCTGTAATCCTGAGCTGCATTCTTATCTGATTATAAGTATGAAATTTTTGGTTATTGTGTAATATTTTTAATATGACAAATTCATTGAACCTTTTTTTTAAAATAATTGTTTCAAAAAGATTTTGTTTTTTTTTTCGTTTTTAATGATAATTTTAATAATCTCAAGCTTGAGTAATAATATTTCCTAATACATATTTTAAATTTATTAAGGATTGAGTTTATTTTACAAAATTTCTTTTATTATGATCATAAAAAAATAATCTAAAAAAGTATATTTTGCAAAAAAAAAAAAAAAACAAAAAAAAAAAAGAATCCTTCGATAATCCATACGATGCTCCCTGTCATGAATAAGAAAAAAATTCTTGTTCTCATTAAATTTGTATTCCCCTCTAAGTTAAAATTGGTATTATGAATATCCTGTGGTATGTTTTTCCCTTCCATTAAACAGCTGTTCAAAACAAAGTAAGCTATCAATGTACATTTGATTGTAAAAGAGGAAAATAAACGTAAAAAATTTTGGAAATTTATTTATGATTAGTATTTTGAATAAATATAAAAATATTTCGAGGGGAAAAGCATTTACTATAGGAGTTGATATTTATAGGCACGAAATCGATCATACATGTTTAGGTCAAATTTGCCAGACATTTCTGATAGATAATTATACGAAATGTCTACCAAAAAAAAAATTAAAAAAATTTCCGGAAATGTTTGACTGTTTTGTTGGCAGGGTAGTAAAAATTATTTTTATTGTTGTGTATGAATCAGTAAATGTACAAATGAATGAACGAGTAAAACGCACACATTTATGAATGAAATTAAGTGTTCAGCACTGTTGATTGACGGTCTTGCTATTATTATATAAAAAATAGTGACTGACATCCAAATATGTGCTGTACTCTTATATGTTTTTTTTATTTTAGTGAAATTAAAAAGAATTTTAAAACATTTAATCCCAATAAGTTTTTAATAACCTTTTTGCCTATACCAATTTCAAACTAATTATGTATGTATTTTGTTTGGTGCATATTTTTGTATTTGTGACTGTGATTATATGTTTCCAAACATTGCGTTTTCAACATAGTGTAGGGTTTAAGTCTTCTCTTCCTAAAAGTTTTTTTTTACTTGTACTATCAAAATAATAAAAAAAAATTTAAAAAAAATCAACAGGAAGAATTGCTTCCGTTGCGAAATGATGTTTTGTTCATTGAAGTTGCTTTTTTCGATCTAAATCAAGATCGCCGATGTTGTCTTCTTTAATGTTTGCATATACAATATTCCCCTCGTACTACTTTTTGTATACATATGTACATACTTACATACATGCATGCATATTATTTAGATATGTATACGTACATTAAATCATTATACACACACTAAATATACTTGCACATGGGCATGTATACAGTGAGAAAGTGTTTAAAATTATAACTGGTAACGATTTACAGTCAAAGTTGTCCATTTGTTCTGATACACCGAAATGTTTTTGTTTTTGCTTAATTGGAAAGTATTGCGGATATCCGCTATTTTACAATATTGGGATAAAATTAATTCTTAATTGCTAATGAATTTCAATAAAAAATTTACGTTTTGTATAATTTTCACTTATTTATTGCATTTTGTTTGTTTGCCTTATGATTTTTTATTTTTATTTCTTGAAATCAAGAACGATTGTGGTATTTAGCAAACCTAAACAAATCTATATATATAAAAGTGAAACTCTGTGTGTGTGTGTGTGTGTTAGCTATAGACTCTGAAACTGTAAAACCGATCGGGCTCAAACTTTGGTAAGTTGTTGTACACATACCGGGGAGTGTTTATGGATGAAAAAAGTGGGCGGGGCCACGCCCATAAAAAATTAGTTATCAGTTTTAGCTACTTGCACTTGACCGATTTTTCTGAAACTTTGCACACATATCGAGCTGTCATGGCTAAATAATTTCGTGATAAGAAAAGTGGGCGGGGCCACGCCCCTAAAAAAGTTTTAACTTTGAGGTACTTGCACTGGACCGATTTTTCTGAAACTTTGCACACATATTAAGCTGTCGTGACTTTATAACTTCGTGATTAAAAAAGTGGGCGGGGCCACGCCCATAAAAAAAGGCTATAATTTTGAGGTACTTGAATCAGACCGATTTTTCTGAAACTTTGCACACATATTGAGCTGTCATGACTAAATAATTTCAAGATTAGAAAAGTGGGCAGTGCCACGCCCATAAAAAAAAAGGTATCATTTTGAGGTACTTGCACTGGACCGATTATTCTGAAACTTTGCACACATATTGAGCTATTATGACTTTACAATTTCGTGATTAGAAAAATGGGCAAGGCCACGCCCATAAAAACAATTTTAATTTTGGGATACTTGCACTGGTCCGATTCTTCTGAAACTTTGCACACATATTGAGCTGTTATGACTTTACAATTTCGTGACTAGAAAAGTGGGAAATGCCACGCCCATAAAAAAATTATAATTTTTAGGTTTTTGCACTTGATATTCAATTAAAATTCAGAATGCATTTCGATTTATTAAGGGGCGTAGCAACGCGCGCCGGGTTTGGCTAGTATTTATATAAAAGATAGCATTGCTCACTTAAAATTTGCCGCATTCTATAAAATGAAAAAAAAAATGGTGACAACATTGTAATTTTAAATTAATATACAGTAGTAACTCGATTCTTGCACATACTTGATTCTTGCAACATAGAAATATTTTTCATTACGCACTCAGTACTTGCGACATCCGAAAATTTTGAACTCGATACTTGCAACATTACTCTTACGTGCTGCTTTGTTTACGTTTTCTTAGACTGAATACATTTCGGGATAACCCAGTCGTTTTATGCTGCTGATGAAATGTTGTACATAATTTGATTTAGTTTTAAGCTGAATATTGAGAGGTGCGGTGTCATAATAGCAAAGAAAAAATTTACGTTGCTGACAATTAAAGACAAAGCTGAGACTTACTGACGCCGAAGAAATCGGTGACGTGGTACTCAATACGAAGCAAGTTACATCAATATTTGCTTTGAATGGACGGAGACTAAGAAGCAGTGTAGTACTTGACAAGCGACTTCGTACAAAACAAACAAAAACTTTAAATTTCTGTAATTCCAAATAAAATTTGTATCTACTGTTATACGAATGCGTTGAACTTAAGTGTTTTGAATTTAAAAACATATTAAACTTAGATTTTAAACAGATGTATGTGCCTTTTAATTTGTACTAGCCAAGCCCGACGCGCGTTGCTACGCTCCTTAATGAATAAAAATGCATTCTGAATTTTAATTGAATATCAAGTGCAAGAAGGTAAATATTATAACTTTTTTTTGATGGGCGTGGTACTACCCACTTTTCTAATCACGAAACTGTATAATCATGACAGCTCAATATGTGTGCAAAGTTTCAGAAAAATCGGTGAGACATTGAATCTCAATTGAACATATGGTCCATCGAATAGAGTATGCCACCGAAGCCGTGGCGAGCATTTACCCGATATTTTGTTTCACACATATTTCTTACTAGAATAGCCCGGCGCGCGTTGCTACGCCCCTTCATAAATTTTAATCGCATTCTAAATTTTAATCGAATATCAAGTGCAAAGCTAAAAACTATAACTTTTTCTTTATGAGCGTGGCACTGCCCACTTTTCTAATTACGAAACTGTATAGTAATGACAGCTCAATAAGTGTGCAAAGTTTCAGAAAAGTTCGTCCAGTGAAAGTACCTTAATATTATAACTTTTTTAATGGGCCTAGCCCTGGCCACTTCTAATCACGAAATTACAAAGTCATGACAGCTCAATATGTGTGCAAAGTTTCAGAAAAATCGGTCCAGTGCAAGTACCTCAAAATGATACCTTTTTTTATGGGCGTGGCACTGCCCACTTTTTTAATGACGAAAGTGTAAAGTCATGACAGCTCAGTATGTTTGCAAAGTTTCAGAAAATTTGGTCCAGTGCAAGTAGCTAAAACTGATAACTAATTTTTTATGGGAATGGCCCCGCCCACTTTTTTAATCACGAAATTATAAAGTCATGACAGCTTAATATGTGTGCAAAGTTTCAGAAAAATCGGTCCAGTGCAAGTACCTCAAAATTTAAACTTTTTTAGGGGCGTGGCCCCGCCCACTTTTCTTATCACGAAATTTTTTAGTCATGACAGCTCGATATGTGTGCAAAGTTTCAGAAAAATCGGTCAAGTGCAAGTAGCTAAAACTGATAACTAATTTTTTATGGGCGGGCCCCGCCCACTTTTTTTCACCCATAAACACTCCCTGGTATGTGTACAACAACTTACCAAAGTTTGAGCCCGATCGGTTTTACAGTTTCGGAGTCTATAGCTAACACACACACACACAGAGTTTCACTTTTATATATATAGATAGATCCTTCTTTCATAATAAAAAAATACTAAGATAATTCTCTGAAAATTTTTATTTTATTTACAAAGATTCATCTTTCGTTGTGGGCTACCGTTTATTTCATAATTCCAAACTAGAGTAAGGAGTTAATCGAAAAAAAATTGTAGTTGCATTAAGTTAAATAAAACTCAAATTTATTGCCATATTGTACAAATAATTTAACATTTAAATGTTTATTTATTATTTCGTATTTATAAAATTATCGACATTTTTCGAAAGTCCTCCCATTAAGGAATTTACAGTTGCTTCTGTTACCTTTTTGGAGGAGGTGGTAAAATCGGACATGCTCTGGGATACCTTTCCTGTGTTCTTCAATTCCTTTTTTACAAGAGCACAGTACCTTTCCACAGGCCTAATTTCTGGACAGTTAAGTGTTTGCCTCTCCTGGTACAAAAATAACATTATTCTTTGAATACCACTTAAGTGCCTTTTTTCCATAGTGACATGATGCCAAATCAGGCCAAAAATATGTAGGCAATTGGTGCTATTTCAAAAAAGGTAAAAGTTGTTTTCGTAAACACTCCGTGATATAAATTTCTGTGTTTATTGTGTCTGATGCCACAAATGCTTGGCTTCGTTTGCCACAACTGCAAATAGCTTGTTACACGAGAAATTTCTTAGGGAATTTTGTTGGTTTTTTTATCCGGAACTCTTCCTGAACATTACCTCTTTCAGTTGTTTCAGAAGTTGAGAAAAGTCTGCCAGTATGTATGGTTCGTCATCCATTTTTTATAAAATCTGCCTTCAATTTTTTCGCTCGTTTTTTTTGCATTCAAGTTCTTTACCGAATTTCGATCTGGAACTTTCTGAACTTTGTATGTCTTCAGCCCAGCATAAGCTTTGACCCTTTAGACAAAGTTATTATAGCTTTGAATAGATAGAAGTGTTAGGTGCCCTTCGAAACAGTTGCTCGACTTATTTTACCTTATTAGTATCCCTTGGACGTTTTTTATTTCCTGATCCAGTTTTTCTTTCAATGCTCAGGTCTTCCTTTTACCGTTTAATGGCATTTGAAACAATTCCATGGTCAACTTTAAAATTTTTTTCTATTTTTTTAAAAGTCCATGACGGATTTTTTGAAAAGTTTTAATTATATTTTCACCCACTTTTTTTCTCAGTCCATTTTGATCGTAATAACAATTGAAAAGTAATGAGTTTTAAAATAATAGTATCTTACATATACATACATATATTAAAGCTAACGTGGTAAAAAGAAAAATTATTTATTGCACAATTTGAGTTTTATTTAACTTAATGCAACTACAAGTTGTTTTCCATTATTTCACATATCCCTTCAATACCTCAGTAAAAATTTTAAGGATTACACAGATTTTTCGCATACATAAAACTTATTCGCAAAAAAGATGTTGAGATTATGGGTTACCAATTTCCTTGCTTTAAATAAATGCGATCATATTTAATGTGAACAATGCTTTAAAAGGACATTTAGTTTCCAGGCCCCAGTAGGTATTTCATCTATGTATTTATACCATTTGGTTATTTTACATACATTTTTATGATTTTAAATATTTCTATGTATGTACGTTTGTGTAAATATGTTAATGTTTAGTACACAAGCTTAATACCGCACTGTTGTCAAGTGGATAATAGTGTGACGGTGCCAAAACTACAATATATTTGTGTCAATTAAGTTAATTGTTTATAAATTACGTTCTATATTTAGAATTTTTAAACAAAAAAAATGTATTTTCTTTATTTCTCTTTAGTACTCAGCCATTCGTATTGGTCCAGTTGTGAAGCGTGATGTCATGAAGGCATCAACTATGTTGGAACATGAACCACAGTGAGTATAGTAAAATAATTAGTTCTTTAATGACAGCCGAAATCTTATGAGGATGTTGTAATGAGCTGGTATAGTACATTATGACGAGTTTTTACATTATTTGCAATATTTTTTTTTGTTCTTTAATCGGTTTGTGCCTTCAGATTTGCAATACGTAATACCAAAAAAAATTATTTTACACACTGAAAAAATTGTACGACATATTTTGTAATTTAGCACTACGAAAGAATATGTAGTGTCATAAACGACTTGTACTTTTGTAAGGTTAGGTTAGGTTAGATCCGGCAGCCGCCCGAAGGCATAGCTCACTTGGGTCCTCCGAGGGTCCCGTTGTGGTACCGTAGGCACCAACTCCCGTTCGTTTATGTCCTCTAGCCGTCGTTCCTCAACCATCCTGTCCTGTTTACAAAGGTGTGGATCTTTCCCAGATCAACTGCGGAAAGACAAGTTTACTTACAAGTATTCGCTGACCTAGAATCTGGTGTCTCAGGTCCCCGAATGCAGGACAATTACAGAGAAGATGTTCAGTTGTCTCCTCCTCTTTCTCGTTATCGCAACTTCTGCAGAAGTCGTTGTAAGGGATATTCAGCCTTTTCGCATGTGTACATATAGGCCAGTGTCCGGTAATGACCGCTATGAGGTTCCTAAGGTGGATTCGGGGCATATTCACTGCATATTGCATCCTATGCACATCCATGTCAGGCCAGATTGTACTTTTGCAAACGTGCGAACCAATTTTTGAAGCATTTTATCCATTCCTATTAAGGTACCTCCAAAACATGCATTTTGAACACATTGAATGACTTGTGTAGGGTTTTGCTCGTCTTGAAAGACCCATTCAGTAGAGTGCTGTTTACTTTCGGGCTCATACGCGTAGATGCGCGATTCGTCACATGTCACGATGTCAAACACATTTTTTGAAGAAAGGCGATCGTATTTTTTGAATTATTTTTTACGACCAATTGACACAATCCTTTTTGTTGAGCGGCTGTCAAATTATGTGGGATCCAACGCGATTCTTACAATAAGTTACATGACGTTCTTGCAGTATCACTTCACACACATCATCAATGTTTTTTCGACCAACAACCGATTTTGAACGACCTCCACGAATTTAATTCAGTAAACCATCGATAAATACTGGTCCTTGATGTTGCTTCATCGCTAAAAATCGAATTGAGTTTATCGATACACTGTTGTTGATTTTATCTATATCGAAAGTTGTAAAAAATAATTTGACGAAAATTTGTATACCCTTCACCTGTGGTGAACAAGGGTATATGTATATAGCTTTGTCATTCCGTTTGTAATTTCCACAATTTTCATTTCCGACCCCATAAAGTATATATTTTCTGAAAGCTTATAAATAGAGGAGTCAATTAAGCCCTGACCGTCTGTCCGTGTGTTGGTTGAAATCATCTTTTGGAAGCAACCATATGTTCCTCAGATCTGCGTATGGTATCAATCTTTTGGAAATATCCGAATGAATCGCTATTGAAATTCAGCACAATCGCCCCATAACTTTCCGAGATATGAGCGAATAAACACGACTGCCTCAGTTTTTTCCCATATTTTTACCACCAAAATTAAAATTTTTCAGCCATGATATTGGGAGATTTTTTAAATTTAGGTGTGAAAGATTACGTCACGTAAGTGAGCACCATTTTCAGCCTCGCAAAGTTGAGCTCTTTTAATAGCATTTTCCATGACACGAGTCAGAGTATCTGGCTGCAACGCTCTTATTTCGGCTCGAATATTCTGTTTGAGCTGTGCAAGTGTTCTAGGTTTATTGATATACACCTTCTCTTTCAAATATCCCCAAAGGAAATAATCTGGTGCTGTTAAATCCGGCGAACGGGCAGGCCAATTGAATGCTGAATTTTTGGAAATGAAACGTTCGCTAAAAATCTGCCTTAGGAGCTGCATAGTGGCTCGAGCAGTGTGTGCAGTGGCCCCATCTTGTTGGAACCACATCTCTCGATTGTTAGAAAGAGCTGGCCTTAAAAAATTTTGAACCATATCTCGATATCGCTCGCCATTTATCGTTACACCATTTCCATCGTTATCTTCGAAAAAGAATGGTCCAATAATTCTTTTGGACGTAATTGCGCACCATACTGTACATTTAAGTGGATGTAATTGCCTCTGATGAACCACTGTTGGGTTCTCAATACCCCATATTCTGCAGTTCTGCTTGTTTACAAAACCATTTAATTGAAAATGTGCTTCATCGCTCATTATCAGATGATGAATGAAATCATTAGGTTCTCTGGCCAATTCTTGGAAGCGAACTGCATAAATTCTTCGTTCTTGGGAATCTCCTGGCTTTAGTTCTTGCACTAACTGCACCTTGTATGGGAAAAGATGTAAATTTCCCTTAAATATTCTGCGTAAAGACCGCCGAGACTTTCCAGCTCAGCAGGCGCCTTCGAGTTGATGTTTCAGGATTCTCCTCAACACTCTCCATAACGCGTTGAATATTTGCTTCACTAATTACAGAATGTGGTCTTCCGCTTCGTGGAAGATCCCTTTTTAACCCACCAATATGTGGGATTATACCTATGTACATGATGGTGAAGGGTATTATCAGATTCGGCACGGCATTATATTTTGCTAATCCATCCTTTTTTTTTATATCAATATCGTTCCTCTCTGTTGTCTAAAAGCTATTTGTAAAAAAGGTTTAAGGTCACTAATTTTCCAGCTGCCCGCCCTTGTCCCATTTTTTGCTAAAATTTTGAAAAAATACATGGTTCTAAAAATGTGTCGCATGCATTTTTGGGCAATTTATGACATATAATTGTGTAGGCAAAAATCTTTTGCGGACAAGTGCATGATATCAAAATTACATAACATGACCTAAGCCAATATGTATACAGGTAATAGGTAGATTAGACTATATATTTGAAAACAATCATAATTCCGGGATTAGTCACCACTGAAAGTTGGCAAGACAAGTAATTTTAAGACACTTCAAACATAACGTTGAACTACTTAAAGTTATTTGAAATTTTCTAGAATAATTTTAAATCATTAAAGTTTTTTAAACAAACTTAAAAAATTAAAATTTAAAAAATATACATATATTTTATTTTACTTTCCATAAAATTGATTTTTTCACAAATTTCAACTTAGCTAACCCATAAGTAGGCGTAGAACCATTTTCAATCACTCATTTCATACATTGATCAATTATCTAATATATATTTTAAATGTTTTGGTTATCTTATTTGGTTAAAAAGTTATAATTTTTGCAACGAGAAAACCCTAATGGCGCCACTGTGCGCCGACAATGAGATAGACACAGCAAGTAAGAACGCAATTTTCGGCCGTGCCAAATCTGATAATACTCTTCACTATCAAGTAGGTGAAATGCCCACATCGTAGCTTAGATTTAATAATAATCAAAATATTGCTTTATTATTTCCGACCTCTTCTTTGATTTTGAGTTTTTACATAGTTAGCTGTATTCTTCATTTTCATTCGACACCCATTATGAGGGGGTTAAAGGCAGCAAAGCCGTAATTACTATTTTTTACCCATATAACAACCGTAATTTTTCTATGGTCATGCCTAATATTTCGCCCAAAATAGGGCGGTTATGCTGATACATTTCATCATTACTTGAGAATGTTTAGTCCGCAATACCAGCAATGGTTAACAAAAAATTTAGCTTTAAGTCAGCTAAAAAACATTGTTTATATTTTTAAGTGTTAAGGAGTTATCAGAAATAGGTAGCGATAAAATTTTCTTTTTCATGCTGAATGAATACAATTTTTTGTAAACCTTATTAAAAAATTATTAGGATACAAATTTTACAGTTTTATTATTCTTCAGAAATGTAGGAATACTTACTGTCAATAAAATAAGCTATAAATCATAATAATCGGTTGATTTTTTCACTTTGCCAAAAATTGTTACATGAATATTTATGTACATTTGTATGTATTTATTTTTGTTATACCCTTCAAACAGTGAAAAAGGGTATATATAGGTTTGTCATTCCGTGTGAAATTTCTACAATTTTCATTTCCGACCCCATAAAGTATATATTTTCTGAAAGCTTATGAATAGGGGAGTCGATCCGTGTGTATGTTAAAATCAACTTTTTGAAGGCCCCCATTGATCACCAAGACCCGCGTGAGGTATTAAAATATCCGAAATATTCGGGAGCAGATCGGTATTGAAAATCAGAACAATCTGTACATAAACAACTGAGATATGAGCAAAAAACCACGACCACCTCGTTTTTTTTTTTACAACAACACACACCTGTTGAACGTAGGTTCGAATCCCAGTTGAGGCAAAAAAAAAAATTTTTTTTTATTTAATTTATTTTTTTTTTTAATACATACATACATAAACTCAATTTATAATTTTACAATGGTATATTTTTGAGCGGATAAAATCATTATAAAGAATAATGAAACATATAGTATGTATGTACGCATTTATTTAAAGAAAACAAAATGTCACCGCGGCTTTCGCTGACAACGTAGTGTACCTATGTACGCATATTCATTCATACGTATGTTAATATTTCAATAGTAACAACAGCTATAACTTTTATTCAACTTAGTGTGCGTGGTAGAAATACTTATAAACACATACGCATTCATACGTATTGTTAATACTTAAATAGTATTTGTTTTTTATTATACCCGCCACCAAAAAAATGGTGGGGGTATATTCATTTTGTCATTCCGTTTGTAACACATCGAAATATCCATTTTAGACCCCATAAAGTATATATATTCTGAATCGGGGTTTGATTTTATGACGATCTAGCTATGTCCGTCCGTCTGTCCGTCTGTTGAAAGCACGATAGAGGTCGCACCGAAAAAGCTAGGGGGCTCAAATTTTGCCAGAATCTTTCTTATAGACAAGGTTTGTTTGGTATTGAAAATGGGCTAAACCGGAATATTAGGAAGAGAGTTATAGCTCGAAAAGCAAGAGTAGGTCGAAAAAACCGTGTCCTTCGAACATCGAATAAAATGGAATTGTGTCCAAACGCCTTAACGTAGACTCATGAAACTTCGAATATATATTTCCTGGGTGAAGACAATATTTTTCCCCGAAAATTGTCTAAATCTATGCATTAGGAGAGGAGTTATCGATCAAAATGTACGAAAATTTATACCGCACAGTGTATTTTTCGGTATATTTAAAAACAAAAACGTCATAAAAGCAACAATATTGGATATACGACTCTGAAATTTTGCACACTTTGCTTTTTGGTGACGCGCTTTCTTGTAACGGCAAATCAATGTGCCACGCCCACTTTTACGCCCACCTCCCATATAACGTTTTAACTAAAATTCATATAATTTCTCTATTAATAAAGATTTTGGAATAATAAAGGCCTATATTGAAACACCTCAGTTGTACTTATTCGCAAAAATAACTTTGACACGCCTACTATAACGCCCACTTTTCACGTTATCTACCGTTAATGAAATTTAAAAGCTCATAAAACCGCTAAAATTAGAGGTATGATGATAAATTTTGCTACGTTTGCTAAAGGTGCCACGCCCACTTTTACGCCCACCTCCCACATAACGTTTTACCTAAAATTCATATTATTTCTCTATTAATAAAGATTTTGGAATAATAAAGGACTATATTGAAACACCTAAGTTGTACTCATTAGCAAAAACAACTTTGACACACCTACTATAGCGCCCACTTTCACTTTTGAATTGTGTCCAGACGCATAAACGTAGTCATGAAACTTCGAATATATATTTATCGAGTCAAAAGAATATAGATAAAAATGTACGAAAATTTATACCGCACAGTGTATATTTCAAATTTAAAACGTAATAAAACTGACAAAACTATATGTACGATTCTGAAATATTGCAAACATGGTTTTTTGGTCAAAGTCTTCGTTATAACGGAAAATAGATGTGCCACGCACACTTTTTTCTTTAAATTTTTATAAAAATATATTAGTCATATATATTAGCATTTATTCATCTTACACTGCGCCATTTATTGTACTGTAGCTAAATATAAGATAAAGATGATAAGACTCTACTAGCAACTACTAGATGGCATGCTAACAACTTATGCTTATGTTCTCCTGAAATTATGCTCTATTAAAAATGGGAATTTAGGAAAATTTTGACCTAAGTAAAAAAAAATTATCTCTAAACATTATAAACAATTTATTTTCATGTACTAATGGCTAACAAATTTTAAAATTATACAAAACTTATTTCGTTTGAAAATCTTTTAAAATCAAAATGTTATAGAAGTTTAAACATCAAAATCTTACCAATAAATTTCCCGTTTTAGAAAAATGCAGAGAATGTATATTTTAAATCACCCTGTGGCCCTTAAAATTTAACCTTAAATTCACTTTCTTCCTCTTAAATTCATGTAAATTCTCTATGAATAAAGATTTTGGAATACTAAAGGACTATATTGAAATATCTAAGTTATGTTTATTAGCAGAAACTTTATTGACACGCGTATTTTAACGGCCACTTTCATTGAAAGACTAAATTTACGAAAACATTTTACTAGCATCCCGAAGTTATAATGGGTGGTTTTATTTTAAGGGACTATGTTGATTTTGAATAAAATTATTATGAAATTATTATCATTTATTTTTATAATTATAATATTTGTATGCTTCAATTATGTATGGAACAAAATATCGGCCAAATGGCCCCCCAACCTAGGCGGCACACCACGATCCGATAGTCCAAATTTTCAATGACACTGTTGATGCTCGATTGTTGGGCACGATGATGAGTCGAGGTTGCTTGCTCTTTTGCCACGTTATCGTGAAAAACAGCAATGTTTCCCATTCAACGAACTAAGATGGCATTCACAGATGTTTTCACATTTCATACAGACCTGCTTTGCAGACATTTAAATATATTTTACAATTCTCACGATTGTGGACGAATTCGAACGATTATGTTGACCAAAAGAATCACGAAGTGCACAAAATGCATTTTGATTTGAACGCCCATTTTTATAAAAATCTTTAATATTTAAAAGCGTTGCTCGATTGCGTATCTTTCCACGGTTCAAATTGAGTTAGTCTGAGATTGAGAAATGTCAAATGAAATACAAGAAAAAAGTTGAAGTTTAGATGTGGTTTACCTTAAACATGGGCCCTTAAAATTTAACCACCCTCTACAAAGAAAGTGATACATATTTTATTATAAAGAGATTATTCTATAGCGATTAACAAAATAATAAACATTGTGCTTTAAATGTACACAAAATTGGTGGTGGGTATAAAAGATTCGGCACAGCCGAATATAGTGCTCTTACTTGTTTTTTATTCACTTCATTTAGATTGCAATTACCTCTGTTTAAGTTACGAAATAATTTATAGGTTTGTAGTATAGTGGGTGCACCACTAAACTATAAAACTGGAGGTTCGCTGTTCGATACCACTTTCTTTAGTGTTTGCTGAAATTTTGATTTTTATTTTTTTAAACATTTCAATGTACCATGGTCAATATGAGTAGTATATGAAATATCATGACTAGCAAAATACGATGCACTATGAAAAAAAAACTAAACTAAATAAATATCTATTTTTATGTATTTGTCCCATTGAGTACCTAGTTTTTTTTAATTAAACTACATACGTAAATTTATTATTTTACAATGGGATGTTTTTATACCCTTCACACAGTGAAAAAGGGTATATATAGGTTTGTCATTCCGTGTGAAATTTCTACAATTTTCATTTCCGACCCCATAAAGTATATATTTTCTGAAAGCTTATGAATAGGGGAGTCGATTAAGCCCTGTCAGTCTGTCCGTCTGTCCGTGTGTATGTTGAAATCAACTTTTTGAAGCCCCCCGACATATGTTGGACCCGGGTAAGGTATTAAAATATCAGAAATATTCGGGAGTAGATCGGTATTGAAAATCAGAAACATCGGTGCATAAACAACTGAGATATGAGCAAAAACCCACGACCACCTCGATTTTTTTTCACAAAAACAACATTACAACAACAACATACTGGTTAGAGAAAACGTGGCATTGAATCCCAACTGAGCCAAAAAAAACTTTTTTTTAATTTTTTTAAAAATTTTTTTTTTAATTTTTTTTTTTTATTTTTTTTTTATTTTTTATTTAATATATTATTTATATTTTTATTATTATTTTTTTTTAATTTTTTAATTTTTTTTGTTTTATATATGTATATTATATATATAAAAATTTTTTTTTTAAATTTTTTTTTTTAAATTTTTTTTTTAAAATTTTTTTTTTTAAATTTTTTTTTTAAATTTTTTTTTTTTTCGTTTTTTTAACATACATACGTGTACGTATTTCATATGGGATGAATGGTGATACAAGCAACTGTTATTGCATGACTACACGTTGTGAAGGGTATATAAGATTCGGCATGGCCGAATATAGCACTCTTACTTTTTATATATGTATGTTTTTTTTAAGTATGTACGTATTTCATATGAGATGAATGGTGATACAAACTATTGTTATTGCATGACTGCATGTTGTGAAGGGTATATAAGATTCGGCACGGCCGAATATAGCACTCTTACTTGTTTTTAACTATTAAGTGCTATAGAATGAATGTGTTGTGAGCAACTGTAAAGTTTTACTTGTTTCTGAAAATTTACTGTTTATTTTCCCTGTAGCATATTAAAAGAAAATCTACTTGAGTAATACTACTCTTATCTACAGTCTTTGTATTCTTTTCTATTCCTTTCCTTTTCTATCTATTCTTTTGTCAAACCTCATAAGTTCATTGAAAATAACTTTTATACTTTTTAGCTGAAATTAAATCGACTTTGACATTGTGACACTCGTAATAAAACTGAACGTATACAATAGCATTGCATTAATGATTGATTAATTTTAATCTATATACATAAAAGTGAAACTCTGTCTGTCTGTGTGTGTGTTAGCTATATACTTCGAAACCGTAAAGCCGATCGGACTCAAACTTTGGCAGGTTGTTGTCCCACTGATTTGCATTTCAACTTAAAGCGACTACAGTTTCCAGTTCGCCTTGCCTTCGCTATTACCATCAACAAAGCACAAGGACAATCTCTACGTGTTGCAGGATTGATTTTTTAAAATCCATGCTTTTCACATGACCGGCTGTACGTCGCATGCTCCAGAGTGGGAACACCAAAAAATTTTTTTATTTATACAGCAAAAAAAAAAAAAAACAAAAATAGTGTATACCCACTTGAATTACAATAAAAATCAATAAAATATTATTTTTAATATATTCAATTAAAATGCAGAATGCATTTTTATTCATTAAGGGGCGTAGAAACGCGCGCCGGGATTGGCTAGTATATTAACTTTTCGCATAAAGAAATTGAATTTAAATTAAAGGTACATCAATCAACATTTTCTTATGAATATTATAAATAAAACTTCCAACAGTATGTACATATGAATGGGCCACAACATAAATCAAGATTAAAATATAATTTTTGTGCTTACGTTTTCGCCAGACATATCCTTATAAGATTGTGTAATTTTTTACTTAAGTATGGTGAAATTAATATTTGGTAAAAAAAATTATAATCTTGTTAAGCAAAATTTTTTCTGGTACGTATCAAATAATGGTTTGTTTAAGGATTTCCCCGCACCGATAACATCTTTTGGTAAAGTATTGATACAGTGCGCACTTTCAATTGCATAAATAACTTAAGGGCCCCTTTTAAGATATTTTTAATAAAGAATTATTTTAACTACATATATAGAATTATAAACATTACATAAAACTATTTTTCTTTTTTATTGGCTTGAATAAATGATATAACATAAAATTAAAAAATTTTAGATGTTTTCTTATATGTATTTATATCATAAAACAAATAATAAATTATTTTGGGGTTGTCTCGCCCACTATGTCAACTTTCAGCTCATTCTAAAACTTACTTTGCATAAAAGTACTATAGCTCACACAAAGTTTTTAGACTTTAGTAATCGGGATACGCGACAAACATGTTTTAGTTTGTACGAGAGGTGCCACACACCCACTTAAAATTTCGGGAAAAAAATTTCCTTGAGAACCTTACTTAAGCTTAAGCGATTATTTACATTTAACTACGTCTAATTTTGTGTAGTTAATATTATTCAGCTTAAACCCCTGCATACAAATCGATGTTAATATCACTTTTGGGCTTTTGGAATATTTGGAATGAAAATTAAAAAATAAAAAATAAAATTTTAGTAATTGCGTGAATATAATGTGCATGCAATAGAATGACTTAAATATAGACAGACGACATCGATATACTCCTGCTCCACACGCTTAAGTCTGTAATTTATTTTATTTTCATGTAAATATTTTCTTATATGTAAAGTTTCCGGTCTTAAGTTCGATCATCTGGGAATAACTCACTTGTTAAATGCAAGTACATATGACTAACATAAGTACACAATACATTAACAGCTGTTGTTAACTAATTAACAACGCATGACAATTCTAGGTTTTAAAATGTTTTCTTCCTTAAAGTAAAAATTTAACTGTTTTAAAATAAAAAAATACTTTTTTGCCTCATAAAAATAAGATTAAAAAAAAATATATAAAATTATTCAAAACTCAGGAAAAAATTGTTAATAGTTTCTGTATTCTGTATTCCGAGTATAATCAAATTGTTTTGGAATTTTCGTTGCAGTGTTTTGTTTATAACAGCTGTGCTATGCCAATTCCGAACAATTTAATTTCACTTGAAATACAGAACATATATGTATGTACGTTAGTAAGGATTTTTAAATATCGTATTTCTTTAATTCACACATTTTATTCAAACAATCAATGGATCCATTTAATATGCGTCTTCGAATTTGATAAACTCTCAATATCCTTTAATTGTAGTTTTTCTTTATATAACAATACAATAATTTTATTTTGTTTAATATTAAGATATCTCTAATACAATTTGCTTTGACTTGCTTTTAAATTTAAAGATATGCAACTATTTTGGCATTTGATGTCAAAGTTGAAAGAGAAGCACAAGAAATGGCGGATTATTTAGGTGTTAAAATATTCCAGGCCGACATTATTTATCATTTATTTGATAAATTTATGGCTTATCGTGATGAGTTGAAACAAAAGAAGCGTGAAGAATTCCGTTCAATAGCAGTCTTCCCATGTAAACTTAAGGTGAGTTTAAAATAGTATGTACATACATACAAATGTAAGTATATTCACTGCTATCATTTTAACATTCTTCTTTCGACACCAAAAAGTATATATTAAAATTCACATACATACTCTTAAAATTTAAAATATCAATACAATTGATAAATTCATAAGGTACCCTAAGTCTCGTATTGTCATAATATCATAATTTTCCAAAATTTCTCAAAATTGTTTAAATAAATAAATAAACAGTATTGTATTGCTTAGCATCCAATTTCAAAACGTTTTTAAAATGTAAAAAAAAATTCAGATTATGAAAATACAACACTTAGGAAACCTTGTGAATCTGTACTGATATTTTCCATTATAGGAGTTCTTTTAAATTATTTACTTTTTTATACCCTTCACACAAAAGTAAAAAAGGGTATACATATGTTTGTCATTCCGTGTGGAATTTCTACAATTTTCATTTCCGACCCCATAAAATATATATTTTCTGAAAGCTTATGAATAGGGGAGTCGATTAAGATCTGTCAGTATGTCCGTCTGTCCGTGTGTATGTTGAAATCAACTTTTTGAAGCCCCTCGTCATTGCCTGGTAATGTATTAAAATATCATAAATATTTGGGAGCAGATCGGTATTGAAAATCAGAAAAATCGGTACATAAACAACTGAGGTATGAGGAAAAAAACACGGCCATATCTTGTTTTTTACATCAGCAACATACAACACATACATACATACAAACGTGATCAGAGTGAACGTGGCATCGAATCCCAGCCAAAAAAAATTTTTTTTTTATTTTTATTTATTTTTATACCCGCTACCCAAAAAACGGTGGGGGTATATTCATTTTGTCATTCCGTTTGTAACACATCGAAATATTCATTTTGAACCCCATAGAGTATATACATATTTTCTGAGTCGAGGTTTAATTTTATGACGATCCGTCTGTTGAAAGCACGATAGTGCTCGAACCAAAAAAGCTAGGGGGCTCAAATTTTGCCAAAATATTTCTTATACACAAGGATTGTTTTGTATTGAAAATGGGCTAAATCGGAATATTAAGAAGAGAGTTATAGCTTGTAATGCAAGAATAGGTTGAAACAACCGTGTTCTTCCAAGATCGAATAAAATGCAATTGTGTCCAAACGCATTAACATAGAGTCATGAAATTTCGAATGTATATTTCCTGAGTAAAAAAAAATATTTTTTTACTCAAAAATTGACAAAATCCATGAATTAGGAAAGAAGTTATAGATCAAAACGTATGAAAATTTATACCGCGCAGTATATTTTTCGGTATATACAAAATTTAAATGTAATAAAAATATCAAAATTAGATGTATGATTCTGAAATGTTGCAACCATTGCTTTTTGGTCGAAGGCTTTGTACTAATGGAAAACAAATGTTACACGCCCACCTACCAAATAACGCTTTATCTCAAATTCATATGATTTCTCTATGAATAAAGGCTTTGGAAGAATAAAGGACTATATTGAAATATGTAAGTTTTATTTATTAGCAGAAACTTTATTGGCACGCCTACTTTAACGTCCACTTTCATTGAAAGACTAAATTTACCAAAATATTTTACTAACATATCGATGTTATACAAAGAAAGTGATACATATTTTAGTATAAAGAGATTATTCCATAGCGTTTACTGTTAATAACAAAATAATAAATTCTGAGCTATAAAAGTACATCAAATTGGTGGTGGGTATAAAAGATTCGGAACAGCCGAATATAGTCTCTTACTTGTTTAAATATGTTTTTTTTATATATATTTTTTGTATTTTTTTTTTTGTATTTTTTTTGAATTTTTTTTTATTTTCTTGAATTTTTTTATATATTTTTTATATGAAATTTTAATGTGAATCATTTTTATTTTGGCTTAAGTTCATTTACGAATATAAAAGAATATGAACATGTTGAATATAAAAATGTCATTTGATAGGTGAAGTAAAAAAAAATTCAACAAATTTGAAAATTAGTACTATGATTCGTTAATTAAAATTTCATTGAATTGTAACATATATATGATTTTAAATTACATAGTAGTATACCAATAAAGAGTGCTGATCATGAAATCGTAGCTGGTTTCGAAAATGCATTCCACTCGGTTAATATCGGAAATAATTTTAGAAATAATATTCCTGAAAATTATTGCAATTTAATTTAATTTGAATTATAAAATTAAATAACAATAAATGCACCTAAGCCAAAATAAAAATTATTCACATTAAAATTTAATACATAGGAAAAAAAGTTCGAATAAAATAATATATATATTTAATATATATTTTTTTTATTTGTTTTTTATATTTTTTTATATTTTTTTAAATGTTTTTTTTTTTTAATAGTGGGATGTTGTATATAAAATACATATGTTTTTTATATGTATGTACGTACTTCATATGAGATGAATGGTGATGCAAACAATTGTTATTGCATGACTACACTTTGTGAAGGGTATACAAGATTCGGTACGGCCGAATATAGCACTTGTTTAATCTTAATATTTCCTCACTTGTCAATATTTATTTTATTTATTTAAGTAATCACCAACAAATAATTAACTAATTTATTATATTGCTCATATTAAAGAATTTGACAACTAATACTTTTTAATTTTAAATTCAGCAAAAGTGACATGTTATATGTAGAACTAAAAAAAAAACAAAACAAAAGTGAATCAAGACAAATTAGATAAATGTATCTGTACAAAGATATCAATATCAGAAATTGAACAAACATTTCTGTATAAAAATAGAAATAAATAAAATACCTTTGAAATCTGTACAAAATGAGTCAGAAATATAACAGACATGTCGTACAAAAATTTTTCCAGATATGTCTGACAAAAATCCATACGAAATATAAGGCTTCTTCATGTAATAATTGAGGTTGTTATCTATCCGAAACTTTCATTTAAATCCGTTAAGTAATTAAGTAAAGTATCAAAATATTTAAACATACAAACATTCATATTCATTATATTAGTGGAATGAAATTTAAAACAAATATAGACAAAAAACTTCTATAGACGATGTTGGATGATCTGATTTTTTTTCGCCAGTATGTGCAAATGTTGGACACTTGAAACTAATATTTTTTACAAAATATTTTTTCGTATAATTCTGCGAATTCGCCTGATTATTGTAACAAAAGGTAGCCTAATAGCCTTTTTACACTTACTCACATCTTAGCGGAATTCGTGGAAGATGTTGAAAATGAAAAAAACTTGTTTACATTTGCAACATCTTTCATCCTTCATCTGTCATAATATTTATTTTACATGTTTGCGCATATAAAAATTAAAAAAATGGATTTAAAAATTCTGTATTAATTGTATTAATTATTGCCCTTGGAGAGCAATTATTATTACAATATGCAGATTTTGTTAGAGAATGAAGATAATTAAGATATTTTATTTTATACGACATATATCAAGTCCACTCGTTGTGTATATTTTTTGTTTGTTTTTGGCACTTGTAATTTTTTTCTAGTGATGCCATTTTTTTGCAACAATATTTTTTTTTCTAGTGAAGACACTAAAATAATCGAAAGATGTTGAGTGGAACAAAATGATTTAGGAACATCTTTAAAAGATGTTGAGATATGTTGACACACAAACACGTACAATTCATATGGGAAGATGTTAACATCTTGTTGATTTGATGAAAGATGTGAGCAAGTGTAAAAAGGCTATAAGTGTTAATCTAGGTTTTTGTCTTTCTGTGTACCAAATTTCATTTAGTTCCGTTCAGCCGTTTTTAAGTGGTTAAGTAACAAACATACAAAAATTAATTAAGTAGGATATATATTTTTTTAAATCGTACCTGTGGAAATTTTGCAACTTCATTTAAAAGGATTTTAGACGTGATTATGGAAAATACAAGTACAAAGTGGTTTTGTGAATTAATTCTTGTTTCAGGTGCAAATCAAACGTGAAAATATATGTGGAACAGTGTTATACGTATAAACATAATTTCGCTGTACATATTTTCGTTTTTGGGCTTGTTTATTAAGTGCCTATTTTAAAACGAAATAAAGTATTTAAGTTGTTCATAAAGAAAACAACTCATTCTTATTGCACATGTTACTATATACAAAGTATGTGTTAGTATGTACATATGTATAAACCAGATAGTTCCCAACTAGGGTTTGGGGATTGTGGTCAATAATTATTGAGAAATCACAACAATTTTTATTTTTACTTCAGTCAATACGTACATCAAAATCTATTTTCACTTAATAAATTTTTTTATCAAGTAACTTGAAAGCAAATTGTAAAACCCGACAGAATTTTTAATTAAAAATGAATTCAATTAAAAGTTGAATTTATTTTTGTGTATAATAACAAAATTGATAATGAAATCTTTTTCATAAAAAAACGATGTGGGATTATTACAAATCTGACAAATTTAAAAAAAAGCGAAAAAAAAGCCACCATCACTTAAACACCCAGAGTTTGCTTTTGTGGCCATTTCAAAAAATTTACCACAAAAACTGGAAATTGAATTTAAAACAAAATAATTTTACTTTTTTTATGAACGTACACGTTTATGTTATTGTTTCATTTGTTTAATTATCTTATATATATGTACATATATGTATGTATGTATGTATTTATCTAGTAATTTTTCATTCCTTCTTACGGGAATTTCATTGTGAGAAATACTAAACCCTAACTTGAACTTAATTTACTAACAACTCAATATCTACTTTTATTTCCATTCAGATGTGAATGAAACATTCTTATGTGGTTGCTGACGAGCAACATGTTTTGGATCAAGTTAGTTTTTTTTTTATTTATATAAAGAAACAAAGAATGAGGATACTTGTACTGCAATTGTGTTCTATAGGCGGATGTCAGCATTTATAGTAGACGGTTATTATGTATATCTATTGCTGCTTCTGATGTTGTTGTAAGCGTACAGGTGTAAAATGCAATCAACCGGATGAAGATGCATTTATAACCCTAGAAGCATGTCAGAAATTGTGTGAAGTAATTGTATTAACTGAAGTTGGAGCATCGGATGAAATAAGTAGTTTCAATTAAGATAATTATTCTGCTCTTGCAGAGCTCTAAAAATTGACGTTACGTTGATAGTTCATCAATAATTGATATTGTATTGTAAACATGTACTTTTTTTTCAAAAACACATTTGTATATGTGAAAGATGTTTTTAATGAAATTCGATCACCATCATCAAACGTATTAAAGAAACTGACTTTAATTGGGAAAACCTACATACGACCTCGTAAACGACATTATTTAACATTTAAAATAAAATAAACCATTTTGATTTCTCGTAGTAATAATTTATAATGCGTTTTAAGATTTAAAAGAAAATAACCGAAAAGGCAAATACTATTGCGTGTATGTAGTGGGTAGTTAGTTAGTATTTCTTACCAAACAAGACTTTGTAAATGACAAACGGAAATTGATTTGCAATTAACATGATAAACTGCATACGTCTGGTTTTAAATGTTTAATAAAAGATGTGGTCAGAAAATAGTTGAAAAATTCACTACACATCTGTAAAAATGTTAAACTATTTAAATTTAGTGCTATTATTAATTAAATATATATATATATTACTTATGTGTGTTATTTACTTTTTATTTTAGATACTGCCATTATTTATATTTAATAGTCGTGATCCTATTGTCATGGGCGTAATGGTGGAAAATGGAATTGTTAAAGTAGGAACACCGATTTGTGTACCCAGCAAAGAAGTAAGTAAATGTTTTTTTTTCATCTAATGCACTGTATATTTTGCGTTCTTTAAACTAAATACATACATAAATACATATCTTTGTAATAGTGGAAGTAAATAAATATATGAATATACATAAATACGAGTATATTCTGGACTAACTCCTCCCAACCTTCCTTAATAAGTGTGCTGAGCTTTTTCAAACATACATTTTTCTACCAATCTGTTTTAATGTCTGTTTTGGAATTGATAATTTATCATATTCCTTTTAGAGTTTACATATGTAGTTTCAGAGCATGTTGTTGAAAAATAATTTATTGACACAGGTGTGATCGATTTGTTTCGTTTTTTTTTTCTTCAACAGTTTTATTTTCTATATGTTTAGTTTAGTTTTATTTGCGATTTTTAACGCAATTTTATTTTTTATTAAAAGTTATAAGCAATTCATTACTATTGCATTACATATCTATAATTATACTGCGTTATTGCTAGCTGCAGTAAACTGGATTTTAATACAACACAATGTAAGGTTCGTGCCAGTAAAGAATCTTCTTAAAAGAAACAATTTGTAGAGTATTTATATTGGTTCGCAACGTTTACGTAAGCCTTTAACACTATTCGAAAGCAAAAATTAGCCGTTTTAATAATATGTTCTATATAATTTAAAGTGAAAGTTGTAAAAATTGAATATTAACAAGTCAGAGTGTTATATTCGGCCGTGCCGAATCTTATATACCCTTCACAACGTGTAGTCATGCATGAAATACGTACATACATTTAAAAAACATACATACATAAATAAAAACATCTCATTGAAAAATTATAAATTTACGTGTGTTTATAAAAAAATTTAAAAAGAAAAAAAAATTAAAAAAAAATAAAAAATAATAAAAATATAAATAATAATAAAAATATAAATAATAATAAAAATAAAAATAAAAATTTTATAAATATAAAAAATAAAACAAAAAATTTTTTTTGGCTCAGCTGGGATTCGCTGCCACATTACTCTAACCAGTTATCACGTTTGTATGTATGTATGTGTTACTGTTGTGAAAAGACAAACTAGGTGGTCGTGGTTTTTTGTTTATATCTCAGTTGTTAATGTATCTATAAATTACTCTATGGCTGAATAATTTGAATTTTGGTGGTAAAAATATGGGAAGAAATCAGAGGCAAACGTGTTTATTTGCTCATATCTCGGAAAATTTTGGGGCGATTTTGCTGAATTTCAATAGCGATTCATTCCCGGATATTTCCAAAAGATTGATACCACACGCAAAGAAAAAATATGGTTGTGGTAACCATAATCGAAGAGCAACATACTATGATTTAATTGTATGATTATGGTTAAAACATATAATGGTTATCAGTTATCATTATTATGTTTAATTAAAGTATCATTCAATAATCAAATATATGACTACAATTGAAATCGACAATCTTTACTTTTTTACGGCAAATTATTGTCTTTTGCTGTAACATACACATATCGATTGTACTTACAAATTTAATTGCAAGTTTTATACCAAAATTTTTTTAAAATTTTTGTTCATTTTTTTGACATCTCATACTTTTAAAATAATACAAATTTATTCAGCAAGAAGAAGAACAGTTAAAATCAAATTATTATCAAAAAAAAAAATCATAGCTTGATTAATTTGTAATGGTACTGTTGTCTCACCTATTATTTAATGATTATTTGTAATTTTTTAATGCTTTTGAATATAATGTTATTTTTGTCGAATTAGTTTTGTTAAATCATACTATTTTTAAATGATAACCATTTTGAAATTTTTACGAAAAGTAAACATTAAATGATACAATTCAAACAAATGCTTGATTTAAGTGACAAAATATATGATGGAATGAAACAAAAATAACTAAAGGGTCCGCCATCTAACGTTTTTTTTTCAACTAGTGCTTATTTCGTGAATGGTAACACTTAGCTCATGTCTGATTTGACAGAAAATTAGTTTTATCCTTCCGCTGAACGAATATGGTTGTGTATACGCTTGAACAACGCTGGGAAATATTGCGACATTATTGCATTTGGGGCACAGAAAACCCGCACGCATACATTGAAAAGCCGATACACCCAAAACGAGTCACTGTTTGGTGCGGATTTTGGTCCAGAGGCATAATTGGGCCATTTTTCTTCTAAAATGATCAAGGAGTGGCCGTAGTCAATGGCGATCGTTATCAGGCCATGTTGAACGAAGTTTTGTTCACAAAAATTGAAGAGGAGGATATTGGCAACATTTGGCTTCAACAGGACGGCGCTACGTGCCATACAGCCGAAGCTACACTTTTTTATAGCATTTAAAAAAAAAAAAAAGTTATTTGGCGGACCCCTTATTACTTTTTTCGACAACTAAATATTGTTATAGAAACTATAATATGACCGTCGTGATCATGTCGTAACCATGGTTTTTCTTTGCGTGCATACACAGATCTGAGGAACATATGGTTGCTTCTATAAGTTGATTTTAACCAACACACGGACAGACGGTCAGGGCTTAATCGACTCCTCTATTCATAAGCTTTCAGAAAATAAATGTATATTTTATGGGGTGGTCGGAAATGAAAATTGTAGAAATTACAAACGGAATGAAAAATGTGCACCACAGGTGAAGGGTATAAAAACAGTGGGTTAGTACTTTTCTACAAAAAGGTAGTAATACATTTAATTTAAATATTTTCTTTTGCATTTAGTTGGTAAAAACATATTGTGCTAGAGTGTAAATTGATTTATTTATTCCAACAGCATGTGTCAAATTTGTGTGCAACATCCTGAATGGCTAAACAAACTCATTTTACTGCAACCCTTAACAAATTCTTTTGTGTTTCACCTTTTTGCAAATACACAACAACTTATTCGCTCACATATTCCTTATATAGTTTATACATTTCTTAACATTTTTTTATGCCTTGACTACTGCCTTTCGTTATTATTATCCGGTTAAATTATTTATTGGTAATTATGACTTCCTCAATTACCCAAGAGCGCATTGTTTCCCGTCTGTTGTAAAAAAAACACCGGTACATGTGGCTCTAGCTAGTACAAATGTTAGAGAAATAATTCAATGCATTATCTGACATGACACTACTAGTATCTTTCCGCGAATTTGTATGTGTAAAGATAAAAGCGATCCTATGTACTCCTCCATATTATTAATAATGTACTCTTATGTGTGTCTGCGGCCGAATTTCATTTTAATTGAGTTAGCCGTTTTATAAAGAATTTCCCATATAAAAATCTGAACGTAATAGAAATCTTGTTGCACTGCGCCTTGTGATAAAATTAGTATCATATGTTGTTGATAAAACATACATACATACATACATACATACACATACTTAAGCACATAATACACGGCATGTTTTTTACATCTGACTTTAAAATTTGTGAAACATATGTAAATCTGCATGTCTGTCAAAATTGTACTTTTACAGAGAGCCGTCGCTAACTGCTTTCCAACAGCAGAGATTTCTGCCAATGGCTGATGTCACATGTTTTGACAGAAGAAAATAGAGCGCTCTCTATTTATAATTTTGTCAGATGTCTCAACACATGTTTTTTACGGACGTAATGTTTAAAAGGTAACAGACGACATGTTCGTATTTAGAAGTGTAGAATTTGACATATCAAATGTAAAAAACATGCCGTGTATTAGCTGCTTTACCATTACTCGTAACGATGTAAATAAATACAATGTTTTTAAATCATTAAGCCTGCAGTACCTAATTTTTTAATTTGTAGCAAATTAAAACATAAGGTTATGAGCCAAAATTTAAGAATATTCCTTTGATGTTTAAATAAGTGCAAGTAAAAGTACTGTGGATCGCAGACGGTCAGTTCTTCCCATCGATCAGATATGAATGTATGCAAGATTGATAAAAACAAGGTTATCTATCGCGAATGTTTTTTGTAATTCTGCTCTTTCGTGCGTGACGTCACACCTGCAAACAGGTGATTCATATTTTAAGTAAAAATTGTAAAAAAGTGAATAAAATGCTAAAATAAATATTCAATAAATAAAAATCATTAAATAACAAATACCTTTAGATAAACTATAATGCTTTCATAAAATTCATAAATTTCACTGTTTATGTATTGCTTTTGTTAAGGCTGATGTGACGCACATGCGCAGAACGAAAACATTATTTACAGTCAGAATGCGTAATCTTGTTATCATTCTTGGAATGTATGTACCCAAATCATTTAAAATACCGTAGTCGTGTAATTATAAAAAGCGTTTGGTTAAGTGCAATAACAAAAAGTTAAAAGCTTGTGAAGTGATGGATTATAACATTTGCATGCGTACGTAAAAAGTGATTTTCAGTAATTGCCTCTCTATACAAATATACCAAATTGAATCATTTTGCGATAAAATAAGTGATTGTGGCTTGAAGAATTTTATATTAATAGGTCTGTCTGCGTACTTTTCCAGTAGCAAATACTCAGTAAATTTGTTTGGGAGAGTAAGACCAATTTTACTCTGGCGGCTAAAAATATATCAAAAAGTACGCAGACAGTATCCAGTAAAATTTTGCAAGAAAACAGCTGATCGGTGTGTAAACAATTGAAATTACAAAGCAAAAGAGTTTTATCATATGTGAACGCGAAAGTGAATTCTCGCGGTAAATTAAAAAAATGCTAATTTTATCGGTTCTGTCATCTCCAATCCACTTACATTACGGTGACACTGTATATTTGGACGTTTCTAGCATGAAGTAAAATGTTGTTTATTATAATATTTTATAAACGTTAAAAATCAGCACAATTCTAACTACTTACCACTGCCATTGTTAAATTTAAATTTTTATTTTCGTTTCACAAAAATTTTTTCATAATTAGTAAATAAAAACAGCTGTTCAAACTAGTTGCAAAATCTTGCAAGAAGAAATTTCTCCAACAACATTTTGCAAGTTCTCAACTTCCAACTGTCAAAAAATTTTCTTTTTTGCTCTCTCGCTGCAAGAGATTTTGAGTACACAGACAACATTTTGCAAGATTTTGTAACATTTTGCATAAAATGATGCAAAATATGTGTACGCAGACAGACCTAATGGCATCGTCAACTTTGACGTCTAATCCAGCATTCAACTAAAGCGTGTAAACGAAAAATTTTTTACAAATTGATTTACTAATAACTTTTAATACAAAACTAATAATAAGAAAAATAATACCTCAAATTAATAATATTACTTCATATATCTTAAAAGTTATAAAAAATTTACTCTTGATAACGGGCTAGTGCGTAGGAGCGTATTTTACCCTTTAAGCCTCTCATAAGGTTTTGGACACCTTTGCTACCAATTTTTTTAACCGCCTTATTCCATCTGAAGTATAATGTTTTTTGAGTTTTAGCTACTTTTGACGTTTTTCGTAGTATTGTTTTTACTTGAGCCCAAAATTTTTCTACTGGACGAAGTTCAGGACAATTTGGTGGATTGCACTCCTTTTCAACAAATTGTACATTATTTTTTCTGAACCATTCGATGGTTTCGCTGGAATAATGAATTGTTGCTAAATCAGGCCAGAATATTGGGGGCGTAGAATGGAGATTATACAACGACAACAAACGTTTTTGTAAACACTCTTTTATGTACATTTGTCTATTTAATGTACCACGTAACACAAAAGGCTTTGTAAATTTACCACAGCTGCAAATTGCTTGCCACACTAAGAACTTTTTCGCAAATTTGTCAACCTTTTTATATTTAAAAATTTTCCTTACACCTCCTCTCATAAATGCAGTGTAGTATTGACATCCAGGAATTTGTTTGAAATCCTCTTTGACATACGTTTCGTCATCCATTAATATGCAGCCTTTAAAATTGTTGAGAACTGTCTTCAGCAGTTTTCTTGCTCGTTTTTTTGCCCTTCGATCAACTTCAGAACTTCTGTTTGGTACTTTTATTACTTTGTATGATCTTAGCTTAAATTTTTTCTTTACTTTTTGAACATACATATGAGAAACGTTAAACTTTTTTGCCAAATCCCGAGTTGACATGTTTGGTTTAGACACTAGCGCATTCTTCACTTTTAACGCCATTTTATTATTAACAAAACCGGGAGTTCGGCCAGATCCGCGTTTTCTTTCAGTGGATTGGGTCTCCCTGAACCGGTTTATGACATTCCGCGCAGTCGCTCGGGACGTTCCTGTTAGCCTTGCTATAGCTGCAAAAGAGGCATTAGGGTTAACCAAAAAAGTGTCCACAATGTTTTTTCTCTGATTTTGTAATTTTGCTGTTGACGCCATAATCGATGATCAAAAACTAAATTGGTGATTCTCAGTTTATTGCTAACAAATCATAAAGTTTTAAAAGTAACGGAACTTTTTTTACATAGTTTGTTTTCATCACAATATTCGCATCTTAATTTGTAAAAAATTTTTTGTTTACATGCTTTATTTCATGAATTTAGTTATGAAGTAGTAGAAGGGCAATAGAGGAAGATATTATACTGGAATACAACATCCTTCCAACTTTCTGTAAACAAAAATCAAAAAGAAAAAAGAACTACGGAGCTTTTCCCAAAATTAAATTTTAATTAATTAAAATTCGGCTGTGCTGACGTTTATCACAAAAAAATACTAATCGTGTCAATAAATGCTGTTAGATATTGAAATTTAAAAAGTAGGCCAGGAACTTATTTTCCTAACTAAAATATTAATTACAATACAATTTGTAGCCATCAAGTTATCGATAAATTATTTTCAAAACTTAATTTAATTATTTTTTTATATCAAAGTAATGCATTCAAAAATTTCCAATTTATGATTAGTTCTTTAAAATTTTAGTTCATATTTTATGCCAAACGATTGCAATCAAGTCGACTAAGTATGTAACTTTGACGATTATTCTAAAAAAGAATTTAATTTTATAATTAGCCATTTTTAAGTATTAACGTAAGTAAATAACTTTTTTTTAATAAAACTATTATACATATACATTATATGTTTCGTCTTAACTTGACCAAACTGTAGTTCCCTTTCAAATATTTCTTGTTTCTTTACCAAGCCGTTTTTTGTTTGTTTGTTATTTTCTCTCTTCTTTTCTTAAAAATTAAGAGTAAAATTTTTCGGTTGATTGGTGAAGTGATGCTAATTGTACGATAATTTGGAAATCGAGGAATGTTGTTATTTGTATTGTGATTTTTAAAATATATAAAGAAATTCATCACAAACAACTTTTGATGGTTTTGTATAGACATATATCTAACGGCTTTCCAAAATTATCGGTGTGCCTGTTTATATTCTGATAATATCTTTAACCATCATGTATAGTGACCACATTTCAGATTGAATTCCATTTTACTTTTTAATTTTCGACGACATCTTTTATTTTGAATTTTTACAAAGTTATTTGTATTCTAGTTGGCAGTGTCTCTTAGCTTCGGGCACACAGAAACTTCAGCTATCAAAGCCCATAGATAAAAAACAATTATCTCTTCTCTAAGTTACAAATTTTATGTATAAAACAACATAAAAAAAGAACTCTAATTTTCCATCCAGCTTTGCCAGAATGATGATTTTATTATATTTTTGATGATTTTTTCTCAAATGATGATTTTTTATTTTTAGATATGACGATTTTTTATATATGGGTTTTTTCAAATACAAAGAACGTATGATGAAATGCAACGCCTACATATTTCTTAATATATTAAATAGTGTTATAAAACCAAACTATGTTAATATTAATTTCAATAATGAGCTTGACTTTGAAAATAATGGTTTTTTCTATCAAACGAAGAAGTCTATTCAGAAGAACTCAAAACTTACTTCAAATAAAAAAATTAATTTATTAAAAATTATATTTCATTTTATATTTTGTTATGTAATCAAATGCTAAAACTAAATACTAAAATAGCTCTTGTGCCTTGTTCCTTTAACAATTATAAATACCAAAGTTCCTTTTTTGACAGGTTTAATACAAGATTTTCCAAACTTAACTAATGAAAAGGATATTCAAAACTTTTATGACAAGTTAAGCGAACTTTGTCTTGTCAACTTTAAGAACCGTTTTGCAACTCTACAAAATCTTAGTTGTGAAGAATTTCAGTAAAATTTTTCAAAAATTATTCTTACTGACAAAACCTTAGCCTTTCCGATCCTGTTAAAATTTGCCAAGTACTCGAATATGTTTTTCTATTTCTTTCGCAAGCGTTGAACGAATATTCTCAAAACTAAATTTAAATGAAACAAAATATAGAAATGGATTTACCCTTAAAGGTACCTTATATTTAAAAGATTATTTTCAATTAAAAAATATTCCTGCAATTTGCAATTAAAAAATATCAATGCTACAGCTTGCAATGTCGTGAAATAAGCGTTTTAAATTTTTTTTTTTTTGGAATTTAGGAATATTTGTTAACATATCATTTTATTCAAGCGCGGAGTCTTTTACTATATATATACATATTTACTTTAGTTTATTGTTTACAACTGAATTAATTAATTAATAAAAAATAATATAAAAAAGTGTTTGAAAAATATATGTATTTTTTAAAAAAGTTGCATGTTTTACCAATTTTTTTTAAAGCTTTAATAAAATACTTTTACTTACAGTTTAGTTAAAAACGGTAATTGTTTTTTAATATCCAAACGAAAAATATAATTAAAAGTTATCATCACTGATTTGGTGTTTTTTGTAACATACATACATACATACATACCTATATGAACGACAAATAGCTAGACTATTTCAGATTGAAAAAAATAAGCCATCTTATAAAATAATGTGTTAATGAAAAAGTATACACAGGCATACATACATATATGTACATATGTATATATGTATGTTGTTAATTATTATGAATATACTTACATACATATGTATGTATGTGTTGATGTTTGTATGTGTGTGAGAATTTTGATTAAGAATGTTTTTTTTCTTTCGAATCTTCCTGTTCTCTTATTTATATGATTGCTTGCAAGAAGAACGAAGTGATTTTGCCGCTAGTTGAGTGAAAATAAATTTGGTTGTCATTGATCTGAAATTTGTCTCTCCTGAACCAGTTAGTTGTTTTTGCCAGTATAGTCTTAAATACTACTGCTTTCTAAAGGAGAACGACAAGAAACTATCAAACCCGTTGGGCATGTTTTGTTCTTCTTATTATTGTTAATTGGAATCTTAATTTAATCTGTTGTTGTTGTAATAACATACAAGTATGTTTTAATTTCCTTTTCAGTAGCAACTGCAATTATATTCAGTAGTAACTTCTTTATTTTTATTTTTTTCCTTATTCACTCTCCTGACCAATTAATCGTATGCAATTAGTTGTTTCAACAACTATGAATTTGTGAATGAATTTACGTGTAGTATGTGTACGTACGTAATAACATCATTGAAAGAAATTAAAACTTTACATTTTTTAAATTTTTATGTAAACACACTGAGTTTCGTATACATATGGATGTAGTATATACTATCTCTCTTATTCATAAAAATTATCACAGTTTTATAAAAGGTTTATTTATCAAACTGATTTTCTGCGGAAATTTGATTTTTAAACCTTCAATAGAACTTTGATAATTTTGGTGCATATGGCAGATACTGCAAATATGTAAATTGTAAACATTACAAAAAAAATGTTTGATATAGTCACACAACATTCAATAATGAGGTTTTAAATTGAGTTGAATTTAATAAATAGAACAAATAAAACGCAAATAAAAACAAAAATCATCGTGTATGTGTGGAGCTGTAAAATTGTTAATTTAATAATATCAGAAAACATTTTTTATTTTTATATCGAAAGTGTGTTAGTGGTTAAAGATGATTTCGAGCATATGGATACCGCTTATACGGCGTAACCATGTCTCACATTTGAGCAAGGAGACGGCACAAATGTAATGGATCTAATAGAATCAACCCTTGCTTAGTAAGAGCATTTCCCAGTCCATCTGAAGATATCTTGTTAAAAGCGTCCACTATCCATAAACATAGCGACATCGCTGTAGTCGCTAAACGCCATCTAGTTAGTCCTTACACCATGACGTACCAGGATACATGTTCATACATGTCAGGCTCATCCTTCATAAAATATTGCATTATTACGCTAAGGCTGCTCTGTTGTGGTGCAGATTTAATTGGCATACATCCAGAGTTTCCCCGATTGTGGCAGATAAATTTATTCCATCCGCAATTACCATCATAATCACAAAAATGTCTTTAGATATTAACCTCTCCAGTTCTTGTGTTCTCAATTAGCCAAATTTAACCGGTGTTTATTTAGACACTAACTCTAATCCTTTTTCAAGGTTTTAATGTCCGTCATTGCTTTCTTGTCATTCTCATTCTTGTTCCCATTAAAATCCATATAGTTTTCCCACGAGTACTGGCGAAAGGGTATCGATCCGCTCAGAGTTCTATATACGTTGATAAGTCTACATAAAAACTGGATTTCAACAGGTATACAGAGTTTACATACTAACTACCAAGCCACCTCTTGGCTACGCAACCTTGGCGCATGTAATCCCACCTTTGACTAGGGTAGATTTTATAAGAGTCTACAACTCGTACAACATTGGCGTTGGTCTTTAAGACCAGCCGCCCCTACACATAGGGGAAAACAGGAGAACAGATAGATAAATGTAATTATTCGCTTTACATCATTAAACGTAAGCCCACGTATAAGTAATAGTTCTGTAGCCATAAAACAAACACATACATACATAAATACATGCATACATAAATACATACATACATAGATGCAAACACATATGCTTGTGTAAAAGAATGTCAGATATCAGGTTTTTGTAAAAACTAATAATTTTATATAAATATACGTACGAACATTAAACATAAACATCCTTTAGATGTTACTTCAGGGTTTTTTTTTTTTTTTTTTGATATCGGCAATGACTGACAATGTTCCTTTTCAGTACTTTATTTTCTTATCTATTTAGTTGTTATTGTTTGGTTTTCAGTAAAACAGTCACTTACTTCCGTTTCTATTGTGTTAATATTTATTCATCGTGCCATATTTGTCTTCCCAAGTGTATATACATATGCTCGTATATACATGTTATGCATCTACATAAATATGATTACTTATGCATACTGTGAAATTATTTTTACATGCATACATACAGATGCGTGTACATCCGAAAGGGCTTAATTTTAATTGTTTCTTCCGGTTACTTCCGGTTGGTTACATGAGTGTACCTAAATACATCAGATTAATGAATGGAAGTCTTTTTTACACTCCGACTGTCGTTAAGAACAAAAATGTGTGTGCATGAATAAATAAATATGTTTCTATTATTATTGCTTTATAATTTTCACGTACTTTGTAGCTGTTTGTGTACGCTTTAGTTTTATTAGTAGGAAATTTAAAATACGTTGAGTTTTCGATGAGGGTTAAAAACACAGCAACTGGAGATACATATATGTTAAGTATGTACATTAAATATGATATAAAAAATGGTGAATAAGTCAAACTTTTGATTTCCGAAATAACATAATTAAAAATTCCAACAATACGAACCAAATATTTAAAAAAAAAAATTGTTAAACGAACTTTTCAAATAATATAACAATAAAGAATAATTTCAGATTTTGCTTCCTCACAAATAAAAAGTTATATATGTATACTTATAAAAAATTCGTAAATAAGTGCCTGTACATAAAATATATATAAGTAAATGATCTCCACTTCATAAAATGTATGTCTGTCTCTCCTTCTGCCTGTTTGTATAATTGAACTTAATAGGCTCTAAAACTAACTACTTGATGAATTTTGATGAAAATTGGTATGAATGTACCTTGATACCTGGGTCATATACATATAGCATACTTTTTATCGCAAAAAAAATGCCTTATGGTCAAGAGAAAATAGAAAACAAAAATGAAAGTACACTACTTTACCAATTTAAATAAAACTAAAAAGTTAGTAAGAAATAAAAGCATGAACAGACAGTACAGAAAAAAGAATACAACAAATTTACACTTAGGTTAAGTTAGGTTGAAAAGGAGGGGCATTAAAAGCACAAACCATGACAGGTATGCACTTATGCCCAGTTGGCATGTTGTGCGCTCCATGTGGAAAACGGGATTCCCAAACAAAAACCATAAACATAGTTTCCCATAAATAACGGACTAGTCTAAGAACCCAGTCCCCTCAATGTAACTCCTTATGGATCTCCAGTTCGAGTACCCCAGGTATTCCAAGTTCGGCATAGTATCCATTGTAAAATTCTCGCGTCTAATATGCCCAAACGCAGGACAATGACAGAGGTAGTGTACCAAAGTCTCATCCTCTTCCTCGCATGCTCTACATGTTTTCTCTTCAGATAATCCCATGCGAGCTAGATGGATTCTCAACTCCGTATGACCTGTAATTACACTGGTTAGTTTCCTAAGTGTAGGTCTACTTAGTCTCAGAATCTCTTTTGATTTCCCAAGATTTGGGTCACCCCATAGTGTTTTTGTCACCTTACCGACATCAGTGCTTTGCAATTTTCTGACATGTTCTTCCATCGCCCAACGTTTAAGTTCATCCTTAAATCGTTTAAGGGGTTTGGCGTTCTCCAAAGTTATAGTACTCAGAAGAGCTCCCATTTTGGATAATTTGTCGGCTTTCTCGTTTCCGATCTGCCCGTGATGGCTTGGTATCCATATTATCTCCAGATGTTCACAATTTGCATATGAGTTTATCTCACTGTTGCATTGCAAAACGTTCTGGGATTCAACTTTTTCCTTTCTCAATGTCTTAATAACTGATTGGCTATCCGTAAAAATACGAATTGGGGTTTCGCTATTCGTTTCCTTTATCCATTTAATTCCTTTCGTAATCGCCATGATCTCAGCCTGAAAAATAGTGTTGTGATCTGGTAGACGGAAGTATTTGCTTCTATTTCGGCTTATGTCGTATAAGCCCATTCCAGTCTTTAAACCGTCTGTATAAAGATCGATTTCATGGGTGTTTCCCATCCTGATTATCTCATCCCATTCTCCCTCTTCCGGTATTATGGTGATGCAGTTAGTACTCTCATATCTCATCGGGATTTTATCACATGTTAATTCCGTAATATTTCCCATCGGTAAGATATCCGTTATTCTTTGGTATCTGGTCTTATGTTCTCTTATAAGCCACTCATCTATTGCCATTAATCTTGTGGCAGCTAAGGCCGCTTCATATTTTACCTGTATCTCAATTGGCCAAATGGATAATATATTCTCAATGGCCATTGTCGATGTGGTCCTCAAAATATAAATAAAATAATTTCGTACCAAAAAATCTTTTGTGACCACCTTTATTTGTTTCGAGCAAAACTTTTGTCCTTTTTTATGTCTGTTTTGACGTTTCTCTTCTTGAGAGAGCTTAAATTGTTTTAATTTCAATTTTTTTCCAGACAAAGTTGAACATTAATGTATTGTTTGCATTGTAAAATCATTAATTTATTAAAATTTAAACACCCTATTTACAAATCAACTTTATATAACAGTTTTAATTATCCGAACAATTTTCCAAAATGAATAAATCGTGCTGCTGAAAACTCTCAGTAGAAAAATGGGTGATTTCACCTTAACAGTGAAGTTACTAGGACAAAATTTGGAGATTCTCAGTATCGCCGTTCTCCCGTTCTAAAAACCAAATACTATGTATAAAAACTGCCACGCTCTTTGCTTTCTCTTCAATTTTTGGCGACGCTATACATAATCATAAATACGTAATTCATACGAACTCACCCTTGTAGTTTCTCTGGTATGCATGAAAGGTGGGCGTGGCCCATCCTTCCTTTAAAGCTTTAAGAAACACACTATACAAATTTTAACCAAAAAAATCGGCCCGGCCATGTGGTCAGCTATAAACCTCAACATACTTACTTAAATGTATACAGTGAAAGTTCCCGTTGGCGACAGGTATCCGTTCACGGGATAGTTGATCTAAAAAGGTCAGAAAACATCTGGTATTACGACATATGCTTATTTCTTTCTCAAATTCATTTAAGTTAAAAGATTAAAATAAACACATTCATTTAAACACAAATTAAAAATAAAAGAATGAGATAATTTTTGTGCATTTCTTCAAAATTTACGAAATATGAATACGTTGTCATTTTCCGAACCTTTTGTAAAAAGACCCCGTCATCAGATGATAATTCTTTTTTATACATCGAGTTTGAGAATTTCATAAACTACACTGGCAATCAGCTGACCAGTTTAGGCCGCTTTATTAGATACACCTTGATGTCAATGATAGCAAAAAACGGAATTCACACAAAAATACGGAAGATGTTCGTTAGTAGAGTTTTTACTGTATATATTATGGTGTAGGGTATAATAGGATCATCCTTGGCCGAGTATAACTTTCTTTCTTGTTTTAGTTTGGATACTCGATGATCGATAAGAATAATTGAGCTTCTGTCGGTTATTTTAAATATCATTCGTTTCCTCTCTAGCAAATGATTCTTTTATTTTTGTTTTTATTTTCTTTTGTGTTCCAAAATAAATCCGCTTTTAACTAAAATGCGGATGTTGCGATTTTGTTTTGTGTTTCAGGTAATTTTAGTAGCTCTTGTTACAATTGTTATTGTGTGTGCGTTTTTGTTGTCTTTTGTTACATTTTGTATGTTTGTCGAGTAGATGAGGATTTAGATATGTGCCAGCACGTTTTCAAATGGTTGAGCGTTTGTACATACATATATGTATGTATGTGTGAATATGCATATGCTGAAAGAATGTCCGTTTCTAAAGTCGAATTTAATACTTCCTGCCGCACTTATATTTTTATGATAATTTATGTGAAAACACGATTATAAATAGATACAAATATTGTTAAAAAAAAATTGTATACATACATATGTATGTATTTAGTTTTCAGCAAAGTTTGTTTTCGAAAAAAATTTTGAGGAGTTTTTTGTTCATATAATAAATACATATTTAACTAAAATACTCTTTAAAGAGTAAAAAGATACAAGAATTAATAAGTTTCGAATTTGTTTTATAAACTTTGTTAAAATTGTTTACAGTTTTAATTCCCACTGCAAATGAAATTTTTTTTATTAAAATAAAATAAAAATAGACGACATCCGGTTTGGATCAAAATTGAATATTTATGTGTACGAAGCAATATTTATTGAAAATAAATACGTATGGATTTGTTTATGATGCAGCTTTCTACTTGATCATATACATACATATTTATAAATATGTATACATACTCGTATGTATGTACATACAAACATACGTACAAATTCATGTGCAAGCATACAAATAAATACAAAGTAAATGTATTGCCTATAAATACATACATAATGGCCCAATTTGTAGACCTATACTCTAATAAATTTGTGTTACAGCCTGGTATGTTATGGCTTTTAAACGATCTCAGCGAATGAAGAGCTGTAGAATCTATAGTTTAACATTTGTTTTTATTGTTATATGAACAAATTTATTTATTTTTTTTTTTATAAAAAAGAATTAAAATTATAAAATATTGGCTAAATTTGGTGTTGCTGCCACTGCCACTGTCACAGCGAAAAACACATAAATACGATCAGAGCCAATCAACAGGAAGTAGTGACACATGTGTCTAAGTGTTTCCCAGAAAACGCAGCGATACAGAAATGATTTCTGCCCACTATAAAAAGATTTTTGTGTATAGTGGGGGAAAAGTTGTGGTGTTTTTATGTACATACATATGTAAATACATAGATGGAAATAACAAAAAATTCAAATTACGAAGTATGTTTTTTAGTCATATTTCTTATGATGCATAAAAGAAATTTATAAATGTAGAATTAATATTGACACACTATGTCTTTCCACTGTTTGTGGGGTTATCTATGTATAGTATGATACTACACACATCATATGTTTGTATATATGGGTATATTAAAATGAACGAATGTCTAAATGAATTGTATACGTTTAAACACAGGGCAGACCTGCTGCTTGTCGTCAGCCCACCATTGCTGCTGACTCTTAGAAATGGTGCATTTTTTTCCAGCTTTTTAAAAGAAACCATTCAAAACAAGAAAACTGAAAAAAAAACATAATAAAATGTTTAAAATATACCTACTTATAATGGGCACATTCACACACGCGCTCCAAAATAACACATTTTGTATATACAAAATGCATATTGAAATGCTTTCGTATCCACATACAGTGAGGAGCATTTCTGAAAAGCCTAAAAAAGTATATACATGTATTTAAATGAATGAATTATAATACGCAAAATTATAAGATGTAGTGGGCGGGGCCACGCCCATAAAAAATTTTTAATTTTGAGGTACTTGCAATGGACGGATTTTACTGAAACTTTGCACACATATTGGGCTGTCATGACTTTATAATTTCGTGATTAGAAAAGTGGGCAGGGCCACGCCCATAAAAAAAAAGTTATAAGTTTGAGGTACTTGCACTGGACCGATTTTTCTAAAACTTTGCACACACACTAAGCTGTCATGACTTTATAATTTCGTGATTAGAAAAGTGGGCAGTGCCACGCCCATAAAAAAAAGTTCTCATTTTGAGGTATTTGCACTCGACCGATTTTTCTGAAACTTTGCACACATATTGAGCTGTCATGACTTTATAATTTCGTGATTGAAAAAGTGGGCGGGGCCACGCCCATAAAAAATTAGTTATCAGATTTAGCTACTTGCACTGGACCGAATTTTCTGAAACTTTGCAAACATACTGAGCTGTCATGACTTTACACTTTCGTCATTAGAAAAGTGGGCAGTGCCACCCTCATAAAGAAAAAGTTATAGTTTTTAGCCTTGCACTTGATATTCGATTAAAATTCATGAAGGGGCGTAGCAACGCGCGCCGGGATTGGCTAGTAATTTTATAAAAAAAACTTCTAAAAAGATTTTGGTTTATTAAAAATTATATTTTTTGATTTGATTGAGTGCGAGGTTGATTCCATTGTTGTAAAATGGATAGTAACCTTGCTGAAATTAAGGACAGTGAATGTCAGGAAGGAACGCATTAGAATTCGGGGAAGGGTAATCGAAAGGTTGCCCGCAGGGAGGACTTTATCATCTTTACCATACTAACGCAAGCCATGGATGCAATGCTGGGATTTCTGTCGTTGGACTTATTCAAAAGGGAAGAAAGCTGCTAGATTAGCAGTTATAATGTAAAGCGATAGTACATGGTATCACTTTGGGTAAAATTTGGATCGTAGGAGAATCCTGGACTTCGTACATAAAGAGTATAGGAGGATTCAGATGTCGATGTAGCGTATGAGTCAAGTTGTCCAAAGGTTACATAGCAGACAAAGGTCTTTCAATGGATAAACTCTGCAAAGGTGGATGAATATAGCCCTTTCGTATCCAGCCTTATATGGTATTTAAAGAGCCTCGTATCAGGGGTGCAGTGAAGGCAGTAGGAGCACGATAACTGTACTGGTTAAGTGTGTTGGTTACGGGATATGAAAATTTCAAATATCATTTGAAAAAGATGCAAATCGATAATGATGATGTTTGTAGAATGTGTTTGGATTATGCTGAAACAGCAACGCATGTAGTAGGCTAAGGCAAAAAATATATCGCTTTTAGGAAGGTACGTTCCTGTTAAAAGAAAAAAAAACAATTAAAAATATTAGAAAAAAGTGTTAAGGTAAAAGGGTAAAAAAGGGTTTCCGAGTATTTTAAATATTAAATATTTTTTATACAAATGTTTTCTGAATGTGGTAATATTTTTTAAAACCAAGATTATTAATATTTCAATTAAATATATATTTTTTTTAGCTTTTTTGCTTTGTTTTTGATAATTTAAATAAAACCAGTTAACCGGTTATTTTTTAATTTGGCATCTATTCGGAAAAACTTAAAATTGGTTTTTGAAAAAATTAAAAAAAAAAAATCTCTTGAATTTCTGATTGAATTTCTTTCGATATGGAAGGCTGCCAGATATTTCTTATATTTCTTATTTTAAATAATAATATTAAACATTTTCTGTTATATGGCTTAGTTGAGGTTTAAGTTTAGTTTAGGGTTTCTAAAAACACCCAGATAATACTCATAACTTTTGCTGCTTTTTATTTTCGTTTTTTTTAAGATTCAAAATTGTCTATTTGTTGTTCAGTTGTAATTGCTGTTGTTGTTTAAAATTTACTTTATTACTACGTTATTGTAAATAATATTTTCTGGTTTGTTGTATCTACACTCACACATCTACCGCCCACAGGAAGCTTAAAGCTTTTAATTTCCTGTCATAAGAAGTAGATTGTACATGCATATTTACGTTGGTTAAAGAAAATGTTGAGATAGAGTGTTAGTTTTTGATGTACAAAACAAGAAATGCCATTGTAGGTTTCTTTCGATTTTTTAGTCACAAAAAAAACTAGTCATAAATTTACATTTATAAAGTAAAACATAAACAATAAAACATACCTGGCAAGAAAGTTAATGTTCGAAGTTTCGTATTTAGGGTTTGAGGTTCGAAAATTGTTTGATAATAAATGTATTGAATTTTTTACCCCCACCTGAAATGATTTGGAATTTAAAAACAAACAAACAAATACTATTTTTTGATGCTTCTAACTAATAAAACAAGTTAATACAGTCGAATTGTGTTAAGCGAAATTTGAAAAATGCAGAAAAATTTCTTCGCAAATTTTCATAATAAAAACTTCGGCTAAATAAAAACCGTTTCATGTAAACGAGCTGCCCACTTTTTATATAATTTTTTAAAACGAAGACATAAAATATGACATTAGAAATCAAACAAATATCTGTCGTTTTGATGGGGAACCGCGTATGTCCATTTCGGTAAATTTTGAGTTATTGACGCCTTTTGATGGTTCTTAAAATTTATGGAAAAAGATGGACCAGTTTCGATTGTTGTAACGAAATAACGTAACTTCTTCAAAAAGCGTTTAGCACTATCGAAGTATGTCGTTATACGTTTTTGCCTGCTAACAAATTACACTGGTCTGCAGCAAAAATCGCCTTTGAATGAAAATATGTGGACTGCAGAAATTTTGATTTTTCAAGTTATGATGAAATATACGACATAACTGCCTTGTTTTCGGCGAAATAAAAGGCATGTCCATACAAAAATCTAAGGCCGATAGAAAAAAATTTAAAGCGGATTTGAATTTAGCGCGTTAAAATCGTTCGTTCGTTTACTAAAAGTTTTTACTTTTTTTTTACTGGACTCTACTGGATTGTTTAAGTTTTATATAGAAATTTGTGTAAACGAACGCAATCCAGTAAAGTTTAGTAGAAAATAGTTAATACATTTGAGTAAACGAACAGAATACGACAAGGTTTCAATAAATTTCCATTGTGAATATTATACGATTCGACAACGCAATAGACAATATGGCTGTATGTTTTAAAAGTGGTATTTGTTGAATTATTTTACTTTATTTTTTGTTACACAATAGCATGGAGTCATCCCTGGACCCAAATTTTTTATTTTTAGTATAAAGTTTTGTAAAAATAAATTCAAAATAAAAATGGGATTTTTTGACAAATTCTTAATTTAAATATCAATCATATATTAATACATATGCACATAAACTTGTTTTTATACCCTTCGCCTGTGGTGCACTAGGGTATATAGGTATATAGCTTTGTCATTCCATTTGTAATTTCTACAAATTTCATTTCCGACCCCATAAAGTATATATTTTCTGAAAGCTTATGAATAGAGAAATCGATTAAGCCCTCGCCGTCTGTCCGTGTGTTGGTTGAAATCAACTTTTAGAAGCAACTATATGTTCCTCAGATCTGTATATGGTATTAATCTCTTGGAAATATTCAGGAATGAATCGCTATCGAAATTCAGCACAATCGCCCCATAACTTTCTGAGATATGAACAAAAAACCACGACCACCTCGTTTTTTTTCACAATTACAACAACAACATACATATATACTGGTTAGAGTAAACGTGGCATCGAATCCCAGCTGAGCCAAAAAATTTTTTTTATTATTTTATATATTATTTACATTTTTAATTTTTTTTTTTAATTTTTTAAAATTTTTTTTTTAAATTTTTATAAAAATTTTTTTTTTAATTTTTTTTATTGTTTTTTTTTTGTAATTTTTTTTTTTGGAAACATACGTAAACTCAATTTATAATTCTGCAATGGGATGTTTTTATGTATGTTTTTATATGTACATATGTACGTGTTTCATATGAGATGAATGGTGATACAAACACTTGTTATTGGCTACACGTTGTGGTATATAAGATTCGGCACGCCCGAATATAACACTGTTACTTGTTTAAAATCTTAATTTTAACCTACTTTTTAAAGTTTTTTATAATTAAAGAATAATTTTTAAAAATTCAGGGAATTAAAATTGTTTGTTTACTTTAACTGCGGGAAAAAATGTTTCGCTTGACTCCGAAACCCTAGATGTTTTACAACGTTTGCTAATACAGCCCACCTTAATATGCAAAAATGTTTGTTTTTTTTTAATTAAATGTACACAATATAAATAATTTCTAGAAATTCCCAAATATATGTACATATGCCTGTTTGTATGGACGTATGTATATTAAATCTGCCATAAACTAAGTATAGTATATAAAAAAGAAATATGCTGTAATTGTTGTTTTTATTTGATTTTAGTTTGTGGACATCGGTATTGTGACATCGATTGAATCGAATCATAAGCAAATTGATAGTGCACGAAAGGGTCAAGAGATTTGCATTAAAATTGAACCCATACCCGGTGAATCGCCAAAAATGTATGGCAGACATTTTGAGGCGGATGACATGCTTGTCAGCAAGGTAAGTTCTTTTAATTAATAACAGTGCACAGTGGGACAGAATATAAATATTTTCGAATTAACTCAGCCATTTATATGAACACAAAATTTAACATGGATATAGCAGAGGAGTATTCGAGTTAAAGTCTCAGATTAGAACTCTCCATATTGCTCAAAATATATCAGTTTAGACTTCTAATATTTTCCATCGATTGCTAGTTTCGTTTCGCCTAAAGAGTATTTGGATTCTCCTTGGGTCCAGCTGCGATAAACAGCGGATACGTTTTACATTCTTACATGCATAAAATGCGTGTGCAGTTTTGTGTAAAATATTACATCAACAATTATGTAAATTAAAAGAAAATTTAAAGAGAAAAAGAGAAAAAAGAGAAAGTTTTAATAAGAACGCCAAGCAAATATTGCGTGTATTACTTTTGTATAACATTTGTACAATATAAATTGTTTTAAAGTGTTGGCAGCATTTGGATTCTGTGTAAAAAAACTGCTCATCTTTTTAAGGCCAAAAACGAATCAAGCCAAATTTTATATGGCCTACTCTAAAATTAAGCATATCCCTAAAGAGACCGAAACAAATAGTAGTCGGACGGAGGAAAGTCTGGCCTACATTTCTTTCTAAATAGTCTAACAGGTATTGCAGCATATGATACAGCTTTATCATTATGAAATATTAATGGTCTACCCAGATTTTAGCAGAAATTTTTAGTTCTAACAAATACAAAAGATAACAAATATAAATAACAAAGAATAACTTTAGGGCTATGGATATTTGGTATTGATTCAGCGATCTCATACGCTGCAGGTTATCGTTATAGATCTGGGGCCGAACTACGGCATTCAATATCGATCGAAATTTTACTCGAACGATCGAGTTCGCTGTGCTTTAGGTATAGAGATTCTAAAAAGAATTTTAAAATTTCGATCCCGTTCGAAAGCCGTAATTCGGCTCCTGTTTGAATGCAAAAATAATTTTCTTTTATAGCTTTCAAGCACCATTTTAGGCATGCAAAATTGTCTTTCGTCTTCAATTTCCTACTTTTGTATCAATTTTGCTGCTCCCAAATGTTTTTAAATTACTGCTTTACTAGCTGCCAACGAATTTGCAAGCTCTTGTTGAGTTTGACAACAATATTTAGGAAGAAATGCTTTCAATTCTTGGTCTTAAATCTTTTTCGGCTGTCCTTGACGATCTATGTCGACTGTGTGATTATCACTACTTCTGAACCACACCAGCCATCTCTCGCACGCTCAAACCGATAGAACACATTCACCATTAGCTTCAGTGCACTTCAACGAAACTTTCCAATTCAAATATGATGTATATGACGCTTTGTTGGTACAAAATCTTTGTTGTTTAGACTATTACATTGAATAAATCAGCAAGAATAAATCACAGATGTGAACGTAGCTTAAGAGTCAGCAGTGCCAAAATTAATCACTTTGTTAATTTGTTGTTGAGTAGACAGAAAATTTTGCAAAAACCAAAAAATAAAACTTTTTTATTCAAGTTTATATTTTTATTAAAATAAATCCAAAAAATTTTAATAATTGTTTTGTTTTCTTATTTATTCTTTTCATTGCTAACAAAACACACACCTACAGAATTCGTAAATTGTTTTCCTAAGGCCAGTATGCAATTCTGCCAAAATTTTAGGTTGCATTATTTTTTTGTTTGTTTTTGTCTTAACTGGAATTCGAACCTACGTTCATCCAGTTTGTATTGGTGTGAAAAGACGAGATGGTATAGGTGTTGTCATTATATTTCAGTTGTTTCAATTCATTTCATTTTCAATACCGATCTACACCCGAATATTTCTGATATTTTAGTACTAGTACAAAGCTGAAAGGAAATGTGTGCGGAATTTCTGAGATTTTTTTCTAACCTTACGTTGCCACTAGCAAGCATTTACTTGCAAGTAGTGTATACGTATTATTAACGAAAATTACTAAGAAAATTTCAATCGAACGTATTCCTTGCGTTTTGTATTGGATTCTAATAAGAATTCTAGCATTTTCGATCGATATCGAATGCCGTAAATGCAAAAAAAAAAAAAACAAAACAAAAATAATAAATAAAAAAAATACATAAATAAATAGCGCTACTTCAATTGTTAACTAGTAAACCAATACTCACTATTGGATGTTACCTGTAGACGTATAATTTTTTAATAATTTTTTTTTTAAATTGATATTTATATTAAAACTTACATTCTTAATTAATATCTTTGCTTTTTCTTAATATTCTTCATATAAATAGAAACATATTTATGCAAAAAACTAACTGAATTATTTCCCACAATTGTCTGAAATTTTACACGCGAAGAAAAACCATGGTTACAACACGATCACGACGGTCACATTATTTTTTCTAAAACAATATTTGGTTGTCGAAACAAGTAATAGTTGTTTTTGTTTCATTTCATCATACATTTTGTCATGATAATCAAGCATTTGTTTGAATTGTTTACTTTTCGTAAAAATTTTAAAATGGTCATCATTTAAATAACATATAACAACCAACAAATAGCCGTAAAAAAGCAAAGATTGTCGATTTCAATTAAATAGCAGCTCTAAACTGCTCCTTGTATCATGTGCCATGTGGCACTGTCTTATTGAAACCACATACCAACCAAATTTCAAAAAAGTCAGTAATTATAGCACATTGTCTTCATTGACTGTAACGTTCTTGAAGAAGTACGTTCCAATAATGCTGTCGGCTCACAAAACGCACTAAAGTGCATTAGCAGCTCTAAACTGCTCCTTTTCACACCAAATTCGGCAATTGTTTTTGAAGACTTACCTTAAAAAAATCTGTTCGGTGGGTCGATAATCACGACCATAAAATGAACGTTATTTAAGAAACACATTTCTAGCATCGCCCGAATTTTAATAATAAAATTTAATGATTAGCAAGCGGTATTCGCTTTATAGCCTATTCTTAGTGAAACAGAAAACCTTACTGTGCCAAACCAAATATCAAAAAAAAACACCCTTTATTTCTATACGGAAAAATTACTAGGCGAACTTGTGTAGAAAAATCAAATATCAAAAAAATATATAAAAAAAAAAAAATATATGGATATGCAAAAAATTAACTGTCAAAAATATATTGACCAAACAATTATTTGAGCATTTATTATTGTTTCAGTTCAGGGAAAAAAATATGGGCAAACTATAATGACATTCCTGTCTTACCCTACGTTGCCACATGCAAGTGCAAGTGAAAAAAAATCAATACACTAACAGGTTTTTACTAACACAACCACACTTTTGCTACCTGCAGCTACTCAGCTTGCAAAGAAATTTTTAAGCAAGTAAAATTTGTACACTTACAACAAGTAAAGTGACAAGACGAAAAACAGTGTTGTCGAATACCGAGTTTTTTGTTAACTCACTACACGCATAGAAAAAGTATGGTTGTGGTAACCATAATCGAAGAGCAACATACTATGATTAAATTGTATGATTATGGTTAAAACATATAATGATTACCAGTTATCATTATTATGTTTAATTAAAGTATCATTCAATAATCAAATATATGACTACAATTGAAATCGACAATCTTTGCTTTTTTACGGCAAATTATTGTCTTTTGCTGTAACATACACATATCGATTGTACTTACCAATTTATATACCAAATTTTTATACCAAAATTTTTTTAAGTTTTCTCATTTATTTTTAAATTTTCTTTAATTTTTCACAATTTTTGTTAATTTTTTGACATCTCAAACTTTTAAAATAATAAAAATTTATTCAGCAAGAAGGAGAACACTTAAAATCAAATTATTATCAAAAAAATAAAAACAAGTAACAGTGCTATATTCGGCCGTGCCGAATCTTATATACCCTTCACAACGTGTAGTCATGCAATAACAATTGTTTGTATCACCATTCATCCCATATAAAATACGTGCATACGTACACGTTAGAATAAATGTGGCATCGAATCCCAGCTGAGCCAAAAAAATTTTATTTTATTTTATTTAATATATTATTTATATTTTATTATTTTTTTTTATATTTTTTTTAAATTTTTTTAAAAAACTTTTTTAGAAAAATTTTTACAAAATTTTTAAAAAATTTTTTAAAATTTTTTTTTAAATTTTTTTAAAATTTTTTTTTTGTAGTTTTTTTTATTATTTTTTTCTTATTTTTAATATTTTTTTTTTTTGTAATTGTGAAAAAAAACGAGGTGGTCGTGGTTTTTTGCTCATATCTCAGAAAGTTATGAGGCGATTGTGCTGAATTTCAATAGCGATTCATTCCTGGATATTTCCAAGAGATTGATACCATATACAGATCTGAGGAACATATAGTTGCTTCTAAAAGTTGATTTCAACCAACACACGGACAGACGGACAGACGGTCAGAGCTTAATCGACTCCTCTATTCATAAGCTTTCAGAAAATATATACTTTATGGGGTCGGAAATGAAAATTGTAGAAATTACAAACGGAATGACAAAGCTATATATACCCTTGTGCACCACAGGCGAAGGGTATAAAAATCATAGCTTGATTAATTTGTAATGGTACTGTTGTCTCACCTATTATTTAATGATTATTTGTAATTATACCCTTCACCTGTGGTGCACAAGGGTATATATAGCTTTGTCATTCCGTTTGTAATTTCTACAATTTTCATTTCCGACCCCATAAAGTATATATTTTCTGAAAGCTTATGAATAGAGGAGTCGATTAAGCTCTGACCGTCTGTCCGTCTGTCCGTGTGTTGGTTGAAATCAACTTTTAGAAGCAACTATATGTTCCTCAGATCTGTATATGGTATCAATCTCTTGGAAATATCCAGGAATGAATCGCTATTGAAATTCAGCAGAATCACCCCATAACTTTCTGAGATATGAGCAAAAAACCACGACCACCTCGTTTTTTTCACAATTACAACAACAACATACATACATACATACATTAAAAATTTTTCTAAAAAAATTTAAAAAAAATATAAAAAAAATAATAAAATATAAATAATATATTAAATAAAATAAAATTTTTTTGGCTCAGCTGGGATTCGATGCCACATTTATTCTAACGTGTACGTATGCACGTATTTTATATGGGATGAATGGTGATACAAACAATTGTTATTGCATGACTACACGTTGTGAAGGGTATATAAGATTCGGCACGGCCGAATATAGCACTGTTACTTGTTTTTAATGCTTTTGAATATAATGTTATTTGTGTCAAATTATTTTTTTTAAATCTTACTATTTTTAAATGATGACCATTTTAAAATTTTTACGAAAAGTAAACATTAAATGATACAATTCAAACAAATGCTTGATTATTCTGACAAAATATATGATGAAATAAAACAAAAATAACTATTACTTGTTTTCCACAACCAAATATTGTTGTAGAAACTATATATGACCGTCGTGATTATGTCGTAACCATGGTTTTTCTTTGCGTGTATAGAGCAGTTTATAAGAGTACATGAAGCCTCTCGCATACAGGGACGAGCCACAATTAACAGCTGCCATTAGCGATATACCGACTAAAATGCTGAAAAAAATTATGCCAAAATCAGAAAGCGGACAACATTAACATGGAATAAATTTTGCAAGGAAAGAAATGGCAGGCATCAATTTATCTCCCTTAATAAATATTTCATACACTTTGCAAATTTTTTGTGTTTTTTTGTTGTTTCAATTTGCAAAACACAAACGTTTAAAAAATTACCTGATTTTGCCATTTATGCTTATACAGCTGTCATATAAAACTTATAACTATTTAACAGGGTTGTATTTTTGTTCAAATAATTTTGTATTTTTTTTTTTTTACTATTTAAAAAAAATGTTGCAATCGCAGAAGTTTACTGTTTTGATTGTTTACTTTGAGTCCAGTCTATTTTTCTCTCATAATTACAGTGCCTCCTAACTTAAGTTATGTTCACATTAGGCAAATTGTTGACAAAGTATATGCAACCACTAATGTCAATGCTGAAAGACCGATATTGCTTAAAGGAGGCTTGGATTAGTTTCTGCCAATTGCAATATCAATTCATAGCAATATGTTTTAACTATATTTAGTGTAAGTATTTATCAAAAATAGTGGTAACGTGTATTTTGACAAATGTTCGCCTAGTAAGCCTAACAGTGTTTTTTATATTTGAACTTACTATTTCAATTCTGTCTAAAGTAGTTTATCTATCTTGTGACAAATTTTATTTGAGCTGCTATGAAAAGTTTGCTATATGAAAAGTTTTTAAAATTTTTGTGCCATCATCATATATCATATAGAGTGTTGATGTTATTCTAAAATTAAACCGCATAATTTATGTTTAGATTTAAGGTATTTGTTTTTATAATCAGAACGAACTGTAGAGTTTACGTTACTCTTCATTTCTACCTAAAATATACGAAAAAAAAATCACTTTATTATAAACTATAACGACAATACCCAATTCAAATAATTTAAACATTTTTAAAACGTTTTTATTAAGAAGTTTCTGTTTAATAAAGTTATTGACGTCACTATTTACCTTCTGCAATTTTTGTTTGTTTTGTGAATGTGTATGTGAATTTTTACACACACTCTACAGATGTACATGTATACATATACTAGTATATAAACGAGTAAATTGGTATATTTAACCGAATATAAGAATGAATGACTTTGTGTATGACACATTGACCCAGTTATTTTCTGTCTGTATATACAGTTTGTGCAAAAAACAACATTGTATATATGTATATAGATTCTATTTTTAGATCCTATGACCTACAAAAGTAAATACATACATATTAGCTGACGTTATTATATTCCGCTGAATGAACCAAAAAAATTATATAAAAAAGGTCCTTATTGCGTTAAACAACATTGGGAAATTGCGTCATAATTGAAAAGTTTGGAGCTCTTTCTTTAACATTTCTCCATTTCAGGATATTTTTGAATATTTACTTTTGCATGTAGCCTTCACACGTATTTCTTACTTAAGTTTTGAATTTTTTATTTTTTTCTATTTTTAGATTTCTCGCCAGAGTATTGATGCATGCAAAGACTACTTCCGTGATGATTTAATAAAGGCTGATTGGGCTCTAATGGTTGAGTTGAAGAAACTATTTCAGATTTTGTAATTTAATTATAAATATCCAGAGACCATCATGTTGAAGCAAAATGAAACCTGTCGTCTTAAAAAAATTAACCAACCAGAGAAAATTATTTATTTAATATTTTTCTCTATTTTGAATAGAGAATAGAATTTCAATTTCAAGCAACTGTCCCAATAAAAGTATGTTTGATGTAATATGAATTTTGTCATTTATTTACTTAATGAATAGAATTTTTTATTTTGTTTTTACAGTTTTAATTTGTTGGACTTTGTATTTATTTATTTAAATAAATTTATTAGATTTCTTATTAAAGTTTAAATAAAATGGTTTGTATTAAAAAAAAAATGTACATAACTATGTACATATGTATATGGGCTAATCCTGCGTTACGGACGTTACATTCGCACGCAAATTTGCTTTGTTAAGATTGACACAGCGGGCGTTCGCATTGGAATATTTTCATGAAATTTTTTGCAAAATGCAGTTCTTTGGGAGTTCTTCAAAACTTGTTTTAAACCTAAAGGTTAACTGATTTTGAAAAAAAGTTATGCTAGCTTAAAGTTCCGTTACGGACGTTACAAAAAATGGAAGTCGATTTTAAGGCTTATGTGCATTTACACATTTTTTTTAGCGAATTTTGCATAATAAACAAAAAAATTCCATACACAAAAATTAATTGGAATATATGACGATATCAAGCCTGCTTAGAAAAGAAGTCTAAGTAGTCCCGTTAAGCAAAAATCTTAATTTTTGTCTGTTACGGACGTTACTTTACGGACGTTACACTTTTTCCATTAAACCAAATTGTGTATATAAAAAACATTCATGTATTTAAAAATCTTTTTAACCTTGTAACTATTAATTTATTAGTTACAAAAAAATTATAGAATATTTCACTACTCTTATATTAGCTTATATCCATTTATTTATTTGTTTATTTAACTGTTTAACATTGTATCTTAAGCTTAATAGACCCAGCTCTGATTTAAGAGCTGGGATATTTTTTACATTTATCCGTGTTTTTGATATTTCGTCGGATATAGTTTTGACATAATTTTTACCAACGTAAATTAAGAAAACGCCATTTAAATTTTTTTTTGCTAATTTGTGAAAATGTCGAGCGTTTTTTAAGATGAGATTTTGGGCTTTTACTAGTTGCCAAACTTTCGCTTAACAACAGTGCCAACTCCGTCCACCACTCCTTTTCCTTGCGAAGTAGCAAAAAAAATTCCTAATTTTTAACGGAAAATCTAGTACGTAAACATTGCATGCATGGGCGTACCGCCAAATATTTTAAGGGGGACATCGGGGTTGCGGTTTACAACATGGTTATTAATTACTAATTATTGATTTTTAGGAATTATTTTAGGTTTTAGAAGAATTTGAAATTCATCTCAATTTAAGTTGCAGATTGGGGGATCGCATGTTATTTAAACACACTTTTTGTTACTTTGAGGTGAAGTTTTTGGGTATTTTCATGCCGTTACGGACGTTACACACTTTGTCATTTATATTAAAAAAAAGTGTAATAAAGGTTTTTTTTTTTTCATCAGATTAAAGTGCATAAAAAACTCTGTTTATAAAGCTAGTTTGGAAAACAAAATTATTAAAATTCATTCTGTTAAACTTAAAAAACCCTATTTTCCGTTACGGACGTTACACACAGTGTACCCATTTTTAGTTCAAATTGTTAATATATATTAGATAACTAACAAATATGATTTGTATCGCAAATAAAAGAAAATTAAGCAAATTAAAGTTTTGCTAAGCACTAAATACTGAAACGACTGTTTTGTCAACTTTTTTGACCGTGGAAAATACCCTTTTTTACAAAAATAAATGAAAGCAAGAGGTACGTTTACGTTAGCCTCTGCCAAGGACAAACAAACCACCGTAAAACCTTATTGCTTATATATTTTGAAGCTTGAATATGTATCCTATTATTCCATTAACAAACATTTGGAATTTGGGCAACTTTAAATTTTTGCTTCTGGTTTAAAAATTTTCGGATTAGCCCATATGTACATATGTATGTATGCCTGCATGTGCATAGTACATATTTATTAATTTTTTTAATAACCTTTTCTTCAATATCGTATGACGTCATTCGCTTAAAGAAAAAAGTTTGTTCAATGCAAGCATAAATAGATGTACGAACGTATGGCAAAAAAAAAAGTTCCTTTACCGCCAGCCAAAGGATATTGACCTACATAAATGATGTTGTATAGTTACATTGGTTGGAAAGCATGTCCGCAGTAGAGATTATGTATGTATATATTACCCAGGCATCTCATATATATAGATATTATATACACAGACACTTTTATATATATGGATTTATGTATGTACGATACATATACATACATACTTACATAAATACATACATTTTTGTATAAGCGATTGTTTGGTATGACTGTATGTGTGTATTTGTTTTTATTCATTTAACAAGGCTGACTAAAAATGTTGAAAACAACATGCGCATGCTTTCATTCATAAAAAAATACAACAAGAAGCAAATTAAAGAAGAAAAACTATGCTAAAATGTGAATGAACTTAGCTGCACCAACCAACCTTGCCACGAATGTTTCAAGTAGTACATTCATACATACATACATTCGTTTATACGTAAATTCGTATGTATAAATGTAAGTATGGATCTGTGTACAAATGTATGCAGTATGTAAAAATTCACAAATCAATGAAAAGAAAAATGAATGAAAAGTGCACATATAGAAAACTTGCCACCAAATCAAATGAATGAGTAAGTGAATCGTTGGTTTATTGTTGTAACATCCATCCATATAATACAAGCGAACACACCCGTATATGCATAAGTAACATACATACATACATACATACATACATACATACATAGATATGTTTGTAGCTAAGTTTTTTGTATACATTTTATAAATCATTTCAATGAATGACGTGCGTATATATGTATGTACTTGAGAGAATACTTGGATTATTGAATATACATATAAACTTTGTTGGGTTGTCGACGACGACGTGTTGCCAACAGAAACAAACCAACAATCGCGTCTGCCTGCATAGTTATTTGGGTCATCTTTGAAAAAAAATAAAAATAAAAAAATGAACCTTGTCGCATTGTTATACACCACTAAAAAGGACTACATATACACAATAATCAGTGTAAGACTTATTACAAACTTAATATTAAAATTGATAGTATAAAATACTTCCCAAGTATGTGTATGACGCAAGTTTTGTTTGTCCCAAAAATCGATTAACACCTTCAACTTATTATTACTACATCGTGTGTAGTAGCTTTTTTAATTAAATGAATTAATCGTTTTATGTATTTTTTTATAAAAATTTAGTCAGTAAACAAAACAAGTAATAACGTTAATGCCGATCAAACCCAACCACATTTGTATAAAATTATTTGTATTAAATATTCATCGTGAGCTTTTTTGGAGTTACCATGCAAACAACGCGACAGACCCATATAAGCGTCTTAGGCAGTCTTCATCAAAAAGAGAGGCAATTAAAAAATATGTTTGAGTATGTTGTGAATGAAATTTTGGTGCACTGGCGGAAATTTCGTGAATAATGTTTTCGATATACATACATACATATATACATCACTGTTTGGATCTGGAAATTTTAAGATTGTACCATATTAATAGTGAAATTGTACAAAATAAACATTGATTGTGCAAACATTTTGCAAATACCAAAAATAAAAATATCCAAATAAGAATTAATCATATTTTTGTTTTCAATACATACACAACAAGTAGCACAAACAAAAATAATAAGAACTTTACTTTGAACCAAGGCGAATTCAATAAGGTGAACTCGTCGCTAAAACAACTACAAAGTGAAAAAATACAAACGTGTATTTTGTTAGTGTAAAACAACACGATATGTCAAAAATACATAAGAATTTGACAAGTGGTCCCTAGAAGTAGTCAACAGTTGATGATCAGCTGATCTAATAAGTTCACCTTATTGAATTCGCCTTGCTTTGAATGTTAAAAACTACGGCTCATATTCATTCAGAAATTAAGTACATTTTAAAAGATATAAAGTTTACTTATCTCAAAAGTTAACTCTTGGTTTAAAACAAATAGGAATGTATTTTAAACGCAGAAATGCATTTTAACTAAATTAATTTAACACAAACTGAAGTTGTTTTTAAGGTAGTTAAAATCACTAAAAACAGCAGTTTTAAAAAAGTCATAAAGTTTTTGCAAACAATCAAATTGTTCGAATCAGCTTTCATATCCCTTGGTTTCTTCTACAAAGCATTAATAATTGACAAACTGTCACATGATAGCAAACATACATACATATATGTATTTGAAAAATTAAGATTAAAGCATTAAACACATAGACGACAGCAGGCTACACAGCTACACGACTACAACGGTAGTAAGCTGCAATCGTTGCCGTGTAGTCAGCTTCTTATTTATATATGTAGAAGACGACAGCAACAGCATTTTATTAAATAAATGTAAATTTTAGTGGTGCCAATTAAAGTATTTCACTTCATTTAAAATAAAATCGCTTGTAAAAGTACGTATATCAATTACAAATTTAAAAACAAATAAATAAACCTTGTTATTTTTAATGTAAACAATTATTGAATCGATATATAACTTTTTAGTCGTCTTTTTCTTGTAAATAAAGTTAGGTATTTTTAATCTCATAAAAATTTAAATTTTTTTGTTATATTGGCATCACTGAATCTGCTTATTGCCGCTTAAAAAAATAGAAATTAGCATAACTGGGCGCCCACGGAAAAATGTTGCCGTGCAGTCGTGCTGTTGTGATGGCTTCAAAATAATCGTCTATATAAGCGCGTTTATTTTATTTTTGACATATTGTAGTCGGCAGCCTGCTGTCGTCTATGTGTTTATATCATAACTGTGCTATTTCGTGAATGTTAACACTTAGCTCATGTCTGATTTTTGCCTACGCAAAAATGTTGCCGTGCAGTCGTGCTGTTGTGATGGCTTCAAAATAATCGTCTCTATATAAGCGCGTTTATTTTATTTTTGACATATTGTAGTCGGCAGCCTGCTGTCGTCTATGTGTTTATATCATAACTGTACTATTTCGTGAATGTTAACACTTAGCTCATGTCTGATTTGACAGATAATTAGTTTTGTTCTTCCGCTGAACGAATATGGTGTGTATACGCTTCGCTAAGTGAGCCTTCGATCGACATACAGAAGATGCCGATTTTGCCAAAAAAAAAATCATCTTTTCAGATGAAGCTCATTTTGATTTTAACGGTCTTGGCGGATATGTAAACAAGCAAAATTGTCGCATTTGGGGCACAGAAAACCCGCACGCATACATTGACAAGCCGATACACCCAAAACGAATCACTGTTTGGTGCGGATTTTGGTCCAGAGGTATAATTCGAAAATGAGCAAGGAGTGGCCGTTACAGTCAATGGCGATCGTTATCGGGCCATGTTGAACGAATTTTTGTTCACAAAAATTTAAGAGGAGGATATTGGCAACATTTCATTTCAACAGGACGGCGGTACGTGCCACACAGCCGAAGCTACACTCGATGTTTTGTACCCTGTTTCAAAAAAAAAAAAAAAAAAGTTATTTGGCGGACCGTTTATGTAAACAAATATTAATCATTTAATTATAATCCTACTAATATAATATAATTGTGAATGTTTGGATGTTTGGACATTTGTTACTCAATCACGCAAAAACGGCTAAACGGAACTAAATGAAATTCGTTTAGAAATGTTTAGATATCTTCTATTCAATCATGCAAAAAACGGCTAAAAGGAAATAAATGAATGTAGTATTATTTATATTTTCTAAGTGAATCTGGAACTCAATCACGCAAATATGGCTGAGTAGAATTAAATTAAATTTGACAAACATATAAATAACAACCTAGATTAATACTAAGTCTACCTTTTATCCCGATAACTACGCAGACGAAGTCGCGGGCACAAGCTAGTATCAAATAATGTGTTCTTCAAGGTGCCGCTATTTTTATACCCTTCACACAGTGAAAAAGGGTATATATAGGTTTGTCATTCCGTGTGAAATTTCTACAATTTTCATTTCCGACCCCATAAAGTATATATTTTCTGAAAGCTTATGAATAGAGGAGTCGATTAAGCCCTGACCGTCTGTCCGTCTGTCCGTCTGACCGTCTGTCCGTGTGTATGTTGAAATCAACTTTTTGAAGCCCCCCGACATAGGTTGGACCCGGGTAAGGTATTAAAATATCAGAAATATTCGGGAGTAGATCGGTATTGAAAATCAGAAACATCGGTACATAAACAACTGAGATATGAGCAAAAACCCACGACCACCTCGATTTTCTTTTCATAAAAACAACATTACAACAACAACATACATACATACAAACGTGTATACTGGTTAGAGAAAACGTGGCATCGAATCCCAGCTGAGGCAAAAAAATTTTTTTTTAAATTTTTTTAAAATTTTTTTTTTTAATTTTTTTTTTAGTTTTTATTTAATATATTATATATATTTTTATTATTATTTTTTTTTATTTTTTTTTTTTAATTTTTTTTTTATTTTTTTTTTTGTTTTATATATATTATATATGTATATAATAATTTTTTTTTTTTAATTTTTTTTTTAAATTTTTTTTTTTTAAATTTTTTTTTTATTTTTTATTTTTTTTTTGTTTTTTTTAACATACATACGTGAATTTACTGTTATTGCATGACTACACGTTGTGAAGGGTATATAAGATTCGGCACGGCCGAATATAGCGCTTTTACTTGTTTTATTTGTTTTTTTTTTTCACGTCATAATTTGTAACATTGTTTCATTGTTCTGGAATTTGATTTTAATGATCTATTTAAAAAATCGCTGAAAAGTAACGAATAGAAAAATGAACTCCATGTTAGACAATAAGGTTTGGTAACGTTTTAGAAAATATAAACATTTTTTAAATTAATATTTTTTTGATTTTTCATCCACTTGAAATTTTTTTAAATAAAATAATTTTATATTTTCATTAGAAAATTAAAAAATTACTTGAGCCAGACTTAAGCAATAAATACTGACGTAAGCAAAAGTAGAAATTTAAAAAAAAAATTAACTTAAAATAAGAAAGTTGTACCAAAAATATATTGAGTGCACCAGTGTATCACTAGACTTTCGATTGTACCAAATTTGGTACAATTGTACCACAAATTTCAACTATGATATACATCCATAAACATATATGTATGTATATACAGAAAAAAGTTTATATGTATGTTAAAACATGAATGAAATAACGAATAAATTAAATGTTAGAAAAAATTTTCTCTACTCTTAACATTTCAATACAGATAAACAATATAATAAAAAAATATTCAAATTGTAAAAAAAAGAGAGACATAAAATTACTTAGTTGAAATCTTAACTATTTGTTTTGTTTTATCATTAAAAACAGCGACAACGAACTGCATGCTTAAAAGCTGTCTTACCATTGAATAAAATTATAGTTTCTTACACTCTTTAAAATGAGTTTTGCTAACTGTCGTGTTGTGTAGATTAAATTAGAAAAAGTGCTCGAGCGCATAGCGTGATGAAGTATTATCTAAAGTATACTCCAAAAAGGAGTAAGTAAATTCCAAATATATGGAGAAAACGTGGTCAATTTGAAATTCCGTTGTCATATATCCTAGCTTTGCATTAGTGATATAACGGATATTTGCATTCGAAAAATTTATGAGAATATCAATGCATAACAAAAAATTCTTAATATAAATAACATTAGATGGAAAAATTTAAATAGTTTGGAGCACTTTATTGATTTTTAACACAATCGATTAAACTCTTACGAAACTCTATTATTCTATCTGTTATTAAACTCGATTTGACATACATACATACATAACGCACTCTGTTGTATTACTGCTGCCAGCACTGTCACAATGTTTACGATCTACAATGTTCTACAAATTTCTTTAATAATACTAGTATGTTCTTGAACCAAAGGTACGTAACGCGGCATATTTATATATGTATAATGGTTACACTAGTATGCTTTAGAACCACTAAAATAAATAGGCTCTTTTTATGGCAAGGAGCAAAATGCTGATAATCGCCTGCAAAAATTTAAATCAGACTTAATCTGTAACAATATTTAGAAATATTACAAAATATATACTCAATTCTCAATACTCAAAATTTTCGTTTTCTCCGTTGAACAGGTCTTTAGAATAACTAAATACTAAATTTATATCCGACAAATATCCTAAAAGTCGATTGTATTAAAAGGAAACAGGAAAAGAAACACTTTATTCCAGAAAAGAAAACGGCATAAAGCTCGAGGTACATAAAACGCTTTAATGTGGCAACGCTTTTGATGCATTGTAAGCTTTTGGAGCCTTAATATATTACAAGTTACATACTGCGCTTTATTTTCATCAGCTGATTAGCTTGTGCTAGAAAGTTCTTAACTAGTCGTAATTCAGCTCTGGGTTGGTCAAGAGCTCGCGCTTCGTTGTTATTATCGTTGTCGAATAAGGCCGTCCTTTTCATCTGGCTTCTAGCGTCTCACTCTCACACTGTACCGCGACACAGTTATCCGGATTCTCAAATAACCACATGCAGAATTTTAAATAAGAAGTCGAATTCGGAAATTCCGGTTTCTTATACGAAGCTATAGGTCGATTGGCAGTTACTGCAAAAATAATTGGTGATGGCAGTTTTGTTTTCTGACAGCCAAATAATTGTCTAGTGCTAGAACCTCCATCTTTTTTTTTGTGTTATCGCAATGAGATAGGCGTAATAATAAACACAAAAACTTAATTTTTATAAAATGTAATTGAAAAGAAGGCACTTTCGAATGTACCCCTGGCCCGGCATAAGAGACAGAATCAAATCAAACACTCTTATCTTGAATTAGAAGTGAAATTTTTATTCCCATGAAATTTTCATTAACCTCAAAGTGAAAATTGTAATTATGAGTTTCCTGTGGAATTTTTGTTCACTTCATTGAACAGCTGTTCAAAATTAGGTAAACTATCAATACACATTGAACGAAAATAAAAAAAGGAAGCAAAAACATATGTATTTGGGGAATTTATTCACGATTTGTACTTTAGGGAAAATATTCTCGACAGGGGTGAATATCTTCAAATACGCCTTAACTTTTACAAAGTCTGATACAAGTTTTAACTTATAAACTTAAACAAAATATATTTGGCATGAAATAGTTTCTTTAAAAACAAAATAATTTATCACATTTTTGTTTAACTTATCATACATACATATGTATATACATGCGTATATGTTACTAAATGACGTCATTTTTGAAAAAAGGGAGAACAAAAAAAATAATAAAATATTATCCACATAGAAACAAACTGTAAAATCAAATGAAATTCATTCACAAAAATGTTGATTGTGGAACTAGGTTACCGCAGCATGATGTTGGGTACTGTCATGTGGATTCCATTCACGTATACATACATAAATACATGTATATAACAACAGCACCACATACATACATAAGTTATAAACATTTGTATGGATACCAGGTGAATAAAAAAATGTCCTTTGACTATGAATGGGGTTGAAAAGAATGAGATTGTAAGAGAGTGTATATAATTGTAAGTATGTACATACACACACACACACACACACACACACATACATATGTATGTATAAAATACAAGGATACTTGTGACAAAAGCAATAATATTTATTTATTTTTTTCATTGATAAACACAAAATACAGCGTAAAAGAATAATCAATGAAAATTCGTTTATCACTTGAAATAACTAAGATTTTTTAAATATTGAACTTCAAAATACATACATGTAAATTACTTTGAATATTAATTATTTTTGAGAAAAAATTACTATTTTTTATTTAATTATTCTTATTTTTGTCGAACTAAAAAAACCGCCCTGCACGATCCAGTGAGGGTATTTATGGAATATCTCTTTTGATAGGATGAGAAATGCTCTTATTAAGCGAGGGTAATCAAAGGTTGTCTGCAGAGAGGTATTTTATTATATTTGTTGTGGAACCTAACCTTAAGACTGGAGGCAATAGGCATACACACGATAGGGTGTGGCAATTTTAATTGGTGGCTTTATAAAGGAGCTAATACACGGCATGTTTTTATACCCTTCACCTGTGGTGCACAAGGGTATATATAGCTTTTTATTATTTATTTTCTGAAAGCTTATGAATAGAGGAGTCGATTAAGCCCTGACCGTCTGTCCGTCTGCCCGTCTGTCCGTGTGTTGGTTGAAATCAATTTCTAGAAGCAACTATATGTTCCTCAGATCTGTATATGGTATCAATCTCTTGTAAATATCCAGGAATGAATCGCTACTGAAATTGAGCACAATCGCCCCATAACTTTCTGAGATATGAGCAAAAAACCACGACCACCTCGTTTTTTTTCACAATTACAACAACAACATACATACATACATACATGTAAAAAACATACCAAACAAAAAAAATTACAAAAAAAAAAAATATTAAAAATAAGAAAAAAATAATAAAAAAACTAAAAAAAAAAAATTTTTTAAAATATTTAAAAAAAAATTTTAAAAAAATTTTTAAAAATTTTTCTAAAAAAATTAAAAAAAAATATAATAAAATATAAATAATATATTAAATAAAATAAAATAAAATTTTTTTGGCTCAGCTGGGATTCGATGCCACATTTATTCTAACGTGTACGTATGCACGTATTTTATATGGGATGAATGGTGATACAAACAATTGTTATTGCATGACTACACCTAGTGAAGGGTATATAAGATTCGGCACGGCCGAATATAGCACTGTTACTTGTTTACATCTGACTTGTCAAATTCTCCACTGCTAATACAAACATGTCGTGTGTTACCTTTAAAACATTACTTCTGTAAAAACACATGTGTTGAGACATCTGACAAAATTTTAATTAGAGTGCGCTCTATTTTCTTCTGTAAAAACATGTGACATCAGTCGTTGGCAGAAATCTCTGCTGCTGCAAAGCAGTCAGCGTAAAAGTACAATTTTGACAGACATGTAGATTTACATATGTCTCACAAATTTTAAAGTCAGATGTAAAAAACATGCCGTGTATTATAGCCTTAAGACAGGCACTCAGGGTAACAGAGGCATGGTCCAGTGAACAGGGACTAATCATTAATACTGGAAAATCAGATGCTAGGCTCTTCACACCTGGAATTATCATGTTGAAACAAGAATACAGAAGCAAAAAAGGATTTTACATCAGTGTAAACGGGTTTGCTGTCAAAAGTTCAAAGGCTGCACTAAGGGTTTACACTGTGAAGGTATACCATCAAACACTTTCGCATCTCTTATATAAGTAATGACCGAAGCCCTGTTAGGGGACAATTAGGCGATAGATAGTTGGATGGGGTTCAGAAGATTGTAAGCACATCGGTATATGAAGTGCAATACTTACCACACCAACGTAAGCAATTCTAAGACTTATTGGACTTGTTTATAGGGAAACGGAATGCAGAGCGATAGCACATGATATTTAAGTGAAATTTGTAGCATAAGAATCCTATTGGACCTCGTATATAAATTAGTTAGAGATACTCAGATTCAGATGGAGAACATGAGTCGAATCAAAGTGATCGAATAGCTACATGGTACGCACATAGCGGATCGTTCAATGCACAATGAATGCATGTATGACATTACATTAATGTCATTACTGATGGGTCCTTTATAATCGGGTGTTGCTGTACCTTAAGATGATTAGTTTGCTGCACACGTTAGATCATCTGCTGTAGTATCGGGAACAGGGGAAGAAAATTCTCATTGCGTTTAATAACCAGTCGATTATAAAACGCATGCGACGTACGAATGTAAACTGATCTTAGGCTCTTAAGTGTATTTTAAAGCTCAATAGACCTGCTGTTGCAAATGAAGTGATGCTGCTGCTGATGTGGGTTAGGGAACACTTTGGCATATATTGGAATGAACTTGCGAAGATGAAATTGGTAGCAACATTCTGTGAACGAGAACCCAGAATTGGATCAATCAATATCAATTTTTTTTTCGATATGACTAATGTTTTAAGGGCCATTGAGCTCGAGATAAAATTAAAAAGGTTACCCCAACGTTAATATTGAAAGAATTTATCACATTTATCGCAAAAGTTGAATGATTTTTTCGAGCTTAAATTTTCTAACCTTAAGGCGCATTAACTGAGAGCTAGTGAGATAAAAAATTCGCTTTGTTCAACTTTACTCTTCTTTTTTTTTCTTTTTTGTTGGATGCTATTATTTTTCTGGGAATATATCACAAGATCAGCTATTAATACTCATTTCCTTTCCAACATTTAATTAAGTTTGTGATTTTTCGTCATATTTGTTTGTAAAATTTCAGACTTGTCTACATGTCGTACGATTTTTATTATATAAACGATAATGTTTACATATGAATTTTAAGGATTACATTCAAAAAAAGACAATTAATTAATAAAAGAATTTAAATTGTTTAATATGACTTTAATAAACTAACGAATAAATCATTAAAATAATTCTGTGGAAGTTTGTTAAAATATCTGTAGTCGAAATAAAAAAAATTCAAGACGCTTCAATCGGTACTAATCAGCGTTTTTCTACATAAAAAGGCTAGTATGCAGTGAAAAGAGAATTTTTACTATTTCTACACGAAAAATTAAAAAAAAATAAAGGAATATGGATTTTAAAAAAATTCGATTCTTTGTGACACTAATGCGCGCCTTGCTACAACCTTTAACATACAAAATTAATTTTATTTTGATACAGTAGAATCTTAAAAAAGTTAATCAGAATTTCGCAAGGGGTATTAACTTTTTTAAGCGCATTTTTTTAGTCGAAAAAAGGAATAAATAAAATATGTAAAAAAAATTTAAATGTAATACACAACTTTTTTAGAACTTCAACAGCAAATTGTGAAGATGGACAACTTTTTTAGACGACTGACGACTAACAAGAACTTCAACAGCAATTTTGAAGATGGACAACGTTTTTAGCAGCTCCAAATAATAAGAAAGTTCGGGAAATACCATAATCTACAAAACAAAAATTAAGATATTAAGTGATCAAGCTGCCACTATTATCACTGAAACAGCCGTTGTTTAAAAAAAATATGTACACGCTCTAAAAAGTTAACCGAAAAGTTAACTTTTTACAGCTACACGTTGATAACGAAAAACTGTTAACTTATCCGCGTGTTTAACTTTTACGCGAGTAAACTTTTCAAAGATTCTACTGTATTTTCTTTTTTGTTCTTCTGTAATTTTTTGAATTTTGACATATGTTGTTCTGTTAAAAGTCCACAGACTTAAATATAAAGTGGAATCTCCCATTACCGACACTTCATTTAAGCGGATATCCTTTTGAACGTACACTATTGGGCGGTGCCGGCAACGTCCTATAAAAAAAAAAAAAGCATTGCACTCTCTTCACCGGACATTTCCCTTGTACGGACACGTTTCAATGGTTCCTTCGGTGTCCGCTTAAGAGAGATTCCATTGTATATGTGTTTTCTCATAATGAGGCCAATTACTTATTACACAGTTTTTCCAAATCTATTCTGTTCCATTTTCAATGTGCATTTGAAAATGGTAAAATTTACCTGTTTTTTCCCCCACAAAATCGGATTAAATTTTGAAAAACATTTTTTAATCTGTACCTACCGTTATTCTGTCAAAATCTGAGTTAAATAATATTTGTTAAGTTGCCGCTATACGTCAAAGGTATCAATCATATGGAATTTAAACGTGTTGCTTGTCATCTTTTGAATTGTGGTTAATTATATAAATAAAAACTTTTAGCAATTTTCACTAGGTCTTATTAAAAATTTTAATTTGAATTATATCTGTATTTTCGTCTATTCTATGGGGAAAATAGGGCTTTTGAAATTCGAATCACAACCTAAATGATATTACAGATGGAAGATGGCAACAATTGTTGCCCGTTCATGGTGACCAGAAAGATCTAAATGTAAAAAAGGACAAAAAGTAATTTTAATTAAAAAACATCAGTTAATAAAAATATGTCATAATATCAAACTTTATGTTTATATATAAAGAACTCACATAAGACCCTATTGTTATAGACGCCATCTTTGATTTTACACTTTTCATAGTTTACTATATTTAACAGATATTAAATGGTTTTTGAGTCGTTTAAAAAGTTTAACTTTTTGTAAAATAAAAAACAGTCCTTGTCTCTTAGATAACAACGCCAGCTGTCGTTAAAATATATTACTGAATACCGAAATCGATAAAAATTTTGTTTTCTTTTTTTTACGACACGATTTTCGTAAAAACAAATTAGTAAATCGCACAGATATGGACACATACATTAAATTATTGACCGCCATTTTATAGTAGCGGCCATCATGGATTTTAATACTTTTAATAGTGCATCATATTATATTGACCTCTTGACTGAAAAAAAATATGATTTTCGTTTGAAAATTTTAGGAAAAAAATATTTTGGTACTTTATCTCAGTTAGTTTCCAACCAATTTATTAGTTTTTCTAAGAAATAATTTTTGAGACCATGGCTTGTATTTTGTGTATTTAAGGTGTCCAAAAATTATTGTGGAACTAGAAAAATGTAAAATATTTAAAAAAATATATATTTTTCGGAATAGTTTTTGCCTATAAATTATTCTAGGACTGAAGAAAACAGAGGATGTCCTGTTTATTTGCTCACATCTCAAAAAGCTAAGGCGATTGTTCTAATTTTCAATAGCATTTTGCTGCCAAATACTCCTGTTATTTTATTACCATACACGGGTCTTGCTGGTGGGGACCAGTGATGCCAGAACTTGATATGCAAAAATGGCTAAAATTCTGGGAAAAAATGGCTAGAAACTAGCTAAAAAATGGCTAAATGTTTTGAATAGAAAGTTTTCAGTATTTGAATAAAAAAAATAAGAAAAATTTATTTTTAAGGAAAAATACTTTAAAAAAATACTGTAATATACTCAATATATCTTTGACTAGTTATAAAGTACAAGAATTTTTAAAATGGTGTTAAAAGGACCAATTACCATCAGCATCTAGCTCGCTATTATTGTCATTGTCATCTTAACTTTCTTTAGATCCTATCAATTTAAGATAATTATGTGCTACTTCATATTGATAACAGCATTTAACAATACTTTTTAAGTCGTATCTTAAAAAAAGAATATAGGAAAAATAAAATATTGGTCTTTCGAAATAAACCAAACTCTCTACAATCTTAATAAGCCAATACGACTTGAGTTAGTGGAAAAAATGCCCGAAAATTGCGTTCATCGAATTCGTTCCTACAGAAGAAGTCGTGGAGGCCATTTGAATGAGGTTTTATTAAGAACTTAATTGTATCGATTGTACTTAACATTATTTAAATAAAAAACTTAATTTCCGTAACAATAAGTGTGTTTTTTTTTCAAATAAATCATATCACTCTTATTTTACTGGATTAAAAGGTAAAGGCTTGGTCTTGATAATATGTATACCTGATACCATTTATGTGTTAAATCATATAATTTTGCATTAAATTCACATTTACAATATTTAAAAAAAACTTTTTAACTTCTGTAATCAATTCTTTTAATTTTGGGTGGGATAACCTTCATAAACTTCTGGGAAAATTTCTAGTAGTTAAAAAAACATTGTTTTAGAGAAGCGTTTTTCACTATTTAGAAAACGAAACAACAACAACACTTAAAAGCTTAAAACAAAAAATGGCTAAAAAAAGTCTAAAAAATATTAAGGAATGGCTAAAAAAATGGCTTATATCTAAAAGCAGATTTTCCTAGCTAAGCGTGTTCAAAAATAGCTAAATCTAGCTATAAAATAGCTAAATTGGCAACACTGCTGGGGACTAGGGACATATACACGGACAGATGGACACAGCCCAATCGACTCATAAGCTCTCAGAAAATATATACTTTATGAGGTGGGAAATTAACATTGTGGAAGTTTCACATGAAATGACAAAACTATATACATATATTCGCAAGCTCTCCTCTCATACTTTTTGGTGCAGATTTTGATAATCATATTCATATGCATATAAAAAATATGTATATATATATATATCGTCGTTCGTAAATTATTGTGTTCTATATGCATAGGTTTTACGCGTCACATAGGACACAATAATTTACGAACGACGATATATTTAGTAAGACATACACATAAAAAAAATTGTTGTTCGTAGATATTATGAGCATTTTGTTAATATGGCAGCACTTTCGTTATCAATTTCTGGGCACGCCTTTAAATACTAGATTCCGGAATTAACCGCCCAGCCCCAACTTCAGTAGTATAATTTTTGTTTGTTCAAGTTTTTTAATAAAAAACTACAAAAAATGGCCGCCAGTACTACTACATATGCATAAACAGGCACTCATACATACATATACGTATGTATGCATATGAGCAATAATAAAATGACCTTGAACATGAAAATCTGATTGGTGGCCTTCGTTTATGCATTCATTGTCAAGGATAGTAGGTGTAGTTATTTCAACCCAACTATTTCCCCCTCTCCTGTGTGGATGCCTGTCTGTCTGCATGTCCGCCATCCACCATTCGTTTAGAGAACCATTTGTTAGCCAGGCTGCTATGAGTTTCTTTTGCCATTATCGAAACAGTTTCACAAATGTTCTTGTTGCATTTATTTGAAAATTAAAATGCTTAATACCTTTTTTAATTTTTTATTTATTTTTCAGAAGTTCTTATTTTAAATGCTTTATGTATTTTTATTCAGATTAGAAGCAAATAGAATTTAGGATATTAACAAGTAGTCAGATTTTTAATAAAGTTTTATTTTTAAAATAAAAATTAATTAAAGTATTTATTTCATTTCCGTTTGTTTCCTTTTTTTTAAGTTATTTTATCTGTGTCCCATAAATACACAGATGTGTGTTTGTGTGTGTGTGCACAAAAATGCAAATGTATTATCTGTTAACGAACAATTTTGTGCAGCCCGAGTGGACCGACTAACGTTTCGGATTTATTTCTTCTGACACGAGTATTTGGCGAAAGGACATACAGTTTTACGAAGCATATGATTCGTTCAGATTTCGTAGTTTTATTATTATTATTGTTTTTGCTTTTATTTTTTGCATTGCCATTTGTATAATATGGTTGCAACATTTAGTTGCAGTATAAGTCTTGAACAAGTTGATTGTATTTATGTCAATTCAAATATTTTGCAAATAATATTTGACAAATACATACATACAAATATTACATATTGATTCATATGAATATATTGTCTTAAATATAAATTAAAAACAATTAATAAGTGCAAGTGTATTTCACAAAAAGCATTAGAGTTACAATAAAATAAATAACAAAATAATTAATAAAGTGTTAATTGTTAATATCTACTATCTACATACATATACATGTGTTTAAAATAAATTATTTATCTTTTACAAATAAGAAAAATATGTATTAAGCGATATCATTTGTTTAATGTACACACATACATATGTACTTAACTTAATTAGAACTATTCTTCACGAGTTAATTACAGGTAAGGTTGTATCATGTATATATTTGCATACTCATTGAATTACCTGTACATATACATATACATATATGTTTGTATGTGTAAACATACATATATATGTACATATACATATAAATGAATTTATTTTATATTATTATTATATTAATTTATTTTTGATCCATTTGAATATTTATAACGATTTGAAACAAATATCAAAATATGCACCCTTTCAACTAAACATAACTCGTTTCTTAATGTCTTCTCTTAAAAAGAGGCACAGTTCAACATTAAAATGTATATTAAATATTAATATACATACATGGGTCCAGGCTTCCCCGAATTATTGTATAATGTCTAAGTGACGCTGAGGCATTTGCATATAATGTTGTTTAATTAATAGTCTAGACCCGGACAGCTCTGCTGGTTTCCATAAAGTTTTATGTCCAATCCAAAAATCGCTGCAGGAAAAAAATTCCTTAATTTAAAAGTAAATCCAATAAACTGTGAACACAACAGAAAAACTATTAAGAGCGCTTTATCTGGCTGTGCCGAATTTTATATAGTTTGTATCATCATGTACATATAAACGTAAGTAGGTATTAAAGATCGCTAGATTTTGTTGTCGTGTTAGCAAAATTAACTTTTTGCTTCTAAGTATTCAGCATGTACCTATACACCTATACACTATACAGCACCGACAGTTTTAAGATCATAGGTGACAATTATATGGTGCAATTGTGATCAAAATTGATTAAGAAAATCGATAATTTGAATTTGATTGACATTTTACTTCTTTAAAAAAAATTTCGCCGATATGCTTGTCGATAATTGTCCCATTGAATTAAGATTTTCTGTAAAACATTGCAAAAATAGAGCTTTTTGCAACATTTGACTTTTTTAGGTAAAAAACAGAGGCTATCGTGTTGTTTTGCTAATATCTCAGCTCGTAATAATTCCACATAAATGATTTTCATTCGAAAAGTTCTCGAAAGCATATCTGATAGATTGACACCATATAAGAGTTTGAAATATACGTGGCGGCTTCAAAAAGTTAATTTCAACATACACATGGGCAAATGGGCTTCCTTTATGCTCTATCTGTAGAGATTCAGAATATACAATAAAACAACAACAACAAACCATGGTAAATACACATTACACACTGGTTTTGCAAAAAACAATTTGTATTAATACATATTAGTTACACGCATGTGTTGGTAGCAACTTTTAACGATTATAACTCCGAAAATACTTAAACAACTTTAACAGGATTGATATTGTACTCATCCGTCATTCCGTTTGTAATTTCTACAATATTCATTTTCGACCCCATAAAGTTTATACTAGGGGAGTCGATTGAGCAATGTACATCTATCTGTCCGTGTGTTGTTTGAAATCAACTTTTAGAAGTTCCTATATATAGCACAGACCTGTATATGGTATCAATATACATATGTATATCCGGAAATTAATCACTACTGAGATCCAGCACAATTCATGGCTTTTCTAGATATGACCGAATAAGCACGACCGCCTCTGTTTTTTCCCTATATTTTTACCAATAAAATCAAAATTTTTCAGCACTAAGATAATTTATAGACACATTTGCCAATAGTGGCAGAGCTATTCGTAAAATTTTTTGTAAATATACACATATATTTTTTAAATATATCAAGTTATTAAAGGTTCTAATTATTTTAAAGACACCCTTAAGATAGAAAAATATAGACTGTAGACTTGAAAATGATTGCTGAAAAGAAACATAGAAACATGGCCAGAAACTAACTGAGATATAAGCACAAAAATACTACTACTTTCATGTTTTTTCTTAAAATTACAACTGAAAATTGTATCAGCTCCTGGATAACAGAAAGTCAATATTGGTAAAAAAAATTAATTTAATTACAAGAAATGTAAATCTATAATGGCCATGGAGGCCATGAAATGGCATACAATAAAATTATAAATGAGTCAAATCTAGTAGCTAAAAAATAAACAACTTTAATCCCCTCATTATTGGTATCGAACGAAAGAGCTCGACCACTAGTAAGCTTTGCAAAAGTTAGAATTCAATATGGCGTTTGAAAAAAAACGGCGGCTACATTTAGTAATTACGGCTTTACTACCTTCAACAGCAAAAAAAAATTGTATCAAATAAAAGGGCATTCTTGCTTGTTTTTACTAAAATCAGTTGTACAATGTTAGCGTAAACTGCGTAATAAGAAATCGACTTGCCCACTAATATAAAGGGTCCGCCAAATAACTTTTTATTATTTTTTAAAAATGCTATAAAAAATGTGTAGCTACGGCTGTGTGTTACGTAGCGCCGTCCTGTTGAAAAAATTCGTTCAACATGGCCTGATAACGATCGCCATTGACTACGGCCACTCCTTGCTCATTATCGAAAAAAAATGGCCCAATTATGCCTCTAGACCGAAAACCGCACTAAACACTGACTCGTTTTGGGTGTATCGGCTTTTCAATGTATGCGTGCGGGTTTTGAGTGTCCCAAATGCGACAATTTTGCTTGTTTCCATACCCGCCAAGATCAAAATGAGCTTCATCTGAAAAGATGATTTTTTTTGGCAAAATCGGCCAAAGTAATGTCGCAATATTTGCCAGCATTGTTCAAGCGTATACACAACCATATTCGTTCAGCGGAAGAATAAAACTAATTATCTGTCAAATCAGACATGAGCTAAGTGTTACCATTCACGAAATAAGCACTAGTTGAAAAAAAAAACGTTAGATCGCGGACCCTTTATAATATTACTGAATAAATAATAATAAAACATCATATTTACTATTAATGGAAGATACTTTTAAATAGTCAATATATGCTGTTAAGAGTACTGTTATCAGTTTTGATGAATCTAATAAGATACATTGATATCACTGTTGCCATTTCAGCTATTTTCTCGTCAAATCTAGCGATTTTTAAACATTTTTTGCGGGAAAAAATATGATTTAGCTATTAGCGGGAAATCTAGCGATTTTCGCGATGTTAATTTTTAATGTGTTTTAAATACATTTGTTGTATACATTCTTAAAGAGTGGCTACCAATTCATTTGTAAGGCGAATGCTATTTTCAATACACTTTTTAATACAGATTATGGCATCTGAAAGCCAAAAACCGCGTACATTAAAATTCAAAACCAATTTTATCTTGCAAAGTTTATAGCTCGAATAATTTGAGTTCTTAGTTTGTAAATAATACAAAAAAAACTACTTAAAAATATCTTGGAAGAAATTAGAAATATTGCAACAAAAAAAACTAATAAAATCAAAAACTTGTGCATGGTTAAGCCATTAAAAGTTTAAGTCCTGGGTAATGCAAGATTAAAAAGATGATACGAAAGGATATTGATGCAAGTGTTCCTGTCTGCAAAATTGTACAAATACAAGTCATCTGCATGGGAGGGTTATATTGGAGAAAATTTAAATTAAAAGAAGGCTTCATTTATATCTCAACATATGTCAGTCAATTCAATTGATCTCCTTAGTGATTTATGTAAAAAAGGTTTCGATGGAACGAATGAAACCCGTATTAATAGAACCAAATTATTAGCGATTAATAAAAATGTTTTAGTGACCCATCTCTTAATGGAAGTTAGAAACGATGTATCAGGTTCTAAATATGTGTATTAGGAAATAAATCAATAAACGTTGGTGTCATCAAGTGGTACATAAATTTAAAATAAATATTCTCTTTGATATAGGTATTTTAATTATTATTTTTAGTACCGAAAAAAGTTGGCAACAGTGATTGATATGGACCTTCCAGCTCTATGAAAATCAAAACAGATAACAGGGTTTTTAATTGTAAGTAAGTGCCAAAGTACCTCCATACCAAACGTTATTAAAGTTTATCTAAAAGTTTTTGAATTATTTGAGTTAAGAATAACAGACAGACAATAATTCTAAATATTAGTGTTATATATTTTAAATGTAACGAATATTCGCACTAAAGAAAAAGTTCATAATGTTAATAATATTAGATAAATAAATTTAATAAAAAATTAGGTATCGGTACTGTTAATCTTACATAAAAATATATTTTTTTTTTGTAATAGTTCCACTCAAATGCCACCTATTCGATCAACGCAAATCTGTGGTAAAAATTATAACAGCTATTAATCTGAAATTCCTGTTTTTCAAAGTTTAAGTTTTTGTCATTGGTAAAAACCACGTTTTCCAGTTTTTGAAATCACTCCTCTAATGACAGTTGTTTTTTGGGAAAAAATTTTGACTTTTTTTAACCCTCGCTTTTTATAATGGCTTGGATCAAGGTGTGTATATTTAACATGGTAGCATCAGCTTCTACTTTCCATATGTCACAATTTCATACATTCTCTCTCTTCTCCTGAACCTACCAATTGTCAAACTTAATTTAAATTTTTTTTTTAATTTTAGTAAAATTTGGAACCAAATTAAAAGTCTTTTGAATAAAAATACTAAAATTAAGAAAGTTTTACTCAAAACAGTATTGACATTTTATGTAGAGATATTGCAGAATATCTTTAATGTGCGCCGTAGTGGCGTACGAGATATTTCTAGCTGAGCAAACCGGCTTCTGATAGATGTTTCTTGTATTTTGTTAACACTTTGCTCTACATGTTCATGTTTCCGGTTCGAGGAAAATCACTTACGGTGCCATGTTGGTGGTGACAATGAACTTAGCAACGAATTATTGCTTCAGGAAGCGGAATTCTGACATTAAAATGTTGACAATATGACTTTTTGAGTATAAATAACTGATCGTTACATAAAATAATAAAATTTTATTATTGCAGTCCTTTGCTCAGTTATGTCCATTATTTACGTTTCAGGTCTTATTTATTAATCTTGTAATTTAACGACGAATAGATATCGATTTTGGATTTATCCGCTCAACTTACAATTTTGTTCTTACCTACTATTTCTACGAATTTTTAGTTAAAAACTTCATTCATCTTCATTATTTCATAAATAATACTAAATACTCGTATTTGATAAAACGTAACCAAATTTAAACGTTTATTTTATTTTTTTTATTGAAAAATTGTGTTTCTCACTTTTTATATATGTATGTATGTATGTATGTATGTATGTAGGTATGTATTCTTCGATATCAAGGCGAATTCATAGGTGAAATCATCAGCCCAGCTGTTTGGGAAAGTTTTTGTCAAAATCGGTTGAATTTGCCTGATTTTCTTTATTAATGCAGGGATGGAAAATGTGATGTTGGCTTCGGTATTAAACAACTAACTTAAGTGTACTTATTTGATAATAAATATACTTAATTTAGTTATATTTGTTGCTGATGCGCCATTAATTATGTGTTTCAAAAATTTATATCCTTGTTTTAATAAAATTTTATTATATTCAATATGTCATAACAACTTTTCCTTTCCTGATATACGCATTGGCCTTAACATAAAACATCCCCACAAAAGTTGCTTTGTTGTATCAATTCGCCGTTGCATATAGTACCTGTATAAATATGCCTTGTTCGATGTGTTCATTAATCAATAAAAAAAAGTATATCCTTTTTCTAACCCTCTGGCTCCGCTCTGGTTTTATTAACAATCTTAAAGAATAGATATTCATACAGTTATCTCTTTATTTCATTTAGCATCTATTGTTTTTTATATAAATCAATGCAATATATGATATTATAATCAATTAAATTATTAAGCTTTTAGATGAAAATAATAATATGTGTGACCCGTCACATAGAAATTTAGTAGTAAAAATCCAAACTAACAACATTCGCATTCGCGAATATTTAAAAATATATGTTCGTTTATTTTTTTAACAATACAATTTTAAATTGCAAGTAAATATATTCTAATCTTTATAAACCGGGCCGAGTAACGAAAACCATTATCCTGTTGTAGGGTAACATATCAGAGCCTCCATTTAAAAAAACTAACAAACTTCCATTTCGACTTTATCTACGAGTACATATTTACAAGTCATAATTATATTATAGAGCAATTACAAAATATAATATAAAATAATTTTTTTAAGCTGATTAAAGATAAATTTTCTAGAGACAAAGATAACAGATGGATTCAGTGCGAAATTAAGCATTCTTTAAAGAAAATCAAAACTGAAAAACCAAAACTGTAATTTTTACTTGACTGCTGTGCTCTAACCATGTACTAAAATAAGATCAATATTTATTGTTTTTCTGCATCTGTTGTACTACCCAGCAAAAACTAAGTAATGACTTGCTCTTACTAACCAACATACTTCTCAATGACTATTTCATATCGTCTGCCTTACTAAGAAGTATTTCAGTAATGACTTAATTTATACTCATTTTCTGACATTTTCCTAGATACACACACAATACTAGTTCTTGTTGCGAAATTTGCTAGAAGCTATTCAAATGCATAATTTTTTATAATTCTCAATTAGTTTAATACGCGTAGGATTTAAGTAATAATTATTTTGACAACAGCGGCAAAGCATTTCATTAAAAAAGTAATAACTGCTTTTCACTGATGTTTAATATTCAAATTAACGTATCACAGAATAATCAAACCGAATTTTCGTCCTTAGAAGAACCGAACGACTTCTGTAAGTCCATAATAGTAATGGATTATTTAGGTTAATAAAATAAAGTACTTATTTAAGTCTCTATTTCTAAGCGACCTTAATAAGTACTTATACGAGTCCCTATTTATTAGCGATGGTAGTAAGCACTTGCCTCCAATCACATCACTGTGTTAAATGGGTTTAGATGCCAAATTGTAAGTAGTGTAGAACTGTTTTCTAGTACTTTCAACTCATTATTTTGTAATGTGTTATTTTGCTGAGTACATATACATATCGAAACTTACTTTATTTTCTTATTCATACAAATTTTTAAATGTTTATAAAGGGCTTATAAAACTAATTTGCAATGGAAATTTGATTTATAAACCTCATTTAAAACTGTTTTAGTATTTATGAATAAGACCGTTAAGATTTGAAAATGTTGAAAAGACTAAACAAATCTAGGCTTAAATGATCGTTCTGTGAATATGTGAAGTGAAAAGTTTTTGCATTTTATATCATACAGTAACATCATACCTTTTACGGAACACACACTTTTCATTATGCCGAATTTTTGATACCCACCACCAATTTGATGTACTTTTATAGCACAGAATTGATTATTTTGTAATTAACAGAAATCGCTATGGAATAATTTCTTAAACTTAAATATATTTCACTTTCTTTGTGTATGTTCGGTTTGCTATTAAATTATTTTCTTTAATTTAGTCTTGCAATGAAACCTTAGGTATTTCTATATTACGAAAACTTAAGGGCAGAATTTGGTAACCAGGGGTACTTAAAAATTAATATTAACTTTGTGTGGACATGGCACCTCCTACTATTTAAATAATACAATTTATGTTTGAATTTCACTTAGGTAATCCTTTCTAGATTTTTTTTCCAAAAATTGTCCATATAGAAATAATATGAATTTTAAATAATAAAACTAAATTAGAATAAAATTTATTAGAAACCAGTATATGCGAAATTCCATTATCTTATGCATATAATTTTATCGCTTTGATTAGCTTTAAATTTCATTGATAGCAGAATATGGGAGAAGCGGGCGTTAAAGTAGGAGTGTGGAAATAATTTCTGTAAGTAAATTCAACTTAGCTACTTCAATAAATCCTTTATTCTTCCAAAATCTTATTCCATATAGGTAGGTGGCCGTGAGACCTTAATTTTCAGAAACAAACTTTAAAGTTGACAGAAAAAGACACTGTGCGATATACATTTTTGCACAGTTTGATGTAGTTTTCATGGAAAGATTTTTATACCCTTCACCTGTGGTGCACAAGCTTTGTCATTCCGTTTGTAATTTCTAAAATTTTCATTTCCGACCCCATAAGGTATATATTTTCTGAAAGCTTATGAATAGAAGAGTTGATTAAGCCCTGACCGTCTGTCCGTGTGTTGGTTGAAATCAACTTTTAGAAGCAACTATATGTTCCTCAGATCTGTATATGGTATCAATCTCTTGGAAATATCCACGAATGAATCGCTATTGAAATTCAGCACAATCGCCATATAACTTTCTGAGATATGAACAAAAAATCACGACCACCTTGTTTTTTTACACAATTACAACAACAACATACATACATACATGTAAAAAACATACCAAAAAAAAAAAAAATTACAAAAAAAATATATTAAAAATAAAAAAAAAATAATTTAAAAAATTACAAAAAAAAATATGTTAAAAAAATTAAAAAAATTTTTTAAAAAAATTTAAAAAAAAATAATAAAATATAAATAATATATTGAATAAAAAAAAAAAATTTTTTTTGGCTCAGCTGGGATTCGATGCCACATTTATTCTAACCAGTATATATTTACGTATTTTATATGAGATGAATGGTGATACAAAAAATTGTTATTGCATGACTACACGTTGTGAAGGGTATATAAGATTCGGCACGGCCGAATATAGCACTGTAACTTGTTTTTTTTACTCTGGAAATATACTTGCGAATTTGATCACTCTAAGTCAATGCGTTTAGACACAATCGCATTTTATTCGATGTAGGAAAGACATTGTTTTTTTGACCTACTCTTGCATTACAAGATATAAATTTCCTAATATTCTCCTAATATACCGATTTAACATTTTTTTAACCCTTATGTATTAGATATATTCTGATTATTTTTGATCCAGTTAACTTTTTCGGTTCGAGCTTTATTGTGCCTTTAACAGAAGGACGGACATTGCCAGTTCTCAAGGATCTAAAATGGATATTTCGATGTGTTACAAACGGAATGACAAAATAAATTTATCCCACACTATTTTTTTGGTGGTGGGTAAAAAAATGCAAATGTGTTACTGCATTTCTCTTTCAGAAATCAATTAACATGGTATTTATAAATCGTTTGAATATGTTCGTACCTATTTTAGATAAAATTGTACAAGACCTTAAACATTAAGATTTTGAAATTATTTCAAAATTTGTATAGGTGTAGAAATCACCTGCCTTTTTTATATTTCGCAGATATATTAGCCATATTCACTATTTTGTGCAAAAGGTCTGGCATCAGTGCATTTGCAAAATAGTAGTGTATATTTTTTTACTTTAAACTTTACAAAGTATACACAAATAGAACATATTTTTAATTGTGCAAATTTGCAATGACAAATACACAACATTGTGAATTGGGCTATCGTCTTTACATTTATGTGTATTAATTGCAATTGATAATAAAATTAAAAATCGGAGCGACTATAATTTTGCGAAATTGCAATTTTCAAAGACTTGTTTTAGCAGATTGCTTTGGTCTGATCACAAAGACAACGGATCAGTTGTTAAAAATTTCACTTTGTAACAGTGCTTTTTAGGCTAGTAGCTGTGTTTTGCAAATGTATGCAATTTACAAAGATGGTTTTCGCCAAGGCATTAACGTATGCGTGTATGAATGTGTGGAGGTGTTTATCAAAATGCATATTAACATATTTAATCTACAGTTACAGATATTCTTTATTTCGTTAGTTAATGTTTTTTTATATATATATGGAGCGCACAACTTGCCAATTTGGCATAAGTGTATACCTGTTGTGGGTTTGGGCTTTTAGTGCCCCTCCTTTTCAACCTAACCTAATATGTTTTTTTATTTTTATTTTTTTTTTGACAACTATGTACTGAGTCAACCTTAAAGCCATAAAAAAAACACTACATATGATATGTATGAACAAAGCTATGAAAGTTAAAATTTTTAGAACTTTGGCAGAACATATTAGGTTTTACTACGTTAAATAAATAGTTATTTCAATTAAATGCTGTTTTTATAAACGCCACCAAAAAAATGGTGGGGATATATTCATTTTGTCATTCCTTTTGTAACACATCGAAATATCCATTTTGGACCCCATAGAGTATATATTTTCTGAGTCGAGGTTTAATTTTATGACGATCCGTCTGTCCGTCTGTTGAAAGCACGATAGAGCTCGAACCGAAAAAGCTAGGCGGCTCAAATATTGTCAGAATATTTCTTATACACAAGGTTTGTTTAGTATTGAAAATGGTCTTAATCGGAAATTTTTTAAAGAGAGTTATAGCTCGTTATGCAAAAAAATATTTTTCCCCGAAAATTGCATAAGTTTATGAGTTAGGAAAGGAGTTATAGGTCAAAATGTACGAAAATGTATACCGCATAGAGTATTTTTCGGTATATTCAAAATTTAAAACGTAATAAAACTAACAAAATCATACATCTAGATTCTAAAATTTTGCAAATATTGCTTTTTAGTCAAAGGCTTTGTGCTAACGGAAAATAAATGTAACACACCCACCTTCCATATAACGCTTTATCTCAAATTAATATAATTTCTCTATAAATAAAGTTTTTAGGAAAATAAAGGACTATATTGAAATATCTGTGTTGTATTTATTAGCAGAAACTACTTTGACACGCCTACTATAACGCCTACTTTTTACGTAATCTACTATTAATGAAATTTAAAAGCTCATAAAACCGACGGAATTAAAGGTATGATGATGAAATTTTGCACATATAGCTTTCTAGTCAATATCACTGTTATGTCAGCAAATGAAGGTGGCAGGCCCACTTTAAGTTTTATTTATTAGAAGAAACTATTTTGACATGGCTACTTAACCGCCCATTTTCATTGAAAAACTAAATTTACGAAAATATTTTAATAGCATATCGAAATTATAGAAAGATTGTGATACATATTTTAGTATAAAGAGATTATTCCATAGCGATTACAGTTAATAACAAAATAATAAAATTTGTAGTATAAAAGTACACAAAATTGGTGGTGGGTACAAAAATTCGGCACAGCCGAATATAGTGCTTTTTCTTGATGTATTAATGTATTTAAAACATGTTGAAAACTAGCAATGAAATCGGAAAAAATCTCTAGATTTTTCGTAAATAGTTAGATCGATAGATTTGACAAGAAAATAGCTGAAATAACAACAGTGTCTTCTAGTGCAATTTAAATTTACTCACTAGTTTACGTTATGCTTTCTTTTGTAGTTTTTAAAATTGTAAATCTTAAATTTTATAAAATATCTCACCAAATGGTTAAATAATAAATATTAAAAAATTTTTCCAATAAAATATGCTTATTTTGTAAAAATAATTGTTTTCTAATATACTAAAATATGCTGTTTCAAAAAAAGTTCCAAGCGTGCAAAATATATAAATTTTTTGTAGGCACAAATTATTAAGAATATTTAAATAATCTTGTGGAAGGTACATTGATTATTTTACAATAATAAGTGAAAAAAAAAAATTAAAACGCTTCTCTAAATAAGCTTTTTTAATTTGGTATTTACTGAATATAGGATGCCGATATGACAAAGCCCATTCTGTTGAACCAGTTTTCAAGCATTGCTGGCCGTATGTCAGATATAACACGAACAATGACAATAACACGAAAGGCATATATTGTTTTTGCTGCTGATTTTAACAGCATAAACAAGTCACTTCATGTGGTATCGCAGGAAATAATCAAAATATTTTAAATAACACGACTTTGGAGGTCAATTTACAGACCTATTTCTCGAAATCAACTAATCGCCAAATTTTGAATTTATTAAGTCAATGGTTCGGTTGCCATATGGCATATTAATTTTCATCTTGCCCGGTTCAATGCCATCCAATCGATGATTAGTTTTAAAAGTAAGTTTGGATAATGTGGTAGCGTTGTTCATTAGTCAATCTATCTACGATGATTTGCCAGAGTACATGATCATAAATGTCGAAAAGCAATCGAATTATGACAGTTCGTTTGGCTGTTACTGTAACCATAAATCTGGCTAAAAGTGATATCCATAATATAAGTTAAAAAAATTATTAAAATTAAATTTAAAATTTTTACTTTTAGAGGTCGTTTACGATAATTATACCTGCTCTGTATTCCGAGTAGAATCAAATTGTTTAAAATTATAACAGCATTGTTGAAATAAAATTTTAAACAATTTGGTTTCACTCGAAACTCTGATTAATTGTATGTATGTATTTATAATGGTCGGTGGGATTTTCCAAAAAACATTGTCTGGCGATACTGGTAAAAAAATTTTAAAAATGATGTATGTGGTATGATTTATTAATGACACAATTTAATAGCACATGGTTTACGAATTGCTAAATATTTTAATGAGTGCGAGCAAATGAAAGAGTGGTATGTATATCAGTGTAGTGTAGTGTGTGTGTGTGTGTGTATACATATGTCTACAATTGAGTGACTGACTAAATCTGCTTATTGTTTGAGTGTTTGTATATTCATATGTACATATGTATGTATGAGTGATTGTCGTAACGTTAGTAGACACGTTTAAAAAAGAGGTATTCTGTTTGCTTGCGAAATATGAGACCACCGGATATACGTAGGCACGTATTCTGCATACTTGTATTTTAAACAACAACAACACTTATAATAGCAGCAGCAATGAAATCAACAAAATTTATAAAAGCAACAACAATAAAATGTTGTATACTCTATGAATGAACGAATGAATAAGTGACTGATTGAATTACTGAACGAATGTAGGAACCTACAAGCACACATATCCACACTATACATATGTACATGCACACATTTTTATGTCCATATGTACAATTCTTTTTTATTGACTTGAGAAGTGAGTGAGTGAGCGACTAAAATAATAAGTTCAGTGCATTTATTACTACGAAAATGTTAAATTTGTCATTTGTTTATTGAGTACTTTATTAAGGTACTTAACCAACCAATTGGTCTTTCTTAACTTGGTAAATAAATATCGAATGTGTGTAAGTTTCAAGTATATCGATTTTTTAGTACAAATTTTATAGGATAACAAAAAAAAACAAAAAAATTAATGAAATTTAAAAGAATAAATTCAGACAGGTCTTTATAAATCTGCAATTTTCGGCATAGCTCACTAATTTTTTAATGGATGATGAAAAACGCTAACACTATTTCGTAGAAAATCGAGATACGGCCTTTTTATATTAAGCCATCGATACTGAGATATTATAAAAGTTGTTTAGATTTGATTGCCTCTGATGCAACTATTTATGCAAATGTATGCTCTTTGTAGTTTTAACTGACACTGCGAAATAAGGACCCAGCTCCATAATACACAACGATTAATACCGTCAATCACCAACTGTATATCATGTATGTTGCTTCAGGACAACATTATAACCCGAATTTTATTACGATTAATATGCAGTTTATTTTTGATATAAGCATCTACCGGTGAATTTATATGTCTTCTTCACATCAACATAAATATTGCATCAATTTCCTGTAATCAATAAGTCACTTTTTCAAAAAAGATTTTGCTAAACAAAAAGACTATAATTAAACTCAAAAATTATAAATATTTTGTGTCCAATTCAAATCAACAATAAATAGTGTTTAAAAAAAAAGTAAGAGTGCTATATTTGGTCGTGCCGAATCTGATAATACCCTTCACCATCATGTACATAGCTTAAGCTATATTCCATGTTCTACGGCATTTTTATTTATTATTTCGCACGCCATATTTGATTTTGAATTTTACACAGTTAACTGTATTCTACTAGTCAAGCCCTTTTATTTGATACCCATATTCATGGGGGTTAAATAATTTTCAACATTTTTTTTAGACGCCATCTTTGATTTTACCTTTTTCAGTGTTTACTGTATTCCATCGGCAAAGTCCATTTAGGAAAAACACCGAAGCACTTGTATTTTTATGCTTATATCTCAATATCTCAGTAAGTTGTAGACCGTTTTTTCTCGTCAAAAATTTTCGAGGCTACGGCTTATGTTCTGATGTCATATTCAAAGCTTAATTAAGAGCTTCAATAATTTGAAATATTAAACAAAAAATTATATTTTTCAAAATTATTCTGCCTGTAACTTTGTTGGTTAGTAACTGATTTATTCAAAATTTTGTAAGAATATTGTTTGAGGTATTATATCTATAAAAAGTAACAAACGTCTCATATCTCAGAAAGTTATGGGGCAATAGTGCTAGATTTCAATAGCGATTCATTCCCTGATATTTGCAAAAGATCGACACCACATACAGATCTGGATAATATTTATGTGGCGGCTTCTAAAAGTTGATTTCAACCAACAAACGGACTGGCGGACACAGCTCAATCGACTCTCGTGGTCAAAAGGTTTCAGAAATATATACTTTGTGGGGTCGGAAATCAATATTGTAAAAATTACAAATGGAATGACAAAGCTATACATACATATATGTATACCCATGGCACCACAGGTGAAGGGTTACTATAATTGTAAGGGATTTTAAAAATAGATGTACTCAAGTGGTGATACTTCGTAATTTTTTTGAATTAATTTAGTTACTACTTCGGAACTTTTATATATACAAATTAACATTTCTATGTATTGCACATTTATTTAAACCTAATGATACCTTTTTCAAAAAGTAAGCGAATCATAAAAAACAATATAAAAAAACAAGAATGCTATATTCAGTCGTGCCGAATCTAAAAACATCCTTTATTATCATGTACGTTGGTATAACAACCACATTGCAGCGTAGTCTAGATTTCATATTAATTGTTATCTACCAATCTGCTTTATTATTCCCGATACCGATTCCCGATCTTTAACTGTATTCTATTTATATTTAGTTAGTTAATCCCTTTTTTTTCTATTCAGATACCATCGGCGATCGCAATAACAAAGCTATGTATACGCATGGCACCCAGGTGAAGGGCATAAAAAGTAATGAAATAGATTTAAGCAGTAGTATTGAAAATGACTTTTTGCCCAATATTTTTAAGCTTTATTTCGTTACTATTGTTACTAGTGTTTTTTTAATAGAAATTGTTTGAATGGTTAATACACATACAAATATGCATATGTTTGACACACCAACTGATTATGATGCCCACACAAATGTAGACGGATGAAGAGTGGGTGGATAATAGTTCATAAAACAAACTGTATATACATACATATATAAATAGTCAACATGCACACAAAGACAATATGAAACAGAATTGCAACACACACACATGAACATATGTAACTACAATCCAACCTTAAAACAATATTTTGCTCTTAAGTGCACCACTTAAAAGTGGCAAGAGAGATAGTTATATATATATATAAATGTATTAAAGAGTGTTTATACTCTACGAACGAATTAAAGAAGAAAATTCATATAAAAGAGATGAAAGAGTAATCCAAAAGAAGAACACTTTTTTGGCATCTTAAAGATACAAACAGACCCCCATCCATTCATTATATTATATGTAGACCGCATTTCATTCATAAAAACACTGTCTTTTAACGAAATTGTATTTTTAACTAAACAATTTAAACGAAATTAAATAAGAAAAGTTCCAGCACAAAGAAAAAAAATATGCACAAGGTTACTTTTAATGTTAGTTTTTCATTATATTTTTTGTAAATATAAGTTCTAACTCAAACTCGCCCCCCAGAGCACTTGTTTTTTTAATATTTTTAGATTCAAGTGCGTCTTAAACACATAAGTTGTTCCCCTCTTCGGAAAAGACACACGAGGAGTGTATAATTAGCCATTAAAACTATAGGAACAAAATTTATATCGTTACCTTCACTGTAAAAGAGCTAAATTCAGTTTTTCTTCAGTGATGCGGGGCAATAAAGCAAACAAATATACATAAAAAAAAAAATTCTAATATGTGTAAGTGTAAAAATTAATGTAAAAAGTAAAATGTAAAAGTTAACCGAATTTATTAAAATTATTAATAACTAGCTTGTGCCCGCGACTTCGTCTGCGTAGTTTAGGATGTGTTATGATGAGTTTGCCAACGACTTCGCGATAAAAAGTAGCCTATATGTTAATCTAGGTTGTTATCTATCTATGTGCCGAATTTCATTTGGTTCCGTTCAGCCGTTTTTGCGTGATTGAGTAACAAATATCCAAACATACAAACATTCACATTTATTATATTAAGGCTATAATACACGGCATGTTTTTTACATCTGACTTTAAAATTTGCGAGACATACATATGTAAATCTATATGTCTGTCAAAATTGTACTTTTACGCTGACTGCTTTGCAGCAGCAGAGATTTCTACCAACGACTGATATCACATGTTTTGACAGAAGAAAATAGAGCGCACTCTAATTAAAATTTTGTCAGATGTCTCAACACATGTGTTTTTACAGAAGTAATGTTTTAAAGGTAACACACGACATGTTTGTATTAGCAGTGGAGAATTTGACAAGTCAGATGTAAAAAACATGCCGAGTAATAGCTCCTTTAGTAGGATATTTTTTTAAATATATACATATATATAAAATTTTAATAGTAAATCAGTCTCATGAACATTTTCATAACCTTTGTTAGTTTCAATAAATGAGGCAGTATAAACCCTTTAGCAAGATTTTTCTCTCCATTCCATTACAAACGTTAATAAAATAGGTTTCCAGGCAAATACACTAAATTGATTGAAATGTTTACTTTTCAAAAATGATATATACACTCATTCGCATTTCAAATCTCTATCTATAGGTCTGCTACTATAAATCTAAACACATAAAAAACCTAAATAACGCTTTTTAAACTTTTTTTAAAGAAGTTAACTAAAGCTTACTATATGATATAAAAAACAGCTTCATAGAAAAAACAGCTTCGTTAGAAAATTCTATCGATAAAAATTAAATAAACTTGGTCCAAATAAACAACATAATTTGTTAATTCTGTTTAACCATAAACAAATACAATTACCAATTGCATTGATTATTCACAAACATAATACGGAAAAACTTTTAACAATAAGAAATAACAGTTTCAGGCGATTTGCCAAAGTATGATAGTCTATATTGAATACAACCATTCGAACGATGACAGTATTTACTTATATTCATACATATCTGCTACATGTGCTGTACATATATTTATGTAAATGCACCTAATAATTTTCCAAAATGGTTTTGTCTAGCAAATATGTATATATTTGATGAATTCGAAAGGTCTCCTAAGTGTCGTATTGTCATAATGTCATAATTTTTTAATGTTTTAATACTTTACAATAAACTATACAATACTTTTTATTAATTTTTAAATTGTTTTGATATTGTGACATTACAATAATAAGACACCTGGGATTTCTTCATTTTGGGATTTATATTTACAATACTACAAATAAAATTAAATGAAAATAAATATTGAGATGAAAATGTTCTTTATAGCCACTTTAATACGAGTTAATTTTATTGTACTCTTCTTGCTATGGTAAGTAGGGTATAAAATTCACAACTATTAAATATTGCATGCAAACGCACATACATACATACATACGTACATACATACATACATACATACATACATACATACATACATACATACATACATACATACATACATCCATACATACATACATACATACATACATACATACATACTATTTACATATATTATGTTTGTCTGTACGGATGAACATACACACATACATATGTATGCATGTGTGCTATACACACCCATTCGAAGAATACTTGTCGACATCCGCTACCAAAAAAAAGAATAAAAAATAGTGCAGGCAAGCCGACAATTCCGCTGACACTTTGATTAAATTACTCAATGAATTTTAAACAAAAAACTAATAATACTTAATACTACTTTAATAATGAAAAATATCTTTGTCATAAAGTGATTTTCTAAACAAATTGACATTTTAAATATGTCAAGCGTAGCTGTTTGGAGACTTCATTACTATTTTATTAAAAATTGTGCAAATGGTGCACAATTGAAGCAAAAATTGAAGCAAAAATTTAAATAGATATAAACCAAATAAAATATGATCAGTTAAGGAAATAAAAAAACGTTTGGCAATGGATTGTAAAACGACGCTCACGATCTGTCGCAACATGCACAGCAAATTTGCAATAATTTTACACAAGGCATATTTATAACTATATCAGGTAGTTGTAGCTAAGAGCTAATATTTTTATTTAATTTTTTTATAAATTTAATTTGACTTTAGAAAAACTGCTAGAGAGAGTGAATAGATTTTTTTATCTATAGAATTAACTGCTGAAGTTCAAAATAAATTAAAAATAATCAGCTGATAAATCAAAAATACCTAAAATATAAAAATGATTTTTTTTTCACACATATCCTCACGATAATTATTATTATACTTTCTGTAAAATGTATTATTTTCTTAAAAAGAAAAAAATAAATGAATAAGTAATATTAATTGGAAAATTTGTTACATAGAAAAAATATATTCAAATAAATGTGCTGCTTTTAGATCAGTTTTTGTTACAACAAAACACATCCAAAATTTACTACTTAAAGCACTCTTTTGCATTCTAGAAATAACTCTAATATGACAACTTTCGTCATTACAATCGTCGTTTTTATTATGGACTTTGATTCTCTAAGAGTGATTTGGAGTCTACGTTATATGCCCATTCTGTTTTATCACTTATATGAAAACTTAATCTCTTATAAATATTTATCTTCAGAAAATAACTTTTAACTCATAAAAATAACTGGCTTTAACCAGTATGCTCGCTCTAGTTCAATGTACATTTCAAAACTCTCTTTTTTTCAATTCTTCTATGTAGAAACTCTTTTAAACAAAAATACATTTTATACAACCTCAGCGTCAATTTTTCATTGTGGTTTCATTTTATTCAACCGATATTTAACAAACGATAAACAACACCTATTCATTCAACAAACAGCCAAATAAATGATTTAATACAAACCAAATACTTTATTGAGATATATGTATTTACATTTGAGTGTATGTACATATGTATTGGAGTACTTGCAAATGATTTAGTAAAACCAAGTTAGAGCTTTTAAACACAATTTCAAGTGGTTTTAAAAACAATACTGCTACATTTTTTCCAAATACTGACTCTTCTTAAAAAACAAATCTTCCTGCATTGTAGGGAATATTTTCGATAAGTGGACTTCTTTCTAAGATAAGTGGACTTCTTTCTAAGATTGGTACTATCATTGTTTTTAATTCCACGTTAAAGTCATGCTTCATCAAGAATGTCCATGTACTATGTTGATTATTTGTCTACTTGCCTTTTTTGTGACCATATTCAGATTATATGTCTACAAATTTTCCTATTCCAGCTAGCTTTTATTGAAATCTAAATAAATATTGCCAGTCAGTCATACAGAGGAAATTTTTTAAATCCGGAAACAAAACCATGCTTACAGGTTTTGTTAAATAAAATTCAGTAATTATCTATAGCATCATTATTAGCACTACAAATTAATTGTAACTACATATGTGAAATGCATTTAACTTATATATTAGTTATAACCAGTATGGTGTGCAGTATAGTGGACCGACAATGCACTTTTAAAAATAGAGGAAAAATTAGTACTAAAAAATTGAAATTTGTTTACAGACTATTATTCATAATTAACGATCTTTATGAAAAATAATTGGCATCATTGTATAAAATTGACAAACAAAATACATTCACATAGTAAATCTACAATTTACGATTGACTTGTGGTTCTGAAATTAATAAACCGTATTTGTAAATGTACGTATGTATGTATGTATGATTATGTGCATATGTATGTATCTATGCATGTTTGTATGTACATATGTTTTTGTGTGTATGTAAGTGAATGTCTTATTTCAAAAATTATCTATAGTAAACGCAAACATACCTACTAGATACATTGTAGGTTTGTTTGTAAAACACGACGTGCTTCCAATTATTTTGTCTGTCTGTCTGTCTGTCCATCCGCTCGTCGCATTATCAAAAATACATTGAACCATAAGAGTCACTGCATACGGAGAACAAGAGAAGGTAGACTTTTTCTAGATGGATTTTTATTGAATAAAAAAAGTAAAAATTAATTCGCCACTTTTGCAAGCACGTATACCTTCTTCTTAACGTTTGCTTGCCCCCCATTCAGTTTGCTAAGGAGAGCGAGAGAGAACGCGCGCGCCCACAAGTTGGCATATTTTCAATTTCCGTTTTTTTTTCGTTCGTATTTTTTTTTTCTATTTCAAAATCTTTCCAAGAGGAAAACGTACATTGAATTGAATATAAAATAAAAATGGTAGCTCGTGTGTTTCCAAACGTATGTATGTATTTACTTTACTTGTAAAAGGGTAAAGTCTTAGTGGCCTACATCTTTACATACATGCATACATACATATGTAGAAAACATCAACCTGCATATATATTTATGTCGGTTTGTTTGTCTTATATAGCGAAATAGAAATATAATACAAGCAATATGAAATTTCCTTGTTATTTATTTATCAATGAAATTTTGCTGGCTATTTTTAAGGTTGCAATTGATTAATTGTGCAAATGAAAACAAAAATACAAAAAAAAACATATATGTATATACATATATACATATATAAATAACATTGAAATAACGAAGATTTCCGAATACCAAACGTATATTTTTAAAATTTAGTTAAATTCGCCTTAGTTATCAATGAAATATTTTTAGTTTTAGTTCTCTTTCTTCCCAGTGAGCACCAGTATTTTGCTCTTTCACAAATTAACAATGTATATTTGGTGTGTTACCCAGCAAATTATTAAGTTGGTGGTACAGCTCGCATGCATGTTTCATACTTTTATGGCTCAACTGACGGGAGGACACACAAAAATTAAATATATCATTGATTATTTAATAATTATTGTACCTTTCTCTGACTTAAAAATCTGTAGAAATTTAAACTTAAAATATTGTCACACATTTTATAAATTATTAATATCGAGATTCTTATTTTTTTGTATACAAAAGTAAAACCAAATTTTATTTATCCCAATATTCCGCTACTGCTTTGTGTAGCATGGCAAGAGATATTATAATTTGTTATAAAAGATCTCAAATTGAAATATAAAAAAATTATAAAAGATTGAATAATTACAAATTAATGTATTGCGATACATATTATCAAAATTGGAAAAGAGAAAACACTATGTTCATAATCACTACCACACAAAATCAAGCGATACTGGGAGAGAGAGAATTAATTTTCTTATTCTACTATTATTTTCTTTCATTTCAAGTTAGAGTTATTGAAAGTTATGTAATTAAATATAAAAAGGCCTTTTAATTTTTAAATTATTTTCGTTCAGTTACTTTGTAATCAATTTTGTTTGTTGGGAAATGTCTATTCACATTATTTTACATCCGCTGATACACACATGAACAAGTCATTCATTCAAAACTCAGTTACTTAGTTTGGCCAGTAATGCCAGATTATTTTCCTAAGTTCCCTTTTCAGTGTTTTTTTTTTGTATTATGGCTACTTCCTTTTTTTTTTTTGTTAATTCCTTTTTTGACGATGTTAAGGAAAATTTCAACGTTAATTGTTAGCTATTATGTGAAAATTTCCTAAAACATTTACTTAAGTTTATCTGGCAAATATATCGCCAAATGGCTCCGATTCAGTTAATATACTTTTTTAAGGCAATCGGAATCCTAAGCAGTGTTACCTTGCTGTACAAATAAAAACTATTGAGAAGTGTACGCATGCGTTTACTATGGCTGATTTTGTATCATAGGATATAAAGTTCTTTTAGGCGCTGAGAGGATGTAGATTTTGATTTTTCTCAAATTCATTCTGGCACATTGTAGGCATTGTGTTAATAGTGTTTCAAAGTTTTTTTTTTTTTTGAAAGAAACACGAAAATTTTTAAGTTTTAAAGTTTCTGCAGTAGTAGTAGATTTGGTATGTACATTAAACTACTAGTGAAATAAAAATATTATTTTATAATAAATACTAATCAAAAATAGTCAGGATTTTTAAAAATTAGCGAAAAAAAATTGATACTTGTCCTTCGCAAGGATACTTCTATAAGGAATTTAGACAAAGTCATATAACTGAGTTCGAATACTTAAAATATACTGAAAACTTTGAAAAAATGTAAACGAAAGAATCCAAACAGTTAGCAAGTCCAATGAAAGGACACATTGCAAGCTGTGAATAACTGAATATTTATTTTAATTTGCAAGTAAAGTTTAATGTTAATGATTGGAGTGCTATTGTTTGCAGTGGCGAAAAGAAATTTAATATAGGGACAGATGACAACAATTATTGTCTTTACGATATGAGAAAATAAACGCTATTTTTAAATCGTAATCACAGCAAAGAGGTTGGAGTTGTGGCCTGTGATGTATTGTAATGAAATATTACATTAAAATCAATTTCAAAGTGCATAAAAAAATCTTGTATGACTTCGTTGCAGTAAACATATCCTTAACTAAATTTTAATTTATAACCAATTTCATAGGTTCAGCAACATTACTTCACGTAATTCCAAAGATTTTAAATAATTTTTTTCAAAGCAAATTGTTCATCTTCTTAATTAGCTACCATATTCTCCTGAGATTTTTTGCAATGTGAAGACATTTCGATTATAAGAAATCTTTAATTCAAACCATTGGGTGACAATTCTGTTAAACAGTGAAATTAAAATTTTTTTACAGTAAAAGGTAAAAGCTACCATATGATATGGCACACAAAATGTTTTCTTTTCATATGACCAAAATTGATTGATTGTGATTTAAATAAATCGATGGTTCGGTTTGTTGTATGACACGTAGTGCACAAATCACTCGGTTCAATGTCATCCTTACTTTCAAACAATAAATCGTTAACCGTGGTACGATTACGGTCTTCATTTACGGTAACGCTATCTTCAGCTTAATTTTTTAAGAATTGAGTTCTGATGATGTGACCAGCATATAAACAGCAACAAACCCTGTGATTTTCTGTATTTAACGGTGTCTGTGAATTCTATAGGGATTAATCTTACTCTTTATACGCCAATTTGGTTAATAAACAAAACCTCTTAAGCCAATAATCAATCTTATAGCTAAATACTGTATTAGGACAAATCATCAAATCGATGAATAATTTTTTAAGTTAAATTAGATAATTTAACAGCGTTCTTCAATCGTAAATCTATCAATGATGATTGATTAATGAATACTAATCATCAATATATCAAAAAGTGAGCGATGTATGGCAGTTCGTTTGAAAGTCAACCCTTTGAGCGTAACTAGACCATTCTGGGTGGTGCAATGTCCCTTCGCCAGAAATATCAAATAATTAACTATTTACATTTAATACACATATAAAATTGACTTAGTTTAAGCTTTTGCCCCTCAGGAGAAAATGTTTAAGCTTTAGCAATCCCTAAGACACAATTTGTAGTTACGACAATGATTCTATGGGCCGGATTAAGATATGTCTGTGCTTCTCGTACATACAATTCATATTTCTTCTTTATCCTTAAATTGGTCGTTTCACACAAATTTAGATAGATAGAATAATTTTAGGATAGATAGCTTATATCGATTAGTTACAAACGCTCACGATTTTATTTTTAGTTTGTTTTGGGTGGGTAAAAAATTAAAAAAGTTATATTTTTTTCAGAAAAAAAACTAATAATAATACAACAAAATTATTGCTCTTTTCGAATGTAGAAAAATATTCGCTGTCGGCAAGAAATTTAAAGCAAAGAAATGGCATAGTACTACATAAATTAAACTCGTTATTTTCATCGAATCGAAAGGGAGTAAATTTTATACCTCCCACCTTTTTAAAGATAGAAACTCTATTTCTATTACCTTAAGCCATTTAAAATCCCAAAACTCAGGGATTATTATTACCAAGTCTGGTAAGCCGGTTGGTGGCATAGTTTGGGAAGAGCTAGTATGTGTGCGAATCAGTCGTTTTTCATATTTCCTCCAAAGCGGACGGAGCAAAAAGTGCGTTTAAACATACGCTTGATTTTTTTTCTGTTTTTATTCACGCACACACACGCTCGCCTTCTAATACATACACTCGATATACAAAAGATACTTTTGTCACATTTTACCTTTTTGGATTTCCTATTAAATGTCCACAAAAGCCTGAGTGTAAGAGACGACGGTTCGTATTCCTAAAATTACGACAAAGACATGAACAACAATATACAAAGAACATTGGAAAAGCGAAAAACAAACAACAGTACTAAATTAAGATTTTTACAACAAAAATAATACAAAAAAAGTTGACAATCAGCAAACACGTACATAAGAACGACCTTATCGAACTGTGCAGAACGACGTTAAAATTCATTCATTGAAATTTTGTTTTTTTTTCGCATATAATTTAGTAGTTGCTGTCTTTCTTATTTTCGCATTTGTCGTCGATGTATTCGCTTCGCCGCATTCGTAAAACGAAAAATTAAAAAATTGAATGAAACAAACAAATAAAATGAATGAATGAATGTAAAAGTGTTAATCAAGTTTTAAGTAAAAATAATAAAAATTTTACCTAATAGAAAAAATTTAACCTAAATACTTTTCAAAGTGTTGGAAAAAAATTGATGTAGGTATGTATGTACCTACGTATTAAAAATATTTAATTGTGGTAAATGAATAAAGTATTAACTTCTGTAAAATAGTGGGCAGGGGTTATGGATAACCATAGAACTTTAAAGTAGTTTAAAAAGAACATAATCAAAAAAGAAATAAAACGGGGTAAAGACCAACGTCATCGATAAATGAGGCGAAAAAAATGAACAGAAAAACAAATAATTGAAAGAAAGAAAGAAAAAAAAATAAAAAAGAATCGAAAATTAAAAGAAAATAAGTGATCGCTCTCACTAATACACGTTTAAAATATTTGAAACCATAAATAATTTTAAGGCGAATTTATCTTAAAACTACATATGTACGCTCACAAGATCCGAGACTCTCTTAACGCTCGCATTTACTCCGGTTGACTTTGGCACTCATTAAGAATTGCTCTCCCCAAAGAAGTCATCTAATTTGGCTATTGCTCATAATACACAGATACTTTCGACTTTAAGCACTGTGACTCGCGTGAGAGTGGCACGCATGCAACAAACCACCTCGACAGACATTAGTTCGAGGTAGACAGCGCGCGATACAGAACCACTTGGATTTATTTCGCTTAAAAGCGTTTTTAACATACTGTCTCGTTCGTACCATCATCGATCCGTTGCGGGCTGACTTACAACTACATTGATAACTAAAACACCGAATATGTGTGCGTGTCCGTAAAATCGTGTATATACCCGCCTCAGTACGTTTTCAAAAATTACATATAAAAGTGACCATAACACGTTTAGGGCCTTATACAATTTCTTATTATTATATATGTACATATGTATGTATGTACATATATATCTACAGCCATTCATATGAAGGTATATCCTGTTTACTTTTTCTTAACAATTTGATCGATTCCCCCCATCAAGCAATAATTCATTCATTTTACAAAAAAATTTTATATAAAAATAAAACAGTCCGGTTACAAACGTCGACAAATAAATAAATAAATAAATAAAAAATATTTAAAAATACAAATTAATGCTTTTTAATCAGGAAAGGTAAATTTAGTGCCTATAACTACATACATATAATAACAACAAAAACAACAATATCAATCAAATTATTCTTTACGGCCCCTAAAAATAAAAAGGAAAACAAATAAAAAATAAAATCTGTTTTAAGAAAAAAGTATTATCAAGAAATAAATAACAAAAAAAAGTGGAAAAAAATAAAATGAAATTGTGTGAATTAAGTGTATACACGTCTCCAAATACCAATACAGTCTGATATTATACATATAACAAATAGTAAAAGTATGCATGTGTGTATGTTTGAACAGATACACATATGTACATATTTACATATGTATATATATATATATAACATAACAAATAAAATATTTAACATCATCGTTGTTGTTTTTCAAGCCGTTGTCGTCGTCACCGACGTTCTTGTTTATGTACACTCATATGTAGATAAATGTTGTTGATTGAAAATAATTTATGAATGAATTAAAAAAAGAAGAAGAAAAATATATACATATGCATATATACATACATACATATATATATGTATGTACATATAAACCTACCCATCAGAAAATAAGATAGAAAACAAACAACAACTACAGCGTTTTATACCTAATATTGTGTAGTGATGATCAAATAAAATTATGTATTTAAAAAATAAATTTGCAATTTGAATTTAACTTTCAATATACACAATTTTAAAGTGAAGATTTTTAAAATAATAAAAAAATATGTTCTAGGTATTAACAACAGAAAAATCTAAGAAATAGAAGAAATAGAAGAAAAAGAAGTGCACCTAACTACACAAAATAATATAGTTTTACATACATACATACATATCTATCCATACAAATAAACCAATATAAGATATTTATAATATACTTGCAGATATACAGAAAAAAAAAACAATAACAACAACTAGAAAATCATAAAAACATACATTTAAACATAAATACAAACATACATAAATTTGTGCATATAAACATACCAATACTGGTCGTCGTATCTATGTTCAAATGCTTGTATGCTATATGTGCATCTTAAACAAAAAACAACAAAAATATCAGCGGCATATTCAACCATCTGTCATTTCCTGTCTGGATTTTGTGTGTGGATTATTACAAGTTAAACACTCAAAAATAAAAAGGAGAAGATTTAAATGATTTTACTATTTATGAACCAACAACAAAAAACAACATCAACATAATTTTACTTCTTCTTATTCTACTTCAACTTCATACCTATTCGTACTTTTTTATTTTTGACTACGATTCAATTTGATTTGATTCAATTTAAATCATTGTAGAATCTTTTCAATCCTAAACGGGAAAAAATTAAGGATTATAATAACTAAAATTGTTTCATCATATTTGTATAATTATCGTGTTGGATTGCTTTTTAAAAACAATGTAAGTAATGCATAATAATTTCATTTCATTTCACTACAAGTACATAAGATACTATTTAGTTATGTACAAACATATTTATATACTTTACTACACATTTTGAAAATTTAGCTTATGGATAGTTTTTTTTATAATTTTAATATTTTTTTTACTCACAATATATCATAAACATACAGACAGACAGACAGACAAATTTGTGATTTGAAGGGAGACTGTTTAAAATTATTATGAGTGTACATAATTTTATCGACAATTTGGCTGGGTCAACAAAAAACTGTGTTGTTAAACGATAAGTTAGCCAGTCACATTAAACGGGAAGTTTCTAATTAGGGGGAAAAATAGTAAACTATAGATACATATTTCATATATTTAAAAAATAAAATTGTGACCATACATACATATATACATACATATATATGTTTATACAAACATATGTATTCGTATTGTGTTCGTTCATTAAGCTTGTCTCACATAAAAATTGTTCCCAAATTAAATGAAAATAATATTTCAATATGATTGCTAGAATAAAATTAAAAAAATTCTTAATTCCTATTTCGAAAAAAGATAAATTTTAACAATTGTATTAATTACAAAAGTAAATAAAAATTAAAGTTTCCAAATGTTTAGCTAAAATCAAATTTAGTTTTTATATACACAATTTTCATAATAGATTAAAAATACATTAATACATACATACACACATACACACAGACATACATACATACATACATACATACATACATACATACATACATATATATATACATACATACATACACACAGACATATATACATACATACATACATACATACATACATACATACATACATACATACATACATATGCAAGTATATCGTAATAAATCAAATAATTAAATATGCAGTTTGTGTAATTAAAAAAGAGTTTTAGCTTTTCTGCGACCCTAACAGAATTCGATAGGAGCATTTTTAGTCCTAAGAAACTTATCCATATTAGATGGCCTAAAGATTTGGTAAACACATTCGCTTCAATATAAACTTTTCTTTTTTAAGTTGGCTATAAAGGTTAAAGGTCAAATTTGGAGGAATTAAAAAACATCTTTTTGTTTTGTTGAAATTTGTTTTAAACATGTTAGCATCGCGTACGGCACAGTATTTAAAGTTCTTACTTTTATGTTTATTTTAAGTGTTTAAAATTAAGCTTCAGTAGTTTAAGTTGTACATCCGAAAAAATTAAAAAAAAAATCTTCACATATACATATGTATATTTTTGTTGTCTATTTTGTTTAAATATTATGGTACATGTACATACATACAAAGGTTCCTAAGTATAATTTAACGGACACCCAATTTAGCAGTAATATTCAGTTGAAGAAACCTTAGATTTTTCTATGAAATTCATCAACATAAACATTTGTAGAAATAATGAAAAAATATTTCTGTTCTATAACAACAATTCAACGAAATTATTACAATGTATGTAATTATAATTTTTCGAATATAAACGTGTCATAAAACAAAATACCAAGATGCAAAGAAAAATGTAAAAAGTCGACCCCTACGTTTGGCAAGAAAAATTTTTTTTTTTCTAAATTGCCCTGCAAAAATGCTTCAAAGGTGTACGGCTTAACTCTTTTCCGGTACGGTCTATTGTGCATATGCTATCATACAGACATGTAAGTTGTATGAATGTAACTACAATATTTGGAAAGAAAATGTTGTCTACAAAATGCAATGAATGCATTTGAAAATATATTTATAATATTTAATGAAAAAAAAAATGCATTCATTCGTACTGTATGTATGAAAAAATCAGTTGTAGATATTACACGACGTCTATCTGTGCAATCTGTATACAAACGCATTAATACATACATACATTTGTTCGTAAAAAAGAGTACACAAAATACACTTTAAAAATTGTGAATTGTGAATTTGAGGAGGTGGAGACGGTAAAATGACATCTTTCTGGTGGCAAAAATACTTTTCGCGCAAAATCTTTAAATAGCTGCAATTTTCAATAAGAATTATAAAAATAGTTTTATTTTGTACGTGAATTTGTGTGTTTGGTATATAGTACATACATACATCAATACATACATACATACAAACATATGTATGTACCTACATGTTTTGAATTTAATTTAAATTTGTTTTTGCTTTTGCAATTTTCTTAGTTTTTACTTTACTTACATTTATATGAAGAAAAATTAATAGGTATACATGCTATAAATGCTACTTCTTTTTTTTTTCTTTATTCTTTTTTAACTTAGTTTATTTTTGGTAGTGCTAGAAAAGTGCTTACATTTGAAGTGTTGAAATACTCTATATATGTATATACATACTATATATACATACATATTTGCAACTTCTGCAAATTTTTGCATTAGTGTATGTGTTTAAATTTATAACAAAAATCTCAAACTATAATATTTCATACACTAATTTACATACATACATACATACATACATACATACATACATACATACATACATGTAGGTACTAATATGTACAAACAAAGAAATTTTATCATTAAATCGAAAGAAAAATTCTAGTTACTTGTCACATAGAGAAGTTTGCAATTGCATTTCGATTTAATTTTATATGTTTATACATATATATATGTATATGTACGTACATATTAAACCATATACATACATACATACATATATTTTTTGTAACACTTAATAACGTTTTTAATAAATATTGTGTTCATTGTAACAACGGGTGCATTAATAATATGTATTGCCATGTTTTTCCATTTTCAAAATGAGTGTATAATTAGATGAGTGTATCTATTTGTTTATTTTAAATTCATTCAGAAAATAAGAGATAAGTTTTTTTTTTCAATTTGTTTTTTACTTTTAAATTTTTTTTTTATGAACAGTAAATGGTTGATATTTCGTTCTCTAGTCGGTCTTTTGATTATTCCACTTAATTTCAGCTTACATTGACAGTTTTTTTTTTTTGTTTATTTTAAAGTTAAGTTTCATTTTTATACGAACATAAATATGCAAAAACTAACGAATAAAGAAAAAACGAAAAATATTTACTACTTTTTATACACACATTCATTTTTTACATACGTACATAAATATGTACACATTTGTGTATTTATGGCATATTTGTTTTTGTAATACTGAAAATTAAATTCTGAATCGATAAAGTTATTCATGGAAGCTTCTATTTATTTTTTGCTTTTTTTGTAAAATCTAGAAAATCATATTTGACCAAGCTTTACTTTTGAAATATCTGTTTAAAACATACTAATATCCTGTATTTACTACTTATATTGTCGTTTGTTGTCTAACAAATTCAGTTACGTATTTTTACTAAGTTTTCAGGAGAGTGAAAAAAGTATTTTATTTTGTATTTGCAACATAACAATTACACATAAATATCCACCATTGCTTATTTTAGAACCACTTAGGAAATCATTAAAAGTTTTGGTGGATACACGTATGATAATAATAAATAAATGTTCAAAATGAAGAATTAAAAAAAATGTCAAAACTTTGTCATATAACCGACTACGGCGGAGCAGCGACGATATGTTTAGTTAGCGTATTTTAAACATATTTACACTACTGTTTTATCGGTGGTCTTAAAACCTCCATATACACATATTTAAAAACGAAATTGGTGTATTCACAAAAAGTCCTAAGTATCGTATTGTCATATCATAATTTCTTCAAATTTTTAAAATAAATAGAAAATATTGTACCTATGGCCTTTTATAAAATTTTTAAGCATTTTTAAACTTTTTAAAATTGTTACATCATAAAATTACGACAAAATATAAATAACAAAATTACTATCCCAATTGCAATCACCTTTTAAATTAAGGTACATTTTTTGTTTGTGCAACGTAATATTTTAAAGAACAATACATATAAGAAAAAATACAATTGCATCATTCAATGTTACCAGATTTTTACACTGTGTCAAAATCTAGTGACGAAGTAGAACTTGTTTCGTACGAGAAATTGAGATTTTCATTTTGTATTTCTTTTTACCTCCCTTAACCTTTTATACTCACAGTTGACTATTTGTTATACAATTATACAATTATACTTTTCATAAATTCAATAGTAATAGAAAAAACCTAGCAACTTTGTACAACAACTTGCTAACTAGAACGCCATGGCATTACGCTTAATCTATAACAAAGTTAGGAGATATACTTAGGACAATTTTGGGCAAATATTTTTAAAGATTCCTGAAATTATTGTGGTTAGCTAAAAATAAATTGAAAACAATAAACAATATTATTTACACAAACAACTAGATATTTATTACAAGTTAGCAGATGCTTGGATAATCGTTATTCAAAGTTTAGTAATTGCGCTGTGGTAATTACATATAAACAAACTTACACTTTGTTATAAATCATTGACATTCATTTGTTTGGTATTCCCTAATTTCACAGAAATATATGTAACTGCACATGTCTAGCAAACACAATTTAGCATTGGGTAGATTTTTTCAAATTTTTCTTTTTGTTTAATCTTAAATTTAAATTAGTTTATTCTTGAATTATATTTTTTCTTAAAGCGATATTTAATTGTGATAATGAAAAATATATATTTTTTAGATTATTCTTTCATTGTCTCATTTTTAAAGAGAGAGAACAGTTATTTCTTTCGAAAAACTCTCAACGTTAATTGATTTAATTTTAATTAAAAAATAATAAGTTTATTTGCAAAATATAAACGCCTTATTTAGAAATGTATTTCGAATGGTAGCTTTAATTAGTCGAAGAATTTTTCCTGAATGAAAAATCATTTTGCAGTAAACTCTGAGTATAAAAATGTTCCCCGGACAAAAATGTTGTTCGGAACAAATAGTTGAATTCATCTTAAGTAAATTAAAATATTATTAGTTTTTAAGAATTTACAGTACTTTAAACATTTATTCATACTTGTATTCTTTTTTATCAAAGTTTATTTTTTATTTACATTTGTCTGAAAGCTACTCGTCAAAGTATTCCGGTTTAACGAAATTAAGACCAATTTTTACCGATAAGCTAACGGGAGGAAGTTCATCTTATGAAGTTGCCATTTTTTCTGATATACATATTTAACAAAATATGGCAACTAAATTTCGACTGATAGTTGTTTTTCTTTTCTCCGGCGGTATTTCAACTCTTTTAGATAAAGTTATCATGTTTTTTACACCAATTAAAAAGTGAAATACCAAAAATACAATTTTTTTGTTGTAGGTCAAAAATAAATAAATAATAAAATAATAAAAATATTATTTTACAAGAAGGTTACAAGAACGACAAATTTTTAAAAGCCACTTCATTTCTCACTTTAGTCAAAGCTACCTTTTACTAACATTAACTTTATAGACATGTGGTAATAATAGCCCTTAAAGTCATTTTTTTTCATATATTTGTGTGTAATTAAATCATATCATGTTATTTACTTTTGAAATATCTAAAAGGTAATTTTTTCAGACGGCTGCCATGAAAGCTAGATTTATGCCGTGTGCACCTTATAATATTTACTTACCTTAAGGTTGCTTACTGTTTTCTGAAACTCCACACTGACGTCCTTGGCAATCTTCACTGCACTAAAACCAGGTCTTTCACTAAAATAAAATATAAATTTAAAGTATCGTGTTAGTTTAACAAAAGATTAATAAACTACATTTTGCACTTAAGCCAATAAATGTAATAACATTACGTTGCTCAATATGTTTCAAAATTGTATATACTTACATACATATGTATGTATATGTATTTGTATATAAGTATATGCATACGTTAATTATTGTTTGCGTGGGATACAACAAAATAATGAAGTTAAGAGAAACTTTAAATACAATAAATATAAAAATCTATATATGCATGTTCATACATATATATATGTTTACATATGTATGTGTGCTCATAAAACTGGGTGTCTATCGCCGTGTAACTATTGAAATAATCTTTGGTTTTGTTGGATTTGCAGTATATTGTAGAGTTGCTTATCAAGTCTCTTCATTGACAGCACAGGTGATGAAACTCTGTTATAATTATTATTTTACTATTTCCGATTAAGTATGAGAACAACAGATGTGGAATATTATACCCTACACTATCGTAGGTGGGCAGACACTTATGGGTTTGCAATAAGTTATTACCTAAAAAAAAACAAATTACATTTCCCTACTTTGAATATACGTACATATATATTTTCATTAAATTTGGATTACATGACTTTCTGAATATATGGATGGAATCTATTGTTAATTTTTGTTTGTTCAAGATTTTACATATCCCTCATACAAATGTTCTCCTCGAATGGAACTTTAACGTTTATAACAAGAACACTTATATACTAACATAAATTTTCCAACATAGGTAAGTACATTATTGGCCTTAATTTCTAAAATAATTTGTACAATATAAATAGTACTAGTTCCGATATAAGACAATCTACCAGAAATTATTTAAACTTTAGTAAAATTTGTAATTAAACTATAAATAAATTAAAATTTTATAATTTGAACACGTGTTTTATTAAATGTATAAATTAAAAGAGCGAAATTTACAAAAGATGGCGTGTCTTTCGAACTCCTGTGTTATTTTGAAGGATGCCTTGTGTAATTTTTTCTCATTTAGTTATTGAACATTATAGTCAGTGTACACTTATACAGATAGTCTTGACAGCACAGCTGACTATTTTTTTGTATCCCAATGTATGACAAACTACATACATATATAAAAGTAAAGAGTTTTCAGTCCAAAGAATTGTCAAAATTCATGTAAAAAAAGAGAGACGAAAAATACTTTCCGTCTGCGCTATCACCTTATGTGATTTCACCACCATGACTATAGTGTTTTTTTGATTTGAAAATACCGAAAATGTGTTCAATCGATTTCAGCGTGTGTGAGAGATAGTTTGTGGGTTTCAAAAGTGACGATTTTGATGCATAAGACAAAGATTGCTCAGGCTAATCAAAAAGTTAAAAGCACAATAATTGAAGGCATTTCTCCATTGATATCAAACTCTATATAAGCTTGCAAATCTATTAGAAGCTACTCAAATAGAAATTTTAGAACGTTTGCGAATGAAATCATTTTTTGTCATTACTTTCGATAAAAAAAATATGATTCACTATGATAGCCCAAAGTTTAAAAAGTCCGACCAACTAGCCGAATCGATATCAAGTCAAATACTCGTATCCATAAGAATAAGATAATGCTCTGTATTTAAGGTTCTATATATTATGAACTGCTGAAATCTGACCAGACTATCATAGAGAACGAGTACAGTATGCAACTACTAACTCATTTAAAACGAGAATTTTCAGAAAAACGCACTTATTTTACGGCCAGACATGAAACCAAAATAATCCACCATAACAACACTGAGACACATGTTGTAATAGCTGTTAAAAATGTAAAAAAGCAGTATTTAGTATAGTTCAGACCTTGTCCCATCCAACTACTATTTGTTTTGATCGATGCATAACGATCTCTCTGGGATTCGCTTTACTTCAGAACAGGGAATTCGAAATTGGCTCGATTCCTTCTTGGCCTCAAAAAAGGTGTATTTCATTTGATGTGGAATCCATATGTTGCCAGATAGATGGGAAAAGGTCATAGCTAACAATGACCAAAATTTGTAATAAGTTTACTTTTATTACATAAATGTTTTTAAGTAAAAGCTAAGCTTTTAAAAACCAGCCGCATTATTGAGTTATACACCCAATAATAAACTACGTCACAAATCTATGTATGTATATCTGTATGTGTGCATGTATGTATGTAAATATGTTTGACAAAGTTTTAAAAGTTGAAAAAATAAAACCAACAATCTACTTATAAAATTATGATAATTTCGACTTTTGTTCTGCATACACATTTTTCTAACAGCCATTTGATAAATTCGAAGTACAATTGAAAACAAGAACTTAATTTGAACCGAGTTTGTTGTTTAATTTAATTTTGTATTTCGTTTTTTTTTAACACACCTTTTTATTTCTTGAAAAGATGGATTGGAAGTTTACTCTTTTGTTGTTATTATAGAACTTACGAGTGTGTGTAGTAAAATAATCATTATTACAACAAACCGGTTTGACAACAACTACTACTATACCATTGACAACCAATAAAATCAACAACAACAAAAGCAACAACAATACGAAAATTAAATAAAAAAATAAATAGACTCAAAATGCAATAACAACTTGATTTGTAATTCAAGCAATAATAAAAATAAAATTTTAAAGAACTGATACATGCACACATACATAAATACAAAAATACACATGTTCGTGCATACATACATTAATACAAATTATGCAGTGTAAAATAGGTAGGAATTCTCTGCAGTTTGTTATTGTTTAACATTGTAGGTACAGTGAATGCTCGGTTTTCGCGATTGTGGCTGTGGCGAAAACTAAGTTTTCATTATGATAACTAAACCCAACATTTTATTGAAAACGTCAAAAAGCAAAAGTACTTTTTGTGACAGACGTTTTAAATCTTAAAGATTCTCTGACCTAAATAAGGCGTAAAGAAAAAAAAACAATAGATTTTTCATTTTTAGGTAATGTAAGAAATTTTGAAAAAAATGAAATCCCTTTGTGAATTCTTTGAAAATAAATTATATATTTTTTTAAGAATTAAAAATTTCACGTAGCCTGCGTTAGCAGTCTAGTAATAAAAAAAAATATTATCACAATTAATGTTCATAAGTAATTTGTAAAACCTGAAAAGTGTACGTGGCACAACGAATTTTCTGTAAAGAAACTAACAGAGCTATTTAAGTAAATAAATATTTATAAGAATATAAATTTAAAAAAAGTAAATATAGAAAACTTAATGTTAGTTTTAGTCAACTTTAAATTAATATTTAAAAATTTAAACTAATTTTAATAAATTAGATTTTGATAGTCCAGAAACAGCAATTGTTGCTTGAAATAAAACCGTTTTTCAGTTTTCTGAGATATAATGCCAACATTTTACACTTAATATTATTGAACTTACGCAAGAATAGCTAACAATGGAGTACAACTTCCCTGAGTATCTAAGAGTAATAACGACAAGTTCTAGCTTTGCCATAAGCCATAATACTTTAAACTCTATTTGTATAATTTGATCTCATCTACAAATTAACTCATAAGACTGTATAACTTTAAAAGTACAAATGGTCATGTAATAAACCTTTTAAACCTATGGGGAAAGTTTTTTTGGTTTTACGAAACGAGAAAGATTTTTTTTACATCTGTGGGGATTTTTTAAATTTTCTTATCTTATTTAATCACTGAATCTACTAGTAGTAAGTATGTAGATATGAGGAACAAATTTAGGGTAGGTTAGGTAAAACAGGCACCGCTTGGGCAACTCACTTGAGTCCATACTTGCAAAGAATAGAAAAGAAGGAGAAGCAGAAGCAGACCCGCCCAGAGTCTCTATTAAGGTGTGTTTTTGAATACAATTTTTCGCCTGTTATTTTAAAAAATCTGATTTAAATGCAAACTTGAAACCACTAATCTTCATATCCCGAATAATTTTGTAAATTTTTTATAATAAAATAAAATTAATTTTTATTGTTATTTTTTTTAACAATTATTTTGTTGTTGTTTTCTTTTTGACATTAACAAAAAATCAAATCGTTTAAGAAAAATATTTTCTATATACATATGTATGTAATAACAAATTATTAATTTTCAAAATAAATTTAAGTACAAACTGCTTATTTATAAAAATTATTTAAGATTTTTTAATTAAGTTTCCATAGAAAAACAGTTAATTATATAAATGTTATATTCAGTGTTGCCAATTTAGCTATTTTATGGCTAGATTTAGCCATTTTTAAACACGCTTAGCTAGTAAAATCTGCGTTTAGATATAAGCTATTTTTTTAGCCATTCCTAGATATTTTTTTAGCCTTTTTTAGCCATTTTTAGCTTTTAAGTTTTGTTGTTGTTTCTTTCCTAAATAGTGAAAAACGTTTCTATAAAACAATGTTTTTTAAATACTAAAAGTTGCATCGATGGGAACCTCTTTAAAATAGTACACAAATAAACAAACAAACAATCAATCAGTGAAAAAATCAACCAAGCAATTTTAGAAAAATAAACAAAATATTCCCAGAAGCTTATGAGGGAGTTATCCCACCCAAAATTAAAAGAATAGATTACAGAAGTTAAAAAGTTTTTTTAAATATTGTAAATGTGAAATTAATGCAAAATTATATGATTTAACACATAAATGGTATCAGGTATACATATTATCGAGACCAAGCCTTTACTTTTTAATCCAATGAATTTTAAGCTACAACAGCAGGAGAATACATTAGCTATGTAAAAGGTTTTTCAATAAGAGTAATATGATTTCTTACAAAAAAAAAACACACTTATTGTTAAGGAAATTCAAAAGTTTTTTATTTAATGTTAAGACAATCGATACAATTAAATTCTAAATAAAACGTCATTCAAATGGCCTCCACGACTTCTTCTGTAGGAACGAATTCGATGAACGCAATTTTCGAGCATTTTTTCCACTAACTCAAGTCGTATTGGCTTATAAAGATTGTAGAGAGTTTGGTTTATTTCGAAAGATAGGATCTAAAGAAAGTTAAAATGACAATGACAATAATAGCGAGCTAAATGCTGATGGTAATTGGTCCTTTTAACACCATTTTAACAATTTTTGTACTTTATAACTAGTCAAAGATATATTGAGTATATTACAAACGGTTTTAGATTTTATTATTTTTCTTTTAAAATAAATTTTTCTTATTTTTTTTCATTCAAATACTGAAAACTTTCTATTCAAAACATTTAGCCATTTTTTAGCTTTTTTTTAGCTAGTTTTTAGCCATTTTTTCCAGAATTTTAGCCATTTTTGCTAATCAAGTTCTGGCATCACTGGTTACGTTTAACAAACATAAGGATTTCGAAACCCATTTCATACAAATTTAGTTTTTACACGCTTTGGGATATAAAGTAATAACGAGGCGTATAGAAGACCTTCTGATGAAGACCTCTTTGAAACCCTTGTGTGAAAACTTTCCGATTTTAAAATTTGAATTAAATATTTTCTTTTGCCAAATTTATTAAGTGCATTATAAATTTTTTAAATATATATTTATTTTTTTGAGCTTAGCATTATTATTAAACTCACTTTTTAAAGACTTTAAACACGGCTAAATGAATTCTTGTTTATTTTTCAATGTTTTTTCTTTTATTTGGTTTAAGTTACCGTTTCAAATTTTGTTGTTGTTGCTTAGAATACAAAAATTAAGAAAACTAAATTTTTACAACGATGTACATCGTTCTTCCCTCATTAAAGAAGAGAACTTTTAATAACTATAGAATCTTTAGAAAGGAGTTTAGAGGCCTTCTAGAAATCTCAGGGTAGAATGATATTGGAAATTTCAAAAAAAGGTGTAAAGTTTTCCTCCAGTAGGCTTGAAATTATAATTTTTCCACTGGACAAACTATTTTTAAAGTAGTTAAGAATTTATTCTATTAAAATTTCGCTTTTCCTATTTTGTTCTTCAGTCAAAATGGGGAACAGAATTTTCAAAATTGTGGTGTGAGATTGTCTGCTTTTATTTATTGGTTCTAGTCGGTCGTTAAAATAAAATAAGAATAAACAAAACCAAAAAATTATTATTCCTACACATACACATACATTCACACACACTTATAGTCTGTTGCATCTGGCTGACTGACGATCTGCCAGTATAATCGAGAATCTGCATGTAAGTCTGTCTGTTTGTCGGTTCGCCTTTTGCGAGCATTATAAACAATTTGTTTTGGATTCGCGTGCATACGGTTTTTATGAATGCGCTGACGATTTTTGTTGGCATCAGAAAACACAAACATGTGATTTGAATTTATAAAAATTGCAAAATCTTATTTAAATCTATATTTAAATTGTTGTCAATTTTTAAATTTTCCTAAGATCTATTTTAAGCTTAACACAAATTTAAGAGACACATAGAAGACGACGGTGCAGGCAGATAAAAAAGGGAGAAAAAACTAGAAAAATACAATTAAACAAAAAACAATTTATAAAATTGTAAGCATCCAAAAATACATATTTATGTATGTATGTATGTATGTATGTATGTATGTATGTATGTATGTATGTATGTATGTATGTATCTATGTATGTATGTAAGTATGTATTTATGTATGTAAGGTACATAAAAACAAATTGCATATGTACATATATGTATACGTACAATACATAAACTAGTGTATAAGCTTATATTATAGTACGGTCTCCATGCACATGCATATATCCTTCAGTATACAAATTTATCAAAAATATTAAGATTGTGATTTTTAAAGCATTTTATGCAAAAATTTTACCACACACATTCATATGTACATAGAAAGTATGTAAGTGTTTGCAATTAAAAAGAATTTTAAAGACTAAAGGCAAATAATATTCACAACTAAAACGTCACGTTATTTTAAGTTGCACATACACACACTCTCCCATATAAACACATTCATGTAGAGACAAATTATGTGTGTATGTGTAATATTTTTGTTTTATACATGTATGGGTGCTTCCACTATTCTGAACATTACGCAATTTTCCTAATCCTATCATAATCCTATTATTTTTAACAAAATTTTTCCTTATATTTTTATTAAGTTTGTTCAATATTTCGAGCTCCTTCGGTGCTCTTCTTCAGGAACAAGCTAAAATACCTAGACCTAGAGCCTGTTTATGACAAGAAAATAATTCTTTAAAGATTATAAGGTCGTAAAGAATATAATTATTTAGCTAAACACTTTATGTAAACTAACATTTTTTTTTATTAAAACACAACATAATTAAAAAATATATATGTATATGCAACAACAATAAAAAATACATATGGATAACAATATTTTTTACTTGTGAGGCTTTGAACAAAAAATTAAGTTATGTTACCCAATTTTCATAAAAAGTTTGTATTTGCTGAAGAAACAAATGCTAGCTGCTTTACTAAATTAATTAAAGTTTATTTAAAAAGAACAACATTTTCACCATTAATCGAAAAGTTTAAAATAATGAACCTATAATCCCTTTTTTTATGTATTTATGAATATGTGTGTATATGTTTTTATATATATTTATGTTTGTATAATGAACATATTTAAGAATTATTGGTTTCTCTGACCTTTTATAATAATATATGTTTAATAGTTTTCCAAGCTTAAGCTTAAATACATATTTATGTATTTTTATAAATAATTATTCAAATGCTTACCGTCCCGAACGTGGAAATTGTTCCATTAATAATTTGTTATGTGAAATTCGCGTTTGGCTTATTTATATGCGAACAGTTAATTTTTGTTGTACATATTGATTTTATCTCAACGTCATGACGAGCCATCGACTTGTCGTACAATATTAAAACGTCGGAGGAGTAAACACTCCAAAAGTCAGCCGAAACACACGGCCCTTAATTAAATCAAGGACTGTAACTGTAAAATGCAGTCATTTTATTATTTTTATATTTGCTTTGGTTCTTATTTTTCGTTGCGCCAAAACAACAAAATCATATTGGATTGTTAATAAAATGTACGTAAGTTTAACATTATTGAGAAAAAGACACTAAAAATAAAATGGATTCTATCTCGCTACTTAATACTGCAACATATTTAGGATCTTAGTTTGTATGCAAAATTGAACATTGCCTTAGTGAGCACAAAAGTTTTTAAATTCTAAAAATATTTATATTTTTATTCGGAAATACCCATATGTACTCTGTCTGTAAGTATGAACATACATACATATGTACATACATACAAGCATACATATGAATATATTTTCTATGAATTTTTGTAGTCGTATACAAAAATGGTTGCGGATATCCGGTCATAAACAACGTTTAGCAAATCAAAGCAAACATTGCCAGCCACCACCACTCATCGCAAATGCTTAAATAAAAAAAAAAAAAAAAAAAAATATTTTTAAATGTGTATATTTGTATTTGTGCGTGTGGGTACTTTCATATTACAGCAATAACAACAACAGCAAAAAAAATATATAAGGCTACACTATCCAGTATTAGATATTTGTGCTTATAAAATTGTTTTCTATGAATAATTCAGAGTTTCACTTCTATATTTCAAAACAGAATAAATGTGAAATGTGTTCGTTTTTTCGTTTTTTCGTTCGCTCGCAGTTCATAATTCGTTTAAAACTTTATACATTCGCTGTATTATTGTTGTATTTTGATTTCTTGCCTAACGTGTATATTAACTATTTGACAACACTGTGCACGTTCTATGACCGTCAACTAACGATCATTATAACAATAAATGTGTTTCCATATTTGCTCCAATGTTTGAGTGACATAATGTTCAGGTGTTTGTTTTCATTTCCGTTCCATATTTATGCATGGCATGAACATTTGTTTCTCTATTCTTTTACACATTTAAATCAATTATAAACAATTTATAAAACTTAAGTGGTACATAGGTATTAGTTTTTGCTTAACCCTATTGTAAAATTTGAAGTTCAATAGAAATCCGTAATATTTGCAGTTATTGCTTTTATATTTACATTCATAAACATATTAATAAAATATAAAATATTTTTTCATGAATTATTTTGGAACATTGTTTGTTACAATAGGGTTTTCATTAATATTTTGGCAATTTATATTTGGCTATCACCCTAATGCAGATAAATTTATGAAATATTTGTGAATAACCAGGATATAATTAGATCGTATATAGTTCATGTACATACATACATATGTACGCAATATATTCTGTTAGTAAGCTTAATATGGGAGTGTGTTTTTTTTATGGCGCATTTATACCGCCATTTTTAAGAGGATGTTCGTGCTTAAGAGCGGTGTGTGTGGATAGTATATTTTACATATTTCAAGGCAGACTTGAAGCAAAAAAATAAAGTATTGCAAAAGTCTTTCTTTAAATGTAAAATGTTTGCAATAGGCTGTGTTATTGAAATCATTGCATATATTTCACCAATGTTTTAAGCATTGATCTAAAGGACATTCGATTTTATAATTAGTTATGTATAAAATTGTGTATTACAATCTAATGTTGTTTTGCTGTCATATTTTACAATATACACTTATCTATAAATATATATATATATATCTAGATACGAACACACATTTGCAATTAGTTTACATGTATGTAGGTATTTACTTTTGTTAGAAAGTTATTGGATTTTTTTTTTCTAAAATCTTTAAGCTGCCTACCATTATATTTTAAACATTAATTACTAACAAATTGGGAATAAATTCTGTATTCTGCTTAGAACACATTGAAAATTCCGTTATTACCAGAAATGTTACATACCTACAATTTCTGTGTGTGTTAAAATAATGTTTTCGAAAGTACCTACGCTAGATACTGCAGCTATCCGTATAAGATTCGACACAAACGATCATTCTTACTAGTTTTCTCTCTATTCTCTATTACTGTAGCTCTATTATTTTAGTGCAGTTAAATTATTGTATTACTACTCTATCTTCAATTGCTTCCTTTTTGACACAATTTTTATTTATTTTTTCTATTTGCTGCAGGATGTTTTTTTATATGTGCATACATATGTATAATTATGTATGTATGTACATATGCATATAATAATGAATTTCGATAGAATGTCGGTCTCGGCATGCGTTTTTGTGAGTGTGCGACAACAATAGTATGTATAAATCACGAATGGAAATCATAGTACAATTGTACTTTTTTTTGGTACATTTTTGAGCTTGTTGGTACCGTGGTACTACCGCGAGATACTTGGTACAATTTAAAAATTTGTCCATGTTCTCTTTAATTTTGTTTGTGTGTGTTATATTTATACTGTCAGCTTTTCTGTTTTTGTTGCAATGCTGTTGTCAAAGCGAATTCATGTACCAGGTGGTGTCAAGTCTGCAACAACAAAATCTGCCTAGTACTTTATTGCAAACTTCTTACAAAAATCACCTGTTAATTTGGCACCACCTAGTACAGGAATTCGCTTTGACAACAGCAAGTTTATTCCAGGAAATGTTATTATGGGAGAAACAAATTCAATAGTTCCTCTTCTGGTGAAAATGTTTCCACACGAACAAACAAACTTTAAAGCAATAAATAATCAATACAGAGCGCTAGCGGATGTGATTGAACTCAGATCACAAAAAGATTCAAATATTTTCTATTTTTGGTCTAAAGTGTCATAGATGAAAAATTAATTAAATGAGTTCAGTTCCCAGATATTTCAAGAATTTTAAGAGGAACTCTGTCTATTCCAGTATTCTTTTCTTTAAAACCTAATTAAAATAAAGAAAAGAAATAGATTCACGTTTCTACTGTTTCAAATTTAATACAAAAAAAAAAGATTTATTGAAGTCAACAAATTTTTGTTGCTTTAATTTTAAAATAACAGAAAATTTATTATCTAAAAGTGTTTAATAAATAAAATTTGTTAAATAACCGATCTCTGCGTATGTACCTATTAATGTAATATTTTTTATTGTATAGGTACTGGATTTTTATACACATTTTTGATAAGTTTATGTTTTTTTATTGTATACTTCTGAATTTTTATAAACATTTTTGTTAATTTTATGTTTTTATTAATAAATATTAAAAAATGGTACTGTCATGACCTAAAAAGTACATTTTGTTTTTATACTTGGTACAAAGTCATAAAAGCCATTTTCCTTCCCTGGTATAAACACATTAAAAAATGAAACTCATGTATAGGTATATCTATGTATGAATACATATGTATGTGTATGGTTACGTGTTTTCTCTCTTCACTCTTAAGAGGTTCATTAAGAACATTGGCCAAAGAGGAAAATGACAAAGTGCCATACTTAAAATACCCACTCAAAATACGAAGAACAAAAAACCTAAGAATATTTTTTTTTGTTATTATTATTCTTTATTTTATTTTAGTCTAAGTCGTTGTTGTGATTTCATCCTTTACTTAAACATTATCATTTTGCCTTAAGAAAAAATAAATAAATAAATAAACCTGACAGCGCACGCACAATCTACTCATTTTTTTACATTTCAACATTCCATACACACAATGCAGGGCTGTAAATTAATATTATTAATAACTTTAAATACTATCAATAATTAAAAAACTTTAAGTTTCAAGTATTTAAAAATGTCTACAGAGTGATGTAGTTATATAAGGTGACAATATAAATTAAATATAAGTTTGACAATTGGAAATTATGAAAGAAGAGAGCAAATGCATAAAATTTAGATATTTGGAAGGGAACGCTTGTCAATTGAAACTACCTGGTATTCAGAACAAATATCCTATTTGTCTAGTAAGTGATTATTATTTGAGAGCTTTATGTCACAAACTTTTTGTTTGTAATTGAACAATCATTTCTTCTACTATCGCCTTAAAATGTTTAAAAATAATATTTTGTCCACATCCACTCAAAATCATTAATCCGTTTAGAGGATTCACCAAATCTAAAATTTACAATTAACCAAATGTGAAATACAAATTTGTAGAACTAATTGTGATAAAGAGTTATGAAGAAAATAAAATGAAAGTGTTCGTGCGGGGTTCTATTATTTAGTAATATATTATTGTTAAAAACTCAGATCTTGTTTAAATTTATTCTTCCACATTATTTAAAAGTTTCAAGCTTTATCTTTATTTACAAATAAACCAAATTTAATTGCATAAATGCAAATTGGTTTATATAACTCATATTGATAATACTTTTTATTAGGTATACCTACATACATATGTATGTATATCAGACAAACAACATGAATAAACTCTTTGATAAGCTGGACTAATATAATACAATACGTCTGAATTTACTACGTTTGTGTGCATGCAACGATAAATGTTTGTTTATTATATAAGTTATACTCAGCTACCTGAATAAACGACAACAACAATAGCTTAAATAAATAAAAAAAAAGATGAAAAACTAAAGAAATACAAGTCAAAGAAGAGAAAAATAGCCGTACAAACAGACAGACATACATACATACATACATGCATACATACATACATACATACATACATACATACATACATACATACATACATACATACATAAGCACATGCATACATGTCTAACAGCTGTAAGAGAATCTATACGTGCACATGTATGATGAGCGTACGTGTGTGTATGTATGGTAGTTAGTACTAGATATCTTTTTAAGGTCGATCACTTTTGTTCGTACATTTAAACGTATCGTTGGTTTAGACACAAAAGGTTATAGCAGGAACATCTGCTATTTTTTTCTTACAACTGCGGTTTTTTGAAATTATAAATAATAATAAAATCACAGGAACTGGACTGATTGAAGGTTTTTCTAAGACTGGGTGACTTTAGAAGCACTTGATAGTTATGCCCCATTGTTAATTTACCAACTACATTTTAACAAATTTCTAATGTACTCACAATCAATAATGTGTGCCTGTGTGTAAGTATGTATGTATGCATGCATGTATGTAACCTGAAAACACATGCTTACTTAAAGTACTACAATGTTTAAACAAATAGACATTATTCCATCTGTTCTTTCAACATTTTCAACAATACCCACACATTTATTAGTCTCCACTCACACTTACTTATATTAAATACTAGAAAAGCCCGGCGCGCGTTGCTACGCCTCTTGATGAATAAAAATGCATTCTGAATTTAAATTGAATATCAAGTGCAAAAAACAAAAATTAAAACTTTTTTGAATGGGCGTTGCCCTGCCCACTTTTCTAATCACGAAACTGTATAGTCATGACAGCTCAATATGTGTGCAAAGTATCAGAAGAATCGATGAAGTTCAAGTAGCTGAAAATTATAATTTATTTCTTATGGGCGTGGCACTGCCCAATTTTCTAATCACGAAATTGTAAAGTCATGACAGCTCAATATGTGTGCAAAGTTTCAGAAAAATCAGTGCAGTGCAAGTACCGCAAAACTATATCTTTTTTTATGGGCGTGGCCCTGCCCACTTTTCTAATCACGAAATTGTCTAGTCATGACAACTCAATATGTGTGCAAAGTTTCAGAAAAATCGGCCCAGTGCAAGTACCTCAAAATGATACCTTTTTTTAATGGGCGTGGCACTGCCCACTTTTCTAATGACGAAAATGTAAAGTCATGACAGCTCAGTATGTTTGAAAAGTTTCAGAAAAGTCGGTCCAGTGCAAGTAGCTAAATCTGATAACTAATTTTTTATGGGCGTGGCCCCGCCCACTTTTTTTATTACGAAATTATAAAGTCATGACAGCTTAATATGGCAAGTACCTCAAAATTAAAACTTTTTTAGGGGCGTGACCCCGCCCACTTTTCTTATCACAAAATTATTTAGTCATGACAGCTCGATACGTGTGCAAAGTTTCAGAAAAATCGGTCAAGTGAAAGTAGCTAAAACTGATAACTAATTTTTTATGGGCGTGGCCCCGCCCACTTTTTTTCACCCATAAACACTCCCTGGTATGTGTACAACAACTTACCAAAGTTTGAGCTCCATCGTTTTTACACATTCGGAGTCTATAGCTAACACACACACACACACACACATAGTTTCACTTTTATATATATAGATAGTACTTAAATATATTTAATGTGTGTATGTCTGTATCTTCAAATAGATAAATAAATATTCGTTTCCTCTATTCTCTTAACATTTTATTTTTACTACTTTTTATTTGCTGTAATACGAGTATGAGTACGATTTTATGTGTAATGACTTTATATTTATATATTTTAATTGTATTTACTTCATATGATTTTTCCTTTTTAGCTAGCTTGCTTGATTGCTTGCTTTTTTACAGTTTTCGATCAAGAGATTGCCTTATTTTTGAGTAATTGAATACGGCGATAATCATAATCAAACTGTGAGTTTAGGTTTATACTCATTTAATAAATAATTTCGTTTTTTTCCGATTAAAGCAAATCAAAACGTTTGATTTTGTATGACCTAATGAAATTAAAATCCACATAAAAAAAATTGGGAACTTTTTTGCAGAAACTATTTATATTGAGAAATATTAACTTTTTTTATTTTCTCTATGAGCACAGTGATACTCCCACAAACAATTTCCTAAGCGATTCTACAGATACAAATATTATTATTACCTTGAATTTTTATATGTACATATTTTGTACTTTATCAATTGATGTAAAATTGCATAAATCGTAAAAAACATATAAGTTATAGATTTCAATTATTTTATAAGTGTATAAATCAGTTAGAACAAGTAAGAGCACTATATGCGGCTGTGCCGAATCTTTTATACCCACCACCAATTTGATGCACTTTTATAGCTCAGAATTTATTATTTTGTTATTAACAGAAATCGCTATGGAATAATATCTTAATACTAAAATATGTATCTTTTTCTTTGTATAACATCGATATGTTAGTAAATTTAGTCTTTCAATGAAAGTAAACGTTAAAGTAGGTGTATCAATAAAGTTTCTGCTAATAAATACAACTTATATATTTCAATATAGTCCTTTATTCTTCCAAAGTCTTTATTCATAGATAAATTATATGAATTTGAGATAAAGCGTTATATGGTAGGTGGTCGTGTAACATTTGTTTTCCATTAGTACAAAGCCTTCGACCAAAAAGCAATGGTTGCAAAATTTCAGAATCATACATCTAATTTTGATAGTTTTATTACATTTAAATTTTGAATATACCGAAAAATATACTGCGCGGTATAAATTTTCATACGTTTTGATCTATAACTCCTTTCCTAATTCATAGATCTTGGTAATTTTTGAGGAAAAATATTTTTTTTAATCAGGAAATATACATTCGAAATTTCATGACTCTACGTCAATGCATTTGGACACAATTCCATTTTATTCGATGTTTGAAGGACACGGTTTTTTCGACCTACTCTTGCTTTACGAGCTATAACTTTCTTCCTAATATTCCGACTAAGACCATTTTCAACAATAAACAAATAAAAACCCCTATTCAGAGTATATATACTTAATGGGGTCTAAAATTGATATTTCGATGTGTAACAAACGGAATGACAAAATGAATATACCCCCACCATTTTTTTGGTGGCGGATATAAAAACTTAAAGTTTCTGTATAATCTGAGCTTGTAAATTAACGTTGAAATTAAAAAAATAATAACTAGTGTAGATCGAATTTTTGATAACTTTGTGATGTTGTAAAATTGTTTTTTTTTAGTTTTAGATTTGGCTAGGGAAACGATATATCTCGGTGTAGTCTCAAATAGTAAGAGGTCTTGAAAAAAATACACTGGACTTACACGACGATTGTAAGACGAACTTACTGGCGCCCTGAGAAGTAAATCTCAGGGGGCTGCTGTACCTACAGAACATTTGCTGAAAGGAATGATGGCTAGAAGCTTGATAAGGTGAATCAAAATTGATTACTTACTTAATAATGGCTGCATTAGAAATAATAAGAACTGCTCTACAGGGTAGCAGTTCTCGTTCTCTGAAACTATAAAATGAACACTTTCCAAATATTTGTAAAATTTGTTTTATTTAAAAGTTTTCATACAAAATTTTCTTAAAATATATTAAGATCTTTTTTATTTTTGTGAATATAACCCTTTGTGTGTCATATCTTATTATCATATCTTATATTGAGCAAAATTTTTTCATTTACCTGTTTCACAGAACAGGAATTGACCACAGACTTTCCAGAGAGACAGAGGAAGATAAACTTTTAGAGATATTTTCCAAGTGGAAATACTGGACATTAATAAAGCAACGGATCTCACAGTGAAACATATATAGAAAGATAGAAAGGTCACTCTTTACTGCTGCTGAGAAATTGCAGACAAACTTGTGCATGTTGGAGCGTAGATTTCATGCAAAACTAATATAGCACGGATAAATTGTAGAGTATCGAAGGCTTTATGGCCAAAGGTTAGCTCAGATGATTCTAAGGCACCTTTGACCTAAATATGGTAAAAACTAAGGGCGATTTTTGAAGCTATATACGAGACATTGTCTGGTAAAATCAGTAGATGGATTCGGAGAACTCCAGATTATTGTTAAATGTGTGAGAAAAAGACTGCAAAACCAAAAAATTAGGTGGCTAGTAGATAGACAATAATGGCTTAATAGGACTGTTGTTTATATAGATACAAGGGAAATATTGATTCAGACCACTGCTATTTCGGATACGTTTTCGACCCCTTCACTTTCCATTGATTTCATGGATACCGATCGGCATCCTTTCCCTCACTAAGTTTCACGCTACCACGGTTTCGGTAAAAAAAATCATTGTTTTAAAAAAGATCTGCAACTGAGATATTGATGTAATAAGAAACGTCATTCCCAAAAATGTATTAAAAATATTTTTATTTATTTTTTTAAAGAGATTTTGCGATGAGAAATATTTTACCTTAGTTGTTTAGATGGTTTTAATAGCAAGTACAATTAATTACACCGAATTAATGTAGAAAACCATACATTTATCGATGCCTCAAAATCTACAATTCAAAATATATGAATCGAATACAGTGAATATACCTGCTAGTATGCATGATCAGTTAAATGTTTTAGACGATTTATTGTAAATATGTTTTTTTATGTTTTACGAACTTTAAAATTATAAAACATTTATTAATTTAATAAAAAAAATGTAATTAGTTTCTTTTAAAAAGTATTTGATTTTTATTGATAATAAGAGCATGCAAATGTCGTCCTTTGGGCAGTGTATGTAATAAAGTAAAATTAAAATGTATTTATATTTGTGCAATGAAGTGTATAAATGAGAATAAAAACTTTAATATGCAAATACATAAAAGTAAGTATGTATGTATATGTATGCTTGAAGGTAGTTTATAGGTTTGAAAACATACCATGTGAATATTGGACAATAGTTTTATTTAAAATATAAGAAGAAAGGAAAAACAAATGCAACGTACATACTTACATATGTATATACATTTCTTAGTAGATATACATCCATACATACATACATACATACATAGATAAAATTTTATTTAAACATAAAAGATGCTTGGAATTTTTAGCTTAAATAAAATACATAGCTATAACAACATCAGGATCGAATAAACTTAAAGAAAAATAAATAATTAACACAATATACGCCCACTTATTGACGTCATATCCGGCACTCAAAAAAAAATTGAAAAAAAAATAATAAAAGATATACATACTTACACGCAAACATACTTAAAAACTCTCTCAAACACAAAATTATAGCCACAGAAAGAGAAGAAATCAAACGCAAGAGAATTTTGAAAAAATAGACAACAACCATATTTAAAACTTAAGAATTGTAAGAACGATTCAAAATTAATTTTTTTTTTTTTTAATTATACATTTAAATATTTTATTGAGCGAACATTAAAAATAACCATAGTACTAAAATTTTCTATGGATTTTTATTAACTCGTTAAGGCTTACAACTAATCTTTTGAATTGTTTGATTTTTATGAAAGTTTGCAAGTGAGGAACTCTACTTTTTACATACATATGTATTTAAATATTTGTTGAAATTGTCACAAACACAGTGTCGTTGAGAATATTCAGACTGTCTATGGGTAGAGCAGAGTTTATAAGTAATGATGAGTTAATGTGTTTATTAAAAATTCGTTAATGCTTATTAAGAAAATTTGTACGTAAACTATTGACCTTGGCGTGGTTCTGGCTCATTGTCGAATTTTAATTTCATTTCTCTTAATTTTATTTATTTTTCTGTTTTTGTTTATTACGATAACAATGTCTATTCGAAATAAGAAAACACCACCACAAATATATACCTTCTTGTTTTTAAGTAAAATATTCAGATACATACATATGTAGATATAAATATACTTACTTATAACTGTACATACATATACTTATGTATATACGTACGTATGTATGTACAATTAATTGTAGTTTGGATGCCAAACTAAATGTTCATTAATAAATGCCTCTTCTCATTTAGCACTTTGTGTGAAAAAATTCATTCAACAAATACTTTTTCAATATACTTATGTATATATAGACATCCATATATGCACATACGGACATACACATTTTAACGTAAATTTATATTGCTTTCAATTAAATTTAATACACATTCGATTTATTTCCACAGGCTCTCTATGAATTAAAACTACTTGTTTTAAATAAACCCATTTAATTTAGTGATTTGAATTTTGTAAAACCTGTTGCAAAAAATATTGAAATATTTTAAAAAATTTTTCTTAAAGTAATAATCAACTAATTTTCAAACTAAATAAATATTTAATTAAACTTGTAACAAAAAAAAAATAAATAAATAAATAAGTTTGAGTTCAGTATTTGAATTGATTAGTAATTTTGTTTGCATTTTTTTCCTCTCTTTGCAGAAAGCAATCGAATAATTGGTGGACGTAGTAGGAAAGCAATAGCAACAATAGAAAAAAAGAAAATAATTGAGTATTTAAAATTAATTGAAATTATTTTGAAGAGGATGAGGAAAACTGATGGTCCCCGAAGAAGAAATCGAGGGGATTGAGGTTTTTTTAAAATAATTACTTAAACGCTACATGGATCGCAGAAATGGCGGCGATCCCTTGGCGCCTCCCCGGCCCCCTAAACTGTTACCCAAAGTTCATCGTCCCAGAGCTCCCGAGCCGGAGATGATGAGCGCAACTACTCAAACATTATCGCAGACAACGTCAGTGGTAGCAACAGCCGCAGTAGAAGCAACAACAGTAGCAAATACACCTCAATGTACAAACCAATCAGATTTAAGTAGAAATAATAATTTGAATCAGCCGCATCATTTAAGTAGAAGTATTAGTAACACATTGTCGTCGTCGCGGCCATCTACGTCGCCAACGCCGAACGTAACGTCAACTATTCCAACGAGTCCAGCAACAGCTCCCTCAGTTGCCAACAATATTAGATATAATAGGGTTAGTTTTAACAACAATCATATTGGGAATATTGATGTTGTAACTCAACAGCCAACACAGTTTGACGATTATCAAATACACCATTTAACTTTTCTACCACAAAGACCCTGCAATTTGAGTCGAAATAACAGTCACGTTAGCTCATCATCGTCTTCATCTTCCGTAACTGTGACCAATAGTTTTACGAGGCGCCGACCGCCACCACCAATACCAGGGAGTGCGGGTTCAGCAGTACCGCTACTTACTATTAGTGGCAACAACAATAATAATTTCCTTAATCATTTCCATAGTGTAGAACCGGTACCAACATCTCCCGTCACACTGGCGCAACCGCGACCCGAGTCCGAACGGCTCGCAAATGAGTATGTGGACACTCCATTGCGAACGGCCCAACAGCTGCAAAATGCGACGCGAATGCAACATCCTGCTGGACAACATGACAACGGTCAAACGACGACGCATCATCTGCTCTTGTTACCGCAGCGTGAATTACGTCATCAGCAGCTACAGCAACAGGGCCAAAGTCATCAGCACTTACATCGACTTGCCGGAACTGCTGGTTCAGCGAACGCAACGATGGGTACTGATGGTACTGACGGCCTATTACATTCGCAGCATAACCACCTCCACAACAACCACAATCATCAAACTCATCATCAGCTTCATAATCCCAAAGCAACAACAAAGCCTGCTACGGTGACGGAAAAACTGTCTCCAAAAATAGAAACAAGGGGATTTTTAGCGCCCGGCATACAGCCCATAAACCAACCGATAACCAAACAACCCGCCTTATCAAACACGGACAACCCTTGCAAATTAAGAAAGGAACTACCCGCGCTCGACGAGATGCTCGACATACACAACATTACAAACGGAATATCCACGACACAGGGTATAGTCTCTACCGTGAACGGTGCCAGATCTTTGAACACACCCATTGTTATTGGTAGCAGCGATGCTCCGTCATCTTTGAATCCAATTACTTGTCCTCGCTGTGATCGCTGCCGTTGTGAACAATGCCAGAGTCCGAGACCTTTGCCCCAAACATGGGTCTGCAACAAAACCTGTCTTTGCAGTGCCGAGTCCATTATCGACTATGCTTCCTGTTTATGCTGCGCGAAAGCGCTTTTCTACCACTGTGCCCGCGACAATGATATGGACTGTGACGATAGCTCCGGCACACCCTGTGTCGATAACCCCTGCTCGTGCGGCCCCTACAAACGCACCCAAAGATGGGGTTGGCTTGGCGCCCTCTCTTTCGTATTACCATGCCTTTGGTGTTATTGGCCCATGCGAGGTTGCGTGGCACTGTGCGAAAAATGCTATGGCAAATTCGCGAGGCGAGGTTGCCGCTGTCAGCAAATTGGCTCTACATCCAGCATGTTTCCCATTACATCAGCCACTAATGGAGCCAACATTATTGTACTAAACAGTGGTTCTGGTTTACAGAACACCAGTAACGGTACAACCAAATCATCATCAACATCCAGCGGTACACATCATCATCTTCACCACAGTGACTGCAGTACTGCAAGTAGAATTCTGCGTAAAGGCGATCTAACACCCGAAAAACGATTGCTTGACTCCAGTCCCGAGTATTAGACAAATATAAATACAATATTAATTCCATTAAACAGTTATTACTTCTTCTAAAACAAATTCAGATGTTATCCTCTTATTTAGAAAATCAAAAGCAGCAAACGGAAAAAATGAGAAGAACACATTAGGAATGATGGTGTCCTGAAGATTTTAAGGTGCAAAAAATTTCTAATTAAACACAATGCAAATTTAAAGCATTTATGATGTAAATAACATATGTATATGTATGTACATTAAAATAATTAAATTATTTAAAATTAAAGACAAGACTAAATTAAATGTAAAATGTATTTAAAAAAACTTTAAATCGTGAATTATTATTACATATTAATATTATTATTGTAATTATTATTATTTAAAAAATAATAATAATAATGAGCAAAACATCTGATGCGACAAAAACAAAAAGTTAATAATAAGAACAAGATTATTGTAACTGCAATATATTAACAAATTAACAACTTAATAATAACATGTATCTATTGAGGACTTCATCTAAAAGGATCCTTGATGAAATTTTTCAAAAAAAAAAAAAAAAAACTTAAAATGGCCCACTGATATACCTTCAAATTAGATACCAAGTTCTTGTAAAACTTCAACACCACCAACACTTACATACAAACATACATAAACACGTACATGCAAACATACATACATACATACACTCACTACATTTACACACATGCTACAATGCAAACGATAATAATAAATACTTATACATATATGTACATACAAATAAAATACATACATACATACATACATACATATTATATAAAAAAAAATTAACTTAAACTAAAAGAAAAATTTACGAAAATAGAAAGAGAAATTAATCCAAAACCAAACTAAATTTTATATAAAATAATAAAAAAAAAAAAAAAACTAAACTGAAACTAATATTACTATTAAATTTATTATACACATTACAATACATACTACATAAGAGAAAAATGTACTACTATAACTACAATTTAGCTATTTTATGTATGAATATAAAAAAAAAAATAAACTTTAAAAAATAATAACCAAAGACTGCAAACAGATAATTATTAATAATTAGAAAAGTTTAAAAAAAAATAAATAAAATAAACTAAAAAAAGTCTATAACTACAAAAAAACACAAAAACATACATAGTAAATGAGGAAATAAACAATTCAACACAGATACAAAAACATATGTATGTATGTATGTATGTGCGTATGTACTTATGTACATACTACATGCATACAAGCATACATATAAAAGTACATTCACTGACGATCATTTTCTTTTAAAATAAAATAAATTTAACAAAATTATTATCTTAAAGAAAATACATACATATGTACACAAATACATACATACAAACATGCATACTTATTAAGAAGTATAAATAAAAAAAATTAATAAAAAAGAAGTAAATGTTCTTGTTGTTATTTAATTTTCTTTTCACTTAATTACCTTTACCTTATGGGTACCCTTCACTTTTGGATATGCATGCGTGGCACACATAAAAACCGACAAGAAACTTGTATCGTAACCAACAAACAATGTTGTTTAAATTTTTTCTTTTTAAAGTAAATCATACAAATTCTTAAATTTTAAAGGACATTCAACAAAATTCAAATGTTTTGATTTTTATATGGTTAAACAACAAACAACAATTAACAATGTGTGTCATGCATATCTGAAAAGTGTAAGTAATATACCCTTTACATTCTTCACTTTACATACACACACAAATTTGAGTGCAAAAGAAAATAAAAATCAACCATACGACACAAAATGTTATAGAAAACTTCTTCCAGCTAAATATCGTTTTCTTTTAATTTCCACCAAAAGGACTTGAATACCTACATACATTTATTAAACATATTTTTTTTTTCCTAATTTCAAGCAATTTAATTACATGTTTTATGAATAAACACATACTAACTATCATATAAGAAATGTTTTTGCACCACAATTCTAAAGATATTGTTTGTATGTGTGTGTCTTGATTTACGGTCTGAATGAATGTATGTATATGTGTATGCATGTTATTAATTAATTATTCACTCATTTATTTAACAACAACAAAAACGTGTATTAATCTCTGACCTTTCTTCGTTCTATTAATTAAATTCTTATTTTACATTTTTTTTCGAAAAAAAAAAACAAACAAAAACATTTTAATTGTCACACTAATATATTTGTTCAATATCTAAGTCAAGTTAAAATGGTTAATAAAATTTAACACGTTATAGATCTTAAATATTAATGCCGCATATACATATGTATAAATTTATTATCACTATTATATTATTAATACAAACTATAATTATAATATGAATTATTATAACTTATGATTATTATTTCATTCTTTTATTATTACTATTTTTATTTTTTAACAGATTTAAGTAATTTTAGAATTTTTACATAATTCCATTTAATTATTTTTCCATAACAAATACAGCAGAAGCATCAAACAAATGTTAAGTTATAATTATGTATTTTTGTTATTATTTTTTAACAAATAAAATATATTTAATAAATAAATAAAAAAAATCATAGACACATAAACATTTAATGAATTGTAATTGTTTCATTTAATAATGGAATAGAACTTAAAAATTACGAGTAGAACCCAAGTTTAACAAAAATTTTACCATCCAGGCATGTTTGTTGAGCTTGTCCGTAAATAAATGATAAATATATATAAAAGTGAAACTCTGTGTGTGTGTGTGTGTGTGTTAGCTATAGACTCCGAAACTGTAAAACCGATCGGACTCAAACTTTGGCAAGTTGTTGTACACATACCAGGGAGTGTTTATGGGTGAAAAAAAGTGGGCGGGGCCACGCCCATAAAAATTAGTTGTCAGTTTAAGCTACTTGCACATGACCGATTTTTCTAAAACTTTGCACACATATCGAGCTCTCATGACTAAATAATTTCGTGATGAGAAAAGTGGGCGGGACCACGCCCATAAAAAAGTTCTAATTTTGAGGTACTTGCACAGGACTGATTTTTTGAAACTGTGCACACATATTGAGCTGTCATGACTTTATAATTTCGTGACTAAAAAAGTGGGCAGGGCCACGCCCATAAAAAAAGTTATAATTATGAGGTACTTGCACTGGACCAATTCTTCTGAAACTGTGCACACATAGTGAGCTGTTATGACTTTACAATTTCGTGAGTAGAAAAGTGGGCAGTGCCATGCCCATAAAAAGTTATAATATTGAGGTACTTGCTTGATTTTTGTTAAACTTTGCAGACATATTGAATTGTCATGATTTTACAGTTTCTTGATTAAAAAGTGGGAGGGGCCACGCCCCTTAAAAATTAGTTTTCATTTTTAGCTACTTGCACTTGCCCGATGTTTCTAAAACTTTGCACACACATATTAAGCTGTCATGACTATATAATTTCGTGATTAGAAAAGTGGGCAGGGCTACTTGAGCTGTCATGACTATACAGTTTCGTAATTAGAAAAGTGGACAGTGCCACGCTCATAAAAAAAAGTTATAGTTTGATATTCGATTAAAATTCAGAAAGCGATTAAAATTCATGAAGGGGCGTCGCAACGCGCGCCGGGATTGGCTAGTAAATATATAAAAGTGAAACTCTGTGTGTGTGTGTGTGTGTGTGTTAGCTATAGACTCCGAAACTGTAAAACCGATCGGACTCAAACTTTAGCAAGTTGTTGTACACATTCCAGGGAGTGTTTATGGGTGGAAAAAAGTGGGCGGGGTCACGCCCATAAGAAATTAGTTATCAGTTTTAGCTACTTGCACTTGACCGATTTTTCTGAAACTTTGCACACATATTGAGCTGTCCTGACTAAATAATTTCGTGATAAAAAAATTTTAGTTTTGAGGTACTCGCACTGGACCGATTTTTCTGAAACTTTGCACACATATTAAGCTGTCATGACTTTATATTTTCGTGATTAAAAAAGTGGGCAGGGCCACGCCCATAAAAAAAGTTATAATTTTCAGCTACTTGAACTTCACCGATTTTCCTGAAACTTTGCACACACATATTGAGCTGTCGTGACTATATAATTTTGTGATTAGAAAAGTAGGCGGGGCCACGCCCATAAAAAAAGTTATAATTTTGAGGTACTTTCTCTGGACCGATTTTTGTGAAACTTTACACACATATTGAGTGGTCATGACTAAACAATTTCGTGATTAGAAAATTGGGAAGTGCCACGCCCATAAGAAATAAATTATCATTTTCAGCTACTTGAACTTCACCGATTTTTCTGATACTTTGCACACATATTGAGCTGTCATGTCTATACAGTTTCGATATTAGAAAAGTGGGCAGTGCAACGCCTATTAAAAAAAGTTATAATTTTTAGTTTTTGCACTTGATATTCAATTTAAATTCAGAATGCATTTTTAATCATTAAGGGGCGTAGCAACGCGCGCCGGGCTTTTCTAGTGATAAATAAGCGTTCAAATTTGCCACGAAAATACTTCATTTATAAATCAGGGAACAAGTGCTTTAGGTGGTGTGCTTTGCAATTTTTTTTTTTTTCAAAAAATATTTATTCAAACTTATTTATACATATATACTTATACAATACAATATTATGATTTGCCTCAGCGTCACTTGGACTTTATTTAAATGAATGAGTGAATAAAGGTATATCAACAACAATACTAAAAGTGCCTTCAGACGACATGTATTTTACATATGACTTGTCAAATTTACCACTGAAAAACAGATACATGTTGTGTGAACGCGTTAAAGCATTGCTTGTGTAAAATACATATCGCACACTATATACTCAAATTCTCAAATTTTACGCATAGGCAAAAAACGGTTGATCGTGCTTAAGCAATGCAATTAACAAAGAAAGAGCTACATTCGACTGTACCGAATCTTATTATGTAAAAAAAACTAAAGTTATAGTGGGTTTTTGCTTATATCTCAATAATTTTTTCGAGGGGGCTTCAAAAAACTGTTTTCAAAATACACACAGATGACCTTACTACATATGTATATCAATTCCTATATGTGTAAGGATACAGAATATTCAAAGTATAGGGTCTCAAGTAAATATTATACAAATGACAATACAAACGAAATGACAAACTCTCGTGTAAAGGGTATAAAAACAGACATAATGATATTTTTCAGTCAAAAAAGATAGTGATGAAAAAAAAATGTTTGGAGTAGTTAAAGATGTATTTGTATTATATCAATTTGGAAAAAATTTTTTTGTATAATTTTGCATTTGGCGTGTAATATGTAAAAGTGTTATGAAAAAATAGAACAAAAAAAACTAAAAACTACGCAAAAATCAATTGTTAAATTTACAACTCCTATTGTATTTTGTATCGTCTATTAAAATACAATTTTGTTTATTTATTGATAAGCGACAAATAATATTAAACGTCAGGCAAATAAAAAAAACCAAGAATGGAAAAGAAGAAGAAATCTTACTTCTGCACAATTATAAAAATTATTTAAAAAAAAAAAAGAAATAATAAGAAAGAAATAAGTTTATGTATTTCGGGAGCAAACAAACTTAAACGAAATAATTTTTTGATTCTGCAAAACAACTTTTATTGACTATTCCTGTACAAAATGTTTTCATTACTAATACTAAGCATACAATACTGTAAACACATACAAAAATAGTATCATGAGCAAGTACAACGGGTGCTGTGAATTGAACAAATAACTCATTAGCAAGACTATCAGTAAATTATTGCGTTTTATTATTTCGCCCTGCCAATTATGAATGAAAATCTTATAAATATTTAAACTTTCACGGAATTTAACTAAGAGCTTTGGATTTTGGCAAAAAATAAATATAACACGTACTATTAGAATAACTAGAAAATCTATACAAATATTGATATTTATTTATGTATACGAAAATATGTACATACATATACCCTATAGATAATATTGGACTACGTGGTCCATTTTAGCTAAGTGGTAATATGCAATGCAGTCATGGACCATTCATATCATTGTAGTTAAACGACAAGTGTTTGTGTTTTAACGATTACATATTTTGTTGTCAAAACGTGTATAATGGTCGTGTAGGTGCGTGCTCCATCGAGTAGTGACAAAGAGTAGTTTTCAGACTACTCCAATGGGACTGGACCATATGTCCTAGGACATCGTAATGTTAAATCGACCATGTTTTTCATTTGGGTGATCTTTGGATTAGTCCTAGTCTATTTCAGAGTATACTTTACATGCAAGTGTGGACTAGTCGCGTTATCTGCAGGGTAGTAAACACATAAATTCATACACATGTATGTATATACATATGTACAGTGCCGACTAAACCTAATAAATCTTACATTAAGGGGTCCTTTCGTGTAGGGAGAATATTAAGTTGTTTACAAAAATGCAACTTCCATATAATATTTGTCGCCTACTTTCAATAAAAGCATAAAAAGCATTCTCTTTTTTTAATAAATAATAATCAAAATAAATTATATTCACGGAAACAAACTCAATAAAACAGGTTTTAATTCAAAATTGTAAAAAATAAATATTATATGTGTTGTTCAGTATTTAATTAATTGTTCAGTATTTAATTTTACAATTTCATACTTGATAGTATTGATCAAGAAATGTTCGTTTTATTTAAAATAGGGAATGTAACTGCATACGGTCTCAAGATTGGTTTAAAGGAATGTCTCACAGATATCTTTGAAAAAATCAGCTTAACTATTTTAAAATTAAAAGACTTAATCGGAAAGAGGACAGGAGAAGCCCAGGAAGAAAGTTAATTCAATCCAGGAAACTAATTTACTAGTTTAACTACATGTAATAGACAATATCTTTAATTTTAAGCTTAAAATATGCTCTGAGGAATAAAAAACATCATTAAATATCAACCCAAATGTTTTGTTCAGTTTCAATAAATTTTTAAAGTTCTTGTTTTTTTTTTATTATAAAATTATGAATATAATATTTAATTGCAATAAAGTTTGTATTTTAATTAAAGGTGTGCGATATTTATTCAGTAGCTTTTGACTGACACTGTATATAAATATATAATATACAATTTATACGGATCGTTAATATCCATAATTTTACAACATGCATTAAAAGCAGTGTTGCCAAAATTGCCAAAATTTTACAAATTAGTTAAAGATATATTTTAAAATAACTATAAATAAGCATAACAAAGATGTATTAAGAATATGAGAAAATATGAACATTTAAAAATAAATGTTATGCTTCCCTAATTCAAATTTCATTAAGTTGTAACATAATTTGTAATTTAAAAATTACATATGAGTATGTATACCGATAAAAATGATCTTCATATGAAAAGATGATTTTTTTTTTGCAAAATCGGCCAAAGTAATGTCGCAATATTTCCCAGCGTTGTTCAAGCGTATACACAACCATATCCGTTCAGCGGAAGGATAAAACTAATTATCTGTCAAATCAGACATGAGCTAAGTGTGACCATTCACGAAATAAACATTAGTTGAAAAAAAAACGTTAGATGGCGGACTCTTTATTATTACAGCTAACTTTGATTAAATAAAATTTTTTTTTCTGCCACAAACTCGTTGCAACTGGCTGTATGTACAACCAAAATCAAAAAAAAAGTTATAAATGGTTGCACAATCGAATAATTGTATCTGCCAGATAACAGTCTTTAGGTTAAACAATTCACCAACTCACCTACAAAGCCATGGACTAATTGATACACTCTCGTATTTTATATCTACAAAAGTCTAAAACAGCATGTTGGACACATTAATAACTCTTAAATTATGTGTACACTGTTTTTGTATCCAAAAAACGATCGAAGAAAATTGATTCTGTCCCATTTCTGTATAATTAAAAAATAATCGGCAACACTTTTAAAAATACATTTTCTATATCTTCACTCTCTTTTTGCTTTCATTACGTATGCATAGCTGCCAGATTTGACGATTTATCGTCATTTTGACGATTTTACGTGCTGAAATTAAGTGTTGACGATTTGACGATTTATGCTATGTTTTTGACGATTTTCAAGAATTCAAGTTTGCACCATTTTTCATTACTTTTATATCAACCTTAAACTAAATAAAAATAATTTGTAACGGTTTTTTATGTTATTAATAATAGAACAGAGTGAAAGCGATACATCGATCATTACTTAATGTGTTTGTGTGAGTAATTTTTCCACTTTGTACATTTTTAACATAGTATATGCCACATATTATCAACTGATACCTACAACACGAACAAATATAAATTTGAAAATGCGTTTAAAACAATTTTAGTTTTTTAAGTAAATTTATTTAAATTATTTAAGTGACAAATTAATATGCTTAAATACTTCAACAAAATGGTAAGTTCTTTTTAATTATACATTAAAACCTTAAAAATCAAACATTATATTTTCAATAGAAAACCAAGATGATGAAAATTCTAGCAGCTCTTCCTCTGTAAGTAGAAATTTCATCCATTTTTTATACAAAACTTTGTAGTAGCTAAAATGAAATTTTAATGGTGTTTTTCACAGGTAACCAACAAGAAGAAGAAAATTAAGGAAGACTGGTTTGCAGATCCAGAAATAAATTTATGGGCTAAAAAGCGAAACGATGTAGTTTATTTTGGCGTTGTGCTCGTCTTACGCTTGCCTAAAGCTCCCTTAATCGGTAGAAACTTTAGAAAAAAATGATTATAATTATTTGTCAATTAGTCTGAATTAGATGCAGCCAATTCATTATTTATTATTTTTTTGTATTTATATACATATTAATATTTATTTTTCGAAATTAATTATAAATTGTATTATATTTATTGTCATGTTCTTAACTTAAAAGGGTCTAATAAAACCATTGATCTCTCTGGATTTAAAAAGTTTGTTATGTTATGCATTAAATAAAAAATGTTTTGTTTTGAAAAATGCGTTTTCTTTATTTTGACGTTTTTATGACGATTTGAGTAAACTATTTGACGATTTTGACGATTTTTTTCCCCCAAATTAGACGATTTTGCCCCTATTTTATCTGGCAGCTATGTACGTATGTTGCGTGATTCGCATTTCAATTTGCCGTGGTCGTTTTTTTTTAATTTTTCTTTATATGTGTATAAAATACTATGTTTCTCGTTTTTTTTTTTTGCTCTGTAGGGTTTCGAATCGTTAACATTTTGCCTCTGCTGTCGCACTGTCTGCTGTGCACTTGAATGCTCGTATTTATGAACGGGTAAGTATACTAATATGTAAGTACATGTGTGTATGTATGTTTGAATGAATTGTGCCTGCTCTATACTGCTTTAGAAGCAAACCATGTTTACACATTCAACGCAACTGAGTTCGATTAAAGAGAAATGAAAGCCAATGACCCGGAAATAAAATAACGAGTTCTTAAATAATAAAACGGTTGCCATTAATGAAAATTAAAATATTCAACTTCACAGTTTTTGGTTAATTTGTTAATCTTCTTCATTATCTAATTTTATTCAAAATGTTTAATATTTAAAGACCTGTACAAAAGTAATTGATTTCATAAATACATATTTAATACTGTTTACTTTTGAATACTGTAGCAGCGATAGTAGTATTACTGCAATAACCAGTCACATACTTCAGTCAAAAAACCGTAATAATTATAAAATTGCAAACAAATTTTTAAGTTTTTTTTAATCAAAAAGGTACAATTTAAATGAGATTTGTTCACATAAGTTGGCAACATTCCACACAGCATGCAATCAAATTAATTTACTGAAAAAAAAAAAAACATTTAACGACCTATTACCACCGACCAGGGTTGCAAAATGAGAACATCAAAATTGTACCACGAAGCTCATAAAATTGTACTTTTTCGACACCAATTGTACCAAAAAATTTTATTTTAACAATTTTTTTTTTATTTTAAATAAAAGCCAGAAAAAAAACATAAACATAACATAAAATTGTACATAAAAATTCATTTTTGTAATATTAAATTAATATTTGTACTTAAAAATTCATTTATACTTTAAAAGTATTTCTTTAAAAAAAAGAAACTGCACTAAGATATATGTATACAGGTGAATGCAAACAATTAATCACAAAGAAATGATAGCAACAATGAGTTACCATCGTAAATCAATCAAGACGATAAACCAAGGCATATTCATACAGGTATATGCAACGGCGAATTCGCTGTGATGTTCGCTGTCAGACGCCACATATAAAAAATACACAAAATTTTTTATACATGGAGTTTTACTGTAGCATTCCCCATCAGCTGGGCTGATAATTTCACCTGTATGAATTCGCCTTGCGATAAACTAGAGAAATTCTATAAAAAAAACATAAACTGCGAAAGTTAGTAAATTGTACTAAATGGGTAATTGGTGTACCATTGTACTTTTGAGGTTTAAATTGTACCACAAATAGTACAATTGTACCAACTTTTGCAACCCTGCCACTGACTACCTTACTTTTGAGATTTGACGCCGTAATATTATTTTTCTCTTGCGATATATATTAAAGCCGAGCTATGCGATAAAGCCTTTTAAACATTTTAACTCGAGTCATGCGCTCCACCAGCATTTGAGTCTCGTTATCCTCTCTATGTAAATGGTTTTGGATTCTTATACGCCCCCAGTTTAAACTATCAATTCAATGTGCAGCCTTAGGCGAGATTTTCCACCTTCGATGAACCCATAAGCCATCCGAAATAAAGCTTCCGGGATAATGTACCTCCATCAGCATTATTACCGCCTCCGTAATAATGCCTTTGCAAGTTCTCCCATTTTGAACCAAGGGTCTAACAGTTATGCCTTCATTCCATAGTTCAAATGTCCCGAAAGTTATTTTTATTATTTAACGCGATCCGTTCCTTTCGAGATCTATGTTTAGAGTTATCTGGTCATCACGTATCAATATATCAAGCATATTCAGTAAAAGTGGCCTATAATTTTACGCACTAAAATCAATTTTTTCAATGGAGTAAATAAATTACACCAACAGACTAAGTTGTCGTTATGTGTCAACTTGTTTTCACAAGATTTTGTAGCTATAATTAATAAAACAAAAAAATAAAAATAAAACCTTCCAAAAGATCCCGATTACGATCAACATAGTATTTATCGAATGTATCTATCGATTTACCGTATTCGATGCATTGAAGCAGCAACAAGTTAAAAAGCGTCTACAAAATGCGAGAGTCCTAATCATAATTCAAATCAGGTACCCAGTGATATATGTATATATGTATTGCGAATATGATGTTAATTTTTTAACCGTAAATAAAAAGAATTATAACTTTAAAATAAGTTTGGTTTTTGTATTATTTATTTATTTTTACTTTTTGCAAGAAACGACTAGAAATCACTGAAATATAATGACATACAGCTCACATTAACATCCATACTACACAGAGAAAACAGTATCGGTTGTGAGTACTGAAATTGTTGCCAATCGCATAGTTTAGTTGTAATAGTAGAATTTTACGGTTATATCTACAGAATTTCGTTTCGGAATATAAATATGTAGTCAGCACTAATAAATTATGATTCTGGCAATATAAATTTTATAATCACAAATGAAAAGTTCGATTGCAGGAACTGAACCATTCGATTGGCAATGAATGTGATTTTCTGTTTTCTGGGTGTAGGTACTACTTACTCATACGTATGTTTTGAAATATCTACGTATGTATATGTAATTTGTTTAATAAAAACATATGCAGTTACGTTTGCGTTTACATTTCGAATTACCCGAATAACAAAAATAATTAAGAGCTATACCTCAAAAAAAAAAACTTAAAAATTAAATACATAATTAAAAATACATTCAAAGCGATGTCAATGGAAAAATACATTTTATATTTCTTGTTATGCGACATTTTCTTTTTTATTTCCGACTCCATTGATTGATTCAAAATTTTTACATAGTTAACTATATTCTACTGGTCACGACCTTTCATTTGATAGCCATATTGATGGGGCTAAAAGTATTCTCCACTTTGTTTCAAACGCGATCTTGGATTTTACACTATTTTAATAGTTTAGTGTACTCTACTGGTCAATACCTTTCATTTGATACCAATATTGTGGGGGTTAAAGTGGGCAAAGCCGTAACTACTATATTTGACTCATAATTTCGCTATTTAATCGAGGACGCCATCTTGAATGTTTAATATTTCATAGCTAACTGCATTTTACTAGTCAAGCCATTTGATTCAATATCCATATTGTTTCTCGCAGTGGTATAGAAACTGAAAAAAATTCGATTTTCTTTTGTAAATTTTAGGAAAAATACCGAAGCAGTTGTGAATATTTTGGTGCTTTTATCTCAATTAGTTTTAAGGCGATTTATTAATTTTTTCAGAAATTAATTTTGAGACCACGAGTTAGTGACCGATTTGTTGAAAAACTTCAACGAATATCTCTAGAGGCATATCAAATCTATAAATAGTCACATCCGTGCCTTTAAATTATCCTAGGGCTAAGGGATTTCAATTTGTGTGAAGAAATTAGGCAAAAATCAGAGGCTGTCGTGTTTATCGGGCGATTATGCTGATTTTCAATACTAAGCTGCTCCACAATATTTCTAATATTTAATTACTACACGACACGACACGGGTCTTGATAGTGTCTAGGGCCTTCAAAAAACTGATTTCAGCATATACACGGACAGACGGATCCCCTATTCATTCTTATATTCAGGAAATACATGTATACTTTATGGAGTCGGAGATTAATTTCACACGGAATGACAAACCTGTATATTCCTTTAAAACGATGGGTATAAATAAAAGATACACAAAAATCAGGTAGCAGTCATCACACCTCTCTTCTTTTCAATATAGGTCGTTGAAAAAACGAAAACACAATCGTGGGGCCTAGTCTAACCTAAATAATATCGCACAATGATTGTGATGGATTTCATTTTAAGTAAACACATCTTGCATAAGTTTTTTATTGAGAAGATGCATCTAAAGCACGTGATCGGCTGACGGCTGGCCTTCCTACTTTTGACCATCGAAATGTATGTTGTAAGTATATATGTATGTATGTATGTATGTATTTGTATATAAACATATATTTCTAAGTATTTTTTATCTTGTTAATAAATAACCAATTTAAAATGATACTATGTGTAGTAAAGTACAGCGGTAGCAGAGTTCAACTTATGAAGGAGTTAAATCTATTAATATTTATTACTTATGTACTTATGTAAATATAAAGTTTTCGGCTTCAAGAAAATTTTTAATTTAATTACCAGAGCTGCGATTTTCTCGTACTAAAATACAAAAATATGCTCTAAAAATTAAAAAAAAAAAATGCAATGAAAACAAAAGATATAAAAAAAATTTTATATTTTATTGTAGTGATATGTATGTAACAGGTACACAATTTATAGTTTTGATTTCATTTGAAAACGTTATGAAGCTAAGTAAGTAAGTAAGCAATAGCAATTTAACGGGCATTTGACCAAACTTCTCTAGTCAAACTCTATAACAAGAAACTTTTTTTTAACGTTAAAGGTCACCTGCTATAAATTTGGGTTCAAACGTTTGAAAATAGAAATCAATTATAAAATCATAATGTGTTGACATCTCCATGTTTTCTTGCTTAAACGTCTATTTTAATCGTTCACTACAAGTGAAACTGATTTTGAATTATTGACTTTAAATATGCATTTCCATGTAAACCTCAGCCTTGTTATTAACATACATTACATTCATATACATATTAGTGTTGTGGTGTTCAATTAAATGGAATCAATCGGTAATTACACAAAGGTTTTTTTAAAATATAAATTTAAGTTTTAACAAAACTTGATTATTACATATGGAAGTACATACATATGTACATATATAAAATAACAAAGAACTAAGAATTATTTTCGTTCAAGGGTACATTAAGTAAATTTTTCGACAAATTATTTTCTTTTATACTAGATAAGGTATGGGCCCAATTGTAAGCCAAATTTGTGAGTATATAAATTTCGCCATGTGTCCTAAAAAATATGCTGTAGATAAATGTATAAAAGGTATGAGACAAAGATCATATAATAGACTGACTTAATTCTTGAATTTTGAATTAGAGAAATATAAATCGAGCTGCAAAGCACGTGATACTTACTTAAGGCAAATAATATAGCAAAATTGCGGCATTCAATAGCTATCGAAATTTTAATTGAGCGTCAAAGTTTTCTGTGATTTTAGTGTTGAGATTCTAACAAGAATTTATTTTTTTTATTCAGTTCAGAGTTAGTATCCAAGAGTTAAACAATAAATTTATTTGTGGATACATATGTACATACATATGTACATAATGAAAAAAGTAAAACTTTGCGATGAATGTAAAACATACACCCACTATAAACGAACTGCTATATCGATACTAAAGTATCTTTATCCAATGTCTATTTGTTTATTTTATAAATCTTTTCTTTTTTTAATTATTCCTATAGTCATTCATCGAACAAGCACACGAAAAAAGCTACATACATACATATGTATAGCAATGTAGACTGGAAGTGGTAATAGTTTGTATGTTGTAAGTCTACATATGTACATACATACATACATACATAAATATGTATAAATAATTATATATACACATATATATATATATATATATATATATATATATATATATATATATATATATATATATATATATAGATAAGTATGTATGTATATGCATTAATACGCATCTTAATATATTTACACGCATCTTAATATGTATATACATACATATGTACACATGTTCATATATACCAAGTCATACATCTTACTTACGCAGTTATGTGTAAATATTCATACATACATACATATGTATGTATGTATGTAATAGTGTTTTATTATTTGATTGTTTGTTAAGCGCTTATTTAAATGCAAAACACAAACTATTTTAAAATATCTATATCCGAAGTATAACCATACATACAAACATTAGGGTTGCCAAATATCAAAAGTAAAACAATATTAAAAGTAAATAAATTCACCTGGATTTTGGCAACATAACTGGACAATTAAAATTACACATACTTCAAAAAAGTCAATATTTGTTTTAATTTTTTACAAAACTGAAAAAAAGTAATAACGTGTAAAAAGGAAACGTAACAATTCAAATTCAGTCAAATGTACATATTTGTACATATGCATATCTATTTTAATTAAAATTAAATAAAATAAAAATAACTATATATAACTATTTTTTCTACAATAAATAATTTGCAGTTTCAGTTTGCTTAAAACGTTTTAAAAACAAATACTTGAGAATAGAAAGTTTTTACATTGAAATTTTTTAAAAATTATTTAAATTGAAGAAAAAATAAAAAATTCTGTGACATGCAGATATTTATACGAATACAAAATGCATGTGGTTTTTGTGTTTGTTGCCGCAATGTATAATATACCTTATTAATATGCCTTGCCAAATATGTATGTATGTATGTTTTGTTTTTTTATTTACAAGACTTTTTTCCTTTATATTTAGCAAAGGCATATCACCTTCATATCCAATAAGCTGACTGCTTTTTATGTACAATTTATAAGCGTTACCAACTTTTTTAAAAGTCTGTCTGCATTTGTAAAACTAAAATATAATTCGCGGTTTCAGTTGGTTTAAAACGTTTTAAAAAAATATAAAACCACGAATTAAAAGTTTTCGCTCTAAAGTTTTTTTTTTTAAATTATTAAAATAAAAGAAGAAAATAAAAAAATTGTGTGACATATCGATGCCTTACTTCCTCAACCTCGTAACTTAAAAAATACGGTTTTGACTTTTTCATATCAAACGATTGTTTTATGCTTAAACTAAAAAAGATTAGTATATTATTACTACTAATATACATAAATACAATTAATTCCTTAATAATTGCATTTAAACTTTTAACCAAACACCGAAGTATAAAAAGATGAACCGTTTTTTTTTCTCCTGAAAAATTTTATTTTTTAAGATACGAGGTTGAGGAAGTAAGGCACCGATATGCCGGCATATATACAAAAACAAATGTTGTGTTTGTTGCCGCGATGCATATATGTACCTTATGGATATGCCTTGATATTTAGTATACATTTTTTCTATACAAAAAATTAATTGATATAATAAAGAAATTTTTTTTTAACAAAATAAATTCTTGTTTAACTAGACACATTCTATTTTAGTTGATAAACGGCAACCCTAATGTACATACTAGTAAAGGGGCTTTCAATAAGGGAGTGTCAATATTAAGTCTGTAAAGGTTATATTATTTAGTGTCAAATTTCGCCTTATGCAGACTTCAAATTAAGGAATTTTAAGACGAAATAACCGTGTAAGATAAAAGTGATCATAAAAATAAAGGATAACTAGTTTATTTTGATTTAAATTGAACAATATATAGCCATAGATATGTAAATACAGCAGAACGGCTTTAAATGCCACATTAGACATTCAACACATCACAATTTGAAAGTAAGATTTCCGAAGAATGCAGGTCTAACCAATAAATAACAATCGATTGATGCCTTGAACATCAACATACAGTTGTTACGTATCGACCACACCATTTGAAAATATGAAGAAGTATTTAAATTAAACAAAGTTAAAATACTGTAAAAACACATTAAAAGAAAAAGCAAGTTTTACCAAAAACAGTTCATCAATAACGTAAAGTTTTCAGTCAATAATTTAATATTTCCAGAAGTAGGCGTCAAAGGTTAAATTAGTTTTAAAATCAAACGAAGAGACCATACGCAGCATCAAAAAATTAGTGCGGATTCAAAAAGAAAATATGTTGTTTTAATTTTTTGAGCTAAAGATCACTTTTTAATATAAAAATTATTATTGGTTTATTCCGATATTTTGCTACCACATTGGGTATATATAAAAATATAAAATATTTTCCCGCCTTTTTTAAAAATCTGTTTTTGAATAATTTTAATATTTTTTATTGTGTTTTTTTTTTTAATAAATACATATTTTATTCATATAAATTTTATTGATACAAAAAATTGTGCCTCAGCGTCGCTTGGACATTATTGAGGCGAGTTGGCAAAAAAAAATATATATATAATATATAATATTTAAAAATATATTTATATATACAAGTTTAACAATTAAGAAAATTAAAAAAAAATCCAAAAATAAAGTTAATTTATTTATTTAATTTAAATAAAGTTATTTATTATTATGTTATTTATGTAAATTGTAACAACTTTCCCTGAAGAAGCTACCCAATGTGGTAGCGAAATATCGGAATAAAATAATAATAATTTTTATATTAAAAAGGGATCTTTAGCTCAAAAATAAATAAAACAACATATATAATAATAAAAAAAAATATTTTTTCAGATAAGACACATTTTCATTTCATATTTTTACAATTATTCATTTGACAACTTCCAATTATTCTTAAATCAAGTGGTCTCTAAGTGAAAACTGTCAAAAAATTAGCGTACAACTCGAATTAACAAAATAGCGACAAATAAAATTCTGCTCTATTTTTGAAACACCCTTTACATATGAACATACAATCGTACATACCATCATCATTTATACTCATAAATACATTATATATGTTTTCATATGTGAATTAATGAATGTTTGAATGTACGTTTGTTTTGTATGCATGTATACATTTACACCCATACATTTCTTTATGTGTAGCCACGAACAAAAAACCATAATAAAAATATTACCTAGATAGAGAAATCGTTGTTACATTCATTTAACCGCGACCGGAAGCACTTCCTCTTCTACATAGAAATCGTATGAGTGAGTAACAAATTTAAAACCACAATACGAGTTTAAATTGTAAAAGTGATTTGCTTTTTTTTTCAACAGTGGAAATTTGCTGAATATAAAAAATTAAACACAGTTCATATGGACTAGTTATGTTGTTTCATACACAGAGACACCGTCATTCAGACATTGTGAAAAAATCACTGCTATTAAATAGTAGTTTCCATACGATTTTGTATGTATAGAAATATAAAAGTTAAATATGTAAGTGATTTAAAAGTAGTATGTATGTTTTGTATGCATGTATGTATGTATGTATGTATATTAGGCTAATGCGAAAAAAATATATGTATTTTTTAATTTAAAGAAATTTCATCATTTTTTTCTATTCGGCAAATAAAAAATTCATAAAAAATAAATCGAAGCAGACCACCACTGTTTGTGGTTCTTTTTCGACCTATTTGCTCCCCAGTAATTTCGCGGCTACCAATCCGACTCCTTCCTTCAATGAGTCATTAGCTATTACTAGCATTTTTTCTGGACTAGAAATCGATTTCACATTGCCGGCGGGTGATAACTGACAATCCTAATCTCACAATACTTCGTATTTGCCAGCAGCCTCATAAGACTTAAGTAACCCATAGTATTCACACCTAATGTGTGCATACATGTGATTCTAAATCAACCACGATCTAAACCGTAATATACGAGGTCCAGGAATCTCATATGCCCCATCAGTAGATACTGATGTCACTATTTACATCCTCGTTGTGTATAGATCCTTCCGCACTAAGCGTGCGATCCAGACCTTCGCGCACCTTCACGCGACTCATGCTCTTCATCGGCAATCTCTTTGTGTGCGAGGATCAAGTTTGTCCTATGCCCCATCCAGAGAAGTTAGTAACACCTCTATACCCCTGACTTACAGTAACACCAAGACGTGTACAATATACCAATTATCATGACCCCAGGGCGATTTTTATGCTCTTATTTGTTCTTAAATTTTTAGTTTTGGATTTTGTGCAAATTTTTTATTTTATCTGTTTCTGTTTTATTAGTGGCTATAAAGAAAATTATTCTAGTAATACTGGACGCCCCTAATGTACACGGTAGTTTATGTATTATAGATTTATTGAGGAAACACGTTTCAAGATCACAATAATAATTTTCGGTTTTTCTTTCTTAATTATTACAAAAGAAAATAAGCTTTTAGGCGCAATCATATTGAAATCATTTTTTAAATTTATAATGAGAATTTAAGAAGATTACAAAAATAAATAATTGTCATGGATTTATTTGATAATGTTGAAAAATCTTTTATCTCCTTTATTTACTTACAACGAGTACAGAAGGACGAGTATTTATCATTATTTTATTTATTTTACACCTTTGTGTTATAAGCAATGTAAACAAGTAAGAGCACTATATTCGGCTGTGCCGAATCTTTTATACCCACCACCAATTTGATGTCCTTTTATAGCACAGAATTTACTATTTTGTTATTAACAGTAATCGCTATGAAATAAAAGTAAAAGTGGGCGTGTCCCATACATTTAAGAACATTTTGATCTATAAATCATTTCCTAATGCATAGATTTAAGCAATTTTCAGGGAAAAATATTGTTTTGACTCGGTAAATATATATTTGAAGTTTCATGGCTCTACGTTAATGCGTTTGGACACAATTGCATTTTATTCGATGTTGGAAGGACACTGTTTTTTCGACCTACTCTTGCATTACAAGCTAGAACTCTCTTCCTAATATTCCGATTTAGCCCATTTTCAATACCAAAGAAATATTATGGCAAAATTTGAGCCCCTAGCTTTTTGATGCGACCTCTATCGTGCTTTCAACAGACAGGCAGACGGACGGACATAGCTAGATCGTCATAAAATTAAACCCCGACTCAGAACATATATACTTTATGGGGTCTAAAATGGATATTTCGGAATGACAAAATGAATATACCCTACTTTGATATTTTAAAACCAAATCACGGACAATTCGTTTGCTTTTAAATGCTAATGTCGAACTTCACTGAAATTTATTCAATTCAAAACTCGTAATACATGCATTGTGTAAGTGGCTAAACATGCGAAAAATGAACACTGAGCAATTACAAATAAATCCGATAGAAGTATCCAACTTATACCACTCGTCTTTAAGTTTTAGGCATCCAAACAAACCAAGATCCATTTTTATAAGCATACTAGTTGAGCCCGGTCTGCATTGCTGGGCCTAACAGTATATTTTTATTCACTTATTGTACTATAGCCGTTAGTTGTTTATTGTTGTTAGGGCGATCTCTTTAATATTTCATTTTCTGCCGTGTCTGTACATTCATTAATTATTTACCAACCTTCTAGTACCATTTTAAATGCCATTTTATTTGCATTTGTACTACTTTTTGTTTGAGATATTAAATTAAAATAAAATGTAGCCTCCATATCAGTTCTATCTATATACACCACAATATTTCATGTACAGACACAGTTTTTCAATATCACATTACAAGTCACTGTCCTTCAGAATTAAATAATAATACAATTTAATACATAATAACAAAACTATGTGCGCATTTGGATAAAATTGCGAAAAAGACATACATAATTACAAACAACAATCATTAAACGAGTAAAGGTACGTTCACTAAAATTTATTAATTTTCCCCTAATAAACAAATGTTTGTTTACAATAGATACAAATTTTCTTGATTTAATTTTTAATTTAATAATGGTCACACTTATTTGAGCAAATATTTGCCAAATGTGACTGTGGCTTAAGATGTGATAAGTATTAAATTTCTCCTAATAATCTCATACGAGCACAAACAAATAAATACGTATTTGCGAGAGTCAAATTAAGACTAAACTAGGTTTGCCGTTTTAGCACTTTTAAACGTAGATTACGCCTTTTTTTAATTCTCGCTAAATATATATTTATTTGTGTATTGTTTTTAAAGCAATTTTTGCACTGTTTTAATAAAAAAAAAATGGTGCAAAATATACTGAATTAAGAGTGCCCCTGTGGACTAGTCAGTAAAGGAAAAGTCAGTTGTTTCGGGTTGCGGGTCTGCTTCTCTTTCTTCTTCTATTCTAAATATATCTATTCTTATTCTATTTCTTTCTCTATTAAGGCGTCACAATGTACCGTAATGGTTTCCGGGTAAAGGTGTGAGGGTAACTTTGCAGCCCCTGTGGACTAGTCAGTACAGGACAAGTTAGTTGTTTGGGGGTTGCGTGTTCGTTTCCCGCCGGAGACTCTGGAATGGCGTAATGGTCTCCGGGTGAAGGTAACTTTGCACCCCCTGTGGACTAGTCAGTACAGGACAAGTCAGTTGTTTGGGGGTTGCGGGTTCGTTTCCCGCCGAAAACTCTGGAATGGTCTGCTTCTCCTTCTCTTCTATCCTAAATATTTCTATTCTTATTCTATGCTTCTCTCTATTAAGGCGTCACAATGGACCGTAATGATCTCCGAGTGAAGGTGTGAGGGTAACTTTGCACCAGCCTTACCGACCTACCTACCTACTGAATTAAAAAAAATCTAACTCAATTGAAACAGGCATAGCTGAAAAACAGAACCACTTAAAACTATTTCGCTATATGTACAACATATAGAAATATGTAGAATAAAATTTATTAAGCAAAATATAAATTAAATTTAACGCTGCTTCATTCGGCTGTATCAGTCTAACATACCCTTCACCAATTAATGTTTTCTTTAAATTTCTTAGAAAGAATATTTTATAACTAGTTATTAAATAATACACACATCTCTCATATAGAAAAAAATAATTATAATTTTTGTGTAAGTCGCTTATGCTTATTTAAGGGTGTCCGAAAATCAACGCAAGATTTAAATTTTTCGCCAATTGTGCAGTAAAGTGTTCACAGACCTAAAAAATACAATTTGACAGCTAACAGTTAAGGATTCAGGAAAAATGGAGCGTTGCACGTTAGAACAACGTGTCTTCATTGTTGAACAATATTTCAAAAAAAATTATAGATTTAGTCTCCTTGAATTTTCCAATTATTCTCTGCACAGTTGACGAAAGTAAAACGCTATTCCAACTTTATTTTTATGCAATTTTCGAACTTTAGCCACCAAGCTTTTATTATTTTTGAAATATTGTTCAATAATTAACCAAGAATATTTTTGTTCGGAAAATTTTTTTCGTTTTAGAAATTTTTTTTCAGCAAATCAAAGTTATCATATGAAGAACATACAACTTAACGATTTCTTACATTTTATTATGCAAACAATACATGCATAAGGAGTGTATCGAAAAAAATGTGTAGTTGCATTAAGTTAAATAAAACTCAAATCGTGCAATAAATAAATTTTCTTTTTATCACGTTAGCTTTTATATATGCATATGTCAGATACTATTATTTTAAAACTCATTAATTTTCGATTGTTCTTACGTTAAAAATGGACTGCGAACAAAAGTACGTGAAAATATAATTAAAACTTTTCGAAAAATCCGTCATGAACTTTTAAAAAAATAGCAAAAAATTTGAAAGTTGATCCTCGAACTGTTACCTTAGGACTACCCCTTAAATGCCATTTAAAGGGTATAAGAAAGACCGGAGCATTGAAAGAAAACCTGGATAAGGAAATAAAAAAGGTCCAACGGATATTGGTAAGGTCAAAGAAGTCGAGCAACTGTTTCGAAGAGCACCTAACACTTCTATAGGAAAAGCAACGCGTACGGTGAAATGCTCTAATAGTTTTGTCCAAAGGGCCAAAGCTTATGCTGGGCTGAAGACATACAAAGTTCAGAAAGTTCCAGATTGAAATTCGGTAAAGAACTTAGAAGCAAAAAAACGAACGAAAAAAATTTAAGGCAGATTTTATAAAAAAAAATACACCCGTTGTGTGATGTTGAGAGTTGAGTTGAGAGTTTTCCGAAATAAATAACTTCTCTCTCAAAAAGTAAATCTTTAAACAAAATTCATATAAAAAAATATTGTCAAGTCAAAAACTTTTTTCGAAATACATACATGCGTAAATCCAGCTTTACATATTTTCAAAAAAAAATATATAAGCACGATTTATTGTACGTATATAAACAGAGATGAAAAAAAAACTGAAAACTGAATGAAGACAAAAAAATTAAATGTCAAAAATTCCTTAGCTTAACAACAATGGTCAGTACATTAGTTTTTAATTCAGTTGCTATAGCAGCCCTGTATAAGATGGCAAATGTCCAAAATTCCGTACACATTTTTTTTTAGTTTTGTACTGCGTGAATTTCAGAATGTTTTTCTTATTTTATCTTATCTATACATGTTAATCTTATGGCAACACTATTCTAAATCATTTCCAATAAAAATTGTAAATAATCTTTTGAATAGTTATGACAGCACAATAAACATACCATAGACAGTAGTGTTTCTTTAGTACAGTTTTTATTTGAAAGTCAACGAAACTTTTTTATTTTTTTAAACTATTGTAAAATCCTTAAACATTATGACAATATGTTATGTTAGGACACCTTGGAATACAGTAAATGTTGATTTTACATGTCCCAATAAAAAAAGACATGCAAAAGAAATAGTGAATGCATGAGTTCAACTTATGATGAAGTGGTTTAATTTAGGGGAAACATACATGATTTTAACATTAACGTGTCATGAATATATTAATAAAATTCACTTCATTCTAATAAGTGCAGAGAACACATGTACAGTAGATGAAAAAACAACCCATGTTTCATTCGTGAACAATAATTGTTTACATGAATTGTTTAATATTTTTTGCATGCTGTTGCATATACATATTGTGAAGCACATCATTAAAGACTTAATATTTTAAATTTGGAGAAGGTATTCTTCATGAATTCTCTTGCACTTATAAATTAGAAGTCATAAAAAATGTTATTTACATTTAACTAGTGCTACATTTTTCTGCTGGGAATTACTTTGTTTTTTTTTTATATATATGTATGTATTTATAAGTAAGTATATATGTATATATATTTTTTTTTTGTTACACATATATGGTTTGCGAATATGTTAGTAGCAACTTTTAACGGCTATAACTTCTAAAATACTAAACCAATAAGATTAAGATTGTGCACATCTGCAGGAAAATTTCTTTCAAATGGTAGAAAAATAGTTCTAACAAGTAAGAACGCCATATTCGGCCGTGCCGAATCTTATATACCCTTCAAAACGTGTAGTCATGCAATAAAAAAAAATAAAAAAATAAAAAAAATAAAAAAATTTTTTAAAAAATTTAAAAAAAAAAATTTTAAAAGAAATTTAAAAAAAAAAATTTAAAAAAATAATTAAAATATATATAATATAAAACAAAAAAAAATATACTAAAAAAAAAATAATAAAAATATAAATAATATATTAAATAAAAATTAAAAAAAAAAAATAAAAAAAAAAAATAAAAAAAAAAATTAAAAAAAAATATATAAAAAAAATAAAAAAAATTTTTTTTTTGCTCAGCTGGGATTCGATGCCATGTTTACTATAACCAGTATACACGTTTGTATGTATGTATGTTGTTGTTGTAATGTTGTTTTTGTGAAAAAAATCGAGGTGGTCGTGGGTTTTTGCTCATATCTCAGTTGTTTATGTACAGATGTTTCTGATTTTCAATACCGATCTACTCCCGAATATTTCTGATATTTTAATACCTCACCCGGGTCCAAGCAATGTCAGGGGCTTCAAAAAGTTGATTTCAACATACACACGGACAGACTGACAGAGCTTAATCGACTCCCCTATTCATAAGCTTTCAGAAAATATATACTTTATGGGGTCGGAAATGAAAATTGTAGAAATTTCACACGGAATGACAAACCTATATATACCCTTTTTCACTGTGTGAAGGGTATAAAAATGAAGTCGGTTGTGTAATGTGAGTGTAAACTGCGTAACAAAAATTCAAATGCTCAGATTACAAAAATCATTTTTTGTGGAAACGGTGCAATTTATTCGAGATAATAAGTCTTTTGTGTTGTTTAAAGTACTTCCGAAAAAAAAATTTATAAAAAATTTAACATTAAAGAAAACGTAAATAATAAGAATATGTAAATATAATAAATTAAAAATTAAATGACGATTCACAGTGGCCAGAAAATAAAAAAAGTAAACTATTAAAGGTATGTTCACATTAGACAAATATATGACAAAATAGACGTAATCACTATTTATCCCGTAATACATAAATTTTAATTTAATTGAAAATGTTCTTGATTTAATCAAATCGCAATATCAGCGATAGTTGTATGTAAGTATTAATGATATTTGGTGTAAGGACAATTACATACCATTAAATAATTATTTAAAAATAGTGGCCTCACTTATTTGTGCAAATATTTGCCAAATGTTAACATAGCTTTCAATCTGTCAATCAATACTTTGTTAATATGGAATAAAAAATATACTCTATTATTTTGCAAATGTACTGATGCAAGGCCAATTGCTCAAGATTGTGAATGGTCTGCGTACAACAAAAATCATCTTAGAGACAAAATTGTTTGAATCGATTAGCATTCACAAAAATTACAAATTTTAATGCATAGTTGCCAGACTGTACCATTTATCGCCATTTGAATAATTTTTAGATCCAACAATAGTGCTGATTTGCAGATTCTACCTAGAAAATTGATGATTTTATGCAATACTGAATACTGATTACACTTTAGAAATGATTTTCGTCTAAAATTGTTGTTTAAGCCTATTTAATATTTAAATATTTAAAAAATTTATAATTTTAAAGAAATCAAATAAGAACTCTATATTTGGAATCAAATCGAATCTTGTATGCTATTCACAAAGTTATGAATCATGATGTAATGACCACAACTGACAATTATTTGGTGCAACTATACCAAAACTTATTTAGGAAATCGATAACTTAAACTTTTAATTTACATTTCTTTTTTTTTCTTTTTTTTCGAAGATATCTTTATCGTTAATTGACCAAAGATTTTTTTTAAATAAAGCCAAAGGTACATATTTTATATATGTATATGTACGTAACAACCGTTACTAGAAGTTCCATAGCAGCTGCAATCGTGTTTTTTTTACTTACATATGTATATGTATCTGAGCTCGAAATATACCAACATTATTGATTTTCATTAGAAAAATTCTCGAAAGCATATCTGATCAATTGATATCAAAACAAGTCAAACAGTTTAGAGTGAGTATACGTGGGGGCTTCAAAAAATTGATTTTAACATACACACGGACAGACAGACCTATCTTAATCAATTCCTTTATCTTCTATAAGAATTCAGAATATGTATACTTAATTTATATGGTCTAAAATGAATATTGCAAAAATTACAAATGGAATGACAAACTTAAATATACCCTTTTGCACTCTAGCGTGAAGAGTATAAAAATTCACTCTATACCTAACTGCGATTACCTAATACATACTTAAATATGCCTTGGTATGCATGTATGACCTTGAATTGATCTTTTCTTAAAAACTATCAAAGGAAAAATAATAATAATTGAAAAAATATGTTTTTGGTTATCTGATTTTACGATTTTTTTTTTTTTTTAATTAAAATAAAGATTATTTTCCACATTTTTTATTGCGAACCCACAGTGCATATCCATTTAAAACCAGATTTGTAAAATACATACAAACATATAGTATTTTTTCATTACTTCAATATGTCTGGATAGTATAATTTAGTTGCTTTTACATTCGGGTATTAAAACGTAGTTTTTCGTTTAAAAAATTAAAGGATTTTTACAAAATGTATTTCTCTGGCTTTTTCAAAATTCTTTACTTATATTGTATAGTTTTTTTACTAAAATCAGAGGCTGCACGAAATACTTCGAAATATAATGTCGTAGTGATAGTATTTGATGATTTAAGACCAACAATAGGGGCGTATGGCGATAGATTGGCACAAACACCACAAATGGATGCATTTATAAATGATAGTTATTATTTCACACGAGCCTACAGTCAGGTAGAATTTAACTGCGGTATTCATAAAAAATAGTTTAGATTTATTAAAGGCTTATTTGACAGATGTTGTAGAGTAAGATATTTTTTATGAATACAGAGTAAATATTTTTAATTTCCTACAACAATACTACAATACTAAGTTCCACATTTCTGTTCATACAGCAAGCACTTTGTGCTCCAAGTCGAAATTCATTTCTGACAAGCCGACGTCCTGACACCTTGCATCTATATGATTTCTATAACTATTGGCGCACATATAGTGGAAACTTTACAACGTTGCCCCAATATTATAAAAGTCAAGGCTATCATACATATGCTGCTGGTAAAATATTTCATCCTGGTATATCATCTAATAACACTGATGATTATCCACTAAGCTGGTCTGAGAAACCGTTCCGACCAAGAACTGAAAAATTTATGAACTCTCCTGTGTGTCCAGATAGGCTAGGAGTATTGCGTAAAAATCTCATTTGTCCTGTTCATCTCCAAACGCAACCATACAAGACATTGCCAGATATAGAGTCAGTGTCTGAGGCAATACGATTTGTTCAAAGCCAAAAGAAAAGTCGCAAGCCATATTTCTTCGCTTTAGGCTTTCACAAGCCACATATTAATTTTCGCTTTCCTCATCAATTTTTAAGCCGATTTCCTTTGCATAAGTTTTATAACTATACTTCAGATACGTGCAAGCCTCATGGTATGCCTAATGTTGCCTGGAATCCATACACGGATGTAAGATCAAGAGATGATTTTAAACATAAAAATATATCATTTCCATATGGTCCCATTTCGGAACTACAGGGTGCTCAAATAAGGCAAGCCTATTATGCATCAGTGGCATATGTCGATGACTTGTTCGGGAAGTTTATAACGCACGTTGACCTTGAACGAACTGTTGTTGTGGTCACCAGTGATCATGGCTGGTCTTTAGGTGAGCATGCGGAATGGGCGAAATATAGCAATTTCGAAGTTGCATTGCGTGTACCGCTCATTATACGCAGCCCTGAGTTTCCTGTATATAGTACTGGAAATCGTCTAGATGTCATTACTGAATTAGTAGACATATTTCCCACATTAATTGATATGGTTAATTTGCCCAGTGTGCCACAGTGTGACTACAATAAACCGATGTCAGAGCAATTGCTTTGCACTGAAGGCAAAAGTCTTTATCCTTTGTTAAATGGCATTGGACTAGGACAAGAATATTATGCTCTTAGTCAATATCCTAGACCCGGAGTGCAACCAACCAGACATCCTAACAGCGATAAACCTAAACTTAAGAACATTAAAATAATGGGTTACTCACTACGTACAAATCATTATCGTTACACATTATGGGTACGATTTTTCGCTCAAAACTTTACTCGCGGTAATTTGTTATTTATTATTGTTTTTAATTCTTACAACATAAATTGAATAATTAATATTATTTCTATTAAATTTATAGATTTTTCCAATATTTACGGTGAAGAGATGTATGATCATCGGTTAGATGCTGCAGAAGATATCAACTTGGTCGACTGGCCTGAATTTGACGATATACGTCTATGGTTAAAAGATAAATTAATAAGAGCGTTTAGAAAGTAAACTATGCCGAATATCTAAATGTTATTTCTGATTTTATTTATTTATATTTATTATTATTTCGTTTGAATTGATTGAGCGGTAAGTAAAATGAGCAGCAGGGAATAAATTTCATACAGACTTTCTACGCTTTTTCGCGTCGTACGCCTCCCTCAATAAAGTTCAACCAACGTAGTCACATGTATGTTGTAAGTTACAGAGTATAAAGCGTAGGACGCTCTCACGCATTCAACGCAAAAAATAGGATCACTTTCTACTTTTTTAAACGTCATGAGCGGCAAGAGAACAACTCAATTGAGTTCAAATGCCAGTGATGACTAATTATATATTTTTTTTATTTCATCGATAGTCATGTTTGTAGTGTGTATTTTTTTTTTTCTTATATTTTTATAGAAAAAAAATTAAAAAATATAAAATGATTTCGTAACAAAGTTTAAAATTATTGGCAAGAATAAAATATAAATTATTTAGAAAAATTGTTCATGAACAAAATTTGCATATTGTTTATCGATGCCATTTACATAATGAGTGTCATCTCTCAACTTGTGTTGTGATGCGCAAAAAGCGTGAAAAGCAGAAAGCGTATGAGGTATAAAATGCGTAGAATACGCTGACGCGAGAAAGCGTGGCATAGACTTTCAGCTTTAGCTTATATGCACAAGTTTGTATAAATATTTACATGAATGAGTTGATAAAAAATTCATTCATTCAATATTTTGAGATGTACAGCAAGTAAAAATAACTATCATACTACTTATTACGGGGTGTTAGTTTGTGTATTCATGGAAAAACTAGTTACAGAAACTCGATGTTGCTTGTTGCCAACCTGATAATTGGTTGGCCGTTATCGTAGTCGTATTGTCGTCAAAGTCGTTCTGTGCTACGACTAGTTATTAATATGTTAAGATCTCACGCAAAGTGAAAATGCTGCAGACAATTAAATTTTATTGCCTACGCAGATATTGTATTTATATTGGCTAACACACTCTTACTTACTCTTATTCCTACATGTTCAAATATACATACCATCACATGCAAACTGCACTTACAAAAATACCCACATATTACAATATGATTATAAAACGTGTGTTTTTTAGTGGTGGAGAACTTTAAATTGACTGATTACACTGTGCTAGTTGAAAAAACAGACAAGCCGGGCACCTAGCGTTTTAACATAATTCGGGTACGCTGAATCCAGTGGTGCCCACGGTTTTTTAAGATTGGCTCTGGTTTTCGAGATATACCGTTATTTCGAAAATGGAGGAGGTTGCACAACATATGTTCGCGTAACTCAAAAACGCTTTAGCTTATTGAAAAAACTTAAAAAACCGAAATTCCGCAATAAAATTTCCTTTAAGAAAAGTAAAACTTCTTTCTAATATTCGCAGTCGTTTTAGAAAAATATTTTTTTTTTTTTTTTAAATTAATTTTTTTTATCAAAATTTCGAAATTTTTATTTTTTTAAAATTCATAAAAAATTGAAAAATTCAGCTAGGCTTCTAATTTTTTGCAGACATATAAAAAACAAAGCTGCAAACAAAACAAGCCATAAATAACACTGCTCGACAAAAAATAATTTTTTTTCTTCCCGTTAATTAAAACTATGTGGTCTATGTGGATTTTGATGCGCTGAACTCAAATCCGTAATCGGTTTTTTTCCATCAGATCGGTATTTTTTTTATGGGCGTGCCAAATTTTTTCCCCTAAATTAGGTTTCGGTTTTCAAAAGTAAAACACCAGAAGATGTGTTTTCTCTATCTCTTATCGTTTTGGAATTATTTAAAAATTAATGGAGATAAAAAAAATTTTTCGTGCCAAATTCGTAATATTTTTCAATTTAAAAATATAATTAAAAAAAATATAAAGCAAATATTCAACATTTTGCACTTTTTTCTGAGAACTACTTATCTTAAAAATAAAAAAAGCCGCAAGCCATAAAAATCGGTTAAAAAATGTAGATTTTATTCTCAATTTACCGCAGGTACCCAATATTGTAATGCCTTACATATGATACAGCATTTCGTTAGGTGAGCAGGTAATGGAACTGAAGTACAACGGTATTTTGTATGGTTCTTAGAATTAAAAATTATAACATAGTATTTTTCAATTACCTGTGATTTCAAATTATTGGGTACCTGCGGTAAATTGACAATAAAATCTACACCTGGAAAAGTTAGAAATATTATTCGTCCTGGGTTTTTTTTTTACAAAACATGGTCATGAAAATCTCGACTGGTACTTTGATTAAAACAATTACAGTATAAATAAGAGTTCCTCAACCCCTTCACTGTCATATGGAAAGTGCTTGCGAAAGTGATTAGTGAATTTTAAAGCCTCTGACAGTCTTGTATCTAAACAGTTATATTGAAATATCTAAGATGGAGGCGTGTAAAAAGTTTAATTACTTTTGTTATGTGTGTGGGAAATATAAAAATATGCCAAGTCGCCGTAAAATCACTACTGAAACAAGTACCTTGTATGAATCATATTTTTCTTTAAGGGTTATATATGGTAAGAGTTGGACACCATCAATAGTGTGTACACAGTGCATTTACCATTTAAATTAGTGGGAAAAAAATGGAGACGCCATGCCATTTGGTGTTCCAATGATTTGGAGAGATCCCATAGTTCATGTTGAAGATGAGTGTTATGCGTGCATAAATTATACAGCGGGTATAAACAGAAGAAAAATGGCTTATATGTCTTATACTGAAACAGCATATGCTCGATTTCCGCTGCCACATTCTGATGAAATTACTGTTCCGGGTAGCCATATACCAGCAGAACATATTCCCTCAATAATTCATTCTGTTGAAGCGGATAGCCCAGCTACTTCAATGTATCAACCGTCATGCATCACGGTTCCATGCAGTCACAATGAAATCACGCAAGATCTTCTGGATATAATGGTACGGCGTCTAAAATTATCTCAAAGACAGAGCATTCTCTTGGCAAAAGAGTTAAAACGAGCTAATATTTTAGCACCAGGTGTACAAACATACGGGGCTATCAATCGCCATAGACGATTTACGACTTTTTTTAAATCTATTGAGAATAATTCTATTGCGTATTGTACTGACATCCGCGGATTGGTTTTAACAATGCAAAATGAATATAATCCTGGAGATTGGCGCTTATTCATTGATTCTTCCAAAAGTAGCTTAAAAGCAGTTTTGCTACATGTCACTAATTTAAAAAGTCCTATTCCGATAGCACTTAGCACAAATACTAAAGAGACATACGCATCAATGAAAAAAATAATACAGTTAATTAAATATGAAGACCACAAGTGGAAAATATGCGCAGATTTAAAAGTGGTAGCTCTTTTAAGAGGCATGCAATTGGGCTATACTAAAAATATGTGCTTCATGTGCTTATGGAATACGCGTTTCGATGGCGACCAGTACAATACACGGGATTGGGCTTTACGTGAGGAAAGCAGATTGCATAGAAACAATGTTATTGAATTACCACTTGTGTCGATGGAAAAGATTTTGCTTCCTCCACTCCACATCAAACTGGGTATTGTAAAAAATTTTATAAAAGCATTGAGCCCAGATGGTGTTGCTTTTACCGAATTGCACCGAATTTTTCCACGATTAAGCGGCATGAAAGTAAAAGAAGGTATGAACTCTAACTACTTTATTAAATTAGATTTATATTTCATTTCATAATGTTTCTATTTTACAGGAATTCTTAATGGACCGGACATTCGCCGTCTTATGAAGGACCATCAATTTGAGGTTGCATTGAATGATATCGAGCTATTGGCCTGGAATTGTGTGAAATCAGTAATAGAAAATGTATTAGGAAATCATCGGTCTGAAAACTGGCGAATTTTAATCAAAAATATGCTAACCGCATTTAAAAACTTAAACGTTAGAATGTCATTGAAAATACATTTTTTGCATTGCCATGCCGAAAAATTTAATGAACAATCACCAGCCGAGTCTGATGAACATGGCGAGAGATTTCACCAAGTAACAGCCAGGCTCGAACACTGGTATAGCGGCAAACAACTTGATTCGCTATTAGGGGATATTTGTTGGAATCTGCAGGAGGAAGAAGAATAAATTTCTAAATAAAAACTACTTAACAACAAAAAATTTTTAGTTTGGTTATATAAAAAATTCAAAAATTTCATCTTTTCTGAAAAAATCAAAAGTTGTAGACAGACTTTAATCACAAATAGCTTATTTTGCACCTGCGCAACTTTATTTTTCATTCCCATCATTTGTTTCTAAGGCCTAGGATTCACTCCTAGGGGGATAAAATGTATGACCGACCTCTAATGTTTTTTGTTCTTAACATTTTCTTAAATTATACTTTCCCTTTATCACCATCCCTTAGGGGGGCCCCAATACAAATGTTGCGTTTTATGAAATTCTTAGATTAATTAAAATTTGTCGACTTTTGTGAATAAAATCAAAAGTTGCAAACATATTTTAATTGTTTATAGCTTGTTTTGTTTGCAGCTTTGTTTTTTATATGTCTGCAAAAAATTAGAAGCCTAGCTGAATTTTTCAATTTTTTATGAATTTTAAAAAAATAAAAATTTCGAAATTTTTATAAAAAAATTAATTTTTTTTCAAAAAAAAAATATTCTTAAAGGAAATTTTATTGCGGAATTTCGGTTTTTTAAGTTTTTTCAATAAGCTAAAGCGTTTTTGAGTTACGCGAACATATGTTGTGCAACCTCCTCCATTTTCGAAATAACGGTATATCTCGAAAACCAGCGTACCCGAATTATGTTAAAACGCTAGGTGCCCAGCTTGTCACGAAAAAAAAGTGTCAATTTCATGCACAGTGTTATTATGTATAAGCTCACGACTGAGAAACGCTTGCAAATAAAATCATCATATATTAACCGATTTTTAAAGAATAAAAGCATTATAGTTTATTCAAAAGTGTGTTATTGAAGATATTATAGCTTATATGGTAATTTACTGTTTTTAAGTTAATTAAAATAAACAATAACAATAATTATATCCCAAAAATCTCTTCTTAGTAAATCTGTTAATGAGAAAAGGAAAAGGAAATTTTATTAAATACGTTTCTGCGTGATTGAGTAACAGATATCCAAACATTTAAACAAACAAAAAAAAAAACAAGTAACAGTGCTATATTCGGCCGTGCCGAATCTTATATACCCTTCACAACGTGTAGTCATGCAATAACAATTGTTTGTATCACCATTCATCTCATATAAAATACGTACATATGTATATACTGGTTAGAATAAATGTGGCATAGAATCCCAACTGAGCCAAAAAATTTTATTTTATTTTATTTAATATATTATTTATATTTTATTATTTTTTTTTTTATTTTTTTTTTTTTAAATTTTTTTTTAATTTCTTTATTATTTTTTTTTTAATTTCAATATATATTTTTTTTTGTAATTTTTTTTTTATGTTTTTTACATGTATGTATGTATGTTGTGTTGTAATTGTGTAAAAAAACGAGGTGGTCGTGGTTTTTTGCTCATATCTCAGAAAGTTATGGGGCGATTGTGCGATTCATTCCTGGATATTTCCAAGAGATTGATACCATATACAGATCTGAGGGACATATAGTTGCTTCTAAAAATTGATTTCAACCAACACACGGACAGACGGACAGACGTTCAGGGCTTAATAAACTCCTATATTCATAAGCTTTCAGAAAATATATACTTTATGGAGTCGGAAAGCTAGTAAGTTCTTTTATTTCACAATCATACTATAAATAAATAATTTTAGTTATTTTTTAATGTATTTAATGTATCCACAATATACACACGCACTTGTTAATAACAACAAATAAAATTTCCAATATGTTAAATGTTTATATACATGTTTATAAGCAATACTTGATTAATACTAGTATGTATTCTGTTGAGGCTCCTGGTATTCTGTTCAATATTTCATGCGAAATGTTTTCTAAATCCATATAAAAAAAATTCGTACGAAATGCTTATGGTATAATGTTGCCTAATCAGTAATCCGTTATAACGTAACGTAAAAAACATATGAAATGCTTCTATCAACATTCAAGCAACATTTTATTTCGTATGAAATAACATAAGCAACAGTTATTTCGTACGAAATTCAAAACAAGAGTTGATACATTGTTTTGTTTGCTCGATTTAAAAATTATAATTTGATAAAACGAATTGTAAATTATATGAATGTATACAAAACATGTTGCAATTCTTTTGTAACATCGCAAGATATGTTGAATAATTTTAAATTTCATATAATGTATTTTAAACAAGAAGACAATGTGCAATGCCTTGACAATAAAGTGTATAACGCGTAAAATATACATATAATAAAATTTCAACTAAATATATATGTAGATACATATGGACATCCAATATTAGCATTAAACATAACCACAAAATTAATTTTTTGTGTCTTTAAGTAGACTTAGAGTAACTTCGGGTATTGTGGACTATGCGTTTAATGTGGACCAGTGTCTTTTTTCGGAAACTATTAAAGATATGGTAACACTGCATTAAAGTACGTTTTGCCGTTCATTTGAAACGAAAATTGCACATGCGCTTTTGTAAGTAATTGATATGTGGACTTTTCAGTCTAGTGTTGAAAGTTAATGCGCGTAGTCAACTTTTTTTCGGCTTAAGTTAAAATAAATTTTTGATCCTGTTACATAGTATATTTTAATGTGTGGTTGGTTTATACAGTTAGAGTGAACACTAGTTTTGAATATATTTGGTAAGTATTTAAATATATTTAGAAATAATAGGTAAAACAAATTTTTTAACATTGAAACCAAAGTTCGTCTAATGTGGACCGCTCAAAGTATATTATTGTGGACTACTGGTCCAAATTACCCGACAAATAACTATGTACTTTCCTTTCTAGATTTTGTAAACAACAATGCCAAAAAAAGAGAAATTCGTAAATGGAAAGTAGATGACATGAGAAGGGCCATAGATGCTATTTAAATGAAAATGTGGACTAGTATTCCACATTACCCGCACACAGTAGTCCACATTACCCGCACACAGTAGTCCACATTACCCGCACACAGTAGTCCACATTACCCGCCAATTTTTTTATTGCTGGGATTTGGGTTTCGTACAATATTTTCTCATAACTTTTTTTTCCTTTGACGTAAATAATTTTCAACAAGAAAACAACTAGAGAATACATTTGCTAATTTATTGGTTCACAACTTATTTAATATTCATATATATTGTGGAAAAAATTAAAAAAAAAAACAAAACGGTAGTCCACATTACCCGAAGTTACTCTATATATGTAAACTATTTTATAGCAAACATTGTACCTCTTTTGTGTTCACTAATCATTTTTACTTCTTATACCCTTCACACAGTGAAAAAGGGATATATAGGTTTGTCATTCCGTGTGAAATTTCTACAATTTTCATTTCCGACGCTTATGAATAGGGGAGTCAATTAAGCTCTGTCAGATGTCCGTGTGTATGTTGATATCAACTTTCTAAAGCCCCCCGACCTCGCCTGGACTCGCGTGAGGTATTAAAATATAAGAAAATATTCGGGAGCAGATCGGTATTTAAAATCAGAAACATCGGTACATAAACAACTGAGATATGAGGAAAAAACCACAACCACCTCGCAACAACATACAACACATACAAACGTGGTATACTGGTTAGAGTCAACGTGGCAGCTGAGCCAAAAAAAAATTTTTTTTATACCCGCCACCAAAAAAATGGTGTGGGTATATTCATTTTGTTATTCCGTTTGTAACACATCGAAATATCCATTTTAGACCCCATGAGGTATATATATTCTGAATCGGGGTTTCATTTTATGGCGATCTAGCTATGTCCGCCCGTCTGTTGAAAGCACGATAGGGGTCGTACCGAAAAAGTTAGGCGGCTCAAATTTTGCAGAATATCTATATATATAAAAGAGTAACGTGACTGACTGACTGACTGATTCATCATCGCACAGCCCAAACGCAAAGAGCTAGAGACATGAAATTTGGACAATCGGTTCCTTTTTCAATGTATAGCTCCACTAAGAAGGGATTTTTGGAACTTCGTACTTTAAGGGGGTAAAAAAGGGTAAAAACGGGTAAAATCGGTAATCTTATATCGGCTAAACTAAAAATGATACAAATTAAATTGAAAAAGTATTGTAATTTGCACAAAAAATAAGCTGACAGGTGTCTGGCCTTTTTTGGAATTTTCTACCCCTAAGGCGAAAAAACGGGTAAAAACTATAATTTGGTACTTTTTTGGTACCATATGTAACTTCCAAACGCATAAAGCTAGGAAAAAGATTTAAACTGTATTAAGTAATCCGCGAAAAAATATTAATAGGAATTCGGCACTTTTGTCAAATTCATATGCATAAGGGGTAAAAATTGTCCCTTTTTTTGGTACTTTTTTTGAAATAAACTTTTCTTATATTATTCAATGGGACAAAATTTGACAATTATTATTTCCTAATAGAATATGGACAACTATTTAGGTGAAATTTTTGGAAACTTTTTTGGGGACCAAAAAGGTACCAAAAAGGGGAAAATTCCGGAAAATGTATGTTATTCCTAATTAGACGGCCAATTTCCACAAAATTTTTAATTGGGATTTCACTAGACATAAAAAATTATGTAATTTAGTAAAAATTTAAACACATTCATAACAGGATAGAGGGGGAAAAATCGGGAAGAGTTTGGTACTTTTTAGAACATAATTACTTTTATGCAAAAAAGAGTAGATTTACTGACTTTAAATCATGTCTATTAAAATATTTTGTTTCATAGATATTTGAACATTTTAAACTTGGAATTTGGAACTTGAACCAAAAATGTACTTTTTCGCTTTTCTATGGTACTTTTTGTATTTTCTACGTTAATAGAGGTAGAATTGTAAAATAAAGGACTATTGATACAAGGTAAGACTAAAAATTTTATGGGCGACCAAAAAGGTACTTTTTGTATTTTCAACGTTTGCGAAGCTAGAATTTTAAAATTAGTGGCTATTGATACAAGGTGAGACCAAATATATATAACGGTAGACCAAAAAGGTACTTTCTTGAATTTTTTTTTTTTTTTTTTTTTATTTACAAAACAATAAATAATATATTTACAATAATCATATTGCGCCTCAGCGCCGAATTGGCTTTATAGAGGCTAAATTTAGAGGCTAAATTTACAATTTATTTATTCATAATATAGGAAAAAAAAAATTAAATTCAAATATTGAAATTTGTATAGGCAAATATAAATATATTTTTTTAATCATACATACATATATTTAATTTAGGATGCGAGAAGTATTTCTATATTTTCTAACAAATATTGTTTTAATTTAATTTTAAACGTTGATAACACCGAAATATTTTTCAAACTTTGTGGTAATCCATTATATTCACTAGGACCACTGAAGCTAATGCGTTGCTTAGTAAGCTCAAGGCGGCACCATACAACATTTAAGTCCTGCGAATGTCTAGTACTTTGTGGTACTTTTGGTATTTTCTACGTTTATGAAGGTAGGATTGTACAATCAAGCACTATTGATTCCAGGTGAGACTAAAAATGTTATGGGCGGCCAAAAAGGTACTTTTTTGAATTTGTATGGTACTTTTTGTATTTTCAACGTTTGCGAAGGTAGAATTTTGAAATCAGTGACAATTGATACAAGGTGAGACTAAAAATGTTATGGGCGACCAAAAAGGTACTTTTTTGAATTTGTATGGTACTTTTTGTATTTTCAACGTTTGCGAAGGTAGAATTTTGAAATTAGTGACAATTGATACAAGGTGAGGCTAAAAATGTTATGGGTGACCAAATAGGTACTTTTTTGAATTTTATGGTACTTTTTATATATTCTACGTTTGCGAAGCTAGAATTTTAAAACAAGTGGCTATTGATACAAGGTGAGACCGAAAATATTATGGTCGACCAAAAAGGTACTTTTTTGAATTTTTGTGGTACTTTTGGTATTTTCTACGTTTATGAAGGTAGGATTGTACAATCAAGGACTATTGATTCCAGGTGAGACTAAAAATGTTATGGGCGACCAAAAAGGTACTTTTTTGAATTTTTATGGTACTTTTTGAATTTTCAACGTTTGCGAAGCTAGAATTTTAAAATTAGTGGCTATTGATACAAAGTGAGACTGAAAATGTTATGGACGACTAAAAAGGTACTTTTTTGAATTTTTTTGGTACTTTTGGTGTTTTCTACGTTAATGAAGGTAGGATTGTACAATCAAGGACTATTGATTCCAGGTGAGACTAAAAATGTTATGGGCGACCAAAAAGGTACTTTTTTGAATTTTTATGGTACTTTTTGTATTTTCTACGTTTATGAAGGTAGGATTGTACAATGAAGAACTATTGATTCCAGGTGAAACTGAAAATGTTATGGGCGACCACAAAGGTACTTTTTTGAATTTTTATGGTACTTATTGTATTTTTAACGTTTGCGAAGCAAGAATTTCGAAATTAGTGACTATTGGTACAAGGTAAGGCTAAATATGTTATGGGCGATCAAAAGGGTAGTTTTCTGCATTTTAATGGGAATTTTTGTATTTCCTACGTTTATAAAGCTAAAATAGTGAAATAAAGGATTGTTGATTCAATTTGAAAATTAAAATTATATTGGAGACACAAAGCCTTTTCGCATTTTTATTGCACTCTTTGTATTTTTACGTTTGTAAACATAGATTCTTAAAATTAGTGTTTTTTGATCCGAGGTCTAAATCCCAATATTATGGAAGACCAAAATTACTAATCTCTTTTTATATATTTTGTATACATAGAATTCTAAATAAAGGTACTAATAAACCAAGTGGAAGTTTTATTGAAGGAAAAAATGTTACTATTTTTTTATTATTTTTAGGGTAATTTTTGCAAAATATGAATCTTAATTTTTGAAACTCAGTAACACTTTTTATATTTCTAAGTAAATTGAATCAGAGATACAAATTTTTATAAATTGATCCAAAAATATTTAATAATTATAAATATAACTTGAGTATTCAATAAATAGTAAGAACTGCGCTAACGAAGTAGCGGGTTAAATGCTAGTTTCTAATACACAAGGTTTGTTTGGTATTGAAAATGGGCTAAATCGGAATATTAGGAAGAGAGTTATAGCTCGTAATACAAGAGTAGGTAGAAAAATCCGTGTACTTCCAACATCGAATAAAATGGAATTGTGTCAAACGCATTAACGTAGTCATGAAACTTCGAATATATATTTCCTGAGTGAGAACAATGTTTTTCCCTGAAAATTGCTTGAATCTACATATGTATTAGGATAGAAGTTATAGATCAAAATGTACGAAAATTTATACCGCGCAATGTATTTTTCGGTATATTTAAAATTTAAAACGTAATATAACTGTCAAAGATTATATTGAAATATCTAAGTTGTATTCATTAGCAGAAACAACTTCGACAAGTCTATTATAACGCCCACTTTTCACGTTATCTACTCTTAATGAAATTTAATAGCTTCCTCCCATATAACGGTTTATCTCAAATTCATATAATTTTTCTATCGACAAAGATTTTGGAGGAATGAAGGACTATATTGAAATCTCAGTTTTTTTATTAATAAATGATACACAAAATCGGTGGTGGGCATAAAAGATTCGGCACTGCCGAATATAGTGCTCTTACTTGTTTTTTTTTTTTATTTTATATATTATTTATATTAAAATTGTGGTTTTATTTTTTTTTTTACTTTTTTTTATTTTTTTTTTATATTTTTATTTTTTAAACATACATACATATGTACGTAAACTCAATTTATAATTTTATATATACATATGTACGTATTTCATATGAGATGAATGGTGATACAAACAATTGTTATTGAATGACTACACGTTGTGAAGGGTATAAACAATTCGGCACGGCCAAATATAGCACTGTTACTTGTTTTATATAAAATATTTATATATCGTCGCAATACTTCTTTCCCTATTTTTTGGCTAATTATAACGATTTGGAAGAAATTAATTTTTTAGGATTTAATAATAAAAAATATTTTTGGTTATTACAAAAATGCATATATCATTGACAAAAAAATTTGACGATTTTTATACCCTTCACCTGTGGTGCACAAGGGTATATATAGCTTTGTCATTCCGTTTGTAATTTTTACAATTTTCATTTCCGACCCAATAAAGTATATATTTTTTGAAAGCTTATGAATAGAGGAGTCGATTAAGCCCAGACCGTCTGTCCGTCTGTCCGCGTGTTGGTTGAAATCAACTTTTAGAAGCAACCATATGTTCCTCAGATCTGAGTATGGTATCAATCTTTTGGAAATATCCGGGAATGAATCGCTATTGAAATTCAGCACAATCGCCCTATAACTTTCTGAGATATCAGCAAAAAATTTTCAAAAAAAAATTTTTTTTATTGTTTTTTTTTGTTTTCAATACATTTTTTTTTTATTTATTTTTTTTTTTGTAATTTTTTTTTTTGGAAACATACTTAAACTCAATTTATATGTATGTACGTATTTCATATGAGATGAATGGTGATACAAACAATTGTTATTGCATGACTACACGTTGTGAAGGGTATATAAGATTCGGCACTGCCGAATATATCACTTTTACTTGTTAACATTGAATTTGTCAAAAAAAAGTACAAAATATATCTGACAACCAAGGGCTTGAGAATACAACTAACTATGTAAAAATTTAAAATCAAAATTGGCATCGGAAAAAATAAAGTTAAATTAAATCCAGGCTAAAGCTTAAATTAGACGTGACAAAAATAGTGCCATAGCCATAAGAAACCGAAATTCAATTGGTTTCTATGGTTATGGCGACAGTCGCCTATAATCAAATAAATACATTGTTGCCCCGCTGTTTTGTATGGTTATGGTAAGTCACGTCTAATTTAACCATAAGCTACGATGTGGTCACTATACCTACGTACAAGATCATAAAGAATTTTATCAGATTATATAGCATTATTTTTACATACATAGGTATTCTATATACATACATATCTAATGATTGGCATATATTGCTTTGTAGAATTTAATAAATAAAAGTATAAAAACTAATTAAAAATAATGTTTGCCTTTTTAGCAAAATACTAACCGGAATACAGCTTCTTTTTGGTACAACGTTGAATTTCTGTTCAATATACATATGTATTTATTTATCACTAATAAAAACGTTTAATTAAACTTATTTCTATTTAATTATTAGTAAATAATATTCACTATATATCATCAAATTTTGTCTTTACACTTTTTATTTTCTTATAAACAAAAAACAGCTGTCACGATATTTTTTGTCTTGTTTTAGGCACTCGTCCATGGTATATTAATAAGGTAATCGCATGGTGTGATTACATAAGGAAATACGTAAGGAAAACATTTTTTCTCTCTCTTTTCTATTTATATAGAGTTTGACAATTCTTGGTACGTACTAAAATCTCTTTTTTTATATATGGAGCTTGACATACATTGGGACACAGAGAAATTATCAGCTGGGCTGGCACCGCCAACCGTATAAGTGTACCCTGGGTAATCGTATCCAACTAACAGATGGTTTTTTTTAAACATTCAGAAGTAATGCCAAGTTTTTTTAATAACGTGTTTGCATTCGTCAAAATTATTTTTTGTCTACGATAAATAGTTGGTTTGAAAACCCGTTTTAAAAATTTCTAAAACGAGAATATAGTTTTAAAAAATTATTAAAATTTAAGAAAAAAAATTGTGTAACATCTACAGGCATTTATACAAAAACAAAACGCATGTGTTTTTTATTTGTTGTGTTTGTTGCAGCGATGCATATACCTTACGAATGCTTTATACGTTAATTTTTTTGTTTAATTTAAATTATAGATTATATACACCATGGTGTAATTACATAAGGTGATAGCGTAAAGAATGGTATTTTTTGTGTCTATGAAGCTTAAGAATTCTCGGCACTGAAATCTTTTTTTTTTTTTTTTTGACAAACATTTGCACACAAAAATATAATCAGCTGGCACCGCCACCTGTGTTACTGTACTCTGATTTAGACACCAAGAAGCGAAATATCAAATGAAAAGAACTGTCAAATATTCAACTAAAAAACGAATGAAAACCAATACCAGTGATTATTTTTCCATCACTGCAAACAAAACTTAAGAATTGCGCAACTAAAATCGTCGTGAGTAGACTTAGACAAAAATTTTCTGGTGATGGCAACAATGCATTTTACAACAGCAAACTAAAATTAAAACAAAATATTTTGTATACATTTTTATTGTTAACTCACCGCCGAAAAATGTCCAAAACTGCTTTATTAAGTGGAAAAATATTAAATAGAACGTGTCGCAACAATATTTATCCTAAAAGTAATGTTAACCGTTTTCCTGTTCCGGACGAATACGTACAATGGTGTGTGCCATATTTCGGATATAAGCCCTCAACTTACACGGCCCTGCATATTTTTAACCAAGTGTGGGCCGACCCGGATATAAACGAACCTGAATTTAACCCAAAATGGGGACAAATATGTGGAAACATAAATCGTTCTTCATTCACTGGAGTGTATGATATTGATAATGGCTGCCCTGTTAATCCAATAGGACGCACTGGTCTACGTGGACGTGGCCTACTCGGGCGATGGGGCCCAAACCATGCTGCAGATCCTATAGTCACTCGTTGGAAACGCAATGATGAGGGAAACATCGTTAAAAATGGTCAAAGTAAAAAGTATTCTTAACAAATTCAATTCCGTAACTCCTGTTTATTTAGCAGAGGGTTTGCTTACAGAAATATTTTACAATTTGTGGCTATTCAGAGACATGACAATAAAATGTGGGCCATACCTGGAGGTATGGTAGACCCTGGTGAAAAAGTTACCACAACGCTTAAAAGAGAATTTATCGAGGAAGCCTTAGACAGCTCAGGTGCTTTTTAAATATGTAAACCTGAATTAATAATTCAATTTATATAGATAGGTACTTAATTTACAGATGAACGTGAAAAAATTGAGCAATTCTTCGCCAGGGGCACAGAAGTATATAAAGGCTATGTTGATGATTTTCGAAATACGGATAATGCTTGGATAGAGACCATTGCTTACAATTTTCACGATGACACAGGGGAAGAAGTTGGAAAAATTCAACTTTCTGCTGGTGATGATGCTGCCGCCGTTAGATGGTTAGATTTAAACAAAAATCTTGAACTTCATGCTAATCATATCAATATATTGAAAAAAGTTGTTGATAAATTATGCGCACATTGGTAATTAACTAAATATGCACTAGTTTTGACATGTATTTTTTGTTTTATTCATCATTGCATATAACCACAAACCCAATTTTTATGTGCTTGCATTATATAAATCGGTAATAATAATAAATATGCCAAATTTTAAAAAGGTCTTAAAAATTTAAAATAAACAACTCAAAACTTTCCAACGATTTAAAAAATTTGCCAAATTTTAAAAAGGTCTTAAAAATTTAAAATAAACAACTCAAAACTTTCCAACGATTTAAAAAATTTGAATATTTTGACTAACCAAGGTGAAATTATCAGCCCAGCTCGAGCCATAGGTATTATTATTTTTTAAAAAACCCAACAGTGAAATCGATCACTATTATGGTATTATGGTGGTCAAATCATACATATCACTATGCAACAAGCTAAAATTCTTAAAACAATTACTATTTTTATTGAGTCACCTAACTGAAAAAATCATCATTAATTCAAATTCTTTGGTAAGATTTTTCTTAAATTTTTTGTAAGATTTAAGACTAAAGAGGCTTCTCCGTACATCTTGTGGTTACTTTGGAACGACGTTCTCGATTTTATTAAGCAACCATCAAAAAACTTTTAAATACGCCAGCTTTAAGTCTTTCTAATATCATTTTCTGATTTATCAGTTTTAAAGTTATTAAGGAACTAGTCGAAAAAAAATTTTTTTTTTTAATTATAAAATTTTTTAATTAAAATAATTTATAAAAAATAGACAAGAAAAAATAATCACCAGTTTTAGTACTAAATCTTAATGCTACTGTACTAGAAATGAAATAAATTTTATTGCATGGAAATCCATTCATAAATTCGAGTTTTATTTCCGATAATGTGAAAGTACCTTGCAGTTAGGTGATTATAAACCTAAATTTTTTTAAATAATTTTTGCCTAAATTTTGCCGATTAGTGAACAATGTGTAAAAATTTTAACGATTATCTCCAGAGGTCACAAGTGTGTCTATAAATTATCCTAGGGCTAGAAAATTTTAATTTTTGTGGTAAAAATAATCAAAAAAAAACAAGCAGCCAGTCATGTTTATTTGCTCATATCTCAGAAAGTTATTAGGCGATTATGCTGATTTCCAATAAGGATCTCTTCACGAATATTTCTGATATTTTGATACTATGACGATGTCGGGAGTCTTTAAAAAATTGATTCAATATACACACGGACGGTCAGACGGATAGAGCTTAATCGACTCCCCTATTCAAAAGCTTACAGAAAATATATACCATACGGTGTCGGACATGAATATTGCAAAAATTTCACACGGAATGAGAAACCAATATATATTTACCTATACACTCACTGTGAAGGGTATAACCATAAAGACCTATCAACCAGGCTACGAAGTTATGTACAAATTATAAAATACAGTATTTTTCGGTTAATTGGTTTCCACGCTTAATTGAACCACATCATCGGGCAAAAAATATTGCATACGAAAATCATGTAAATTTCCTCGGATAATTGAACCCGGTTAATTGATTTTCCCGCTTAATTGGTTCAAAATTCATGTCATCAAAAATAAATTTCCTCTTACTTTTACCCGGTTAATTGAATTATTATTGAAAAATAATCTGTCATTTTTGCACATACATATTTGACATCATTTGTGAAAAACACTGGGTGGCATCTCTACTATGTATGTAATTGAAAACATATGTTTATTGCTTATTAAGGAGCTAATACACGGCATGTTTTTAACATCTGTCTTGTCAAATTCTCCACTGCTAATACAAACATGTCGTGTGTTACCTTTAAAACATTACTTCTGTAAAAAAACATGTGGTGAGACATCTGACCAAATTTTTATTGGAGTGCGCTCTATTTTTTATTTTCTTCTGTCAAAACATGTGACATCAGCCGTTGGCAGAAATATCCGCTGCTGCAAAGCAGTCAGCGTAAAAGTATAATTTTGACAGACATGTAGATTTACATATGTCTCAGATCTAAAAAACAGATTTAAAAAACATGCCGTGTTTTATATATAGCCTTTAGCAAGAGACTTGCGCAAGTCTTGTGTTTATAGTCAAAAGGGGTAAGGTCGGGTTAAGAGGAAGAAACTTGCTAGCATTTGAGTACACACTTGCCTGTACTCGGCAAGTACGAGCAAGTTTTTTTTGAGAAACCAAAAACAAAAAAGAAATAAAAACAAACAAGATACTATATTCGGCCATGCTGAGTCTTATATACCCTTCACAACGTGTAGTCATGCAACAACAATTGTTTATATCACCATTTATCTCATATGAAATACGTACATACATATACATAAAAAACATACATATATAAAAACCTTCCCATTGTAATATTATAAATTTAGTTTACTTATGTGTTTAAAAAAAAATAAATTAAAAGAAAAATTAAAAATAAAACAATAAAAATTTGAATAATATATAAAATAAAAAAAAAATTTTGGCTCACTCTAACCAGTATACCACGTTTGTATGTATGTGTAGATTGATAATTGTAGAAATTTCAAACGGAATGACAAACCTATATATACCCTTTTTCACTGTGTGGAGAGTATAATAAGTAAAAGAGAACGAAACTTGGGCAAGTCAATTGCTGAGTCTGAACGTGAAAGCAAGTTCAAAAAAAAAAAATAAATAGAAAATAAAAAACTAACTTGCGCAAGTGACTTGCCTAGTCAGAAAGGGGTGTGTGTGTTACGAAAAGAAAAAAAATTGATAGCTTAAATCTTAGTCTAGTGTGTGATGGGATCTTAGTGGCATCTCTGGGGTGCAAATTGCCATATGTAGCAATTTATTGCGCAATCATTGCTCTACTGATTGCTTGAGCAATTATTGCCGCAATTAGCTGTCAAAATCGTTTAATTTTCTTTGAATTTTATGTTTTTCTTTGCAGAAACAAAGGAAAATTAAAATAATTTTACCTGATAATAATTAAGAGTGACGTATTTCAAAAAAAAACTCATAAAAGTTAAAACAAAAATATTAAATTATAAAAATAAATTATTTGTGTCGTGTTCTCCACCCAGTGAAAATAAACATACCTTAGCAATAAAGTGCCGTTATTCTGCCGACGTTTTTGCTAATGCTTAGCAATGAAAATTGCTACGTGGAGACCCAGCGTAATACACGGAATTTTTTTACATCTGACTTTAAAATTTGTGAGACATATGTAAATCTACATGTCTGTCAAAATTGTACTTTTACGCTGACTGCTTTGCAGCAGCAGAGATTTTTGCCAACGTCACATGTTTTAACAAAAGAAAATAGAGCGCACTCTTATTAAAATTTTGTCAGATGTCTCAACACATGTTTTTTTACAGAAGTAATGTTTTAAAGGTAACACACGACATGTTTTTATTAGCAGTGGAGAATTTGAAAAGTCAGATGTAAAAAACATGCCGTGTATTAGCTCCTTAAAGTGTGTTTATTTTCATTGGGTGGAGAACACGACACAACTAATTTATTTATAAAATTTAATATTTTTGTTTTAATTTGTATGGATTTTTTTTGAAATACCCCACTCTAAATTATTATTAGGTAAAATTATTTTAATTTTCCTTTGTTTCTGCAAAGAAAAACAAAAACTTCGAAGAAAATTAAAAGGATTTTGACAGCTAATTGCAGCAATAATTGCTCAAGCAATCAGCATAGCAATAATTGCTCAATGCATTGCTACATATATCTATTTGCGGTCTACCCATCGCAATTTCTATGGACGCAATCAAATTTGACAAATGTCGTAATAAATACTGCTACGTGGAGACCTAGGGTAAATAATTATCGTGAGCGGAGAGAAAGGTGGCAGCGCTGAAGATTTTATTTTATTCTAAATAATCGATAGATAGCGGTGTCATATCACTTTTTCCTTCGCACTAATCGCTTTCATGCGCGTCAAATGTTATTAACATTTGTGTACTGGTGGTGCACGAGAAGTTTTTTGCATTTATGCCGAATTTAAAAAAAAATAAATTCGGTATTTTGTTGTATATTTCAAGTTTTTGGTTAAGGGTTTTATATACTAAAATTTTAATAAAAATCGAAATTCTACAAATATAATTTTTAGTGATAAACGTGTGTTTGGTTTTGTTAAACATAAATATTCATACAAAAAAATAATTGATATACGAACAAAACGTACGTTTTCGTTTCATTTGTATTCAGTAATTGACGGCGTTGTGAAGAAGTGTGAAGTTAACAAAAATGGCAGACATTGTTGAAAAGGAGGAGAAAACAATTGCAGAAGATTTGGTTGTAACTAAATATAAATTAGCGGGTGAAATAGTTAACAGTAAGTAATTAAATTACCTAATTTTGTACTGATTATTAAAAATTTGTGGTCTTTAAATGAAAAAGAGAATTGAAGCTTGTGATGGCAAAAGCCACGCGGCGCTTCTGCCGTTAGTTGGAATGTACATAACCTAAATTTTGTTACATGCATTATTTTCTAATTTGAGCCTCTAAATATTTTCATGTAGAAAATAAACAAATATTTTTCGTTTAACCCAATTGGTGTGATAGCTCTCGTTTTTATAAGAAATTATAGGTTAAAATATGTTAATTATAACTTAAGTTTTTTTTATACATATATACACATATAAATCTTGATAAAAAATAAATAAAATAAAAACTTATTAAATTTAAGAGAACATGTAGCTAGCTATCTATTTTATTAAAAAATCGTCTATTCAGAAAACAAGAAAGAGTTTCTAATTTACCATCACATCCATAGTTAAAAATTAAGGGTAGTTGATTGAAATGCCACGCTGCGTTTCTTTGTCTCAATATTTTTTGTATTTTGATTAAAATATGCATAATTTTGAATTTCTTTTCTATTTTGTAGGAACTTTAAAGGCTGTCATAGATCTTTGTGTTGCTGGTAGTTCTGTGAGAGATATTTGTACAAAATCTGATTCTCTCATCAGCGAAGAGACAAACAAAGTAAGTGTTTTGCAATTTCAAATATGAAAATGTGTTCAATGTATTATTTTTTTTACAGGTCTACAAAAAAGAAAAAGAATTGAAAAAAGGTATTGCATTCCCCACCTGCCTGTCTGTCAATAATTGTGTATGTCATTTTTCACCGTCTAAAAATGATCCTGATTATGTATTGAAGAGTGATGATGTTGTAAAAATGTAAGTTTTAATATTAAAATTTTCGTCCTTATATAAGTTGTTATCGTCGTCGTTTTTTATTCTCAATTACCATGTTTCAATATAGATCACTTCAAAACTATTTTAAAATTTTCTTAAGTTAGCATTGCATATTTAGCGTTAATTCGCGTTAAACAAATCTAATATGCATCTGAAACGAACAAAGTATACATTGAAAAAAAAATGGAATTAACTTGAAAACATCAACCTCAGTTACTTTAATTTTTTTTGTTAATTTCTAACGTCTAATTTAGGTAGGGTTTTTTAGAATCCATTCTTGTGAAAAGGTGGTATCACCATGGCGTATTCTTGAGAATGTCCTGGTTTTTACCTTTTCAAAGTTTGTAGGGTACGTTGGTGTATTGTTGTATGGTTTTATTACTGAGTAGTGGTGATGTGTTATTTGGGCCTCTTTAAATTTTAGTTTGACGTAGCTTGCTATTTGGCGGCGAATATCTATTTTGCACCCATTATTATGGGTGCATATGAGGCGTATTTGGCTGCTATATCAGCCAAAACAATTTAAATATTTAATATACTAATTATAAAAAAAAAAAAAAAAACATTTTATAATTTGCGTGGCAAGTTACAAAATACCAAAGTTTTTTTTAAATGAAAAGGTACTCAATAATAAAAAGATTTCTTGTTTTAATCTTAGTGATCTGGGTGCACACATTGACGGTTTTATTGCCGTAGCTGCTCATACTGTTATTGTTGGAGCCACAGCTGATAAAAAAGTGATTGGTCGTCATGCTGATGTTATTTTAGCAGCTTATTGGGCTGTACAAGCTGCTCTTCGATTACTTAAAGCAGGAAACAACGTAAGTATAACACTTGTATTAGTTTATAAATTCTGCAAGCAACGGATTGTTTTTAATCAGATGCATCAAATTAAAAACATCTCAACACTTGCAAAGATTAATGTCCTAAAGAAAAGAATCGTATTACATGTTTTGTCCATACACATTTTACTTAATTTCTTTAGGATATATGTAAGTGATTTACATTTGAAGTCTGCAATCATTAAAATTAATTAAATAATTTTTTTAATTCAAAATTTGTGCATTTTTTATAAAGCCAAGTGATATTAAAGATTAATTTGCCCCTTTTAATAGAATTATGCCATCACCGAAGCCGTTCAACAAATTAGTGAGTCCTATAAGTGCAAACCTATTGAGGGTATGCTCAGTCACGAATTGAAACAGTTCAAGATCGATGGCGAGAAAACAATTATTCAGAACCCCAGTGAAGCTCAACGCAAAGAACATGAAAAATGTAACTTTGAAACACACGAGGTCTATGCCATTGATGTAATAGTAAGCACTGGCGAGGGCCTTGGTCGAGAGAAGGATACAAAAGTGTCAATTTACAAAAAGACCGATGAAAATTATATGTTGAAATTAAAAACATCCCGTGCACTTTTGGCTGAGGTAAATTATTTTATAAAAAATTAAATTAAATCGATATTTGAGAAATTGCCAATGATTAAGAAACTGCGCTTGAGGAATGGACGCTAAAAATGCGCTAAAGGTGCAGCAGTTCTGTTTGTGTAACTGTTTCCTCTTGTGCTTCTATTATTTTTAGCATATTTGGCGTACTTTGGTGCTGAATTAGCTAAGTCCCGAAGATTGTAAGATTATGAGATCTGAGGCAATTTTAAAAAATATTTTATTTGTTTTTTTTTTGATATTTTCAGTTTTTGCCAATGTTCTAAAGTATTTTTTATTTTCTTATCTTCTGGAATATGTTGGTTCCTTAGGTGAAAACAAAGTACGGGAACATGCCTTTTAATATTCGCAATTTTGATGAAGAGACTAAAGCTCGCATGGGTGTCGTTGAATGTGTATCACACAAAATGATTGAACCCTTCCAAGTGTTGTACGAAAAGCCAAGTAAGTTTAATATATACGCCAAACCTTTCTTGCTAGAGTAAAATTTGTCGTACATATAAATGTTATTATTTTTATGTGAGTTTGTATGTATAGATTTGGTTTAGTCTTGTTGCCAGCACAAAAATTGTGTTAAAAAAAGTAAAAGTTGTTGCAAAGTGAATAAGTTGTTGGATGTGAATAACTTTACCGTTTGTTTAGCGGAATCTATATTATTTTATTTTCAACAAAAGTAATATAAAAAGCTTCAAAGGCCAATAAAGCTATATACAAAGAATATTCTTAAATGTAAAACCATTTTTATTATTTTAACAATAAATCGAATCCAAAATTATGCAGGGATTAATTCTGTACATGTTAAATGATAGCTTGTGCGGCCAGACACCTTGCTAGAATAAAATTTATTTGGACATTTTTTAACTTGGTACCACATTCGAATTTAATAAAATGTTGAAGTAAAACAAATTTCATTACAAATTCTAAATAAACTTTATTTCAATACGTGTCTCAAAAATGCATACATATGTATTTCAATTATTTTTATGTTTTTCTAATTCCAGGTGAATATGTAGCTCAGTTTAAACATACTGTATTATTAATGCCTAATGGCGTCAATTTGGTAACTGGTATTCCCTTCAATGTTGAAAACTTTGTAAGTGAATACAGCATAGCTCAAGCAGAACTAAAGGAACTTGTTGAAACCCCCCTGCAGCCACCTAAGGGTAAAGGACACGCTAAGAAAAAGGCTGCTGCTGGCACAGATACTGCCATTTCAACGCAGACTCCTGTGGAGACCAAGGCTTGAAAAGTGCAATTTGCCACGTTGCGTTTAACTATATCCGTAAACATTAAAGTAACTAAAGCAATACATATGAGTTTGCAGAAAAAACATCTTAAAACAAAACAGCTGCAGTAACAAAACCTAAAAATAACTCACCATACACAGCAAAGGCCTTTTATCAACCAACAACAATGAGAAAGAGAGGGTCTTTTGTGTACCTTGCCATCAGAGTTACTAAAATGAAAACATTTCTTTTTATATATTTTTTTTTTACTGAAACCAGTCGAAACAACGAGTTGATTAATTTGATTACGCATGAGGACAGTGAAATTACAACACTAAATAAATGCAACAAAAATGTCGTTTTAACATTATTGTAATATCTATCCCAAAAGGATATTTATTTTAGATAATTTTTAAAATGTCTAAAATATCAATTCGTTTTCTTTTTAATGTTTTATAAAATTATTAAAAATAATTAAAAAAAGCTACAAATTTTATTAGAAATAAAACCGTTTAAAAAATAACATTTTTGTGTAAATGGATGATTCAAAAGAATTTTTTTCTAGCAATAAATCAAACAATTCAATACAGGAATAATAAATGGTAATAGAATTTAAATTTAAAAAGATGATTAGATATGTATGTATGTGTCTATATAGTGACGTGTTGTAAGTACATACATACATTTTACGTGTCCTTAAAAGAAATGGCAATAAAATTTTTTTATTCATTTTTGTTTTTATTATATTTTATTTTCACTTATTTTTTAAGAAGCAGTCTCATTTAAGGTTTAGAAAACTAAGTGTTTGTGTTGATGTGTTATTAGCATATTTTAGTATCGAGTGTGTTTGTATCAAATGTGATAAAGGTTAAGGTTAGGTTTGCACCAAGAAGAGGAAAAAAACCAATTTTATTTTTTGTTTGACGTCATATATTTTTAAAAACACATTTTCGAAATAAATAATATTCTAGAGTGGGCGTTTTTGTTAATCGTTTAAATTGATGTTTATCTAATATCAGGAGAGTATTAATCTATAATAGTTTTAAGATGATGTTAAAGAAAATTTCTCATTTTTTTATATGAAATTAAGAAGGAAAACTAAAGGAAGAAAGTCTTAATATGAAGATATAACATAAAATATTGTATCTTGTTGTAAAATAACACTGCTTTTTGATTTATTTTTATTTTGAACTGCTTGTTAAATTACAGTATTTTGTTTTAATTTGTTGTGTTGTTGATAACAAAACGGCATGTACATTAATTAATTTTATTACTCATCAGCCAGGGAACTATTGGCATCCACTGGTGGAGACGCTGTTGTGGCAGGACTGTCCAAATAAATCTTAAGGGCACGTTCACGACGCGGAGAAAACCTTGATGATGTCATACAGCCCAGACGATCTAAACGAGTTTTTTCTTTGGCGCTAAATTCTCGTCTTTCTTCGGTCGTTAATTCTTTTAACTCTACTGTGGAATCCCTTAAAAAAGAGCAAATATAATAAAGTTTCAAATAATTTTGCAACGGATAGCAAGAGGGTGATGAGACATCAAGTTAACTTACTTGTAAAAAAACAGATTTCCACTGACCGCACTGTTTAGTGGATATTTGTCTAATGTAGCTGGTATTGATAACCAGGTCATTGCATTGTTTATTGTCAGCAGGGAAACGTTAGTGTAAGGAAAATATCCATTAACCTAAAGTAAAAATAAAGTGGTTAAAAATTATAGTTAGTATAGCGAATTTGTTACTCTAAGTTCATACTTTTGTGTAGGCTATATTGTCTTCAGCAATAGCCGATATATTGGATAAGATATTACGCATTTCACTATTTTCTACGATAGAAAAAAAAAACAATAAAAACATCGCACAAAGGGATTAATGGAATAGCTGTACCAACAGCTGATTTTTTCATCTATACATATCGCACACTAAATCAAAAAAAAAACCCTAAAGGGCCAATGTCACTTTTTTGCTCTTTTGAGTTAATCATTGCATTAGATTTGTTTTCTTGCTCTTTTTCATTATGGTAAAACAGCTAAAGTCATACATAACCCAGAACAGCTTCATAAATAAAATGCTGGCCAATGTCACTATGAAAGCATATATAAAAGTTGAAGTTCAATTCTAATTTTCTCAAAAGTAAATATTGTGACATTGGCCCTTTAAGCTCAAAGCCACAGATATATACTATGGGCCGTATTCATAAAAAATATTTAAGGTTTATTAAACACTTATTTGACAGATGTTGTAGAGAAATTTGTCAAATAAGCCTTCAATAAACCTAAAATATTTTTTATGAATACGGCCCTATATATTATTGTTATTGGTACTGGTGTTAATCTATAGTTGTAATAACAATATTGTGAAAAAGGGTGTTTTCATAAATGCAATGTTGCATTGCAGTATAAATTTACAATTCTTTCTAAAGGCAACCCTTAGATTTTTGATAATGCATTCTGATTGTAACACAATATTGTTGTTGATACTGATTTGGGAAAAAAATTTACTGTAAAAAAATTAAGGGTTGCCTTAAGAAACAAATTTAATTTCACACTGCAATGCAACATTGCATTTATGAAAACACACAAACTGTGTTTCTATATAAAATTTGTTTAAAAATGTTGATGACGGTGTTTATAATCAACTGTATAGAATACGAAATACTAGTCTGCATGCTTTATATATACAAAACTGTAAACATACATATAGGTGATTTCGGTTATAATTTTTTTAGTACATTTTTATACCCTTCACAAAAAAGTGAAAAGGGGTAAATATAGGTTTGTCATTCCGTGTGAAATTTCTACAATTTTCATTTCCGACCCAATAAAGTATACATTTTCTGAAAGCTTATGAATAGTGGAGTCGATTAAGCTCTGTTAGTCTGACCGTCTGTCCGTGTGTATTTTTAAGCCTCCCGACATCGCCTGGACCCGCGTGAGGTATTATCAGAAATAATCGGAAGTAGATCGGTATTGAAAATCAGAAACATCCGTACAAAAACAACCGAGATATGAGTACATACATACAAACGTGGTATACTGGTTTTTTTTAATTTTTTTACGTAAACTCGAATGTATAATTTTACAGTGGGATGTTTTATGTATGTTTTTTATATGTACGTATTTCATATGAGATGAATGGTGACACAAACAATTGTTATTGCTTGATTACACGTTGTGAAGAGTATATATAGTATGTATATATAGCACTCTTACTTGTTTTACAATGGGATGTTTTTACATACATATCGATGCCTTACTTCCTCAACCTCGTAGCTTAAAAGATACGGTTTTGACTTTTTCATATCAAACGATTGTTTTATGCATTAACTAAAAAAGATTAGTATATTATTACTACTAATATACATAAATACAATCGATTCCTTAATAATTGCATTAAAACTTTTAACCAAACACCGAAGTATAAAAAGATGAATCGTTTTTTTTTCTCCCCTGAAAAATTTTATTTTTTAAGATACGAGGGGCCTGTTCGTAAATGCATCACAGCTGTGCATATTATGCGCACAATGTTCGTAAATGCAAACGTTGGCAACACTGCAGCTGTCATCTGTTCGTAATTGCAACATTAAAGTCTATTATGCGCAAATAAATACAAAAAACTAATCACAAAAATGGCTGATGCAATAGATGTGTGAGTATAAAGAATGTGGTTTTTTAGAATTTATTTTTGATTATTTTACTTTTTAAACATTTTTAGCCTCGAATGTGAAATATATGTCAGATATTGTATTATCAAATTCACAAATTAAATTTATAATAATTTTTTCCATTTTTCCGCAGTGTTCGTTCGTTCGTAAATGCAGCAATAAAATAAGCAAAAACAAGCATCAGCAACATATGATTTGCAGTGGCAGCGCAAAGTAATCATATTATGCAGCGCAGTGATGCGTTTACGAACAGGCCCGAGGTTAAGGAAGTAAGGCATCGATATGTATGTTTTTTATACATATGAATGTACGTATTTCATATTAATGAGATGTATGATGATACAAAGAATTGGTGTTGTATGACTACACGTTGTTAAGGGTATATAAGATTCGGTACGGCCAAATATAGCACTCTTACTTGTGTTTATATGAAACTAGCTAATACCCGGTGTGCTTCCGCCACCCCCATCGTAATGAAATCAAAATTTTATAGTTCAAAAATATATTTATTTTGCAAGTGCCACCCACGCCTACTATTACTAAATCAACCATTTCTTATTCAAATAATCATATAAACGTCAAAGTGTCTCTTGTAAAATTTGGGTACTCTTAACTGTTATCGCTTCCCAGATATACGAATTTTTGTATTTAATTCATATGACAGGTGCCACGCCCACTATTACTAAAGCATCCATTTCTTATCAAAATAGTCATATAGATGTCAAAGCTTCTCGTGCAAAATTTGGGTACTCTAACTGTTATCGCTTCCCGAATATACGAATTTTGGTATTCAATTGCTATGAGAGCAGCCACGCCCACTATTTCTAATGTACCCATTTTGTTCCAGAAATGTTTATTTGGGTGTCATAGTTGCTCTTGCAAAATTTTAGTGCTCTAATCGATATCGTTTTCCAAATATACAAAATTTAGTATTTAATTCATGTGGCCACGCCTACTATTGAAAGTCCGCCCATTTTTTACCCAAATGTTCGTGTGGATGTCAAAGTTTACCGTACTTAATTTGAAGACTCTAGCTGCCTTAACTTTCGTGATATATAATATTTAATACTTATTCTTTAATAGGGCGTGGCACCCCGCCCACTTACAATTTCAAACCAAAGTATAGCCTATAGTTCCTTCCAGATATACAGAAAGATTCTGTGAAAATTTCAAAGAAATCGGTCCAGCCGTTTAACCGTCTATAAAGCACAAACAAACATACAAATATACAAACACACATTGATTTTTATATAAGTATATAGATTTTAAAATTGGAAATTATTAGAGAAGAGAGAAAATGTATGAAATTACGATATTTGAAAAGGAATATTTGAAATGATTCAATTGAAAATACTTTATAAATAATAATAATAATGCCAAAGTTAAAAACCATAACTATAAATAATTTTTACTCTCCTATTTTTGGAATTTTTCTTAGTTGTGACTGTTTTTGATTTGTTGTGCGATATGTTAAAAGGAGTTCGAAAATTTTATATTATTCAGGGTCAGTTAAAAAAAACTTACTATGTAATGTGATTTCCTGGAATTTGGCAAGTTTTAAACTTTCCGGATGCCAGCGGCGCACAAATACTGTTACAGCTTCGTCATCCGTGCATGTAAGGACGCCATCTTCACACTCTTGGATAATAAGCTAGACAAACAAATTTAGAAAGTCATTGATATGAATTTGTATTATTTGGTAAGACAGTTTTTAATCGTTTCCTACCTCCAATGCTGCTGTCGAACGGATTTCACAACCAAGAGTTTCTTCGTCTGAGAATATTTTGATAGGACTGCGTCCACCCTTGAGCCACAGACGACAATTTTGAGTATTTAAGCACTTATACTTGGCGAGATCAATACGTTGGAGTTTGGCAACCAAATTGGCTTTTGCTGTTGACACAGTCATAGAATCAGTGTATATCCATTCACATACACACGGCAGTCGACCAGAGTCATTGTTTAAATCGGACAACCGCATAAAGAATATTTTGGCCTTGTGTTCATCCGGTTGTAGTTCCTTGCCCAGCTCAACAAGAAATGTTTCTCCTTCTCTAAAATAGAAGAGTGTCTGTGACATGAGATTCTTTAGACTCTTGTCGTGTTTGCGGTTCAATTGGAAGTAGTTTTCTGGGACTTGTATTAGACGCCGAACATGGCTTTTAAGCGTGCTTAGCTTCATGCTCGAATCCACTAGAATTTTGTAACAGACAACGGGTTTTCGCGCTGCTTCTTCCGAACCATCTGTATCCAAATAGTGTCTGCTTGAGGTTGCCGTCGACATATCTACTCCTTCTAATTTTATGGCATGGAAAAATTTTGGCGATTCTGAAACGCTCGACGATAATTCAGGCTCTACATGTGAATAGCCGTTATAAAAGGTGTTTATGCGATTAATTGAATCCTGATAATTCTCGTCCTCAGGACTTGACAGCTGAGGAGAATGACTATTACTAGATATTTGACTATCGCCGTCACCACGATGTTGAATGTTTTCAACCAATGTGCGATCACCATCACTCAGACTGCTGTCTTCAGAATTTGACTCAGTGCCGATCGTTACAGATTCATTGAATCCGTTTGTTATTTTATTGTTATTACAGTTGTTTGAATGAGGTTGTTGTGATATCGTACTGCTAACAACGTCTCCATACGTTTCGTTAGCTGGTATGCCAATGATTTCTAAGTTTGTGGGATCTGTATTGGGGACAAATAAGTAAAGGTAGGTGATATCTTTGAAATAGAATCTGGTCTTGTCTTGTAATTGTTGTTGAGCTTCTTTAGTTGGCAGGGGATCATAGGCAACAAATGCTTTTTTTTGACGATGAGTAGTATCGACCAGGAGTTGGTCTTCCCTTACGTGCAATCGTACTGCAATAGAGTGTCGTAGAGTGTCATTGTTTTCAAAGGCCTTGGAATATACTAAGAATGGTCCATCCATCTCCATGGTTGACAAATTAACCATAAACACATACCAAGTGGTGCCACCTGGTTCATAAATCTCAAATTCTTGGCCATTCGCCCTATATTCTAGTAAAAATTCAACAGGGTCCTCATTAATGCCTTGGATCTCTTCTAATGTTGGATCCTTGACGTTTTCAAAGGAACGAATAATCCGCTCGGCTGACGGATCATAGCCCACGAGACGGCAGTGCGATAAAGGAGCAAACTGTTCCACAGACAACATTTGGAAAGCAGATTCCAGAATAACACTTATGTCAAACTTATGTGAGACATAAACTCGCGTCACTATTAATTTTTTCATCTTAGGATTGTAAAAATACACCCGAGGTTTGATTTGCTCAGGCAAGGTTAGATCGGCAATGGGACGATGACGAACACTGCCGCGGCTAAATCGCGTTTCATCCTCTTCCTTTAGTTTCTCCATTAGGGTTTTAATATGTTCAGGGAATTCATCACATTTCACAAACTTTTCGTTTCTCTTAGGATCAAGTTGTCTATACATTAACATGTAAGCATTTGTGCTTGAACTATACACACTGGAATAGTAGGTTCTACTTGATCCACCACCAAATGACTTTTGTATGTCTTCTTGTGTTATCTACGTAAAATATAATTAATGAAAAACATGAGATGTTACGTGATCTATTAAGTCTATTCGTCTTTAAATTTTATTTTTTTGAATCGGAAATTAAAATTGATATCAATAAACTGATACTTACTGGTGATACAGTTTGATCGTTGAAACAATACCATTCATTGTTACTAAATTCCTTTATATATGCGTAATAATGGCCACCTGATGCGCTGCCAGAGTGTATCATAATGGCAAATAGTTCGTACGCAAATGGTCCTAAATCCTGTTTCAGCTGCTGGTCAATGTTGGCTCGATTACGTTGGTCTGCACTGGAACTCGTATCGATTCCCTCGTCCTGTTCTTCATCATTAACATCTGTATCGTTTTGAGTTGTCGTGCTGGCTGTTGTGCCCACACCACTACTCCAGTTGTCCTCTTCCATTGCCGAACCGCTGTCGGTGGTACTGCAGTCGTCCGTGGGACCTACTCCATTTCCGTTAGTCGTTGTTTCCGATTCTTTAGAGCTTACAAATGTATTTAAATTAAGGGTTTGAGGGAAAGTTACTCTATTAAAAATAAGACAATAATTAGTGTAAAATACAAAAGTGGTATTTCATATATGAATTCCAAACAAGCAACATACTTGTCATTTAATTTAATGCGGTGCATTGTGGTGTAGTCAAAATCGAACCTCTTGAGGTGAAGTGTTAAGATATATGGAAAACTCTTAAATTTTAGACCCTTGTGGGCATCACACTTTTTATTGCATTTTTCACAAAAGTATTGATTATTGCCATCCAGCGTTTCGGGTTGTACAAAGGCACGGAGCGCTTCTTCTATACTGCCATATGCAGCTTGACTGCCAAAAGGACGCACCGGAAGCGGTATATCTAAAAAGGTATCGGCGCGGGTCTTTTCAGTATTACACTCTAAACACTTGACATAATCAATCATTTTTCCTTCGTATAGGCTGGCAATGAGATTAGCCTGTTTGGTGTTCTTAAATTTGTGCTCAAGAGCGTCAAACATAACACGACATAATTCCTGTATGTCATGTTGTTGCCAGGCTTCTGATGAGTTCCATCCAAAACTTCGAGTAAGATCGGTTGTCTCGACTGCGGATTTCTTTGAGGTCTTTAAATTGTTATAAGAGAAAAGATGGTTAAATGCTAATTACAATTAACTTTTGTATATTTATAAAAGATGATTCTTACTTGCAGGTTCAGGAATAGCTTTTGCAATTGATAGGGTATATTCTTTGCTTCATTGTCATTATCAAACTCCCAGCGATATAGAGCATTGCGAAACTCAGGCGTCATGTAAAGAGCTTGCAAAAGACTGTTCAAATAGCAGGTCATGGCTTGATTGACTAGACCAACGTAACCGTTGTTGATAGGTGGTGGCATTATAGCTGCAGTATTTGCTGGCATAGGAGACAGCCGGTATTTTTCTTCGGCTGCCAATAGTCGATCTTCTATCCGTGAGGGCGTAAATACAGCAAAATCTAAACCTGATGGTAAGCCATTTGTTAACGACATAGCACCATTGCATTGCATTGGTTCCGTTTCTGTGGGACTAGCTGATGCACCTAGTGCTAAATCATCGTCTGACAAAGGATCTGGCTCTGACATTGGACTTAAAATTAAAGAATCAGTATTGGTAGCATTCGTAATAGTAGTTATTGATGATGGAGGTGATGAAGTGTTTGTGCTGCCTAGCACGTCATCATTCAAAAGTCCGTGAAAACTGTTGCTATTCTTAAAATTCGTTTGTACGATTTTTTGTTGTGATTGCTGTTGCTGACCGTTTATTAAAGCCCTGTCATTTACAGACTTAACAGAGGTAACAATATTATTGTTATCTGTGGCACCAGCTGTAGTGGTTGTAATAGTTGTTGTTGTATTATTCTTATTGTTATTTAGAAGATTGCCTTTTGTTTGTAGTAGTCTTGGGGGAGGAGGTGGAACTGGTATAGTAGATGTGAGAACGTTGTTTGCGTTCTTAAAACTACTAATGCCGCCATTCGTTACCAACTTAAGCGATGCTTTTAAAGGGATTTCATAACGTTTCTTTGTATTACCGTCCCATTGGCCAAAGGGTAAAATTATCAAAACATTTTTGTTCTGTGGCTCAAAGCCATTCACTTTGTAGATCAATTCGCTTTGATGCTCATTTAAATATACCAAATCGCTACCAGATATTGGTTGCATTAATAATTCAAATTTATCATAGTGATATTGTGTCTTAATGTCGCCAATTACTTTGGCAACTGTATAAGCTGGACGAACTACAATATTTATTCTTTTCTGCTCTGAATCTGGTGTTTGATCAAGGACAACACACTGCGTCGTTTTATCATGGCCACCCACCAATTGGACCATATCGTTATATTCCGAATTTTCTATAATGAAAGGAAAAAAAGATACATACGACCATTTTCTGACACTCGCTCGATTTCAAATCACATACGCTTTGCTTATCGCTACTACATGTTCGGTAGTTCAACCGTTTTTTTTTTAATTTTCATACCTATTGAAAAACAAGTAAAAGCGCTATATTCGGCCGTGCCGAATCTTATATACCCTTCACAACGTGTAGTCATGCAATAACAGTAGTTGGTATCACCATTCATCCCATATAAAATATAAAAAACATACATACATATATCAAAACATCCCATTGTAAAATTATATATTTACCTATGTATGTTAAAAAAAAAATTTTTAAAAAAATATTAAAAAAAAAATAATTAAAATATATGTATGTATATAATAAATATAAAACAAAAGAAATATAAATAATAATATAAAATAAAAATATTAACAAAATAAAAAAAAAATTTTTGGCTCAGCTAGGATTCGATACCACGTTTTCTTTAGCCAGTATACACGTTTGTATGTATGTATGTTGTTGTTGTAATGTTGTTTTTGAAAAAAAAAACGAGGTGGTCGTGGGTTTTTGCTCATATCTCAGTTGTTTATGTACCGATTTCTGATTTTCAATACCGATCTTATCCCGAATATTTCTGATATTTTAATACCTCACCCGGGTCCAAGCGATGTCGGTGGGCTTCAAAAAGTTGATTTCAACATACACACGGACAGACTCCCCTATTCATAAGCTTTCAGAAAATACATGTATCTTTTATGGGATCGGAATGAAATTTGTAGAAATTTCACACGGAATGACAAACCTATATATACCCTTTTTCACTATTGTGTGAAGGGTATAAAAATAAAGTAAAGTATGTACATACGTATCTATAATATGCATATCTGTTTATATACATTTATGATATACTGCTTAAAATAAAAGGAATTCTTGTACTCAAAATAAAAAATTATGAAACTTGACCAATAACAACAATTTTCCAAAAAAAACACTGTAACATTATGCCAAGCGGAATGCATCCATCGGAAATATATTGTCAAATGACACGATCAATAATAAAGGATCGTGCGAAATATTTGTGGTGCCTCTCATATACCTTTAACTAAAGTAGCGCCGAATACTTAATAATTAAAAAATTTAAATATTAAAAAAATTTTAACAATTAAAATTTTAAATTATATACTATGGGCCGTATTCATAAAAAATGTTTTAGGTTCATTAAAGGCTTATTTGACAGATATTGTAGAGAAATTTGTCAAATACATAAATATAAAACATTTTTATTAAATAAAAAATTTAGACTGCTTATGTACATACATATGTATGTATATATGTACATACGTATACCAGTCGGTATATTTATTTTGTCATGTAGCAATGTTGCCTTTTTCGACACCCAGTATAAGTAATAAGCGTTCAAACTATTTTGCAAAATAACTTAACTGTTATGTTCTTTTTTTTTTGCAGACAGACCCTTGTGTTAAAACTCTGACTGGCCACCCCAAATTTCAGATTTAAATGTAAACGGGTTTAACAAGAACAATATATAAACAGCCACAGAATCCATAAGCTTCTACTGTCTTTAGTGTATTCTGTTCCGAAACGCCTAAAAAAAAATTTAAATGCTAAACGACGATATATTTATTTAATTTAAGCAATTATTGCCACAGAATCAATTAGAACGAAATTATACACATAAATTTTTAAGTTAATTTTTATCCACGTAAAAAAATTTTGTTCTGGAAATTCTCTGTAGCTTAATAAAATTTTGCAAAAATTTCGAACATTATTACATGTTTTAAAATATTTTATTTAAATTTTCAGCTCCTAGATGCTGTGTGTAGCAAGGTTTAACTTCATGAATATTTACTTGTTAATCGCGGAAGAAGTGATCGAACTCTTTTTAATGTTTGCGGAGACCGCAATATTTTTTTTCGTTTTCAACCTTTATGTGAACATACATATGTATGTACATATAAGCATATGCAAGTACTATATACATATGTTTAAATAAATGTATGCATAGTATGCATGTACATACATACATATGTAAGAGTAAATGTACATATGTATTTATAAAATAAAATATAAAAAGTAAATACACACAATTAAAACTGCAGCTAAAAATATTTTCGTGATTTCTGAATTACTTTCTCGCTAAAAAACTTTGAATGAGTTGGAGATAATGTCTTGTACGTAGTACGTACAATAAATATAGAGAGAGAGGGCAAAAGAGAGATAGAGACATAGAAAATTTTTAAGTTTATTTAAATGCATTCAAATATTTTTTGTTAAAATGTTTGCTCTTTCGGCATAGGTTTTTCCTTAGCTCCGTTTCTCTTTATTGAAATCTTTTCAATTTTATTTTTAATATGTACATACATACAGTATTTTAATTTTTTTTTATTTTATTTTTCTAATTAATAATCAATATTTTCAATGTTATTTATATTTGCCGCTATTACCAAGAAAAGAAGAAAACATGTAAAACCTATTTTTGATTTTTAATCAAAACCATAAGAATAAACCAAAATAAATCTTGAATTTTTAAGTTTTCGTATTGCTTTGTCATATATGTACATGTATCTGAGAGTGTTAGTAAATTAGCCATCGTCCATCTATTTTTATCAATTTTCTTTTTATTTGAACATATTCAATTTGATTTTGAATTTATTTTTAAAATTTTCAACTTAATTACATATGAAAATCACTCAATATTTCTAGTTTTTTTTTATTTTTCAATAAATTCTAAATTTATTTACGGGCGTTTATTGTTGATTTTATCCATAAATACATATATTATTAAATTTTTGAACATTATATTATGAGCTTATGATGGTAAATTAGCTTGATATAATATTTATTTTTCCAGAATTGTGTAGTAGATATTTAGTACATATGAGTGTACATACATATGTACATATGTATATTCCTATAATTCACGATTACGAAATTGGGGCGGCCGTCTTAATATCTATTATATAGAATAAGATATTATTCACATTTTCGTTTATATATGTATATATACATATATATGTATGTACATGCATATACATTCATACATACATATGTACATATTAATGTATGTAGAAGAAAAATAAGAGATCTTATTTTGAAAATGTGATTAATTCAAACATAATTTCACTGTGTTTTAATAGATTTTTCATTTTTTGTTTATAATATCTTAGCGGAGTTTGATCAATACGTATTTATATATCTTTTCATAAATTTATTAATTCATTAATTTATTTATTCCTTTTTCTAACCTATATTTTAATTTTTGTTTTTTTTTTGTTTTTTAGGTATACTATATGTATGCACAGATATAGATTTTTTTATATACACTTTTTAAACGAATTCATTCACGCGCACACCAGACACGTCCGTTTTAGATTTGGATGCGATTCAGAGTGTTAACAATTTTGAGATTTGATTCTTTTTAATTTTGAAAAATGTTTCTTTCGCTTTGTTTTTGAGTAATGAGTATTAACAATTCACTTGCGATTTTAAGCAAAAATTAAAATTTTGAGTTAAAAAAAAAACAGGAAATCTGTATTCAAATTATTTAGTGCGATAGATATTTTGCATACCGCATACAAATGTACATGTGTATATTATATATACATTTATATATCGGTATATGTATTTCTTAATGTTATAGTCTACTGCTAAAACAGACGACCAATTAAAACAATATTGTTTAATTTTTAATAACTCTTTTAGAAATATTTTATTAAAAATTTGATTATTCAAACAACTGATACGTTTAGGGACCGAAATAAACTGTTTGTTTTTTTTTAATATTTAATATGTAGATATATAACGAAATTTCAAAAAACTAATTCAAAAACATATTAATTTCAATTTTTATTTTTTAGCAGAAAAATAGTTATGAAATGAAAGTTATTTTTCCAAAAATATTAAATTTTTTAGTTCGGTTAACGAAAAAAAATATAAAAAAAATTTAAATGTGAGTAAGTAATATACATTATATAAAAATCGTATAATTACAAAACAATCGTAAAATAAAACAAGTAAGAGCGCTATATTCGGCCGTGCCGAATCTTATATACCCTTCACTACGTGTAGTCATGAAATAACAGTAGTTTGTGTCACCATTCATCCCATATGAAATACGTACATACATATATAAAAACATCCCATTGTAAAATTATATATTCACGTATGTATGTTAAAAAAACAAAAAAAAAAAAAAATTAAAAAAAAAATAATAAAAATATAAATAATATATTAAATAAAAAATAAAAAAAAAAAAAAAAAATTTAAAAAAAATTTTTAAAAAAATTAAAAAAAAAAATTTTTTGGCTCAGCTGGGATTTGATGCCACGTTTTCTCTAACCAGTATACACGTTTGTATGTATGTATGTGTTGTTGTAATGTTGTTTTTGTGAAAAAAAAATCGAGGTGGTCGTGGGTTTTTGCTCATATCTCAGTTGTTTATGTACCGATGTTTCTGATTTTCAATACCGATCTACTCCCGAATATTTCTGATATTTTAATACCTTACCCGGGTCCAACCTATGTCGGGGGGCTTCAAAAAGTTGATTTCAACATACACACGGACAGAAGGTCAGACAGACAGACGGACAGACTTACAGGGCTTAATCGACTCCCCTATTCATAAGCTTTCAGAAAATATATACTTTATGGGGTCGGAAATCAAAATTGTAGAAATTTCACACGGAATGACAAACCTATATATACCCTTTTTCACTGTGTGAAGGGTATAAAAAAATTAATAATGTCAATTGTTACTTAACTCTAATAAGATACAACAGATTATGCATATGGGTACTATCATCGAAGTGTCTACTTTTGTCACGTCTGCATAACTTAAGAAACAATGTTTTTCTTTTTACTTCTTTATATGTATTTCTATAGCGTATACAATGTAAATAGCTCTATATTAAGATGAAAATAAAAACAAATCTAAGTGCACGGTCTTAAGGTAAAATCATTTAAAGAGTTTTTGCCCAGATATTTTACCTTATGGGAGTCCTGTTTGTTCAAAGTAGACATTTTCTACCAAACTCATAACTCTGTTTTATTTTACAAAAGCTTTTCAATAAAAATTTATGAAATTTTTTAATACATTTTTATAACGTAGCTTAGATCTGCTGCTACCTTTATATGTTAAGGAAAGAGTTATACATGAATTGATTATGTCTATATTTATGTATGGCTTGGAAGTCTATCCTGGTAATTTTGACTGTAACCTGCGAAAATTGAGGTTGACATATAATAGAGTCATTAGGTATCTTTACTCACTTATATTAAGACAACATATCTCATCATTTGTTTTAAAATTTCTTGGTCTTCATTTTATTGACTTTATAAAGTTTAACAAATTAATGTATTTTTATAAATACATTCAATTACAAACACCTAAATATTTAATTAAACTGTTTGATTATTGTAGGTCAACTAGGAATAGACCGATAAAAATACCACGTTTTACACCTATCATGGATCGGTCGTTTTATTTTAGGATGGCAAGAGCTTTAAACAGGTTGCTATACTCACTAAGGTTATTTGATGTTTTTGTAAATACGTACAACAAAAGGCTACTACAAGAATCCTCTACTAATACATCTATTTAAATGTGTTTATGTTTTTTGCTTTGGATATATTTTCTGAATCGGGGTTTATTTTTATGACGATCTAGCTATGTACGTCTGTTGAAAGTACGATAGAGCTCAAACCGAAAAAGTCAGGGGGCTCAAAATTTGCCAGAATATTTCTTATACACAGGTTTTGTTGATATTGAAAATGGGCTAAATATTAGGAAGAGTGTTATAGCTTGTAATGCAAGAGTAGGTAAAAAAAACCATGTCCTTCAAACATCGAAGAAAATGCAATTGCGTCTTAACGCATTAACGCAGAGCCATGAAATTTCGAATATATATTTCCTGAGTAAAAAGAGTATTTTTCGCCGAAAATTGTCTAAATTTATGAGTGAGAAAAGGAGTTTTGGTCAAAATGTACAAAAATGTATACCGCACAGTGTATTTTTTGGTATATTCAAAATTTAAAACGTAATAAAACTAACAAAATTAGATGCATGACTCTGAAATTTTGCAAACATTGCTTTTTGGTCAAAGGCTTTGTACTAACGGAAAATAAAAGTGACACGCCCACTTCTACGACCACCTCCCACTCTTTATCACAAATTCATACAACTTTTCTGTGAATAAAAATTTTGGAAGAATAAAGGACTATATTAAAATATCTAAGTTGTATTTATTAGCAGAAACTACTTCGAAACGCCAAATATAACGCCCACTTTAATTGAAAGACTAAATTTAAGAAAATATTTTCATATCATATCGAAGTTTCTAAAGTTGAAGAAAGTAATACTTATTTAAATATTAAAAGATTATTCCATACCGATTATGACGGCAATTGTTTTTAGGTTTCATATGATAGAGATGAGTATAGACCGTTTTCGTATGCATAGAATCAATTATAGTATGCAATGAAGAACGCTTAATGATATCTATCGGTGTTATATCCTAATAGATTCTATTCAAGACAATAGTATTGATTAACAATATACTACAAACGTGCTCTGATATTTCTGTTAATGTAAGGATTATAATTATATTTGTAATAAAACTATGATTAGAAAGTTTAATGATCTTCGTAAATGATCTCGGTCAAATTATGACACTCATAACTGTCAAAATTTTACTCGAATATTTAGCATTAAGATCCTAATAGTAATAATAACAATTTGGCAGCTGTAGTTACTAATATATTCGAAGATATACGTTAATAGTCAAATTTTTAATATTGATTGTACTTAGTGTAAGACTTTTGAAAAATATGTAAATATACAAACACGGGTATGTGTGACTGGCCATGATGTAGATTTGCGTATCCTTCTCTTAAAAAAAATTATATTGTCATAATGCAATGTTTTCTAAACTCAGGAGTAACGTTGAGATTAATAAATTTGATACTGATATCTCATGCCGTTGTTTTTTATTTTTTTTTACGTAAATAGTAGACTTGTTTTTCTGCTATTTTAAATTTTACAAAAACGTCAAATTTTGTGGTACACTATATGTATGTCAGCATATTTTTTTGTTTGAAAGTCATGTCGGTGAATACAAATAAGTACCGTGTACACCATGATAAGTACATATATTGACAAAATATGTTGTTTTTTGTCCTCCATATTATGTCATCTTAACAAAATGCGATTTTTAAGAGCTATAAATATAGTTCAAGGATCTTGAAAAATTGTATTAGGCATATATACCGTTGGTTAATAAACATAGAATTTAAAGTGTTATGTTTACATTTCTGAGGAGCTTAATATAGACCCATATTCTCCTTACCCATATTGTCAATTTGCGACTTTCTTGTGTTTGTTTTTGGGTGCAGGATTCTCTTTTTTAAACTATCGCAATTTTGTCTTAAATTGTACACAACTTTTTCTTATAAGAATGATACAGGCACACGCGTTTGTCAGAATTTATTTTAAATATTTATTATTTTACACCAGCAAGTTGCTTAAACATTTATTAATTATTTTTTGGATTGTTTTTCTAAAAATAAAGTGTGTTTGTGTGCGTGAAAAAGTAAAACAGCCAACAAAAATTATTTAAGGCGAATTCATAAGGTTATTTCTAAGTTGCATTAATTCAGGTTATTGTATTAGAGACAAATTTTGTGCTACATTTTATATATGTGGAGTTTGACATTGTCAACAAAAGAAAATTCTTTTTTATATATGGAGTTTGACAACCTCATAAATCAGTTTTCAATCAGCTGAATGATACCTCTTTATTACGTGCACTTTCGTTACTTCCTCGCTTCAACACTTAACAAGGTACCCGTAAATGATTAGCTGATTGTTTTGGTTTTCTATTATTAATGTCAAACTATATATAATAAATATATAAATTCTTTCAAATGTATATTTATATGAAGTTTAGATTGATATTAAACAGAGAATTGTTAAGTATATTCTGATATAAACGTTACCAGGAATAAGCTAGCGTAGGCGAATTCACATTAGGTTATGTTTAACAGCCATCTCAAGACGATGGTTATTCGCTATTGAAATTCAGCACAATCGCCCAATAACTTTGTGAGATTTGAGCAAAAAAACACGACCACTTCGTTTTTTTTCACAATTACAACAACAACATACATACATATATACTGGTTAGAGTAAAAGTAGCATCGAATCCCAGCTGAGCCAAAAAAAATTTTTTTTATTTTATTTTTTTATTTTATATATTATTTATATTTTTATTATTTTTTTATATAAATTCTTTTTTAATTTTTCAAATTTTATTTTTTATTTTATATATTATTTATATTTTTATTATTTTCTTATATAAATTTTTTTTTGTTATATTTTTTTTTTTTTTAGAAACATACATACGTAAACTCAATTTATAATTTTGCAATGGGATGTTTTTATATACATATGAATGTTTTTTATTTACGGCCGAATATAGCACTGTTACTTGTTTTTTTTTTACAATTATTTTATTTTACAATTGTTATTGCATGACCACACGTTGTGAAGGGTATATAAGATTCGGCATGGCAAAATATAGCACTTTTACTTGTTTATACATAGATTTGTTTTATTAAATAAAGTTTTTCTTAGATCATTACAAATTGGACAGACCCCAAAAAATGGAAAGTGTCCTCAACTTGATTCAAGTTGCATATTGTGCATAAAGTAGTTGAGTTATTACTAAATGGTCTGCCGTTTAAGTTCAGTAATCCCTCTCTTGCCTTTATAAGAAAACTAGAAAAGCCGGGCGCGCGTTGCTACGCCCCTTAATGAATAAAAATGCATTCTGAATTTAAATTTAATATCAAGTGCAAAAAGCTAAAAATTATAACTTTTTTTAATGGGTTTTTTGTATAGTCATGTCAGCTCAATATGTGAGTGCAAAGTCTCAGAAAAATCAATCTAGTGCAAGTAGCTAAAAATTATAACTTATTTCTTATGGGCGTGGCACTGCCCACTTTTCTGATCACGAAAGTGCTCAATATGTATGTGCAAAGTTTCAGAAAAATCGTTGAAGTTGAAGTAGCTTGAAGTGGTAACTTTTTTTTATGGGCGTGGCCCTGCCCAGTTTTCTAATCACGAAATTGTATAGTCATGAAAAATCAGTCTAGTGCAAGTACCTCAAAATTATAACTTTTTTATGGGCGTGGCCCCGCCCACTTTTTACCACTCATAAACACCTCCCGGAATGTGTACAACAACTTGCCAAAGTTTGAGTCCGATCGGTTTTACAGTTTCGGAGTCTATAGCTAACACACAGGCAGAGTTTCACTTTTATATATATAGATAGATAGAAGATAAAAGAAGACAAGTGCCACGTGAACAAAGATTGGAAGCAAGTAATGGGGTGAAATTAAAATTTAATTGCGAACGCATATCGTGATGTTAAGAATTCATAGTTTGCAGAATATTGTGATCACGTTCTTTTGGTTTTAATAAATGTATAACCGTTTTCCACTATTTAAATTGTTCCGTTCTTTTGCCCAGAAAATGTTTTGCGATAAAACAGCTTCAGCGAGGATGCATGGTAGTCGAACTCATGCCGAGAACTTTATTTAAATAGCAGAGGTGAAGTTTTAATGTTGTAGAGTAAAGGGAATCAAGTCCGATTTTAAGTTGTAGTTGGGAGGTATAATATTTTTCTGATTAAGAATCTGAACAATTTTTCAACCAACTCGTATTTTATAAAACCCCTGACCTCGGTCTCAATTCTCGTTCTGTGAAACTGTGAAATAAAAAAGTTTTTGTATAGCAAAGGGTATGGTGGCACCATATGATATTACACACAAAAATTTTTCATTTCACAGTTTCATAGAACGAGAATTGATACCCTGTACACCATACAACATTATGGAAGGAGAAGCAGCATAGAAAATTTTGAGTTTTTTGAGATATTTGGATTATTTATATATTTTGACCATGTTGTATTGATAGGTAATTTCGATGTCACTAATTTATTTTTTAAATATGTATTAACAGACAGATTGTAGGTTAGTCTAATATGTTAATTTCTTCTGAAATAAAAATCTTAAAACGCTTTAAATTATATAATAAGACTTTCCTTAATGAAAAAAAAAAAAATGTGTTGATGTATTGGGATCGTAAAATTTACAATTACACTTATTTCATTTCTTTTCATAAGATTGGGAACCAATGATAATATATGTTAGGTTTTTATTGTAGATAATTTTTATAATATTGATGTTCAGAATTTAACTATGTAATATATTTTAATTGTTCTAAGAAGGCTTTATATTACTTTGAATAAATAAATAAATAAATCATCTCTATATAAAAATCAAATTCCTCGTGAATTGTATCATTGAATTAACATACTTTTGAAGTGTATATGTCACACATGTAAAACATATATTAAAGCTCGTACACGCGCAAGCGGTATTACCAGATTAAAATATTTTCCTATTAAATTAGAAATTAGCCGAAATACTACAACTATGTTGTTTATTATATGTCATATTAATCTGGAACAGTCTAGAATATGTAACACTATTTTCTATAAATACAAGTGCAGCAGCAGGAAACGGTTTATTAACGTTATCATTACAAATAAGTGAGGAAAAGATAGTAACAAGAGCAAAAATATTATTGTTCGTAAAATATTTTTACTAGTTGGGATTAATTAACTACTGACATCTTAAATAAAAAAAAAAAAAAACAAGTTGACTTTGAATTAAGTGTAAATAACAAAAAGTATTGGCAGATAAAGTTATATTGTATTGATTAAAAAAAATACAATTAAATTGAAAGTGTTCATATATAAAGAAAACTAAAAACAAATCTTAAGTGTAAGCTGATACTAAATTAAAAGTTCCATCTCTTGAAAAAAGGTAAACATTTAAAGGAATTCGTAAAATCATAAAAAACATGAGTAACAATTAAAAAAAGTAATGGGGTTTTGCGCAAACTTTAATGAAAGTGTTTTAAAATTGATTGTTTTTTTTTAACAAGGCACATTGTCATTGTTATAACTTTTTCATATGTTAACAAAGATAAAAAAAAAATTATTTTGAAATGTTTGTAAAATACGATCAAATAAAACACTTAAACGTAAGTTCTTATGCAAAGCTTCACTAAATAATGCCAGTACCATGGTACAATCATCAGGTAACCGCAGGTAACCGTAATTTTACCATGGCCAGTACCTATTTTTTTTTTATAAGTGGAATAAAATTTAATTGTCTAATTTGACACATCATATTCATTGAAAAATTACTTTTTTTTTTCCATTCCACTCGTTTCTGTGCAAAACTGCTATTGTGAAGAAATACATTAAACCGTTTCTCGAATATTCTCTGCATTATAGTAAGGAAAATTGTAGAATATTTCTAATTGTTTCAACTTTTTTTTTTTGATAATACGATATTAAAACGTAAATAGATTTTTTTTTTTAATATAACTTTATTTACGTAATATGTAACAATGTAAATAGTTTAATAGTAGTGGTATGTATATAAAAACGTTTTTATTTTTTTATTGCATTTACAGTTTAATTCAATTGTGTTTGAAGAATTCTTATTATATACCATTAAGAAGAGAAAAACAGTTGGATACTAGAAGCAATGGGTAAAGATTTTTATAAAATTCTTGGCATTAACAAGAACGCCAACGATGACGAAATAAAGAAGGCATATCGAAAGCTCGCTTTAAAATATCACCCTGACAAAAATAAGACGCCACAGGCTGAAGAACGTTTCAAAGAAATTGCAGAGGCTTACGAAGTGTTGTCGGATAAGAAAAAACGCGATATTTATGACCAGTATGGTGAAGAGGGCTTAAAAGGAGGCGTTCCGGGCAGTGCAGGTCATGAAGGTGGTGGCAGTTACACCTATCATGGTGATCCCAGAGCCACATTTGCCCAGTTCTTTGGCAATGCGGATCCATTCGGCATATTCTTTGGTGGCAGCGATCCTTCACGAATTTTTGAATCGCAGACAATATTTATGGGCGATAACGATGACATCTACAGTCAGATGGCAGGAGGCGGTGGTCCTGGCGGAGCATTCCGATCACAATCATTCAATGTACAGCCCAATCGAAAACGTCAAACACAAGATCCTCCCATCGAACACGACCTGTACGTATCTCTGGAGGAAGTTGATAAAGGCTGCGTGAAGAAAATGAAGATATCTCGTATGTCCATGGCAACAGGACAGGCCCGCAAAGAAGAGAAAGTACTAAATATAACAGTGAAATCTGGCTGGAAGGCTGGCACCAAAATCACCTTCCAAAAGGAAGGCGATCAGACACCGGGAAAAATTCCTGCAGATATAATCTTTATCATACGCGATAAACCTCATCCCGTGTTTAAACGCGAGGGCAGTGATTTACGCTATAGTGCACAAGTTAGTCTGAAGCAGGCTTTGTGCGGCACGACTGTGTCGGTGCCAACATTACAAGGTGATCGCATCACTGTCAATACACAGGGAGATATTATTAAACCAACAACAGTGAAACGTATTAATGGTCGGGGGTTACCCTTTCCCAAGGAACCTTCACGACGGGGTGACCTGCTGGTGTCATTTGACATAAAATTTCCTGATTCGTTACAGCCGGGTACTAAGGAGCTGCTCGGTGAGATATTACCTAACTAGATAAGCGATTTAAAAAGTAGACTAGTAAAAATAAGGGGAAAACTGCATAACTGCTTGCGGTCTAACTGCTGGGCGGGCCATATTTATTATAATTATGTAATATATAATATTATTACTATGTATTTTATTATTAGTAGCATTGTATTTATTTAAGTCTTTTTAAATAATAAGTTTAGGTGTTAGGCCAACAACATCTTCCAATTTATACGCTAACACCAATAACTATATAGCAACGATTAAATATTGCTATGAAGAACAGATCTGGAAATGTAAAAAAATTTCAAATTTACTTTAAATTTAAAAATGTTAAATTTTCATCAACCACAAACAATTATATACAACTAAAATTTTTCCACACGCAAAAATCATATAAAAGTTCGTAGACAGATTAAAATTTATTTTCAGTTGGTAAGTTGCCAGCTGATAATTTTTGTTGTAAATTAAAAAAAAAAATGAAGTATAAAAGAAAACAATTGCATTAAACGATCTTTCGGAAACATAAATGTAAAAGAATAATTATACCAAAAGTCATTTCAAAATGAGTTCCGAATCGTGTTTTATATATTTTTGTCGCTTTATGAAAATCTTTAAATTGCTTTTGAGATTTGTTATCACTAGTTAATTTTAAGAAAAGTTTAAAATTGTTTGTAAAATTTCATCTAAACACAACCAGAGACTGATAAAAATATATGTATAAAAGAAGAAATTAAATAAAAACAAAATGTTTAAAATTAAAGATATATTTTTTTTAATTGTTTTTAATCCCTGATTCGATTTGAAACTAAAATTTTTCGAATTTGTGTCAATACATTACAATGGTCGGGTGTCGAACTTGTGTTATTGTTAATAAATGGAAAGTCATATTTTCAGTAGTCATCGTTGGTTAAGAAAAATTTACGTGATCCGGAAAAAATTAACAAAAATAAGCAGTTGAAAAAAATAAAAAAAAAAAAAAAAAAAAAGCCCTAACTCACTAGGTACTTAATATGAAATAAATCATGTTAAGCTAGTACATGCGGGTATAAAAATTAACAGGTTTTTTAATCACGTAAAATCTTCAAAATGCTTTGTTTACACTAATCTTCATCTTTATAGGTATTATACTTAAAAAGATATTAAGTAAAAACGGAAACAACAAATTTAATTTTATTAGTCCTATTTTTTTTTGTGATTTCCTGAAAAACTGTAAAATTTTACACAAAATTATAATTTGCTTACACTAATCCACGCCGAGCTACGAATTATAGGATAAGAGCTTAATTATTTAAAATAATCAAATTAAATAAAAATGTTTAATGTTTTTTTGCTTTTCTGAAATATTTGAAAATTCGAAACATGTTTTTTTTGTCAAATATCTGTAGCGGAGGATATAACAAGTAAGAGCACTATATTCGGCTGCGCCGAATCTTTTATACACACCACCAGTTTTCCGTTTCCGCTAGGGTTTTTTTCCGAAAATTTTTGTGTCCCGGAAATGCGAGATTTATTTTTATACCCTTCACACAGTGAAAAAGGGTATATGTATATAGGTTTGTCATTCCGTGTGAAATTTCTTCAATTTTCATTTCCGATCCCATAAAGTACATATTTTCTGAAAGCTTATGAATAGGGGAGTCGATTAAGCTCTGTCAGTCTGTCCATCTGACCGTGTGTATGTTGAAATCAACTTTTTGAAGCCCCCCGACATCGCTTGGACCTGGGTGAGGTATTAAAATATCAGAAATATTCGGGAGTAGATCGGTATTGAAAATCAGAAACATCGGTACATAAACAACTGAGATCTGAGCAAAAAACCACGACCACCTTGATTTTTTTTTCACAAAAACAACATTACAACAACAACATACATACATACAAACATGTATACTGCTTAGAGTAAGCATGGCATCAAATCCCAGCTGAGCCAAAAAATTTTTTTAAAATTTTTTTTTTTTATTTTATATATTATTTATATTTTTATTAATTTTCTTTTAATTTTTTTTTGTTTTTAATTTTTTTTTCGTTTTATATTTATTATTTATATTAATTATTATACCCTTCACACAGTGAAAAAGGGTATATATAGGTTTGTCATTCCGTGTGAAATTTCTACAATTTTGATTTCCGACCCCATAAAGTATATATTTTCTGAAAGCTTATGAATAGGGGAGTCGATTAAGCCCTGTCAGTCTGTCCGTCTGACCGTCTGTCCGTGTGTATGTTGAAATCAACTTTTTGAAGCCCCCCGACATCGCTTGGACTCGGGTGAGGTATTAAAATATCAGAAATATTCGGGAGTAGATCGGTATTAAAAATCAGAAACATCGGTACATAAACAACTGAGATATGAGCAAAAACCCACGACCACCTCGATTTTTTTTTCACAAAAACAACATTACAACAACAACATACATACATACAAACGTGTATACTGGTTAGAGAAAACGTGGCATCGAATCCCAGCTGAGCCAAAAAAATTTTTTTTATATTTTTTTATTATTATTTTTTTTTAATTTTTTTTTTTTTTAATATTTTTTTTTTATTTTTTTTTGTTTTGTATTTATTATATATATTTTAATTATTTAAAAAATTTTTTTTTTTGATTTTTTTTTTAAATTTTTTTTAATTTTTTTTTTTAAATTTTTTTTTTTAATTTTTTTTTTAATATTTTTTTTATTTTTTTTTTTGAACATACATACGTAAATTTATAATTTTACAATGGGATGTTTTTATATATGTATGTTTTTACATGTAGGTACGTATTTCATATGGGATGAATGGTGATACAAACTACTGTTATTGCATGACTACACGTTGTGAAGGGTATATAAGATTCGGCACGGCCGAATATAGCGCTCTTACTTGTTTTTTTTTAAATTTTTTTTCTTAAATTTTTTTTTTAATTTTTTTTTAAATTTTTTTTTTAACATACATACTTACGTAAATTTATAATTTTACAATGGGATGTTTTTATATATGTATGTACGTATTTCATATGAGATGAATGGTGATACAAACTACTGTTATTGCATGACTACACGTTGTGAAGGGTATATAAGATTCGGAACGGCCGAATATAGCGCTCTTACATGTTTAATATCCCGGGATCCCACAGCAAAACAAATAAAAAGTAAATTTGTTTTTAATTAAAAAAAAACTTTTTATTAAAAAGCATAAAATAGTTTATAATGTAAAAAAAACTTAAAAACTATAAAAATCAATAATGAAACTTGAATTTAAAATATAAATTGAGTACAAATATTTTTTATTGAAAAAAATATTATTCTCTAGATACGAGATCAAATTTGAGCACAAAAAAACAAAAATACAGGTACTTCAGCTATGAGATCAAAAATAAAATCATTAGAATTAAATTTCAATATAAACAATATAAACATCTGCTTTCGAATCGTAGCCACCTTTTTTATTTTCCGGGATCCCGAAAAACAATCCCGGGAGATCGGGAAGATTAAATAACTCAAATTCCCGGGAAATAACCCAATTTATAGCACAAAATGTATTTGTTTGTTATTAACAGTAATCGCTATGCAATAATCTATTTAGACTTAAATACGTATCACTTTCTTTGTAAACCTTCGATATGCTAGTAAAATGTTTTCGTAAATTTAGTCTTTCAATGAAAGTGGGCGTTAAAGAATTATATGAATTTGAGATAAACCGTTATATGGGAGGTAGGCGTTAAAGTGGGCGTGTCACCTAAATTTTCTGGCATAACAATGACATTGACTAGAAGGATATTTGTTGCAAATTTCATCATCATACCTCTAATTTTGTCGGTTTTATGAGCTTTTAAATTTCATTAACACTAGATAACGTGAAAAGTGGTCGTAATAGTAGGCGTGTCGAAATTATTTTTACTAATGAATGCAACCTAGATGTTTCAATATAGTCCTTTATTATTCTAAAATCTGTATTCGTAGAGAAATTATATGAATTTAAGGTTAGACGTTATGTGGGAGGTGGGCGTGTCACATTCATTTTCCGTTAGAACAAAGGATTTGACCAAAAAGCCATGTGTTCAAAATTTCATAGTCGTACATCCAATTTTGTTGCTTTTATGACATTTTTGTTTTTAAATATACCGAAAAATACACTGTGCGGTATAAATTTTCGTACATTTTGATCGATAACTCCTGTCCTAATGCATAGATTTAGGTAATTTTCAGAGATTGTTTTTACTCAAGAAATGTATATTTGAAGTTTCATGAGTCTACGTTAATGCGATTGGACACAATTCTATTTTATTCGATGTTCGAAGAACACGGTTTTTTCGACCTACTCTTACTTTACGAGCTATAACTCTCTTCCTAATATTCTGATTTACCCCCTTTACCAAACAAACCTTGTCTATAAGAAAGATTCTGGCAAAATTTGAGCCCCCTATCTTTTTCGGTGCGACCTCTATCGTGCTTTCAACAGACGGACGGACATAGCTAGATCGTCATAAAATCAAACCCCGATTCAGAATATACATATATACTTTATGGGGTCTAAAATGGATATTTCGATGTGTTACAAACAAAATGACAAAATGAATATACCCTCACCATTTTTTTGGTGGCGGGTATAAAAAGGAATCGACAGGCAGAATATCAAATACAACAATATATTCTATTTATAAAACTTTCTAGTCACATAAAACACTGAATATCATAATATAGTCTGTGACATAAAATGCAAAGCGTCCTTACCAAGGCACATTTATTTATCAGGTAGTCTTATTTCGTCAGCTGAAAATATTTTTCTTCACTTATTTTCAAATTTCAACTGTCAAAGTCTATAGATAAAAAACAAATTGCTCCTCTCTCATTTATTTCAAATGTAAAACTTCATATATAAGAAATATAAACAAACAAATTCTCTGAACTGCAATTACCTGATGAATTAATATGCCTTGCGTCCTTACAAACATTTTAATAATTTTCCATAAAACATCGATTTTCAAACTTCTCGGCGTCTTCATTTTCGATTTGGCGACGTGGCGATTTCTTGGCGCTGTAGAAAATAGTTGGCGATTATGTTGGCTATTTTTCAAGAGCTATGAATTTGTTTTGAGAATCATTTAATTCAATACAAAACAAGTAAAAGTGCTATATTCGGCCGTGCCGACTCTTATATACCCTTCACAACGTGTAGTCATGCAATAACATTTGTTTGTATCACCCACCATTCATCCCATATAAAAAACATACATATATAAAAACATCTCATTGTAAAACTAAAAATTAACGTATGTAGTATGTTAAAAAAAAAAAAAAAAATTAAAAAAAAAATAATTAAAATATAAATAATAAATATAAAAAAAAAATTAATAAAAAAATTAAAAATAAAAATTAAAAAAAATAATAAAAATATAATTAATATATAAAATAAAAAATAAAAAAAATATATAAAAAAAAAAAAAATTTAAATATAAAAAAAATTAAAATATAAATACATATAAAACAAAAAAAAAAATTAAAAACAAATATATAAAATTTTTTTTTTTGGCTCAGCTGGGATTCGATGCCACATTTATTCTAGCCAGTATACACGTTTGTATGTAAATATATATGTATGTTGTTGTAATGTTGTTTTTGTTAAAAAACAAGAAAGAGCGCTATATTCGGCCGTGCCGAATCTTATATACCCTTCACAACGTGTAGTCATGCAATAACAGTAGTTTGTACCACCATTTATCCCATATGAAATACGTACAAACATATATAAAAACATCCCATTGTAAAATTATAAATTTACGTATGTAAAGGGTGTTTTTTTAAGCCCGATGGAACTTGAAATTGTAAAAAATAACACAAAAAATTAAATTGTAATCAAATTTTTTTTTTTATTCGAAAGATCAATACGTGACATTAACATTTGAAAATGATTTCGGGCATATGGGCACCGCGGCTGTTCTTGACGAAGCGCATTCTGGACGTCCAATTTTGGGCCACTTTTTCGAGCACTGCTGGCCGTATGTCACGAATGACACGAACAATGCTGGCCTCCAAGGCGTCAATTGTTGCTGGTTTATCAGCATAAACCAGTGACTTCACGTATCCCCACAGGAAATAATCGAGAGGTGTCAAATCGTACGACCTTGGAGGCCAATTGACAGGTCCATTTCTCGAAATCAACTTATCGCCAAATTTTGATTTCAATAAGTCGATGGTTGCGCTCGCCGTATTGCACGTATCGCCATCCTGTTGAAACCACATCTCCTCCGGATCAATGTCATCCATATTTTCAAACAAAAAATCATTGATCATGGTGCGGTAACGATCTCCATTGACCGTAACGCGAGCTCCGGCCTCATTTTTGAAGAAATAAGGTCCGATGATGCCACCAGCGTTAAAACCGCACCAAACGGTGCATTTTTCTGGATGTAATGGAGTCTGTAGGGTCTCTTGTGGATTGGTCTCGCTCCATATGCGGCAATTTTGCTTATTAACAAAGCCAAAAATGCGCCTCATCGCTGAACACAATTTTGCGATAAAACAACGGGTCAGTTGCCAACTGCTCTAGGCCCAAAATTGGACGTCCAGAATGCGCTTCGTCAAGAACAGCCGCGGTGCCCATATGCCCGAAATCATTTTCAAATGTTAATGTCACGTATTCATCTTTCGAATAAAAAAAAAATTTTGATTACAATTTAATTTTTTGTGTTATTTTTTACAATTTCAAGTTCTATCGGGCTTAAAAAAACACCCTTTATGTATGTATGTTAAAAAAATAAAAAAAAATTATTTTTAAAAAATTTAAAAAAAAATTAAAAAAAAAATATAAAAAAAATAAGTTATGGGGCGATTGTGCTGAATTTCAATAGCGATTCATTCCTGGATATTTCCAAGAGATTGATACCATAAACAGATCTGAGGAACATATAGTTGCTTCTAAAAGTTGATTTCAACCAACACACGGACTGACAGGCAGACGGATAAGCGGACAGACGGTCAGGGCTTAATCGACTCCTTTATTCATAAGCTTTCAGTGCACCACAGGTGAAGGGTATAAAGATAAAAAAAATGGTTTCTTAGAAGAAAATTTATATATTTTATGCAAATCAATGAAAAACAAATCGTATGTGTCTGAATCTTGTTTTAGTTGTGTTCATTTGTGGCATTGTCGTTTAGACCATAAAAACATCGTTAAAATAAAGGGATTAGAACAATTCAGCAATTGAATGCAAATAAAAAATTGTAATGATAACAACTTTTGTGATACTTGTGCAAAATCGAAATTAGCAAGAATGCCTTTTCCCAAAGAAAGTTTAGTTCGATCAAAAGAATTATTAAATATCATTCATTCAGACGTTTGCGGACCTTTCCAGATTAAATCGCAGAGTGGTAAGAGATATTTTTTGACTTTCACTGACGACTTCTCCAAATATACAAAAATCTATATATTAGAGAAAAAGTGCGAAGTATTTTATAAATTTAAAGAATATGTAAAGGAAGTAGAAAATCTAATAAGTAAGAAGATAAAGATATTGCGTTGCGATAACGGTGGTGAATATATAAACAACGAAATGAAGTCTTTTTTAAAGATGTCTGGAAGTATCTTACAAACTACTGTTCCTTATTGTCCACAACAAAATGAAGTGGCTGAGCGGAAGAATAGGACGTTAGTTAGTCAAAGAAATTATGGGCTGAATGCGTAATGGCAGCAAATTATATTCAAAATCATCTACTTAGTAAATCTGTGAGTAAAACCCCGTTTGAACTTTGGTTTGGTAGAAAGCCAGACCTAAGCCATATTAGAGTTTATGGGAGTAAAGCATTTGTTCAAATACCAAAGTGTAAACGACAGAAACTTGATGATGTTTCTGTTGAGGGTATTTTAGTGGGTTATAAAGAAAATGTGAAAGGATATAGAAAATTAAAAAAAGGACTAATAATAAAAAAAATTTAAATATTGAAGATGAAGACGAAAGAAATCAAGGAATTACAATCAGAGATGGATAAACTAGTTCCCTTACGACGATCACAACGACTGAAAGATAAACCTTCCATAAATTGGTCTGAAGAATAAAATGAGTCGTTTCTAGTAAAAACTGAGGAAAATATTAATAGCGTTGCTCCTAAATCTTGGAATGAAGTGATAAAAATGAAAGAACATGAACGAGAGTTGTGGTTAAAAGCTGCTTATGATGAATAGCAATCTCTTTTAATAAATAAAACGTGGTTGTTCACGAAATTACCTGAATGAAAGAAAGTAATCGGCTGCAAATGGGGTTTTCAAATTAAAAGCGATGCTTTAAATAAACCAAAGTATAAAGCTCGATTAGTATCCAAAGGGTACACACAATTATTTGGAGATTATGATGAAAAACCATGCTTACGACACGATCACGACGGTCATATTATTTTTTCTAAAACAATATTTGGTTGTCGAAAACAAGTAATAGTTATTATACCCTTCACACAGTGAAAAAGGGTATATATAGGTTTGTCATTCCGTGTGAAACCTATATATATACCTATATACAAACGTGTATACTGGATAGAGAAATCGTGGCATCAAATCCCAGCTGAGCCAAAAAAATTATTTTTTTTTTATTTTTTATTTAATATATTATTTATATTTTTATTGCCGTTTTTTTTTTTGAATTTTTTTTATATTTTTTGAATTTTTTTTCTATTATATATTTTTGTTTTATATTTATTATATATATTTTAATTTTTTTAATTTTTTTAAATTTTTTTTTTATTTTTATATTAATTTTTTTAAAATTTTTTTTATTATTTTTTTTAACATACATACGTAAATTTATAATTTTACAATGGGATGTTTTTATATATGTATGTACGTATTTCATGTGGGGAATGGTGATACAAACTACTGTTATTGCATGACTACCCGTTGTGAAGGGTATATAAGATTCGGCATGGCCGAATATAGCGCTCTTACTTGTTTTTGTTTTATTTCATCATATATTTTGTCACGATAATCAAGCATTTGTTTGAATTGTATCATTTAATGTTTACTTTTCGTAAAAATTTCAAAATGGTTATCATTTAAAAATAGTATGATTTAACAAAATTAATTCGACAAAAATAACATTATATTCAAAAGCATTATAAATTAAAAATAATCATTAAATAATAAGTAAGACAACAGTATGATTACAAAACAATCAAGCTATGATTTTTTTAATAATAATTTGATTTTAACTGTTCTTCTTGCTGAATAAATTTTTATTATTTTAAAAGTATGAGATGTCAAAAAAATGAACAAAAATTTTGAAAAATTAAAGCAAATTAAAAAATAAATAAGAAAATGTAAAAAAAAATTGCAATTAAATTGGTAAGTACAATCAATATGGTAAGTACAATCAATATGTGTATGTTACAGCAAAAGACAATAATTTGCAGTAAAAAGCAAAGATTGCCGATTTTAAATGTAGTCATATTTATGATTATTGAATGATACTTAAATTAAACAAAATAATGATAACTGGTAACCATTATATGTTTTAACCACAATTATACAATTCAATCATAGGATGTTGCTCCTCGATTATGGTTACCACAACCATATTATTTCTTTGCGTGTGTAAGTGCAGTCAATAAATATATAGTAAAGCACTTAGACGTAAAGCCAGCATTTTTAAATGGAGATTTACAAGAAGAAATTTATATGGAACAACCGGCAGGATTCATTCAGAAAGGAAATGAAAAGTTGGTTTGCAAGTTGCAAAAATCGATTTATGGCTTAAAACAAGCTGCTAAATCTTGGTATGATAGATTAAATGATGTATTTAATAAAATTGGATTTGCAAGAAGTAAAGCAGATACTTGTTTATATACAAAACAAATCGAAGGACATACTGTGTATGCATTAGTATATGGAGATGATATTTTAATTTGTAGCAAATCCGATGCTGTGATTTTGAAAATTTATAAAGAATTAAATAACTATTTTGAAATTAAAGATCTGGGTATTGTTTCATTTTATTTAGGAATACAAATTAAATAAAATTCAAAAGGAGATTTTTTATTAAACCAACAAGAAAAAATCAAGAAACTAATAATGAATAGTGAACTAGAAGACGTACAACCAAGTTATATACCAATGAATCCGAAATTTATAAAGATAACAGATGAAGAAAATTTTCTCCCAAATAGTAAAAAATACACGTCGGTATTTGGTATGGTGTTACACATATCAATAACATCGAGACCAGACATAGCTGCTGCCGTCTCTATATTATGCAGAAGAGTAGATAGACCTAGAAAATGTGATTGGGAAGCTGCAAACAACTATAAATAATAAACTTATTTTGAAACACTAACACTAATATAAAACTTGAATGTTAAACAGATGCTAATTGGGCAGGTGAAGGAGATCGTAAGTCAACAAGTGGATATATATTTTTATTAGGAAGTAATATTATATCATGGTCATCAAAGAAGCAATCAACTATGGCTTAATCTTCAACCGAAGCAGAATTTATTGCTGCTTCGCATGCTGGTCAAGAACTTTTGTGGTTATTACAATTATTATATGATATGCGTATTTCAGTTACCAAACCCATTCCAATGAATTATGAATTAGAATTGGATAATATTCTAATACAAATTATGGTCCTTCCAAAAATATGTGAAGAATTTTTAGTCAAATCAACCTAAGTAAAACACAGTTTCGATGTTCCTTGCAAAATTAATATTTACAAACAATTCTTTTTTCGAAAGACTATTTTAAATTAAATAATTTAAACTGTTTAAAATATAAAACTCTAATATCTACAAAGTTAATTTTTCTTTGCAGGAAAGAATTTTTTTTTAACTTTAAAAATTTTTCTCTAAAGTACAACATATGTATATACATTTTATACAAATTAACTACAACTTGTATGTAAAACAGTTAGTTTAATTGATTTTTAATTAGTTTATGCTAAATTGTGCTGTTTTGTTATTTTTTGTAAACAAAAACTGTTTTATAATAGGTTTTCATAAAAAAAAAATGTTTACGAAAATCAAAGGCAAATAAAATTTTAGCGCTTTCTAGAGAGTTTTGAGTAAATGCCGAGCGGCTTTTGATTGTAAATAGTTGATATCGCTGATACTAAACCTAATATAAACTCAATGGGAATTATAAGTAATTCATATGTTTGATATGCTATAATACGTAGCTATTTACTGTAATATGAATATATTTAGTTTGAAATAAAACACCATAGGTTTGGTTTTTTACATTATAATAAATCAATAGTTTTATTTGATCATTTTTCAAAATGTTATTATTCAATTTTTTAGTTTTAATTAATTTTTTTTTTGTGTTTTAATACATTTCAAAACAGTTTTCATTTATTTTTTTTTTATTAATTTGTTTGCTTCTTAATCTTTTTTATTTTGCATGATTTTATTTTTTATTTATTTAGTTTTGTGTGATTTTTGTTTGTTTTAAGTGTTTCAATTTAAACTTCAACTAGACACATTTTAAATTAGGTTTTTATTTGTTTTTTTTTAATGATTTCTGTAATTTTTTATTTACCTAAAATTATTGCAATTCGTTTTTTATTTTGTTATTTAGTTAATTTTTTTTTTGTTAATAATTTTTTTTAATATTCTTGTCTTTATCATAGGGATTTTCACATTTTTGGATTGTTATTTATTTATTTCTTTGCCTTTTTTTTTAATTTAATTTCAAGTCGTTTTTTAAATTCTATTAGAATTAATGGATTGTTTTCAATTATTTAAGTTTAATACAGTGAATACATACATTTTCATTATTTTGTATTATAAATTATCAATATGTTTCATTATTAAGTGGTTGTATTTTTATGTGAGTGTGTGTGTTTTATTTGTGTTTTTTTTTTAATTATTTTTCTATTATAATGCAACAAAATTGAAAACAAATATGAAATTTTACTTATATAATTTGTTGATGAAGGTGATCATTCATTTATGTATTTGTTTATGTAATCTACATATAAATTATTTTAATATATATATATTATTTTTAATTTTTTCTTTTAAATTAATTTCATTGTTAAAATAATGCACAAAATGTGATTTGTTTTCTATTTGTTTTTTTATTTTTTTTTTTTGGGAATTTAATTGTTTTTGTTTTTATGTTAAACTTTTTATCAAAAGCTAAACATTATTACCATCCAAATAAAACGTGTTTTTTCTTTTTTTGTCATAATCATGAAATATTTGTGTCTGTACATAATTGAGTTAATTTTTTCCTATACTTTTTTTTTAAATTTAATTAATTAATATTATAACTATTTTTAATTAATTTAAATGTTATTATTGTTTTGAGATTTAAGTTCAACCATCCATTTTCTATTTTAGTAAGTTACTTAATTGAACTATTAGAAATATAATTATAATTTGTATTATTTTTTCTATTATCTTTTGTTATTGATTTTACTTTTATTTAATAGTGTATCAGTTGGTTTGAATGTGTCAAATTTAATACGCACATACATACACATGACCGCGTTTTAAAAGTCGCTTTTATTAAATAGTTATGATGATGCTCTAATCCAGACAAAAAAATATATTTAAAACAAATAAGGTAAATTTGGTATGAAAAATTTAAATATATTAAAAACTTAAAAAATAAAACAATTTTTAAACTCACACATATGTAAGTATGAATATAGAATGTCCATTTTTTTAAATCGTATATAAGTATTATATTACTTATATTATTATATTTGGGTGATTCACAAGGTGTCTTATCATGTCATATTGTCCTATTGTCCTAAAATTTTACAATGGTTTAAAAATGTTGTTGTTGCTTTTCAAACAAAAAGTGTCTTATAATAATAGAACTTTGTACGCTATGTTTATTGTGCTGTCGTATTTAATAAGCAGAGACCTGTGCTAAACGGCTAAGCCAGCTAAGCCAAGCCGCAACAGTTTTTGTAAGCTGTCGCCGTTCATTGTATAATTTTATCGGGCCGACATCCAAATTTGAGCGCAGTTGCTAATTTTTGATAACAAATCACTGGTGGCGTCAAATAAGATCGGCTAAGGACTCTGCTGTTTTTGTTTATCAAACAAAATTTAATTTATTTGTAATTTATTTACATGAGTCTGCCATAACAACATCTAAAATGTACTTTTCGCACAAATTTGCTATTATTTTGTTTTTTTTTAAACTTGTTTTTGGCATTATGAAAGAAAATATTTATTTTTATAATTGTTTTACATCAGCTGATTTAAATTCAAAATAGCACACTTAATTATGAGGGGTTGTTCACAATAGTCTTAATTTTTCATGCTATTATTATAGGACATATGACTTTATGACACTACTGTGAATCCCCCAATTGTAACTTATATCTATTATGCTTAAGTTTTGTTTTTTAAATTTTAAAATTATGAAACTAATTTTGAAATTTGAAAAATAATATCATGCAAAAATCTTTCAATAAGTTCAGACACAAAATTATACAGTTAAAGATATATTTGCTTTATTTATATAAAAAAAATCAAATGTTTAAAAAGGGATAAAAAACGGAGTTTCTATGGAAATTTTATTGAAATTTATTTTTACTTCAGACTTTTATGTTTTGTCAATTATTGGCTTAGGAAAAATTTTCATGCAAATATTTTTGCCATGAGTTGAATACAATAATTGCTTTTGATTTTTATTCAAATCAATTTAAATAACGAATTTTCATATAACCACAGCTCTAGCTCATGTTTAAAAAGATAAAAAATTTTGAACTATTGTTGTAAAAAAAAAAATGAAATATATATGTATATGTACATATCGTCGTTCACAAGTTATTGTGTTCTATGTTACCCATAAAACGTATACCTATAGAACACAATAATTTGAGAACGACGATATATGCATGTATATATTAATATTAAATATTGTAATTTTGTTCATTTATATGAAACTGACATTTCACCTTGACCATTGATTATTTTATTTTTCGGTTATTATTTTCATTGTATAGATGTTACTAGATTATCATTGACCAGAATTTAACAGTAAAAATGAAAAAAATTTCTGAAGAAAAAAGTAAAAGCTGTTTTGGTAAAAGCGCAATATGGCGTTCTGATTTTATATTTTTTCTGTGTAAAAAATTATTTAGAATAATTATTTATTTTATTATGAAAAACAATATATTTTTCAATTAATAGGGACCAAAGAAAACCTATTGAGAATTATGAACTTTTAAACCGGACATAATCAGTTTTTTTCTATTGCAATAGAAGTGACTCCTTGTATCATTAAGCACTTAGAAGTAAAAAATTTAAGAAATTTTAAACATTATGTATTTCATGTTTTTATTTTTTTATTACGTACGTATTTAATTTAAAACAAGCAACAAAAATTTTTACACATTTTAATTCTCATTGATATAATATACGTATGAATTAAGGTTTTATTATTCTTTAATATTATTATTAATAAACTTTATTTATTATTCGCTTAAAAAACATATCAACGTAAAATTATAAAATAAGTTAATGTACATACATACGTATCAATTAATAAAATGTGTATCAGGCCGGATTCGCACCCAAGTTCGCTCTAGTGTTAAAACTTAAACCCTGCATTAGCAGCTCAAAACCAATACATGCTCATTAAAAAAATAAATAGGCATACAGAAAACACTAAAGGCCATTATTACAACTTGTGTATAAAGTTAATATTAGTAAAAGGTAACTTTGGCTAACGTGAATCATATAGTGATCTGTAAAATAAACTTAATTTTTTTAATACGGTATTACCTGCGCAAATACCAACTAGTGGGAACGAAGTACAAATATTTTAGTATTTTTTAATTTGCAACAACAAATTTATATTTCTGGTATTAAAATATTTAAATTTTAAACTGTAAAAGCTAAAATATAAAAAATTATCGAAATCAAATTAATAGCCATATCGATGCCTTATTTCCTCAACCTCGTAACTTAAAAAATACGGTTTTGACTTTTTCATATCAAACGATTGTTTTATGCTTTAACTAAAAAAGATAAGTATATTATAACTGCTAATATACATAAATACAATCAATTCCTTAATAATTGCATTTAAACTTTTAATCAAACATTTTCTCCTGAAAAATTTTATTTTGTAAGATACGAGGTTGAGGAAGTAAGGCATCGATATTCTGTTACACATAGCAGACAAAATTGTGACATGCTTTCCTATACTTTATTGGTCACTTTCACGTTAAAGTGTAGTAGTAATAACGAAAAACTAGTAAGTATCTGCCCGATAACATCCTAACTTTAACTATTGGCAAGTTATAATAATGGGCCTTACCAATGCAAAGATGTGTGATGCATGTCAGAAAAATAACACACTATGTGTTACGAGCAGAATAAAAATTATGTTCTTTTAAATTGTTCTGTGTGTGAAGGCCCAGCACTTGGAATAAAATAAAAAAGGTAAATTAATAAATAAATTAATTTTTTGTACGAAAGTATGTTTGCCTTTCAAATACCTATTTTTTTATTTTGAACTGTTTTTCTCTTCCCGAAGTAGACATTCTCATTGAATTGATAGCATGAAATTCTTTTTGTTTAAATTACCGATAATTGTAAATTGTAAAATTTTATAAAAAGATTTCCTATAAAAATGTTTTATAGCAATTATTTTAACAGTATAATGTGAGTTTTTATAAAAATTTAACGTAAACCAATACGAACAAAATTTGCTACGGTGATTCGATTTTCATAAAATATGTACATACATACATACATACATACATACATAAATACATACATACAAATGTATGCATGTATGTAATTTGAGCGTGCATAAGCATGTAGAGAACATTTAATTTTTTTTATTATTAAATTAAATTTAATTATTTATCAATGAGACTTTAACAAATTTATTTTATCCGTTCTTTGTTCTATTAACTGTTGTTTTTATTTTATTTAATAAATATTATTATGCATTTTTCTAAAGTTCGTGTTTTATTTGCTTTAATATAACAATTTAGTTTAACTATGTGTGTATGTATTTCCTTTTAACATTATGTGTCTTATTATGTATTTATTTATTTATTTATTTCGTTTTATCTTTGGGAGTGGTTTGGTTGAGTTTTTTAAGGGATTTTTTTTTTTTTAATTTCCTCTTATTTTGATTGAAAACTATTAAATCTATGAATTCTAACGTTTGTTTTGTTTAAATTTTTTTTGTTCAATGTGTTATTAACATTACTGTTGTTTTTTTTATAGTTTATTTCTTATAATTTTTTTTTATGTATTGTTTGTCTAAGAAAACATTTTATTATGTAGTTTTTTGTTAATATAATTTTTTTTTTGCAATTATTACAAACTTGTAGTATTTTGATTTGTTAAGTTCTACACATTTTAAAAATAAAAAGCAAAAAAGTAATTCGTGTAAGATAATTAATATTTTTGTTTGAATTTATGAAATAAAATTTTAAATTGGGATATGTTAAAGAATTGCAGGTTTAGAAATAATTGGCTTGTTTTATTAAAAGTCTCTGAGCTTTTTGTGTGTAAATACTTTTATGGTGACACATTTTATACGACTTTTGATACAGCCAATCAGAAATGTAGTTAAGGAATTGGTAACAAACAAGTTCAATTAAAAAACACTCGATTTGACTAAAATATTTGCAAGTGGAACATTTGTGAGAATTTTTATTTTATCAAGAATTACTCTTTCAGAGGACTTTACATTTTTTTTTTCTTTAGCTAGCATTTTTGAGCTATAGGTATTAAAACTGCGCATGTTTGAAGGTTCATGTTTTCTATATGTCATATAATATGAATGCAAATATATACGATTTGGGGAAAATTTACAGGAAGGTAATGGTAATCGAATACGAATCAATTTTAAAAGTATTTAGGTTTTAATATTTCTGCATTTAAAGAACAAAAGAAAAAAAAAATATTTTAGTTTTTCATTAATGAAAAAATGCTAAAAATTTATGGTTTTGTTAAGATCTAAAACATTTTTATGTATTTTTTAAAGCTCTAATAAAAAACATTAGCCTAATTAAATAATACTTTTTTGTTTAACACAAGTGTTTGTAAAAGAATAAGAAATAATAAGAAACAAATAGATTAAGGGACAATATTCTGATTGAGCTTTTTAATCTAATTTAAATGAGTAAAATGAGTGCATTATTTTCAATCGTGCCTAACAAAATTTATCGGTGGTGATGTGTTTATTAGTGAACTATCAGAAAATGTAAAAAACGCGATTTCGAAAAAAGTCGAGATACGCCCTTTTTATATTATGGTTAATATTTAAAATTTCTCAAACGAATAGACATACATTTTGCAATGAATAAAAAAATATTTTAAAAGCATTTTTAAACTTTAAAAATTTATATCATTACGGCAGTACGACATGATAGCACACACTTTGTGAATTCACCAATACATACATATGTTTATATTAAATAAGCCTTAAGCTAAAATTAAATCAGTGTGTGGTGGGATCAAAGACATTTCTAATTAGCTAACACTAGCTGTATGTGTATGCAAAATATAAAAAGTATAGTTGGGATGGATGAAAAAAAATGTTTTATTTTTTCTGTCCTTGTTTTCTAAAATGGCTTGTATATAATAAAGTAGTGATTATTTTTTGTAGTCAAACTTGGTACCAAATTAAAGGTTGCTTGCAGATGTATTGCACTAATGATATTTAGGTGTAAAACAGAATATTCGTGCAATTTTGAAAATATATGTATGTTTTCACCATTGAACAGGTTTTGTTGAATACCTTTATTGTGGTACTTCATTTATCTCCAGATAGAATCTTAATCTGCTTCAAAAAAATCGTTTGTAAAAATTTCGGTCAGAAAAAGGGCAACATTATTTTTTCTAGAAAAGCAAAAGGGTACATGAATGTAAGTTTTTCTTTTTTACTTTTTAAATTTTATATAAAATTCTTTTACGTTGTTTTAGTGACAAGTACGAGTATTACAAAAAACATGTACAGACAGGATACGGAACGAGTATGCATGTACGTTTTCATTCATTCGTTGAATGTTTGTTTTTATTTTATTTTTGTTTTTTATAAATTTAACTTGCAGGTGTTTTAATTACTAAATTAATTAACTAATGTTTGTTTGTTTGTTTGTTGTTTTTTTCAAATTTAAATATTTTGTGTCATTTATTTAAATCAATGTGTGCGAGGGTCTGTGTGTGTTAGTGGATGAAATAAAGTAGGAATTAAAGGTGGCCAAAAAGGTCGAATAGTTTTGTGTATTAGTTATCCAAACTGAATATCGTTTTTGGTTTTTACTAATTTATTTATTCAAATTTTATTAGTACATAACTAAACTTATTTCAATTAAATTAAGTATGTTTTTCTTCTATAGGTTACAAGAAATCTCTCATAATCCTTTAGTTGCAAATTTTTCTTTTGTTTTTGCAATTAATTTAAATTTATTAAATGTATTGTTGTATAAATGTTAATGCTATACGATTTTTTTTCTTTTTAGATTTTTATAATTTTGTTTTTTCTTATATAAAATTAATTCTTCAAGTCTTTTCAGAAACAAATGCATTACGATCAAATTATGTTTCTATTATTGTTTATCGAGAGCCTATATTCAAAATGTGCTATACAAGTTAGCATCAAAATAGGCAATTTTTGTTTCTTTTTTTTTTTTTTGAATATAGAGTATCGATATGTTTGTTTTTTTCCTTAATATTTGTTTTATTTTTAAATAATTTATTCATTTAAAAAAAAAGAGGTCAAAAAGGATAAATAATTTTTATAATTTCTTCATTTGTAACATAAGTAAACAACATCAAATTTGTTGATATTTATTTAATCGTGTGTCCGTGTTTTTACGCTTGACGCTTCTTTACTTAAAACTACCGTTATTACTTAGTACGTACATAAGAGCTCAAGTAAAGTAGTGGAGACTGGCAAAGAGTGGTTAGTTAGGAAGTAAGGTATTGTGGAATGGATTGGATTGTAAGAAGAGGTGACAATGATATTGTGACTGTTTTCTAGGATTATTGAAATGATCTCAGTTTCATTGTTTCTTATTTCTCAACATTAATTTAAATTTCTTTTGGTTGTTCCTCTGTTTTGTGGATTGTGTTTTACATTTTGAATTTGGCTTGATAGCAATTTTCTTTTGTTTATTGCGTGTATTTAGTTTTATCGGTTTAAAATTTAATTTTTGGAACCGTCTTTGCGGGACGTTGACGGAGCATCGCCTAAGTTTATCATGTCTCGTGGTTTCCACACCGGGGACCCTATAATAAAAATGAAAGAAAAGAAAGATGTGGAAATCATATGAAAAATGTTTTTGAAAGAATTTCGTTTTTAATAAAAAATTTAACTACAAAATAAATTAATAACTCTTCAAAACAAACAATAATTGCTACTGCAACAAAGAAAATAAATCAATGTTTGTGTGAGCGCAAGTGATTGTGGTGGTGTGTGTGTGTGCAATAATAATTTAATTTTTAAGCCAATTTCCAAGAAATTTTATTTATGTTAAGATTAAATTTGTAACAAAATTAGTTGGAAAAGAAAGTAGTGAAAAATAAATAAAAATAATTTATTTTACTTTGAATAAGTTAATTATTATGTATGAAAAAATTAATAAATAAATAATGCCATGAAAATTATGTTGCTTGGTTGTTTGTATGTCAATTTAAATATATAAAAAATAATTACTAACATGCTTTAATTTATAAATAAAAGTTTGTATTTAATTTATGCTCTTATTTTTAATAAAATATAAAAATTAAAACTATAATTTCGATTTTGATTATGAATGAAATGTTGACATCGCTTGTTTCACTTATATTGATTTGTTGTTGTTTTTTTTTTAAACTTTAATTTATAAAAAATTCCTGTATTCTTTATTAAACATAATTGATTAAATATTGAAACCGTTTCTTGTTTGTATGTTTAACCTTAACTATTTTCTATTTAATTGTTAACACGTTACTATTATTATTATTATTATAACTGTAAGTAAGATCGTTAATTTTACAACGTTATGCCAACATTTTCATAATACTTTGTTTGTAATCAAGTGTAATTGTGAAAAAAAAAATTCGTTACTTTTGAAGAATGATAGAGAAGAAAAAAACAATAATGTTCCTGATAATTCTTCTTCTAATTTTTAGGCATGGTTTAAGCAATAATTAAACATAATCCGATATTTTTTACTTCGAGGTTTACGTTGGGCTTTAGACACAATATATTTTCAACGAAATATCATTGATAAAACATATGAACGGTACTAAAGTTTTTGATAAAAAAAATTATTAAACTCTTGTTTTTTTGAAAGTATTAGTGATCTGCTGAATTACAGATTGCTTTGTTTACTCATATTTTTTATGGTAAATATAAATCCAGGCATAATTGCATGCTAAATTAAGCAAAGAAATTGGAAAAGTTTGCCTCTAGAATGCAAATAACCTGTTACACATGACACTCTTTTTTCAATGCGTGTCAGCATCCAAAACATCTGTGGCAAGTGATATACTTTTAAAGACTTTTTTGACAGGCTAAGAGCGTTAACATTTTAAACAAAGAGTTATTTCGTTGACCACATTATTATTTTTTTATTATATAACATGATTAATAATGTTTTTACACTTATCAGTGTGTCATAATAGCGAATCTGTCTTGACCAATTTATTCTACAATAAAAAAGTACTCAAGTTATTGGGTAACACAGCTCACGTCAAAAGGAAATATATTTATTGCCAATAAACTATTAAGTAGTAAAACTCAATTGTGTGACAGTAACATGGTTTAAGGGGTAGAGGCTGGAAAAGTAAACTTTTTATATAATGGATTTTTTAAAAGTTTTTCTAATAGTCTTCCTCTTTCATAGCATAGCCACATCATACCTCTTTTGGAATTAACGTTTACCAAATATGCTTTTAAAACATTTGACTTAAAACTTGAAAACAGAATTTTATTTTTTTTAAATTTTGTTTAAATAATTTTTTTGCATGTTTATAATTAAGTTCAATAAAATAATGTTGAAATGTGTATGTGAAACTGAAGTGCTTGTCAACATGTTGATAAGGCAAGAAGATGTTTTTTAAATTACAAATACGAGTATGTATGTATATGTGTATGAAGCATGTATGCAATAAAAAGGAAATAAATAAAACTAGATCGAATACAAAACTTAGTAGTAGATATAAATGAATAAATTTTAACAGAAATACAATTAAATCTATTTATAGAGACAGAAATAAATAGAATTTGATGATACAACAACAATTGTACAATATACATACATATAAATGAAGCTAAAGGGGGCATAAACGCAGTGAATTGTTTGTGTTCAAACGAATAAATAACTTGAAGGAGTTAGAAATAATAATAATAATAATAAAATAATAATCGGGGGGTGTTGATAAGTTAAATTATTTTTATTTTATAAATTTAGTTTAAAAGATTATTTTTGTTGTTGTTGTTGCTATTTTACGGGTGTGTTAACCATAAGACATAATAATTATTTTAGGGTAATCTAGTTAAAGTTTTATTTGGGTTCTTTTTGCATCTTGCCAGTGGTGCTATTTGGTAGTAGTAGTAGTAGTAGCAGTAGTAGTTTTAATTATGTAGTAATTATATAGTAAAAGTAGTTTTAATAATATTAATTATTTTATTGTAGTGTATTGTTGCAAATATTTGTTAACATAAAAAAAACCCACACACACACACACACACACTATTCATATTAAACAAAATCAAACAAACTTTGTTTTTCATAAATTGCTTATTTTTATAACAATAATAATAATAATAATTATACTATTTTATAAATAAAGAAATGCTCGTTTAATTAGAAAAAAAAAAAAAAATAATTGTGCATTTGTTTCGTTAATCTGCAATGAATTAATTGATTCTCTTCTTTAAAATTTAATAAAAAAAATACTCTGCTCAAGCGATGCCAACCAACTGCATTTTAAATAATATAAATTATTCAAGTATAATTGTGAAAGTGTTTTAATCGTAAATGCTAAAAAAAACTGTTACATTATTTTACACATAAATGTATGTGTTTATATGTATGTATGTATACATAATCATTTAAAAAATATATAATTATGTAAAAATAATTTGTTTCAATTATTATTTTTTTTTTAATAATATCAAAATTTATTGTTATTGATAGATAAATAAATAAATAAGAAAACAACAACAACATTGCTTTTCCATTTCTGATACGTGTATTATAATGTATGTATATGTATGTACATACTTTACTACGGCTGCGAAATTATTAAAATGTTCACAGATTTTATAAAGACATTTATTTCTTCTTCTAATATCCTTTGTTTTAATTTAATCCATTAACTTAATTTATTAACAAATAATCACAAACAAATATCACAAACTTAGTAGTTTTATAACAATTATTTTTTTTTTTCGCCACCTTAAAGTTTTTTTCTTTTTCTTGGGAACAATATTGTTTAAATTGCCACCTTTAAAATTGTAAATAACTGTAAACGTATTATATTGTAACTATTTGATGTAAGTATATTAATCTAATACAGACATAATTTTTTTTTACACATTTCATTATACATGTATGTAATATGTAAATATATGTATGTTTGTGTATGGGCATGTATGCATTATTAAGTTTATTTACGCATAATTAAAATTCATTAAATGCAAGAGGATTTGAAGTTACAAAAAATTATTATAAAATCAATAAAATACATGTAAATATGTATAATTCAATAAAAAAATATAAATATCAGTATAAATAATATTAAAAGTTTATTCATATATGTATGTATGTATACATAAATAGATTTTCATCTTAATAATCATTCATAAAGCGAAAACAAGTATCGGTGTACACATTACAAATTTAATAATTTAATCTCGTATTTGTGGAATTAATTAAATGTTGTTTCGACGATCGGCATTATTGTTTATTCTTTAAATAGCCGGATTATTATTTTCAAGTAGTTTGTTTTTACTTGAAAATAACATTTTCAGCTTATTAAATTTTTTTCATAATTATGTGATATCACTGAAAACGTTAACGACTTTAAATCCTCTAACAAGAAGAGTACTAAATATGAGGTGAAATATTTATTACATTTTTCCAATCAGCTCCATTGTACGTGTCATTCCAAAATTTGTGAGATACCGTATAAGAATTTTTGGCTGTATGAACATGTTGTAATAAAGTCCATTTTTTACAATCTAATGATTTTAGTTTAGAAAATATATTTTAGGATACTGGTGTAATTGTCACTATGTAAAATCATACTTGCGTAGGATTCTTTGTTCGTATTGCTGTTATTTACTATATCCCTGCAGATTATATTGGACTACGTGGTCCATTTTACCTAAATGGACTACTTACAACATGGTAATATGTAATACAGTCATGGATCATATTATTTTTAAACAAGGGATTGTAGTTAAACGACAAGTGTTTGCGTTTAAAAGATTACATAAATTGTTGTCAAGACGAGTATAATGGCCGTGTAGGTGCTCCATCGAGTAGTGACAAATAATAGTTTTGAGACTACTCCAGGCCTAGCACATCGTAATGTTAAATCGACCACGTTTTCTCCATACATTTGGGTGATTTTTGGATTAGTCCAAGTCCATTACAGAGTATAGTTTACATGCGTGTATGGACTAGTCGCGTTATCTGCAGGGATTGCTCAAGGTTATCGATTCGAATAAGGCAAATGAGACGAAAGGTTTTAATTTTTGTACAGATTTTAAACAACTACATTTTGAACTTGGACATGGTCTACAAATTTGAGTAATGCTTAAACGTCAACCACCCTAATGAATTGGAATGTTGCGAGGCTATTTCATTTTTGTTAAAAGTGCCGGTGAACTTTTCTAAGTTCTGAGCTGTCTGCGACTAGCCTTAGTGACTTATTTAAAATTGTCCATAATGTTAGCCAATTCAATTACAAACAAATATTGTAATATATGAAGCTATAAAAATAACAAAAGTAAAGAAAAATATTTAAAAAAGTTTAAATACACAAATTCAAATTGAAAACACTATTGCTTTTTTGTAAATGCGCGAAGCAGTAAAAGTGGTATCTATACCATCTGATGCCATACAAGTACGTAACGTAAATATAAAAAACTCTTTCTAGACGATATGTTGAGTCAGCATATCGTTGGTCATAAGTTGAAAGGTCTGAACCCAAATATTTGTAAGGCAAATTGCAGAAGGCAAAAATGTATTAGGAACTATGTATATAATATTTTTGTTATTATATTTCTTTTTGTATAATTTTTTTGATTCTAAAAAAAATTTCCTTTTCCCTCCCTGTCTGAATCCAATACTTCACTTTAAAAATATATGAAATGAAATTGTACTGTTATACAAAATGTTTGAATGGAAACAACAAGCATACAATGCTTTAAATACATACACAAATAGTACCAATATTATGATACAAATAGGGTTGTCATTTGAATTGATATGTTGGTCGTCTAGGCGATATGCAGAAAGTAGCAAATTTTACAAGTACAAATTTGGTTATATAATGTGATCGTTAACTGCGTAACAAAAAATCGTCTTGCATATTAATTTATAAAATGCCGTCTGATTTGCAAGTCTATCGAAAAATATGGCAAACAATTCTATATGCTATAAAAATTTTCCGTATGCTGAAAGTTTGCTGAATTTTAGAAAAAAAAAAAAATAAAATGTCTTAACGACATGCTTTAATAGCCAACATACGATTGTTTGTGTCGTTAACAAATTGCCAGCGCCAGCATATGTGTTTAAGCATTCGAATGTTTAAAAAAATTTGCGTCTTCATGTTTGATGGCATTTGCAACAAATGTTTCACCATAAATATGCTGATAGAACATATTGCCTAGACTAAGCTTAGCATTCAATATAATTGTTTGGGCAAAAACTAGTAAATCGCATTAGTACATGCATATGTAGGTATGTTGATCGATGGTTGTGTTAGAAAGCGGTGTGTATAAAGACCTTAAATTCTCAATTAATTAAATAAATTCCCAACTATATTTCAAATGTTGAAGTTTCATTATGATCTAAATTTCGAAACTAAAGAAGTCCCTCGTTGTTATTTTTCTCAGCATAAAAATTTAGGCTATTAACCCAACCTAATCCTAACAGTTAATGCTTTTGGAATTCACTTCACACCGCAGAGTTAGATATATCAAATAGGAATATTTGTTTTGATTATGATTTTGATTAATTTCTATTTCATAAGGTAAGCATTTACACATATCGGCTACCCAAATTAAAAATATAGTAACTAACTTTAGAAAATTTACTAATTTTGGATTTAATTTGTTGAATTTAAGAACAAACGGTACTCTGCGGATTTTCATCTGTACGAGAGGTTTTTTTTCCACAATATATCGTCGTTCATAAGTTATAGTGTTCTATGTGACACATAAAACATATACCTATAGAACACAATAATTTGTTAAATTATGTCTACGTAATTCCACTGAAACTAAACGTTAAAAGTAATTGATTTGAAAAAAATTGTCAGTTACTATGTTTTAAAATTGGACAGACGAAATGTTTATGTATGTATGTATGTATATATGTATGTATGTATGTATGTATGTATGTATGTATGTATGTATGTAGGTATGTATGTATGTATGTATGTATGTATGTATGTATGTATGTATGTATGTATGTATGTATGTATGTATGTATGTATGTATGTATGTATGTATGTATGTATGTATGTATGTATGTATGTATGTATGTATGTATGTATGTATGTATGTATGTATGTATGTATGTATGTATGTATGTATGTATGTATGTATGTATGTATGTATGTATGTATGTATGTATGTATGTATGTATGTATGTATGTATGTATGTATGTATGTATGTATGTATGTATGTATGTATGTATGTATGTATGTATGTATGTATGTATGTATGTATGTATGTATGTATGTATGTATGTATGTATGTATGTATGTATGTATGTATGTATGTATGTGTGTATGTATGTATGTATGTATGTATGTATGTATGTATGTATGTATGTATGTATGTATGTATGTATGTATGTATGTATAAACGAATATTGGTATTACTCATCCATATATTAAATTACATATTCATTTATGTTTTGTATATTATACTCCAACAACGTTTACTTTGTATGTTTGGTAGGTTTGTGTTAGCGTTTATTATGTCTTAGTTTAGTATTTCTTTATCATATATTGTTATTAATATTTATGTACTATTTGTGTTAATTTATTTTTTGATTTACTTTTGGTTTATTTGCAACATGTTAAAAATTGTGTTTTGTTACTTGCAATTAAAATTTGACTTTTCATTTTGCAAGTAATTTTGATTGTATTGCTACTAAGCCATTTTTGAAATTTTATTTTCATTTAAATATATATCCTTTAATCTCGGTTTGAATTATTTCGAATGTAAGTGTTTGATATTTATTTATGTATTTTATTATTAAGGTAAATAGCTATGAATATTGTAAGTATGTAAAGACAAGCATGTATGTATGTATATTTACATGTAAGTAACACTGTGTAAAGTATACAACATACATAAAAGTATTTTTTGTTGTGTTTTTGTTATTTGTATACATGTAAGTATGTATGTATGTATTATTTTCTTGTATTTAATATTTTTTTTTTAATATTTTAAGTGTGTACCACAAGTAGGTATGTTTGTTTTTTTGATTTAATTTATTATTTTCTTTAAACTATTTGTGATAATGAATATTTTTGATTTGAGGTACATCAAAATTTTCAACACTGAGTCAATAAAGGTTTAATAACATCATTACAGTCAAATTACTTCTATTACGTTTATTTTTATTCATTGGAATTATTATTTAATATGGATCTCTTTTTCTAGATTTTTATATTATTTATTATTAAATAAATGTTTTAGTTTTGATTAAAAAACTTATATGACCATCAATTAAAAATAAAAATTCCTGATTTAGTTGAAATCTTCAATTCTTTTGTTTTAATTATCTTGTAACTTTCTTTTCTAAGATGATGGCACTTTAAGACTAAAACAAAGCCAAATACCTTAAATTCAGGTTTAAAAAATGTTCATCAAACTTTCCGCTGTCTGTATGCAGTTCTCGTGTGTAAAAAAACCTAAAACATTTTCAGGCAACTTTTTGTTTGTAGGCGCAAAGATGAGTAGAAATGTGAATTGAATTTTTGTTATCTAATACATAAACGCTATTACATTTCCCGCATACTTTTTTCCTTCAACTGAAACAGAAATTAATGTTCTGATAATATGTTAGGGAACTTGCGACGTTTTGTCCTTTTTTAAACATTTGCATATTTTTTAAGCCTTAAGCAGTTGGAAAATAGTGTGCAACACATTTTACAGGCATATCGTTATACAGTGTTGGTGAAGATTTTTTTCTTCACTGAAACAGAAATTAATGTTAAAAATGTTCTACACAACTACAAGGATACAAGTTTGGCATAACTGCATACTGCCCTTAAGTTGGCCATATTTTGGAAAGCGATAACTGATTATTATATGAAAAGATTTTATATATGGACTTCGCCTAGTGTCTATTGGAAACTAATTTGAATTTAAATAAAAAACTTCTTATTTATCTATTTATTTACCTTAGCGTTTTTACCTTAAACAAAAGTGCTTGAAAATAAATCTCTTTGGCCACCATCTCAGAAGTTACAACATGGTTAAAACATATGTAAATTTAATTGTTTTTTGTTTGTATTAAATATTTTTGTTACTATTTTCACTCATGTAAATGTGTATGTATGTTTGTGTTTATTAATTTAAACATGTATTTCATAGAAATCATGACAATCTACACAACCACCTGATTCGCTAGATCTTTGAACTAAAGTCGTTTGGGAATCAAACATATTGCTGTCGCAGGGTTCAGCAGCATACGATGCCATTACAACTGTACCTCGGGGTACTTTTTTGCGCGTTCGACTTTGTCGCACGCGCGCCCTATGCTAGGAGGGTCTTTTCTGGTAAAGACAATCCATGCAAGTTGTATGTTCGGGTGCTGAAGAGCTCAACTGATAGGGACGGTCATGAGGGCATTGTAGTTCATGGTACATGCTATAGGGTATTGAGGTTACATTAGATTGTGGAACATATTGTTGATGGTAATATTGGTTAGAGCTTATCGCTGCAGCAGCAGCCTCAGCCTCATGTCTATAACTAGAAAATGCATTTTCTGCCGACTGTGAACGAATAGGACCGGAGGAATCGGATGTGTTTATGGAGTAAATATGTTCGGGTGATACACCATATCGATATGAACTGCTCGTGGTACTGTCACGAGATAAAGAACGTTCTAATGATTTGCTAATACGTCTATTGGATTCAGATCGAGTGGTGTTATCACGTCTCACAGAAACATAATGATCACTACAGGTGCGATTATCATATATGGGATAGTATTGATAATAGGCTTCTTTACTTTTATTGTTGACATTGTCATTATCAACGTGTGCATGGGCAGAGGCACTACGTTTACGGGACCCTACAAAATTGCGGTCTGGGGAGCGGGATTCAAAGCTTCCACGAGGAGATTTGAGAGCAGAACGTGGTAGGTCAAGGTTTGGTTCCGAACTTCGGCTGTCGAAACTATTACGTGGTGATTGATGTTGACACATTTTGCATCCAGACCGGTCTGGTGACAAATACTCAATGCTATTGCGAGGTGACAAATGAGGTGAAAGCGATTCAAGGCTGCAATCGTGCGATGCAGTCAGTTTTTTTAAACAGCTGCGGTCAGGACTTTTAGCCTTTGACGGACTTGTTGGCCTTTTGAGTATGCCACCAGAAGGACTCGCGGAGCGCTTTAAAATACCTGTGCCATCCGAAGACCTTCTTGGACTCGGTGTGCGACGCCCTGCAGAAAGACGATCGGTCGAAGAATCACGACTTGAGCTAACGCTTAAACGTTTACCCTGATCACTTAGACTAGTGCGAGGTGATTTTATTTTAATAATACGTACAGGCGAGTTTCCCTGAGATTTTGAGCGATCGGGCGATACACAAATACTTTGTCGTGGTGATTTGGTTGGTTTTATTTTTAAGCTAGCCGAGCTTGTGCTACTGCTGCTATTGCCAGTACTACTAATGTGCCTAGAGCCTTTGGATATCTTGTCCGACGACTTTGATTTAAAAACTTTGTCGACCTTTTTGTCGATTATAACATGGGCAGCTGAAGCGACAGTAGCAACAGTTACACAATCTTCAGATTCATCTTCTGATTTTTCTGAAGTACCTGTTGTATTACCTGTACTATCCGACTCTATAGAGGGACGTGGTGGAGATTCAATATCAGCAATAACCGTTTGTTGAGTATTTTCTACCACAGTCTGAGGTTCGGGCGAAAGACTAGAATCATTTTGTTGCTGGTCACCAGCATCCATGTTCATGTCCGAGTTTTCTATTGAAGTCTCTTTTAAATTTGCCATATAGGCCTCAATGTCACATGTAGTTTCAGTCATATTTTCCTGTTCTAGTTCACTTAAATGTTTGTCCATAAATTGTGTGTGTTCGATAGCGTTGTTTGCTGTATCGCTGCTATGTCGAATTGATGATTTTCTGGAAGACTCTTTGGATGAGATGTGTACAACCGATACCTGCTGGGCCTCAGCAGTTATTTTATCAATTTCACTCTTAAATATTTCAATAACTTCAATATCTTGTTTGGGCGATTGTCGAGGAGAAAATCTATTTGTATTGTTATTATTATTATTATTGTTGCTATTTTTAGATGCATGCATGTTATTGACAAAATTGGAATCACTATCATGTGATATTCTGAAGGCCCCATTACCAACACCACCACTTAGGCTGGGGCTAGTAAAGAGACTACCACTACTTCCTAAACTTAAATTTAAGGCTGCAGCAGTTGAAGCTGCCTGCAAATCTGATTCTAAAGTTATCTCATCTTCATCATAATTATCACTGGCAACAGCAGTTTCTTGGCATGCATTTTCTTCTTGTTGTGATTTTAAATCTTGTGTACTACAGTTACTCTTACCTAAGTCTTTCATAAGAACTGGTTGATACGTTGATGGCGGATGTGATGATTGAATTAAACGTGCCTGACTACCGGTACTACCAACGGAAAGTGTTGAAGTCGTGCTGTAACAGAAACAAAAGTAAATAAAGTTAGATATTTGATTAAAACTTTTTCACTGCAATTCATTTAATTGCCAACCTTAATGTCAAATGATTTGGCGTTCGGCCAAGTGAAGCCTTTGCTTTCATAGTTCCCTGTTGGAATTCCTCTTCACCTTCGGATTTAGTACCGGGATCTATGCGTTCAATATCACTCTGTTGATGTAGTTGTTGTTGCTGCTGCTGCTGTTGTTGATAGTGGTGCTGCTGAACATCAGTTGTCATGCCCAGAACATCTGTAATTAGCGATCGTATTATATGTAGGATACAAATTTGTTCATTTGTTTTTTAATGTTAAGAAGTTTACCAGAAGCATCGCCAAGAGTTTTGCTACGTCCGCGAAAAGTGGACGTATGTAATGTATGCATATGTTGGTGATCCTGATAGGGTACATCTTCTGCTTCCTGGCTACCTGAGATATTGTCATAATCTATATTTCCAGCTGAATGGCGTTGAGAACCAGACTTCTTTTTCGGCTTGCCCAACGTTTGCGAACCCTGCATTATTGTAATCTGTAAATAATATTTATGTATGCATGTATGTGAAATGTCAAATCAGCATTTAAACTACATATAAAGTTGGAATTTGATTTCGTACTTGTTGTTTTGGTCGTTCTAGCGTTTGTGAATTGCCTGAATAACCACCCTGTGAGGACATGCCCGATACTGATCCAGAGCTACCACCGAAATTCTTCATAGGAATAGACATGTTACGCACACTCTCACGTATGATTTGACGTATGGTTTTTAGGAATGCATTACGGAAATCTGCTGTACTATTCGACAGTACATAGACCTTTTCGGAACGACGCTGTAACTGTGAACGCAGGTGTATCAATTCCCACAAGAAATGCGAATCCATATCTTTGGCCGAAGAAGCACGCACTTGCACCTCTGTTACCGGTATTAAAACCTGATAACGTATAATTTCTACCTCATTCGGTGTAGTTTTACTTGAAACGCCCTGTTGAATAAATTATAGTGAATTTTTATTGCAATTGCTTTTCTTATTATAAATTATACCATAAGTTTTTTCTTCTGCCTGAGACGTTCTTTACAAAGGAACACAACCGCTGATTTAAAAACAAAACACATGGCATGTAACTCCAAGCCCTTTTTGATTTTGCCCAGAAAATCAGATATATTCAACCACTCAACGCCACCGTAGTACAAGAGATCACCTGTAAAGTTTGGAATTAGACAATAGAAAAATGCACAATAATAGAACATGAGTGAACTCACCTGGACTTAAATCGATAGGTTGTTTGCACGACTTTTGATGCTGTCGGAATAAATGATCAAAAATGGCACCATATTCTTCATGTATTCTTTGCATTTCATTTATATGTTCGGCCACCTTTTCCATACCCTTTAAAGCCTCTGAAAAAAGATTTATATACAAAAACATACATATGTATATGAATTACATGTACATGGTATAAGTGTAAGTATGTATAAAGTATATTTTACATGCATATTTATAAAACATCTGCTTAAAAGGCAAATGATTCAATTTACTTACCACACAAATGCAAGTGTTCATCAGCTCGTGAATCTGTTAGGTTGCGCAATTGCTGCAGCAGTAGTGGGTATTTAAGTATACGTTGTATCGGCTTTATTAAATACGATTCGAGAGTGCAACTGTGTTGCTGTTTTGGATTACGAGCAACTAAGAACTCTTGCAACGCATGATTTCCCTCATCTAGAAAATTAAGTATTATTAAATTTATTATCGTTCTTCTTTTTCAACATACATACATATGTACATATTGACTATAAAGAGAGTTGCATAGAGTTTCTGTATTACAGATGTAAATGAGGGTAAAAAATTTTTGGATTTTTTTTTTGTATATTTATTACATACATGTACATACATCAATATCTAGTGATTGAAAGCGCAATCAATGCTGTTTTACAAGTTTTCTTCATTTAAACACAAACAAAAATAAATAAAGTAAAGTAAATTGACGGATGGATGTATTTTGAATCAATTTTCTTTTTATATCTTTTAAACTTCTACTTTTTGCACACTTCTTTGTGCAAGTTTGCTAGTTCCGAAACACATTTTCCTCCAAAAAAATTTTTTTGTTCTAATATTTTGTTTTTTGGTTTTATATTTCTTATAAATATAAACTGATATAAAATCCTATTAAGTACCTAAAGTTTAAGCAGGAAGTTTTTTTATCTACTGACATGTATAGTAAATGTATGATGTATGGGAATTAAGTTGTATTAAAATGTGTATGTGAAGCATACTTACTTGGATGTAAAACTTTTTGAGCTTTACTATGACTGGCACAAAACGACGAATATAGTTTAAAATGATTTACATAGTAAAGAAATGCAGAACCAATTGCAAATAGAACGTTCTGTAAAGAGAAGAAATATATATGTACATATAAACTTGAAAACATTTTCCCAAGCAAATAATAGTATTAAAGTGTTAATTTCTTTGGACATCTCAATGCAATGAGTATATTTTATATTTGCTGAGATATATTTAACACAGAATTATAAAAAAAAAATATTTTTTCTTAAGGAACCAGAACTAACAAAACATTACTTTCAACGTTTTTTGAAATTGTGTACTTACTCGGTATTGACTAGGATGTTCCAGTTTGTGAAAATCTGGTTCAAGTTCCAAAGCCTCGACAAGATTTTGCAAGAATTGCCTTTGGAATGTTACAATTTCGTGTATGTTACCAAAGAGAGCATTAATTTCAGCATTTGATAAAAATGTTTCGCGCTTTAGTGGTTCCAAATAGTTCTCAAGAAGGTTATTTAAATGCTGTATTTAATAATAATTATTATTTTTAGCAACGTTGCGTAAAATGACAAATTAAATATACCTTGACATAGGTTTTTTCTGTGTCCACTAATTCTAGAATAACCTTGCGCAACTTTTCGGCATCCGTTAATTGGCGAGAGGGTGTTAGGGCTGCATTTGAAACCGATGATGTAATGGAACCAGTGGGACTTGCTTTGCGAGTTTCCTGAGGTGAACGACAAAATCCGGTAACCTTGTGTAAGGTGTTCAACGAACGTTGGTGGTACAAGTAGTAGTGGTGGTGGAGGTGGTGGTAATAATAGTAGTTGTGGTGGTAGTTGTTGTTGTGTTGGTGTTGTTGGCGTCAAATGGCACATGCGAATTTTGAACGCAAGAATGATGACGTATGAATATAAAATAAAATGAAGTCAAAAACATGTTAGGAGTGCTTAGAATGCTAGGACCGTGCAAATGGATTTCAAGAGGGTGATTGATTTTATCTCTATTTTAAAGGCAATGTTTCTATGGATATAAAGGTAGTTGTCTTTATGTATTCTTAAAAAACTTCAATGTTCATTCAGATGGCAAGAATTAAATTAAAAAACATCTAGAAATTAAGAATAATTCGTGCGTGACGTCGTCAACCATAAGATGTTAGATAGTTGTATTAACATTTGGTCTTATATGTCTTGTGGCTAATGACTATTATTCTATTTATTTATTCTATTTTTGTTTTTTTTTTTGGTTTAAAAGATAGTGTAACTAAATGTAAAACATATACACAAACAGGACACAGATTGTTAATCGAATAATTAAGTGTTTTCAATAAAATGTTTTCTATTGCCTTAATCATTATAATTACATGGTGACTATATAATATATTTGAATTCTTAAACGAAATTCTGTAGTTACAAACAAATATCACAACCAAAGCTTACGATTGGAAACAATTTTGGTAATTAAAACCGGAATTGTTATTTTTTTTTGTTTATAAAACATGTATGTACATCATTTCATTTATTTTATTGTTGTTTGCTGTATGTCATATTATTTTAATGCCAAGGGTATATACATATAGGCTTGTCAAAGCTTATGAATATGGGAGTCAATTGAGCAATGTCCGACTGTCTGTCCATGTCCGTGTGTTGGCTGAAATCAGCATTTAAATGCCCCCATATATTGAATGTATCGCTAATAAAATCGCTCCATAACTTTTTTGCTCTGAGACAATTTATAGATACTTTTGTTAATTTTTTTATAGATATTATATGCCTCTAGCTACAAATCGGTCACTAATGACCAAATTTATAGGCAACAATTATTTAGAAAAAATTATTTATATTTTTTGTATATCATGTTTATTAAGATTACATGCGGCAGCGTCGAAATAAAAATCGGTCTGAAAATAACTGAGTTTTTTCCCAAGTGGCTTAAGAAAGGTATCAACTGACCTATTCCACTGGTCAGTTGATAAAAAAATTTTACAATCCAAGATGGCCTCCTAAATAAAATGGCAGATACATACATATATGGATCAAATCCTGTTTTTAGAAATGTACCCATTTAACTCTTTTAGTATTGGTATCAAATCAAAGGAGTTGACCAGTATAATACAGCAAATTGTTTATGTAAAAAAAAATATATCATAGATGGCGTCCGAAATAAAATGGTTTTTATTTTTTTCTTTACCCTATCGACTAGTTGACTACAGCTAAAAATTTTAAATTAAGAATGGCGTCAGGAATAATGTAAAAAAGGGGGTTATCTATCTATCTATCTATCTATATAAAAGAGAATTTTGAGGTACTTGCACTGGACCTATTTTTCTGAAACTTTGCACTCATATTGAGCTGTCATGGTTACATAATTTCGTGATTATAAAAGTGGGCAGTGCCACGCCCATAAAAAAAGTTATAATTTTCAGCTACTTGAACTTTACTGATTTTTCAAAAACTTTGCACACACATATTGAGCTCTTATGATTATACAATTTCGTGATTAGAAAAGTGGGCAGTGCCACGCCCATAAGAAATAAGATATCATTTTTAGCTACTTGCTCTTGACCGATTTTTGTGAAACTTTGCACACATTTTGAGTTATCATGACTTTATATTTTTTTGATTAGAAAAGTGGGCAGTGCCACGCCCATTAAAAAAAGTTATAATTTTTAGCTTTTTGCACTTGATATTCAATTTTAATTTAGAATGGATTTTTATTCATTAAGTGGCGTAGCAACGCGCGCCGGGCTTTTCTAGTATATAATAAAACTTCGATGTGGTAATTATACCTACATATGTATGTACATAATGGTAAAGGATATTATCTGTTTCGGCAAGAAATTATTAGTAATTTCCTAAGTTATGAGATGGCTGGCATGGATAATTTAGATTTGAAAATGGTATTAAATATTTTTTTGATACTTGATAAAAATAATTTTAAAAGACTTGATAGGTTTCTGATTTTTAAGTAAATTTGTAAACATATTTATGCCGACTTAACAGTTTCAGTAATGACAACCGAGTTCGTAATAAGTCAAATATATTTACATATTTTTTCAATTAAAATATTTTAGAAAATTTAAAAAAATTATTTTGTTGTCAGGTTTTTTTCTTTTGGCCTAAAATAATTTTAATAATCATACTAATGCGATACTAGCCGAGTAGAATGTATTTTCGAAACCATCTTTCGCTTCATTGTCACTACTCCTTATCTAAAAAGAGTACAATGGTACCAAATTTCTCTTCGAATGTTTTAATGTCACCTGGTTCTGCCTTTATTTTCTCTTTCCATTATCTTTTATATCATCAGACTTTGTAATTTTTTTTCTAAAAATATAAAGATGTTAGTATATGCATATGCCCTTTCATTTAACAGCGATACTTAATTATGCAAATGGCTGCTCGCTACTCGGAAAACTGTTTTTTTTAACCTTAATTCTTGACAAAATTTAGAGAAAACAGTTATTTTCTAATATTATTATCATACTTGTCTGTATATTCATGTAGATGTGAGATGCTGTTGCTTAAAGTACAATTGCAGCACATATACAGATATAAAAAGTTAGTAATAAGCTTATATAATATGTTTATGTGATGAAAGAAAGGTTTACTAAATAAATAAATGACTCAGTTAGTCAACCAGCCAGTCACCTTAACTATAAAACAAAACTACATGTAGTAGTAAAAGAAGTTGATAAAAAGAGAAAAAAGTTTTAAAACGTGTCTCTTTTTACGTATGTGTGTGTGTGTGTGTGTGTGTGCATATATGATGAAGAATAGCAACTTGAGATGAAAGTAGTATCCCCTTTAGAGCACCGCAAAATTTGCATAAAATTTTAAAGTGACAGCTTCTTGAGTTCTTGTTAGTTCAAGGTGCATGAGTACAGGGATAAATAAAATGCATTCATTTTGTAAATGTTTAGTATTAAAAGAAGAAGTGTGTGTTCGAAAGAGGTGAGAAATTTGCTTGATTTGTTTTATATAGTTTCGACCGACAGTGAACAAGTGAGACGTTTAGTCTGTAAACGGGAATATATTTGCATGGCTAAGCCTGTAAATATATTTTATTTTTCTTTTATAAATCCGTCCGTTAATACGGTGCTCTGTTTATCTGTCCTTTTGTTTGTATATCTATCAGTGTCTGGCTGTCAGATGTCTGAGTATGTTATTCAGGGGTGGTGGTTGTTTCTTTATGTTCGTCGTATCGTTGGGTGCGTGGTATTAGAGAATGTTCAAATGTGTATAGGATTTTTATTCTATGTTTTGTATACTGCAAGTTTTTGTTATATCATATTTAGTTTACTGTTGTTTCTGCTTTTAAAAAGAGGTTTGCACATCAAGTATCATTAAATGAAGTGGGTTTCTGCCTTCAGTGATAAGTGCTCTTCGTAAAAGCTCCAAACCAAAAGTGCATTTCGTGAGTTTTTATCCTTCATTACTATTATACATTTCACTTTCGTGTTCTTTTGTTTGAGCAACACTACATAAAGGAAAATGAATTTCCATAGGTCCCATAAAACAACATCTCCAACAACACAACAGTCACATGTAACTGGCTAGATGTACGTGTACATCTTTACATATAAAAATACATTTATATGTACATCTGGTTGAAAATTTACATATCGTATGTAATCTGTTGCAGTTTATTTATGCTTTAGTTGAGTGCCTTGCACACATTCATATGAATTTACAAAAACATACAAACATTTGACAATAACAACAAACCAATTGTAATTTTTTGGTTACTCACTGATAGTCTTCTTTAATGCAAATGACTTTCACCTATTTAAATATTGTTTTTGTTGTTGTTGTTGTTGATGACAACTTTTAATATTTGAATAGGAGATTGTTTTAATCAGATATTAATTTTAATAATGCCCTACATTGAAAAGAACTACATTACATATTGGAGGTATAATGTAGTTAACGTCCGATGCGTTTTACTACGAGTGCAAATTAAATATAAGCGGAATTCACTCTTGGTAGCATTTTTGCAATTAGTGCAAATATGCACTAATTTTTTGCTACCAAGCGTGAATGCATTTTTCATGTGTGTTGCAAACTTATGGCAACGAGCTGATTTTTTAGGTATTTAAGAAACAACAAATCTTTTTTTTCCGAAAAGAAAATTAATTAATTTTAAATAAATTACAATGCCAAAATCAACGGAAAAATATAATATCACATTTTTTTTGTAAAAAATGCCATGTATGAAATTTAATTTGTAGAGATTTTAAATCCTGAGAGCAACAAAAATTGTGTATCTGTTGTGCAAATTTGTGTGACATTACTTTGCACTGATTTTTAGTTGTGCATATTTGCTCAAGTGATGCAAATTGTAATTTAATAGAATTTGTTTTTGTAGTCGTGCACAAGTTAAATTATTTGCTAGACTTGCACGGTCTGCACGACTTGCAAAGGTAGTTTGCATCAAAGAGTGAGTTCCGACGGAATGCGGCATTGCTTTTGTCATACATTAAAATTTTTGCAATACAAAAACCCACTAACTCTCTCTCCTTTTCAAAATGGTGAATTAAAAGCAAACGAATAAAATAAAAAATATTTTTAATATTTATGTTGAGATATTTGCAAACAATATTGTAGCGTTGCTTAAGCATTAATTGCATTTTATTTTTTGTATTTTTTTAAATTTTTGAAAATAGTGCAAATATGAATATCGTAGTGTACAAATTAACCAAGAGCAAAGTATACAAATATTTACATTAATAAATATATTAAAATGTCACTATCTTCACCTACATACATACATATGTTATCGATACAGTAGACACCATAAAAAAGTTGTTCATTCTAACCATGGTAAAATTATCAGGTAGCTTCACTAAAACAGCTGATTATTTTTTTCTCTACCTTAAAGTTTAACTTAGATGTCAAATTTTGTGTATGTATGTGTATTTTTTGTGTACGTATATATTCTACCGCCAAAAAAACACGCACACACATTTGCTTTTTGACATTTAAGTCGTCGTTTTCCAGCAACAAAATACATTTAGGATTTTGTTGTTGCAGAACTGCGGCTACCTGATGATTGTACCATGATTCTAACAGTTTGTGTTTTAATACAGCGATTTTTTTTAGTTAAACTTTTTTGAGATTTGCCATTTTGTTGTCACTTTGGTAAAATATACAATAAATGTTAGGTAAAACAAGTAAAAGCGCTATATTCGGCCGTGCCGAATCTTATATACCCTTCACAACGTGTAATCATGCAATAACAGTAGTTTGTATCACCATTCCATATGATATACGTACATACATATAAAAAACATATATATATAAAAACATCCCATTGTAAAATTATAAATTTACTTATGTATGTTAAAAAAAAAATTTAAAAAAAAAAATTAAAAAAAAAAATTTTAAAAAAAAATTTAAAAAAAAAAAATTTTTTTTAAAATAATTGAAATATATATAATAAATATAAAACAAAAAAAAATATTTGAAAAAAAAAACTAAAAAAAAAAATAATAAAAATATAAATAATATATTAAATAAAAAATAAAAAAAAAATTAAAAAAAAAATATAAAAAAAAAATATAAAAAAATAAAAAAAAATTTTTTTGCCTCAGCTGGGGGGATTCGATCCCACGTTTTCTCTAACCAGTATACACGTTTGTATGTATGTATGTATGTTGTTGTTGTAATGTTGTTGTTGTAATGTTGTTTTTGTGAAAAAAAATCGAGGTGGTCGTGGGTTTTTGCTCATATCTCAGTTGTTTATGTACCGATGTTTCTGATTTTCAATACCGATCTACTCCCGAATATTTCTGATATTTTAATACCTCACCCGAGTCCAAGCGATGTCGGAAGGCTTCAAAAAGTTAACTTCAACATACACACGGACAGACTGACGGGGCTTAATCGACTCCCCTATTCATAAGCTTTCAGAAAATATATACTTTATGGGGTCGGAAATCAAAATTGTAGAAATTTCACACGTAATGACAAACCTATATATACCCTTTTTCACTGTGTGAAGGGTAAAAAAACTTTAAGGAAAAAAATTAAAAAATATAATATAACATTTCTCTTTGAAATGTAAATAATACAAACAACATTATCGTTGTGGGTTAAAGTTTTCTTATTTCCCTTTTGCACTAAAATTAAATTTGTTATTTATTGGTCTGTCGATTTATGTATTTCCAGTTAAAATACAATTTAATTTTTAAGGTATTCACAAAGAATGCTATTTTGTTGCAGTTTCATACTGTCGTCTTATTCATAAAGATTTGCCATTTCGTATGTATGCAATTAAGCCATTTTTGTGCGAAATATTTTCACGTTGCTACTCATTTTTAAAATCATTTTAGTACTGCAATTCAGTAACATTGATACAAAAAAGTTCATTAAAACAAATTAAAGTTAATTGACACAAATGAAATTCATTCAGGATATTAATTTATGTCAATATAGTGCAGTTATGTATTTATATATTATAGATCGGGTTCGGTAGACACAAATGGTTGATCATTGCATATACGTTAACATCTTAATAATAATCAAATCGATTTTTTGTAGCACAGCTTACACTCATATAATAAAGGGTGTAATAGCCAGAATACACTCTTTAAATTTAGTGTAATTTAATTTGTGCAAGTGGCAAGTGTTACTCAGAAGCTCGAACAAGCAGACTGTGGAAAATGCCGGATCCACCTGCCATAACGCTCATGAATAACATATCATTTATTGAAGCAAAAATTTCCAGAGCAAATTATCTTTAAAAATTCTGATTTTAACTGGCCACCAAGATTACGCGATTAAGCGTCGTGAGATTTGTGAGATTTGGGGTCTATGCGAATAAACCAGAAATAATTACTGAGCTCAAATCCACATACATACATATATGTGGAAAGTTATGCACATTTTTAAAAAGAGTAATGGCCTGTCATTAGAGACGAGGTTGTTGATGGTTAATGGATATTTTATTTCATACTTAATCGCAATATGTCTTCTTCACAATCTATATATATAAAAGTGAAACTCTGTGTGTGTGTGTGTGTGTGTGTTAGCTATAGACTCTGAAACTGTAAAACCGATCGGGCTCAAACTTTGGTAAGTTGTTGTACACATACCGGGGAGTGTTTATGGATGAAAAAAAGTGGGCGGGGCCACGCCCATAAAAAATTAGTTATCAGTTTTAGCTATTTGCACTTGACCGATTTTTCTGAAACTTTGTACACATATCGAGCTGTCATGACTTAATAATTTCGTGATAAGAAAAGTGGGCGGGGCCACGCCCCTAAAAAAGTTTTAATTTTGAGGCACTTGCACTGGACCGATTTTTCTGAAACTGTGCACACATATTAAGCTGTCGTGACTTTATAATTTTAAGACTAAAAAAGTGGGCGGGGCCACGCCCATAAAAAAAGGCTATAATTTTGAGGTATTTGCACCAGACTGATTTTTTTGAAACTTTGCACACATATTGAGCTGTCATGACTAAATAATTTGGTGATTAGAAAAGTGGGCAGTGCCACGCCCATAAAAAAAAGGTATCATTTTGAAGTACTTGCACTTGACCGATTATTCTGAAACTTTGCACACATATTGAGCTGTTATGACTTTACAATTTCGTGATAAAAAAAGTGGGCAGGGCCACGCCCATAAAAACAATTTTAATTTTGAGGTACTTGCACTGGTCCAATTCTTCTGAAACTTTGCACACATATTGAGCTCTTATGACTTTACAATTTCGTGACTAGAAAAGTTGGCAATGCCACGCCCATAAAAAATAAAATTGTTAGGTTTTTTCACTTGATATTCAATTAAAATTCAGAATGCATTTCGACTCATTAAGGGGCGTAGCAACGCGCGCCGGGTTTGGCTAGTAGAATATAAAAAAAACACAACTATCTCAAAAAGTACTCGGTTTTATTTCAAAAGGATTTTCGTTGCAGATGTGCAAACCACATATTTGTAACAAAACAAATAAGTAAGAGCACTATATTCGGCTGTGCCGAATCTTTTATACCCACCACCAATTTTGTGTACATTTAAAGCACAATATTCATTATTTTGTTAATCGCTATGGAATAATCTCTTTATAACAAAATATGTATCACTTTCTTTGTAGAGGGTGGTTAAATTTTAAGGGCCCATGTTGAAGGTGAACTACACCTAGTCTTTAAATTTGTTTTCTGCATTTCACTTAACATTTCTCAATCTCAAACTTACTCAATTTGATCCGTGGAAAGATACGCAAATGAGCAACGCTTTAAAGTTATTCTGGTTTTTTATAAAAATGGGCGTTCAAATCAAAATGCATTTTGTGCACTTCGTGATTGTTTTTGTCATCATAATCGTTCAAATTCGTCCACAATCGGGAGAATTGTAAAAAATATTTAAATTTCTGCAAAACAGGTCTGTATAAAATGTTAAAAAATCTGTGAATGCCTTCTTAGTTCGTTGAATGGGAACCATTGCTGGTTTTTGCGATAGTGTGGCAAAAGAGCAGTCAACCTCGACTCATCATCATGCCCAACAATTGGGCATCAACATTGTCATTGAAAATTTGGACCATCAGAAAGGGGAGTGGTGCCAAGGATGGGGGGCCATTTGGCCGATATTTTGTTTAATACATAATTGAACCATACAAATATTATCATTACAAAAATAAATGATAATAATTTCCTAAATAATTTGTGTTTTATTTAAATTCAACATCGGTCCTTAAAATTTAACCACCCTTTATAACTTAGATATGCTACTAAAATGCTTTTGTAAATGTTGTCTTTCAATGAAAGCGGGCGTTAAAATAGGCGTGTCAATAAAGTTTCTGCTAAGAAATACAACTTAGATATTTGAATATAGTACTTTATTTTCCCAAAAACTTTGTCAGTAGAGAAATTACATGAATTTAAGATAAACCGTTATATGGGAGGTAGGCGTTAAAGTGGGCGTGTCATTTAAACTTTTTTGCACAACAATTACATTGATTAGAAGGATACACGTAGCAAATTTTATCATCATATCTCTAATTTTGGCGGTTTTATGAGCTTTTAAATTTCATTAACGGTGGATAACGTGAAAAGTGGGCGTTATAGTAGGCGTATCAAAGTTATTTTTGCGAATGAGTACAACTCAGGACTTTCAATATAGCCCTTTATTATTCCAAAATCTTTATTAATAGAGAAATTATATGAATTTTAGTTAAAACGTTATACGGGAAGTGGGCGTAAAAGTGGGCGTGGCACATTGATTTTCCGTTACAAAAAAGCGTCTCACCAAAAAGCAAAGTGTGCAAAATTTCAGAGTCTTACATCCATTTTTGTTGCTTTTATGACGTTTTTGTTTTTAAATATACCGAAAAATACACTGTGCGGTATAAATTTTCGTACATTTTGATCGATAACTCCTCTCCTAATGCATAGATTTAAATAATTTTCTGGGAAAAATATTGCTTTTACTCAGGAAATATATATTCGAAGTTTCATGAGTCTACGTTAATGCGTTTAGACACAACTCCATTTTATTCGATGTTCGAAGGACAGGGTTTTTTCGACCTATAACTCTTACTTTTCGAGCTATAACTCTCTTCCTAATATTCCGATTTAGCCCATTTTCAATACCAAACAAACCTTGTCTATAAGAAAGATTCTGGCAAAATTTGAGCCCCCTAGCTTTTTCGGTGCGACCTCTATCGTGCTTTCAACAGACGGACAGACGGACGGACATAGCTAGATCGTCATAAAATGAAACCCTGATTCAGAATATATATACTTTATGGGGTCTAAAATGGATATTTCGATGTGTTACAAACGGAATGACAAAATGAATATACCCCCACCATTTTTTTGGTGGCGGGTATAAAAAAGATGAACAAAGTAATGCGTGTTGATAGAAACTGTTTTCGTTAACAGTTCTTTTTGTGTATGGTATAAAAAAAACCAAAACAGAGAGAGAGAGAGAGAGAGAGAGTGTAACAATGTAAACTCCCATTTAAAAGATATTTTGTAGTTTAATTTTTTCTGTGGTTAATTAGGTTTTCATAGTTTACTGGATTTGCCTTCAAATTGTAGGTTGTTTTTACTGATCCAACCATGGTGTAATTACATAAGGTGATAGCGTAAAGGAGAGTAATTTTTGTCTTTTTTTTATGTATAAAGTTTGTCAATTTCCGGAGTTAAAATCATTTTATAAATATGTAGTTTGACATACTCCAAAACACAAAAAAATTATCAGCTGGGCTGGCACCGCCACCTTGTATAGGTGTACCCTGGATCCAACCATTTTTAACATGAAACTTTGTGGGTATCAACGAATCGCTCCACGTTCAGATATTTATTATTCATATTATTTTACTAATAAATAAAATTAAATAAAACTCAACAGCTGTGTTTACAAATGCTTAAGCTACCTAAGACCGAAATTCACATAATTTGATTCGAAAAAGAAAAAATTCGTGAACCAATATTTTCATTCGGAGCTCTAAATTAAAAATTTAAATTTTAGGCTATTAAAAGCTAGAAATATTAATAAAATAAAAAATAAAAATTTAGTCCCTAAATCAAAAAAATTTTTTTTTTGTTTTTTAATTTTGTTGTAAATAAATATATTGTTTCAAAAGTCGTTTATAGAATATAAAATATTTGAATAAAAAGTAAATTTTAGATCACTTGTCAATTCTTCTGTATAAAAATTTTACTCAATTGAATGTACGAATTTGTAGTTAAAAGAAAGAAAGGAATTTGCATTCTTTCGTTGTGGTCTTTAAGATTTGAGAAATATTTAATTAATGTGACCGTAACTTTAGTTATGTACATCTTTTTAGTTTAATATTTTGGTTATTTATTTGGATTATTTACGAGGTTGTTGTTGTGGTAACAATAAAGGGGGTTTGGAAATGGGTTTAGGTTTGAGGTTAATATTTGTTGGTAGTGAGGTCATGTAGTATCGGTTTTGTTGGGCAAAGAGGACGAGATTAAAGTAGATGTTAAACAGTAATGAGATGTAAAACACAAGAGTGATAAAATGCCAAATAATTCATTTGCATTTTGCTACTGCCATGCAACAACAAAACACTGCAGTGCAATGATGGTTTACATGCAGGGCAGCAGCAGCTGCTTCTGAATACAGTTGTTGGTTTTTGTTGAGATTATGCTGATGCATGACAATGATTACCAAGATTATTATGATGATGATTATTGTGAAATGTTGTGGTTGCAATCGTTTGTATTGCTTTCTCCTTATTACCCCCTGTCCCCTTTAGGCATTTTGGCCAAGTGTAAAATGGTCATGTCTGGATTACTTACCTGTTCGGCTGTTTTCAGTAGGTTTTCAATTTCAAAACTGCTTGTGCGTGACGATGGTTTAGTGGCCGTACCCACAACTTGTGCAGCAATAGTTGGTTCAACGAACGAGGGAGCAGGGGAGCTTTCTGCCTCTGGTGAATATAAATCTTTGCCGGTACCATCTGTAAATCAAAAATAAAAAAAATATGTATATTATACATTAACATCAAAATCGTCATTAATAATTGTAATTATTTGCAATTATTAATATTGAATTCTATGTCGAGCGTGGGTAGTAAACACTTTTATATTTCAAGTGGTTAATTTGCTTGTTTGCACACGCTTATATGTTTAAATACTCCTTATCTCGACATTAAAAACTATGTGTGTATGTACATATACATATGTATGTATATATATGTGCATAAATAATAAAATACTTTTTAATGTGAATTTTTAAAAACACACATATATACATACATACATACATATATATGTACATACATACATCCCTCTGCATACAGACTTGATTGTAATAATAAATGCTGTAATTAAGTTTAGTATCCACTACTATTAAATACTTCACCTGCCATTATTCCAATTAAACTGTTTCCACTTTTAGTGAAAATAGAAAACTCTAAAACATGACTGCCCATAAAACAAGCTTGTGCATATACATAAATACGTAGCTATGTATGTACGTATGTTCACCTCAAATTTTCGTACGAATACATGTAAACATACATAGATACATAATTTTAGTTATACGAGTAATGGTGCACATATTTAATAATAATATTTAATATACATGTGTATGTATGTACATAACTGCTTATTAAACAAAAAAAAAATAACGACTAGGAGTTGCACTCATTTTCTCATTCTTTTGCCAAAGTTTTTCATTTGTTTTTCTTTGAAACTTCGTCTGTTTTGTTTTTGTTGTTGTTGTTGCTATTTGTCGCGTATTTTTATTTTACCCTAAGTGTGCAGCACATTAAGTTTTCAACATCATGTTGCATGTGAAACTATAATTGTGCAAAAAAAAAAAAACAACGTTTATTATGTAGCGTCCACAGGACAATCACACCACACCACTTTCATATGCTGGTTTACACATGTAATTTTTGGTCAGTGTAAACAAGTGAAATGCTCAAAAACATTTCACGGTTTGTAAAACTGCAAAAGTTTTTAAAAACAATTTGTTACAGAGGAAAAAAGTTTTGTAAATTTTTAAATTGAAAACTGTTGTTAATTCCTCTAAAGTTTGCCAATGTGGCGCAGGAAATATTACTTCCACAACGAAATTAAAAAAGTTAAGCACTTTAATCATTTCTCTCTTTTTTTTTTGCTTTGGCTCACTGAATAAATATCCACTATAATGAAAAATAATGTGTTAGGTTAGCTTGTACAGAATTATGAAATTTATCTTGTAAAAAGTAAAAAGTAAAAAAAAAAAAATGTTCTCAAAAATGCCTGTAAAATTGTTGGCAGTTATTAAAATTAAGTTGAATTAATTAAATTTTGTTCGAAATAATTTCCAATATTTTTCATTAAACTGTTATGCAAATTTATCTTTCGCTTCCCTTTGTGTTTGGTAAGGTGCCTTTCAAAAACGCTAAGAAGTAAGATGCGAAAGGTTATAGGAGAATCTGTCGGTTAATACTTATGTATTTTGTTGAAAGTATGTAGTTTTTGAGAAAATATTAAATTTTACTGAATGTTGTTTAATTAAGGTGCATTTATTTAGTACGTGTACATCATGCATAGCAAATCCAACTGAACGTTTTATATTCATATTACTGTGTTCTTAAACCGAATTCATTCTATACATATGTTAAATTAAATTTTGCACACCCAGAATGATATAGTTACGCCCATAGAAATAATTTTCCTAAACCATGCCTATTTCACCAATTTTTAACTATTTTTTTCTTATACCTATAATTAATAGTTTTATTTCTCCAATGAACCAAGAAATATGGTTTATAATTACACCCTTCACCGGTGGTGCCAAGGGTATATGTATATGGCTTTGACATTCCGCTTGTAGAGATTACAATATTGTTTTTCGACCTTATTTTCGTATATACTTATAGAAAGCTTATGACTACGGGAGTCGTTTGAGCAATGTCAGTCTGTCAGTGTGTTGGTTGAAATCAACTTTTAGACGCCCCCGCATGTTGCAAAGTGCTTTATGCAATATCAGTCTTTTGCAAATATCCGGGAATGAATCATAATTAAAATACAGCATAAACATTCCATAGTTTTCTGAGATATAAAAAAATTAACACAACTGCCTCCATCTTTTCTAATATTTTAACCACAAAAATTAACATTTCATATCCCTTTTATAAATTATATATAAAAATTGTAAAATCCAAGATGGGGTCTGAAGCAAAATGAAGAATACTTTTAACTTAATTGGAAATAATAAATCGACCAAACGTAGCACTCTTAATTGTTTAGTGTTAAAAATGATTCTTGTGATACTAAATTGCTCTTTATTTAAATATAAACGATTAAATTTAAAAAAAAATCCTGTAAAACAAAATACTTACTCCAACCTGGCGCTGGTACTATAAGACCGGTAATCATTTCTTCACTCATTACTGGAGGATCAGAGGGTGGTGGAGGACAAACAAGTGAATCAATCATGTCATCGGTAACACGCATTATGCCACCAAGATCTGGAGGTTCAGTACGCGAAGATCTATAATGATAATAATAAATAAGCAAAAAAGTAATAAATAAAACCATTTAAAAAATATTTTATCATATGCATATATTTATGTAGTGCAATTGTATTAAATAAAGAGAGAGGGAGAGAGAGAAAAAAAGAAAAAAAACTTACCGCATCATCATGCTTAATGACTGCTCCTCCTGTAGTACACTTTCCAGATACATCATATCTAGATCGGATACAATAGCACCATTTATGACCATTATTTCATCTCCCTTGATAATACCTTAAAAATATTAAAGAAACAGAACAAAAGATGTAGAGAGAAAGAGGGAATAAGAACAAGGCATTTTCAAGTATTAACGGATGTTGTTTTCAAATTTGCAAATTTGTATTGAAAAGCATCTGTAAGTATGTATGTATGTACGTGTGTATGTGTGTAAATATTGATCAAAGATAATTATATTTATGTGTGCAGTAGTGTGTCTAAAATATTGTATACACACATTGAAAGCCATGAATTGTATTTTAAATTTTTAGTATTGAAATTCAAATATATGTATATTACGAGTTTATTGTCTTTGAGAGAACAATATAAAATCTATTGTATTGTCCTTTTTTATGCTTTACGATGATTGTATTTTGTAACATAGTATTTCTTTGCATGTACATATGTACACTTAAATGTGTATGTTTGATACAAACACAAGTGAGTTTAGTTACTTGTTTTTTTTACCATTTCTCATTTATTTTTTGTTTTAAACACTATTTCATTCATTCATCCATAAACACACACACACACACATACAAACATTTATACACCACAGAGACTTGGACAGTGTGTTTCATTTCATTTTATTTCATTGTAGTGCAAGTGTGCATTGTTTGTCATACTCTCTAAACGACAAGTGCATCTATTGTCATTGTATTGTTTGTAACTATTATAAATTCTTCCTTTTTTTTATTGTTATTGTTATTGTTATTATTTAAACCTTTATAAAAACCAACTTTACCTTTATCTTTTGTAAATTGTTGCATGTAAAAGTTTGAAGTTTTTCCTTCTTCATAAATATGAAGTGTGGGTGTGTGCATGGTAAATGTATGATATGCTAAACAATTGTATACTCCGTATATGAAAACATACAGTTAGATATAAAGTAAAATACTTGAAGCAATGTGATAAATTGAAAGAGGGCGTTTCCTATATAAATACATGATAGGGCTATGCTCAGGCTTCTACCGTGGCAGAGGGCGACGGGTATTTGAACGGTTTTCAGACATGAAAGTCTCTGCAGTCCGCAGACAAAGAACGACGATGTCCGAGGACGTACTTAAAAGAAGAACCTGGACTTGTAAACGAATTTGTGAAATGCTGAGTGGAAGCTGCCATTTAATTGCCCACTGGAGGTGCTCTTAATAGAGGTGCAGTGACTTCGTGTTTCCCCTAGTTATACAAAAAAGAAAATGTCTGAGGGTAAGGATTAAAACGCTATTGGTAGAATCTTGGATCAACAGTGCAGGAAGTTATAACCCCAGTTCCAGCTGCTTTAAATTGTGCGCGAGCAGATTACCAGTCATCGATATCCAAAGCACAAAATGCTACAAGCAAGAACATCTTAATCTTTTAAAGGAATATCGGTGATTCAAAAAAAAAACCCCTGCTGCGAGTAAAAGTGGAATCAGAAAAACTGTTAAAACGGAAATATCGCACATCTTAGAAGGGAGTGCTTTAAAGCTCGTAGATATTTCACCAAATCTAGCGGTCGCCCTGTAAATCTCGAGCTTAGCAGTACTCTTAAATTAAGAAGAATGGAGCTAAAAAGTGCCGTTTAAAAGAGTAAAATGTCATTGAAAAAGGGAATGTTTCATGAATATATGCGATGACCTCGATAATAATCCATTTGGGTTAGCGTACAAGCTTGTTATAAAGAGGTTAAAATTACTTAAAATAGCCGACTGATGCTGCCGCCTTTAGGGCAATTGTTTCTCACCTATTTTACATGACATTTACATCACAGAATATTTCCTTATGATAAAGAAATAGGAAGAAACGACATACTTTCCTCCAGTTACCAGGGTTGAAATTCGACAGTCTGCAACTAGTTTGTAGGAAAGAAAAGCACTAGTATTTGATGGAACTTTAAATCTTATATTTGCTCCAGATGACCATTCTTGTTTACGACCAATATACTTTCATAAAAGTACTGAACTATTAAAAGGTACTGAAGAAGGATTTTTTTTCAATTGATGCTAGGTTCAGTTGCAAACTTGGAAAATAAAAATTCGAATTATTTGAAGCTCGTTTCTCTGGAACCTTGTGTGACTAGAGGTCCATAGTGGAGTTTAAATACTTCAAGGTTGTACAACCGTAATTGAGAAGACATTTGAAATGTTTTTTTTTTATTAAAAAGAGTCTTGCGACATCTGCTAACACTTTTATTGCTGTTTTGGTCATTATTTTAAGTGTTTTCATTAGAGATGTGAAAATGACGTGGGGGTACATGTACCCACCATCGTATACCTCAAGGATTTCGTTGAAACTTTTCGTTTGTTCTAAGAGCTAATAACATAAAATATAGAGAGCGTTGCTATAGTAGCTGTGGAGATAAGAATTGATCGGCGAAAAAAGGGCTTGTGGTCCTACTGTGTGCCCTACGTAATTTTTAAAAGGTGTAGCATGATCTAGTTTTATCTTTTTAAAAGGTTGTTTTAAAGCATTCGAAAGAAAATTGTGAAAAAGAAGAATGGTAATTGATAATGGTATAAGTGATAATAAGGCAACAGTTATGTTACTCTTTTTTCTACACGGCTGTTAACAATTTGCTTTATCATTTGTATATGAACATATGTATATTGTTTTTTATTTAAATCTATCTCAAATGCATACAATATGTGTAGACGTCTTCCTTTTGTTTTGGAAGTGTAAATTTATATTCATTTCTTCCTTTCGGTGTTGGGCTCACCATGCATACACATGTTTTTGTAAATAAGATAAAAAAAACACTCGGCACAAGCACAGTAGCACAGCTTTATAGCAAAAAAAAAAAAAAAAACAATTCCTGTTAACTGAGTTTATTTACCATCTTGCGAAAATTCTTATTAAAACGAGTATATATTGAAGACTTAGTATGTGTTCGCTTCAACTGTTTTTTTTGTTATAACCCTGTTTAACTGTCTATATTACAGAGAACACACGAGCTTTATTATTTTATCTATCAATATATATTTTGTATTTTATTTTTATGTATGTATGTATGTTGGTATGCAAATCTTTAACAGACATACATAAAAGTCTGTTTATTTTTTTTTCATACTATTTCCATGGCTTTTGAATAATAAATAGAGAAACGTATTTAATTTTCAGACATTTTATTGGCAAAACGTTGTGATAATTTTTTTTCTTCTATTTCGATTCAGGTGTACAAATTTAAAAACTATTATTGTTCAGCTAACGAATTTGTGCTGGTAATAAGAAGTTTCTTTTGTGGTCTTTTACATTTTTGAGTAGCAGTAAGTTCCTTTCAATTGAAAGAAAATTTTAACAAAAGAGAAAATTCTTAGTTTAAAATTTTGACATACTGCCTTGCAAGATTATTTGAAATATTATTAAAATATAGAAAATTTTATTTTTTTTTTATTTTTTTATGTGATGTAAGTTTTGTTGCAATTTAAATTTGCACTAAAGTTACAGCTTATATAAATATTTCATATATTTAATTATAATTTGTTTACTTAAGTATGTTTTATGTTGTTACAAATGTTATGTATTAAGTAAATTGCTAGTTTTTATGTGTATTGTGGGACTGGGTGTTAAATATTTCAAGTCAATTACTTACCATTCTGCATTGCAACGCTCTTATCTTCCACGCGACTGACATAACAGCACAGTTCATCTTGACGTTCTGCATTTTCAATGAGTTCAGCTTCAACCGAGAAACCCCACATTTGTTCTAAAGTTGTACGATGCAATTCGACTTGATATAAGATTTTCATGCATACTTCTACGAATTCATGATTATGCAACTACAAATAGAAGAGATAAATGCTTAAAAAACTTATTCAGGACACTTGTCTGTTAAGACTTTTTTCTAAATAAAAACCTTCTTATACTTTTAAACCCTTTAACGCTTATAAACAATTTTTTAATTTATTTATTATTAAAATTATTAAAATAAAATTTCTGTTTTATAATAACTCTTAAATACTATGAAATTTATTTATAAATACAGCCGTAACACTTAAAAAATTGCTTGAGGGTTAGTTAACAATTAATATGAATATTTTCTAGCATCAAGAATATACAGGCGTTAGTGAGAGTGACCTTTTTTCATAAAAAGTAAATTCCTTTTATCATATGTCTAATGAATCTACTATATGTTATTCAAATTAATAAATTGTAAACATATAAATAAAATTTTTTTATAATTTTTTTTTTATCTATAAACTGATCTCATTATTTAAATTAACTTCTTGTATTATGTAAAATTTTTTTAACATATAAATTTTAAGTAAATTTATTTTTGCCAACTCGTCTCAACAATGCCTTTTAGGCGCTGAGACAAACTATTGTAATTGAATTATTTGTCAATAAAATTTATATAAATATAAAAAAAAAAAACTGAGTCGCCAATAATATTGAATAATAATGATAATGAAAGGCCAGCCGAGTGGTATTGATTCTGCAAACCAGCTGCAGTTTCACCAACAAGACTTTTTGATAGAAGCCCAACAAAATTTTGTTGAAGTTTTGCATCCATGGATATGCTTAAATTGTTTGCATACGGAGGCACAACAAGGCATGTCTTTTGTACTGCTTATTATTTCAGCAGTGAAAAAAAATAGAATTGCTTATTTCAATAGTAATTTTTTTTTCTCTTAGTGGCTGCTACCTTTTCAGCAGTGAGTAAGGAGAAGGTATGATTAGGCTATTCCTGATAAGGATAATATTTGTGTTAATTATTTGTAAAAAAAGATCTATAAAGTAGGACAGCGCATACAAAAGTCATGTCTTTAGAAGCGTTTTTTGAAGCCGGTAAGCACTATGTAAACACTTTCTGGTAATGAATTTTATTGTTATTGTGAAACTGTTTAGTGTTTAGTGAAATTTATCACAACTTTAGCATTTTTGTTTTAATTATTTCTCTTTTTTCCACTCGGCTCGTGTCGGAATATTTTTCAGTTTTTTCTTTCATTATCTAAATAAATACAAATTCAGTGTCGTTCGTTGGTAATCGCATCTGCTGAGAACATCTGTTTTTATGTAAATAAAAATTTATCACACCAATTTTTTTAATTTATCTAAAATCATAGATCGGCTGGACCGATTGATCTAATTTTTTGTTTAACAATCTACTTATGAAGCTCATGAACAGTTTTTACAGACACGTTTTTTCTTTATGTTTAAAGTGGGTGTGGCAGCCACTTTCATACAAAGCTGACAACTTCTGCCGCATTTCCGAAGTACTGAAATAATTAAAGTCTTCAAAACTCATGTCGCGTATTATAATACAGCTTGCATAGCTAATCTTATATATTTATAGGCAAATCGATTTTTTGTTACGCAGTTTAAGCTTCAATCGATTTTAATAAAAAAAAAATAAAAAATATATATGTATATACCATTTAAAAGGGCAAATTCCTTTGATGTGTCCAATTTTATGAAAATCGGTTTAACATATTAGGAGTTATAAGTGTTTAAAGTTGCTTAGTAACAACAAGTGTGTGTATCAAAACAAAAAATAAATAATAAACATGTTGAATCAACAATGTGTATACAAATTGTTTTTGCGAACAGTTTTTTTTTTTGTGTATGATACGAAAAACCAAATAGAGTAAAGTCATAATTACAACAAGATTACTCGGGGCCAGCAAAGCGGTCTGGATTCTTATAGTTACAAACAATGCATATTTATTCATCAGGTAATTGCAGTTCGGAGAGAACTTTTTTGTTTTTATTTTTTATATATTAAGTTTGATATATGATATAAATGAGAAAAGGGAGATTATTATTTTTTATCTATAGACTTCCTGAAATTTAAAATAAGCTTAATCAGCTGACGAATCACGACTACCTAATGAATAAATATGCCTTGAGTTACAAACAAAAAAAATTAATTTCTTAATATAAGAAGAAATTGAATATAAATTAACTCAAGCCAGTAATAAATAAATGAATATTGTTTAAATACGTATTTATGCTAAGATAACAATTTAACGCTTTGCATTATCAATTTGTTAATTTTATTATTCAAAGGTTCTTTATTAGTATGTGATTTGAACAAATGAACCTTTTCAGCTTTTGAATTATCAATCTTAATATTTTTTAAACTCTGCTTGCAACAGTAAAAAAAAACAAGATTATATGCATGCATTTAAACAAATGCCTGAGATATAATAAAAACACATGTTTGTCAGTTTGAAATATCTCTTTAAAATGACATCTGAAGAAAATTGAATTTTTTGTTTTAAGTTTAAACAACATGATTTGTCATAATGAAATGCTAATGCAAAACGATGTCTCATTTTTGTTCACTTTACATATAAAATAAAGCATATATATACATATGTAGTGATTTGCACGATGCACAGAGGAGTATTTGACCTGAAAAGCTGGCCAAAATTATTAAACGTGTTTTTTGTATAAAAAGTTCTAGTTTTTTGATAGTTTTAGGTGTAGTATGATATAAGAAATCTAGTGGCAGATTTTGAAAAAATTACACTGCGCAACAAAAGTACACTGCGCAAAAAATATTTTTTTTATCTCTGCTAGAAATAAAAGTAAGTGGACTATATTGATTTTGATGCCCTTAACTCAAATCTGTTTTCCGTTTTTCTCTAGTACGTAAGGATTTCATTTTAAAGGCGTGGCATATTTCACTCCCTAAATCGTTTGGTTGCCTAATATATTTTGTCATAACTTGTAAACGGGTTCTCCGATTTTAATAGCAGCAGGATCAAGAGATGCACCGAAAAATTCTGCTTAAACTAACCAAACACATTTCTTTTCTATCTATTACTATTTTAGAGTTATTAAATATGTAATGGCGAAAAAAAAATTTTTCCTGCAAAATTCGTAAAATTTTTTGTTTTCAAATTGCCATAAAAAAATTTAAGAACCAAAAATTTAAATTTTTAAGATTTTAAAGTCGGTATAAATAGTAAGACTCAACTAACAAATGTTGATTTTAAAGGTTTAAACTCATTCTTAACATACTGTATGTACATGCATACATATTATGATTTACGGTCTAGTTCAAAAAAATTTTTGAAAATTGTAAGGCTCTAATGAAACAGTATTTTTTATGAAAAAAGGCTTTATTATATTTATTTTATGTTATTTAATACTTAATGTATGGAAAAGTTAAACTAATAAAAATTCCTTAATAATTATTATGTCGTATGCATATCCTTATTAGCTGCATCATCGGTGTCAGGAAGAAGAAGTGTGATGGTTTCTGATGAAAAAGATTTTTTTAATTACCCGTTCTCTTTGCGTACTGCTGCTTATAAAAGGGTCACTACTCAGAAATAACCTATTCAAGACATCTCGATTTGTATCGCTTCTGTTGAATTTCCTCGAATAATTCGTACGATATAATCGTAAGTGCTTATTTCTGGCCTCGGCAGCATCTTCTGACAATTGGATGGTAGCCTGATACCTGGGTGTCCATGTATTTTTTATCTACCTGTATTTATTTTTTGTAAGCTTATTTTTGTGATTAATGCTTTTAATAATTATTCTTATTAGGTACGTATATTTATTTTTTCAACATATAATGTTTTGTAGAGCAGGTATATAAAAATATCCTTTATGGGGATGCGTGGGACATTCCCTTATAACTATTATCAATAATAAAGAATTTTTCAAATTTATAATTATAAGCAGGTATTGACATTGTAAAGTGTTAAAAGTGATGTGAATAGCAGCTTAAATCAATAATTCCAAATACATAAAAGTTTATGACGATATAAATGTATAAGAAAAAGTGCCTGATGAGCAAAAATGGAAGAAATGTGAAAATTTAAAAAAATCGTTAAAAATAATGGCGCAACCTTGCGCACATTTTTTTTGGGTTTCTAAAATTAGGGATTCCAAATTTTATTCCGGTATCAATCATAATTCGTAGAGATGCTAACCTTACTTTTAAAAAACCTCTTCTTTTTCTTTTTTTGCAAAAAAAGTGTATAATTTTTTTTTGTTTTTAGCTTTTGAACGAATTGTTTCAACATGAATATTCAACATATTTAAGATTTTTTTCTTTTTTAAATAACTTTTGATCTAACCTTTCAGCGAACAAAAAATCATTGTTAAACCTTTATTCGTTTAGCCGCAAAAAAAAATATCATAAAAACATCCAGAAACCTAAAAAAAACATTTTAATCTCATATAATTTTCTTCACTTTCCTGACTTTAGCAGGGTCTCAGAGCTACAAATCGCAACTAAAAGTCTTAAAAATTTACAATATAATGTAAAATATTGTTGTCTGTCGAGCTGCGTACTTAGTTCTTAAGATTTCTTAAAATTTAGTTTTGCCTTTTTGGCCAGCTTTTTAGGTCAAATACTCCTCTGTGCGATGATAGAATTTAAATCTAATTCTCTTTTTTTATTCGTTTTTGTTTTTGTTGTTGTTTTTGTGGTACACAGCTTCATATGTCCATACTAGTGACAGAAATAGTATGTTGGCAATGTTTGTATGTGAATTACGACGGAAGTTAAATTGCCATTTGCATCAGTGATTGCGATTTCCTTTTTTTTTCTTGTAGCTTTTTACGCTTCTTTCATACTAGTCACATACACAGCTACTCTCACAATCACAAAAATATATTTTTTTCCAATGAGTGTTTGTGGACCTTTTTTTTTATACAAGTTGAAATCTTTGTGTAATATCGCAAACATATACATACATAAAATGAACAATGCAACTGCACACAAATACAAACATAAATTTGTAATTGCGTTTATATGCATGTATGCATATATAGTTGGTTATCGTTGAAAAATGTTAACAAGTCATTTGAGCAACACTTTTCATTCAATTTTGAATACCTCTTGTACTGGTTGGCTTATAATTAAACTACGACACTAACATGTTAGAGAAGTGTTGGTGTTACTATTTTTGAATTTTGTCCTAAAACCTCAAAAATAATTTTGAACAAACTCATATTGTTGCTGTTGTTGTTGTTGCACTAATTTGTAACTTGATTATTTAATAATTTTAATTTTTGAGGATTACTCTGTAATAAATTTGTGGCCATTGGAAATCTTGTTGCGGCACATACATACATTCTGTATAAATGAGAGAAATAAATACTTGTGTATTTGTGACTGAACTGTAATTAGCCATCATTGCTTGCAAAAACAAGAGGACGTGGTATGTGTGTGCGTGTGGTTATTAGAAGCTAATAACTAATGTTTCTACTGTGTAGAACAACGACAGTAACATTGTGAAAAGTTTTGCATCCAAAGGAAAGGCGTCAGACCGTTGTCCTTTGTCGACTTCTACTTTAAACTCTATGTTTGTAAAGTGTCAATTTGTTGTAATGTCAAACAGTAACAATAGCAGCAACAGTAGCAAAGCTAAAACCAAAAACAATTTAAGAAAAAAAAAGCTAATTAAATCTTGTTCATTTTTGTTTTAGTCATGGACAAACTTTAACGACATATCTCAGGAAACTGACATACAGCGGATGTTGATACAATATTATAAAGACAGACAAGAAAAAACTTGCACCAGGTATACACACATACACCATACACTCACACTAAAAGACACATATTTAAAAATTGTTCAAACAACTTTACAATGGTTAGGTTTTTTTTAAACCACCTCTGAAAGGTTTGTTGTTGATTTTTCTACTTCCCTTTCACCTTTCTAACAAACAATTTAAAAGATACCTTCGTACGTTTGTATCTGTATACTAAAAAGACTTGATTAAATATTAAAAAAAAAGTATTTTTTGTTAATTTCAATAGCTGAGAAGAAAAAAATGTTAAAATGTTGGAGTTCGAAGAGGAGAGAGCAGTTAACTAGTTGGAGTTCATTTTTAGACATTTTCACTTTAAAAATGTATACGAATTTAAGGAGAAAATAAAAATTTTTATCTTACAAACTGTTAGTTACATGTTAAAATATTCTAATTGCATATTATAGATGCACCTTCGTTTTATTTTGAAGTATTATTTAATATGTACAATAGTTATTTAATGTACTTTATTGCTAAATATTTGATTACTTACATAGTTTTCGATTAAATCGTTACGGTGTGGCACAAAGTAATTGTGATCCTCCATGTCACGTCGTTTCTTAACACGTACAAAATGTTCCATGGGATTGAGATTGCGACGAGCACAAGCACTTGCCAGAAACTCCTCCACTGACATCGCGTCACGTAAGTAAACAGTCGAATAAGCATTGTCAGGCATTGCAACTTTGAACGTTTTTTCCGGTTCATCACGAGAATTCAACTGGAAAACACACAAATTGATTAAAAACGAAAAAAAAGCAACAACAAATATAAGAATATTGGTTTTTGCTGTCTCTTAAGAAAATGACGAGTTTAAAAATTCTACAAAAACATCTTAAACTATTGCGCGTTTTAATATGTAACAACGACGAATGTAAAAAAGTTTTCAAGTTTTCGTTTAAATAGATACACATGTTACATACTTTTAATTTCATCAAGTCAGAATGCTAGAGTTTTCCCTTTGTTGGAAATTTATGAATATCATTACGTAAGAGGTGTTTAGCTTTTGAAATAGTTTGAAAATTTTTAAACTAAAAGTATTCGAAAGAGGCTGCATAGCGGCATGACTAGTTTCTTAGAGATAAAATGATGTAAAGGATAGAATTAGGGTAGCCGGATTTAACATTGGTCATCATAATTTTGTTGATAATATATTTTATAAAGTTTTGTACAACAAATTTAGCAATATAATGTCGTATAGATAGGACAGTAAAGTAATCGCTATAGTTTAAGTATGGTTACCAAGTACATTTTTTCTTAAAATTTAAAGAGGATTTGTAGCACCAACCACACAAAGTAAACAGTTTCTTTCTAGAATCAAGAATACGGCTACAGCTAAAATATTTAAAAAATTTAAATATTTAAACATGTAGACTATAATACTCTGAATGTCCATAGTAAGAGCTAGAATGTTTGGGAATAGAAAATTTGGAGTGACACTTCATAAATAATGTAATGAGAAAAATAACAATACACAAAATCTTTTGTCGTTTAACAATGTATATTTTATTTTTGTATATAAAGTTGCCAGCCAAACATATTTCGGAAACTATCTGAACTAAGTATTTGAATCAGAGCGGGGTGTGTAGTACCATCATATAAAAAAAACCAATTTATGTCATATTTATGGAACTATAATCGTTATCTGAGCTTTGAATGAATAAGGGACGTGGTGCCTCCTACATAACGTGACATACAGGGTCATCATGCGGCGATTTGAAAGTCAAATAACAATTTGGTTTTCAAATTTTTATTATATATTTTGTTTTAGATGATAAAATAAAATATTTTTTTTCCACGAAGTATCGAAATGAATGCCTTTTTCAGATTGTCAACAATGGATTCGTTATAGAGTAGTTTTCATAAAATCTTTAAAAATTTATGGCTGCAGCGCTCGAATTTTTGCAACAATTTTGGTTTTGAGTTCAAGGGTTGCGTCGGACTTGTTTGGGTGCTGAAAAATTTGTTCAACTTATTTCTGTTTTTAAGAGCAGGACATCAAAAACTGATACCGCTCCATCCTCATCTTCGGAAAAGTAAGGCCCAATCATATTTTCAGTTGTAGGGCCATACTATACTGTATTTATAATGGTTTACCCTGGGGCATATCTTCTTGGCTAGAGTCTGGCCAAAAAGTATTATTATGGGACTAACATATCTAGTTCCATCGTTCCATAGTTTTGGAGAGCTAAAGCTTTGGTCAGAGCATATAATCAAGGCTGACTAGATACTATTTGGTTATTGGTGGGGTCTCTGAAGTGGCTGTAGTTACACTCAAGCAGGCAAAAGGACTCGGAGATGGTTCAATGGCTGATAATTGACTTTGATCAAACTTTAGTTAACCACTAATGTTCCTGGGGTGTTATAACCGCCTCAAAAAAAAAAAAAACAACGATGGCTTTTACTAGTGGTTCTTGCAGATGTGGATAAAAAAATAATAAGTGGTAGATAGCCCAAGCTTCTTAGGAAGGTGCATTTATGTGGTATGTAAAGTGGCGCAACTTAATTACAGGGGTGGCTGTTGGGCGTAAGTAACTAAAGTCAGTAGTAAGACCATCGTCAGATTAAGTTATATGGTGCCGGTGCTGACATTAATCAAACCACATACTGCACACCTAATGAGATGTAATTGCAGTTGATAAATGGCACTTGGATTTTCAGAACCTACAGTTATGATTTTTCAAAAAGAAAATTAAATAAACATGACTCGTAATTAGATTTTCAATAAAGGTAATCTCACTTCTGGTCAAGTGTTAAAAGTTAAGTTTAGACGTTTCCGATAATCTGCGGGTTTTTATTCTTGCACGAATTATACCTTATTTGTGAATAACAGTAAATATTTTTTTAACGAATACTAGCTGAGCAGAACACCTTCTGCTAGATGTTTTTGGTGCTTTGTTAATACATTGTCTACGTCTATTTCATGATCTTTTAGTTTGAGGCAGATCATTTATGGTGTCTTGTTGGTGGCTACGACGAATCATTGCATCAGAGTTGGAAATTCTGACGTTAAAAAGATGGCAACACTAGAGAAATGAGGTTGTTATATTTTTGAACAAAATCTATTTGAAGTCTCTCTCTTCATATAAATATGAAATATACGACGTACTACAATATGAAAGTCTACCTTAAATTAGTCTATTAAAAAAAATGGGATTTCATGAGATTTTTTTTATTGAAATAATGCTTTTCTTACAGAACTTTAAACTGAATGTTTTTATTACTTAAACCAAGCACAGAAAACTCAAACGTTTAATTAAAATTACAATCGCTTTCGTACATCGTATGTCGTAATAGTTCAATTATTTAAATTTTAAAATTGATAAATAAAAATGTTGGATTTTTAAAATATGTTTAACTACGCAGTGACAGCCAGATGTTGTTTTCTGATTTCTGTACTTAAAAAAAAGTATTTTTAAAGTTAAATTTATTTAAATTTTTTCTCCTTTTTTTCAATAGAACTTAATTGTGTACATACATACACATATTTATAAGTATGTAAGGCTATTATAAACAAGATTATCTTTGTTTACATGTATGGCCAAAATGAATGTTGTGCATACAGAATGAACATTATTGTAGTTTATAAATTATGTAAATTACATATGTATGTACATTGTACACGAGGAAAAAATGCTTGCAACTAACTACATGCCATACAGTATGTTAAAGTAGTAATTTTACAAATACTGCAAGCATTCACTTATTCAAATTTGTAAATTTGCCTTTAGGTTTAATTTTTGAGTATGTGAAAATATGACATTAAGTTTAATAAATTTTTAAAATTTTTTCGGCCTAATTCATAACAAATGTTAGCCACAGTTTATACACTACGAGCTGCTAACTAGAATGCCGATTTAGCTTAGCAGCTCATTGGCATAGAGTTTATTCATAAGAAACTTTTATCCGTCTGCCAACTTTTCATAAATCAACTCTGAAATTGCAAGATACTCCTCAAAAATGCAACCATTTTTTCAATTTGATTTTGATATTTTTTGTTTTTTGTTTTTTCATCCATACTAACCAAGGCGAATTCAATAAAGTGAACATATTAGATCAGCTGATCATCAGCTGTTGACTACTTTTAGGGACCACTTGTCAAATTGTTTTGTATTTTTGACAAATCGCTTTGTTTTACACTAACAAAATACACGTTTGTATTTTTTTATTTTGTAGTTGTTTTAGCGACGAGTTCACCTTATTGAATTCGCCTTGATACTAACAGTTTTTCAATTTGAAAAATTAATCAAAAAAATAAACCAACAATATAATTTTTATAAAAATGGAAAAGCAAGGCAAACGGTCTGTAAATTGGGAACAGGATGAAAAGGTAAGTAAAAAATATTGGTAATGTAAAACAACAACACAGAACAGCTGTTTTTCACAAGTTGCCAAACGTTTGGCAGCTCGTTAACAGGAGTTTAGCAAATCGTTAGCCAGAGTGTGGCATGTGTGTTATGAATAAACTTTATGCCAACTTTTTGTTATGAATTAGGCCGTTTCGTGTATGAAAAATTATTTTATTCGATTAATTGTTAGTTGGTATAAAGATTTATTTGACACACTGTTAACTTTTATGCTTGCATATACATAAATTTTTTAATATTTGTGCCTTTATGCAAAAAAAAATAAAATAATTTTTGTTGCTTCTGTTGTGTGTGTCACACGAATTTTTGTGGTGGCGCTTCTGTTTGTTATGCCAGCCAAGTCAACAACCCCAAAAAATTATAAAGAACTGATTGAATCTACATGCAACATTTTTTTCGCTGGCGTTATTTTGTAGTGGCATTTGTATTTATTTAATAACGATTTTTTTGTTGTACAATTGTAAATTTTTTGGTGTTACATTTAAACCACTCACTCTAAAATTATACAAATTACATACGTACATATAAATACAACTTGAAGCATTTAAACAAATTAAAAATGAAAAAAAGATTTAAATATAAATTTCAATCAGATTGTGATTTCAAATTGTTATTTGTATTGTATATCCTTTATAAAATCCAGACAAAATTGTTTGTTGCTTTTTTGCTGTTGTTGTTTTGAACATTTAAAATAATAATAATAAAAGTATATTATATTCATAAAACTTGTATGCTTTTGTATGCAATGAAATTGGTTATGCTTTATTTAAATATAATGGTTTAATTAAAGTTTAATAAATTCCTTTATAAATATTTAATACATCCGATTATTTTCCATATAGAAATCCATTTAGACTTTTGATTTTTTTTTTATATTTTATTTAGCAAAACTTGGAACATTAATATTAATTTTCGTTTCATGAAGCATTAAAATACGCGTAGATTTAAATGTAAATATATTGGATAGGACATAAATAGACAGCTCTGATACGTAAATACAAATAAAAGTTTAGAACAGAGTGGTAGAGAGTAGGAGTACTCACCCACTCTCTACTCACAAACTCAAGAGCTTGCAAACTTTATTTTGTGAGTGTGAGAGCTGTCATACCGTTTTAAAATTAACAAGTATGTACTTTTTCAAATGACCTAAAAATTAAGATTAAAGTTTTAGGATACTGAATTCGTAATTTATTATTTTTTTTTTATTAAAATGTCCAAAGTCAAAAGAAGTTCAAGCTTTTTTCTCTTTTGAAGTAGCTTTAAGGTATTTTTGTATGTATGTATGTAAGTACACTGTGTTCAAATTACGGCATTCGATTGACTGAGAAACTAGAAAATAACTTCAAGATTCTCTCTATTAAATGCATTGAAAATTCGCACGGTCGCGTAAAGTGTGGATAGCTATTGAATGCCGTAATTTGACCTCTGGCTTGTAAACAAATTTAAACATACCTGCATTGAGCGACGACTTGAGCCACTATTCGATCGTGACAGCATGGGAGGGCGTCGTTTGGTGGCACCACGACCAGCAAGCAAATTATTAAGCAACGAGGGTGAACGAGCGCAAATGAATGCATGAAACGAGGAAACCGTAAAGACTCCCAACTTATTAAGAGTATTTTTAGTAGGGCGCGACACATGTGTCAGAAGTGACTGTAATTTAAAAAGTAAAAGAATTCGAAGATTAAAAAATTTAATATATTTAAAAACTTTCAATTTCATCTCACTAAAAAAGAAAGATAAAAGAAAACTTACTTTTGGATTTGGCAATTCTCCACTCTGTAGAGAGGCCATATAACAACGTAGGCGAAATTGTTCACAATGCAAACGTTCAAGATTTTCCTCCCATTGAAGTATTTGTCCTTGAATTTGTATTCGTGTATCCTGATCGGTTACCACCGACTGTTGTAGCTCTGCCATATGTTTAAGCTTGTGATCCTACGTATCGAAAAAAACATATAAATTTTTATTAATTTTTTAAACAAATAAAGAAATCACAAATAAAACAAAACGTGAACTGAAGAAAAAAAATCTTTTTATACAAAAACCACTCATATGTACGATGTGTATGTAGAGTGTATGTTGTGTGTAGAATGTGTGCACTTTTCATTATTTTTAACGCCCATTAGTTGGACTTTTTGTTGTTTGCTTCAATTCGTTTCATTTTAGTTGTTGCTGTTGCTGTTATTGTTGATGTTTATGATGCAACATTCAGAGATTGAAATCCATTCTATTTTCCCTTGCATTAAACAAAGTATTCTTTCTAGATTTTTGTTTGCTTTAAATAAAAAATTATGTATGTCTGTAGGTGTGCTGGCAGGTGAGTAATATATATGAGTGTATGTGCTTAGTTTTATGCCATCTTTTTATATGAGTCCTTATAATTCATTCATTCACCATACATACGCCTCAACAAAAACGACGAAGAAACAAAGTATCACATGAATTTGTGTGCAACAAATGTAACAAATGTTGGCAGCACACATGCAAACTTTAACGTATACGATTGTCTATATGTATGATTGCTGCTGTTCCATTACACAATAATATGTACTTACAAAACAAACAGCACCTTTACAAGCTCAACAGTAAGTAAAAGTTTTGCAACTGTTACCGGTTGTTGTTTTTTAATACTTAATGTTTCTAAGTATGTTTTAATGCACATGTACATATGTATGTGTGTCAGAGCGGGAAATGCATGAAGAAATAGTTTTGGTGTGTGTGTGTGTGTTCATAATGTTGCACACTCGGAAAATATTTACAGTTTTTATCACACTTATACGAATATACGTTAATATGTGTACGTATTCGTATGTTTGTATGTATATATTTGCTGCAGCTGCTCTTTTCTTTTTTCATTCATTCTTTATGTTTTTTTTTGTTCAGAAAAAGGAAAAATCAAATATAAAGCTGAAAAATAATTAGAGCGTAAAAACCGGAGCATGGTAACACTTACATTGAGATTCGACTAATTCATTTCCAAAAAAAAATAAAAAAAAATAAAAAATTAAAGAAATAAACTTTTAAAACACATATACAGTTAGATAAGTCATACAAATGAACATACATACATAAAAACATGTAAATACATATTTATTACACATATACCACATTTTACAATGTGTACATATTTGTCTTGAATACATATTAATCATGTCAACTTTCGGAGATTTAATCTGTTAAACTGGTTGTAAGTGTAGCGCAGGTAAATGTGTATGTATAATTATACACATACATGCACTTGTACGAATAGTTTTATGTACTATCTGTATGACAAAAATCAAAATAAACTAACTTTTAAATATGTTTGTGTGCATGAATTGCATAAAATTTCTATGCATTTATGTACATTAAGCCGTACAGGAGAAAATTTCAAGTTCGCCGTATACCTTCGAATAAAAAGTAATTTTGCAAGCCAGGTGTAGCCGTAGTGCGCCCAACACCTTCTAAAATAAAACATTTTTGCAAGGAAATTTCGAATTTATTTTCTTCTTCCTAACACTGGGTTCGCCTTTTTTTGTTTATCTTTTTTTTGTCTTTTTTGATGCCGAAATTATTGGTCGCCTTTTAAAATTATTTTTGAGGCAGAGGCTTTTAGCAAAACATTCGATTAATCGACTGTCGACGGCGAACCCTAACTTCTGCAAAAAAAAACTATTCAAATTGTCCGGCAGATATATTTTTCATATTTTCGAATATGAACCTCAAACTTATTTTCTTTGTACGGTCTAATGTTCATACTTACTTACAAATCTATGTATGCAAAAGCTTCAAACATTCTTTATACTCAAACTTATATGCATTATTCATTAAATAGTGACAAATATTTTTTTGCTCGAAATGTAGACATTGTGCCTTATGCTTTTGTAATACTCATACTCTCATTTGTATTCATTTCACAATGTGTTTGTGTGTGTGTGAATACTTGCTTGAGAATGTTATCATTATAAAAGATTCGATTGAATAACACGGTTCATTAGTTTTAATTTGGCTTATGAAGAGAAAACATGAAAATTGCAATTAAATTGTCTCATAAGTAAAATACTAATATATAAGACCCAAAAATATGCATACATACTTATACATACATATAAACGTAACATTCACGTAAAGTATGTATGTATGTATACATGTTTTTACGTATGTAAGTATATAGTCATACATAATTACATTAGAACTACATATAACCTCTAATATTCTTGTTTTTTAATATTGTATCTGTTAAATTTCGTATTTGATTGTAAATAAACTTTGTTTAATATTATTTTCAAATTAATTTTTAGACAAAAATAATATTGACACTCTGTTAAAAATACAATTTAATTGCAATATTTATATGCAGTAGAATGCTGCAATATCATCACTTTAAGAACATGTCACAAATATTTGTAGAACTTTAAAAAATAATGTTTTATTTAGGAAATTAAAGCTGAAAACAGGCTTTAACTAAGATGTATTTTATTTGTTTTACCTTAAGAAAAATTGGATTTGAAAAATTGACCCTCAAATTTAAAATCAATTTTCAAATTTAAAATACGTTTAAAAAAACGAATTTTGTAGAAAAATTTAGTACATCGAATAGAACCAGTGATGGCAACGGCATAGCCGATTTTTTTTTTGCCGCAGCTAAGGCAGTATAATTGTTGTCTAGAGATATCGTATATATTATTACCTTTATATTGAACTAAAGTACAAACAATATTTATTTAAAGATATTGTCATAGAATCTATTTAATAACACGAAACTGACGATATCACATTGCCAACAATCCTTGTCTCACATTCTTTCGTAATCGCCAGCATCTTCGTTAGGCTAAGGTTCCCCATAGAATATACCTAGTGTGTAAAGGATTATAATATGTTCCATCAGTAGATACTAGGGTGATCGATTATTCGACTTTTTTAAGAAACCGGATTTCAAGTTTGTAGTTTGAAATATAGAATTAAAAAAAAAACGGTTGCTATTTTAAAAATTGAGAAAAACCCGGTTAACCGGTTCGAATATATAAAATATCTTCTATATATATAAAAGTGAAACTCTGTGTGTGTGTGTGTGTGTTAGCTATAGACTCCGAAACTGTAAAACCGATCGGGCTCAAACTTTGGTAAGTTGTTGTACACATACCAGGGAGTGTTTATAAGTGGAAAAAAGTGGGCGGGGCCACGCCCATAAAAAATTAGTTATCATTTTAAGCTACTTGCGCATGACCGATTTTTCTGAAACTTTGCACACATATCGAGCTCCCATGACTAAATAATTTCGTGATTAGAAAAGTGGGTGGTGCCACGCCCATAAAAAATTTTTAATTTTGAGGTACTTGCGCTGGACGGATTTTTCTGAAACCTTTCACACATATTGGGCTGTCATGACTTTAAAATTTCGTGATTAGAAAAGTGGGCAGCGCCACGCCCATAAAAAAATGGTATCATTTTGAGGTACTTGCGCTGGACCGATTTTGCTGAAACTTTGCACACATATTGAGCTGTTATGACTTTGCAATTTCGTGATTAGAAAAGTGGGCAGTGCCACGCCCATAAAAAAAAGTATCATTTTGAGGTAATTGCACTGGACCGATTCTTCTGAAAATTTTCACACATATTGAGCTGTTATGACTTGACACTTTCATGATTAGAAAAGTGGGCAATGCCACGCCCATAAAAAAAATTATAATTTTTAGATTTTTGCACTTGATATTCAATTAAAATTCAGAATGCATTTCGATTCATTAAGAGGCGTAGCAACGCGCGCCGGGTTTGGCTTGTCTATATATATAAAAGTGAAACTCTGTGTGTGTGTGTGTTAGCTATAGACTCCGAAACTGTAAAACCGATCGGGCTCAAACTTTGGTAAGTTGTTGTACACATACCAGGGAGTGTTTATGGTTGGAAAAAAGTGGGCGGGGCCACGCCCATAAAAAATTAGTTATCAGTTTTAGCTACTTGCACTTGACCGATTTTTCTGAAACTTTGCACACATATCGAGCTGTCATGACTAAATAATTTCGTGATAAGAAAAGTGGGCGGGGCCACGCCCTTAAAAAAGTTTTAATTTTGAGGTACTTGCACTGGACCGATTTTTCTGAAACTTTGCACACATATTGAGCTGTCATGACTTTATAATTTCGTGATTGAAAAAGTGGGCGGGGCCATGCCCATTAAAAATTAGTTATCAGTTTTAGCTACTTGCACTGGACCGAATTTTTTGAAACTTTGCAGACATACTGAGCTGTCATGACTTTACACTTTCGTCATTAGAAAAGTGGGCAGTGCCACGCCCATTAAAAAAAGGGATCATTTTGAGGTACTTGCACTGGACCGATTTTTCTGAAACTTTGCACACATATTGAGTTGTCATAACTATACAGTTTCGTATTTAGAAATGTGGGCAGTGCCACGCCCATAAAAAAAGGTATCATTTTGAGGTACTTACAGTGGACCGATTTTTCTGAAACTTTGCACACTTATTGAGCTGTCATGACTATACAGTTTCGTAATTAGAAAAGTGGGCAGTGCCACGCTCATAAAGAAAAAGTTATAGTTTTTAGCCTTGCATTTGATATTCGATTAAAATTTAGAATGCTTTTAAAATTCATGAAGGGGCGTAGCAACGCGCGTTGGGCTTTTCTAGTAATATATAAAGAACAAATTAAAAAATATTGTAAAAAAAAGATTATAATAAAAATTATATCTAAATATGAAATTTTCACAGTTTATATACGTTTTGCTGCACAATTACGCAATAACGCAATAACTGACATGAATGCAGTTGACTAATTTGGTTTTAATTAGTTGAATTTAAGGACAAAGGTAATTTTTACAAGTAAAATAAATAAATACAATAAATTGATACATAAATAAATAAGACTTTTTTAAGGCTGTTATAAATTTTTGTATCTCCTTCTGTACATTTTTATACCCTTCACACAGTGAAAAATGGTATATATAGGTTTTTTAAATGTTAAATAGATTTTTTAAACTAATATGCACTAACGTATTTTGTTTGAAATGATTTCTGTAATTTGAAATATATTTCAAAGGCTAGGGAGAAAATCTTTAAAATCTAATTTCAAAAATTCTTTCTTATACCCCTGACAGACATACAAATATAGGCATAAACTAATTTGTTCGATGGTTTAATTGAAATTTAAGTTAACAGAAACTCAATGCCATTAACTAAAATTGGGATCTGGAAGGAGAGATTATTGGTTTTTCTTCATTGTAACTACTTTTCGCGTACTAAATATACATCCCAGCAAAATCTTTTTGAAATTGTGTAATAGGTTGTCATTACTTCATATATTACATAGTACTGAGGGGTCGTTACCAACATCATTATTTTAAAGTACAGAGTAATGGCCTATTGGCTATGACCCTCGTAAATACTTTTTATATATTTTTTTAAACAGTGAACTTTAAATTAACTTCATAAATATTATAATATGCCCAATATTATAATTTTTATATTTTTATTGCAACAGTATAAAAATATCCAGCTATAATTCAGCTTTATTGGTAACTTCTTATTTTATTGCTTTTTGTAAGTTCATTTATAAGCGAGGGTCATGATTTCTGGGACAACTCAAACCAAAATAAATAGTTATTCGGTCGAAAAGTAACTAGTTTATGTGTATCTCCAATATTGCTTGCTAACTTACTAGGAAAGTAAAGATTTTGCTGGGATGGTACGATTGGTTACAAAGATATATGAAAATAAACTTAAAAAAATAAAATACCGGCTTTTTCGGATAAAAAACCGGTGTATTCGATATTCAAAAATTCAACATTTAGAAAAAACCGCCAGCTGAAAGAGGAAAAAAACGGGGTTTCCACCGGTTGTAAAACCGAGTCGATCACTCTAGTAGATACCGATGTCACTATCCCTGCCCTCTTCGTGCGATGTAGCCCATCGACCACCTTAACCGGAGTCATGTGGTCCATCGGCATCTGACTCTTCTTAAACTCTTTATATCTATACGAGGTTCAGAAGGTCCATATCTATACTTCAGACTAGCAGAAACACAAAGGCGTGGCCACTCCACCAAGGTAATATTCCCCCCGGGGATTCGGTTACAATTTTTAAAGCTAGCGTGTTCCTTAATTAAGTCTCCAAAAATATCAGTTTTTTTTTGTTGTAAAAAAACTTTTGCGTTCGTGTTTAAGGAAAACAATTTTAACGTGCAAACACAGACAAAGAAAAACAATTACAAAAAATAATACGAGTATGTATTGTGTTGTTCATAAGAAAAATAACATCCAAATAAACAATAACAAAGAAAAGAAAGAAATAAATTTTACAAAGATAAGGGAACCTTTAAAAAAAGAGTACAATCACATACGGCCCAACATTTTTATGTTTGTGTATTAGGTATATGTGCATGTTTGTGTGACCACATCACTGTGGCTATTAAGATAATTTTTTTGGTTAGAATTCATTAAAAGGCTAAGATAAAGGGTGTCTTAATAAAAATGTTTTTCTGTGCAGCTTTGAAATTTGGCAGCTGGCAGTCACATATGATTATTCCGTTTATTTAAAATAAAGCGCTTTACGAAAAAAACCACGTTACAAAGATAAGGGAACCTTTAAAAAAAGAGTACAATCACATACGGCCCAACATTTTTATGCTTGTGTATTAGGTATATGCGCATGTTTGTGTGACCACATCACTGTGGCTATTAAGATAATTTTTTTGGTTAGAATTCATTAAAAGGCTAAGATAAAGGGTGTCTTAATAAAATTGTTTTTCTGTGCAGCTTTGTCACATATGATTATTCCGTTTATTTAAAATAAAGCGCTTTAAGAAAAAAACCACGTGATACATTTGAAAAAACTCATTACAAAAATTTGGGAAGTTATGATAAGACCGCTCGCAAACTTTGAAGTATTTCCAGTCGATAAAGAACCAGAAAACAATTTCTGAGCTCAAGTCCGGAATACAACGTGTCTTCGTTGAGATACAGCCACATCTCTGTAAAAGGGTCGTGGAAATTTTAATGAAACGAATAATAGCCTGTCATTAGAGCCTAGGGGCCATTTGAAGGATATTTTATTCTATACTTTTTTGGAACATGTCTTCTTTACAATCCAGTAAACAAATCATAACTGTCTCTTTAAAAATACGTGTTTCTAATTAAAAATTAAATATTCCAGTCTTACAGAAACACCCTTTACAAAAATAAAAGTGAACGAAAATAGAAAAATTTCCCTAGAAACATTATTTTCATAATTTTAGCCAAGTAAATTGATATATGAAACCATAGTGCATATGCATGCTTAGATAGCATGTAAGTAAGTGTTTGTTTTAATGTTTAGGTATAAGTGTTTTACATTTATGTATGTATGTGGCTTTACAATATAATTTTTAGTTGGTTTTTTAATTTATCGTTTTTTTCTCTTGCACCACAACTTTTATTGCGAATCCTGCTTGTTCATATCGCGAGTTGTTTCAATTAAGGATTTTTTTTTTTTACATTTATCCTATTCGCCCAACCCGTAGCCATATGCTCCAAAGTCCGTCTGTCTTTTTATGTTGTTGTGTTATCATTCTATTCTGCTCAGTTCTGTTCATGTTTTATTATTTTTTTTTCTCCGATTCCACATTCAGCTTTGTCTTTATTGTCTCTTTAGCTAAGAGCAGTCTTAATTACTTCCTATAATGCACTGTTTTGGCGGGAAATCCATTGCGGAAAACAACATAAAACTCTAAAGTCTTCATAGTGGGTTACTTTGTTAAATCTATAGAGTTGTTGTTTTTGTATTTTACTGCTTCTTTTTTTTATACGTTTTTATTTTTTTCTATTTGTGCATTTTTGTTTTCTATTTTGGCATTCATAAACTCGCCTGGCTTCAAATACAGACAAGTTTAATGAGGGAAAAAACAGTTTTGTTATCTGTAATACCAAGTTAAATTTGTTTTGTGTTGTTTACTTGTTATTTTATTTTATTTTATTTTATTAAAAAAAAAAACACTTTTTGTTTTTCTAATGAGAAAAAAATATGTTGTTTGTTTAACTGTTGACTTGTACTAAGTAAATTATATAAAAATAATTTTTTCAATTTATTAAATATTTAAAAGGGCAGAAGATTTAAGATTTTATAGTTAAAATAAAGTTAATTGTTTTATTCATAATGTGTCCTCATTTCAATGTTTTGAAATGAAAGTATAGAAAAATTTAACTCTTGTTAACAGACTAACGTAAAAAATAAAAAAAAACTCGCTTAAAATTTAAAAGGAGACTTGATACATGACTACAACTGTCGTTGGCTGCAATCATTGCCATGTAGTCAGAAACTTAATTATATTGAAGACAACATCAACATTGTAGTAAGCTGATAACAATTAGTCTGTGGCGACGATGGCGTTGGCGTAAAAAAGTTGTTAATAGCTAATTCAAAAAATGGCTAAATCTACCAGAATGCTCTCACTTATTATAACTTATTATAAATCGAAATAAGGAGTTAGAAACGATTCATAGAAACACATAAGTATAAATATGTGCTATGACAAAATAGAGAAGAAAATACAAAATATCTGGTGAATAAAACATGATTTTGTATTTCTTCAAAATTATTTGAATGGAAAAAAATATATGTATAAGCAAAAACAGCAGACTTTTAAGAATCTTCTAAAACTTTTTTTTGACGATGGCGGCTTTGTTATTGTTGGTACATTTTTTTTTTTTGGCTGCTATGGTTTAATAAATTATCGATGGCTTAGTCTAACCCCCAATCGGCAATAAACACTAGATGCTGGTTTTATTATTTTAAAATTAAAGCAATTTATGTTGAGAGTTTTTCGAATCAAATTATTTTTTTCTATCTCCAAAAGAAGACATCAAACAATATACTATGCAAAATTTGTGTGGCCAAAAATTTTGTTCGAAAAACATGCCATCGTTCGTAAATTATTATGGTCTATATGACATATAAAATATACATATGTATACTGATATAGCACAATAATTTACGAAAAACGATGTTCAATACAGTCTGGATTTTTTTATTGTTCAAAAATTATACCCAATACAATGTTTCATTAAAGAAGATAAAAATAAAGAAAAATCAGTCAGATTTCATAATGTTACAAATGTAAGACATTCCTAACCGTAATTACATATAGATTATAGACTTAGTGTACAATGGAGCAGTTTGTATTTTATGTGCAGTGTGGGTATTCGATTAATGTTTTAAAACAATTAACGTAGTGTAAATTTAGAAATTTGAATCGCTATAAGTTAAAATTAAAAAAAAGATTTACATTACTTCTTGCCTCCTGTTTGCTTCATCATATGTGTAGTAAAAATGATTAAATTAATATTATAACAATTAGAGCCGTTTGTCTTGTTAATAACGTATGTACGAAATTGTGAGTTTCTTTTTTCGCCAGGCGCTCTGTAACACATTTGTCAATACGGGCAGTTTTTGGATGGGCCATTTTTAATTTTTTTAATTAACTTTGATTGCCAACCACCCAAAAATATTTATCACTTAAGTATATTAAATTTAAGCAGAAATATAATTCGGATGACAGACGAACACTTAATAATCTATATGTGCATAAATATTTAGAGAATTTTTTCATACTTCTGTAAACAAACAATAGGCCGGAGACTTTTGTATATTTCCTGTGGTATGTTAATCGCGAAAAGAAAATATCAGACAGTGAATACAAATACATTGTTATTTATAATAAAAAGTTTTAATTTAAATATTCTGCCTTTGGCTTAAATACCGCTTTTGCGAACTCTAAATTTCATGCTGGACTTGAAAAGCAATTAGTATTAAAATCTTAATGTCTCTGTATACTTCCATGTCCATGTATGCGTTTACATTTGTATTATCATTTCCTCAAGCAAAATACTAACACATACATGCATTTAGTAGTTATTTAATAGCCTTTCCAGCCATTTTTTTTTCATCTTCTAAAATAAGGAGAAGAAACGCTGCAAATGCAAGTATAGTGTGTAGATGTGGGCGATTTTTATTCACATTATTGTCGTTGTTGTTTTCACATTATTTATGGTGCATGTAAGGCAACACTTTGTGCCTATTGTTGTTGTGTGCGTGTGTTAGTAAAATGTTTAGTCACTGTTACGTTGTTAAGAAAATTAAATAAAAAAAGGGAGAAAGAAATATTTTATTTTCTTTTCAGTTGTACCGCAATAAAGATTACAAACAATGTGCAACAACGTATTAGGTATCTTCACACTATTCTTTTCTTTGAGACGAAAAAGTGTTAGTGCTGAACTAATTTTTATAGTCCGAAATAACCATATGAAGATTGAAGAAAAAAAGAATTTCAATTACCTGGGATTTTATATACATTTTTTTATATTCTTTAAAGCTGCTGTGTAAAATCGTAAAGCCATTATTCAGTTACTCTTTGTAAATAATTAAAAAAGTTAAGTGTGTTCAAAAAAATATATATATAAAAAAACAACCTTACAGAGCGATATATGGCTGAGTTTAAAACCTACACACACATACATATATGCACTATATACATTTTAACAATCTGTGTTACATTTGTATGTATATGTGTTATGAATGTAAAAGTACATAAAAGCATTTGTATGGGGAAATGGTATAAAATTATAAAAATTTTTTTTTTATCTTTTTATTTTCTTTTTGTTTAATACTAAATACTTACCGATTCGATGGCTTTTTCAATGCGGAATATTTCTTCCTGCAGTAAATGTAATGTTCCGGTTTTACCTCGATGTCTTGCAAATGCAGCTGCACAAGCGCTGTGAATGCTATTAACCCAATTTTCCAATTCCACCTGAAATTAAAACAAGTTCACGTTGAGTATAATCTAATTTTATCAACTTTACAAACTTTATTAAATAGCTTGAGTGCCTGCCAGTAACCAACATCTATCTGTACCTCATCACAAACATACAACAACATCCGATTCCATCTTTCAATCACTAAAGGCAATTTTTATCTTTATTCATTCATTCATTCATTCAGTCATTCATTGGATGTTACACACCCACAAACACACTGTCAGTGGAAGTAATTGTTCATTTCAAGGACTGACTGGCTGAAAGGATGAATGGTTGGTTGGATGGTTGTTTGGAAGGATACGAGTTTGCTGCTCGAGTGTATATGTTTGCATAAAACGTAAGTCAATATTTATATACATTTTACATAAATACGCACACAAACATACATACACCACATGTTCATTGAAATGTACATGTCAACATGTGAAGGTATAAATATGTCTGCCAATAGGTAAGCATGTGTGGGGTTGTGTTTTAGCATTAATGTTTGTATGCATTTTTAAACACATATAAAAGAATTCGAAACGGTAATACTTATTTGATACACACACACACACACACATGCACGTAAAATTCACATGCACTGGCAATTCTCTTTATTTATCACATAAGGATGTGTACATTGCAACTTAAGGCGTTTAGATTATATGATAAGGACATGCTGAATTGAATGAACATTAAATGTAAAGAAATGGGAATGCCTATGAATGTTCATGTGCATTTTTGTTTACATATTTGTTTACACATAACGAAACCGACATACACGCTGACTTTGATACATTGTTAAGTGCAAATACATACATACATACATACATACATATTAAAAACGGTTTAGTTTTAAGTAATATTTAAATATTTTTTGTTAAAAAGTATTCCAAATTAAGTCGTTTAAGAAATGCGTCAAGCCAATGTATCGCAATTTTTATTTTTAAGATTTATGTAAACCAAAAAACTTTGCTTTACTTTTTTAAATTTAAAATAAAGTGCTGCTGGATTTCTCACAAAAGCTTACGGTGACTTTGTTCCATCGGTGCAAGAGTTTATGCGGTTCAGAAGTGGCGTTTTTGACACAGAAGACAAAGATGGCATACACCGTTAAAGAAAGTCTAACGTTAATTATTGAAGAGATTACTCCTTAAAGATTGTTGTTAGACTTAACAAGATCTCGTAAGCTACTCAAGTAGGAATTTCAAAACGTTTGCGAGCAGCAGAATTGATCCAAAAGCAGGATGGTAGCCAACATACGAATTAAAATCGAAAGACCTTGCAAATCGATTTAATATGCCCGAAGTTTTGCTTGAACGCTATAAAAGAAAATCTTTTTTGCACTAAATCATTACAACGATAACCCGAAACGTAAGAGATCACATGTGAAGCAATAGCTGTCAACTAGTTGAATTGACAACAAAGCCAAACATCACAGGCACTAAGGTAATGCTAAGGTTTGATCAAAAGGTCCTATCACAGGGAACCTGTACCAAACGCAACTTATTTGTTCGAAGCAAGCATTGCCCGAAAATTGTTCAGATTATGAGGCAGTCATACAACTATAATATTCCATCAGGAACACTCTTGAGCACATGGATGGCTGGAAAGTTTTACTTCACACTACTATTTATTTTATTCGATGCAAAACATTCAAATTTGGATACGCATAACTTCAGAACAGGTTATCCAAAATTGATTTAATTCAAAATTGGCCTTGAAAGGTGAGCAGTTCCAGAAAAATGGGAAAAGGTTGTAGCTAACAATGTCCACTACTTTGATTCAATTTATACTGTAAAAACGATTTAAAATAAAAGCTATAAATTTTTAAGAACGACAGTATTTTAAATAATGTTTTGTAGATAAAAAAAATATTTAATAATTTTTTGCATTAACTTTAAACAACATTGATTGCGAATAGCTATTTAATGGTTGTGTTCATCTAAAAATACACCCTTTTTCTCATAAGTTATTCTATGGAAATGGACAAAATTTATTGAAAAAGAAAAGAAAGAAATAAAAAAAAAACTCTTATCATGACCGCGAGCAATGAACTTGTATAATGTGAGCAACAAATAGCAAGGAGTGTCTTTTATTTCTTTTTATGAAACAGGGTAATGTCTATGTAACACTTTTCACATGTGTAAAATATAATAAGCTTTTATGCAGTTAGAAAAAAAAAAACACCAGCAACATTTGTTTGCTTATTTGTTTGTATTATGACTAGAAGGACATTAAACACACATACAATGTATTTACACTATCATTTAATATTACCTCTAACATACATGGCATAAGGACGTATTAGTTTTATAAGAAAAAGAAAAACGAGCCGGTCTATTGAAATATGTATTTGTAATTTGCATGGCCATTGCATTGTTTTGCTAGCAAACAAACAAAATGTAAAAGCAAGGACACACAAGTATGCTTATTTAAGAATTGGTCACTTTATGTTTGTTTGTTTGTTTGCTTGTTTATGTGCTCTGGTAAAACTCTTTTTTTTTTTCTTACACATTTTCTTACCGTAACCATTCAAGCCATTCAGCATGAAATAAAATATTCAACAAAATTTAACTGAATTTAACTGGAGGCGAAAAGGACTTAATTTCAAGGATTACAAAATAAATTTAACAGCTAAACAAAAAAATGGGAAGGGTAAGCAATCTGTTGATAAAAGTATAATATTGCGCTTTTTGTTCTACTGAAAATGTGTAAGAAAACACGTTGTTTTTTTCACAAAAATAAATTTTTTAATCTGAAGGATGTTGGGAACTTTTGGTCTAGTTATTCTATGTTGTTTTCCAGAATTTGACGCTTATGCAATATTATATTTAATCTTAAAATATAAAATCCTGAAACATCAATTGAATTGTACTCAAACGAAATGTTTATTGATATACCAAAGGGCAATTTGTTGGATACAACCACAACTAAATTACACTAGTTGCAACGATTATGGTACTCACATCAGATTCTATTTCCTCTGTCCAGTATTGATTGAAATAGATTATCTAGGGTGGATACCTTTAGAACTTATGCCAAGAAAAATTATGGATCAGAAACAAAAAAAAAAAAAAATCCCGTTAGCCGTCAGTTAAGCCGTTCAACTGACAGATGATTACGTGCATTAATAAATATGTAGTTTTTGTGCAATTTTTCATTACACAAAGAATAAGTAATAAAAACTTATGAACTTATAAAGAATTTTTTGCAAAATATGGAATTTATAGAAATGTCTATAGAAATTAATAGCAAACTTTTGTAAAAGAAGAAGAAAAATTAATACAAAGTAATGTCGTAACATTTTTTAATATTCCATGTTTTTTCTTTGTTAAAATGATGAGTTGTTTCAAAGCAAATTTTAATAAAGTTGCTTCAGATTTTATGCCGAAACAGGATTTCATTTACAACATCAACCAAAAGCACTGCCAAAGACATTTCATTGTTGTTTTCTTTCAGAGATTGAATGTGACGAAATAAGAGGATAAGAAAATACATTCTGTAAATTAAATAGATTCTGTTTCGCAACAGAATTCGGTGGCGTATTTTAGATATCAATTTGTATAGAAAATTACGTTACGTAGCAAATCTGTTTATCCTAAAGAAAGTTTTGCTTGGTTAATTTATTTGTATATTGTTTTTGAGTGTTTAACAAATTGTTTAAAATTTGAAAACTATTTATAGCTTTTATAGTGAGTAGTTTTTATTACTGATTGTTTATGTAATCAAAAATTGCAGAAAACTTCATAGTTATTAATAGTAAGTAATCATCTGTCAGTTGGACGGCTTAAATGTTTATGCTCTAGCTCATTGATTGGTATTACTTCCACATTCTGAATTTATGATGCACTTGAAATTGTATGTGTAAAAGTGTGCTGTTTTAAGTTGTTGCATAAGCGAAATAATAATATTTAATAGTGTCCCCATTTTCTTCATTTCTATTGGTGTTATTTGTTGTTCTCGTGGAAAATTATGGTTGCGATGCTGCATGTATTTGTGGTATTGGTTAAGATGATGTTTTATTTATGGTTATTGCAAGTATTATGACTGCTTCAACGACATAGTCATCATCATTATCATCTAAATCAACAACTACAACATTACATCAACAACATTTAAGACTTAACTATGCTTTACGTAATGCCTCTGGTATGAATGTCATTTTTATTATGATGAATACATTATTACGTTTCACCTGTTGTAGCTTTAGTGGGATTTCAATGTGCAAAAGGCAATAAAAGTAGAGTAGAAGCACCGAAAACAAACTATTTATCGAAGTCATCAATACTGACAAGTGTGAGTGTGTGTGTGTGTGTGTGTGTGTGTTATGAAATGTGTCGTTGTATGTTTGTGACATGTACCAAAATTCATACATTCATAAGCAGTCGTTTATTGAAATATTATTAACACGCCTCAAGTTTTACGCAAAAGTATGAATGTGATATTAATGTATATTGTTTATATGTTTGTATGTATGTATATACTTACGTATATGTATGTATGTAAACATGTATTTTTTTTATAGCTGGCAGTATTAAAGTTTTATTTGCTTTCATATAGAATTTGCACAAAAATATTATCAATGTGTAGCGTAGACTTACCTGGCATGGTGCCTGAAATAGATAAGCATCACCGAATGCAGTACTCAGGCAGAAGATATAATCTCGTTTGGGATGCTCTGGTATTGGTTGCATGATGGCTCCATCAACGATAATTAAATGTTTTGGTGCCGCCTCCACACTTCGACCCTCACGTGAATCGCACGGATAAAATAGTAGCGTGGTACCCTTCAAACACACCCAATAACCCTTCCACCCACGCTTACGGGCCAATTCAATTTGATGTTTTTTGCGTAATAGCCATTTTTTGACCGACAGGAAACTATAAAGTTAAATTTTCATTTCAATAATTGAACCACATTTCTATTTGTTAGTGTAATTGTATAGAATTTGATGAAATATTTGTAGCTAGACAGCAGCAGAATATTGATTATAGTTTGATTTTTAAATTTAAGGCTGTAATAATGTCCATATATGTACATACATATTTGTGGACTTTTGACAAAACATCTTAGGTCGAGATATTAATATTTTCTTATTTTTAGTAATAAAATTTGCATCTTCAAAAAGCTTTGATTGAACCAATCACCGCCATAGAAAAATGTATTGCTTAAATTGTTGTAAGTAATTGACTTTTTAATTTGATTTTTAATTCTAATTTTATTTTTCAATAATCAATTAATTTATTGTTTTTTTTTATATTAAATATTTACTAAAAGACAAAGAGATTTTTATCAGTCGAAAAAAATAAATATAAATAAAAAATTAAGCATATTTTAAATGAAATTTTTTTGGAAATGTAATTTCGAAAGATAATTTTAATATAATTTTTACTCAAGGAGCAGAATAATAAAAAGATAGCTGCCAATGATAGAGAAAGTTGTGGTAAGTACAAACATATGTTCTATTTTCAATATAATCGCCTGTGTTCTGCATTCTGAATGAAATAAATTCACTCGGAATTGCCCATTGTAGTGTTATTGTTTAAAACGACAATTTAATGGCAATTCCGGGTGATTTAATTTTACTCGGAATGCAGAACACAGGCGAATAAATGGTTTAATTGTTGTTGTATCCTTATACATAAGTATTCCTCAGAATTGTCATTTTAATATGTGTTTGCTGAATTCCCTTAATCTCTCTGATCTAGTCCTTTAACCGGTAAATATTCCCTTATGTCTAGGTCGTTGATGCTACCAATTATTTTTAAACTTATGGCATCCTACTTTTTATACTAAATTATTATTGTGAGTAACAAAAGGTAATTAAAAATGTTAAGAACAAATAAATAAAAAAAAAATTTTTTCTTTTTGAGTAGTTTTTCTTAACAAGTTTTATAATTTGTATTGCTGATATAATAAATGCTTTAATTATAGAAATACCAAATTTTAATTATAGGCATGATTAAATTAATTTAAATAATTTTTAAAAATTACGGAAATGTCAATTAGTTTTTTAATAATTTTTAGTTTTAATTGATATTTTTCTCAATATTTTTTCAATTAAAATTTTTTATTTAATTTTTATTAATTTAATAGCATCATTTAGGTGATTGTAGCAATATCAAACAATTTTGAATTAAGAATATTAGTTTCGTAATTAAAATGCATATTTAGTTATTTTTCTGCGTTAGAATGAATTCCTGATAAATTTAAAAATTGAATTAAATGTCTGTGTCAAAAAACCATAGTTCCGATTCGGTTTAAGAGTCTATTAGCATTTGTCATAGATTATTTTCTGTTACATATTGAATTTGATTTAATTTGTTTTTCGCATTCCAAATGCTTGGAGAATAGATTGCCTGTCAGCTTAGTCAAACATTTTCTTTAAAGTTGCATACATATTTGCATGGTATTATTTTACTATTTATTCCATTTTCTTTTTTGTTTATTCTTAAATGATTGCATTATTTTTTTTCTCTTGATTTTCTAGTGTTAACATGTAATACATACCCAGCTTTGCGTACAGCTCCAGTGCAATTGAATGATGAGGCAGCTGTACCAGTTGCTTTTGCTTTATATGGTGACGCCATGACACTTTCGCCATCATCTTCATCCGATACGGCTGTAGTTAAGCTCATGCGGTCATCGTCGGAAATCTAAACAAATTAAACAAGAAAAAACACCATAGAAAAAATGGAAATTAAAGAAAAGATTCCAAAGATAAATAAAGAAATCATTATCATTAGTCAATGCCTTCTTATGCACTGCAATGTATTAAGTTAAAAATTTTCAAATTTTTTTCTTTTTTTTAATGTAAATTGTGTTGAGTTTAGAGGGAGAGGCGAGCAAGGAATTAAGAAAATGTATGGCCACAGACGGCGATTTAATAAAATCAACACATTCTCCTGTTCTTTATCACCGTGTTGTTATTGTTATTGTTTTTTTAATGCATTTTCATTTATTTACTTTTTTGTAGGTTTTTTGGTTAGACTTCTTCGTACATCTGTTAAAGTTCTATTCAAACCAAAACAGTAGACCAACACAGAGTTCTACATAATCTCATTATAAACAAGACGAAACACTCAACATCTGAGTGTCTTAAAAAAAAACGAGGGAAACAAAAATCTGCTATTGGTATTGCTCTATATACGACGATTGTTTGTGTAAGTGTGTATGAGTTGTTAGCAGGCTTTATTACTGTTTCCCTGTTCTCTTTAGTTTGATTCACTTATAGTTTAGTTTTATTCGTTTGCGTAATTAAATGTGTGTTTGTGGGCATCTGTGTGAGCTGGTAATTTCTATTGTATGTATTAAAGGTGGCTTCACACTATTATACTGAGTATTACGACTTGTCATATACTAACATTAAATGAAATAGTATTACGTAGTGAAAACAATATGGTATGAAATGTCAAAAATACGAATATAAATTTGACAGTCGTATAGCTCTTTCCATTTTTTTTTTATTATTTTAAACAATAATATTTTACATTTTATCAGAGTTGTATTTATATTGTATTTTGTATTTTTACGCGGGCACAAGCTAGTATTCGTAACAAAACAAATATTTTATATTTAATTATAATCCTACTAATATAATAAATGTGAATGTTTGTATGTTTGGATATTTTTTACTCAATCACGCAAAAACGGCTTAACGGAACCAAATAAAATTCGGCACATAGATAGATAACAACCTAGATTAACATATAGGCTACTTTTTATCACGATAATAACGCAAAGTCGTTGGCAAACTCATCATCACACATCCTAAACGGGTTGTTTACGTTGTAAATATCTTTATTTTTGTTGTTAATACTAAGTCTAGCTTTTATCCCGATAACTACGCAAGCGAAGTCCTGCCCGCTGGTAGGATTAAAAATGGAAAAAAAATAAAATAAAATTCTAACTAAAAATTATATAAAATTTAAATTGTATAAATTTAAATTTAAAAAAAATTTAAAAATTGTATATTTTTAAATGAATGTGATCAATAAAGTAATTAAGGAAATACCATAAGAATCAGTATGAAAAATAATGATTTTATTAATTAGTTTATCTCTTTTGAAAATAACAAAAACAACTGTTTACATACTAAACAGACATGTATTTTATTCAAGTGTGATATTTTTTTTTTCTATTTTATTTGGTGACAATCAGACCAAAGATTATTTTATTTTACAAAGATCTAATCCAATGAAAAACTAAAGACTTGTAGAATAATGTGAAGCGACCTTAAGCAATATTTTTTATATTCTGCACACATACGTATACATACATATGCATGCATAGTAAATACAATATATTTATATGTATTTTGTTAGGGTACTTACGACAACCACAGCAACTGAATAATTTTTAAAGCATGTACTAAACATATGCATACACACATATAAAAAGTATTTTCGTGTTTAACCAACCTAACAACTGCAGTTGAGTGAAGAGTAATGAGTAGGGATGGCAACTAATTTCAACAACTACTACTACTTCACCATTGAAACTGCAAAATACAAATGCAAAATATGCCTGGCAAAGTAAAAGCAAATAAATACCGACAGCTCATTCCAGTACGCTTTGCTACAAAAAAAAAAAAACTGAATTACACACACAACATGAAATAGAAAGCAGTGGTAAAGAATCAGAAGAACTCAATATGCATTCTCTGCCAGACCAAAACGATTGGCTTGAGATCCAAATGAACGATGCTAAAGGAATTTAAAAGAAAAATAAAATAAAAAAACAACAGCCAACTTATTCATTGATGATGGTCCATTGAAGTGGTAATATTTAGTACAAAATATACTTTGTTGATTCCTTGCTCTATACAATTAAAATAAAATAGTTTCCACTGAACAGAAGAGTAATCCAGTATAAAAAATAATTAATAAAAGAAAACACTTGAACTATTTCACAAATCACATGAATGATCTATTTTTGCTCTTTTTTCTTTTTCGTTTCTTCCTCTCCCCATCACCTTTGTTTAGGTGAGAATGGAATTTTGTTTATATTTTGTTGTTTGCAGAATTTTTTTTTTATAAATTTTATACTCGTATTGTACTTTATTGCTGTGCGAGCAAAACAAATAAGAACAATTTTTGATAAATAAGTATGTTTGTATGTACGTATGTTTTTTGTATGGAAAGGTTTCATACCAAAAATTCTTTATTATATTTATAACATACATTTTGTGGGCCCTTAAGATATCTAAAAACCATCTAGCTGTCCAAATTAAATTGTTGTTTCGTTCATTTCAAATGTCAAATCATACAAAAATGGATGATAGTTTCGAACGATATGAAAACATCGCACCTATATGAGTTACATATGTATGCTAATTTGAGTTAATGCTTCTTCTGGAAATATTATTTTATATTCATTTCATATTATTAAATAAAAGAGTTTTATTAATACAACGAAAATTTATTTTATTTTAATCTAATTTCTACACTATCTTAATTAATATTTAATTAAACAAAAATAAACAGAATTTCAATTTACTTAAATCCTTTAGGACACTTCAACAAACTCTTTATACTTAAAATTAAAAACATAATACAGAATATTGTTGTGACATACTTAAAGTCTTTTTCAAATTCTAAGCCAGCCATTAGTATTTATGCATTTCCATTAATCTTTTACGTCATTTTCGTATACACATAAATATAACTAAAGCAAAGTAAAGTAAAACAAAATTAACTACTTTATTTAACGGCTCTATTTGAAACTCACTCCTACTCTGGTGCTTCAGTTTGTTTTAATTTCGCAATTAAATTTTACAAGCCATAAATTTATTAAGTACTAAATTGTTTGCGAAAAAAAAATAATTCAAAGTGAATGACCAAAGTTGTTAACCCCTCTTACCATTTTCTTTAATTTTTCGTAGTCAATTCGTTAATGAAACACCGCTAAGAAGTTGCTGCTCGAAATGAGAAAGTGCTTTTATTTCTTACTTTTGTTTGAGTCAGGAAAATTTTATCTTGACAAAGGTACAAAAATGAAAGAAGTTATAAATATCATGATGAATACGATGAAAAAAAACAAACGCGAGTAACTAGTTATTTATGGACAAAATGAAAAAGTTAAAAGAAAAATAAAAACGAAAATCCGTTTTAAGTAATTAGACCATTAGTTGATATTAGAAAGCTGTAGAGTTTTACGACAGAAATTCTGTATTCAATCTATGTAAGTGTGGGTATGTTATATGCAGAATAAATTTCAATCACACTTGCATACCCTGCACAATCACGTTAGTTGCGGCGAGAGTAAAATGTGTTTGCGTACGCACTCGTCTTACCTTTCTTAAAAACATCTCATTACACTGTTTAGCTGTACTGCGCCAATGTCGATGACGAAAACGGGAATTCCCCAAGTGTAGGGTCCCATGTAATTCGGCTGCTTCGTTAACGACTCGTTTAATCACCTGATAACGTATGACGTCATAACGATGTAGCGGTTTTAGGGCAACGGTGCCATGTTCAGGCTCTGATTCGGCACCCGAACGCATTTGATCATCGTCTTCGTCGTCATGCCAAGCACTTAGGACTCCCTCAACAAAGTTGTACAGTAGTTCGCCGTTGGTTTGGGATGGCTGTGAACCGGACGGTTTTTGCTCGTATTTAATTAGTTTGCGATTTTGGCACACTTCGCGCAAAAGATTCTCCCCAAAGTGAACAGTTTTGTGGCGACGTCGACGTTCGTCTAGTGATGCTGCTGATGCGGATTTTGTGAGTTTTCCATTGGTACCATTAGCATGACCGTTTTGGTGCTTTCGTTTTGCCACAGCAGGGCCAGTACAGAGCAAGGCACACGATTCGCCGCGTTGCAGTGTGTTGGGTTGTGAGTTGCTGCGTTGGTCGGTATGCTTCGTTGATGAGAGCAATGATATAACTGGAGCGGCAGGCTCGATATCGTAAAGTAAGGCAGGTGGCTGTGCAAGGGTTGTGCGTAGCCGATTAAAGTCGGCGGCGCAGCGAGGCAGTGAGTTACACTTAGGAGCATTCAAGCATTTTCGATTTCGACAACTTAGCGGAGCACAATAACGGCAATCATGGCATATTACAAACTTGCGCTTCTGCTGTTGACTTTGAGCGGGCGGCACTTTTGACGATGGCGGTGGAGGAGCTGAACCGTCATCTGACGGAGGTACTGTGTGCATTTGAGCTTTTGTTAGTTGCTGATTTCGCAACAGATTTAACGTTGAGGACGACGATGGCATTTTTCGTTGGCTAGCAGTCGATTGACACTCGATAAAACGACAATTGGGATCAGTGCAAATGGGCAGCAGGGGACATGAAGGATCTGTGCATGGTGAAGGTGAACGTGGTGCTCTTTCGGCTGATGATGATTTTCGTTTCAGTAGGCCATTGTGAGAGACAGACATATCAGATATGGTGGCTGACCTTTGAGTTTGATGGCGGCGAGAACGATCTTTCTTCGATTCTCGTGAACTTTGTTGGGCTGAGGTTTTACTTGTTTTGGGTGGCAGCTGGGGTGGCATTAACTCGTCTTTGGGCACATACTGATAACGCTCTTTGTGTGGTTTGGCATAGAGTCGCTCAACATTTGTTGCGGTTGCAGGTGTTGGTGTCGAGACGGTAACTACTTCGCTGGCTGAGTGTCGAAGGCGTCTATCCCTAATTCGTTGTTCTTGGTATCGGCGATCGGAACAAACTTGCTGTGCAGAGGGTTGTATTTGATGCTGTGTCTGAGACTGCGGCTGTACCAGGGGTGTAGAGGATTTTTGTGGTAATTCAACGAAACTTTGATGAGATGAACGTCTGTCTATAGGAGTCTTGCCAATAGACTGTAAACGGTTTAGAGGGTAGGCAATCCAATCGGGTATGCTTTCTTCGCTTCGGTCACTATAGCCAAGTGAGTGACGTTTTCGTGCTGGGTGCTGGCTTACGTCATCTTCATGTGAGTGTGATCGAGGTGTATCTCCACTACCGTTCCTTCTGTGATGTGGCCGTCTGGTTTTTGCTGATGCTTCTTCGCGGGCTGTAAGTGCTTTCGTGGATTTTGTTAGCCATTCTACAAGGTCAGTTTTCAGGAGGGAAATTTCCCCTGGCCCCGAGCTTTGGCGGGATAATGGTTTTTTCAGTAACTCGGTCAACTCTTCTTTCAACGCCTTTGCATAGGAAGATGTGCTAGGTCGGCTTTCGGCTTGCTGTGTCGTATGCTGCCTTTCAGCCACCGAGCGTTTACGTGGTAAATGTTCCAGTAACCATGCGGGCAGTTCATCCTTCATCACAGTTATTTCACTAGGGCCGGATGAAGTTCGAGCGGGAATACGCTGGCGTTCCAACCACTCCATAGTCTCTTCACGCACAGTGCCACTTTCGGCTGAGCGAGACGAATGCCTTTGTTGTGCTTTTCTGTCGAACCATTCAAGTTCATCGGGGGATCGTTTGCAGTCTTTGGACACGGGAACTTCTTCGGCACTTTTTTGACGCCGTGGTGGCAGTTGAGGCTTTTGTTCTTCAGCATGTCTGTGATGATGCTTATGTGTATGACTGTGAATATGGGTGGCAGCTGAAGGATCTTTTCTTGATGGTGCTTGTGGGGGTAATCTCTTAGGGTCTCTACATTTAATTAGTTTTTGTTCAATAGTGTCTTCATTGCGAGCTCTTACTCGTCGTGTTATTTCGAAGATATCACCATTAATTTGGTGGTAGAATTTTTCAACTTCCACACCTTTATCGAATTCTTCTTTGACCTGCTGAACATTAAGCTTGTTGCGGGATAGTGGACGTGGGGGCGGTAGAGGAGGAGCGACTTTCGAATCCTTATCGTTGTCAATAACATTATCATCGGACTCCGCCGACATTAAGAGGGCACCCTTTCCGCCTTCACCAACCACCCCACCGATAGTACGTACCGAAGAGGTGGCCGGATGTTGTTGCTGTTTTAATTCCTCTTGCTGCTGTTGCTGCAGCAGGCGGTCGAGTGAGCCATGATGCGTCTTAAATGTCGGACCCAGGGTACCCTCGCCAAATGGCTGTAAACGGCACTGTGCATTGCAAATGCAGACTGGACGTTTTTTGCTACCGAATCGAAAAAGACTATTCGCCAGTTGTGTCACACCATCGCCTAAAACACTTCCCCCACCACTTACCCCACCGCCACCAGCGGTCACATCCCTTCCCGAAGCCGTTGTTGCCGAAGTCAAACGTCCGGCCTGTGAAACTGGCGTTATGTCGACTATCACGCAACAGCAATGCAACGAGAAGGTCTTTTTATCGCAGCCACTGCCGCTAACAGAGTTATTGTTATCGCTTTCACTATTTTGTGAGGCGGCCAGAATGAGCGGCTTAAACGGCGTGCACCAGTCGAAGTATTAGATCGAGAAGTCCACACCTGCCTTCGTCTATCTAGGGGCAGTACTTTGCAGCAATATGACTGATTTGAATTTTGTTTATAGCTTGTGTTAGCACACCAGTGCTTAGCGAAGTTAAAGTTAAAGATATGGCAGATGGTTTTAACAGCAGCAGTAACAACGTAAGATTTGGGTTGGACTAGCAATAGCAATGGAAGTGGTAGTGGTAAAAGAGCAAGAATACGTTTGGTTTTATAAATAATTTCTTTGGATGCACCAACATTCACCATTCCCACATCTATTGATAACCTTATGTTTGTATTTGTATGCGCTTTGTTAAAATGTTCAACTTTTCCTGCTTAATTTCGCTGAGTGCTTGACATTAGATTTAGTGCTTGGCATTAGATTAGGCGACAAGGCAAAACTTTAAACTTATAAACTTCTGTCTACTTTTTAAATTTATTTTTACTTAAACACTTCATAAACTTTTTTTATAATCATCAACTCGTACTTTCCGCATACTAGCACACACAGGCACTTTTAAAAAAAGTTTTGTTTTTTGGTTAGTTCATGTCATTTGCTATTTTTAAGAGTCAAAATCAAGTTTAAAGATTACAATTATTGTTGTTGTTGTTGTTATTATTGTTTTTGATTTGTTAAAACACAATTAATCAATCGATATGTTTGTTGAACGAGTTGTAACTAAATCTAAAAAAGTAACTGCTCGCCTTATAATTTAAGCGACTTTGAAAATTTGCACATATTTATTAATCAAATTAAATACACAAAAACATTTACAATCACTTTTATATCGTATTAAAGTCTATAGTGATGCAAGGGGTTTATTATTTGTTTGCCTAAGTGGAAGTGTATGCACGTAAGTTTAAACTCTATTATTTGTATTAAATTTAACAACTACATATTGAATTCAAATTTACTAAGCCGCCGAGGAGTAAGCGAGTGAAAAAAGTTAAGCGAGTGATTACTAGTGTGTATGTGTGTGTGTGTGTATGCATGTGTAAATGCAATATTTTTACATTTACATGACTATAACGGTGAAGGACATTGGCAGATGTAGCAAATGCTTTTTTGGCGCAAGGACACCAACTACAATATTTTTTTTTTTTTTGTATTTTTGCACTACGTAAGGAAATAATAAAAACAAACTCTCATAGAAAGATGTATGTATGTCTGTATGTATTGTAAGCATGAGTGTATATGTTTTTGTTCACATATTTACACACTAGTGCAAATGTACATTCAAGTGAATGAATGACGTGAGAATCTTTGTTTGAATCTGTGCAAAAGTGTATGTCTTTGTCTTAAAAAGTATGTAGTATGTTCATGCGTGTGTTTTTCAGCGTAAAAAGAGTCGAGTGTGTTTTATGTGTGAGTGCTGTTATAAATATAAAAATAAAGCTGCCAACATTTTTAACTTGAAATCAATATTTCAAGTCTAATTGCGATTTCAACTTTTGAACATTTCCGTTGTATTTTAAAGTTTTAAAATTTCGAATCTTATTCGCATACAACGAATAAAATTAATGTTTGTAAAAGTAGGTAAGCAGTATAAAAATTTGAAAAATTAATTCGTGTCAGTCCTTGCACACACCACAAATGACGTTCGTAATAAAAATAACATTGACCTGCCACATAAAAAAAAGCATTTGCAAACGTAGCATTCGTCATAAACTTGAAACTAATTTTAATTCAATTTTAACAGAAATTTTTAATTGCATTTGCAAGTGAAAGATTTCTTGAATTAAATATGTTTTTCTTATTTTAAAACTTTGAAGGTGAGATAATTTATTATATATGTATTACAGTTATGTATTTATGTATATAAGTTACATTATATTAATTCATGTGTAAGCACATGTTTCTTGAAGAGTCAAATACGCTAGTGAAATGTTAATGAAATAATTATATTTTGAATGAAATTTTCTTTAAATTAATGGTTTCTACTCAATAAAAAATAGTAAAATTATTTGAATTTTATTGCAAATTAAAGGTATTTTAAAGACTGCACCTACATAGAGTTGAGAAAAATTAATTAATAATATTGCTGCATTGCCAACTTGAAATTTTGAAGTAAATTTTTAAATTGACACAAAACATTTAAACGGCCATAAGGATTTTTCTAAATTTAAATAAATTTATTATTAATTTATGCTTAGCCAATGGAAATTTAAATTTTGAACTCGCATTGGATGGAAAAAACCCTGTTATTGTTTGCTATTCTTGAAATATAATGGTTTGGAGTTTTTTTGGTCAGTCTAGCGGTTTTACTTAATCAAAATAATTTAACATAACAGTTCATGGTAAAGGAATGCCATTTCAGTGCAAAAGCTTGGCGCTAGATAACTGAATAAATTAAAATATTCACGAAATAAAATCATTTAATACAATAACCTTGGATCGGTAATAAAATGATGACAAATTGTCCGCAAGGAGTCACTGGTTGCAAACTTTCTAGTGTTAATATGAGCAAAACGTATATTGTATTTTATTATAAGATATTTGACACAGTGGAACAAATTGATGCCCTAATAAATAAAAATATTTTGGTTTTATTAAAGACTTATTTGATAAATTTCTCTGCAATATATGTCAAAAAAGCCTTTAATAAACCTAAAATTTTTTTATAAATACCACCGTAAATGTTTATTTAATAAAAAGTTGTCTTAATTAGAAGTCACCATGGGCTTTATAATACAAATTTTTTATTTGTTATTTTCGATTATTTAAATAACACCTGGAGAACAAATTTTGAAGAGACTTAAGACTGCGACTAATAATATTTTATTATTTAGATCATTATTATTTAAAATATTCTAATGCAAAAAGCTCATCCTTGATATTTAACCGTCAGAATTTCGCCCTCTGAGGCAAAGATTCGTTGCTTAGTTCATCGTCACAACCAATTGGCACTGTAAAATATTCGACTCGAACCGGTAGATCATGTTTAATTCATATTGCGTCAAATATTGAACGCGTAGAGTAAAGTGTTAACTAAACACCAGCAATTGGTGCAGGAAGTTAAGCCCTAAGAACATAGGCCACGTTTAAATTTTGCAGTTAAATTTTAAATTAATTGAAAATTTAATTTCGATGGCTTTGTTAATAAAAAAATATTATAGATACTGTGTGGTTTTAAAAATCCAAGAGCCAGTTGAGCTGTAACCGTAAATGGAAAATATTATAGATATAGAATAGATAGAACACTTGCAACCTCGTGCTCTTGTTAACAGACCTGAGATGAGGTTTAAACGGGAAGGAGCTACTGCTCACACTGCCCTGGTAAAATTTTTGGAATGCGAATAAATTTCAAAAATTCAAAAATTAATTGGCCAGAGCGTACACCAGGTTTGTTGGCATCCGACTGAAATTGAGGTTATTTGAAGGAACGAATATATGTAAACAAATCCAACACAATCATTGAACTTAATGCCAATACGAAATTCGAAATTCGAGCTCTACGGACCCAAATTTCACAGGCTGCTGTAGAAACTACTTTACAATTTATATTTTCTGGAAAAGTATAAACATAAATATGTATGTATATAAATGAACAACATTTTAAAATTTTAACCTCTGCATGTTTTGACTATATTTGATCTACGAAAATAAATATTTACTAAAAACAGCGCATACGAGTATTTTGTAAAATATTTCCCAAATGTGATGTTCGCTTTATTATTGTTGCGACGTCATATGTTGTGTTTATGTGTTTTAAATAAATTTTTTGTCCAGAACAAATTGTATGGAATTTAGTTGCAAAACCCTTTAGCCTACATTGATCTAATTTAAGATTTTTTTCCAGGCAAAGTAGAATTGAGCTTTGATTTTCCGTACAATCGGCATACATTAAGATGGCTGTGAGAATGTTCAAAAAATTTTTTTTTCGCAATGCAGTGACAAATGTTATGCATTTATAATACATTACAAGTTAGTGAAAATATCTAATTGTCAGAGGTAAGTCTTGGACAAGGTTTATTACTAGGGCATCGCGGCAATAAAACACATATAAAATACATGCGTTATGTTTTTGTATATCTGCCTACATATGCCACATCATTTTTTTCTTTCCTCTATTTTTTTTTCAATTTAAATTTTTTTAAAAACTTCAGAGTAAAATTTTTATATTTTCGGCTTGCTATTTTTGGAAAAAGGTTTTAAGCCAACTGAAATTGCGAATTATTAATTGTAGACTAAAAAATGTTGACAGATGCAGACAGTTTATAAAAGAAATAATTGGCATTGCTTGTGAGTGTTTGGATATAAGAACCTTGTTAACCTACCTTGGACATAGAAATATTTAAAGTCTAAAAAAGAAAGTGTTGAATTAATTTCCTATTGCAGTTGTTTAAATAAAATAGACACACTCAGACTCAGTTTTTCAACTTAACTTGACAACTCTTAGACTCTATATTAAGTGTAAATTTCTATAAGTGTCATATTAATTATGCTTATTGTTTTGTATGTATTTATGTATACTGTTTCTATTTAACACTTACACTTAAAATTTGTTTCGTAAAAAAGAAACTTTACATTTTGGAAATTGCCGCCTAAATCTGAGATCACTAAGTATGGTATGGAATATAATCTTAATTTATATCTTGAAATATTATTTTTATTTTGTTATGTTTAATATAATCGTAGCATATCCCGTACGGCATCTCTAGGTTGTTAGAAAAAAAAAAACACAATAGTATACGATTTTCCAAGTGTTTGAATAAATATAAAGAAAGAAATTGAATCAAATAAGTGAGGACTTGAACTAAAGATACAATGTAATGCCATGTTAGTGGTGTGAACACACATGAGCAATTACTTTTAAAATGTTAAAAATTTTCTTTTTATTTATTATTTTATTCTTATTACTTTAGTAAAGATTCCCGAAACAAGGCCTTAAAAAAGGTTTAGCTTCAACAGAAATACGGGGCCTTTTTGTGAAACGATAAAAAATGTTTGTTCAAGTGAAAGACAGCTTAAAAGGTTTTATTAAAAATTACTGCCATTAAATAAAGTATACGCCTTCGTATTTGAATTAAAATTATTTTGCTTTTTATATTTTTCACATTTTTTACATGGCAGATGATACTCATGTTCATTAATTGGCTACAAATTTATACGTTTTTATTATTTTTCAGAAAAAAAAAAATTGAAAATAACATCATTTAATTAGCGCTCAGTGAAGCACAATCATTAATTTTTTTCCACAATTAAAAGTCATCTAAAATATGTATGTACATACGAATATTTATGTATGTATGAGTGTGCGGGTGTCAAAGGTAGTCTTGGTGTTGTGTATGTTTTCTTTCAATTATTATTACCATGTTAACTTTGTTTCATTTGTAAGAAAAGTTCAATTAAAAATATAAAATATATTTTTTATGTTTTCCATAACATATGATTAGTTAAATACAAGAGCACAAGTATTTGGAATTGATTACAAAAATGCTTTTTGCATTACCAGGTGTGTGTGAGTGTGTGTGTGTGTGTTTTATGTATACGTATGTATGTTAGTGGGTATATCTGGCTTTGGTATGCCTGTACGGAGTAAGTATACGTAATTTTGCCAACATAATTTTATCTGATAAATTAATTAAGTTGTTAAACAGAATTTTGTTTGTTTCTTTTAGTACTAAAATAAAATGACCTTCGAAAAATGGGTGTGTCGCTTTTGTGAAATATTGTTTTTTAATAGTCAGTCCTTCTTTTATGGTTACGCTGCGATAATAATGATGACGAAGGTATTGGAGATAATGTTGTTCGTTTTTTGTTTTTGTGATAACGATTGTTTTGCAGTTAATTTCTTTGATTTGTTTCATGGCTAGTGAGTGTTTTCTCTTTTGCAAAGGTAAAAGAAAAAAAGTTTATCAGATTTCGCATATTTACTATTTTTATTTTCTCTTTTATAATTAAAACAAACAAAGCAGAAGTAATGAAACCTAAACGAATTTGGCAAAGAAACAAACAAACAAACGAATCTACAACTGTCAGACGAAAGAGACTCTGTTGTAAATAAACTTTTGTTTCTGTTGTTGTGAAAGTGTGACGTTTTAAATATCCTTGTACGTTAGTGACGTTTGTGTGCTTGTTTTTTCAAGTCTTTTGTTGAACATATAGTATATAGTTTTAAAAAGGTGCTAATACATAAACCGTGACACATATTTACAATGGTGACAGTAGTGGTACAAGCATCATTTTATTAATTAAATCAGTTTAAACAAGTACTACTAACACTTCTACTATAGTCAGCAACAATATTTAAGGAGTCAACCAATCAACAATTTGCATTTTATCTTGAAAACACCTTCAACGTTGTCTTAACCAAAATTCATCGAAATAAAATTCAATAGATTTGTTTGTTTTATGATTGTGTATTGGTGTGATATATTACTGTATGAGTGTTTGTGTATAAAGGTGTTGAATTGATTTTTCTGTTTGTTATGATAGTACAACATTTTTTGTGAAATTTTTCCATACAACTGAACTCTGCAGGAAGCCAGTAAAGGAATGGCATACATAAACGACAAAAGAGTAGGAAGTAGGGAAAACAATCTTGCAAAATGGATTGAATTAAATAAAGTCAAAGTAATAAAATAAACAACAATCTTTTGGTGAAGTTTACTTTTATCGTCACCGTCAATACACACACCAACAATGTTTGCATTAATGCTTGTGTAAATGCCTGTATGTGTGTATGTACTTTTGTGTTGCTGTATTAAATTTAAATGGAACACACAAGTGAATTTCTTATTACATTTTATTATTTTTTCTCACAACTAGTCAATTGTTTTGCATTGTTTGTAGTTATTTTGTACGAAATTATGGTGTATTTTGCACACATACACAAACACACTTTAAATGTACAAAAATATATTTTTTTTCTGTTTTTTTGTGTGTTTTGTGTTTTTTATTTTTTATTTTTATATTTCTGACTGTGTTTCTGAGATGCTTATTACAAACATATGTATGTGATTGTTAGTGAGTTAGTTGTGTCAGTATTTGTTTAACTAAATATGTGTGTATGTGCGTGTGTGGTGATTATTTTGTTGTATGTATAGGTATTTGTTATTTTTTCTACTCCCAGCAGGCGTTTTCTTATTTTTTTTTTACATTTAACATTATTTTGATGTTTTTTTCCTTAACATTTTGCTTAAATTTAGAATTATTATTCTTTTTTTTATATCTTTTATAGTTGTTTAATATGTTGATAGTGTTCAAATTGTTTTGATTAAGATTAAATTTATTTTAAATTTTGATTAACTTTTTTTGTTTGATTAGAATTATTTTTTTTTTAAATTTTATAATGATTTGATTATATATTTCTTTTCTTTTTCATTTTTTTCTTCTACTTAATACTTTTGTATGAGAGTGTATTAAATTAGTTTTTTTCACTCGCGGTACAGGTTTCCCGAATTTTTTATCTACGCACACAGTACCCGTTGACGTTCTCGTTATGACTGATTTTCACCACACATGGCAAAAGCTGTTTCCTTAAAAATATCGAGTGAAGCGAGCGTATTGAGTATCGGGTTTAGCATGAAATTTTTTTCGTGTTTATAGTTTTTGTTTTTTTTTTAATTTTTTTTTGCCTTTTGCAGTTTGTTAGGATTTTGTCTTAAATAAAATAATAAGAACATCACCCAATAGCAGTAGAATGAGTTGAGTAAGTGTTTTTTTAAATTCTCTTTCACTCTCTCTCTCTTATATTTTATCCTGTAAATACTGTTTTCGCTTTGCTTTCGATATGAACTTCGGGTGGAGCTTTTTTTTGCTGGTAGAGTAGTGTAGTGTAATGTATAGATTGCGCATGTTAAGAGTACAAAAGTCAACTGTTTACAGTTGCGAGTTATTGCAAAAACTTTTAAATGGTGCGTATTTATTTGTGTGATTGTTTTTTGTTTTCTTACATTGGAAAAGCTATTAATGCAAATTTCTCTTAGGGTTTTCTTTACTTTCAACAAAGAATTAGTAAACTGTATGTAAAAGCTATTTATAAAACGTTAATGTAAAAGACATATCAAAAAGTTGAAAGCGAGGAACAGGTTAAACAACTTAAAAAATTTAATATAAAGACGAAGAAAGAGAAAATATGTTGAGCCTCTCTTAATTTTTTTTATTACACTTTACTGCAACCTTATGATTTTCTGAGCATTACTTGGAGATTTTATTGTGCAAATATTTAGTGTATATGTATAAAATGGTTTTGTATTTTTCCTGTGTTTCATCTCTTAAAACTCAATTTTAATAATTGATTTACAAAAGCATTTTGTTTTTGCAATTTTTATTCACATGATCCCATAATAAATTGGGTCTTGTTATGAGTGCAAGGACTTTTAGTTTTTTCTTCTTCTTATTGTACTCCAAACAAATTGTGACGTCAGCATTTTAAATAAATTTATGTCTGCCAAAATAAAAAACCTCAAGAAAAAGTGATAATAAACCAAAGAGCAAAATAAAACACTCACACCTACAAACACACACACACATTTATATAGTTAGAAGACACATGTTTAAACTAACGAATGATTTTTTTAAATATATGCGAATTTATTTATGGATGATAAAAGTGTAAATGTATATTCATATATGTAATTCTATGTTCATACATATGTATGAATAGAAAAAAAGTCTGTGAATATAAAATTTAAAACAGGAGACATCCTGAGTAGACACACTCATTTCAGTGTCTGTGAAATGTTCTTCATGCCAATATGAAATATTGATTGATAGCATGCAACAGAGATTATTTAATCAGAGATTTTTGTCAAACTAAGATTGCTGTCATGAATGCCACTATTATTGCTATTGCTATTATTGTTGTTCTCATAATATGTAGTTGAAAAAGTTGTTGTAGCTGTCGTCTTTTGGTTTATTTATTTATTTATTTGTGTTCTTCACCACTTGTACGATTGTACGAGTGGCAAAAATGCTTTTCGATACACACGCAAACAAGCATCCTTTTATAGCGTCATATACACATACATATGTATGTATATATGTACATATGTACATATTTTTGTTAAATGTAACATTATTTTCATTACTTACACTCATTTGTACACAATAATGCAAAATGTAGAGGAGAAATAATAAAAAGCTTTAGATATTTGTATGAGTGATTTTGAACACAGAGCCACACATAAGTTTACATATATTTTATGGGTCAAAGCTTTGTTGTTGAGCAACGGGTAAGAGAACTAAGAAAAAAATAAAAATAAAACAGAAACAACAAGATGAAGAAATAAATAAATTTTGGTTGTTGTATGTTTATTTTTGTTGTAATTGTGCATTAAAGCATTTCATATTGTGCATGTATTTTACAATTGTGTCTCAACATGAAAAAAATTGCATTCAACATATGCATACATGTATGCATATGGCTAAATATGCATGCATGAGTGTTTTTATTTTTCAGCACACCAAAAACATGCAAATACAAAGCAGAGCAAGTGTGATATTCATGTGTTTTTAATTTTTACAAGTTTTCAGAAGCATAAACAAAATATTAACACCATTCTTTTCTTTAACGCTTCGCTACGTTCCTTACTTATTTAAATGCAATAGTAGTAAGTGCAGTTGTTGTTTTTTTTGGTTATTTTTGTTGTCCACAAGTAATGACAGCAAGTCAGTCAACACTAAGTCAAGAGTCATTCATTTTCATCTAAATCAACAAACACAACACAGCACGACACAATGTAAATTGATAAAAAGGGTAAAAAATGAAGAAAAAAACAAAAAAAACAAATTGAAAAAAGCTCTTAAGGCATTTAGCTTGCTAACAACAAGGTATTTTTTTCTCCGTTCTATATGTTGGAGATTTTTTGTGAACATATTAAGTTACGTCAGTAGTTTTAACACCTTGTAAAATCAGCAAAAAATTAGACAGGGATAGAAGCACATACCGCTCATACTCACACTTACAAAATGCTTAAAGCAAAGCAAAGTTTGCAAATACGGTTTAAAGTCAGTCAGTCAGTTGGTCCAGTTAACACCAACTGGTCTGTATATTTTTAAATTGTTTAGATGTGGTAGGGTGGGTGGCATTTTATAATTGCATGAGAAGAATGCGTACACACAATTGTAGATTATCTGTGGATGTAAGTAAATACATGCAAAACAATTGCCGACTCAAGAAAAGAAGCGCTAAAATTATGTATGTATATGTACACACCTTTGCACATACATACATTCATATGTAGATGCATACAGTAAGCCATAACATTTCGCATCATGTGATACGCATATTTTGTTTTTTTGTTTTTACCGAACAACAAAGCACACACAACCAAATGTTGGCATAAGCATTAAAATTCATATGAATATTTAGTATTTGTTGGCTGTATTTTTAAGAGAATATTTAAGAGAAACTAGTGATGTATGCATATAGTTGGTATACTAATACTGCTACTGATACAATTTCTGTTGCCGCTATTGCGGCTATTGTAATGTATGCGTATATGCGTTTATATGTCAGTGGCGCTCTGTGCGACGTTCGCTTTATAACACTTCATATTATATGTTGGTGTATGTAAATTGATTTGTAGCAATTACTAATATGTATTTGAATACCTATGTATATATAAACATACACACACACATCCATATGTATGTAAGCATACATGAATATATGTGTGTATGTATATATATGCAATTATTTATGCATAAATATTTAGCATTTATATGTAAAAATTGAAAAATATACGCAATCACAGTTGTTTGAACATTTTATACAAGTACTAAAACATGTGCGGCCCTCTGTTCCCGATTGGAACCACAGAAAACAATATACATACAAACATACATACATACATAAATATGTATATCCCAGCAAAAAATTAATGGAATTTTGTAAGTAGTACATAAGGTTGATTCTATATCAAATCAATCAAGGGGTGTATTTTACATCCTCCTCATCAAGTGATTTTTCGTATAATTACAGTTTAAGGAGCTAATACACGGCACGTTTTTTACATCTGACTTGTCACTCCACTGCTCCACTGCTATTACAAACATGTTGTGTGTTACCTTTAAAACATTACTTCTTTAAAAAAATATGTGTTGAGACATCTGACAAAATTTTAATTAGAGTGCGCTCTATTTTCTTCCGTCAAAACATCTGACATCAGCCGTTGGCAGAAATCTCTGCTGCTGCAAAGCTGTCAGCGTAAAAGTACAATTTTGACAGACATGTAGATTAACATATGTCTCACAAATTTTAAAGCCAGATGTAAAAACTATGCCGTGTATTATAGCCTTTATCAGAATAAAGAAAAATTCGACGTTTAAGGTCACTGGCTCATCTGGATGTAAATACGAAAAAAACTTTAAAGATTTAGAAAGGTTTACTTATTTAATTGTAATTTTCTGGAAAAAATATTAAAATTACGAAATTCAGCATGGTTGCATTTGATAGGTTACCATATTGCCTTTGATTTGATATACAACTAGATTTTTTTCTTGTCACGGCAATATTTGGCAGAAAGTGATGAATTTTCTTATTGTTTTATTATTTAAGCAATGCAGAATGAGCTAAATTGTTAAGTGCTTACACATCTCTTTATTGCAGAGCATAATAAAATTCGCTACTATATGGCAGTGAGTAAAAGTTAAAAATTTAATCAAGACTAACGAAAATGAACGACGTCATATTTACTACATTTTACTAAATATTTTCTGAAAATGCAAACAAATATCATGCCATACGTAGGCACGTTTATAAGTCATATAACCTTGACATTTTCTAACAAATCCGAAGTTTTGCTGGGAAACGAATACATATGTGCATATGTATGAACATATGTTTCTCTGTTTTATTCCAAAAATTGTTTATTCTCAACTCAATAACAACTGTCTGAGTACTGAATACAGTGATATTTACATTTAAATAATTTTTATTTGTTTTGAATAACAGAGTAGAAATTATTAGAAAATTCAATTTTTGTAATTTATTCACAAAATGTGTTTATATTTTTATTAAAAAACTTTTACAAATGTTAAATGGTTTAAAATGCTTGTACCTTTTTTTTAATTCCACTAAGGAAGATTAAGAAAAATATTTGTTTTAACTACAAAATAAAATATAAAACACAGACATAAATAAAATCCTTTTTTTTCTTAAAAACGGATCAAATTGAGGAGACTTAATTTGTTATTAATTTATTTACGTCAAAAAAAAAAAAATATATATATATATACTAGAAGAAGCCTGAGCATTTTGCTGGCAACAACACATTTTCATAGCATTTATTTGTAGGTAGATTTGATTATCATCGACCATGATTCCTATGAGGTTAGTTATCATACCCCCTCCATCCTACGATCATGCTATTTTTACTTTAATTGCAAAAATTGTTGTCTAAAGTAGTTTGTACTAAGCTTAAATCAAATAAAGATTACAGTTATTCAAGCTTATCTTGCCCCCTTTTCTAAGCCTATCGATTTTGAGCCCGAAAAACTTTACTGATATCGCAGTCAATCATAAAGAATTTAAGTCCTATAACAATTATAGTTCTGTAGATATGCCATACATTTTTTTTGTTTATATGGAAAATGCCACGCCCTCTCATTTGATCTAATCCAGTCATTTGAATTAATTCAACAATTTTTATTAGAAAGTCCAATACCGGGATTAAAAACTATAACATTTATAGTTTCTGAAAAATGGCATAAAATGAGGTTTTTGAATGGGAGTAGACAGACCTTCCCCTACTCCGATAGTATCTTTTGTTGGCAGGAATAAGACAAATTATATAAAAGCAAAACACACAAAGTTTTTAGATTATAGATGTAATAGCTTTCTAGATAAGTATAAAATAAAATATACTTCATTGATATTAAAAGTGCCACGCCCACTTCAAATTATAAGAATAAATGTGAATAAAAATCATTAATGAGTTTCACAGATAAAACCAAATACAGCCGTTTTCCGATTATGAGATTAGATATGAACAACATTTCATTTTTATTTATATAGAAGAGGATACAAAGAAATAAAGGAAAAAAGCCAAATCGGTTTCCATAAAAACTTAAATTGAATTACTACAAATATTAAAACGAATTACACAAATCAGTCAAACCATTCTGCAAGTTTGTATAAATACAAAATTGGGCGTACAAATTGGTGAATGAGTGCAGCTGTTCTTAAGCGTTTAGAAATTACAATACTGGTATTTTTTATTTAACATCAGTACTATAGAGTAAAAATAAAGCAAAAAACACAAAGAGTCATATACTTATTTAGTGAGAGACAATATGTGATAATGCTTCAGTGTATTCGAAATAATTGTATTTTCATTTAAAGATATCTCTAGTTTAACATTTTAATTGGTTTGGTTTATTAAAAAAAATTTTACATTACGATGTGTCTGTTTGTTATACATTGCCTAAGTATGCGTAATTATATAGCAACAGGATTGACACATATTTCAAAACTAACGTAACATAATATGAACATGAAAAAACATGAATATTATCATTAACAAAACTAGCACACATACATATGTTTTTTTTTTCTATGGCCATAAGAAAAAGTCAGATTTTTTAGCCTTTGTATATGCTGTATCGTATAACAGTTATAATCCTCTATTATTATAAGGGGAAATTAATGAATGTGACTGTGCAGTGCTTTGTCGTGAAACAACTTTGTAACTTAAATTTTGTATTAATTTAAAGTTTTCAAAAGTTTTTTCATTTTCATTTAAGTATTTTCATATCAGTGTAAAATATTGAAACAATTTTTATTCGCTTTAACACCAGTGGCAATTTAAGTTATGCATTTCTTTTTTAATTTCTGCAAAAATTACTTGTTTAATTTATATAAATCCTAGATACTTATAAGTATGTGTATACATTAAAACTGTTCTGTATAACTGCCATTTATACGATATCTGAAATTGCCTAAAAATAGCCCAATGAATTAGTCCAAAAAAATAAAAATAATAATAATACAAAACAGGAATATATTTACGTATGTATGTAGGTTTTGCAAAGAAAAATACATTTTTAGTTTTATTAAAAGAGTTTTGTTTCCTGTACTCTTGGATGCCGGATGGCTTTCAGACATGTTTGATACACAAGATTGTTATTTATAGTTTCGAATGAAGAAACAATCGTTACGTTTTCATTAACGCTTTTTTCCACAAATTTATTTAAGTAATCACAAGTGTGAAAGAAGTTAACTGCCACATTTCTGTTTCATGTAACCGGCATTTTTAGTTCACTTTTTATTTTTCGTTTGGTCATCTTAATAAACAATTTTCAAAAGTTTAAGTGTGGTTTTAACTTTTTCTAAAAAGTATGAAAAGAAAGTTTACTTATGAGTTTGAGTTTTCACATAAACTGGCTAACAATCAAGTATTAATTTTGCACTTGGAAAATACATTTATAAAATGTTAATATTTAAAAAAAAAGAAAACTAAACAAAACAATATAATAATAATAATAACAATAATAATAATAATAGTTTTCTTTTAATCTTTTAATTTTCAAAAGTAAGTAAATTAGCAGTTAATTATTTAACAACTGACACCAGGATCTAAACAAACGGTTCCAAAATGGACTGTGGGGGTTGATCCAGGTTCTCTGTTGTATTTTGGTCCGCTAAGTGACGTTTTTATAGTTTTGGGTCCCTAGGAGCCACTGTGGTAATGATCGGGCAGATGATTTATCAGGAGGAGAACTGATTTGTTTATCCTAATGAAAATGCAGTCGCAATATTTTTGGGTACTTTTAAAAGCAAGATGCCCAGACAGGTCTAAAGATATTTAGAGGGTACTGGCAGTATTAACGGTATTAATGGATGCAAGCCGACTCGGACTATCCTCGAATGAGAAGCAGAAATCGAATTTCCACCTTCTCTGCGAATATCCTATTCTCGCAGAGAAGAGCCACAAAATCTAGGGCAAACATATACTGGGTAAGTTCTATGAGACATCTGAGGTCAAACTGAACAATTTCCTGAGGTATGTAACGGATACGGGGTGGAATTAGTACCCCTTCCTTTTTCTCCTCTTATCTGGCGTGTGATGTGGTCTTGTAAAATCTGTGTTGACAGTTCGCATGCAGTGAACTACTACGATAGCCAACCAACCGAAGTTTTAAACCCATTTCAAAACTTTGATTAATTTTGACAATACAACTTGGTATTATATTTACCTGATGAATTCAATTATTGCATATAAGTTTATTATGAAAACGTATTTTCATTCTCAATCTACGATTAAAGAAACGAATAAATTTTGATTTTATTATACATATACATCCAAATATAGCGTTATGTTAATTGCAACATATTGCTTTATATAAAATTTAATATTTGTTTCAACAACTTGTACTTTTTATTAAAAATTATTTTGTTTAACTTGTAGCATGTGTTTGCATTTCCTTTCCTTTTGCCCCTATCTGTGTGTATGTATGTTCTCGTATATGTGTGTGTAGGTATTTGATTATCTATTTTCTGAATATTTTTAATATTTGTTTTCTTTGTTTTTCTTGTTGTGTTTACATCCTTAGTTAATACATACAATCACAAACATTCGTATTTTTTTAATATCAATTTAGCTAAAGTTCAAAGATGAGTGCCATAAGAGTCAGTGCATATACTTTACATTACAAAAACAGCAAAAACTCATCGTCGACGAAACAAAAAGAAAATAACGAATTACGGTTTATGAAGAAAATCAAAAAAAAGACGAATAAAATTTATGAGAAATTTCAGAAAAAAAAAATGAAAAAAATCTCTAACACGATGATGAGGTAAACGAAAGAATTGTAACGTAAAAGTATTACGACGAAAAATACTACGAGGCTAATGATTACGACGATGATGATGATAATGATGTTGATGATGATGGAGACGAGGATAAAGTATTACTTGTGTGAATTGTATACATGAAACTGTAAGCTGTAATCTGCTGATAGTTTGACATTTAATTTATACGGTGCTTGTATGTATGTATGTATGTTTGCCCCCCATGAGGCCAATGCATCAACTTGTCAGCAATTGTGATGACTTTGATGAAACTCTTGCCTTTTTTTTAACAGGCAACCCATCGAACCAACTAGTTTTATATTTGCGAGAAGTTTGTTCAGTTTGCTTTTCATCTTGGCATATTTGTTAAAGCCTTGCTAACAAATAAAAAAAAAATACTATTGTTTGTGTTGAAATTGATATGAATATACATATGTATATATGTATATATATGAAAAAGTGGGTTAAACAAATTGAAGGCTAAAAAACTAACTAAGAAATGAAATGAGCACTGGTCGCATCAAATATCAAGAGAAAACAAAAAATAGACGCAAGAAAGACAATTTTAATAATAGACCAATATTGTTTGTTTGATGAGCCATGTTTTCTAATTGAATATTCGACGACTACGATCTACTTGTCAAACGTATTTGACATTTCCAATATGACATGCGAAATCTATTTTATAGTCTTTGATATTGTGAATGCAAGCAAGTAAGCGCAGACAATTTATGGTTAAATTCTATTCTTATATTTTTGTTTGAACTTTACACAATTACTTATTACAACTGTATAACACGAACACGAACTCAAATAAATACACACACTTATATTTGTTTGTCTACTTATACTTTGATATACTTTACCGCGTAATTGATGACATTTGTAATGCAAACATAATTGTGTAAATTTATTTGTAATTCAAATGTGCAGTGTCAATTTGTTTAAATCTGTTTCTACTACTGCGCTCTTTAAATTGTCACAAATGTTCTAGCCAGTTTGTTTCATTATTTATTTGATGTTAGTGCAAATCGATGACTGATATAAGATAACTTTGTGTAGATCAATATTTGAAAGGTGAAATAAGTAACACATATGGTCGGACTTTATTTTGGTTTCTTATTAAAGGAACAGACTAAAAGAATTCAAATATTTTACTGAAGTATTATTAAAGTGGAGTCGTTTTTAATTGATTTGAATATGTAACTTAATTTGATTTATAAGAAGAGCACAAACAGTTTTTACTTGTTAAGAAATTAACTTAAAGTAAATATATTTAATTAAATGAGAATTAAAATCACTCAAATAAAAAACTATTTGTTTTGCAAATGCAAATACAAATACAATAGAAATATAATACTAAGATTAAGTAAGTTAAATGAATTTAGAGGTTTATTTTTGTTTTTATCGTACTTCAATTTTGAAATATGATTTCGATTAAATTTAGGCATTTAATGTATGTAAAATGTATGTAAAATATGTATATTGAAAATATGCTTCATAAAGCACTAGAACTAGTTCAAAGGTTGTCCAAATGTATGTAAAAAATATGGTTGACTTGACATTTCAAAGCATTGGGGATGGACCCTACGACACATTGAATTTTTCTTAAACTACTCTATTGTTGGAAAATTACTAAAAAATATAGGACCAGGTCGGAACTAGTCTATTTCAGCACAAAGTAGTCGCATATTATCTTGTGTTAAGTAGTTGTCGCATAATATTTCTGTGGCTTGGAGCTAAAAGGGCCAGTGTCACTTTTTTGCTCTTTTGAGTTAGTCATTGCATTATATTTGTTTTCTTGAACCCAGAACAGCTTCATAAATAAAATGCTGGCCAATGTCACTATGAAAGCACCTATAAAAGTTAAAGTTCAATTCCAATTTTCTCAAAAGTAAATATTTTGACATTGGCCCTTTTAGCTTCAAGTCACAGATTTATAGTTCGGTTTTAGTGAAAAAAATGGATTTTTGACAAAATCATATTTTTGAAATAAAAAGCTCATCACGACATATTATTTAAATTAGTCGAAAGAACTAAACATTTTATGGACCACAGAAGGGTGAGTAATACCGAATACGAAGAAAATACTGTTTATGAAAATTATACCAAACAAATGTTAATAATTAAATCTATTTTCTAATAAATATAATTCAGAAACTTAGTGCTATTTATTTGCTATTTATGAAAAAATTCTTCATTTGCAGATCTTTTTGGGCAAACATTTTTTTAAATTTTGCTTTTATTTGTTTTAAATACCTTTAATTCAAATTTAAGATTCTAGAATTTTATTAAATTTCTTATATTTGCACGTATTTGTATAATTGTATATGTGATAGAAAGTAAATAAATATATGTGATAACAAGTAAATGTTATTTTAAACGAATTAGAAATGTGAATAGAAAATCCTTATTTTATATACTTACAAAGACATGCATGTGTATTTATAAAAAGTGTATGTTAAATTAATTGTATGCTTTGTTGTTCTTATTGTTGTATTATTGTTATTATTGAAATTACTAATTCTGTTTAAATTGAAGCAATTGGAATGTATGTTTGTATGTTTGAAAATTCATATGTATAAATTCTGTACTGCAACACAATCACATCACATTTAATGTACGTGTTTTATACGGACGGACGGACAGATGGACAGTTTTTATAATTATGTACGTGCTAATGATTTGCCATGGTAAAGCAATTTCGATAAAATCGAAATGATATGATGCGAAATAATTTTAATTACATTTCACAATCTGGACAGAAAGCCTTAATGCAACATCATAGAGTACTACGAACAGTAAATACAACAGACAGGCCATGTGCATGGAATCAATAATCAGCACCTGTAAAATTGTCATTAACTATCTAGCAGATACAGTTTCTATTAATCGACATCTAAGCAAAAAAAAATAAAATTATCTCTTAATAAAAAGCAGGACCATGGAAATTAATACTGTAGCAGAACAATTTATAAATTGACTTTTAATTGTGTGCTCTTCTTCTATTGATGGTTGGCATTGTACAAATTTAGACATTAAAATAAAGAAAAATAAAAAACATGTCTTATCACAGAAAACTTTAATTATATTTTAATGGATCTTAATTCATTAACAAGAAGGAGCAAGAGCAATCATAGAATTTTTAAACTATTTTATACATATACATCTGTACGTACCCTGCAGAAAATGTCTATAGTAAAACAGAACTGAACTACAGACCAATTATACCCCAGAAAATGTTCTTTACAATAGACATTTAAAATATGCTTCTCATTGACAGTCCACTAGTGATGGTAGAACTACTGACTAGGTAGTTCTAATAGGATTATATGGCGACAGTGTATCATCTTAAATAATAATAATAATAATTTTTTAAATTTGTAACCTTTTCTGTTTGTTATTTTAAAGTGTCAAAAGTGAAGACATCACCAAAAAGTCACCAAAATAGTCGCCAAAAAAAGCTGACTTGAAGACACTTGTCCCCAGGCTCCTGCAGGGTACATTGTTTATATGTATGTAACATACACACAAATACATTCCGAAAAATGTTTTTGTCTTTAGTGCATTTTGGATAATTTTCGAAATAAGAAAACTATTACAATTTGTACTTGCCATCGTATATTCAAGTTGTTAAACTTTCTTTTATTAACACTTTGGACCATGTACATATACATGCATATGCACCTAAATTACGGCCAAAAAGATTTTTTTGTTTCTTATAATTGAAATTTTATTTTTTTTGTCAATATTGTCAATGGTTTTTTCTCTTTATTTTTCTACTTTGCCGATTTTGATTGTGTTTTATTGAGGCTGTTTGTTCTTTCTTTTTTTTCTTGTACTTGTGAAATGGGTCAGTCTATATTATAACCTTAGGACAATGGATACAATGCAAAAAAGTCAACATTTAAATTAAGAAAATATTGCTAAAAGTTCAAAGTACAAAACATGGTTTGAATTTATTAGTTTCTGTTTCTTATATCTTATTGCTAATGCATGCAACAAAGTTGTACGTGTTAAATTTATACAATACTAGCCAATCCCGGCGCGCGTTGCTACGCCCCTTCATGAATTTTAATCGCATTCTAAATTTTAATCGAATGTCAAGTGCAAGGCTAAAAACTATAACTTTCTTTATGAGCGTGGCACTGCCCACTTTTCTAATTACGAAACTGTATAGTCATGACAGCTCAATAAGTGTACAAAGTCTCAGAAAATCGGTCCAGTGCAAGTATCTCAAAATGATACCTTCTTTTAATGGGCGTGGCTCTGCCCACTTTTCTAATGACGAAAGTGTAAAGTCATGACAGCTCAGTATGTTTGCAAAGTTTCAGAAAATTCGGTCCAGTGCAAGTAGTTAAAACTGATAACTAAATTCTTATGGGCGTGGCCCCGCCCACTTTTCAATCACGAAATTATAAAGCCTTGACAGCTTAATATGTGTGCAAAGTTTCAGAAAAATCGGTCCAGTGCAAGTACCACAAAATTAAAACTTTTTTAGGGGCGTGGCCCCGCCCACTTTTCTTATCACGAAATTATTTAGTCATGACAGCTCGATATGTGTGCAAAGTTTCAGAAAAATCGGTCAAGTGCAAGTAGCTAAAACTGATAACTAATTTTTTATGGGCGTGGCTCCGCCCACTTTTTTTCACCCATAAACACTCCCTGGTATGTGTACAACAACTTACCAAAGTTTGAGCCCGATCGGTTTTACAGTTTCGGAGTCAATAGCTAAAACACACACATACACACAGAGTTTCACTTTTATATATATAGATGTACACATGTTTCCGTATACATGTTTATTTATGTAAATGTATTTGTAAATTATATCAATTCAGGCAAATTTTTTTAAACAAACATAAGATTTGTATTTATTTTTCTGCTTAATAAAAAAGTAATTATTTTAAATTAAAAATTCGTTTACGATTTATTAAGATAAAAAATATGAGTCAATTCGACACCAATTGCACTCAAAAACTATATTGATTGTGTTATGAATGAATGAATGAATAAATGAATAACGAAAATTTATTTTTTTTGCGTAAATTTACGGTATCATTTGCTTAAACCCCTTAATAGTTCAAAAGTTCAAGAAAAATATTTAAATGAAGGCTTGAAATTTTTTTAAAAATAACGAATTAAATTTGAAATGTTTTTTTTATAATTTTCATGCAAGACAAAATTTTGCAAAAATGCTGAATGATGTTAGACAGAACTTACGATCTATTTTCGTTTAAACTTATGCTTAATTACTTTATTAATTTCAAAAACCGTTTAATATTTTTTTTTTATCCATCACTGTGACGAGAAGTAGGTTTATTGGGAACCTGTTACGAGTGTTAGATTAAAAATTCTTTGCTTTTATATTTAGCACCAAATCAGTTTTGTAACTTATAACTCAAAATCGGCTAAAAGGATTTCAGTGAAATTTAGGAAACAGATTCTTAGTTAACGACCTGGGAGAAGACATGATCAGATGTTGACAAAACGAATATAAAACTATTTGAAAATTTCAGAAAACTAAAATAAAAATTAGAAAAACTTTCTATTATATTTTTCTTTGAAAATTTTTTTTTTTAAATTAAAATTTTATATTTGTGTTCCAAAGAGAGATACTGACCATGTTTAGGCCAACAGATCTCATAATGGAACATATTCCCAAAGGTAAGAGGCTCTCAAGACCTTGAAAGTTAAATGTGTCAAATCTATTTAGTCTGGTTAGGGACTGATAGAATTATGAACTTCTTCAACATTAGATTGTATTGGGTACCAAGTCATTGTGCTGTTGTCGGTATTGAAACTACAAACGAGCTTGCGTGCGTGGGTTAGCACTAGGGTCGACATTTAAAGGGGGCATAGTAAGGCCACCGATGATTCACTATATTGGCCAATTTTGGCCATGGATGTCAGACATTACTGATATGGTATCGAGAAACAGAAGGCTCTATAGACTGTCAAGGGCTTTATGGCCAAAGTGTAATTCCGCGGGGCCGGGATGAGTGTGAATGAGGAGGAGATAGAAACGCTAGAGCATATTATCTGTCACTGCGCCCGAGACAACAGAGTCATAGGATAAGGTGATTATATAAGCTATCCCACGATGAGTTGAGAGATGTCTCGGAATGAAAACTAGGGAATATCATTTGATTTAGTGGTTAGTTAATAAATAATAAAAGCTTGATAGGACTGTTTTCGAAACATTTTTATTTTATTACTTCTTAGATATTTCTTTCTTTGGTTAACCCTATTTCTAATACTTATTCATTCATTTAAAAATTGGTTTCTTATACTTAAATCATACAAAAACTGCATGTATTTATGCACATTTGTTACTTCAATCAAATTATTTATTTATTTTTAATTTTTTAACCATATTATGTTGCTATTTTATTTTTATTTATTAAAAATCACTTTCGTGTACATTTTATTTTATCTCGTGTTTTTTGTGCACACAATTCATTGGCAACAACAACAACAACATGTATCAATAATCCAATAAAAACGACTCAGTAAATTCAAAATTCTATTATAAACACACATATACATATACATTTACACTACACTAAATCTACATCTACACTAAAATATACTACTATATAACTAATATTGAATAACAAAATGTTTTAAGGTATCAAAATAATAAAATAACATTTTAACAACACACAATCATCAATAATGATTGAAAAAAAAAACTTTTATTGTTAATTGAAATTTAAATATTTCATGTCAAATCATAAAAAATTTTAATAACAACTGAATTATGAAAAAACGAAGCCACTCAAAATCAAAACCACATTTTTGTGTGCGAATAAGAAGCACACGCACACTTATCCAAAAACTGTAAATTTTTCTTTCCATTTCACTCCTTACACATGTAATACTTTATGCCAGTTTATTATCCCAGTTTTAAAAGAAATATTATCTTTTATATAAATACATACACAGTTTGTTTCTTTGTGCTATTTTAAGTTTTGCACACAGATATCTGTGTACGAGTGATTGTGTATTCTGTAGGTGTGACTAAATGTTTGTATGTATGTTCGTTAAATGTTTATAATAATATTAAAATGAAAAATCACTTTTCATTTCTTTTAGTTTTAATTTTTATTTTTTAAACGGTGGCAAGTGACAAATGAACAACAAAACACAATCACTTATTTCCATTAAGCCATTTCCTTTCATGTTCCGCTTGTCTTTATTTTTTAAAAATTATATTTCATAACAGTAGTTAAATGCTATATCTGATTATACCCCTTGCCATGATTGGCAAGGATATGCATATGTTTGTCACTACGTTTGCAATTACTACAAAATTCATTTGTAATCACTTTAAGTGAATATGATTTAACGATGTGCGTGTGTTGTTGGTTTAAATAAGAATTTTGGCGCTTATAGGGCTGCAATATTACAAACTATTTATGTCTACGTTTTTTCTTATAAATTGCTGGCACCAAAAATCAAGTTTGTTTAGCTTCTAAATCACTAATTAATTTTTTACTTATATGTGCGGAAAAATATACCTGTAGTGTTGTTTGTTTTGTTTGGTCAATACGATTCATAAACTAAAATTGTAAAACGCCAAGATGTATGAAATCAAATTATTTTTATTAAAAAGCAAAATTTATTGTTGTATAGATTTGTTACAGATAAATTTCAGCTAATTAAAAGAAGCTAGTTTAACTTTGTTTTTTGTCTCTATATTTAAAATAATAATTTAAATTATTTAGCCTTCGAATAAGTTTTGTAATAGCCAAATGAACTACTGGTTTTGAAAAAGATATCTTTGAGCCTTATTTCTAAATTATCAGCGATAGTTTTGTTTTATTAAATAATAAGTAATTATCAAAACTTTTTAGTTAGCTTAGTTCAATTGAGTGAGTATATACACAATCTACTCTGAGTAATTTATAAAAAATTATCATCAATGAAATTAGTCACCTGTTTCTTAAATAATACTACATTTACACCTGAGCGAAATCTAGTAGATTTGATTTAAAATCTTTATTGAAATCTAAACCGTTTACACCACTATTTTTTTTGACATTGTGCAAGATTTTGTTTTCAAAACAATATATTTATTTACAAGGTGGTCTGTGAAGTTCACTACGCTTTACTTCTCCAAAATTCAAACTCTATATAAAAAAAAATGTAAACAATAAAGTACTTGTGCGATTGCAACCACCTTATATATTATGATTGAATTTTTAAATTTTAATAAAAACCACAGTTGCATCACGAAGTAGTACTAGTTTTAAGTAGATTTTGCCAAAATCTAGTGGCGAAGTAGATTTAGTTCTGTATGGGAAATCTGGTAAAAATTAACAAGATTTCGTTCAAAATCCCGTAAGTACTAGATTTGTTGTAGGTGTAAATGTAGTATAAGAAGTGAAATTTTTGTACCCATGAAATTTTCATTCGTCTCGAAGTAATAATTGTCATTTAGCTGCATTATTTTTGACAGCATCTTAGATGATGATTACATTTTAACAGAGTTAATTGTATTTTACTTGTAAAGCTCTTTCAATTGATATCAATATTGATGGAATTGAGAAAAAAATTATCCGCCATTTGTTTTAGAAGGTCATATTGGATTTTAACTTTTTTATAGTTAAGTGCAATCTACCCTTTCATTTAATACCAATATTGTGGGAATTGAAGGGCGTAAAGTCATAATTACTTTATGCGTCCAATATATCGGGCACTTTATTTCAGACGCCCTCTTGGAATTTATTTTTTCAAATTTTACTGTATTTTACTTGCATTTTATACTCCTATAGAGTTGAAGGAGGTATATTTCTAAATATTGGGTTTGACCTATTTATGAATTTATTATACGTTATTTTAAGGTGTCGACCATTATGGTTTAAAAGTTTTATTATAATGTTATATATTTTGCTAGTCAAGCCCTTTATTTTGATACACATATTTTCTGCTCTCTGCTGACCAGAAGCTAAAAGCGAAATTTTGCTTGTAGATTTTAGAAAAAACACCAAAGTATTTGTATTTTCATGCTTATATCTCAGTTAGTTTTTAGCCGATTTGACATTTTTTTTAGAAATAAGTTTAAGGACTACGGCTTATATTTTGGTTTCAAAATTAATAAGGAACTCTTGATATATTATATAAAACAACAAATAAATCAATAATTAAATAAATAAATATATTAATGAACAAATAAATATATAATTTTTAAAAATTATTTTTGCTTATAACTCTGCAAATATTCCCAGAATCATGTCATATCAACAAAATAGTAGTAGCGGGTTATAAAAAAGAAGCGAAAACTTCTGTAGAGAATTTATTCACGATTGGTATTTTAAAAAAATATTTTGGGGGAAAAATATTCACAAAATGTTCATAAAAATTACACTACCTTGATTTAGGTGACAGCTTTTAAGATTTTGGTGGATTTCCCTTAACACTTTAATGGAATATTTTTTTAAACGTTAAATAATGAAAATTGTAGAGTATTGATTTTGTACTAAATCAATTTAGCACATGCTAAACATTATTATATTAAATAGAATTGTAATTTAACGTGCTCTACAACATATAACAACTGTCGTCAGCTGAAATCAAATTAAACATCAAACGATCTTTAAAGCGACAATCTTTCTTTGCTATACCTCAAGATAAACAACTTGTACACACACACACACATAAAAATGTGTAAAACTGCACATACATGTATACACCCATTAAAATAGACATGAAACCAAATGAAACGCTTCAACCTTAAATTAACATTTCTTTAGAGACTTCAGACAGTTTTATTCCTTTACCTTTATTATCGTTGTAAACTTAAAAGAAGGCTGAAAACGAATATTTAAATTAAAATTACATCTATACAAGTTAATGAATGAACGAACGACTAAATTTATTGACGAATTTTAAATGAATATAAGTCATGTGTAATATAAAACCACATGAATGTACATGAAAATCAATAGATGTGAAAAAGAGGAAACTAGAGAAAGTGGTAGACTGAAAGGGATACACTGATATTATTGTAGTTGTGAGAAAATATCAAAATACATTTGCAATCGCCACAAAGATATCTGAGAAGTCTTTTGTTTTTAGAATATTTTATATGTTTGTGGAATTTTGACAAAACCTTTTAAGTAAAATTTTCAAGTTTCCAAATCATAAAATTAAAATCTTCAAGCTGCTTTATTTGTGTCTTTTTAAATGTAATAGTTTAGGGGATATTATCTATCACTTTAGGTTTAACGGTTTGAGGTTTACGTAAAGCACACCCTATCCGCTTGCATTTACGTCTTTGTATTTCGATTTCAGAGTTAAGGATTTCTGTTTCTTATCCGTACAAGACAACTTACTAATCATTTTAAAAAGAAGCCATAAGACATATTTTTAAAATTATATTTGTTTCTATCCTGAAAAATTTTAAAATTGAATTGATTTTTCTTTTGTTAAAAGTCCATAGTTTACAAAATATAAATTCACAAATACTAATGCGAGTCTTGCTATGAATTAAACGTAAAATTTAATTAACTATTTGTTTCTTTTTAATATAATAGTTTGTATTTTATAATTCGTAGCATGGAGCGGAATTTTTTTTTAACTGTAGACTTTTGATTATTTAATTAAATTTTTAATTAAACTTTTAAATTTTACAGGAAGGGAAAGAAAACAATAATCAGAAATTTAAAATAAATTAGTTATTTTATTTACATGACAATTTTGATATTTTAATGAAAGAATAACGCCGATTAGTTTAAACAAGGCGCAACAAAGGTTTTTCTTTTACAATTTAAAATTAAAAATTTTTTATCTCGACTTAAGCTGTTTCTTAAAAACCACATTTACTATTTAAAAAATGTTATTTATTCGCTATTTATTGTTACGAGCCATTTCAAACCATCTCATGCAGGACAATAATATGGATACTAAGCAAAAGACAGCTTGTAATTTTCATTAAGTTGAATTTTTCGAGTAAAAGATCAAATATGAATACTTCGCTTTCTCTTATTCAAAGAACCCTATGGTCCCGAAAGCCTTCTATTATGTGACCTTTTAAATTGCTGAACGTATAATATTTGTCTAACATATCAGTCACACATTCAAGTTTTGATTTCAAGTTACAATACACTCAAACTTTTTTCCTAACACACTCACACTTTTTGAACTTGAAACCCACTTGATTACAATTTTTAATGTAAAACAGCTGATTATAGTTTTTTCATAAATTTTCGTTTCTACACGTGTCTGCTTGGGCAAATATTCTGCCGCATATAATTGTTACAAGATTGTCGTGTGTTTTTCGTGTATTTTTCGTATATTTTCAAATATAAATAAATTAATGTAAATTAGTGGTCCAAAATTTAGTCGCAAATAATAAATTAATTTTTGCGAGTATTCTTAGTTTCTTTATCGACGACGGCATCTTCAGAAATAAAAGTGATTATCATGTCACAGCTGCCAATTTGAATTAATTTTACAAACAATATGTGTGATCAACTTTAAAACGAAAACTAGAACCGGCCACAGGTTCAGAATAAGTTTTCTTAAATATTATATCTCTTTATCCATCCGTGGTTGATTTACAAATTATGTTATGCCTGTGTTTCGAGAATATCGTTCGTTTCTGTCGTATCCAACTGCGGCAAATTAATAATTAGAGATCGATTACAGATATACATACATGTGTACGCATGATTAGTAATTATCGTATCTATATCTAACTTTCATTTTTTACGAAATTGAATTTTTCAGTGATGTTAAATAAACACATCTCGACAGAAAAATTAAATGCAAAACTAACAAAAATAACAGTTTTACCAAGGCAGATTTATTCATCAGGTAGTCTTCATTCGTCAGCTGATTATTTTTTCTTTACTTATTTTAAACTTCAGCTGTCAAAGTCCATGCATAAAAAATATTTTTTTCCCTTCTCTCATTTATTTCAAATGTCATACTTCATATATAAAAAATATAAAAAAAAACAAATTCTTTTCGAACTGCAGTTACCTGATGAACAAATATGCCTTGAGTCTTACATGCAACTTTAAATTATTATAATACAGTTTAAACCCCTCTATGTACATATTAGGGCAGCTAACCAATTGCTAATTTCCAAACTAGGTTTATAGCTGGTATATTAGTTAGTCTTCTATATTGGCAACAGTCACCAAATCTACGAGGCCACATTCACGTTTGTGTTAAACTGTTGTCTTGCACGAGTCTTTATATAAATATTTAAATTATTTGTATAGATAAGATGAAAGAGTGAAAAGAGGACAATGAAAAAGGCAGGATTAGGTAAAACAACAATTATAAAAAGGATAATTATGATGATGGCTATGAAGATGATGAAGTTTGCTAAATATACAATGACACTTGTATAACAAATGTTTAAATCACACAATCATATCAAATAAATATACTTTTGAATGTATGAATTTATGTTTTGTTTATACGTGAAAGAATATGACACTTTTACCTTTCGTATAAGTGTTGGTTTTTGCAATTCTTTTCTTTTCTTTTCATGTCATTTTTTTCTTATTTTTTTTTGTATTCTAACCACAGCCTAAGAAAAAAAGGCCTTGTGATACTTTTCTCGACCTTGAAATTTGTCCGCATGACTAAAGTGTAATATAATAACAACAATAAACAACACGACTAACAAATGTATGTATGATGCATGTAGTACAGGTAAATTATTTTAAACAAATCTGTTTTCATTTTATGCTAAAAACATGTGATGGTTCCATTTAAATCGGCTTTTTCTTATGCCAATGTGTTTGGCATATTTATTGTGCTTTCATTTATATATCGTTGGTCACAGGTTGAAAGGCCCTAACTCAAATAATTCCAACTTTACGAGAGAAGCCAAAAACGTAATAGAAACTGTATTATCATTGTGTAATTTATTTCGTCATTCCGTTTGTAATTTCTACAATTTTCATTTTCGACCCCACAAAGTATATATTTTCTGAAAGCTTATGAATAGAAGAGTCGTCTAGGCCCTGACAGTCTGGCCGTCTGTCCGTGTGTTGGTTGAAATCAACTTTTAAAAGCAATGGAAATATCAGGGAATGAATCGCTCTTGAAATTCAGCACAATCGCCCCATAACTTTCTGGGATATGAACAAATAAACACGACTGCCTCGGTTTTTTCCCATATTTTTACCAACAAAATTAAAATTGTTCAGCCATAGAATAATTTATAGGTAACTTTGCTACTAGTTGTAGATATAATATGCCTCTAGAGATATTCGTGAAAATTTTTGGATAAAGCGGGCTCTAATCGGTAAAGTTATAGGCAAAATTTGTTTTGGAAAAATAAAAATTTCAAAAATTTACAAACGAAAATCAATTTTTTCAACTTCTAGACAACCGAGAGAGTCAATATTGGTACCATCTGAAAGAACATGACTAGCACAATGTAGGCACTATAAAAAAATATAATTAATGTTGGCCTCCACTACAAAATGGCGGACAATAAATTTATATATGGGTCAAATCTGGTATTTTAAAATGTAACTTCTTGAACCCCCTTAATATTGGTATTAAATGAAAGGGCTTGACCAGTAAAATACAGTAAATCATTAAAAAATATAAAATCCAAGATGGCGTCTAAAACAAAATGGCGGATACAGTTATTTTAACCCCATAAATATGAGTATCAAATTAAAGGGCTTGACTAGTACAATACAGCTAACTACGTAAAAATTCAAAATCAAGAATGTAGTCGGAAATAATAAGGAAAAATGGCGTATAATGTGAAATATAGGCTAAGCTACGATGTGTGATTATACCTATGTACATGATGGTGAAGGGTATTGTTAGATTCGGCACGGCCGAATATAACACTCTAACTTGTTTATTTTTGATATAATAATGCAATAGAACTATATTTTTTATTTTTGTGAAATCTATTGGAATAACTAAAAAACTCAATTTTGTAAAAAATGCGAGTTAGGGCCTTTCTACTCGTGAACATCGATATATGGAAAAACAAAGAGATACCGTACAAAAACGTCACTCATACTTATTTGTGTGAGTTTAAGAAATTTAAAAAATCTTGTGTCATTCAGCCATGCACACAGAAAAACATCTCAACAAGACTACATACAGAGTTTATTTATTACACCAAATCACAGTCAAACATGCATTCATATATATTCATATGTGCTTAGTATGTGAGTAATTTTCTATTTTTTTGTTTTTCTAAATAGCTTTTCCTTGCACTTATAGGTTGTAAGCTTTGTTAATTTTTTACATAAGGATGATAGTTAAGCCTAAAACCACATTTTGCTTAAAAAAACATTAAATATGCTTTGGACATACAAAGTTTTAGGGTTAGAAGCTAAAAGCTTTTTAAGCCAAAAAGCTTTTGCTTGTTAGTGTTTTATTTCATATATCGTGTATTTAAATATTTATTTCAAAGTACAAATTACACTTTCGTGTTTCGTTGTTTTCTATTGTTGACAGTTGCAGGCATGTTTGTGTTGTAAGTTTGCTTGCACTTTTAATGCTTTCGTCAAAGGTTCCCGAGAACAGGGAAAAGTATTACTCTTAATAATGCACTAAGGGCCATTATTACAACTTGCCGTTAGTTAAAGGTAGGATTTGTTGCACCCGATAAATAGCTTTGCATTATCACAACCTTAATTTTTTATTGTTATTACTATTAATAATAATAATATTTAATGGATAAAAAAATAATAAACAAAGACTTTATAATGCAAAGCCATTTATCGGTCCCACAAAATCCTGCCTTTAACTAACGGCAAGTTATAATAATGGCCCTAGAAGTTACAACTTTAGCAAATACTATTTACAAGCATTTTTAATAAAATTTGTTGTAATTTAAAATTATCAAGTCAAAAAGGTGCTTTATTTGACTTATACAGTCTTCAACAAAATGTAAAGTAATTATTCTTAAATGTATATATGTATGTATGATATAAATTAAACATGTGTTATTTATTAAAAATATATAGAGAAATTGATTTTATGCAACAAAAATGGGTACAATAAAGGGAATGATGTTATGTTTATGTCGTAGCAGATTATATAGCGTAGTATATATGGGTTTGCAGACATCCAGGGCCTTATATACTTGACTTAAGCTTGCACTCCCATAGACGGATATCGCTTTAGCTATTGTCTATTCTATAATAATTCATATTAAGTAAAGTAAAGTAAATATGAAAATTTATTAAAATTAAAAGTTTGGTGATGAATTTAAAAGAAGATTATAAAAGCAGAGACAAATTTTGTTTTGTATCTATTATATAACTCAATAAGTCGATTTACCAGGCTTTCGATACCCAAATTTGTGCTTTACTCCTTTGCTGCTTAAGAAACCGAAATATAGATGGACGGACATTGCTAAATTGTTTTCCTTATTTTACACAATTTATACCTTTTTATTTTCCGCATTTTTTAAAAATTGTTTTTAAATATTATTAATTTAAATATAGTTAATTTTCTATACTATTTTTTATATTTTTTTTTTCTAAATAACCTACCCTATGCATTAGCAAAATGCTGGAATTAATAAAGAGTTTTATAAAAAAGAAAATATTTTATATATTTTTGTATTCTAGCCACTGATAATGAAGCGATATGCATATAAAGCCTAGAGTTATGAGTATCTGTTTTAGTATACGAGAAATGTTCAATGCAAGTTGTACACATTATTGTGAATTAATATAGAAAAGATAAAAAAGGCTATACTTAGCCTTAGTTAATTTAAAAACTACTTGACTTATTAAAAGAGAATTTTTGACCTAGCTTGTCATGGTTATCTGAAATTTAAATATAGATTTTTCTAGTAAATAGAATTGGTAGAAACAAGATGAGATGTTATAGTCACGCCTGCAGAATGCCCATAAGTTGTATACAAAGACAAGTTTTTGAAGCAAAGTCAGTGAACTCCTCGTGGTACGTACGAGGATAAAGAAAAATTATAATAACAGAAATTATTGAAGATATAGGAATATACTCCTGAACATCTAAGACTAAAGCCGCAGACGGAATGAGCTGGTGAAACCTTTGCAAGAAACCTCAACTCTTAAAGGTATAAGAGGTCTGAAATCAGTTAACTAAGGGCTAGTATACAATAGCGTCAACGAACACATCAAGCAATTTTTTCTTCTTGTCTTTGTGATGCATGCAAGTAACTATTTTTTTTAATAAACTAACAAAAAACTTTTTGGACTAAATAGCGCAATATTTGTACGGTATTTAATATCTTTATCTCTTCATTTGTAAAACTGTATTAAAAAAAAAGTGAAGTTGTTAAATAGCCCAAAGCGATTAATACTAAAAAAGACAATGAATGTGGGTTAAACTATGTAATTCGAATCTCTTAGTGTTAGATGTAACTTCTTTGAAGATTAACAATTTAGGAAATATTAGAGCATAATTTTATTTTACTAACAAGCTTACTAAGCATTGATTTGTAGTATTTGCTTTGATTTACGTGCAATGAAATATTTTTCTAATCTTGATCAGGGGCCAAATTACGGCATTCGAACGTGAGCGAAATTTGAAAATTCTTATTAGAATCTCTATACCTAAAGCACAGCGAACTCGATCGTTCGAGTAAAATTTCGATCGTGATCGAATGACGTAATTTGGCCCCAGTAAAGACTTTCGTAATATGTTAATTGAGTACATGCTAGAATATCATTATTTAAAGTATTATTTTAATATAAAGAAATAATCATATTTATTATATGACATTGACTTTTTTTTTTGAATATATATAAATTACTTGTGCACTTTTGTGCAAAAATTTTTAATTTATTATTTGTAAATAACTGCTTTTAACATATATATTCTCTTAAATCTTTAAACAAAAATTTACATTTTTTACTGGCTTATATTTACATATGCATGTATGTGTGTACCAAATTTATTCTGTGACACTGAAGCCAAATATTAATTTGCTAAACAATTGATAGATATTGAATATAAGAAAAATATCTTACGACAGATTTATTGGCCATTTGCTTATTATAAACAGTTATTAATTATCGTCTCTGCAAAATGCAATTGTTGTGTGTGTGTGCCACATGACGTATGAGAATTTAATCTTCAATTGAATTGTAATTTAGTTCATCTGTTCTTATATCAATACGGCACCAGGGCGTATGATTAATATGAGATTTTTCAAATAATTTGTACATACATTTATGCAAACATTAATAGGTTTATATATTTAAGGAACAATTTATTTTTAGGTGTAATGTTGACACTTAGTTAGTTATTACATAGTTATTTATAAAACAAACAATAAATTTGTTGTTACAAGACATTTGTCAACGACTCTCGTTCGCCTTTTTGTCACAAGACAAGAAGCAAAAGAAAAGAATAAAAGAAAACATACAATCATTCGTCCGTTAAGTCTTTCATATTACACTATTAACAATGGCAACAACAATATAAATAACAAACACACACACAAGCAGATTTACTTTTCACTTCTTATTTGGGAACATGTGAGTAGTTATCGTATTGTACTTATATGTATGTGTATGTGTTTGTGTAGTAATGAGTGATGCATCGTGCAGTAGTTTTTTTGTTTTTGGTAAATAAATAAAAATACAAAAGAAAGCGATGAAGAAACATCATGTCTAAAACAAACAAAATATCACCAGCATCATCATCACCAGTATTAGCTGTAGTAGTAGTACCATCATCGTCATCTCTAATATAAAAGTAAGTTATGACATCCTTTTGAGAATTACTGCATACATAGAGTTTGTGTACTTTGGCAAATACATACACATTCATCCACTCACTCATACAAATAAACAAACACTTCATACAAGGAAAAAAAAAAAAAATTCATTCATACACACTTGTCACAGGACTCATTTATTGTGTGCAATAAAACATCATTAATATTTTCACAGCATTTTCAAAGTAATTATTTACAAGAGTAGGATGAGAGCAAAATGAAACACACATATGTACATAGATAGAACTTACACAAACACATGTATACGTGTAAGTATTTCAAAATTTTTTTTTAATCTTTAAGTTACTAATAAATGCAGAATAAAAAAACAAATAACCAATGCTGGTGATGTTGATACTACTACTTTAGTAGTTGTCGTTGCTGTTGCTATTAGCACATTAAAGATTAATTGATTTTCCACTCACATACACAAAAAAATTTTCGTACACACTTAGATATACACATGAATATGTACAAAGATGTACGTATTGAATGCTTAATTAGTTTGCACTTAATAATAATTAATTGTTAAAAATAAATTTATGAATAAATAAATCTTTAATGCAAAGAAAAAAGATAATCACATACTCATTAAAAGCACTGTTGAAGCAGTAGTTTCTTTCCGTTAAGTTGACTTTAAATTTGTTTGGCTGGGATTCCTTGTATGATGCGGTATTGTAATGCAGTATTTTTTCTTTTTATTGTCTTTATCTATTATATTTTTGTATGTTTTTATTTTGTATTTATTAAAAATCTCTGAACTGAACTGAGGTAGGTCTGGTTAGAGTAGTAATTGAAATTCTATTTTTATTGTTTGACATATTTCACAGTTTCTCGTTTCTTCTTCGTTCCTTGACTTGTGTTTGCCAGCACTTTATGGGTTTTATTTAACAAAAAAATATAGGTTGCACATTTTTCACAACATCATTATTATGAGTTCTTTGTTTTTTTTCAAGTTTTATATTTTGTACTAAATTTCTTGTTTGCTTGATTTCGTTTTAGTTTTTTTGCACGTTTTGTTTATGCCACTCCCGCCTCGATTACAACTGCGCTTTCTATAGGAGGACTTGGTTAAGGTTTAATTTTTTTTGCGGATTATTCACAATACACTGTCTGAAATTCACTGTATGATAACTGTCTCTAATGTAGGCAGTTACAGTAAAAAGTAGTGCGGAAAAAATCACCACTTTCCAACGAGAAGATAATGTCACAAAATAACCGCATGAATGCTGGCACAGCACTAGGCTTGTAATGCCAGTGACAGTATTGTTATTTCTATCAAAAACAAAAATTAAAATTAAACAATAAGTAGAATAGAATACGAATAAATGTAATGAAAAATTTGCAGAGCTTTTTTTCTACTCGAATTTATGTACAATACACATAACTTAGCAGAGTTGTAATTTTCGGAGGAGCTTTTCCATGCAACATTAATTTAGCTGTAAAATATTTCAAATTCTGTTTCTTTTAATGAAAAAAAAAGAAACTCAACCAGTAGATTTAATATTAAAAACGGAGTTTTTTTTTTGCTTTTAACAGCGACCTTTTGCACTGCTTTAAAAGTGTTTAAATTGTATACAAAAATTTTACTTCAAAGCTTTTTTGCTACTTTTATTACAAATGTGTGCCAAAGCCTGCGCCTTTAATGCTTAGCCAACAGAAACAACAGCAAATCGAGTAAATGAATGTACGAGAGCAAAAGCTTTAAGATTTTTTCTCAGATTTTTAGTAGAGCAATAAAAACGAAGAATTGTCGTTTTTCATTGTGTTTGCATTGGAACGACTGACTGGTTTAATTACCAATGGCTAAGTTTGTGTGTCACTGTTACAGTGGAATTTATTGCATTTAATCAACTGTGATGTTTAAATAGTTCGAAAAAACAACAATGACAACGCTTTTAATATATTTGTAGTTGTCATTGTCCATCATCATCATCATCATCGCCATCGTCATATTTCTTTCTTGTCAAAATTATTTTCTTCTATCATTTCCACATCGTTGCATTTGCAAGCGCTCAACTTTTTCATGTTTCTGTTATTTATTTATTTTTTGTTCAAATATTTTTTTGAATTAATTTTTCTGTATAGTTTTTTTTTCTCAATTCTTTTTGTTGTAATTTTTAATCCATATGGATTGAATAGATATGCTAGAATATAGTTTGCATTTGCAAAAGATTGTAATGTGTATTGGCGGTGGGAGAGAGTAAATAGTTTTCAGGATTTTAAAAGCAATATGATAAACATAAAATATTTTTATGTAAAAATAATATTTTTAGTTATAATTTGTGATTTTGTAGTCAGTTTAAGTTGAACTAGTGTTTGAGAATATGGATATGACGATGATTTTCATATTTAAATTTTAAATTATCAACCTCAGATTTTTTTATAAACGATATAAAAAACAGTTAAACTTTGAAATTGCGAAAAAAATTAAAACAATTCCTGTGAATTTAGAGACAAATATTTTTGATTAGATAAAAATAGTTCACAGGATATAAATGATTTTTGTAATACTTCAACATTAAACTAAACAAATATAATTTTCAACTAGGGTTACAGGGTTACAGGGTTACAACAGAAGTCTTTAAGTCCACTAATTTAAGCTTCCAAAAAAATATTTTTTATCCTTAGAACTCTCATTGTTTGCATAAGTTGATATGTAATGCTTAAATTTTTTTAATGTTTTCTGTACTAGTTTTTATGCCCTACACCAACAAAAGTGTTAGGGGTATTAAGTTGTTGTTATAACGGAAAAATGGAAATAGTCCTACAACTACAACTACAAAGTATACTTTCGTAGTTCTTAGTGATGTCTGTCTGTTGAAACATTGCATTGAAAATATGGATTTCAATTTTAATTTTTTGCAACGCAATTTTATATACATCGATGGTTACAAGTAAAAAGGCCGTAACTCACACTGTTTTGCAACGGGTCAATGCTTTTATTTAGCTTTTGTCCTCTCACAATTATACTTCAATATTTTTAAATAATGGAAAAATATTCGTGTTTAAATTAATGTCAACGGTAACATGTTCGATTATGGTTTATACATTTTATTCAAGGATATCACCTAAAAGACTTATGAGTCTGTCGAAAGAATTCACACCGAGATGCGATATACAAGAAATTAATTTCATGTGAAAGCAAATCTCTTTACTTAATTTTATATTACTTTATCAAAATTGTCATTAGTATCATAGACCTATTCCTTAAAATAACTTAGATGATTTTAAGACTGTTATCCAGTTAATACATCGTTAATTGTCTTATGTCTAAAGTCAAAAACACTGTAAAAATCAGCAAAGTTATTTCAAATCTTATACAGAGTGAGCTAAAAGTCACAAGGTGGGCCAAAAGTCATCATGGGTTTTAAAAATTCAATAGATTTTTTGTAATTTTTTGCACATTTTCAGCTTCGCAATTTTATTAAATTTTTGTATGCTGACGTTGGTATAATCAAGTCAGGTTTGAATCTATTAAATGTTATTATAATTATTATTTTTATTAAAAATTAAAAACTAAACAAATGTTCTACATTTGTATGATTATGTTTAAATATCATCACATTAATGTCAAATTTCCAAATGGGTCGTTTGTGATTTCGTTTAATGTTTATACAATTTAGTTCACTCTATTGCTTATGTTTTGTGTCAATACTTTTAGTTAATTGGATTTGATTTACACAGTTAATTAACACAGCGAAAAAGAGTGAAATACTGCATAAGCATTTTTGTTTGCCTTGTAATTATTTTGCAAACATTTGCATTAACAGAATTCATTTATAGTTGGTTTTATACTAAGATTTTAAAGTTATTTTTCTTTTTGCTTACGTTTGATTTAAATCAACTATTTGATAGTTTAACATAAAAAAGAAAATTTTTTTTAAACAAAAAAATAATAATAATAATAAAATTAAAAATTTTATAGAGCAGCAATCGAAAGTATATCAAGAAGAGAAAGTACTATTTTTTAAAATTTTGAAGCATTTTTAATGGTTTTGAAGCAATAAGAGCATTTAAGATATGTTGCTGGTTTAGCTTGTAAAAAATTCACTTTAAGTAAAAGGTCAATTACGTATAATCGTTTTTAATGAAGTTACTTTGCACAATGTACCAAAGTCTTCTTTAAAGGCAAATGAGTAAAATTACATGTGTAAATTAATTATTTTATATTAGTGCTATGTTTTTTAAAAAATTTTTTTTATTTATAAAAGTTATTTATCTTTAATTTATATTTAAGTTCAAAATTCACTTCTTCATAACGAAAGCAAAACTTAAATGACATATTTAAATAGAACTTAAAGTGCACTTAACGTTTATTTAAGTTGATATTAAGTATATATTGTTATACCCTTCACCTGTGGTGCACAAGGGTATATATAGGTTTTTCATTCCGTTTGTAATTTCTACAATTTTCATTTACGACCCCATAATGTATATATTTTCTGAAAGCTTATGAATAGAGGAGTCGATTAAGCCCTGACCGTCTGCCCGTTTGTCCGTGTGTTGGTTGAAATCAACTTTTAGAAGCAACTATATGTTCCTCAGATCTGTTTATGGTATCAATCTCTTGGAAATATCCAGGTATGAATCGCTATTGAAATTCAGCACAATCGCCCCATAACTTTCTGAGATATGAGCAAAAAACCACGACCACCTCGTGTTTTTACACAATTACAACAACAACATACATATATACATACATGTAAAAAACATGCCAAAAAAAAAAAATTAAAAAAAAAAATATACTAAAAATAAAAAAAACAAGTAACAGTGCTATATTCGGCCGTGCCGAATCTTATATACCCTTCACAACGTGTAGTCATGCTATAACAATTGTTTGTATCACCATTCATCCCATATAAAATACGTGCATACGTACACGTTAGAATAAATGTGGCATCGAATCCCAGCTGAGCCAAAAAAATTTTATTTTATTTTATTTAATATATTATTTATATTTTATTTTTTTTTAAATTTTTTTAACAAATTTTTTTAGAAAAATTTTTAAAAAATTTGTTTAAATTTTTTTTTAAATTTTTTTAAAATTTTTTTTTGTAGTTTTTTTTTATTATTTTTTTCATATTTTTAATATTTTTTTTTTTTTTTTTTATTTTTTTTGTTTGGTATTTTTTTTTTTTACATGTATCTATGTATGTATGTTGTTGTTGTTATTGTGAAAAAAAACGAGGTGGTCGCGGTTTTTTGCTCATATCTCAGAAAGTTATGGGGCGATTGTGCTGAATTTCAATAGCGATTCATTCCTGGATATTTCCAAGAGATTGATACCATATACAGATCTGAGGAACATATAGTTGCTTCTAAAAGTTGATTTCAACCAACACACGGACAGACGGGCAGACGGACAGACGGACAGACAGGGCTTAATCGACTCCTCTATTCATAAGCTTTCAGAAAATATATACTTTATGGGGTCGGAAATGAAAATTGTAGAAATTACAAACGGAATGACAAACCTATATATACCCTTGTGCACCACAGGTGAAGGGTATAAAAATAAAATATAAATAATATATCAAAAAAAATAAAATTTGTTTGGCTCAGCTGGGATTCGATGCCACATGTATTCTAACCAGTATATACATATATATGTACGTATTTCATATGGGATGAATGGTGATACAAATAATTGTTATTGCATGACTACACATTGTGAAGGGTATATAAGATTCGGCACGGCCGAATATAGCACTGTTACTTGTTTTTGTTCTTGAATTAAACTACAATTTGTTGGTTGGTGTAAAGTTTTCATTTTTGGTATCCATATTTACTTTAACACGTGTTTTACCTTTTCATTCATTATTTAACTTTTAAATTATTTCTGCTTAACAGCTGTTTTCGTAGAACTTGAAAAAATTCATAGTGCTGCCACATTTTTATTACAATTAAAGAAATATTTATTTGAGACTCAAAAACTGAAACTGCATTTAAATGCAACTTTATATGCGATTTAACTCAGTTTGTATTTAAATATAAACTCTAGAAATGGCCAAAACAGTGGCTAAAATTATTAAAAACTAAAAAAAACCAAATCGCCTTCTTCAAACTAGAAAATATTAAAATTTGAATGAAAAAATGAATTTACTTGGCATTAACTTTAAGCATGTAATATAGTATTGTTCTATGGACTTGTCTTTTGTGGGCTAGTTCTCTAGTCTGAAAATAGTAGGTTCTGCTTTTCATTTTATATGTTTTTAAACTGTTGCATTGGCTTTATGCAGGAGTGGAAAATTAATATCTTTTGAGCCAAAAATAACAAATATTTATTATTTTAACTTCAATGTTTTGTTGATTTTCTTAATTTTACTAAAAAATTTTAGTTAAAATTGTTTGAAAATACTACAAGTATTTATACTCTGAAGATAAAGATTTTATCAAATTTCCCATTTTAAATTTCGATTTTTATTTACCAGACGTTTAATATTATTTGTTGTCTAACACTATACAACAAGTAAATTTACTAAAACTGTATTTTAATATGCGATATGAAATGTAATGTGGAATTGTGCATTGAGCAAGTAAATATTTTTTCTATGCACATTGCTGGTCCTAATATCAATTTTGTATTGTATTCAATAGTTTAATCAATAGTTTGCTAGAAAACAGCTTTAGTTAAACATTTCGCTTATTATTTTTAAAAACTCAAGTCATATACATATCATCATCTTTCCACAATCTAGCATAATTATTACCATTAAAGGTTTCCGTATTATTAACGTTAAAAATGTGTTAAAAATCGTTTTAGGGGAGGGGGAAAAAAATTAAAAGAAATATTTACTTTGTATGGGTGTAGGTGGCGCTGCCCAATTTAAAATCTAATTTAATTGTCTGCGGAATTTTATGTGTATGCAAAGTTCAATACAATTTTGTTGTTTACAATAGGCTATGGGTGTGGCAATGGCCACTCTGTTGGTCATCAAAATCTGATCAGTGCATTACGAGTTTAATCTATATTAGTTTTTTTAATCAACAGGCTTGGTACGACATAGGATTTTATGAAATAGGGTTAAATTGTCAGTTGTCTGCTATGTAGTGCCAACGTTTTTGAATTTACAAAAAATTTCCACGTTTTAATATTTTTTGTCCCTTATATGAATTTATTTTTTTCAGAGCTTATTTAAAAAAAAATCTTTTAATGTGAGATGATGGTTGTAAAAAAACACAAAGCTTATCTGTTGGGTTTTTGGTAAATTGTTTTTACATAATTTAGGTACGTATGCACTAGAAATTATTTTCTAAAAAATTTGTAAAATAAAAAACACAAAATTCTTGCAGAAAATCGCAAAATTGAAATTGTTGATGTGTATGTCTTTATTGTAATATTAACAACTGGAAAGTATGAAGAAGTAAATTATGAAAGTTAATTTATATTTTAATTTTTATTTGTCGAACTTTTTTGTTATACACTAATATTTAAATTATTATTCCTGCTTGAGTTGCTTGAGTTTAAATGTTTATTTTTACAAATAAATAACTTTTGGTTTGTTATTATGCTTTCTTTGAATGAAAAAATTTTGAAGAGAGACAGAACTAGTTCAAATGAGAATTCAAAAAACTTACTTATCCTTTTATTTTCTGTACGTATTGTTCTGTGATTAGAATTAAAAGTTTTTTATTTCATATAGAAAAACATTAACCAGTGGCAAAATTACGGCATTTTACTCCAACGATCGAGTTCGCGGTGTTTAAGGTATAGGGAATCTAATAAGATTTTTCAAATTTCGATCACGTCCGAATGCCGTAATTTGCCCTCAGGCCTTACAAAGTAAATACAGTACGACAAAATTTTAAGTTTTTTACGGATATTTTTTTTGGCACAGTCAATAACACAGCACACAAATTTTATCATCAAATTAAAAATTTTATTAATATCTATGTATATCTATTTATTTTTTTAATATAAAAGCTAAATTATTTTTTTATGTTTTCTCACAAATGTAACCTATGTAATTAATGTAAAACAAACTTTGAGCAATATCATCTGATTTTTTACTACATCTTCAAAGTCAATACAACTTGTTCATGCAGATACGGTTTTTTAATAGGATTCGTGTCAAGGTGATTTTATAGACCAGGCATGGAAAAAGTGATGTTATCATATTTAATTTTAAAAATATTTGATTTAGAAATGATCAGTAATTAATTGCGTTTAATCATTGTATTTATGCTAGATTAAAAAAAATTAAAATATCATTCGTTATATTGTGATTTAGAAACCATAAATAGCCTGCAGATAAATCCTAACGAAATATATTATAACGAAATCAACTTAAATCTGTCTAGCTTGATGTTTTAATAAATATACGTTGGAATTTAGTAACAGTTCCATTGTAAACACGCTAAGGAATGAAGAATATACATAAAAATACATTTTATATATAAAATGAAATCAAAATCGAACTTTGGAATTAAAGGATGTGTACAAAAAAGTCAAGATCCCTAACTCAACATCAACACAATTTACTTTGTTTTTCGGGGGAAAAAATACACTAATTTCTAATATTTAAGTACATACCTCAGACGATGTTAAATAGCACATTCGGGAGTCAGTGCTTTCGATGGAAGCTTGTTGTACGATGCCATAACGGGAATCACGATCACTTAAGTAATCAGACCTTAAACTATCTTGGCGTATAAATTCGGCTCTACTTTTGAAAAGAAATAAAAATAAAAAATTATTTTTCAGGCAATTTAGTGAATTCGAAAAAATAAAAAAATAATTTCTTTAAGCAGAAACATTTACCGTTGTTCTAAGGAATCAGCTCTGGCTGACTTGTAGCCAGAGTCATTTAAACTACTGTCCTGTCTTAGAGATGGCAAGGAATCCCACGGTGAACGTTTGTTGCCTGAACTAGTGGTCTGTTGGGACATAAGACCTTGACCGGAACCAGAACCGATAGTAGAGCTGCCAGAACGCCAACCATCCGAGTGACGAAACCATTGAGCCCTGGCCGATTCACCAATACACGAAGCACAACGTGAATTGGAGAAACTAAGATAATTAAAAAGTTTATTTTAGAAAAAATCTAACTGGTCAATGTTATTGTTTAACAAAAATACCTAGTATTGTGATCAGACAAATAGCCACGCTCTCGCTCCCTTTCACGTTCTCGTTCTCGTACCAATTCATTGCGATCACTGTAATAACCATCACGTTCTCGGTCACGTTCCTTATCACGCACTGCAGATAGAGGACGATGTGGAGGCAAAGGTAGAGTAGAAGATTTAGCACTTGTAGCTAGATTTGAAAGAATTTTCGTAAAGAAATTTTTTTAAATTGAGAAAATTATAAAAAAAAGTGCCAAAGATTAAGTCAGTGCATAACTCATAAAGTAAAAGCTTAAACGATTAACAAAAAGTAATTTTAACAAACAAAAAGCTTAACAAACATTTAGCATTAAAGTATATAATGTTTAAAGTATTTTATTATAAAATAAATAAAATGGAAAAAAAGATGTACAATTAGAATAAACAAAAAATGATTTTTGCATACGAGTTTAGCGCTAAATGGGGGATTAGACTACTTACGCCTGCGCATGGGAAACGGGCTACGTTGCATTGATCCTGGCAAACTTTCGGCAAATTCTGATATGTGTATGTGTTATATTTTTATTATTTTTTTTTTGGTTTTAAACATGAGTTTTTTTTTTGGCGATTAATTTCGTTATTGTTAGAAATATTGGGTTAATACATTTTAATTTTTTTTATTATTTATTTTTATATTTATTACGTTATTATAGATGGTTTTTAGTGGTAATTGTTTTTGGAATTAGTGGTAGTGCATGGAACGACAATGAATGCAATTAATGATTGTGTTAGAGAAGATGAGTAAGGAAATTATTATAATTAAATTTAAATACAATCGCATTTCACATCAACTTATTACGAGAATTAAAAACAAAATTGAATACAAAATTTAGAAACAATCGAAAAATGCTCTCACCTACTTTTGACTGACTGTAAAAAGATTATCATTTATGAACTAAAACTAAAAGCCTATTAATGGTCTGTGTTTCAATACTTATAATTGAAACATTTTGCGAAAAGAAATTTATATGAATGCCAGTCTTACATTCATATAAATTTTAGTATTCGCATGTTGCCGCAAGAGTAAAAACAAAAAAACAAAAAAAGTAATATTTTTATAAGGAAGAATATTCAGCTAAACGTTTTGCACGTTTAATTATTTTTGTCTGTTTTATTTTAGAACAATTTTAATAAGATGTGTATACACACTGTTTCAGCACAAGGTAATCCATCGAATAAAAATTTCTTCAAAACTTCATATATTAAATTAGAACATTAAATGGAAATATTTTGTCCAACTCTTCGGTAGGGATGGTAGAGAAGATTAAATGTCAAATTTACAGAAAAAAAAACCAAAAACAAAACAACGACAACGACAACAAACAAAATATCAAAAGTTTAAACTTCTGTATTTTATTTAAAAGTCATAGTTACGACAGGAAAGATATTTGATAATTTCTCATAAAAGTTGTCTGATTTTGAAATTCTAATTATTTCCAAATCATACGCCGCATAAAAACTTGATAGGAATGTCCGAAACTTAAAACAACCATTTAAAATTGACGGAGCTCAATCAAATATTTTAAACTGTATTTTTAGTAAATTCCTTTTGAGATTAGGTTTTTGGAAAACCTGCCTAAATCTCTAAATGCAAGAGAGCAAAATGTTTTATAAAAGTAAAAACACAAGCTACCTTTACGCCATCAGATTTATCAGCTGATTTGAAAATTTTTTAATTACTTTGGCATTAAATTAATTTTAATATATTTGCAAAAGACGATATTTAATTAAAAGTGAACAGATTTTCAACTTAGGCATGTAGTGTTTGTTCTACGCAAATATAAAATCAGATAGAGTCAAGGCAACTTTATTAAAATTCAAAAAAGTTTACGTAAACACGATTATTACACAAATGAAACACTCTCTAACAAATTGGCTATATGCATTGAAAAAAAAAAATCAACTACTTAAGCGCATTTAAGAGGTGGCCGTTAAGCCGTTTTCAAAAGAAAAAAACTTACCCAAATTTTCCATGCTCTGTGAGAGTAGAGCTTCGAAGGTGTGTAGACTATATGACTCTGCGTCCATGCCTTTGGCCAGTGTATTGCGCAAATGCATTTCGTATTCGAGTAGCAGACGTGAAGTGGGACTTCCTGGTGTGGGTGTAACGTTGGGTCCAGGATGACGATGCTGATGTCGTCCACCGCCGCCACCACCAGGGGGACGTTGCGCATATGAGGACTGGTCTTGATCGGAGTTGCCATTGCTAGAACTGGGCGTAGTAGCGTAGCATTGATTATCGAACATTACATTATCCGAAGGAGGCGAACCTTCAATACAGCCACGTTCTCGTTCCAATTCCAAGTACAGATTGCGTGGTGTGTAACCACGTCCAATTTCATGGGAAGATCTAATACAAAATGTAATATAAACACAAACAAGTGAGACAAGCCGTTGTTAGTTACAGTTGTTAGCCGTTTGATTTACAAATAGTTACTATCGGTTTGTTTTGTTTGCCCAAATGCGTCTTACCTTGATCCCGAAAATCGCGATGACTGACTGGTCGGACGACCACCACCCAACGTATTGTTGTTATTCATGATGTGATGCATGCCACCCATGCCACCAGCATGTTGATGCATGTGCTGCGGCCCAAAAGTGTTTGCTGCGTTGGCGTTATAATAGTTGTATCGTCGTCTACCCATTTCAGGCGATGTCACTGGGCTTTCAGTGCTAGTCATGGGCTTAAGCATACGCTTTAATGTGCTGGTATCGACATTCATATCCTCGGTGCTTTTCGTTTTGCGTCTGGTATTGTTGTTAATTATGTTGTGTTGGTGTTGGTGCTGGTGTTGATGTTGATGCATGTCGTGGCCATGTGGATCGCGTGTCTAAGCATTAAAATACAAACAAATATAAAACAATGCAATGAAAAACAACGAGCAAAAAAAAGCGAAATTCAAAAAAAAAAGCAAAGACATAATGTTGCAAAAGACCTACACTTTTATCAAGGGTGAATTGTTATACTCGCCAATGTGAACTATTGCATTAACGTGGCGTGTATACATTTTACTTAATTTAAGCCCTTTCTTTAATTTGCTTTTAAAATCCCGATTACATTCGTCGTCAAATGGTGACTATTTATTTATCTAACAAATACATTCTTATACATATTTACGCATATGTATGTGCATACATACATATATACCATATCTGTGGCAACGCATTAAAAAGCTTAAGTCGTAAAGCATAAATTAGTGTCTTTTGTTTAATAATATAATATAATAAATAAGCAAAATATACTTAATATAAATCTGTATAATAAATATATTTACTTCTTAATTATTAATTTTTTTTATTACAAATTTAACTGTCATATGTTGGAAGTACTTTCGTGAAGGTGTAAGACTTTTAACTTAAAAAAAAAACACGAGTTGACTATAAAGATAATTTTATTGCTGTAATCTGTCATAGCGATTAATATTTATTTTTATAATGGCATTTTGTAATGAAGTGCGTATTATTACGGCTTCAAAGTAGGCACTTCTCTAAATGACAGCTGGACAAAATTGTTTGTAATAAATTGCCGAACCGAAATAAGCTAATAACAACTAAGTACTGTCAATTTAAAGTTTTCACCTCTTGAGAGTATCTTACCATATGCACTATTATAATGTACAATACAAATGCGCATCTTAGTTCTAATCGATTTAAGCTGTTATGCCATGCTGCCATAAATATGCATGAAGTGTGTGTATTTTATAATGAAGTAATCCCAATATAAATTATTTAGATCTTAGAAATGTAATGAATATTATTCAATTACTTCCATTTTTCCTTTTACCAATGTTTTCTTTTATTAAAATCTAGAGATTGATTATTTTATATAAATATTTTTAATTAATAATTTTTCCCTGAAGAAGCTACCCGCTGTGATAGCGATATATTGGGATTTTAAAATAATTTTTTATAAAAAATAATTGAAAAAAAGGAAAGAGCAATAGAATTAAAATACTCAAACAAATAAGAAATAATATTTTACAATTTTTTTATTTTATTTAAAACTTTCCGAAAAGTTGTTGCAGTTTTTTGTGTGAAAAATTAGTTTTGGATACAATCAGTTATGCGAAAGCTTTTATTTTACCGTTTTTGATAGTCATTAGATTTTCTCTTAAATCAGCTGATTAATATACAGTTTTTTAAACTGAACACAAAATGCTAAAAATTTAGTATCAAAATGCGTTTTATTAAACGCAAACTTTGTTTAACCGTAAAAGGGTGGCTACTTTATCACTCTCAAACATTTGGTGGGCAACTTTGTGGACCAATTCTTTAAATAAAGTCAGTTGGATCATACATAATAACTTTTGCAGAGATAAAAATTTAATTTGAACAAGCCTCACTTGACTTAATGTTATAATTATAAAAAATCGTATTTTAGGCCGGTATCATTATTATTAAGTTCTTAAATCAAAACGACCTTGGTGAGGTCACCACCGTTATCATTAGGTCCTGCAGATAAATAATTTTCTTCTAACTAAAATTGAACAATATGGCATGCGTTTCTTGAAGAACAGCATACTTACGTCACAACTGATCAATATAAGCGAAGTTAGGGTGAATATTTTAATGATGTTAGATTTTATACAATGAATGCTCCATTTTAATGACTGATAAAAGACCAGCGATAACAGAGCATAAAATTTTATTAAAAAATCTCTCGAAATTATTACAAACAAATTTATTTTTAAATCACATACATATTTGCGATAAATGTACGTTTTGATTAAGTTTTAAAATTTTAATATTTAATTCTGATAATGAGTAGTCGCGAAAATGGAGAAATAGAGAAATATGGTCTGTACCTAAAACACCCTCCCGGGGGAATGTGTCTTTCGTTAGTCCCAGGCCAGGGTGTTTTATCAATAAAAACTTTAAAAAAGAGTAGTTAGTCGTAGTCGAGGCTAGCAAAAGACCTATCTGGTACCACGGAATTTGTTCTAGTCTCACTATGATTATCTTCGGGAAGCACGTTGTGGTTCTCAAGCGAGAAAACAGATTCGAAGATGGTTTAATGCCCGACTTGGTTAGATTTCAGTTAGCCACTGATGTTTCTGGAGAGCTGTTGGCGCCTTATCTATATATATAAAAGTGAAACTCTGTGTGTGTGTGTGTGTGTGTGTTAGCTATAGACTCCGAAACTGTAAAACCGATCGGACTCAAACTTTGGCAAGTTGTTGTACACATACCAGGGAGTGTTTATGGGTGGAAAAAAGTGGGCGGGGCCACGCCCATAAAAATTAGTTATCAGTTTTAGCTACTTGCACTTGACCGATTTTTCTGAAACTTTGCACACATATCGAGCTGTCATGACTAAATAATTTCTTGATAAGAAAAGTGGGCGGGGCCACGCCCCTAAAAAAGTTTTAATTTTGAGGTACTTGCACTGGACCGATTTTTATGAAACTTTGCACACATACTAAGCTGTCACAACCATATAATTTCGTGATTAGAAAAGTGGGCGGGGCCACGCCCATAAAAAATTAGTTATCAGTTTTAGCTACTTGCACTTGACCGATTTTTCTGAAACTTTGCACACATATCGAGCTGTCATGACTAAATAATTTCGTGATAAGAAAAGTGGGCGGGGCCACGCCCCTAAAAAAGTTTTAATTTTGAGGTACTTGCACTGGACCGATTTTTATGAAACTTTGCACACATACTAAGCTGTCACAACCATATAATTTCGTGGTTAGAAAAGTGGGCGGGGCCACGCCCATAAAAAATTAGTTATCAGTTTTAGCTACTTGCACTTGACCGATTTTTCTGAAACTTTGCACACATATCGAGCTGTCATGACTAAATAATTTCGTGATAAGAAAAGTGGGCGGGGCCACGCCCCTAAAAAAGTTTTAATTTTGAGGTACTTGCACTGGACCGATTTTTCTGAAACTTTGCACACATATTAAGCTGTCGTGACTTTATAATTTTATAATTAAAAAAGTGGGCGGGGCCACGCTCATAAAAAAAGGCTACAATTTTGAGGTACTTGCACCAGACGGATTTTTCTGAAACTTTGCACACATATTGAGCTGTTATGACTTTACAATTTCGTGATTAGAAAAGTGGGCAGGGCCACGCCCATAAAAACAATTTTAATTTTGAGGTACTTGCACTGGTCCGATTCTTCTGAAACTTTGCACACATATTGAGCTGTTATGACTTTACAATTTCGTGACTAGAAAAGTGGGCAATGCCACGCCCTTAAAAAAATTATAATTTTTAGATTTTTGGACTTGATATTCAATTAAAATTCAGAATGCATTTCGATTCATTAAGGGGCGTAGCAACGCGCTCCGGGTTTGGCTAGTAGAATATAAATAGTGAATGATGGTTTTATATCTGATACTGGCAGGAATTATGTCTTACAAATGTATATGTCTCGGGTGCCTTTCAACAGAAGTAATTACTTGGTGAAATGTTTGGCTTCTTTAAGGCTGCCAATCTAATTCTATCGCTGATTTATTTATAGCCTTGTGGCGAGAAAACAGTAGTGAGGAGGTGGTATTCAACAAGGTGCATCTACAAGAATCAAGAATTATTGTGTAATTATTGAGTTGAACAACATAAACACAGGCGCTTTGTTTGAGAGACATAGACCCAACCCAGTTGTAAAACCAGCGTCAGATTATGTAACTCGGTTTCGGTACTGACGTTAGAATGTGTTTCAATTAGATCATGTTTTATTCAATCTTAGTACTGGTCGGTATTATTGGGAAAATTATTTAATCTGTTTGTTTTAAGTTCTTGATTAAAAAATCTTAGGTCTCATTTATAATAACAATTAAACAATTGAATTGAGTGACAGAAAAATATTTTTTTTATGAATGTCAATTGTATGATTACTTGGACACTTCCCCAGTAAATAAATCAATGTCTTGTCAACTCAATGAAATAGTCTGTTTTTACATGAACACATTTGCATTTGTATGCAAATATATATAAAAATATTACATCGCACACTAAATACAATAATGTCATAACTCAAAATTCTCAAATTTTCAGGAGAGGCAAAACTGTTTTTTTTTTAAAGCAATTTAGTTCCATTATGAAATTAGTGTTTGTATAGATATAATTTTAATGACTCTTTATTTGACTATTTATATTATTTCGTGCTGTACCTCTTTAACTGATAAAATGCTTTAATTTTTTATATTTTTCGTTTGCAAAACAAAATGGCGCAGTCAATTGAACTTACATTTTCAGTTAAAAAAACACAATTCAAAATAATGCACCACAAAATTGATAAATTTTCACAGTAATTGTGACAACAAAAATAATTATTGTTCTTGAATATATTGACGCAATTAAAAATAGGTCTCTTTAAATAGTTGACTAAGCAGAAATATGGTCAGAACGGATGTGTATTGTGAATAAATTTATGGTTAAAATTCAATTTTGAAAAATTTTGAGTTGTCACTTTATTGTAAAAAAATTAGTGAGCGATATGTATGAATGTGTAATTTAAGTAAAAAACGATTACAAGTATGCACGAGTATGTGACACTATTAATAACTACACATGTAGTTACTTTGTACTAAAAGAGTAATTATGAACTTACCATATCGTCAGCGTAATCCTTGGACCGAGTACCGGTAGATTTTGTGGAAGTTCCTACAGATTGATGTAGTGGTCCACCGGCCTGGGTACCTTCACTCTTGGCCAAGTCGACTTCTGATTGTCCGCCTAAAGCATCTTCGGGCCCAGCCTGAGAACCAACATGGTTTTGAGAACAAATATCGCCAGTTGAAACACCAACAGCATTAGCTGCACCACCAGCCCCACATACACCACCATTTGTGGCAGCTGAAGCATCTTGAGTTTTAATTTGACGACCTAAAGTATCTGCCAATAAGCGATTAAAATTCATAGTAGTAATATGAGTAGTAGAGTACTGGTACTCACCACCAGCAGAGCCCATGCCTTGGTTGCCGCCACCGCCACTGGCGACATTGTCATAGAGTGATGTACTACTAGTAGCATTTGTAACTTTTTGATGTGGTTGTCCATCGGCATCGGCCGCAACGCGGGAACCCACATTGCGTGGCAAAGTGGAAGAACCTGCAAAAGTTATGATGATGAATATGATGAGGATGTTGATGGCATTTGGTAATGAAAAGAAAACGAAAAACTTTAAACAATAATAACAAATAAAAACTACATGGGATAATAATAAAAAAAATAAACATCAAAAAAACATAAAAGTTAAACATGACTTTAAATTGTTAAACAAAATAAAGTGGAATATTGGTTTGGTTGAGATTAAGAGGAACTGGGAGGGATATTTAATAGAAGTTACACTATTTTGGTTTGTTTTAATTTTAAAATAAATTTGATAAAAAAAAATTGTTTTTGTCTTTTGTATATTTTTTTCATTGTTTGTTTTAGAAAGTCAAGAAGGTGTATTATTTTGGCTTTATTCGAATTTTGACTTTAGTTAGACAAGAAAGAAAATAACAATAGAACAATAGAAAAAATTTGGTTTTTGTTTCTTCCTCACCTCTTACTCTGGGATCATTTCTCAAGCGTGCATATTGTTCGGCTGTCATACAAGTGCATTGTGGCTCACTGCGTACACGAGAAGGTGAGGCCGGTGTGCTTAATGGCTTTCTCTTGGCTTTAACTTTCCCCTTGCCAGGTGGATCCAATTTCAGGGAATAACTCGATGAGGCCTTTCGTGAAAATTTGAAAGAAGGCGACTGTAAAACGTCGCACTATCATTAGGTTAGTTGAATGGGATTTACAAGGTTCTGTGTGTGCGGTTCTCTTTTTTTCTCACTCTCTCTAACTCTATTTGATCATTTCGATAACTTGAAACGTTTTGTTTTTTCTACAATTGCTTTTAACATTACGTTTACTCTTTCCATATGATTTTAGTTTCTTTTTTGTTTTTTTTTTTTCAATAAAATCGACTCAATTGGATTTTGTGAGCATTAGAGGTTTAGAAGAAATTGCTTTCTTGAAAACGAAAGACTATGGAAAATCTTAATTTTAACAACTTACTATTATGGTTTAAGTACGAGTATTGTCGCTATTGGATGGAATTCTATATAGTGAACTGTTAAATAGAACTTATCGCTAACGCTTTTCTATTCCTGATGTACTTTTTGTTTGTATGCGTATGAGTGCATTTTATTGAACATTAAACTACACACTAAATATTAAATTGTTTTTCTTTTTTGTGTTAACTATCTGTAACATTTAAATTTTACTATAAAAATAGTTTCTATTTTGCACCTAAAAGCATGCATTCTTCTGTTGTATGTTTTGTTAGTCATAGCGATTTAAGTATTTATGTAGGAATTTAGATTTTTTATTTCGATTGTCCTATATTGTTGCAACATTTGTTGTTAGGAATTGTGTGAGTTCGGTGCTTTTCTTATAAACATTTTTCAAATTAAATAGCCTTAAATAGGTTGGAACCTTTTCCGACACGTTTTCCCGTTACGTTTTCAGTAATTTTAAAGACATTTATTAAATAAATAAAACTATATTTTTAAAATTTTGAAATTCCCTTTGATAATGTTCTATTGTAAAAATGTTTTTATCAAAAATATAGAAAAAATCTATTTGTTGGGAAAAAACAAAAATATCTGGTCAGACTAATAAGACACCGGAGATACGAATAAAAGTATTCGGAGGACATTATAGTGAGATGTCGGAATCTTAATCTTATAACATGATAATTTTAAATACAAATTGTATTAATTAAGTATATGTATGTATATAACAGGTAAACTTAATAGCTTAATTTACAATCTTGTGCAAAAGGTCTTGCATAAGTGCATTTTGAAAATAGTAGAGTATATTTATACTTTACACTTGCAAAGTATACACAAATACAATAGAACATATTTGCAATGGTCTTATATGTTTTAGAATTAGAAGTAGAAATACAAATTTAAAAGTAATTATTTGATGTGTAATAAATGCAAACAAAAGAATGCATTCTTTTTAATTAATTGGTGCAAAATATTTAATAAATATTTCAATGTTATATCACTAACTATTATTATTATTTTTATTTTACTCTTCTTATACGTATTTAAGTATGTATGTAAGTATGTATATCAAAATAAATATTTTTAATTTATTTTGTTAAATGGCCTCTTATCAAAAACATTTTTTTTGTTGTTTTTTTTTTTTTTATTTTTGAAAAAATATTTGACTATTTTAATTGAATGAACGTACGAAGGAACGAACGAACATACTGTACATGAATATAGAAATATAGTATTTGATTTGAAATCTAAGACATTTTCTTTATGTTAATACATTGTTATTATTTGTTGTTTTCGCTGTTCTAATTAATATTGTAGTTGTTGTTGTTGTTGTTAGCGAGCATTTTATTTGCTCAAGTTTTTAATTGTAGTTTGTTGTTGTTTTTGGTTTAAATTTATTTAAAGTGCATTTTATTCTTGTACTATTTTTACATTTTGAATTAGTTGTTGTGTTGTTTAAGACTTTTTTGTTGTTAATTACATATTATTTTTTGGAAAAATAGAGTTTTGGTGCAATAAATAGCAAGAAAGGCATTAGAAGAAAACATCTGATTTAATCTAAGAAACCGCTGGGTGTGAAAACATTAGGGACTTGTCGTGGGATTTTAAGAGTGATGGGGAATAGGGATATTTAGTAATCGGGACTTAATAGGTGAACGGAATCAAAATACTGGATACGTGCGATTGCTCTATAACGTTTTGCATTTTTCTTTGGCATTATTAATTAAAAACGTTTTATGCAAATTATAAAAGAACATAACATTAAGTGACACAAAAAATGCAAAACGTTTGCGTTTTATTTAATTTAATTTTTTTTTGTTTAATATTTTATTTAATAGTATATTAAAGTTGATTAGTATTTAAAATTTGTTATAAGAGAAGAAGATAGATAGAAATTTTGTTGTACATACATGGTCATTTAAATCAAACATGATAAAACAAATTAAAAAAAATAAATAAATTGATAAGAAAAAAACACCAAAAGAAAGTAACAAATAAAATGAATTGAAATGTTGCAAAAGCAAAATTAATAATTGTGAACACACAAGAGATAACAAAACAATTAAAATTTTTAGAAAATGATTGAATTTGGAATTTTGAAAAAAATAAATTCATTTTTTTTTTGGTCGAGTTTATGAATATATAATTCAATGCAAAAAAGAGAAGGAGAAAAAGAAATAAAAGAGTACAAAATACAAATATAAATAATTTTAGTGTTTGACTTTAAGGCAATAGACAAAATATTTTTTCTTCTCGTTTCGAAAAACATAAATTTTAAAGAAAAAAAAAAAATAAACTGAAAAACTAAATTTTGTAAAAAAAAATTAATTCAAACCAAATTAAAAGAAACAGAAATGATGCTCATTAAAATATTAAAAACTCTTATATACAATATTATTTATATTAAATCATTATTGATTGATTGATTGTGTGTGACAGCTTAAGAATGTATGTATGTATGCACGTGTAAATTGATATTTAAAAGAAAAAAAAAATGCAATAGAATGCATGTATGTATGTATGTACAAATGTATGTGAGAATATGAGGGAACGTGCGTGAGTGATCGTACATCCATACATACCGGAGTATTAACACACAAAATGCATATTAAAACTGTATGCATGAAGTGATTTATGTAGTGCAATTTAGTTGCAGTGTTTTATAATTGAATTGTGAAATTAATCGGATTTTTAGCGAATTGCCATATTTTGGTTATTTAAACGAATTAAATTTTTATTATCATATCTTTATACTATAATATTATATTATTACCCAAAAACATAACTCACGAGCTCATTTCGTTAGACATAAGGACATAGTACAGCTATAGTCAAAATAATAGCACCATATTTAAAACTTTGGTAAATCTATTTAAGTTTTAAATAGACGAAATTCTAAGCTATACGATTAGCAACTATTATGGTACTCACAATCGATACTGTGCTCTCTGTGCATTTATATAATTTTACAAAAACTAACCACGCTCTAATAGCACATCAAATATGTTACTGTTTGTGGTATTCATTAAAAGAAGTTTGTCTTTAATCTTAATTGTTTCATCTTATTAGAACATACCTGTAACTTGTGCTATTATTTTGAATGACATTGTAGCTATATATTTATATAAAAATAAGGTGCATTGTTGTAGTAATTGATGTGAACCGATTTTGTTTCTGCAAAGTTCATATGAAAGGTGACATCAAAACCAAGTTTCTATGCACTTATAAACAGTCTCTGTATGTGTATTGGTTTATGAGTTATAGCTATAGTGAACACTGCATTTGCACTACGAAGTGTGCGGGGGGTTCGCTAGTAATGCAATCAAACACAATTTCTTAAAAATTTTAAAGAAGTAAAAAGGACGTTTTGTTCTGCGGCTCCCTTTACATATGTGAAATGTATGTATATGGCATACAGGGAAATTACAATATTGTGAATTTTCTCTTTTAGTATTAGCAAACTATTTAGTATTGAGTAAATTATACAATTGATTATAAAGAGTAATTGATAAGAATCTAGTGAGATTTTTTAGTGACGAATAAAAGAGTTAATGTAAAAAAACTATTAGCTTTAAATTTCATTTCAAAGAAATGTTTTTCTTATACTTAATACGTTATACCCTACTCCATAATAAGTGGAATTATGTGTATATTATTTGTGTATTATTGTATATACATTACTGTGATTCCAAACTATAAATAAGTCATGCAAAATTTCAATTAATTCTTTATACAGTTTAATAAGCCTTAAGGGGATTCTTGGAGAGGGGCTTATATTAAGTATTGGAACAATTTAGAACTGATTATCACTAAAACTTATTTGTAGTTAATTATTTTTTTTTGATTCGTGTTTGTGAGTTTTAAGTCAAATGATTTACTACCATTTCGTTCGATCTCACTCTTAAAAAAAATAAACTAGTGCTTTTCTCTCTTGTTTGATTAAATGCGTTAATGAATGAAAGATGTAATGAACGAACGTAATGTAATAGTGAGTCCTAACTGTAATGATTTAACCATATTTATTTACATTCTTTTATTGTTAATTTTTTCACTTTCTTTTGTTAAATAATTTTTTTAAATGTGTATGTACAAATCTGAAAATAATATGTTTAGTTACGTGTGTTATGTATGTATGTTAATCCGGAAACTGAAACGTTTTATGGCAAACCATTGAATATCGTTCGATTGATATAAATTGTTTGACAAGTATTTAATATTATTATTATTTTTTTTTTTTTTGATTTGCACTCTGAACCTTGTTTGGGACGGCAAAAGCAAAGCAAACATGGAAATTGATACACAAAGATTAAAGAAACGAACGCTAAACATTGTTTTAGAGAGATGTAACACTGAAAGAAAAGAGTATGTAGTTTAGCTTGACGTTGACATGTAAATGAACAATATAATATAGAAGCTATGATGACGTGACAGCACAGAACATTGTTGTTTTCGTTTTCGTTGTTGTTGTAGTTGAAAGCGTTTAATCTTTATATATTTATGAATATATGTATGTTAATATGAAGTTGTACTCCAGGTTGGCTTTGCTTAACCGTTTGGGGAATACTTACACAACATTCCCGAAACTGTTTGGCATCAATAGGAGATGTAAAATTGAGACCCCATGTATCATTTGTCATGGGATCCTTCCAGTAAACGAAGCATTCCGACGCCTGGCCAATGCGTGTACCTTAATAATTGATGAAAAGCGAAAAAAAAACAAAAAAAAAATATTTATATTAAATGAATGATAAATTGTTTTTGAAATTGCCATACTAACCTGGTTGTACAAGTCGTACATCGAGTATCTTATCCACTTGACTGTTGTAGGCCGTTATGTGAAAAACACATTCTGGCGAATCTTGTATGCATGATATATTGACAGGAACCAAATCTTCGGATACTTGTTGCCATTTAACAGTTCCAGCACCACTTGCTGAAACATGAAATACCTCCGCCCATAACCTGAACGAACTGTGGTGTATTAAAGCCAGGTAATTTGCGAACAAAAACATGCACACCCACACATTTTTTACATACACACACACGCACACACACAACACAAGCACGCACATAAATGGTTGAGTACACATACATAAACGTATGGATTCATGAACGGGAAATTAAATAAAAGTTTATAATTATTTATTAGTTCGTTTGTTGTATTGATTAATTAAATTGTCGATTAGTTAGTTGAAGGTTTAATTTTTATTTTTTATTTTTTATTTTTGTTTATTTATAGAAACAAATAGGAGATGATTTTTTTAAATATTCCAATTGGTTGTTGTAGTCCAGTCGCAGAGTTCGGTGATGTTGGTTTTTGGAATTATTTTCAAGTAGTAGATCGCCAATTTTAATTTTTTATGTTGAGGTAGTGGTGAATGTTGTGGTGTGTGTATATTATTTACAGTTGTTATTATTTTTTGAAATTGTTGTTGTCATTTGTTAACATTTTTTTAAAAGTCAAAATTTTACATGAAGATCAAAGTTTGAAAGTTTTGGCACAAGGGCAACAATTGAAGTTTTTTTTTTTGTAGTACATTTTGGTGGTGTTCGTAATAGTTGCAGTAGTAGTATTTTTAGTGAAGGACAACAGGATTGCAAAACATTTAAAGTTTTTTTTTGTTCGTTTAGTTTTTGAAATGTAAAAGAAAAAAATGTTACTGGTTAAGACATAAATACGAAAAGTTGACTATGTATATAGTAAAGTAGGTTTAATAGATTTATGTAACGTAAAATTAAGTAAAAATATTTATGTTCTAACATGGAAATAATAAATGATCTAAACACAATAACACTAAATATTCGAGTCACACTTAATGACGGAAAAATTAGTTTTATATAAAATGTATTATTTAATTGAGAACATCACATTTTGTAATTTCGAATACCGCGCTTTTGAGACCTACGTGAGTTGTAGATCTAATTTATTTATCATGTCGTATGTATTTTGAAAAAACACTTTTACTAGTAATATTAAAATTTAAAAAAATGTATAACATATTTTACACTCATTATTTTGTCCTAGTTATCAAGCTTGAGATCAATTTCTTTGTACAAAAGATATTTTATTATATCTTTGAAAGTATTTCGTTACCTCATTGACTAAACGTTTAGTGTTATCGTTTATGAACTACAAAACTACACAAATATGAACAAGTATATAGTTTTTAATCGAAACTTATGTAAATATTTTTAACAACCTTAATAAATGTCCATCACGACGTCGTGAACTTTGCCATGGAGAATCTTCGTAACGATACCCTTTACGCATCAAAGGTGCGCACGAGCAGCTCAACTTATTACCCATGGCACAGCTAGTACAGCTACTGCTTGATTGAACTAAAATGATTGATTGTGAATAGAAATTTAGTTATTAGTTATAAAATATTACAAGATTACAGATTCTACAGAAAACTAAATTTTGAATTGGATTAAGCCGATAGCAACCTTTACCTGATGCACCCCGATGTCACCACATCCCGCTCACGTCCGCTTGAGAAAGAGTTTGACCACGATTTAGGGACTGGGAACGTTGATTGTGACGATAGCCGTGATAACGACTGCCACGCTAAAAGAAATAAAAAAATATATTTTATTTGAAATAAGTATGTAATAAACAAATATTTGTTGACTAATTTAACTAACTTAAACAAATCGCTAAATTTAAAATTATTTTGATAAAATCTAGATTTTAAAATTTAATAAAAATATTTATATGTATTCCAAACAATATCATGATACAATACAAAATCATGACGCAATCTTTATACAGTCTAACATGATTTAGTTTTATTTACCGTGAATGTACGTTTTTATATAAATAAAAAATATTTCTTTTAATTCCTTAAACATCTTTAATAATGTCCGATGGCTATTCTGAATGTTCAATGGTTATTTGGAATTCGATCACGCTATAAATTTCTCTCAAGCGTTCGATATAAAATTTTAGTATGTATGTAGACTCTTATAAGAATTCTAAAATGTCGATTATGCTTGAATGCTGTAATTCGCCTCCAAATTCTTGGTTTATATTAATTGAAAAGTGTCAATATTGTTTTCTTGATTTCATTTAATTTTTATCTTTTGACATTAACTAACTAAATTTCCATATAGATAAAAAAAAAATCGAAATGTTAATAGTACGTTTTTGTTTAAAAAACGACAAATAAAATTATAATAGCCTTTACAAGTTCAATATATATGTATACATATGTAGGAGGAGTACTGAAGCAAGACCACTACTACCTCAAGCCACTTTTTAATCCCCTTCACTCGTCATTAATATAAAAGCTACTGATTGGTGTTCTTTCCTCCTATTGAGTCCTCGCACAGTCCTTTGTGATCATCAATATCTCTTATAGACTGAGGTCCCCCATAACATCCACACTTAATGTGATGCGATCTCAGCAACTTCTAGGCAAATTGAAGTTTCCATGTCCCATAATCAACGCAGGTGTTTAACTCATCATACCTACCAAGGGGCTTCTTGAGCGCTATATGAGTGTCTCTATAAGTGGTTCCCCCAATTCACCTTCTCAAGTTTAAAGATTTTACCTATTGAAGGACCTTCACATGCTCTATTTTAGGTAACATATGGATTCCGTACTAAAAAACTAATTAAGCCGATTTCAAAGTGATCAATTAAATGTAAATCATGGTCTGGCGAAATTTCAGAAACTTAGATACAACCTTTTAGGATATTTGGCTTTTTTGTCGCTTCAAGTAATTGGCTTGGCTTTACACATGATCTCTTACGCCTCGAGCCATCAATGTTTCGGTACAAAAATGATTTTCTTTTTTAGACTTTAAACAGCGGTTTGGACATACGAAATCGTCTTTTTAGGGCTCTCGGCTTCAACACTTATGCTACACAATGTTCAAATAGCTGCTTGAGTAGCTCCTAAGTAATGAAATTGTAAGCTCTTGTTGAGCTTGACAACAATCTTCATGCTTGCAATTCCTGGCACAAAAATCGAAAGAACAACAAGGTGTTTTTTACACTATTATGTCTAATAACTTAATAAGAATAAATATGCAAGAGCACTATATTCGGCTGTGTCGAATTTTATGTAACCTTCACACACGTAAAAACCTAAAATATACATGAGGGTTTCAAAAAAATGATTTCGACATATACACAGACTGGCGGACATACGGACAGATGGACTTAACTATATCTATTTCTCTATAAGGATACAGATTATATATACATATATATATATATACATATATAGTTTATAAGGTCTAAATTGAACATTGTAGAAATTACAAAGGGAATGACGAACGTTTACACTCTAGTGCGAAGGGTACAAAAACAGATAAGATCGCTTCAAAGTGACTTATAATTTATTAAGACAAATACGCCATCTGTTGTGAATGCCGAATTCCTCACTTATACACAATATTTCAAGATAAATTCTGATATCGTTGTTAGTACAAATTAAAAGTTTATTGTTAGTGAAATTTCTTTCATATTTCTCCTTCATTCGTGTTCGTTTATGCACTTATTTCTTGCAAACATTTTAATATCATTTCAAATCCTTTTTTTGCTACTTTTATATTTTCTGTTAGAAATAAAATAAAATATTGTCCTATTATAAAAAAGTATCCTATATGCTATTCTAGAATTCCATACCAAATTTTAACAAAATCAATCAAATAGTTTTTGAGCAAATCGAGTTGAAGGAGACAGACAAAAGTTCGAAAAGTGATATTTTTAAAAAATATTTCTAGAAGAGTTATTTTACAAACTTATTACAAGTATAGATTAGTATTACAAATTTCAAACGTAATCAATTTATTTATTAGTTTTTTACTTAACAGTTTGTCTTTTTAACTCCTTAAATACCTAAAAACTTGAAATAAGTTGTTTTGTAAGAAGTCCATAGTGTACATGTATACGCCTATTATTGCATAACTCTAAGTTGATGAACGAAATATAGAAACTGACACCGCCGAATACAATACCCTGATTTCATTTAGGCTAATTATTTGGTATTAAGTAGAACTGTACTGTTTATTAGCACATGTTGGTAGCATTAAAAACACAAACCTCATTATTTCGATCTGAACGATCCTTTGTGAAGCAGAATTAAGTACTTTTACTTTTGAAATTATGTGACAGGCTAAAGAAATTTTCTTAATTTGCATCAAAATTTTGTGATATCTCTTAATATAAAAATGCTGAAGTTATTTGAAATAAAGTATTTATCAAGGCGAATTCAATAAGGTGAACTCGTCGCAAAAACAACTACAAAGTGAAAAAATACAAACGTGTATTTTGTTAGTGTAAAATAAAACGATATGTCAAGTGGTCCCTAGAAGTAGTCAACAGCTGATGATCAGCTGATCTAATAAGTTCACCTTATTGAATTCGCCTTGGTATTTATATAAACAAAATAGTAGAGTTTCCAAGCCAAAACTCTCATTTCAAAGTTCAAAGTACTGCAAACCTTAACCATTTAAATATTTATTACCTTCGTTTGGGAAGGTAAAAGTACAGTGTGTTTATTTTGCAATACGTTTTATGTTAATTAAAAATTTAGTATCAGACATCTTAACCTTAAGCATTAAACACATATACGACAGCACACCACAAAGCTACACGACTACAACGGTAGTTGGCTGCAATCGTTGCCGTGCAGTCAGCTACTTATTTATATTGAAGACGACATTAACGTTGTAAGCAGCTGATAACAAAGTTTGACGACTACAAATATACTTAAGTTTAAACATTTTGTATGCTTGTCATAATGACTAAAGCAAATTTGGTGAATTTTGTCACAGCTATTGCTAAAGTAGGAAGTGTAGGAAGTCCATCTCGTGAGAGTAACCGAAGATGATGGGTTCGCCCAGTTAATCTAAGTCGTGATGAACGTCTTTTTCTTGTAACTAAAGTTAGGTATTTTTAATCTCATATCAATTTAACATTTTTTGTTTTATTGACATCACTGAATCTGCTTACTACTGCTACAAAAATAGAAATTAGCCTCAGTGAGCGCCACCGCAAAAAAGTAGCCGTGCAGTCGTGCTGCTGCCATGGCTTCAAAATAATCATCTCTATATTATCGCGTTTTTTTTTATTTTTGACATATTGTAGTCGGCAGCCTGCTGTCGTCTATGTGTTTATAGCATCAATAGTTGCTTTTCTGCCATTATTTAAAACATTACTACTTTTACTTTAAGGGTCATATTCATAAAAAATATTTTACGTTTATTAAAGGCTTATTTGACAGATGTTGTAGAGAAATTCGTCAAATAAACCTTCAATAAACCTAAAATATTTTTTTATATATACGGCCCTAAATGTGTTCAACAAAATACGAAACATAAAAAGTTTTTCGAATGGATCCTAACAATTTTTACGAAACCAATTTTTTTTATATATTAATGTTTAACAATTATAACTAGGTTGTTTAAAATAATATTATGAAATGAGTAGTAAGTTGAAAGTAAATATGAACATCCTCTCAGTGTATATCTAAGACAATGTTTAATAAATACTTAAGTACTTATATATATAACACATTCTAAATCAACTCATTACTACCACACTTCTTAATGAGACAAACGTTGTGTAATAGTAATGGAAAAGTATGTTATTTAGTAATAGCTAGTCATAATCTAGTTTCTGCTTTATGTTTATTGTGCAACATGCAATTTATTTCGATAAATTGTTTTAAAAAGTTTAATATAATAATTAATGCAATTTCTTAACGAAAATACAGTAAAATTAATTTTTTTCATAAAAAAAATTATAAAATATTTATATAAAATTACAGTCGGAAGTTTTTCAAACTTTTATGAATTCTTGATAATCAAAGAAGAGCAGATTTTTGTTTTTTTAAAAAATTCCTAGCATGCCCCTCGCACAAACGTTTCAATTTCAAAACGTTCTTGGTCATACATACTTACATACAGTAGAGGTAAGTATGTATGCATAAAAGCATTTGTTTTGTTTTTTCCAATTATACCTACTACATGCATAAACATACAATAGTTTTTCTTTTATTTTTTTTTTCTTAAGCTGGTGATAATTAAGTTTAATTTTATTTTTTGTTTTCGACATTTTTATTGACAAATGTATGCGAACTCTTTAGATAAACAATTTCGAATAGTATTTTTAGTGTTACTGGCTTCAACCATATATTGCACTTAAAAACGACAAACAACAAATAATAATAATAAACTTACGACCACACAAATTCATTGACTTGGAAAAAAGAAACAAATAAATAAAAACAAAACAAGAAAGTTGTAATTGATTGGTTAACACTGTTAAAATCAACATAAAATTGTTATAACTTTGTTTAACTGTATGCAAGTATTTACATTAGCCCATACCGGAAAAAAACTTCGGCGTACACGTTCGCTAGACGACCACTGCGTTCGAGAGCGAAAAAAATCACGAAAATTGCACCATAGATCAGTGATGGGAAATGAGATTTTCATTTCGGTATCAAAAAATTTTTCCAGGAGTACTTTTTTAACCTCAAGAGTAACAAATCGCTATTTTTTTTTTAAATTTTTATTAAAGAGTAAAAAAATCTTCATGAAAACAAAAAGTTAACAAAAACCATAAATCAATACATAAAAAGTTAATTTTACCTATAAACAAAACATTTTTTAAATTTATTTTGTACTTTTTAAGGTATATCACTTTAAACTAGGGGCTAGATAAATAGCGCCAATTGAACAGGAACATAAGTTAATAATTATAATACGCGATCAAAAGTAATAAAGTTTACAGCAACTACAATTTGTTTGACATTATTTTATTAGATATATCTATACATATATGTCAAAGTTATAACAACAGGAGTCTTTAGAATTCAATAAATCTTTGATCTGAATGAGACTTGATACGGTATCAACATTAAGCCTATTTCTTTATTTGGTTTTTATTAGATTTTGATACGAAAAAATCCTCTCTACATTTGCAGAGGAGTGAGGAATAGATATAATTCCATTTGCAATTTTCGAAATGTCGGAAAGCATATATTCGCCCAAAGAGTTTTTAGTTTTAGCCACTTTAGACTAAAAACTACAAATATTTTCATTTACCAAAGGCTTAAGCTCTTCAACATCCGCCAATGCCCTGTACTGAGAGTTTAATTAATACCGATTATATTATTTAAAGGTATATTGCATAGCATTAAAATTTTTAAAGTGCTTTCAAATATGTCACTTGATGAGCTGACATCTATTTTAATTAAACCTAAAAATCGATTACGACATTGTCCATTAAAAGTTCTAATAACAATCACCAAGTTTTAGTTGATGCTTATATCAGTGCTCTCATCAAGCACTATCGAAAAATAATTAATTAAAAAAAAATCAGAAATATCAGTAATATTTTATGTTAAACAAAATAAGAACACATAATAAGAACTAGAGTTGCCATTTTCATAAACTACAAGTGATGAAGGGGAAATGCTAAAACAGATGAATTTAAAAAATCAATGGTTTTAAATTTTAGACGTATCACTGAGAGTATCAAATGTTACAGAGGAGACACGGTATTTTTTCAAATGAAATAGTATCAAAAAAAGTACGATCGTAACAACTTTTCCATCACTGCCATAGATACATATAGGTTGGGTATAAAATCTATTGAGTAATCTGATTATTCTGGTGCATTGCTCACCCTAGAATGCTCTTATTATGCCCACGGGTGTCGGCAAAAACTTATCTTATGAGGGTATTCTTTCATTATCACAAAAAGAAAAATTTAATTTCTTTATACATACATTCATACATGCATTTAAACAAAAACTTTAAATTATATGAACTTGAAGGCCAGTATTAGGATTGGAGTTGTTAACTCAGTAATTTTATTACCGCTTTAATATTTCTATTTTAAAATTGTTGTCGCTGAAGTTTTTTCGAATCAGTGCTCGGTGTCTTTTTTCTAATTTTTAGTGGTTTTCATTTTTTTTTTTTTGGTAGCATCAAATATTAAAATTTGAAATTTAATTTCTACTGTTTATGTGACATAAAATTATATTTACTGTATTCACAAGGTGTTCTAACATTTCATATTGTCATAATGTTCTAGGATTTCACAATAGTTTTAATAAATTGTTGTTGCTTTCCTAAAATAATACTACTGCGTACGGTATGTTTATTCTGCTGTCAACTGTTCAGGTACCTGCAGTGATTGGCTAAGAATATGCCAAGCCGTCTGTAATATTTGTCGCCGCCTCCCCGATATATCTGTTGTCAAAAATTTCTCAAAATTGGCGATTTCAATTTGATATATCACACTTGCTTATGAAGGGTCATTCACAACGGTCATATTTACTATGTTATTATTTTAGAACATTTGAACTTAGGACACCTTCGTGAAGAATTGCCTTTTGAAATTAATATGCAAGTAAATTTTTACGTTGATCTAACATATTGAATATATAAAAACCTAGTACGAAACTTCAGTCTCGCTGCCAGTTGTAACATAAGCTATTCCTATGGGCAATTGGCAACTAAAAAATTTATTTTTTAAAGAACATAATTGAACATATGTAGGTTCCCTTTATAGGGCATAGTGAAGTAGTTTTGTTTGAATATTTTTTTGAAGTTATATTGAAATTTATTAAAGAGCGAGGTAGTATATTTGTTTATACATGTATGGAAATTTATAATTTTATATAATAGAGTCAAAATTTGAAAGTTTTAAACTCTGTGCTTTATTTAAATTACGCTCTTGTTATTTGTTTGGTGGTTTTGAAAATGTTAAAATTGACAACGCTGGCTAGGATCAAATAAAAAACATTGTTATAAAATTAAAAGTGGAAGTTTAATTATGAAAAATTAATAAAACAACTTTTTTTTCTTCGAAATTGTCTGGCAAAAGCACAGTGCAAATCAAACTTTTTTTGCTTGTAATGTGGTACGCTCTAATTTACATATTAGTTTGTGTGTATATTTTATATCACATGTGTGTGTGGATCAAATGTATGCTGGTGCATGTATGTAGGTTGAAAATAAATGGGTTAATAAAATAGTTGTTTTTACAAATTTTCAAATGTCTCACACACACACAATTGGTGATTTAAGAACAAAATTAAAACAAAAACAAATTTCATAATTTTGTGTTGATTTGTTTTTTTTTTTTTTAATTTCCATTATAAAAAGTAAACTACAATTTCTTTTGACATATTCGCTACAAGTATTGTTTTTTATTTATTTATTTTTTTTTTGATGAACAGGTATTTTGGCACTTAAAATTCGAATATAAATTAAACCGAAATTAACTAGAAAATGTATTAATTATACAACGCCAAGGTACGATTTAATTTGTTTTTACTTTAAAAAAAATTTAATTATTTCCTCTTGCACACCTTTAAGATTTTAATGCTGAACGAAAACACAGATTTTTTTCTTTAAATGCACACGCACACGCGACTTATAAATTGAGTTCGGCGGTATCAGTCTACGATCAACTGAGATCACAAAACAAAACAAACTGCAATGTCGTATGGCATGTGCTGTGACTAGACCTCATCATGATCAACGACGTCAGTCAGACGGCATCTGTTTGTGGTAGCATACCGTCTTCAAACTTTTGATACACATATGTATTATGTATGTACTTATGTATGAACATACCTATGTACCTAGTCGTTTAACATCATTATGATGTAGCTGCTTCCGACGTTAATGTTTAGCATAAACAAGATTGTTTTTTTTTTTAATATGTGTCGCCCACATTTGACACAAACACCAAAACACCCACAACATCAAATACAATATATGAAACGATCATGTTTATATTAGTGCTCGATGAAAGTGAAAATACATGTAATTGATTGTATTTTAAGGGCAAAGAAAAGATTCGTTGCTCTCGCTCTCGCTCTTCTGCCATTGAGGAGAACTGTTTTTCTTATTAATGAATCATTCATGAACTGTTCATAAATATTACTGTCAGACGTGCACGAGAAAAAGACAAAACATTGCGGTGAATGTAAAACTCTTGTATATTTTCACACTATATTCTCATAGTTTTTGTTTGCAACAGCAATAAACATTGACCTAATTTTAACGTATACAAAATTTTGGCAATTAAATGAAATATCGTAGAAGACAATAGCGAAAATAATGAAACTTCTATAGAAGACATTGTACCGCGAAGTAAAACCGTTAAAATTGAAAAGTATTTTAAACGCTTGCGGCGATATTCGTAATTAATTTTTAAATTTGTCATAAAATGACGCTTTTAGCGTCACTAATGAAACTTCTTTGAGTATTCCTTCCGCTGATAAATTAGTACAGAGTAATTTAATAGCAATAAGCATTTCTAAGTTAAAATTTTATGTTTTTTTTTATTACGCCTGAAAATCATTGTACAAAATTGTTTATTAATTTATTGTATTTGTATTTAAAGCATGGACATTAGACCGTACCAGAAAAAAAGATTGGCGTACACCTCCAAATATAAAGTACTGTTGTAAGGCAATTTCGATTTTATTTTTACGTAACCTACGGATCGGACAGTGGGAGGTTTGGGCCAACCAGTTACGATTAATTGAAACTTAAAAATTTATTTTGAAGTTTAAATAGTCTTGTATTCGATTACTATAAGTATCATCTACATTTTCTGGTTTGTTTTGGTCTTAACATTCTCAGAGTAAAGTTGCACTAGATGCAGGCAAACAATTTTCTGTTTTTTTTACCAACAAGTTGCAATTTATAAATTTATTGAAGTGACAGTAAAATTGTATGTGTTTTTCTACCCTTTACTTGAGGCGCCAAGGATGTTAATCACTTTGTCATTCCGTTTATAGTTTCTTTAATATACATTTGCGGTCCCATACGTTTATTTTTCAGGTTATGAGTAGGATAGTCGATTAAAAACGTTTGTGTGCCAGTGGAAATCAACGTTTTTAAAGCTTCAATATGTAAAGCATACCCGTATGTGATATCGATTTCTCAGAAAACGGTATTAAAAACCATCAATATTATCTAAAATATAAGCAAAGAAACACAACTGACTACAAAATTAAAAATTTTCAGAACTCGGATAATTATAGTTTATAGACTAGTCTGTTGCTATTTATATATAGAGTTTTTTTTTAATATTGAAAGAAAATTTCTGGCGTTAGACCTCCGCGACTGTGAATTATGAATGGCACCAAAGCGTTTCGAACAAAACCGGTCTTATTTTGTCAGTAGGGCGTCAAGTGTTGTTTTTTAAATGATTATTCCTGGCTGGTTTATGAACATAGACCAGAGATTTGACGTACCCCCACAAAAAGTAGTCCAAAGGTGTCAAATCGCATAAACGAATTTGCTAATTCATAGGTCCATTTCTTGAGATAATTCGATTGCCAAACGTTTGGCTAATCAAAGCGATGATTTTATTTGCAGTATGACATATTTCGCCGTCTTGTTTGAACCTTTTCTCTTTAAAACTATTTGCAATGATCTGAGGAATAAAAAAATCAAGAATCACGAGATCGTGTTGCTGACACAAGTATCGGATCGATGTTTGGCACGCGGTATGAGTCGATTTGGATATTATCCAAAAGAGTAGATGTAGTCATAAAACGATCTATAGTAATTCGTATTACCTGCTCAGATAAACGATTATGAGCGCCATATACTTACCTGATGACGTTCCCTATAAGTTTGGAGAACAGAGTGCGAATTTCGGAATCAATTTCGACGATTTGTAAACGTTGTTGTTCTGATGGTGATTTACTAATAATATACTAAAAAAAAACATCGTACACACTTTATTAGTTTGACAGATAGTGTAACAGTAGTCCCAATTGGAAGTTTTTTTAGTCTAAAAACACCTCTCATATAATATGCGTTCAGAGCTATTCATACAAAGTACTGGACAAGTCGGTAACTAATCGGAAAAATTATAAGCAAAAAATAATTTGGAATATCAAGCTCCTTAAGATTCTAGTTAAATTCTGAAAACAAAAGTGACACGAAAGTCGTAGACCAAGGCGAATTTATTTATCAGGTGGTGGTAATTCTACAACAAATACAACATTAAAAAAACAACATGGTTTTTTATGGTTGCTTTCGACTGTCGATGTGTCAAAAACTACATGGTTTTTGTTTGTGTTTTTTTGCGCGGGAAGGAGTAATTTATGTAAACATAAATAATATTTTACAATTCAATCATCATTTTTGCAAATAAAAAAGTAGATCAGCTGCGTTGTCAACACCACCTGATAATGAATTCGCCTTGTCGTAGACCGAAATGTGATTTCACAGAAAAAAATAGCAAACGGTTCATTCAAAATTCAATATAGCGTCAGTAACTAAATGGGTTAGAGTTAAGGTATTATCTAAAAATATTTGTTTGTGATTCGTTTTAAATTAAAATTAAAATTTAAATATAATTTTTATTTCTAAAATAAATATAAATTGCCGTTTCAGAAAGAAATATTTTAGGTTTATTTAAGGCTTTTTCGACAAATTTCTGTACAACATCTGTCAAATAAGGCTTTAATAAACTTAAAATATTTTTTATTAATACGGCAATAAGTCTCTTAATATAAAATGAGTTGAAATCAAATCATTAAAATAAGACAGTGATTCTAACCCGCTCATCGCAAACCAATTTTAAATATTTAAACAAAATCGCTTCTATGCAAGCAATAACATTTACTGGGAACGAACACACGACAAAAGTTGTGATTGCAAAAAAATAAAAATCGAGAATTAAGTCTGCGGTCAAAGTAAAGGCTGGCAATCACAATATCGAAGTGGTCTGATTCGCTGTATAAAAGAAAAAAAGCCTTAATTCAGCCTTTAATCTTTGGAATAAGCACTAAGATGGAAAGGAAAGCCATATCCCGAAAGTAATTAAATTACAATAGAAATATTCGAGAGATCAGAGTTAAATTAATCGTAAGTTGCATGATAAAATATAGAAAAATGCAAACATGACGTTAACTTGGTTTCGTTGTTAGTAGTCAAAGACAGTTGAAAAAGAGCAAACAATGAAGATGAAGAATCCGGTGAAAAGACCAATTGGAAAAATACCTAAAATATTTTAGGTGAATGCAACAGAAAACATGAAGTGTAAGCCTTCTTAAACAGTGCAATATCCACAACAGGTTGTAGAGTCATATAAGTAAGCCCAACATCAAAAGTTTTTATGCTAAAAATAATACGTTTTAGATACAGAATACTAAAAACAATTATATTTGATTTATGGCTACAACAGACAAATTCGTTAATAATAAAAATATTAAATTTTTTTTTTCAATTACAAAATGTGTGTAGGAAATTAAGAAATCGTGCTTATGAAATTTTTTTTTTAATTTATTAATTTCATCAATTTTATTTAATAGTAATATTAATCTAATCTAAATGTGTTCTTTACATCACATTTATACACATGTGTTATTACAATGTAGATCCTTTGTGCTTGAATTTTCTACATACCTCATGTCCCCAGTTCTCAGCATTTAATTTAGCAGCAGCATCAACACTTTCCTTATTACCCATGGCGTATTTTTGGGAAAGTTGTCGTTAGATATTGATGATGAGAACGATTTTTTCTTCTAACAACTCAACTAAAACTTTTTACTTCTATTTGAAAATGAAGATTTTTTGTTGCTGTATGCTTGTTATCTGCCAACTGACTCAAGGCTCTTAATTTAGAAGGTTATCTAATTTTGTAGTTTTATTAAAATATATTTTGTTGATATTGTTGTTGTCGTAACTGTAGTTTTACGCTTTGAGGGCTCAAAGGAGTTAACCTTTTTAATTTAATATTCACCTTAATAATTCAAAACTTAAACTAGATAAACGTGCATGTTTAAGTGTGTGATACTTTTCCTTGTTCTTCTTGTTTTTTACTTAATTTTATTTCGAAGGAGCTGTTGTAAAAGTGTTTTCTTATGTAGCTTATGTAGTATACCTGTATTTATGTATGTGTGTGTGTGTGTGTGCGTATATTTACGACTGTATGAATACTTGTTGTATGTTAAACCGTTGAATTGTTATGTATGTGTGTATAGCTTGTAATCTTTTTTTTTCCTTTTGTAGCTTGTCAATGATGATGACTTTCTTGCTGCTGCGGCTGCCGATGTTGTTGTTATTTATTTTCAAACGTGTTGAAAATGTTTTTACACTTGTTTTTCGAATTTTATGTACGAATTTCGAAAAGTTTTTTTTTTTAATCTACTATGTATCTTTCTTTATTGACGATTTCTCTGTGACTCGCTCTCGCTTTCCTTTTATCTTTTGGCAAATCTCTCGTTTTTTTTTTTCGTTAATATTTTCCATAAATTCGCTTTGTCACGTACTTTTGATTGTGTGAGTGTATTTAATATGTTTTACTTTCGTTTAAATATCTTAAATATAATAATTTTCTTTTATTTAATCAAAAGTATTTGCTTAATTTGTATATTTTTTTTGTTTATTTATTTAATAGTATGTAATTGTAGACAATAAATATGTACATATATGTATCATTTTACAAAAATTTTAATATCACTTTTCAAATATGAACGGCACACCCACTATCTGATTTTTAAGCATCAATTTTTAAGGTTTAATTTCGATATAGACATATTATTCAGCTCGTTTTATTTATTTTTTATTTTATTTTATACAATTAGCATTTACTTAAAATTAATTTAGTTAATTTTCTTTTATTTTTTGATTCAAGAAATTATTTTCACTTTCTAGGTAATATATATACGCTTGTGTAACGCCTTAAAGTATGCAATGCACTGGCATCGTGGTTTTTGATGCTGCCATACTTGCTAGTTGTCCTCTACTCTCAACCGCACTTCGTTGGCTTATAAATGCAATAATATTTTACGTTGATGATGATTTCTATTAACTGTTGTTGTTGTTGTTGTTTATTTTATGTGGTTTTTGTTCTTTGTTCCTTTGGAATTCGGTTGCTATAATAACAACACACAGCCGGATGCTCAGCTAACCGCTGGTGGACAATAATGCATTAAATCGATACAAATTGTTTAATATCGAAGAGTGAATGCAAGTTTACTGCAAAAATATTTAATAATTTTAGTTTAAGAGATTTATATTTGCCACAGATTCCAAAGGTTAGTTATTTATTCTGATAAATTTGATCAACTTTCTGCATTCATTCATAAATATACTTTCTGTTTTCTTTTTTTCTGTGTATATATATATAGTAATTTGGATTGTGTATGTGTGTATGTATGAATGTATGTATGTATAGTGATTTGGAAAATGTAAACAGTGTCTTGACGGAATGCTGGCTGGCATTTTTTATTTATTCCCTAGTTTCGATTTGTTATTTGCGTCAGTATCTTCAACTCACTTTCAACTATTCCACAACATTCATACATACATACATACATACCGTATATGTATTTGAAAGCATACATATACATATAGATATATACATATGAATTATGAAGCTAACATTCGTGTAGGTGTCAACACTTGTTCGTTCAGTAGAGAGTTTTTATTTATAAACATCTTCAACTTATAAAGAGAGTGAGAGTGTATAAGTATTTGATGGAACCAGCATCCATTTAAGTCAACTGTCAAATAGTTTTCAAATATAACGAAAACCGACTGAACGAAACTCATACTCCACCTTACCAATTCGATTTTTTCGAACTACTACATGCAAACCATACACATACAAATAGATATGGATAGATGTCGTATGCATGTATGTATGTATGTGTACCTACACGCACGTAAGTAAAAGTTAAATTATTAAGGATTTTTGCACCGTTTTTTTTTCATCTATGTACATCTACATCTACATCCACGTCTGCATCTTCTATTATCCTTCTTATTTCCCTTGTCGCAAAAACAAACCAAAGAAAAAGGTTTTTATTTTGTTTAAGAGGCCAACAAAAGTAAGAGCAAAAACAGTTGCATAAATTACCACGCCTTAATTTTAAATTATTTTGTTAACATTTTAAAATGTGTTAAATACCTAGAAAGCAACTTTATAGGCAAATTATTTCATTAAAAATAAACAATTGCAATTTATATTTATTCACAAATGTTTTAATTTGATAAAAAGTTTTCTGAGAACTTGTATATTTATCTTATTATTTTCTTTTAGATCCCCTGCGCGTTATAGAGTTTTTTTCTAAAAGTATATACACTTTTTTCACTTTTTTTTTTTTGGTTGGTTATTTTTCATGAATGTTTATAAATATATAAGTTTGGAATACATTCCATTACTGGCACTTTAAAACACTTGAAAAGAACTTTTTAGAAATTTTACTAAAAATTTCTGCTTTTTTTGCTCTTCCTAATAAATATTTGATTTCCTCAATAGAATTGAGGTCTTTCTAGATTTTTTTCTTTGGCTTCTATTCATCCAAATATTTGTAAAGCTTACAACACTGCACACAACCGTCGTCAATGAAATTCGTTAAATGTTTGCTACTGGTCCTTTTTAAATTCGAATTTAGATGCTGGTGCTGCCGCTGTTTTAATTCAACGACTCAGCTGTGTGTTTATTGTTCACGCAAACACACACTTGCCTACATACACATATAAGCATTGCTATATTTTCCTACTGACAGTTTCTACTGTGCCTGTGTGAGAGAAAATAAAGGAAATTGAGAGAATGTTGAAGATAAAGGTCCTGTATTTTAGCAATGTTTTCTAAATATTTTTTCTACATTTTACACATGATTTCTTAGTGATTTTTTATTTGTTTATATGTACATATGTGTTTCAAAGAAAAACATTTAAATCGTTTTTATAAAAAAAACTTTCCTCTTTCAGATATTATTTCTGCATAGAGCAGAATTCTGAATAAATAAATTTATATCTGTCGTTAATAAAATCACCGAACGCTAGTAAGATTTTTAATTTAGCAGAAGTTTTGCCAAAAACCTCTCGACTTATTTAAGCTATAATATTTTATGAAGAGTATTAACATTAATCTTGCTTTCAACTACGATAAGTATACCACCCTCTGTTTTTGTGAAAAGTAGGAAAAATTACATTTAGAATAACCACATATTTTTGGCTTGAAATATGAAATTTCGAACGTTAACTTGTTTTGTTTTATAAAACAGGGGTCAATGAAATAATTGAAAATTCTATAAATAAGGGGTTTTTCATTAATGGTTGAATGATGTTAAGTCACTGATGCTCAAACAAGATGGTTCCTTGAGCAATTGAGCAGTATTAATTGTGAACGTGTTTGTCGGTGTAAATTTCGCTCGGATTGGGTTTATTTTACAAATTTAACATGCAGATATCATTGCCATCAGCAGTGAGCGCTAGAGCTTATTGAATATATTTTTTTATCCGAATTGAATGATATAACATATATATATCATGTATTTAATAGTTCTCACTATGTTCCTATCTTGTTCCCTTTTAAACTGCTTTTAAAAACATTATGTTCACTAGTAGCTACAAATCATAACATTGTCGACGTGATAAAAGCTGGAAACTGTTTTTTAAATACTTATTAGAATCTATATACAAATTACACTGTGTTCGCGATCGTACGAGTAAAATTTGCCGCCACATTTTGATTTTGTAAAATTTTAAGGATAATTACAAATAAAGAAAAACACTTTTTAAAATTAAAAAAAAAAATTAAAAAGATATCGAGTTTAGTAAAAAAAATTTTCAATTCAACTGAATAAGAAACAATGGTACAAAAGTTAAAACAAGTCAAATTATTGTTTTGTTTCAATTTCATACGAAATATATATTAAGACAATAAACGACTGACAATCTAGTCGTTAATGTTTTGTGATAACGTCACACAGTCATAATTATTCTAGCAGATGATTTATTAACAAAACATTCTGATGCTTTAAAATCATCTAGAGACATACATACACACATGTACATATACATATCTTCATACACACACTTACATACATTAAGTTAAATACTTCGTAGGAACACTACTTTGTAAACAGTGATAAAACAGTATATACAATTAACAGACATTATCATGAGCTAGAGTCAATCCCAGCCACCCCCAAATTTTTATTATTCCCATTCTCTGATTTAATAATTTAGTTTTAGCCTGAATATTCCCTTCACGTGTAGCAGCAAACATCCATGGAACGTCAACACAACAAATAACAACAATCTTTCGACAGTTGCAAAAAGTATTTAAAAATAGTTCAACAAAATAACGAAAAACAGAAAAACAACTACGTATGACGCATGCGCGTCATAAAAAAATAGAAACGTCTTTCTTTATCTTGAAATTTAATTTTTTTTTAACAAAACGAAACAAACTGAAACCGCAGAACTTTTGAAGAATATCATCACATAAGACAAAATGCAAGCTAATACGGTATTAACCCTTAAATGTTGTGTGTAGATTTAAAATTGATTATTAATATGTTAACCGAAGCTGAGACAACCATGCTTAAGTACGCACTAGAAACTCGCGGTCCAGTATGCTGACACTTAATTTTTGTGTTAAAATTTTTGTAGATTTTTAAATCTATTTATTAAAATTGTAATTTTAAGTAAAAAAAAAGAATCAAAACAGATTCTTTATGCTGATTTTTTAACCATTTGGGTCTTGAAACAAAACAAAAATTAAAAAAAAATTTCAAAAGTAAATGAAATATGTTTCTGAGGTGATAAATAGTTTCCTGCCTTTTACTTTTTAAAGATTTTTTCATGCAAATGTAAATTTTGGCATACTTTTCCGAGCATTTTGGTTATTATCTCACCAATGGCGGCCAAAATGCGTGATTAATTGCTCACCATATCACATCTCAATAGGTTCATGGTAAGATTTTTTTTTTTCGAAAACTTATAACATTTTCTAACTTTTTCAAAAATTTGGGTAAAAGGTTTACTGATTATCTGGCATCTGAACAACTGAAATTCTTTAAAAATCAATTTTAAACCAACAACCAAATAAATAAAAATTTTTACTTCTTTTAAGTCTTTTTTAGATAAAAAAGTATTTTATAATATGCAAAAAGAAACCTGTTGCTTTGGGTTACTGAAATAATTGATTTGTCTACACTTTTGTTTTCTGTTATATTTCGGAACATATTTCTATTTTAGATAAACCAAAAAAAAAAATACCTTCTTTTAAAACATTACATCTTTGCATAGTCTTTCGAAATTTTAATTTGAAATAAAGTTGTCTACTTATGTGTACATTAAACAATTATAATACTCTTACTTTATCGTGAACTGCACCCTGCTACAAGAAACAACAACAATAGCAATTAATGTGTATTAAAAAAATAATCTTTTCTTAAGCACTTGCTCCTTTATTTTAATTTTACAAGGCCACCAAACAAAACACGACAATTAAAATAAAAAATGGGGGAAGTTAACGGAATAAACAGCCACACCTGTTTAACAAGTGCATCAGTAAAAGTTCATAAAAGTGCGCTCTTTCAAAGTAACGATTAAAAGTATAAAAACAAAATAAACACAACGCACATAAGTCGGAGTGTTATTGTTATTGTACAATAGTTATTATATTACATCTTTATAATCAAAATAAGCTCTTATTAGAGAAATGCATGTACATACATACGTCATCAAATCTACGCACACACCAACACACACGAAGTAACTTACAGTATGAGTGCGTATGGATTTTGTAATGCATTCGAAATTACTCGTACGTTTTTGTTAAAGAATAAAAAACAGCAACGGCAACTGCAGTTAATAAAAACAGATACAAAAAGAGAGAGAGAGAGAGCAAAAAAAAAAATATCTAACATTCTTATTAAAATCATCACTCGAATGGTAAAGAACCAACATCCCTTTTTGTCATCCATACACACACATATACACACACAACACATGTATTAAATGTCCAAAATCGAAAGCTCTTCTTAGAGCTTATTAAACGAAAAGTAAACAAAATCAAACAGCATTTTTACAAAAATAAATAAATAAATAAATAAATATATAAAAACTATCCTTAAAGTTCTTGGTGTATAAAATATTTACGAGATTGTGTGCGTTTCTGTATGCACATGTGTATTTGAATGTGTGCGTGTAAATGACATAGTTTTTTAGGGCATCTAGAGGGTGTGGTTCCCTAATGTCAAAATGTTTGATAGTTTGACACAGATTTTTTTAGAAAGTTGCAAAAAGCTTGCTAATAAAAACATGCAAAAATGCATTTTTTTAAAGCCGGCATATATAGTTACACTTACACACATCATATACAGTACTTAACAAATTCAGGAACCATATTACACATCATTGTTAATGTTGAAATATACATACATATGTATGTCTTAGTTTATTAAAAATTTAATTGCAATCCAGTTTTTTAAGTAACTTTATTGTTTTGTCTACTTCTTATCACCTATCATGCTTGTGCCTTTCGCTTATAATTTAATTGTCAGTTTATTGTCATTAAATATCCTAAAGAATAACCACTTCTTTATATCTTTCCATTTTTTTTTTAAGTTAGACCATAGTACTTTTATTAACTATATAATGTCAGCACTACTTTAAAACCATTTTGGTACAAAATGTATATAGATATATATGCATGCATAAAGATCCGATATAGCTTAGATATTTATAATGGATACATGTTTCTAAAAATAGAAAATATAAGTCAGAAAAATTAAGACATTTTTTGAAAAACTCAGTTGTTAAGCAAATGATAGAAAGAACAAGTATAGAGTCAAAGCAAAGCAGTTCGGAGAGAACTTTTTTTTTCTTATATTTGAAGTTTGACATTTGAAATAAATTAGAAAAGAGAGAAAATTGTTTTTTATTTATGCATTTTGACAGCTGAAACTTAAAATAAGTATTGAAAAAATAATCAGCTGGCGGCGAATCAAGAGTACCTGATGAATAAATATGCCTTGGTATAGAGTATTTAAGTTTAATTATTTTTTTGTTCTTTAAAAATATTTGTTTAAACTTTCTTGAAGTGCTACCATGCGTATGATTGATATTCAGAAATTCATGTTTCCCATGTGACACGTAAAAATGAAGTATAATAATCTATTACCAACGAATGATACAGTTTTTTCTAAAATAATATTTTTTAACAAATTACTTAGTTAATTTATTTGTTTTTCAAAATTTATTAAATTTTTACGAAATTTTTTTCATATAAGAAAAGCTGTTTAGAGGAATTTTTTTTTAATTCTTAGCTTATATTGTAAAAGATTTGTACAACATAAATTTATTTAGATTATTGGTCATTGTTAGCTATGACTTTTTTCATCTCTTTGGCAACGGATAACAGCTCATCTCTTGTTGAGCTTGACAACAGCATACATGGAGTTAAGTCTCCAGTTCTTAGTCTTCAAACGTCTGATGTTTGCCTTCCGTGTCAAAATCGCATTTCGAAACCGTATAAATAATTTCTCGCACGTTGAAACCGATGGAATACAGCTCCAATAAGCTTCGACGAGGAATCGGTTTCTTTCAGTGGCACTTTTCTTCAAATTTAAGAATTAAAGCAATACTCCTCGCATATCAAGCTTTTTTGGCACACTAAGTAAAAATAAATGAGAGACATATACCATTCAATATTTCATGAAATCGTGTTTAAAAAATACACCATAATTTTTAAATAATGACTTCTTATATTTGACACCCAACATAGTAACCACATGTTAACCACTTAGCAATTAAGCAGTCATAAACATCGTGATTTAAGTAGTGATAGAAAATTAAAATTTGGTTCGGTTCGGTAAGTACTACTTTTTTGATTGAAAGAAAAAATTTTAATTGTAAAAAATTTTAGTGTGTACATGTTTAAGATAACTATAACACTGGTTTACAGCCAAAAAATACCAAGAACGCCACATGCCTAGATAAGTTAATTGGGACCTCCTGAACACGAAAAACGCTGTAATTTTTTTTCTAAGTACCGTTTTTTAGATAACGGTACTTTTGTGTTTTTCGGTGTATGGTCCCACTCAAACCCTTGTGGAGCCCAACCGAAAGGTCCGATTGAGATAAATATCGTTGGAAAGGTAATTGAATGCCTTTTCCGTCGATATGCTGCAAATTTTTATCTGATAAGAAATGGCTGAGTTATGGCGCCTCAAAGTTCAAAATTTGCCTATTTTTTACGTTTTTTTCAAAATTTTTCATTTTTACTTCGTTTTTTTTCTACCTTATAGTAAAGATCTGGAATGTTTTATTTTTTTACCAAATAGCTTATTTTACCAACATTTTAAGCGTACTTTGAAAAAAATCGGATAAAAAATAAAGTCTTTATTAAGGATTTTGTGGAACGACAATATTTTCATCTTCATTGCTCACACACTATATTCGGTGTCCATCAGTTTTGGAATTTGGAAATTTACGCCGAATATAGTGTGTGAGCAATGAAGATGAAAATATTGTCGTTCCACAAAATCCTTCGGTTGGGCTCCACAAGGGTTTGAGTGGGACCATACACCGAAAAACACAAAAGTATCGGTATCTAAAAAACGGTACTTAGAAAAAAAATTACAGCGTTTTTCGTGTTCAGGAGGTCCCAATTAACTTATCTAGGCATGTAGCTTTCTTGGTATTTTTCCAAATTAAAAATTTGTAAAGCAGTGTAATTGATTTACAAGGTGTACAATTTTACACTATTTAAAGCAATGAAAAATTTGTGTTTGTTTTTCACATACATACATGTACATATGTTCATGTCAATTAACTTAAAAAAAAAAGAAGCAAAATTCAATAACAAAGCAATACATTTTCCCCAAGTCTACGTGACTAATAATTTGCATTTTTTTACGTATATTATAAGGGCCATATTCATAAAAAATATTTTAGGTTTATTAAAGGCTTATTTGACAGATGTTGTAGAGAAATTTGTCAAATAAGCTTTCAATAAACCTTAAATATTTTTTACGAATACGGCCCTAAGTCCTCCTTATTGTGTAAAACTACTATAAAAATTAAAATTATTTTTATTCTTCGTTACTAATTTGAAGTTCTTGGAATTAGCGATTGTTTTAGAGTATAAAAATAGGCTTTAGGTGTTATACAGTATTTACTTCTAACTTTAAAAGATAGCAAAATAAACAATCGAATTAATTTTCCAATTCCTACCTTTAAACGTACACATTTGGCGAATTCACAAGATGTCCCAACTGCAGTAATATCATAATTAATGTTATTAAATTTCAAAAAGGTTAAAATATTTTGCAATAAACAATAAATACAATACTTTTTGTTTATTTAATTTTTTTTTAGATTTAATGATATTATGAAAATCTATACACATGATTTCTTGTGATTTTACCAGTTATGTTATACTGATGTTAAGAAAAGACTTTTTGTAAAAGAGTTGCAAAACTAAATGAAACTTATTGCAATTATTGTTGTCATAAATGTAAAATAAATATAATCATGTGGTGTCTTCCACCAGTAATTGAGATTTATGATAACGTCACTAACAGGAGGTCTGGTTTATATTTGGCTGAAGTATACACCAAACGATAACAATATTTTGAGTACAATAAACTTTAATGGCAACCCTCTTAGAAAAAAGCTTTTTATTTACAGAACAGTGTAACATAATTGGTGTAATCATGTCATAATGACATTATTTTCAAAAACTTTTTAAAATGAAAAATGTTTTCAAATTTATTTATGTATATTATTATTTAAGTAGAAAAAAGTTTAACGTTAACGTTTGTTGAACTATTTGTATTAGAGAATCAATATAAAATATTCTAAAAATGTTGAGTGAAGTTATTATCGTAAAAGTTTAAAATTCACTCCAAAAAATTCTATATAAAAAAGTAAATACTGACATTGCCTTGAGAAGCGAGTTTAAAAAAATAAATTATTCAAGTTATTTTTCATTAATAAGTCTATCTAGGTGATAAACACTGAACAATAATTTCTTTAATGTCATAAACACCGTGTCATGTGGTTGGTGGTTGGGTGGTTATCGTGGTAGTTCGCTGCACGCCAACAGTCAAGTAGAGTCTGTATGACTCCGTTTTGGCAGGACCACATCACTCGTCAGCTTCCAGTGTATCTCAGAATAAAATCCAAGAGTAAGGGTACTAGATCCACCCCGTGGCCCTGAGATATCTCAGTAGATAATTTAGTCCAACTTCAGATATCGCAGAGAGGCCATCTAGTATATGTTCGCCCAGAAATCTCTGTCTCTTAGCCGCCAGTGTAGGACATTCGCAGAGAAAGTGGAAAACCGATTCCTCCTTCTCTCTATCCAGACAACTGCGACAATGGTCGTTCGATGGGAGTCCGAGCCGACTTGCATGTTTGCCTAACATCCAGTGACCCTTCAATACCGCCAGCAACCTCGATAAGTCCCTCCGACTTCGACTGGTAAGTTGCAATGTACGTCGTGCATCAAAAGAGGGCCACATAAGCCGTGCCACCTTACACGTGCTCAGCCCACGCCAACTGTTATCAGCCTTCCGGAGAAAGTGTCTGGAGATTCTGCCCTTAATAGTCCCCAACGGGATTGCAACTGCAATTGCATTAGAGATATCCAGAGCAGATCCTCCCCGGTGTCCCCCCGTCATGTGTGTTATAAATTTATATTAATTTTTTTTTTTTAATTTTTATATATGAAATTTTACTGAAAATCATAATAATTCCAGCCAAAGGATGGGTATTGAAAACATAACAAAAATGTATTACGAATATAAATGAATATTTAAATTATTTTTCAAGCTATTTTATTATATTATTATTATTTTTTTAATATTTTATAACACAAAGTATATTTATCGGATTTTTGGATGTTTACTAATTTTTATAACCTCAATTGAAGAGTTATATTCAATTTTTAGCAATTTATTTTATGTACTATTAATTTGATGATAATAATTAATAATTATTTTTTATGTTTTAAACATTTTCGTCAAATATGTGATGTAACAAAATGTAACGTTTTGCTGGTAATAAATTGCCAAAATGGAAAACTGCATTATCATTAAACCGTTGTACCACATGGATTGTGTAAGTTTTGATTATTTTATGTAGTAGAAAAATCTAATTATACACTTATTTATTTATATTATTAATTATAAAATAATTTTACGAAAATTAATTCGTTTTAATTTCAAGGTTTTTTATTTAAAAATATTTAGTTGCGATTATACAAAATTTTTATTTTTTCTTTAACTATTAGATTTACCCTGTAGTTATGACTTCAAACAAGGCGACTCATATAGTTTTTTCTTTTTTCCTTTGATTTCCTCTTTCTAAACAAAATTAGTTTTTTGTACTTTGATTTTTGCGCGTCTTTGAAAAATACACTGATTGTGGTTTTAGTAGATTTCGAATGAATATTTAATTTATTAAAATTAACAGTAACATTTAATATTAAGTTTATAGTTTTTATATAAAATGGAAGAAGAATTTTTGCAATTTTTAGTAAAAGATGGCATTTCTACAAATATTGGACCTAATACAAAAGGTAAATTAATGAAATTTGTAAGAGTTCTGTTTTTTGATACATTTATGCCGATTAGAAATTCTGTTACAACAGGCTGAAAGTGATTACTGTAACGGAAATATAACTTCGTCAATATTTTATCAAACGCACTCTTTGTACCAGTCATCCCAAGAACGCTACAACCAGGCTTCAGGAAAATCTAGCCAGGAAAGATCGAAAAATTCAATGTCTGCTTCAGTTGAAACCTTAATGACAGAGATGACTGCTGATGAAATTTCCGAATTTAGCAAGTAAGAAAACCAAATATTAAACATATTGCTTGGGTTATAAGAAATTCTTTATTGTAGTAATACCCTTTTGCAATATGTTAGTAAATCCCTTAAACAAGTGTCAAAAAAGTCGAAAAATAAACAGTTTTCTGAAGCGTCTAATAGTCTGGAAAGCTGTAATTTTCTTAAAGATATTACAAATCCTTTAAAGGGCATAACAAAGTTAATAGATATTTGTCAGCAACTTCCTGAAGGTACGTTTATTTTTTTTTTTAATTTTTATATCGTAATTAACATATATACGATGCAAAAGAATGGACTGTTATTCAACTGTGTAAAGGACCAAGGACAGAAACTACATACTCTATATTTCCAAAAATTCACGAAAGTGATGCTGCAATTTATATGACCCTAATGAAACATGCACGAAGTAAGGAATATGGCACACCAATATGTTTACGTTTTTCAAGCGATGAACAAAAGCAGCTTTACGAAAGATTCGGTGGCATAGTAAACCGTTTCAAACAGTGTGTCAAAATTGATCCCAAAGAAGCTCATACGTCAGAGTTCAAAAGACTATACTGGTCATTATTAGGAGAATTAAATAATTTTATAGCAGTAAGTTTAAACTCTTTCGAAATATTTACATGTAAAAATCTCACTAAATTTATGAGTTCTTTATTATATTTTTATAGACTGCTTGTGACGATCTATGCGATTTTTTCTTTCCGTGGACATTTTTGTTTACCGGTCTTTCATATTCAGCGGCAGAGCGAAATCTCGCTCGTCAACGTTGGTCTAAAGTTGACGAGATTTGTGATTTGTTGAAGTGGGAAGACGATTCTAGAGTTTTACTTTCTTTGGCTGCCTCACATGTACAATCATTAGATGATTATCAAATAGAAAGTATTGCTTCAATTCTAACTACAAATACCAAAGAACAAGCAACAGTAAGCGATTTACTTAAAAAGATGCAATTAAAAAATGGTACAATGTTTTTTTTTCAACATTTTCTCAAATTTGATTAATATAATTTAAATGTTTTTAGAAAACGCTAATGAAAACAAAAGTCAACATTATCCATGTATTTTAATTGTAGATGAGGTAAGTTAAGCATTTAATGTTGGATTATTGCATATACTAATACAACATTTTACAAATAATTTTCCGAGGAAAATTAATACATCTTAAAATTTTTCAATATTTATATTTTTTAAGCTTTATATTTTTATCAAAATAGTAAAGGGTCCGCCAAATAACTTTTTTTTTTTGAAAATGCTATAAAAAAATAAAAAGTGTAGCTTCGGCTCTGTGGCACGTAGCGCCGTTCTGTTGAAACTAAATGTTGCCAATATCCTCTTCTTAAATTTTTGTGAACAAAAATTCATTCAACATGGCCCGATAACGATCGCGATTTACTACGGCCATTCCTTGCTTATTTTCGAAGAAAAATGGCCCAATTATGCTTCTGGACCAAAATCCGCACCAAACAGTGACTCGTTTTGGGTGTATCGGCTTTTCAATGTATTCGTGCGGGTTTTCTGTGCCCCAAATGCGACAATATTGCTTGTTACATACCTGCCAAGATCAAAATGAGCTTCATCTGAAAAGATGATTTTTTTGGCAAAATCGGCTAAAGTAATGTCGCATTGTTCAAGCGTATACACAACCATATTCGTTCAGCGGAAGGATAAAACTAATTATCTGTCAAATCAGACATGAGCTAAGTGTTACCATTCACGAAATAAGCACTAGGTGAAAAAAAAAACAAATGGCAGACCCTTTAAAACCCATTGCTTTTCAATTTAATTTTTGTTGTTGTTGCCAAGAGATTTAATACCTAATTTAAGGTTTTTAAAAACATTACAAATTAAACAAAAATTAAAAAAAGGCTTATATTTTATTTAAAAGCTCTTGTTAAAAAAAAACTTAAAGAAGTTGTTCTATTTCATAAAAGCGCCTGGATCATTTTTTCTGGGAAGAAATTAATGTACAACAGGAATTCACCCGTGTTAATTCAATTCAATGTCTGTGGCGTTTATACAATTTTTACAAATCAGATATACGATTGGGATATCTGTGTGCCAATATAACAGATGGTGGCTGTCTAATAAATCCAGGTTAGTGCAATAAAATAAAAAAAAAATTCTTGTATTTTCGTATTGCTATTATTATAAACTATAAAATAATATTGGCGTACTTTTATTATTGCTGCTGTTGAACTAGATACAAATTTACAAAAAATGGAGTCACGTATGGTTAGTTTCTTTAAATATTGGACACCGCATTGGGAAATGTTAGTAGGACAACGACCGACCCAAGATGAACTTCTCAATAAGTATTTAAGTCATAGTTGTTATGTGTACGTTTTTTTCAATATATATTGAGGGCATGCACTATGCGTGTGCCTGCAGTTTTATCTATGTATGAATGTGCATGCATAAGAGTATAACTAATAAGATAAAATTTTGTTTTATTTTTCTTGCAGCTATGCTGGTCATGGTTCTGGTTTACAGTACATAAATGGACGTCAAATTACTAAACATCAAATGAATTGTGTGGTTTTTCTATTCGGTTGTGATTCTTCACGTCTACATTCGAGTGGCCTCTATAGTGAATTAGTAGGTCCACATTTGTATTACCAGGCAGCAATGTGGTAAGTACAAAAAGAAAACTAAAGCAAGGAAGCAATAAACATTAAATTTTTTTTTAACTCTACCAAATACATAATTTTTATTGGTCAAAATGTTTTATTTCTTTTTATTTTTGTCAATTTCTTGTTTTTGCTTTACAAACATATTGCTTGTATAAATAAATGTGTGCACATGTTTGTGTTTATGAAGTCCTGCGTTAGTTGGCACTTTAATGCCTGGCCTAGATAGCAATATGGATAAGATAGCCACGGAAATACTTAGTCGTTGGATTGCACCCAAATCTACAAATGTTTTGCCCTGGAATGAAATTGATGAAAAAGCCTGGATAAGAGAATTTATCGTAAAATGTAAGTGTAGAAATTTTAAATAAAACATACATAAATATATGAATATATAAGTATGTGCATACATACTAGCAGACATACACACTAATGAAGCACGTGTGTGTTTTATATTACTTTAAAATTTTTATTTGCATATCTCAACAATAGCCAAATTATCTGTGGCTGCGGATAATACAACTTTACCAACCGTTGCCACTACACCCAACTATAATATGGGTAGCTTGTGTGCCATATTAGCCAGAGTGCATCAACGTGTTTGTGAACCCAAACTTTATAATACTGTACCCTACGTGTGCCGCGGTTTACCAGTATGGAACTGTAATGTAGAACCACTACCAACTCCTTCGACTCATTAATAATTTTTTAAAGCAGTTAATTTCAAGAAAACTCTTCTACTCATTAATCATCTAAGTAAGTAAGTAAGTCATTTCAATTTTAGAAATATCTGCAGCAATAAATACAAATAAATTTAGGGAATTTTATTATAATTGTTTAGTTTCCTTTTTTAAATAAATTTGTTAAAGTTATACTATTTTTTTTTTATTTTTTTACTCGTTTTGTGCGTAAAATATCACAAAACTTAAAAGTCCTTATTGGGGAATGATCCGAATACAAATAAAATATGCAACATTTCGAAGTAACGTTAAAAATATATCACAGAATTCCGTCAATAAATAGAATCTATTTAATTCTCAGAGCGTAATTTCTTATGCAAGATTTAAGAAACTAATTCGCTCAACATATTGCTTTTTTTCATTAAAAAAAAAAAATGAAATGAAATATGTATAACAATATAGTACATTGACGTGACTGTTGTCACGTCCGAGTGTTTGTATACAACTCATGTCAAATAATTAAACTTAATGTATTTAAATCGTATTGCCATAATTTCCCGAAAAATGTTAAGTGAATAAAAATATTGCTTATCATTTTTAAAAATTATGCCATTATGGCAATACGACTCATAGGAGACTTTAAAAATTTTAAAAAGTTTAAAAATTAAAGAGAAGTTATTATTATTATTTTTTTTAATTTTGTTTGTGCCGAATTGTAGCATAATTTGAATTTGTTCCAAGACAACAATATGTACAAAATTACGAATTCTTCTACTAGATCTCTAACAAGTCTTTGAATACGTCTAAGATTTGTATGTTTTTTTTTTAATATTTATGAATGATGACATACATACATATGTATACATAAATACATACACATATTTACAGAAATTATTTAAATTGTAATTTTTCTTCTTAACTAAATCCATTTACATTATTAAGTTTTATTTACTTTTGTCTTTTCTTTTAGATGTTGTTATACAACAACGACTTTATTTGTATAAAAATTTTTTGTTGTTGCATTTTCACTTTGTCCTTTTCTTTTACTTGTGAAACACTTGCAGTTTTGACTAACTTTACATCAGCAGTGTCACTTCCGCTTCACCTAGTTTTATTAGCATCACATGTAATTATGTGTAGTAGTTTTTGTTTTTATTAAGAAAGAATAAAATTGTTGTTGTATCTACTACTAGTATCCTTTTTTGAACATTGAAGCACATTCGCCTGTGAATGGTATCAGAGTGGTTTTGCCTATTAATAATTATGCAACATAATACTTTAGTTTTTTATTTTTATTTATAACTCAATTCTTCTGCTCTGCATTATTTTGTTAAGTGATTTTCTTTAGCTATGTACACTGTCACTACTATAACCAATTGTATACGATGGTAACTTTAAGCATTAATAAACGTTATTTTTGCTAAATTATTATTTTTTAAATATTAATTATTGTTTTCGTTTGATATTAAGCCAATCTGCAAAGATCGATTTCTTTTACATTTTCTGTTTCTTCTCTTTGCGAATGGGAAGACTTTTAAAAAAATATAAAATAACATTATATTTTATTAAAATTTTTAGTGATCCAATAAAATGTTAACAAATGAAATATTATGTTCTTTTCTTATTTCTAATTTTGTTCTAGTTCTTAAAACTCTGCATTAACTTTTTAAGTTTTTTTTTTATTTGCATGACTAGGACACAGAAACATTTTTAATGAAATGCAAATATGATGTATTTTTATTGTTATTAAATGAGATGACATATTATGTACTTACGAGTGCACGGACATATGTACATACATGATTATATATTCATATTCCTGTACATATGTATGTACATACAAATAAGTTTTACATATTATAACGAATGCAGATTAAACTACTTGAAATGTGTTACAATTTACACTAACATACTTAAAATTTGAATAGATACAACAATAACTAACGACTAACTACTGCTAACCAGCATGAACCGGAGATAACCTGAAACCCCAAACAACGACACAAGAATCAATACTTGTCATCCTTTTAGAAATAAAAAAAATTAAATATATAGTACATACATACATACGTACATACATAAGTATAAATATAATAAAAAATAAAGAAACAGAATAAAATAATATTAAATTGTACCCAAGGCAAATAAAAAAGAAGAATGCATCAAAAAAGTCCTAGCATGTGTATTAAGGGAAACTTCTATTTATTATACGATGTTCATATGTGTATACATGTTTACTACATATCCTATACACATACATACATACATACATACATACATACGTACATTCATTTATATGTTTATATTGAAAAGGAAATAATATAAAAAAGTTGTTCACAAGCCTCACATCAAAAACTAAATATTTTATATGAAGAAGTATAATCTATACTTAATATATACGAAAATATACATACTCATACATACACACTATTTTGTGTACTTATTCTTGTAATATTGTAGTTCTACCACTAAACCTCGAAAGAATTGAATCTTTAAAAAATAAAACTTTAACTATTAAGCAATTGAGCATTTTTTTGTACGCCCACTATAAAAATGTGTGTTTTATTTGGGTGTCCCACGCCTACTTTTTACAAAAGCAATTCATTAAAGAAACATAATTAAAATTGGTTATCAAACCTTCCGAGATCAATTTATAGATTTTGCATGCATTTCGTTCGTCGTTATGAGGTTTTTAGAAAAACTGTAATGTTATCGAACGATCGACTTTGCTCTGCTTTAGGCATATAGATTCTTATAAGAATTTTAAAATTACAATCGTGTTCGTATGCTATAATTTTCCCCCAGCTTATAAAATTTTTGTCAGAAGTCTATATTGTAAAATTAAGTTTAAAAAAGGTCAAACAAAATACTAATATAGAAGAAATATAGATATTTTTTTTATTTTAATTAATTTTTTTTCTGGCTTAAGTTTATTTATCCTATTTATTATGTATTAAACTTTCTAAAACATTTTTTAAATTAAATTGCAATTGTTTAAGAATATTTTTCAAAATTATTCCAAAACCAGCTACGATTTAGTCATTTGTACTCTTTATCGATATAGTCATATGCAATTTGAAACTTATATTTATGTTACAATTTAATGAAATTAGAATTCGCAAATGCATTCCACTTAGCTAATATCGGAATAATTTTTTAAATATTCTTAAATGGTTGCAATTTAATTTAATTTAAAAAATGTTTTAGACAATTCAATAATAGCATAAATAACCTAACCTAGAATAAAAATGATTTCCAATAAATTTAATCATAAAGTTCGAATAAATATTAATTTCTAATTTAAATTTCAGTTCCAATATATTTTTGGTTTTGTTTTTGTGTTAGTAACAAGGAATTAACTAATTTATTTTGTACCACTTTTTTCGTTTTTCTACTCTTCACACGAGAGCTTAAAAAGGGTTCATATAAGTTTGTTATTCCGTTTGATTTTTTTACAATATTCATCCTTTAAAGTATATATTGATGGCTTAATATAAAAAAGGCGTATCTCGATTTTCGACAAAAACGAGTTTTTAATGTATTCTAGTAGTCCACATACATACACATCACCCCTAAAAAGTTAAGTGAGCTAAGGTTGAAAATAACGGTTTTATGGCCAAATGAAAAAAGCTCTAACTCAATACATTCTTTTAAATTTTATTCAGTTTTTTCTCTCTCCTGTAAAGTAGCAAAAAAAATCGAGTTAGGCCTTTTTGATATTAAGCCATCGATATATATTTCAAACCAAATCCTTAGAGATAGAAAATTAATTGATTTTTTGTCTGTGTGTATGTTGAAATCATCTTTTTGAAGCTCTTATGTATACTTCAGACTCTTATATGGTATAAATTCATCAGATATGCTTTCGACAATTTTGCTATTGAGAATCAGTAATGTGGGCACATTACGAGCTGGGATATGAGCAAGCCTCTGTTTTTTACTCAAAGAAGTTAGATTTTGCAGCTCCTATGGAGTTTCTTGAAACACGTTTTATAAAATATGTACCCTTGGTAATATTTGCAGCAAAATCTTGGCTCGCTCAATGGGTTAATTATCGGCGAAAAAATTTTTGGAAAAAATTTTTATTGAAAGTTTAAATTATAATTTTCTTAAATAAGTTTTAGTCACAGTGGCACCGTATAATTGTCAGTTCATGATGGTACAAACTGTGTGAAGAGTTTACAAGATTCGATACAGCCCAATATAGCAGCGCTCTTACTTGTTTTTTAATTTTAAAAAATGAAAGTTATAAATTTTCTTGAATTAATAGTTTTACATTTCTGCATACTTTTATTTTAGAAATCATTAGTATGATGATATTTTATTTAATATAGTAGACAAATTTTTAGTTTAAAATATAAAAAATCGATTTTTTCGTTAAAACTAAACTTACCTGGTTTTAAATTTGGCTTATCCGTATAAAAATTGTAAGCAATAAGTTGTTGTATTGGACTCCAAGTTTATATTTTTCCGTTACAAGGGGAGAAAGTAAAGTTTTAGACGTTCGATTAGTGCATTCAGTGATTGTTGTTAATTTTCATAATAAATTTAGTACACCAGAGGTATTCTTCCTTCCATCTCATAAACGATTAGTTGTTATTTATGTTTTTATTTCTTTATCATTTTTATATATAATTTTCAAATATTGTTGTTTTATGATTTTATAAATTTCTTCTTCAAAATTATATGAAAAATAAATTTTTTATTATTGAATAAAATGTAAAAAACAACGTTTCAAAAAAGGATTAAATTATGAATAATCAAATAAAGCGACAGTTTCAGTGAAGCAGTTAATACATGACATACTTTTTGAATTTTGCTTTTAAAATTTGTTACTTGCATGCATGGTGTAATTACATAAGGTGATAGCGTAAAGGAGAGAAATTTTTGTCTCTCTTTTTTTATGTATGGAGTTTGACAATTTCCGAAATTGAAATAATTTTTTTAAATATGTATTTTGACATTCTCCAGAACACAAAAATATGACTATTTTGATAAGAAATGGATGCTTTAGTTATAGTGGGCGTGGCACCTGTCATATAAATTAAATACAAAAATTCGTATATCTGGGAAGCGATAATAGTTAGAGTACCCAAATTTTGCAAGACACTTTGACGTCTATATGATTATTTGAATAAGAAATGGTTGATTTAGTAATAGTAGGCGTGGCACTTGCAAAATAAATATATTTTTGAACTATAAAATTTTTATTTCATTACGATGGGGGTGGCAAAGCACACCGGGTATTAGCTAGTTGCTTATATAAATTCTTTATACCATGGTGTAATTATACAAGGTGGCGGTGCCAGCCCAGCTGATTATTTTTTTGTGCTCTGGAGTATGTCAAACTACATATATAAAAAATGATTTCAACTCCACACATAAACAAGTAACAGTGCTATATTCGGCCGTGCCGAATCTTATATACCCTTCACAATGTGTAGTCATGCAATAACAATTGTTTGTATCACCATTCATCCCATATAAAGTACGTGCATACGTACACGTTAGAATAAATGTGGCATCGAATCCCAGCTGAGCCAAAAAAATTTTATTTTATTTTATTTAATATATTATTTATATTTTATTATTTTTTTTTATATTTTTTTTAAATTTTTTTTTAAATTTTTTTAAAATTTTTTTTGTAGTTTTTTTTATTATTTTTTTCTTATTTTTAATATTTTTTTTTTTGTAATTTTTTTTGTTTGGTATGTTTTTTACATGTATGTATGTATGTATGTATGTTGTTGTTGTAATTGTGAAAAAAAACGAGGTGGTCGTGGTTTTTTGCTCATATCTCAGAAAGTTATGGGGCGATTGTGCTGAATTTCAATAGCGATTCATTCCTGGATATTTCCAAGAGATTGATACCATATACAGATCTGAGGAACATATAGTTGCTTCTAAAAGTTGATTTCAACCAACACACGGACAGACGGGCAGACGGATAGACGGACAGACGGTCAGGGCTTAATCGACTCCTCTATTCATAAGCTTTCAGAAAATATATACTTTATGGGGTCGGAAATGAAAATTGTAGAAATTACAAACGGAATGACAAAGCTATATATACCCTTGTGCACCACAGGTGAAGGGTATAATAAAAAAAAAATTAAAAAAAAATTTTTAAAAAAATTAAAAAAATTTTTTTTTTGGCTCAGATGGGATTCGATGCCACGTTTTCTCTAACCAGTATACACGTTTGTATGTATGTATGTTGTTGTTGTAATGTTGTTTTTGTGAGAAAAAAATCGAGGTGGTCGTGGGTTTTTGCTCATATCTCAGTTGTTTATGTACCGATGTTTCTGATTTTCAATACCGATCTACTCCCGAATATTTCTGATATTTTAGTACCTTATCCGGGTCCAACCTATGTCGGGGGGCTTCAAAAAGTTGATTTCAACCAACACACGGACAGACGGGCAGACGGATAGACGGACAGACTGACAGGGCTTAATCGACTTCCCTATTCATAAGCTTTCAGAAAATATATACTTTATGGGGTCGGAAATGAAAATTGTAGAAATTTCACACGGAATGACAAACATATATATACACTTTTTCACTGTGTGAAGGGTATAAAAAGAGAGAGAAAAATTGCTCTTCTTTACGCTATCACCTTATGTTATTACACCATGCTTTATACAACTTAAATATACAGAGATATGCGTTGGTTAGGGGGGTGGTTTCTTAGGGGGGAAGAGCCGATTTTTATTTTAAAAATTTCTGATAAAATGAAATAATAGCATTTTGGACCACATTAACACAATGAAAATGTTCATGAAACTAATTGTATGGAATGGGCATATTATACGTTTTCATTAAATTTTATGACACTTGCTTTGTAAATATTACGCAGTTGTATTTTCATATTAATTTTAAAGAAGTAAATATTTTAAACACAATTTTGTTTATCTATTTTATCCAACTTTATACAGCAACTTGAAATAAAGTCAAAATTATAACAAAAACAAACCTTAAACCGAAAAAAAAAAAAATCTATTCGATTATATTAAACTTTTTGTTATGAAGCACAAAGTTTTGAAAAAAATTAAAAAACAAAATATATTACAAACAAATTTCATAATCTAAATGTGGTTGCTGTTATTTGTGATTTTTTTTATGATTTTTATATTTTGTCAAAGACTTCTTTTTAGAAATAAAAATCTTATAGGCATTTCGCTGCTGATAGAGAATACAAGTCCTTAACGGGTTTATTTGTATGTATTTGTATTTGTATTATACAAGGTGGCGTTGCCAGCCCAGCTGACTATTTTTTTGTGTTCTGGAGAATGTCAAACTACATATTTAAAAAAATTATTTCAACTTCGGAAATTGTCAAACTCCATACATAAAAAAAGAGAGACAAAAATTGCTCTCCTTTATGCTATCACCTTATGTAATTACACCATAGTATGTACCAAGAATGATTAAATAAAGATTACGCCATCACGCAGCCATAAAAAAACATTTCTGCGCATGTAGGAATTGTGACGTCACTCAAGCTGCGTTCTGATTGGCTAATAAAATTCAGCTGTATAACTAATAATGTTTGTATAAAAACATGACAGTGGGACAAATTGTTATTTTTCTAACTAAATGTTTTGAAAGCAAATAAATTCTTTATAAGAGTTATATACATACATATATAGGTATATTCATTATTTTTATTACAATATTTCACTATTATATTAGGTGTAGAATTCATTTCATTTTGTTATATTATCAAAAATATGGTGTAAGTTTAGAAGCGATCTTCTTCAAGATCAGTCGGCCTTGAAGCATTTTCCGCGACCAATTTTTCTTCAAAACTATTTGGAATATCATTTTGCTTTTCAGTTTCACGTAGTCCTTCATAAACATTTGCAACTTCAGTTTCATTAGCAGTTTTCGTTTTCATTCAATAGCACTAGTGTCTAAAGACGGAACTTCATGGGATTTTAAAATTTTTGCACGCCGTTTGCTAAATTCTATTCATAATGCCTTAGTAATGTACTGCAAGAATTAATTTTGTTTTTACTTACTCATTTCAAATATTAAGTTTCTTTCAAAATCTTCTTGCTTGAAATGTAAAGCACAAATTTTTTATTTATCCACATTTACCGCCTTCACTCGTTTGCAAAATATTACCCATAACTTCCTTCGAGATTCATCTTTTGGAAAATTGTAAAATGATACAGCTTTTTGAAAATACAAACGTTTTATTAAAAATGCGCAATTTATTAGGTTTTAATATAATTTCTCACTTGTTTTTTTTGCTGTTACTTTGCTTGCATTTGCCCACTGCACATTTCATATTTGCTCTCTTTCTTATCTTTTCACTTTATTTTGTTTTCTGTTTTTCAGCTGTTAAATAACCAAATTTAAACACTTTTTATATAATTTTAATAATTTTAATATTATTTATATGTATTTATTATAAAATATGACACGAAATTCGTTGTTTATTAAACACCAATGTAATACTTTTTTTTAGAACTCTCTGAGTAAATTAATTACAGGGCTGCCAACTATCTCAAAATACATACATTTTTTGTAAGAAATTATAAATTTTACATATGATACAGACTTGGTAACCTTTGCGAGGGGATTACTACGTCATCTAACGGTAAATCATGCGCAAGGCGTAATCTTTATTTAATCATTCTTGGTATGTACTACGTATTTTGAGTTGTTAAATTATAATAAAATGTCGGTATCAACAGATGCAGAACCTCTGCGTTAAACATATAACGCGATGTTTTCTATATTAGTTTAATATTTTTAAGTGTTGCATAGTAGTGAGTGGCCTATTAAATTTTAAGGCGGAGGTTTAAATCCAAAGTGCCACCACTCACACACAAATGAAAAAAATGATTAAAAATAACCTGCTTTTGTGGGAGCGCCTTTTACGTAAATATTCTTATTTTACTCTTTATTTTGTGATTTGCATGTCTTATGTTAATATTTTTCTTGCGATATTCTTTTTAATCCTTTAATAATTGTATTAGTCGTTGTTGTTTTTATAAGAGAACATACATACATACATACATGCATATTGTTTTTTTTCTATTCCTTTTGTTATGAAAATAATTTGGTGAGTTCACAAGCTATGCTATCGTACTTACGACGTATTTAAATTTAAATCAGGCTTTTAAATATTGTAACTTTTAGTGCAAAAGTTTTAACTCATTTTAAAGTGTTTAAAATTATGAGTATAGGACATTACGACAAGATACTACACCTTGCGAATCCACCAAATACATATGTATAGAGGTACATTAATACGAATTTGTTTAAACAATACTATGCTTTTTGACGATGTCAAGGAGAATGTTGATTGTTGTTGCTGTTGTTGTTGTTGTTGTCTTCTATTATCAAGTTGTTATTGTTTTAGGATTTCTTTTTTGGGTCATGGCAATCCTTACAAAAAGGGTTAACATACGAATTGTTGTTATTTCAAGGGAATACAATACAATTGTTCTTGTACGATTGGAGCATACAATATTGTTTCCTTGCACTAGACGACTTAGGTTTCCCTCCAAAAAGAAAAAAAAATGGAAAAAATGTGCTAGTTGTTGTTGTGCCAGTACTAATGCTGTTGCTACAGCTAGTATCTTTAACTACTCTTAAAATATTTCGTTGGAACATATCACACTTTAACATGGTTATAAAAATTGTAATCTAAACTAACGATATAACAGATGACTTGAATTGTGAAAGCTTAAACACACGCCCTTTTGCTGCTGGTGTGTTTACTTTTTGCAAAACATACATACATACATACATTCATACATGTATGTACATACATTTGTTTGTATATAAATGTTTGTGCTTGTATCATGGATTTTATGGTGTAGCAAAGATAGACCTCCTGTTTCGTTATTATAAATATTTTTCTTCCTTTGTAAACGCTGTTGTTGTTGTTGTTTTTTGCCTTGTGTATACTTAGCACGCATTTTCCTACTGTAGAGTATGAATGATTATGTAATGTAGGTTGGAATATTTTTACGACAAAACAAAAAAAAAAGATAAGGATAACGGAATTTTAAAAACAAATCTAACAAAATTTAATTGAAAATTCTGTTTTTATTAAAACAAACGCACAACACTAACACACTATGCACACATTTATTTACTTACATTCACAACACTATTGTAAACTAACAAATATTTTCTTTAGATTCAATAAAAAAATACAAACACTTTAACGTATGCACAAATATATTTTTTTTTAACAATTTTAATTCTTTTTTTACTAAATTATTGTTTCAAGCAACATAGACTTTTGTTAACTTACAATGAAATTATCTCTAAAAATTATTCAAAAATTATTTTTTCTTATATCAAATGTTTTTTATATGTATTTTTTTTTATCTTTTTGCACTGACTTAAAAATATTATTCTTTTTTAAAAATCTAAAAATGTTTTAATTTTCTTTTATTATATTTTTTTTTGTTCGATTTTGTTCCGTCCTTGATATTTGTCGCGTTTGTATGCTGGCAGAGTCAAATTATAACTGTGGAGCTGAAACTATTTTGCGCGTTAGCTGATTTTGCATCCTTTGTAAAGTAAAAAGGAAAGCTATCATTAGATGTTATTTCTTTGCTGCTGACTATGTTTGGTACTTATGTACATATGTAAGTATGTGCGTTTGTAAATGTTCGTTTGTTCATTACAATGTGACATCCGTTGGCTTTTGGCCAAGCCCTATACTCTAAAGGCTCTCCACCAAAAGAGAACTAACACACAATAACATCGCCCATCACATCACATGAGAAAAAAAAAAAACAAAAACAAAAATAAAAAATAAACGGTAACAATAACAATAATAATATTAAAATAATAATCATGTTTAAAATAGTCGATTTAAATTTATTCAAAGAACATTATGTCGTCGCATTCTCTTCAAAAGTTTAAATTTAGCTTAAAGAATGCTTTTTCACTGTATAAAAATCTACACAAATATTCCTTTTATTCATTCGTCTTACTGTTTTGCAGCGCTTAAGGATGTTTGTTTACTTAAGTTGTCGTCCCTCGACCGTCTGTTCATTTGCCTACGACACCATTCAACTCTGTATGCGCTGTATAGATGGATGGTTTCTTTTTGTTTTCACTCGATTTGTTTAAGGGGAGTCAGTCGTTGGGGGAGTTGTGGGTTGGTTGCATGCATCATTCGTAATACGATAAAGGAATCTGCGTTGCCGTAGCATTAAGTAAACAAACAATAAAACCATTGTAACATCTTTTATGTGTAAAGTAAGCACGTGACAAACGTAAAGCTTTCTTATCAGTTTTATTTAATGCGCATGCATGTGGGGTATGTCTGTTTTAAGCTTTTTGTCTATTTAAATTGAAATTGAGCTTTCATTTGGCTTTAAACAAAAGTGTAAACGCTTTTGTTTTGAATTGCCATAAAGTTGTTGAAACTAAAATATTTGAAATATCGGTTAACTATGCATGTGTACGTATCTCAACAGAGAAATGCATATTTAGGACAGCTTTTAGACAGTCAGTCATTTAGTTAATTATTTTTTTACAAATTATCCGATTGAAACATTATTATATAGTACTTGTAGGGAGGATACTGCTCCTCCTCGTTTCTCAGTGATTTCAAGGCAACCAAAATGACACTCTTGCCTCGATGAGGGCCATGAAATCCCGTCAAAACCATAAAAAAATTGTTAGAATTTTGTAAGCAGTATGATACTTATTTTGTTACCGTATTCCATCCATGGATGTGCTTAAATTGTTTGCTTACGAAGGCACAATAAAATATGTCCTTTATACTGCTTATTATTTCAGCAGTAAAAAACGAGACAATTTAATTTCAAGTTTTTTTATTTATATTTCTTGCTTGGTTGGTAATCGTTGTAGTTCACTACGCGCGAACTGTAAATTTGATTGTTAATGACACTATTTTGGCAAAACCACAGATTCTCTAAGAAAACTTCTAAGAGGGGGCTACAAGATCTATCCCGTAGCCTTGAGGTATCTTATCAGATCGTTTAGTCTGACACCAAATATCTCAGGGAGGTCATCAAGTCATCAAGGATCCTGTGTCTCTTGGCAGTAAAAGCAGGCATTCGTAAAGAAGGTGGAAAACTGATTCCTCCATCTTAAAATCCAGACATCTGCGAAAATGGTCTCTAGAAAGAAGTCCAAGTAGACTTGCGTGTATCCCTAACATCCAGTGATCCGTCAATTCGGCCAGCCATCTCGAGATTTTCTTCCGACCTCGGTTTGGCCACTTTACATGTATTCAGTTAACATCACCTTTTTTCGGCTTTTCCAAGAAAGTGTCTAGAGATCTTGCTCTCGATAGTCCCTAACGGGACTGCAACTAAATTATACTCGTTACTATACGCTGGGCCCCAAACTAGATTAGTTTAAATGTATTAGCGTTTTACCTGTGTGACAAGAGTGCCGCCTGATGTCGATAAAAATACCAATATTCCCACATATTTCTCCCTTACTTGCTGGTACCTTTTTTAGCAGTGCGTAAAAGGAAGGCATGATAAAGTTGTTCCTAGCAGTGGTGAAAATATCGCTTATTAAATGCAAAAAAGAGACATACGAAGTAGGTAACTAAACTAGTTTGGAGAGTCCTCCGTTATCGCCAGCATATGCTTAAGACTGATGTGCCCTATATCACACACAGTTATGTAGTTTGTGTCTACCAGTGCCTTTTGTAGGTTGCTTTAAAAATCATCTAATATTTTACGATATTTCTCAGTTCTATTATAAGTTATTAGCTAAAAAAAAAGAATCAAGGCTGGAAATTCAAATGAAAATAACTTTTTTAAAGTTCAACATTTCGCAGATACTATACTAGCACGAACAATTGACAACGTTTAAAGCCTAGAGTACATGAAATGTAATAAAGCCGCATGCACATGTGGGTCTGACATCACTAAAATGTTCAGCACTTTGGTTACATTTTGTCGTAGTCGTTGTGGCTGCATGCGGTAAGATTTTGATATTACACGAACTGTATTTTAGTCCAAAAATGCAAAAACGAAACACATGTGGCCGAAGCGGATACATTTATGCTTTATGATGACGTCAAAATTACGTCACAGCCACATGCGTATGTGGCTTTTTACATTTTGTGTACTACTACAGGCTTTAGTTTAGTTTTTTTGTTTGAACATGCAAATAAAAATTCGTTAACAGATACACCAAAATAAAATATTAATTAACATTTCGAGATCTTTTTTTAAATTTTGCATTTGCAAAAAATATTCAAAACTTTAAATAAAAACACTTTATGGCTTTGAAATCCTCTAAAAAATATTATGATTTTGTTACTCGTTTTTTTTTTTTTTTTATAACAAAGAAAGCACAAACACGCAAATGAAACTTTGTAAGTGTTGTTGTAGACATGTCAATAAATTCAATAAAATGCAGTAAAAGTTATGAGAAAATTCACAATGTGTAAAAAGGATAAAAACAAAATAACTTTTATTCTAAGTATGACACTCGACATACAATGAAAAAATCATAATGGATTGAAATGGATTTGTGCATAAAATGAATATAACTTCAACTCCTTTAATACTTGCTCGTGCACCTAAATGGAAAAACAGAAAACTTTTAAAATTAAAAAAAAAAAAAAAAATACTTTTAACCCAGTATTCAAGACGTACAAAATTTCTACACGTAAGTGTAAGCGTATGTTAAAAATGAAATTAAAAAAAAAACTTAAACTGTTTTTCGTTTTAAAATTTGTGTATTTTTCGAAGTCATTTAAATGAGTAGTATTTTACAGATAAAGTTAATATAATTAAAGTGCTAAAATAATTTAAAAATTATAATCCTACAAATTATCATCAAATGTAAATCGATAATTTCGTAGTAATGGAATATAAGTTTTCAATAAACTTTAATTTAATTTTATTATTATTATTTAAGAAAAGATGTTTTTGTTAGGCTACATATTTACATTAAATATAAATGCCGGCCTTTATGAAATATAATTTCTATTTTAAATTATTAATATTTATAAACCTGCTTAGACATTATGAACTAAATTGTACTTTGCATGGTTAGCCTCATATCTTTTTTGACGTCTACCACAAAAAAAGATTTGCCAAAAGTTGTACTAAATTCAGTTTTTCTTTATACGTTGCCCTGTTCAAGACGTTGTTATCTGTCTTCTTCTGTGGGGTCCTGTGGAACAATTGTAGCACTTTCACTGCTGTCGGATTGCCGTGAAGTATTCTTTTTTGAAGGACAATTCGCAAACAAATGATCGTCGCTTTTACATAAATGACAACGTTTAGGTTGTGGGGCCTGATTACATTTTGAGGCAATGTGATTGGCAAATTCGCCACAATTGTAACAGCGAAAGCGACGATTGCGCTTTTTTCCACGCGGTCGAAATGTGCTGCCATGACAATCAGTTCCTTTGAAAGTAAATTAAATTATTTTAATACAAAATTTTGACTATATCAAACAACTCTTACCCTGTCGTCCCGAAACTCTGGAGGCCTCAAGTCCTCTTTTCGTTAATTTACATTCGAATTCAACATCCTCCTGCTCACCAAGCGATCGGAATCCACCCATTTGTATAACACTCTAATACATTATTTTAATAACAAAAACAATTCTTGTCAATAACCAAATCTCTTTTCAAATTATTTCCATTCACTTACTTGATGTACAAATACTTCCTGACCACCATCGTTGGGTGTTATGAAGCCCCAGCCTTTGGCTACATTAAACCATTTGCATTTGCCATACCGAACTCCTTCAGTTTCAAAAGGTTCTGAAATAAACATTATATATGTATATCAAAAGTGTAAATGTTTTATATCTGTGTCAAAAAGTAAAAACGGCTTAAGTCGATAAAAGCTAAACTTGAGATAATCACATCGTTACAATTACGCAACTTAAAGGAACTTAAATGTTCCTTTATTTATACAGCGTGGAATTAATTTTTCCTAAAAAAAAAAAATCATCATCAAAGTCAAGTTTTACTTCAATACTTAAAATGAGGTTTCAAATAAACTGAATCTGTACATTACGCTTTTTATAATTTGCAGAATTTTTATCTGTCTGTCTTTCTGTTTGCCCCCTGATCTCAATAGAGGCTACCGGATGAATTTTGATAAAGTTTGGTACGAAAAAACCTTAATACTTTATTCGTAGAGAAATTTGAAAACAAAAACGACTTACCAATATAAAAAATACTTAAAAGTTAGTAGAGATAATCCATGCACAATGAGTGCTTTATGGACAGAAGGGCAGGTGCTGGTCATTTCAGTTAAACATATCCTGCACGTTGAGTCTGGAAAAATACGTTTACGTCCATCAGGTTGTCGGTTATAAACCACGTGCGGCGGATGAGTGTGTTCTAAAGCTTAATAACAGTACCTTTATAAAATAGGGGACAGTGATATGAGTTAGGAGCCAGGCGGACATAGCTTGAAATGCAGCTGCTGACGAACTCGTGAAAAGTGAACCTGCAGCTACATTCTGTGGACCAGAACCCAGAATTGCTCTGGGCCATCGCTCACGTCACATTTTGCATACACAAACTGTCAAAAAATGCAAAAAAAACACTAAACACTGCTTTCTTCTAAATTTCGAATGCGGAATTATTTTCTAGTGGCTCTTAAATATTTTCCTGTAGGCCTGCCTAAAAAAACAAACTTATCTTAATACACTTTTAAAACATGTTCGATCTTCGACTGTGTTCTAAAAAACTAATTTTCATTTGGTGATATGATGCACATTAGACAAAAATTTTCGTTACTATATTTCTATGAGATGTAAATAAAACTTACTACGGTTTATTTGCAAATTGAAAAAATAAAAAATTCATGGAAAACAGTTTGTGAGATAGAGAATTCTCATACTAAGAATTTAACATGGGGTATTCGATGTTTGATAACGAAGGACAAATTTGATAGCCCCGGAAAATCAAATGTACTTGTAACTGTAACTTAAGCTTCTTAATTAAGCATGAAGGTAGATTCGAACTAAGCAACTTCACATTATTAAGCTTTGGAAAAAGTGCGATCATGTTTACCAGTGTTATATTTATAATATATATATCTGCCTACATTAACAGAGAATGAATGAATGAATGAATTTGGTTGTTGAAGTACTTCCCCCATTCGTATTTACTACGTCTATTGCTCTAAAATGCTTTCAATAAATTTTTTGTTTTCATTTCAGTGTTTGTTTTTGTTGATTACACTGCTTTTTAAGTTTTATTTCTGAATCGACTATACAACAACATTTTCTCACGTTAGGAAATAAATACACATACAAAACACGTATTTATCCCAACAAACACACATTTTTATATCAAATCAAGGTTTTATTTTTTTATTATTTAAATATTTCTTCTCTTAATGATATAATAAGACTCTTTACATACGAAATTGCAAAAATGCAAACTTTTTTCCAAACAACTCTTAGGGCCATTATAACAACTTGCCGTTAGTTAAAAGCAGGATTTTGTCGAACCGATAAATGGCTTCGCATTATGCTAGGCGCACAATTGGGACGAACGACGAATTTTTCGTCGCGAATATTCGTCATCAAAAATAAAACACATTTGCGTATATGAGAATGCGTACAATTGTGGCGTCAGTCGAAGTTCGCTATACGCGGCGAACTCGACATTAGATTTATTTCAAATTGATACAAGGTGACCATTTTTTATTAAATTTGGGTTTACTTCTCAACTTTTTAAGAAAATAAAGTTAGTTTTTACTTTAATAATTGTTTTATTTTAAAACATTTAAAATAAGTATAAAAAAGTCAAGTACAAAAATTTGTTTTTATTTGTGTTTTTGCAAATGTTTAAGTTTATTAAGTGATCTTTTTTTTATATGGTCACACTAATAGCTGTTATACACAAACAAAATTCTTTGCAAACGTTTGCTTATACGTAAACAAGTTTTTATCATCACAGAAATTATATTTATTGTTTTGTTGAGTTTTACAAAAAATTAAATTCTTAGATTATTTTTGTTTTTCCTTTGCACAAACACTAAACAATTTTATTAAATATAAAAGATGTTACTTTTTCGTCGTTGTTGTGCTTCACACGACGAATTTGCACAACGAAGTTTTACCGAAGAGTTCGTCGTGTTGAGCGAAATTCGTCGTTCGTCCCAATTGTGCGCCGAGCATTATAAAGCCCTCATTTATTATTTTTTTATCTATTAAATCTTACTACTGTTAACAATAATTACATAAAAAAATGGAAGTTGTAATAACACTAAGCTATTTATCGGGCACAAAAAAATCCTACCTTTAAGTAAAGGCAAGTTGTAATAATGGCCCTTAATGTATTAAATAATTTTGCCCTATTACTTATGCACTACTTCTACCTAGTACGTAAATTTTGAGCCACCCTCAAAAGATATTGCTTTTTCTTTTGTCGAATCGAAGCTTTAATTAAAACCTTGTTGACGATTGAAATGTAAAATACAAAAGTCGACTTTTTTATGCTCACGTCAATAAGAGTAAATTTACGCAATTTCGCATTTTTGAAAGAATAAAACCGGTGACGTAAATATTTTAACTACATATAAGTATGTAGTTGCGATAAGCGGTAACCATACATACCAGACATTGAAGAACTATTTAAAGGCATGTTTCAATACGGCAAATATTTAAAAAAATAGACGTGACTTTTATGCGATTATAAATCTCCTCTAAAAAAAAATGTGATTCTGTTCGCAATTATAAAATAAACACATTCATTTTGAAGCTATATTTTTAAAAAGAGGGTGATTTATGTAGTGCATCGTTTTCAGCCTACTTTATTACAGGTTTAATTTAAATTTAAGCAAAAAATTTTTTTTTTAAATCGTAAAACTAGATTTAGAATTTTGCTTTTGAAAAATAATTTAATACATAAAATTAATAACAGCTAGGAATAGGTCTATAAGAAATAAATTTCTGTTCAATCAACTATTTAGTTTGACATTTTTAACAGTGTCTGCTGGGATAGTTCACTCTATCTCTTAAGTACATACATACATACATACGTACTGTGTCGTCATTGACGCTGTTATCAAAATGCGATTGCTTTATTAAACAGTACGTCCCCGAAATGTTTTTTTCTTGACAAAAGAATCATAAAATTATAAAATTCTCTTAAAGATTATTATAAATAAAAATATTTTTTTTGTTGAGAGTTATGTGTATAACTCATGTATTAATTACGGGATTTTTGGAAATGTTGTGCTTCTATTTTAAAACATTTGTACAATATTGGCCAGTATTAGCCATTGTTAGCTATAAACCATCCTTCTGGCAACCTATAGGTTCCGTGTCGAAAGAACTGCTTAGCTTTTGAGGCAGTAAATCACGTCAATTTGAAATATCCTCTTCTGAAGTAAAGCGTAGTTCTGAGAGAGCTTTCCGAATTGATCGAAACAAATAGTAGCCGAATGGGAATTGGTGTCAAATATAAGGCGGGTGGTCGAGCTTTGTCATGATTTTTTTTACAGTTTAATATCTGACCGCATATTCTAGGCGTTTTTCGTCCAATGCTTGCTTTAACAGAATTAACTGAAGTCGGATCAGGTTCCTTATTGTGGTCTTTTGAGATTTCAGGAGCTTAAAATAGATAGAGCCATTTTGGTTCCAGTAAATAAAGAGCATTACTCTAGCCCCATGGATATTTGACTTTTATAAGGTTCAAGCACCTAATTTTCCTGCTTTTAGATAAATCCTTCTGCTCGCAAACGTTTTGAAATTGCTGCTTGAGTAGCTCCTAACGCATTTGCAAGCTGTAGATGAGTTTTACAACAATATTCATGGTCTTTAAACTTTATTGACTGGACTAGGCGCTCTTCTATGTCAAAATCAGCACTTTTGAACCACAAAATTGAAAGTAAAATAAGTAACGCTTGAAAAAAGCTTTGACTTTACGTAATTTTTACCCCCATATAAATAATAAATTTTTCAGTTTATAAAATAATTTTTCATACAAAATTCAACCACAACACACCAAATTTTTTAAGGGACATATGTTTTTAGTCAGCTATGAGGGAACGTTAAAAATTACTTTAAAAAAAAAAAAATACGCGCTTTTTATATTAATTTGTTTGTGATTTCGACGGCTAATATTTGTTTAAGAACAACTTATAAAACATAATTTCTATACATTCATTGCACTATTTTTTTTTTTAAAAAAAGTAAACTTTTTACAAACTTTTTCGAAAGTTTTATACATATACAAGTATCGTTAGCGCATGTTGTTGTACAAAATCTTAAATTGAGTTAATTTTATACGTATAATAAATGTAAATAGTTAATTTTTGTAAAATTCTGGGGGGTATTCCACCCCCACCTGGTACCTACAGACATAAATGCATATAAATTTTTTTTTATCTAGTCTAGCTTGAACATAAAATATGTATTTTTATGCTTGAAGTTCCTAAACTAAATTAGAAAAAATTTTTTATGTTCAGAGTAGTGATTGTAAAAAAAAGCGTTCACGTTTTCGCGAGTTTACTTTAATTGATTTTGAACGCTGACATAAATGGAATACCTTGCAGATGAAACATTTGCTGAATATTTGTTGGCTGTGTGAGTCTCTTAGGAGATGATAGAATTTATTTGTTGTTTTGTTTTTGGAAATAAATTTAAAAACGAATACTTAAGAATATACTTAAATGTGCAGGCAAAATATTATTTAAGCTATTTAATCAAATTCCATCCTTTTTTTTAATCCTTATACGCAGTCTTTTAATCCCGGAGGCATTTTCTTTCTTACTTCATAGATCGATTAGTGGTTGAAAGTTTGTTAGAAAACGTGTTTGTTCTAATTTTATCATTTTTTTCTTACAACATTCGTAAGCTTATTCTAGCAGTTTTTTGTTGTTGTTTTCATAGTTCATAGGACAAGTAATAGAAAACCGGTTTTCAATGTTGAAAAAAAAAAATAAATAAAATACAAGCAGTCGTATTCTTTTAGGAGACTTTTGGTGGGAATTTGTTTCGTTTTGATATTTTTTCTATTTAAATTGATATAATGTGAGTTAAGTTCAATTTGTGCCTAGTTTTTATGTTTTTTTTTTTGTTTTGAAAATACATAAAGCGATCATTTTACGTATAAAGTTAAATATAAGTTGTAGACATTTTGGTTGCTAAGTATATGAACGAATGTGTATGACGCTAGTATGAGCATAATGAGCTGAAATTAATTGGTTTGCAACTGGTAAAATCATTTGAGTGACTAACTTTGTATTCTCTTTTAAGAACTCAAGGCTTTGATTGCAATCTTATATCAATTAAGAAAATAATAAATACGACGGCAGATGGTTAAAAATTGATATTCGTTACATTATTAATTAACCTTAACATTATGAAGAAAATAAGTCGTCACAAGAAATCAATAAAAAAAATAAACACGATAAAAAACCTTTTCAAAGCTTTTACAAAAATAAACAAAAAAACTGTTATTCATATTTGGAAATTTAAAATTCATAACAAGGCGAATTCAATATCAGGTGATGTTAAAAAGCCAGCTGATTGTTTTTTGCTCCTTTTATTTTTACGGCACAATGTCAAAGTTTGTTTACATTTAAATTAATTTTTATGAGCGTTAGTTGAAAATTTATATAAAAGTTTTAAAATTTGTGAAAAATAATTGTAAAAATACTAATATTTGAGCAATAACTGATTGGAAAATAAGTAATAAACAATTTATAATTGAAATAAACAACATTTTTAATATTTTTAATTCAAAATATACAAAATTTCCGTTGTGTTTGTCCTAGTGATTAAAAGTCGTTAAAATTGTGAAAAATTTTCAAAAAAAAACACAAATTTGTGATATAAACAGCACAAATTTATGTAATAAATTAAAAATACTTATTTATTTTAAAACTTTTCGCGTGAATTTATAAAAATAAAATTTTAATTAAAAGTAAACAAAAAAGTTGTTTTTTTGTGTTTTGACATTCTCTTGGCGTTTTTGTGTTTGTTGCAGGGATGTTATCACCTGATAGTAAATTCGCCTTGATTCATAATTTAATTTTATTTATTGTATTCAAAGTTATATTTCAAGGCGAATTCAATAAGGTGAACTTATTAGATCAGCTGATCATCAGCTGTTGACTACTTCTAGAGACCACTTGTCAAATTTTTGTGTATTTTTGACATATCGTTTTGTTTTACACTAACAAAATACACGTTTGTATTTTTTCACTTTGTAGTTGTTTTAGCGACGAGTTCACCTTATTGAATTCGCCTTGTTATATTTCATAATAAAAGAACATAAGTTTAAATCAGAGACATAGCTGTTATAATCAATGTCTGAGTTCATTCTAAAATAATGATTTATCCAGAATATTTAAAAGCTGGTGGCAAATTACGGCATTCATAATTTGAGATCTGCTCTTTCCATAACAGTTACATCAACTAATACATTTTTGTTTGTCTCTTATGACCATTAAAGGTAACAAAACAATTTTTTGGTTATATGGAATCGGTTTTCTTTAGCAGACGGATAAAAGTTAAATCCTTTCTAATGAGTATGTCTAGACAAACTTTGTTTGGGTTATTCAAATTGTTAACGCAAAAAGATTATTGGTAAGATGTTTTGCCATGTTTTTTAAGAAGTGGTCTGACTTTGACTGGAATAAATCTACCAAGCGTTAACAACGAATTTTGAATATTCTTTTTAATTAATGTTCGAACTGCCTGTGTCTTTTTTTAAAAGATCATAACTCCAATACCAATACATTGAACTACAGAAATGTTGTTCAGTTCAATGTCAGAATTTCAAAAGAATAAAAACAGTTTAGATTTTATAAAAAAACTAGAAAATATTTAGATTAAGATATGCAATATTAAAGAAGCTTCGTAAAATTCTTTCTAAAACTTTCCATATGTACTTAATGAGGTTGAGGTCATAAGACTTTCACTTTAAAGGCAGTGTTCATCGTGCCGTCATCTCTTTGGAAACAGTTGTCGACATTTAAATTAATTTTTCAACACATTAAAAAAATATTGGCATTGTTTTATTTATATTTTCAATTAACTCGAGTTTTCCAACACAAGGCGATACCATACAGCCCTTTTCCTAATATGTACAGTAACGTGCAAAACAAAATGAAATCCAAAAAACGAAATTTATTACTTTCAAAAAACATGTTACCAAGATAAAAATTAAACATTAAGTATAATATAGGTGAGGTCAGGGTTAAGGAAATTTAGTCAGTGATGTCGAATTGTGGTGTCAAATTAGCGGCTACTCTATCCAGAGACCAGTAGCTCCATTGTGGGAGAGAAAATAAAAACAGTCAAAAGGCTAAATTGTAATATTATAAAGAGATATTTTAGTCTTTTTATATATTCGGCTTTTCCTAAAAAAATTTAATCCAACTTTTTTAACGGAAAGTGATAAAAATATGACCATATTATGTACCAATAGCTAATCTTATGTAAACCGATATCACTACATACCAAAAGAAATGTGTAAATTATAAGGAGGACTTTAAACATAAAACATGGAAATATCGCATATTAAAACGTGATTTATTAAATGTACATTAGGGACATAACTTTTAAATTGTTTTTTAAATGATCAAAATTGGTATGACACAGTGCGATAGAGCATACAAAATTATAAGGGAATGTATATTTATTTTTTCGCTAAGGCCAAAAAAGTTCACAGACCACCACCAAGCGCAATGAAGTTTTGAAAATTTTTAATTTTCTTTTTGGTTAAAAAAAATTAATAAAATGTCTATTTAAAACAAAATATAGCTCAAGTATGATATTTCATTAATAGTTAAAGATGGTAATAGATTTTTCCGCAAACCAAAATGTATCTTTAACCTTTTTTAACGAAAAAAATAATTAAAAATTAATAAAAAAACACCGTATAAAATTAAGAATATTCAATATTGCATTTAGAAGCCTCGAAATAATTTCAAATTATGTAAAATAATATTTTTGTTAGTTAAAGCCCGTGCTTTAAGTGTTCCAGAATTTCTTTTAAAAAAAGTTTCCAATCAGTTAAAAAAAAATTCCACAATCCGCGTAAAATCCAAGACATTTATTTTGGACTAAATCATTTTAGTCCAAGAAATTGGCAGATATAATGGCTTAGCTCAATCCCAAAAGTACAAAAGTAATAGAATTAAAACAATAACAAATGCAATATGTGATTTTCGGAACAAATATGAATCTACCCACGGTATCCGTGAGAACAGTAAAAAGAAAAATTGAAAATCTCATATCATTATACCACAAATGATTGTGATGATATGAAGAATGTTTCTGATGTTACTAAAATAAACAGTGGTTTCCACTCGGAATATTCACCTTCGATTCATTTTTCATTGGAAAAAGGTGATTCAATAATCCGAAACCAAAAAAGAAGTAATATCTGTGCGGAGCGTGCCATTAAAATTGTTCAGGATATTTACCCTTTCTGTAAATCTCCTCGAACTTTAAATCTTAAATTTTTTTGTCATTTAAAAACTAGCTCATAATTTTTCTTGTTTTTGTTGTACTTGTACATATACATATGTATGTAACTTTGAGTAATTTAAAAAATAATACATTTTCAAATAAATTCTTATACACCTGTTTAGAAAAACCAATTAGTGCGTGAACTATTTTGAGTAAAATTACAAAAGATTATGATTTTCGTGGTTACTAGGACATGGTTGACCTCATGGTACTATGCCAAAAAATTGATTATACTCCTAATGTACATATGTATGTATTTTGTTTAAGTTATACACCCACACTCATTAACCATATTTTTTTTTTAACAAAAAATATATATTTTTTAATGATAAAAAACTGTACAGATTATGTTTTAAATTTATTTTGCAATATAATTTATATGATAGAAAAATTATTTAACTTACTAACTAAATCCATTGATATATTACTATTGCCATATACTCTTATATGCATACTTTGTACCTACTCTCTTATATAAAAGCGCACACACAAACACTATTTTGTAAACTGCGAAAGACTCAAATATAAATAAAATAAATCCTGTGTTTCCTGTGTACTATTAAAATACTATTTGAGTAGATTTTTCTATGAGATCTTGTAGCATTTATTTTTGTGTATGTGTGTATGTGTGTATGTATGTATGTATGTATGTATGTATGTATGTATGTATGTATGTATGTATTTTTTAATATCTTTTAACCCTCCTTGCTTAACTTTGTCTGTAGATTCTATTTTTGGACAATGATTTAAGGGATGATATAAAACAGTTTTCAGTACATTTTGCAATTCATATATAAAACCGACAAATAAAAAAACAATATTTTTTTGTTTCTTAATGCAAATGCAAACTACATGACATTAGGCACTAGAGATCTTATTGGTTTTTTTCTAATGTATTGAATCGCTAAAAAAATAAGTACATGTTTGCAAGTATGTGTGTATATATTTATATTGAGACCTGTTGATGCAACATTATTTATTGGCCATTTACTTACTTATTGGAGGTCTTGGTGGTCTAATTTTTTTTTCAGGAGGTGCGTTGTTATCACCATTGCTGCTTGATGATGATGTTCTGGGATTTTTGAGATTATCATTTTTGTTTCCAGTTTTAGTATTGACTTTATCATTATTTTGATTTGGGTTACTCATGTTGGTTTTAATTTTTCAATTTTTCTTAATTTACTAAAGTAGTCACTATTATTGTTTTACTATTCAAAACGTAGTTTACGTCTTGCATAGATGCTCTTATATTTTCTTAGTTTTTAATTTTATTAAAAAAAAAATATGGTTTTATCACTTCATATTTTGTTGTAAAAATGTGTTTTTTTCTTGGTTTTCAATTTATTTATTGTTTGTTTCTTTTTGATTTGTGCGTTTTTGTTTTTATTTTCTTGTTTTATCCGACTTCTAATGCACACAAATGCTACGCATGACGCACACTGACATACTGACGTTTACTTACGTTTAACTATTTCTAAGAACCACCGAAAAAATCTATGGAAAGTATTCAAAACTAGCAGTAGAAGCAGCGGCTAAGGCTATAGCAATAGAGCGATCTACGAAAATAACAAAGAGTGAAAGAAAAACAACAACGAAATATATTAAAAACCATCAACATTTTATCAATACGCAGTTTGCAGAGAGCACCACACACACACACACACACTCACGTACAAAAGAACCCGAAATTAGAATCCACGAATATTAGAAACACTACAGCGTATCATCGAAAGCCCAAACAGTAACAACAACAACAACAACAATTACGAAATCCTCATTACTATTATAATATACAACAACAATATCATCCAACAAATAACAAAAACTAAAATAATAAAAACAATTACATGGAATAGAGCTTAGTCAATATTTCAGTTAGTCATTCATTATTTTCCTCATTTGTTCACTCGTTCATTCATCTACAAGTCAGAGCCAGATATGTACGTTTGTATTAAATACATATGAAAATAGTTTGTGTATGAATGTATGTATATATCTATATGTATGTATGCATGTGTTTATGTAAGTTGCGTAGTAAAATGCGTATTTTCATTCGTATGTACTGACTGTGTGCCACAACTATACGTTTACCCTTTTCTATAGGCGATTTCTTAACTTGAGATATAAAATGTTTATTAAATAAAAACAAGACAAAAAATAAAATAAATACATATGTACATATGAAAATATTTGTCAAAACAAATTGACAAGGCTCGTCTTTTAGTTAAACGAATATTATTACCATAAACGTACAATATAAAATAAATTAACAAAATTTGCGTGTTACCAAAAGGCATAAAACAAATTTATTTCCTACAATCTGTGTTATTACGAAAAATTAAAACTACTTGCTCTCTATTAATCCACACGTTTTGACATATTTATTTTATTGATTCTAATAGTCTGGCAACGCTGTTCTATGTAAACGTTAACATACAAAATAAACTTAAAAAACTCTTAAAATATTTTGTAAAAAAAAATAAATATGAAACTACCTTCAAAGTATACATATTTCACTATGGTTTTTACCAAGGCATATTTATTCATCAGGTACTCTTGATTCGTCAGCTGATTATTTTTTTCAACACTTATTTTAAGGTTCAGCTGTCAAAATGCATAATTAAAAAACTATTTTCTCTCTTTTTCTAATTTATTTCAAATGTCAAACTAATATATAAAAAATATAAACAAAAAAATTCTCTCCGAACTGCAATTACCTGATGAATAAATATGCCTTGGTTTTTACTTGGAAAAGTTTCTACGAGCACAACATTTCAAGATAATTTTTTATAAAATTGAATATTATTTACACAGTACAACATTTTTCAGTTAATTGATTGCCAACTCAATTCTGTGAACTGTATGTGAAATTAGACCCAAAAAGAAGAATTTCTGCATCATTCGTTTTGTCTTCTTACCTGCGATTTGAAGTTAGTATCGATTTGAAGTTAGTACTATCGTATAGGGGAATTTATCACGTTTTAGGCCCTGTTGTTTGACATAGCTCGACAACCACTAGCCCAATTTAGTTGAAATAAATTTTAAAAAATTAAGAATTACAATTCCCTTAATCTGTTCATATATTGTTTTCCTATACAAGTAACACTTTCGAAGTTAAAAATGAATGTATGAAGGGAAAAAATTATTTTTTGCCTAAAAATTAAAATTTTTTTTTTTTTAAATACATAAAAAATCCAAAATGGAAAAAAGTTTCAAGTCTAGTTATTTTTTCGCAAAGTCACATAACCTATGAGCAAAATGAGACAAAGATCATAAAAATCGATGCACGCGTTTCGCTTTTATTCGCAATTGAGTAAATGTATGAATTTCAAAAATTTGCTCGAGATATGCACAACATTATTTGGAGAAAACATTGAAAGGTGTCAATTCATGATTCATGATTCTGAGAATTAAAAAAAAGGAATAAACAAAAGGTTATTTGATTTTTATGATTGCGGTAATAAATGTACGTGGACAATTAAACGGAAAGTGGACCTTTTTATTATTTTGGTTTTTCCGGTGGCTACCTATATGATTTTTTTAAAGAAATTGCACCCACATTTAAGGGTGGTCATTATTTTGAAAGTTTTGCACAGTTTGAAACGTACAAGTGCTGAATCAGGTATATAACCAGCCGCCCTTAAAATATGCGCCCATTTATAAGTACCTGGCAGTAAAATATTCAAAAATACATAGTATTTATAGGTGTGCATTGATCGATTTTTGGCATTCAGCCAGTGCCGACGAACGCGAACAGTAAAAGTGATTTTTCTCCAGTTTTTTAAAAGTGAATAACAATAAAATATATCAATATGGAAAACAACAAGTGCCCATATTTGGATGAATATTGTTACGTTTGTGGTCATATCGTCCGAAAAATACAGAAAAAAGATCGAAAAAATTTGTTTACTGAGCAATTCAAAACCGCGTATTGTAATTATTTCGATGAAGCAGATTTAAGTGGTGCAAATTTTACGCCGAACACAGTGTGCAACAGTTGTTATACTACCCTTCTAAAATGGATTCACGGAAAAAGTAGAAAGTTATCTTTTATGAAGCCAGTAATTTGGGTGGAAGACACAACTGGACATGATGAATCCAGGTGCTATGCATGCATAAATTTTCGTCCTGGATTAAACAGACAACAATTGAAAACAAAAGTATACACTGCTGCATTTACTGCCACACTTCCAGTGCAACGCCCTGCTGATACCGATGCACCTAAACCTCCGAGTGCGGATACTGTGTCCCTGCTAGCCGCAACCGTTTTCACCAATCCGACCGATTTGGATGATGCTGATTGGATACCCGATATTGAAAATAGTGCACCACAACCGCTACCACAAATCGAAATGGATTACATTGTGGCCAAGCTGGGACTATCACAACAAATTGGATGCATTGCTTGCGGAGGTTTGTTGGTGGAGTTCCACAATTATGCAGTTTGAAGAAAGCACCGAAGATGAAGACATTAAAATTGGTGGACACAGTGAAAGAAACACGCCCTTGAATAGTATGTGTATCTCGGATGACGATACAGACTCAGACCATGAATATGAACAACCTACGAAGAAAACAAGATCATCAGAACCACAGGCGTCAACTTATACAAGGATGGATATTGCCAATAATTGAAAAAATGTTCTAAATTTTGTTTTTATGCATATTATAATTGCGTATTAATTGCATATTATTTTATTTTCATTAAGTTTTTATAAATAAAGTTTTTTTTTGCATGATAATTTTTTAATTTATATTTTTATTTTAAGGGTGGTGGCTATAACTGATTTTTGAAATTCATACATTTACTCAATTGCGAATAAAAGCGAAACGCGTGCATCGATTTTTATGATCTTTGTCTCATTTTGCTCAGAGGTTATGTGACTTTGCGAAAAAATAACTAGACTTGAAACTTTTTTCCATTTTGGATTTTTTATGTATTTAAAAAAAAAAAAAATTTAAATTTTTAGGCAAAAAATAATTTTTTCCCTTCATACATTCATTTTTAACTTCGAAGGTGTTACTTGTATAGGAAAACAATATATGAACAGATTAAGGGAATTGTAATTCTTAATTTTTTAAAATTTATTTCAACTAAATTGGGCTAGTGGTTGTCGAGCTATGTCAAACAACAGGGCCTAAAACGTGATAAATTCCCCTATACGATAGTACTAACTTCAAATCGATACTAACTTCAAATCGCAGGTAAGAAAACAAAACGAATGATGCAGAAATTCTTCTTTTTGGGTCTAATTTCACATACAGTTAACAGAATTGAGTTGGCAAATCATGTGTTGTACTGTGTTATTTATCATTTTGACACGTAATTAAAATAATGTAGTTCAATAATTACAATAACACGAAAAATTATGGAAATGAAAAATGGATAAAACACAAAAAATATATTTAAGTATTCATCTTACTTGTCAATAATAGAAGCTAAAACGTAATCGAAAATGTAAGTTTTTCTTGCATTTAGAATGCTCAAATTTTCGATTGATCGCGAAAAGACAGCCTTTCTTACTCATAATATGAGTTTAACTTTCGATATTACATAGACAACACAAAATTCTAAAGCTAGCAAAGATCGATCGATGGCCGAAATAACCAATTGGTATTATGACGCACATTCGACGAAACAATTTTTAAATTTTATTAATTCAAATTATTCATAATATTATATTTCTATCGGCTGTAAATAAAATTTAATACAAATAAAAAACGCATTAAAACAAAATTCTTTTCTATAAAAAATTCTAAACAACGAAAATTTCAAAAGTATTGCATACTCATAATATGAGCTTAACATTCGATCTTCAATAGTCAAAGACAAATTCGATAGTCAGTGAAGATCGAATGTCTTATGACAAGGGCTAAAAGTAAAACAGTTAAGTTAAGCCAAGAACCGAACTAACAGTAGTTTATTCTATATAAATAAAAATTATTGCATCGATAATAAAAATATCGCCGATACTCATACTTATTTCGACAAAGCCGAAGTATTCCAGAATGTCTTTCGAAAAGTTTCTGTTTTGATAATATATTTGATAAGGATTTAGTTACAAACTCTACTCGCTTAAAAAACACAAACAATTTTAACAAATGAGTATTGGACATGATCCCTAAAAACTATTCACCATTTCCTTTTTACAATACACATAAGCGTACATACACATTAGTTTTCCATTTTTCTACTCGTATTTACTTCATTTTTTTTCAGGAGTAACAACGATGTTTTAGTTATTTTCAGATTGGTTTTCTGTCATTGGCTAATCGTTTTTTAGCAACAAATTTAAAAAAAGAATTGCTGATAAAAAAATTGTAGAAAAAAAGTTAAGAGCGGTAGGAATCAACCACATTTTTTGTGAAGTGCAGTACACGTACAGTGACAAACAAAACTTAGGTTAAGGTTTTCCTATCTCTACCATCAACGGTATATCATTAAGAGTTACAATAGTTAGAATATTCTAAAATGACTGATTAGATTGAAAAAAAAAATGTTACAAAAATTTGTTTTGCAGCATTTGTTTTTCTAAAAATATTTAGAATACAGAGTCACACTTTTGCTTTTCATTGCACTAACAAAGTGGTGGGTATAACAGCCAAATATTTTGCACACATTTATTACATGTTTTGCCCATGCAAAAATCATCCCCGCTGATCGCTCCATAAATTTAACTTGTATTTTATAATTATCACATAGTTAGTGACACGTGCCATTTGTATTGGAAAATATAAATCAACCCTCAAGCAGGAATAAAATACAAGACCAATGTATCATTTGTATCGGTGAAATTATGTATATGTGAATAATAAAATGTATGTGTAGTGAAATTTCCGAGTTTTTGGATTTTCAAATTGTTGTAACATATACCATAGCATTTGCTATTTGTGATATACATATATTTAAATGTATCCAATTCGGGATGCAAATTCCAAAAAATTTCAATTCAAATTCGTATTTTTCATATCAAATTGTGGATTTATTAATAAACTGTTGGCGAACACTTTAATCCTCGTTAAGAAGAAAATATAATTAAATATGATTATAAACGTTTTTTTTCTAAAACTTAATTCAAACCGGATCATCTATATAACTAATAAATGTAATTATGTAATAAAGTTATTAATTCCTAAATATTTTAAAATTATTACAAAATTTTGTATTTTTTGTTGTAAAATTGCTAGAACTTTTTAAATTTTTTAAAAATTATGACTTTATAACAATACGACACTTAGCACACCTTGTGAATTAGCCAATTATATCTGTGGCTTGGAGCTAAAAGGGCCAATGTCAAAATATTTACTTTTGAGAAAATTGGAATTGAACTTTAACTTTTATAGGTGCTTTCATAGCGACATTGGCCAGCATTTTATTTATGAAGCTGTTCTCGGTTAAATATGACTAGCTGTTTTACCATAATGAAATAGAGCAAGAAAACAAATCTAATGCAATGATTAACTCAAAAGAGCAAAAAAGTGACATTGGCCCTTTTAGCTCCAAGCCACAGATATCTAATTGAAGCATTAAATACATAGATAACAGCAAGCTACCGAATACATGACTAAAAATACCGTTGGTAACAGTCAGCGATGCCAATTTAGCGCATTTCAAAAACCCAAAAGTCTCATTTTTGTTGGTCAGCGCCTTTTTTTAAAAGCGCACTACATTAGCGCCATTTACTTCAAAAGTAATATTAACGAAATAATAATAAAAAAAAAACCTATTAAATAAATAATTTTGCAGCTTATATGATTAGAAATTTTAGTCACGAAAAAAATTTAAAAAACGCCATAGTTAAAACAAAATCTTCATAGATTTCAATTCAATGTCAAGCATTTTAAGGGTGTCCAAATTTGAGGTATCAATAGTCAATGGGAATCGCTACAGAAAGATAATTTTTGTGGTCGAAAATTAATGATTAAGATTAAGAGAAGATGTGGTTTCGACAGGATGGTACCACTTGCTATACACCAAGAGAAAAAACGGACCTTTTGAAAGACAAGTTCGAGAATCGCATTATTTTGCGTAAAGGATAAGTGAATGAGTGATCGTGCAATTGGACACCTTAGGATTATGTTTTGTGAGTTTTTTTTTTTTTTAATTAAAAGTGTACAGCAATAATCCCAATACAGTTAAAGAGCTTGAGAACAATTCATTTTTCATAACACAATTCTTAGTATATTGACAGCACTAGACCTTTTCATTAAGGCATACGAAAATAGAAATAAGCCTAAGATAAATATATAGAGACAACGGTGGTTGTGTAGCTGTAATGACGTCAAAATAGTCGCCTTCATATAAACGAGTGCATTTTAGTATTGTCAATTTGTAGTCTAACAAAAATTTTAGGTTTATTAAGGGCTTATGTGACAGATGTTGTAGAGAAATTTGTCAAATAAGCCCTTCATAAACCTATAATATTTTTTTTAATACGGCCCTAACGGTTTAATGGATGAAATATCTTGTTACTGTTTTATTTTATTTTCTTTACAGGCTATAAATGGTATACACTTTTGGTAAAATTTTGTGAACAAGTTTTTTTGGTTGATTCGTTAAGAATTAGGAATTTAAATTGAATTTGCGTAAGCTTTGATTTTGTTCAGATTTAGTTGATGAGAATGACTTTCATTATTCTGCATATGGTCTCAATTATAGATTTTTACGGACGATGTTGGGAACTGTTCTTATAATCTCGTTCCATGTAAAGCGTGCTGCAGTTAGTTTTTTATTGCTGCAGTGCCATAATGTTTTTGGACTTACTCGGCGGCAGAGCTTTAGGGTTATATTGCAACACCGCCTTTTCTATCTCGTTATTGGAACTCAGTGTATGTCCAGTTCACTCAAAATTTTTACTGTGAATGTTGTATTGGTTGTGCGTATCAGATGTACTTATATTAGTTACTAGAAAAGCCCGGCGCGCGTTGCTACGCCCATTAATGAATCAAAATGCATTCTGATTTTTAATTGAATATCAAGTGCAAAAAGCTAAAAATTATAACTTTTTTAATGGGCGTGGCACTGCCCACTTTTCTAATCACTAAGTTGTATAGTCATAACAACTCAATATGTGTGCAAAGTTTCACGAAAATCGGTCTAGAGCAAGTACCTCAAAATTATAACTTTTTTTATGGGCGTGGCACTGCCCACTTTTCTAATCACGAAATTATATAGCCATGACAGCTCAATATGTGTGTGCAAAGTTTCAGACAAATCGATCTAGTGCAAGGAGCTAAAAACTATCATTTATTTCTTATGGGCGTGGCACTGCCCACTTTTTTAATCACAAAATTATTCAGTCGTGACAGCTTAATATGTGTGCAAAGTTTCAGGAAAATCGGTCCAGTGCAAGTACCTCAAAATTATAACTTTTTTTTATGGGCGTGGCCCCGCCCACTTTTTTTATCACGAAATTATAAAGTCATGACATCTCAATATGTGTGCAAAGTTTCAGAAACATCGGTCCAGTGCAAGTAACTCAAAATTAAAACTTTTTTAGGGGCGTGGCCTCGCCCACTTTTCTTATCACGAAATTATTTAGTCATGAGAGCTCGACGTGTGTGCAAAATTTCAGAAAAATCGGTCATGTGCAAGTAGCTTTAAATGCTAACTAATTTTTTATGGGCGTGGCCCCGCCCACTTTTTTCTACCCATAAACACTCCCTGGTACAACAACTGGTGTACAACAACTTGCCAAAGTTTGAGTCGGATCGGTTTTACAGTTTCGGAGTCTATAGCTAACACACACACAGAGCTTCACTTTTATATATATAGATGGTGTTTGGCCAAAAACATCTTATTATGCGACTTAGATGGATGGGTTAATATGTGTATACGACGTACGTTCTTTTTTCGATATGCCCCAGTTTTCACAGTATTGGCTCAACAAACGAGATTTAGTTTATCTCTTAAATATACATCTATTCTAAATAGCAATATACAAACTATTCTTGCTCGACTAACTTTTCATAACTTTAAATAAAAGTTGAGAAGAAAAATTTTTTGGTGTCATTTAGGAGTGAATAATTGTTTTCCTGCTATTCACGTTCCAGCAATTCTGAAACTGGTGGTAAAGTTTGAGCAGCTAGTGATGTGAAGAACCGGACTTGTACACGTCGCTTAAGTATAACAGGGATAAGAGTTGTTGAAAACCTAAGTGTGTCTACCACAGTTTGATCTTTTTAGTTGGGCCAGAATTGGAAGATAATGTAGAGGACAATATTTATTTCCAACTCGCTCTTTTGCCTGAAAAGCTTCCAGGACACCGAGATATTAGTATTTTTTTACTTTTTGGGGCTACGTGAGGTATAAGGCCCATAATTAATTCAAGACCTCAGCATAAGAGTTCTTCAAGTTATCGAGGAATTACAACGGAAAAATGTGTGAACTGGTGACAGAAAATTTCACGAAAATTTTAAGGTTTAGTAAGCAATGCCGTAGCGGCCATTTGGCTGATACTGTTTTCATTATTAATGTCATACCCTCCTATGGCATATAATCCTATGATTTAGGTTAAAAATATTCGTTTTTCTACAGATCGAAATAAAATCTCTTATTGGAAGAATCTTTATATCAGAATTTGTCTGGTTTAAATGTGTTTGCATGTGCATTTTGTACAGTGAATTACACAACCTGTAAAACAATTATCAATTTGAAGGTTTTGCTAACAATAGCGAGGGGACTATTTTTAAACCACATTTTTTGTACGTCAAATACTTATACCAACATGCTCTAATATAAATGCTGATTTTATTTGACCAACTTTCGTCTTAAATTGTTTATTTGTTATTATTTTCATTGTTGAGTTGAACTGCCACTCATTTTAATTTTGCATAGCATAATTGTGACCTGTGTTTTGGCAAAATTTAAAATTAATTATAAGAAGCAAAATCGTAGAAAAATTTTGAATTTAATTTACTAAATCAGTTTTACAAAAGCTTTTTTTTAAAATAAAAAAGCACGAAAAATAATCAGCCCAATTATAAACAACAATTCGCTGGACATTTTTTCCCTATTTCCCTATTCTAAATAATTTCTCCCCGGGAATTTTTTCCTTTTCCCTCATTTTCAATGAACTTTGAAATTGGAAAACTCTTCCCCGGGAAAAAAAAGTAGCCATTACGAATGACAATTAAAGGGAGAATGTGATAGTAAATTTTGGGAATAATTCCGCCAACAAATTGCAAGGGAGTTTGCAAAAAAATGTAAGTATATAATTTTTTTTATAAAAACTTTAATAAATATCGTTATTTAACAGGTCAAAAAGAACAAACAAGAAACTATTAGATGTCATTCAGAACCTTAACAAGGAGCCAATAATTGCTGCCGCTTTCAAGAAATTCTTTCTCAAAGTAAAATCGCAATTTACTGGAGTTCCAAATAAAAGAGTAGTGGTATGCACCAGGATGGGAGGCATCGACGTACTGAATTTTTAGCTCATGATCACAGACCTGTTAAAATTTTATGAAATATTTTTTCTTTTTATTTAATTGTCGAACTATTTTTAATGTATTAAAGACTATATTATTTTTTATTCAGGCTCAAGTTCATTTTATATTAAATTTTTCATATATTTTCCTTTTTATATAGATATGAAGAAATCAATTTTTTTATTATTTTTGGTAATGAAAGAATATACTGGAAAAGTTATTATCCCGACACCAGCCGAGTGGAATGCATTTTCGAAACCAGCTACGGTTTCATCATCAGCACTCTTTTGATCGGGATGTCTTAGTGTTGATAGTAAATATCATCTATTTAACTCACAAGTTTATATGAAAATTGATTTCGTAAATTACTTTACCTATAAACTCATATATTTGCCATGGTGAGTGAGAACGAAATTTCTTTCAACACTAAAGCTTTTCCCCTTTATTCTTTTTAAAATTACCACATTTTATTCGTAGCTTTAAACCATCAGTCTGATGGCAATGAAAGCTCTTTTTTGTTGGTTGTAATACTCACAACTTTATTTAGATCATACATGTTCTTGTATTTGTCTATATGATCGATACACCGTGCCCTGTGTAATTGTTAATTTTTCTTTTTATTTAATTGTCGAACTATTTTTAATGTATTAAAGACTATATTATTTTTTATTCAGGCTCAAGTTCATTTTATATTAAATTTTTCATATATTTTCCTTTTTATATAGATATGAAGAAATCAATTTTTTTATTATTTTTGGTAATGAAAGAATATACTGGAAAAGTTATTATCCCGACACCAGCCGAGTGGAATGCATTTTCGAAACCAGCTACGGTTTCATCATCAGCACTCTTTTGATCGGGATGTCTTAGTGTTGATAGTAAATATCATCTATTTAACTCACAAGTTTATATGAAAATTGATTTCGTAAATTACTTTACCTATAAACTCATATATTTGCCATGGTGAGTGAGAACGAAATTTCTTTCAACACTAAAGCTTTTCCCCTTTATTCTTTTTAAAATTACCACATTTTATTCGTAGCTTTAAACCATCAGTCTGATGGCAATGAAAGCTCTTTTTTGTTGGTTGTAATACTCACAACTTTATTTAGATCATACATGTTCTTGTATTTGTCTATATGATCGATACACCGTGCCCTGTGTAATTGTTAATTTTTCTTTTTATTTAATTGTCGAACTATTTTTAATGTATTAAAGACTATATTATTTTTTATTCAGGCTCAAGTTCATTTTATATTAAATTTTTCATATATTTTCCTTTTTATATAGATATGAAGAAATCAATTTTTTTTATTATTTTTGGTAATGAAAGAATATACTGGAAAAGTTATTATCCCGACACCAGCCGAGTGGAATGCATTTTCGAAACCAGCTACGGTTTCATCATCAGCACTCTTTTGATCGGGATGTCTTAGTGTTGATAGTAAATATCATCTATTTAACTCACAAGTTTATATGAAAATTGATTTCGTAAATTACTTTACCTATAAACTCATATATTTGCCATGGTGAGTGAGAACGAAATTTCTTTCAACACTAAAGCTTTTCCCCTTTATTCTTTTTAAAATTACCACATTTTATTCGTAGCTTTAAACCATCAGTCTGATGGCAATGAAAGCTCTTTTTTGTTGGTTGTAATACTCACAACTTTATTTAGATCATACATGTTCTTGTATTTGTCTATATGATCGATACACCGTGCCCTGTGTAATTGTTAATTTTTCTTTTTATTTAATAGATGATATTTACTATCAACACTAAGACATCCCGATCAAAAGAGTGCTGATGATGAAACCGTAGCTGGTTTCGAAAATGCATTCCACTCGGCTGGTGTCGGGATAATAACTTTTCCAGTATATTCTTTCATTACCAAAAATAATAAAAAAATTGATTTCTTCATATCTATATAAAAAGGAAAATATATGAAAAATTTAATATAAAATGAACTTGAGCCTGAATAAAAAATAATATATTTTATGAAATATTTAAAAAAAATTAATTTTAGTAAAAATTCTTACCTGCATTACATTTAAACTGGAGTGGCCCTTTCTGTTGTACTACAAGTGCTTATTGTTAGACGTAACCTGTAACGCTGGAAATGCCATGTTTTACATGCATTGATAACGCAATTTTTCGTCTTGCAGTATGTAATCCACCTTGGGCATAGATGCTCTTCAAATATGTTTAAGACTTCTGTCAAAATTTTGCTCAGACTGCATTGGCCTAAAGGCACGTCGCAATCTTTCCCTATACCCGTTTGGTACCCGCCTTCCGCAAAGAAACGTAGACTTGCACTTAATTTAACGACTGGGGATACTGCAAAAAAATTACGTGTTGGCTGAGTGTGAGACATTAACAAGTCTAACAAATATTTGAGGGCCGGTTTGTGCACCCTGTAATATTTTTCAAACCTGTGATATGTGAAATTCTTAATAAAATTATCCAATATTTATTATAGTTTTGTACTTACAAAGTTTGTGGCAACTTAGTGGATTACATGCATCGCGTAACGTTCTTCTTGCTATTCTTTGGTTATTTTTGTTCTGCTGTTGATTTTTCAAAAGGCTAAACTAAACATTTTTATTTCGCTTAAATTTGATAATTTAAATCTAATTAATTTTCACATAATTTTTTAGCAAATGTTCATTGAAAAAAAAAACAAAATAGCTGACTTCGAATATTCTCTCTCCCTTTTTATTCTTCTCCCCTTCTGTTTAGAATATGAGGATTTTATTCACGTGAAAATTTATTCCCCGGGAACTGTTTTCCCTGGGAATATTTAGAATTGGGCTGAATGTATGTGTGATATTTTATATGGAAGTTTTAATTTTCTGTATAAATTTTTCGAAATTAGTGAATCGTGATGTAGAATAATTTTGTCCGAAATGTTTAAAAATTTGATATTTGAAAATTTTTTAAAATAAAGTTTATCGAGAGTAGAGACTTAATTTAAATAAATATAAAAAAGATTTTGTTGTATTTTGTCCTTCGCTTTTAACAACCGACCTAAAATTGTTTAACTTTTTTCAATATTTATATTTAATATAAAGGAAAAAAAAAATCAGTTTTTGAAAAATTCAAAATCATTTCGATTATATAAACTGACCGATTGTTATTAAGTTGCTTAATATTTATCTAAAACACTTATATGTTCAGCAATTGTTTTCCCCAAAAATGATTTTTATTTATCAGATGTAGTTTTGATTACAAAAACAAAAAAAAAAACTGCAAACAAAACTACTAAATACTTGCAATCATAACAATTGTTAAACATTTTTATAACTATTTTTCGAGATTTTTTTTTAAATTTTACCTTTTTGAAAAAAAAAAAAAAACTACCGGAAACGCAGTATTATTTTCTTTATTATGACCAGTGGCATGAGCCATGTGCAATTGAAACTGTGGACTATGCAGCATAATAAAAGTAACAATATGGTATAAAAAAATAGTAGATCGAATTAATCCGCTTAAAGTAGAGCACACATACATACGTCTAATAAATTTAAATGGGGTTCATTGAAAGAAACATTAATGAGCGACTAAAATTATTGAAAACACAAATACACTAACTGTCCGGTACACTAGAGGATCGGTTTATCCCGACATCAAATTAAGGGTGCAAACTTGCACACATAACAGCGCGTGCCAATAGGAGGAAATGAAGAAGTGTATGCAAAAATGTATCCAGCTGTCTCTCAGCCGTGATTATAATTTCAAATTTCCAATAAATGTTTTGGGTATTTTCTACATGTTTATCATTTCTATTTGAGAACAAAGGACGTGATGAAAACAAAATAATTTATGTATTTTCGTATGTATGTATGTATGTGTTTATAGCTGTTTTTTAATGCTCGCACGATAAAAATCAAATCCTCTTTTTGTTTGAATTGTAATAGCGAAAACACAGGACATTGTTTTTTTTGTCATTGTAAGTAGTAGTCAATCGTATTGTAATAAATATTTGCATACGTTTTGCCCCCTAATGGGTAACTGACCGATCGTGTATGAGCCTTATGTTTTGTTGTTAATTGACACATGATTGACATGCCATCGATTTCGATGTGAAATGAAGTGGCAATTAATGCAAATTGACAGTTTATATTTATTTTTTTCGTTTTTTATGATGTCTTTCTAACAGTAGGTTTACATGATGAATTTTATGACGTCTAATTTTGGACGTCATTTTTTGTTTGGTAGCAAGCGGTGTAAAGAAGAAAGGGGGGTAGAAAAATAGACATGGTTTCTGTTTTCATGGTTTTTTTTGACACTTCGCTTTACAGTTTTTTCTGTTCTTTCTGTTACGTTTTATTTTTGTATTCTCATCAACTGGATTGTGCTTTTTGACTGATAAAACAAAATATTAAACAGTAATAGTTTTTTCGACATTCAAAATAAAGAAAATAAAAAATATTAAAAATATATATTTAATAGTCTACAATACAAATTAGAAATTAGACGTCAAAAAAAAACCATCGTATAAATTTGAGTAGTTTTTAGTAACAACTTCAAAAGGGAATTTGAAAAATTGGACGTCATAAAATTCATCATGTAAATTGGCTGTAAGTTGCAATCAATTGCAGTCCGTGTTAAAATTAATTATTGTTGCATATTTTATGAAAAGCTGTTTTCGTTTTTTTTTTACTATTTTTTCAGTAGATGGAATATATGATTTCGTTTGCTGAATTACGACAGTATACAGTTCCAAAATGAATTTTATATTCAAACAAATGACAAAGAAAAACTTGAAAAAATATATGAATTTGCAAAGAACAATTGAATGCTTAAAAGTGAAACAAAATTTTAAAAATTCTTAACCAAAAAATTACCAAAACATCAATTTTTGTTCAAGTTGACGGAAAATATTTCCGCTAAGGGTAATAGCATTCCTGTATTATATGACAAATGGCAAAATGGAAGACCTGAATTTCAGGTTATTTTTTTCCACATACTTCTTATGGAAGTATATTTATCTGTGGCAATATGGACAACTGTTCATGCCTGTTTTTATTGTTTTTTAGGAAAACACTTTTAAAATTAAATGAGTTGATTTTTAAAAATTGAGACCCTTTAAAGTAAAAAATATATTTATAGGTACATATATATATAAAATACGCTTTATATAAATAAAAGAGCATATTTGTAATTCGTATATTTAGTTAAATTATAAGTTAAAATTAGTTATTGTTACAAATGATATTGTTTTTTCAAAAAATATAGGCAATATGACTATAACCTCCTGTAAAGTTGTCCACAATAGTTGAAGCTTTGTCTGAGGATAGTTTTGAATTCATTCACCATGAAGGTCTGATTATCTCAATTTTAGCTTTTGCCGAGTTAAGCAGTTTTTCTTTTTTACCATATTTATGAGATTCCACTTAAAACAACCGATATTAAAAATTGATCAGATACAGTGTTTCGATGAGCGGATTATGTCATTTCTCATTTCCATGAGATAATATAAAAAACAAAGGCGAAAGTATATTAATTTATCGTTTTCAATAAAAAAAAAATTATTTTTAAGTTTAATTAATACTAGCTAGCTTCGGACCGCTTTGCTAGTCCCCACAAAGTTATATGTCATTTCTAAAAATTAATGGAACAGAAAAAACATTTCTTAATTTTAAAATAAATCCAATAAACTGAAAACAACAAAAGATTTTTTTTTAACGGATTTTAAGCTGTTACACTCGCTGTTTTGTTTTTCCCATTCACATAAAGCACTGTTTTCGCAAAACTAATTTGTATCAACAAATATTACGTTTTTTGTTTTGTTTTACGCAATCGCTTATAACTCCTAAAATACTGAAGTACATAATTTTAATAGAATTGTGCATTTATAAAGGAAACGTTCTTACAAATGGTATGTTGTTTTTTTTTATTAAAATCGGTTTTATAATTTTAGCTGAAACTGCGTAACAAGAAATCAAATTTCCTCTTAATATATTTAGAACGCATTTAAACATATTTTTTTTAACGGACATACTTTAATGTTCCCTATGCGAATATGATTTGGCAGCACTCTTAGTTGTTACACATATACAAAAGGTGTTGTGTATGGTTATCCCTTGCTGTGTTAAGTATGTTGCTGTATTAAATATGGACACGCTATTACCGACGTATTATATCACAGTAATAAGAAGATTTTTTGAAAACACTTTTTCAAACGTATGTACATACATACTTTTAAAAAGCCCTTAATTTTTTGAAACAGAAATTAAAAATGTAAAATTCTTAAAAATAATTCTATTCAAAGTTTTTCGATAAAAAATTAAATAAAACTCAGTTTTGTTTTGTTTTATGATTGATATCTTTTTTTCTCTTAATTTTATGTGTTAATAAGCATTACAAAATTAAATTAATTAAATATACAAATTATACAATAGTATGTATAAATTTTAAATGCTAATTACATATGTATTTTATTTATGTTATTTCATGTTTATATTAGATTAAATCAAAAATTTTAAATAAAAAGTAGGCCATTTAATCAACAAAAATAATAATATGTTTTTAATTTATAATAATTTATGTTTACAGTGGCTTTAATTGGTGTTTCTAATGATGAATATCGAAAACTGTTAAAGTTTGGCTAGTATAAATAATCATTTTTTTTCAATATCTTTAAATAAATATAAGTATAAATTATTATATGTAATTTTTAATATTTGCAGCTGCGATATAAAAAATATCCCATATAAATTTTAAATGATATTATAGTTTACTATGTGTATGTACGTATGAATGTTAAATACAAGTTGTATTAACCATTCATGTACATACATATATGTACATACATTGTCACAAACGTCTGCAAAATATATTATATTTTTTTGTGTGAATGAGAATGTAAGCAGTAATTTTTTCAAGAATTACGGCCCCATTAATTTGGTTGTTTTGTGGATAAATACAAGATATACGATACGAATGCAATTATATATGGTTTATCTATTTTTTTTTAATAATTGCTTATATTTCATATAAAGATGACCGTTTAATTTTAATAATGAACATGATTTAATTGATTGTAGCATATAGTTTCATATATAAATTTTTTGTATATTCTTACAATTAACACTAGTTTATAATGTTTTTTTTTTCTTAATTAAAAATAATATTTACATAATCTTGTAGTTTGAAAAAAAAAATACTTTTTTTTCGAATAATGCTGCAATTGACCTAATTGCTGCAAATGCTTAAACCTGCATACAACCATAAAATCAAATGATAATAATTATGTAAAATGATAATAATCATTGCAACTTCTCAAAACCAAGTTTATAAAACTTGTGTTAAAACTCGAACATAGTAATAGACACAATTGGAAAGAAAATATTTTTTTACGTTTTAAGATTTATTAAAAAAATTGTAAAATTTTAGAAATTCTTGTTCTGTTTTCCTTTATTTAATTTTTTGTTAAGTTCTTTTTATTAGAGTTCTGTAGGTTAAACAAAAAGTCAACTGCAGGGATGGATAATGAGATTTTTGTTTCGGTATGAAAAACTAACTTAAATATACTTTTTTAATTTATTTATGCTTGTTGTTTTTACACTCGTGATCATTGGTTTCACAAACATATTCTGTTTTTAATGAATTGAAAATTTTTTTTTAATTAAAACATATCAGAAAGGCTTTTCAATCCCTGGGGCCAAATTACGGCATTCGATCACGATCGAAATTTTACTCGACCGATCGAGTTCGCTGTGCTTTAGGTATAGAGATTCTAATAAGAATTTCCGAATTTCGATCACGTCCGAATGCCGTAATTTGCCCCCTGATATATGAATCCACCTGGACAGAAAACATCCCCTAAATAGTTGCTTTTTTGTATCAATTCACCATTGCACATACCTGCCTTGGTTTTACGATTTTACATAGACGATTTTCGTATATTTTAAAATTTGAAATTTGTCAATTTTCTAACTGTGTTTTTATACCACTGACAGACATATGGTTTGTATACGATATTAGTATGGTATACTACATGTGTGTCAACCTTAACTAAAATTAAACTATCAAAACAAACTGGTTTATAACTGGTTCATATACTATGAAAATATACGTAGTATATATACCGAGGTATACAAACCCTAAGTCTGTCAGGGGTATTAGCTTTATCCTTTTTATTTATTTTTTATTTTGTACTTTTTTTTATTTTAGACTTTTTTCTTTACGGTTTTTAATTCTGAATTAACAATCAGAACTATGACATTGTCAACATGGTCTTACCCGGATAACCAAACACAGACTATCGCCAAAATCTGCTATGATAATTTGATCATTTGTGACTTTTTTTGATTTCTTTCACTATTTTTGTCTATACAACTCATTTTTTTTTTAATCTGGTTTTCGAATATTTGTCTTCTAAAATGGTCGATTCCGACTACTCGACATTTTCTGGAATGTAGAATTCTATTTCTGATGTTGATCAACATGACAAAAATTTTATTGCAATTTACAACTTTATAGTGTAAAAATAATTCTTTGACGTTAGGCAAAAGTCCTAAGGCAAAAATTGCAGTTTGAGTTTTTAATATTTGTAACTTACAACTAGTACTACTGCTTCCAAACGTAATCATTTAATCTTTAGTCAACAATTTAGAAAAATTCATGTTTGCAGTTTATGACTTCATTTTATTTGTTTGCATAATTTCAAAGGAGTTATAACAAAACTATAGATAGATAAAAGAATATTTAAAAATCTTCCTTAGGGCTCTTGTACAATTTTACAAAAATTTAATGTTGGTTACAAACAAACGTAAAATAATAAAAAAAAAGAAAATAAAATCAAAATAAAAGCAAAAAAGAAATAAAAAAAAACAATAACATAATTAAAACATCTTTAAAAAGTTTCATTTTCTAATGGTAATTTTTTAAAGAAAGTGCCTTTAGTTCGTCCTTTTTGTAAATTTTCTTATGAAACGTGTAAAATAACTTGTTATTTTAAACGTTGTTACCGTTAATAAGTAAATTAAGTTTTTAACTAAATTAATTAAAAAGTCTTCTTCTTTTTTGCCGTCTACAAGCAAAAACGACGCTACAATAAATGACGAAACAGAACTGAGCCATAACAAGTTTTGCCCTACAATTTGGCATTTAAAACTTGTCGTACAAAGCCGCCCTAAAACATTAAGCTCTAAACACATAGACGCCAGCAGACTTCACAACTTCATGGCTTCAAATGCTGCCAACTTCAAATGCTGCTCTGAAGTCAGCTTCATAATTATTTTGAAGACAGCAACAACATAATAATCAGCTGATGTGCATTTTAGCAATACAAATTTCAGGGATGCCGCATATATATTTTATAATGAATAAAATTAAAGTTATTGATAAAAAAATGTAATTATATCACGAAAAACTATAAAAACACATACATTTGTTTCTTTATTGTATTTTTGTAATGTTCTTTTATGTTTAATATCAAAAATAAGTTTTTGTTCTTATTTTTCCAATTTAATATATATAATGGCAACACTATATTTGTTCTTGCTGCCCGTCAAAATAGAAAGTAGCCTAAGTTGGCAGCAGCAGCAAATGCTGTTGTGCAGTCGTGCTGCTGTGCTGCCGTCAAAATAATCGTTTTCATTTAAACACATGGATTTTATTTTTGACATATTGCTGCTTGCTGTCTGCTGTCGTCTATGTGTTTAGAGCATTATCTTTGTTATATTTACAGTGTCAGTGTTACCATATTTTCATAATTCAAAAAATTAAAATTAAATAATAAAGCGACAGTACTTGACCTTATTGCCGTCGATATAATTATTGTTTTAATGTTCTGCTTAGAACAGCAGACATGTTTTCACTTTAAATGTTGTAAAAGAGCTAATACACGGCATGTTTTTTTACATCTGACTTGTCAAATTCTCCACTGCTAATACAAACATGTCGTGTGTTACCTTTAAAACATTACTTCTGTAAAAAACATGTGTTGAGACATCTGACAAAATTTTAATTAGAGTGCGCTCTATTTTCTTCTGTAAAAACATGTCGTTGCAACGCGTTGGCAGAAATATCTGCTGCTGCAAAGCAGACAGCGTAAAAGTACAATTTTGACAGACATGTAGATTTACATATGTCTCACAAATTTTAAAGTTAGATGTAAAAAACATGCCGTGTATTTTAGCCTTATCTAGTATTACTAGTAGGGTGATCGACTCGGTTTTACAACCGGTGGAAAACACGGTTTTTTCCTCTTTCTGCTGACGGTTTTTTTCTAAATGTTGATTTTTCGAATATCGAATACACCGGTTTTTTATCCGAAAAAGCCGGTTTTTTATTTTTTTAAGTTTATTTTCATATATCTTTGTAACCAATCGTACCATAGTATATTTAATACGCGAAAAGTTTTAAAAAATCAGAAAATAGAAACTATTAAATATTCTTCCATAATATTGTAAGAAATTTATTTGTTTTTTAAAAAACAAATGCAAAATAAGAAAAATAATTGAGCTTAAATATTATTTTTTTATAGGATATAAACCTAACGTTAAAGCTTAAAGATAATTGAAGCAAAAACTTAGCTGATCGATCACTTTTAGGTAAAAAGTGTAGTTACAGTAAAGAAAAACCAATAATCTCTTTTAGATCCTAATTTTAATTAATGGCATTGAGTGTCTGTCAACTTAACTTTCAATTAAGTCATCGAACAAACTAGTTTATGCCTATATTTGTATGTCTATGTCTATCAGAGGTATAAGAAAGAATTTTTGAAATGAAATTTTAAAGATTTTCTTCCTAGCCTTTAAAATGTAATTAAACTTACAGAAATCATTTCAAACATAAAACGTTAGTGCATATTAGTTCAAAAGATCTATTTAACATTTAAAAAATGTACAGAAGGAGATACAAACATTTATAATAGCCTTAAAAAATATCTTATTTATTTATGTATTAATATATAAATTTTATTATAATCTTTTTTTAAAATATTTTTTAATTTTTTCTTTAAATTTTATATTTTATATATTCGAACCGGTTAACCGGTTTTTTCTCAATTTTCAAAATAGTAACCGGTTTTTTTTAATTCTAAATTTCAAACTATTTGAAAACCGGTTTCTTAAAAAAGTCGAATAATCGATCACCCTAATTAATACGCTTTTGAAATAACAGTTTAAAGAGAATAATGTCATTTAGTTATTAACTTACATATTTATGTACATACTTATAGAAAAAATTTAAAAATCCTACTAATATAATAAATTTGAATGTTTGTATGTTCGGATGTTTGGATATTTGTTACTCAATCACGCAAAAACGGCTAAACGGAACTAAATGAAATTCGGCACATATGTAGATAGATAACAACCTAGATTAACACAAAGGCTACTTTTTATCACGATAATAAGGCGAAGTCGTTGGCAAACTCATCATCACACATTCTAAACGGGTTGTTTACGTTGTAAATATCTTTATTTTTGTTGTTAATACTAAGTCTAGCTTTTATCCCGACAACTACACAAGCGAAGTCGCGGACACAAGCTAGTATTAAATATAAATACTACTAGGTATTATATAAAAAAAAAAAAAATAAAACAAATTTGACAGTACACACAATTTCATGAATAACCGCCTGCCTATACAGTATATAGCAAAAATCCCACAATAGTTCAAGAGCTTAAAAAGTTTGAGTACTTATCATAGTAGACGGCGATTACGAGGGACTGTGTAATTAGTAAATGCCGGTAGTGGTACGGAATTCTTCATTGAATCCCGGAATGCAGATTGGTATTCTTGAAATCTCTTTTGACCGAAGGGGTTCACATATCGTTGGTCACAGGTAGAAAGGCCCTAACTAAAATAATTATAACTTTACAGAATAAGGTAAAAACGTAATATAACGTATAACGATAATGTGATTTATTTTGTAAAATTGTTAGTAAAACTGTTATTATTGATACTATTGCATTATATTTTTGTATCGAGGTGTAGTTGTGTGAAATTTATTGGAATCACTGAAAAACTCGATTTCGCAAAAAACATGAGTTAGGGTTTTTCCACTTGTGACCATCGGTATTTAGAATAATAGATATTACATCAAATAGCATCAACTCAAACACAACACAAATTCAATTAAAACAAAAAGTTGTGCATTCAGCGAACAAATCGATGGCTAAAGAAGACGCTATGTTAATTAAATTCGAAATAAATCTGAGTTTGCTAAAATATTCAGTAATTGGCGTTAATCACACTGAAAAAATTATTTTACATTAAATCAATGAACCCCATTCATTGACTTAATTTCATTGACTTTTTTTGCAAAAATTCCTTGACTTAACGTAAAAATACGTTGTTTCAAGGAAAATATTCATTAAAATTGGAAAAAAGAGTTAACGAACATATAAACAGTACTTTAAAACCATTCCTTAAATTTTTTCATTATTCATTTTAGTGATTACATTCATAACTTTCTTATAGTGATTACATTCATAACTTTCTTATATAAAATTTGTTTAAGTAATGGTAAGTTGATTCAAAGTACTAATACTTTGATTTAAGAAAAAAGGTTTTACTTAATGAACACGTACTTTAAATTAATATTTTTTTATTAAATTCAACGTTAAACTGTTTATTTTTAGCGTTTATGAATCAATGTACGTTCTCATTAAATTAATGAAATAATACTTTAAATCAATGAAATTGTACGTTAAACTTTACATTTTTATAAAAGTTAACGTATGGCAATTCATTGATTCAACGTACCTGTGTCTAAGGTCAAAATTTGTGCACTTTTTCTTTGAAACAACGAATCTTCTTTCAATTTATGTACCTTTTTGGTTCAGTGCAATCGATAAAAAAAAATCTCTTAAATAAACTTATTAAAGAATGAGACTGTTTTTATTTTTAATAATTTAATTTCTAGTGGAAAAAATAATTTTAACAGCGAAAGGAAACTTATAAAACTGAAATGATTGCAATATTTAATGTTTAATATTTCGAGCTTTTACAAATGACAGATAACAGTAAAAGTTTAAACTTCAAATTAATTTTTAAAAATTTTACAAAAAGAGACGTTTTCACAACAATTCTTGCTGTTTTAAAATCGATTGAAAATTAATTAGTTGGGTAATTACTAGAGTCAAATGCGACATTAATCAAAAGAAAAAGTTTTTCTTTTATTTTTTCAATTATATACATATGTATGTATGTATGTTTGTATGCATAATTGTTTTTTTTTATTATTTAATTCTTACAAACTAAAGCAGTCATTTATTCTCCATTATTTTAGTGTAATGATGTAACATTTACGAGTTACACAAAGTTTAAAACATAAAATAGAATATTTAAAATTTTTTAAACAACAAAAAAGTTGAGGAATGAAAATGAAAAGCCTCAATAAAACCCAGTTGCATTTAACTCTATAGGAACTTTCAATACAAATCAGTCTTCCTTTCTTTTCTAATTTGTTGCCGGGTTTTAAAAACAAAAGAAAATTAAATTTCAAGGATAAGAAAATTTCAAATCGAATAATTCCAATCCAATTTAACTAAGGAAATTACAAATCAAAACAAAACAAAAAAAAAAAAGAAACATGTTTTTTCATTATTGAGTAAATGTTTTCTTGTGGTTTTTATTTATTTATTTATTATAATTTTTTTTATTATAAATGTATGTATGTATGTATGTATGTATGTATATATATATATATGCCTGTATATATATATTTGTTTTGTAAAAATTGTGGTTTTTTTTTATAATATAAATATATGTTCATTTTATTTTAATTTAAATTTAATTTATTTTTTGTATTTATGTATTGATTGATGTATTGTAGTTTTCTTTTTATTTTGTAGTTTGTTATTGAAAAGAAAAAGTAAAAATATCTTTTGTTATTTCATTACTTTAATTAGAATAATGTTTATGTATATTTTTTATAATTTTGCTTTAAGGAAAACTGTTTTTACAGCAACAGTTGTGCTTACAAATAAAAGGGAATGGAGGATGCGTAAGGAGTTTGCGCCTTAAGCTTATCTCGCGATATCTTGTGTTAAATTTAGAATATGTAGATAAGAAGTAATGTTGTTGTTGCTGTTGTTTTTGTTTTATCTTTCTTTTGCGTTAATAGATTATTGATATAATTTACAAAATTTAAAAATATATTGCTTAAAACTAATCAGCCTCATGTATAAATTTATTTTATTTTTTTTTTGTATTTAATTTGTGTTTTTTTTTCTATTTATTTCATTTAAGATTAACTGCAATAATTTACAAATTGAACTGCTAACTAAGAAGTAAACTATGAAATTAAAAAAAAAGAAAAATAATAACTTTTGCCAATTTGGGATTTAAATGAGGGGTAAGTGAGTGGCGGTTTGATTATGCTAAAATTTAATTTTAAAAATACGATTGATAAATAAAAATAAAACGGTGGGTTTTTAATTAAAAAAAAAAAAAAAAAATTAAATGAAATTTAATTTAATAAGACCAAACGAAAAAAAAAAGTTTAAAAGAATGTTCAATAAAAATCCTTGGTCATTTATAAGGGTGTTTTCATATCATAAGCATACTTAGGTTTTACATAGTTTCTATAAATACTGCGTAAATAAATGTGTTTGATTAATTCTTCTATTTACATATTCGTATAATAATGATAATTAATAATTAATTTATGTTGTTTGATGATTACTTAATTTAATATTCATTATTACTTTTAATGTGTTTTTGTTTTCTAATTTAAATTATTATTTTTATAAAATATTTATTTCCTTTTGAAAAAACATAATTCATTGCAATAATATTTTCCCAAAATGTCACCTGTTTTATTTGGCCACCCAACGATTGACAATTCAAACAAATTTTTTTTAAATGATAATTTTTAAATTTATTCTTTTTTTGTATCAATTGCAATAGATTCGATTAGTCAACATAGGTATGTAGATTCGAGAGAATTTAATGGTGGAATTTTCAAATCTGAAAGTAGACAAATAAATCCAGGTTTAAAAGCACCGATTTTCAGCTACGATTTAGTATTTTATTCTACTAATAACACTACACATTTATAAATATAATAAAAAACTCTACAATTAATTACTAATTTAATGATTATACATATACACACACATGCACGCACGCACATACACACATGCACTCGTAAAGTATCATGTCAAAAGTTAAATAGCAAAAATACTCAACATCAACTAAATTATAATTTAAATAAGAAACAATTCTCGACTTAAAGCTTAAATTAGACGTGCCATAACCACAACCACACAATACAGCTGTTTAAACCAAACCTATGGACAACAATGTGTTGTATTTTAGGTCACTGTCGCCATAACCATAAAAACCAAATGAATTTTGGTTTCTTATGGCTATTGCGTAATAGTCCTGTCACGCTTAATTTAGGCTCAATAAAAAAAATCTTGGCACTTACAGCTAAACCAAAACAAGGGCGACAAGCGTTTTTAGCTGTTAAAAATTTTTGCTTTTGTAATTGCTGAAAACTAATGCCATTAAAGTTATTTTCTGATCAATTCAGCGATTTTATCTCTATTTTTATTTTTGTTTAGATCTTTACACAACGTTGACACTATTTTGGTTTGTCACTTTAGCATTAGTGCTTAGCACAACGTTTGTTTAGGTTTGGATGTTGTGAGAGGTTTTTTTTTTTATAGAATTGTACTAGAGCAATTTTGTTGATCTTGTTCATTTCGTTTACAATAACTGTTTTTATTTTATCTTTTTGCCATAATACTCTTTCTTTATAGTTTGTGTTTGAATGGAAAATAGAAAAATTCACTAAAAATTTATACAAATCTAATGAAATAAGGCAACTTTTATGTAATTTTCATCAAACTTGTGTTTCTTTTTATATAACGATTTTTATTTCTTTGTTACAAACTATATTTTATTTTATTAAATGCACTTTTAATGACGATGTCGGAGAGTAATAATTATTTGACATTTTCTTTTTTTTTTTTTTTTAATTTGTAATTTAGTGTAAATTAATAATTGGTTTATATACAATTGCATATTACAATATATGCAAATTAGAATAAAAAATAATCAATATTTTTTTTAATAAAAAAAAACAAAGAAAATTAAATATATTTACTTTGAAATTTAAACTTTCTTAAAACTTTGGTGGAAATCTTTTTTTTAATTTTTTTTTTTAATTACAATTTTTGATTTCTTAAAAGACTTAAAGAAGTTTAAAATAATGAGAGATTTTTGAAATTGTTTCGAAATAATTGTCTGCCAATTGATGAGATCGTTTTTGTTCAATATAATTTTGATTTAAAGTTTACTTTTAATACAAAACAACTAAAAATATCTTAGTTCAATCATTTTGTTTTCGTAATAATACCGACAATTTTTTGTTGTTGTACATATGTATGTATTTATTTATGTATGTATATTGCACTCTTTCTATGGTTGATGTTAATGATGGTCCGTTCTCGCATTTATGTACCAGATTTAGTACCAATTCGCACAAAGCGTTTGTAAATTTTATACGCAAAATATTGCTGTAACAAAAAGAAAACAAATGCAAAGTTTTCCATCGAATTTAAACAAAAGTCTTCTTAAGTCTTTCCTGAAGATTTATGAAGTCAAGCACGAGAAAAGTGTGAGAAATTTCTCTGGTTGTTTGGTTTTAGCGCCTCAACAAATCCTACAGTCATTTCTATGGAGCGTTCGTTTGCCAAGGTTTACGTACACTCTATTATCATGGGTTGATTTGATTCTATGACAGAGGGACGGGAGTCTTGTGGCGGACCCAGAGGATGCTGGTTGGCTGCATGAGCTGCAGCAGCGGCCGCCGCATGTGCCGCGGCTGCAGCTGCTACATGGGCGTGGGACATGCTGTTGGGTCCACTTGAGCCGGCGTCATGAGAATTGGTTGGCATCATGTGTATCTGGGGTTTTACTTTGAGTGATTGATGTTGCATTAGATGCTGTTGGTGTGGATGAAGAAGTTGTTGCTGCTGATGTTGCTGTTGATGCTGATTTGGATGGATTTGGTTGGCCGTTGTTAGTAGCATGTTGGCAGCAGCTGTGGATGAGGGAGGTGGCAAATGTTGATGCATCATAGGAACGTGTTGTTGTTGCATATGATTATGCGTTTGTTGTGACGTATGACCTATTCCCCTGGCTTGGGTTATATGATCGGCATGGCGCATGTGTGGATGCATATGCTGTTGTATTTGTTCAAATGCCTCTCTGGAATCTGGTTCAAGATGGTCTTTATCTTAAAAAAAAAGAAAAAATAACAGATATTAAAATCAATAAAATAAAAAACAAAAATAAAGGAAAACACACCCTCCAAAACTTACCAAGACACTCCGATGTGGCAGCCGCCGCCATAGCCAGTTCTTCCTCCAAATTGTTTGGCTTGCAGCTGGTGGTCTTCCAATGTGTACGTAGACCTGATGCACTTATGTATTTCTTATCACAACCTTGACACACGTACGGACGATCATTGGTATGTAGTCTTTTGTGCAGTTTCAAATGCACAAACTGTGTAAACTTTTGCGGACATAAATCGCAAGCGTATGGCTTTTGACCGCTGTGCAAGCGTAGATGGGTCTTTAAATTGGAGGTGGACGAAAAACGTTTCTTACAAATATCGCACTGATGGGGTTTTTCACCCGTATGCACGAGATGATGTTTTTGCAGATGTGCTAATTGTGTGAAACTCTTGGTGCAGACATTGCACTTAAAGGGTCTTTCACCGGAATGGGTGCGAAGATGAACCTTTAAATTGCTTAATTGGCCAAAAGTTTTACAGCACACATTGCATTCGTAATGCATTTTACCATCTTTCTTTTTGAGCGGATACGGCAAAGATCGGTAGCCACGAGCAGCCAATGAATTGGGACTAAGAGGACTGCCACTACGAGGACAAGAGTTTCCATCTGGGCTAAGACTGCTGGGTGGTGAAATGCGCAGGGGAGAAAGCCGTTGTAGGGGCGTTAGAGGTTGCATTAAAGGATGATTTAACATTTGAGTGCTGCCTTGCAGCAGATGAATATTTTGATTGGAACCACTAGAGGAATGCGATTGTCTGTCGAACGGGGATTGAGCACTGTGGGGTGGTGAGTGAAAAGTAGAGGTGGGTGCATGTAGAACGCTTACTGATTGTGCATTTAAACTGCCATTAGAATATGAAGAGTAGGTGGAGTAAGACGGTGAGTGTTGACCATCATTGATATAAGCGCCATGCACACCATTTGGTGAGAATAGTACATGTTGATGCTGATGGGATGGCGGCGGAGGAGAGCAAAGATCTTTCTTAAACGTTGTGGAGTTCGGATGATGTTCGGTCTCGATATTGTGAACATTGTGTTCGGCTACCAAATTTGAACTAGAATCGGGACTAACGGCATTGCCATAACGATGCGACTTCTTATAAGAATATGCCATTTCAGTGGGAGATGAGGGTGGAGGTGTGGCTGAGTTAGCTTGATGGCAAGCCACTACAACGGCAGCTGCTGCAGCTGCCGTTTCTAAACGATGTTGGTGTTGGCCTGTCAATATCGTCTCTAAAATGCTAGAGGGAGGTGTATAGCGTATGTAGCCCTGTGCTGTGGGTGGCGGAGAGCTAGACTCGGCTTCGTAATATTGCTTAGTTAATGGCACTATTGTGCGCTTTTGGCTGCCTTCCAACACTATAACTGTACTCGATGCAGGCTGTGTAGTTGTAGCAGTTGCTTCGTCACTAACACTTCTAGAAGAACGACATTCAGTCTCCATTATTTCATCAATTTGAGTTGAGGAGGTGCAGTCTGTGCGATTTTCATCTTCACTTGAGCTGGCGGTTATGTGTAAATCATCCTGTTTAATTGAGGTGATCGTTGTATTGCTGATAGTGGTGGTGGCATTGTTTGCTTCAGTCTTGGTACTATTTTTAAATTCATATTTTAGAGGCATTTTCACTTTGAACTTTCTGTATTCGTTTTTGCAGCATTCCCCGGTCGTCGCTGCAGATGCGGCATTAGTCGTGGGCACTGACGCAACTGTACTACAGGGTTTTTGGGAATGAGCAATAACGGTTTCTTTGGGAGCAATGGCTTTCTTGGAGCAATCCAAGACATAATTGTGTTCACTTTCGGTATCACTATCATCGCCACCTGAGGGCGTTAAACGATCTTCATGATACTCGTTGCTGTGATAGCCCTCGTCAGAACGTACGGAACGTACACTACCATTGTTGGGTGTTAGCTGATGTTCGTACTGGGCTTCTTTGTGCAAAATGGGTGAACTTCCTATATCTTTGTCGTTCTTTTGATTTATACACTCTTGGTCCATTGGTAACTGATGATCTTGTACAATGACCGAGGTAGGTTCTTGCTTAAGATGCAAAACATTTTGATGAGGTTGGTGCAGCGTTGAATGCCTTATCAAAGTTCTAGACTGATGACCCGTATGGCCGTGTTGGATATGCGGGTGTACAGTTTGTGTTTGATTAACGTTTGGTGGGGAGGGACAAGGGGAAGGCGATCGTCTTTCGTTGCGTGTGCTCGAGGAAAGTGGCGGCGGTAAGTGAAGTCCCATGACATAGGTAATATGATTGTAGGCCACTTCTGGAGGAATTTCTGGAGCGGGCATGTCATATGGTGAACAGGCTCTCTTTTTACGACATACATATTCTTCTTCCATTTCCTGTTCATGTTCGTCTTCAGGTTCGACCTCGCCTTCCTCATCATCTTCGGCCACCTCTTTGCAGGCTCCAAACAAAGTACGTTCAGGATCAACATCATAACCTAAACGTTTTGCAAAATCCTTACAATACCATACCATTAACTCTTCGTTTGGCATAATGTCGCGGGTGGTATAGAAATATATATTCTCCTGATGCTGGCATGCCACTAAGTTCATGGTGTCTAAGCTATAAGCCGAGGCCACATAACGCATCCAGTTGGACTGTGATCGATCTGAGCCATCCAAATAGTAATAGTCGTCATCTTTAAATATCTGAGAAGAAACAAGTTAAGAAAGAATTCTAAATAAAATGTGAATAAATAAAATAGAATAGTCTGACAACGAACATATCAAAATTTACTACAAATTATAAAAAAAAAAACTTAGAATATTATATTTGACCTCCATGTTCAGGCATTGCAGTCTGTCTCTGTATAGACTGCTGCTTGTAATCGGGAGGTATTAAATATTAACGGCATTCGTACGAAAAAAAGAAACACATAAATATTACACCAATAATTAGTTGTTATTTAATTGGTTAGTAAGCTAATTAGTTGGTTAGTTACTAGCAAATGTTACAACACACAAACGAAAGTGTTTTAACGTTTAAAAAGAGCAAAATACACAGATTAAGAGAAGTTGAGAGATATGTATGTATATAGAAAGATAGTTGGAAGGAAAGCTGATTCAGTAAATCAAATAAAAAAACAAATAAATAAATAAACAAACATAAGGAAAATCAAATAAAATTAATACCTTTATATTCCCGTATGTTATATGGCGTGTTCCCTGCACCTGATTGGTATGATGGGTATTTAGATTTTGGTTTGGGATTTTTATTTTTTGTTTTTGTTTTTGTTTTAGTATTTTTGAATAGGTTTTGTTTTTGAGTTTTATAGAGTTTTGTGTAAGAAGGTCACATGAAATTAAAAAAAAGAAAAGGTTTGATTTTGTTGGGTTAATTTTAATTAGATGACGATTTTGATTTATTTAGAAATTAGTGATGACTCTATGAGGTTTTCAAAAATGTAATTGGTGTTGATGGCCAAAGTTACAAAGTTTAAATATTATTTGGGCTTCGCTTGTTATATTTTATTGTTAGCAAAACAAAGAGTTTTTAATGCATTTCAAATCAAACTTTAAACTCTCTCTTTTTCATTTATGATAGATGTAGAGCTTAGAGCGAGAGAGTTGAAGAGATGGATATAATGATAAAGGTTTTTCTTTGAATTTTAAAGCTGTTGCTTACCCTCCAAAAGTAACGCGCCGTATTTGAATCGTTGGGATAGTGAGGAGTTGGAACACCTTCGAAGGGACCAAAACGGGTACCACGTGGTATAACACCAGTACTCCAGACTCCTTCAGTCTACAAGAGGATAAAGTGTAATAAATTTAGTCAAAGGTCCGTTTTTTTTTTTTTTTTGATAAATTAAAATTAATTCGTTTGTACCTTAACATTAGGTGATGAAAAAACCATCGATGGTTTTAGGGTTAAGCTGCGCGGCAGTGTTTTATCGGCTCTATTGCTAACGCCACGCTCACAATGTACATCGGGTACTATGTATACAGCCAGGCGTTCAAAGTCTTCCTCTCTCATACGTGTTACATCATAGTCTCGCGTACCATCTGGCGATGGACTGCGAGCTGACGTTGACGGATTCATATCGTTGGAATTGTGTTGTTGTGTCTGTTTGATATTACCTACAGACGTTATGCTTCTATTTATGCTGGCCACATTTATTGAAGCATCTAACTGTTGTTGTAATTCTATTTTTGTTTGAGATTGTGTTGCTACATTCATTTTGTTTCTCTAAAACATCGAAAATTGGTCCTTGTCTATATCTGAATGTTTATCTCCTTATATATGTAGTTCCTTGTATTTTGTTCCTACCGAAAATTAAATCTAAATGATTTTCGGTTGAATTTATTTTCTAAATTTGTTGGTGTTGCTGATTTTGTGTTGTTGTTTTGGTTGATTTTTAATCTGCAATTAGGAAAAGCAAAAGGTAAAATTAAAATCTAAAAGCCGACTTGAGAATAAAAACATTTATAAATAACTTCAATAAGTTTAAATATTTGTAGTTTCTTTTCTGTCCGCTGGCAAAAAGTTCAAGGTTAATGTTGAATGTGTTCGCCTTGTAGCTTTGACTTTATGCCACATTTCAAACGTTTATTTTGGATTTGATTGTTGCAATATTTGTAGGAGTTATTAAACAATTTTATGCATTTGATATAATTAATTGCATACTTTTATTAAGGGTGCACATGTGTGTTGTACATTTACATTTACCCGTTTTCTCCACAATTAACAGAATTTGTTTAAATGAAGTAAAAACGATAAAAATTAAAAATAAAATAAAAATATTACAAAACAAGACAGCAACTGAAAAGTGTAATGAATGTAATAAGCAAATGCATGACATAGAAATTCACTTTTACTTTAATTCGTTGTTGTATTGCGTCGTTCTTGACCGTCGTCTGGAGGTTAAACCCTTTACCCCCATATACCCTTTTTTTCCAATAGTTTTGTTAATATACATAAATAGTTTTGCCACAACAGTAGTGGTAAATAGTGAGTCTGTCGAATTAGGAAGTGTTAGTGCATTATTTCGAGATGCTTTTGTTATTTAAAAATACGCTCATTCTGTTTGTTTCTTTTGGTTTTCCTAAATGTGTGTGTGTGTGTGAGCGAATTCTATTATTGAGTTGAGTGTTGTTGAAAGCTTTTCATAATTTTCATATTTATTTAACTATACATGCACAGACAGACATATGTACTTATGTGCTTATACCTTCTTAGTTAAGAGAAAAGGCTCTTTTAAAGGCTAATTTCAATTGAAATCATTTTTGCAGTAGATATTGTTATTGTTGTTGTCCAATACGGAAGTTTAAAAAATATTGCATTATCTTATCAACTAAAGTAAAATTTCTTATCAAAAAAATTCTATACAATAAAATTATTCGATATTTTTTTTTTGCAAAAAAGAAGTTTTTTTTTTCGATTACTTATACTTAAAACTCACCTTGAAATAATTACTTAAACTTGAAAAATCCTTTTGCTTGCCGTTTTGAGTTTTTTTTTGTATTTGAATTTGTGATTTTTTTTAATAAAAAAGAATTGACGTCGAAGCGGGTCTTTGTTAAGAAAAATGTAACGAAAAAAATAATTTTGAAAAATTAAAATTATTTATTGTATAAAAACTACATTTATAGATTTGCCGTATATAGCGACTGCTGATGATTCTACTAAACACATTGCGCTTTTTTGCACCCTTTCGTTAGCATTGCGTATTGTACTCTGTTGTTGCACTACTGAGGCACACAAAGACCATAGAACGTTTTTTTTTCTTCCATAATTCAGTTTAAGTTATTAAAAAGTCCCATACATATTAACATTAAACCAATTTTCAATAAAATATTTAAAACAATTAGTATTATTATTATTTATTCTTCTTTAGCTTTTACACACACGCACACATTCACGCAAAACTCACACATTTGTATACGTAAAATAAATACGGAAATATGGAAATTAGAAATTACCCCATATGTATTTTATATTATTCTTTTTCACACACTACTGACCCATATTGTTGTTATAGCGGAATTTTAAACTCAAAAATAAAATTCTCATTAGCAACACAAAGAACGTACATATGCATTTATATCAGGGCTGGAAAATTCAGTACTATTGTAGTTTTATTCCATGATGTGTGAGAATTCAGATTTTGAAAAGTTTTCATTTCATCATAAAAATAAATTATTATTTATTTGAACTTATTATTTGAATTTTTTGTAAATTGCTTATTCTAACTTAAGCTAATTTTTATAAATTATTAAAGTTACTTTTTTTTTTTTGCTTTTAGGAAGTGTAATAATTTAAAAAATTGAGCTTAACCAGAATAAATCATTATATTTTCGTAAAAAAATTTTAACATTATTCATTTAGATTTTTATATATGAGCCATTAAAGGTTTTAGTTAATTAACTTTTATATTAATATACATATTTTCAGTTTATGTTTGAATTAATTCAAAATATGTACTATTGGCATTATCTTCCTTTTATAATTTTTTTTTTCTTCAGCGTGTCATGTATATAACATAAAACGGTTGGTTGGTCTCAATCGGCCTTATTGTCATTGGCGTTGTCGTGTCGTTTTTGTGTCGAAAACGACAGAAATACGACAAGGTCTCATTCATTTTACATTGTCGTAAATATTACACGGTACCAAAAAATACGACAACGCCAATGACAATAAGGCTGAATATTTTTACTAAATAAACTTTAACCACTTTCAGATCTCTCCTATAAAGAATTGTATTAAACAAATTATTTTCACTGTTACTACGATTTCAATATTCCATCCCTGGGAGTAATTTTTGCCTCTTAGAAAATTAAAAAGATGTGCGAGAATGATGTATTTATATGCACTGGTATGAATGCAACGACAAATGCGAGTGTGTGTGCTTTTTTTAAGATTGAGTGAAATGTGTGAGCCAATTTTTTATAGGGTTGTTATTTAAAAATTGCAAATTTTAGCTTTTTTCCTCTTCCGTGATGTGTGAATGTAAATAAAATAAAGTCTAATAAAAAAGCTTTTTCTTCTACAGTAAAAGTTATTAATAATAACTTACGGTCTAATTTATAAAAATTAAAAGATCTTTATAAGAGGTTTATAAAGCAAATTTCCATAGAACATCAGTTTAATAAACCCTTTATAAGTCTTAAATAACTTTTATGAATAAGGCAGTTAATATTTTGAAAAATATGCTGTTTGGGATACTTTCCACAAGGAAGTGTCAAAAATAATCCTTGACCTTTGGTAAAAAAATATGAAATTTAAATGCCGGTCGGCAATAATATTTTTAAAGCTCTCACCTGTGGTGTTTATTTGGCACAAACTAATATTTGTTTTTTGTATTTTTAATTGTCATGTACAGTTAGTTTGTAAAACTCAATTACGTTTTATTAGGAAGCGTTCCAATGTAAGATGGCAAATTTTTTTAAAGTTTTTTTCCATACATTAATAAACATAAATACTGTATATAAATAAGTTTTAAAATTTGTAAAAAATATTTTTTTTGTTTCAACTTTTTTTGAATTTTTAATAGTTAAGTTCAATAATAAGAAGAAGAAAAAAAAATGTTAAAATGTTTTCCGACGCACAGATTAGAATACAATACTAGCGAAACATAACCGACCGACCGAGCCACTTGCAAAAACATTCTAAGTGTCAAAACATGCGGAAAACTGCGAAAGCGCGAAAATTTTTAACTACATAATAAAAACTATTCGGCAGAAATAAATAATAAATAAATAAATTGTTGATGATAGTTTATGTAGTGGTAGTGATTGATAGCGATTGTATTAATGTATTAGTTGTGCAAAGCAAATAAAATTACACATAATTTGTTGGTGGTGTAGGTTATGATAATGACAGCACCATAAACATACCATACACAGTAGTATTATTTAAGGACAGCTTTTACAACAATAATGTTTTTAAACTATTGTAAAATCCAAGAACCTATGGCAATATGACATGACCTTGTGCGACCCGACCATTCTTATCCTTATCCATTTTCTCAATAACTATATGTTGTATGCAATTATGTTTGTATGTGTACGTATTTAATGTTAATTTTGCTTCTTTAATGGCGCCATTTGGTCACTTTTTATTTAATTCCTTAAAAAAAATACATAAATAACAAAAAACAAAACTACACATACAAACATAAATATAGCAGAATTTATACTTTTAATTTTAAGCACTTGTGTGTAAAATTTCTTTTTTGTAATCAATGAGGAAGTCTACGACAAATATAAGGAAAATACGTAGAAAAAAAAAGTCGTCTACTCATTTAAATGAAAACGAATTGCAATTGTTTTAAAAATAAAATAATTCGAATTGCAAAATATAATGCTGCCCACAATAGGGTTATAATGTGCCATCATCTCTGGCGACACCATCATTTACATGTTGTTGAAAATCATCATTTGTGGATTCTTAGTTTTTGCATTGTCCTTTTTGCAGACAGTGGGTGGGAAAATTTTAATCAGCCAGCCAATTCTCTTATTGTACAATTATGTCAATTAATTTTTTTCATATTATAGAGGAATATTACAGATCACTGTTACATTCAAAAGAACTATTTTGGAATAATTTTACTCTTAAAAGAAAATCTGAAAAGAATTTCTGATAAATTTTGTGCTGTAGAATAGAATTTCCCTTTATTTTGTAGAAAAAGTGAAGGAATATTTGTTATAAGAATGTTATTGATACTTTTTTCTAAATACAAAAATGTTGTAAAACATTAACATTTTTAATCTAAAGAAAAGCTTTTTGAAACTATTTTGCTCTACCACAATATATGTATGTATGTAGAGCATAAACATATATAAAGAGTTAAATTTATTTTATGAAATTAATAAGGATTTTTTCTAATAGAATTATTTACACTAAAAAGTGATATTTTAAGACGCAAGAATTAACTAGTTGTTAAAAGAGTTTATAGTGTATCATCACACCAGGGAACTTCATTACCAAAAAGCGCTTCTTGAATATCCTACTTATTACTTATGTGCTTCCAAGATCGCTGCTAGAAGACGTCATTTTCATATGCGTTTAGGTAGGTAGGTCTCTTTGATGCAAATAATAAGCGCTAATTTCATACCTATGGGGAATAGTTTAATCATTAATCATTTCTTATCCTTACGTGCTGCTGAAAAAGCAAGCAGCATGTAAGGGAAAAATATTTAAAAAAATACTATTAAAATAAATAGGAATTTTATTTTTCCACCGCTATAATAATAAGCAGTACAGAAAAAATATGTACATTGTGGTGCTTCCTTATGCAAACAACTTCAGCATTTTCATGGATGCAAAACAGGATCTAAAGGTAAGACGACATCTTCGAAATTACTGAAATTTCATTCAGTTCTGTAAGAGGCTCAATAGGTTAATAAAATAAAATTACTATTCTTAGCGGTATAAGTCACTATTTTTTTTTTAAATATGACATTCTTTCAAAAATATTAAAAAAATTAAATATATAAATAAGTGCCCAGGTACTTTAGTCTAGTTAAAGCTTAGCTTATTGCTTGGTTTTAATTTAAAAGAGGTTGTTTTTTTTTTGCTTGGCAGGGGTGGATAATGAAAAATGTGTTTAGAACTTCAAAATTTCAAAAATAATTCTTTTAAAAAATAACAGGTTTAAAAGAACTTCTTTTTTTTGGTTTAAAAATAATAATTTAAAAAGCTTATTGCTAACATGACTTTTAATTTTAGAATATCCATCCATTATTGCAGTTGACTCTGTTAAGTAATTTTTTCTTTCTAACATTGTTAACATTGAGGAATACATCTTGACAATACCCTACAGAAATGGTTTGATAGAACAATTGCTGGAAATAAAAAACGTGTGTTCAAAACGAGCTACAATCATTTACCTTGTCGAATACAAATATCTTGTACAAACGTTTAGTCACATATTTGTCAAATTGTTGATGCCAATTATTTGGCTCTTAAGCTTAGTCTAGACGATGGCTTACTATATAAAGGGCGTATATTAAATGAAATCTCATTTCTAACGTTTTCTGGTAGTCCATATACAAAAACATCACACCAAGAGTTATGGTTGAAAATAACGGTTTTATAGCTACATGAAAAAGCTCGTAACTCATTTAATTTTTTGCTTCTCTTGTAAAGTAGTAAAAAATCTAGATACGCCCTTTTTGTATTCAGCCATCGGTATGCATGCTAACGCTCATTTGCTTTAAAATAACCACAAATGCTTCTGTTGGCATATTCAATATGTTGGTCCTCTACACGATATGCTGAAAGTATGAAATTTTTTAAAAACATATGTCTGTTGAATTTCGCTTAAATTTTTTAAGGTGAATAGTATGAACATTTGGTCTCAATTATCGATTCTTGTGTAAAATTTACATATATTTCTAATATAAAAAAATTATAAATCCTGTTGCTAAAGCTCTTGAATAACTTTAGGATAAAAGGAAAACCCAGATTCCTAGTCACAGTTTTAAAAATTCCTCTAGCAAAAACTTGTCCACAATTCTGGCAAGAAAAAAAAAACAATCAAATAGAAGATAATGCTTGTATTCAAACAAATCTAAAGAAATGAAGGTAAAATATACGAATATACGTTAAAGAGGTATACGATTGTGCAAAGTTATTCTTAATGTTATTTATTTTGTTAAAATTTCTTTTGAGCTACGCACTTGCAAATAGAAATATGACTGAAAATTTTTTAAAGCTGAATTTTAGGTTGTTCGGGGACCTAAATATTTAAGTAATTAATAATAACTAACGATTTGGTTCTGAACCATTTGAAAAGAGAAAATCATTTTTATAAACCCTGTAAACCTTTTCTAATTTTTATCAACAAGACAGTAAATTTTTTATATGACTTCTTCTGGCAGCCTGATGTATAACTTCTTCAGTACTTTCACTTTAATTTACAAAAGAAAATCAAGTTTTCAACATTAAGACAACTGATGAGAGCTTGACTAGTAAAACAGAGCAAACATTTATCAAATCCAAAATGGCATCTGAAACAACATAATAGACAGTAAATATATTTGATCTGTAATCTAGAATATGCTATGATGAGGTCTTGTTTTATATTTTAACAATATTTATGAACATAATGGAGAAGGGTATATAACATAGGGTACGGCAGCATGTTTTAATGAAAATGTTCTAATAAAAAATATGGAAAATTAGGCAACACTGCACCAATTCTATATGCTATAAATATGCCATATACTGAAAAACTTGGATAAACTTTTCTGCAAACAACATATCTGTCAGCATACGTAGAAATATGGAAAAAATGTAGTAGTCTAGTCTACCCAACATTCTTAAACATGCATTGGTTGAAAAAATGTTTCGCCTTCATAATATGTTGGCATCTGCAAATATTTGTTCACCATTAATATGCTGATTCAACACACCGTCTAGACTAAGCTTTTAATTGCGGGAGAATTTTAATTTTAAGGATTCAAAAAATACTGCGAATGCATTACACATTCGGCAAAATATTTAAAAAATTAAAACTTTCTAAACTTTTTGCCTGGTTTTTGCACAATAATTCGCATTTAGAGGAAAATTGTAAAAGAGTGTCTATTTGCATTAAAAATAATAAAAATACGTACGAATTTATTTTATGATTATACATTCCAGCGATAAGAATTGTAAAAAGTGTGTATAATACTAATCATTCAATTACACACAGGCATTCAACATGAAAATGTACGCTAACCTTTTCAGGAAGACAATTTCAACATTAAATAATATCCCAGCAAAAATTTATTTTGTACCGGTCAGCAGTAAATAAAAATCATGCCTTCTTATAGCGCAATATTAGAGCGCATTCGAGGGTGCTATAAATGGAAGTCAGAAATTTCTATTAAATATATTTAATTTTTTATAAAATAACTTACTGCAACTTCTCTCGCTTACGAGGATGCAGGAATGTAAGCGAATGATTACCTCTCTTTACTGTAGTTCTTAAAAAATGTATTGAAAACACATAAAAGAGACATGATATTGCTGCATTAACCATGTGTGAAAATAGCAAATAATTAGAGCATCAAAGAGCCCTACCAAGTGGGACATCTCATATAAAAATCATGCCTTCCTGAAGCAGGTTGGAAAAGGAAAGTACATTTGTCTCTCCCTTACAAACCTGCTTCCGGGTATGCAGTAATTTTTGCTGGGATAAAACAATATTTCTAAATTTCTGAATATTGTTATTGTTTATTATATTATTAAATTTTTTTTATTCACAACTAAGCCAGTGCTTAGTACAACAAATATTTATGTACAGATATTCTAAGTTATTCAAATGCAGCTTAATTTTGTATGCATTTATTTTTTTGCTGTATTTGTTAGTTATTTAAACCCATTGTGTGTAGTGGGCATGAACGATGTGCATACATTTACGAATATACTATATGCATTCAAGTTTTTTTTCCCCTTTTTTTTTTTTGTATAAATATTTATTTTTTATTTCTTTTTTGCATTTGCTTCAAGGTCATGATGCGCTTTGCTTTTATTGTTCCTCATTCAATTTTGCTGTTAGCTTTCTGCTGTTGTTACTGTAGTATTTAATATTTTTTTTATTATTATTATTGTCGTTGTTTATATTTCACTGTTTGTAATTTGTTTATCAGAGTCAGGTTTTTTATTATTTACACTCAATGTTGTTATAACTATTAAATGCATGAGCGAGCTAATAGCACTGGAACTATAATAAATAACTGGCTAAAGGTAGCAGCAAAACGTTGAAACGTTGATGATGAAACTGTTGACGATAATGTTTGTTAATTTTTCCTGGTTCCCATCCATTAAAGCAGAGCAGAATAAACAGCATCAGCTTGAAATTTGCTTAATTTTTTCCTATTATTTGTTTAATTTTATTTAAAAAACAAAACTTATACGCACCGTTGTCCGATTAAAAGTATGTTTCCTTTATTTAAACAGTGAATATCATTAATTTATTTTTTTAAGTGCTACATTTTTAAATCTTGTCTATAAAATCTGAAGCAAATATTCAAATCCACACAATATTAAGTCTATGAGATACAAACAATTCCTCGAGAAGATTATATTACTCGTTAAATGTGTGCATTCGTATGCAACTTGTAAAGTATTTTACATATCTCAAAATAAGTATTATTTCTCCAATCCTTTTTAACTTTAGAATTATTGTTATAATGAGTTAATCTGTCAACTTTACTAGTTAAATGCTCGCGTAGCTAACAAAAAAACTAACAGATTTAGATTGTGCTGGCGAATTCTGCTTTGTGTTGTAATTTTTAATAGTATAAACAGAGAGTTAATGCACTCATTGTTTCGCTAACACATAACTTCTTATGAAAAAGTTAAAAACTTAAAGATGTAATTGGGTTTTTTTCGCCTTGGCAGCATTATTATAGTGTCACATTCGTGCGCTATGGATATGAAGAACATACTGTCTTAGGCAAAACCTGACTCTGAGACAACTAATAAGCCTAGAAAGCAACTATTGAATTTAAAAACAAAATTGGCAAATACAAAATTGGGAAAGATCCTGATGGCATCAATAGAAAACTGTTGAACAACAAGCCTCAGGTTTCTAATAGATTTGGTTGGCCAAAAAGTATGTAAAGGCGTGAGGTACTTGAAATCATAATCTGACATCTGAAGTAAATTGTTAAATCTATGTGTTAAAATACTAAAAACTCTAATCTTGTTATGTAACCACAAAAAGAAAGTTGTCCGCGTTCTATACTACTTAGGATTAGTAAAGCAGAAAAAAACCTGCTTCCTTTTTTATTACTAAAAGAATTCTATGTTTAGAAATGTAGTGCTAATAAAATTCGTTAAATATTTCAAAGTAAAAACCTTTTGCTTATTTTCGTTTAAGGAAAATGCGTGCCAAGTGCAAGTGCAAAACCACATAAAAAAACACAACAACAACAAATATGCCGCATATAAAAACAATAATAATAAAACGCTTTCAGACTCATTTGTGGCTAATTATAAATTCAATTTTACTCTCGCATACATTTCTAACTTAAATGTAAATTTACACACAAGTACATTTGCATATTTATTTATATGCCATTAAAAAAAAAAAAAAAAAAAACTGGCGTTGAGGGCGATAATGGCAACTAAACGTACTAGACGTACATACAAACATATTGATCAGTCACAAACAAGAAACAGACCAACGAATAGCCGACGAATGCATAAATGAAAATTAAAATTTGCGTTTATTTGTTTTTTTTTTTTAGTTTCAGTTGATGCGAAGATTCTTTACATTTTCTCTTCCCTTTCCTATTATCATGGTACTCGTTTAATTGAAAATGCATGTATGTATGTATACATGTGATTGGCTAAGTATACAGCTACAAAAATGTTGATGCAATCGAAACCAGGAAGTATATAAAATCCGAAAAAATCGGAAATTATTGTTGAAAAATTAAAAATTTTCAACAAATACCAGCATTTCGCACGTGTTCAACAAGAGCATAATTCTGTGGCTTGTAGCTAAAAATGCCAATGTCAAAATATTTACTTTTTAAAAAATTGGAATTGAATTTTAACTTTTATAGGTGCTTTCATTGTGACATTGGCCAGCATTTTATTTATGAAGCTGTTCTGGATTAAGTATGACTTTAGCTGTTTTACCATAATGAAATAGAGCAAGAAAACAATTCTAATGCAATGATTTACTCAAGAGAGCAAAAGAGTGACATTGGCCCTTTTAGCTTCAAGCCACAGAATTACTCTAAGTTCTTTTATTTTCAGTAGAGACCAAAAACTGTTTAAATTTGTGAAATTAAAAATCCAAATACATCACGACAAAAACATTTTTTAAATAATTATATTTAAGTATTTTAAGATTTTTTATACCCTTCCCCTGTGGTGCACAAGGGTATATGTATATAGCTTTGTCATTCCGTTTGTAATTCCTACAATTTTCATTTTCGACCCCATAAAGTATATATTTTCTGAAAGCTTATGAATAGAGGAGTCGATTAAGCCCTGACCGTCTGTCCGTGTGTTGGTTGAAATCAACTTTTAGAAGCAACTATATGTTCCTCAGATCTGTATATGGTATCAATCTCTTGGAAATATCCAGGAATGAATCGCTATTGAAATTCAGCACAATCACCCCATAACTTTCTGAGATATGAACAAAAAACCACGACCACCTCGTTTTTTTTCACAATTACAACAACAACCTACATACATACTGGTTAAAGTAAACGTGGAATCGAATTCCAGCTGAGCCAAAAAAATTTGATTTTATTTTATTTAATATATTATTTATATTTTATTATTTTTTTTTTAGTTTTTAAAAAAAATTTTTTTTTAAATTTTTTTGTAATATTTTTTTTTTATTTTTAATATATTTTTTTTTGTAATTTTTTCTTTTTTTTTGGTATGTTATTTACATGTATGCACGAATTTTATATGAGATGAATGGTAATACAAACAATTGTTATTGCATGACTATACGTTGTGAAGGGTATATAAGATTCGGCACGGCCGAATATAGCACTGTTACTTGTTTTTAATTAATTAAAAAAAAAAAAACTATATTTGAAGTTACTATTTCTTGATCAAGAAAACAGTATAAATAATGGTAGAATCATAAAAGATATTTTAATTTTCTAAATTTTTTTCTTTAACGTATCCTTTTGATACGTTTGAAAAATAAATTAAAAAGTTTTAATTTTTATCAAATAACGTGGGAATAAAATGAAAGAAAACAAATTCTATATTGCAATGGAAATAAGTTTTGAAGCACACAATCAACTGCGATTGCACACGTGAAAGCCTTGGTTTTAAAAGTAACAACAAATGATTTTAGTTTTTCCTGAGATTTGATTGCGTTTTCAATATGTGGTAGCGCTATTTAAAAAAAATGTTTATTTCTACAATGATATCAACCAAAAATGCTACAAACTTAAAATAAAACAGTTTGTTTTCTTGGAACAAAGGCTTAACCTAAAATAATACATTTATAATTTTTTATTTTTTTATTTTGTATTAAATTAAAAAAATACTATTTTCTTGATATAAGTGTAGTTACGAAAATATAACGAAAGTGGTCGCAACGTAAACAGTACACGGAATAACCTGAATTTTTTTTAATTGGATAGATATCAATATTATTTGATATTTGATTATTCGCAAAGAAGTGAAAATGTTTGAATATCGAGCTAATACCCTCTTGTTGATCAAAAACAATATATAAATTAAATGCTAAGATCTGTTTTTTTTAGTTTTGAAATTCTCAAAAGTTTTTGATCGACACTGATGACACTGTCAGGTAAACAATTGATTTTAAAAATCAACTTTGTGAGTTAAATGAACACCATAACCCCGTCATTGCATATAAACCTTGTAAAAAAGGTAAAGGTTACCATTTTAAATAAAAATAAATCAATAAAATAATACTGATAAACTAATACTGATTTTGATTTTTTGAATAATTTCTAACAAAAGTGTAATACATATTAAGTGAAAAATGTGTTCGCTTCCGTATTAATTCTATTTGCATGTAAAACCAATAAAAGTTAAAAATTTAATTCAATTCGTTGTAGAACAAAATTCAAATCTTCGATTATTTTAAATTGTTTGTAGTAGTCGCTAGTAAATCAAATTTAAATTCTGACTTCAAAAGATTTAAAGGTAAATTTAAGTAAATTAAGAGCTGCTCTGTTTAAATATGAGCAATATTATTTAATATATATTTCCATTTTAGTGTTAATTTGTATATTTTTATACCCTTCACACAGTGAAAAAGGGTATATGTATATAGGTTTGTCATTCCGTGTGAAATTTCTACAATTTTCATTTCCGACCCCATAAAGTATATATTTTCTGAAAGCTTATGAATAGGGGAGTCGATTAAGCTCTGTCAGTCTGTCCGTGTGTATGTTGAAATCAACTTTTTGAAGCCCCCCGATATCGCTTGGACCCGGGTGAGGTATTAAAATATCAGAAATATTCGGGAGTAGAACGGTATTGAAAATCAGAAACATCGGTACATAAACAACTGAGATATGAGCAAAAACCCACGACCACCTCGATTTTTTGTTCACAAAAACAACATTACAACAACATACATACATACAAACGTGTATACTGGTTAGAGAAAACGTGGCATGAATCCCAGCTGAGCCAAAAAAAAATTTTTTTATATTTTTTTTTTTATTTTTTTTTTTTATTTTTTATTTAATATATTATTTATATTTTTATTATTATTTTTTTTAATTTTTTTTTAATTTTTTTTTTATTTTTTGTTTTGTTTTATATTTATTATATATATTTTAATTATTTTCTTTTAAATTTTTTTTTTAATTCTTTTTTTTAATTTTTTTTTTAATTTTTTTTAAATTTTTTTTTAATTTTTTTTTATTTTTTTTTAACATACATACGTAAATTTATAATTTTACAATGGGATGTTTTTATATATTAATGTATGTTTTTATATGTATGTACGTATTTCATATGGAATGAATGGTGATACAAACTACTGTTATTGCATGACTACACGTTGTAAAGGGTATATAAGATTCGGCACGGCCGAATATAGCGCTCTTACTTGTTTTTATTTTGATTTTCAAAGATCAGTTAAACAGTGTACACTCTAAGACAAAGCGAGTATTTGTTTAACAATTTGCACAAGCTTAAACTAAAATTAGGCTTATCTAATCAAAATGCTAATAAAGAAAATAGTTTTATTTGGACCCTTTGTTTGCCCTCCCTAAATAAAGTAACAACTTAATACAACAACTGTAAGTTCGTTGATGAAAGTGTATAAGCAGTTGTTATCTTTTACATTTATATTTACACTCACTATTTGTGTTACTCACTCGCTCACTCACTCTCTCTCTCATATACGAGTGTGTGCTGATTATACATACAATGCATTCATACATCGAAATGTTCGACTGCCTGACCGACTGCCTAACTGACTGTATGCATTTATCTCAACCGCAGTAAGTCTATGCAAACAACCAGAAAAAAAGCTTTAAAAACACACAATTGATAACAAGCTTTCAAGGCCAACAATTCTAATGCACTCTAGTGATGAGTATAAATTGTAAAGCGAAAAAGTAAAACTAAAAAATAAAATTTGTAATAGGAAAAAATATGAAAAAATTATACGAATATTACAAAACAAAGAAAAATATCGACAGAAGTGCTGATAGTACTAGTATTTAAAAACTATAAATATTAATATTTGTCTAGCCCTTTCACTTCTAAATATACTTTCAATTGTTTAACATCTTACGTCACTTGCATTTAAACCCTACAAGCAATCTTTGAAACCCTCCTATATATTTTCCCATACCAAACGGCCCTACAGTTTTAACTTTGTTACTTTAGTTTTCTTTTTAGCGTAGCCAGATTTATTTTTTATTATACCCTTCACACAGTGAAAAAGGGTATATATAGGTTTGTCATTCCGTGTGAAATTTCTACAATTTTCATTTCCGACCCCATAAAGTATATATTTTCTGAAAGCTTATGAATAGGGGAGTCGATTAAGCTCTGTCCGTCTGTCCGTGTGTATGTTGAAATCAACTTTTTGAAGCCCCGAAAACATACAAACTTGTATATTGGTTAAAGTAAACGTTAGATCAAATCCCAGCTGAGCCAAAAAAATATTTTTTTTATTTTTTTATTTTTTTTTTTAACTTTTTTTTTTAACTTTTTTTTTTTTTTATTATTTTTTATTTAATATATTATTTATATTTTTATTTTTTTTTAAATTTTTTTTTTTTAATTTTTTTTTTATTTTTTAGTTTTATATTTATTATTTATATTTTAATTATTTTTTATTAAATTTTTTTTTTATTTTTTTTAACATACATACGTTAATTTTTAATTTTACAATGGGATGTTTTTATATATGTGTGTTTTTTATATGTATGTACGTATTTCATATTAGGTGAATGGTGATACAAACTACTGTTATTGCATGACTACACGTTGTGAAGGGTATTTAAGATTCGGCATGGCCGAATATAGCACTCCTACTTGTTTTTTTGTATTTTTAGCAATAAAAAATATGACCTAAAAATTTTTTTCCTAAAAACTATGAATTTTAATCAGAGAGGGAATTTGACAAAAATGTTGTACAACCTGTATATGCAACGTAGATTTTCTTTAAACTGTAGGGATTTTATAAAAACAATTTTGATTGCGAAATTATATAGAATCTTTTCCAATAGAAACTTAAAAATTCTATAATCGAACAGAAATTCTTCGAGAAATCTTATTAAATTTGTCAAAAATTGTTTTTCAATTTAAGGGCATCTGATAGGTTGAGCTATTCTTATTTCGATTTCAACGAAATTGCAAATATGTGAATGTTTAAGTTATATATAAAACAGTTTACAGTTATGCACTTAGCTGTGGGGAATGTTACACATTTTCAAAATCAGTGAAAACTGGGGTGAAAGTACTACATTCGTTTGACTGCGGACTCTCTATAAAAAAAAGCATAAACAACTCGAATGTTCGAGTAAAATGGCCATCGAGCGCCGTATTTTGTCCCTGGATATTTATTTATTGCGTGGAAGTGTAACATATGCGTTTTTTTTTTTGGTTAACACAAAAATTATTTCTATAAGAAAACATAAATTCACAGGGATGAAAAATTAAACCTTTTTTCAGAATAAATAATATTTTTTTTTTAATTATTTGTTGATTATATTTTATCTAAAATAATAGCGAATTGTTTTGAAATGTTTTTTGTAGCTTTGCAGCAGTAGGATTTGATAAAATTTCCCATTCTTGGCTTTTATTTACCTGACGTTTAATATTATTTGACATTTAGCAATAAATACAACCGAAATTGTGTTCACAAGTAAATAAACTAAAACTGTATTTCAATAGACGATACAGAATATAATACGAAGTTGTGCATTGAACAATAGTTAATATTTACATACAACATACAAAATTTTGTTGATTAAACTGTAGCTGATTTCGAAACTACATTCTACTCAGCTAGTAAAGGATAACAAATTTTTCTTAGATATACTGTCACTATCTCATTGAACTTATAGTCTAAGATAAAGTTAATATAAATTAAAAAATTAAATCAATTAATTTTATTTAACGCAAAGTTAATTTAACATCAAGTGAACATTATCCGCAGTTCACATTTCATGTTTTGTAATATCAAATTTGTTTAAATGAAGTTTATTTTTTTTTATTGTCAAGACAGCCCTTAACTTAGACAGAAACTTAGAAACGAATGTAACTCTGTATCACACACTTCATCTGTCATTTTGAAAATATCAAACTTTTTAAATATTAGATTTTGTTTTTTCTCATCATCATCTCAATCAGAAATAACTTTAAGGAATACGAAATTGGTGTAAAAGAACAGTGAGACTAGAATGTTTGAGGGGTTTCCTTATTTAAATGATGATCACTTGTACAGCTGGCAACGCTGCCTCCAGTTGTTATTTTAATTTGAATTTGATAATCAATTGTGATCAGTTGTTTTATTATTGTTGCTTTTTGTCTTTTTTTTAATAAATGTATAGAACGTAGTTGCTGGTTTTTGTTGTGCTTTTGTTTTTATTTGACCTTGAATGCAGTTTGCTTTTATTGTCGTTGCATTTTTATTTTGTTTCCTTCTCTATGTTATTTAACACTTCTTGCATGAGTGGTGTGTTGGTAATTTTTATTATTATTTATTGTTACAGCTGCTTTTTTCTGTTGCGACTGTTGTTACTTTACCAGTCAGTCAGTCAGTTAGTTAGAGGTATCATTGCACTTTAACCTTGAAATGTTGCAATTGTAAACCTTTATTTTGCGCATGTGTCAAGAGAATGTGTGCGACGTATGAATATGTACATGAATCTTTAGATTTTATTTCGTCTAATGCATGTATGTGATATCAAAGCATGCAGTTTAGTGTAGTGTTGCTATTAAGAGTAATATTTTTTATAGTACTTAAGAGAATCGAAATCAGTTGTATGAAAAGTCAACAACAGAAAATCATAGAAAGTTGGTCGGCTAGTTGAGGAGTGATGTATGATAACGACGAAGATGGGGAGCATGAGGATGATGGTTTTGTGTCGTTAATTCTCACATGTTTGTTGTTATTGTCACTTTCGATTGTGTGTTTTGTTCAAGTAGATTTTATATTTATACAATTTACTTATACTCTTTCACATGCAAAAACATACATAGACATACATATATGTATGTATACATAGGTGTTCGCATACATTTCTACATACATACTTACTGTCTTATTTATAAAAAAATTTTAAAGGGTTTATGTAACTGATTTTTCAATGAAAATTTGATTAACATTATAAACCTCTTATAATGCTGTTTAAATTTTCATGATTTATAACGTTAGTATGTAGTGGTATACAATTTGAATCAATAAGAAAAATATTTTTAATGCTCTACAAAATAAAAATTAGCTAGACCCGGTCTACGTTGCTGGTTTAAAAAAAAAAAAAAAAACTATACATTTTTTCAAACAATGCTTTTAATGAAATATGACGTATGTCTTTATTTTTTTCAAGTCAATGAACTGTATCATATTATTTTAAAAACATTACTTGAGAACAGATCGAGCTACTTAACTCATTTGTTTTGCTGTAACTGCCGAGAAGACAAAAAAAATATCTAGAAAATTGTTCGAATAATTAATATGATATTTTTTAAATCTTAATCACAGAAATATGAAGTGAAATTTTTTTAGAGGCGAAGAACTTAATCGGCAGCACTTTTTTCTGTGATTGCTGATAAAAGAGTTCTCGGTTATCTTTAGAATAAATTGATTTGACATCTTATCATAGACAAAATTTATCTCAAATCTCATGGCTCCATTCGACAAACGTATCGGGCATCGGATGAAGCATACTTTTGTTTAAATGGGTAATGCTCACACAGAATTGCGACTGCAAAACTCAGCCGAAAAAATATAGCCCATAATGAAATAGTCGACAATAATGTTAAATATTCAAAATATTAAATATTTAATTGCTTATTAATTTTTTATTATTTTTCGTTGTGTCAAAACAACAAAAACTTTTTTCTTTGTTTGCAAATATATGAAATTTTATGAAAATATTGCATTGGTTTACATAAATACATGTTTCAGTTTGTACAGCTTTATATGCTAAAAATGTTTTTAAAGTTTTACCAATTACTTAACTTAACTCAACTGAGACGACGGTTTTTTAAATTTATTGAATAAAGAAATAATACAATAAGTGCCATAAGTGTTATATTGTCATAATGGTACAATTCTTCAAAATTTTAAAAACCTTTAAAAACAACCATACACTACTTATCGTTAATTTTAAAATTTAAGTTAGTTATGACCACGACATTTAGGGCTTCTTGTGAATACACCAGTTTTCTATGCTGTTGCAAGCAACAAATTTTTCTTCTGGCCATATGATTTAGTTACGTTGATAAACAATTTTTTTTAAGACCTTGTTCAAAAAATGGTTAAACTTCAAATTATTCATAATGTATTTTCTGTGTTACAAATTCTTATTAGGGTTTGGGAACCGGGAATTCCCGGGAATGAACCACTTATCCCGGAAAAATTTTGCTCTTATTCCCGGGAAAACGGGAAATAAAAAATATGTAGTATATTAGGAAATATATTTAATTTTATTTTTAATTTCTTATCTGTTTCGGTAAATTCAAAGAATATTTGAATAAAAAGTAAGGGTTTTAATTTGTTAGCGTTTTTTGTTTGTTAAGTATTTACAACTTTTCTCAAATACAAATATGTAAAAGAAAAACAAACATCGTCGGTCAAAAATATTTCACGCCAAAGTTAACGACTTTCTGGAATTATTTTTAATAAGTGCTTATAAATTTCAAGTGAATTAATTATATACATACATAATTAAATGTTTTCTTGTATATAAATGTTTTTTATAACAATCGTAAAACCAGCAGTAGATTCCATGGTTCATTTTTATAATTATAATCACTATTTTAAAAGTGGTCACAGAATTTGTAAGTATAATTTTTTTTATTTATGACTGAATTTTTCTAATAATACTTTTTTTTTAAATTCGCTTTGCTTAGAAGCAAAATGTCTGAAGTTTGGAACTATTTTCAAAAGTAGACAACGTAATATTTCCCGAAAAGGTTAATGTTCAAGGGCGGTAGTACTAGTGGTCTCATACGGCATCTTCTTTTCGTTCATAAAATAAAATTTGAAAACGATTCTTCAACACCTGCACCAAATAAAAAAAAATTTCACCATTAAAATTTTTTAGACACCCAAACATTACCAGAAATTTTTTCAAAATTGGCAGCAGTCGATGGAATATCTATTCGAACAATTACACAAAGTTCTTTTATTCGTCAAAGTTTTTTCAGTAAAAATATGACGTTACCAAAATGTAACTGATGTTAAAAACATTGTAATAAAATATTACAACGCCGTTAAAAATACTATGGTGAAAACAATATCGAGTCAAATTTGCGACAATTTAAGGTATGCTCTTGTATTAGACGAGTGGAGTAGTGTTGCCCAAAAAAGATATCTGTTTACATGCCAATAATTATTTTTATAATTTGGGTTAAGTTTATATTTCCGGAAGATGTAATGCTGACACAATAAGGACTCTAATGTAAAATAAAATACTACTAAAACCATGAATTATTAACCAAATCGTGATGTTAAAGTTAACAAACATTATTTATTTTAAAAGAAATATTATTTTCGGGAATCCCGGGAATTCCCGGGAAGACGATTTTTTAATTCCCGTTTCCCGGGAACATAAAAAGACCGGGAAATCCCAAACCCTAATTCTTATTCTTATTTCTTAATTATGTATACCAACTATAAAATCCTACTGATTTATAATAATTTCTTTTAGAATTTTCCATTAAAACAAAGCTGCATTCAGAAAGTCTTGTCAATTAATTTGGCGTAGGACAAACTACTAATTTATTCAAATAATGCAATTATCGGCCGTGCGGAATCTGAAAATACCATTCACCATCATGTACATACGTCGTATAATTACCACATTGAAGTTTAGGCTAGTTTTCAGATTTCATGTTATTCGGTAAGTTCTTTATTATTTCCGAGGCCATTTTTGATTTTTAATTCTTATATAGTTAACTATGTTCTACTAGTCATTTGACCTATACTGATGGAATTAAAAAAGAAATTTCGCTATATTACTTTAGATCAGATCTTGGATTTAACATTATTTTGATAGTTTACAGTATTCTATTGGTCAATCCCTTTTATTTAATACCGATATTGTGGGTGTTAAAGGGGAAAATGCCGTAACTACTATAATTGAGTCATATACTCGTCATTTAATCTAGAACGCCATCTTAGATTTTGTGATTAACTGGTCAAGCCTTTCATTTGATACCCATATTGGTGGTACAGCAATTGAAAATAAATGGATTTTCGTATGGAAAAACACCGAAGCAGTTGTATTTAGTATCAAACCGATTTACTATTTAGTTTTTCTCAGAAATATTTTTTAAGACCATGTCTTATAATTTGCTGTCCAAAAACTGTTGAGGAGCTTGAAAAATTTAATATACTTACTATACATATATACTTTGCCGACTAGTGACCGACTTAATCAACATTTTTCACGAATATCTCTAAAGATATATTATATCTAAATATAAATAGTCACAAGTCTTAAGACTGAACAATTTTATTTATATGGTAAAAATATGAAAAAAAAATCAGAGGCAGTCGTGTTTATTTGCTCACATCTCAGAAAATTATCAGACGATTATGCTGAAACTATCAATACCGATCTGCTCCCGAATATTCCCGACATTTTGATATTACACACGGGTCTTGTTAATGTCGGGGGCTTCAAAAAATATTTATAAATTTTATAAAATTATCAAAATGAGTACAAAAATAAATTATTTTTATAAATGCACAGTGAAAGTGTTTATTTGTTTAAAAATTTATAAAAAGTCGATTGCAAACGAAGTAAATATTAGCAGTAATTTATTATAATTTTGTTTATAACAATAGTTATAATAAGCAAACGTCAAGGTTCATATGACGACAACAGCAGCAACATTAATTTGAAATAAAATGTCTGAGATTTGTACGAGTCAAAGGCGAATGAACTTTGATAGCGTGTTGCACTGGAAACAGCAGAAAAAGAACAGGAATCGGCAAAAAAAAAAGGGAAACAATCATGTCTGGTTACACAGCCTAACTCTTTGTGGTCTTGCGTTATAAATTTTCGCAGTAGTGAAGTTTTTTTTTATTTTTTGTTGCTGTCAAATTCATCTTTGGATGTCTGAACAAATTCTGCAAATTATCTTCTTCTTTTTTTTATTTTTTTGTCTAGTCGCACCCATTTGAATGTCAACAGCATGTAGTCATATTGAAATCTTGACAGTATTTGTTGACGCTTATCCTTTTCGCTTTTAATGCATAAATCCTTAAAGTCATTTACCAAATAAGTGTATTAAGTACATGCATACCTACACATGTACATATGTGTCTATATATAGAATAGCAATTAAGTTTGTATTTATTAAAAATATATTAAGAATGTTGTATGTAAACGTTTGTCGGTTCGTTATCGTTAATCGAGGTATGGTCGTTGACCTCGCCAAAGTTGACGCCGGTCGTCGCCTTTTAGTCTCATGGGTATACACACCCAAATGAAAAGCGAAACATTACGTACATAAACAACAACAACAATAATAACTACACAAAAAACTTGCACTCGTCTTCACGTCTAGTCGCGAATAGTAAAAAAAAACTTCAAACGGGCGTTGACTTTAATTCTTTCCTTTTTATTTTATTGCGGTTGTAGTTGTTGTTCTTGTTGATGGTACATTTGTTTAGCCTCGGACAAGGTCCGCAATTGCAACACTGCAAGAAATCTAAGCCTTCCCTGCTTCACTTAACTCGAGAAGTTGGTATATTTAGATATTTAAAGTGCTGCTCCGCTTTTAAACGAGAAAAAAAAACCTGGTTTTACTGCTGCTGCTACTGGTGGTGTAATGGAGTTCAGTGAACTTTTAGGCGTCGTAGTACGTCTACTGATTGTCTGCAAAAATTGAGCAAAATTTCACTTTTAATTTTCCCATCATTCAAAACAAATGTTAATGAACAACCACCCCGACTACACTACACTACCACCATAGTCCCTACAACAAAATGTTAATGTTTCGTTGTTGCTGTTGCTGTTCTGCTATTATTATTGCTGTTATGTTGTAATTGTTGTCGAAGGTTCACGAGCACGATGGGGACATGCGCTGTACAGATCCTCCTTTAAATAATATTTGCAGACTTGTAAAGGACAACATAAAAATTGTTGTATGTCGCTGCTGCTGCTGCTTTGGTTCAGTGTTGTTTTTATTGTCATTATTGCCGCACTTGATTGTGGCTTTGGGAAAACGGTCATTGAACCTGACAATGGCGTCAACGTAAAAAAAGGATAATGCAACATCATCAACAATAACAAGCATAAAATTAAAAGCTGCTGCCCAGACCTGCACAATACTGCTTATATTGTTGGTTGCTTTTCTTTTCAAAAGAAAGTTGACTGAATAGATGACGTCGTTTGTTGGTATTTTTTTCAATTGTTGTTGCCGTTGTTGCAAATCAATATTTATTATCATTATCATTCAAGGGAATTAAGTATTCGTTTTTATAAGTAAATTTTATTACCTGTTTTTTCTTATCCTTAATTTATTAATTTATTATAATTATTATTGTTGCTATTGTTGTTAAACTTATTTGTTGAGCTTAATTTTTATAAATCAGTCTTTTATTCTCACTTAGACATTAAAGGGAACTTATTTTATACGACTAACGTTTATCTAATTTAAAGTATTTTTCGCATTTCATATGCGTTTTAAACGCGATTTAAATATATTAACAAATGCAAAAATGTCACGAAAGTATAGTGGATACCGGCGTAACAATTTACTAAATCCTCCTGAACACATTGCGGTGGCACAATATTTTTTCGTAGTTTAACACGTTTTTTGTTTTCGTTTTAAGATTTACTTAAAAATGATTTTGTCTGAGTGTTTTTTTCTTTGCTTTATTTGGTTGCAACACCTTTTTTTTAATTTATAATGTGTGTGTGATTTTTTTGGTTATATTTTTGTTGTCTTATATCTATTTCAAAAATACAAAATCAGTCTTTATATATTGTTTATACTCGTTTTAGACATGACCTGCCCTACACGTCAGCAGCCCGGGATAGGACTAAATGTTCTTGTAGAAACATTTAACGTTTATGCCGTTATGCAGAAGAAGGAATCTGTCTGTCGTTTTGCCTGCCTGCATAGAAAACAAAACAATAACATCGTGTGTTGTCGTTGTTAAGCAACGATGACAGACGAACGAACCATGATGATAGCAGTGTGTGTAGGTTTGTGTCTGTGTGAATGGTTTTGGCTGCTCAAGTTTTCAACACCATAAGAACAGACAGGACTCTATTGTTGTTGCTTTAAAAACAGTTTTAAAGTATAGGCATAGAATTAAGTTGTTGTTGGATGACTCCTTCAGTCTGGTCTGGTTTTGGTCTGTTATAATGAAATATGCTATATCGAATGTAAAGCAGAAAATGTATTCCTGCCAAAGGGATGAGTTTTTTATTGCTCTTCCTCTTCGTTTAGGTTGATAACCTTTGCTGGGGCTAATAATTTTGTGAAAGTACACTTAGAACTTTAATAACAACTAAAAATATTTGTGTATGTAAAAATTATGACTTTTCAAGTGAAGTATGTATATAAAAAACAACTCTACAATAAAAATTCCGCCTCCTTTTTTTTCTTTTTCTGATCAACTTTAAAAAAATTTTACTTTGCCCACATACATATAAACCCTGCATATAACGTTACGAGTCTATACACGCATGTAAAGTATACCCTATTATTCAATGTACTAGGACTAGTTTATAGATCACCAAATTTTAAAACTACTCTGTGTCACCACTCGATTTTTGACGACAAAAATACAATCGTCTTAATATGAAAATTTGTCGTTTAACTACAAACTCTTGTTTTAAAAAGTCTTGGTCATTTACTGCATTACATAGAACCATGTTGCAATTAGTCCATTTCAGCTGCAATGGACGACATAGTCCAATATTATATGCAGGGAATACATACATTCATACAAACACATGCACAAAGTATAAACAGTTAATTTTTTTAAACTTTTTTATTGATTTAAAAAAGCATAACTTAAATTCTATAAAAACAAAAAACATATCTTTAAACATTTTCGTCTTTATTTTAAAAGCCTTTTCAGTAGTGTGCTGGTCTGCCAAAATGGGAATTTTATTATGTTAGAATACATGTTATAATTATATTTATATATTTATAATATTATTATTATTATTATTATTATTATTATATATTATTTATTATAATACTAATTAAAAAAAACATTTTGTAAAAATTCTCTTCCCAGCATTAATATTATATGATAAAGGAAAACCGTTATAAACATTTTATATATCTATGTATGTATGTCTGTATGTGTTGAGTGCTGCAATCATTACATATGCAACTTACCAACAAAATCATAAACCCCCAAAACACAGTACAAAACCAAACATATTTGTACCCACTTCAGTGTACGATAAAGAGAGAAAGAAGCCCTATTTCATTAATAAGAGTTCATGTTCATGGTAAATTCCGCCTTGACATTCACACATGTTTAACGTGTGTTCTCTCTCTGCTGTGATGATTTCATGGTCACCCTGTCTGTCAGTGAGAAAAAATTCACTGGTTAAATTGGTCTGAATTCTGTTTCTTTAAATCTCTTAAGCTTTGCTCTTAGTATCTTTTAGAACAGCAATTCTCTTTGTTTACATGTTTTGTATCGCGCTTGAGTAGGTCGGTCATTGAACTAACAAAATAACCACTACAGCAACAATAAAAACAAAAACAGCTAAGACTTGTTTGCCTCCATACATCTTAACAATTTATGTATGGATACGTTTGTTCATACAGGGACTTCATGCAACCATACCAGTCATTTCATACCAAAACATGCCCACAACCATCAGCAGAAATTTAATTTTTATACCTGTTGTTGTTTTTTTTTGTTCTGGTCGTGTTTTTGTTAAGGAGGCTTGATTCTTTTTTCCCTCTTGAAACATATTCACGGGAACGAGTTTGTATGTATTTGCGTGTGTTATGTGTTAAATATAAAAGAGTAGTTTTTGTTAAGTCAGAGCATAATAAATACCACTGTTAAGTTCACGCTTACATTATGTTCCAAAGCTTCAATGACGTTTTACTGTTGAACTGTAAACGATCGACATTGACTAAGATGATAATGAAGCTCTTTTTAATCGTCATTATCTTTGTTTGTATTGTAAATAACATGGTTTGTTTTCATTATTACTGGCCAGTCATTTTTATGCATGTTTTTTTATATGTATGTACATGTGACTCTTTTGAAATGGGGTAACGAAGCGAAAAATTTTACTTTAACATTTGCGGAAATGCACTTGTTTTTGCCTTGTTTTGTAGTGCTTTTGCTGCTATCGATGACGTTAATGACGACTGTCTGAAAGTGTTTACAAACATTTATGCAGTTTTTTGTTGTTTTGATTTCGTGGTGGTTGGTTGTTGGTTGTTGGCTGCAGTTTTGTTTTTGTACAAATATTTTCTTTTAAATAATGAAACAGAGTCACCCTATTCAATGTCATTATGGTATTGGGTGACATAATTGTGTTTTTGTTATTATTTTCCTTTATTTTTCTTTAATGATTAATGAACCTGAATTCTTTTATAAATATTTAATCGTTAACGAGATTGTACAGATAAAGAAATGGTGTTCAAAAGTAGCAATATTTTATTTATAAAAAATAATGGAAAAAAGTTCATTGAACGTTGCGTAGTTCGGTTTGTAGGATGACTAAGTGTGTGGGAATGTGTTGCAAAGAAGGTTTTTTTTCTGATTTGTAACCTGATATATTATGTATTTATGGATGTGCTTTATGTCAACAAGAGAATTGCAGTTTCGATAGAATATTCATGTTTCACAACATAGCGGTACTTAGTTGTTGTTAGTGTATTATAGACCACTAAAACAAAAAGATCAGGTTTGTTGCCATAGTCTTTTGTTATTTTTAAGTTCACGTTCATAAACACATACATGCATACATACATACATAAATAGACATATATTTAAAAAGTATTTTTAATATAAATAATTTGTTTATTTTTTGCCTCCAACCAAATAGTGTATTTGTCTCTTGTGTAAAACTTAATTTTTAACAAAATCACTATCAAATATATGTACATAGTTATTTATAAGTCATTGACCCTAGACGTTATACACATGTTCGTTCAATCGAGAAAAAAGGGGGAAAAAGAATAAGAGTAAGAGTGTTTTTTTTTGGTATGACCAATCTATAAGGAGTAGTATGTATGTACCTGTATTAAGGTTTAGCTCTAAACGATAATGTGTGTGTGTTTGTAAATGATAATTATGATAATACCTATTTCAGCAACCTCTTTTTTTTAGTTCAACAGAAAATTGGTTACAATAGATCAGGAATATTTAAAGAAAAAAAAAAAAAAAACAAAATATGAATAGAAATACACTTGGTAGAGTTAAATCCCTTTGAACGCGCTGTAATTCTGATGTAACAAAATCAAAAAATACCAGTGATCAGCGATTAAGAAGATGATGAAGTTGTTAGCTGACAGAGCCGCTGAACTGGTTTAATTTTCAACACTTTCATACATATGAATGTGTGTACTTGAATGTTGTATCTACAAGTCAAAGCACACGTGTTGTGTAGAAGTAAGATTCACTTTTTTGTATCATGTCTTCTCTCTGTTTCTCAGTTTAGGCTCTGCTGATGTCACTTTTAATGCAGCTTAAGGTTTATTGGCTTTTCCCGTACTTTTCTTGGCTTGTTCTTGTTGGTGGAAGAGTTCTTTAACATCTCCTTAGAAAATCTTGGCTCAAATGTGTTTTTCAAATGAAAATGAAACCAAAGAAGAACAAACACTGTACCTGGTTGCATTAATAAAAAGCCAACATCCTCATCATTACTATGGTTACACTACGAACATGATCATGTTAAAAGTTTCTATTCTTTTTTGTTGTTGTTATAATGCTGTTAGGTTAAAGAACTCTTTGTTTTATTCTGTGTAAGGCAGTTAAGCAGATACTTGGATGTGTTTTTTATTTTTTTTTACCATTTGAGTTAGTTGGCTGGGTTTGTTTTTTTTTTCTATAGATTTTCTTTTCTTCTTGAGAGGTTAATGTACTCGTGAGGAAAAGTGAATGAACGAACTTTTCTTAAATCGTCTAATAAATTAAAAGCTAAAGACCTTGCCGTTTAGGAAATCATGTTAAAAAATATTAAACAGGGTTTGAAAATGAAAACATTAAAAATTTCATAAAAATAGCTTTTTAGGAAGATGCCATTAACCGAAAATTAAGTTAAATTAAATTTTGAAGTAATTTAGTTGTAAGTTTTATCTTCTAGTATATAAAATTCTAGTGTCGCAGTGTTTGTGATTAAACTCCTTTGCAATGGCTCGACCGATATTCATGAAATTTTGTGTGCATATCTTCATATCACGCCCCCTTAGGTATGCCAGACTACTGGACCGAATTTCTTTTAATTTTCACATAATATAACTAAGACTCTGGTATTATTAATAGGATACTCTTTTTTACTACGCCCACTTTAACGCCCATTTTTTTTTAATTATGTTCTTGCATCGATATAGTTTTTAATATTTTTTTTTCACCTAAATAACCTAACAGCTTTGACGAAATTTTCAACTATGATAGATCTGCATACCATAGAACACCAATGGTTTGGGTTTTTTTTAGTGTACTCAGAGCAAGTTAGTTTTTTTTTATTGAACTAAAAAAATATTTCCTAAAAACAATTTATATGGCAAAACAACGTTTGCCGGGTGAGCTATTTATAGATCTAAAAATCTGCCTATTTAAGATAACAAACAGTACTTACAAGGCTGTCAAAAATCATTTTCTGCAAAAAATGCTCAAAAAAAAAACAACAAATTCTATTATAGATGTTAAAACTTAACTTATTTATTAAAAATCAAAATTTATCTTTATATGTAATTGATAATGTTATATCTGTTATGATGTCATTAAGATTTAAAGCTTACTATGTTTGTAGGCTCAAATATTTAATAATATAATTCATAGAAATAATATTTTTGTAGATGAGCCTGACTATCCGTTTTTCTTTTAATGCTTGCAGATTTAACTAAATAAATTAAATAAAAATTCATGACTTTGAGTTTATTAAATAGAATTAATATTAAAATTGTTTTGTTTTTTCACCACTATTAATTTTAAACAATTACATTCAAAGGATTTTTAATAATTTACTTAAAACGGATACGAAAAACTCTTTTGTAATTTTTTAAAATCTCCAAAAACTTTACGCACTCATTATATATATTTATATAAATAACTAGAAGTGCGAAATGTTTACAGCGAATTAATTTTTTATTTATATTTTTTCATTCTATACAAATTGTTTTTAAATTTTGTGTTTTTGTTGTTTAAGCCGACATCGCAAACACATGAGCAAAAAAGGTCATTTTAAGTCAAAGTCAAGGTTTTTAAAAGTTGTTTTAGCTTTACGTTTATAAAACAATATAAGCGTAATTTGCACAAAATACAACAGCAAAAACAGAACCTGTTTTCTAAGCAGTTTTTCTAATTTAATATCCAATTAAATAAAAATAAAAAACTAAAATAGTATTCAGTGTAAACAAATAAAAAACAAGTGAATACATATGGATCGTTGAGATGATGGTGGTGTGGATGTAGTGGTGCAAACGATTGATTTTCTTAAGTATTCTAAATAATAATTTCAAGTCAGCTATCATTAGTTTAAATGAAAAACTTTATTATAAAAGCAATTTTTAGAATTCCAGAACAAAATAAGAAAAAAAATAATTAAATTATTTTTCAAGCTTATGTAATAAGTATACAAATATTTATGTATATACGGTTCGAAAGTAATTATTCATTTCCAATTGCCTCATTGTTGCGGAAAAGACATGTTTTTTTGTTTTTGTTAAGGTTTTTTTTTTGGCAAGTCTTTCGTTGTTAAGCATGCACTTGATGCTCATAAAAGTTTGCTACTTAAATCTTTTATTTTACGTATATGAACTACATACTAATGTTTATAGTATGTATACATATGTGCATACATAGATGCTTAAGTATTTATTTTACTTACCATTTTGTTCCAAAGGTCCTATTGTTTAATCCACAATTGTTATCCGTTTATAATCCATAAATTGTGATTACTCCTAAGTAGAGTTGGAAGGAGTATTTTTGCTTTTTGCAAATACCTATTTTACAGGTGTATAAACCAATATTTCAAAGGTATTTTTTTAATTAAAATTTTATTAAATTTTAAATATCTTAAATGTTAAACATTTAAACTCAAATCTATTTAAAACACTTTTCCTTTGCATATTCATATTTGTTTTCTGTAAAATAATGCATTATTTCATTTTTTTTTAACAAATATATATTTTTATAAATAATATATTCATTTTATTTAAAATGCAGTCTTTTATATCAAATTTTTTATAATTTTTTTTTTTGGCTAGAAAAATGTATTTGTTTTAAAACATTCTATTTTTGGTTTAACAAGTATTTATGTTCTATTTTCTTTAATTTTTTATTTTTTAAACAAGCATATGATACACACACTTTATTTGTTAAGTCTTAGTTGGAGCTTAATAATACAATTTGTGTTAACTTTCTATCTGTGGTTTGATTTGTTATTGGCCGTGTTGTGTGTATGTTTTAATTTTTGCTTTAGAATTTTTATTTACGCTACCGTGTCTCGATCGCGTTGTTGCTTACGGAAAACTGATTCACGGATGAGTCGTATCGCAACTTCAATGTCGAGCCATGTGAGACTTCTAAAAGCGGCAGCAGCAGCAGCATTAATAACAGCAAAAGCAACAAATACAACAGCAGCTCAAATAATATTTCAAAATATTATATGTATAGTTAGACTTTTTCTTACCTACACGCAATACAAAATAACACAGACATACATACATACATACACGTTCCTTTACTTCTTCTGACGCTTCTTTTTCGTTTTCAATGTACTGCTGTGTTTAATGGGAGAAAGAGTCATCCAGGCTTCAGGTGTTCTAAGCACAATACAAACACAGAACTCATAAACTCATTTTGTATTATTCTACGCTCACCTTTACTGTTATGCTCTGCTCACTTGTTAGTGGTTTTGCTAGTGTTGTTGTTGTTAAAGTTCTTGTCTTAGAATTTACAGAGAGAAAATCAGGGAGAGAGTTTTCATTTGTCAAAAAAAAAATCTCTTTCTAATTATTTTCCTAATTTTATTTGTTTAAATATTAATTTGCTTTTCCAAAGCAAATTTTTAGAAAAAAATTATTTGTTGTTGGCCTATCTTAAGAACAGAACAACTCTCTCTTTTTTCCTACTATTCAAACAATCGCTGTCGCTTCTTAGCATGTACATACATTGACAGACAGTTACTCACTTGTTACTTCTTTCAAATAGTGATTGTGTGAGGTTGTTCTAAGCCCACTTTTTTCCTTTACATAAAAAAAGACTGTAGAGCAGCGTTAAACACAAACTTGCAAAGACTGTTTTCCTTTTATTTTGAAGAACAAAGTGGACCACAGTTTGTTGTAAAATTAAATGTTGTTTAAATTTTGAAATTCTTAGAGGTGAAACAATCGGTTCGTTCGTTTGCTCAAAAATTGTAACAATTTTTCAAAAGTTTACGAACGCAATCCTTTACTCAGTATTTCAAAGTTTATGCGGGATATTTTTTAACTGGTAAAAAAAACATAAAATTTTAAATATAAACAAACATGTATATCAAAGTAAAAGGACCAAATTTTGTTGGCTTTAATTATAAATTAATCTAGAAAAACGTATTAAAAAAGAAAAATCTGCAACAAATTTACTGTCGTATTTATAAAAATTATTTAAAGTTTATTGAAGGCTTATTTCACAAATTCCTGTACAACATCTGTTTAACATTTTTTTAAAAAACCTAAAATATTTTCTATCAATACCCATTTTTTTTTAGTAGTTTTTGAAAATACGTATTTTTGAATATCAAAAGGTGGGCTTTCTTTGTTATTTGTGTAATTATTTACATTTTACAGTTGTACAAATTTTGAGTATTTGGGTACTACCTACAACCCACTTTGGTTGGTGGTATGTTATTCAGTATTTTAAACTAAATATTTATGTATTTTATTTTATTTACATAGATAAATGGGAATAAAATAAAAAAACTAAGTTTTATTATTTACCAATTTGAGAAATTTATATAACTATTTTATAGAAATATTCATATTATAAAAGAGTGTTGCATGGAATACCAGAAAAATGTATTGAGGAATAAAAGGTATACTTATATGTGTGTAAATCGAACAGCTGTTTTGATTAATTTACATTTTTTTACAAATTTTTCGTTCGCGAACTTAATGCTTAATTTTTTTTGTGCGAGTTTCTTAATTTAGTCAGTTTCTGGATTTTACTGTAAAAGTAAACGAACGGACCTATTGTTCAAGACTTCTTCCAATATGAGCAACGTAAAATGTGTAAAAAATTCTAATTATATTTGCTACACAAATATTTATATTCAAAATTAACTTTGAATTTGATGATTTGTACAGAAAAATTTTAATGACATTTTTTTAAATAAATATTAGTGTTTTGAATACAAATAAGATTTTCTTAAAATAACTAAGTTAAGAGTTTTATCCAAGATTTATCAATAAAAATGTGAACGGGATTAATTTTTTTGCAAAAAAAAAAATATAATTTTGTAAATTTTGTATTTTTTTTCTTAAGTTCACTTACATTTAATAAAATTATTTCAAAAACAATTTGTATTACTTATATAGTAAAATTTTTGCAATATTTTTATTTTTTTTTTAAGAAGAACCAAAAACTGTTAACTTTATATTTATATTTTATTCGATCTTTTACTATATATTAAACTTTTAATGTGAACCATTTTTTATTTTGTCTTCAGTTCATTTATTCTTTCATTTAATTTTATAATTCAAATTTAATCAAATTGTAACCATTTTTAGGAATATTCTTTCTAAAATTATTTCCGATATTAGCCGAGTGGAATGCATTTTCGAAATCAGCTACGATTTCATCATCAGCACTCTTTATCGGTATACTACTACATATGTAATTTAAAATTCCTATTTATGTTACAATTTAATTTATTCACTAATTTCTTTATGATGTTTTTAGCTTTTCTGAAATATGCGAAACTTTAAAATACGTTGTTGACACAAGTCCACAAATTTTTAATTTTGATTACCGAAAAAAAAACATTTTTATACAATAAACTGTAATGCTGAATAGATAAGAAATTAAACAAGTAAAGGTGAATTCACCCATTTGTTCTGAACAAAATTTTTTCCGGAGAATAACATTTTTTACTGAGAGTTTTCTGCAGAACGATTCACCCATTTCAGAAAATTTGTCCGAGAAAACAAAGCTGCCATATAATATAAAAATGCAAACAGTTGTACAAAGTGGCAGCACCGCTAGCAAACTATGTAAATAAATACAAACGTAAATTATTTCATTGAAATATATGTAAAGAAAATGTCGGATAGAAGAAAACTAAAATTATTATTTTTAATTGAAGTGCATAAAGTCAATTTTGGAAATAATCCATACGTCAAACTCAATATAAAAAAATTTTTTTCTGAACTAAAATTTCATGGGTGAATCCAGCTTAAGAGTGCTATATTCGGCCGTGCCGAATCTTATATACCCTTCACAATGTGTTATCATGCAATAACAGTAGTTTGTATCACCATTCATCTTATATGAAAAACGTACATACATATATAAAAAACATAGATATGTATATAAAAACATCACATTGTAAAATTATCAATTTACGTATGTATGTTAAAAAAAAATAATAATAAAAAAAATTTTAAAAAAAATTAAAAAAAAATTTAAAAAAAAATTAAAAAAATAATTAAAATATAAATACTATATAAAAAACAAAAAAAAAAAAACTAAAAAAATAAAAAAAAATTAAAAAAAAATATAAAAAAATTTTTTTTTGGCTCAGCTGGGATTATGATGCCACGTTTACTCTAACCAGTATACACGTTTGTATGTTGTTGTAATGTTGTTTTTGTGAAAAAAAATCGAGGTGGTCGTGGGTTTTTGCTCATATCTCAGTTGTTTATAAACCGATGTTTTAGATTTTCAATACCGATCTACTCCCGAATATTTCTGATATTTTAATACCTCACCCGGGTCCAAGCGATTTCGGGGGACTTCAAAAAGTTGATTTCAACATACACACGGACAGACGGTCAGACTGACAGAGCACTTAATCGACTCCCCTATTCATAAGCCTTCCGAAAATATATACTTTATGGGATCGGAAATGAAAATTGTAGAAATTTGACACGGAATGGCAAACCTATGTATACCCTTTTTCACTTTTCTGTGATGGGTATAAAAAAATAAATTGTAACCAAAATATTTCTCACCACATTCTTTAAAGGTTCTGTTAAAAAATTGAGATAAACATTATAAAGCAATAGCAGAATACATTTCAAAGAGTGTGAATTTGTAATTTTGTTAAAATCTGATTGGCTAACATCTGTATCTATTTGGCGAAATGTGCGCAAAAATAAATCGCATTTATTTTAAACAACGACAATTTATTGCAATAATCTCTTTATGACTTTTGCACTCTTCTAGATTTGATACGACAGACGACCATGATATCGTTTATTATTATTTTTGTTTTTTTTTTAATTTAACACAAGCATCACATTATATAGAGATTGCATGGCAATGATCTTGACAATGATCGGGGTAACTAACTAATGAGTATTAAATCTAACAAATTACAACAAATTCTCAAATGCACTCATTTTATACAAAATTGAGAATGATGTAAAAAGAGTCAAGTAATTATTAGAATCATTGCAAAGTAAAAAAAAAAACATCATTAATTTTGTTTTATTTTTTTTTGTCTTTGTTTTTGCAATTATTGTATAAATGTGTTTATAAAATATATTTAATTGTGTATTTTACACTAAAATGTGTTTAGGTGGTTGGCGTTTTAATTTTTTTGACTTTTGGTAAAAAATTCACATTTTTTTCAAACTACTCGATTAGTTTCTTTGTGTTTGAGAGAAATGTGTGTTTTTATTTTGTTGTTTTAATTTATCAGTCTAACAAACACAACTACAACTTAACCATCATAATTAGTCGAGGAAACATCATCAACGTCGGTCATTGATCTTCTCTACTTTTGCTTTTGCATTTATGTAGGTACATACATATGTACATATGTAGAATAATCATTAACTAAACAATAAAAATAATAATAAAAAATAAAAACTATTAAGACCTATTATTTATTATTCTATTGAACTTTTTATGTCTTTCAAAGAGAATTTTATTTATTTTAAAAGCTTTTTTTTGTGTTTTTCTCCTTTTCTTATTTAATAAAACGAATCTTCTACAACATGTTTTGCTGTTAAAATTATTAGAGTTTTGTTTCTTGTTCGATACAAATATTGCTTAAAACTAATAATTATTATTTAATGTTTATGATAATCACCAAAAACTTAAGTAGCAAAAGAGAAAGATGCTGTTAAACAAACATCTTATGCATATTTGTTATTGCTATTTTTTAAGTTTATTAATATTTTTTTTTTGTTTTAAATACTCCATCAAAATTTAGAATATTTAATTCAAATTGCTTTCGGTGCACTGTGTTGTTAGTGGTTCAAAACTTTTGTTAAGTCTATGGCAAAAATATAACGAAAATGTTGATGATTTTATAGACTTAATTAAATAAAATTCTTTTAATGCGTTGATTTCAGTTTAACACCTTTATTTCACAAATCAGTAATTTGCGGTAGCAATATTCACAAAAAAAAAAAAAAATTATAAATAACTGATGAAAATGCATCTTATCTTAAATTATTTTCCCTGAAGTTGCAACCCCATGTTAGAAGCGAAATATTGGTCTGCATTAACAAAATAATTTTTATACAAAAAATTGATCTCAAGGTCGTGATAAATACACCCAAATAAAAACTTGAACTTAGGCGTCAGACATAATAAAAAATTTAAAATGAACTTTGGAGTCAATTTCGTACACACATATACTTAAGTCGGTCAACCTAAAGAAAGATCTATATACAACCTCGTGAAACATAATTGTTTTGATATAATAAATTCGATTTATACATTATTCTATAGGTCAAGTGTATTTAAACTGCGTTCTAAGTTCTTAATTTTCTGCTCTCTTGTACTCTTTGTATGGGATGTTTGTTTTTTTCGTCCTAAAAAATGAGAAGGAACCAAAAAAATCGCAATTAATTCGCAACCACCGTTTAAATAAGCCCAGTTCCTCCCTTTTTGACAAAATAGTCTGCAATAGAAGTACAGTACCTTGCTAGATTGACTGTAAGGTTGCGATTTGCATCGCTCTTGAGGCAGTACAGTCCAACGATGTTACCAGCCCATATCTCCTATTATTGGCAGTTCTTTAACTGCCTCTGCACGCAAAGAAAAAATATGGTTGTGGTAACCATAATCGAAGAGCAACATACTATGATTGAATTGTATGATTATGTTTAAAATAATAATGGTTACCAGTTATCATTATTATGTTTAATTTAAGTATCATTCAATAATCATATATATGACTACAATTGATATCGACAATCTTTGTCTTTTGCTGTAACATACACATATTGATTGTACTTACCAATTTAATTGCAATTTTCGTACCAATATTTTTTTACATTTTCTCGTTTATTTTTAAATTTTCTTTAATTTTTCAAAATTTTTGTTCCTTTTTTTGACATCTCAAACTTTTAAAATAATAAAAATTTATTCAGCAAGAAGAAGAACAATTGAAATCAAATTATTATTAAAAAAAATCAAAGCTTGATTGTAATCAATACTGTTGTCTCACCTATTATTTAATGATTATTTGTAATTTTTAATGATTTTGAATATAATGTTATTTTTGTCGTCATAATTTTTTTAAGTCATACTATTTTTAAATGATAACCATTTTGAATTTTTTACGAAAAGTAATCAATAAATGATACAACTCAAACAAATGCTTGATTATCGTGACAAAATATATGATGAAATGAAACAAAAATAACTATTACTTGTTTTCGACAACCAAATATTGTTTTAGAAAAAATAATATGACCGTCGTGATCATGTCGTAACCATGGTTTTTCTTTGCGTGTGGCTGATATTTACAATAAATCTGTCAATTCTGTTCGTTGACGTAGTCTGTTCGGTTGGTCGATTATGTCGACCGCAAACTCGATGTAATTGACGAAACACATTTCTCGTACAACGACTTGCAAGTGTATTACAGTAGACTCGTGGTAACATGAACTATTAAGAACCGAGCGTGTTCACGTTTGCGAAGTTGTTCATGTTGACGAAGGTGTAACTCTTAAAAGTTTCCAAATAAATTAGACATGTATTTTAACTCAAATTCATATTTTCTTTTGTGTTTTGGATTGTTATGTAAAGAAAAAAAGTACGTTCAAATTAATTAAAAAAATGTGTTACCTTATTTTGGATTATCTTTTAATTTTTAAATTTTAATTGCTGGACAAATTCTTTCGCTCAAAATAGTTAACGGGATATCCGCTCCAGTCTTCTTCATCTCCTTAAGAGCTAAAAATGTTCCGCTAGCATTTTTCTATTGTTTTCTTTTCAAAACGTTTCCAAGTTGAATTTAAATAGCCAATAGTGTCCATTAATGTTTAAGCCCATTTTTAAAAATATCAGATGTCATCCATTACGATTTGGAGCAATGGTAGTCCACATGAGATTTAAAATTTCTAAAAGAGCGAGGATTTTTTGCCTTTCCAATCACAAGAAGTTCACCTTTAGAATTTTGGTAGTTTTTGTGACATTTTTCGCGAAAAACTTTAGATTAGATCATGCTAAATCAGCAGCGCGTAATAAACTCAACCTGTGCAATCATTTACTGGGACACCCCTTTTTATGAAAACGATTTGGATAACTGACAAATTTGTTCACGTTCAAGGCAGTGTTTTTGTTACCGCGAGTTAACTGTAGTGGTAAAATAACAAATATTGCTCAGCATTTTTGCCACACAAAAATATTTTAAATTGAAACACCAAATAGCAAAACCAAAAATCATCCTATGAAACTAAATATATAAAAAAAATATAATATATCAAAATAATACCATTATTTTAATGACATTATTTATTTTAATTAAAAAAATATTGCGAAAAATACCAATTATATCAGTATTTTAATTAAATTTCATTAAAAGAAAATAAAAAATTGTTTACAAAATTATTTATTTGTTTTGAACAAACATTTCGACCATTAATAATAACAAAAAAAAATTTAACGGTGTGAAGGAATTAAAAAATTTACTTACCTGTTCAGGTCGGTATCGGGCTACAAAAAATTACAATTTTGGACACATCTGCTGTAACACTGATGTTCTTTATATAAGAAGAAAAATATATTTTTATGTAGCTCCGTCCGTACTTACACAATCTTTCTCCTGCAGATTGGCCACATTTTTGATTATTTAGCTCCTTTTTTCGTAGGTCAATCCAACATTATTGCATTCATTTTAGCAATTCTTAAGAAAAAATTCAGAACTTGATGACGTTTTATTTAAAATTAAAATTTTATTTTTTTCAACTGAAAGAAATGTCTCTATTTTTCAAAAACATTTATTTTTAATTTAAAAATATTTACTTTAATTAATAGAATAATTCAAATTTAAAAACAAAGCAAACAGTCCATCAATTAAACAATTTTAAGCAATAGTGATGACGTCATACTATATTTAAAGGATAACCTATCGAAAACTAACCAATAAATGATAAAATTCAAGCAACCGAATGATTATCGTGACGAAATAATGATCAAACAAAATAAAAATAACTATAACTTGCTTTCGATAACCAAATATTTTCATATAGAAAATAATATGACCATCGTGATCTCGCCATAATCAAAGTCTTTCTTTGCGTACAGAGATTTGTAAAAATAAATATTCGGTTGTTTTTATATTCAAAAGTTTTAAATGATATCGCATGTGGCAACTTCAAAATTTTATTGACGGCTCGTCTTAGCTGTAGAATTATTTTAAGAAAATTATTGAGCTAGAAACAAAAAAAAAATAATTTTTTTTATCATCGTACAATCTTAGAAAATTATGACTATGTGGTACAATAGGCTGGTTACCTTGTGAATTTAATTAACATTTCTCAATAAGATGAGGATAAAATTGGAATAGTCAATTATTAGTAGTTTATTCATTATTAGTTTTTTGTTGGCGTTAAGCAATTCTGGCAAAAACTTGTTTGCATACGTGAAAATTTTAAAATTGTTTGTGAAAGCGAAAAATATGTATGTCTGCTTATCATTTTAGCAGTAGAAAAGAAGAAGAAACATTTATTTTAATATTATTCTTTTGATTTTGATTTATTTTTTCAGCAGTGCGTAAAGTGAAGGCATGATCAACATTCTTTTGGTAGTGATGAATTAAGGGCTTACAAATTGCAAAATAGAAACATACCAAGTGCGACATCACAACTACAAATCATACGTTTTATAAGAGCTTTTGGAATCAGGTAAGTGAGTACATATTAAGCGATTCTAGAAGGGCTTGTTTGTAATGATTTTTTTTGGTTTTGTTCGTGTGTCATATAATTATCAACAATGTCGAGCATATAAGATAATAAATAATCTTTAAAGTATAATTGGCTTTTGCGATCTACCAAGATATACATACATGATAATTATTTAAAATGTATGACTAATAATATGGAATTAAAAATACGTATTAATTATTAAGAATATTTGTGAAGCTGAAATCGAAAAGCGTGTAACAAAAAGCACATCATTAATCTGTGTAATGCCTACGTAAGTGCCTGCTGAATTTGCGCGATTGTGTTTTTTTGTTGTCAATTGCGGGTGTGGGTTTGTTGCTAAAGCTGTTGGTTTTGCCAATTCTTTTGACAGCAAAAATAAATCAAGGGAAAAAGTAAAATGAAAATCAATCAATATGATAAATATGCTTTCATATGTACTTATATAATTATTAAATTGTGTGTATGCGTAAAACCAAGCAAATACACTTGTTTGTCTGTCCTTCTGTCCGCTCGTGTATAATTTAGTATTCTCGGCATTAAATCAAATTTCGTGTAAATCTTAATGATGTTGATTTTATTCATTTTATATATATTGTTAACAATTCTTATTTATTTTTTAACTTGTAAAAAAAAACTGTTGAGTGCTCGTTAACTTTAGCTTTCGTTCACTTTTCCTTATATTTTCGGGAATTCTTAAAAAAAAAAACTTTATTGGTTGTTTAAAACTTCTGGCTTTTGTTGTTTTTCTGTCTGTCAAAAAAAATCTTCCACATGTATTTGGGAAGAGTGACTGGTAATTTTTGTCTTACGTTTCGTTTCATTTTTTCTTTCTTTATGTTGTTTTTTTATATTTAAACAATATATTTTTGGCCAAGTTCATTGACTTCTTTTAAACAATTTTTTTGGTTGCTTGTTTTATTTTGGGTTCTGTTGTTAAATGATTTGCCAGCTCATGTTGTATTTTAAGCGTACGCAAGCCATAAGCGTAGCTTAAAAATATGAGTTCGTTTTTATTGCCAAGTTCATTGACCAGAACTGAAAGAAGCGCGACTCAAAAACAAAGTTGTATAAGAGGAACATTAAAGTATGAAGACATAATATGTTATCGAAAATCTCCTAGAGAAAGAGCACAAGAAGAAAAAGCGTGTACAAGTTACAATCCGGGAAGATATTGTTTCTTAGTTTCTCTATTATTTTATTTTGTTGGCAAAACTCATATTCGCATATGGTAATTCCAGTTCTTTAGATTTTGATCTGTCTTAAGTTTAACCCAATTTTAGTTCTTAGTAATCTTAAGTACCTAGTCTCTCTACGTACACACCTTATTTGTGTATGCGCATTTTTTATTATTTTTTATTTTTGACATTTGGCATCAATAACGTAACCACAAATGTGTTTGTTGTACATTTCGCAAATATATATGATAACACCAACATGCTTGTTTCAAGTAGACTTTTAAAAGCCAATGGCAGCAATTGTTATTTTAATCTTTAAATAAATTTTTATATTTTTCATCTGGACCTGTCAAGAAATTTCGTGTCACTGTCACTGAGCCCCACTACCTATTCACTCAATTGAAATAAATATATATATTTTTTTTGTTTGGAGAACAAAGTACGTCAATTGTCATCGTTAACATCACATTATTCGTTATCTTCATACAGCTTGTTGTTGTTGTTATTTGAGTTATGACTATCAAGTATGTTTCTTAAGTCTTTTGTATTTTTGGCTGTTGACACAGTAAAGGTTTTGTTAACAGTAATTTCTATTTGTTTAACTTATTATTAATAATCGAATCGCTTTCCAGCTTGTTCCTTGCCAATTATGTGTGTGAGACCTTTAAATATAGATTTTTGCACATAATCTCAATTGGTTGGTGGATTTGTTTTTATTTTTACAACTCAAACATTAAGTTAAGTTTAATGTTCTTTCGGTGTTGTCAGTTACTGGCAATTGAATGTACACATTGTCGATCGGCAGTAGGTAATTGGTTCAATAGCCTTAAGTAACCTTTACTACAGAAGCTTAAAGAACCCAGCAGCAGTAACAAATACAATAACACCACACACTCTCTAGCAGATGCAACAAACGAACAGTTCTTAAAGAGCATTAGCTTACTAGCATGTTTGCAAAATTTTTAAGTTGTTTAGCTGGTTCTTCTAACCAGAACTATTCTGCAGCTCCAACATGCATTTGCCACATGCAGTCACTATTCCCACTTTTTCCATAGATTTCACTATAGTACAATTTGTTCCTAAATAGATTCAAATCTCCTCTCGATTAAATTTAGTTAAAAAATTATGTTTTGTATTTTGTTTTTTTTTTTGCCAAGAACCCAAAAAGCATTTTCCAGACCACAATTACAACAGTAACTGTAAATGAACTTTTGTTCGCATTTTTCCCTACTACAAATAACACAAATCTACATACATGCATGTATACTAACACTGATCGACATTAGAATATGACTAGGAACAATGTTAAAAGTTTTAATTACTTATAAATTTATGTTTTTTTTTTAAGAAAAACGTGAAATGCCGTAGATGTGTTACAACACATTTTATAACATGTTCTGCGTTTGAAGTAAAAAAAAAATAACATGGGTTTTCCATTGTTGTGCTACTTTTAATAATAACAATTCTATGACGACTCCGAACGATTTAATTTCATTTGAAGTCCAAAGTATGTTCATATAGTTTATAGTTGAGGCAAGTAATTCAGATTGGGCTTGAACAAATTTTAAACTAATTTTTTTTGTTTAATTGAAACTAATTGAAAGCCTTATAAAAGGGTTTAGGAAATCCAAAACTACTTTGAACATATTTGTTGCAGGGAAGATAAGAAAAAACACTGCTTTAAGAAAAAATTTTGAATTGAATAAATACGGCTGTATTTTGTTTTTTTTTAAAATTATTTTTATACACAGAAATAGTTACATACATATGGGTACTCCTATTTTAATAACGTTCAGTGTGTGAAACACAGAATTGGAAACATCGTCGTCGTTTTAGAAAATCCATTCAAATTTTCTACAACTTTTATTTTGTCTAACATGTATTTGCTCTCACTACAAAATAGAAAATACTTATAAAAAGTTTAAAAGTTTTAGCAAAAGAAAGACATCAAAAAGAAATGCATTGTGTGTGTGGTAGATGCAAGCATGTGAAATTGCTTTAATATTTGTAAGCCAAGTTTTTAATAACAAATGCCATAAACTTTTTTCTTTGCTTGATTTCGATGCACTCATTGATTGTGTGAGTGAGTTGCAAGTCAAAATTCTCCTTCTTTACTACAGCTCTCATGCATTTTCTCCTCTCGTTTGGTATTGCAAAAATTGTTAAAAGAAAAAGGAATTCACTCTCTTTCCGCAACGAAATGAAAAATGTGTGTTAAGCCAATGACCGATAGTTACTGCAAAAATAAAAATAAAAACGAAGCAAAAACATATGTATTACTGACTGACGTTGCTTGCAGTGGGCTAACGGTGGTTTATTCTGCTGTTTCTGTTTCTTTTATGACTTGAGCAAAAATATATTTTCAACTTGGCTTGCATATAAACAGCGGCCTAACATAAATCTAAAACATCAACTCAGAATTGTTGTGCAGAATTATAATAATTTCAGGCATAAGTACTTTTTGCAAATTGTCATAATACGTGGAAATTTCTAAAATTTTATAAAGAAAAATGTACGCTCTTTTAAGATTTAAAAAGAAAAAAACTAGTTGAAAGTACGTATGGTAAAACTGTTCACAATCCCAGTGCAATGTTTTATCGTCACTATTTTGGTATTAGTTTACAGTCGTGTATGTTTGTGGGTGTTGGCAATTCTCATTCAAAATTGTTATTATTAAAATAATTTTATTTTAAATATATTTGAAATGTTGTATCTTTAAAAAAATTACTTTAATTCCAGTTAATATGACACTGTAGTTGTAAACAATAAAGCTTTCGGTTCTGTAGCCAATTAATATTTAAATTAATTAACCCGATTAAGTACTTGCTTTCGAAACATATTCAATAAAATGCTTATTTGATGTTAATATAATAAAATTTGTTTCAAGCCCGGTTTTCTTTTCCATCATCCCAAGCTGCTTAACCCACCCGTCCCCAAATTCAAGAAAAGTTTTAATGAGGATTTAAGCTAATAAATAGCATTTCACAAACATTATACAAAAAAGATACTGATGACAAGTGCATCAATTAATGTCTGACCCGCCCCTTCTTAAAATAAAAATAATTATAATCATAAAAGTATTTTTTTTATTTAATTATTATTTTAATACCAAAAAAAAAAAATAAATATTTTTCTTTGCGATAGAATAATACAAAATACGAATATTTTTAAACTTAAAAAAAAAAAGAAATGAATTTAGTTCATAATGGTTTAGAGTGTAACACTCACCCCAATCGAATTGATTTTTAATATTTTTTTCGTTCCTTAAAAGAATTTATATTTTTACTCAAAGGTTTGTTAGACTTTTATTGCAACTCTTCTATAAAATTCAAATAAAATTTTCCTTTTTTGGCAGATGCAAATTTCTATCAACCTTTTCATTGTAACTCGTACTTTGATTATAAGGATTGTATGGACAAGTTTCTTGGTATTTTTAAAGGTGGGTGTTTTCATAGTCATCTCTATGTTTAATCGGCGCTTTTGTTTTTAAACAAAAAATTAGAAATTTGGTTTAAAAAATCGCTAAGTTTGAGTAGGTGTGCTTGCCATCCTTGCCATGGTGATGTGATATCAGCGACTGAATAACAATAAAATGATGAGATAAATGCCACCAAAACAACAAAAACGCAATAACTGCCAAAGTCGCCCTGCTCTTTTTTGAGAACTTTTTACATTTTTACATAAATATGTATGTATGTGTCCACGAACTCACCAAAACATTCTTTCGAGCTTAAGCATTTTTTTATATTTTACTCTTTTCATATTTCTGTGTCCAATGAACAGTAGTTTTTGTAATATTTTGATAAAATGTTTATTCATTTAATTATTTTTTCACATTTTCTATATTTAGTTTTGTAAATAACATAATTTCCATTGTTTTTACGAAAATTTCAAAAATCAGTTAATAAAATTTATTAAATAAATGAAAAATATTATTTAGATTTGTAAATATGTAATGACATTATTTTTATGAATTATAAACTTTTTTTCTACCCAAAAAAAAATTTCCTTTTTAAGTCATGGAGGCATGCAAAAACGTGCTTGGTTCTTTAAAATCTTCTTTCCATAATTGCCAAGACATTTAAGGAAAAATTGATAAAAACAATGCCCATTTTTCACATGTTCCTAATATAAGATCGTATATGTTTTTACTAGAAGTTGAGGTCTGATTTTCGTTAAGTTATGTCATGAAATTTTGTATTTCATTCTTTGAAAAATTAGCTGTAAAAAGACTTTTAAATCCAAATTGAAGGTAATTTATAAAAAAAATTTACTTGCTTTACTTGCTTTCAATAGAATATCTACCACAATTCGCAAGCGATTGAATAATTGTCAAAATAAATGATTCGCAAACCAAGTACAGCTGTTAAAAACAACATTGGTTTATTGTTCTAAATGGATGAATCAATAAGAAAGTATCGCGTTATTTTCTGGATCTTTATTTTTTATATAATTTGCATATTTACCCTGAATTAGCTACCCATTGTTTGGTAGCGAAATATTGTTGTTAATAAAGAATATTTTTATAAAAAAAACAAAAAGCGATCTCAAGCTAAATGAAAATAACAAAATAAATTAATAAGATTTTTCTAAAAACTATTCACTTTATTTACAAGGACACATAAATGCATTGCTTTTGTTATAAATCTTTCATTTCTCTATTAAAAATTCCTATCACTGCTATCGTGAGTATCATTTAAAAAATAAAAGAGCAAACGATTTTTCTATGTCATATCGTATTGTGTTACGGCAAGATTTTCAACATTATTATACCCTTCACACAGTGAAAAAGGGTATATATAGGTTTGTCATTCCGTGTGAAATTTCTACAATTTTCATTTGAGACCCCATAAAGTATATATTTTCTGAAAGCTTATGAATAGGGGAGTCGATTAAGCTCTGTCAGTCTGTCCGTCTGTCAGTGTGTATGTTGAAATCAACTTTTTGAAGCCCCCCGACATAGGTTGGACCCGGGTAAGGTATTAAAATATCAGAAATATTCGGAAGTAGATCGGTATTGAAAATCAGAAACATCGGTACATAAATAACTGAGATATGAGCAAAAACCCACGACCACCTCGATTTTTTTTCACAAAAACAACATTACAACAACAACATACATACATACAAACGTGTATACTGGTTAGAGAAAACATCAAATCCCAGCTGAGCCAAAAAAATTTTTTTTTTATTTTTTTTATTTTTTTAATTATTTTTTATTTATTTTTTTATTTTTTATTTAATATATTGCTTATATTTTTATTATTTTTTTTTAATTTTTTTAATATTTTTTTTTATTTTTTTTTTGTTTTATATTTATTATATATATTTTAATTATTTTTAAAAAATTTTTTTTTAATTTTTTTTTTATTTTTTTTTTAACATACATACGTAAATTTATAATTTTACAATGGGATGTTTTTATATATGTATGTTTTTTATATGTATGTACGTTGTTTTTTCTAATTTCATATTTTAATTTTGAAAATATTCTTTTAAATACTAAGAGCAAGTTATAATTTAGTTTAGTGTTTAAAAATTTGTTTGACCTTCAATATTAAAAGCAAGATAAAAAAATAATAATTATAAACAAACAAGGGATAAGCCTACATTCGGCTGTGATGAATTTTTTATACCCATCACAAATTTTTTATTTTATTTTAATTTAATTTGATTGATTTTTAGCCTCTATTTTTGGTGGTTAAAAACCATTTTATAGAAATAATATCTTTTGTTTTAATAAATTTAATTAAATTCGTCAGTTGAAAGCACGATAGAGCTCGAACAGAAGAAACCAGGAGGATGTAATCTTGCCACAAAATTTCTAGTGTATCACATACGTTTGTTATTGAAAATAGTAAACATCTGTGAAATAGGAAGAGAGTTATAGCTTTTAATGCAAGAGTACGAAATATAAGATGTCTTACGGACATCGAATTTAATGCGATTGTGTCTAAACGCAATGACGTAGAGTGATAAATTTTACAATTATTTTTCTTAAAAATTGGTGAAATACATGGATTAAAAAAGGAGTTATAGATCAAAATGTACGAAATTTTACTCTGCGCAGTGTCTTTTTTATAGTCTGTTTGATAGCATGTTTCCACGGCACATTCAATTACTTGATTCGCTCTTTAAATTACTTAAGTGAATTACCCTGTTTCCACGACATATTGTTAATTTGACTTCTGCTTGTGCTTTTTTTTTATTTAAATTATAGTTTTGTTTTTTTTTTTGCGTTGAATATTACGATATTTAAAAATTTTATATAGAAAATCATTTATATTTTTTTAATGGAGAAATGTATGCAAATAATATTATTTTTTTAATTACAAGAAAATAGAAAAAGTGCAAGTGCAAATAGGACCAGTGCAGCCAGCAAACCCTCTAAACTCAATTTCGTCTCATCCAATAATTTTGATTTGGCCAATAGTCTTCTAGACATAACAACTTTTTCTTTTTTGCTTCCATTTTATTTTTTATATTTAGAAATTGAACTTTTTTCTTTTTGCTTCTACTTTGCTTTGATTTTTTTGACAGCTGGATATGATAAACTACCGATAAAAATTAGAGAAGACACTGATTTTATTATAATTCAGATAGTAATTCTAAATAAATTACCCACAAAAATAGTAATTTGCTTTGAAAATTCTACATTGGAAAGTTATGTAATTTGGTTCGTAATTAGGCTTTGAATTATAAATAAGACATCGAATTACGAATATTGTTGCAGTGGAAACATGATTCTGAAATTTCGCAAGTCATTCCCACTTCTATGCACATCTCCCATATAACGATTTTTCTTCAATTCATATAATGTAAACAAAGATTTTAACAAAAAAATATTTAGAATTCTTTGTTTTCAGATTTAAGTAAAAATCATTATTAGAAATTACTTTGACACACCTTTTTTAACATCCGTATTTCACATATGTCATGTCACGTTTAATGCATTAATAAAATTCAAAAGCTAATAAACCATCAGCAATAGATAAACTATGCTGGAGTTTTGCAAGTGCGGCTTTCTGGTCCCTACTTTTACGTCTACGTCCCACATAACGCTGTATCTGAAGTTCGTATAGTTTTGATATGGACAGAGATTTTGCAAGTATAAAAACTCTCTAATGCCTTATATAAATTAAACTCGTTAGAAAAAAATACTTTGACAAACCTACTTTAACGCGCACTTCTCAATTATTTCGTAAAAAAAGTAATAACGCGCTTATACCCTGTTCAGACAGGCATTTTTAATTGCTTCATTTAATGTTGATTGAGCAATTAAAATATGTGTTACACAACAATGCCAGCCCCTTTTTCTTCTGTTCTTTTCCTGTTTAGAAAAGATATTTGCAATTATGTATATATGCATATTTTAATTTATTTAAACATTTTATTAAACTTACCATCAACTTCGCATGCCATTCTTTTGTTTCTTTTTGTTTTGTTTATTTATTTGTTTGGCATTAGAGATGCCACCCTATAGAATTTTCTTCTCACTGAACATACCTTTCATACTCTTGAGAAGAGTTGCATTTCAAATTTTGGACAATAAGTAAAACAATAAAGTATACTTATATTGCTCAATTTAAAAGTAATTTTTAGTTTTGTAAATTGAGCTCAGTAAAGGCCTTTAATTGCGAGAATATCATAAATTGACAATTAAGGCGCGTGTGTGAACATAGTATTATTGTAAAAATATCTAGGTTTTGTTTTGAGACTAAATATAAGAAATAACTAATAGCAAATTAGACTTAAACAAAAAGATTAATACATACTTTAGTATACAAAAAATTTTTATTCTAAAGTGATTAGAGTTGTTAACAAAATAATAGATTTTGTGATTGAAAGATGCATACTACACAAAATTTGTTGTGGGAATTAAAAATTTGGCACAGCCAAAGTGCTCCAACTTGTTTTGTATTAAAAATGTTTAAGCTAAATTTGATGTTACAAGGCACTTTTGTCCGAGTTCTAGAGGAACACTGTACATCATTTTAGAATTCTATAAGGAAATTTTAAAATTGTGATCCGATACGTTACGAGCACAATGACAAAATAAATATATCCCCGAATTCCTTTTTGTGTGGTGAGTGTTAAAAAAAACAACATAAATATTTGACAAATAACTAGACATGTTTTAGTTTTAATTTGTCACGGTTTATTTGTAAATTTTTTAGTTGCCTTTGTTTTTGCATGTGTTTTTTTTCCTGCTCGCACTCACCAAATACTGCAAGCACTAACAAATAGTTCATAAACAATGACAGTGTGTTAAATGTGAAAGTTGAACAATTTGACCTTAAATACTATTTTTCGTTAATCTTGTTGTGTTTTTTTTCTATGCTTCTGCTGTGATTGCGTCACAAGAAATCATGTTACATATTACATAACAATGTGCCCAGGAGATATGCATTTTTCCTTGAAACTGAAATAAATCATAATTTATGACAGAATACAACTAAAGGACACACTCTTACAAACAATTATGCATGTACACGAATACAAAACAAAAAATAAAAATTTAAATGCTGTTCTTATGTTTCAGGTACGCGTCCATTTAAAGGTCGGTGAGCAGTTTATTACACAAAAAACAACCTTAAAAAAGTTGTTGTTAGTGAATGCGCATGTGCTTGTGTTTACTAAATTGTACCGGAATACATTTTGTGTTTTAGAAGATAAAATAATTTAATATTACGCAGTGGTAACTTACTTGAAACAGACTAGACTGCTGCTTTAACAAACAAACGAACAATTTTAACGAATATTTAATAATTTTTTATAAAATTTAATAAATGTTGACCTAATTTTCATAGGTTTTTAGACTTTATACTTGTGTACTTCCTCTAACTACTTTTTCAACAATCTTAAACACTTCTTGCTCATACTTCGTTTTGAAGAGTTTCAAGTTGTTCAGCTTATTAATGTTGTAAAGGAAGTATTAGTTTTTATAGTTTTTTTCTAAATAAAATTTCGTTAACCCAGTTTTTCATTTCTATGTTATGCCATTAGACTTGCTATTTCCCTAGTAGCCTGATCTATTTTATTTTATATTATAATATGCCTTGGTTTCCGTTCTACTTAAGTATCTACTCCTTTACTTACTAACACAGTTTAAAGCTTCTCTCTATCCTCTAAATGAACAATAAATATTTTTCTTTTTTTTTGATTGCTTCAAAGAAAATGCGTTCATTGTTGAAAACACTTTGCTTTCCCTCTCTCCTTCATTGTATAGACTACCGTTATTGAGGAATCGCATTACATCATAATTACCACATAGAAATAAAAAGGATGTTTCCAAGACAATGGAAATTTTCCATCAAGAATCTATTGAAAAAGGCGAAAGATTTTCTCGCTTCTTTCATTATTTCTTTATCTTTCGAGTTTCATTCACATGACAGATGTGGGGGTACAATGATCAAATCGATAAAAAAAATGTTTAATAAAAAACTCAATTAAATTTTGTAGAATCTAAGTGTGTTCATTTCACAGGATGCTATTTTCATGGACTCTGTCGCGCGAAGCATCTGACATAAAAAGACAAACTGTTTGGTTTCCTTTTGATTTTTTCTTTCTCTTCCCCTCTCTCTCTCTCTCACCCTCTTTTGATTTTTGATACTGTCAGGTGGTTGTTTACATGATCATTTCAATAAAGTAGGCGTTTGGTTTTTATTTTTTATCCAAGAAAAATCCTTTCTTTTCTTATTTCACAGTTAGCGGTACATAATTGAGCTCAATAAGAATTTGTTGTTGTATAATTTTCCCTAATACAAACATGTTTGTGAGGGAATGAACGAAGATTTGATGTGTCTTTGATATCATTATAATTATAGATGTTTGATGAATATTATTGTACTTGGATGACGGTTAAATTGAAATGAGTGGGAAACAAATCTTCATTAGAGGAATGTATGGAGGAAAGTATGCCATATGGAATATTCGGTTTACTAATGTTTTTGTTACAGGATGTTGTTTCCAAAGAATCATTTTAATTCGCGCTTTAAAAAAAACAAAGAAACTAACGGAATAGTTACAAAGCAGAAATGTGTTTTCTGACATTTTTTTTACACACTTAGTTTTAAGTTCTGTGTACAGATGTCTTAAAGTTAAATTAAACAGTTTTCACATTTGTCAAATTACACAAAATAGTGGGAAAACGGCTGAATGAGATTAAATGACAGCAGTGGTGTTGTTGGTGGAATTTTAAAGATTTGTCTGCTTGATTGTATGTTGTCTTACAGATGTTTTGAATTTGATTGCAAACAAAATTATTATTAGCTGACAAAGTACATTCTTGTAGTTTTTATCAGAAAACATTGAATTTCAAATAAATTTTATTTAAACTAGCAGTTGAAAAAATCATGAAAATGTCAGATTTGTCGGTGTGAAAATGATTTATTTTTTATGATATCAAAAATTAGTTTAACTCATAATTTTTCGCAGTTAAGGGAAGTAAGAGTCTTATTTAAGATTCGTGTTATTTAAATTTCAACAAACGTGTTTAAAATTAATATAATAATAAAGACATACAAACTGAATACCTTGTGAGTATAAGCCTAATAGCTTCCTTCTAGAAATTATATCCATTTTTACTTTGGCTTTGATAATTATTTATTAATTAATAAAATAAAAAAATAATTAAACAATGTTTGTTTAAAGAGTGCTTAACGCAAAACATGTTTTTTTTAAATCCTTAAAACTAGTAAATGAAAGTATAAGCAGTGTTGTGCATCTGCATAGACACAGAGGATGGTATCAATTGTGAAGACCACATTTGTTTCCAATCGCATAGTTTAGTTATGATAGTAGAATTTTATGGTTGTGTCTACAGAATTTCGTTTCATTACTAAGAAATATGAATCTTGCAATCAATATAAATTTTGTAACCACATAGGAAAAGTTCTATTGCAGAAATTGAATCATACGATTGGCAATAAATTTGATTGCTTTTTTTCTGGGTGTTCGTTGAACGATTGAAAAGTAGATATTTCACTAATGTTTTAATGCGAACTAACTCGTCGTCTTCTCAGGTAGCAAATCTCTTTAGCTCACGTTGTACGCCTCTCTCAAAAAAGTTGAATCAATGTAGTTGCACGTTGCAAGTTACAGAGCACAAAGCGTTGGATGTTTTAATGCGTACAGTAGTAGCTAAAGGTGGTAAAGCAAAACTAGGTTTACTTTTTCCTGTTTAAAGCGTCATGAGCAACGAGTGAACAATTCAACTGAATTTGAATGCCACGTATGACAAATTATATTTAATTTTTTTTTCGATAATAATGCTTGTATTGTGTATTTATTTGCTTTATAGAAAATGTTTGAAAAAGATGGGAATGCTTTCGTAATAAAGTTCAAAATTATTTACAAGAATAAAATTTAATTTATGAAAAAATCTTTCATGAACAAAGGTTTCATTTTGGTTATGAATGCCGTCTCTCAACTTTCGTTATATAAAATACGCAAAAAGTGTGGTATGTAACTTGAAATGCAGGAAGGGTTTGAGGTGTAATATGCGTAGAATTCGATGACGCGGGAACGCGTGGTGTGGATTTTCAGCTTAAGCGACATAATCAAAGAGTTTATTAAATGACTTATACAGTCAAACCGCAAAAATTCGCACCTCAACAATTCGAAATAACATTTTCGTTAATTCGTATTTATTTCTTTTTTTATTCAATCTAAGAGGAGAACCCTCTAAATCGCACTTACTCAACTCTTATCTATATATATAAAAGTGAAAGTCTGTCTGTTTGTGTGTGTGTTAGCTATAGACTCTGAAACTGTAAAACCGATCGGATTCAAACTTTGGCAATCTGTTGTACACATTCCAGGGAGCGTTTATGGGTGGTAAAAAGCTCATAAAAAATTAGTTATCATTTTTAGCTGCTTGCACTTGACCGATTTTTCTGAAACTTTGCACACATATTGAGCTGTCATGACGATACAATTTTGTGATTAGAAAAGTGGGCAGTGCCACGCCCATAGAAAAAGTTATAAGAAAGTTATAAGTGATTAGAAAAGTGGGAAGTGACACGCCCATAAGAAATAAGTTATCATTTTTGCTACTTGCACTAGACCGATTTTTCTGAAACTTTGCACATATATTGAGCTGTCATGACTTTACAATTTTGTGATTAGAAAAGTTGGCAGTGCCACGCCCATAGAAAAAGCTATAATTTTCAGCTACTTGAACTTCACCGATTTTTCTGAAACTTTGCACACACATATTGAACTCCCATGATTGTACAATTTCGTGATTAGAAAAGTGGGCAGTGCCACGCCTATAAGAAATGACTTATCATTTTTAGCTACTTGCACGAGATCGATTTTTCTGAAACTTTGCACACACATATTGAGCTGTCAATATGGCAGTGCCACGCCCATTAAAAAAAGTTATAATTTTTAGCTTTTTGCACTTGATATTCAATTTAAATTTAGAATGCATTTTTATTCATTAAGGGGCGTAGCAACGTGCGCCGGGCTTTTCTAGTTCGTAAGAAAAACCAATGTGTTAAAGAAAGGCAGGTTTTCTAAAAGTTTGTTAACAATTGTCGTTAGTTTTCTTTCTGGCATATTTGCGTTTTTCTTACAACTTGCTTGTTTCTATTTTTTGCAAAGACTGTGATGTAAAAATGTCAAAGAAAAATACGCATAAAATACTACCATTATTGGAAAAAAGGACGTTATTTTTGCATCAGCAACAGTATTGCGCCTTTCGTTTTTTCCATAAATATAAAAAAAAAAATTAAAAAGAATTCATAGTAAAATCACCTTCAGGTTGAAAAACTAATTATTTTTTTTGTTTATTTGATTGAAATTAATTGTTACGTTTTTGAAATCCCTTCAATTCGTTTTTTATTTTATTTTTTAACGAGAGGGTTATCGTCAATCTTCTTATAAAGTTAGCACAGTCTAATTTTTGTATTTTACTGTAACATTTTTGTTTTTGCTAGTTATAGCAAGCCCATGGAAACACTTTCAAACTTTAGACAGCAAATATTGTTTTCGTTGAATGTCATAAATGTAAACTATTTTGAACAGAAAAATGTTTAAGGAAAATTCTTAATGAAAAATAGGAAAATACTTTAACAATTTATTATGAAAAAGTAAAAGCACTAAATAAAGCAGTAGATTGTGTGAGAATGGGCGTTAAAGTAGGCTTGTCAAAGTAATTTCTGTTAATGAAGTCAACTTGGATATTTTAATATAGAGTACTTTTTTCTTTCAAAATATTTGTCCATATGGAAATTATATGAATTTAGCATTTAGCTTAAAATGTTATTTTGGAGGTGGTCGCAAAAGTAGGCATGCCATCTTCATTTCGCATTACTGCAAATCAATTGACCAGAAATTTATATCTGCGTACATCTAGTTTTGTTGGTTTATTACGTTTTAAATTTTTAACAGACTAAAAAAGATGTCGTTTCGTTTTAAATTTCGTAAATTTTGATCTATTATTCCTTTCGCAATATTTGGATTTCAGTAATGTTCTTTGGTTAGAAAATATAATTGCGAAATTGTGTCGCTCTACGTTGTTGCGTTTAGATGTAATTGCATTTTATTCGATCTAAGAAAGACATTTTTTTTATGACCTTTTCTAAGAAAATGAATGACAAAATAAATATTCCCCCACACTATTTTTTGGTGGTGTTGTATAATGTGGGAAGTGAATGGCGTTTCTACAGCTTTTTGCCTCAATAATATTGCTTTTTTTATAAAACCGATATTTTTGGCATTTTGTCAGTCAGTGATCAATGCTATCAACTTCTAAATAAATAAGTTTTAAATATTTTAAATATTTTGCTGCTTTTCCAAACCATTACCAATTTTCTTATTTTTCTTGTTGAATTTATTGTGAGATTTTATTAGCGATTATATTTTTTTATTGTTTTTGTTTTATTTTGGAGATCTTTCAAAAAGTCCTTATGTTTTGTATACGTATCACTCCATTGTTAATATACATTGGGTATTAGTCTTTACAAATAATTCCCTCCATGTGTTTTGGAAGCATTTGTTCTACATTTTCAATACCATATAACTGTAAATTTGTCCTTTAATTATGACAAGATATTTCTATGAGTGAACATATGACACAATCACATGCATCTCAGATTATCATGTTTTATTAATTGTATTCATAGCAATATTAATGTGTGAATGTGTGTGTATATAAGTGTATAAGTGTCAGATGTTGTTGGCGGATATTACCGTTTTCATTCAAAATTATTCATAAACCGTTATGCAACAGTCTTTTCACATTAATGCAAAACATCTTTTAAACCTTTCTTTCAAATGAACAAAAAGAAAATATTTAAATAGAATATCCGTTTGAAATACTTAGACAGATTCCTTCATAAACATATAAAAACATAATGTTGAATAGTAATAATAATAAAAAGCTATTTTGCAGGAATCACGCATTATTTTTAAGAGAAAAAAAAAAGAAAAATAAATAAACTATGAATAAATTTAAAGGGTTTGAAATCTATTAAGGCTAAAGTAACATGTGATGGTGAATTAATAAAAAGATCCTACAAGCAATTCAAAGGAAAAAGAGAAAAAAAAAACATCCCCCTTGACACCTCGAAAGTGTTTAAGCATTTACGAAAAAAAGGTAGGATTACACGCATAACTGTTGTTTGTAGCAAGCATAGCATATTGCTAGCAATCCTTTCGTTTTCGTCCTTAAGTGTGCGTGTTTTCTGAGCGCTCAAAAAACATTGTGAGCAGTGAGCATGGGAATGTTAGAAATAAAAAGGACTGATATGAGACGGCGGAAACGTATTATATTGCATGACTAATAACAATTTCAATCAGTAGCTGTAAACCAAAGGATATGTATACCAACTCGTAAGAAACTAATTTTTAAAAAGCAAACGCAGGTAAATAAACAATGTTATGCTCTAGCGCTAATAGTTTTCTCATAACAGGTTGCGTTGTCAGGTGATATGAGAAAAATCGTTTATAAAACACGAATCAACTTCATCGATATGTACGCAAACATTCTGATATTCTTAAATGAAATTCAAATAACATTTTGTAATTCTGAGCGATAGTTCTGTTTTAACATTATAATTCTGTGAATTGTATTGCTATGCTGTTTCTAATCCTTTGACTAAAATTTCTACAGGAACAAAGAAAAAACTAACGTTTACGATTTGCTAAAATTGCTAGTAAGCAACTGTTAAAGCCCTTTCTCTTTAAGCCTTTTTAAATGACCTCACTTACTGGGAAAAATGATTGTGTATTATTTTCAAAACAATTAATGATGGTGAGTAAACTATAGCAAGGACACTGTCTACAGTCGTTGTAAAGTCTCATAAATAATTTCCTTTCAAGCGTGAAATCTAAACAGCAGCTCTATCGTAAAATACGTGTATTGTCTTCTAAACTGAAAAAGGGGTGTCAACCCTTTCCTGTTCTAAATAAGTTTTTATTAGTGTAACAAAGGCAAGGTCAACTCAAGAAAGGACCTAAAAATTAATTAAATTTTATGTTAAGATCATTTCTGACACCATTAAACGAAGAGTTTAAATAATGGTGCAAATGTCTAACAACAGGATGTTAAAAATTATAATTTAAAAATTTAAATAGTTATTTAAGGTCGCCTGGCTTTACTTGGTTGCCGAAGCATGTAACAGGAAGAGTGCATATTGGCATTTTTGTTTTAGACATACATAAATACATACAGAAAGGTTATGGATAATTTCTGCTTCGTTTGAAAGCAGAATATAAACGAATCGTTGCTTTAGACCGTAATTGAAATTTTATAATATTCTCTTAGTTTTTGAATTTTGTGTATTTCGTAAATAAACTTAAATCGTAAGTAAAACGAAAGATATTTTCAGTGATATATTGAAATATGTTTTGTAGCTTTTATTTTCTAAAATAGCTTAAATGTTTGTTCTTCTTTTTTTTTTAATTGGAAAATAGTTAGTCGCATAACTCTATCTAAGTACTGTTTCCTTTTTGTGACAGATTAGTAAAGGATAATTCAGGTTAGTATTGCCTGAACACCTTAATAGCTTTTTTATGTGTGTATATATTATGGCGTGTTTGTCTTAATTTCTTAAACAAATTTATATTCTTTTCTTACAAAACTTACAAATTATACAAATAACAAGTTTGTTTCTTAAGTCTTTGGTATATGATTTCTTCAAAAAAATTAAAAAATTCACGACGACTACCACCATCACCATTAAATAATAATGGCTTCTTTCTTTAGCAGTTCGTTTTTATATATCTTTATATCTTTGTTTTAAAATTTACAACATTCAAGCACTGATGGGTTCATTGAACGCCAAAAATTCTCCATCAACAGCAAAAAAGTGCCCAATGGTCAAATTGGTGTTATTGACCCTCTGCGTAAGAAATACAATAAAACTAAAACATAAAAAAAAAACAAGAGAAAAGAAAATGAAATACAGAAAGAACAGTTGCTTAATATTTGAATGTGTCTTCGAGGTTCTTGTTGTTATTGAAATGGAAAATATAAGAAAGAGAGTGTTTTCTTTTGTTGTTTTATTTTTGTAAGTTTTAATATTATTTGTTTGATACGATCACTTTCCAAGAACAATAATCACTTTTATGAATGTGTCCTGAAAAAACAAACATGCACGCAGAAAGACTTTTACACTCACTTCCATTAAATTAGAGTTAAAGAAATGTTTGTGTGTGTGTGTGTATGTGTAATAAACTGTTATTCTTAGGTCAAGAATAACAGTTAATTTTCGGTAGTATATTTTACGACAGATCTTTACGTAATTATTACCAACAACTTTTACGATATTAACAAAAATTTCATAAACGATTTTTTACGATATTAAAAAATTCTTAATATCACGTATTATTAGTCTTGGAATTATTAAAAGAAACAATTATTAAAGAATTAAGCCTTTTTGTCATCGTACTGATATTGCTGTTAAGGTTTTTTACGACAAAGATTACAAAACGATATTAGGAAATTTAGTACAAAATGTTTTCGTAGAAAATTAAAATTTGTTTTTAACCGTGTTTACCATTTAACAGTTTTAAAAAAATTTCTTTAGAAATAGTAATAAAATAAAATAGTAATAAATAATGTATTTATGATTCAAACTATTACAAAAATTGATTTTTTCAGTTAAAGTGGACATCAGTTTATTAAATGCATAGATTTTAAATTTATTTTAAAAGTTAAATAAATGTGCGTTATTTTAGAAAAATTTATGCTGCGCATCGGTGCGCCTCAGAAGTCATGTACGTATTTGAAATAGCTTTACGCCTTAAGTTTACTAACTGAAAGTACTTTGCCACTTCTGCCAACACTCTTGCTGCTAATGTTGTTGTCACCCTTTTATGTGCTTTTAGTAGAGATATGCAAATATAGTTAATTGTTACGCGTGAGTCATGCATGAGTAAATTTTTACATAATCCCTAACCGAAATCATTCAATGACAGGCAATTCGGCAGAAGCGTGAGGGAATAAAAAAAATCATTTTTTTTTTAAAGTAATCATAGAATTTTTAAAAAACTTACATCAATAAGTTTTTGAAATTTTCATATAAGAAATAACTATTACGTTCAAAAGTTTTCTTAATATTTACAATTCTTAAAACATTGGAAAATTTTTATGCAAAGATTTTGTGTAAAAGAGTATTTGCATTCTTAGTATACGTGTTAATGCTTAACTAGCGGCACGAATATTGCACCTAACTAAATTTCGCGAGCTGTTTTAACAAATTAATTTTAACAGGAACAAGTTTTTACTTCAAAGAATGTTTTTTTTTTTTGCACAACTTTTACACAATAATTTACAGCTCGCAATGATGCATCCAATTAAAATTAACTTTTAATTTAAATGCGTTTTTATTACTTTAAAAGTGGGTGTGTTTGTTTGCTAAATTAATGACAGACGATAAAGGAAATTAAATAATTTCTGTTTTAAAAATAAAACGATCAAATATTTCACTTAAAAGTATAACATTTTACCTCTGTGTGAAAGAGTGAGTGTTAAAAGTACAACAATAGTAGTAGTGATGGATACTATTTTTAAACTAATTTTAAATTCTTTTCTGGAGTTTGTTGAACTCCCGTAGATTCATACAAAAAAGAATGACTACTAGAAAAGAATATGAGCCAATACGATGTTGTTAACATTTAAATAATAAAAATAAAAAAATAAAAACAACAAAACAGTTCATTGGCCTAAAGTTGAACTTAACATTTATTACACGCATACAAATGAAATAAATAAAAGAACCAACCATCCATCCATCCAGTTAGCCAACCTATACATCGTACCATCATAAACGAAAACACACTAACTATAATAATGTAACTCGTTCCATCACCAAAAAAAAAAAAAAAACTTTGTTTAAATATAATAATGGCCCATAAGACAATTTCAGTTTTAACAAAAGAAAAGTTCTTTTTTTTATCATTTTTTTTGGGCTAAGATTTAGTCAGTTTTATGAAATATATTTTAAGCGTGTTAGTAACTTGTCCATGCCGAATCTTATATACACTGCATCACATACAGTCCAATAATGACCTCTTTGTAGTCTGGCCTAAGTTTTAGAATTAATGCTGTGCGTCATTTTATTTTGAACACCATTCTTAATACTATTTTTATACCCTTCACACAGTGAACAAGTAACAGTGCTATATTCGGCCGTGCCGAATCTTATATACCCTTCACAACGTATATTCATGCAATAACAATTGTTTGTATCACCATTCATCCCATATAAAATACGTGCATACGTACACGTTAGAATAAATGTGGCATCGAATCTTAGCTGAGCCAAAAAAATTTTATTTTATTTTATTTAATATATTATTTATATTTTATTATTTTTTTTTATATTTTTTAAAATTTTTTTTTAAATTTTTTTAAAATTTTTTTTTTGTAGTTTTTTTTATTATTTTTTTCTTATTTTTAATATTTTTTTTTTGTAATTTTTTTTGTTTGGTATGTTTTTTACATGTATCTATGTATGTATGTTGTTGTTGTAATTGTGAAAAAAAACGAGGTGGTCGTGGTTTTTTGCTCATATCTCAGAAAGTTATGTGGCGATTGTGCTGAATTTCAATAGCGATTCATTCCTGGATATTTCCAAGAGATTGATACCATATACAGATCTGAGGAACATATAGTTGCTTCTAAAAGTTGATTTCAACCAACACACGGACAGACGGACAGACGGACAGACGGTCAGGGCTTAATCGACTCCTCTATTCATAAGCTTTCAGAAAATATATACTTTATGGGGTCGGAAATGAAAATTGTAGAAATTACAAACGGAATGACAAAGCTATATATACCCTTGTGCACCACAGGTGAAGGGTATAAAAAGGGTATATATAGGTTTGTCATTCCGTGTGAAATTTCTACAATTTTCATTTCCGACCCCATAAAGTATATATTTTCTGAAAGCTTATGAATAGGGAAGTCGATTTAGCTCTGTCAGTCTGTCCGTCTGACCGTCTGTCCGTGTGTATGTTGAAATCAACTTCTTGAAGCCCCCCGAAATCGCTTGGACCCGGGTGAGGTAATAAAATATCAGAAATATTCGGGAGTAGATCGGTATTGAAAATCAGAAATATCGGTACATAAACAACTGAGATATGAGCAAAAACCCACGACCACCTTGATTTTTTTTTTTCACAAAAACAACATTACAACAACAACATACATACATACGTATATTGGTTAAAGTAAACGTGGGATCGAATCCCAGCTGAGCTAAACAATTTTTTTTTAATTTTTTTATATTTTTTAAAAAAAATTTTTTTTTATTTATTTTTATTTAATATATTATTTATATTTTTATTATTTTTTTTTTAATTTTTTTTTATTTTTTTATGTTTTATATTTATTATTTATATTTTAATTATTTTTTTTTAATTATTTTTTTTAATTTTTTTAAAATTTTTTTTTTAAATTTTTTTTTATATATTTTTTTTTAACATACATACGTAAATTTATAATTTTACAATGGGATGTTTTTATATATGTATGTTTTTTATATGTATGTACGTATTTCATATGAGATCAATGGTGATACAAACAATTGATATTGCATGACTACACGTTGTGAAGGGTATATAAGATTCGGCACGGCCGAATATAGCGCTCTTACTTGTTAGTATTCTGCTCGTTATGCATATTGACGGTGTTGAAAAAAATATAACTGCGGTTTTAAATTTTTAGTGTTTATATAGTTTAATGTATTTTATAAGTCGAGTGTTTTCAATTGATACCCATATCGATGGGGTTAAGAAACAAATATTTGTCATCTTGTTTTTAGACACCACCTTGAATTTTGCATATTTTATCGCTTACTTTATTCTACTCATCAATCCCTTTCATTTGACTCCAGTAGAAAAGTGAGTAAATCCGCCAATTTGTTGCGGACGCCATTTTGTAGTCAAGCCCTTTTATTTGTTAACAGTGTTAAAGGTGTTGAAAGAAGTAAATTTGTACTTACTATATTTGACCAAAAGGTAAATTTTTTTTACACCATTTGGCAATGGCGGGCATCATTGATTTTAATTTTTTTTTTTTAATGCACTGTTTATTCCTAACAGGCCTGTTAAGTGATATTCATATTAAGCTTGTCTCGAAGCGAAAAACACTGTTTTTTGATTGTAGAATTGCCGAGGTAATTGTATTTTAGTGCTTATAGCTCAGCCAGCTACAAACGGAATAGCTAGAATTTTTTTGGAATAATTTGCGAGACTACGGCTTGTAATTTGGTATCAGCAAAGTGTCTAAAAATTATTCAGGAATTTAAGAAATTTGATATATATATATATATATTTGCTCAAGATATTTTTGTCTAGAACTTGGCTGATTACTTACCGATTTGTTTAAAACTTTCTGTGACTAGCTCTATATTATAGCTTTTATAGACACAAGGACAGATAAATTTCATTCAAATGACTTCCCCATTCTCAAGTTTTCAGGTATTTTTTTACTTTATTGTGCCGCAAATTTATCTTGTAGCGTTACAAGTGCAATGAAAAAGTGATCTGTATTCTTGGCACCACAGGTGAAGGATATAAAAATATGTATAAAAAGACTAGAAAGACCTAAATTGTTGATTAGAAAACCCTTCGTAGACAAATAAATGTAATGTCAGAAAAATTGGCATTTATAAAGGGATTTTGTTATTTTATGTTCATATTTAACGATTAATGTAATTCTTTTCCAAAAAATAACACAAAAATATAAAAAGTCTTTCTTTTACCTTGTGTTGTTTCTAAACAAATAGAATTAGAATGTTCGGTTAGGAGAAACGTTTATAAAAATACATGCATTCCATTTACTTTTGTTGCTTTATAGTTTGTTGTTTAAGTCTTTCGTTTGCTCGTTTCAAGTGTTGTTTGTTTGTATGTGTGCTGCTGTATGTGCTACTGCACTTTTGAAGAAGAGAAAGGCTTTCTCTTGCAATTTTCTTACAGAACTGGTCATACATGAAACACGATTCGCAACGAAAGTATGCAGTATCGTTGTTTATATATTCCATAATAATGTTACTGTTCTTAGTGTTGTTTTTGTTTCTGTTGTAACTGTTGCTCTACAACAACAGCCACAATATTTTCAACTGCAACAGAATGTCTAATAACGCGGAAATAGTGCATTGGAGTTCAAAAGAGTTTATTGAACTTTTCCTCTACTAAATACAAAGTGATAGTGTCGTTAAAGTACATTCTAAAAATGAATTAAGAAATCAAGCTTAAACCACTAAATTGTTCATACAAAATCTTAGTTTTTTTTTTAATTTTATTTTAAAATTTTCAAAATATATATTGCGGTTTCAAAGGATAATACGTTTTTCGGAAATAGATTTCCATTAAATTTGCCTAAATGTATTTCACATGGCATTTTGGTTGTCACAATTTGACATTGCTGTATTTTTAATCAAATAATAAACTAAAAAACAAAACTAACAAACAAAATTTGTATGATAATAGCAAGTTATTAACCATATTAGCATTCTGTTAAATATATCTTAAAGTGGTTTTTACCTCTGTTTTATGGAATATTTTTTAAGAATTTTGTAGCAAAAAGGAATAACTGCTTAAGTCGACATTAGCTAAAATTGATATAAGCACTCCATTGAAATATTGCAATTTAAAACTACTTTCAGGTTAATTTTCAACTTCTTTGAATAACTTTATAGGAATTTAAGGGTGAAAACTTCTTGCCCCTATTTCTTCAACCAACAATGTCATCCTCCTATAAATTAGAAGTAAGAGTGCTTTGTCGGTTAGTTACCGATTTATCCATATTTTTGTAAGAATATTTCTAGAGGCAATCGTACCTGTTGATTTAGATATGGTAAAAAACAAAGGAAATCGTGTTTGTTTGCTCATATCTCAGAAAGCGTTTTAGCGCTCGTTGTGGATTTCAATAGCGATTTATTCCCCAATATTTGCAAAAGATTGATGCCTCATACAGATCTGACTAACATGTGAGGGTTCCTAAGAGTTGACATAATTTAACACGCGGACAGATGGACAAATGTTATTGACTTCCCGAGTCATAAGCCTTCAGAAAATATATACTTTATGGTGTCCATCATCGTTATTGTAGAAATTGCAAACGAAATGACAAATGGCACGACAGGTGAAGAGTATAAAAATTAAATGCCTTCTGGTTATTCGATCATTTAAGAACGGCTCACTGATTTCGCTAATTTCATTTAAAATTTTTTCGTATAATCAAACTTAAGTTTTTACGGAAGTAGAAATTGGCCAGACTAACTTTTACGCCCACTTTTCTTAAATTATCTAAAATCAGAGAAATCAATCAGAAAATTTGTGAAATTTTTTTAAAAATCGGTGAAGCTCAAGAAGAAGAAAGTGCCATCTTCCATATAAAATCAACAGTTTTTGACGCATATCAAAAGTTCTGTAAAGTCCATATATTTGTGTGGGGTATTATTACAATAACTTAAATAGCTAAGCTTAAGGTGAGCTGGGCGTGGCACCTTCAACATAAATAAAATTAATTTTTAAGAGACATTTAAAAAACTTTTGCACCTCAAATCCTTAATCATTGTGTGTTTTATTTTTATCTCATTTGTCTTGTACCAACCAAAAAAATCGAAACGATCGGAGCAGAGGAATTCATACCCCCTTACAAAAAACTCATAATATTTTTTGTTTCAGAAATTAGAATTGTGAAAGTTTTACAAGAAATTTTTACAATTCATTCAAATAACTATATAGGACGAGTAAGGGGACGTAATTCCTTGCATACAAAGAAAATATATTAAATGACATATATGGAGAACTATTATTGTTATAGGCTGTAAATTCTGTGTAATTGGCTACGATATAAGTTTACTTTTTCGAGTGTAAACTAGATAGGATCAGATCAGGGGGCATTGTGACACCCTCACCAAAAACAATTGGCTGTTATTTGTGGAAAGCTGGAAATCTGTGTTGGGTTTAACTAAGTACGAGTTTCTTTTGAAAACAATTATCTAATTAGAACCAAACATGGTTGGATGGGTAGGGGGTTCTATAGTGATAACCTCATACGAATGCAATACTATTTATGAAAATTATTGCATAACAAACAAATGATGGCAGATACTTAATACTTAAATACATTTTCTTATAAAAAACTTCGTTGGTCCCAGCAAAGCAGTCCGGGGTTTGACTCAGAATTTGGTATCGAAATTGTTTAAACTATTTTTTTTATATTAGCAAATACCTTAAACATTAAAATATGTTTATACATATCACTCGTCGCAGTGTTAGGAATTTATCTGTAGATAATTTTTAACGAATGGAAAATACGATAATACTAATTTGCAGCGTGGGATTTTTAATGTTCTATGCTTATAGGTTCAAAAACTCTATAAATCTGCCACTTAGATTCCTGTACATGTGTATACAAAAACAAATTTTATGTATATATTTTTGATCGACTTAAATATTTCTTTTTTACAACGACATCAACCAAAAAATAAGTTGTAAATTAAGTTTTAGTTGCTCCATAATTAAGTGTGTGTATTCTGTTTCTATATGACGTTTATTTTAGCTGTAGCAAAAGTTCAATGCTCTTTTGTAAGTCATGCCAACAAAGAATGACAAAAGCTTTGTATTGCTGTCGTACGTTACTTTTTCTTTGCTCCGTTCTTCTATTGGGCCATATAATATTTGTTCTTCTTCTTCTTATTCTGTTTTGCCCCCTCACAGTTGTTGACGTTCTGAAGAACACAATAGCAACTCACTCAGTGGCTTGAAAGTTTAACAAGCAAACAACAACTTATTAATGGGCAAACGTACATTTAAGAGATCCAGAAAGAACGTAAACAAAATATTCGTAGAACTTTCACCAATTGGTTTTGCTTTCGAAGATTTTTTTTGCTTTGCTTTTGTTTCGAGTAAGTACAAACAACAACAATAACAACAACAACATACTTACATGATTTTTGTTTAACATTAATTTGTTGTTTGTACATATTTGTTGGCCAGAACTCTATACGTTTAATTTCCTTCTTGCTCTTCCAAGTTTGTTTATTAAGTTGCCTTAACATATTAACTTGTGCGAACAATAATTTGAATACTATTAGTGAACAGTAAGTATATTGATAACGGAAATACTTAATATGGTTAATTTAATTAATCAAAAATAGTACATTTTCCTAACTAGACATTTGGTGGTAGAAGGTGTGTAACATCGTAATGTCAAGTTCATAACTTTAATGTAAAATTGATAAGTAAATAATATCCGAGTAAATTAAATACTGACTCGAAAATTTTACGATTTTAATTATTAGATCTTTTCAAATAACCTTAACTATTTAACTGACGTAATGCAAAATTTATTTATTTTCGTTGTTACAGTCATTGCAAACTTAAGTAATTGGAAATTCCTTTTTACCAGTGTAAATGAAATTCTGAAACAAAACTTCTCAACCCACACTGGGGTACGTTCGCATCTGAAGAGGAAAAACTAAGCAAACGCAAATCAACAAAACAATAAAAAGTCTTCATAAGCCAGGCCAAGTTCTAAGCCGAGTCAATGTTTAAGCCGACCAGGCAAGAGAACCATAATACAGACATACATACACACATGTAAACAAAAAAACATAAATCCATACGAGAATACTCGTTTCAAGTATTTGGTTGGTTTTTTTATTTTTTATTTCGTTTTGTTGGAATAGCGGTAAATTTGCGGTACTTTTCATTTTCATTGCAACTCAGAGCGAGTGTTTAGCCTAGATTTAAGCTAAAGTTCGATGAACTTACGACAAAGTAATCGAAGTTGGCAGTTGTTATTGCTGTTGTCGTTCTTGGCAGAAAAAAAATAATGAGTAAGAAGAAATTCAATGGAAAAAGAGAAACAAAATATGCAGTTATGTTGTTGTGTGAGTGTTGACAAGAAAGAGTGTTTTGTTTCGTCTTGTTGACTCTTTGATTGTTTCGTATATTCTTTTTCTTTTTTTTAAAAAACAAACAAACAATCATTAAAAAAACAAAAAGAACAATCACATAAAAATCGTGCCTGTTTCTTAAGTCTTTTGTTTGTGAACACGTAAATCATTTATTTGTTACACGGTTATATTTAGCACTTATTTTTTACGCAAAAATCAATATCAAAGCAATTAAGAGCAAAACAAACAGTAAAAAACAAAACTAAAATAATTTAATTAATTCGCAAACTTATTAGGTGTTGCACAGTAAAATTAAAAATGATGAAAACAGCTTCCAGCTGTAGTCATCGAAAACATATAAGTGTATATGTGAGTACGAGCGTAACTAATAAAATCTCCAAGAATTTTATTAATACGCCGTATGAATTGTTTGAACTTCCTCATACCAAGTGATGATTATTGGAAATCAGACCAATGGCCTGCAATCACCTTAGAAACTGAGGAGCAAACATCATGTAAAAATTATACACGAGTATAATAACAAAAATGAAAAACCTGCTTTTGGTTTCTGTAAAAAACATGAAGAAAAATGCATAAGCGAACCAGTAGTAAAAGAAGAAATGCGACAGCGGCGCAACAGACTTTGCGGTTGTTGTCTGTATATGTGTGTGTGTGTGTGTTTATCTCTAAGATGCAGTTTTGTTTTTGCACAAAAAGCCAATGACCGCAAGTAACTTACATTTGAAAATAGTGTGAAAACTCTTGAAAGCATAAACAAGTCCATGACTGACTAACTGACTGACTGACAAAATGAGTTGAGCAGAGTATGCTTTGACTAATTCAAAAGACTGGCGGACTGTAAACTAACATACCACAAGACGTTGAGACAAATATTTAGTAAAACAATTGTTTAATCTATTGAATACTTTAGTTTATTAGAATTAATCTTTTTCTCTCTCTCTCTCTCTCTCTCTCTCTCTCTCTCTCTCTATGTGGTACTAAATGCCTCACTCTACTCAGCTGTATTAGTTAAAGTAGCTAACTGACGAACAGTCTGTTTGATGTTTGCTTCTTGGAAAATAAAAGAGAAAGGTTGAGGAATACTTACTTGCTTATTTTTATTTACAATATAAATATTTTTTTTTTCAAATTTAATAGACAATAAATTATCACAAAAAGTGTTTGCAAATAAGGAGGCACCTTCTTCTCATACAAAAATATGTCCTTGTTTATGTCATTTGGAAGTCATTTTGTCTAATGGCAATCCCCACACAATTTTCATATTCTAAAAATATCATTTACTAGAGGTATTCACAATGTATGCTATTATGTCATATTGTCATAATTTCTTAATTATTCAGATTTTCAAAAAGGTTTAACAAATTTACCATGGGCACCAACAATATATTTAATCCAATTAAAAGTAAAAAAAAATATATAATATTATGATGGCGTACATTGTGAATATCCTAATTGATTAATTGGAACATAAACAAATGTTAATTAGATGTTTTTTTATATAAAATTTTATTGAAATGGAAAAGAATTTACAAATAAGTTATTTAGACATAAAACCTAATTGAAAACAATAAAAGGTGTGATGTGTTTGCTGTAGTCGTTTTGGCAATCATTTTTCTCATGATTATCAAAAACTTGAAATGCATCACAAAAATCGTTTCGAAGTCGTTCTGAAAACGATCGTTTTTCATCACACGCATACTTATTGACTTTGACCCTAAGTTTTAATAATTCTTTAGAATAATTGTTCGAACCGCACATGGGAGTATATAATTAAAAGTAGCACTTTATCTATAGTTTCATCAACAATAAATTAAAAGTGATGATAATAGTAGCCAATGTTTGAAATTCGATTGTAATTTTTTAACTTTAAATTATTCTCAAAGGTGTGACATTGAAGAAAGTGTTCGATTTCCAATAATTCCAGTGAAACTTCAAAGCAAAAAAAAATTTATTCACATGATTTGTATACTGAAGTTTTTTCTATTACTTTTTCTAGATTCCCTTCAAAATGTAAAAGGTCCGCCAAATTACTTTTTTTTTTTTGAAAATGCTATAAAAAAAAGTTTAGCTTCGGCTGTGTGGCACGTAGCGCCGTCCTGTTGAAACTAAATGTTGCCAAATTCCTCCTCTTGAATTTTTGTGAACAAAAACTCGTTCCACATAGCCCGATAACGATCGCGACTGACTACGGTCACTCCTTGCTCATTTTTGAAGAAAAAATGGTCCAATTATGACTCTAGACCAAAATCCGCACCAAACAGTGACTCGTTTTGGGTGTATCGGCGTTTTCTGTGCGCCAAATGCGAAAATTTTGGTTGTTTACATACCCGCCAAGATCAAAATGAGCTTCATCTGAAAAGATGATTTTTTTTTTGGCAAAATCGGCCAAAGTAATGTCGCAATATTTCCCAGCGTTGTTCAAGCGTATACACAACCATATTCGCTCAGCGGAAGAATCAAACTAATTATCTGTCAAATCAGACATGAGCTAAATAAGCACTAGTTGAAAATAAGCACTAGTTGAAAAACAAAACGTTACATGGCGGACCCTTTAAATAAATAAGAACTATTTGAATTCTTTTTTTTTTTCGCTGGTCATTCGGTTCACGTTAGTGCTTGCAAAGTACTGAGTAATTGGGTACTGAGTATCAAGTAATTGCCATTTTTGCGTGTATTCAATACTTTAAGAGCTGCATTTAACATTAAAAAATGCGATCCCATAGGTATATTGTCTGTATGCAAGCTTACAAAATCAAAGTAGTATTTATTTAAGGGCTTATTAAATTAAAATTGTAGTTTTTTATTATTAGAAAACTTTACTTAAACATATATAGTTTCTAACTTGCTTCTTAATTTGAAAATTCCGTTAAGATGGGTATCGAGTACACAATTTAAAAGTATTAAAAGTTATAAAAAGTATAATAATTTGCCAGCACTAGTTTACATTAACGTTAAATTCCTCAACTCTATATAAAGCGATTGGATAAATAAATTAAACAATTTTTTTATTAGCAGTGTGATTGACATTTAAAATGTATTTCTTAAATAATAAATAGCGTTTTATTACTTGTCGAAGTACACTTAATTCTGATTTTAAAAGGAGGTTGTGTATATTATACTCTGCCGATCAAAACTAGCCTTACAACCATCTTAAAAATATGTTGATCGATTTACAATAATTTTTTTTAACGTTCATAACACATTCATAAAAAAAATGGTGGAATAAAATCTGCAACAAATAGGATTCATGTAAATGAAAGTCACTAGCAATTGTTAGAATTGGTCTCAGTAAAATATTTTTAAGAGGGCGCCCCGTTGGATTAGTTAGTAGAGTGTCAGTTTTACAGTCTGGAGGTTGTTGTTTCGATTCCCGTCACAGGCTCTTAGTCTATTTCACTACAACGGAGGGTGGTTTTTTTTTTAACTCTGCTTAGTAGTTAATAAAACTCAGAATATAAATTGTACTTGCATGGTAATAAAATCAAAAAAAATAATAAATTAAATAATTAAAATAACTTCAGGATTAAAAATTTCAATGTTTTGTTAATCGGATAAAAATATTGACACCTCCATACTCCTAAAGTACACCATATACCGAATATTTTACTTTGTTGTTGTTGTTGTTATATTGTTGCTTCTATTAAAATTGGTTGTTTGGCTGACTGGCTGGTAGTAGCTTTGCCTGATATTGGCAATAGTATTAACTGATGTACTTATAAATGGCTTGTTGTTTGTTATATTTGTTGTTGTTTTTAAGAGTTTTTGCTACAGTATTGTGGGTTTCGCGCATGCACAAAAGTATGCCAATGAACTTGAGCGGCCGAGTGAACGATGTATGTAAACATTTTTTCATTTTACAGTTTTTGCAAACTTTGTGATCATGTTTTTTTTTTGTCTTTTACTTCTTTCTGGATGTGTGCTGTTTTTTGTTTGCTGTTGCTGTTGCTGCTGTTGTTGTTGATTCTTGTTTTGCAAACATTCTTCCCATTGATATCTACGAGTATAATTTATGCAAAATTACGAATAGTTTTAAATGTTCTCCACAAAATGTTGGTGGTAAATGAGAGAGCCAAGAACATAAATCGAAATGGGAAGAATCTAGAAAAACTAAAGAGTTTATAAACTTTTGCGTTCATAAGAAAAAGCATTAAATATTTTTCAGTTTTTTTTTAATAATCTAAATGTTTTAACTATTGCCTTTAATTGGTACTAAGTATACACTTGTAGAATTTTTGTTTAATAAGTTTTCAAATACTAATGGAAGACAGTGTTAGTAGGTTCAGGTACGCTTTGAATATTTCTAAATTTAAATGCCATTTAAATAGATTCGTTAAAAAAATATAGACATAATTTCCAGAAGTATTTCAAGTGAAGAATTGCAATGATGCTTGATAACTTTTCACATACATATGTACCCAAGAATTCAAAATATGAATCCTGGTAAACTTTTAACAAAATACAGGATTATTAAAAAACCTATTTGCAGTGTTAAAATTCTACAGTCAAACTTCATATGAGTTTCTGATTCAATTTATGTAAATGGCTTAAATATTTGTTTCTTTATTTTTTTTTTTGGCAAAAATAACGAAACTATTTTCTTATTGTTAATCTTCTATTGTTTGTTAAAGTTGGAGTTATAGTTCTGCCATAAAAAATGATTGGGATTTCATGACCTCAATCTTTAGCAAAGATTTGCTGTCGGTTTGTGTTTTAGCAATTGCAATTATATAGATTTCAATTAGTTTTAAGTTCAAGCAATATAATTTGATTTTCAATATCGACCATTTGACCAAACCAAACCAAATCAATAAAATACAATTATGATGCTCTTTTGTTGTTCTTTATGGTCGGACAACAATTTTTTCTTATTTTATATATACATTAGAGCGTTCCACTTTATAAGCAGGAACAAATGCGACATACACCTCCGCCTAAAAAGTATTCCTATTTACAAGTCAGTTTAGAGAAATTTTTTTGCTAACTTAGAATTGCCCATTTATATGTATATTGCCTTATGTCTTCTGCATTTGCAGTCATATTTTTAAGTGTGATATATCGATGTTTATGTCGTCTCGAGGTAATGAATGCGTTGCTTAAAAGGCAATTGACCTCAAGAATCTTGTTATAGTATTAATTCACTAGATCTAATTTTCTACCACGATTATGTCAAGAAATAAAGAAAGTATAACGATATCTTTGTAAGAATTATTTGCATCCGTGTTTGTTGCAAAATGTAGGTGCTGGCTTTTTGCATTTTTCTAGAGATCTTATTGTTGCTACCTCTAGTCTCGAACATATCGATATATATCACTTAAGTAGCAGACTGTAAATACTGAAGACGAAACATGTTAAGAGGCGACCCTCACTTTTTGCAAACAATTTTTTTTTTGTTAAATATTTGAAGGTGTACGGTCTAATCTATATGGTTACATACAGACATATTTTTTCCCGAAGACATTAGATATTGTGTAAGGCAAAGAATTTCATTTGAACTTTTTTGATTATTCTTAGACAATGCACTCTGTCTAATACTAGTTACTTGATTTAAAAAGTTGCCAACTGCAGCTTGAAAGTAGCAAAAAAGTTAGCAGAGAGATAGAGAAATAGAGTGAGTGTGAGAGAGACAGTCAATGTAGAGACATGGCAATATCTATTTTCATTGACCTATTTTTAGTGTATTTACCCCGGAAGTTATAATGTTGCACATGCGCAGCCAACTCTATCTAACAAACGAGCAGTTACTGCAAAATAATGCATCCATCAAGCCACAAATAGATTTGTTGCACTAAAACACAATCTCTTTTAGTTAGTTGTTCTATTCTTTGTAATTTGGTAAAATGAAAAATAACAAACGAGAGAGACTGGCTCAGTCAGCAAGTAAAGTATATCTTTGATTTATGAAACGTGAAAAAATAAAAAAAAATAAAAAAATAAAAAAATTTCTGGATGGTAATTGTGCATGCAACAAACGTTAGAAACCTATAAAATAATAGAACGGGAATACTTACACGACTTTGTTCACATACATACATTCATACCTGCATACTTAACTAAGTAGATACGAGTTTTGTTCACACTTACTCAGTCGGTCATTTTGCTTACTAGTCAGCCATGCAGTTGACCAGCCAGTCATTCATTCTGTTAAGCCATTCATTCCTAGTTTAATATAGACATACAGACAATAATGGTGGTCGCTTGTTGGTTGTATTGCATTTGAAGATCTAACGGTTTATTTTATATTTGATTATTGTCATCGTAGTTTTTTGTTATTGTTGTTGTTATTGTTTTTGTTGGTGTCGCTGTTATAGTACGCCTTCTATGTACAAACATAAGTTTGTTTGATGTTTTTTTTTTGTTTTTTTTTATTACAATTTGATTTTGTGTTTGGAATTTTATTTGTTGCCTCTTTTTAAGTTGCCAGTTGGTAACACATGTATGGATGTACACATACACACATTACTGTATTTGCACATGCAACATAACGGTAAAATCATAGCTCAGTCACTAAACAACTACTTCTAAATTTCCCCTCACACCGGCAACATTTTTTAATGCAGCCTTATTACATTTCTTACTACGTTTTTCGTGCTTTTTACATTATAGTAACACAAAACACTATAGCGATAGAGAAAGCAACATTTCTAATTATTTCCAAGAAATTTTCAAAACAGTGACTAAGCTAAGAATGTTTTTTTTTTACTGTTTTGTTATTGTTGTTTAAGTACATAGTTCAATGTTATTTTGACATGTGTCAAACAATTGGTCGGCTTTTATTCAAAATATATGAACAAAGTGAGAGTCTGCGGTAATTCAGCAAAAAGTAAATGATTTGGCAGTTTCGATAAGTACTTGGGTTACTAACTTCCCTACTAAAACATTCTAGAATTATTTCCCTTTCATAGTCAAGAGTGACTGACATGTTACGCCTCTGCCTGTTTCGAATTAAGGAGCTTGTATCTGTGGCAGTTTTAACTGAATTTATTGCAACTCTTAATTTTTTCTACTTCTATTTCTTCTTTTATCTTGCAAACATTTTTTTTTATTTCTTTTAAAATTTGTTCATAGATGCAATTTTTTAAAAAGTGGGTGAATGTACAGTAATGTTAAACGTAGTGTTGCATTGCATTAATAAAACTAACGATGATTACACATATAAAAAATAGGCGGACAGGGCAATAGACAGACAAACAGACACATAGATACTTATAGACATCGTTAGTTGCAGTTTTCAATTTTATAAATGTTCCTTTAGCGTAATAAAACAATTGCATGTAAAAACACGTTCATATAGATTTAGATACTTTGTGTTATGATATTTTGCATTATGAAATTGTTCAGGTTATTGAAATTCTAATACTGTATTTGAATGATTTTTGTTTTTTTTTAATAAAAAAAAATAACACAAGTAAGAATGCAATATTCGGCCGTGTCGAATCTAAGAAATACCCTTCACCATAACGTACATAGGCATAATGCCCACATCGTAGCGTAGCTTGGATTTCATATTCAGTGTTATGCTCCATTTTGCTTTATATATCCAACGCCATCTTTAAATTTGAATTTTTACATAGTTAACTGTGTTCTACTATCATTTAATACAAATACTGATGGGGTTAATAAGAAATGTTTACACCATTTTGTTTTTAACGCTATCTTGGACTTTACACTTTTTCAAAGTTTATTACATCGAAGCCGTTTCATTTGATACCAATATTGCTAGAGTTGTAGAGAGCAAAGTCGTAATTACTATATTTGATCCGTATATCTGCAATTTTATGTAGGACACCATCTTGGGCTTAAACTTTTTTATAGTTTAGTGTATTCTACTGGTCAAGCCCTTTCATTTAATACTTATATTGAGGGGTGTGATTTTCGAATATTTCAAAAAATTTATACTAAATACAGATCTGGGCATACGGACAGACTTAAATCGTCTCCCCTATTTATTAGCTTTCACATTTCAGATATTTTGTGGGGTCGTCAATGAATACTGTAGAAATTACAAACGGAATAACAAAACTATATATTTAAGTACATATGTATGTATACACACAGGTGAATATTATAAAAGTAAATATATTTTGAATGCATTTCCTCACATGCATACGTATCTACTATCGTGCCGGAAACATATTTAGCAGTACATTGAATATAAAGTATTTTTCCAAGACAATTTCAATAAATTTATTTTTTTTTCACCGTTTGTAGGGTTTGACTTTTTTTGAAAATGCTATAAAAAAAAACTACTGAATATTTTCTGTGTGGCACGTAGCACCGTCCTGTTGAAACCAAATGTTGCCAATATCCTCTTCTTCAATTTTTGTGAACAAAAATTCGTTCAACATGGCCCGATAACGATCGCCATTGACTGTAACGGCCACTCCTTGCTAATGGCCCAATTATGCCTCTAGACCAAAATCCGCACCAAACAGTGACTCGTTTTGGGTGTATCGGCTTTTCAATGTATGCGTGCGGGTTTTCGACAATTTTGCTTGTTTACATACCCGCAAGATCAAAATGAGAAAAAGAAAAGAAAGATGTTTTTTTTTTTTGGCAAAATCGGCATCTTCTGTAAGTCGATCGCAGACCCACTTTCCCAGCGTTGTTCAAGCGTATACACAACCATATTCGCTCAGCGGAAGAATCAAACTAATTATCTGTCAAATCAGACATGAGCTAAGTGTTACCATTCACGAAATAAGAACTAGTTGAAAACAAAACGTTAGATGGCGGACCCTTTATCTTCGCTATATGAAGTCGGATTTAGAATGTGATGTGAGGATTTTTTTCTTTTCGAGATGACCAAAATTGTGTTACTCTTAAGTTTGTAAGAAAAGAAAAAGATGAAAAAATTTTGCAAAATTTTAATAATTTTTTTCGAGTTGTAAATTTATAATATTAGGGTCGTTCCCTAGGATGGTAAAAATTGAGATCTGGTGGGCAGATTTAAGACCGGGATAACTGGGGGCAATAACCTTTGGAACAAAAAATATATCACAATTTTATATTCTACTCAAAGAACTGTATACGGTGAACCCCACGTTCGGCAGAGACGAAAATGTTTGAAATTGGCATTATTGAGGTCAATTGGCAAATATAATCTTCTTATTCCAAGGTGTACAAAAACAAATAAATAAATAAATAAATAAATATATGTACATACATATATGTATATAAATGTATTATATGAAAAGCTGTTTCAAGTTAGTTAATAAATATTTTTTTAAGCTTTCAGGTAATTTGTTAAACTCTCGACTACCTATATATTCGTGTCCTATCTACTCAAAGCAATAGCTAAATTCCTATCATTTATTCTATTACTTGAATGCCGATTTCTTAAAAGGCACAAGGTGTGATGTCCAATATTATGAATACATTCGAAAACATATATCAAAAGTTGACACTCATATAAAGCATGAATTGCCAAAATCGAATTAAATACATTATGCAACGCCATAGTAGAGTACATTGGTGAAAGATTTGACTTTAGGGCTTTACTCTGGAACCTTCGGAGAGATCTTAATTAAAAACTATTTTTGTATCCATATAAAAAAGCTAAATAGTTAAAATTACTTTGTATCAGTGAGTTGTAGATTAATAATTTTGTCTCATGTCGGGACTTATACATTTTATACTTTTGAACTTATACAAACGGCCAATAGTTTGTGCTGTTTTCGTTTTAAGGTGACGAATGTGTATTATTTATGTCAGATTACTTTGCAAAAATACTCCTAGATATTTTACAGAATTTACTTTAAATATTTCCTCTCTATGGACAATCACACTAAAATCATTTACGCCTTTTTTTATTAGGTTTAAATCTTATAACCTTAGTTTTGCCAAAGTGTCATTTGCAACCCCATAAAGTTTATATTTTTTGAAAGCTTATGAACAGGGAAGTCTAAATATTAAGCTCTGTCAGTGTATCCGTCTGACCGTCTGTACGTGTGTATGTTGAAATCAACTTTTTGAAGCCCCCCGACATCGCCTGGACCCGCGTGAAGTATTAAAATATTAGAAATAATCGGGAGAAGATCGGAATTGAAAATCAGAAAACTCGCTACATAAACAACTGAGATATTCGGAAAGATCACAACACCACGTTTTTTTTCACAACAACATACATACATACAAACGTGGTATACTAGAGTAAACGTGGCATCGAATCCCAGCTGAGCCCAAAAAAAAGTTATTTTAGTTATTTTTTTTTATTTTATATACAGTGGTTTCCCGATTTAGCGAACAATTGATTGTCAGCCCTGTTCGTTAAATTGAAAAATTCGTTAAATTCAGTACTTAAAAAAATATTTATTCATGCAATAACAAATCAAAAGAACAATTCATATTATATCGTATTACAAGTAAATGGATTTTCTAAAAATTGTTTTTCATTATTGGAAACCCTCTATCTCTCATTGCAATTCGGTGTTTTTCTATCAAAATTAGTTTCCTTCATATTACTCAACAGCTTTGGCTATTTATACATTGTAGATTTGGCTAAACCATATTTAATTGCTAATCCACTAACACTCTTTCCATTTGTATATTCATATACAATTTTTGATTTTTCTTTTAACGTTAAACGTTTTCTTTTACCCATTTTTTAATGTTCAAAAGTTTATAAATTTACAACACAAGTTCACAACACGTAGTAACCAAACTAGTAAATAAAAGAACAAAAAAATGCTATTTATAAAAAAAATCAAACTGATTTTTAACGATTTGTTTATCAAGACTACAACTGTTTGCCTGACTACTCCATCTATGTATTAAAATAAGTTGTACGAATTTTTTGTATATTATTTTTATTTGTTCGTTACATCGAGTACCAAATTGGATTTTATTTCGTTATACACAGTACCTAAGGTAAAACTTATGCCTGTTCGTTAAATCCCGAAGTCGCTAAATCGAGAGTTCATTAAATCGGGAAACCACTGTATTATTTATATTTCTATTATTTTTTTCTTAATTTTTCTTTTTTCTTAATTCTTAATTTTTTTTTTATTATTTTTTAATATTTATTTTTATTTTTTATTTAATACTAGAAAAGCCCGGCGCTCGTTGCTACGCCCCTTAATGAATCAAAATGCATTCCGAATTTTAATTAAATATCAAGTGCAAAAACCTAAAAATTATAATTTTTTTGTATGGGCGTGGCACTGCCCACTTTTCTAATCACGAATATGTGCGCAAAGTTTCAGAAGAATCGGTCCAGTGCAAGTACCTCAAAATTATAATTTTTTATGGGCGTGGCCCTGTCCACTTTTCTAATCACGAAATTGTAAAGTCATAACAGCTTAATATGTGTGCAAAGTTTCAGAAGAATCGGTCCAGCGCAAGTACCTCAAAATTATAATTTTTTTATGGGCGTGGCCTTGTCCACTTTTCTAATCACGAAATTGTAAAGTCATAACAGCTTAATATGTGTGCAAAGTTTCAGAAAAATCGGTCAAGTGCAAGTAGCTAAAAATGATAACTAATTTTTTATGGGCGTGGCCCCGCCCACTTTTTGTCACCCATAAACACTCCCTGGAATGTGTACAACAACTTGCCAAAGTTTGAGTCCGATCGGTTTTACAGTTTCGGAGTCTATAGCTAACACACACACACACACACACAGAGTTTCACTTTTATATATATAGATATAGATAGATATTATTTAGATTTTTATTTTTAAAATTTTTTTTTGTTGTTAATTTTTTTTTTATTTTTTAATTTTTTTGTTATTTTTTAATTTTTTTTTAAACATACATACGTAAATAATAATTATAATTTATAATTTTACAATGGGATATTTTTTATATGAATTTTTTTTATATGTGTTTCATATGAGATGAATGGTGATGCAAACTATTGTAATTGCATGACTACACGTTGTGAAGGGTATATAAGATTCGGCAAGGCCGAATATAGCACTCTAACTTGTTTTATTTTTTTTGAATTTTTATTTAACAAATAATTATAAACTTATATTTTCGAACTTTTTATTTAAATTTGTAAATTATTTTTTTCTGGCTTCAGTTCATTTTTTTGATATTAAACTTTTAAACAAATTTTGAAATTACGAAAAATTTGGATCATCATGAAAATAAGAATAATTTTTTTATATTCTTTAAAGTGTACTATTTATTTTAAAAATGTTTTAGAATGTTTATTATTAAAAAAGTTACTTTAGCCAGAATAAGAAAATTTACAATAAATTTATTTATTAGTTTTTAATGTTGCCACTTGGATATCATCCAGTAATACATTTGTGTTATGTGTATTTGGTGATACTCGTAATATTTTTATATTTTTTATCTTTTCGTAATCTCGACTTCTGCCTTGTGACTGACTGGCAAAATAAATTTAGTCAAATTCGGTCGATAAGATATTAAGTTTATCTACTATAGTTTAACACCTTCCTTTCGTTATGGATACATAGATGCATGAAATTATCAATTATTGTAGTAAGAACATGGTTAGAAAGCCTATGTAGCAAATTAATATTATTATTTTAAAAGTGATTTTTGTTTTCATTCAGGTTTGAGTTAATACTTTTAATTTTGTTTTACTTATATTTATATCTTAAAAATTAAATAAATTAAAGTTTTTTTTTTTTGAAGTCAGTTCTTCTGCAGTCTTTACTTTTCAATCTCAATCATCATTATTGTTAAATCGTATAATAATTATTGTATTCGGCTTTTGTGTGCAGCAAGTGGCGAATTTTCTAATTGCATTTCTTTATTCTTTTAAACTGTAACGATGCAAGTATTAATACAATTAAACAAAATGAAAGTTTTATTCGTTTTCTATATAAAATTTTCATTAATTGTCTTAAGCGAGTTTATTGAACGTTAATATTAAAAGCGAAAAAACTATTTATGTATGCATGTCTGTGTGTTTGTGCACAAAAAAAAAAGTAGTAGTAATCTATTGGATTGTTGTAAGTTTTTTTTTATATTTTTTTTTAAGAAAAACAAAAGCAAGACATCCAGTAAAGTGAAATATTGTAAATTTGTATGTGTATTCTTCAACAACAACAACAAGTATACTATCAATTACATCTTAACATAATTTTTAAATGGCCAAAAGGGTAAGTGACTCAATAAAAACAAACATTTTAAATAGAAATTTGTATTTCATAGAAACTCCACAAGTTGTTGTGATAACTTGTCAGTGTATTGATTTAACTATGGTTTAACATAATAATTGAAAAGTTCTGTTTCTTGGTACTAAAATAGTGTTTTAATTTTTTTGTGTGTGGCTCTGTTTCTATGTGTGTTGGCTGTGTTAGTGCGTGTGTGTTTGATATAAAAAAAAACATCAACATGGTCAACGACCTTAAAGCTGTTAAAGTTTTCTTACAAAAAAAAAAAAAATAGAATACAACAACTAAAGCAGCCAAAAAGAAGTGCTCATTATCAAAAAACTGTTTTTTGAAGAGCGTAAGTGTGTATTTTTAAGCCATATTCTATTTGTTTTGTATTTTTGTTTGGCGGAGGGAGGGGTGTGGAACTTATATGGAAGTTTATGTTATTTTGGGCACCGGCCGGTAAAAGTGAAATTTTTTATTTGTAGAGGAAAGAGAAGAAGAGTAAATTATGAGCACAAATTTTTTCCAAGAGCATGTCATTGAACTTAATAATTAATTCTAAGCTGTGCTTTGTATTTATGTAATTTATTTAATAGTTAAAAAAAAAGAAACACCAAAACTCCCATTCCCTTCACCAATTATATTCAAACATGAGCCACCGCTATCCAACAACAAATACGTATAAATTTTACTTTGAATTTCTATTTTATTTCTTTCTTTTTTGATTTTTGTTGTTTTTGGTTAGAAGTACTTTTACGAGGTTTCCTCTTTTTGGAAGTCAAGCACCTTTTAGGTCGTTGACCGTTTGCTGATAGACTGAGATTCATTTGTTCAAAAAAAGAAATAATGATTATTTTAACACAATGAAAAATAAAACTATTTGTGTTGTAAAATAATAAATTACACTTTAGTTTTTTTATTAAATCACAACAAATACAATTTGAATGTAGTTCTCTTTAAATCATTTTGTAATGGTAAATACAATGGTTACATGTGCGTGCTTTTATATTGCATAATTTTACTATTTTACTCCTGTTGCAAAATATAAATGTTAAGAATAGCTTCGGATGCTTTTTACTGTCTCATATGATTTCATATTTATAACCTTAACCTGTGGTGCCTAGGGAATACATAAATAGCTTTGTCATTCCATTTGTAATTGCTGCAGTATTAATTTCCGAACCCATAAAATCTATATTTTTGTAAAGCGTGTGATAAGCGGAGTCAATAGAGCAGTGTTCGTTTGTCTGCGTATTGGTTGCAATCATATTTTGGTAGCCACCACATGTTTCCCAGATCTATATGTGATATCAATCTCCTGAAAATTCTCCAAAATGAATCGCTTTTAAGATTTAGCACAATCGCCCCATAAATTCTTAAGATCGGAGCAAATAAACAGGACTGCCTCTGTTTTTTCACATATTTTTATAACAAAAATTAAAATTTTTCAACCCTAGGAAAATTTTTAGATAAGTTCGTTACTGTTAATAGATTTTATATGGATCTTGACATTTTCGTACAAAAATCGGTATAATTCCGTTTCTAATCGGAAAAGTTATAGGAAAAAAATATTTAAAGAAATATATATATTTTTAAAATATAACAAGTTTCTGAAACTTTCAAATAGTTTTGGACACCTAGTGACATTAAAGTGCAAGTAGTATGCTCGGAAATTACTCATGAGAAAAACTAACGAACATGTTTGAAAATAACCGAGATATAAGCAGCAAAATACAACCTCTGTGTTTTCTCCTAAATTCAAAAAACGAAAATTGATTTTTCCAGTTTCTAGACAACCGAGAGAGTCAACATGGGTATCAAGTGACTGGGGTTGACTGCAACCTATAAAAGAGTAACTTGACTGGCTGAATGTTTCATTGTTGCACAGCACAAACAGAAAAAGGGACGTGGAATTTCGACGGGGTAGGATTCTCTTCTAAAGTTTAGATTCACTAACAATGGATTTTTGTAAACTCTTACTTGAAAACAAGTAAAATTATCTTAGAAAAGTATTGTAATACAGTAAAAAATTAAGCTTACAGGTGTCTGGCACATTTTTGAATTTCCAACACCTAAAGGCTATATATTTTATATTTGAACTATATATTTGGAACTTTTTGGGTACCCTATGTAACTTCCAAACACATAAATATAGGAAAAAATTAAAACGGTTCTAGTTAATCCGCAAAAATAAATATTTAACTGGATTTTGCCGCTTTTTAAAATTTGCTGCATAAATGTTAAAAATTTTTCCTCTTTTTGGTACTTTAAAAAAGTTTGTAGTTTTATTAAATATCGCCTAATAAATAATTATTATCGCCTAATAAATAGAATAAGGACAATTATTCTATTCTTTATTACCAAAGAAGGCAAAATATGTATAATTCCTAATTATAGAGTCAATTTGCATAACATTTGTGTAGGGATTTATTTTACCCGACACAAAAAATTACGTAAAAAACTCGGGAAAACTGTTTGGTACTTTTTTTAACATTTTTAATTTTTATGCAAAAAAGAGTATATTTATTGACATTTATTCATGTCAATTAAAATATTTCATTGTTAAATAGGTGTTTATTTATTTATTTATTTATTTTATTTGTCAATTCCTATACAACAAGATTTAATCTTATATTTAAAGTATAGGAAAGTAGTTTTTATAAATTAAATTTAGGGATTACACATTAATACAATTACATACACTTAGTTATAAAAAAATAAATAAATAAATAAATAGCTATAAAAAATGTTTAAAGCTATTTGCGTTGCTATTGAGTTGTTGAGTTTGGGGAAGAATATTCCAAAGACGCGCCGCGTGTATAAAGAAGTGCCATTCAGATACAAGAAGACGGTGTAAAGGAATTATAATCCTTTTCCCTCTAAGCGATCTGGCAAGCCTTATCTTGTCTATAAGATATTGAGGAGCTTTTGAATAAATAATCTTATGCAAAAATAATAGAACGCGTATGTTAAGAAGATTGTCAAAGGAAACACCGTAAAGTTGAGCGGAAAAATTTGAAGCATGGTCATATCTTCTCAAGCCATACACATATCTAATTATGTTTTTATATAAAGCGTTTAATTTCCTTTTACTAATTGAGTCGCAGCTTGCAAAAAGCTTCCTTATCCCTATGGGAGTAAAATATTGTGTCGGCCAAAGGCACCTTAGCTTAATGTAAATTTGGCCTACGAGTGTATTAACATGGTTTGTCCAAGTAAGTGTATTATTAAACACTATTCCAAGGTTTTTTGCAACATTAACGATGTTGTTTAAACATTTTAAACTTGGAATTCGTACGTGTGGATTTTTAGAGTATTGTTCCAAGTTGAACTTGAAAAAGTAAGTGGTGAACCAAAAAGAAGGTACCTTTTCGGATTTAACATTTATGAAGAAAGAATTTAAAAATTGTGAACTATTTTTTCAAGTTGAGAATAAAAATTAAAACGGCGACACAAGAGGTACTTTTTAGCGTTTTTATTGTACTCTTTGTATTTTCATTCTTTAAATTAGGCAACTAAAAAGTTTTATTTTTTTTTTATTTTTATGTAATTTTCTTATTTTTTTATATTTTTGAGTGTACGCACTCACTTGGAATTCTACAATTAGGTTCTATTAATCTAAGTTGAGTTTGAAAATTATAGAGAAGGACAAAATGTTGGTTTTCTTATTTTTATAGTAATCTGTGCGTTTTCTGAATTTATGAATCTAAAATTATGAAACGCAGAAGCATTGATCTAGGTTAAATAGAAGGTATGTTTCCGATATATCCTCACAGTTAGCTATGTGCAAATTTAAAATTAATTAAAAAGAATAAAACAATATTCCTTATAACATTACATCTGAAAATTAGGCTTAGCTGCGATACGGTCATTACACTTATGTTTATAATTCTAAAGAGTAATATCAGATTTGGCACTGCCAATTTTTTTTGCTTAATTATAATATTTTTAACACCTTTGTAAGTAGAAGAACTTATAAAAAAGTACCTTAAAGTAATAAGTTATGATATTTGTTTGGTTTTTTTCTTTTCAAATTTCAAATTATTTATATGTTTTATTTTTTTGTTTTTATATAAAAATTATTATTATTTTATTCTGATATTTCGCTACCACATTGGGTAACTTCTTCAGGGAAAGTCTTTACTATTTTTAACAATTAACAATTAAAATATTAAAATTGTTCAAAAACAAATTTTTCTTAAAAAGGCGAGAGAATTTTTTGTTTTTTAATAATTATTATATAAAAAAAGTGATCTTTAGCTCACAAAAAAAAGTTAAAACAACATATTAATATAAAAAGATCGAAGAAATTTACATAATATTTAAAATAATTTATATACATATATATAAATTAATATTTATTCGAATAAATTCTGGCTTAAATTCATTTTTATAAAATAATAATTTTTTGAAAACCTTCTTTTTAAATTAGAGTGATTGCACCGACGAATAGTCTTGATATTGAAATCGTATTTCATTGTTCGATATTGACGTAAATTTAAAAATTATTGAAAATTTTTATGTTAATAAGATTTATTCAATTTTTTTAATCTACATATAAAAAAAAAATTAAGGTATGGTTAGTGCGCTAAATAAATATATGTAAAATACTAAAAATTAAAATTTTTTTGTATGTCGTCCCGCACGTACGTTTAATTTTTTTTAATAACATTGTATTATATTATAAATTATTTTTCAACACTACTGTCAAAAATACACATACAGACAAATTACATACATACGTAAATAAATTTTTGATATAATTCTTTAAATTGCCCTTTTATAAAAGATATCGGCTGCATTTTTCGTTGTAATACAAAAACAGCTGGAAAATTTTCTTTCACGTTGTGGAGCCAGTGTAGAGAAAAAAATTTACAAAATTTCTGATAATTCGTTAAACAATTTTAGAGCGTGCCCAGAAGTATGCTATTGAATTAACTAATATGAAATTTGTGTCGTCAGAAATCTGTTGCATCTTTTGATTTATTCTCATATTCATTTATTTCAACATTTAACATTGGATTTTTTAACTGTCGTATAAAATAATATTCTTCAATTTCATAAACATTATTGTGCAAGTTCGATGTATTGTTTAATTGTTTTCTCTTATTGGAAAAAAAAACACATTTTGTTCATTTTTTTACTCTAAAAAATAGGCAACACTTTCTTAAATTTTCAATAATTGTAATTAGTATTGCCAGCTGAAATTTTCTGAAATTCTTTAATATACCAAATTTTTTGTTGGTCACACCGGCTTGGTGAATATGTCCCCACAACACGAAATTATTTAGTTTTGAAATGACCACATTTTTAAAAATTTTATGGCTATTTTGTATTTGATGCAAATAATATTTTAATAAAAAATAGTACCATGCAAAATGGCCTCTAAACGTAATTTACAGAAAAACGAAAAAGAGTTTCTTTTTATTTAAAAATTTTCAAAATATTTTGTGGTTTAATGATTTATCTTTATGTTGAACATTGTTGTAATGAATGCATTTTTATTATACCCTTCACCTGTGGTGCACAAGGGTATATGTATATAGCTTTGTCATTCCGTTTGTAATTTCTACAATTTTCATTTCTGACCCCATAAAGTATATATTTTCTGAAAGCTTATGAATGGAGTAGTCAATTAAGCCCTGACCGTCTGTCCGTGTGTTGGTTGAAATCAACTTTTAGAAGCAACTATATGCTCCTAAGATCTCTATATGGTATCAATCTCTTGGAAATATCCAGGAATGAATCGGTATTGAAATTTAGCACAATCGCCCCATAACTTCCTGAGATATGAGCAAAAAACCACGACCATCTACATACATACATACTGGTTAAAGTAAACGTGGCATCGAATTCCAGCTGAGCCAAAAAATTTTTATTTTATTTTATATTATATATTATTTATATTTAATTATTTTTTTTATATTTTTTTATATTTAAAAAAAAAAATTTTTTTAATTTATTTTATTATTTTTTTTATTATTTTTTTTTTATTTTTAATATATTTTTTTTTTAATTTTTTTAATGTTTTTTACATGTATGTACGTATTTTATATGAGATGAATGGTGATACAAACAATTGTTATTGCATGACTACACGTTGTGAAGGGTATATAAGATTCGGCACGGCCGAATATAGCACTTGTTACTTGTTGTGTTATTTAAATTTATTTAAAATTAATACATTACAGTTTTTACATATTAGGAATATGATCTAAAATTTATTGTACTTAGGAAATTTTGTAATTTAAATCTCTGGTTTTAATACTCGGTTTTGATTAATATTAACATATTAAAGTTGTACATCTATAAAAAATCGATTTTTCAGCATTTGTTTATACTCTGCCAATGCTGAAATAAAATCACTCTGCAAGTTTCTCAACCAACAAATCTAATAATAGAAATTAGGCCATACAACTAAACGACTAGAGAAGACAATTCGAGTTAGATTTCCCATTCGAACTATTCAGTCTTCTTGCTTTAAATGTCTTATTAGCTTTTTAAAGATACTTGTTTTTAGTCTGAAAGCTCTTAACATTCCTGTGAATCACACATAAAGTTGCAAAAATTTGTTGGTTTACGTTGTTACAGGTTGGTTATTCTGACTCCTCTTTTTAGTTCGTTGTCTTTGATAAAATGCTTCCATTGCTCGATATTCGTGTTCATAAACATCTGGTATTTCCTTTTGTAAACATTCAATGAAAATCAGTTTAACAGACTGCAAACCCAAAATTCCGAATTGGGTCTAATCTGAGGGCGTATGGATTTGATATGCAAAAATGCATCTCGTAGGTTCATTTCGCCATATTTCATCAAATAGGCCAGACATAAGGTCGCCGAGTGACTTACACCAGCCACACAATGGATTAAAATTTTTCCACCATTTCGGTAAATATCTTCAATCATATCGGCCACCTCATCAAAGTATTTAGACAGATCTGAGTCGGTGCGGTCCAGCACATTTATGCGTAAATATAAAACTTTTGTTGCAGTTGGTAGAGGAGTGTCTGGTAGTTCCGAAGCTACATTAATGACAAAATTAATGCCAAGTTGTTCAATAATTTGAGGCGTAATAACACTAGCACCACACAAATATAGACTGGGCAATAGCTGCGAAACTTCAGGAAATTTTAGCACAGATGAGGTGTTAATTTGGAAACTGAAAATAATTTTAAAATAAAACAAAAAATATATTTTTAGCTTAGACATACAAATACACAAATATGTACATATTAGAGGATAAAAAAAAATAATTAAAGTTATTTATGTATGTTCCAAATTGTCGATTTATTTAAAAAAACACAACCTGGCTGACGTCAAATAAACAAATAATGTTTTACTTTTAATTATTTTAAATTTTTTCAATCTTTTTATACCCTTCACCTGTGGTGCACAAGGGTATATATAGCTTTGTCATTCCGTTTGTAATTTCTACAATTTTCATTTCCGACCCCATAAAGTATATATTTTCTGAAAGCTTATGAATAGAGGAGTCGATTAAGCCCTGACCGTCTGTCCGTCTGCCCGTATGTCCGTGTGTTGGTTGAAATCAACTTTTAGAAGCAACTATATGTTCCTCAGATCTCTATATGGTATCAATCTCTTGGAAATATTCAGGAATGAATCGCTATTGAAATTCAGCACAATCGCCCAATAACTTTCTGAGATATGAGCAAAAAACCACGACCACCTCGTTTTTTACACAATTACAACAACAACATACATACATAAATATATGTAAAAACCATACAAAAAAAGAAAAAATTACAAAAAGAAAAAATATTAAAAATAAAAAAAAAAATAATAAAAAAAATTACAAAAAAAAAATTTTAAAATAATTTAAAAAAAATTTTAAAAAATTTTTTAAAAATTTTTTAAAAAAATTTTTTTAAAAAAATTAAAAAAAAAATTAAAAAAAAAATTTATAAAAAAATAATAACAAAATATAAATAATATATTAAATAAAATAAAATTTTTTTGGCTCAGCTGGGATTCGATGCCACATTTATTCTAACCATTATATACATATGTACGTATTTGATATGAGATGAATGGTGATACGAACAATTGTTATTGCATGACTACACGTTGTGAAGGGTATATAAGATTCGGCACGGCCGAATATAGCACTGTTACTTGTTTGTATTCATGATGAGTAATGCTTGAATGGAATGTAGAATTGTTCTGCTCCCGCTTTTTTTGTTTTCGTCCTCCCCCTACATTCCGCACTACTATGTACAACTAAACAGCGATGAGTTATTTTAATTTGTCGAAGTATGTATATCTATTTGTGTTTTTGGTTTTACGTTTTATACATTATTTCGTCATTCATTTGATTTGTTTCTTTATAAAAGTACTTTCCAATCCATGTATTAATCCATAATTTTGAAATCTATTGCTTAAAGTCTTGGGCCAATTTGGAAGAAAATAGTTTTTAGAACAAAATTATTAATTAAAATTATTTTGTATTTTAATTTTTATTTTTTTTTTATTTTTTTTTGTTTGTTTACTAAAAGGAATTAGTTTCTTACTAGTGGTAAATTCAAAGAATTTGTGTTCACACAAATATGATTATTTAATTTGGTGGTGATTAAGGAAAATTTGACCGTAAATAAGCTTTTTGTGCTTCAAAAATGTGATGATCGGTTCATAACTGGTAATATTTCTATAAGGACTACTTTGGAAATGCCTTTAGCTAACAAATGCTTAACATCAGGAGACCAATAAAAATTCAACAAAAATATTTCTCTAATCATGATCGATCTTGACTAACCATAACTTTTTTAATTTATTTTTGATAGGTTTGATCAAATACATAATTCTGATTCGCTGTTTTATAATCGGTTAAGTAAGTTAACTTCTAGTCATTTTTGTATGAATACCTTAAATACGAGGTTTAATAAATGTCAACAAGTTGTACAAGTCGATGACTTAATATAAAATTACTTTATAGGAGAAAGAAAAAACAAAATAAAATATAGTTAAATGGGTTGGCCTTTTTTATGTGGCTATAAATCTATTATTTTCAACCATGATTAAGGAAATTTTTAACGTGCTATGTGTTTTGTACTACAAAACGTTAAAACGCAATTTTGAAAGATATCGAGATAAGTCTTTCTTATTCTAAGCCATCGAAGTGTTTATTACAAAATATCAGTTGTTGCCATAAGACCTATAGGTTCGCAGTTGAAAGCAGTCAGAAATGAAGTAAAAAAGTCCATTTGTTATACAAATGAATTAGATGAAGATTTGGAGTTCTATAGTAAAATAAATATGAATCTGCCATGACCCCTTTAAATAGAGGACATAATTTACAATTTTAAGAATGTGAATTAGTAGCATTGTTGCTTTTATAATTGACTCGTTCGGTTATGAAATTTTATTAATACTTGGGAAATATAAAATTCAATTTGATTATACATATTACATACACACTAGTAATTTACGAAATGCAGTCCAATTAGTTCTGTTTTATCAAAAATACACTGACAAAAACAAATAGTAGAAGATTGACTTGGAATCGATTTTTGTTCTAAAAATATTATGGAATTTGTATGTGAGTGCAGGTAAGTCATGTTGTTGCCTCTTAACGCAGTCGGTTTATGGTTCTTGTCGCCAGTTGGATGTTGGGGGAGTAGAATTTTGTGTGTGTTTTCATCACGTTGTTGTGTTTCGTATGGCGTTGATAGAGGGTTGTTTACAAAAATGCAAAAAAAAAAATAATATAAATAAAGACAAGTGCAGAAAAAACGTTTTTCAAAAAAATTTAAAAAATTCGCAGATAAACACCATAAATGCTGACTAATAAAAACGACATTTTTGAATGAATAAAAATTATTTTGGTACTGGGCCAATTGTTTTTTGTTGTAGTTTTTTTTTGTTTTCTTTATGTATTTAATTTTTCTTTGACAAATTAAACTTTCACTTAGTGGCTGTAATATATTCTTGTTGTAATATTAAATGTTTAAAATGATTTTATGATCTTATGCATACCTGTGTGCATCTAAGTTTTGTTTCATGCCTTTTTTGTTTACTGCCATCAAATGCCTCAATTGAAGCATTCAGTACAGATTCTCTTTGCATCTTGTTGTTTAATTGTTTTAATTGTTTTTAATCCACTAATTATCGTTATTATTTAAACGTATTTATTTTAAATATTCAGTGCGTCTTTTCTACTCTGCTTAAAAAACTGACTTTTCATCATTGATGTGTTTTAAAACAAACGTGAATTTTTTTACACAACAATGTTTTTCTTTTTTTGTTGTCTCTCTTTTGTTCGAATCATGGTACAATAATCAGGTAGCCTCACTAAAACAGCTGATTATTTTTTTCTCTACCTTAAGGTTTAACTTAGATGTCAAATTTTGTTTATGTATGTGTATATATTGTGTACGTATATATTCTACCGCCAAAAAAACATGCACACACACTTGCTTTTTGACATTTAAGTCATCGTTTTCCAGCAACAAAATACATTTAGGATTTTGTTGTTGCAGAACTGAGGCTACCTGATGATTGTACCATGGTTCGAATGGAATAATCAATCACATCGGTGATGCCGTTTGTTTGCTCATATAACATTTTTCATGGCTTTTTTTTGTATACATTTTTTCAAACATGTTTAATTTTTTTATTTGACCTGTTTTTCTTACGTTTTTATTTATTTCAATGTATTTCATTATCGTGGATCTTGTTTGTTAAAGTATACATACTTGTAAGATAAGTATTTCATTTCAATTTTTTTAATTTTGATTCCAATTTAAAATAAATATGATCCATATAAATACAATTCTTTTTCTAAGGCACCCCGGCAACACTGCATCGTTCAAACACACACAGAACAGAAAAGTAAACAAATAATTGAACAATCAGCTCGAGTTCGAGAGGTGGTGAAAATTTTGGCTTTCAGTCAGTGGGTGTAATAAAAGTTGTGAACTGTTGGCTTACTTATATCATACAAATTACGTGTGTACAACAACATTGTTTCTTTATTGAATCATTAGGTAAATAACTATTTACATACATATGTATATCTGTACGACATTCAGGTAAACATGCAGTTGAACTGTGTGTTATGTCATTTGCAAACCGAAACGTCGAAATTCAATTGAATCTAGTATTTTTATACCCTTCACCTGTGGTGCCCAAGGGTATATATAGGTTTGTCATTCCGTTTTTAATTTCTTCAATTTTCATTTCCGACCCCATAATGTATATATTTTCTAAAAGATTATGAATAGGGAGGGGAGTCGATTAAGCCACATCCGTCTGTCCGTGTGTTGGTTGAGGTCAATTTTTTGAAGCAACCAAATGTTCCTCAGATCAGTGTATGGTATCAATCTTTTGGAAACATCCGGGAATGAATCGCTTTTGAAATCAGCACAATCGCCCCATAACTTTCTGAGATATGAGCAAATAAACACGACTGCCTCTGTTTTTTTTCATATTTTTACCACCAAATTTAAAATTTTTTAGCCATAAAATAATTTATAGGTACATTTGTTACCATTTGTAGATATAATATGCTTCTAGAGATATTCGTGGAAAATTTTGGATAAATCGGGCTTTAATCGGTAAAGTTATAGGCAAACATTTTTTTTGGAAAAATATATATGTACATACATACTCCACAAATTTACAAACAAAAATCAATTTTTTCAGCATCTAGACAATCGATAGAGTCAACATTAGTATCATCGTAAAAGAAGTTGACAAGCGCAATATAAAAAAAATTAAATTCATGATGGCCGCCACTACAGAATGGCGGACAATAAATTTTTATATGAGTCAAATCTGGTATTTTAAAATATAATTCCTTAAACCCCCTCAATATTGGTATTAAATGAAAGAGCTTGACCTGTTAATTACAGTAAACTATGAAAAAGTAAAATCCAAGATGGCGGCCTAAATAAAATTGCGGATATATGGGTCAAATTTGGTAATAACGGCTTTGTCCCCTTTAACCTCCACAATATTGGTATCAAATGGAAGGGCTTGAACAGTAGAATACAGTAAATTATTAGAAAATGTAAAACACAAGATGGCGTCTAAAATAAAATGGCGCATTTTTTTTTCTTAACCCCATCAATATGGGTATCAAATGAAAAGCCTTAACTACTTAGTAGAATACAGATAATTATGTTAAAATTCAAAATCAAAAATGGCGTCGGAAATAATAAAGAAAAATGGCGTATAACTTGAAATCTAGGTTATGCCGCGATGTGAGAATTTAGCTATGTTCATGATGGTAAAGAGTATTATCAGATTCGGCACGGCCGAATATAACACTCTTACTGTTTTTTTTTTTGTTGATATTTTACACAACAGTATTTTACTTGTCTAAAACCCATTTTTAAATAAGTCAAAAAAAATGAGAATCACATTTACTTTTAGTTTAACAATCTTTTAAAAAAAAATATTCGCTAACAGAAGTATAAAATACTTTTATTTACTCACTGAAAAGTCGTCTCTCAGTCAATCAATCAATCAATCAGTTATATTCCTACTTATTTTATACAATTTGGCAAGAAATTTTAGAATCGATTTTGTTTATTTTTATAGCAAAACAGAATATTCTGTAAATAATGTTTAAAAAATATTCTTATACACCTTAGGAATCTTAAGAATTTGGCTATTAATTTCAATTAAAATTATTCTTGGTCTTTTGCCAAAATTATAGAAATTCCAATATTTTGTTTACAATAAACTGAGAGCAATGCTTTAATTTTTTTATTTTTGTTCTTCCACGGCTGCTACTTACGTTGTTTTTGTTTTTGCTTTTGTGGTTTTGTTTAGTTGCTGTTATTACTTAAGATTTTATTTTTTCGTTTAATTTATTTTTAAATTATATTTTGTATGCATTTGTGGTATGATTCAAGGAAGATTTAATAAAAACTTTTCTGATACTTAAAAAAGTTCATTAAAATAGTAATATGATTTAACAGCATTCGATATGACCAAATAGTTAATTTGCGACACAGTTTTAAATATCTGGTCTTTTGTCCTTTTTATACCTTAATCACTACTTTCGAGGATTTGAAAAAATATTTTTTTCAAAAGATACTGTCTTTGTTTTGACGAATTACTAATCAAACCTGTCAACATTTTTTATGTCCATACGAAATAACGCGGCGTAAACTTTGGAGTTTGAAAAAGCGTTAGGTATTGAAGCTGGCTGCAAAATAAATGTTTTAGATTTTTTTTGCTCTTGTAATTGTAGAAAAAAATGTCATCTTAGCTGTTAGGTTAGTTCTAACTAGCGATTTTATTTACAATTTGGTGTCTACTTAGTGGGTTTTATTAAACAAAATGAGCGAACATTATGTTCATTATACAACTTTGATGTTTTTGTTCACGTTTGTCTTTTCAGCGTTAGCATTAAGCGGAATGAAATACAAAGCTAGACGCTCTTTTTTAATTTTGTCGTAAAAAAGTTTTATTTTCATTTTACGAATTATTCTCTTACCAATAAAAAGAATAACAGATCAGAACATTATAAACTGCGTACATAGTTTTACAACAAAGTTTGTAATTTAAAGACAATAATTTAAATATGAGCGACTACAAATAATTTTTTCATACAACTGTATGTGCTAATCTATACAGGTACAAAATATATTACCTAGAAATTATTTTTAACACTTGTGGTATTGTTTATAAAATTTGTTTATCTTTAAAGCCTGTAGTACACAAAATGTAAAACGCCACATACGCATGTGGCTGTGACGTAATTTTCACGTCATCATAAAGCATAAGCTTCGGCAACATGTGTTTCATTTGCATTTGTTGACTAAAATACATTTCGTGTTATATTAAAATTTAACCGCATGCAGCCACTACGTCTATTTTAGAAAATGTAACCAAAGTGATGAACATTTTAGTGACGTCAGACCCACATGTGCATGTGGCTTTTTACATTTCGTGCACTATAGGCTTAATGCATGTCTGTTGTCTTTATAATTTGAATTATTTTTTTTATACCCTTCACACAGTGAAAAAGGGTATATATAGGTTTGTCATTCCGTGTGAAATTTCTACAATTTTCATTTCCGACCCCATAAAGTATATATTTTCTGAAAGCTTATGAATAGGGGAGTCGATTAAGCCCTGTCAGTCTGTCCGTCTGTCCGTGTGTATGTTGAAATCAACTTTTTGAAGCCCCCGACATAGGTTGGACCCGGGTAAAGTATTAAAATATCAGAAATATTCGGGAGTAGATCGGTATTGAAAATCAGAAATATCGGTGCATAAACAACTGAGATATGAGCAAAAACCCACTACCACCTCGATTTTTTTTTCACAAAAACAACATTACAACAACATCATGCATACATACAAACGTGTATACTGGTTAGAGAAAACGTGGCATCGAATCCCAACCGAGCCAAAAAAATTTTTTTTTTAATTTTTTTAAAATTTTTTTTTAAATTTTTTTTTTATTTTTTTTTTATTTTTTATTTAATATATTATTTATATTTTTATTATTATTTTTTTTTTTAAATTTTTTTTTTAATTTTTTTTTTATTTTGTTTTTGTTTTATATATGTATATTATATATATAATAATTTTTTTTTTAATATTTTTTTTAATATTTTTTTTAAAATTTTTTTTTTTCAATTTTTTTTTTTCAATTTTTTTTTTAATTTTTTTTTTTTTTTTCGTTTTTTTAACATACATACGTGTACGTATTTCATATGGGATGAATGGTGATACAAGCAACTGTTATTGCATGACTACACGTTGTGAAGGGTATATAAGATTCGGCATGGCCGAATATAGCACTCTTACTTGTTTATTATTTCAATCGTTACGAATGCAGTTCGCACATTGTTTTTTTTTTTTTTTGTCAAAACGAATTTGGTTTTCAAAGTGTACAGATACTACTTTCGAATGTCCAAAATAAATGCGATATCTAAATGTTGATTGATAAGTATAATATTAAATTCAATAAATCATACATATTTTCAGTTTTTGTAAATGGGAAAATCGGCACAGTATACTCGAATAGAGCATAAAAAGTGTCAAGACCCGTTGAAAGTATGTATTTTTTCTGCAAAATTACGAAAAAGTTTCCGCATCAAACACAATAAATTTTTCTATCAGAACTGCTAAAAAAAAGTTGTTGTTTACACGTTTTTCTTCATATAACGATATACATATTTATATAACTGATAATTGTCATAAAGTTTCAAAACACTTTTAATGGAGCTAAGAGAAGTTTCCCACCCATGACAAATCAAATTTTCATCAGAAAATATTGTTTCAATGTTAAAAAATCCCAATTTAAAAAGTAAGTTATTCGAAAACCCGTAAAGTAAAATAATAATGAGATCCTATAGCCATTTGTTTAATCTTTCAATTTAGAAATGTAATAAATATTGTTTGTGTAAAAATGTTAAATCCATTTTGTACGTGCATTGCGGCTTCGCAATACCATGTTCAGAAGCATCCAATAGCCAGTACCAGAAACAGGATAACAACACTTAAAACCAAACCGTATTGTGTTTACGTCGAATACGGTCAGTGTAAAGACTTGGTATTGCAAGAAATAAAAACTTCTAAGCATTTGTCGCGTGCTAATTTTCGTGGTGGCATTGCAAATTTTTCGTAAACTTAGTCATATGCCTAATGTTCATCACATAAATTTGTATGTTTGTAGATATAATATAACAAAAATTAATTCCGATACATTTCGGACTGGAACAGACAGACATACTTAGAAACGTATGCGATGTAGTAATTTTATTAATGTTTAAACTTAATACTAGTTTTGTGTGTGTGTGTGTGTGTGTGTGTGTACAATTAACTGTTATTTTCTTTGATCTCATCTTTGCATTCCACGGCCTTATGAACACAGCCCTCTGTGATGGCTTTTTGTCTTGTCATTTCGAGAGCTTTTTGTTCTGGAGACTTGGCCCATTCTTGCAGTTCTCCGGAAGCCCATATCCAATAGATGACACAACCAACTAGATAAATGCCAGCAGAAATAAAAAATACTATCCTCCATTCATCAGTGGTTTGATTTTGTACTAAAAACCCGGTTAGCGTTGGACTGACAATACCAGGTATAGTCGCAATTGTATTGTCAATGCCCATTAAAATACCGGCGTGCTGCGGAGCAATGTCCAAATGGTTTATACTGTGAAGTAATTATATATTTTTAACGACCTAAAAAAGAAGAATATAAAACTTACCCAAAGCCAGACCAGGCAAATGCCCCTAAACCTACACCTATAGTTATACAAACCACCGACCAGGTAGGATCTAACAAATAGGCAGTGAGTACCATGAAAACTGTTTGTGCCAAAAAGGCACCACAGGTTAGGTAGCGACGTACTTGTGTAGTAGTCAAATAACCCTTATGCTGCAGCCAATCAGCAAAATAACCGGAAACGCCCAATAATAATCCCATGGTAAGATATGGCACAGCTGATACGAAACCCGTTTTATCCAAGTCAACATTTAAGGTGTCTACAATAAAAAACAATTTATGTATGTGTGCAAATATATGAAATATATTGAGTAATAACACTGCTCTGCAAAAAATAATTTTTTGTCTTCCCATTTAATAAAACTATGTGGACTATATGGATTTTAACGCGCTGAACTCAAATCCGTTATCGGTTTTTTTCCATCAGATCGGGATTTTTTTTTATGGGCGTGGCAAATTTTTCCCCCTAAATAAGTCAGGTACGGAGACTTATTTCCCTCTAACTCGAGAACCACTCATCCGATTTTCAAAAATAAAACACCAAAAAATGTGTAACAAAATTGTATTTATTTTAGTGGAATAAAATTTTTCTCTATCTTTTATCGTTTTGGAGTTATTTAGAAATTAATGGAGAAAAAAAAATTTTTTCGAGCAAATTTCGTAATATCTTTTAATTTAAAAATGGAATTAAAAAAAATATAAAGCAAATATTTAACATTTTAAACTTTTTTCTTAGAGCTACTTGTCTTGGAAATAAAAAAAGCCATAAACCAAAAAAATGTGGATTTTATTGTAAATTTACCGCAGGTACCCAATATTGACCAAATATGTGTAATGCAGCAAACAAGGTTAGAGTGGGCGCACTAAAGCGCCTTGTAGCATCAATGAATGGCAACTTTTTACTTCTATCTATTTTCGTACAACAAAAACAAATACAAGCACAAAAATTTGCCAGATTGTAATTTTGTAGCAACGCCTCGCTTAAAGCACCCACCCTGTCGTCACCCGTAGATAACTTCAAATTACAATAGAAAATCAAAATATTTACAGACTATTTTATTTAAAATAACACAAAATTTTTGCTAATAATTATTAATTTTTATTTAGGAGACATTGTTCAAATAAAAAAGTAGCTTAAGCTGTCATGCTCTTTCTTCCACATCATTCAATTTCGTTCTAAAGACCTCGTCCTTCATCAGCTGTCGTATTTGTGCACCTACAAATATGCCTTCTTTTACCTTAGCATCTCTGATTCTAGGAAATTCGCTCTTAATGTATAGAAAGCCTTCACCGTCCTTGTTCATTGCTTTAACAAAATTTTTCTTTAGGCCTAGCTTTATATGAAGAGAAGAGTTTGTTCCTTTTGTTTTAAAGGCTCTTCTGCTACTTTTTTTTCCTGGAATAAAATTTACTCTTTTCGGTCAAATTTTAACATTGTAGTGTTTTTCTTTTGCGCGGCTATCCCAATTACATAAAAAGCAATAAAACTTAGTATATCCACTTTGCAATCCATTTAACATTGCTACGACTTTTAAATCTGCAGATTCCATGAATATTTTATTTTTTGTAGTATCATCTTTATGCTACAATAGTTTTCTTTCATATTTCTTGCATACGCGAGTGGGACCGATGGAAATTTGTTGCCATTGCGAAGTAAAACAACTTTCAAACTTGTCTTGGATGAATTAATAACAAGCCGCCAATCCTCAGATTTATGACTGAAACACAGTTGTCGCAAAAGTCCATCAGCATTATCGCAAAATATCAAAACTTCCTATTTGCTGAAATAACTCAAAAAAGGTTGTTCTTTATTTCGAAAGTAAGAGACGTTAACGTCCGTTTGCACCAAACTCCATTCTTTTCATTGGGATGCAAGAAGCTCAGACTTGGTTTTTTTAAAGCCTTGATTTACAAACTAAGTTATTCATATCAGTTTAATTCGGAAAATAAGGTGTATTCGTTGGACTTCCAAATGAATGCGAAGAAACACCCATGCTGGCGTAAGTGGATTCAGTTGCAGCAGAAAGCCCATCTTCTTCATCGTCTGTAGGAGGCAATGGAGGTAAAAGTTTACTTGTAAATTGGAAAACTGGTCGTTTAACGCATAAAGTATTTGGATATGTAACTTTATTTTTGTTTTTTTTCGTAAACCCACGTGTTTAAGTATGGCAAAAGTAGCAATCATTTCGATGATTTTGTGGTTCACTCCAAATCGCTGGCTTCATAAACGGTAAAGACTTATGACTTCCTTTTAACCAACCTCTTAAAGACTTACCACAGCTACTACAAGATATTTTCGGCAGCCAATTTTTAGCTCTATCATCGATAGGAAACCCAAAATAACGGCAATAAGCATCTTTAAGCCTGGAAGATATTGTCTCCCGTTGAGAACTTAAAGTTAGATCGCCACATACGTAACAAAATAAATTTAGAGATTTGTTACAAATCCTTGACATTTTGTAATATGAAAGCGTTTGTGGATTATTTTATTGCTTTATTTCTTTAAACAATAACAAAGTACACTATAAGATCTATTTACTGTTGCCGATTTTAACCGCACGATATTCAAATTAAAAGTGACTTACTTATTGCCCATTAGCTTCTATGCATACAATAAATACCAGAATCTACCCTAATGTTCCTAATTTGAAATCACAGGTAATTGAAAAATACTGTTATAAATATTAATAAATTAAAATAATAAATATTAATTGCAAGAACTATGTAAAATACCGTTGTATTTTAGTTCCATTACCTGCTCACCTAACGAAATGTTACATATATCATATGTACGGCTGGTTGCATTACAATATTGGGTACCTGCGGTAAATTGACAATAAAATCTACATATTTTAACCGATTTTTATGGTTTATGGCTTTTTTTTATTTCCAAGATAAGTAGCTCTCAGAAAAAAGCTTAAAATGTTGAATATTTGCCTTAAATTTTTTTTAATTCCATTTTTAATTTGAAAAATATTACGAATTTTGCACGAAAAAATTTTTTTTCCTCCATTAATTTCTAAATAACTCCAAAACGATAAGAGATAGAGAAACATTTTATTCCACTAAAATAAATAAAATTTTGTTACACATTTTTTGGTGTTCTATTTTCGAAAATCGGATGAGTGGTTCTCGAGTTAGAGGGAAATAAGTCTCCGTACCTGACTTATTTAGGGGGAAAAATTTGCCACGCCCATAAAAAAAAATCCCGATCTGATGGAAAAAAACCGACAACGGATTTGAGTTTAGCGCGTCAAAATCCATATAGTCCACATAGTTTTATTTAATGGAGGATTTTGCTGCAGAGCAGTGTAATTACCTCTAAGGAATGTTGGCAGCTGAGTCAGTAGCGTGTAGAAACCCCAATTCTCTGAAAAGTGTGCCACTGCAATAACAATAAATGGTAAGGAGGTAAAAATGGATTTCCAGGGATGTTTGATTCTCTGTTGACGAACAATGCCAATTTTCTTTTGAATATATTCACGTTCATCATCCGAACAGAAGCGATCCTTATCGGGCGCAGATCGTACTATCAGTAACCACAACACCAACCAAATGCAGCCAATAACACCAAAAACATAAAATACACTTTCCCAGCCATATGCCGAAGCCAAAAGTCCCGATGATGGCATGGCAACAACTGTTCCAACAAAGCTGCCAGCTAAGGCAATAGAGGCCATGCGGGTACGTTCAAGCGGCGGAGACCAACGCGACCACATAACGTGTATACAGGGAAAGGTAACGCCCTGCAATTAAAAATCCTTTAATAATTTCTTGAAAACTTGTCATCCAGCACAAAGGAAAAAGACGTTTTTAGCAAAAGCAACTAAAAGTGCTATATTCTGAGTGCCTATTCTGATAATACCATCCTCTATCAGGTACATTGGTACAATGACCTCATTGTAGCGTATTCTAGATTTCAGATTCTATATTTTAGATTTTATTTGTCATTTTCTTTATTATTTCCGACTCCATCTTTGATTTTGAATTTTTCATGGTTAACTGTATTCTGATGACCATAATAGTGGAATTGAAAAAAGAATTTTTCGGGCATTGTGGTTTTAACGCCGTCTTTGATCTTACAATTTTGGAATAGTTTACAGTATTGTGGGAAATTAAGGGGGTACCCGATATGACTCGTAGAAAAATTTATTTAACGCCATTTTGTAGTAGTGATCATGAGTTTTACGTTATTTAATTATATTTTATTTTATTATTATATTTCACTAGTCATGTTTTTTCATTTGATACCTATATTGGTCTCTCGATTGTATGGAAACTAAAAAAAATTGATTGTATTTTGTAAATTTAAAAAAAATATAACAACGAAGCAGTTATATATATGCGCTTACATCTCAGTTTATTTCAAACCGATTTGTTAGTTCAATTCTTGAGACCACGTCTTATAATCTGGTGTATTTAACGTGTCCAAAAAAAAAATTATAAACTTTAAAATTTTGATATGTTTAAAAATAAACATATTTTTACAAATAATATATGCCTATAACTTTGCCAATTAGTGACCGATTTGTATCCAAAGGCTGAAAATGTTTAATTTTTGTGGTAAAAAAGGCGGCCGTTTTGATTTGTTCATATATCAGAAAGTTATTGAGCGATTTTGCTGATTTTCAATACCGATCTGCTCCCGAATATTTCTGATACCACACACAGGTCTTGCCTATAGCGTTTGGCTTTAAAAAAATTGATTTCAACATACACACGGACAGACGGACAGTTTTCAATCGACTCCCCTATATACCCTAACACTCTCTGTAGTGGGTATAAAAAATAATAATAAAAAATCGATGTTTTGTAAGCAATTCAGTATATTTTCTAATGCAATTATGCACAAGAGAAAATTTTGGATTTTGTTGAATAAAACTTTAAAATAATAATAGTCTTCTAGCTTTAAACAATGTAAGTTAAACACGATTTAAACTGCGAAATTCTATATTTATAAAAAAAATATCAGGTTAATCTTATTCACTTAATCCTAAAGGCGACTATAAATTGTTTGACTCACATAAGTACATTAACATAATTTGGAAGAAGGAAAAAATTAAAATTAACATTTCAAATCAATATACTCACATATTTATGATTATCAAATCAAAAGTTACCTCAAAAATTCCTTCAATTATGCGCACCGCTAATAGCATTTCCAAACTGTGCTTTGCTGCCAAGGGTGTAAATAGTGTCAAAATGGCAGTTGTTCCAACGCCAATACCAAATATCTGTTTACAACAAAAAAGCAAGTTGGAAATTAAAAAAAAAAAAATATGTATATGTTTCGTAACACCTACAATATTTGCGCCTATTTTAGCTGCAACAAATCCACCAATGATCTGCGTCAGTATGTAGCCATAAAAGAATGAACTTAATATTAGTCCCTTCTGTTTAGAATCCCAAGAGAAATCTTGTTGCCACGACTCGTTGCCATTTTCATCGATGACTGTACGATTTTCTGTCATGGCCACAATGGCTACACTCAAATTCACACGTAAAGAATACACATTGAACAAACCGAAGAAAGTCATCAACACTACTATGTAACGTCGTTTTCGCCAAAACCTCCAACTAAGCGGTTCCGCTTCAACAATCTTATTGCTACAAGAAGTGCATACGAAAAAAAGCAAAGAAATTTTTAGAAAAGGCATTTTTATTTTTTAATTATAAAAAATATCAGTCACATCAAGGTTGACATACACACTACCAGTCTTTCGCTTTAAAAGAGTCACAAAAAAAGTTTTTTTTTTATGTTATGCAATCACAAAATGGCAGCAGCTGTAAGTCATACAACCCCATGGTTTGAATAGGTTTTTAATTTTTTTGGGAATATGGTCAGAGCTCAAGACCAGAGTTAAATATTTTAAAGAAAAATTTTGGAAGATTTCTTTAGCAGACCCAATTAAAAATTTCTCGAACTTTTCTTCTGCTCGTTTATTGCTCAAGAGAACGTTGGCCTCTACCTTGTTGTTCGCTCCAAATATCATTTCTGATTTTATCTGTTGCATGCCACATCATTTCGTAGAGTGAAATAAATTCTATCCAATAGAATAATAGGATCTAATACTGCTGTTACTGTTACGGATAAAAAAAATGTTCTCCTAAATTCTTTACATTTATTACGAATTTCATGTATGAACGTCTATTTGCTAGGTTTAACAAAAGATAAACTGAAAGTCTCGTAATTAGCAACACTTATCACTACTGCGAATTTTTCACAAATGAGTATGTGAGACAAAATACAAAACTCGTGCTAAAAAATATCAAGTTCGGTGTATTAACATTTTTTTATATTGAAATTAAAAAATGTCGATGATATATATATATAATGAATGATGTTTTCGGAACATATAAAAATCACAGATATTAGTTAGATAAAATTGGCAACTCTAGTTAGGTTCGATTATTATCGATAATTGACTTATTGTATTTTATTGAATTGTTTTTTATCTGCTTACTTACGGATCATATGCTGAGGCCTCCAATCGTTGTTCATGTTCTTTTCCATTTTTTATAGGCTTGTTCATATTTTCGAACTGGCTACTTACGATTCACTTGGCAATCTGCTGTTACTCAATAAGTTTCCATAAACACTCTCTAAAGTTAAGATGATTTGAGCTGTAAAAATTATTTATGTGTTTTTACGCTGTTTTGTAATTTAAAATGAAATTTAAAACTGCAATGTAGTTGGGAGATTTTTAGATATAAATTAATGAGATTTTTACCGCTTAAAAAAATGCACAAAATATCTGTGTATACATTGGAAAAAAAATAAAAATACTTAAAGTTAACATGCAAATTACTTATTTTTATTTGACACTTATTTTAATAATAACGATAATTTGTTACGCCTTAATCTATCGGTATTACGCCTTAATCTATCGCGTATGCTTAACACTTTAACGTTGGGATATTTATGAAAACTACTAATTTTTTTAATTGAAACTTACAAAAAATTTTAAAAATGTAATGAAAAATAATAACAACCAAATTAAACACCTAACTAAACAGTTGAGTAGAGTTGTTTAATCAAATATTTATTGTGTTACTGAATTTGTATGAATAATAAGGTGGTGAGCTGAAAACATATTGTTGCCCTATTGGTATACAGTTTTTTTGGAACGAATTATAGAAAAATAATAATATATTGAATGAAAAGTACACTTTATTTAAAAACTTTTACAGTGGTCGCCAAATTTTTTGTTTTGTTTTTAAGAATATGTATTATACTGTACTCTAAAGCTGATTCTACCGAACTCTTCTCGCGTTAGCGCATTCGTTTTGAGTCACATGCTTATCATGGTACTCACTCAGTAAGTAAATGTTATCGATTACCGTAATGCAAGGTTTGTTTTTGAAAAAATTATGTAAATTATTAGCTGCCATATTTTTGAATATTTTCGTTGAAAGTTTTCGATAATGTGAGATTTACATAAAATACTATTTAGACGGTATGGGTTTCAAACTACAATAGTGTACGACATTAAACTAGTTTATAAATTGCTCATGTAAATTTTATTTCATTTGATTTGACAAAACTTAATATATATTTTTTATAAATAGATCTATTACCTAATGGCTTACTAATATCATAAATATTAGTACAAAAAATGATAAAAACGTTTATATTTACTCTCTTTTAATTCTTTCGTATTCACCTTGAAAAAGTTAAATGTTTTCTTAAATAAAAATTCTTCGAATTAAAATCAAATTGTATAAAGTTTTATTAAAGTATTACTTTGCTTTATGCTAGGCGCACAATTGGGACGAACGACGAATTTTTCGTCGCTAATATTCGTCATCAAAAATAAAACATATTTGTGTATATGAGAATGCATACAATTGTGGCATCAGTCGAAGTTCGCTATACGCGGCGAACTCTGCATTAGATTTATTTCTATTTCTTACGCCGGCGAACGACGAACAAATTGATACAAGGTGACCATTTTTTTTTATTAAATTTAGGTTTACTTCTCAACTTTTTAAGAAAATAAAGTTAGTTTTTACTTTAATAATTGTTTTATTTTTTATTTTAAAACATTTAAAATAAGCATAAAAAGTTAAGTACAAAAATTTGTTTTTATTTGTGTTTTGGCAAATGTTTATTTGAGTTTATTAAGTGATCTTTTTTTCATATGGTCACACTATTAGCTGTTATACACAAACAAAATTTTTATTATTGTTTAATGCACCAACCCACGACATTATTTGCAAACGTTTGCTTATACGTAAACAAGTTTTTATTATTACAGAAATTATATTTACTGTTTTGTTGAGTTTCACAAAAAATTAATTTCTTCGATAATTTTTGTTTTTTCTTTGCACAAACACTAAACAATTTTATCAACTATAAAAGATGTTACTTTTTCGTTGTTGTTGTGCTTCACACGACGAATTTGCACAACGAATTTTTACCGAAGAGTTCGTCGTGTTGGGCGAAAATCGTCGTTCGTCCCAATTGTGCGCCGAGCATTACATGTTTTTAAAATACACAAGTTGAATTCATTGTTTGAAAACATCTTGTGACAGGTATGGCTACAACAACTAAAACAAGCAAAAATTTACAGTCAGTTTGATTTTGTTCGTTTAATTTTATTAAAAAATTTTGCAAATTTACAAGCATTCGATTTTTTAAATTTGTTTCGAAATTTATTTTTGAATTAGTAAGTAAATATAAAGAAAACTTAAAGTTGTGGCGTTAACAATAAAACGAGATTGCTGAGGGAAGATAACTGCATTGACACAGTTAAATTTAAAAGTGTGACTGGCACAAGAATATTTATAGAGATATGTATGATGAGAATAAGCTGATATAGTTTTTTTAATTGTTTCATTCGTCAGAGGAATTACCTGTTCACTTGCTGAATCCTTAAAACTTCGCACATATACTTTTGTTTCAATATATACACGTTTATAACTGAATTTCTTGCTTAAAATCTATTGTTTTTATAACTTGTTGCTTGATATCTTGAATATGTTACTGATAAACCAGTAATTATTTAAATTATTACTTTTATTGGTTGTAAAGCACTGCTGAGTTTGTAACAAAGCTTTCGAGTCTCCAAAAACGACTAAAATAACCGTGCGTGCGTCTTTTACTTAATGAAGAAAAGCGTTTCAAAACAAAATTTAAATAGTAATTTAAACTATTCGTATTGTTACTACTACTGGCAGGTTGGTTTGAGTTTACCTGTCTTAACAGTGTTATCGTTTACGATCATTTATGCAAACACCCTCTTATGCTCGCTTATCATATTTAATGGATTCACAGGGTGTGCTATTAGATCATGTTGTAATGATTTTTCAATGTTTTAAAATGAACTGAAAGCTCTTCAATAAGCAATACAATATTCTTAAGCCATCTTCAAGTTTTTAAAATTTATGACAATACGTCACAAAAGCACGCCTTGTGAATACAACAATTTTAATTCATAATATAACAATTTAATTCACAGCTCTAGTTGTATTGTACTATTTTGTTTGTGTTTACATTATTGTATCCTTGTTGTTGGTAATTTTTTTTATAATAATACAGTTTTATTTCATATGTTTTAAAAATGTTATATCAGATTCCAGTCGTAATTCAGCTCTGGTTAGGTCAAGAGGTCGCGCGCGTCATTGTCGTTATTATTGTCGAATAAAGACAATCAGGCCGTACCTTTTCATCTGACTTCGAGAGTCTTGAGTCTCACTTTCGCATTGGTTAATTGCGTGGCGTCGGTTAGCGGTACTGAGGTACAGTTACCCGGAGTCCACAATTAACCTTTGCACAACTTTTAAAAAGAATATTATTTGCGTTCAGCTCCGACTTCCTATATGAAGGTATAGGTCGACTTACGGATACTTAACCTGTGTGGGATACCCTGGCTCTATGGTTTTAAAACCTTGCCATTAAAATTAAAAATAAACAAAACAATAAGCTATATTGGATTCATATTGGGATGGAAAATTAAACTTTTTTGCAGAATCAAAAATAATTTTTGTAGATATTTTTGCGTCCGAAATAATATAAAATATGTTTTTATCTTTTTATAATTTTGTTTTTTTTTTATTTATGCTAAAATTTTTTACTAAAAATTGTTTTTAAATATTTTTTGTTGCTCTGCAGAAGGATGATTAGTTCAACTTTCCCATTCCTGATTTTTATTTGCCTGACGTTTAATATCAATTTGACGTTTAAGAATACAATGATACAACCGATACAACAGAAATTGTTTTCACAAATATATATGTAAATCAAAACTGTATTTTTAAAAGACGACACTGAATAAAATACGAGGTTATGAAATGAACAATTTTATTTATCGAGTTATTGCTTTTACTCTGTTAGTATAAGCGTAGTATACAAACACTGTAAAAGCGGCTAAAGTCTTTATCTGGTAAGAAATAATATGCGAAATATTCTATAGTTTATTTGAAAAATTCAAAATACCTTATCTTGAGGTAATAAAAAAGTCGTAAAATATAATTTTGACAATTTAGGGATTTATTATCTAAAGAGATAAGTTAATATTACGAAACCAACAGTCAAACCAAAATAGAGCGGCAAAAAACCCAGCGGCAACTATTTGCGATTGGAAACACAAAATTTGACCGAACGTTAGGTACTGAAGTTGGCTCCAGTATACAAAACTGTTGTTGTTGTTGTTTAAAAGTAGTGCCATTTTTGCCATTTTCAGGTCAATCTAGTGATAATTTTGTAGGTTTTATTATACATCATATATTATACTGATGATTACTGCTCATTACACAATGCTTGCCGCTTTTGTTTAGGTTTGACTGTAAGTATATTTTGTTCGGATCTTTTCGAAAAACCATCATAACGCTGATGCTATTTGAAATTAGAATCAATTTTAATACAAAATGTCATTAATGCAATAAATAACGCCGATAATTTAATGGCAAGTTACCATCAATATAGTCACTGCGACAGAGATGACGGTAAAATTTCAACACAATGTTTATTATATGTTTACAATTTGATGTATGTTAATGTGAGTGTTGCATTACTTGTTTATTTTGTTGATTACTTTTTTTATCTACTACTTATTACCATTCTTTTGAATGTAGTAAATTAGTTTAAGTCAAACCTTGTCACACACAAAGCATCCGAAAAAGTAAACATTTTTTATTAATATGTACGCTATTATTTATGTATGTATGTATATACATACGTACGTATGTGTGAACGTATGTAAGTCTGAGGGCAAATTACGTCATTTCAACGTGATCGAAAAAATTCGTATTAGAATCTCTATACCTAAACCACAGTGAACTCGATCGTTCGAGTAAAATTTGTGATCGGATGCCGTAATTTGGCCCCTATGAAATTAAATTGTTCAACTTAACCTTTAGCAATTTAAGACAAAATTAAGGTCAATCAACCTAAGCCTATGCAAGCAAATTGAGTTTCCGTGTCATATATATATATATATATTTTCTGAAAGCTTATGAACAGGGGAGTCGTTTAAGCTCTGTCCGTCTGTCCGTGTGTATGTTGAAATCAACTTTTTCAAGCCCCCCGACATCGCTTGGACCCGGGTGAGGTATTAAAATATCAGAAATATTCGGGAGTAGATCGGTATTGAAAATCAGAAACATCGGTACATAAACAACTGAGATATGAGCAAAAACCCACGACCACCTCGATTTTTTTTCACAAAAACAACATTACAGCAACAACATACATACATACAAACGTGTATACTGGTTAGGGTAAACGTGGCATCGAATCCCAGCTGAGGCAAAAATTTTTTTTTTTATATTTTTTATTTTTTTTTTTAATTTTTTATTTTTTTTCAATTTTTTATTTTTTTTATTTTTTATTTAGTTATTATTTATATTTTTATTATTTTTTTTTTAATTTGTTTTAAATTTTTTTTTTATATTTATTATATATATTTTAATTATTTTTTTTTTTTAATTTTTTTTTTAAATTTTTTTTTATTTTTTTATTTTTTATTTTTTTTTAATTTTTTTTTAAAAAATTTTTTTTTTTAATTTTTCTTAACATACATAAGTAAATTTATAATTTTACAATGGGATGTTTTTATATATGTATGTTTTTTATATGTATGTACGTATTTCATATGGGATGAATGGTAATACAAACTACTGTTATTGCATGACTACACGTTGTGAAGGGTATATAAGATTCGGCACGGCCGAATATAGCCCTCTTACTTGTTTTTTCTTGTTTTTGTGAGATCAGTTCTGCAATAAATACTCCACGATTTATCGTAGGATTAGTAGCAATGTTTATACTCAGCATAAGTTTATCTACTAAGTATAGATTAATACTTTCCTTTCGGTATAGATATTTTAAACCAGTGGCCGTGCCGAATCTTATAATACCCTTACTAACATGTACATACATATAAAGACTACATCGTAGCTTATTCTAGATTTCAGATTTCATGCTAAACGCCATTTTTCTTTATTTTGTCCGACTCCGTATATCTTGTCAATTGTACCCTGGTCGACATTTTCTTTAGAACTTTATCTATTATTAATAAAACCACCATACATTAATTTTGCCGTGTCTGTATCGTGTATCTTATACTACGTTAAGTACGAAATTGAGCATAGTCTAAACCCAGCACAATGGTTCTTTCGAAAACGACAGAAATACGACAAGGTCTCATTCTTTTTGCGTTGTCGTTAATATTACACGGTATCTAAACATACGACAACGATACTTACAATAATGCTGACTTTCTTACAAAGTTACTAATAATCCATTTCTCAGTTTTGAAAAAGAACACAAAGTTAAAAAAAGTTTTTTCGCACCTTTCGAAAGCAAATTCTTTTTAAGTTTAGAAATTATTCATTAAAAAATTTTTAACTTTTTTGTAATAAATGTGATTATTATTGTGTTATTTAACTTTATTAAAAAAGTTTATAAATTACAGTTTTTAAATATTATAGAAGATGATGTTTTAAAAATTATTAGGGAATTTTGTAATTTATTTCCCTTGTTTTAATATTCGGTTTTGATTAATTTGAAAATGTTAAAGTTGTACATCTATAAAAAATCGATTCTTCAGCATTTGTTTACACTCTGCCAATGCTGAAATAAAATCACTCTGCAAGTTTCTCAACCAACAAATCTAATAATAGAAATTAGGCCATAGAACTAAACGCCTAGAGAAGAAGATTCGAGTTAGATTTCTCATTCGAACTATTCAGTCTTCTTGCCTTAAATGACTTATTAGCTTTTTAAAGTTACTTTCTTTTTTAGCCTGAAAGCTCTTAAAATTCCTGTGATTCACACATAAAGTTGCATTGTCTTGACATAATTTGTTGGTTTACGTTGTTACAGGTTGATTATTCTGACTCCTCTTTTTAGTTCGTTGTCTTTGATAAAATGCTTCCATTGCTCGATATTCGTGTTCGTAAACATCTGGTATTTCCTTTTGTAAACATTCCATGAAAATCATTTTAACAGACTGCAAACCCAGCAGTTGTTCTTCATAGCAACGCAGCTGCTGGAAAAATTCCGAATTGGGTCTAATCTGAGGGCGTATGGATTTGATATGCAAAAATGCATCTCGTAGGTTCATTTCGCCATATTTCATCAAATAGGCCAGACATAAGGTCGCCGAGCGACTTACACCAGCCACACAATGGATTAAAGTTTTTCCACCATTTCGGTAAATATCTTCAATCATATCGGCCACCTCATCAAAGTATTTAGACAGATCTGAGTCGGTGCGGTCCAGCACATTTATGCGTAAATATAAAACTTTTGTTGCAGTTGGTAGAGGAGTGTCTGGTAGTTCCGAAGCTACATTTATGACAAAGTTAATGCCAAGTTGTTCAATAATTTGAGGCGTAATAACACTAGCACCACACAAATATAGACTGGGCAATAGCTGCGAAACTTCAGGAAATTTTGACACAGAGGAGGTGTTAATTTGGAAACTGAAAATAATTTTAAAATAAAACAAAAAATATATTTTTAGCTTAGACATAAAAATACACAAATACATATGTACATATTAGAGGATAAAAAAATAATTAAAGTTATTTATGTATGTTCCAAATTGTCGATTTATTTTTGGTACAAAAAAAAAACAACCTGGCTGACGTCAAATAAACAAATTTATAATGTTTGTTTTAATATTTTCCCTTTTTTTAATTTATTTTTTTGTATTCGTGATGAGTAAAATAACCCCCGCATTTATATCTGCTTCGTATTTTAGAAGTGTTGCTTTTAAAGCTTGAATGGAATGTGGAATTGTTCTGCTCCCGCTTTTTTTGTTTTTGTCCTCCCCCTACAACGTACAACTAAACAGCGATGAGTTATTTTTATTTGTTGAAGTATTTCTGTTTTTTGTTTTTATTTTTCGGTTTTCAATATTTTCGTATAACGTAATAACCATGCACGAATAGGTATATTTAGTTTTGATTGCGTATTAGTTGTATCATGGGACCTAGACATGAAATATTGTTTAATAAATGGATGTGAAAAGAGCAACTGGATAATAATAACAATAATAATAATTTCGTCATTCATTTGATTTTTCTTTATAGAAACACTTTTATATCCATGTACCCAAAACTTTCAAGCTTTTTTGCTTGAACTCATTAACCAGTTTTGGAAAGAACTAGTTTACAGAGCAAATAACTTTAATTTTAATTTTTTTAAATATATTGGACCTAAAACTTATCTTAAAAATTAATTACTAGTCATAAATTCAATGAAGTAAATTTTATGTTCACACAAATCCTTATATCTGCTTATTGAATTTGGAGGTGGTCAAAGAAAATTTTATCGCAAATAATTTTGTTGTTCTTTGGAAAATTTGTGATGATCGGTTCATAACTGTTACTGTAGATTGTCTATAATTCCTACTCCGAAAGTGTCTTTGGCTAACCAATGACTAGATAACATCATAACATTGACTAGTAAATTTTTTTACGAATTCCTTAACTACTTGCTTCAATAAATTTCAAGGAGTTGTGCAAGTTTTTGTCATAAGACCTCGTTAATGCGCAGTTTAAAAAGTCAAAAATCGACAGTTAAATAATTATACAAAAATCTATCATATCGCCTTTGAATAGAAGACATGTTTTAAAACGCATATTTATAATTTGAAGAATGTGTTTTAGTAACACTTTTGCTTTTATACTTGGAGAGAATATAAAGAATATGAAGTTAATTATTTTTTAAAATCTATGAACGTAGATACAAACTATTTCTGATTGGAAATGCTAGAAATGGATAAAATTTACGATTGGAAATTATTGGTTTTTATTTTTTTTTTTCACGTAAAATACACTCACACAAACACATTGTAAAAAATTGACCTGGAATCGATTTTTGTTCTAAAAATATTATGGAATTTGTGTGTGAGTGCAGGTAAATCATGTTGTTGCCTCTTAACGCAGTCGGTTAATGGTTCTTTGTCGCCAGTTGGATGTTGGGGGAGTAAAATGGAATGTCTTTTCACTCTTTTTTGGCAAGCAACAATTTTGTTGTTGTTTTTTTATCGTGTTGTTGTCTTTTGTATTTGTTTATTTATTGCGTTGATAGAAGGTTGTTTACAAAAATACAAACAAAAGAATTTAAATTACCTACAAATAAATGAAAAAAAAAGCTAAAAAATTCGCACATAGACTTTAACACCATAAATGCTGACTAATAAAACGACATTTTTCTAATGATGAGAATAAAAATTCTTTTGGTTTTGGACTAATTGGTTTTTGTTTGTTTTCTTAATGCATTTTTTTTTTAATTTTTTCCTTGATAATTTAAACTTTCACTTATTTGCTGTAATATTTTTGTTGTAATTTAAATTGTTTAATACGATTTTATTGTTGTCTGCATACCTGTGATTATTGTTTTCATCTAAGTTTTGTTTAATGCCTTCAACTTGTTGTTTGCAGCCATCAAATGCTTCACTTGAAGTATTCAGTACAGATTCTCTTTGTTCAAAAATTTGCATTTTGTTGTTTAATTATATTGATTCAGTATTTTTTTATAAATTAAACAATTACCGCTATTTCTTTTTGTTTTTTTCTTCACCCTTAATTTTTGTAATGATTCTAGTGCTGTATAACAATATTAAAAATATTTAGTTCGTCTTTCCTACTCTGCGTTAAAAAACTGACTGTTCATCATTGGCATTTTTTAAAACAAACGTAAATTTTTGTACACAACGAATTTTAATATTTTTTTTTGTCTCTTTCATGTTCGAACGAAATAATCATACCAGTGTTACCGTTTGTTTGTGAATGTTGCATTGTACAAGACATATTTTTTAACATATTTCTAACATACATACATGCATATGTCGAATTTTATTATTTGTTCCTATTTTTATAAGTTTTTATTTATTTCAATGTTTTACTTACCTGTAGCTGAATATATCATTTGATTACAAATTAGTTTGATTTAAATTTAAATTGAAGAAATATGATTTTTAGACACACAATTATGTTTTCCACTACTGGCAACACTGCATCACACAAACCAAACAAATACAGAACCGAAAAGTAAATAAACAATTGAACGAACACCTCAAGTTCGAGAGGTGGTGAAAAATTTGCCTTTTAGTCAATGGGTGAAATAAAAGTGGTGAATTGTTGGCACCTTCTCATACAAGTTACATGTCTACAAAAAGTTTAATTTGATTTAAAACCAACTGTATTCAGGTAAATTATGTCATTTGTTAAAATTTAACGTCGAATTTCAATTGTTCAAGTATTTAAACAAATTATATGAGATATTGTTTTAAAACACAATTCTGTTAATTTGGTTATTAATTGTTTATTATTTAAAAACGTATATTTAAACATCTAAACAGCTCCCACGTAATTCCCATATTATTCTGCGATGCTCGATTCGTCACAAGGATGATGTTGAATGCTAGTGGCGACAGAAACACCTTTGACGTTCGCCAGTTTTAACAGAAAATTTTCCGTTGAGTTGATGTTCATAACGAACTCGACAAGTGGCAACGCAATATAGTTTTTTTTATTAAGCGTAATCTTCTAGGATACTCCTTTGCACTCTAATGATCGCATTGTATTTAAGTGTCAAAATCTTTCTAAAAATCTATAACACACATGTAGAGGGTTGTTCGCAATACGACCGACAGCTTCACATTAATCTGCAACGTACTTATGTCATCAATACATGAGTGAGGTGCCCGAAATTCAACTTGATCTCCTTTCAGAGTTAACACTTGTACATCATACAGCTGTTTAACGATGATGTGTGCGTTTACCTTGTTCACCATAATAAAATGATTCCTCTCCAGTTCTTGCATTCGCAGATGTAACCATTTTTAGTGTGTAAAGTAATTGTTCCCTCTTTAACTTTGGCTGGAAGTTCCACTTGTTCAAAAGTCGGCTATTAATGGGAACAATAAAGTAGTTCCGGTGAAATGTTATCTTAGCCTGGAGCTCTGCTAGACCTCAAAGCTGAAATGTCGAGCTGGTTTGTATGTCGTTGTTCTCTTTATGTATTTGACATGAGCAAATTATCTAAGCATGTGGTAACGGAGTTGAGAGTAGTTTGAAGTAATAATCTTACACTATTTTTTTATCAGTTCCTCCTTTGATGTGGATAGCTATTCACTGATGCTTTCAGCGGCATACTAGTCGGGAGTTTCTTGTTTGTCAGTTGTTGCATTATTCAAAAGAGGCCTCGACTCCGGTGGGTATCTCTTGATGGTTTTATCGATCAATAAGTTTCAAGATATGGTCTGGGATCCATACATTAGCCATTACTACGAAGTAACGTTTTCAGAGACCACCTCGAACAAGGTTAAAGTTGCACTTCTGATAGCTGATAGCGGATTGTTCGATTAGGTTAGGCTTATGTAATTTCCTTAGCCTGCTGCCGGCTGTCTTCCTAAGTAAAGAATAGCTTTCCCTAAAAATGATATAACTGTAGTGAAGAAGGCACTGTTAATCAAATACAGTGAACTTGCAATTACATGAACATTAGAGCGCACCCACTTTTGCAGACTAAGCGTTGCTATAATATTTTATAGTTGAAGTTCTATTGAGTAATATTTTTTTATATGAAACATATTCGATTTCTTAATATATAGTCTTCCTTCAATTAATCAATAATTTTCTTTTTTATTTGCTGCGATTTGGCAAGTAATATTAAAATCGATTTTTTTTTGTTGTAGCAAAACACAACATTCTGTCAACAATGTTTTGAAAAAATTCTTATACACCTTAGGCATCTCAAGAATTTGGCTATTAATTTCAATTAAAATTATTCTTGGTCTTTTGCCAAAATTATAGAAATTCCAATATTTTGTTTACAATAAACTGAGAGCAATGCTTTAATTTTTTTATTTTTGTTTTTCCACGGCTGCTATTTATGTTGTGTTTTCTTTTGCTTTTTGTGTTGGTTGTTGTTATTACTTAAGATTTAAGATTTTTTTGTTTGATTTATTTTTAAATTATATTTTGTTATTTTGGTATTTTGGTTTCCCTTAGGTAAAAACTGTAGTGTTTCAAGCAAGATTCAATGAAAACTTTTAAGACACTTTAAATAAGTTTATAAATAAGTAACAGTATGTGGCAGCTTTTTTGGCCATAGGAAATTAAAAATGCTCATTAATATACATAAAAAATGTAGTAAAACTGTGTACTCAGTTTTTTATTTCTAATATTTTGTGTATTTATACTATGTAAGTGATATTATCCGCGACTTTGCGTAATTACAGCCACTAAAGTATCCTGTATTTTAATCTATGATTTTATCAAAAAACATCCGCTCGTGATTTTGTAATTGAGGAACAAAATATTGTGCTGTCCCTTGAACTTAAAATCTTATAAAAATCGGTTTAGTACAAGAAGATGAAAAATAATGTTTATTTTATATTTATAAGCTGCCCATTTTTCCATCAATTAAATTGTTTTATTATGGGATTTGATCAAAATTATTGTTAAAATAGTTGAAAAAAAAAAATATTTACTTTATATGCGCATGTCACTGCCCAATTTTCAATAATGCATTGTTGAAAAATCGAAGTTCTTCTGTTTAACTTATTTTCAAAATCTTAAATTTTAATAAAAATAACAGAATACAAAACAATAATAACAATTATATCGCAATAAAATAAAACGTACTTTCCTGTAATTAAAATATAAACATACATATAACATTATGGTTGAACCACACTTTACATACATAAGGGTAAATACCCTATAAGCAACTCAGTTAACTTTAAGTTGACTTTTTTGCAATTAGTAACGGTAATGCCTGGATTAATTTCAGTGTGGCTAACTGACTATTTGAATAGTGCAATGTCCTAAGCAGTCAATTGTCCGACTTGCTTGACTTTTCAATTAACTTAACTATTAGCTAAAAAGTTTGTTAAAAGTCACCCCATTTTTAGTTAGCTTAAAATTAGTTGTATTCAAGTTGGCTATAAATTGACTTTATTTAAAATAATCGTTAAACTTTTTTTAATTATTTTAAATTCTTTTACAAGTTTATTTTAGAAAAGTATAGAGAATCAATCAAATTATTACCAACTCGTTTATGCCTTATTCTTTATTTATTTTTCGCTGACTTCTTCACTTCTTTAACTTTACTCGAGAATGATAATGACAAGGTTACGCAGTACTTATGTTTTTCGCAAGTCTGCCCTCTTGTACGTGACATCACATCAGCAAACAAGTGAATGATATTACAAGTAAAAATTTGTAAAAAGTGAATAAGATGCTAAAATAAATAATAAATAACAATAATAGAAAACATTAAATAACAATTAATATATTTAAAAATAAAACTAAAAAAGGGATTTAATTTTTTTTTGGTAAAATTAACTTAAAAACGGAAAATAGTAGACGTACATATAAAGCGAAAGATGTTCAATAAATTACTTTCAAATAAACTTTAATGGTTTTATTCTCCTTTAATTTATTTAAATTTCACCGTTTATGTATTGCTTTTGTTAAGGGCGAGACTGATGTGACGTACATGCGCAGAACGAAACATTTGTTTTGCAGTCTGAATGCGTAATCTTGTTTTTATCATTTTTGAACTTTACTCACGACATCCACATGAAATTATAAACATGTATAAAAAAAAACTGCAAAAATACCATTTAAAGTCTCTTTTTCTCAAAACAAAATAAAACAAATATGTAAAAATTGTAAATGTGGGTAACTTCTGCATTACTTTGTAGTTGGCTTATAAAAGTTTACTTAAAGTGCGTTATTTTCGTAGTCGCTTATTCTACTCTAAAATACATTGTATGTCAGTACAGTCACTAAAGTTTTGCTTGACATTTGTCGCTATTTAATGTTAAAACATACAAGCCAATTAACAGAACGTGTATTTCATTACGCGTTACACAATACAAGCGGCTGAATTTTGGTGCAGGTGTAGCTAATTATATAACTGATTATAAGTGATTAGGAACACGATATATTTTCGCCAACTTTTGTTTTTGTAAATATGCTTTAATATATAGGGTACACCAATATACTACCTAAAATTAATTTTAGTGCTTAAGATATTTTATTTATAATAAAATTTGTTTACCACCCACGCACATCTTTTTTTTACTTCTATCATTTGAATATTTTTCAATTTAAATCTGTTGCCGGTCAACATCAACAGCCAACATTTTTCGACATGATTATTTCTTTTGATGATTCAAATTGTTACGAATGCAGTTCACAGTTTTTATTTATATTCTTTCGTCAAAATGAATGTGAACAGTGTATTGACCTCTTTCGGGCGGCTGTGGCCGAAATGAATGCGATATCTGTGTGTTGTATGTGTGAAAAGTATAGAAATTAATTCAATAAATCCTTTTTTAATTATGTGTGTGCATGGATTACGACATTTTTATTTCTTTTTGCAAATATTAAATTTAACATACCTTTACCAAAATGGCCATAAAAAAGTATTAAGAAGCATCATCTACTTTTTCGTTGCTATAAAACGATATCAAATTTGGGCAAATTTTGACCTTTTTCTGTCCTTGCTTTCTACAATGGCTTGCATGGAAAACAATGATAAATTGTCATAAACAAAAATGGTACAAAATAGAAGTTTACTTAATGCATTAACTTATACAATTTTATGAGTTTTACTCAAAACAAAATTGACATAATATATTTAGAGATTTAACAGTCAGTTTAAGCCATTATATAAATTTATAAATTTAAATGCAACAAGAATTTTATTCCGTCGTAAAAAAAAACGGTTGTATAGAAATGGCGGGAAAAGGTCATCATGACTTAGTACCCCAAAGTGTATATGTGCGTAAAACATTAAAATTATTTATTATTAACAATTGGTGTATTCACGAGAAGTCCTAAGTGCCGTATTGTCATAATTTTTCAAAGAAAAATTTAAAATGACTGAATAATAATAAAATAATGACAATTTGACACTTACGGCACCTTGTGTATTGACCAAATATATTTTCCAACACGAACAGTCATACAAATGTAAGTACGTATGTGAAACATTTATTTTTTTATTCTGTAAACTAATACTAAGTTTGAGCGTGAGTATAATTAACTATGATTTTCTTTCACTTCATCTTTGCATTCCAAGGCTTCATTGACATAGCCCTCCGTGATGACCTTTTGTCTTGTCATTTCGAGAGCTTTTTGTTCTGGAGACTTGGCCCATTCTTGCAATTCACCTGAAGCCCATACCCAATATACAGCACAACCAATTAGATAAATACCAGCAGAAATAAAGAATACAGTCTTCCATTCATCGCTGGTTTGATTCTGTACCAAATAGCCGGTCAGCATTGGACTGACAATACCGGGTATAGTAGCGAATGTATTACCAATTCCCATCAAAACGCTAGCATGCTGTGGAGCAATGTCCAAATGGTTTACACTGTGAAGTTTTAAGTTAGCCATGAATATTTTAATAAGAAATTTAAAATAAAACTTACGCAAAGCCAGACCAGGCAAATGCTCCTAAACCTACAGCTATGGTTATACACACCACCGACCAGGTAGGATCTAACAAATAGGCAGTGAGTACCATGAAAACTGTTTGTGCCAAAAAGGCACCACAATTAAAGTAGCGACGTACTTGTGTAGTAGTCAAATAACCCTTAACCTGCAACCAATCGGCCAAATAACCCGAAACACCCAATAATATTCCCATGGTAAGATATGGCACAGCTGATATGAAACCCGTTTTATCCAGGTTAAAATTTAGGGTATCTGCAAAGAAAGTCATACTGTTGCATGTGTATATTAAACATATTAATTGCTAGTTACCTCTTAGGAATGTTGGAAGCTGAGTCAGTAACGTATAGAAACCCCAATTCTCGGAAAAGTGTGATACTGCGATGGCAAAAAATGGTAGGGAAGTAAATATGGATTTCCAGGGATGTTTGATTCTCTGTTGACCTACAATGCCAATTTTCTTTTGAATATATTCACGTTCATCATCTGAACAGAAGCGATCCTTATCGGGCGCAGATCGTACTATCAGTAACCACAACACCAACCAAATGCAGCCAATAACACCAAAAACATAAAATACACTTTCCCAGCCATATGCCGAAGCCAAGAGTCCCGATGAAGGCATGGCAATAACTGTACCAGCGTAGTTTCCAGCAAAGGCTATAGAGGCCATGCGGGAACGTTCAAGAGGTGGTGACCAGCGAGACCATACCGCGTGTATACAGGGAAAAGTAACGCCCTAAAATTTAAAAATCTTTTAATAATTTTTAATGTTTCACTTTGAACATAAATTTGCAGTGCCTTGTTATTACGGTGAAGTTACAGTTGCATTAAGGTGTATTAATTAGGAGGGTAGTATAGACAGCACGCTGGGTATTAGTTTTTTTCTTTTTGTATTAGTAAGTGTAAGTCAAACTTAATATTTATGTCGCAGTTCAGAGAGAATTTTTTATTTAGGTTAGTTAGACACTTGAAATAAATTATTGAAGGCAAAGTTTTATTTTTTATTTATTGAATTTGATAGCTGGAGTTTAAAAAAGAAGTAAAAGTTGAATAATCAGCTGACGAATTGTGGCTACTTGATGATTCAATATAAAAGAAAGCTTTATAAAAATGAGCGCATCAAATTCTCTCCCAAATGCCATCATCTTATTTTACGGCATGATTAAATATAAATAACAAATGTAGATTTAGATGTGATTAAAGTAGTTAGTCTGAGTTTCAATTGATGTTTAAATCATTGCGTATGAGGGTCTTAGAAGATGGAAACTTTGTTTTGGTAAAAATCATAATCAATACCAAATCATAACCCATATGTTTAATAAAATTTACACTTTTTGCTTTTTCTGGTTTAACTATCGGCGACATTTAAATTACCTCAAAAATTCCTTCAATTATGCGCACCGCTAATAGCATTTCCAAACTGTGCTTTGCAGCCAAGGGTGTAAATAGTGTCAAAATGGCCGTAGTGCCAATACCAATACCAAATACCTGTTGAGAACGATAAAACAAATTAAAATATAGAAAAAAGTTTTTGTTTTTTTTAAACCTACAATATTACCACCAATTTTAGCTCCAACAAATCCACCAATAAACTGTGTCAGTATGTAGCCATAGAAGAATGAACTTAATATAAGTCCCTTCTGTTTAGAATCCCAAGAGAAATCTTGTTGCCACGATTCGTTGCCATTTTCATCGATGACAGTGCGATTTTCTGTCATGGCCACAATAGCCACACTTAAATTTACCCGCAAAGAGTAGACATTGAAAAAACCAAAAAAAGCCAATAAAACCACTATGTAACGTCGTTTTCGCCAAAATCTCCAACTAAGAGGTTCCGCTTCAACAATCTCATTGCTTAAAAAAAAGAGCAAAAAAATGATCAAAGAAGAACATCTAATTAGAAATGCTTTTAAATGCAAGGTCATATCTAGCTTAACATACTACTACGCCTTCGCTGCAAATTTATCTAATGATATGATAATGATATTTAATTTTGTATATTTTGCAATCGCACAATAACAACAGCTGTTGAGTTCTACAACCCCATGCAACTCAACACACTTTCAAAACCAAGCAACCAATCAAACCTATGCGGTATTTCTTTTTAATCAACAAAACCACTTTCGCTTTTACAACATCCATAGCTTATCGATATTATTACAATCTGTGGTAGACGGACATGTGCACTCACTGACACAAACTGAGAAACAGTCTAACATAATAAAATCGTATAAACACAAAGTTTTTATTTAATTTTTCTTTTTATTTACACTTTTTTGTTGTGTTTGAATAAGTACGTACGTACATATGTATGCTTGTTTGTACATTATTGCCTTCTTATTGTATAAATATACATATGTACATATGTATACATAAATGTTTGGTGAATTCATAAGGTGTCACAAAATTAAATGTTTCAAAGTGAAATAAAGAAAAAATACAACTCTTATGCAAATTAGTTATTTGATAAAAAATTACAAGTCGTTATTTATATTCTGTTATTTATTTATTTTATTATTTGTTGTAATTTTTTAGTTATTGTATACTTTTTACCAATTGTCAGCATACGGTAGCTGATTCGTAACGTAGCGTGTATGTAATTTACTTACGACGAAATGAGTTGAAAAAATTCATAAATACATTTTAAAAGTTGTTTAAATAAAAATATTTTTTTTTATGAACCGCGAAAAAATTATTGAAAGTCTCTGTCTTTTTAAGACTGCACAATAAACATTAATTTAGGCATATTTATTGTCTTAAAATCAGCAACAATATTTCTAAAAAGTTATTAAATGATACCATACCTTTTGAATTCATCAATTGTTTTAAATTTATTATAAAGATTTTTTCTTTGTGCGATTTTTATGCTTGAATGAATATTACTCTTATAAAAATTATATAATTTGCTTTCGGCCTTGGATTTTAATGTATTATATACGTCATTAGACTGTACCGAAAAAAAACAATGTACCTTTGAATACAAAGTTTTCTGCAAGGCAATTTCAAAAAAAAAAATAATTTTTTTGACTTTTTACATTTTCGGAAATTACATTTCGGAATTTTTTTGCTTACCTTTTTTAATATGAAGTTTGACAAGAAGAGGGAAAATTTTTTTATCTATGTATGAACTTTGACAGCTTAAATTTAAAATAAGTAAAGAGAAAATAACCAACTCACCAATTAATACTACCTGATGAATAAATGTGCCTAAATATTTGGCATTAAGGTATTAAGGTTTTGATTTGACGAAGCGAATGCCAATTGAGCTTAAACAATTTTTTAAAATGCAACCCATACATTTGGCAAAAAAAAAGATGTAGCAAATTTAAACAAAGTAATAGAAATATTTTATTTTTAGGATTTAAGGGATTTTTTTGTGAGCTTTTCTGATAGGGTGTTACGAACTGAGATCTACTGGGTAAATACTAGAGCAGCGTACTCCAGGTCAAAAACGCTAATACGACATGTAACATCCGACTGTAAATACGAATTAAAGGGTTATTTGACAGATATTGTAGAGAAATTTGTCAAATAAGTCTTCAATAAACCTAAAATATTTTTTATGAATACGGCCCTTAGTATATAACGAAAAGTTTTTAAAAGCGGCCCCTACGTTTGGACTCAAGAAAAATTTAAATTGTCTTGCAAAAAAGCTTTACAGTGTATGGCTTTCAAATTGCTATGCCCTAATATCAATATATAGCAGAAATATATAATGAAAACTTCACTTATTGTTTGTGTGTAAAAAATGTCGTAAACGAATTTCGGCTCTTTAATTATCCATTTACTTGCAAAATGCCCTGAACAGGCTTAAATAAGCCATCAGATGTCTAATTTGTATTTGTGATGTCGTGCATTTTTGACTATAAATAAACGCTTTCGACCATGATTGATATAAATCAAAAATTTTAATACATATTTATTTGACGAGTTTTTGTTTGATCGTCGGCAGTTGTAATTTACAAAAACACTCTCAGTTGCTTTGTGGTTGTCGTGATGGAAGACTCTTCGATCGAAAACAAATAGTTTTAAGTTTTATTAAACTCTGTCTAAGCTTGGCAGTTTTATGGCATGTAAAGCAACAGTAAAATAACAATTAACCATCATCCGAGGATGTCATACTTGCAAACGAACACAACCAGTAGATAAAATGATGACATACGAACACGGTTGTAATTTTAGAATTCTTATTAGAATCTCTTTACTAAAGGATGGAAAACTCGATCGTTCGAGTAACATTACAACCGCGTTCGTATGTCGCGATTTGGCCACAGAGTACACTTGACCATATATAAGATAGAATGAATTAGCTAGCTCACATCAGTGACAAACTTTATATAAATAAAAATATTAAAAGGCGAAATCATATTGGCACATCGAACCCAAAATTTAAATGTTGACTGATCAGGGGGCAAATTACGACATTCGAACGTGATCGAAATTTGAAAATTCTTATTAGAATCGGTATACCTTAAGCACAGCGAAATCGATCGTTCGAGTAAAATTTCGATTGTGATCGAATGCTGTAATTTGGCCCCAGTTTATTTGAACGTCTCCAAACAAGCGTCAAACTGAACATACGAACACATATACATACGCTTGGTGAATTTTTATATATTATAAAATATATATTTCATTTAAGTGAATTTTAAGGAATAATGTTTATTTATGTTTAAATATAAAGCCTTTTTTACACGCATATTATTTTAGGGTTAATGCTAATTTTTGTTTTTTTATTTCGATTTCTTTTGACTTTGCATGTTTTATATGTGTATGTGTTTGTCTTTATTTTGAAACTTAAACATACAGGTTGTTAGCTTTGCTATTTGAAGGAAGTAAAAGTACAGTTTTATAATTAAGTGATAAAATTTGCATAAACGTTTTCGAATCTGTCCAAAAATTTAATTTAATTTAAAATTAAAAACAGTTGAAGAGTATAATAAGTATGTATGTATATATGTAGACTTTAATTCTATTTGTAAAAATTGTTCTAAAAATTGAAAAAGTCAGAATCACTTTTAACGCCAAAAATATTGCATATTTGTTATAAAAAACTGAATTTTATTTTAAACAACATGGATGGCTATGGGAAAATTTTTTTTTATTTATTTTATTAGTAAAATTTTTATAAATTTAAAAATTTTATTTTGATTGACATAAGGACAATACGACACGTAGAACTTCTTGTAAATATGTACATTAAATATGTTTTTAGTTTTATTTATGGTACAAGAAAACCGGGTAGACTTATAAGCTGTTAGGGCCAAATTTGTGTTTATTGTTTGTTTACATTTAGACAGACGACATTTTCGTTTAAGTGCGTTATCTCAGCTTAGCTCAAAATAAAGTGCTTATTAACAGCACTTATGTAAAATATTTTGTCCATTGTTTTGTGCACTCTTAAACTGCTTATGTGACTTTTGCTTCGGCATAGTTATTTTGACATGCAGCACTCCATATCAGTTTTCTTGCGTGTTTTTTGCAATTGAAGGTCAACTAAAATTGTTCTAATTACAAATTGTTTTATTTAATTTAATAATTTTGATTCATCAGTGATTAGAAAATATGGGGAAAACGGATGAGTTAACTTATGTATGTATATTAAACTAATATTTTAAATTTTTTTAACTTATACTGTTAGAACCTCAATAGTAGCAAAGTTCAATGCTGGGTTCAAGATAATATACATAAATAACGAGTTCAATTTGTGGCGACAAACTGTTTTTTATTAAAAACAAAACAAATTTAAAAACAAAAACGATGTACAAAATTCCGATCCGAGGGTAATAGAGTGGGTAATAACTTTCGTTTTTTTTTATAAAATTAAAAATTAGCTTAGTTTAAGATTAACTTAAAATTAACTTAATTTTAAATTTTTAAGCTTTTGCCATCCCCAGAAAAAATCTGTAGCTACGCCAATTAAGATATTGCGCTCTTGTGACTATAAATTCATTACTTTTACCCATGACGCACTTAATTTTTCATGGGAGATGTGTTAGTTAAAAGACTACTAAAAAACGTGTAAAACACGATTTCGTATAAAAGTTGAGCTTTATATTAAGCCATCGATATGTACATATGTTTATTTATTGTGCAAAAAAGTAAGATACAAATTAATGTTAATAAATGTGATCAACAATATTTTGACATTAACAGTATTAACCCAATTCAAGGTGGTTGCTTATCAGTGCTATAAATGCATATTATTTTAAGGATGCTTAAAATTGCTTACAAAATAAATAATCTGTCTATATGCACACGTTGGGTATGTTTTTGAAGATGTGTTTTTTTCGTTTCTCAGACATTCGTCTCCTTAAGGAGAAACTCAGCGATTTTTTCTTTATTGTATCAATAACAGTGTTATAACAATAACAAAATATGTTATCAAAGTTATTAGATTCAATTGAACTAAATGAAAAATACTAGCCAAAACAATATTTGTATCAGTCTGTATTCTATATATGGGAATAGCCTATTATTTGTTGGTATCAAGACGAATTAATATAGGTGACTGCAAGGCGAATTTATGAAAAAAAAAAATTAATAACAATATTTGTATACATTTTTATTATAAAAATTGAATTTTTTAAATATTACTAAATATGTAAAAAAGGATCAAAAATATTTTTTCTAATATTGGAGCACGAATGTACGCGTCCAATGGGCAGCAAAGGTCATTATATATAATTTATAAAGGTTTCTTTTCCATTCACTACATATCGTCGTTGCTCTAACAAATTCAGTTATGTGTTTTTTACTGAGTTTTCAGGAGATCAAAAAAATTATTTTATTTTGTTGCTTTACAGTATTAAACTTACGCATATTGAAAATTGTTTATTTTTTAACCCATCAAGATATCCTTAAACGGTTTGAAGGATAGATGTAGGACCAATAAACCTTCAAAATAGAGTAGGAAAAAAATTTTAAAAATTGTCACATAACCGATTTCGTCAGAAAAGCGACAATATGTACGGTAGCCTACCCCTATAAAAAATAAAAATGTGAAATGTGGCATCAACCAAGAATTGGCAACGATATTGCACTGCTGTTGTTGATTTTGTCTATTAAATCCATTTTCAAATCTGGACGATCTTAAACATTGTGACATATTATTTTACAAGCTGAAATTTAAGCTGGCTGCTTCAATACCTTTCCTGTACTTAACCACACCTTTGCATCTCATATTAAGCAAACAGATTGGTTATAAGTCCGTTTGGCCTCAAGATTTTATTTTCACTGTACATTGTTAACGTTTCAAATTTTTTATTGAATACGAAAAAACATACATACATACTTACATAATTAAGAATAAAAAAATTTTACAGCCATTTTTTAAAAAATTTGCGGTGAATTCAAAATCAGCTGCGTCTGGAATTGTTTTTTTTTTTTAATTTTCTTACAAAAATACTTTCCATCAGGTATGTGATGGAAATCGAAAATGAAGCAATTTTGAAAGTTCGTTTTAGTACTCTATGAATAAAATTTTTGTAATTTTTGTTATAAAATTTTTTAATATAGAAATATTTATGTACATACATATATAACAAAAATTACAAAAATTTTATTCATAGAATATTAAAACGAACTTTCGAAATTGCTTCGTTTTCGTTTTCGATTTCCATCACATGCCTGTATATTCGAAGATAAACGGTACACATCTCTGGACTTTTGACAAAACATCTTAAGTTGTAATAAGAATATTTTCGGGTTTCTTATTTAATAATGTAAATAAGACGCTTTGTTTACACAAATCACCGACTTTACTTCTTTAAAAATATATACATATAACGTAAACGTAAAAGGAAAGTAAATAACTAATTTGATTTATCTTTTCAACTAATGTTTGCTTTATTTTTTTCCCTCAACAATTTTACAATGTTGTTGGCTGGTGATAAAAGGTCCACAAAATTCCGAATCGTTTGCGTTAATAAGCAACTTGCTGTGAATATAAAGAGTAATCACATTAAAAAATATTTAAGTTAATTGAATTTTTTTTGCTCAAGAAATTTTTGAAAATTCGAATTAAGTCGTTTTATCAAAAGTTCACAGATATGCTTATGTATGCATGTATGTCTGTATGTATGCCCATTACTTGAAGGCTGATTCGTTTAAATATTTAATTTCCTAGTTCTTAACTGAGGTCTTATATTTATGTTTTTTTTTTCTTTCTTTTGTTGTGAGTGAATGGAATATGAAAAATAAGTGCTCAAGTGTTTTAAGTACTGCAACCATAAAAAATTTAAACAACTAGATCAACTTGTAAATGTATGCAATTTTTTTTTTAAAGATTTTAAGTATAAAAATGTATTTTATGTAATTGCGCCATTAACAGACACACCTTGAATTGAAATACTTTTAAACGGTAAAATATTGTATGTGTGGGGATGGGGTACAATTTTAGGAGAAAAATAAATAGGTCCACATATGTAGATAACAACTTACGGATCATATGCTGAGACCTCCAATCGATGTTCATGTTCTTTTCCATTCTTTATAGGTTTGTTCATGTTTTCCAACTGGCAACCAACTATTCACTTGGCAATCTGCTGTTACTTAATGAGTTTCCATAAGTACACTCTAAAGCTTAGACGGTTTGAGCTGTAAAAATTATAATAATGAAAAAAATAAAGCAAATATTATTTATGCATTTTTACGCTGTCACGCAGATCATGAAATGAAATTTAAATCTACAAAACAGTTGGGAGATCATTAGATATAATTAAATGAACATTTTACCGCTTAATAAAAGCCTTCAAAACATCTGTATAAAAATATCGTATTTTTTTTAATACATTTCGTAGAACATTCACATTGACACGCAAATCCATTACTTATTTGCTATTTAACATTTATTTATTTAGCTAATTGGCCATAATTTGTTTAAATATTAAAGTCTGTATTACGTAGCACTTAGGCTCACTTAACCGCATATATTAAACACTTCAACGTTAGAGTATTTATGTCAAGTGCCGAAATTTTTACAAAAATAATATTATAATATAATAAAAATAATAATATTATAAAAATAATAAAATAATTAACAAAACAAATCTTAAAACAACTAGACTAGAATTGTAACGTAACCAATTTATTTAACAACAATATGTAATTAATCATCTCTAAGTTTTATAAATTGTTTAAAAACGATCAAGATAACTTCTTATGAAAAGCAAATTACATTTTGAAATTTTTGGCTAACGTAGGGTGTTCGTTAAATATAAGACGAATTTTTATAAAAACTTTTTTTGCGTTTTCTTTGATAAAAAAAAAGCTTGAACAATTTTCAAAATAAACAATTGATATAACTCGGCTGCTACAATTTGGGTTATAAACTAAAGTTTAAAAAACCGGCTTTTTATTCGTATTCACCGCATATTCACGGCATTATCTCGTCGCAATCAAGGCGAATTCATACTGGTGAAATTGTAAGCGCAGCTAATAGGAAGAATGATGTTTTGATTTATTGAACTTGGCTTGATTTCAATTATCAATGCAGAGATGGAAAATGGGATTTTGGTTTTTATATTAAACAATTAACTTCAGTGTATGTTTTTGATAACAAATGTACCAAATCAATGTATATTTGTTGTTTTTTGCATCATTTATAATGTGTCCTTCTTTTTAATTAAATTTTATTAAATTTAACATATAAAAACGACTTGTCCATCCCTGATATACGAATTGGCCTTGACAGAAAACATCCCCTGCAAATTAACTTTGTTGTATCAATTCGCATTGTAGCAATTCGCCATTGCATATAACTGTATAAAAATGCACTAGATACACATTAAAAAAATGACTTTGCTGGTTAAAATAAAAAGAGCAAAAAAAATCTTCTGACCTTATAATGTTACCTGGTGGTCAATCCGCTTTAAAATCATGTAAAATGTATATGCAAAATTATTTTCTGCCATTCAGTTCTAAAATACTGTTGACAAATAATTTGTATTGAAATTTTCAGAAAAAATTTAAAGCTGAACAATAAAAATAAAATCAGAATTAAGTTGGTGATTTATGGAAAGAAAAATTTCCGTATTAAATAATATTTACTTAAGTCACTAATCGTAAATGTATTGTACATACATATGTATATATATTTATACATACATGTGTATGCGATACATGTTTTGTGATGGTATTTTATCTTTTGAGTACGATCTTAGATCTATTATCTTGTGCAATTTTGTAGAAATCTCAAATTGTCTGTTAAATGTAAATAAAACAAGTAACAATGCTTTATTCGGCCGTGCCGAATCTTATATACCCTTCACAACGTGTAGTCATGCAATGACAATTGTTTGTATCACCATTCATCTCATATAAAATACGTACATACATGTAAAAAACATACCAAAAAAAAAAAAAAAATTTAAAAAAAATATATTAGAAATAAAAAAAATAATAAAAAAAAAAATTACAAAAAAAAAATTTAAAAAATTTGTCTAAAAAAATTTAAAAAAAATATATAAAAAAAATAATAAAATATAAATAATATAATTTACTAAATTTTTTGGGATATGCTCCCATAATTTTTCAATTATATTTATTTGGTTGTTGGGTTTAAGCTGGTTTATATGCATTTCACTGGTGCTTATGCCAGATCATCAGTAAACCTTTACCCAAATTCTTGAAAAAGTTTAAAATTTTTATAAGTTATATTTTTAAAATGCATATAAACCAGCTTAAACCCAACAACCAAATAAATATAATTATAAATAATATATTAAATAAAATAAAATTTTTTTGGCTCAGCTGGAATTCGATGCCACGTTTACTTTAACCGTATGTATGTAGGTTGTTGTTGTAATTGTGAAAAAAACGAGGTGGTCGTGGTTTTTTGCTCATATCTCAGAAAGTTATGGGGCGATTGTGCCATATAGAGATCTGGAGAGCATATAGTTGCTTCTAAAAGTTGATTTCAACCAACACACGGACAGACGGTCAGGGCTTAATCGACTCCTCCATTCATAAGCTTTCAGAAAATATATACTTTATGGGGTCGGAAATGAAATTTGTAGAAATTACAAACGGAATGACAAAGCTATATATACCCTTGTGCACCACAGGTGAAGTGTATAAAAACGGTAAAATATTTGTCAAAAAATATATATTTTTAAGCGATTTTTTATTTACTATGCATGTTAATATGTATGTATGTATGTATGTATGTATGTATGTATGTATGTATGTATGTGTTTCCTCTTGTTAACAGTTTTTATCTTTATGTCATACAATTATTTTATATTTTTATTTTGTATCATAATTAATCTCTATTTTTGTTTGACGTTTCTTATACCAAGTTCAAAAAATATTTTACTGCCATTTAACTACAATAAAATAAATATTAGGCAAATGAAGCACGAACACGACAACACAATCATAACTAGATTTAAATTGTTTTTTTTTCCGACTCATGAAATTTGATACAATCGAAGTAAAAGTGTGACATTAATAATTTCGCGAACACATTTTTGACAAATTATTATTTTTTATTTATTTTTGCATTTGTAGGAGGAATTACCTGTTGTTTTGTTGTTAAATTTTAGATTTCGAAAGACTTCGGAAAGCCACTGTTACTTTTTTTGAATACCTTAACTTTCTCACTTGAAATCAGTTGTTTTTTTATTTTCTTTTCTTCAATTTGTTAATAACTTAAAGTTGTTTTTTATAAACCAGTAAGTAATTGTTCAAGTTGTTGTTTTCCTTTTTGGTAATGTTGAGTTTATAACTGTTATTCTGTTTTTTCATGAATATTGCATTTTTTTATTTGCAACTTATAACACTTGAAACCCGTCTTAAGCTTTTGAGTCTCTGCAAACGACTAAACGCAGTACGTCTGTTACTTTACGAATATGGTTTCAAAATAAAATTTAGTCGATGGATATTCGTATTCGTACGTTTAACTGTCTTAACAGCATTATCGTTTACGATCATTTGCATATAAGCCCTCTACCTGCTTACTACTTAACAATTTTTTCAATTCATAAAATATCATGTTTATTGGGTTATAGTCTTTGGATTCTCAGCATTAGCGTAAACACAAACTCTGTAAAAACGGCTGAAGTCTTTATCTTGTAAAACAATATTTTGCAAACTATTTTTACGTTTATTTGAAAAATTCTAAATAAATACCTTATCTTAATGGTAATAACAACGTTATAATCGTAATATTTTGTCAATACAAGGAATTTATTATCTAAGCAGATAAAGTAGTTATTAACAAAATAAGTTTTTTTTTTTTATATATTTCGGATTTAATTAATTAAGATAAAAAAAAATATTTTTGATTTATCAAGAAATATTGTCATTAACGCATAATAAAGAACTTAATTGTCGCATTGTACATTTGTAATCAACATTAATAAATGTTATTTATAGGCACTACAGGAATAAATTGCATCTTGCGGAAATAAAATATGTAAATATACAAATTTGCTTCAATTCTGTGAGAGATAATCTTACCCTCAAATTGTTTATGCAGAACGTCCACAAGTGGTTATCGTTGATCTGAATTGCTCACCGTAGACATTGATGATCTCAGTAACCTCTTTTTCGAAGAATTATTGAGCAATAAGTGGGTTCACTAGGTATATACACAGAGTAAACATTATCGATTGTGATATCTCATAGTTTAGTTGTGATAAAAGAATTTAATGGTGGTATCAACATAATTTTGTTTCGAGATATCAATATATAGTCAACCTAAGAAATTATAATTAATTTTATAACCACAAGAGAGAAGTTCGATTGTAAGTACTGAACCTTTCGATTAGTAAAAAATTTAATTGCCTAATTTCTATGTGTGTATGTATATTGGCGTAACTTGACCATTCCTCCCCAGAATTGTTTTTGTAGAATTAAAAAAAAAATTATCTATTAAACATATGAAATTAACTCAGTTTAAGATTTAGCAAGAAACAAATTTTTTAAGCTTCTGCCTCCCCCCAAAAAAATTTTTTTTTGGGGTAATTAATAAATGCCTGCCATTTCAATATTAAATGACATTTCACTACAATGTTGTGGGTAGTCCATACGTGAGCTTTAATTTTGGCATAGTTTTTTAAACATTTCGCCCGAATTCTTCCCAATGGCAGATGTAATGGGTAGAATTATGAGAGACTTTACGTATCCCTACAAAAAATTGTCTAGTTGGGTCAAAACGCATGGCCAATTCGTTTCTCAATACGTTTATAATTACAGTCTTGATTAAATTGCATAACAACTAAGTCAAATTCTTATATTTGAGCAAAAAAAAAAAAAAATTTCGGAAGTCATCGTACGGCACCTTCCAAGCCCAATACAAGTCCAATTAATGACAACGTCGACGAATTCAAATATCGGGATCTTTTTCGACACTGGCCGGCAGCAATACGCGCTTTTTGCATACGGGTTGTTGGATTAATTTCCAAAAAAGTGAAACAGGTGCCAAATTTGGCCACAATAGCTTGGAAAGCCTGATCGGTAGATCGATTATGCGACCATAAAACGGACGTTATTTACGAAAAAACATTTTCACACAGCACGAAGATTGAAAACAAAATTAAATTATTTGCGAGTGTAGCTGATTTGTTAGTCTATTTATGACGTAATGACAAAGCAAGGCATATTAATTCATCAGGTGGTTGCAGTTCGGAGAGAATTTTTTTTGTTTATATCTTTTATATATGAAGTTTGACATTTGAAATAAATGAGAAAAGGGAAGAAAATTATTTTGATCTATAGACTTTGGCAGCTGAAATTTAAAATAAGTGAATAAAAAAATAGTCAGCTGTTCAAATAGGAGCAACTAATGAATAAAGCTTACCAAGCATTTTTTGCATTGCCACATGTCACGAATATATCTTTTCACTGAAAAACCAAATAGACATTAAACCAAAACGCGTCGTTATGATGTTATTTTTTTTAAGATAAAAAAATATTTTTAATAAAATACAAAAAATATAAAACTGTAATATCGACTGTTTTATCTAAACTATTTATTAATAAATTTCAAGTGTGGAAAGACCCCTAAAAGTGACTATTATTTACACCCTGATTAATACTTTCTAAACGATAAAATTTTTATTTTTAAAAAATATTTGCTTATTCTTATAATTATTTCTTCAAATGGCCGCTGCTATTTTAAATGATACAGCTGCGGATGCCGTGTATGCTGAATACTTGCAAAAGGAGCAACCAGCAATTGTGTCACCAAAAAAGAAAAAGTTAACAGAAGCTGAGAAAATTCAACAAAAGCTTAAAGACGAAGAGGAATTTAAAAAATTGGAATTAAGAGTAAGTGGCCCAATCCAAAATTGATATGGAGGGAAAATCTATTACACTGAACTGTTTTTGTAGGAACTTATGAAAAGAGAATATGAAATTTCCAAGAGAACAGCGAAACAATATCAAAAGCGTTGGGAGAGCATGTGTCGCGAAATCAAATTAAAGGAAATGCAAACAGAACTTAAAGTACATCTAATGCTTGAAGACAAGAACAATGCTTTGTTGTATTAATAAAATTTTTTATTTAGGATTGGGAAAAGAAGGTCAATCGGGTTGTAGTGCAAAAAGATGAGAAAATAAAACTTATATTCGATGAAATAGCGACAACAGAAGAAATGCATAAAAATAATTTTTCAATTCAAATACAAATGATGGACTATTTAAGAGGTTAAAATAAGTCTTGTATAAATATATATGTATATAGAGTTATCAATTATATGACTTTTTTTATTATTAAGCAGATATTTATAAAGCCTTTCAACAGACCTCACGTCTTCTATATGAACAACAAGCTGCAGAAATATTGCATGCATTTTATCAAGAAGTAGCGAAAAATAACGAAATTGAAAATAATGTGAAATTGAATTGTGAAAGTGTTGCACATGCTACCGATCTTATTGCCGAGCAGGAATTGTTAACCGATTATCAAATATTCTTGGACAAACGTGATGATCGAGTAAATACAGAAATTGTGAAACGTTATCGTTTACGAGATGCAATCACTAATAAAATGAAAGAACTGCGTAAACAGCTCCTTGAATTTCTGGCTTCTCTGCGCAATGTTTCACTAGATGTTCACAAATATGACAGAGTCAACACATTATTGGAACGTCAACGAACCTTCGTTATGGAGTCAAAAAAACTTAACGATGCGGAAACTCACAACTCTCAAGTTTATGCTGATTTACAGCGCGATCTGGTGCAGTCCGAAACAGAAGGCAATCGTAAGATCCATGATTTGAAATTGGAACATGCTTACTTCGTACAAATGCGTAAGCAAATTGAAAATGATATGAAACTTGATCGAGAACAAACTTATGAAAAGCTCAAGATTGCAACAAGTGAAAGTTTTAATTTGATCAAAGTAGGTTTTACCACTAAAAAATTTAAACATTTTTTTACTTGCGATATTTTTTAGAAATATCAAAAATTACAAAAATCTGGCGAACTTTTATTATCTCTGGCTGCCAGCTGCAGAAAATACCAAACAGAATCGGAGAAAGTTGTAGCCTGGGGTGATTTTCAGGAACCCATGAATCAAATTACAAACGATATTGAACCATTTGAAGTGGAAACAATAAATCTTAAAGATCACGTTGATATGACAGAGGCTGAACTGCAGACTAATATACGTCTAATGAAGAACTTTTGGCGACGTCAGGCCATAGCCGAGGCTCAAATTGTTCTACTAGAAGAAAAGAAACTGCAATTGCAAAAGGAAAATCAACACTATATTGACACCATCAAAAGTTTAAGCAAGACCGACAATGTTAATGATCTTAAGGCGGCGCTTAAAGTTCAAAGTGCCCTCGACAAGGATACAATTAGATAATTCTAAATTCAAATACTTTTATTTTATTTTTTTTTAATTTTTGATCAACAACAATTTTAATACACACAGACGTAGTCAAAAATATAATCAAAACACTTTGAGTTTAATAATTAGGATCATAATTTAGTACATCAAATGTTAAAATTTTGTAAAACGACACAGACCAATTTTGGTTGTCAATATCAGTTTCCTGATTGTTAATTAGAGATATTGGGCTTTTCGTATAGTCACGTCCAAAACGTATAAATATTTCGGCGAAAACAATACGATGTGGAACTGACAGCACCTCATGTGGAGTTTTAAGATCCGTGTCCAGTTTTCTCAAGATATTACTAACTTCAACTGTTTCCTCGACAGAATCAAAATCCTTGGTATTACGCAGTCCCACAAACAGCATATCAATAAAACAATATTTGTGAGCTGTAATTAAATACAAGCAAACATAAGTGCATTCATTTGTATTGATAAATAGATAAATGATTCATATGTAAGATGATTTATGTTATCAAATATAGGTACCATAGTATTGCTTTGTTGTCACCTTCATGGGTATGGCTCGACGTAAATGTTCTGCTTCAAATCGTACCAGTTTTAATCGAGTATCATTTCGTGACAGCAACATGTCTCTCGAAATTTGCTGGTAACCCACGGGTGTGGTGAATTGTCTTATTTTTAAAGCATCTTGATGACGAATTATGTTTGTTAAAACTACCGCAGCCTAGAATTGTAGTTTTTAATGAATGAATGAATGAATGTTGAATACGTTTTATACTTTTTAAATTTAACGTGTTGAGTTGTTTTGATGTTAAATTTGTTGAAATCATGGTGGATTTTCTCAACGGTGGTGGTTAACTTCGCTAACATGTAGCTTTACTAAATCTCTAAACCCTTAAAATTTGTATCAAAGAGTTCTATTGTGAATTACAGTAGGTGTGATAAATTTTTATTGTTAGGCCAACTAACAAAAATAATTATTGTGTATGGCTGTCGTCTCCTACGTCCGTCTTACATTTGGTGTGTGTTTACATTGAAAAAGTTTTTTTGCATAAATTTTTCTTTTTATTCATTAAACTTGCTTTTACTTTTAGACCAAAAAAGATTTATTGCATACAATTTCATTTTTTATAACGCACATAACGTCAGATTTGAAATTAAGAAGGGCAAAACAAAGCTAAACGAATTTTAAGTACATGGAAGTATTAATTGATTTTTATTACCTTTGCACACAATGAGAAAGAGAAAAATATTTTACGCAAGAAAACTTTTTCAATGTAAACGCAGGCTTAATATAAATTATTTTGCACCACGACTGTGAAAAGCACAGACAACAACTACCACATACGTTTTTAAATTTTATACTTTCAAAAAGCAATTAAACTAAGAAAAAAGCGCGTAATTTCTATCAATAAGTTTTTAATTTGTTGCTTTTGATTCTAGTTATTTATTTCATAAAATTTCTATATAAAAATTTATAATTTCTATCGCTTCCATTAGAAACATAAGGAGAAGATAAATTTAAAAATAATTTTATTTAAAATAATACATTTTTAAGCATTGTGGCAACTTTGCAGCTTTTAGACGCCAGTTGCCCTCTGGAATTACTTATTTTACAACTGGCAACGAAATTGAAGTTCTATTGCTACTACTAATAGACATACACATTATTAAGTCTATAGATATTCTATTATTAATATCATCTGGCTAAAACAGCCTTTGAATTATAAATTATGATGCTATTAATATGAAAATTGCTACCAGAGCAGGGCAGTAATTGTTGCTCTGTAAAATTGTAGAATGAAAATTTTTGCATATCAACTTCTTTTTATTTTATTTTCACTTATTTTATTGCATCTCCAAACAAACTGAAAAGTACGTTCAATATTTGAATGTAATTTTTAATATATTGAATACGTTTGATCCACTTGAAACTTTACTTTCAAAAAAAGTTCTAGTGACAATATAACTTTATAATAAAAAGTAGGTGCTTTATGCCTCATAAACCGTACAGGATATCAAAAAACGAGTATCAGAATTGAATTGCAATAAATAATGTAAAATATATAATCCACTAATAACTATTATTTTTAACGCTTGGTCTTCACATAGCAATTTTCATTGCTAAGCATTAGCCAAAACGTTGACAGAATAACGGCACTTTATTGCTAAATTATATATCTTTAAATTGGGTGGTGAACACGACACAAGTAATTTATTTATAAAATTTAATATTTTTATTTAACTTCTATGATTTTTTTTAATATCTCACTCTAAATTACTATTGTCAGATAAAATTATTTTAATTTGCCTTTGTTTCTGCAAATAAAAACAAAAAATTCAAAGAAAATGGAATGATTTTGACAGCTTATTGCATCAAAAATTGCTCAAGCAATCAGCAAAGCAATGATTGCGCAATAAATTGCTTTATATGCCATTTTGCGGTATATACATTGCATTTTCTATGGACACAATCAAATTTGACAATTGCGGCAATAAATATTGCTAAGTGGAGACCCCGGGTAAAAATTGCTATTGTGTACTATCAATCCTTATAATTTTTTTAATTAAAAGTGTTAATATATTTTCTATACTTTCAGTTTAATATCATTTTACAATGAGTAAATATCTTTAATTTTTTGTGTCTTGAATTTTCAATTATAAAAATTAATTTTACATTTAGTATTTGGGGTCATCGAAGAAAGAAGAAAATATCTTAATATTTAAAAAAAACGCTCCGAGCACGGACTCGCATTAAAAATTTTAAAAAGCACTAAAAATCTTGCTAAAATCACCGAGTAGATAATGCTGTATTTTTAAATTTTGCACATTCATCAAAAATATCAAGAAAAATTTGTCTCTTCCTCCTTCTAATCGATGATTGTACCAAGGTAAACTTATATAGGTAACGGTGCCAGCCCAGCTGATTATTTTGTTGTTGTCCGAATGTTTGTCAAACTACATATGTAAAAAAAAGAGCGACGAAAAATTCTGCCCGTCTGAGTTATCATGGATTGTACATAATCAACTGAATATTTATTGTATTTCCAAGTTGTAGACAATGTAAAGTGTGGAGAAAAAAAATTCACACATTAGTAGAGACACAAACCAGACATAAAATAAGATTGCGTAGAGAAAAAAACATACATTTTAATTGAATGTAAACCTTCTTATTTTAATTTATATATTATATAATATCTAATACCCGGTGTGCTTCGCCACCCCAAAATTTAGTATTTAATTCATATGGCAGGTGCCACGGCCACTATTGTTAATGCACCCATTTTTTCCATAAATGTTTATTTGAATATCAAAGTTGCTTTTGCAAAATTTTAGTACTCTAATCAATATCGTTTTCCAGATATACGAATTTTAGTATTTAATTCATATGGTGGGTGCCACGCCCACTATTGATAATGCACCCATTTCTTGCCTACATGTTCACTTGGGTGTCAAAGTTGCTCTTGCAAAATTTTACTACTCTAATCGATATCGTTTTCCAAATATACGAATTTTAGTATTTATTTTATGTGGCCACGCCTTCTATTGCAAGTCCGCCAATTTTTTACCCAAATGTTCGCGTGGATGTCAAAGTTTACCGTACTAAATTTGAAGACTCTAGCTGCATTAACTTTCGTGATATAAAATATTTAATACTTATTCTTTAATAGGGCGTGGCACCCCGCCCACTTACAATTTCAAACCAAAGTATAGCCTATAGTTCCTTCCAGACATACAGGAAGATTCTGTGAAAATTTCAAGGAAATTGGTCCAGCCGTTTAACCGTCTATAAAGCACAAACAAACATACAAACTAATAAACATACAAACACACATTGATTTTTATATATATAGATAAATATATTATTTTTAGATACAAAATTTAAGTTCTTTTTTATTTGCCAAATGTAATATGTACATGCGCCATAAAAAGAAGAACATAGTTAGAATATTGTCAGAAAGTGGGAAGCACACTTTTAGGAAATTTGTAATAAATTATAAACTAATAAATGGACCACATTGCGTAAGAAACAGTCTCGTTGATTGGGAGGAAGGATAGTTTAACGTTTTTTAAAATAAATTTCTTCGCTGTTTCAAACGCAATAAGTTTAACGTAATAAGTTAAATCTTAACCGGAATATTTTGTTTGGTTATTCTGAATAAAGTGCTCATCGTACTTTGTGAAATTCAATATTACCTAACCTGCGTTTAAAGCTCATCTCAAATTATAATCGTACATTGTGAAAAGGCCCGTAAAATCAAAAAATTTTATAATTTTAATTTAATGTAACGTAAATATTATATAACAGTACAACAATAGTAAGTCGACGTCCAATTTATGAAACATTTGTTGCAAAACTTTTGTTTTTGTAGATGAAAGAGGAATGAAGAAAATGGGTAAAATATTTTTGTGTTCATGAAATTCTCTTTTGTTCTACTTATTCACTAAGAAGTTTGTAGGAATGTTAAAAAAGTAAAACAAAACTTTGTAAGCCGAGTCGTACTGTGTGCACACAAATGTATTTTCAAAAAGAGAATTTAAAAAAATTGTGCAACGAAATATTAAAATAAAAAAATTTACATACTTAGATTGCGTTATAACATTTTAAATATAAATGTATTTGTGCTGAATTTTTGTTTCGATTGCAACAGTTCAAAAAAAAAAAAAATTCAAATTAAAATAAATATTTTCGACAGTTTAATAAAAGTTTAGGTGATGTGTATGTATATGGAAATGAACCTAATATAGTACTCGAATCAATTACAGTCCGATCATTGCACATCTTAGCAGAGATTTGTGTTGGCATAACAATTTTTTTGTGATTAATCTTATTTCAGCACCAATAATTTTTAACAATTTCATAAGCATCAAGGTTCAATATGACAACCAGGACCTGCCATCAAAGGGTTCTCAGATTTTTTTAATAAAATTTTATTTGGTACCAAGTTTTGAAAGCAGACCAAACTATTCATGGACCAATCAGCAGAAATGTTTATAAATATTAAAAGCATTTGTCGTAAAAAAGCAGTTTTTTATTTCGCTGCTAATATTTTCAACAGAATTATTGTTTTATGGCTACAAAGGGAGTAAGCATTATTGGGAAGCTATTATTCATATTAAAAGAGTTCAAAATTCGCCAATTTACTGATAATAATATAAAATTTGTCTTTGATGAATTTTATTTTAAAAAAACGAATTTTTTTAATGGACGTCTATGTACATACATGTAGCACCAAAAATCTATAGGTTTTATCATTGGCTTAAAAAAGTTATGAGCGCTAAATTGTCGTTAAATATATTTAAAACAAAAGAACCACATGCATGAACAGACGGACAGACGCTTTTTCATTAAGGAAATCATTCTAGACCGATCAGTGCACTAAAAGTGAACTTACCATTTGTTTCGAACAAAATGTTTGTGCATGTTCTTTAACGTCTCTCTACTTTAAAAGGGATAGAAATGTTTGAGGTGGAAAAACTCTTGACTTGAATTGAATTTATTTTTATCTGACAAAATTGAACTTGTGCCTGCAGTATAATTTTAAAAATCATAAATATATTTTAATTTCTAATATTTTTTTTTGTCTTTATGGTTATGTTTTTTGTACTTCCAAAAAAATTATGAAGAAACACCAAGTTTCCAAGAATTTATGTCCCACATGTGCAGTTCAAGAAAAGCACTACATAAATACAATTTATTCACTTATCTTTGAGTAAATTAAAGATTACCTCATAAAGATGTTGTTCAATTTACACTCTCAAGTGGACTCTACGTAAAGTAGTGCATTTTTAAATTTCAAAAAGTAAAATTAACCTAGAAACTTACAATACAAATTATAAAACATAAATCTATTGTTTTTTAGGTCATTTAATCTAGAAATAAAATCATACGTCACTACAGACTTACTGCTGCATATATTTTACCTGTTTTGAACCTCTTACGAATTCCGATTCGACAAATTCTGGATCCCAAAATAGTTGCAATTTGTATAAACAAAATTTCGTAAATAAATATCTCCACGGATTATGTAAATACACTAATCGCGGTATAGTTTTACGTTTTTCATTATTCAATTCCATTTGACGTTTCCAATTATGCATGTGTCGTGTCGTATGTGGACATCGCCTCCAATAGTCAGTGATTAATTTTGATGGATTATTTTTAAATAAAAATATAAACGATAATTTACGTAAAAATTTTGTTAACATTTCAGTTTTTAACAATATTATTTATATTCAATTTTGTTTGGTCTTTTTAATTTATAGTTTTAAATGCATCAAATGCCAAATGTTTAACTTTCTTTACGAAACAAAATCAATTTTGTATTTCTCTTTATACATTTTAATTTTCAAAAATATAACACCCACATCATTTCAGTCATTTCAAATATTGTTTTCATTTTCAAACCGATTGTGTCACATTTGTGGTAAATATTTCAAATAAATTGATGTTTTTTTATATGTATACACAGTAGGCAAAAGTATTTTTAAAATATGCATATAAAATAACAAAATTCTTCATCTCTTATTGAAGTAGCTTAGGCAAGAATCAAAAGCGCTTTAGATAAATAAGTAGTGAAAAAAGTCTATAAGAACTTTTCGTTGTACAGGGACCACCTAAAACGCCAGCTGAAATGTATTGAAATTAAAATAAAGTTCCCATTTGCCTGGCTTTCAAAACAAAGTTCTTTGTTCCATTGGATAATGTTACTATGGAGTTTGATTTTTCTTTATATTTCTTCCTTTTTTTTTTGGCTTTGGAGTCGTGAGTCATGAATAGCCTTGGAGAGTTATGTTTTAAAACGCCATTTCGCGCTTAATAACTAGTTAATGATGATCTTTTATCTGTTTTATAGTATACTAGTTGCTTCAAGATGTGGCATATTTGTATGTATCGTACATACCTGCATACATACATATAAACAATATAATATATGTACATACATACGTACGTACGTACGTATGAACATATATTTGGTATACCTCAAGTACAAGTCGTATAAACTGTAAAGAACTCTGTGTGTTAAAAAGTCAAACGAAACAAGTTTTAGATTTTATTGGTCAAATGTAGTGGTTAAGCATGGCCAGGATCCTTTTGGCAATCGGCAGTCCATACTATATGCCGCACTGATTAGCTGTAAGAACTATACGCCACAAACAAACTTATACAAGAGACTTGTTTTTGTTGCTGTTGTATATATATTTTTTTCATTTGTTTTGTTTTGTTGCACACACTTTAAAAGCATAAAGAAATGGCAAAATGAAATTAAAAGAAAAAAATCTCAAAATCCAGTTTAGACCAGACGCGTGAGTTTTTTGTTTGTTTTTTTTTTAATTCGAATCCAAAAATAACAAAAATTTTCATACCCTATATTATATTTTAAAATGTATTATGTTGCATGACTAGCACGTCATAATGTTGTATGAAGTTGTAAACTTTATTTATACACACACACACACACGTTTTAATATCGCCTATTTGCTGGCGCATCAACATAATTCACCTTTTATGAGTTTTGATTTTTTTTTTCATTTTTTTCTTTCTTAATAAAGTCGTTTACAAAATTTCATTTTTATAGATTTTCTGTTAAAGTTTGGTAATTTCTATTCCATTTCTACATTCGAAATAAATTAAAACTGTAATAAAACTATCATAAAGACATACTACGTTCATTTTTTTTATAGTAAATTTTTATTTAAAGTTATAAAAGGTTTATCAAAAATAAAACTCTGTTTTTTTTTTAAATCTTTGGTAAATTTGGAAATATTTTATTTTTCCAAAAGCGAATTTGGATTAAAGTCATTTTAGAAAGTTTATATTCAAATTCGCATTTTTCATGTTATGCAAGGTTATGGTCGAATGATACAAGTAAAATAGTAAGGTTCAGTAGGATGCGCCCGTAGATGTTAGTGTGATGGAGCACAATTAATGAAAATTACAAAAATTACTTACTTGTTGTGCGGAATTAAAATTTTTTATAAGTTTTGTGCAAAAAGGTAAATAATTATTATTATAACAGTCATGAAGAAATATTCACAAACGAAATATTCAGCATCACAGCAAAAAATCTCATTACAAAATAATACGTTGAATGTACTAAAAAAAACTGCTCTTCACTACTTACAGTTTGGCATGTAAACTCATTTTGTTTAACACGACAATGCCATTGGAGGCAAGTACTTTCCGCTTACAAATATGCACTCAAATAAGTACTTACCACCCTCGCTTACTAATAGGGAATAAGTACTTATTATGCTCGCTTATAAATAAAGACTTAATTAAGTACTTACTTTTATTACAATAAGTTCTTAATTTTAATAACCTAAATAACCCATTTATATAATGGACTTACAGAAGTTGTTCAGTTCTTCTAGGGACGAAAATTTACTTTGATTATTCTGCAATACGTTAATTAGAAATTGAAAATTATTGAAAATTTATAAGTCAACACTTTGGTAAATAACTGCTTTGCTTGTTAAACTTTTTGTATTTTAATGACTTCTAACACATTTCGAATAGTTTTCTTTTTTGTATTTTTGAGTTTAAATGGTTCTGCTCCAGTCAAATGATTCAAATTAATGTGACAGAGACTCTCATCTAGGTTCAAGTATTAAGTGGTGTTATCGGTCTTCACCAGGTAATCCCTTCAAAATTATTCAAAATAATAATTTTTGTCATTAAAATCCATTTTATTAGCATTCAGCCATGTTACATTCCAATTATAAAACAAGTAAGAATGCTATATTCGATCGTGCCGAATCTGGTAATGTCCTTCAACATCTTGTATATTGGTTAAATGACCACTGTGTAACATAGACTAGATTTGAGATTTAATGTTGTATGCCATTTTCTACTAGTCAAGACCTTCCATTTGATACCAATATTACGGGGAGAAAAATTTTTGCACAATTTCGTTCTCATTAAAATGAAATACGTATTGAGTTTTATTAATGTTTATAATGATTTTATCCTCTTTAAAACATCTCTTCGTAAAATTATAAAATAAGTAAATGTATATTGTATGTAAAAATAAAAAAAACTTGAATATTCGTTTACCACGTTTGTATGGATGTGCTGTGAAAAAATGAGGTGGTATTGTTCATTTCCTCATATCTCAGTTGCTTATGGGCCGATTTTTCATGATTTGTAATACCGAATATTATTGAAATTTTGATACCACACACAAGTTTGAGCGAAACTAATTTCAACATAGACATGGACAGATCGACATTGCTCAATCGACCTTCCTAGTAATAAGCTTTCAGAAAATATTTACTTTATGGGGTCGGAAATGAAAATTGTAGAAATTACAAACGGAATGACAAAGCTATATATACCCTTGTGCACCACAGGTGAAGGGTAAAAAAAATTAAAAAGTCGATGTCTTTCTAATAAAAGTTTGCAAATTTTGATTTGTGCGTGTAAAGCTGTCTTAGACATTTTATGTATGGCTCTAGACACGATATTTTAGTTGAAAAAACACTGTCTCTGTGTTGTGGTTTTTCTATGCCGGTGTGTCATTCCTAATAAACATGAGTATTTATTCTTTTGTGTGTGTGTGTGTGTGTGTGTAAGTTAAGAACAAACAAAATGTGCACATTGAATGACTTTTTGTATTATTTTAGATTAATTTATTAGATTAAATTCTTCTGGTATTTATATAGAAAGTATTTGCCAAATGTAACTACATAAACAAACAAATAAAGGGCAAAATAAAAATATAGTATTAACTGCATTCCTTGTTTTGTTTTTGAGACACAAAAGTACAAATTTCAAACAGGTAATATTTGTTTTAATTTTTAGCATGGTTTTCTTTCTCAGAGCCCTAAAGAATTTGTTAAAAAAATTGCCAAATGTTTATCTAAAAGCCAAAGCAAATATTTATTATTTTAAAACAATAATACATAAGTTTCAAAAATTCCAAACATTTTTGAATTAATTTAAATAAATAATTATTACATTAAATGCAAACAAAAACACTAATTTTTATAACATCTTTGTATTCGCATACAAAATTATTCGTTGGATTGTAAACATTTTTTGTACAATATAAAAATGTTGTGAGATTTAGCGAAGTGGTGCGGGTTCAGCTTGTAAAATATAAACAACAACTGTACAACAAATGTATAAACAAACTTTAAGGAATTTTCAGTCGTGAAAGTGCACCAAGATTAAGCGATTTAGCGGCGTGCGATTTTTTTCTTTGGTGCTTGCGAAATATTAGATATTTGCGAATAAACCAGGGGCGTTAACATATACTTTATTGAATACTTGATCGGAACATATCTTCTTTAGAATCAAATAAAAAAATCACGGATGTATAAAAAATACCTGTTTTTATTTCATATAACCGTTAATTTTGCTTCCGAACACTGCCAGCAATGAGTCATAAAATTCTTTTACTGTCAATTTTCCTGCACCATATAGTATGCCGAGTTATGAATTTTATTCTCAACTAGAAAAGCCCGGCTCGCATTGCTACGCCCCTTAATGAATAAAAATGCATTCTAAATTTAAATTTAATATCAAGTGCAAAAAGCTAAAAATTTAAATTTTTTTTTAATGGTCGTGGCACGGCCCACATTTTTAATCACGAAATTGTAAAGTCATGACAGCTCGATATCTGTGCAAAGTTTCAGAAAAATCGGTTCAGTGCAAGAACCTCAAAATTATATCTTTTTTAAGGGCGTGGCCCTGCCCACTTTTCTAATCACGAAATTATATAGTCATGACAGCTCAATATGTGTGCAAAATTTCAAAAAAATCGGTCAAGTTTAAGTCGCTAAAAATTATAAAAGATGATAATAATGCCACCCATAAACACTCCCTGGAATGTGTACAACAACTTACCAAAGTTTGAGCCCGATCGGTTTTACAGTTTCGGAGTCTATAGCTAACACACACACACACACACAGAGTTTCACTTATATATATATAGATTGCCTAATTAGAGCTTGAGAAAATATCTTTGTTAATGCTAAGGAATGATTTTTGGAATTTATATATCTGTTTACTTTAATTTTATTTAAAAAAAAAAATAACATTAACAAAGGGTAAACCTACAAATTTTATAATTATATTTTCCGTATAGATATTTAAGGGAGGGTGTAAATAAATCCTTCAAATTAAAGTGCGTTCGTAGTATATACATATGCATGTATGTATGCATGTTTGTATGTATGCATGTATGCATGTTTGTATGTATGCATGTATGCATGTATGTATGTTTTTTTAAAACCATTATGCTTGAAAGTGTTGGTGTTGTTTTAGTGCTGTAGTATCGTTTGATTTATGTAACTATTTGGTAGATTGTTAAATACAAAATAAATAAACAATGCATGTGCAATTGAATGCTTCTAGTGCGCACTTATATAAAATTATTTACAATACAAAAGGCTTCATAAAAACATTGAAATACTTATTTACAAGCATGCATTTATGCCCTGCAGATAATGCGACTAGTTTATCGTACTCTCAAATGAATAAGAACTACTCCAAAGGTAGTTGTCTGGTCCATATAAACCATCATTGCATTACATTGAATTGTGTGGCCTAAAAACATCTCTGTGTTACTGTTCGCTAAACCACCTACAAGACCACACTACAGTTCTTGGCAATCGCTAAAACAAAAATACTTGTGAATTAACAACAAACTCATGTTTGAAAACTGTATGGTCTATGAATGCATTGGAAATGATCATGTTGCAACAATGTAGTTCACTTCATCTAAAACTAACCATGCAGTTTAATATTAACTGCAGGGTATATACAATACAATGTAAATAATGTAGTGTTCGAATATTTACAGTTTCGAGAATATTATTGTTGTTGATATGATTGTTATTGTAATGATATAATAAAACTGTGTGCTGTTGCACTCCAAACCAAAACCACCCACTGCCAGGCATATCAGTGCTAAACTTCTCTTTTTAGTTACGTTATGTCCGAGTGTGTGCATGTGTGTGTATAATCAATTTTACACAAATGCAAACAGTACACATACAAATAAATTAGTCTGTATGGGTAGTTAGAGTGTAACTAATTTTTAGGTACATGTTGTTATTGTAATTTTTTTTATATTTATTTTATTGTATGGATTTTATTATATGTGAACACTACGTGCGTCTACCCAGAGTATATCAAAACATAACAAATAAACTGGAGCAACAACAAACAAACTGCGAATGCCGGCAAAACACTTGTGTAATTATTCCAACTGAACATATTCCAATAAATACAGCTGACTGATATGGACATATGCTGCCTGACTGCTGGTCTGCCTGCATCTACCACTATTCGCTTTCCAACTGCAAACTCATGATGATGTGAATCTTTTATGCTTTGCAACCAACAAACTTTGAGGGAGTTTCTCTGCAAACTTGAAGATGTTTTGGCTTTTAACAACAGCACAGACCATGATATGAAGTGAGTGAGAGAAAAAGAGAGAGAGAGAGAGAGATTTTATACAAGTAATGGGAGTAATAGATAGTGAGAAATAAATAACAAAGAACTTATATAATAATCTTCATTTCCATTATTTTTCATATCAAAATTTTTATCTTTGTTAACTCACTTCATTGAATTAATTTGTTTTTTTATTATTAATTCTTCTGTTTGTTTGTTTGTTTTTGCTCTGAAGTCTAGATAATTCTATTTTAAAAGTTTAGTTTTGTGATAATTGTGTGTTGGTTTGGCGCCTCTGAATAAATAATGTTCACACGTTCAATAATAACAATTATTTTTGTCATTCTGTAATATGTTTGCAATAGTGAAGTTTGATTTCATATTTATGTTGGCGCTAAAAAAATTTGCCGACTTTTTTATCATTTTGTTTTGTTGCCTCTTTTGTTCTATGTCCTGAGTTTGAATTCAGTGCATTTGTTTTCAATTTTAATAAAAGTAAACGCTTCTAAGTAAATAATTTTATTGACTGAATTTAATTAGCAAAAAGGTTACTAAAATGTTGATTAATGCAGCAGTAAAAGAGAACTTGTTTTGTATTTTGCTGAGCAGACTGCATGCATGCACTTTAGTCTTTTTCCAAAAACCCAGCAAACTTTTGTGCCATTTTCAATAAATAAACAATATTTTGAACAAGGCGAATTCATATATGGATATGCCTTGATTTTGAAGTTAAATGAAATTTCAATTTAAAGAAAATAAATTTTAGAATAAAATCTATTTAAATATTCAAAAAGTCAATTCAAAATTTAGCATAATTTTAAAGGACACAAGTAATTTTGAAGTGATCAAAAAATTTTAAGAAACTGGTTCAGTTATGTGCGTCAACGTAGCGGTCGGTCTCTTAAAAACATTGCTGTTGTAAATCAGATTGTCGCCAAAAACCCAAAAACATTAATTCGTCATCGTTCTCAACAACTTTAAATTCTACTAAGCATTACATAGCAAATTTTTACAAAAAAAAGGTATTACTTGAATGCGTATAAAATTCAGATTACTAACAAGCTCAAACCAGCTTACCATGGAAAGCATAGAGAAAATTGAAGTCTATGCAAATTTTTACAAAAAAAAAAATTATCTTCACCGATAAAGCGCTTTTCCATCGACATAGCTTCGTGAATACACAATTGTCATATTTGGGGTTCAGATAATCCTCATGAAATCCTCACAATTAAATTCACTTACAACAGCCAACTGTCTGGTGTCTGATGTCAACTGGCCATCAATATCATGTGATTTTTGCGATTTTTTCTTTGGTGTCTTTTAAAATTTCGACTTAATGAAAATAAACCAGTTACAATTTCAGAGCGCTAATCCGTCATTAGTTAGATACAGTCACATCTCTTTAAAAAACTCGTGGAAAATTTCGTGAAAAGAGTAAAAGACTGTTATCGGGGCTGTCTAGCAATTTAACGAATATTTTATTCCATATTAATTCGGATTTACAATCGCAACTATTTTAAAAATTATAAACTGCATTTTTACTGAGACTCACCCAATTCCCTTTTTTTCTATCTTATAAAATGTTCACCTAGGAAATGATTACTAATTTTGTTTATGATTTTCTAATTGTGACATCTGGAAATTTTTGGGTTTAAAGTTTTCGAGGCACAAATTTCGTTTCTCTGGCTTTAAATATAAAACTTTACATCTTAATATTAAGCGATTTTATTGTTTTTATTATGGTTATTATTATCATTAGAATTTTTTTGCGGTTTATATGATTCATTATTCTGCTCTATTATTCATAGAAGTCGTTACAAACGTTTAGTTCTTTGTATGTCACTATAGGCATCACGGATTTTTTTTCTTTAAATGGAATTAAATAAAATATATTTTTGGGGCTGATATTTTTGACAGGTATGCAGATTAAAAAAGCAAAAATATTCAGCAGGGCTAATAACACCACCTTATTTATAAATACACCTCGGTTCTGAACATGCTAGTGTACATCTGTAATGTTACAAGAGAAATACACACACATTAATTGCTGGGATATTTATGTGTGAGATTCAAGTTGTTCAACAAACAAACAAACGTAGTAAATAGCGGCAGCAGCAGCAGTATTTGTATTATGCATTGCACTTCAACCGGAATTGTCTTTATTTGCCAGTGGTAGCAACGATTCAGTTGATTTTGGGCTCTTGTCTGTTTCGGTCATGTTTACAAAAGAGATACGAACATATTTGTTGTAATTTTATTATTTATTTTTTAACTTGTTTCTATTATTATTTTGCCATCATATTTTATTTATGTTGGACACTACGCGGCGGACTCGTCTTGTGAACAATAAATATAGCATTATTTTTTAAATCTAGTAGATATGCGTATTTAACAAATACTTTTTAAAATCAAAACACATACCTACACGATAGTTTTATTTTGGAAAATAAAACAAAAACTAAGTCAAAGTTGTGTATTAACCGAAGTTTAAGTAAATAGTGCAACGAAATTTATTCAAATTATTTAACGTTTTCTAAAAGTTCTAGTTAAAGTTAAGCAGTAAATTAAAATAACTAAAATGTTATTCAATAAAATTACACTACATTAAATAGCTCTAATATGGTTTTTGCATTTTCCATGTACACACATCCCTACACACATATGTACATCCAAAGTCGGGGTATTTTTATGTTTGCACTTTATTAAAAGGGGGAACAATAAGCTGAATCAATATATTTTATACTGAACATATTGCAAACATAGTTGCTTAACATACACACACATAAATTTATGCTACATAAGTACGAGTACGTTTAAATGTATATATGTAAGTTTGTGCCTGTGGAAATATCTGTGCAGATGTAGTAAAGTACAAATTCCAAATACTATATGGTGGTTGAATATACATACATACATATGTACATCTGTACACATGGTTGGATAGATAGATGGTTGAATGCATCATAATTCCAGTTTTCTTGTATGTATCATCTCATCTTCTAGTCTTCTTCAGTTGAAAGAGAAGTTGCTGTAAAGAGACAGGATTAGAGGCAGTGGAGGCACAGAAGGAAGAACAAGAAAACCAACAATACATGACAAGAGTCATCAGTACAGAAGATTAAGATTCATTCACACATGCAAACAAACAAACAAATGAATATCTATACTTACTACACTTTTAAATGCACTAAAAATAACTTAAATAACAACAAAATTCCTTGTATGAACATATTTATGCTAAATACATATACAAGCAAATAAATGCATTAACATACATTCATTAAAGTAAATAATACATAAACTAATGTGCATAAGTTTAATGAAATTGTATCTTTAAGAGTCATTTGAGATTTGTGGTCTACAAAAACAAAAAACTTTTTAACTCAAATGTGTTAAAATACTCGTACTAACGCTTTACGGTAGGTACTCGTAATTAAATATCAAATTGAATTCATATATGCATGTGTGTATGTATGTATTCATATATTTACAAACATTCATATACACATACAGTGCTACAATAATATTTCTATACAGATAAAAACATTTTGGTTTGGATAACAATAACAACAACTTCAGTAATTAAAACAACACTCAATAAAGACAAAAAAGTTATTTATTGTACATTTACGAGTTGGAAATTTTACAAAAAAAAAAAAAAAAAATTAAAATAAACTAAATTAAAATACACAAAAACAATTACAAGGTGATGGGATTTAACAACAATTTAACTTGCTGACAATGCAGCAGCTACAAACACATTAGCAACAACCAAAATCAGAGGTGAGTTAAAAAAAAAAAACAAATAAAAAACAGTCAGTCTGTCCGTTAGTCAACTGACGTAATTTGCACATCTTACCTGCTAAAATGCAGTCATTATTTTAACCCGTTTTATGTTTTAATTATGAATAAAGATTGTTTCTTCTTAGTAAAAAAAAGTCCTCAATCGGATAAAAAAGTACATGTTGGCAAATAAAGAACTTACTGCCGTAAAAAATTATCAAAGAATAACAATAAACCTTTTTCTACATTGATTTTCTATTGGAATACGTTCAATAAACATTTAATAATTTGTGTGCATACCACAGTAAGTTTTTGAAGATCCATTGAAAAATCCTAATTGAAATCTTTATAAACTACAATAAATAAAACATTTTGGTTATATTTTCGTGTATCACTGCCAACTCAGATAAAAAGTATTCACATTGTCTGCTAGAAATATGAAGGACTGTTTTTCATCTTTTCAAATTTTTTTTAAATCGATTTTAATAAGAAGGATTATTGAATGTAAGCTGAATGCGAGCACTAACTTAAACTTGTATGTAGGTCATTTAAATAGAAAGTTGAAGACAATTTACTAGCAAATAACTAGGGAATTTAATGTAGTTGAATCAGAATTTAACCAATACTGATTGACATCTTAATACTGTGTGTATAAAATCCTTAAAAAAATATAAAAAATTAGCTGTTCATATATTAGAGCCTTTGCGTTAAGTTCATATTTTAAAGTAGTCACTGGAAGAAAATGTGTTTCTTATTTGGGATGTTCTTATATAAGTGAGTTTAAATTATCTCGAGTTCACTGTATTTGTTGGGAAAATATTAAAGCAGATCAACAGTATGTCAGGTTCCTTTTTGACTCCTTCGCTCCATAATGATTTTATGGATACTCCTTTCTTTCACCAAGTCCCGCGTCACTACAGGTGTTTTCTCTGGGCTAAAAAACGATTTCATATTGCCGACAATTCTCATCGCATTACCAGCATCTTCCTTAGACTGAGGTCTCCCATAGCATTCCCCCTAACTGTGATTCTTAGTCTACCACTATCTGAGTTTTCCCAACTTATTAAGTATGAGGTCCAGAATTCTCCTCTGCTGCGTCAGTAGAATTACTGATGTTACTATCCACGCCCTTTTTGCGCAAGGACCCATATGCTATAAAATTGTACTGTACCACCTCGACTACCTTCATTGGACTTATGGGCTTCATCGACTTCTTCCTTACCTTTTTAAGTTCGAGGTCCAGGATTCTCCTATATTTCCATCCACTATGAGCGCGCGCTGCAGCTTCACTACACTCACTTGACTCATGCGTTTTATTGGCATCTGAGTCTAACTAACCTCTTTATGTTCGAAGTCCAGGATTCTCCTATGCCTCAGCCAGAGGTGTTATTAATGTATTATCGCCCAAAAGGCGTTGTTGCTCAATTAATAAAACAATAATAATTTCTTATGATAACGAAGTTTATTGTTTGCTTAACAATTTATATGTTTTATACAGGTCGACAGAAAACCCAAGAGTGATCCAGCAAGAGATGTGTAAGCTATCTACAGAGTTGTAAAAATTAAGTACTTAATATAATATACTATATAAGGGCATTTCGTATTTACATAAATACTTACATCTATGCTTATGCTACAATTAACACCTCTATACCTCAGAATATCAATAACACCAAGGCGTAAACATTTCGACAAGGGTGCTCCGGTGGACTAGTCAGTAGTCTGCTGGTCTGCTAGTTTGGGGGTTGCAGGTTCGATTCCCGCTTGAGACTCTGGACTGGTCTGCTTCTCTTTTATTCTCTTTCTATTCTAACTATTCTATTCATATGGAGCGCACAACATGACATTTGGTCACAAGTGTATACCTGTCGTGGGTTTGGGCTTTTAGTGCCCCTCCTTTTCAACCTAACCTAACCTTAAACACTTCGACAAGGTAACATGTGTATGGGTGTAATTTTAAACCATAAAATTGTTCACAAAAAATATATGATGTATAAGCTAGATTTAGTGTGCCTCTGGATTGAGTATAAAGAAAGGAAGATGGTTTAAAAAATAAAAATTTTAATTCTACAATAAGAAATTTACATATATAGTGAGATTGTGACAAAAAAATCAATTACCCTGCAGAGGGAATCGATGAATCTTAAGACACTAAAAATTTAAAGTGAAAAATATGTTCCTTAAGTGTAAAGCCAGTATGCCTGACTTGAAAATCAATTTAAAATTCAGGTTTAAAAATTTTTCACCGCAATAAAATTTTCCGGTTTAAAAGTTGCTTTTTTAAGATTCGAATAAGATAAATTTTAAAAGTTTTATATTAAAATACTCATAAAGTTTTGCACAATTCTTACATTACCCTGATTTCTTTTTTAAGTACAACAGAATCTTCCTTAGATCAATGAGTTAAATTTTTCCAAAGAAATAAGCAAACAATTACCTCATGATATACCAGGCTGTTCGAAGTTAAAAAAATAGTTTTGCTGCCACAACCCTAACAAGCGCGTTCCCATCTTACGCGATTGGTGGGAGAGAGGTGAAAATAAAAATAATTGAACTGTTTATTTTTTGGCCGTCAAACTATTACATATCAAAATAAAAAATTTTCTTTAAGGGGGCAAAATATCCTTTTACACCAAAATAGAAGAAAATAATAAAAAAAAACATTCAGTTACTTTTTCTCTTATTTTTTTCTGTTCTCTCTTATTACCTGTTTTGTTAGAACGTTCTTATAGTGATTCATGGCCTTTACCAGCACTTTCTATAGAGGTAATAAAAATCTTGATCGTGCAAGGTTTTGCACATTCACTACACCTAAAGAAAAACATTTTTGAGTTTGATCACGAAAAAATTATCACTGACAAACCTAAAATATTATGGACATTGAAATAATTTGCATCGAGTAAACTCATAACAAAATTATGAAAAAAAAACATTTTAATAAATAAATTCTTTTATCACACCTCTCAGATCTGTGATTAGAAAATTCTCCCTTAAAATATTTTTATTAAAAGAAATCCAAATTAAAACGTTGTGGTTATTCGTGGGGCTTAAAAAACATATTTTGTCATGCTGTTTAAAATATTATAAATATAAGTCTGTTTTTATATATTTTTCATATGGACAGATATTAAGATCGTGCTTCGTCGACATATAAAATTAAGCAGAGCCCAAAAAAAACACACTTAGTTGTCTGCTACTTATTTAATCTCAATAATTCATAATTTTCTATGATGGGCATCATCAAAAAAACTTTTTTTTTGAATTAAAATATATTTTTTTAATTGAATAACTACGTATTAAATAGTTCCATAAAGGGTTAAATTGAATTTAAAGTGAATTTCATTTTCAGCTGCTAAACATCAAAATTTTAACGAAAAATATGTGTTTTTCGTTCATTCGAGCATTATCATATGTGATGATCGTCATGCGAATTTTTAAAATTTTGAAAAACTAAAAAAAAAAAAACATCAACGTTTTATGTTAGACTTGAGCTTGTGTTGTTTTATAACTATTTTCGGCCAGTTGTCTATAAATTGTGTGATTTAATTGCAGTGCGGTGGCAGTGTGTTTGTTATTGTTGTTTCTATATTCGACAATGATAGTGGTGGCTCTTTAACTTTTTTAGTTTTTATAATTTCGCATCATCATCATCATCCTCATCGCCATCAACATTTCGACAATTGACAATTGCATCTCTGGGGACAGAGTGACAATATTGAGACAAACATTTATCAAATTTCTTTATTTGTTTGCATTGATTTTATCCAAAAAAACAAAAACTGCTGCCATTGAACATTTGACAAAAAAGAAAAAAAAGTTATAAAACATAATTGAAATGACTGTCTTCTACTACGGGTTTCGGCTTTCCTTTATTTATGTACGAACATAGAGACAGACGTTTATATGTACACACACCCATACAAATATTTATGCTTATAAAATACGCACAACTTTCTTTATTTCTTTCACACGCACACATACTTGCAATACTCCATACATTCTTACATACTTTTGTATGCATGTGCAATTCATGATTTTAATGTAACTGACTCTGCTGTAAAGTACTTTGTTATAAAGTGCTGCAGTGTGGCAGGCTTTTGTTGCTGTTAAGCTTTAAGGCATTAAAACGCATTTAGTTGAACAAGTCTTTAGCAAGATGATTATTATCATTGCAAAACAAGCATATAAATATAGAAATATCCATTAAATATGTACATAACTGTCTAATTTTATGCAGCAAGTGTGTGTGTGTGTGTGTGTTTGTCATACAAACTTGTACTAAGAGATAGATATTTCAATGCATCCATAGTGTTTGTACATCAAACAATATTTAATGTCGTCGTCAAAATGACAATTTAATGCTTGATGAAAGTCTAGTGATTGAAATGAAAAGTGCGTAAAAGTCGCCTTCTTCAATCGACTTACATACTTGCCTTTACCGCCATCGCCTTTATCGTTTAGTTGATTTGAGTTGGATTGCATTTAGTCATCAATATCAGTTATTATTACCCACAAATCTCTTGTCAACCGAACGCATAAAAAACAGAGATTCAAAATAAAATCGAAAAAGATTTTAAGCGAATAAAGAGGCAAGGCGCGCAAACAAGTGGTATGACCAGATATAGTTTTTATGGCCTAAAGCAGCACCATGGCAAGGCAACCAGCTTGTTTACAATTTTTGTTGTCGTTTTTATTATAATTATTATTTAGTTTTTGCTGTAGTACTCGTAAGAAGAAACTATTACTCGATCGTACTTGTACATACATAATTACGTTCATGTACATATTTAGTTACATACTAAAGACAAATTAAAAAAAAATAAAAAAAACTCAACATCCAGCAACCTTCAACTCGTTTAAGCCATTAAATGTTTATTGGGTGGGTTTTTTTTTTTGCAGTTCTACTATCAACTCCAATTAAGCAAAATGGTGAAACTTTAATTTTTATTTTGTTTTTGGGATTATAATGGAGAAATTTAAACATTGTTTTACTTCAAAGAACCATAATATTTTGCAAATTAATAGCATTCAATTAATCATATGAGATTGTATATTATAGACATAAATGTCATTGCCAGAGATCACTTTTGAAAGTGTTTTCAAATAAACTTGAATTATTCTATATATAGCACATACTTGAGATTTTTTTTTTTTGCCATAAACACTTATTAATTGCAAATGTTCGTGATTTTATCAATATAAACTGGTATTTAAAGTTTGCGAAAAACCAGGCTTAATTTGTTTTAACACTTAAATTACGCAATAAAAACTTATGCATAAAGAGTTAATAATTTTCTGATTTTACAATTAATACTTCAGTATTTAGTTTCCTGAAAATAAAATTTAAATTTAGGTTGGGTCTGGCCATTATTCAGGGTGGGCCAAAAGTCACTAGGGGCTTAACATTTTAACAAATTTTGCGTCTACATGTTTTTATATAAACAACACCTGGAGAATAAATAATGAACCGATTACACAAGGCATATTCATACAGGTATATGTAACGGCGAAATAATACAACAGAGCAACTTTTTAGGGGATGTTTTCTGTCTAAACAAACTCGTATATCAGAGATGGAAAAGTTGTTATGATATGTTTAATATAATAAAATTTAAGTTGAAAAAAAATATATATATTTGTGAAACACATTATAATTTGTGCTAGAACAGGAAATATACATAAATTTGGTACATTTATTAACAAAAAAGTACACTAAGGTTTATTGTTTAATACTGAAGCCTAAATCTAGTTTTCCAACCCTGTATATATTTATGAATTACGCTTCAGCTGGGCTGATAACTTCACCTATATGAATTCGCTTTGGATGTACAACTGATGGAAGCAACAGAAAAATAAAATTTTATTACGTAAATCAGCGATTAAATATATTGTCACAACGAGCATAGCGTCGACATTTTAACATCAGAATTTCGCCCTCTGAAGCAATGATGCATTGCTTAGTTCATTTTCACCAACAACATTGTACCGTAAAAGATTTGCCTCGAACCTGTAAAGTATGTTTAATTTGCACTGCGGAAAACACCAGCAACATATATTAATTAGAAGGCGTTCTGCTCAGCTTAGGCAAATAAAAAAAAGATTTACTGGTTTTCTTGCGATTAGTGCAAGAATTCAAAATCGCAGATCATGGGCAAAGTTTAAATTTTGCAGTAAAATTTTTACAGTTGGCCATAAATGAATTTAACTTGATTGAAAATATGATTATGAGTGATGAAGCTCATATTGATATCAACAGTCTTGTTCATAAGCTGCACTTCTAGATTCACCTTGATGTTTCATTAGGTGCACAGTATTATGTGGCATTACAATACTTCTTGGAAAATGAGTTTGGAAGTGCTGTAATCGTAAATAAAAAAACGGCATCGGTTTATAATAGAACATTTTTTAACGTCCTGCTCTTAAAAATATACCCGATCTGTAGTTTAAGCAGGGCGAGGCCACTACCCACAGTGCCCGAGATACAATGGCACTCGAATTTTATTTTGGCCAGCGAGTTCGCCAGATTTGTCAGCACCAGACTATTTTCTTTAAAGTTATTTGAAGGATCGAGTGTATGTGAATAACCCAAGACAATCCTTGAACTCAAGTCTAACATTATTGCAGAAATTCGAGTGCTACCGCTACACACTTAAAAAGATATTATTTAAAAGACTTTAAAACTCATAATTGCGAAAGTGAAAACGATGAACATTCAGTAACATATTTTTTCACACTTAGTATAAAACAATTACCATTTTTGATATTTATAACTTTAAACAAATGAAAAGAAAATATATAAAAGAAAAAGTCATTAAACTTTTGGCCCATTCTGTATTTACTATTTTTTACAAAATTTGTTTTTAAAAATATTTCACATTTCCATTATGTTTAAAATGCTATTATTTAATTGTTAAAACAGATTAATATAAATTGATAATTTTTGTAATGAAAAATAATTGTTCTCTTCGACTCTCTATGGAAAAGTGAACACACCTATTGTAACACAAAATTTTTAATCAAAATTATTTCTCTAATTTTCTTAAGAGAAAGTATTTTGTTTGATATTAAAAATACAAACAGTAGTTCCTTCTGACACTAACGTGTCTTCAAGTCATACAAGTGTTATAAAACAAAATTCTGTCTTTTTTTTTGTTGTTGCCAAAAACAGAACCTAAACACACATATTGTGTTCAATTTGAAAATAGTGAAAGTTTTGAAGCTGTAAATTTGCTAATAAAACATTCAGTAACATTTTTAAGACAAAGACCTGGGATTAGTCATAATAATTTAACACTTTGATTTATTAAAGGTCATCAACTGATGAATGATATTAAAAGTCATGAAAAAAAATGAAAAAAATTATAATAATAAAAAAGTTTTAATAATACTATTATAATTATGTTATTTAAGTATTGGCGCAATTGTTTCGAAATATTTGTGTGCATGGGTTTTAATCAATGTGTTTTTATTTACGGAGATGTTGTTCAGATTTGTGTAAAAGTGTGTCAGTCTTTCATGTAATCTCCTTTAAGGTCAAACTTTTACTTTTAAAGTCGAACACGAATCCATTTTAAATAGTGTGGCATAACTTTTTTAAATATTTATCCCACTGTAGATCAGTGGCATTCTAAACTTATTTTAAATAAAACTCGCATTAAGCGGCAAACCCGGACATTTGTTAAAAATATATTGTATTTTTTGTTTGTTTGTTTGTTTGTTTGTATGGATGTGTTATTCAATTTGTGTGCTCAATACAAATTTTTATTTTTTTTACACTAAATGACGACTTTATCGGACCATACAAAGTATAATTGACTATTAACTGTTTTAGCGTCGCTGTTACTTATTGTTTACTCAATATGGTTATTTTCGCACTGTAACATTGGAATCGAAATTTTGGCTAAAAACAAATTTCCCAGATATACATTCATACATACATGTGTACATACGTACGAGCATAAAAAGCGGTCGGTAATTTTTATTTCATCTTTGGCAAAGTGTTTACATTCGATTGTACGTGAGTTTAACGTTTAAGGTCTTTTTTTTATACATTTTTTATTTTTAGTTTTTTACATGTAAATTATTTTTATATTTAAGTTGTTTGTTTTATGTACAACAACAATTCTTTGCAAAATCAGATGCAGCAGCAACAATGTCTGTGACTTTTGTCTTTTTCTATATTTGTATTGACATAAAAATAACCACGTTTGGATTGTTAATATTATAAATGAAGCACATATAAGCAACAACAACAACAATTGTAACAACAGCAGTAACAATAACTTTGACATTTGCCCTAAAATAAAAAACATTTTAAATGTGTTTGTGCTAGACACAACATTTAGGTCAGTGTTGCCGATTCTAGTTCAATAAAACAAAATGGAACAGTTTCGAAATTGTTTTATTTTTTAATGGCATTTTTGTTTCGATTCCCCCAATTCTTATACTTTTCTAAAGGCATAACTAATCACCCTTATTCCAGCTGTTGACGTTATTTTTGTGTCAACACCACTTTGTTCTGATGTTAAATCACTTTGACATTAATGTGTTATAGTTGAAAAATCATTTCAACTATTTTATTGATAATTAAAAAATAAAAACACATCCTACCGACTTGCGACAGATGATTTATTAATTTTGATATTTTTGTAATTAAAACTATTTTATTACAATATTTTGTAAAACAAAAAAATAATAAGCAACAAGTCATAGTTTTTTGTTTCCAGGATATGCTTTTTTTGTTTTATGTTGAATTTGTTTTGTTACGTATCTTTAAAAGCTTCATTTTAAGAACGATTAGATTGCCAGCAGCATGGAAATTTTAGTTCTGTGAAACAGCTTTTGCGTGTTACTATCACATGGTGGCTCTATACCATTGCAAAGGAATTTAATTTCATCACACTTTCACAAAAACGTAAATTGACATGATAAGTCAGATAAGAAACTGCTGCAGGCTAGAATTTAAAGAATTTAAATATCGCATACTTTACATAAACGTATTATGTGGGAGCTATGGTCAAGAATAATATATCCGTTTAACTTGTTTGTTGAAAATTCTGTTTGGTTGCCAATAGTTTTATCGGTTTTATCAGTACGATGAGAATATTAACATTGAACTTGTTCCTTTTTAATTTTATTTAAATGCTAATTTTTATAAGTAAGTGTTGATTTTTGGTCAAATTTTGGAAAACAAATACGTCCTACACTTTCCATATATGCGGGTGTATGAACCAAAAATCTAAATACAATAAATACAGGGTTAATCAAAAAACCATATTTTCTTTTGTGTGAAATTAAATGTGTGGAAATAATCAAAGTTTCTTAATCCATTTACTTTGGCTCGATATGGCCATCTTTTGCCCTGACTATGGCCTTTAAACGGTTGCATGCTGCACGAACGTGACGAATTTCCACGAAAAAAATTAATAAAAATATATTAAAGGTATCTAATAATCAGCCTACTTTTATACCATCCACCTTAGCTTTGTAATTTCTACAATATTCATTTCCGACCCCATGAAGGCTTAAACTAGAGGAGTCGATTTAACAATGTCCATCTGTCCGTGTATTGGTTAATATTACCTCTCAGAAGCCTCCACATTTTCCACAGATCTGTATGTGATATCAATCTTTTGAAAATATCCGTAAATGAATCGCTATATAGCGATATACAGGTGCATTGGTAGTTTTGTCTTAAAATTTACAAACGAAAATCAAAACTTTTCAGCTTCTGGCCAACCGCCAACATGGATATCAATGGGCTTGACCAACAGAATGTATTACACAATAAAAGATTTAAAATCTATGATAAATGCATCTGATATTTAGATCAAATCTAGTATCTAGAAATGTACCCCCTTCAATATCCTTAATATTGGTATCAAATGAATGGTTTTAACCAGTACAATACAGTATACTATGATAAAGAGAAAATCCGTTTGGCGTCTAAAACCAAATGGTGGATAGTTTTTTACTTGATCCCAACAGTATAGGCATCAATTGAAACTATGTAAAAATTCGAAAAATCGAAATAATAGTAAAGGGTACTATGAAGTTCGACACTGCCATACATTTTGAGTTAGTGTCAGCAAACTGATATTTTGTGAAATGTAAACTTTTAAATTTAATAAAACATTCAATTATCTAGATAATTTCTACCTAGACAACGTTGAAAGCTTATCTAATCATAATTATATATAAACACATGCTTGTTCATAGTATATACGTTAATTTCTTAAAATACTACAACTCCGGCAACACTTATGGTTGTGTAGTAGGGTTTTTAAACTTAGCAGTAAACTATTATTTAAAACACTTTGCTACAGCTACAATTTACTCGTATTCTAATAGATTAAGGATTGCTTCTTCTTTAGTGTAGTGTAATCGTTATATTAAAAAAAAAAAAAAACATTTTAATTCCTGTTTGCTTTTTTTATTAACTACATACATCATCAAAAAAATATTTGTTTAAAATATCTAATCAACAAAAATGTGATTTAACTGACAAAATTAATTTTAAATTTAAGTGTGTGTTATACGGCTTTTTAGATTTAAATAATATTTTAACACATACATATTAATTAATTAGCCGATTAAGCGATATGGCAAAAAATGGCATTTAATTGAATACCCTATTACTTATTTACCTAATGATTTGAAATAAATACCTGCTAAACAAAAATACAAATAAATATGAGAGTGAACAATAAAATAAACATTCAATACGAGTAAAAAAAAAGAAAACCTTCAACAAATCAAACAAAGTTGTTGTCGGTTGACTATTAAAGTGTTCATTAAATAAATGGATCAATTGCTTGATTTCTGTTGTTGTTGTCGTCGTCGTTTCTAAATGACCTGCCACGAATACGATGAGTATTAAAAAGCAGCAACATCAGCAACAACACAACAGGTTGAAAAAAAATTTTAGTACATGAGTATTTACAATAAAAATTTCAAGTAAATAAATAAAAAAATGTTAAACATGTTGCTGATTAATGAAAACGATTATTATGATGTTCATCATAACGACGTGTATGATGACGGCCAACTAACTGACCACATTGATGTTTATGATAAAAATTTTTACAATTTAGTTAAATTCATTGAAATATTCTTAATACTTATGCAGCTTTAAACTAATTTTTAAGCTCCTGCTTTTTTACATATTTGTTGTGTTTGTGTCTTTCTAATAGCTTTTATCTAATTTTAAATTGTTGCTTAATTTGCTGATGCCTGTTTTTTTTTTCTTTCTTTTATCTTATTTTATTAAGTATCATACATAAGATGTGGTTTTCCTACTTCCTCAAATGCTTATACTCACTCGCGTCTATGCATTTATGTGTGCAGATATATTTTTGTGTTATACTTAGATACATTCATACCGTTTGAAAACGTTGATGAATTCATAATTTCAAACATCATAAAAGAATGTTTTCATTAAGTCAATTGACATACATACATATGCATAATAAATTCTTTTCTTTTACAAGAATTACAACATAAATTCTATTACAAAATACCATTAGAGAGTTTTTGTAAGGAACGTTCTATTTATATATTGACAAAAGACATTTGTGTGTGCTGTTTGTTTGTGTGTTTGAAATAGAAAATTTCGAGTTTTAAATAGAAATAAAATAAATATGTGTCTTTAGGAAGAAATGAAATTAATCATAAATGCATGTGCGTGGATGTGTGCTGGAAAATTCGAAATAGAAGGCGACCCATTTAAAAATATTGAGAAAATTTCAACATTTTCTGATAATTAAAATTTGTATTTCTTTTCTTTTCTTTTCTTTTTTTTTTTTTTTTTTTTTTGATAATTTAGAGCCATAAATCTGTTAGCTGAAATATGTTTTTCCGACTTTACATATGACGTCAAGAATTTCGATTCACAATTAAGTTTGATAATTTCTCTGCAGGTATTAAACAGCGAATTTCATAAGTAAAAGTTTTATTTAAAAAAGTTCTTTCGAAAATTTCTTTATGAATAATTATTTACTAAAAGTCTAAATTACTAATTATTGCTTGTTGTAACGCAGTTGGTCAGAATTTTTATCCGAAATCGAATCTATGACCTCTTGATTGATAAATTAGCAAACTACAAAGTAGTTTACCAACACAACTTTAAAAGTTCATTTACAAATTAACTGATCAGACGGAATTGCATCTGCAAAAGACTGCCGAAAAGCACGACCCAGCTACTTTAAATACTCTCATTTTATTGCTTAATTTGTTTTTGCTTTTTAAAATTTTTAGGAAAATATATTAAAACTGTTAGGGATTAGTGTCATAAACGTCGCTCTGAAAACAGAATAGATACAACTGGACTCAGCGATGTAGTTTTTATGATAAAAGTCGGTTTAAACGCTAGTATTTCTTCTTACCCTTTGCCGTCAAATCTTGTTGGTACAGGGCTTCCACAAGGCATCGTTATCTTATACGGTTTGCCGTCATTGTTTTCGTTTCTTCCTTTGTAATATTGTTTTTTCTTAAGTAGTTCTTGAAGAAGTATGCGTTGCTTGGTTTTTATGCGACCTTCCCTGATCCTTAAGGATTGCACTCAACTACCACCCTTGTAATACTATAGGGTATTTCTTTAATTGTATTTCCGATGTAACTCCATTTTCTATGCTTTATCTGCTTCAGTATTGGTTTCTCATTTGTCATGTTCCATAGTTCTTTGTTGCTTATAGACCAGTATATCTGGTTTTGGGGAACATGCTGTAGCCATTGAGTGGTGATGTTTGACACAAGCCAAGTTACACTCATATATAGCAGAATTGACTTTACATACTTATGCGCTTAATATTTAAACTTTGGTTCGCCTAGGTATATGTGAGTTTTTTCATACTTACTACAGTTGTCCTAATGCTGCTCTCGCTTTGTTAAGCCTATCGTTTACTTCTACTTTTGTGTCGTCGTTCGTTGTCATTGTACTTCATTGTTCATAGCAGAATCCATAAACATACTTGACACAGTGCATGTTGTTTTCTGTGCTAGTGTTGTTTATTCTCATGGGTTTGGTTGCCTTCATATGTATCTCAAATCAAACATTTTAAGCAAAACTTTTCAAGCCTTCCAATTTGGACCAATATCATCCGCATAATCCAAATCCTCGAGTTAGCATGAGAGACATCACCTTAAACATTTTCTCTGTGAACATATTTTGCTCATGATCTGTGAGGTGGGGGTGGACATTATTGCCTTACTCTAGTGTTAGTGAGGAATGGTTGGTTGATGGCTACGTTTAAAGGAACTGAGAGGTGTGCATCTTCGTACATATCTCGTATTTCACTAATTATTTTCTAAAGTACTCCGTTTCTTTTTAATGATTTCCATATGACAGCTCATTTGAGGGTGTCGAAAGTGTAACGTCGGCGACCAGGCTACAGAGAGGATCTGGTCGTCTTGCAATATGTTCTCTAGTTTGCTTTGAAGTCTTCCCTGTACTATGCTAGTATCTTGTATATGGTGTTAGGTAGCATATTTTCTTTTTCAAGTCGACACTTATTCGTAACTTTACAATGACGCCCTCATGCTATTGTGTTATGAGGTCGTAGTACTTTAGCCGTGGTGTCGATGTCAGGGGCCGTATTACGGCATTCGATCACGATCGAAATTTTACTCGAACGATCGAGTTCGCTGTGCTTTAGGTGTAGAGATTCTAATAAGAATTTTACAATTCCAATCACGTTCGAATGCCGTAATTCGGCCCCAGTTCATAAGATTTCAGTTCGTAATCAATTTTCATTTTCGTCTGCTGCCCCATTGTTCTTGAATTTTCTGATGGCCCCTTTTACACCATTCAATCTGGGAGGGTTGCATTACTTGTTCAATAATATGTGACGTTACTTAGTACGAAATAATTCTTTAGATTTAATAAATCTCATAAATCACACTTAGGTATGTAAATAATCTTTTAAAAATAGATGTGTAGGTATTTAAATGTTAAGAGGAAAATGTAAAACAATTGAATTCATATATTTAGTTAAATCTACAACTACAACTGCACTTGCACTAACTGTAGATGCTAAATAATACTACTGGTACTTAACTATTGCTATTACTTTGTTCTCACTTTAAACTAAATATTCAGAGCATGTCAAAGTAGATTTGTCCGACTGTCTAATTTGTTAGTTCGTCATAGCAACCAACCAACTCACTTAACATCTTGTAGGTAAAAACAAATGTATTGTATTGCTTAAAGAGTTACTTGCTACAGTATTGTAAATACATTTTTGCATTAATAAAAAAAATCACACACGTACACACACTCAGACACACATTTACTTATTGTGTTTAATTGCAAGATGTTGAATGTTAGATGTCGGATTTCATAAATTATTACAATTTGTTTGTTTGTTTGTTGATCATTACATTCTGTGCTGTAGCCATTTTCCGTACTGGTTTTGAGTGTTTCACATTTTGTTTTTTTTACTTTTGATGCCTTTATAACGGGGTGTTATGATATCACTGACCAACAAACAAAATCCACCTTGTTGCAAGTAACAAGTTATAACGACAAACACGCACATACTTTCGTAGTATGTAGGATTAGTTTGATGTAAGAAACAAAAAAACTAATATGTGTTTCACGATTAAATTATACAAACTCAATTCATTGGCATTTTATAAACAAATTTCCAAAAAAAAAAAAAAAACGACATCGCAAAAAGTCGATCAGGTTTTTTAAAATTACAAACTGTTTTTTAATTTAAATTTTCATTGCCTTCAAAATGTATGATGAACGATGGTACCGGACGGTATTGGACTGTTTTTTTGAAGATGGATTGATTATTTAACTTGGCAAGTGCGAGCAAATATCATTTTTTTTTATTTTGGTTTTAACTTGATTATTGATATCTTGTTGTGAATTCATTCAGCACACACATTCAAATATTAAAACTAGAGCATGCTTTGTGTTTTAAGTTTTGTTGTTGTTGTTTTGTTGCAACAATTTATCTTTGAATTTTACTTGAAATCGATAGTTTCAGTAAATATTTTTTAAAGAAATTTTAGATAGTTAAGTAGAGCCCATATTTTTTATACAACACGAATGCAACTTCCACGTTTATAAATATGTGTGTATAGACTGTTAAAAAAAAAGTGGGGGATCAATGCTGCAATGGAATATAAAACGGTTTATGACTGCATTAACACAAATTGTTTTCGTTAGAGCTTTTTTTATGACTGATTACTTTTTACTGACGGTCGTTAAGACAATATGGAAAAGCATATAATAAATATCAAAATATTATAGAGGAACGGAAAGGCGTTAAATAATAAAAGAAAATTAAATCTTCAATAAAACATTTCGGATTTGAAATGAAGTCAGAGAAGTTCAACAGAATCGGGTTGAATATAAAAAACGGATGGATCCATGCACAATGAGGGAAAATCTTGGACCTCGTATTTAAACAGGCTAGAGAGACTCAGACTGCGATTGGCTGGGGCATAATGGAATCCTACACTTTGTATATAAAGAGGTTATAGAAACTCACTTGCCGATGGAGTCCACGAGTAAAGTGAAAGTGGTAAAAAAGCTACATCGCGCGCTCAAAGCAGGTAGATCTTTTCACAATTAGTGCATGGATGGTATTATTAATATTCGTTTTGACTGGACATAGGAGAACCTGAACCTCGTACTTAAAGGAGTTAGGAGTACTCAGATCGTAGGCAAACATTAAGTGTGGCTGCCTTGTGGGGACCTCAGTCTAGCGTAGTTTGTGGCGATTACGAGGTACTGTGCGATAAGGATTTTGACAATGTGAAATCGTTTTTGGTCTAAAGAAAACGCCTGTAGTGGCGCTAGATTTAGTGAAGTAAGGGATGCCGATTAATAGCCATTAAATCACTGTGGAGCAAAGGGGGTTAAAAAGGTTCTTAAATAGGTAGTAGCCTGCTTCGATATCCCCCCTTTTACTTTGACGTAAAGCATAAAGGTCTTAAGTCAAAAAATTTAAAGTTGAAGTCAAGGCATTTTTATTCATCAGGTAATTGCAGTTCGGAGAGAATTTGTTTGTTTATATTTTTTATATATGAAGTTCGACATTTGAAATAAATTTGAAAAGAGAGAAAATTGTTTTTTATTTATGCATTTTGACAGCTGAAATTAAAAATAAGTGTTGAAAAAAATAATCAGCTGACGAATCAAGAGTACCTGATGAATAAATATGCCTTGGTGTAGTTTTGATTTGATTCTAGTTTATCTGTTCTCTCTTTCGTTTGGTGTATATAACTTAAGTCTAGCGCAACTGCTTCCAGTCGTAATCATTTAAATTTAGGCAATAACTCAGACAAATTAATATTTTGTTTGGTATTAAAAAAAAAACTGCAGTTTTAAGACCTTTTTGTCTTACTTTAAAGATGCATAAGTGAAAACGAATTAAATGTCCGTACCTTTGCTGCAAAACTCTCCAATTTAGAAAATAATTAAAATCGGCTTTGTTTTGTGTTTAATGAAAATATGTACATCACCAAACGAAAAATAAAATTGATTTCTCTGAAAGAAAAGCTATAGTCAGATATTTTGCATTTTAGTTGTCCTTTGTCTAGTTCACACTTCAGAGCCAAAATTAAAATCTATTTTGAAAATTCGTTCATATGTATGTACATATATTTTAAAAGCACATTCAGTGTTGTTTTTTTTTTTGATTTCTTGTCTTTCTTTGGCCAAGTGTAAATTGAATTTGTTTTTCTTTTTCTGCCAGTACCAGTACAACTGGCCGATCAAGTGCAAGTACTCAGGTTTGCATATATGTATATGTGAATGTGTTGTTGAATTTAAAGTACAGTAAGTAGAGCTGTGCGTGTGTGTGCAAACAGCCTACTCATTCTCTAGGTTGGAATCTAGCGTAATAAATGTGATCGTCTTTATGTATATGTATCTACATCTGTATTTGTTGTTATTGTTTATTAAATCTAATATTAAAAATATTTTTTTTCAAAATTGTATGCATCTTTTTTTTAAAACATCGCATCACATTCTTTAATACTTTAAAAGGTAGATTTGGCAAATATCTTCACATTAATTATACGTAATGCAGCAATTTGTGTCTGTTCCTCTCTTTCCTTGTCTTCCTATTTATCACTAGTAAGACTGCAGTACATTTACATTTGTTGTTGTGCAAACAATTGTAAATAAAATTAAAATGAATAAAATTTTTGAAATACTTAATTTAAATACGAACAAAATATAAATGGTACCGTGACCAGTTGTTTGTTGTCTATCTTCATATAGACAAATGTATGGCGCGATCTCAGGATTTGTTTTTGTAAATATTAAAATGTCTTTAAAGTTTAATCATGAAGATATTTATACGTTTATTTATTATATAAAAATGTATTTCCCATTAATAAAGGGGAGGAGATGAGGTTAAGAATAATTGTGGTTTATAAAATTGGCGTGTGATAGTGGTGTTGTGTATGTGTTTGTAATATTATTTTGCTTTTATACGGTTTTAATGTCCTGACCTGTATGTACTGCGCATGTTTTTTCTATTCACATTTAAAACATCTTAAATAAGTATTAATTTATGCATTTTAATTCGTATCGTTGCCATTCAATTGAATGGATTTCATTCATACATTCAAACAAAAAGACAGACAGACAGACAGACATTCTTCATTCATATGGTGGTGAACGCGAATAAGTAACAAACATAACAAGCATCACACATACGTACATATGTACAGACAAACAGAATTTGAGCACATATCAATTGTAATTGTGTGAACTTACTTTCACTTTATATCAAAATATTATCATTATTGCTATTTTAGTATTCCTACGAACAAGCGATGTGATGACGTTGACGTTGATGTTGATGTTGACGACGAAACTGTTTAAAGTATGCACTTGGCTGTTTAGCTTTAAGTTGGTGTAGATGGCTGGCGTGTGTTAATAATTTACTAGATGCACATACTGCAAACAACACCATACAGCAATTCCTTTATCCGCAATCTTAGTTTACATTTGTGCACACAACCTACCAACCAACCAACCAAACATTCATTCATTCATTCATCTGTCTTCTCCACTTAACAGTCCATTGTATGCAATTTATTTGCTTATTGTTTTGGTTATTGGGATTTGTTTTTGTAATTTAATTTTAAGTTTTTCGTGTTCCTATTTGAGACTAACTAATACTTAACAAATAAATTTAAAGGAAAAAAACTTCAAGTTCGCATGAAAATAAAATTAAAAAGTCAAACACCCACCATCAGCGACAACAACAACACCAGCAATATGAACATAAAAACATCAACTTAGTTCATGTAGCGGCAGCAGCAACAGCGACTTAAAACAACTTCTTGTTAAAAGTGAAAAAATAGCAGAAATTCCGCAATCTCATGATGTAGATACTGGCTCTGTCGTGTTACAGTAGAGGACTTAAATATTAGGTTTGATAAAAATGTTATAATGTGTTAGAATGTTGGCGAAATCATTTTAATTTTTTTTTTTTTTTTACTTTTTTAATAAAAACTAGCTGAATACGAACCGCTTTACTGAACCCCACAAAGCTTAAATGTTATATTCATTAGGATGTAGATCTCAATATTGTTGTTAGGGCCAACAAACAACATTAACAACTTATGAAATATTTTAGCAATTGAAGAAAACGCATAAGAAAAAATTATGCAAGTGTTTTATTCTTGATAAAAAAGTGAAATTTATTCTCAAAACAGAAAGCGGTTTTCTATTTTGTAGATTTGAAAAAATAATTTTGAAAATTTTTCACACAATTGAGGTTTATAATTCTATAAATATGCCCTTGTCCGATGGCCGCTAACATTCTGTTTTATATTCCTTAATCAAATTTGTTGTAGAATGCGTTTGCTTTTTATTGTATACTAATTGAATCCGGTCCGTGTTGTTAACTTTTTTTAATTTTGTGTGTTATATTAATAAAAATTTAAATTCTGATAGTACAAACTAAAAGCTTATTGTTGTAGGGCAAATTATTTAATATTCTTTCTTCTATCGTATCCGTATATGCGTTTATTTCTTACCAATCTTCTAGCACCGTTTCAAATTCCCGTCCAATTAATTTTTCCATTTTCTGTTAGAAATGAGCTATTAAATCGCGGTGAGAAGTACCTCTACACAAAATTTTATCAAAGTCCAACCAGTAGCTTCTAAACCAATATAGTTTAGAAAGGCCTACAAAACGAAGACCTAGAAAAATTGAAAACAGTGGTGTTTTGTATTCTAGACCGATGACTGAAACACCGCCATCAAAATTATCAAAAAACTTTTCATGTACAGACACAGCTTTTTACAATTGAATTATAAGTACAAATTAAAGTGATTGAGCTTTTCTAATAAAATTTTATGTAAAATCTTTTTTTTAAAAATAAAATCTTAGATAAAGTCCACAGGGAATGCACTTAAAAAGTTTTCAAATAAATCGAAAAAATCGTAAGAATATTCTCATTGTTAATAATGATTTACTTTTTGCTGAAAGTTAAATGACAATTCGTTACGTATTAAATTCATCTCTTTCAAAAACGTTAAAATTCTCTGCTTGCGGATTTACCAGGAATACCATCACAATATTTATGTGCTTTACTGTAAATTATTTATGGATTTTTGCAGGAGGGCTTCAGGTATTTTTTCTTTATACATACTTAGTACGGACGTACGTGCATATGTATGTATGTATTTGGTTTATTTGTATAGATGTGTATGGTTGTGTACATGTATGTGTGCCTGTGTATTATGCCTGGATAGCTGGTGGTATTTTATTGCACCAAGACAAGACAAGTTGTTCTCATGGCATTTTCACAAGACTTTTTTTGTCTTGTCTTGTTGGTTCAGCAGTATTGTATTGTAAGATTTTTTTTTCACTTTCGGATTCATGGTAAAATGAAGCCAGTTTTAAAAATAGTTATTAAATCTTGTTTCCTCAGTTGGCTTTAAAGTTGCTGGTTGTTGTACTTTTATAGATCTATAATTAAACTTTTTCTTATAAATGGAAGTTGGAGTTTGTTAAAAAAAATGTTGCTGGTTTTTATTACGATTGTTATCATTTTTTCTCTGCTTAATTCTGTATTTAGAATTAGAAAATGAAACAGAAAATAGTTCAAGTGTCTGAGTTTAATAACAATAGTTGCCATGTTAATTTAATAATAACAACAATAAACAACAGCAAGAGAATTATGCACATTATTATTAATGACTAAAATAACAACATTAGGTACAACACCAATAACAACGACCATTATAATATAATGGCAAGTGGTAGAAATAGAATCGGAAATTATTGTGAACCTTAAAAAAATGTGAGAAAGAAATCTTATAAAATTACAAATAGTTTTCCAGTGGTCGAATCTATTTCTGTTGTCTACTTGCAGCCTGAGATTATTTTTTATTTCTATGTTTACAAATATCCGGTGGATTTGCATATTTCGTTAAGTTTGTTTTTTTTTCGTTTTGTTTTTATTTTCGTAATAAAATTAAAGAAAAATAAATGTATAAATAGTTAGAAAAAATTAAAAAATTAAAAAAAAAGAGAAACACAATAATAAATTGAATGTAACCAGACCCTACGATTCGGTTAGTTTAACGTCGTCGTCATAGTTGAAATATTTATCTCAGGAGAAGTGATTGAAAGAATGGCCGGGTTTTTTTTTTGTGGTCAAGAAAATAATTTGCAATTCGTTGTGACCGCCAAGAGGTGGCTTTTGTTACTATTTTTCGGTAGTGTTTTAAATACTTAATGACTTTTTTTTTTTGTTTGTGCTTCTGTTTTGTTTCTTCTTTTAATGTGAAAATGAGCAAATATACTTTCCGCATCGCTAGTCACATTACTAAGTTACTCAGTCAGTTTGTTAGTCAGACAGACAGACAGACAGAACGCCAGCAAGACAATTAAACTCCACTCTGTTTGGATATAGTGAAGCGGTTTGTGGCGGTGGCGTTGGTGCCATATTTATTTGTATATAGTTTTTTTTGTGAATTTATATTTGCAAGTATATTTGTTTGAGTTTGAGTAGTACTGCTTGCTACTGCTTTGTTTTCAGTACGCAATTAATTAAATATGTATTTTAATTAATGTTAATCAAATGTACGGATGTTGCCTCGTAAATGTACATACATTTAACAATAATGACGTAATTTGAGGTTTTATAACCGGTCTACAATATATTAATAAATAAATTATTATTATTATTGAATTAGATCCAAAGGTTAAAGATTTGTATGTTAATAGGAGTTTGTTATTAGTTTGCCAACAAATGAATACACGTGAGCGAGTGTGTATAAAATCATTTTTATTGCCACAACTTTGTCCAATGGTATTTGGTAATTGCAGCGGATAATTGTCTCTATTAAACCATCAGATTGATGGTTAAAAATCTATTTAAATTAATTAGTTATTAGGGGATAAGTTTTTTGCATGAGTAATTAATTTATTTATTTAAAGTGCAGTCGTAAGTCACTTATTAGATAAGAAACCATTTATAACAAAAATATTATTTCATACACTATCACTATGGGCAGGACGCGGATTAAGCTTACGCATTTAGAGGAGGTAAGGACGTAAGTTTTTTTAAAAAAATATGAATTGTTTGCTTTATGCCTGCAACTATTACTTTTCAAACAAAAACTATGCACTTTTATTTGGTTTGAAGGATGGCGCGTAAGTATTCTATTTTCCTCCCTCGCTGGATCCGCGCTGGATTAAGGGAAAGCATATTATATTTCTGAAGCAGTACTTGTAACGTCTTTCAGAGTCAAATAAAGGATGTCCTTCTGTCTGTCCATTTTAACCTTGTTATCGAATACAAGACGCGATTTTAAATATTTTTACTCTAGTTGGTTAATAGCTAATTGATTTTAATTAATCCCCATTTAATTTTTTTCCGAAATTGTACTTAAATATTTACAAATCTATATTTATATTCAAAAATACTTTGCCTATGTTCGCCATTTTATAACTAAAGAGCCACTCAACCGATTTACAGATCAACATCCGTTGAAAACGCCTATTCTGACTCAAGATTTAAAAGAACATCGAGAAATGTCTGCGCACACGAAAACTTTTGTGCTAGTGCGTTTTTCCTATTTTCCAGCAACATGGGTAGGGTTAATCAAGTCTCTTTTAAAACCCCGTATTAAAATAACTTTGCATAACGAATTGCCTGAATATTGAATTATAACTGGCAATATCTTGCTTTAAGACTCACTCCCTGGTATTACCTTTTAGTTAAAAGACTGTCAAAAATATTGAAAATCATGCTTATAAGCTCTATGTAAACCCAAGTGTATCTACTTATTACTCTTATAATTTTATAATAATTGGCCCCTAGCCCTCCTTGTTAAATGCAAATAATTTTTTATGCATTATGTTGTGTAGCGTACTTATTATGCGGCAGGGCCTAACTGACTATAATTGTCTGACTTGTTTGATTATACATAATTAAAATACCAGATTAATAAAACATTTGTAACAAAAATACAGAGTAAAATAAATACCGTTATATATTTTTTTTTTAATTTTTTTTTTAACAAAATAACTTTTATGTTACATAAGTACGTCACTATATGTTAAGATTGATAAAAAGGTCAAATACCTAGGAATAGTACTTATTGGAGACTATCCTGGAAGGACCACATTCAATGTAAAGTGGAGAGAGCTCAAAGAATATGGGCCCTCTGCAGAAGAGTGATTGGCTCAAAATGGGGCTTAAGCCCAAGGATGACACATTGGCTATATACGAGTGTACTGCGGCCTACAATTACGTACGCTTCGTTAGTATGGTGGACATCCTTAGAGAAGAAGGTGAATATAAAACCTCTTCAAAAGATTCAGAGACAGTGCTGCATTAGTATTTGCGGCGCCATGAGGACCACATCGACAATGGCCATTGAGAATATATTATCCATTTGGCCTATTGAGATACAGGTAAAATATGAAGCGGCCTTAGCTGCCACAAGATTAATGGCAATAGATGAGTGGCTTATAAGAGAACATAAGACCAGATACCAAAGAATAACGGATATCTTACCGATAGGAAATATTACAGAATTAACATGTGATAAAATCCCGATGAGATATGAGAATATTAACTGCATCACCATTATACCGGAAGAGGGAGAATGGGATGAGATAATCAGGATGGGAAACACCCACGGAATCGAGACGGTTCAAAGATTGGTGACCAAACTGGAATGGGCTTATACGACATAAGCCGAAATAGAGGCAAATACTTCCGTCTACCAGATCACAACACTATTTTTCAGGCTGAGATCATGGCGATTACGGAAGGAATTAAATGGATAAAGGAAACGAATAGCGAAACTCCGATTCGTATCTTTACGGATAGCCAATCAGTGATTAAGACATTGAGAAAGGAGAAAGTTGAATCCCGGAACGTTTTGCAATGCAAGAGTGAGATAAACTCATATGCAAATTGTGAACATCTGGAGATAATATGGATACCAAGCCATCACGGGCTGATCGGAAACGAGAAAGCCGACAAATTATCCAAAATGGGAGCTCTTTTGAGTACTATAACTTTGGAGAACGCCAAACCCCTTAAACGATTTAAGGATGAACTTAAACGTTGGGCAATGGAAGAACTTGTCAGAAAATGGCAAAGCACTGATGTCGGTAAGGTGACAAGAACACTCTGGGGTGACCCAAATCTTGGGAAGTCAAAGGCGATTTTGAGACTAAGTAGACCTACACTTAGGAAATTAACCGGTGTAATTACAGGTCATACGGAGTTGAGAACTCATTTAGCACGCATGGGATTATCTGAGGAGACGACATGTAGAGCTTGTGAGGAAGAGGATGAGACCCTGGTACACTACCTCTGTCATTGTCCTGCGTTTGGGCATATTAGGCGCGAAAATTTTACAGTAGATAATATGCCGAACTTGGAATACCTGGGGAACTCGAACTGGAGATCCATAAGGCGTTACATTGAGGGGACTGGTTTCTTGGACTAGTCCGTCATTTATGGGAAATTATGTTTATGGTTTTTTGTTTGGGAATTCCGTTTTCCACATGGAGCGCACAACATGCCAACTGGGCATAGGTGTATACCTGTCATGGGTTTGGGCTTTTATACCCCTCCTTTTCAACCTAACCTAACCTAACCTAACCATATGTTTATGAACAAATTTTATTGAGGTGTAGATATACAAATATTTAAAGACTCAAGTCTGGCTAAACATTTTCGAAAATGTATCGTCAAAATATTATTAAAGTAAATCTTCGAAATAATGTTCATATAAATTATAAACGAAGATCATAGAAATGTATGTATGTATGTTTTTAAATAAACCTGTAAGTGATTTTGCTTTAATACTAGACTACCTTGTGTATAGATTTTTTTTTTTTACAAAATGACCAGCATTTGTTGTTTACTTAGAAATGTCAATGTGTGTTTAAAATAATTTAGCACTAAATAATCACCAAAATTTGTGCAGCATATTTTTTTGTTTGTTTCATAATGTGTATGTTTAAAGAAAGAAATGTTGTAGATAATATAATTACGAAAAAAATTGCTTAAGAAAACTAAGTATAAAATAAATCTTCAACAACTTTTCCCTTTTAACCATGCACAGACATGTAGCCTAATATACATAATTGTGTTATTTTCGCCTTAACAATACATATTTCATAGTTGGCCAAATCATTGCAATTGTTTATTGCAAAATTATATAAAATACATCATTTGATGACTTTGACTAATACAGATTGCAACAGGTTTCCTCTTCATTTATTTATTACCTTGTAACGATGTCATTATTTAGTTTTTGTAACAACGTTTCATCAATATGTATGTACATGTGTACATACAAGACAAACTAAAACTACTTAAATTTAAAATATTTCTCAACCGCTTTTATGACAATTTAACTTTAATATAACAATTTTACGTTTTGATTTTTTTTCTGTTTTTTTGTTTAATGATTTTTGCAACTATTGAGTGGAAAGATATTTGTTAACTCACCTATTTATTGCTGCTAATTGAGTCAATTGTTGAGTCTTTATCTTGTTGCAATGATCATGACACGACTTCTATTTTATGGCTGTTTCTACTAAGACATTTATTCGTTCGTTTATTTTGTTGTTACATGTTGTTGTTTTTATTGCTTTTGCATTTTCAACCTAAAGATCTTCCTCCTAAAGTTCACATTTAGAGAAACTATTGAAAACTGTGGAATTTTTCAAGCAGAAATTTAAAGTAGTTACCATGTATACTAAAAGGCAATAATTCTTCCCCCCCTCTTTACCCTATAATAAGCACAAAACCACTACCATAAAGTTATTAGGAAACAAAAGAAAAACAGCACTGATAAAGAGAAAAATATGAAAAAAAAAGACATCAATTGGCTGAGATTAGCATAAAAATCATCTTTAATTTAACTTTCATTTATACATATTTTTTATAAATTATTCACAGCAAATCATAAGGAAAAAAGAAGAAGAAAAAAGAAAAGAAAATCTTAACAATAGCTGCAGCAGTAGTCAGCGGATGAAACCCTTTTTTTAGATCAACCAACCCACATAAAACATAAATTATAAAAATAAGCTAACTCATATACTATTTGTATACACATTTATAATAAGTGCGAATGCTGTATGCAGCTAAGCCGAATTTTTGTTACTCTTCACCTTCAACATTAACTAGGCACGTAGTTATTAAGAGAGTTTTTCTTAAAATTAACTCAGGCTAGATTTTACAGGCACATGTTAAAAAAGCAAAATTTATCCTGAGATTAAACAAAAAGGTTGTTTAAAATTTCAAATAAATAAAAAAGACGGCTGTGGCTTCACACCTTTATTTCAGTGATGTATGGGCTAATATGTTGTTTATAAAATAAAAAAAAAATCTATATAAAAACCAAACTGACATTTTTATGTGTCAAAAAGTTATCTGGAAGGTTATAAAACTATTTTTTTTTGTGAAACTCAATTTCGTAGAAAAGGGATTTTTAGTTATAACCTCGATTTGGGTTATATAGCCAGGAAGTCAGTGGGCTATCACGACGTTTAGTAGAAAATATAGATGAATTTCTGTAGCTTTTGTGGATGGTTGTTATGTTTAGTCATAGTTGGTGTTCGATATTAAAAATATTTAAATCAATATTCCAAATACATTAAATATTTTAAGGTGTCGCAAATCAATAGATTATTGCATAAATTTCAAAGTTGCACAAATGTGCATACATTGGCAGTTTAGATCGTACCGGAAAAAAGTGTTTTGCTTTAAGGCTTTCATTTTAAATAAATTCAAAAGGCGACCATAATATTTGCAAAAATGCATTAAAATCTATTTATATAGTCTTAGAAAGATAAATATTTTCGAAATTTTATTTGCAAGAAGATAAAACATCCGAGCTATTATAGGTTATGTCAGATGAAACTAAAAACGTAAGTGTAGAAGTTAAAATTATAAACCGTCTGTATTTTATAGGTAGTTTTGACAGACATGCACAATAACAGATGAATCTTACAACTGACAAAGCCACTGTAAAATATTTTTAGCGTGTAAAAGTGACTTAAACACTCTAACGGGGTACTCGAGATCAACGGCCTTTTATAATGAAATTCGGTTAAAAGAAAGAATTTTTCGAATTGTCTTACAAAAGTAGATTATATTTAAATGCATCGCACAGCACATTATATTTTATTTTTTTGCTTGTAAAGTGGTACGCTCTAATGCATATATTTCTATTGTTTCTGCTGGTTGATCTATTATTGTGCCTTGTGTGCGTACAATTGTAAAACAATTTGACTTAATTGAAATTAATTATGGGAAATGTTTTACATTTTTTCTGCTTCCAAATTTGTTTTCTTACTATTTTTGTCTCTTTGAGTGACCACTAACAAAGCAAAATTTTAAATTTTACTTTTTTTCTGACAAAGTAATTACTTCTCAAATCACTAACTGAAAAATCGACTAAATGAGTTCTTCTCTTTTATTTTTTATTTGTTTTTTTTTTCTTAAATTATTTAAAAATCTGGGTTAAGAGACAAGTCAGTAATCCACGCAAGAAATTAACCCATGATAAACTAAAATCATAACGGAAAATTTGTATGAACTTAAATCAAAAATCCCTTTTCTTTGTATTCTAAACTTTTTTTTTGCTCCAAATACGGAGCTACTTTTACAAAATTTATAAAATATAATTGTTTTAGGTTGTAGAAGGTTCTAGAATCCATTATAGCCTCTAAAATAAGGCAGGAAATGTTAAAGTAGCTCGAGGTGTTTTCAAATAAATGATGTGACAGAATTCCGACATAATGTAGTTTTTTTATACAAATTGATGTCTAAATTACGATGCAGAGTTTAATAGATAAATAAAAACTATTTTATTTTCAGAGCATATTTTCTTATTCTTTCAATTCATTTCTTATTTTCATTGAAATTTCATACATCTGCAAACAAACAAATACGTTTGCGTTATTTTGATGCAATGAAAAATAAGACGAGAAGATTATAAAACAAACAAATTGACCGCTACTGCCGTCGGTTCAATTATAGGCCGAACTTATTCGGCTGGTTTTTCAAAACGCAATTCTGTTTGGGCATTAAATAAACAAAAAGGGGTTATCTAGTCACATTAGACATAACTGATAAATTGTTTTTTTTTATATATATATTCTCTGTTTATAAATAGAAGATTTTTAATTAGGTTGAAATTCCCCTTATGAAAACCATAATCCCAATTCCGTTAACATCTTGACTAGATCAAGAACCCAGTTTCTTTAATGTAATTTCAAAGGGATTTTCAATTTGAATTCCAACGTCAAAGTTCTCACGTCTAATACGCCCAAACGCAGGACATTCCAAAGTCGCATCCTCTTTTTCGCATACTCTATGCATATCTCATTTTATCCGACAGTCCCATGCCAGCTGATAAGTTCTTATATCCGTGTGACCTATTTGTGCACTACCTGGTTAGTCTCCCAAGTGTGAATCAACTCTGTTTTAGAATCTTCTTCGATTTCTCAACATTTGAGTCATCGTACTATCAGTAGTAATTTGCCACTTTCTGACGTGATTCTCCATTTCCTAAGCTTCAAGTTTACTATGATGATGGTATTTAAAAGTGATCCCATTTTGAATAATTCAGCTTCTTCGTTTCCGATTCGGCCGTGATGACCTGGTATTTATATTATCTCTTCACAACTAAACTGGCGTTCACAATTCGCTTGCGAGTTTACCTCACTTTTGGATTGCAGGACATTCCAAGATTCAACTTTTTCGTTCATCAAAGTCTTGATAACTGATTGACCGTCCGTAAAAATAGGAATCGAAGCTTCGTTATAAGTCTCATCATTTTAATGCCTTCAGTAATTGTCATAATCTCAGCCTGGAAAACAGTTTTGTTATATGAAGGTATTAATTTCTTTTTCGGCTAATGTCATATAAACCGATTCCAGTTCGGTCACCAATCTTCGATCCGTCCATATAAAGACAAATTTCAATTATTTAGTTTTTCTTAAATGTTTGCCTAAAATTTACTCGCGAAAAATTAAACCAAATTAATCCGATAGTATTTCTATTGAAGAATTGATAGTTAAATAAAGTTTAGCTAAAACTTAAGGGGTTAAAATCAAAATTTACAATAGTTAAGTATAAAAGACCAAGTGCAGACAGAGCTGAGGTTGTGTAAATGACCCCCCCACTGAAAAGTGATTATTTTAACACCAGAAACTCGAAATATTTTTTTCATATTTCCTCTAAAGCTTGAATCTAGTATACGCAGCGACAAGACATCACAAAATTTGTTTCTTCTTGCTTTTCAAGTTCTAAAATACATTTCCGCTCTAAAGTAACATTTAAAGCACAAAATTAATGATTAACAATGTGTACTGGTCTAATTTACTAAGTAACAAAATAAATTTTTAAGATGTTTCAACCATTTAATATTGAATAGAAAAAATTTCTTTTGAAAATTAAAAGAAAAAAATGTAATCTCTTAAATAAAAGAAATTATCTCCGACTTTCGTTCACTTGACGAATTGATTTCAGAGAGACAAGTCAGAAAAAAAATCTGCATTAAATTGTTACGGTGAACTTTGTTTTAGATAATTGGGTTAGATTTACAAAGACAATTACAGTATTAGAGTATTCGAGTATTAAACACATAAAAAAGTACGTGTGTAACCATAAATCATTGGGCAATTACACTGGCAATAATGCCAGGTCTCAACCAGATATTTATGGTCATGTTCAAGATGTTTTTTGTGTAATACTTTTCTCTCTGTGGCACCCAGTGTGCTATTCATTTTATTATTTTAACGTTTTAATTTTTTATTTTCTTTTCTCTTTTTTAATTTATTTATTTTGTTTTCATCTTGCTGTCAAATTAAAGAGCCATTACAGAGGTAAATGACAGTAGTTCGGACAGACAGTCACAAGAAAAAAAAAGAAAAGAAATAAACTTAACAGACATGATGATTACACTAATGGTATTAAGTATGTCGTTATTTGTACAATTATTATGTTTTTAAGATAAATTATAATAAATACGTGATCTAGTTATGTCTGCTATGGAACCATAAATATTTTAGAAAACTAGAGCCATTTGCATGCATTAAAATGTTTGTACTCATTTAAAAGCGTGTATAAAATATGGCGTATCATGAAATCATTCGTACCCACATAACAACCCTTTACTTCTTAATAAATTTAAATTTTTATTTAATTTCAACAGAACTATTGTATCTACAATATGGTTATGCCGTGTGTTTTATTTTAAATATTCTGTTTATTCCCCCAAAGACATCAACTAGTTAAAGAGGGGATTTCCAAAACTATATTCTTTGATACACATCTCCTTTATTATTATCTTTCCCTTTACACAAGTATAACGGCCGTTTGCTTCAGTTGTTGTTTTAGCTAAATAGTTTTTTTTTATTGCATATTACTAAGGCATTTATGGGTCAATTATATAGCGAAATTGTCAAGAGTATGACTGACATTTCGATATTAATAGCATCATTGAAATTTGTATAGGAGCTAAGTAAATTTGTTTTTTAAATGAAATTTTTTTATCTATGTATATCTTTAAGATTAATAGACCAATTGGACAAAATTTTTTTAACAAAGGATGTGAGTTTATTTACATGTAAGAGAAAATTCAAAACTTTATCCGCATGCTGAGCAAAATATATTAAATATTGTGTTAAAAAAATATAAATTTTGTTATTTATTACCACTGACAGTGGCAATTATATGTTCTAACTGTGACCAAAACTTATTTGTGAAATCCTTTAATCCTTTAATTGAAATTTTTTTTAAATATTTTTTTCCAAATATCTTTGTCAGTAATTAACACACTGTGCTAAGATGTTCTGCAAACGTTGTCAAAGGTACGTTGTTTACATATACGTAACAATTTTTTCAAGAAGTTCCATAGGAGCTGCCGATCTGACTTTGTTTGGGTAGGTTAGGTTGAAAATGAGGGGTATAAAAGCCCAAACCCATGACAGGTATGCACTTATGCCCAGTTGGCATGTTGTGCGCTCCATATGGAAAACGGAATTCCCAAACAAAAACCATAAACATAATTTCCCATAATTAACGAACTAGTCCAAGAACCCAGTCCCCTCAATGTAACGCCTTATGGATCTCCAGTTCGAGTTCCCCAGGTATTCCAAGTTCGGCATAGTGTCCACTGTAAAATTTTCGCGCCTAATATGCCCAAACGCAGGACAATGACAGAGGTAGTGTACTAAAGTCTCATCCTCTTCCTCGCATGCTCTACATGTTGTCTCCGCAGATAATCTCATGCGAGCTAAATGAGTTCTCAACTCCGTATAGCCTGTAATTACACTGGTTTGGTTTGTTTGGGTAAAAAAAGATAATCAATCCTGTTCTTTTGCTCATACCTTAGCTTGTTATGTACCCACATAACTGAAATTGATACTATATAAGAGATTGACGTAAAAGTGGGGGCTTCAGAAAGCTGATTTCACTATAGACACGAGCAGACGAACTAAGCTAAATTTACTCTGTCTAATGGGTGTCCCAAAATTAACGCAAGATTTGAAGAGTATTCAAAATTTACAGGAGATTCAAACCAGCTTGCATTCATATTGAGACATCCTTCAAATCTTACATTAATTTTTAGACACTGTATGTTGAAAGCGGTGTAAATACAGTTTTGTACTTTTGAATTTGAATCTAATTTGTATGTATTCTCTCCTTTTTGTATTTTATATGAATTGTTGTATACTATTTAGGTATTTGAATATCTATAAAATGTAGTCAGTATTCCCGTCTCTGCACGGACTATGATGAATTCCTTTATTGTAACGAGATATAAATAACAAGGCTTTTAGTTGAAAGCGCCAAAATAATGAAATTTATTCGTTATTATTATTAACTTTTCAACGTTCAACCAGGACAGACGTTTCAACTAAAGGACTCGTTAAGAGGATATCTCCACTTCTACATACATATATAATGTAAGTTGCTTGATACAAGTTATTTGTTGTCCATATTTAATTAGCAAAAAATCAGGTACCCTTTCCTGTTGTCTCATTACCAACACCCTTTCCCTCTAACAAATTGTACGTTTGTAATCCCTTCAAACTATTTCCCTAAGATTATAAATATGTATTTTTCGAACAATTTGGTTTGGTTTTATTTGTTATTCGTACAACCCTTTCCATAAAATTGCAATCTTTGCAATTTTATAAAAGATATATGTACTTTAGAATTGTGAAATATATTACACAATTTTAAACATGGTCCTTCGAACCGGATATGAACCAGTGACCTATGGGCTTTGAATATACTTATATAGCTTATAGGGTCTCTAATAAATATTAGGGATGTTACAAATGCCAAGAGAATCTTTATATACCTACCCTTGGCATCACAGGTGTAGGGTGTAAGAACGAAATTAAACTGGTTGTGTATGAAATAATAATGAAGGACCCATTTGTGTCAATCAAAATATTGTATGACATCTTTCAAATTTATTTAAGTTACAACAAATGTTTAAGAATAAACAAAATTATCTTTTTATATATAAAAAATGTAGCATAACTAGGTACAAAAGTGTTCGGATATATTTGTCAGTAGTCTTTAGAGTTTGAGACCAAAGGCACTGGTCTATTATATTCCAAAGGGCAAATGGATTTCGTTACTCAGCTCCGTTAAAGAAAAATAAAACATAATTTCCCAACAGCAAAAAATTGGAAGTAGTGGAAGTAAATTACATTTTCAGGACTTCTAGATCAATAATCATTCATTCTAAATGACTCACACATCCTCACCAATGTCACGCTAATATTAAATTTATTAGTATTTTCACCTAAATTTAATCACTTCATTGTTGGACTCCTGCAAAATCACTTTTTTGTCATAGCTTTTTTTGCTGGGTTATATTTGTATTTTATAAAAATAAACAATAAATATATTAGGTGAATTCACGAGGTGTGCCATCATATTTTGATAATTTTCCAAAACTTAAAAATTATGTAAAAATATTGTACTGTTCATTGTAAAATTTTAAAACTCTTTAAATATGATAATACAACAGGATAGCACTGCTTTTGAATTGATCAATTGTTTAAGATATTTAATGAGCGAGTATGACTTTACGCACTACATTTGAGGGACACATTTAATAGTAGAAATGTTTTGTTTTGTCTGTCCCATCAACTACTTTTTAAACGTTTTACGGTGTTAACATTTGTATTACACAATAACAAAATAGAAGCGATAACATTTGAAAATTTCTTACTTTTCTTTTTGGTGGTACTAAATATATTGTATCATCATAAATATGATTATGATGAAGATAATGATGATTTAAAAGTTATTATAACACAAAACTACATATGTTCGTACGTACATATGTAGTTATTAATTACATACATGAAAGAAAAGCTTTAAGCGTAACAAAAATCAAGCAGCGCTTATTCGTTTATACGTACAGCCCAATAAGTTTTGTATTCATTTTTAATTCATAATTTTTAAAATTGCTGCTTGTTTCTTATTTAATAACAAAGGCGACAGTAGGGAGTCGTAATGTTAAAGTATGGAAAGCGTGTTAATATCGGAGTATGAAGTGAGCTGCTCGCAAAGATTTGTCTTTAAGTGTCTAGCATACTGGCTGACATAGTGACTGAATTTTATATGAATTGGATATGAATATGAATACGTGCTGCCGAGACTTAATTGTCTATAGTGATAGTTGAGGAAATGTAAACGATAATTGACAAAGCGTTAAAAATTGGTAGCAAAGCAATTTAAAAAAATTTGTTTTATTCACATCTTTAGAGTTCTTTTGAAGTTTACACCAGGTATTTTTCAAAAACGTATGTATGTATGTAGATAAATATGGACTAAAAAAAATTATTTTTTCATCAAAATAAGTTAAGAAAAATACTTTTGTCTTGTAACTTTGTAAAGCTTTTTAGAATTTTTGTGGACATACATTTTTTTTAGTTTTGTTTTTTATATCTAGCTTTTTCAAAGCGAAGATTTTATCAAAAAAAAATTTTTATATAATTTGTATAACGCAAAATTAAAATTATATAAACGTATATTTTTAATATAAGAAATAACTAGTAAAATGGATCTGTTATGAAAAGGCTTATAAGAATGAAAATAAAAATATGAAAACTATTAAATTTAAATATGAGCTATTCATACATTTTCTAAAATAAAGTTCGTATAAAAACCTAATTTTTCAATTTGTTTTTATTTGCGAAATATAAAAATAATTTTTTTTTTTTATAAAATTACAAAATTGAATAGCTTCCCAAAAGACTGTAGTTTCACGAAGAAATTACAGTCGAACTGACATATTTCATATAATTATAACCTTTCCATCTCTGGTTTTGTAGATTATAAACTAGGCATATTCATACAGGTATATGCAATGGCGAATTGATACAACAAAGCAACTTTTCAGGGGATGTTTTATGTCAAGGCCAATTCGTATATCAGGGATGGAAAAGTTGTTTTTACATATTAAATATAATAAAATTTCATTAAAAAATGTTATAAATTTTTTAAACACATTATTAATGACGCAAAAGCAACAAATATACATAAATTTAGTACATTTATTATCGAAAAAGTACACTCCAGTTAATTGTTTAATACCAAAACCAAAATCACATTTCCTATCCCTGCAATAATAAATGAAATCAAGGCGAATTCAACCAATTTTGACAGAAAGTTTCCCAATCAGCTGGGCTGATAATTTCACCTGTATGAATTCGCCTTGAAACAAGGTATATGCAATGGCGAATTAATACAACAATGCAACTTTTTAGGGGATGTTTTCTGTCAAGGTCAATTCGTATATCAGGGATGCAAAAGTTGTTATGATATTTTTACTTAAATACATAAATTTGGTACATTTATTATCAAAAAAGTACACTCAAGTTAATTGTTAATAGCGAAAATTAAAATCTTATTTTCCTTCCCTGCATTAATAAATGAAATCAAAGTGAAACTCTGTGTGTGTGTGTTAGCTATAGACTCCGAAACTGTAAAACCGATCGGGCTCAAAGTTTAGCAAGTTGTTGTACACATTCCAGGGAGTGTTTATGGGTGGCAAAAAGTGGGCGGGCCACGCCCATAAAAAACTACTTATCATTTTTAGCTACTTGCACTTGACCGATTTTTCTGAAACTTTGCACACATATCGAGCTGTCATGACTAAATAATTTCGTGATAAGAAAAGTGGACGGGGCCACGCCCCTAAAAAAGTTTTAATTTTGAGGTACTTGCACTGGACCGATTTTTCTGAAACTTTGCACACATATTGAGGTGTCATGAGTTTATAATTTCGTGATTAAAAAGGTGGGCAGGGCCACGCCCATAAAAAAATTATAATATTGAGGTACTTGCTCTTAACCGATTTTTGTGAAACTTTGCACACATATTGTGTTGTCATGACTATAAAATTTTTTGATTAGAAAAGTGGGCAGTGCCACGCCCATTAAAAAAAAATTTTAAATTTTAGCTTTTTGCACTTTATATTAAATTCAAATTTAGAATGCATTTTTATTCATTAAGGGGCGTAGCAACGCGCGCCGGGCTTTTCTAGTATATAAATAAAAATTAAACAACTATTGATATAAATAAAAAAATTTTATTTGTTTGCTGTAATTCAACAATGTTATAAAGAATAGAATATCAACGTCGTTATCATGTTCTAACCACGATTTTTCTCTGCGTGTAGTAAATTTATGTAGTAAATTATAAATAAAGAAAAAAAAATTATAAATCTGTCTAATGTGGGCTCAAAGATTTTATAAAACATTAAATTTTACAATCTCACCCCGTATGTTATAGTCCTCTTTCGAACTGGTAAGCAACGGTTTGTTGTAAACTGATCATATAAAGAAATTATTTTATAACTTGCTAATGAACCCTGACATTTGTAAAAATATCAAACATTTAATGTATGGGATGCTAGACAATAAATAATTTTAACAGATTTCTTAGGTGCTAAAACAATAAGTACATAAGATACACACACATTCACACACATACATACATATTTGTATCAACTATATCATAAAACTAACGGACAACAGAAAACTTAGAAATACCCTCAAGAATCAAAATTGTTTTTAAAGCGAAAAAAATATACTTTTAAAACTCTAATAAAAAAAAAACAAAAGCTAATTTACACTGAAGTTAACAAAAAGACGAAAACTCCCTTTACATGTGTTAATTACTTTATGCTGTGGAAAGCACATTTAAGCCCACAATCAGTAAAAGTACAACAATAAGATGATATTTAATATGAAGAAAAAACTCGATGAGTTTATTTGTGTTTTTCTTTTGTTTCATAAACATGCAAAGAAATGTATAAAAAATATAACAAAAAAAAATAATAAATAGACTTTTACACAAGTAAACACTAGTGTTAATTTACATTTTTGTAAAACATCTTAACCTACATTGATAGTACAAGATGCTCAGCATGTAATATAATGCATATACATACATACGTGCATACACACATACATACATACATCATTATGTACATTTAAAGTGTACATTGTACAAGTAGTACTTGCAACATCTACTTATCTATGTAAACATAAATGTTATTTTTGTACTCTCAACATCATGTTATATTTAACAAGAAATTACAGTTTTCGAACTCTAAATAATAATTTTTAACTATTTTTTGTTCAAAGTTTTAGTTTTAAGATATTTATTTTGTGTACGCTTGATATAGAAATGTATTAAATCCCATAAATACTGTCTAGCGCTGTTGTTTTTCAAATACATACTTTCTAACAACTTGAGAAATGAAAAGGAAATGTTTATTTACGAGGGAATTTTAACAGTCTTGTGCAACACCAACTGCAGTAGCTAATAGATTTAATTATTCGTAAAAATTAAAATATAAACACAGTCAAAGAAAAACACTTAAAATGTTATTGCCACACAACAGAAGAAGAAAGTTGTAAAATCGCTGCACACAGTTTGTATATAGAAATCCTGCCTACAACCACTACACTTACAGTTGGTCGGTGTCAATAAACGACCTTCCGCAACAACTTCAAACATAAACAAACAGAAAAAAAAAACAATTTCAATAAAGTACCACTAATAAAACAGGTTCATCAGCAACAATAACAGCAACAACAGCTACATACATACGTACAACAAGTTGGTAAAGACGAAAAATTAAAAATAAACAAAATTCCTACGAAATAAAATTAAATTAAATGAATTTATTAAACATAAAACATCACAGCGCCCCCACATTATTCACATAATTGAATATTAAATGCAGCAAACGCTATATTACGATGCATATAAGAATGTGCATTTAGCGGAGCTACCAACACCACACACGTTCATCCAATCATTAATTCATTCAATCATAGTCGCTCGTAAATACTCAACAACATTATAATTATCTGTTATGCACGTACAACAAAACGTTGATCGTTGGCGCCATTAACACCACAAACAACAATATTCGTATTTAAGTATTAACTATGCGAATTTGATTTTAAAATTTATTGTATTACCATTTTACTTTTTAATTATCAAAAATCTTCCAATAAAATTTTTTTTTTTAAATATTAATATTTGTTGTATTTTTACTTTAATAGTGTTGTTGCTATAAACAACAGCACTGCAAAAGCGAATTTGATTTATCTCGAAATGCAGAATATGGCGCGCGTATAAGCTACGCTCAGCCATTCTGAATATCCTCGAACACGGGGCAGAAAACTTTTTATCGAAAGTCATCAAAAGCGACAGGGTGAATTTTCATCTCTCTGGATACGTGAATAAGCAAAATTATCGCTTCTGCATTTCTGGGTCGCCTAATCTTTGGTTTTTTAATTTTTACTAACCGGTAATAACACGCGACTTAACCGTTTTAAACTTGTTTTATTGGGTTTCCTGAAGTCACGAGTCTATGTAAATAAGCCTCTGACTCTTGAAGCCCTCGAAAAGAATATCTGTTAGGTATGCGGGAACGTATCGCTGGAAGTTCTTGCGAATGATGGAAAGTTCCAAAACTTCTGCACATAATATCATTGATTCTGATAGATCAATTTGTCTCAAGTTTAAAATATGAAATGATTAGACATTTTGTGGATTGAAAAGGTGACATAAATCATATTCGACTTAACGAACTTAATAATGTAGATGATATAAACATAATTTCAAAGCAAAACTAAAGCTTTTCATTTATTGGAACAATTAAAGTAAAGAAACATTGGGTACAAGTTTTAACGCCACATTGTACATATTAGAATTTATGAAACCTTTTGAGTCCACTAAATGTTTTATTAAAACTATACTTTGATCTTACTGCGGCCGAGAAGCTAAAGATGCAAATAATAAATAAAATAAGGCAACTAATTTTCAATTTCTTTTTTTCGTTATATTTTTTACACAAAACAAAAAACCAAAAACAATTAATTTTCATTGTTTGTTGAAAAAAAAAAAAACGAACAACAAAAGTACCCCGTCGCCTCCAGGAATTTCAAGTAATAACAAAATATTTATTTTATATCAAGGCATATTTATTCATCAGGTAATTGCAGTTCGGAGAGAATTTTTTGTTTATATTTTTTATATATGAAGTTTGACATTTGAAATTAATTAGAAAAGAGAGAAAATTGTTTTTTATTTATGTATTATGACAGCTGAAATTAAAAATAAGTGATGAAAAAAATAAACAGCTGACGAATCAAGAGTACCTGATGAATAAATATGCCTTGATTTTATATATAAAGCAAGCCGAATTCATACAGGTTAAACGATCAGCCCAGACAAGGCATATTCATTAAAAAAATACATGGATTTTGTTTTTGTATATAATTATGCCTGTAGATGTCACACAACTGTTTTAAATTTTCTTTTATTTTGATAATTTTTTTGAAAACTTCAATGGAAAAACGTTTTATTCTCGGCTTGTTATTATCTAAAACGTTTTACCAAACTAAAACTGCAAATTATTTATTGTAGAATATAAATAAAAAAAATTAAAATTGACAGATGCAGACTTTTTATTTAAAAAAAGATGGTAAGTCTGATAAATTGTATATGAAAACAAAACAATCGGCTGATTCGATACGAGTACCTTATTAATCTGCCTTGAGCCCAACTGATAGGGAAGCATAATGTCAAAATTTGTTGAATTTGTCTTGATGTCATTTATTGATGCAGGGATGGAAAATTAGATTTTACACAATTAACTCAAGTGTATTTTTTTACAATAAATATACCAAATTTATGTATATTTTTTGCTTTTGTACCATTTATAATGTTTTTCACAAATATGTATCCTTTTCTTTAATAAAATTTTATTAAATTAAAGATTACTTTACATCCCTTATATACGAATTGACCTTGACAGAAAACATCCTGTAAAAAGTTGCTTACTTGTATGAATATGCCTCGAAATAAAGTATATTTTTAAGAGAAAATTGTACGAGGGTTGCCTTTTGTGTTGTTCGCTTTGTATTCTACATGATTTGACAATCGCTCAAAAAATGGCTCTTGTTATTTGGTCGCAAGAAATACTAACAAATACTATGCTGTTCTCAAAAACATGTGTTTGACAATGTTACAGGTGAAGAATCGTGGATTCACGCGTATGAGCCTGAAAGTAACAGTAGTTTATTGTGTGGGCCTTCGAATACGAACAAAATGGGTTCAAAATGCATGTTTTGAAGGTTTCTCAATCGGAACGGAAAATGTCTTTGAAAATTGGTTCAAACGTATGCAAAAGCATATTGATCTGAATAGAAAAAATTTTGTGAATCAATAAAGCCATTTCGATGATTTGTTGTCACTAAATCCGACATAGAAAAGACAATCCTCGTATAATGAAAAATATCATTGTAAGCAAAAAACAAGTAAGAGCGCTATATTCGGCCGTGCCGAATCTTATATACCCTTCACAACGTGTAGTCATGCAATAACAGTAGTTTGTATCACCATTCATCTCATATGAAATACGTACATACATATAAAAAATATACATATATAAAAAACATCCCATTGTAAAATTATAAATTTACGTATGTATGTATGTTAAAAAAAAAAAATAAAAAAAAAATTTTTTTAAAAAAATTAAAAAAAAAAATTTAAAAAAAAAAATTAAAAAAAAAATTTAAAAAAAAAAATTTTAAAAAAAAATTTAAAAAAAAAATAAAAAAAAATTAAAAAAAAAAAAATTTTAAAAAATAATTAAAATATATATAATTAATATAAAACAAAAAAAAATTAAAAAAGAAAATAAAAAAATTAAAAAAAAATAATAATAAAAATATAAATAATATATTAAATAAAAAATAAAAAAAAAAAATTTTTTTAAAATTAAAAAAAAATTAAAAAAAAATTTTTTTGGCTCAGCTGGGATTCGATGCCACGTTTTCCCTAACCAGTATACACGTTTGTATGTATGTATGTTGTTGTTGTAATGTTGTTTTTGTGAAAAAAAAAATCGAGGTGGTCGTGGGTTTTTGCTCATATCTCAGTTGTTTATGTACCGATGTTTCTGATTTTCAATAGCGATCTACTTCCGAATATTTCTGATATTTTAATACCTCACCCGGGTCCAAGCGATGTCGGGGGGCTTCAAAAAGTTGATTTCAACATACACACGGACAGACGGACAGACTGACAGAGCTTAATCGACTTCCCTATTCATAAGCTTTCAGAAAATATATACTTTATGGGGTCGGAAATGAAAATTGTAGAAATTTCACACGGAATGACAAACCTATATATACCCTTTTTCACTGTGTGAAGGGTATAAAAAGTTGCTTACTTGTATGAATATGCCTCGAAATAAAGTATATTTTTAAGAGAAAATTTTACAAGGGTTGCCTTTTGTTTTGTTCGATTTGTATTCTACATGATTTGACAATCGCTCAAAAAACGGCTCTTGTTATTTGGTCGCAAGAAATGCTAACAAATACTATAGCTGTTCTCAAAAACATGAGTTTGACAATGTTACAGGTGAAGAATCGTGGATTCACTCGTATGAGCCTGAAAGTAACAGCAGTTTACTGTGTGGGCCTTCCAAGACAAGCAAAATGGCTTCGAAAATTGGTTCAATCGTATGCAAAAACATATTGATCTGAATAGAAAAAATTTTGTGAATCAATAAAGCCATTTTCGATGATTTGTTGTCACTAAATCCGACATAGAAAATACAATCCTCGTATAATGAAAAAATATCATTGTAAGCCAAAATAAAATTACTAGTGTTGTTTAAGTCTAACACAATTGTCTCCAATCGTAATCATTCGCTCTCCAGACAAGGCAGTTTCTGACCTAAGGCCTCTTTGCCTGCTTATTATGTAAGTTTTAATTTTTTTATTTATTTTTCAATAAGGAAATTCTTAAAATACAGTAAATGTGCAAATGTAAATATGATAATTAAAATAGTTTTGTAGTTGATAAGAGATCTCTGCAAATGAAAATATGTTTAATTAATTTGATTGTTGTAAAAAAAAGTACTTTCATTTTCGTTTGTCGGATTTTCGCATCATCTGATTTGTGTTTAGATAACATAAATTCATTCATACATACGTTCATTTATTCATTCCGCAATTTGCACACACACACACACACACACACACATATCTTCGTTCATTAATTTTATAGTGTTCACTTGATATAAGTTTGCAGCCATAAATATATTCAGGTACTTAAGACTTGTAATCACACATTTTTATACATCGTAGTAAAACAACAACATGACTACCTGTATGATACGAATGTAACATTTTTACAACACATTATATGTATGTACATGCATATGTTGGTATATGTATGTACGTAGGTCCAGATGTGTATAGAAAAAATGAAACAATTGTTGCAACTTTAACTGCAACAGCATCATCTTGAAAATGAAATTTACATTTTTTGTTACATTTTCATTTCATTGTACCATCCAAACTCGTACAATAAATAAATATACAATTGTAGTTGTTGTTTTTTTTTTCTTCTGAATAATCATTTAAATTTTTTAAAAAAATTTAAGACACAATAAGACAGCGTTTCATCATTGTTAACTGTAACAAATAAGATTCACAACTGCAGTAGTATCGAATTAAATGAACCCTGCACTTATATTTACTTTAAATGAATATGAAGATGTTGAATATTTTGTAACAGAAAATGAAAAAAAATCTACAAAATATGTTTTCATCCACTAGGAAATAACAAAAATGAATTTCAAATAAAGAAAAGGTCTCTTGATCTGTACTGATTACTTGGGGATAGCAACATACATAGATTATTATGGATAAGTTGCTTAAAAGGAACGGAAAAAATAAATCAAATCTTTTTCATTATTTTGTTCAGAAATTGTTACATAATCGCTTATATTTTAGCCATTGATGTATCGCTCTAATTAGACTTCATCAAAGATCAGAACTAATGCTTGTTTAACACAGCCAGACACACTAATCACTACAATACTTTAAACCATTTTTTTAAACAACTGTGGCAGATACAAAAAAGACCTTTAAGGGACTACAAACATCTGTTTGTAACAATGAACAGATTCATAAATTCATTGCAGCATCACAATATATATTTACTGTGTGCTGATACATACATCCATCTATCCCATCCACCCATTCGTTAAAACATTTACAAATGGATACTGAATGTTACGAGCAAATGGTAAACAAACAAAAAACACATTAAAGGCAAAAGTAAAATAATTGTTGTTGCAGTTGCATCAAAGCTGATTTATTATTGTTTACCGGTGTTGCTAAAGTGCCACAGTCAGCACTTAAATAACAAACCAGAGCAAAATCTTGTTATTGTTGTTCATTTGTTTGCCGCATTGCATCTGACACAGAGTTGAGAAAACAACAATAAAATTTAGAAGAAAAAAAACTATTGCAGGTTTTTAAGTTATTTACTGTTTTTGTCATGCTTGGATAATGTTGCATGTACAGCAGTTTGTTAAAAAATGTTTTTATTTTTGCAAATACTATTTTTTTAATTTTTTTTTTCGTCCACTAACACTGAGTGGCATTTCCCACCGAAAATGTTTGCTAATATCCATCCCAAGCAACATTCTGCATACAATGAAAATCAAACTAAAATACACACATACACAAACGTATGAGAAGAAGCAACAAAAATAAAACCCTCACTATGGGTCGCTCCGGCCGCATAGCGTTAAGGTGTCGGTTGTATCTGTTGCAGTTTAAATTTTTTCTTGCAGCCTAGTTGGTTTTTGTTGCAGTGTTTGTTGGTGTTTTATTGTTGGTTGATTTGGTTGTTGTTGTTGTTGCTATTAAAGTTGTAACATGTTTTCGTCCACATTTAGGAGAGAGAAGAAGTAGAAAATAACATTGCCACCGATGACAGCTCATTAAAAATAATTTCACTATAACCTAAAGTCGTGGGGGAGATAATAATTGAACAACTATGTAAAAATGTAGACATATTGCACATATGTATGTTAGATGTAAGATGCATAAGTGCTTATTTTTGTATGTATGTATGTACTTCATTTGATGCATGTAATTTGCACATTATGTCTTCCTTTTAATCATACAATCACAAAATATATTCAATGTAGAAATCATATGATACAAACAAACAATTCGTTGATGAAACTTGTGGATGTAATTGATATTGTTATTACAAAAATAAAAAAAGTCAATGCATATTTGTGTCTACAAATTAACACGTTTATATTATAATAAAAAAGGGAACTTATTTACATAGAAAAACTTGTTCCTAGTGTTAATGAGTTTGTCAACTTAAATAAGCAATTGTCATTATAATATTTTAAAATACTTATTCTTATTTGCATTTACGTTCACATAAATAGGTTCATCGATATTTTTTTTTTTTTTTTGAACGCCACTTCAGGGACACTTCTCAGTTCTACAGTTTTGTATAGTTCTACAAGTTTGTTGTGAATATTGATATTTAATTTTAGTTAAAAACTTTCCATATTCATACGTACATATTTATGTATGTTCTATATGTTTAGTAAATATATAAATTTGTTTTTATCTAAATGTTATTCAGAACTTTTTGTTTGTTTATTCAATTAACTCTCATGTTCACGAAAAGAGGGCGTGGGAATTTCACGTTCTTTGTTGCCGCTTTTAACAGGGTTATTGAATCTAAATGTCAGATAATCTGACATTACGAAAGAATTGTGAAATTGTTTTTAATAAATGTTAGAATATTTCTTAAAATATTGCAGACAACTCTATTAATCATTGTTGTAATGTATGTTGTGTGAATTTTAATTATCGTTTTTATTTTGTTTATTAAATTTTAGGATTGGTTTTCAAAAACTCAAACTACATGCTGAGAAAAAACATGGCTGTGATAATCGTAATTAAATGGTTGCAAGTTTAACATGATGGTGACAAACGAAATCGACAATCTTTGCTCTTTTCCGAAGCAAATTATTGTTTTTTGCTATTTAATATATTAATAACAATTTTTTATAGCAAAATTTTTTATATTTTTTTTTATATGTCAAGGTTTTAAAAAAAATGTTTAAAAAATTTTATTTACCCTTTCGAACCGAAAAAAAAACTGTTGGATATGCAAAGTTAAGACTAGGTAGACCTTAAAAACTAGGAAAAAGTAAAAGTTTTTACCGCGCAAGAATTTTAGTTTTCGCCAGTATAGGCATTGAGAGCGCTGGGATAATAAATCCCAATCGGTGGTTTTGTTTTGAAATTTGGGATATAATATCCCAGCAGTGCTCATAATTAAAACACTTACTAGTAAGTTTAGAAGTTTTATTTATTTATAAAAAATATTTTACATATGATATGTCGTAAAACACTTGAAACATAGTGGAACTTTACATGTCTGCATGTAAAAAATGTACGGTTGTCGTTCTTTCCACCTTTCTTGTCTTTCGAGCACTTTTCACATCGGAGTCGAGCTGTTCCTTTTGTGTCCGGCGAAAACGCACATGACGTTCTAAATTGATTTTGGTAGCACACACTCTTTCCTCTTTTTAATTTTTGTGTACACTCGGAACCTGATTCAGAGTAGAAATAACTGTACCGAAAACAGGGAATCATAAACTATTGAAGAGATGCACTGAGGAAAAAAATCTATCAGTGAAGATTGCCAGATTGGTCCGCTTAATAGTTTTGGTCAACGCCAAGACTACATTCTTGCCCAATGTCGAGTTGTCGACCTCTTTTCCTTTTTAATTTTTTCCACAATATATATTAAAGTCGTATTCCTAGCTAGAGAATGAGTCAGTTCTTTCTTATATTTTAATTCCACGTTTGGTGGGTTTCATTTCAAGGTATTGTTTTAGGCAACTAACCACTTCTTCAATACAATAGCTTTTTGAACAGCCATCCGGCTTTTTAGGAGAGTTGCAGTACAATTTTGAGTTGAGCAATAGGTACCGATCATGAGATATGCTATCTATTATCAAAGCGTTTCCAAAAGACTTTTTTTAGACCAGTACATAGGCATTTTCGGAAGTCTATTATAGGAAGTCACAAGCATTATTCCCATCATTACCAAAACTTCGTGCTGGTCTGTTTTGTGAATGGTTCGAGTGTTTTTTGTTTTTTTTTTGTACTCATCTTGGGTTTTCTTCACGATACTAATTCTTTCGTTTGTGGATTGACTAATCCATATAAGCAGGCTTTGAGGAAATAGTTTTAAAAAGTTTCTAATTCACTGGAGCCTCGATTTATATCACAAAGTACAGACGGATTGTATTTTTCAGGCATTTCTTTTTGTGGGTGGCAACTGCCGTCGACCATCCATATATTCTCTGTTGCTGATGTTATTGCAATGGCGGAATCCTCTTTCGCGTGGTCGGGAGCAATCTCTTCTTCACAACTGAACTCCCTATCACTCTTCCCTTGCTGTAGATGAATCTTCTGATGCTAGATATTCAGAGCCAATGGCTTCTTATGGCTCCGACTATCTTGAGGAATCGCAAAGTACATTTTCGATATCAAAGACAGTCAATTTAGATCTTTTTCTGGACATTATACCTATTGAGTGTACAAATTTTAAAATAACTTTATTGAACTTATATACAGTTTATGTACTCCTGGGTTATATAAGCCCCAATCAAAATACTGCTGGGACATATTATCCCACAAACAGAAAACCATAGCATTATTACGAGTTAGGCGAATCCCCAACTTGGATTGTAAATGTATACCACAGACACATGTCAAACAGACAATAAATAATAAAAAACAAAACATTTACCACTTTGTTCGTAGTTATTCTTAAAGTTTCTGCTAATTTTTTTTACGCGTGGATTACAAGCTACTGCAGCAGTCAAATGCCAAACTAGCATCAATATGTTGTTCTATAGATGTATTGATGATCATAAAGAACGAAAAAATAAATTTTAATACATACTCTTAGGCAAATAATACCAAGAGGTGTTTTAAAACTATTTTGGGATATATTGAACCGACCGGGTCGAAAGGGTTAAACAAGAAGAACAGTTAAAACAAAATATGCTTAAACGAAATTATAGCTTGCTTGCTTTGTAATCATACTATTGTTTCACCTCACAAATGCAAAACACTATTTTTAACGGTAATAATTTTCGAAATCATACTATTTTTAGAGGACAATCATATTGAAGTTTTAATAAACATTACCGATCTGGTCTCAAAAATTTCTGATATTTTGTTACCACACATTGCTCTAGACGATGTCGGAAGGCTTTCGAAAACTGATTTCAACATACACACGGCTAAATGGACTCAGTGCTCAATCGACTTCTCTATTCATTAGTTTTTAACAAATATATACGTTATGGGGTCGAAAATGAATATTGTAGAAATTTTACACAAAACGAGAAACCTATATATGTACGAAGGGTATAATAACTATAAATTGTGATTATGTCGAAACCATGGTTTTTCTTTGCGTGTATTTAGAAGATCACAACATCATTATATTTTGCGATTGAAGCTAAAGTATGGCTTGTAAGGAAAATATTAAACTTTTATTGGTAGTGTAAATAAATATTTAATACTTAAAAAAAATCCACTCAATAGTAATCTAGGCACTGTCATAAATTAACAATTTAATGACGATTATAAAGATACAATATTCAATCCATTTACTTCGAAAATTCTGCTTTAAGACAAAGAGTGTATAAGCCTGTTTTTTCATTTATTGTTTTTTTTTATAATTGTCACCTTCGAAACTAATTTTGCAGACTGTTACAGAACCTGATTATGTTTAAAAACTAGTTCCTAAACAATAAATTTTGCTTAAAAACACTGAGAAAAACTTTTATATTAAAAACACTACCATTTTAAAAAGCTTCGGTAACCAATTCATTAAGTTCTATGATATCTCTTTATTACTATTTATTGCGTATTGAAAATTAAATTTATATTGTTTCTATTATACATTTGTTTAAAATAAATTTTTGAATATTTATTAAAACTAGTTAAAGGTCACACATTGCACAGAGATAATATCCGGCTAAAATTAAACAAAAAATTTCTTTTAAACAAAAACTCTCGATAAGAGTTAAACCTTAAAACATAAAATTATGAATTTTTTATCACAATGCATAATTTGTTTTGTTTGTTGTAATGACGTAAAGTTGTTACATATATCTATCTGTGAACTATTGACAAAACAACTTATTTCGAATTTAAAAATATTTTAAGAGAGAAGAAAAAAACAAACAAGAGATCAAATAAATAATTAAAATCTGTTATTTTAGAGGTCTTAACTTATATTACTAATATAATATTATTATAATTATCTATTATTAGTGTAAACGAAGCGAAATTTTGTGTGCAAAACATTTTTTTTATTCACTTTTAAAATTATTGATGAAATTCGCAGGGTATTAAAAGATTATTGGTAGATTTTTTCAAGTGACACGAAATTCAAGTAAAAAGGAATTCAAGTAAAAATAATTTGAAAACCAGAAAATATTATTATTTCGGATTGAGATGTATTATATAACTTGCATTTTTGAACCACGATATGAAATAGACCTATTTTTAATATGCTATAACTTGATAACTGAAATAATTTTTTAAAAATTTTCAATTTATGTATATTTGTTTGAACTTTTATATAAATTATTAGTGTGAACCTTCTATTCTACACGCAAAGAAAAATCATGGTAACAACATGATCACGACGGTCATATTATTTTTTCTAAAACAATATTTGGTTGTCGAACACAAGTAATAGTTATTTTTGTTTCATTTCATCATATATTTTGTCACGATAATCAAGCATTTGTTTAAATTATATCATTTAATGTTTATTTTTCCTAAAAATTTCAAAATGGTTATCATATAAAAATAGTATGATTTAAAACAAGTAACAGTGCTATATTCGGCCGTGCCGAATCTTATATACCCTTCACAACGTGTAGTCATGCAATAACAATTGTTTGTATCACCATTCATCTCATATAAAATACGTACATACATGTAAAAAACATACATATAAAAAACCATTGTAAAATTATAAATTGAGTTTACGTATGTATGTTTCTAAAAAAAAATTTAAAAAAAATATATTAAAAAAACAACAACAAAAATTACAAAAAAAAATTTTAAAAATAAACAAATTAAAAATAAATATATATATAAAAAAATATAAATAATATATAAAATAAAAAAAAAAAATTTTTTGGCTCAGCTGGGATTCGATGCCACGTTTACTCTAACCAGTATATATGCATGTTGTTGTTGTAATTGTAAAAAAAAAACGAGGTGGTCATGGTTTTTGCTCATATCTCAGAAAGTTATCGGGCGATTGTGCTGAATTTCAATAGCGATTCATTCCCGGATATTTCCAAGAGACTGATACCATATATAGATTTGAGGAACATATAGTTGCTTCTAAAAGTTGATTTCAACCAACACACGGACAGCGTACAGACGGACGGATTAAATTTTAGATAAGTTATTTTGTTTTTAAATAAGTAACAGGTAAATAAATGAATTTGTGAAAAACTTTGTCAAAAAGGTTGTCAACTGTGTGAATATTTTTGTCCGCCTCTGTAAATTATTTTTAAGAAATATTTTTTACATTAAAAAGAACGTAAACCATTGATGTTCTACGATATGCAGATCTATCTTAGTTAAAAATTTCATCGAAGTCGTTACGTTTTTAGGTGAGGCACAAATTTACCCTTGAGGTGAGTCACCCAAAATATTAAGGAGTATAAAAAATAGATGTTGAGCGATTCTTAAACGTTTATTTCTGCATTGGTTGAACCAAAAATTGTGTACAATTTGAAAAAAAATTCTAAAGACTATATCGATGCAAGTACATAATTAAAAAAAAGGGGGCGTTAAAGTAGGCGTGGTAAAAAATTATCCTATGAATTATACCAGAGTCTATGTTATATTATGTGAAAATTTGAAAAAGATCGGTCCAGCAGTCTAGAATACCTGAGGGGGCGTTAAAAAAGGCGTGGCGTTAAGGAGTATGAAAAATAGATGTTGACCGATTCTCAGACCTTCCCGATATGCGCAAAAAAATTTCATGAAAATCGATTGAGCCATTTCGGAGGAGTTTAATCACAAACACTGCGTCACGAGAATTTTATATACTAGATATATGTGTATGTATGTATATGTTATACGGCTAACATAAATATAAGCAGAAAAACAGAATCTTTTTTGTCGATATGTGTGTACGTTTTGCAAGTGGGTGGAGAGTATTATATATTCGGTACGACCGAAAATATCATTCTTGCTTATTTATGTCTTAAAGTTTACAAAAAACTACTCTCATAGTTGCATGATATAAATATTCCCTACAATTTGTTTCTACAATTTAAAAATGTAATTTTTGCACATCTTTAATATTTTTGTTTAAATTGAAGCACAAATTTTTATCCAAACTATTGTGGAGCAAAATATTTTTTTTTTGTTAATTTTCTTAATATCAAATTTCAGTGAGTGACCTTTGCCAAAAGCCTTCATACTCATATTCTTTCAGGTGATTTTGTAAGTTTTTGTAACTGTTGGCAAATTTTTGCTTTAATAAATACAATGAATCTTTTTATATTCATGCAACGTACAATGTGACACCAGCAACTACACAAACTATTTTACATAAATCTGATTGTGTGTATGAGTGTAAGTACGTGTAGTTGTTTAATATTTTATATTTATTTATTCTTTAAGAACATTTCAAACTGCCAAACTCATGTTTACCTCCAACTGAGAACCGCTGATCTGTGGTTTATTTAAAACTTCGCATATTAAAAAAAGACAAAAAAAAAATAACTTTAAATTACCTCTATTCTTCTTCAATTTGATCATATTATCTATAGACATTAGCAAGAATTAACCCTCTTATAATACAAAACGAATAGACAGTTAGAGGCTGGCTATAAATGTACGACTTAATGATACATAAAGCCAAAATTGTATGTTAAAAAATTTATTTTATTTTTAATTGTCAAGTACTTTTTAATTTCAATTTCCTGTAAGTTACGTTTGTATTTTTACACGTTCAGTTGTAGTTACCTTTAAATACATGCCGCTTTTTATACACAAATATTTGTTTAAAAAAAACTGTTTTTAAATCCATAATATTATGTAAAGCTAAGACTCGGGTTAAAAATAGTATTCTAACAACATCATTCGTCATACTAATTATCCATAAATTGTTTTAAAAATTGTAGCAGCCGAAATAGCTTCAACCATGTTTCAACAATATCATTGCCATAATTCCAAATACTGAAGACACGTGTAATTTTATAATGGTTTAAATAACAACAACAACAAAATAAGAAATAAAAATGAGTCAAATATTAATCAAGGGTCCTGATCTTTTTAGGGTTAATCTGTTTTTGTATGTCTCTTTGTTTTGGTTTTACCCACAAATTTCACTTTAGAATACTATTCGAATGTGTTTCTCTTGTCAGAGTATTCGAGTATTTGTCTTTTAAACTGAATGACTCTTGAAAACACTACATTTATTTCACACATTCCGCCTTTTGTTTGCTTTTTTTTTTGCTAACACTGCAAAGGTTTAGTTTTCTTTTAGTTTTTTTTTTTTTTTTTTTTTTTTTTGTTAAAAAGTATCTTGGCTTGTCTTTTACATTTTTAAGCTTTAAATCACACAACAAAGAAATAACCAACACATCGACGGACAGACAAAAAGACAGATAAAATACACACTGAACCTCGAAAAAGTGGTCAAAGCTGGTCCCATAAATACACATCTTAATAATATAATAAAATTCCAAAAAAAAAAAAAAAAATATTTTAAATAAAAAATTAAGACAGAAAAAAAATGAACTGAACTGAAATGGAAAAATGAAATACATAAGCAAAAATTAAGAATGTGAAACATAAGATACATATGTATAAAAGACTTGTATCCAAGTATAAAATAAATGAAAAATTAAAGAAATCAGAAACAAGATACATACATATTCACTCGTACATACATACACAAGTATGTAGGTGATGAGATCATAACTTTTATATTAATAAAACATAAATACAAGTAATAACTGAAATTATTTCAAACTCTGCCAAAATGGGGGCAATTCAACCATTTATTTTAAGTGATCGATGTTTATATTTAAAAAAACTTCACCATTTTTTTAAAAATCTTAAGGATGTTTAATTTCTAATCCATTTTGGTTGAAGTGAACTTTATATCTGTATGTAAGTATATAGAGATCGATTTTTTTTCGTGTTAGAAATTAATAATTTTACAAATTATAATAATTGTTATTAAAACCATTAATACGTTTAACCATATTTAATTGCATATTTTAATTTTAATTTCATTGTTATTTTTTTTTTTTATTTGATCATGTTGCCATAAATGAAATTGCAATTCAATAAAACTGCAATTGCATATAAGTCGACAGCAAAAAAAAAACAATATGAAAAACGCTGACAACAACGCATTTTCATAAGATTTCTATTACACATTCGACTACTTATATGACCAACCGTATCAGTTTTATTTTCTTTTTGCTGTAATAATATAGCCAGAGTTTCAAAGGTATTTGCACATTATTGCGAAAGCACAAGTTTTTAATTTAATCGTTCAATGTGTTGAGGATGTCACATTTGATACTACACTTAAGTCTTAGTTTTAAAAATAAAATAAAATATCAGGTGATTTTTTTTAACGTCTGTGATTTGAAAATTGATCGCAACACTTGCAATTATATTTTTTAAAAATTATTTTACTTATTTTTACGTTATTGAGCTCCATTGTTAACATACTTTTTTAAGCATTTCGGTCGGTAGATAGAGGTTTTCAGAGCTGCAATTTTGACTGGCTTTTCCTGTACAAAGAGACTTTCCGTAGCACCTGCATGAGATTGGCGGTCAATGGTTTTCTCAAAAACGTGAGAAAGATCAATAGGTTTATGGTATTGCGTGCCATGTCAAATCATATTCTTCCCTTTTGGTAAAAAAAAAAACGGTACTTAGGGCTTTTCATCTTGCTCCATTGACCGTAACGTTGCGATTTTTGTGGCTGTTGAACAAGTACTATCGAATAAAGTTGTCAACCCGCAACTCTCGCCAAACAGTATATCTTTCAAGGTACATTGAAAGCTCTTAAACTGCGCCTGGCTGCTCTTCACACCAAAAATTATTATAAAATTTGATTCAAAAATTATGACGACCCTAATTTACGAAACATATTTCTTACACAGCACAAATTTGATAACAAAATTCAACGATTGGCAAGCATTTATCGTTTATAAATCTATTTATAGTGAAAGTGCAAACCTTATTGCGAATTTTAGTCATTGTCACATATCGCGAATCTTTTTGACATTGAAAAACCAAAATCACCTTTAATTTTAAGTCGCAAAAATATTTAAAATTAATATTCTACTATGACGCATTATTATTATTTTTTTTTTTTTTTTGTATTATTTCGAAGTATGGTTCAAAACAAAAAAAACTCATTAATTTGAAAACAGTTGTTCTTCAGAGTTTTAATTTTTATTATTATTATTTATTTATTTATATATTTATTATTTTTATTTTATTATTTTTAACAATTGTGAACTCGTGGACTTTTTTTTTGATAATCCTTCCATTAGAGATTTGATAGGTTTTCCAGTCACTTTTTTGGGATACTTTAACCATCTCAAATTATGGGACCCTTTTTAGATCTCTTCAATTCCGTTTTCACAAAATAATAAATTGGCCTTTCTTGGTATAAAAGTTATGTTATTGTTTTGGTACCACTCCAGAACTTTCTTGCTTTAGGAAAATGATGCCAAATCCGGCGAAAAAATATTGTTCTCTTATTTAAAGAAAAAACGTTTTGATGTATGTATATTTCTTACTTTAGCATATGACATGCAAAAAAGCCCGCTATACCAAGGATTTTTAAGGAAATTGCTTTCGGGTGGGTGCGAAACCTACCATCAATATTTCGTCGAGCATTAGTAACACCAAAATTTTGATCCTGAAGCTGCGAAAAATCCTTTAGGTCCTTTTTACCACACGAGTATTTTGAAATTTGATTTTAATTTCTGTGCATTTTTTTTGGCTTCTATATTTTTTGAAGCATTCCTGTCTGGAACTTTTTAAAATTTGTATGTTTACAAGCCTGCATTGACTAAGACTTATTGCAGCAAATAGTTAAAGCAATGAGCTTTTTGGGCTGCTTCTCTGCCAGATGTGTTTGGAGCTCTTTACAATAGGCTCTCAATTTTTTTGTCTTTCCTAATATCATGTAGACCTTTGTTTTTTTCAAAACCAGGTTTTTTGTTAATGACCAAAATTTTCTGATACTCTTCAAAAACTTTCGAAGCTGCTTGAAACCAGACTCCATATTCTTTGGGCAATTTTTTTAGAAAAATCAATATGATTGTCATTAAACATAATAACTGACATATTTTTCAAAACAAAATCAATAAAAGAATTTTTATATTGCTTCCGAAAATTTAAAGAGGTGAAACGTATATATAGTTTACAATATACAACTCCTTTACTACACAATTTTTTTTAAGTTATAACTAATTGAAACTAAAGTCCATACACCTTGAAAACAGGCAATAAAATTGTATGTCAAGCAATTTGATTCTTAGAAAGTCTGTAGAAACAACCATAACATTTTCTTATCACAACTAAACTAAACGGTTGGTAACAATTCTGATAATCACAATTGACAATGTTTTTTCTGTGTTTGCTTCACTCTGTTAATGAATTCTTATTCGGTTCAAATTGTTTGGTATTTAAAAACAAGCAATAACCAACCAATAATCTGATCAAATGAGCAACGAATCTAATGCTAGTAATTGTAATTCACACTTTAAAGGTCTGCATACAAGAATTACTTGTAAGTCAGTTAGTTTTTTTGGTTGTTTGTTTGTATAATTACATGCACGTAAATTAAATACACACACAAGCAATTATTCTCAGGCACACATACATAGACAATTCCAGTTTCTGTACTACCAGTTTGCTTTAAGCTGTTTTCTTCTGAATCTAAATCTTTAAATATTCGCTGTCTGGGTGTCTAGTTAGTTGGCTGTTTGGCTGGCTCACTGTCTAACTGGCTTGTAAATAAATATCTCACACACTCTAAATAATGAAAAGTTTTTTTTTTTTTGTGTAAATATCTTGCTTATTTTCTCACTCTCTTACTTTATTATTCTTACTATTCTCATTTCAGTGCTGGGAAGAAAAAACACAAACATAAACTACAAAATGTGTAAAGAAATTGATGAAAGAGTGTTTGGAGTTGGGAGTTTTACCACTGACACTCGTTTTCCTATTCGTACTCGCTCTGTTGCTCATACATTTTGCTGATAACTGAAATTATTGGCAACAACAGCGATCACTGCGACAGCGACAACGACTAAGACGACGACTTGGCTAAAAGGAAACATAAACTGACTTCGTTAGTTGTTTGTCATCCGCCGTAGCGAGCTGTTTGCAAAAACACGTCAAATCCATAATTTTCGTACAAGATGTCAAGGTGATGCGCGTGTGCAAGTACGCGAAAATGCTCATAAAAAATACATTAAAAAAAATCAAAAAGAAAAACAAAAGCTAAACAAGTATTTTTTCGACATAACCCCGGAAGAATGATTAATTCTTTTCATATTCTTGTTTAAAGTTCAACTTTTGTCAACAGAAGAGAGCACGACGTTCGTTCTACAACCAGAGTCTTCATTGATAGTGCATTTAGAATTGTTTAGTACATCAGTTAAACAAGAAGTTAACGCGTGTTCTGAATAATTAAAACAAACCCTTATCGATATAAAATATTAGTTGGAAAGAAAAAGGGAAATACAAAAAGAGAATAAAATGGGTACAAAGTCACCGGGTGGACCTCAACGTTGTCGTTTAATACTTAAACAATGTATTGCGGTGCAATTATCGAAACCAGGTCATACACTTGATGATTTTTGGATGTATGATTCCGGCTACATGGTTTTCCAGGTAAGTTCTCATCACAATTAATTACAAGAGTATGTGTATACCTACACACAACGTTCAGCACACAACCATAGCTGCCAGATAAAATAGGGGCAAAATCGTCTAATTTGGGAGAAAAAATCGTCAAAATCGTCAAATAGTTTACTCAAATCGTCATAAAAACGTCAAAATAAAAAAACGCATTTTTCAAAACAAAACATTTTTTATTTAATGCATAACATAACAAACTTTTTAAATCCAGAGAGATCAATGGTTTTATTCGACCCTTTTAAGTTAAGAACATGACAATAAATATAATACAATTTAGAATTAATTTCGAAAAATAAATATTAATATGTATATAAATACAAAAAATAATAAATAATGAATTGGCTGCATCTAATTCAGACTAATTGACAAATAATTATAATCATTTCTTTCTAAAGCTTCTACCGATTAAGGTAGCTTTAGGCAAGCGTTAGACGAGCACAACGCCAAAATAAACTACATCGTTTCGCTTTTTAGCCCATAAATTTATTTCTGGATCTGCAAACCAGTCTTCCTTAATTTTCTTCTTGTTGGTTACCTGTGAAAAACACCATTAAAATTTCATTTTAGCTACTACAAAATTTTGTATAAAAATTGGATGAAATTTCTACTTACAGAGGAAGAGCTGCTAGAATTTTCATCATCTTGGTTTTCTATTGAAAATATAATGTTTGATTTTTAAGGTTTTAATGTATAATTAAAAAAAACTTACCATTTTTTTGAAGTATTAAAGCATATTAATTTGTCACTTAAATAATTTAAATAAATTTACTTAAAAAACTAAAATTGTTTAAAACGCATTTCCAAATTTATATTTGTTCGTGTTGTAGGTATCAGTTGATAAAAAGTGGCATCTATGTTAAAAATGTACAAAGTGGAAAAATTACCCACACAAACACATTAAATAATGATCGATATATCTCTTTCACTCTGTTCTATTATTAATAACATAAAAAACCGTTACAAATTATTTTTATTTAGTTTAAGGTTGATATAAAAGTAATGAAAAATGTTGCAAACTTGAATTCTTGAAAATCGTCAAAAACATGGCATAAATCGTCAAATCGTCAACACTTAATTTTAGCACGTAAAATCGTCAAAATGACGATAAATCGTCAAATCTGGCAGCTATGAACACAACCTTTGCATGTGTGTATGTCTGAACAGATTTCATTCATAATGACAACAACTTAATAATCCAACAGCTCAGAATTTCTCACACTATTTCATATTTCAAACATTTTGTGACTTGGGTGCGTTTTATTAAATAAAAATTTTTTTGCAAAATTAACAAAAATTATTCATACATTTATGCAATTCGATTAACAGGTGAAACTGCAACAATTGCACTGGTAAACAAAGTTTTAATATTTTTTTTTTAGGTTTTTAAAAACAATTTTACTTAAATCATTAAACTTGTTGTGTTTGAATATAATGGCAGAATACTGCTGGAGCTTTCAGAGTTGTGCTTCTGGGCCAGCTAATATTAAAAACCCGCATAAGAGAAAGTTTGTTTCTAATTCATTTTATGTGATAAAATACTTTAATTTGCAAAAATAATATTTTTGGCAAAAAAAAAGATCTTATTTTTATATCTAACCACATACACACATGTATAAAACTTACTGCAGTAAGATCACTGTTTGCCAGTGTTCTTCTGTATAATATTGTTGTATAGTGTACGTATATATTTAGTTACTTGTAAGTAATATCATTTTAACACACATTATATTATGATTCAGAATAACTAGTAGCTGAGTGTATTTGAATTGACTTAATCAACTATTGAAAAAAAAAATGAAAAAAAAAAAATAATATTTCAATGTCTGCACCATTTCCATTAACTGTTATATGCAAATTGATTAGAACAATTAAGTAATTTTATATGTAAAGTACGTAAAGTATGAATAAATATTAATGCTATCGAATACACATTAAAAATAATGAATTAATAAGATATTCTCCACAAGTGGAGAACTGTTTTGTCATTTTCTATAATAATTTAATTTTTAAGTTACGATTTTTAATGGATTATTTTATACAATTGTTCATCAGAAATAGCAGAGGTTAAAACAGCAGCAATCAAGAAGAAAGCTAAACAGCAAACCTGAAAAGAGCTTTCTTAACTAAAACATTTTAATTAAAGTTTAATTAAAAAATTATTCTGATGCGTTATTTCCTATTATTATAAACTTGGCTAACACGGCATAACAACATTGTTCATTTTGCCGCTAGCGCACAACTCAGTTTCCGTTTATGATCAAAGGCGACTTCCGTCGCTTCAAAAAAGAAAAATCCAAAGAACATAGACAAACAAAAGAATTTCTCTGAACGTGATTTTCTTTCGTATAAAATGACAATATTTAGCAAAATCTAAAACTAATTTGAGTAAAACCGCATTAAAAAGAAAATCTTTTTCACTTTATTTTAAGCTTTTAAAATACCTTTCTCAAAATAAATTAAAGAATTTAAAAGAGCAGACTTAACTAACACGAAGTAAATAGGGCTCTTTTAATCAGAACGTATAGTTTTAAACTTTCAAAAAATATTCATCAAAATTAAATTCAGATTCAGTAAACTTTTGGCAAATTATCTCTAGTCGAGATGAGGAATGTTCAGATGACTCATCTCTATACTCCGCATTTAACGGTGGTAATGATGAACTGTGATTTGGGATACGCTCTGGCAGCATCAGCTTACCTACCATACTCTGGTAGATTTTTGAGTATGCCATTTGTCATGGGTTTTGATGGTAACCACAGGGTACAACAATTCTGGGAGTTTGTGGAGTATCATGATGTCATAAGCAGGGGTGTTAAAACTTTATGCTTTATAGGATTAGAGGCTGGAGAATAGGAACAGACTGACTGCATGGCTATCTAGATCGGAATTGTATATGAAGGTAGATGAAGGAGGGTTATCAAGTGTTTTAGGACACATCGGAATATGGGAAAGATTGAGCGGACAATGTTAAGCTCGGTTTCAAGATTGTCTGCTAGTAAACGAGAAGGATCGATTAAAAAATAATGACACAATTGGTAACTGTGTTGGACTTTACAGCTTTCCTATCTTGATCTGCTAAACATTGTTAACGAAAAGTTTAGACTTATTGGTCTAATAAAGCTTTTTCCGAATTTAACTGATGACGGTGAGGTTCAAAATTTAGATTTGGAATTTAGAGAGTTTTGTCACCTTGACTTTATTAAATATTTTTCATACTTTTGAATTATTAAAAATTACTTGAGCAGATAGTGAACTAGTTGAATGTTGTCAAAATTAAACGAAACGTTAATAATGCTTACAGTTTTATAATTAAAAATATGTGAATTATTTTAATTTTTTATAGAATTTTTACTATTTTATAAAATGAGCCCTGATATAATTGTTTGCATGTTAGTTTAAAACCAAAAGCATGCAGACTTAATGTAGAACAAGTAACAGTGCTATATTCGGCCGTGCCGAATCTTATATACCCTTCACAACGTGTAGTCATGCAATAACAATTGTTTGTATCACCATTCATCCCATATAAAATACGTGCATACGTACACGTTAGAATAAATGTGGCATCGAATCCCAGCTGAGCCAAAAAAATTTTATTTTATTTTATTTATATTTTATTATTTTTTTTAAATTTTTTTAAAAAAATTTTTTAGAAAATTTTTTTTTTTAATTTTTTTAAATTTTTTTTTTTTTAGTTTTTTTTATTATTTTTTTCTTATTTTTAATATTTTTTTTTTTAATTTTTTTGTTTGGTATGTTTTTTACATGTATGTATGTATGTTGTTGTTGTAATTGTGAAAAAAAACGAGGTGGTCGTGGTTTTTTGCTCATATCTCAGAAAGTTATGGGGCGATTGTGCTGAATTTCAATAGCGATTCATTCCTGGATATTTCCAAGAGATTGATACCATATACAGATTTGAGGAACATATAGTTGCTCCTAAAAGTTGATTTCAACCAACACACGGACAGACGGATAGACGGACAGACGGTCAGGGCTTAATCGACTCCTCTATTCATAAGCTTTCAGAAAATATATACTTTATGGGGTCGGAAATGAAAATTGTAGAAATTACAAACGGAATGACAAAGCTATATATACCCTTGTGCACCACAGGTGAAGGGTATAAAAATATATTTGTAACTATAATATTGTAAAATATTGTTTTAAGATAAGGAATTACAATGAATCATTTTTGTATTGCACATAGCATTTGTTACATAAAAAAATAAAATTAATTAAAATTTTTTTGTCCTAAAAATTAGAATTTTTTTCGACAAATAAAGATTTTTCTTCATAAAAGAATTTTTCAATAAAGAATCTTTTGAACTTAAGTAATAAGGGCTAAACCCGGTCCTCACTGTTGGTCGAAAATAAGTTTTTTAGCTGTTTACATTGAATATATATTGGATTGGTGAATATTGGTGAATTCACAACAAGTGCTATCTTGTCATAATATTTATTGTAAAAAATACTACAAATAGCACACCTTGTTAATTCTCCAGTTACATGCCAAGGTTGATTATTTTTAAATTTAACCAACTTTATTTCGTAAACGTAACACCAATTTGAACTAATATAAAAATTCATAAACATTTTTAAAACCAAGACCAAGAAGTCTCTTTTAAAGGTCAACGTTTTTCATTTAATTATAATAAATGTACCACATTGACACCAACTAAATATTTGTATATGAACAAATCATACCCGTAGGAAAAATTCATACAAATCTCATTATAAAATACAAAGAATTTAACAAATCTGAAATAGAGAAACGTGTTCCTATAGCAGTAGGAAATAAAACACTAAACCTTAAGAACATTTTAGAAAGCTCCTTAACGCAAACATTTATACCCAACAAAGAGAATTGGAAGAAGTACAAAGTGAGTTGCATTTTGAAGACTTCTAAATCAACAGTGCAAAAGCATTCATTCTAAATGCGAAATAATTTGTCATAAATGATGTGCTTCAAAATGAATGCAACATGATGCAAAATATCTTAAACAGTTATGTAAACAACATTTTCAACTCATGAAACATCGGTTGCTTTTCACCAATTATGCATGAGTGTTATACTCTTATAAGAGCGGAGTGAATTTCAATAATGTATTCATAAAAATACACGCAAAGAAAAAATATGGTTGTGGTAACCATAATCGAAGAGCAACATATTATGATTGAATTGTATGATTATGTTTAAAACATATAATGGTTACCAGTTATCATTATTATGTTTAATTAACGTATCATTAATAGTCATATATATGACTACAATTGAAATCGACAATCTTTGCTTTTTTACGGCGAATTATTGTATTTTGCTGTAACATACACATATTGCTTGTACTCACCAATTTAATTGCAATTTTTTACCAATATTTTTTTACATTTTCTCGTTTTTTTTTTAAATTTTCTTTAATTTTTCAAAATTTTTGTTCCTTTTTTTGACATCTCAAACTTTTAAAATAATAAAAATTTATTCAGAAAGAAGAAGAACAATTGAAATCAAATTATTATTAAAAAAAATTATAGCTTGATTATTTTGTAATCATACCGTAGTTTCACTTATTATTTAATGATTATTTTTAATTTTTAATGATCTTGAATATAATGTTATTTTTGTCGCATTTATTTTCTTATATCATACTATTTTAAAATGATAACCATTTTGAAATTTTTACGAAAAGTAAACATTAAATGATACAATTCAAACAAATGCTTGATTATCGTGACAAAATATATGATGAAATGAAACAAAAATAACTATTACTTGTTTTCGACAATCAAATATTGTTTTAGAAAAAATAATATGACCGTCGTGATCATGTCGTAACCATGGTTTTTCTTTGCGTGTACAGGCTCTCTCTTTAGTGTTTTCATCTTTGTCACCAGTTCAAGCTCTGCAAAATCACTTCTTGTAATTTGTGATACAACGATCGTGAAGCCAAACGAATCAAAATTGTTTAAAATCGACAAATGTTAAGTCGGTTGCAATTTTAACATTTCGACCACAAAAACGTTCGGCGGATAAAACGCTACATTTAACAAGACCACACAAATAGCGTCAAATTTAAATTTGGCATAATGTTTGTGCGTGTGAGTATTAAAGTTATTCAATTCACAGATAATTTGAAAATCTTAGCTGTTAGCTCAATGGATAAAAAAAATCGAAAAGCACTTTGTAGAAAAACTGCCACGCCTACTTTACGGATTAAAGTTATTTTACTAGATAAAAAATCAATAATAATAAAAGAACTAAATCAAGGCGAATTCAATAAGGTGAACTTATTAGATCAGCTGATCATCAGCTGTTGACTACTTCTAGGGACCACTTGTCAAATTTTTGTGTATTTTTGACATATCGTTTTGTTTTACACTAACAAAATACACGTTTGTATTTTTCAACTTTGTAGTTGTTTTAGCGACGAGTTCACCTTATTGAATTCGCCTTGAACTAAATTTTATTATACCCTTCACACAGTGAAAAAGGGTATATATAGGTTTGTCATTCCGTGTGAAATTTCTACAATTTTCATTTCCGACCCCATAAAGTATATCTTTTCTGAAAGCTTATGAATAGGGGAGTCGATTAAGCCCTGTCAGTCTGACCGTCTGTCCGTGTGTATGTTAAAATCAACTTTTTGAAGCCCCCCGACATAGGTTGGACCCGGGTAAGGTATTAAAATATCAGAAATATTCGGGAGTAGATCGGTATTGAAAATCAGAAACATAGGTACATAAACAACTGAGATATGAGCAAAAACCCACGACCAGCTCGATTTTTTTTTCACAAAAACAACATTACAACAACAACATACATACATACAAACGTGTATACTGGTTAGAGAAAACGTGGCATCGAATCCCAGCTGAGCCAAAAAAAAATTTTTTTTTTAATTTTTTGAAATTTTTTTTTTATTTTTTTTTATTTTTTATTTAATATATTATTTATATTTTTATTATTATTTTTTTTTTTAATTTTTTTTGTATTTTTTTTGTTTTATATATAATAATTATAATTATATATAATAATTTTTTTTTAATTTTTTTTTTAAATTTTTTTTTAAATTAATTTTTTTTAATTTTTAAAAAAAATTTTTTTTTTAATTTTTTTTTTTCGTTTTTTTAACATACATACGTGAATTTATAATTTTACAATGGGATGTTTTTATATATGTATGTACGTATTTCATATGGGATGAATGGTGACACAAACTACTGTTATTTCATGACTACACGTTGTGAAGGGTATATAAGATTCGGCACGGCCGAATATAGCGCTCTTACTTGTTTTTAATTAATTTTATTTTATGCAAGTTAGTTTAGTTTCAACTTAAACGATTTTGCTGTTGATTATTTCAGAGATACAGGAAATGTATTATGCTTCAAACATTTTACATTCTTATTTGAACTATCTCTATTAGGAAAAAGCTTTAACGTTTATTGGCGTAGATAGATTTAGTCACAAAAATCACAAAAAGAAAAATAAATTATTTTAATTCAAAATTAATATTTCATTTTTTTTTTAGAATTTTTTGTCTGCAAACGCACAATGTTGGTGGAATGCACCCTTAACTGCGGCCACACGCTCACTCAAATACGCTGGACATGTAGCGCCAGGCATGCTTTTAGTCAGTGGAGAACCTTGTGCCTTGGAAGTTGTAAGAGGGGCATATGCTAGAAGTGTTTTAAAGCCGCCAGCAACATATATCATCAATTCAGTTGGTAAGTGGAAATAATTAATGCATAAAAATAGAAACAAACATTGCCTAACGGGTATGCTTGATTAGTGTATAGAGTACCCCCAAACACAACAAAATTTAGTCTGTTGTTTTCGATGCTATGAGTGTGTTCAGGGTACACTTAGTAATAATTACACCATGAGTATGTTTGTTTAATTTTGTCAATAATACAAAAAATTTCTTTGATATATTTAATTTCCTTTTTAAAATTTTTGTCAAAAAATTAAAAAAATTTAAAAAGAAAAAAATTAGAAAATTAAGTGAAAAATTCCATGTGATGTCAATGCCGGTTCAAAAATTTTCCCCTAAATCACCAGTTAGTCCTCTTCAAGATGAAGATTTTTCTGAACTAACGAAACAGGAAATCATATACTGGTCGCATAAACTTAAGATTTCGCCATCCCAATTGTTTTTGCTGCCTAAGGCTGAGCTTAAAAGAAGAATGCAGAGTGCCCTGCTTGGTAAAACAAATACAGATGAGAGACAAAAGCATAGGGAACACTGGGAGCAATTATATGAAGTGAAAAGAAAATTAACAGAAAATGAACAAAATCAACGCTTGAAGGGTGGCGCCGGTCCTGATATATGGCAAATTTTGGCTCGAGCGGCCAGTGACATTGAACACATATATGGATGCCGTTGTGGAAATTTAGATACATCTAGTGAAATGGTTTATGACAGCACCTTCGACCCCACTGATGAGACATCTTTGTTGAACAATTTTTGCAGCGGTACAGAAGATATTTGCGAAAGCCCAGCGGAGGACTATACCTTCGAAGTTGATGAGAATTTTGCCTCTACGTCACGAAGTGCCTATCCCGGACGACAATTAAACAAAACATATTATGTACCTGAAAAAGATGCCTCTACGAACATAGCAGCAGCTAATGCAACGTTTGATATTCCCTCACAAGCACACAATGCATCCTACACATGTCCTAAGTCATCTCTTCATCTAAACGATGTTACTGCGCCATCTGGAATAAAAAAAGGAAAACATGCATCTCAGTGTTCATCGTCCAAAAAAACAAATATTTCAACGCCTTCTGGCATGCTGGACGACAGCTGGATGCCGCAAGAAGTAAATTATATTCATAACGTTTCTGCAGTTGGTTCATCTCCATCCTTTCGGAACTATACGGATTATTCCATTGAGTATAGCCCCTGTGGATCTGAGGAAACAGCAAATAGTATATCGGTGGAAAATTATGATGAAACATCAGGAAAGGTGACGGCTTCTTCACGCACCTTTACTCTACCACCAGCCACCAATCCGACAAGTGCCCTTGAATTATCTAAAATTTCTCCGCCAAATCTAGCCAGTGGATGTTTAAAACATTGCAAAAAAAGAGTGCCTTTAAACAAGGGCAATGACTTGTCTAAAATTTCGCCGCCGCAGCTTGTATCAGGCTGCAATAGACGTTTAGTGAGAAACAACGATTTATCCAATATAAGTCCACCTGTTTTAGCTTCCGGTTATCGAAAAACATGTCCACAAAGTTCTACCCGATCGCGTTGTAATTTACCAAATATAACTACTCCCTCCTTGGCTTCCGGTTGTTTTAACTCAGGTTCTCAAAATTTGAATAGGGCATTTTGTAGTGATTCACCCTCACAAGTTATACCCACCGAGTGTTCGTTTGATATAGAGAATATATCGTCGATACGAGAAATGTCCCCACCACCGCAGTGCCCCTTAATATCGGCTGCTCGAAAGGCCAACACGCCTTTAAGACCAAAACCTAACGGTCCATATTGTCCAAGAAGAATTTGTGAAAAATATTAAATTTCAAAAGTGAAAATAAATTTTAAAATCGTTTAGCCATTATATTTTTATAAACATAAATAATTAACTACTAGTAAATAAAAATATTGAAAAACAAAACGTGAGAACGCATTTTATTTAAATAATTTTATTTTAAAATAATTTTATTCTACATTTTTTTATGAATTTAAGGTGACATTGACGATTGCATTGTGACACCCATTATGCAGGGCCAGTTTACTCCATTACCTGAAGCGCTTTGTGATGTCATTATGGATTTGACAGCCGAGGGTCATTCGGCAACAATTGAAAATATACGCACTCGAATAGAAGTGCGATTTCCCCATATGACTCCACCTTCGATTGAAGTTATTTACGACTCTTTGGCACAACTGATGCAGGAACAAAAAATCTATCAGACGGCAAAAGGTTACTTTATATTAACTCCAGAGTAAGTACTTGCCACATTTACATACTTTCATCTCACCAAACATGGATTTTTATTTAGACGCAGACGCAGTCGTTCACGTCCACGTAGTCATCATAATGGTTATATGGATTTAGATGAATCAACTGATAGTGTGCCACAGGAGCCCCGCACCATGTTGATGACTAACGCCGAAGCCCTGCATTCGTTATATGGTGAGATTTCTACAGAACGTGATGGTGATTTGACGCATCAATGCATCCAAACTAATTTAGCCGATGTTATATGCGGTGGTATGTTTTATCTGAATCTGTTTTTTGTAATGAATTTTAGTTTAATTCTTGTTTAATTTTTGGAGGCAATTCAAATGACAAAATTCTATATCCTCGAACATCGAAACGTCGTAGTTCTTCCTTCCCTACTCCACGCAGCCTAGAGCGAAGACACAGTTTACGGCTCTTTGGATCCTCAAAACGTTTACAAAGATGTGCCTCAACAAGAAGTTTATCGAAAACATATGCTCAAGCCCTTAATACGGATAGTAGCAGTTCGGAATACCAAAGCACAGATTCTTCGTCACCAAGTAAGATTTTCTTAAATATTTCTCTCTTAAGAGCTTGCAACCATTAAAAACCCGTCTTATATTTGACTGTTGTTTTATTTTAAAATAATTTATTCAAATTTCTGATAACTGTTACTTGTAATTGACAGAAAAAGGATCTTTGCTATCACGTCTATTTCGTCGCAGTGGGCGAAATAAGGCGCGGCAACTTGAAACATATTCCGCCCAATTTCCTCCAGCTGAATGGTTTAACTCGAAAGCTGTACACTTACACAGTGTAGGCACACAAACGCAAGATCATGTAAGCTATAACTTTGAAAATAATATTTCAGCTATACTAACTGTATGTGATTGTTATAGGATATGCCGACAATACATACGCTATCGAATTCTACCTTTTACGATGGTTCCGAATTGAGTCAACGTTCACTAACGTTGCCACGACGACATCGTCGCAATTTATCCAGTGAATCAACGTTTTTAATATCGTCGCGAGATTGCTCACCAATACGACGACGTTCACCCGCTTACTGTAGCAGTTCTTTGCCTAGATCAACGCAATCAATACCGGCAACATCGCATACAGCCTGTAGTAATACAGTTACGGCGACAAAACAAGCCAATCAATCTTCCGTCACATTGTCAGCACGCACAAGTACACCATATAAGAGTTCGCAAAAATCAATACAAAGTGGATCTGTGGCTCGCCATATGCTAGAACATTCACCCTCACGCAGTGCAAATTCGTCGCAAAAGTCTACAACTTCGGCAGGCAGAAGCCACGACACTAGACATGACTACCGCATGTGGCAAAGTGGTCCATCTAGTTTAGAGTCGGGTAAAACATCGTTATATCCATCCGGTCCTTCGAGTATAGATAGTGGTAAAGTATCTTTCAACAGAACAAGCGGTCATTCTAGTCTTGAATCTCAACGATCAACCGGATCCACAGTTATACAACCTAGATCTATTATAATGCTCAATGGATCACCAAGAGGCACACCCAGACATCAGATGCTGAGAGCCCGAAATGCTGAGCAAGTCATGCGCAATCAATCTTCCACAACAACTAACACCTCCTTTCCAAATGAATCTAGGTCCTTAAATTCTAGAGATACCTCAAATTCGGAGAACATCGAAAATCCGCCCGCGATTACCAACTCAACCTCAAATAATTCCATCACCCTGAAACTTACCACTTCCAATGATGGCCAGCACAATCTACCAAATACAAAAATTGTGGTACAAAATACTCCGGCTCATAGTGTGATTACTTTTGAAAATAGCAAATTAACTGAAAACTCGAATGTTTTTATCATCAACAATGAAACCACAACCAACGAAAGAGGCGAAATTATAAGAAAAACATTATCTAAGCAACAACAAATGCCAGCTATGCAGCATACCCCAACTGATAGATCGGAGAAAAGCTCTCATCAGTCATCAGAAACTGTTAGCGATCAAAGGACTTCGGACAATGGTTCGTGCCGAGAATCAGATGCAGACACGTTATCATGTTTAAGTACGCTATCAGCTGATAAGACCAACGACACACATGAATTGCCAAAGTTTTCCAAAAATTTTTATAACGATTACTCGACAACCATGAACAATAGTCGAAATCTGGGTTTACCTGTACTTTCCTCCAACGCTGGTCATTTAATTTATAAAAATAATGTTCTCAAGAATTGTGATTCTCCCGTACAGTCACCGAACGAGGAAAAGAGTCTTTCAGTGATAGAGTTATCTAAACCAAAAGCAGATATGTCCGGATCTGTAGGCAATTTACGGTTTTATGAGAAAAAGTCTAGGGACACTTTGGCCAAGGCCATCAATTCCAATTGTGAGTTGAACAATTTACGCTATGAATCATCCACTTTATTGACTAAAAATGATAACCTCAATTCGAATACATCATTGAGTGGTGGCAGTTTGGTGCAAATACTACAAAAGAATAGCATTTCCCTTGGCAGTGAACCGAATTTAACGCAGAAAGATACCAACTGCACTACGGCCATAGACAAATCAATAAGAAAAGACTCTCTAGATCGCCGTCTTAGTCTTTCCAAAGAACACTCCGAGGCCGAAGATCTATTCAACTTTCCCAGCCTAACGGACTTGTCGTTTAACTTCACCTCATTGGCAGCTCAGAAAATATTGCAGGGTGTAAGCCTTAATAGCATTGATACTTTAGTTGAATTAAATATGGCTGCAGCTGCTGCTGCGGCAGCTGCCAATACCACAAATGCATCGGCAATGGAAAAACCACAAAATAATCAACCCACAACTGTATGTACTGATTTTGGTCTAGTTTAGCTTTAAAATTGCATACGACAATGTAATCTCATGTAGTGTGTGTGCGTACTTACTTATGTATTTAAAACGACATAATTAAATATGCTAGATTTTAGTCAATGACCAATCTATGTAAATAATATTACATAGTAGAAATGCAAATACACATGACTACATTAAAGTGCACACGCACGCATACATTGTAAATGATAAAAAAGGTTTTCATGCAATTTCATCTCTAAACAATACATTAATTACTTAATTGCTAAATGTGAATTCATTTTAATTGCGTACAGGTAATAGAAGTTGTAAAAGTCCAAATCTTAAGGCAACAAATCATGCATTAAAAATTTAAGTTTTTTAAATGAATTAGAAATACCAATCAGCATTTATTTGATATTAAATAACTGACACAAACAGCTTTCCTAAAGTTTATTTACAGTATACCCGATTAGTTAGTACTCACTACTACTTTCATATGCAAAGAATTCTTCTATATCTGGCCAGTAAACTTTTTTTTGTTCAATCTTCAAGGATCAGTATGACAAGTAAAATAACAGTGCCAAAATATACATACATACATACATATATTAATATTAAAAATAATAATAAAAATTAGTTAACTATGGATTCTAATAGTTCCACTTTTTAGTCAGTAGTTATAAATAAATAAAAAAAGTTTTCGCTCAAAAACGATACGCGCGACACAAACACACGAAATTTAGAATGTGGTTACATTTGACTCAGGAATGTAATTGTTTTACGAATTAGCAATCAATTGATATTTAAATTCAAAATTAAATCTGCATTTATCTATCTCTGTATCCAAATTCAATATTTAATTTAGAAATTTAAGTGGAATCAATTTTTTTTTGCAGTCTACAATGCCACTTGTAGAAATTAAATTTAACTCGTAGAATGTATGTTATCCCCTATAAATACGTATTATCCCTTTAGATTTGATATGAAGTTTTGTATATAAAAACCAATTATGTATAGCATATATGTACATGCATACATATGTACATGCATAGGTATGTATGTGTAACACAAATAGTTTAAGTAGATTTATGCAATATATAATGAATATTAAAAATTAATAAAATAATGAGAAAAAGTTGAGAAAAATGTTTTTTTATGGGCAGTTTTTGTATATCGATGGTTACAAGTAGAAAGGCCCCAACTCGTATTTTTTACGAAATTTGTTTTTTTTCCAGTGGTTTCAATACATTTCATGCAAATACAACTTGACACAAAAATTTATTGAAAAAATATTAAAAATAACAGTTTTACATGCAATTTTACAAAAGAATTACAGTTTCCATTACGTTTTGGCCCTCTCCTGCCCTCTACCAGTGACCAACGATATGCAATTGAAACTCTACATTTTTTTCACCACAATTTTTAGTATGAAACCATAATAATAACGTGGTAAATAATAACTCTACAGAGTATTCATGTTGTTGCAGAGTTGGTTTTACTTATCGGAAGTTTACTATGGTGAGTTTTTAAGGTTTGTGTCTTGATTAGTGCTGCAAATATTAGATTTCTAAACTAAATGAAACTTAGCTAACAGTTGCCAGATTTAATATGTAATTTTTATGTTACAGAATATCTTGCAAAACTATTTTTTATGAGTTTTATAATTATACATTATTATTATTATTATTATTATTATTAAAAATTCTTTAAATTATTATCTATAGGTTTATATTATTTTTTTGTATAAAAAATTTAGCACACTTACACCTAATTACAGAAGAAATTTTTTTTAAAGGAAAATCCCGTCTGGTCCATACGTTATATCGATAAATTTTATATATCGCGAGTTTTTTTAATTTTTTCCTCTTATTATATTAACAAAAAATTATCCAGTTAATACATACATTTGTTCAAATTTTATATACCTTAAAAAAGAACATATAAAACAGAACGGCTTTGTTATATAATACGATTTAGGGCCATTATTACAACTTGCCGTTAGCTAAAGGTAGGATTTTGTCTGACAGATAAATGGCTTTCCATTATAAACCCTTGATTTATTATTTTTTTATCTATTTAATACTATTAAAATTAATAATAATAACAATAAAAAATGGAAGTTGCAATAATTCAACTAAAGGCAAGTTGTAATAATGGCCCTTAAAAAGCTTCGAATGTATACGTGGCGTATACACAACAACCTCTTGTAGTTCTTATTAACTGTTACTTAGGAGGTGTACTAGGAGTATTATCGGGGATAAATGCAATCTTAAAAAAATTTTTGCTGACATTCTCTTGAATGAACAAATTAATGATCTTGGAATTTCATATTTTACTAAATTTTCGTAAAGCCTTATACCCAAAACTGTTACTTTTTTTTATTTACAAAATTTTTTACGTGCACAGCTTAAATTGTAATAAAGAAGTTGAATTAAGTTTGTTTTAAAACAACTTGTCAAACAAAACAAGGAACAGTACTCCAACGCCTTAAATTGCTTTAACATTGGCATCGGCATTGCTTTGAAAAGGCAAACTTGTTTTAAAACATTTGCAATGTTCAAATTTATGTTGCTAGTTTGTCGTTTGTTTTTTTTTTGTTGCTTTTTTCTTATCATTCGTTAAATCAAGTAAAACAATTTTTAAAAATTTGCAATATTGCCAATTTAAAAAATTATAACTTTCGTTTTATCGAATGTTTTTTAAAGATAGATTCGGTACATTTAATTCGTCATACTGAGATTTGCCTGTATTTTGTTTCAATAAAAATTTTTAAAATCATTTTGTAAGTTTTTCTGTTTTTTAAGGTCAGATTTTAGATTTAAATGTTTTGTTTGGAGAAAAATTATTTGTTTTAGAGTTTCTATTTAGAGTTTAGATGTAAACTACATCTGTGGTACGATTCACTTACTTTTAACGATCCTACAATCGTTAAATATATCGATACTTGTTATTAAGGGTTCTCGCGATTGAACCTGTTCAAATTGGTGCATATTATGGCAGATCGTGAGCGTCCTTTTTTAATCCGAAATACATATTTACTTCAGCTGGTGTTGTTTGCACTATCAATTTAATACTTGTCATCTTTGAAAGTGTCTAATAATTATAAGTGAATAACTTAGAAATGCTCGTGTTTATTTTAACATTCTTATAACAAAGACTTCTAAATTGTGATAAATGAAAGAATAATCTAGAAAATTATATTTTACCGACACAAGCCGACTTTCACGATTTCATCATCAGCCTGAATAAAATTTAAATATTAGTTAAAATGGAAAAGTTCGATAAATAAATAAAAATTTAATTAACTCTTATTATTTTTGTGCAGATAAAACATTTAGGTAAGTGGAAAAAGATCCTGATAGAAACGTTCTGCCGTACACAACTAGACTTGCTATGATTAAGTTGCCAACGTTAGAAAGAAGACGAATTATGCTTAATGTAACTTTTATGGTGAATTTATTAAATGGTTCTGTTAATTCTGAATTTTTGCTGAGTAATATCAACTGTAATGTTCCACTTAGAGCTACTCGGAATTTCACTCCACTTTATCTTAGATGTCTTCGAACTAACTACGCTAATGCTGACCCACTAAGGAGAATATCGAAAAACGATAATGATCTTTATAATTTCATTGATTTTTCTTTAAATTTTAATATAATTAAACGTAATATTATTCTGTTCATAAATGTTTGTAATAAGTTAAGTTTATTTTTTTCATGTATTTTTTTTTTTTTGGTCTGTAAGGATTTATAATCTATAGACTTTTATTAAATAAATAAATAAATAAAAAGATCTAAAAAATTTAAATCTAGAGTCACATGTTGAATAGGTTTATGCAAATAATTCAAAGAAAACACTCAACTACACCAAAAATCTTTCTATATCTAATTGGTATTAAACACAAGTCAGCCTCAGTATGTCGTTTATAAGCAATTAATTACCAAAAACAAACAAATAATGATAAATTTCATTAATTCAATAAAATCACTAAAATGTATTCTTAATTAATGAATATGTCTTATTGAACCAAATGATCCCTTTAATCTTGTTAAAGCGTGCATATTTATTTTCTTATAATTCCGATTTATTAAACTGGAATGATAAACATCTTCGCAATAAACATTGTTCGCACAAACACACTCACTCACATCACACCAAAATAATTTTCGAACTTTAGAAGAGTATGTTTGACTATCAAAGTAATCAACACTTTTAGGCAAATATTTACTTGTTAATATACATACATACATACTCAATGCCATGCATGTTCATATCAATGTAGGTAAATCAATTTTGACCCCAAAGTATCTAAATATGTGTACATAGATTAGAGTGGAAATACAAAATTATTTCAATCACGTTCACTTTCACAAAACTAACAACTGTGGACATCTTGCTGAGGTTACTAATTTTCATATGTCCTTAGATTGACATGGAGTTGACAAACAGTTTAACGCTTCAGCACGTTTTCAATTTAATTTTCTTTTGCACTTTTGCCCAACAATGTCACATCAACAGATGTATGTAAGTATGTTTGCTTGTTAGTACATATTTCGAAATATTTAATACATAGCAAATGAGTAAATGTATGTATGTATGTGTGCGTTTGTAATCGTATGTTTTAATGTTTATATTTATTTATCCATTAAATTTACTACTTACTTGCTCATACGTTTGCTTCACATGTTTGTTTGTGCGAAGGCGTTAAAGTGTTTCTAAACTAATTCGAAGTTTGTTAAATAATACAAACTGTATTGTTGTCTTCTTAACAAAGTTGCAGTATGAGAGTTTGTAATGGTAATGATAAAGAACATTTGAATAATTATTCTTCAGTTCAGAGTTTTGAAGGAACTTAATTAATTTGTTTAATTATATCAAAAGATGTTCAGATAAATATGGCAAATATTTAACCAAAAAAAATGTGCAAACACTATTTAAATAAAAATTATGTTTAATGTTGCATAATTCTTATTTTGGTTAAAAAAAAGTTTTGGAAGGGGAACAACTAAATATTTTTCTTATAACTTTATTTAAAATGTTAAATTGACCTGTGCAAAAGTTTCAATTCGTTTAAGTTTTTAATTGTAAATTAATTATCTTCTAGATACATCATCACACTTATCTAGAAAGAAAACAAAACCTAATTCATTTTAACACTTCAATTTGAAAACAATGCACACACTTATATACATACATACACACAGATAAACAAAAGTATGGCTAAAATTTTAAAAAATATAAATCACACGGAAGATACTAAAACTTTAAAAGGGTTTAGGTTTTTTCTACTCCAAGTTGAGCAGAAACAAAAAAAAAAATAACAATTTATGGTTTGAAACAATAAGCAACTTTTAAAAATGCATAAATCAAAAATTAATCCTAAGATGACAACTGAAAACAACGCAAAAAATACAAGTGAAAAACAATCGAAATGAACACAAACAACTGTCAAAATGATAATCGCAAACAACTGTTTGTTGTATGGAAATAAATAGACACTCATACATACAAATTTATGGCCACATTTGTCCTTCTAAGAGCAAGAGTGTCCAACAAACCCCACATTTGAATTAACGAGCAGAGAATTTGAAAGTATTTGTTTTTATGGCAGTAGTTAAAATAGTTGTAGAAGTGCGAGTAGACATAAAGGAAGATACTCTACTTTCAAACATAAATGTATTTAAATTTAGAACCGGTTGACAAAACATAGGGTGTTCAAGATACTGAACACTGATTTAATTATAAGCGACTAGGCAGGCAGCCAAGCTGTCGGACGGACGCCCATAAAGACAGTCATACTACACAGACAGACAGACAGACAGACATACCAAAAGATGATAAAATAATAGAAGCAGAAAAAGCGAAATCAATTCAACTGACAACGCAAAACGCATTTTACTGATTAGGAATCCAAAGTGGAACGAGATGATGAGGGTATTTGTAGAATTGTAAGTGAACTCTCAACGAGTTTAAAGGATGAGAATAAAAACAATGATTATGAGGATGATGACAATAATCATAAAAACAAATTTAGAATATGAATGGGGTGGCAGCAGAATCATTCATTCATTCATTCATTTATTTATTTGTGCATACTCTCACACACACCCATAGGAAAACACAAATACTACCCCCATAATCCACTTGTTTTTGTTCATTTAATGGCGTTTATTATGGTGGCAACTTTGGCATGATAGTAATGTTATAAAATATGAGGTCATAAATTGACCCGAAATGAATATTGTTATAAACTTAACTGTATTCCATATATTGACTGAGTATTCTAATATTCTATTCTTTGTTTTGCAATATTTTCTTTAATTCTTGTTTGGCGATTAAAGTGTAATAAAAGGGATGATTTTGATTACAATAACAACTGAAAAAAGTTGTTAACCAAAATGTCTGATGGAAATGTACATATAAAAACATTTGTTTATGTAAATAACAACACATATGTACGTGCTTACAGAAGATGGCCAATTTAAAGTGTTTTTACTTAAAAAAAAATGTTGTTGGTCTAAACCAATTTCAGAATTTTAAGACTTAATATGCTTTTTAATACGAGGTGGTAAAACATCAAAAATAATCACCCTTATTCTGCGTTAATCTTGGGAAATCTAAGTAAGTAGACCTACAGTTAGGAAATTACAGGTCATACGGAGTTGAGAACTCATCTAGCTCGCATGAGATTATCTGAGGAGACAACATGTAGAGCTTGCGAGGAAGAGGATGAGACTCTGGTACACTACCTCTGTCATTGTCCTGCGTTTGGGCATATTAGGCGCGAAAATTTTACAGTGGATACTATGCCGAACTTGGAATACCTGGGGAACTCGAACTGGAGATCCATAAGGCGTTACATTGAGGGGACTGGGTTCTTGGACTAGTCCGTTATTTATGGGAAATTATGTTTATGGTTTTTGTTTGGGAATTCCGTTTTCCATATGGAGCGCACAACATGCCAACTGGGCTTAAGTGCATACCTGTCATGGGTTTGGGCTTTTATACCCCTCCTTTTTAACCTAACCTAACCTATTCTGCATTTCGATTACGTTCCCGCATTCAGTAATGCTCGGATCGAAAAAAGGTATTCTGACGAAAAACTGAATCGAAAGAAGAAGAACAGAGTATGTTTAAATTAGCTACTTTTCTGTGAAACGTGTGAAAAAGAAACAGTAAAAATAAATAATTTTGTAAACATTTTAGCAAATAGTTAAATTTGGTTAACAAAAAATTAATAAATAAAATAAATGCCATTTATTTGGTTGTTGGGTTTAAGCTGGTTTATATGCATTTCACTGCTGCTTATGCCAGATCATCAGTAAACCTTTTACCCAAATTCTTGAAAAAGTTTAAAATGTTATAAGTTATATTTTTAAATTCTCATTAACAAAATGAGAATTCAGAAATAAAACAAAACACTATAAAAAACTTTTTCAAAACTCCAACCAACAATTTTTCAATTTTAATTTATTTTATTTTTCTAATCCCTTTAACATTTGGCTAACCGTTGGTTAACTATATTATTCGGGAATAAATAAGTACCTATACAAATAAAAATTGGGAGAACAATAATTAAATAAGACATCAGCTAAGAGGAAAAGAAAAAGTGTCGGAACATATGTATGTATATGAGTAAGAGGTATTCGTGATTAAAATATTAATGTCAAGAATCCTTTCGCGCCGGAGTTGATATATAAATGTTTTTCCCTTGCACAATAAAAAATGGAATCGATAGCAGCGGCGCTGTTGTTAGAAGAGGAAAACAACGCTCTCCAGAACGCATAGTTAAGAATTCAAAAACAGAGGTTGAGAGACAATTGTAATCCATTCGAGATACTTTATAAATTGTGAGACTTTTGTTAAATATACATTTGCATGTGTGAAATTATTACTTTAGTTTTACAGATTTAAAAAAAACTTTCGCCTCAATACAGACGCGTTTAAGTATGTGTTAGACACGTTTGCTGCAGACGCGCCGTCCATCACGTTAGCATCTTTATCACCGCTTAACTGAGTTGTAGCTGTTTGGAGAATTTTTTGCTGAAGGAAGCTACCAACACCGAGTGGGTGCTAATTGACACGTTGGGATGGATCAATCGACAGTGTCAAAGTCATTATCATTTTTCTTCGACATAATGCAGTCAAAGCTGTGCTCGCAGTGGATAAAATTTAACTAAACTGAGGAGGAATGACGCAGGCAAAACAAAATTACATACTTATATTAAATTAAATAAAAGTTTGAATTTCATTAAACAAAAAATGCTTGCAAAATAAGTTTATTGTATTTTATACCTAATTTTTTTTTTTTAATAATTAACTTTTTTAAAAACTCCACCAAGAATCGAAAAATGTCCGTTAGTACATACACAACTTAGAAAAACGTGGCTACGATCGTAACGCAGAATACATACAATCGAAATGAAACAAAACGGAACACAGAATATCAAAGTTGCCATGCGGAGAAAATTTCGTTCCAAATCGAAACGCAGAATAAGGGTGAATAATATGTAATTGTTTAAGTTGAATATTTCGCTGTGATAAGTTTATCCGTAGAAGCCCTTTCGATTTCATTAAATATTATTTAAATTATTGAAACAATAATATGTTTAAATAAAAAAAAAATAAAAGTAAATAAAAAATGGAAAACATTTTGAGTTATTATTAGTTGTTCAACATACATACATATCGCTCTGTTGCAGTTTGAACACTTTCTATGAAGAGGATCTACTACAAATAAAATAGGTTGTCACTGAAATTAGTTAAAATAATTTTAACTGTAATAATATGGCGTCAAAAGTCACAAAACTAGTTTTAAACGATTGACGCACAATAAAAAAATCTACGTTCATTATTGTATGTAATAAGTTGGCTTCACCCTGTACTCGTTTAAATAATGAATATAAATTTATTTAAATGTGTGTGTTTATGGAACTTATTGCTAAGTAGTAGAGAATCCTAATGACAGATTTCATTTAATAAAATACCAATGGAATATACTTACGAGTACAAGTGTACCATAGACCATTATTATTTAACCATATGCAGGATTAATATCATTTAATAAACGTAAATAGTTATAAGTTAAGAAATGAATTAGTAATATTGCATTTGTTACCAATCATCTATGCACTGTGTACTATAACTAAATATTACCTAAAAATTAATTAATTTTAAATTCGTTTTTAAAAGTAAATTGATTTTGGAATGTGATGAATTGTTGTCGTATCGATAAAATTTATTCAAACCTCAATTTTGCGACTAAGTTTTTAGTTATTAAATCAGAACTTTGGTTAACTACACAAATGAGTATGTAAACATTGTTACCAAAATAAATAAAAAAAATAAAATAAAAAACACTTTTTTGTGGATCATTATTTAGTAGTAAGTATTTGGAATTTTTTAAATATTCTTAATGATTGGAATTTAATTTAATTAAAAAAATGTTTTAGAAAGTTTTAAATAAGATAAATGAACTGTAAGCCAGAATTTAAATATTTACCATTATTTTTCCAATTGGAAAATTAACAAATAATACATTTTTTTACACTGAAGGTAATGTCACTGAAATGACCTCACTTTCACCTTCGCAGTAATGGGCTCGTTTAAGGGTATTTTTCATAACATTTTTCAAAATTTGTGGCTATAGCGCATATATTTCTGCAACAATGTCGGGCTTAAGTTAGAGAATTGTCTCGGGCTTTATGAATTTTAAATGTAAATATTTATTTTGTTCAAATTCTAGGAGGGCTAAAAACAATTCCGGGGAATGCAATGGTCAAGTTACGCTCATGGTAACAGGAAATAGCACATTCAAAGTTATTTTTTTTTCATACTCAGTAAATTGAACAACTATAAATTGTTCAACAATGCGACAAGCGTGTTATAGTTAATAGTAAGTTTTCTTCGCTTCTTATCCTCTGAATGAAGAAATATTTGGTGTAATCACATCATCAATTAAAAAAAAATACACATAAAAGAACAAACAATATAATTGATAACTGTACATGCATTTGGGTGTTACTGTTTTTGAATACAAATAATTTTTTATTGCGTTGAGTTTTTGATTTAAAAAATTAAATAAACTATCGGCGTTGAATAAGAAGAAATATAAAAATCATTATAGTTTGTGCTATTTCGAGTTGTACTTTAAGAACTAACACGTTATGAAACATTTGTTTATTTATTTTTGTTTTGTTTGTTTGAGGAATACTAAAATGTAATATTTACCACTAAACGAGCACGTCTTCATTTACCACCCAACAAAAGTTATTATTTAATTTTATTAAGTGGCAATTTATAAACCTGACAAAAAAAAACTTAAAGTGAAAAGGCAAAATCAATAATCAATATTATAAAAATATTTGTTAGTTATTAACTGTAAAAAAAGGAAAACAGATAAAATATTTGTTTATCTCCATGTAGTCCGCATTGATTCAGCTCATTAGATATGATAATGTGTTCGCCTGTAAAGTCACCGTTAAAGAAATGTATGTGTAAAGTCTTTTGTGAATAGCTTCGTCCTCTTTGTCTTTAGGTTACGGAAATGTAAAATTTCTATCAAACATTAGCCATCGTTTATTTAAAGGCCTGGGGAAGTTTTGCACTGTTACATAAATAAAAAAATATTTGATTGACATGTTATGCGTTTCTTTTTTTGTATTTATGAGCTTTTTTTATGAAATGAAATAGTAATGGGTAATGAGGTGTTAACAATTGACCTATAATCAATATTTGTATTCGTTTAAAATGTAAAAAAGATGGAAAATACTGCTTTCATTATGCATGCATATATTAAGTAATTTGTGAAAGAATATAAATATTGTGAATAAAAAAAATTAGTAAATTCACCGGTTATTAAAGAATTCGTTATTGTGTTGTGAAGGAAATTCATTTCTGGCAAATAAAAATCTTAACAATTATTGAACAAAATTATAAAAGTATAAGATGATAATTACATATGTGTGTCAATATTATTTGAAAATTTTAGAAAAATCATCGATGATGTTTTTTCATTTGTGAAAAAAATTATTTAAAAAGTGAAAAATCGTTAATTTTGTTTTAATTACAAATTATTGAATAATATAATATACATACATACATATGTATCTATTAGGGTGATCGATTATTCGACATTTTTAAGAAATCGGTTTTCAAATAGTTTGAAATTTAGAATTTAAAAAAAACCGGTTAACCGGTCGAATACATAAAAAAAATTTTTTCTTATACCCTTGACAGATATACATATAGGTATAAACTTGTTTGTTCTATGGTTTAATTGCATTATAAGTTAACACATTAAATGGAATTATTATAAAATGCCGTTATATAAAATAAAGATGTTAAAGGATAGACACTTTTTACCTTAAGGTGACCGAAAAGTTAAGTTTATGCTTCAATTACCTTGAACTTTTAAGGTTAGGTTGATAAATTTAAAAATGCCATTGTTTCTCTACAAGAAACAAAATATGGCAACTAAATTGTGTTTTATATTTTTTTTCTACTTCGACCTTTCAATTTTTTTTATTTAAGGTTTTAATTTTCTAATACAATAATGCTAACACAAAACAGTAAATAAATCAATAAAAATTTTATTTCTTTTTGTTAATAAAATGTTTAAATTTACATTCTTGCCACTACATTTTTTTAAGAACTAAATTAATTTGTTAAAAATAACCGGTATTTGCTCTGGTTCTGCCATATAAAAAAAACCTTTGTTACAAGGAGGTTTTAATAATGAAAAATATAAAAAAGTCACTTCACTGCTTACGGTAGTCAACTTTATAGGCAAGATGATAATCAGAGATATCAGAGATATTAGTTAAGCTATGGGTAGTCTTTAGTACAAGTCGCTAGATTTCGTAGAAGCAAGATATTATGAAATTCGAAAATGAGATCAAAAAGTATTGCAAAGTACAATAATTTAGTCAAAAAACTTAACTGAACAGCTGATTATCACAGCAAATTATAAGCGCAACAACGTATAAAATACCTGCTCTCCATTTAAAACAAATAATATTTAAGCCTTATTATTTTTCTTATTTTACATTTGTTTTTGAAACAACAAATAAATTTCTTACAATATTATGGAAGATTATTTAATAAATTTTCTAATTTTTCGAAATTTTTTGAGTAATAAATATAGTATGGTACGTTTGGTTACAAAGATAAATGAACATAAAACTAAAAATGAAAAAAACCGGCATCTGTGAGTAAAAAAACCGGTGTATTCGACATTCGAAAAATTAACATTTGGAAAAAACCGCCAGGTGAAAGAGTAAAAAACCGGGTTTTCCACCGGTTGTAAAACCGAATCGATCACCCTAGTATCTATGTATACACAGAAAAAAAATACAACATGATCAGGACGGTCATAATTTCTTAAATGATATTTGGTTATCTCAAACAAATTAAAGTTGTTGATTTGATTCTTTTCAACATTTCTTTCATTACGATAATCAAAGGTTTGTTTTAAAGAATTATAGAAACTTTGCTATAGTTGTCTTCAAACAAATAAAAATATGATTTAGAAAATTATTAGGACAAACAAACTTGAATGTTTCTGCAAAAACAATGTTGTTAATTAATTAATTATTAATACTTATAAACATTTAAAGTATGAAAAACCATAAAAAAATGGATTCATTAACAGTGAAGTAGCAAAGCAATCTATATATATATATAAGTGAAACTCTGTGTGTGTGTGTGTGTTAGCTATAGACTCCGAAACTCTAAAGCCGATCGGACTTAAACTTTGGTAAGTTGTTGTACACATACCAGGGAGTGTTTATGGGTGGAAAAAAGTGGGCGGGGCCACGCCCATAAAAAATTTTTAATTTTGAGGTACTTGCGCTGGACGGATTTTTCTGAAACTTTGCACACATATTGGGCTGTCATGACTTTATAATTTCGTGATTAGAAAAGTGGGCAGGGCCACGCCCATAAAAAAAAGTTATAAGTTAGAGGAACTTGCACTGGACCGATTTTTCTAAAACTTTGCACACACACTAAGCTGTCATGACTTTACAATTTCGTGATTAGAAAAGTGGGCAGTGCCACGCCCATAAAAAAAGTTATCATTTTGAGGTACATGCACTGGACCGATTTTTCTAAAACTTTGCACACATATTGAGCTGTTATGACTTTACAATTTCGTTATTACAAAAGTGGGCAGGGCCACGCCCATAAAAAAAATTATTGTTTTTAGGTTTTTGCACTTGATATTCAATAAAAATTCAGAATGCAAATTGATTCATTAAGGGGCGTAGCAACGCGCGCCGGGTTTGGCTAGTAATAAATAAAATTAAAAAAAAATATTTTTTATATTCACATCTCTCGTTCTTATATAATATTGGTATTGTTTTTGTATTTGTTTAAGGTTGTATATGTTGATTGTTGTTGGTATTTCCATTTAAATATTTTGTATAAGATTACATACGATACAATTTCATTTCATATTTTTTTAAAGTATTATATTAAATTAATATTCCTCTCCCTGTATTAATTTGGTTTTTTGCGTATAAAAAAAATATTTTTGTAGTATTTTTTTGTTTCAAAAATAAAAAGATATTTTATTATTTTTACACAAATATTTTGTAGAACTATTTTAAAATATTTTTTGTAAAGGTGGAGTTGCATACCATCCGTTCATGCGTTGTTGCGTTTGATACTTTTTCACCTTTTTATACGTTTCTAAACTCAAGTTACATACAATGCGTTTTATGCATCAACTCTTATGTTTTAATCAGCTGTTGTGTTTATATTTTTCTTAACTAAAAACAATTTTGCCAAAATGGAAAGTAAAATTGACAATTTAAGGGAATTTATGGAATTCATTTAGTTTATGTACATGATATTTTGTACTACAAAAAGTTCAAAAATAACACAAGCATCAATAAGCATCTCCTTCATTGCACTTGTTTTCTTTTAATAATAAACAAACAGCGATGACACTCAGCACATAATAGTTATCGATAAGTAAAATAAAAATTTTGATAATGAAAAAATTGTGTTTAAAATTAGTTTTTATGTATGTTTTTCTCAAAAGTAATTGTAAACTTTATTTCGAATGCTTTTGCTTTTAATTAAAAACATTTTTTAATACAAAAAAATAGAAAAAATAAATCCACCACACAATCAAATTTATCGATAACATCGACAAAAAAATATTATTTGTCATCCATGGCTATCAACAACAGCTGACATTTTTTCCCCTTTTCTGCGACGGATACAAACGTAGAAAGTAAACCTACTTTGCTGCGTTGATACGTTTATGCATTCTTTGCGTTTTGCCGTGTAACTCGTCACATACAATTACACTGATTCTACTTTTTGACAGATGCATAAAACGGAACAACGGATAGAACGCATGGTATGTAACTCCAGCTTAACTCTGCAGAAGAAAAATTGGATTAAAATTGCCATTCCTGATTTTATATTTGCCAGAAGTTTAATAATGTTTCTAAACGAGCTATCGATTTGTTCAGATTATAATAAAACGTCGGCAGAGCACTGTCAAAAAATTTTCCATGTTCTTTGATATGGAGAAAACGTATAAAGTGTATTTTGTTGCTATTTTCATGTTTCGTCTCTTTCTTTCATATTCAAAATGCCTTTTAATATCAGACATCGTTGTTCGAACAAATGTTCTGACATCGCTGTTTAAACAAGAACAAAAAATCGACAAATTTGTTCGTTGTTCAAACAAATCGATGGCTGGTGTGGACCGTACGTTAATATTATTTTATGTTTAGCAATACAACATACAATACAGGGCACACTTAACAAGGTATAAGCAGAGGCAAATTTGATTAAATTTGCTTTTTTCCCAAATCTCAAACTTTATAAAGAGCGGTTAAATTTTAAGGACCGAAGTTGAATATGAACCACACCTAAACGTCAAGTTTTTTTCTGCATTTCATGACATTCCTCAATTTTAGACTAACTCAATTTGATCCATGTAAATATACACAATCGAGCAACGCGTTAAAGTTATTCAGGCATATTATGAAAATGGGGGTTCAAATTAAAATGCCTTTCGTGAACTTCGTGATTCTTTTGTTCAACAAAATCGTTCAAATTCGTCCACCATCAGGAGAATTGTGAAAAATATTTATATTTCAGCAAAACAAGTCTGTATGAAATGTGAAAACATCTGTGAATGCCATCTTAGTTCGTTGAATGGAAAACATTGCTGTTTTTTGCGATAGTGTGGCAAAAAAGCAGTCAACCTCGACTCATCATCGTGCCCGACAATTGAACATCAATATTGTCATTGAAGATTTGGACCATCGGATGGATGTGTGCCGCCGAAATGGCGGCGGCCCTTTGGCCTATAGTTTGTTCCAAAACCAACATCGGCCCTTAAAATTTAACCACCCTTTATAATACATTGAATTGAACAATTATGTTTTTAACAATTTTTCTTCTTGTTTAATGATATTTTATTATTCATACAGGTGAAGCATAATGTCAAAATTTGTTGAATTCGGCTTGATTTCATTTATTAACGCTATGATGCAAGGCATATTTATTCATCATGTACTCTTGATTCGTCACCTGATTATTTTTTTCTTCACTTATTTTAAGTTTCAGCTGTCAAAATGCATAATTAAAAAACTATTTTCTCTCTTTTCTAATTTATTTCAAATGTCAAACTTTATACATAAAAAATATTAACAAAAAAATTCTCTCCGAACTGCAATTACCTGATGAATAAATATGCCTTGCTATGATGGAAAATAGGATCTTAGTTTCGATATTTAACAATTAACTTAAGTGTACTTTTTTGACAAAAAATGTGAGAATCAATCTTGAGCTTCCTAGATTATTTGTATATAAAATAGTCAAAATTTGCGAAATCAGTGTAATCGTTCATAGATGATGCAATTACCAACGAACGACATTTAATTTTTATTTATATATATTAGTTGTATAAGTGTATTTAATGTACATATATGAATTTTTAAAATCCAGAACCGCATGCATTAATTTTGCCTTGTTAAAATCATATGCCATATAAGCTTTTAATGTGCTTTCAGAGGGGTACAAAGTTTTTTTCTTCACGTGCTTAGATCTACATAAATCGATCTTTTATTTATTTTTTACTAGCCAATCCCGGCGCGCGTTGCTACGCCCCTTCATGAATTTTAATCGCATTCTAAATTTTAATCGAATATCAAGTGCAAGGCTAAAAACTATAACTTTTTCTTTATGAGCGTTGCACTGCTCACTTTTCTAATTACGAAACTGTATAGTCATGACAGCTCAATAAGTGTGCAAAGTTTCAGAAAAATCGGTCCATGTAAGAACCTCAAAATGATACCTTTTTTTATGGGCGTGGCACTGCCCACTTTTCTAAATACGATACTGTATAGTCATGACAACTCAATATGTGTGCAAAGTTTCAGAAAAATCGGTCCAGTGAAAGTACCTCAAAATGATACCTTTTTTTTAATGGGCGTGGCACTGCCCACTTTTCTAATGATGAAAGTGTAAAGTCATGACAGCTCAGTATGTTTGCAAAGTTTCAGAAAATTCGGTCCAGTGCAAGTAGCTAAAACTGATAAATAATTTTTTATGGGCGTGGCTCTGCCCACTTTTTCAATCACGAAATTATAAAGCCATGACAGCTCAATATGTGTGCAAAGTTTCAGAAAAATCGGTCCAGTGCAAGTACCTCAAAATTAAAACTTTTTTAGGGGCTTGGCCCCGCCCACTTTTCTTATCACGAAATTATTTAGTCATGACAGCTCGATATGTGTGCAAAGTTTCAGAAAAATCAGTCAAGTGCAAGTAGCTAAAACTGATAACTAATTTATTATGGGCGTGGCTCCGCCCACTTTTTTTCATCCATAAACACTCCCTGGTATGTGTACAACAACTTACCAAAGTTTGAGCCCGATCGGTTTTACAGTTTCGGAGTCTATAGCTAACACACACACACAGAGTTTCACTTTTATATATATAGATTTCTATTTCAATACAATTACTAACTATATTCTTATTTAAATTAACCAAGCTGAGTAACGAAGATCATTAACACCGCAACCATAGATTGACAAACCAGCACATTACAGACTAGTACAACGGGTCACGCTAGATCCCATAATTAATCTACTAATACACTATATATAAAACAAAAATAAGAAAATGATAAATAAAGAAAAAATAATAATTGCAATTGCAGCGCTTACTACATATGTACATAAATATCCTGAATCGATTTATGTGATTAAAAAAAATCAGTAAGACAATGATAATTGAGAACAAATAATTTGACATCAAATAGCTGTCATGGTATAAATGTTTGCATTAATACTTTTATTTAAGCATATTTTAGTTGTGTTCATTGTGGCTTGTTAGTCGGCTTTAGCGTATTAGCAAATAACCTCAAAGTCATCGCATCGCATCGCACTGTATTGCACTTACCTTTTGTAATGAGTCACAACCCCTAAATAATACAAAGACAAGCTGCCACAATAGAGCATATGTTGATGCCACATTAGATAAACATCTTTGCTAAACTAACACATACCGTGAAAATTAATAGCTCACACCATTCAACCCACTTTTAGATTCCAATCAGCATTTAAAATTCAACCAAAACAGTCATATACACAGTTTAACAACTAACCAGTCTGTATGTTTGCCTCAATGTTAATCTGACAGATTTCGAAATTCAAATCAGATTCAAAAAACATAAGGACCTTAAAGAGTCGTCGTTTAACACACATATGTCAACATTTCGGTCACTCTCAAATAGGTCCTTGTTAAAGTTGAATTTCAAATCAGACACCGTTTTGTGGTTTGATTATAATTACAGACAATTCGAAACTGGTTCTACGTACGAATCGTATTGATATAAAATCACCCCCTGTAACAATAATCGAAAAGTTAACATTTCCATCAAGGCGAGATGCTGCACAAATAATGAAAAAAAAAATAAAATCTGCACAGATGTCATCTTGTTGAGGGAATTCCTTATAAAAACATACTACTCACTCCATTAAAAGGGTAGTTTTGAGTGTATAAAACGATAAATAAAAACTGTTTTTGTTTGGTATTTAACGCACAGTGGTTAATTTCGTAAGAAATTCATTATTTAACCATTCAAATGCGATTCTAAATAACGAAATATAACATGGAAAGAAAATTATTGAGGAGAAATTTTGGTATGAAGTTACAATAACAAAAAAAAATAAATAAATAAAAAATAACATAAAATATAAACCTAAATGTATTTATTTAGAAATACTGCTGTTTAATATCATTTACGCGGTTTGTATGTGTTCTATTGTACTAGATGGTTTTACTATGATTTACCGTTTCTTTATTTTATTTTCACTTTTTGTTTCATATTCTATTGTATTTGAAAACACAATCACTAAATTCAAAAGTTTAGACGAGTTTTTTAGTATACTACGATACGCTATGTTGACAAAAAATAAAATAAAAAAAAGCAAACAATAACAACAATAATGGAATGTTGCAGACATGGTACAATCATCAGGTAGCCTCAGTTCTGCAACAACAAAATCCTAAATGTATTTTGTTGCTGGAAAACGACGACTTAAATGTCAAAAAGCAAATGTGCGTGTTTTTTTAGCGGTAGAATATATGCGTACACAATATATACACATACATAAACAAAATTTGACATCTTAGTTAAACCTTAAGGTAGAGAAAAAAAATAATCAGCTGTTTTAGTGAGGCTACCTGATAATTCTACCATGGTTGCAGACAAAATATTTGTCTGTGTGAACATGTATGAAAAAACAAATGAGAATTCCACATATTTCTCTTCTAAATGTTCATGATGATTAATTTATTTTAGTGTGAGTAATGTTATGTTATTTATGCTTACACTGAAATTGGCAGTAGTGTTAAATAGAACACATAACTTTTAAAAAATTTTACGCAGCTCTTCAGTATGTATACATATCAGCAATAATCAGATGAAGTTTGTATGGTAAAATTGTCGACAGGTCGGTCCTAAACTAATCGATTATGTTAATGTAAGCAAACAGTTTCATCGGTCAGTTATATAGTAAATCAAAGGCATTTTAAATTATAAAATTTATGAAAATGTTCAAAAAATAAAGGCTTCCATTTTTCTTGTGAGTAATTCAAAATTAAACAAAAACAATATTTTTTTATAACTTCGTTTCTACTTTGTCTCTTTTTACTTTTTTAAACCAAACAACATCATACGATTATTAACATTCTGGGAGAATTTAATTTAGCTTTATAATTAAAGCCTGAGAAAGTTAAAATTGATAGACATTTGATTAAAAAAAACAAATTATATATTGCTAAAGGCTCAGTATTTTTTGATGTTTTCCATGATATGACAAAGAGCAACACTGGTTGCCACTGAAGATGGCGAAGGTAAAAATAATTTATTTTGAATTTAATCAAGCGAACCATCCAAGGACCAATCTAAGAGAATTAATATTCTAAATTTCGTTTGTGGAATCCACATACTTTAGTTTTTATAACAACCAAATTCACAGGATTTTTCTAATAAACACATTTAAAAGCTTACTGTATCGCAAAGTCTTTTTTCTACGAAATTTTTTAAATATATTTGTGATTATACAACAACCTTAAACGGAATAAGAAAAAAAATATTTCACACATTACGTAGTACTTTTTTTAACAATCGTCCCACTGTATTCTGTACTAGAATTCAAATTATATGAATTCCACTATGAATAAAACTGGAAAAAAATAACTAAGTAATACGACTATGGTTGTTTAAGAAAAAAAAACCTGCTGATCTAAAGTGAACCTGTAGTTCTTCCTATTACAACAATACGAGTATAAATAATAGAATTACACAATATGTGCGTACATTAATTTAGCGACCGAACAATTTACGTTAGAAAAACGTATTGTTGAGCTATTTACAAGGGTAGATTATAACTTACTTGATAGATTGATTATTTAGACTGTAAATTCCAAAAAGGTGGTGGCAGTATAACAAGTCTATAGAGGTAAAAGTAAACTTTTATCAACACTATACCACATCTAGACTAGAAAGTATATACTAAAAAAATATTAGTTTTGCTAAAACATTGTTAAGTTCAGTGGTTTGTGGTGACAGTTGTAGGGTGTCAAGGATAACAAAAGAGTATTTAATACCCATAAACATACGTAGCAGTGTTTAACATGAATGAACATACGGTACCATATTCCTGTCTTTCTTGTCAAGTGAATGGCTTGGTGAGTTTGAGTTTGATTTCGATTTCATACCGGAGAGAATTTATTCATCATTATTGTCGAGTATTCTTAACAATATGCCGATTTTTCAATTCTATTCTTATTTTGTTTATGGTTTTATACACATTTTAACTCGCCACAAAACCACCGTATTAAGTGTGCTCAATTAAGTTCGTATGCTATAAAAATTCAACTTGTAACATTAAAATAGAACAACAAGTACATACAAGTAAAAAAAAGCAAACATGTACATGTACGTACAAACAAACATACACACTTATGAGTTAATATCTTTTGTTGTATGTATTTGAACAGTAGAGCGACTAACCACATGGATACGATCTAAAAATGTAAATACATTTTTAATGAGCTTCGATTTGTTCACAATCGTTTAGAATTTTTTTTATTTACATTTTCTGGATTTTAGTTTATAAAACATTAAAGAAGAAAATCAAAAATAGACGTTCATATTCAATTGAATTTTCCTTGGAAGCATAAAATATTTGAAAATATAAAAGCATTTATTCGAATGGGATTTCATGCGGAAGCATTGGAGATAAGCTTATGCTTATGCGAGTATTATGTATCAAGGACATTTGTATGTACTCAAGTATGCTAATTCAACAACATTTGTTCAGACTTTTCTCACACATTTCAATAACTTGTACTTAAAAAGACTGAAATAATCCCATTATCCTTTAGCAATTCATGCAGGTGTTAACAAAGTAATAACATTTGATACATTTCGTTTTTCGATTTTATATCTACTTTCTTTCAAATGATTAATTGCAATCAGTTGTATTTGAATTTTAAATTTTGCACAGAATGATTGTGATGTAGTATGTGTTTTTGATGTCTGTATTAAGAATATAATTGAGTTGAGTGAGTATGTTTTTGCACTTATCAATTAGTTCATGATTTAAACAAGCTATGAAAAATTTTGTTTATTAATTTATATTTACTGTTGAGTCATATGCGGTCACTTATTAAAGGATCTTAAAAATTAATTCTTCAGATTAGTTTTGTGTCTAGCGTTAGGCCCAAATTTTTTACTTTCCTAGACAAGTTGATTATAGTTCCATAGAGCATTACGGATACAACCTCTTTACACTTCCCTTCTGCGAGTGAAGATCAAAACATCTGATTTTCCAGCATTTATTGGTAGTTTTTTTTTTGCAACGCTTGTATGCCTATTGCCTCCAGTCATCTGATTAGGTCGTCTACGGTTATTTCGAAACAGAACTTTACAAAGCCCTACCCAAGACCATCTACTCCTACACATACTTTTCCTGCACCGGGTCAGTTTTTAATATGATTAACCTTTTATTTGGAGGTTTCCTTTGCACCTCCATTTTGCCTTTGCAGGCTTTCCAAAATGATGCCTTTACCTTCAGTAGCACCGTGAGCAATGACGAATGTTTTTATATCGTGATAAAAAAAAAACTTATTTTTTTTAGCGCTAACTAAATTTAGTTTAAAGAAAACAAAATATGACCGTTACGATCATGTCGTAGCCTTTAGAGTTGGGTCAATCGGTTACTTAAGTTCGTTTTTGCCAACAACCTCTTTCATTTTGTGCACAAACCACAATATAATTTAATAGGGGTTCGTGAAAAAAACGACCGCGATTGTTGGCAAAATGAACTAAAGTAACGATTTGTACCACACTTTAGTAGCCTTGGTTTTCTTTGCGTTCAGTTTTGAACATATTTTAGGAGCAAACGTAATTGAACCATTCTTATCTAAAATGATTTAAAAATGCTAATTTTGTTTTTAAATTATGAAATGTCACTGCTATAAGTTCTCTTTGCCTCCCATTATAATTTTATTTATGTTCAGTTTTTAAAGTATAAAGTAGTGTATCGCATAAAACTTTTATGAATTTTTCATATTTCAACATATTTAAGTAAAGTGCCTTAATAAATGGTTTTCCATTAAACTAGATACATTATTGTATATCTTATCGTACAATGGATAATGGTGTTCCATAAATTCATAAAGTTTTATTATTTTTTTAATGGCTTGATGACTGTATACTTAACAATTTTTACTCGAATACTTATTGATAAATTCCAGCCTTCAGTTGCAAAACAATTTATGTCTGGTGGGTGTTTTTTTTTTTAGATGTATAGAACTAGTATTTATGCTAAAAAAGTGTTTTTAAAATTCTTTCATTATACTTTATCGAGTCACCATACGCTTACAAATCGTGAATATTTGTTTTTCGAAATTCGCGCTGTGTTTACCAAACAAACAATGTATCGATTCATGAACATATTTACACTTTTTGGATAACATTTATCAAAGTCGAGTTCATACAGAAGACACATTTTTTGTGGAGCTACATTAAATCTATTACCAGCAATGATTGATCATTTGATTCACTATTGGTGAAATAAGGCAGGGTATGCTAAAAAAAAAAATCTGTAAATTTGGACCTCCAGAATGGCGCGCAGTCATGGAGGCCATATGCTAGAAATTATTTTTAAATCTAAGATGCCATGTAATTTGTGAGGTAATAGTCCGAAATTCTTGTTCATTCCATTGTGTTTATTTGGAAAAACTCTTTATGCCTCTAAAAAAAACACCCAATATTTATGTATGTATGTACGTATGAAGTTGTCAGCAACAGCAACAATAACAAAGACATTTAAAGATGTTTCTTATCAAGACACAAAATCGAGATGAATTTACATAATTATTATCTAAATAGTGTTGGCGTAACTGATATAAAACAAAGCCGTAACCATGCCACAAACACAGCTCTGAGTGCCACAATAATATTTAATGTTATAAATAACACAACAATAAAAATTATTATTAAGAAAATTTTATTTAAATTCAACAGAAGAAAGGAATACGAAAAGTTGTTTATGCAAATAAAATGGGATTTCTCATACAATCGTACATGTATGTGTGTATTAGTAACTAAAGAAAATTAAATTGTTTATATTTAAAGTTTTATTTACTTATTTTGTAAGTCTTATTGTATTTTACTTTTCCATTAAACTATACACATACTCGTACACTTGTGTGCATTTGTGTGTGTCCTTATAAAATCAGTCAATCACGTAAGTAAACATGTCTTAGCATTTCTTAGCTGGAAAAAATCACATTAAGCAGCCTTCAGTTTTTGACATAAATCAATTTCACGCCTTTTCGATTTTGACAACTGTCTTGGATGTTTGATTGAGTGAGTATCACATATTAACATCTGTAATGTTGTAAGTAAATGTTTTATATAAACAATTTATTTCCTACACCATTCGAATCATATGAATATATGTATGTAAGTATGTATCCTAATACCCAGGGTGGTTAAAAAAAAGACTAAATACAGAATTTGTAAATACGAAAAATATGACTTTTAAAAACTCTTGAAAAGATTTTAAAATAATTTTTAATAATAAATACTAAAAATAATTAATTCATTGTAATAAAAAATTTTAAAACAATCCCTTTTTTATAAAAGCACAAGAAAATCTTTCATATACACAATTTTTTTTATTAAAATTTTCAAATATTTACATTAGCAAATAGGTGTTGTCAACGTTGTTATTAAACAAATAAGAGCGCTATATTCGGCCGTGCCGAATCTTATATACCCTTCACAACGTGTAGTCATGCAATAACAGTAGTTTGTGTCTCCATTCATCTCATATGAAATACGTACATACATATAAAAAACATACATACATATATAAAAACATCCCATTGTAAAATTATAAATTTACGTACATATGTATGTTAAAAAATAAATAAAAAAAAATTAAAAAAAAAAAATTAAAAAAAAAATAATAATAAAAATATAAATAATATATTAAATAAAAAATAAATAAAAAAAAATTTAAAAAACAAATAAAAAAAATTTTTTTGGCTCAGCTGGGATTCGATGCCACGTTTTCTTTAACCAGTATACACGTTTGTATGTAAGTATGTTGTTGTTGTAATGTTGTTTTTGTGAAAAAAAAATTGAGGTGGTCGTGGGTTTTTGCTCATATCTCAGTTGTTTATGTACCGATGTTTCTGATTTTCAATAGCGATATTTTAATACCTTACCCGAGTCCAAGCGATGTCGGAGGGCTTCAAAAGGTTGATTTCAACATACACACGGACAGACGGACAGACTGACAGCGCTTAATCGACTCCCCTATTCATAAGCTTTCAGAAAATATAAACTTTATGGGGTCGGAAATCAAAATTGTAGAAATTTCACAAGAATGACAAACCTATATATACCCTTTTTCACTGTGTGAAGGGTATAAAAATTATCACTTGACGAAACGAAACATCATTTGTCTTCAAAAAAATTATCTTACTACTTAAACATCTTTAAATTATGTAATTATAACGCAAGAAAAACTGAAAAAAGTAATTAATTTAAAATTAATTTTGTTAAGCAAAAATTTTACAAATATTTTTTTGTTGGAGCATTTTTTTAAAAATAGGTTTGTTATTCTCTAAAAATTTTAGAGAAAAACTTTAATAGCTTAACCAAAAGAAAATAATTTAAAAAAGAAATAAGAAAAATGTCTATATTATGTGATAAGAAATATCGCAGTAGCCAAGTATTTTCGGGTTACTTTTCGACCCCTTTCGCTCCACTGTGATGTCATAGCTACTAATCGGAATTGCTTTCTTCACTGAGTCCCGCGCCACTACAGACGTTTTGTCTGTACTAAAAAACGATTTTACATTGTCAACAATCCTAATTGTACAGTCCTTCGTAATCGCCAGCATCTTTGTTAGACTTAGGTCTCCCATTGCTTTCATTCTTCACAGAGCCTACCTGTGATTCTTAGTCCACCCTGATCTGAGTATCCCTAGCCTCTTTAAGTACGAGGTTCTGGATACTCCTTATTCCATCAATCAAAAAATACTCATATACACTATCCATGCCCTCATTGTGATTGGATCCATCTGCTATGATTGTGCGATGCAGCCTTTCAACTACCTTTACTCCACTCATGCGCTCCATCGACATCTGAGTTTCCTTCTTTATGTACGAAGCCTTGTCCATCCAGAGGAGTTGTTAGTACCTGTATACCTAGGATTATGACGCCAAGGCATGGACTCTACACCAGCAGGTAGCATACTTACAAAAAAACGATTTGTAAGTTTTACGAAAAATACTGAAATCGTACTATTATGATGCTTATATCGCAGTTAGTTTAAACCTATTTATAAGTTTTTTCTGAACAATGATTTACGTGGTGTCACAAGCGTGCTCAAAAAATAATTTGGAGCTTGAGGAACCTGATATTTAAAAACAATATATTTACTTTTAAAATAATGTTTGCTCATAACTTTGCCGATTAGAAATCGATTAGTTAAAACTTTTGTAAAAATAGACCCAAAAGATATATCTTGTCCATAAATAGTCACAAACGTTTCTATTATAATTTATCATAGGGCTGAAATATTTTAATTTTTGTCGAATAAATATGGGAAAAAGTAGAGATAGTCGTATCTTTGTGCTCATATTTTACAAAGTTATAAAGCAATTGTACTGATTTTCAATAGCGATTCTTTTGGGAATGTTTCCAAAAGATAGATACAACATACTGGTCTGTGCAACCTGTAAGGCTTCTTAAAGTTGATTTCAACCAACACAAAAACAGTCAAATATCGCTTAATCGACTCCCATATTCATAAGATTTCAAAAAATATATGTATACTTTATGGGGAAACAAATATTGTACAAATAACAAACAGTATGGCAGCTCAGGTGAAGGGTAAAAAATTAATATAATCAATAAAAAATCTTTTAGTAAATAATTTGCTGGTTAATCCTAGTCCTTGTTAAAGAATATCATTTGATCTTGATATAATTTCTAACTTGTTTTTTACTTAAGAATTTATTTACTTAGACAGAAAATCAGTTTTTTTTTAAAAAATTTTGATAATTTTTATTGATAAGGCAGAACATTTGATGTCAAATTGACTTAAGCTCACTACGTTAAAAAATATTTACTAAATAAAATTATGATTTAATTTTCATTGAAGTAAAACACATGCAAACATAAATCTTTATAATGTTTTTATTATTTTTGTATACGAATACTTATATAATATACAAATTACCGAATAGCATAAATTACATAATGCATATTGTTGATTATACACTTGCTTTAGGTATGTATGTACATACATACGTGTGTATACAGAAACATGCAAGGACATACAATAAGTATGTAGAGGCTATGCAGCTGTTTGTACGAATGTGTGTAAATATAATAAATTTAATTTAGTATGCAGCTCATATGTTTGGTGAACAATTATCACCTGAAAATATGCAAAAATTAGGAAAAAGCTAAAAAAAAACACACATACAAGTCAGTTAAAAAAAAAGTAGACAAATATGTATACACACATGTATACGCAAAAGGACATCAGACAATATATGTACACACAAATAACACAATCGTAAAAAAATAAGCATACGTACGAAAACTAATTTAAATAAAATGAAAATGAACATTTTATATAAACACTACATATGTTTGGCTGTTTGTTTGTCATTTTATAAATATGTTGTCTGAATCGCACACAAAAAGCATCCTTAAATACATAATATAATATACACTTTTGTAATCATATACACATACATATGTATGTATGGATGTATGTACAAATATTTATATTAACTAACACAATGGTCAAGTATAAAGTAGTCAGTTATTCTTTGCAAGTTTTATATTCACACATACATACATATATATCACATATACATACATAGAAAAAAGCACAAAATTTTATTCATATGAATGAATACACACTAATAAAAAACAACACTATATGAGTAAAAAAAAAGAAAACACAAACACACACCCACACAAACAATCGGACACGCGTTGGACATATAAACATAACGTTTTGATAATAAAATTCGCACATATTTTGTTTAACTTGAATATGATCATAAAAATAAAAGTACATTCTACAAACAAACACTAACAGTACATACAACACAAACAGGCATAGAATATCTAAATATTCTCATATGTGCATATATACGTACATACATATGTTTGTAAATATGTACATATTAAGGACTCCTCAGTGTGTGAAAATACGAGTTTCTATCTCAAAAATGTAGAGCTAATAAACAACTGTTTAAACTGTAAGAAAACAAGATTTAAAGTACAACTGTTCATGCTACAACATCAAGGTTTTATGGAAGTTTATTTTCAAATTAAAATTTCAATATACATAAATTGAAATTTGAATTAAGTTATAAAATGCGAATGTTTATTGCCACAAAATCTAATTTCATCAGAAGACAGACAGACAGACAAAATTTAATCCCATAATTAAGCAGCACATATCGTTTACTCCTTTATCACAACATTCTATGTTATAGTGTTTTAATTTAAAATTTGATACATGGTTATGATTTCAATCGGATAAAGGATTTTCATATTCGTTCATTTCAAACACTGTGTTTAGTGTTGGTATCAGCAGTATGAATACCAACAAAAATTAATAAAAAAAAAACAAAAAATTATTTTAATATGTGGTGGTGTATGCTTTATAAGCGACAAAAAAATATTGTTTTAAGAAAAAGTATATGTGTGTGTGTGTGTTCAAATATGAGTAAATTGTATTCAAGTCCCTTCCATTATTTTGTAGTCTTGACACAATCAACCTGTTAGTGAAACAATTGATGAGAGCAGCCAGCAGAATGGTGTAAAATAAATAGTGTAGCATGGTGCTCCGCCTTTTAAGTTCTTCAAACAATATTCCTGAAGTACGTACGCGCATGTTGGACTTTATTTAGGGTAGTTTCAAACCATATTTTCACTGTCTATTTGTGCACATGTTGTTCTTTTAGACAACAGTGGTCTTAAATATATTAAACTTGGAAAACAAAATCAAATTTTTTTTATAATTAATAAGAGTAATAAAATTAAATACATAAGTACATATGTGTGTCTTTTTACCAATAGTATCATAATAATAACCCAAAAATTAAAAAAAAAAAAAAAACGATACTTACTTAGAACAAATAAGAATTTCCCATTTTTTTCGTGTAAAAATTGAAGTTCTGCCAAAGTAAGTACAAGTTGGTTAAAGTTTGCTTCACTTATTTTTATTTCATCTCAAAAATTCATAGACACTTTCATTTTTATCACACTATTTAATAATAGTGCAATATAATAGCAATGAAGTGAATCGCTACAAGGGTGATCCAAAAGAAGAACAAGGTTTTAAAAAATGCAAGATCCTTTCTTGTCATTAATGGAGTGTAGTTTGCGCGGAACTTTAGAGTTGTGCAGTTAATTGAAAACCAATTTGTCAATTAAAATTTATTGCTTAGACGTTATCTTTAAATCGAATTTTCCCTTGCCTTATTCCATATTCAGTCAGTTTTAAAATGAAACAAATTGGTAAGTGAATTCTCGTAGTATAAACTACGGTTCCACTATTTATATTTTTAACAGGTTTGCGATCCCTACGCAACAACAACATTGAAAGTGATCAAAATATACTAGGGCAGGAATACAGCGCCATCTATCAGAATTCAACACAATATTAAAAATCTTATTAAATATCTTAAGTAGTCCAATGTAAGTAGTTTTTTCAAAATATTTTGGCATTACCGATATGAGGCGTCTGTTTATAAAATTAAGAAATTTAGTCCTAATTAAACCATAAGTTCAGCCGACTTTGAAAATTGCAATGTTACTAACGCTGGTTCGATAATAGATTTACGTAAGTTGTTAATAAAAAATATATAGAAAAATTAGAACAATATTTTTTACAACAACCATTAAATCCAACGGTTTTTATAGTAAAGGCGGAAGTATTCATGTGTTCTAGTCTTTTTTTTTTAGGAGAAAGAAATAATTTTCTTTAGACTACTCTCAGGTTGAACTGCTTTAATTTTAATTAAAATTAGTAGTGATTAATAAAACTCACATATAGAAGCAAAATTGGAAATAAAATCGCTAGATTTACCTGAAAATAGCTTTAATGTCATTACTTTTCAACAATTGTAAAAGATAAAAAACAACTATTATTGTCTCGCAGCCAACTTCAGTAGCTATTAAAATAGTATTTTTAATTTGCAATTCGATTTGCTTTATACAAAATCTATGAATACTCAGAAAGCTTGAGAAAAACCTCGAACATATGTTTACTTATATATTATATCTATCATTCGATAACGCCATTATTAATTACAGTAATTCTATAGTTGCATTTGATATGTATGAGTATGACAAATAAAAAAGACGTCACATGGTTCACTGGTTTTTCTGTTATATTTCGTTAAAGAAGAAACACGTGCAAGGTAAAGTGTACAACCCAACTGCCATTCGCCATTTAGTATTTAATACAAGAAGTTTGACGTTTAAAAATGAAACATTCATGTTGCATCGTGTATATTGTTTGTTATAAATTTTTTGTTTAATAAAATTGTAGTCGTCTGACTAGAATCGAATTTTAAATTAAAAATATGTTTTATCTTTAACAAATACGCCCTTCTCCATTACGTAATGCCATTTAGAAAAGAAGCCTTATTGTGGCATTTGATAGCTATCGAAATTTCATTTAAACATGTTTTTAAGAGGCAAATTATGGCTCTTGAACATGATCGAAATTGTTAAGTACAATCGTGTCTGGATATAGTGAACAAATTTTTGCAAGGCTTGTTCATAGTATCCAGGTTGTTCTCTATATCAAGGTTGAAATCTTTGTTCAAAAACTCGTTTTATTTGCCAAAAATACATACATGTAAATGCAATAGCTGTTTAGAAACAATTTGTACAAAAAAGGAAATATATGTACATATGTATTTAAGTTTAATAAAAGAATTGTTGTTGAAGTTGTTTTCAAAATTTTATTCACTATTAGAGTTTTTCACTATTTATAGTACTCCATGCAAAAATTTTGGTGTTCGCTATATGGAGGTGTTCACTATGTCGGGTGTTTACTATATCCAGACACGACTGTACTTGTAAGAGTAAGATTTCAGTCACGTTTGAAGGCAACAATTAGCCCAATGTATTCTGATAAAAGTTATATTTTTCATTAAAATATGAACTTATATGCATCATGAGTTTTATTTTTCATATAAATCAATGAAATTATTCACAAGTAAAGAATTTCTATAGAAATAGGGAACTATAAGAAATTTTATGTAAACAAAAATTAATTGCAAAAAGATCGTACTACAGGCTCTGAATGTTTGCAAATAAAGACATCTATAAAAAAAGTGTATAAATTTTAAGTAAATAGAAAACTGGTTTAGTAATAAATATTTATTTAAAATTTTTTATTAAAGGAGTAGTTAGCAAAAATTTTTTAAAAATTTGAATTTATCGACAAAATATAAAACCAATAAAAATTAAATCTATTAATTGCTTTAAAATATGTCCTCTAGTATTTAATATTAATACAAAACATTTAAACATTTTTTCTGGAAGTCAAAAAAGTGATTATAAATTCGGTGCTAGTAGAGATTGAAAAAAAATTAGAAGCTTATCATAAAGATTGTTAAAAACAAATCTTAAATGCTCTAGTGTGATGTAGTTTACCAAGTACTGGAATTTTTTAATTTCGATTTTGAAAATTTCCAACTTTTTTATAAAAACTCCAGTTAAGAATCTATTACAAACGTATTGACATAATAAGCATCTCTTTTAAACGAGGCCTTAATGTATTTGTTGAAATTTTTAAAATGGATTTAATTAAAATTCCAAATACAAAATCTTTTTGTTTGATATCGGTGTTTATTATTGCTAGTAATACCTAGAACTAAAAGATTCTGAGCTGATTTACCAGATATTTTGTAGAACAATATTTTACCCGGCCACAATGTTAACAATTTGCAAAGTTCAGATGGAATTCAAATTAAAATAGTTGGTACCACCAAAAATAAATTTGTAGATAAATTCCAAATATACTTTGCAGCAAAATAAAACATTTAGCAACAATTAAGACTAAAACTTCTAAACAAATTTACAAGTACAATATTCGCAATGCATGCAAAATAAATTAAAATTAAATATTCACATATTTTTTTTTCAATTGATTCTTCAAGCTCGAGGTCTTTATAAATATTTGTTGATTTATTTATTATTCAATATTTCGCTACTCCTTTGTGTAGCATCTTCAGGAAAGAAATTGTGTGTTTTTACAAAATTTTATATAATTTTCTAACATAAAAATATTTTATAAACATTTCAAAAAAAAAAAAAAAAATTTTTTTTTAAAAACGTAGTATTACAAAAATTAACATAAAAATTATTATATTAAAAATGTAACATAACAAAATATTAACACAAAATATGTATTACTAAATTTAAAGCTTGTGGGAATGTTATTTTTTGTGTATTAAATGCTTATAGTTCTGAGCAACATTATCTGTGTCTGCCTTAAAGTTAATTCTTTGTGTTCCTGGAATATTTATTATCTGTAGCATTTCTAACATATATCTACGTCTGTAATTATGTTCAATGTTTAGAACTGATACATTTTCAAAGTTTGGATAGTGATTCGATTTAGAACAATGTGTTGCCAAAGCCGTTTTTTGTGAATTAATATTGTCTCTATACTTTTGGTCCGATCTATGTCCAGCTATTCTCGTCTTAAGTTTATTCTTTGTCGTACCTATGTAAACCTTATCACAACTCTCATTATCATTAGCGTTACAAGGTATTTTATATACTACATTTGACATGTCCCACTTATTTATTCTATCTTTCGTCTTACTAAATAGTCTACCTAATGTATTATATGTCCTATAAGCTATTCCATATCTCTCAGAATCAAAGATTCTAGATTTCTTCAAACGTTCCGAAATTTGCGGCACATAAGTCATAGACTTGTAAATTTTCCGTTCTGTTATGTCTGAATAACTATTTCTATTATTATTACTATTATTATTATTGTTATTATTATTATCATTATTATTATTATGATTTCTTCTAAACTGATTTAGCAAGCTTTGAACTACTTGAATAGGAAAATTGTTGTCAATTAATATCTCCTTAATTCTTTCCCTATTTTCCATATGGAAATCTTTATCACTAATTGTTAATACTCTTTTTATAAAATTGTTAGCCGTATTCATAATAATCTGTCTGCTATGTTTAGAATAATAATTAATGATTCTCCCCGATGCAGTTGGTTTCTGATACCAATCCACTACTATACTGTTACCTCTCCTAATCAATAATGTATCCAAATAAGGGAGTTTCGAACCAACTTCCACTTCCATTGTAAACTTAAGAATCAATTGAAAATTTTATAAAATAAAGGTCAAATAAGAGCAATAAGAATTCACATATTTTGTTAAATTAATTAATTTTCAAAGTGTTAGAATTGTTGGGACCACTGTAACATCTTGTGTTTATTGTTTTTATAAACTAAAACAATTCAGCCAACCAGCGTACGTTTTATGCTCACTCCATCTCTCTCTTCAACAAACAATAAAGCAACAAAATATGTTCGCAACATTTAAAGCAGATGCACCTCTTTCAAATAAAAACATTTAACAGAGAACAAGATGCAGAAGGCAAAACATTACGAACATAAGGGGTGTTGTTTCACTTTTAACAATAGCAACACACACCCACACACACACACACTCTACTATAGATAAAAATAAACACACGTTAAAAGCACACACACACACACTAACAATACAAGGACAATAAAAGAAAAATCACGACAGATGTGTGAGTACTATTGGATTGTATGCAACAATTTAAACCAGACTCCAACTAGATTTATATATTTATTCAAATGCCCTGCTATTATTTTACAGTCTTATACGATGTGATGAGTGTGTATGAGTGAATATAGAATTAAACGCTCTGGAAAAAATCTACTTAAAGAGAAACAGATTGTCGCGGCGTACCAGTTTTCGCTTAGACTTTGAAAGTGTTGCAACCATAAACGAAATTTAAACGGGCTATAAAAACGGAATATTATCCTATTGGAAGATAATAAAAAAAGGACTTGTAGGATAAAAAAAACTCTTTGAAGTGAAAAAGTGTTAAAAAAAATTTTAAATTAAAAGAAAAGAATAGAAAAATAAGAAAAACATTTTAAAGTGAATTTAAATAAAAACTTTGTTTTAAAACTATACATGAATATGATTATGGACAGCGTACAAAGGGTCTCACCCATACAGGAGTGCCAACAGGCCAAGGATTTACAAATTTCAACAACGCCACCAACACCACCCAACGATGACAGTTATCAAGGAAATACCAACAATCAGTTATCACCAAAGACATCTACTCCAACAATTGCCACTAAGAGCACTCTGAAGCGGTCATTTGATGTGGCATTTCTTATGATGCCTGACGAACGATTAAAAAACAATCAAGTGGACAAACAGAAAAATCAGTCACAAGTTTATCAGCAGCTAAACAAACAGCCGGATATTTGTGTGAAACAAGATTTGCGTCGGTATCCGCATATTACGGTGAAAACTCCCCGTGTCTATGATGATCCTACACTAATAATATCTTCACATGAATGGGAAGCCACACCATTGAGGAGTGCATTTACAAAAGTTCCCTCACGCTTGGAATCCCCAAACCAACCGGCACCTCCATTGAGTCCAGATCAACTAAGTTGTTCGTCAATGAGTCCTCCCGTCGCTACCACACCACCACGATCTGCCAGCGGTAATAGCAGTAATGACATCATATCAATAGACAGTATGCCCTCGTCACCGACTAACATGTCACCAAATATGGTTTATCAAAATTTTCGCCCAGAATATTCGCCAAATGGAGCTTTTCACTCAGTGCAGACACTACAAACACAAAGGCTAAAACATCATTTTCTATATCGCCCAAATCTTAATCAAGAACAGTGCTCAGCACCACCAACACCATCAGGTCCACCAGAGTTTCTGCCAGTCTATCCGGGATTTCCTTTTCCCCATAACGCTGGTGGTGTACCGCATCCATTTGCGGGTATATCACATCCTGAATTGCCTAGAATTGTTCAAAATCCTGCTGCTGCCGCCATTCTCTCCACACTTATACCGCCCACTTTGGCCTCAACGTTCACTCTAACCGCTCAGAATGTATGTGCCAAGTGCAATATCAGTTTTCGCATGACTAGTGACCTTGTGTATCACATGCGTTCTCATCACAAAAGTGAAGTGGCTACGGACCCCAATCGTCGTAAACGAGAAGAAAAACTTAAATGTCCCGTTTGCCAGGAGAGCTTCCGAGAACGTCATCATTTAACACGTCACATGACGGCTCATCAGGACAAGGAAAGTGATCAGACCAACAATCCCACTAACACTTCAACAAATCACAGTAATTCTCGTCATAGTAATCAACGGCCAACGGGATACACCAAATGACTAAGGAACGATTTTAATTACTTTTAAAATTAAAAAAAATCCAAGCGATTTTTTGTGTATAAATTTTTAAGTTCTCTGTTTGATTTTTTGTTTAATTATTGTTTTAACTTTAAACAATTTTGTGATACTAAATTAATGTAGATATTCGATTATATTAAATATTTATTAATGTATGTAGGCAGCTCTAAGCGGTGCAATGTTTAGATTTTAATTCAATAAAATTAACGAATTGCAATAGATAAAATTGATTATAATATAAATAAATAAAATCTTATCTAGTCACAAAGATCATTTAAAAAAAAAGGAATATTTTTCATGGGAATGTGGTTTGATCTCTTACAACATTTACCAAGACTCACTGACAAGGTATCTGAATCGAAATTTTAAAAAGTGTAACTTTAAATATGTATGTCATAAAATTATTGAAAATATCTACAGATTATGTACTTATGTATGTATGTAAGTATAGACTGCAATACCAACTTATATTTAATTATAAAACTTTTTGTATAAATAAGAAAGAAAAACTTATGATTTCCGCTGCTGGAGAAAATAAAGGCTTAAGTCAACTTAAGCTAAAATTCAGATAATAGCACGATTTCAATTTAAGATACTAAACTATTTTAGACACAATTCAAATTTTGAAGCAACTAACAATTTTTACTAAAGATACAACTTAAGTTACGACGACCAATATTTTATTATCATTTGCCCTCTATCGTATGCTAACAAATAGGCCAGAATATTGCAAAAATTTGTTGTAATGAGATTATTTAATTAATAGTTGTTACATAGCACAAAGTTGTAACTTAACTTAACTTCTCATAACTTTATAATAAAGACATTTCATAGACTCATTTAATATGATTCCAATGAATGAACAATATGCCCCGCCAAATAGGGAAAGTAATAAATATATTTTTATTTTTCCCATTAACAATGATGTCTACTTCTCAATAAACTTGTGAAATGTATGCAATTTTAGTTACGCTTTACAATGCAAATTTGTCAAGGATCATTATGTATTGTAGTTCTCTGTGAAAGTTTTTATAGAGCTACTGCCAACACAGATTGCTTTCATAGCAACCCCCAATTTTAGCATTTTTGTTATAGAATTTGTTACAGTCTGTTAACAAATTTGCTACGCCAAACTGTTAAACAATAACTAAACCACATCAAATATTCCAACTCCTGTTAATATATCATGGGAAAATTGAAAAAAAAAAAAAATCGGACAAGTTAATAAGGAGTCGCATGGTGGGAACAAGTCATTTATTAGTTTCGACAACAGGATTACTTATGTAACTGTATAATTACAGTAGACTAGCTTTTCAATTAAAATATTGTATGTTGTTGTAAACTGCAGAGTGGAAATAAAAAAGAAAAAATGAATTGTGAAAATTCAAGCCAATATCAAAAATGGAATACAAATTCATAATACGATGTTTAAATAAAAATCTTAACAGCCTTCAAAAAGAATTAATTTGCTATTAAAACCTTAAAAAACTGTTTAGTTAATATGTTCATTTTTAATTATTTAAGAAAAAACATCATAATGAATATGTATAGGGGAGTCGATTAAGCTTGGTCAGTCTGTCCGTCTGTCCGTGTGTATGTTGAAATCAACTTTTTGAAGCCCCCCGACATCGCTTGGACCCAGGTGAGGTATTTAAATTTCAGAAATACTCAGGAGTAGATTGGTATTGAAAATGAGAAACCCACGACCACCTCGATTTTTTTTCACAAAAACAACATTACAACAACAACATGCATACATACAATCGTGTATACTGGTTAGAGAAAACGTGACATCGAATCCCAGCTGAGCCAAAAATTTTTTTTTTATTTTTTTTATATTTTTTTTTAATTTTTTTTTATTTTTATTTTTTATTTAATATATTATTTATATTTTTATTATTATTTTTTTTTAATTTTATATTTATTATTTATATTGTTTATATATATTTTTTTTTATTTTGTTTTTTAATTTTTTTTATATATTTTTTTTTTAACATACATAAAATATAATTTTACAATGGGACGTTTTTATATATGTATGTTTTTATATGTATGTACGTATTTCATATGAGATAAATGGTGATACAAACTACTGTTATTGCATGACTACACGTTGTGAAGGATATATAAGATTCGGCATGGCCGAATATAGCACTCATACTTGTTTTTAATTTTTATGATTCGCGTAGATATTTTGTAGCAAAGTTGTGTTCAGCGATAAGTCTACATTTTGGCTTAACGGGATTATTGATTTAACTGGTCTGCATCAAAAATCGCCTTTGAATAAAAATATGTAAACTATAGAGATTTTGACGTGATAAATTTAAATCCGTTTTCAGTTTTTTTTACTAAGCTCACATTTTAATGGGCATGCCTAATATTGCGCCTAAAACAAGCCGGTTATACTTACACATTTAATCATAACTTAAGAATGATTAGACGGAGTTTGATGAAAATATCAGCAAATTGTTAACAATGAAATTTTCTTTAAGTCAGCTAAATAAAGTTTTATTATATTTTCAAGTGTTTAGAAGTTTTTCAGAAATAAGTAGACGGACAGACAACCGAATAATGTTTCCAATTCATAAGAATTCAGAAAATATTACTTTTATGGGATCGGAAACGAGTATTGTAGTTATTTAACATGAAATGACAAACCAATATACACTCAAAGAAAAACCATGGTTACAATATGACGACGGTCATATTATATTCGCTTTAACAATATTTGGTTGCCGAAAACAAGTAATAGTTATTTTTGTTTCATTTCATCATATATTTTGTCACTACAATCAATCATTTGTTTGAATTGTATCATTTTTTACTTTACATAAAAATTTAGACATGGTTGTTCTTTCAAAACAGTATGATTTAAAAAAATTAAGACGACAAAAATAATATTATATTTAAAAGCATAAAAAATACAAAAAATCATTAAATAAAAGATTAGACAACAGTATGATTACAAAGCAATCAATCTATAATTTTTTTAATAATAATTTATTTCAATTGTTCTTCTTCTTCTTGCTGAATAAATTTTAATTACTTGAAAAGTTTGAGATGTCAAAAAAATAAACAAAAATTTTGAAAAATTAAAGAAAATTTAGAAATAAATGAGAAAATATAAAAAAAAATATTGGTAAAAAAATTGCAATTAAATTGGTAAGTACAATCAATATGTGTATGTTACAGCAAAAGACAATAATTTGCCGTAAGATTGTCGGTTTAAATTGTAGTCATATACATATATGATTATTGAATAATGCTTAAATTGAACATAATAATGATAACTGGTAACCATTATTATTTTTAACCATAATCATACTATTCAATCATAGTATGTTGCTCTTCGATTATGGTTACCACAACCATATTTTTTCTTAGCGTGAATAGAAATAGGAAATGATCCAAAGCTTTTTTTGCGGAAAATTTATGTTTTAGACGTAGAGACTATGTGATTTCAACAGGATAGTGCCACTTGCCACACATCAAGAGACACCGTAAGATTATTATTTGTGGGAATTTTGAAATCGAAAGTGTACGGCAAAAATCCCGCAACAGTTCAAGAGCTTAAAAACTTAATTTTCGAGCCGATATCATTTACAACAGTTTATTGAAAAACGTGATTGTGAATTATGGTAAAAGATTGGGAGCCTGCAGAACCAGTAGGTGAGTCACATAATGTTTCCGTAACATTTATATAATAAACTGAAATCAAAATATCTTTAACATCTATAAATATATACATTTATACCCTTTTTATACCCTTCACACGACAATGTAAATGGGTATATATAGGTTTGTCATTCCGTGTGAAATTTCTGCAATATTGATTTCTGTAAGCTTGTGAATAGGGGAGTCGATTAAGCATAGTCCGTCTGTCTGCCAATTCATGTGTATGTTGAAATAAACTTTTTAAATCCTCCCGACATCGCTAAGACCCGTGTAAGGTATCAGAAATATTCGGGAGCAGGTTGGTATTGGAAATCAGCATAATCGGCCCATAACTACCTGAGATATAAGCAAATAAACACGATTGCCTCTGTTTTCTCGTTTATTTTTACCACAAAAATTAAAAATTTCCGGCTCTAGGATAACTTATAGACACGGTTGTTACTATTAAAAAAATTTGGTATGTCTCTGGTGATATTCATGAAAAATTTTTGACAAATTGGTCAATAATCGGCAACGTTATAGGCAAAAATTATTTAAAAAATGTATATTTTTAATATATCAAAATCTTTTCAACACCTAAATAATTTTTGAACACGCTTAAGATACTAAGTTATTAACTGTAATCTCAGAAATTATTTCTAAGAAAAACTAACAAATCGGCTTAAAACCAACTGAGATATCAGCACCAAAGCACAACTGCTTCGGTATTTTTCCTAAAATTTACAAACGAAAATAGATATCTTTCTATACAACCAAGAGATCCAATATGGGATTCAAATGAACGGGCTTGAGTATTAAAATATATTTAGCTATGAAAAGAAAAAAATACAAGATTGTGTTCTAGATTAAATGGCGATTATATGATTCAAATATAGTAGTTATGACTTTGCTCCGTTTAACCTCAAATTAGTATCAAAAAAAGCGCTCGACCAGTACAATGTGGTAAACTATAAAAAAGTGTAAAATCCAAGATGGCTTCTGAAACGAAATGGCGGAGCGAATTTTTTTAACCACAACAACATGGCCATCAAATGAAAGGGCTTGACTAGTAGAATATAATTAACTATGTAAAAATAAAAATCGAAGATGTCGTCGGAAATAATAAAGAAACTAGCGTATTGTATGAAATCTAAAGTCTAGGCTAAGCTACGATGCGGTCATTATACCTATGCATATGACGGTGAAGGGTATTATTAGATTCGGCACAACCGAATATAGGGCTCTTACTTGTTTTTATTACAATGTAAATAATATCTTACATTTACACATCCTCTTTAAATTGGCTTTTTCGAATCATAATAACCAGAAAACTATCAAGTAAACAACGGATGAATTCGATAACATTGTTATTGTAAATATTAAATTACTTTTGTACTTATAAATATGATTGTAATGGTTGTTTAAAATTTTAAAAAAAGCTTCCACAGAATTTTTATTACAAATTTAAATTTAATATTTAATTTCCAGAAAACCCTGAATCTATTTTACTTGGCTTATTTTGTTTAGCGATTGGAGAAATAGACTACATAATTGATTTAAATAATCTTTCCCTTTATCATGTTAAATAGCTTAAAAACAAACAATGCGAATCAAGGAACAATGCTATGAATTATGATGATACTGATGTTACAGAAAATTCATATGTATCACATCTTTTAATCCCAACGTTCACCACAAAAACCAGACCAAACAACCGACCCAACCAAACAATCCAATTTGGTTAAATAAACTCTCACAGAACGAATAAACGGATGAGTGAAAGACCACATTTCTCAGAACAACTGACGTGATTGTTTTCCTGATGTTGTTATACTTTTATTATTGTTCTAGTTAATGTTGTTGCTTTTGTTGTTGTGGTTGGTGTGTGTGTGTGTGTATAAGTTGGAGCAGGGTAAGTAAAACCATTTCGACCGTAACAAATTGGGCTCCCGTTAAAAAACATTTACACTCATACAGTAAACAATACGGCCTCGGGTTATTTAATATCCTGGAAAAACAAACAAACAAGGTCACCCATACCCTCAATACCAACAATTCTTTCCCACATTTAACAATAACAGAGCTATTTTAATGATACCCCCCTTAAGACACCTTGTTCAACGCCTCTTTTTTCTGCATCTCTTTGTGGTAATACTATTTACAGAATACAAAGTACACATACATACATACATTCGTACATAGCAATTGAGAAAAATGCTAATAGCGTTATAATGGCAAACAAATTGCAAAGTCATAAAGAGCAAGTGTATCACCAGTTAGTCATCCCCCTCTTTGAAATATGATTGAAAAAGCACTTAAATATTTACAGAATACAGGCTCTCTAAGAACGGCAGGCATTTTGTTTTTATGTGTGTGGCTGTGTGTGCTTTTTTTTAAGTACAAAAAAAGAAGCTAATTTTGATACTGAATGATTTCCGTTAACAAGTATGCAAATATTTTGACTCCATTTAACCATAAATACCAACATCATCATAAAACTTGACGCTTGTAGCATTGCGACTACCGTTGGCTGTTGCTTGCAGCCAAATACTTTTCAATGTAATAAAAGTAACAATGTTCTCGAATGAGTGTAAAAAGGGTACCTTTCGAAAGTTTGTATAATTTTATTAGATTCATTTTCAACATTTATATTATCGTTTCTTGTATCCGTATGCAAATACATGAATACAGTGAAACTGAAAATTAAACGTTCCATTTAAAATTGGTAGAATTGAATTATTTCTCATGCAAAATTTTTCTTTTTAGAAAATAACCAATAAAATCAAAGCATTTTTTTTTTTTTTTTTATTAAAAACTTTGTCCGAATTCTTTTTTGTTTTTTTTTTTCTTACTTTTTTGCAGTCACTGTATTTTAGTTATGTTGCATATAAGATGCTATTGTCTGTAGATATTTCCTAGTAGATGAGATTTTGTCTCTACAGGAAAAATCTTTCAAAACTTTTTGACATACGGGTTTACTATTTATTGTGTGTGATTTTAATATACATTGTTTGCTTAACGTTTTAAGTTGTTTAAGGCCATGAAGGTTGCAATTTTAATTTATATGTTTGTGCTTTGTTTTTTCTCTTTATTTTGTTAAAAGAAAAAAAACTGTCATAGTATTAGAGGGTCTTCATACAACTTTGTTAAAAATGGATTTTGTAGTATTTAAGTATTTAAATTTTAATATTAATTTTTAGCTGTACCTTTGACAGCATGTGTTATTAAGTAATTTTTGTAAAGATATCACTGCATATTTATCGTGATCATTTTTAAAATCATACTATTTAAAAAATTTAAATAGAGGAAGAGTTGGGGGGTTTAACTTTTTATTAAAATATATAAATAGTTTTGGCAGCCATAAAACAAACGATTTATATATTTAATTTAAAAGTTCAACCCCCAACCCTCCCTTCCCAAACGCTTAAGCTGGATCCGCTGGAAAAAACTGGTTTGGGGAGGGGGGAATATCATTGACCCCTAAATTAACGCTTGTTCAAAAAAAAATATATATCGGGTTTGATACGAAGTAAAATAACTATTAATTTACTTAAGGTGTGTCAATCGTTCACTTTTAAACGTAACACTAAACAAATATCGATTTTTTAAAACCCGGTTTTCGGTAACTAAAAAAACAAATCATTTTTCGTTTGCAAACTTTAAGAAAAACACCAAAGAAGTTTTATTTTGGTGTTTATATCTCAATTCTAAGCCGATTTGTTGGTTTTTTTTTAGAAATAATTTTTGAGGACACGGATCCTTACTTGGTCTCTTTGACGTGTCGAAAAATTATTAATGAACTAAAATAAATTTAATATAATATTTAAAAATTATATAAATTTGTTCAAATAATTTTTTTCTATAACTTTGCGGGTTAGTGACCGATTTGTCCAAAATTTATAACGAATATTTCTAGAGGCATATTATATCTTTAAATAGTTAAAAGCGTGCCTATTAATTATTCTAGGGCTAAAAAATTTTAATTGTTGTGGTTAAAATATGGGAAAAAACAGAGGCATTCGTGTTTGTTTGCTCATATCTAAGAATCGTATTAAGCGATTATGCTGATTTTTAATTACGATGTGCTCCCAAATGTTCCAGATATTGTGATACTACACACGGGTTTCGGTAATGGCGGGGGAATTGATATAAACTGATTTCAACATACACATGGACATAATCGAATCGACTCCCTTATTCATAAGCTTTCTGAAAATATATGCTTTGTGGGTTCGGAAATGAATATTGTAGAAATTTCACACGGAATGAGAAACCAAGGGTCTAAAAAATTAAATTTTTTTTGCAGGCAGTTGTTTTAACTAGATACTAGATTTTAAATATGTGGTAGTTAATGGGAATGATTGCAAGAGGAGATTTTTAAGACAACATAAGTCACAATTAAATAAAGAGAAAAAAAATTCTTTATTAATGTTGCAATTATCCTTAATTTATATTTAAGAACTAATTAAAAGTTGTGATTTTTAAGAAAATATAATTAAGACTAAAACTAATAAAACAAACTGGGTGCTGTCTTAAGATTGCTGTTTGTATATCTGTGTATAAATCTATTCACTTCAAATATAGCGTAAAATACTGTGCAACCAATAGTACCTTTATAGCAATAAATATTGTGGTTCTCATCGTCTTGCCAACTTAACTTTAAAATAACTGACGTTTATCCCGCTTAAACTTTGAACTTTGTCGTTTTAATTTTGTCAACGTTTTCATAACCGGATACGCATTTGTTTTAGTTCACAATTATTTTTAATTCCTTTATTTTTTTTTTTTTTTTTGTCTGCCATATTCTGTTGGTGTTGTAGAAGTTTTACCGCCATTGTTGGTTGGCTTTTTCATTACCACTCGATTAAATAGTATGTCAGTTGCTTAACTTAGTCTGTGTGTAAAAAGTTAGGTTTCGTGCAGCTACAGTGAGTTGTAAGGGAGGAACAGCAAAATGGCATAAGATACGTCGTAGTTTAAATACACTGGCTGTTAAGAAAAATATAAAAAAAAAACAAAATAAAACAGCAATAACAAAGGATTTGTTGTGCTGATCCGTGTATCACTAAATGGAAAGATTTCTTTTGGGCAACGGAATGATAAATTACCAAAACGCGAAAAATAAAAAAGAAATAAAATGTATAAAGTTATTACGGTTGTGGTCAACAATAGAACTTTGTGTGGTATTCGCTGAAGTTAGTGGTACATAGTTTAAAGAATGAATGAAAGTACATGTGCAGCTTTTTTATGCCATTATCAAAATAAGTATATATGCAACAACACAAATAAAATGGTGTTTTAAGTTACTCATTTATAGTTCATTTAATTGGGTAGACATAGCAATACACCATTTGTATTTATATTTATCCGATTTTATTTTAGGAAAACGGTTGATACCCTAAAGCAATCTAGTAGCATGAGAAGTTGCGCTCATCATCTTTATAATAATCTTGAACATATTTGTTAGATAACGCAAAAAATATCTTTTACGTAGATACGAAAACTTAAATTCTTTTAAGGTAGGGCAGTAAGATAATATCTTGGAATTAGTTGAATTCTCTTGCCTACGAGTTGTGGTTCTCGTACGTTGTCATTACTATGCGGTCCTACATAACGTTCTCCTCTCTGCCTAACACCTATCTATCTGCAAGCGTCAAGCAAGGATAAAAATTCGATTTGATTAACGCCAGCACCGGCACCGAGTGCCCTAATCTAACTGTAATCTTACCACAGGCTTCAATTTCTGAAGGCCAGCCACCCAACCGTGTGTGCACAGGGATGCAACATTCAAAGACACACAGGTAGCAATTTTTCCGAACAATAATCTTTTGATTTACGTAGAGGCTTGCTGTAAAGCAAGTTCTTACCAAGGGCCAAATAACGCGTTCGGTAGCTATAGAAATTTTACTCAAACCTGTGAGATTCTTATTAGCTTAAGCTATATCTTTAAATAATTCGATACATTTTTTAGATACTTTTCAATTAAGACAGCGACAGTTTTGTTATATGATATATTCGGCTGCGATGAGAATTATATTTATGTTCTTTTGAACGTGTTGATATGCAATAAGTTATTTTAGACACATGTGTAAGAAACAAATCTTGAAGTTATCTATAGAAGTCATTTGAATATTTTAAAACATTATAAGTCATTTATGACAATCATAATTACCGAAAATAGGATCATTTATAAATACCATCACCAGATCGCATGACATTGTTGGATGAAATGCGTGCATGCGAGAAAGAGAAGTTAGAACATTGTCTTTGTTAATGTCCTGTATTGAGGTGTATTACACTCAAGAACTTTAACGTGAACACTATGCTGACCTTGGAATATCTAAGGACAAATATTAACGGAATTGGTATTATGGATTTTTACATGTCATGGGTTTGGGTTTTCAGTGCCCCTCTTTTTCAACTTAACCTAAGCCATTTATGAGACGATTTTACTGACTACCCAGCGAAAGAAACATACAAAAAAAATAGCGAATAATAAGTTCAACAAATGATCAAGTGGTTCAATTTAGGTGAAACATGATTGATTTTAACATTAACGTGCCATTGGAGAGCATGTGCTTATATGAAAATATTAATAAAATTCGCTCAATTCAAATAAGTTCATGGAACTCATGCACAATAGATGAGAAGAAACCCATGTTTCATGAGTTAAAAATGTTTGTTTACATGAATTGTTTAAGATATTTTGCATGCATTTGCATGTTTTTGAAGCACATCATTAAAGGCTTGCTATTTTGAATTTGGAGAAGGCATTCTTCATGCCTCCTTCTGTACTTATGAGTTAGAAGCCATAAAAAATGTTATTCACATTGAACTAGTTCGAAATTTTTGTGTTAGGTATAGTCAGACTATTAAATAGTAAAAATAGTTTTAATTATTAAAGTGCAACTTTCTGAAAAAGTAATTTAAAAAATTTCACCCAATATTGTTTCATTTCGAAAACAGTGTATGCAGTTTTCATTTTGAAAACATTGTTTGCCGTTTTTCCAATTCATATTTTCACTACTATCTGCTCATAGATTTTTATATTCATTGTAACAACGAAACAAGCAAAAAAAAGAACAAATAAAAAAATTGTAGAAAATACTTTAAGCGTTTATATCGTGGGAGTCAATGTGTGTTCATTTAATGAATTCCACAAGTCCCTACTGTGGCAGTGGAGGGCTGGCAGGTATATAAATGAACATAAAATACTGTTTTCAGGGAATTTGAGTTTTTGGTAAAACATTTTCTGCTTTTGCAACTTTGAGCATAATTAATGAGAACAGTTTTTATGGCTTCATTCTTTTCCTTTTATTATTTTTGTTTTTTTTTTTTTTTTTTTTTTTTTTTTTTTTTTTGCGGAAAAAGTTTTCTGACTAATGGCTGACATAAAAGTTGTTTTACACAATTTACTCAATTAACTTTTTCAGGTAGTTAATCTTTGTTGACAACTACCGCAAAACAAAACTTTTAACTATTGTTTTTGTATTCGGAGTTTTTTATGTAAATAAAATTCACGCTTAAAATGTGGCCTTAAATTATTTTAAAGTGCAATTTTTTAAATTGATACAGAAAACTTGATGGAAAAATATTTTTCAATGCATAGACAGAAACCTTTTCATTATGAAATGCTAAAAATTGACTACATTTTTTAAAAATGTGAATTCAATTCACCACAACCCTAGTTGTATCGCACTATTGGTACTGCCGTTGTATGTGCTTGCAGTATTGTATGTATTGTAGGTTGGTAATTTCTATTCAAACATTTCAAATAAAAATACAATTTCATTTCATATGTTTTTAAAGTGGATTCACACAGGGATGGAAAATTAAAATTTTCTGCAGAATCAAAAAATAATTTTTGTAGTATTTTTTTTGTGTCCAAAGTAATGTATCTTTATCTAAAATGTTTTGTTGAATTTTTAACTTTGGTAAAAATGTTTACAAAAATCTTTTTATACCCTTCACCTGTGGTGCACAAGGGTATATATAGCTTTGTCATTCCGTTTGTAATTTCTACAATTTTCATTTACGACCCCATAAAGTATATATTTTCTGAAAGCTTATGAATAGAGGAGTCGATTAAGCCCTGACCGTCTGTCCGTCTGACCGTCTGTCCGTCTGCCCGTCTGTCCGTGTGTTGGTTGAAATCAACTTTTAGAAGCAACTATATGTTTCTCAGATCTGTTTATGGTATCAATCTCTTGGAAATATCCAGGAATGAATCGCTATTGAAATTCAGCACAATCGCCCCATAACTTTCTGAGATATGAGCAAAAAACCACGACCACCTCGTTTTTTTACACAATTACAACAACAACATACTTATATACATACATGCAAAAAACATGCCAAAAAAAAATTTCAAAAAAAAAAATATATTAAAAATAAAAAAAAATAATAAAAAAAATTACAAAAAAAAAAATTTTAAAAAAATTTAAAAAAATTTTTTAAAAATTTTTGTAAAAAAATTTTTTAAAAATTTTTGTAAAAAAATTTTTTAAAAAAATTTAAAAAAAATATAAAAAAATAATAAAATATAAATAATATCTTAAATAAAATAAGATAAAATTTTTTTGGCTCAACTGGGATTCGATGCCACATTTAGTCTAACCAGTATATACATATGTACGTATTTTATATGAGATGAATGGTGATACAAACAATTGTATCATGACTACACGTTGTGAAGGGTATATAAGATTCGGCACGGCCGAATATAGCACTGTTACTTGTTAAAAGATATTTTTTGTAGCACTGCAGCGGTAAGATTTTAATAAAATTTCTATTCCTGATTTTTATTTACCTGACGTTTAATATTATTTGACATTTAGCAATACAATCATACAACAGAAATTGTGTTCACAAGTAAATAAACTAAAACTATATTTCAATAGACGATGCAGAATACAATACGAGCATGTGAATTAAACAATTTTTTCAAAATTTAATTACACTTTAAGACTGATCATTTTAGGCACTTTTCAACGTTTACAGTTATGACACAAATTTATACATTTACACAATTTTAATATTCCTACAAATGGTATTACATATCCCTTTAATATTGCTAAATATTCATATGCAACGATGACGCACTTTTTACAAGCACACGCACACACTCACACATGAATACATATTTGGGGAGTTTATGTTTATTGTATCTACATCGTACATTGTACAGTGTATATTAATTTTATAAATGTAAAAAATATATTTTTAATTTCATTAAGTGGTCATTCATCATCGAAATGTAACAAGCTCACATATATCTACACACATACATATGTACATATGAAATGAAATATATTTTCGCACTTAAAGTCATAATTACATGGACCCTTTTTTGATTACAAAGGCAAATTCGCCCTACTTCTGCAAAAAGTTGTTAACTGGCATGAATATTAAAAAAAAGTCTCAAATAACTTTAACTGTCAAAAATATTTTATTATTGAGTCAATTTCAATACAAACGAGAATACATGTAAGTGTAACCTCTAACCTCAATATTCATCGTATATATTTTTTAATTTGCAAAAAATTCTTAACACATAAATATATGAATCTTTGTTATACAAACTATAATTCAAACTTTTTACAAATATTGGGGGGTAAGTATTTGACAGACAAGAACTTTAATAAAAAAACAGTTAAGCTTTTTAGAATATTGCCAGTTAATTGTTAGTTAATACATCTTCTGTTAAAAATTGTCTTTAAAAAACCTTAATGTAAAGATAAAATTTATAATAATACATAATAAGATTTCAACAGAGGGCAAATTAAGGCATTCGAACTTGATCGAAATTTGAAAATTTTTATTAGATTCTCTATACATAAAGCACAGCGAACTCCATCGTTCGATTAAAATTTCAATCGTGATCGAATGCCTTACTTTGGCCCCAGGGTGACAATTTTTTAGCTTAGTAGCTCTAAGCTTCGTTAATTGTGGAATCTTTGTTTTTTTGCTAATAATATTATCAATCAAACCTTCTACTTTGTCTTGATTGGCGGGGTAACCATTTATATTTGCAACTAGTTTATGAAGATGCGGGGATTTACAGGTACGCCATTTATATAAGAAGGGTTTAATTATGAAGTGATCATCGGAAAGCCTGCAGGCGGGATTTATGCAAAAATATTTGTTAAAACAAGTGGATTTTATATGAGACCTAGCCGATAGTACTGGTCTGCAAAACGCAAAAATATTTTTTCGCCTTTAAACAAAAATATGTGAACTGTAGAGATTTAAACGCGCTTAATTCAAATCCGTTATCAGTTTTTTCTCATCGAGCTCAAATTTTAACACTTGTTAATTGTTTTTAATGGTTTAAAACTTACTTTATTCCTTATACAAGGTGGCGCAAAAGAAATCCTCCTATCAGAAAATGCTACAAATTTTGCAATTGGCCCCTAATGTCAGTTCTGTTTTGACAATTGTGTAGTAAACACATGCAAAATACACGTTAATAAACAATGTTACGCTACACTGCTCCAGAACGCGGAATATTGGTGACTATTTATTTGACCAATAATCGGTCGGTGACTTTGGCACAACGTGAATTTCGTCGCAGATCTCCTAGCCGTCCAACGCCTACTGGTGAAACACTGCGACGTTTAGCCGCTCGCCTCGAAGAGACTGGCACAACACGAGATGCTGCCAGGAGTAGCCGTTCTGCAGAGAATATTGCTGCTGTAGCCGAGGATGTCATGGAAGCGCCGTCGACATCGACCAGACGACGTGCCACGCAAATGGCTATCAGTCGACGGTCTTTACAGCGAATTTTGGTACAAGATTTGAAGATGTTTCCGTACAAAGTCCAGACGGTGCATCAGCTGTTAGCTGCTGACCGCCAATCGCATCTAACATACGCTCAAGCCATCCTGAATCACCACCAAGAGGAAGATGATTTTTCATCAAAAATAATCATGAGTGATGAGGCTCATTTCCATCTTAGCGGGTACATAAATAAGCAAAATTTACGCTTCTGGGGCACTAAAAATCCGCGTGTAACCCACGAAGAGCCATTACACCCGCTCAAAGTTACTGTATGGTGTGCTGTTTTCGCTGGAGGAGTCATCGGACCTTTTTTCTTCGAAGACGTCGCGGGCCAAACGGTTACTGTGAATGGTGAGCGCTACAGAGCAATGATCAACGAGTTCTTTTTGCCGCAACTTGATGAATTGGGATTGGAAAACATGTGGTTCCAATAGGACGGTGCAACAGCACACACTGCACGTGCCACAACCGATATGCTGAAGGATGCATTTCCCGGGCGCCTAATCTCCCGTTTTGGCGATTTGAACTGGCCAGCAAGATCGCCTGATTTGACCGCTCCAGACTTCTTTTTGTGGGGCTTTTTGAAGTCGCGGGTTTATATCAACAAGCCTCAGACTCTTGCAGCTCTTAAAGACAATATCCGTCAAGAATGTGAGGACCTATCGCCGGAAGTTTTGGCCAAAGTGATGGAAAATGCCATAAAAAGGGCTCAAATGACAATCAACTGTGGCGGCGGCCATTTTCATGACATCATATTCTCGACTTGATGTAAAAAAAATTAAAAGACCAAATAAAAATACTCCACAAGAAGAATCAAAGTTTTTCATTTTTTTTTAAATTACAGCCAAAAAACATCGGAAGGTTATTTTTGCGCCACCTTGTAAAAGATATCGGTTGGCTGCTAGAAACTGATTTCAACATGAACATGAAAAAACGGAAAAACTCAAAGCTTTCAAAAATATAAACTTTATAGGGTCGCAAACAAATATTGTACAAATTTCCCTTGGAATACACCTACTTATTTAAATTATCACCATTATTTTCTTAAAACTTCTAAATACTTGAAAATATCAAAAATATTATTCAGTTTATTCGCTTTAAGGAAATTTTATTCCTAATCATTTGTTGGTATTTTGATCAAAATCGGACAAATCGTTCTCAAGTTATGATAAAATGTATCAGCCTTGTCATGCCCATTAAAAAAATCTGAGACCGATAGAAAAAACTGAAAACGGATTTGAATTAAGCTTGTCAAAATCTCTTAAACCACACAGGCGTTTTTTGTTGCAGACCGGTGTAATAAAAAATTTTGTCAATTTTGTTAAAGCCTTTGGAATTGTTTATGTGATTTCGGTGATTAAGTATATTTTTATGCGAAAAGAAAACGCAAAAATTTCTGAACCTTCAAAAGTATAAGTTCATGGTCGACTTAGGAATTGACTCTAAGCAATTTACTTTACTCTACGATGTTTACAAGATAATTTTTTGGGCGTTTCAATTGTAGTTGACGTCCAGGTAGCACCACCCATTGGGCAACTGCTCAGCAAAAGCCTACACCATATATCAAGGATATGTAATACTACACAATAATATGGAGGCGTTGTTTCTAGGCAACGACACATGGCAGCCCCATCAATCCGGGACAGACTACATTAAATGGAAAATCAACAAAACGGAAGCAAGGCGAAACAATATGCTTTGTGTAGGCCAAAAAGGAGTAAAACAAGGAAACAATTTTAGTAAATATTGCTAATATTTTTTCTATCTATGATAGTGTAGGGTACAAAAAACTTATAAATGATAAATATGCTTATACCATATATCGTCACTTAAGTCACAAAACACCCTAAAAAACGTTTCCATAAAAATTTCTGGCTTAAGTATTTTTTTTTGAGTTGTGGTCTTTTCGTTGAATTCGATCTGTTTTATTTAAAAGTTCTATACGTTTAAAAGAAAAACTTTTTAGAAGGACTTTTGTCAGATTTTTAGTGGTGATGTATTTTAATGAAACACATAGTATGCAAAAGAAGGTCGTAGCGATAAGTAAATAGTTTAAAGCGGCAGAAAGGATAGAAATTTAAACAAAAATCACTTATTCATAAACACAGAACTTGTTTAAATCATGTGCCCCTTAAATCAATATCCTTGCTAAGATTTTTAGAAAAAAAATAGTTTTTCTTGATTATATAATTTATATTATAACGCTAAGGAATCAATATTTTTATCATCACTTAGTCGTTGGGTTATCTGGCAATAGTACTTAAAATATATTTGACTGTAAACAGCCACATGTTTAAGAGACAAATATTTTAAGGAAAAAACATATCAATTACATAATAGATCATTAGTTTATATGCCAAATGGTATCTCGCTTTCAGCCAAAAAAAAAAACAAGTTATACTCCGAAATATCCCAAAGTACCAACCAGCTTCTTAAAAAACGCTTGGAGTGACGAATATAAATTTATCACACAGAATTTGGCACAACAAAAAAAAAAACACTCTTCACAGTGTTAAAATAGTGAAACAATAGCAAATGCTTTTCTATTTATTACATTTATTTTCCAGCATAAATATAAATCGCTCTAGATTCAACACTTGTATGTATGTATGTATGTGGTGCACAATAATTGTAAACTTTTCCTTTATCTGAAATTATTTGTCACACATTCATTTAAATATTGTATTATTTATAAAACACTTTGACATTAAATATGTGTAGAAACATTTGTATCATAAAAACAATTTTTAAAGCGCAAAATTTATATCTTTTGATAATTTTATATGTTCGTATGTATTATTTTATCAATTTCAGTCTTGTTGTTTTTCTTTTTTTGTTTTGACTTATTTTATATGTTTGTGTGTCTTTTTTTTCGATTTTTTCGCAAACTTTTCGCATATGCAGTGTATATAGTTTACATATGTGAATGCCAAGAAATCATCCATACGGCATGCCACATATCACACATGTTGTTATGAAAACACACGTATGTTGCCTGCAGGCGATAGTATCTGCCAACGAACAATGCCAGCCAGTTTATGAATTTCACAAATTCTTATACATAAGTGCAAACATTGCATACACATATAAATGTATATGTATATCATACACATGTATGTACATATTTATGTACTAAATATCTTCAACATACATACATGTACATACATATAAACAAAATAAAACATTTACATATGTATTTTTGCTATAGATGTAGAAACTGGTAACAAAAGAAACACTAGCTCCTTTACAATTATTATAGATTTTCACTCGAATGTCTTGTGTATGTGTGTGTGTGTGTGTGTGTATCTGGGCCCCCTTCCTTTGCTAAGGGCTTTTGATTTGCCAACAAATAACTTATTGATTAAATGTTAATGATTTTATATTCCTCCATTTTTAAAATCTTATTGGAGCACAAAACTTTGAGCTCCACCTTTTCTACACTCATCAATTCAATGTGAGATAGTGAAAGAATGGGAACACAACGCATGCGCTTGCTTTATATTCATTATATTCTCTAGAAATGTGTTGCTCTTTTGTGAGCATAAATGAAAAAAAAACAAACAATTATTTAGACTGAATTCTACATCATTTGTATGTATTGTGGGATTATGTATGTCTGTGCGGAGTTAATAAATTCAATATTTTTTCTTGTAGGATTTCGATAAAATACTTCTCGATGTGGGCACTGTGATGATAAACTGTTTGTTTTTTTTATTTTTTGCATTTCATTCAAGTGTTATACGGGTCAAAGATGTTAATGTTGAACCATCAATTATTTTACGCAGGCGAATGAAAAAAATCAAAGGAAAATTTATCAAATATTGAATTATATTTTAGTTCTAGTGAAATTATTAAATTCTATGAAAACAGTTCTGTTCCAAACTCATTGAATTTAGAAGTATTTAAGTATACAAAGTAAAGCGCGGATCCAGGGGGAGAAGAAAAATATATTTCCCCCTTAACCCAAATTTTTCTTTTGTTAAGTAACAGTTTAAGCTGTTATTACACATGCAATTCATATATTTAAAAAAAAACTTTCTTCCAAAACTCGTAAACTGGTTCCGCGCTAATGCAAAGTTATTTAAGGTTATGATTAAAAGTATCTTTTTTTTTTGTTTTGACTACCAAAAAATAACAAGTTCTAAGGTCTCATGTTACTTTGTTAAGTTTAGTTAAAAAATCCTTTATTTTTTTTTATTATTTATTATATGAGAAGTGGGCAATAAAGTAGGCGTGTCAAAGTAGTATCTGATAATGAATAGAACTTAAATATTTTAATATAGAGTCGTTTGTTCTACCAAAATTTTTGTCTATAGAAAAATTATGTGAAATTAAATGGGAGGTATGCGTAAAAGTAGGCGTGTTATGTTAATTTTTCGTTATTTCAAACCATAAAAAAAAATTACTAAATTTTATATAATTTTTTTTAAAATAGTTTTGTCAGTTTTTATTACGTTTTAAATTTAAAACATACCGAAAAAGACACTGTGCGATATCAATTTTTGTACATTTTGATCTATAATTCATTTCGTAATGTATAGATTTGAGAAATTTTCAGAGAAGCATACTTTTTACTCAAGAAATATACTTGCGATATTTCATCACTCTACACGCAAAGAAAAAATATGGTTGTGGTAACCATAATCGAAGAGCAACATACTATGATTGAATTAAATGATTATCGTTAAAACATATAATGGTTAACAGTTATCATTATTATGTTTAATTAAAGTATCATTCAATAATCATATAAATGACTACAATTGAAATCATCAATCTTTGCTTTTTTACGGTAAATTATTGTCTTTTGCTGTGACATACACATATTGATTGTACTTACCAATTTAATTGCAATTTGTTTACCAATATTTTTTACACTTTCTCGTTTATTTTTAAATTTTCTTCAATATTTAAAAATTTTTGTTCCTTTTTTTGACATTTCAAACTTTTAAAATAATAAAAATTTATTCAGCAAGAAGAAGAACAATTGAAATCAAATTATTATTAAAACAAATCATAGCTTGATTATTTTGTAATCATACTGTTGTTTCACTTATTATTCAATGATTATTTTTAATTTTTAATGATTATGAATATAATGTTATTTTTGTCAAATTGATTTTTTTAAATCATACTATTTTTAAATGATAACCATTTTGAAATTTTTACGAAAAGTAATCATTAAATGATACAATTCAAACAAATGCTTGATTATCGTGACAAAATATATGATGAAATGAAACAAAAATAACTATTACTTGTTTTCGACAACCAAATATTGTTTTAGAAAAAATAATATGACCGTCGTGATCATGTCGTAACCATGGTTTTTCTTTGCGTGTACGTCAATGCGATTAGGACAATCGCTTTTTGTTCGATATAAGAAAGACTTTTTTTAACATACTCTTGCATTACACGCTATAAATCTCTTCCTTATATATCGATTGAGTCCATTTTCCTTATGTATTAGAAATATTCTGGCAAATTTGATACCCCTAACTTTTTTGGTTCTAGTTCTATCGTGCTTTCAACAGACGGACAGACGGACATATCTAGATCGTCGCCTTAATAGAAATTTTTTTATTCGAATTAAGGAAAGGATTTGAAAAAGGGACGTAACTACTTCAATAAAAATAAGTAAGAGTGCTAAGTTCGGCCGTGACGAATCTGAAAATACCCTTCACTATCATGTTCATATGTAGGTATAATCCCACATCGTAGCTTAACCTATATTTCATGTTATACGCCATTTTCCTTATTATTTCTGACGCCAGCCTTGATTTTGAATTTTGTATTTTGTATTCTACTAGTCAAGCCCTTTAATTTGGATTTTAATTTTTTTAATAATTTTCTGTATTCTACTGGTCCAGTCCTTTCATTTGATACCAATATTGAGGGGGTTTCAGAAGTTAGATTTTGAAATACCAGATTTGATCTATATATAAATTTGTTGTTCCCCATTTTTTAGTGGAGGCTAACATGAATTTTAATTTTTTATAGTGATAATATTGCTCTAATCAAGTCCTTTCAGATGATACCAATATTGACTCTCTCGATTGTCTAGAAGCTGAAAGAAATTGATTTTCGTTTGTAAATTTTTGGAAAATATGTATTTTTCAAAAAAAATTTTTTTACTATAACTTTACCGATTAGACCCCGCTTTATCCAAAATTCTTCACGATTATCTCTAGAGGTATGATTATATCTACAAATAGTAGCAAAGGTACCTAGAAATTATTCTGTGGCTAAAAAATTTTAATTTTGGTGCTAAAAATATGGGAAAAAACAGAGGCAGTCATGTTTATTTGCTCTTATCTCAGAAAGTTATGGGGCAATTCTGCTGAATTTCAATAGCGATTCATGCACAGATCTGAGGAACATATGGTTACTTCTAAAAGTTGATTTTAACCAACACACGGACAGACGGGCAGACAGTCAGGGCTTAATCTACTCCTCTATTCATAAGCTTTCAGAAAACTGTAGAAATTACAAACGGAATGACAAAGCTCTATAGACACTTGTGCACCACAGGTGAAGGGTATAAAAATAATAAAAACTAAGTGTATGCTTGTATATTCTGAGTTATTTCTGAAACTACTAATCTGATTTTTTTAATTTTCTCCAAGACTTTTGTCAACGTATTTTAAGTAATTGTTTTTCTTCGATAATTTTTTAAGTTAATGTTGGTAAATATATTTTTTTGCTTACATTAATAAAATTGAATTTGAAACAAAAATGCATCATTAGTTTTTTATTTAACGTTTTTAGACTTCTAAAATGTCAAAAATTGTGGTCGTTCGTAGACTTTTGTCGGTCACTGTATATGTGAAACTATTCTCTTTAATTTTTTTTAAACCCACTTCGGTGACAATTTCGTTATTAGAGATGAAAATTAATAGCAACACAGTAGCGGGCTTGGCAACCCCGAATAAAAAAACATTTAATGTCATTTCTGAAAAACTATAATCACTATTTAGATCAAACTTTCTGCTAGACAGACTTTCTGCTAGATAGACTAAATAGAACCAAAAATTGTAAATTTCATATTGTATCATCTAGATAGCATCGGCTAAAATAAAATCATAATTTCTGTAATATTTTCCATGAATTTTTTAGACGCCATACCTTCTTAAGGCTTGACCGAGTATGGGAGATACCAACTCCTAGACATTTTTAAATGTAATTCATCATGTAAAGTTATTTGTATCAGCTTGTTTGCACATGTTACTAGTATTTGATATGACTACCGTATCATACCCATGAATGGTCTGTTGAGTTTTTTGTTTGTTTGCGTTTTATGTGACAGATTTAATTTCATGGACAAGGTTTATGTGTGTGTGTGTGTGTGTGTGTGTGAATAAGAACATTGGATGAATAGACCGGTGAAAAATATAATCTGTTGAAATCCTCAAATTTAATTTTCCACTTCTCTGAATGCGTGATTTAACAAAACATTCTACAAATAGCAAGTGTCATGATTTCCAAGCATTTTTTTTTTTCAAATAAAAAACTCGTGATAAGGATAATGTGCACTTTTTTTTATAAAATTCGTCTAAAAAAAAAAGAAAATATTGAAAACTGGTTAACCTCGTTAACTGATTATGATATTTCATTTTGCAAATCTTGCCAGAGAATCGCTTCTATTTAATTGTGATTCATAACGGATACAACTGTAATTGTTTTATTGTGATAAAGGATATGATGGGGGTTGGAAGGATGCTTCATATAAACTATTTGTGCAATATCGCTGGCGGTGTTTATATATCTGTGGGTTTTGTTTGTTGTCTGCATGTGTATGTATATGTGATGATAGTGATAGTAACATAAGCTCATTATGAAATTATATCTGTGTCTTGTGGCCACTGCAGGTGGTCGATCACAGCATATGACCATTGAGTATGACAATAACAATAAAAAAAATTAAAATAAAATGAAATGGAATTTATGTACAACTTGTTATTAGTATTTAATAAATTATTTTCCTCTAACTTATAATCAGCTTTAGTTTCTATATATAAACACTAGAGTATCACTAAAACAATTTGTGTGGCATAAGTGCGAGTGAGTGTAGGTAAGTGTGTATCTATGTATTTGATTCTCCTTCATGCATGCATATGTACAAGTATTTCTAATAGCAAACTGAGCAAAGTATTTAAGAACATTTTGGTGCAAATAAAAATAAAATATGAATGCTAGCACGTGCTACCCATTAATTTATTTGCCAACTAAAGTCATCAACTTTGTAGTCGTAGTCGTACTTTAAGTAGAACAGTGTTATTTGCGTTATCTCGGTAACTGCGGAGGACCGCACGTGTCGTGACAATTGTAGCATTAGTCACTTTGCATTCAAATCACTGATTTCTTGTTTCATATTTTTTTTTATTTTTTATTATTTAAAACCCAGTTGAACTTTCATTTACTTAAGTTTATTGTGCGGAATTGTTTATTTCATTGTTTTCTTTTAAGTTTTTTTATTTTATTAATATTTTTTATTGTTGTCTTGCTAATCACCGTCAAGGAACAAATTAATGTTGTTAAGGAAATCCGTTGTGGTTCATGTACATTCACACACACACACACACATACATAAATATAACTCAATTTAGAAATGCTTGCTTGTGTCTATCGAGAAGATAGATAGAGCCGAAGCAGAAAAATAAAATAAAACAATAAATGTTTTTCCTTTCCTTGTGCGGTGTGACAATATAAAGATTGTCTGATTGTTCCTTTGGGGAAACGCGGTTTGTCATTTAATAATTCAACAAATTCATTTTTATCTTTTAATCGACCTGTGTTTTGAAGTCATTTAGTGTTTTATACGAATCGAAACAATAGTGAAAACAATAAAGGAATAAAAGTCATTTATTTAAATTTAAACAATTTACCATATGATAAGGATAAAGAAGATTGCTTCTTTTTATATCTTTTTCATTTTTTCTATTATTCTTTATTTCATTTCTTGCTTAAATTAAAATAATTGGAGAACAGATTGATAAGTGTTAAATTAGGTACGGAGCTTGAGACAGTTATGCAACGTAGTTTAATATTTATTGAACATAAATAATTCAAAAAGAGTTGCGAACGGCTCGACCGATTTGGTTCGATCGTATCGCTAGTATGATATTATGTTTAATAATGTTGGTTAAATTCAATTAAAATCAAAAACATTTAATGTATTCACAAAAAGACTTAAGTGTGGTATTGTTATAATGTCATAATTTCCCAACAATTTTGAAATAAATGAAAAGTACCGTCTTGTAACCATTTTTAAACTTTTAAAATTTTTTAAATAAATTATGGCAATACGACACTTAGAACACCTTGTGAATACACCGAACGTGTTTACCAATTGTATTATATATTTTCTATATACTCGTAAATAGATCATATACTCCCTGGAATTTTATTTATCTTCTAACTTGAAAATCGCTTATCCCATCTAAATGTGTTTAAATTATCGTTCTACCAAATTAAATATCTCAAATTTGATAAATCTTATAATATTTAAGTAATTTAAGATGGAAAGTAATATGGTGGTGAAAGTTAAAATAATATTCAAAGCTACTAACATTTGGGTTAAACCCGACCATATTGAACGCTGCACCCCAATATATACATTTTTAAATTTATTAAAAATACAAGTAAGACAAAAAGCAGATTCCTAAAATTAAATTATTTGTTTTTAAAATACCTTGATTTTGAGAAATCGAAGCTCTTTTAAATGCACATTCTGCCTTAAAATGAAAGTAAATGAGAAACCAGTGGTAGAAAATTTATATATTAAAAAAGTCGAAAAGTTGTACTGTGAACTTATTGGCTTTTAACGATCCAGTAACAATAGATTTTAAATTTGAATCACGTCTATATGAAACAGTGGAAGTGAATAATTTAATGAAAAGTTGTACAAAAAAAGCAGATTTATAGGAAAGAAAATTTTAAACACTCTATGCATAAGCCTTTCATTTACATAATATAATAGGCTTTGAAAGGCGCTCATTTTGTGCTAGAAAAGTAATGCTTCAAAGCAGGAACTCGCTCTACAAATGTAATGCCTTTCGTAAGCTAGTTTGTAAGTATATCTTTTATATTTCTCTCTTACAAACATGCTTCGCCCTATGTACGAACGCGAGCTTGCATTGCATTTTAAAAATATTGTTCAAAAATGAGGACGTGTTGTTCTACCGTGTAACGTTCCATTTTTTACTAACCCCAAACTGTCAGCAGTCGAATTATTATTTTTTTAATGTTGCCAACAATTTACTGCACATATGGCGACAAATTAAAATCTTGGGCTTATAATAGGGCACTCTTTATGTTTTTTAATAAAAAAATGCAAATACAGGATGGGTCAAAATCACCATTTTTTTTTTTTTCAGATTCTGAATATACAAAATCGAAATTTGCTTAAGAAGGGCAAATAATGTCATCTTATTGACCCCCGTTTACAGCTTCGCAATAAGGGGCGCATTTGAAAGAATTTCCATAACATCTTTCAAGGTTTGTGGCTGTAGAGCTTAAATTTCTACAACAATGTTGGCCTTAAGTTTGAGGACTGTCTGGGGTTTTTTAACATTAACCCGCTCCTTCAAACAACCCCACAGCAAACAGTCGAGTAATGACAAATCTGGAGAAGGCGCTGGCCAATTAATTTCGGAATTTCTAGAAATCATTCCGTATTCAAAATGTTTGCGTTTAAAGTGTCATTGTGTTTCAAGTAGTGTGGGCAGTGGCTCTATCCTGTTGAAGCTAACCCTCAGGGTGTACAAATATTTTTATCATAATCCGATACTGTTCTCCAGTTATGAAAACATGGTGGTGATCAGGGAAATATTTGCAGAAGGTGGGCTAAAAGTCACCAAAATCTGGCCAACTGTTGAAATTTAACTGCAAACTTAAGACGTTTCCTATGATCTGCTGATTTTAATTATTGACATACATTTCAAGCTGATAGATAACCAAAAACAGATTAATTTAAGACAACATAGATATTTATGTCATTTATGTTATTTATTATGAATTTCAATTATAGGTTTGTGTGAATTTTATTAGATTTACGCCATACATTTTATAAGATTAATAAGTCTTTGAATATGCATAAATTGTTTTCTTTGTGCACTCCTTGCATCCGACTGCGCCAAATGAAAATAAATTTATCGAAGCACTGGAATGCAGTGAAATAGGTAACAATTTAAGTGGTTTGCCAGTACAAAATTACATCGTCTTGTTGTTGGCAAACTACCTTATAAGCAGCAAGTTAGTAAGTATCAAACTGCAAATTATTATTTTCTAAACGTTTATTAAAACAGCCATACAGACAGACATACACACATACATAAATACAAATAAAGAAAATAAACCTTTAGGCAATATGTAATGTTCATGTATATGTGTACATTACATACGAGCACATATGAAGACATTAATATCCCTTGTGACTGAAATCAATGTCTTACTAACTGACTGACTGCCCCATCAATAATGCTTTTTTTTCTGTTATGTTTCTACTTTATTTGCCTTTTGTCTTGCAACTACATACTCGTATTTATTATTATCGAATTTTACTTATTGCTTTTTTTTTTATTAAATTTTCACATTCAACATAATGTCAATGAGATATCGAAAAACCATTTATAATCCCCTAAGAAATAACAAAATGCTTACGTTTACGTTGTACATAATACTTAAAATGGATGCGAGTTTAGAAAGTGTTGATTTGATTATGCCACCTTTAATGTAAAACTCAATTATCTGTGTTTCTGGACAATATTTTTAATACCTTTTGTAACGCGTTTTAATGTTGCCCTTGTAAATTTGATTACGTAATACAATTTGATATTTTACCTTATTTATATTAATAATTTTTTGAACGTATGAGTTTATGTTACTTTAAAAGTTAAACTCCGTAAAAGAACGAAATAAAAAAGAAATTCAAATACTTTTAAGTTTAAATACACACACATGTGAAAATATTTTTTTTTTTATAAAAAATAAAACAAATTTTTCCCTATGGCACCAAATGCTCTCTTTTAAGCACAAGTACATACATACACATGTACACAGTCTTACTTAAATTCAAATATGTTTGTTTTTATGTATGCATGTGGCTGTGTGTGTGTGTGTGTTGATATATATTTTTAAGCAGATTTGTGTCATAAAATTAATTGGATCCTACAAACATTGATAATTTAAGAAAGAATACAGACTCAAGAGCAGAAAAAAAAACGTTCCCCAACAATGTACTTTCTTTTTTCCAAAGGGAAAACAGATTGTACTCAACATTTGACAATAAACCTTCTCTTTATTTTACAACAATTTCACATGCAGGAACACATGCTGTTTTTATGAAACAAATTTGTGCGCCAAAAAATGTACGTAAATACTTTTACACACATTTTTTTTTATTATAATAATAGAATTAAATTTCTTATCACAAAAGACACAGACACATACTTGTCATTTAACATAATGTTTGAGCAGAGCGTTAAAGGGAAATTTAAGCTTATGGACAAGACAAGTATATCCGTAATTGTATTCATATTAATTTAAACATTTCCAAAAAGGTTCTCATATTCTTAAAAAAAAGACTTGACTCCAGCCTTTTTTTTCAAGAAATAAGCTTTAAAAATACTATTTCTAAACAAATTTATAAACATTTTGAAAAACTTTTATCTTGTCATATATTTTTTTTTAATTTTAATTTTTTAGAGGCAAATGTTAAATTTTCGAGGCAATTATCTTTTTTTATTTATTTGCAATTCTCTAATGATAATAAGCACTATTTTAACCACCATTGGCGTAACTACAAATTTTTTTCTGAAGGTGTCGAAAGTTTAAAAAATTTGTTTCTTGAAAAATCTTGAACTTAAATCATATACATATAGAAAATATATTAATAATTTATTTTTGAAGACATTTGTTTTTACCAGTTTTAGGGGGAATTGCGCCCCTAGAATGGTGTGCTTACGGCCTTGTTTTTAACTTTAAGTATATTTTATTGTTATGTAATATCATTACTATAAGAATTAAATTAACCTAAAAATGTCGCATTTAACATAAAGCTTTTTATTTAAACCAGTTATAGAATGTTTTGGAACACAAAATTAACTTTCTTAGCTTAAATATTAAAAAATGCTCTTTATATTTTTAACAAATGAAAAGTATTGTATGTTTTATTAAACCTTTTTTCATTTTTAAAATATTACAACTGACAACACTAGACTCCTGTGCATTCAACATTTGAGAAAATTTATTTGTCGAATTAAATTTATTGGTTTATGTCTTTACTAGTGTGTCCATATATTTATAATAAAAAACTTAAGTATGGCAACATGGCTCTGCTGCAGCAAAGACATCTACAGTTAATGAAATTTTCTTCTCCACTATAATTCACCACGGTAGACTTTCAATTTCGTAATATCGTATCACTCTAAAGGAGAGTTGATAAAAACAACGTTATCGAAAAGGGTAAGAAAATAAGTAAGAGGGGTGTTTTTTAAGTACCCAGCCAGCAAAATAGTACGACAATGTCTGAATCAGACCAGTCTGATAAATATCTGATTGTTTTTATGAACATTTTATACAGATTTCTGTTAGACATGTCTGGGAAATTTGATGTACGACATGTCAGATAGATTTCTGACTGATTTCGTACGGATATTCCGAAGATTTGATTAATTTTTGTTTACTGACATGTCTGCTACATTTCTGACTAAATTCATGGAGTTATGCCGAAGTATTTTTTATTCCCTTTTGTTTTTGTTATTAGTGAAAATTTCGTTATACCTTTTACATAAAGTTTTTAGTATATATATGTATTTAGTTTTCTTACAATCGTGTCTAAGTGACAAACAAAAGTGAAATTAAAATCAATATAAGTTACTAAATTCACTTAAATAAAACAATTAATTTAGTAAATGATTCCAGGAATAAATAATAGTAAATAAAGAACAATTAAATAAATAATAGAATAATTAACCATTAAATAAATTTTAAGAAAAAGTAAACAGTTAAAAGAATTCCTTAAAGAATTAATATATCAATCTATATATATAAAAGTGAAACTCTGTGTGTGTGTGTGTGTTAGCTATAGACTCCGAAACTGTAAAACCGATTGGACTCAAACTTTGGCAAGTTGTTGTACACATTCTAGGAAGTGTTTATGGATGACAAAAAGTGGGCGGGGCCACGCCCATAAAAAATTAGTTATCAGTTTTAGCTACTTGCACTTGACTGATTTTCCTGAAACTTTGTACACATATAGAGCTGTCATGACTATATAATTTCGCGATTAGAAAAGTGGGAAGGGCCACGCCCATAAAAAAAGTTCTAATATTGAGGTACTTGCAATGATCTGATTTTTCTGAAACTTTGCGCACATATTGAGTTGTCATGACTATATAATTTCACGATTAGAAAAGTGGGTAGTGCCACGCCCATAATTTTTTTTTATCATTTTCAGCTACTTGAACTTCACCGATTATTCTGAAACTTTGCACACACATATTGAGCTCTCATGATTATAAAATTTCGTGATTAGAAAAGTGGGCGGGGTTACGCCCATAAAAAAAAAGTTATCCTTTTTAGCTACTTGCACTTGACCGATTGTTCTGAAACTTTGCACACATATTGAACTCTCATTATTATACAGTTTCGTGATTACAAAAGTGGGCAGTGTCACGCCAATAAAAAAAAATTATAATTTTTAGCTTGTTGCACTTGACATTCAATGAAAATTCAGAATGCATTTTTATTCATTAACAGAATAACAGATATAACAGATATAAAACAGATGTCGGACAATTTTGCTGGCTGGGTAAGGAATTCCAATGGATATAGCTCTGTCTACCAGTGAGGCAAAACATGGCACAATAGGGTAATTTGTGGCACTTTGAATGTTTACTTAACCTGTGAAACTTTCTAATCTATTTTGGCCCTTTTCGATCAAAATTCAATAAGCTATTTAATAGCGCTTAGAATGAACGTTTTTTTTAATAAAAATCTAATAATTAAATGTATTTCCAAAAAAATTTCGGCCCTATCAAAAGGTATTGCGGACCTTTTAAAAAGCCAATTTGGCCCGAATAATATGTGTTAGATTTTGCATATACATTTTTATTTTCAAAACTCGGGCTCTGTTCGCCAAACCTGCATATAAAACAATTCGTGAAGTTTACTGTGCGCATAATCGCCAATCTGAGAACATAATAGGCAATACTATGGTAAGAAGGTTCATGATCGCATTAACTCTTTTGGATATTATGCATCCAAATCGAACCTGTAGCGTGCGAACAAGAGAGCCACTGCCCCTGTTAACACAAATGTGACCAAGCATTCAAATTTATCAGCAACTCAATCTAGTGATTCGTAATTTTTGAAGGGAAATGATTCCAACAAAATGGCGTTACATATTATACAGTAGTAAACCAACACTTTGTTAAGTGAAACGTTTGGTAACTGAATTATCTCATGAAGTAGAACTGTAAATTGGCCATGTTTGGATTACTCTTTGTCTCTGATCTATGCCAGCAAATCAGCAACGATTGCTCATTTAGAAACCAATATTCGACGCACTATATAAGACCGAGTATGCTATAACAAGAGGCATAAAATTGGATCGGCACCATGACATTCATAAGGCCTAGTCGGGAAAGCCATAGGCCTAAATTTATTTTTTTATATCAAATGCCATGATATTTTTTAGTAAATAAGCCAATTTTTTCGGTAATTCCATTGAATTAGTTAGTGTTTTGTTTAAAAAAAATTCTATACGTCTGAAATAAACACTCTATATTATTTCTTTAAAAGAAATTTGACTTCTTTTACTTTTGATAAAGAATTAATCTTTATTTTCTCATAGCTTGAAGTTTTTTCAATAGAATTGTTTAATTCACAACCTCCTTGTTATTTTGTATTGACATTTTGGTTTTATTAGTTTGAATTATTTTATTGTCTGTTGATAATTATTAATAAAAATATTGTAATAAAATATTTCAATACTACTTTTTCGGTGCCAAGATGAAAACTATTTTATTTTTAACTCAAAGGTTTTATTGTCTTTCTTTTCGAACTCTACTAAAAAAAATTACTAAAAGTTGTTATTAAATTTGTTGGTAGCTCTGTAAAAGTAAATTTTTTTCCCATTACTGATTTTTTTTTTATCCTTGACTTTTAATGTCATTTGACGATACAGCAGAATTTGTGTTCACAAGTAAATAAACTAAAATTATATTTGAACAGACGTTATAAAACACAAATGGCTTTATAAATTGTACAGATGGTATTTTTTCTTTTTGTAATCCCTACAAGTACCTTAAAACCTTAAATCTTTAAACAAGAAAGTTTACTTCCGAAAACATGTCGAAAATACGAGTTCAATAGAAAACTTGACGAGCATTAAGTTTTCCAACTTGTCAGACGTAAAGATTTTTATACGCAACTTGTTCTCATAAAATGTTTAATAGACAACTTGTCGAACATTTAGTTTTCTTTAGCAAATTGTTTGAACATAAAGTTTTTTTTTAGTAAACTTGTCGATCAAAACGATATCCAAAACGATTTTTTTGAACATAAATTTTGTATAGAAAACTTGTCGAAAATGAAATTTCCGTAAAAAAACTTGTCAAACATAAAGTTTTGTATATAAAACTGGAGTCTAATGATATCGCTTATAAACCTAATGTCAAAGTTATAGAGCCTTAGGTTTAAATCCATAAGAAAATTAAATGTATTTAAAATCTATTTGAAAAAAAAAATTATGAAAAATAAACTTTCAAACTTATTTTAAATCTTATGAATATGGGGTTAGTACATAAATAAGCAGTTTAATTCAAGATGACAGTACTGTCATTTACAGTTAGTAACACTTTTAATACTACATTTTTTAACAAGGATTACTATTCAAATGAAACATGTTGAATAATTTAAAACTGTGTAAGTATTAGCAATAATATTCAATCTCAATGATAGGGAAAACTTCCTAGTAGTTACATCTGCTGCACCCCTAAATATAGGGGAAAACAGACACTAGAAGATTGGAAAAAGGTAGTAAATTGCACATCGTATTGCGGGGATTTATTTAAACTAAAAGCTTTATCTCCGTCTAATTTCACACTGCCCTGCACTGACAATGCCCCCTAAAAGGGATACAAAGCTTTTTCTTTGCTTTTAACTTAAAATAAATTAAAATAAACAATAAAAAAAAATCAAATAATAATTACGAGCAACATTGTCAGAAGCACTAAAAATTTTCATTTCTTTCATGCACATTTCCTTCAACACTCAGACTTTGGTTTGAATTTTCATAATCTGTTAACCATTGGGCAAATCGCTTTGCTAAATATTCATGCAAGCAATTCATTTTAAAATAACAATAAATAAAAAAAAATAACTATGGGAAACCTTGAGAGCGGACCAAGTATGCAATTTAACACATACATTTACTAGTTTATTGGTGCACATTTTTAATTTCTTTTCGCGATTGCACTGGATTTTTATTTTGTGTGATTTGGCCAAATAAAAAAAGAAAGATGTATGAGACAGACAAACATTAAAACTTTGTATCAAATAAAAAAAAAAAATGTTTATAAAAATCTCATGTGAATCGTCGCACAACGAGCCTTATTATTATTACTTTACTTGGTCAACAATTTCTTGTATTCCCTTCTTTGCTTTTTCATGAAAGGCAACAACAACAACAACAACAAAAACTAAATAAAATTAAGTGAATCAAAAACAACAACAAAATAATAACAATAATAATAATAAAAGAAAGCAACAAATAAATAAATCCGAAAAGCAGAAAAAAAATGGGGTGAAAAAAGTAAATTGTAAAATTCCTTGTGCTTTGACGTTGTACCAAAAAGTCTCTCACACCTAATAAACGTTAAAGTTGGCGGCATCGATTGCTATTTTATATTGGAGCAATTTTATTGGGCATTTATGCGACATGTCATTGATCTTATCGCTGTAATCTTGACGCCACACAGCCGAGCTGTTTGTGGGAAGCCTGCCACTGAATCTGTCGCATTCATCGTATTCATACGCCACGAATACATTTTGTACCTACTACCTCCACATCCATCCATACGTACATATGTATGTATGTACATACTCGTACGAACATACATATAAGCATACATTATTGTATTGTCCAAAACATTCATACACTATAACATCCATTTATCTTTCTTTAGGTGTACAAGAATATGTTATGGCTTAAAAACATACTTACATACATACATACATACATACACACCTAAATATTTTTTGTTAATATAATATTATTTTATTCCTGACTGCTTGACTGCCTGCTTCCCAAACTAGCCTGTGTGCCTGCCTGGGTCGCTAGCTGGCTAGCTGACTGGTTGGCTGGTTAGTTGGTTGCATGCGAGTGGCTTGTACATGTGAGATGAGCAGCATTTAAACCATGATAAAGTAGGAGCGAAATTTTTATGTTTTTGAATTTTCGCACATTTTTTCGGTTGCTGGTTGTTGGGAGCATTTGACTGTGGTGCGGATGGTTCTTCAGCAGTGTTTGTATGAATGTAGTAGGTACGTTCCCGAACATACATATTTGCATTTTGGTCTTTTGTGGTGTCTGGTTGAAGGTAGTTAATGTTTAGTTTAACCTTTTTTTTAAATGTATTATTTCATTTTATTTTTTGCATTATTTTATTTAAGTTTTTGCTTTTTTGAATTGTTCAAGTTAAATTCACATATTTTAATAAAAGCATGCAGCAGTGTGGCGGCTGAAAAAGTAGCAGCTACACACATCGGCACTGTTGGCACTTAATAGCGGGAACAGCAACAGCAGCAGCTTTATTCACCCTGCGCGCACCTGCAAGGAACAATGTCAGCAGATTGAATGTGTGTTATGTGTACAGTCATTATTTATTGGTGTCAATAAATTGCGGTCCAATTGGAAGTAGTGTCCTTTTTGTATACAAAAAATAACAAAAGCCCAAATAACCCTACATAGGCACATACATACATATACTTACTTAGTAAGTATTGTAGATTTGAATTGTTTGGTCGTTTGGATGAAATGTGTACAGCAGCTAACCACCATTTATTTCAATGCTTTTTTTGTTAATGCGACTGCAATGTGTTCAAGTATGTCTATAAGTTTTTATCACATGGGTTACCAAATGATCACAATCGATCGAGATAAAATCGAGTTATGCATACCTATAGATTGTAATATTGCTGAAAATATTATTTTCAAAAATATATTAATGTATTTATGGCCACATAGAAGAATGACACGTCCTTTCTAGTAATGAGTTTCTAAGAGGAACTTGTATCTATTACCACATAGATCATGAATTATTTCATTATTTTATTTAAATCTCAATTTAGCGTAGAACAAAATATGTAATACAGTGCCACCTTGCTTAACTCCTCGATTATTGCAACTCGTAAATTGTTTGCAGTTAACGCAACTTTTAAAATAAAAACCTCAGTTATCGCAACTTCTCTCCCAAAATTATCAATTTCGTCATTTTTATTTAGATAGTTTTTATTTAAATTTTTTAGCTTTAGATTTACCGCTATTCCAAGAATACTGAAATATGCGTGTCGCACTTGTTTTTTTTTGTAGGTATGTGCACAGTTAAAAAAATCTCTTTTCGTAAAAGGTTGTTGTTCCTTGTTGAATAAAATGCCGCTGATTACGAAATTTGTAAAACTTTCAATTAAACAAATAAGTGATATTCGTAATACCTATGCTTGAAAGGGGCATATCTGTAAAAGTGATTTGCGATAAATATAAAGTGCACAAATTAACAATATCCAGAATTAAAAAGAAAATGAAGCTGCAGTAAAAAATTTCGTTGCAAATGCTTAATTTGGACCAGGCAGGCGTGTTACAATAAGAGCTTGTGAATATCCAAAAACGAAAAAGGATTTGTACAAGTGGCTTATGAAACCATATTAAACCATAAAAGAGAATTGAAACTCTGTTTTCGCAAAGGCCAAAAATTTCTGTTAGTTTCGTTGAGCGAGGTTGCACTGTATTTATATAAATTTAAAAAAAAAATATTTTCGTTTTAACTCGTCTATTTTTAAAATTTGGATTTTTTTTCTTTTCAATTTTAACTGCAATTATAAGTAGTACTATGCTAACTCTATAAAAACTACAAGACAAATTAATTTTTTTTTACTAAAAATCATTTATATTCTAGATCAGCTTCTGAATTATAGAAAAGCTCTTTTAATTGAGGGCACTCAACAGGGATGGAAAATAAAAACGATCACTAAATAATCCTCCGTATTGTATTCATAATATAATATTTTAATTCCATACAATTTTTATATGAAACATGACCTCAAGATCTCACATTACCATTAAATCATAATATAATTCCATATAGTCATAATATAGCAACAAATGATATATAAACTACTTACTGTTTTCTATGGAAATGCGCTTCATCCGAAAAATTGGCATTGACTTCACTTTGCTTCATTATCTATATTGAACGAATTGCCGCCAAATTCTATGGTCTGTTGCTTTGAGTTCCTGAATAAGCTAAATTTTGTATGCATAAAGGTAAAAATCTTTTGTCAAAATTTGCTTCATGAAATTTGAAGTTTTTGAGAACGATGGCTAATTAATGTTTTCCGATTTTCAGCAACACTCTTGTTAAAAACAGAAATATTTTCAAAGACCGACCGGTATCTTGACACACACAAGTGTTACTGTCCATAGCCGACACAGTTTCTTCAAATCTTTTTATAACTTTTCGACAAGTGGACTCATTAGGTGCACTTTCTAGACTGAAAATTCTTTGAAGTTTACGAGCGGTCTCAGAAAAATATTCCAAATTTTTTTAATAAGTCTACACAAATATAACGCGCTGTTCTTTAGTAAAGTGGCTTATGTTTAATAAGAGGATCATATGTGGCAGCTGCAAAATTTCAGAGTTGCCATTTTCACAAAAAATTACACTAAATTAATAAAGTGTAATATTATTGATGTGTTTAAAATTCGTATATATATTTTCTAAATGAATAATAAATAAATCAACGGGAACAAGAAAAGTTGAAAACAAAAGCAAAGACGTAAAGTCTGCAATAAGATGTAGCTTGCATGGGGATCTCACTAAAAATGCCGATTTAAGATTGTAATCATAAAATAAAATGTACGGTATCAGAAAACGTGAGACATAAACTAAACACGTATCGCTCAATAGGATTATAGATCTAAGAATTTGAAGAAAAGATTTTTTTTAAATACATTCTCTTGGCAACTCTTTAAACCTCTAGATAATTTCGATGTTATCGTCATATAAAATTGGATTAAAATAGATTTCACAACGAGCTTAAGTAATACAAATGTATAAACATTTCATCATATGAAATTATTGCCTCTTCAAGCCATCGCTAAAATTGTCTCATAAAACAAATGGCAACGACATACAAGATATATTTTTGCGAATGAAAAAAGGTTTTTTCTTTAAATTTTTTTTTCATTTGTTTGCTGAAACACCTACAACAGGAACATCTTTTGTGTTTGTGATAATTTGCATTTTCAGCGTAAGCGTATGCGAATATGGGGAGAATTCTATGTACGTGTGAATGTTTTTCTTTTATTTTTGATACGAGTGGATATAAATATTCATACCTGTCGGAAAAGGTTTTCAACAATCTGGTTCTGGTTCTGGTTGCAGTCAACGATTAATGATGTATTGTGAGTGTTATGTATCTGTCTAATGAGGTCATTAATTAACAATTCTTTTGGCGGTAGTTTTATTTGTTTATTATATGTCTTATTGTGTTTTTAGGTTTTTTATTTAAAACATTTTACGTCAATGATTAAAATGAAATTGCATTTCTTTTATTGCAAGTCTTACCCGATGAGGATCATAAGAAAATTGGCGACATCTGAATTGTCGTAAATTCATTAACAAAATAAAGAAAGCCTAATCAGAGGTTCGAAGGAATGTAAACAAATTTATACTTTTTGATTAGGAGAGAATTTTTATCGAAATACTTTTAGCTTCCTTGTCTTTGTTTGACAGAACTAGAAAGCTGATTTTCTCCTTTACCTGAAGAAACTATTGGATTTGTATTCAAGGTTGGTGGCATGTGAAAATAAAATTTCACAATAAATTAACTAACAACAAATTAATTGTTGTTGTATTTAATGGATATTATTGCATTTGTTTGTGCATTATAAGACGGAAATACCAGAAAACAATAATTACCGCATTCACATACACATTCACATCCACATCCACACATAATCTGTGTTACAAGCATGCATTTATCTGTCAAACTACGATTATTTAAGGACAATTTGTTTCTAATAGGATTTGAAATTAGTACACGCAGACAAATTGATCACCTGCTGCGGCACAATCACTGTAACGGGCATAGAGTCAAATACTTAATGAATTGCTATAAATGGGACATAGCAACAAGGGCTGCCCTAAAACCAATCAATATTGTGGTTGTTGTTTCTGAGGTATGATACAAAACAACAATTTCAATATTTCCTTCTTGTTACCCTCTTTCATTCATGCATTTTATCAGTCATATTCGTGTTTAAGAATAAAAAAAAATCTACATCGTATTACTATAGACAGGGAAGACGTATGCGTTGTTAATTCCTTAAAGGCTTTTACGGTACAATAATACAATTGCCAGATAAAAAGGAACAAAAATAGGAAGAAGGAAGAAAATTTTCCTTTAAATATTTCTACTCCTTGTTATATTTTTTAGTTTTATATTCTTTAGTACAGGCAATAGTGGTGTTTTTTGTTTGTTTGTTTTGTTTGTTTGTAGTTCAGTATAAACGAGGAAGACGTGTGCGCATAATCGGATATTATAACCTGCTGCGTCTGTGCAAACACTTGGATGATGTGTTCGCTCGTACCATTGTGCCATTGTGTCATTGTATGTTCATTCAAAGTTAACGATTGCATTTCGGCACAAGGATAATAAAAAACCAACCATAATCTAATAGCAGATGAGTTTTTCAGCTGTTCCATCTTGTTTGTCCTATCCTCTGTTCTGTTTGTTTAGTCCTGTTTAGTTTATTGCTTCTTCTTCTTCTTGTTCGCAATTGCATGCCTTTGATCTCGTATGTATTCATACGTTTTATTTATTTTCTTTATAATTATTGTGCTCAGGTATGACTTGGTAAACAATATTCTGATTTTTGGCAACTTTTAATTTATTTTCTCTTGTTACAAATCTTAATCATCTTAATAATATCTAAAAATAAGTGTCAATTAAAAAAACAGTCCAACAATGTATGTATTTATGTGAGAGTACGCATTTGTGTTATTTTGTTCCTTCCTCCTGTGCGCTATCGACTGCATACTTTAAGTAAACTAATTTAGTGTTAGCCTTAAATCGAATTAAATTTATTTATTTTAATTATTCCTGTATTTAAATAATTTGTTATATTCAAGCGATGATTGATTTTTTATATCGTTAAGTTAGTTCGGTAATATAAATCATGTTTCTATAGGAGCAGAGAACATTAAATTGGTGAGTTAAGGTTTGTTGTTGTTTGTCATGAGTAAACTTACTTTAAAACAAACTATTTTAATATATTTTGAAAATCATAATTCGACAAATTCTTGATCATCGGTTAAAAGTGTTGACGTATTTGGAACAAGTCATTGTCGAAACGCCATTGCATCAAGAAAAGCTCAATGTATGGTATGCGTCATTATAATTATTGGTCAATATGTCTTTACAAATAATGATGGTCAGAATGTTACAGCCAACAATGCGAGTTAAAGGTATATGATTATCAACTGTTTTGTGCCTCATTTGAAAAGTATTTGTATTGCTGACATGTTCAAAATTTTTAAGAAATGAACCAGTTATCTTGGCAAATGGTTGATGGCTCACTTAAAAGCGAATATTCAACTTATTACCTTTAGGTTACATCATGTACTACATGGCCGCAGTTACTACATGCTCGAATTTCATTAATACTACACGCAAAGAAAAAACATGATTGTAGTAATCATAATCTAAGAGCAACTGACATACTATGATTAAATTGTATAATTGTGGTTAAAACATATAATGGTTGCACGTTATCAATATAATGTTTAATTAAAGTGTCATGCAATCATGCAACGACTAAAGCTGAGACATAAGTTTTTTGCTTTTTTCTAAAACACAAAAAAAAATAAATTCTAAGGGTGTGTTTGCACTCAACAATCTACAACATTCGTCTGTAGTCAAATACTAACCAGCAACAGATCCAACATAAATAACGCATCAGACGCAGTAGAGGCCGACCATCTCATACTTGGAAACAAATAACAATTGAGATGTGCAAGTTAAACTTTAGTTGTAACGAAATTGAACCTCGAGCAGTAGATATAGAATATTGGGAGAAACTTGCTTCGGCACTACGCTGCATGTGTAGGAGTTTAAAGAAACAAATGTTTATATATAAAATAAATTATTATTGTACTAACTTCTTCATATGCAAAATTTTATATAAATTTCAATTATTTCTTAAAATTTTTAGAATTTTTTGTATATTTTTTTACACGTCAAACTTTTTAATAATAAACATTTATTTAACAAGAAGAAGACCATATGAAAACAAATTCTGATTAAAAGATAAATATCATAGATTGATTGCTCTGTAATCATAATGTCACTTCCTTTATCATTCAATGGATATTTGTAATTTTAAATGGTATCAAATACGATGTTTTTTTTTTTGTAGAGACATCATACTATTTTTGTTAAAATAATTTTGTGAATCATACTATTTTAAAAAAGTAACCATATCGAAGTTTTCAATAAAAAGCAAATATTAAATGAAAAAATTCGAACAAAGGAAATCACCGTAAAAAAATAAATGATAGAGCGTAACTAAAGTAACTATTACTTACTTATTCGATAACCATATTATATTGTACCCATGACTTTTTTCATGAATATAATTATCTTATTATTAAAGACAATTGGAAGAGTTATCTATTTTATTTCATATTAAATTTATCTCCCCTTTATAAAAACACTCTTTATCAAGAATGTGTCATTTAAATGTGCTCAATAACAATAAATATTTAGTTATTTATTTATTATTATTACAATACAATTATAAATTATATAAATATAGTTTAGTTTGTTGCATTGGATATGCAAAATATATAAGCAAAATTTAATGAAATGATTAATGTACAAATTTTGAAAGAACTAAAAAAAACGTGCCATCACATTCAGCAATTGTCGCCGACTATCACTTTAACATTTCATCACTTAAATGGCTGATTACTCTATAGGTTTCAATCTTTTCTTCCCTTTACATGATAGATGTAAATAATTTTTGGTATATTGTAGATGATGTTAAGTATTTCTTATATGGTTATATGCATATTCTTATGAAATGTTGATCTACATATTTTAGATGAAATTAATAACAAAATATTTTTGTTTCCCACCGCGTCTACTGACAAGTATTCATGTTGTTCAATTGCAGAACAAACCCCCCTAAAGGTTAAATGTGTTGTTGTACTTTAACTTAAATAAAAACCTGCAAACATCCAAAATAAAACAGTAGAAAGCAAACACACAAATAAAAGAAGATAACTAAGAAAATTTTATCGTTCTCGCACCTCTTTGGCGAAATAACATGTATGTAGGTTATCTTTTATATGATCAAAGCACAGCCAGCCTTGTTTGGCTGCTTGCTGCCCTTATTGTGCAAAAATTTGGTTAGTGCCATTACCAATCGAATTCGATTGAATGCACCACAAAGTTTGGCATTTTGGACATGTCGTTTCGGTAAAAAGTCAACAATACCCATCGACAAAAACACATATTTTAAACACTTACCTGAAAAAAGTCGCCTTTGTGTATGAGTGTTGTTTTTTATTATTTTGGTTTGTTTTATTTTTGTGATTTTTTTATTTTTATTTTTTTTAATATTTTTTGCAAGGATTATATTGTAGCGCCGCTTTGAAGCAATCAGCGTCACCTTTGTTATTTCATTTAAAATTGTTGTTATTGGTCTTCCTATCAAAAAATAAAAGGCAGCCTATTCCAATAAGGACGGTAGTCATCGTCATCGTTGTCGCCGTCATCATCATAGGGATCTGCAAACCAAAAATAACAAAAACATCAACAAAAACAATAGCAACAGCAAAAAAAAAGGAGCAAAGAAACAATTTTATTTAATAAAATAAACGAAAATTTTACCGAAAAGTGTATCAAGTGAACACACAATCTGATTTTTGCATTAATTTGTGGCGAACAATGCTGATTTTTGTTTTTTTTAATCCCAAAAGTCACAAATATTTAGGCATTGACCAGAAATTGTATGTCTGCATCAAGGTGTTACAAATACTTTTACCACAATATTAAAAAGACATTTTAACTGTACGCTTCAAAAGCGCAAGCAAAACAAAACAAACGCAACAAAACCGAAAAAATTTAAAAAATAAAAGCATTAAAAATGCACAAAATACTCACATTCACACACAATAATGACATGATCAAATTAAAAATCGCCTTAATTTGAAGTCTACTAGCTCGTACACACAAACTCTTCATTAAACACAGGGCAGGAGGAGAGAGAAGAAAAGCACTGAACAACTATGAACTACTACTTATACTTCTATGGTCGCAAGGAAAAACAAGGTAACTCCATTTTTCCATAAAGTTGAAAAAACACCAAAAATTTTATGGATTTTGGATTTACTATCACTCTGTCAGATCAAAATTTTGAAAAAGTATCACATTTAAGAGTAATCTACAAAATAAAAACCGCTTAAATACCAGTTTTTAGGAAAAAAAAAGGTAACTCAATGTGTTTTAAGGAAAAATCAGGTAACTCCATTATATCTTAAAGAAAAACACTAGGAGATTGATCGCTGATGTAAACAATAATTGAAACTAGAATTGTATCATTAACATACAACAAAATTAACTGAATTCCTTTATTTTTAACAGCAAACTAAAAACTAAAAAATGGAAAATTTTCGATTTTAAAATCAATACGAAATTCATTACTTTTTTTGATAACAATTTAAAATTACAAGCTGTAACCTTGACGATCTTCTCCATAAGACGATGCATAAGACGATGAAAACTTGCCTTAACTCCATAAAATATAAGAATAAATTCAAACAATGAAATTTTTAGGAAAAACCAGGTAACTCCATTTTTAGGTAAAAATCAGGTAACTGACCTTGATTTTCGCTTCTGACGGGTAAAAAGTTTTTTACTGCAACCCAAAATGTTCAACAGGATGTAAAATTATGTTTTTTTTTAATGCGCAGACATTAGAATATGAATTTAAAAAAAAACAAGTAACAGTGCTATATTCGGCCGTGCCGAATCTTATATACCCTTCACAACGTGTAGTCATGCAATAACAATTGTTTGTATCACCATTCATCTTCTATATATATAAAAGTGAAACTCTGTGTGTGTGTGTGTGTGTGTGTGTGTGTGTGTGTGTGTGTGTGTGTTAGCTATAGACTCCGAAACTGTAAAACCGATCGGACTCAAACTTTGGCAAGTTGTTGGACACATACCAGGGAGTGTTTATGGGTAGAAAAAAGTGGGCGGGGCCACGCCCATAAAAATTAGTTATCAGTTTTAGCTACTTGCACTTGACCGATTTTTCTGAAACTTTGCACACATATCGAGCTGTCATGACTAAATAATTTCGTGATAAGAAAAGTGGGCGGGGCCACGCCCCTAAAAAAGTTTTAATTTTGAGGTACTTGCACTGGACCGATTTTTCTAAAACTCTGCACACATATTAAGCGGTCATGACTTTATAATTTCGTGATTAAAAAAGTGGGCGGGGCCACGCCCATAAAAAATTAGTTATCAGTTTTAGCGACTTGCACTGGACCGAACTTTCTGAAACTTTGCAAACATACTGAGCTGTCATGACTTTACACTTTCGTCATTAGAAAAGTGGGCAGTGCCACGCCCATTAAAAAAAGGTATCATTTTGAGGTACTTGCACTGGACCGATTTTTCTGAAACTTTGCACACATATTGAGTTGTCATGACTATACAGTTTCGTATTTAGAAAAGTGGGCAGTGCCACGCCCATAAAAAAAAGGTATCATTTTGAGGTACTTACACTGGACCGATTTTTCTGAAACTTTGCACACTTATTGAGCTGTCTTGACTATACAGTTTCGTAATTAGAAAAGTGGGCAGTGCCGCGCTCATAAAGAAAAAGTTATAGTTTTTAGCCTTGCACTTGATATTCGATTAAAATTTAGAATGCGATTAAAATTCATGAAGGGGCGTAGCAACGCGCGCCGGGATTGGCTAGTCCCATATAAAATACGTGCATACGTACACGTTAGAATAAATGTGGAATCGAATCCCATTATTTAATATATTATTTATATTTTATTATTTTTTTTATATTTTTTTAAAATTTTTTTAAAAAATTTTTTTAAAAAAATTTTTAAAAAATTTGTTACAATTTTTTTTTTAATTTTTTTTAAATTTTTTTTTTTTAGTTTTTTTTTATTATTTTTTTCTTATTTTTAATTTTTTTTTTTTGTAATTTTTTTTGTTTGGTATGTTTTTTACATGTATGTATGTATGTATGTATGTTGTTGTTGTAATTGTGAAAAAAAACGAGGTGGTAGTGGTTTTTTGCTCATATCTCAGAAAGTTATGGGGCGATTGTGCTGAATTTCAATAGCGATTCATTCCTGGATATTTCCAAGAGATTGATACCATATACAGATCTGAGGAACATATAGTTGCTTCTAAAAGTTGATTTCAACCAACACACGGACAGACGGGCAGACGGACAGACGGACAGACGGTCAGGGCTTAATCGACTCCTCTATTCATAAGCTTTCAGAAAATATATACTTTATGGGGTCGGAAATGAAAATTGTAGAAATTACAAACGGAATGACAAAGCTATATATACCCTTGTGCACCACAGGTGAAGGGTATAAAAACTAGTAAAATATGTCGAAAACTTTAAATGCGTTTTTCTCGTGTTTTAAAAAAATGGAGTTACCTTGTTTTTCCTTGCGACCACAGACTTATTGTTTTTGATAAGTCAGTGAAGGCAAGTGTAAGTGCAATCTTCTATTTAGTTTGCTAAGAAACGTACAAATGCACAATACATGAGTGCACTATATAACAAGTATGTATGTATGTATGTATGTATGTAACATGTATGTGCATACAGACATATGTGTTATATAAATATAAATTTACAAATGATTGTAAAATATGTATGTATGTATGTGACTGTAGGAAATTAAAAGCGAAAAACCAACAAATATACAAACTCATTCAGTCTTTCAATGCGAGAAGACGTTATTAATGTTCAAAACAAGATATAAAAAAACAATGTGTTCGGGATTCTAATTGCAGCTGAAAAATTGTCTTGAAGGCGCCCACGTGTGACGAAGTAGATTAAAGGTTGATTGCATGGTTGGTCTGTAGATTTATAGTCAAGTGTAACGGTATATGTTCTACAAAATGGAAGTCCTTTTGAGAAAAAGTTGACTTTAACAAGTTAAAGTCCCATAATGGTTTTTATAGAATTTTTTTATACTTAAAAACTATTTAACATTTTAAAGATTTCTTAACATTCTGGAAGTTTTTTATGCAAAATAATTCTTTGACGTTAGACGAAAAGGTCTTAAGTAAAAAAATTGCAGTTTGGGTTTAACTTAATTTTAATCTCTCTATTGTTTGGTGTGAAAATCTTAAGTAAAAAACAACTCCTTCCAATCATAATCATTTGCTCTTTAGGAAATAATTAAGAAAAATGCAAATATGCAAAGAAATTAAGCACATTAGAAGATTAAAAAAATTAAGAGCACAAAAGATAAACTACACTAACAAACTGTAGTTTATTAATTAAAATAGTTAAAGCATTAAAAAAAAATCCCAGCCGTTTAATGAAAAATATTATTTATTCAACTATCAAAGTTTTTTTTATCTTTATTTAGGACAACCAAACAAACGTTTAAATATGTACATCTTAAAGTTAATATTCACCGCAAAACTCCAACAATCTGATAAATGAGACTATAACCACAATCAAACACACTCTATCAGCAAACAGTACGTAGTTCGTATGTGATTTACTATGACACTGAATCACATCGAATACCCTATTTATACACTACATACATAGCTTTGGACCTTTGACAAAATATCTCAAGTTAAATTTAAAAAATCTACAAAATTTTAATTTTTTTGTGATATCTCATTTTAAGGGTGCTTTTTATGGAGGTATAGATTTTAGAAACGGAATAAAACAAAAATTAATTTTTTTAATTGACATGAAGTACACTTGTTTCGAAAGATAATCTTCTGGCATACGACCAACGTCTGGTTTGGACATAGTCTAATCTGGAGGTCCAATTTTCGACGACTTTTTTCATCATTTGTGGCAGTATATCGGCAATAGTGAGGCAAAGTCAATTGTCTCGGGCTTATCGGCGTAGACTAGCGACTTGACATATCCCCACAGAAAATAGTCTAGTCTAAATAAACGTACGATCTTAGAAGTCAATTCACGGGTGCGAAACCTGAAACTATGCGTTTACTAAACGTTTCCTTTAATTAAAGAAAAAGTTAGTTATCATGGCTCTGTAGCGGTCACCATTGAATGTAACGTTCTAATCAGCAGCGTTTTAAAGAAGTACGGACTAATAAATCCACCAAACAGTCAATTTTTCTAGATGTAACTGTGTATTAACATGTACTTGAGGATTATCACCACTCCAAATACGGCAGTTATTTAAATTGATGTATCCATTTAAACAAATGTGATGGACGATTATGTTAACCGTTAAGTGGCCGTAGTGCGCGATACGTATGTGTTTCGAATAAAAACGCTCTTGAGGTGTCAGCCTATTCACAACGATATGACAAACTAAACAAAAGCAATTGACAGCTGACAAAATGGCCGCCAGTTAAAAATGTGTTGCCAACATAAGGTACACCCAGTATTATCATTTGTAAAAAGACGACTATTAGTACAAACGAAGGAATTTACAAATTTACTTTTTTTGATTAAGAATCTTGAATATTATGTTTTCTTGAGAGTTCAAATGTTTTTTTTAATGATCTCAGTGATGTAGGTAGTCAATTTTAAAAGCCATGAAAAAATTTAAAATTTAAAATAAGAATTTTGCAAAGACTTTACAAACTGACCTCGGATTATAATCTATAATAACACACAATAAGCTTCTGTTTACTATTCATACTATTTACACTCACTCTCTATGGCCAGCGTCTAAAAAGAACAACAAGAAGAAGAAACAAAACAATAAAAATTCTTTTCGTACCTCATTCTTTATGCCACACACACTCTTTCTTTGAGTAAGCGTGGGAGAAATTTTAGATAAATTTATAGACCAAATAAAGCTTCACTATCTATTGACAAAATACAAACGTAGACAGCACCAGGGTTGTCAGATTTATTTTGAACTTTTTTTTGACAAATTCAATGTTCAAATTCCCCAAAATCGCCAAATTGCTTCTTCTTCTTCTTAGTTTTTGACAATGAAATATATATTTTTGTAACAATTAAAATTATGTTCTATAAATCAAATAAAAAAAATTGATCCAAATTGTTTAAATTCGCCAAACAAAAGGGAAAAAAATTCGCCATGATATACATTTTATATTATTTTTATTAAAACCAAAGTAAAAATGATTAGTAAATATAAAAAAGGGTACAATATAAAATTGTTATAGCAGTCTACTTAAGAAAGCAAAAAAATAATTTTTGTGTTTAGTATTAAACAAATATAAGATATCCATATGTATGTATGTATGAATGTATGAATGTATGTTTGTATTATATATTAAAAACGCTATACACTTCACCGTCAAGGCATTCCTTATTGACTTCTTGTTCGGAATACATGTACATTTTATAAGATTTAAAATTTCTCAACATATCTTGAGAAGTTATAATTGAAGTACAAAATGTTCTATTTACATTCATATAATTTACAACTCGTCATAACGCATTAAGAAGTTCGTATTCTATTGTGCTTTAAAGAAGAGTTTTAGTGGTGTTTATTACTGAAAATACTCTTTAAAATTTTGACATGATCATATACGTATTCATTTATGTATTTGAATTTATTTTAATGTAATAAAAAGGAAAAAAAACATGAGTGGAAGAGCGCTAAGTTATTATTTTAAAATAAGGAAAGACGATATATTAAAATATTCTTTACACACCATCTAAACGAGCCAACAATTTGTTCGCAAACATATGATTACCTTAAAATTTTATACATAAAAATACCAGAATACAATTATTTATTTTTGTATGTTGAATTTAACGATTATCAAAACAAATTCATGGCTCTTCAAAAATAGCCAACAAAATCGTAAAAAAATCGCCATGTCGCCAAATCGAAAATTAGGACGCTAAACAAGTTTTAATATTGCCAAATCTGACAACCCTGGACAGTACAAGTAACAAGCATCAGCAACAAATATAATATTAACGTCAATTATATTTAATATTGTTACCCTGCAGGTAATTTGTTTAAGTAGATGCGTGTTGGAACAGTCATATTACTAGTTGTAACGAGACTGTAACAATAGTGAAGGGGTATACTTCTAGTTAAAATATGCATTGCTCTCTTTTTGGAAATAAGAAAATTAGAAAGAAGAGGTATTTTTGTATGTCTGTGAAAAATATAAGTAACGCACTGGTTTACAAAAACTAGTATTTGATTACAAACAAATGAACTAGTTGGACTCTTCAGACAACTTTATGTTAAAATCGATAGTTTGATATATAGAAAAGAGACAGATAAGAAACTAGTCTAGTTAAAAACAAAGTAAAGTAGTAAATATTATTCTAACAACATACTAGTTATTTGTCTGCAGGGTAATGCTTAGGTGTATGTGTTTTTGTCAGTTGGTATGTTAAATACTAATAAAAATAAAATCTTTTTGTAGTCTCAGATTAGTTGTTGGCTGATACTTTTGTTTTTGTACTTCGTCACTTGAATTAAGCCATAAACAAGAAGATTTTTTTTTTTTTTTTTGGTTTTAAGTCAATCGTTCTGACAACTGGCCGTTCTGTCTTTCTGTCTGTCACTCTCGCTGACTTAATGACCTACTGGGTTTATAATGTTGTACCTATACATGTATGTGCAAGAGACAGAGTGAAAATACTATAAAATCAACATCTACATCAACAAACAAACAAATGTTTATTTCCAACTAACAACAGCTGTCAAGAACTACGTCATTGAGCCCATTCATAACTATTTACTCTGTTCGTACTGCAGAGTAATCATTTTCATTGCTTTCGTAGTGGCATTTGCGAAGGCGCGGCAGTCATTCAACAAAGACTTCCGAATGTAATTTTTTTTCTTTAAGAAAAGGTCTGAATCCAATGCATACATATGTTTGTATAGTTTGTAAACTTACTTTACATACAAACAAACAAACAATTTGTATGTTGACAAAAGTCAATTTAAGAAGAAGAACGAATACAAGTCAACTGCAACTTCCACTATGCGCTATTTGTTCTACCTGTTCGATAATTTTCCTGACGGTTTTTCAGTAATGTAGTGATCCCAGCAACTGTCCATCACCAGTAAAACACAATGTTTCGTATATTTAGGTAATTTGAATGTAATTGTTTGATTTAGGTAAGAAAGAAAATAAAACAAAAACAAACGAAAAGAAGTACTCACTACGGAAGGAAACCAGCGACAAAGACCTAAAAAAACAAACTAAAAGACGTTAAATACATGTACACATGGAAAAAGCCATAAACATCCAAACATAATTGTATAAGTTTTAATGTTAACATTTTGTCATCAACAAATTAAACACATACATACATACATACATGTGTGTTATGAGAAAAATGAAATAATGAATAAAATACTAAAAAAAAAACGAAACGTGAAACGTTACATACGTATGACTGTATTTATGTGCATAAGTTCAAATTGGATGAGGGAAGAAGCAATAAAGAAGGTTTTACAAACTAACACTAGTCTTATTTATTTTATATTTTAATATTTTAATATTGTATTTGGAATCTCTTAATTTAAATTTCATATTTATTTAACATCCTTTTTCATGATTAATAATTTTAAAATACATTAACTAATAAAATTTGTTGAAAACGTTTTTTGTTTACTTTTAGTTTCTGCTGAATTTCATTCTCGTTTTCAAATTTATAAAATTAAAAACAAATTAGTAAATTTTTATGTCGGTTACTGGGCCTTATCGTTTTGTTTGTAAATTAATGAATGCTTATTTGTAATACCATAGAGTATTCATAAGATATCTAAATTTGTCTATGTATTATTTGAAATATGATTTCCGAAGCTTTTTATATTCTTATGACAGATATCTTTGAAAAATGTTGGTATTGAAAATCAGCAAAATGAAGGCACAAGGAGCATAGATAAAGGCAAGAGAAAGAAATATGCAACTGCTTCTTTTCTCTCATATAAATTCTTTTTTGTAACTTCTAAATATAAAACATAGTTTCTTTAAAATGCCATATAAAATATACTTCATACTAAATATACATTTTTATAAGAGAAGGAAAATGGTTTTTGCCTTCACCCAAGCAAATTACTTGCTTTTTAATGTGTATTCAGTGAGTTGTATAATTAAAATTGTTTCAAGTACTAAGACAAAAGTAAAGAAGTGTCTAGTGTGAAATTTAATGATTCAAGTCGACACTGGTTGAGTTGAAGCATAATTTTATTTATTTATATTAAGATCTGGTTCAACGATCTTAATGCACAATACGACAAACATTTTGTTTTTCTTGAAAACCATATGATATTTATTAATAAATTTCAATAGAGGAATTAGAAAAAAAACCTTAAAATGTATATAAGTATTATATTATTATTATAAGCAAAATAACTAAGTGACAAGCCCTTAGTCAGTTAAAAACGACGTCAGATGACCCATGGTGGATTTAAATTCACCTTGATTTTATTTATTTGCTTAGGGATGGCAAATGAGTTTTTACCTTTCGGTATTGCAAATTTCACTTAATGTTCTTTCCTTTTATACAAACCGTAATACATTTATTTATATTTTTAATTATGCTTGTCACATACATATATGTACATAAATACATATATACTCGTATACATATGTGTAGGTATAATCTATTACAAGCAATTTTACAAAATAATTTTCATTTTTTACCTTCTCCTATAAAGTTACAATTATTTGAGTTAGCGCTCTCATACCTGAGACCAACGATATACATATAGGTAGTCTCATTATATTCAGAGTTTAACGTCAAATAACATTAAACGTCAAGCAAAAGAAAAATCAGAAATGGAAAAGTTGATAAATTTGTATTTCTACTCCTTTTTTATCAATATAATGTGAGCTTCAGATAATTTTTTATAAACATACAATTTTTTTTAATTATAATCCAATCTTTCGCTACCACATTCTTCTTTAGGGGGAAAAACATAAATTAAACAATAACCAAAACAAAAATAATTCAATACAATTTTTTTCAAAAACATTAATTGTACTGAAATAATTTTTTGTAATCATTAACTGATGATATAAGTTCAACATATTGAAATAATAAAAATATGTAATATGTACTATGAAAATTATTTTTTATAACTAGAAATTTAAGATAAAAAAAAAATCAATACCTAAGCCAACCCTAAACATCTATTTATGTATGTATGCATATTATTAACCAGTATTATTAAACTCTATGATTATATGATAGCGTTTAGTCCACTGAACACTATTTTGAGAAAAAAATATGTACCTACCTCTTATTACAGCTCGAAAATTATAGCCCTTAATACTGACGCCCTGTGAGTTTAAAACTTAAAGAACGGCATCACTAATGCCAACTGAATTTATTTAACTTTTTAAGCAATGTCGTTGAATTCTGTAGTTCTCATTTTGTCTGTTAGATACGTTATCCATATGTGTGGCCACATAAGGATAACCACATTCTTTCATAACGTATTACTACGTGAAAATGCATAAAAGAAAAAAAAAACAAATCAGTTATAACAAGTGAATAGCGGCAGCAGCAGAGCAGCAGAACAACAACAAGAAAAAAATGTGAGCATAGCAAAATAATAGTACGATTAATGGCAACAACAAGATAAATAACAACAATTTTGCTTATTTATGTTTGAATCAAACGTAAACAAAACATGTTTGATGTTGCAAACGAAATGCCGATGTAGTAAAAAACCCATACGATTGATTGCATCTATTATTTTTATTAACTGGCGGACTTAGTAGAGTATGATAATTTTTTATTGTGTATTAATCGAATAGGAGCAATTTTTTCTGAAATTTAGTTTAATTTTCCATATGTTTGTAAATGTTGTCAAGATCAAGGAGTGTTGTTTAATACAAACTAAAAGAGTTAAATTTAAATTATACTTTATTAAACAGATAAAAATATCATTACTAAGCAATGTGTTAAAAGTACTAAATATAAGAATTACATACTTCACTGCTTTTGGTCGTTAAAACCATTATTTTAACATGACAGCGAAATTGGTGCATGGTACATACTTACCATGCTTCCATTCATATATGAACTGATACCTACATACTTTTGTATTTAATCTATATATATAAAAATCAATGTGTGTTTGTATGTTTGTTTGTGCTTTATAGACGGTTAAACGGCTGGACCGATTTCCTTGAAATTTTCACAGAATCTTTCTGTATGTCTGGAAGGAACTATAGGCTATACCTTGGTTTGAAATTGTAAGTGGGCGGGGTGCCACGCCCTATTAAAGAATAAGTATTAAATATTATATATCACGAAAGTTAATGCAGCTAGCGTCTTCAAATTAAGTACGGTAAGATTTTACATCCACACGAACATTTGGGTAAAAAATGGACGGACTTGTAATAGTAGGCGTGGCCACATGAATTAAATGCAATAATTCGTATATTTGGAAAACGATATCGATTAGAGTAGTAAAATTTTGCAAGAGCAACTTTGACACCCAAATTAACATTTAGGCAAGAAATGGGTGCATTATCAATAGTGGGCGTGGCACCTACCATATGAATTAAATACTAAGATTCGTACATTTGGAAAACGATATCGATTAGAGTAGAAAAATTTTGCAAAAGTAACTTTGATATTCAAATAAACATTTGTGGAAAAAATTAGTGCATTAACAATAGTGAGCGTGGCACCTGCCATATGAATTAAATACTAAAATTTGGGGTGGGGAAGCACACCGGGTATTAGCTAGTTTTATTATATTTAAAAAAATGTATGTAGAACGGCAGCAAAATTTAAAATGTGTAAAAAACGTACATACTAAAACATTCGTAGGCTACTTCTAAATAATGCAGATAGTATGTAGCAGTCATTAGTATATTATTCAGTAATAACAAGATGTTATCAAGTTTTTGCTAGATACACGTTAAAGGCTATAATAAACGGCATGTTCTTTACATCTGACTTTAAAATTTGTAAGACATATGTAAATCTTCATGTCTGTCAAAATTGTACTTTTACGCTGACTGCTTTGCAGCAGCAGAGATTTCTACCAACGGCTAATGTCACATGCTTTAACAGAAGAAAATAGCGCACGCTCTAATTAAAATTTTGTCAGGTGTCTCAACCCATGTTTTTTTTTACAGATGTAATGTTTTAAAGGTAACACACGACATGTTCGTATTAGCAGTGGAAAATTTGACAAGTCAGATGTAAAAAACAGGCAGCAGTTTTCCAATTACTATAATTTTTAATTCTTTTTACCAGAGATTTACTCAAGGAATAAATACAATAAATCCATATTATGTTCCAAAACTTTCTATATTAGATACAGCAATCTCTCAATCGTGTTTTTTTAATAAACTGTTGTCAGTGGTTGATTACTGCTCGATAAGGTTGTTTTCAATCTCTTGAATTGTTGTGGTATTATTGTCGTACACTTTCGATTTTAAAACCCCAACAAAAAATAGTCTAAAGGTATAAAATCGCACGATCTTCGTGGCCCATTTACTTATCCTTTATAAACAAGTGGCATATTCCTGTTGAAACCACATATTCTTCACGTCGAAATCTTCAAATTTCCACACAAAAAGCTTTGGATATTTCCCAAATTATTCGAAGAATAATACTCAAATTTCCACTAAATAAGCCTTAAATTCAAGGTAGAAATTGAATAAAAAAATGGACAATTGTACTAAATTATTATATATATTTAACTACGTATTAAATGTTGGTAAAAATATTATATCATTTTAATAGTTTTACTTTTGAAGTAGGTTGCTCTTATCTAGCGCGTTTTTATGAAAAACGCTGACCAACAAAATTGCGACTTTTTATTTGCTAAAACGAGCTGGTCTGACGAACAAGACAAGATCTTATATTTATAGTACAGAACCTATTTAATATATAAAAATGTCTCAAAAATATCGCTTTGAGTTTTAACCAAAGAAAAACTTTATACATATGTATGTATGTAATAATTTAAAACATAAAATTAGTGCACATACCACATAAACGAATAATTTATAATCATATATTCGGCTGTGCTGGAGCATAAACACTTTAAATATTTCTTTAATTGTTCTAAAGTGTTTTCTACACTGAATATTGTTTAATAAACAATTAAAGCTGTGATATCTGCAGTGCCCCGAATTAAATCTATAGTAAAGCTTTGTTGCCGAAATGACTAGAAGTGAACTCCAAACAAGCTGGTGCTGGTGATTACACAAAGCAACAAACAAACAAACAGCAAGAATGACATAAGACACTAATTAACATAGTCACCTTTATAAAAGATTAAGTGGTCACATAGTGTGATGCAGAATGAACATATTTAACTTATTTAACCAGACAGCAGTAGCAAAGAAAAGTTTAACAAAACAAAAATTTGACAAGGCACTCACAGCAAATGTAATATTCCTTTTGGGATTATGTAACCTTTTGATTATTGCATCTCGGAGTAGAGCTTAGACGTTACTAAATATAACGCAACCAAAAATTTTAGGGATTTTAGCTTTAGCGGCCTCCTTGGAGTTTATATGTGATAAAATATATAAAAGTGAAACTCTGTGTGTGTGTGTGTGTGTGTGTTAGCTATAGACTCTGAAACTGTAAAACCGAAAGTTGTTGTACACATACCGGGGAGTGCTTATGGATGAAAAAAGTGGGCGGGGCCACGCCCATAAAAAATTAGTTACCAGTTTTAGCTACTTGCACTTGACCGATTTTTCTGAAACTTTGTACACATATCGAGCTGTAATGACTAAATATTTTCGTGATAAGAAAAGTGGGCGGGGCCACGCCCCTAAAAAAGTTTTAATTTTGAGGCACTTGCACTGGACCGATTTTTCTGAAACTGTGCACACATATTAAGCTGTCGTGACTTTATAATTTTGTGACTAAAAAAGTGGGCGGGGCCACGCCCATAAAAAAAGGCTATAATTTTGAGGTATTTGCACCAGACTGATTTTTCTGAAACTTTGCACACATATTGAGCTGTCATGACTAAATAATTTCGTGATTAGAAAAGTGGGCAGTGCCACGCCCATAAAAAAAAGGTATCATTTTGAAGTACTTGCACTTGACCGATTATTCTGAAACTTTGCACACATATTGAGCTGTTATGACTTTACAATTTTGTGACTAGAAAAGTGGGCAATGCCACGCCCATAAAAAAATAAAATTTTTAGGTTTTTTCACTTGATATTCAATTAAAATTCAGAATGCATTTCGATTCATTAAGGGGCGTAGCAACGCGCGCCGGGTTTGGCTAGTATGTGATAAAATGAAGAAGAAGAATTCAGTTTTAATCAATTTAGAATCTGTAATTTCATCTTTCTGCAATTTATTCTGCTTGATTATCAAAAACATTATTTATATGAAATTTGCATAAAATTTTTTACAATTTTTTTTATACATCATGAATTATCCTAGAAGTATGTAGGTTTTGTTAAAAAAATAAATACAATATTTAAAATCTCATGTAAAGTAAGGGAAGATATAAAAATACTACACAACAGGACAAAGCGGCGGCACCCTCAATCTAGCAGTTGCAGACTTGTGTTTATATTGATTTTGACAAGTCATATATGATTTGTTTACATTATACAACGAATTTGGAGCAACGCATGAAGGGGATTTTTTGTTTATTGGATGCAAAGACTACATCTCAAACAAATAATCAACAGACAAACAGACAGATATAGGCAGACACATTTTAGACATCTTGTATGATTGAGCAGCTTCTTCTGTCTACAGTTTGTTTTTTTTTTTTTTATTTATTTTTAAATTTTTGGTTCGTTCTGCTCTGCCAATTTGGTTGTGGCTTCTTCAGTCGAACATGTTGAATGTTCAGTTAGTTTTAAGTGCAACACTAGTGCGTATATGTTCGTTTGCTACGAAGTTTGTTCAGTTAAATATCGTCATTGGTTGAGTTCGTACGTCTTGTAAAAACGTACCGGGTAACAAATTTAAAGCACAAGACGGTGGAATAAATTAATCAAAGTTCTTTTTTTCTTTCGACAAGAATATACAAAAAATTCTACATATAAAAAATAAAAGTGATACATATAAATATGTAAATGTGTTTTCTACACACAGTAGTAGTGTCTAAATGTACAAACGTATGTTTGTACATACTTATGTACGTATGTATTTGTATGTTTGTCATACTTGAAAATAACCAAAATAAAATGTTTAGTTTTTTTTAATAAAGGTTGATTAAAAAAAAAAAAACTAGTAAAAGAGTAAAATTATTAAAGAAAAAAATATATATTTAATATATTTGAGTGTTTGCTTGCCTGTCTTGTCTGCCTAATAAAATAAAATCAAATTATAATTCGTCTTTAGGAATTACAAGTACTAAATAATCACATGCACCAGTTACTTACTGTAACACAAATAGTGTGAAAATATTTGAAATGTCTCAAAAAAGATTATTAATTTGAAATTTTACATTTGATTATTTGCATAAATAACCAACAACAACAAAAAACAAGTGCATAAAAATATGTATGCAACTTTAAAAAAAGAAAACTTGAAAAAAAAAAATAAAAAAAACAGCAATAAAGAAAAATTAAAAAATAAATCTGTAAATATCATTCTGAGAGATGAACATTATTTTATAACGGTCATCGTTATCATTTTTAATATGTATCTTTATCAGCATCGTTATTTTCATTTGTCCTATAAATCAAAATTAAATTAAGCTCATTTGGCCAAATTTAAATAAAACATCAACAATTGGGTGACAACCGATATACGGTGAAAATAAAAATAAAATAAATAAATAAATTTATTATATCTAAACAGATGATTAATGAAATGCAGTATTTAACAGTTACGTAGCAAAATATGTACATACATACATACATACATACATACATACATATTATAAATATTATTTCGGTGAAAATGTTGGCATTGTTCCGCATACAGTATAAAATCGCAAAATAAATTAATTTAAATTAAATTAAAATACAATTAATATACATACATAAATACATACAAACAGAGGCACACATACATACGGTTAAATATAGATGTATACATCCACAATTTATCACAGATATTATTTTCTGTATATGTTTGTATGTCCGTTCTATATCAATCTTCATACATAAATAAGAACATGCATATGTATTGTATTTTCTTTTCTTCATCATAATCATCATAGTGAGCATTATGAACAACATTAGATTTTAAAACAAATTTTCATTATGTTGATTAATATTATTATTATTATTTTTATTCGTGTGGTTTTATATTAATGTCTAGTTCTTAAATATAAATAATGTGCGTACCCCAGTGTACCGGGACCAAGACGATACCTTCGTAATTTTCAATTTGACATCAAAGGATTATTATGTCTACAATACGACAACAAATAATTATAATCATATCAGCAACACTAACAACAACAAAATTTTGACTACAAAAATACACTTTTAACGAAATTAAAAAAAAAAACCTCCATTAAAGAAAAATAAAAAGAAAAAAAGCATTCGTTCAAGTTAAAGTGGAAAATGTGAAAGAGATATATGTATGTATGTATGTACATAGAATATAATATTGAAATTTCAAAATGATTTCAAAATTGCTTTTCGAAAATAAAAGATACATAAATACAAACTCAGAAATTTTTCCTCAATAACAAAAAATATAGAAGAGGAGCATTAAAATACATGAATTTTCCAACTTAACTTCGCACTCATCGTAGACTCTCGATGTCTCGATATTTTATATTTTTATTTATTTTATTATTTTCTTGCCTGTTTGTTTGTGTGATTTTCATTTAAAATGCACGTATATGTGTGTGTGTGTTTGTAATCGTATGTCTATGTATGTATGTGTGTGTGTATTTTTCATTTAATTACTTTGTCTAAAATTAGAAAAGTGTGTGTCTGGCATATCGCACAAAACTCGTACGTCTGTATATAAGTTCGAACGTATGTCGAGCATAGTACCAGTAAAGAAAATAAGAATATTTCCCTCTTCATCATCATCGTCATCACCATCATAATCAAGAAGTAAAGTAACAAAAACAACAAAAAATCATCTTTATAACATGATAATATAGTTGATCATGATCATCATCATCATCGTCCTCCTCGGTTACGACGACTGCCACTCTAGAGTCAAAACAGCTTGCGCCAGAAAATTGAACTCGTGAAAATCGTTGTGAATCATACAAAAAATAAAAATATACCCGCATGTTAATGTTTAAAGAAGCACATTTACACAAAATATATACAGACAGACATTTTGACAGACACACACACATACACTTACGCTTACACTTGCACACACACACACACACACATAGTCGCATTCACACGTACATAGATATTCGCCTATATCGCAACGTCGTCTATGTCTGTTAGGGATACACCACTTACCAACCAACCAACCAACCATCCAACCGACCAACCAACACCACAGCCATACGGCACTGAAACGGGGGAATAAAAAAAATTTAAGTAAAATAACAGCAAAAGAAATCACCCAACTCTCGCCAACAACGTCTCTGTCATCCGCCATATGTATAATATACTTTATTTATGTATGGATGTATGTATGTATGTTTATACATATGTGTGTATTTAATATATACAACAACATCGGCGCATCTTCTTTCAAATGGATTACAAAAACATTAAGAAATCAACTCAAACAAAACAGAAACAGAGACCGAAAAGCCATGTCTGCCGCCGTCTTCTGTTCTGTTAATGTTTGTCAGAGTATTTTCGGACTATATCTACTTATCTGCTCGTACTCGTTCAATATTTTTGTGATATTTTCTACAGCGAGCGAAATAAATATACTTAAAAAAGCAAAATAATACAAAATTGTAAAAAACGAGGGTGTCTATAACTTGTTCGATGTTGGGCTGACTAACTAAATATAGTATAACGATGTATAAGTATGCATAAGGAAACTGAGTGACTGAATGACTTACTGTCCGTATGGCACGTGTGCTTTAAAATCTGTCTGGCTGGATGGCTGTTAAAAAAAGAAAAAAAAAAATCCCATTAAAATACTAAATAGATCAAAAAATAAAAGAAAAGTATTAAGAAACTCAAATAATATTGTTAAGTCAAGGACGAATGTACAGATGCTCTACACCTTGTGTTCAATTGCAACTTTTGAAAAGTGTGGATTGGAATCATTTGTGCATTGGCATACATACATACATATGTATATCATTTAAATAATTCAGTGTCAAAATGCTTATGTGTAGGTATTAGAAATAATTTATGAAAAATCGGAAATCGAATTTAAGAAATAAAATTTTACTAAAATATACTCTTTTTTATGTTTAATAAAGATGGATTTGTTTAAACAACATTAAAAAAAATTCAATATATGTATGTATGTATGTTTCATAGTTGTCTGGTGGGTGTAGGGCATTAAGTGTTTCCATGTTGTCTATTAATACAGTTCTTTCAAAAATCACTCTGTTTACTAATATGTATATTGTGTATAATTTAATTTTCATTTTAGACAAATATTATGTTCTAGTTGAAATAGTAAAATTGAGATATGAAGAAATTTATAATCAAATCAAAATATATTAACATTAAATATTGAAAGATTTTCTACGAATCAAAAGAATTTTCATTCTCAAAATTAAAAAAAATAAAATAAAAATAAAATAAAGAAATAAAAAACGAAGAATACGAAAACTTTTAGCCCCCACACACAACGGTTTGAAAATCCAAAATAAATAAACAAAAATTTTATATTGTATAGAAGAAAACAAATTGATACAATGAAGCTAGTGTTTCATATAAAAAAGTGGCTGTATTGCAATCAATTTCTAAGAAAAATTCCAAAAATGTTTGAACGCAATCGATAAATGTTTAACTGACAGCGGTAAATAGTAGAAAAAAAAATCTAAAATAAAAAAAATCCATCCCCCCCCAACAAAAATCTAAAATTAAAATCATTAAAAATAGAATAATCCAAATGCAATGAAACTATCAGTGCAAGTGTTCAAAAAATATTTAAATAAATAAATACACAAAAATATGATAATATTTAATAAATGTGTGCAAATGTTTCAAAAATAAAAAAATAAAAAATAATAAATGAATTCAAAAAGAATTGTTAATAAAAATATAATTTTATTTAAATATTTATACATTAAATTGGAAAAACATACATACATACACACATATGTATATGATTAAAAATGAAAAAGTATTTAAAAAGGTAAATAAATAATTTTACAGAATAAAGGAGAAAATAAAACAAACGAAAAACCATACATACACACACATCAAACACTTTTGTAAAAATTCTACATCAATTGCGGAAACGCCATGAATGCGCGAATATTGCGCAAATGGAGTATACATACGAAAAATCTAATGTCTTGCTCGGTGTGCTCACTTGTGGTCGTTGTACTGCTGATAATTGTCACATGTGCACCATCCCTAATATTGGCAACAATGAACTTTCGATCAGACGCATCATTTGCTGCAAATCCAACACAACATATGCCAAAAAGTGTTATCAAGGAGGCAACACTGTCATCTTCGTCTCCATCGTCAACTTTATTTACATCGTTATTGTCACCATTTCCAAGCAGAAATTACAGACTGGCGTCATCAAGTGCAGTGAAAGTTACCAAAACTGCAGACATCAACAGCGAACCATTTCCGGGCTTTTACAGGAATTACCCTTCAGATGACACCCGGCAATTGCCATCACAATCCAGCAGCGCCAGTATTAGTGGTGGTAGCAGCAGCAGCTTTAATGGTCTTAACCGAGGATTTCTATCCACCAATAGTAAAAGTAGGCATAGATTCAATGACAATAAACCACAGTTACACAGCGATAATGAAAATCTGGGCTATTTGCTTCAACTCAGAGGATGGCCAAGACACCACACAAACTTACCACATGCTACTGCAGTAGATGACGCAGATGACAATTCGTATAACGAAGACATCAAAATATCATACACTGATAACATTGAAAGTGATAATGACTTTAGAGCAGGGAATGATAAAGATGCTGCTGCAGTAAGAAAATTGTTGTCTGTGAAGAGTATAAACCAACAACAACAACAACTACCTAGTAATGCAATGGGAAGCTATACTGACACACCAAGTAAACAACATAACTTTCCAGTGCAACCACAGCAAGAATATTACAATGTAAAAAGAGTGGAGGATAGAACACATCATGTTGCATCATCCCCACTAGCATTACATATAACAAGACCAACAAGAACACTCTTGCAACTACAACGAACATCAAGAACAGCATCAACAGTCCCTTTAAAGCAACCAGAACTGATACATACTAGTAATATTAATAATTCTAAAAACATCAAAAACATCTTTTCAACAACACACAATAAAACGACGGCAGAGAATTATGTTTTCGGCATTGATAGTTCTAATGTAAACAAAATTAAGTCATCTTTACCGCTTCGCTACATTATAGAATCCTACGAGGTGCCAGCATCATTGCCATTGGCAAAAGACCTAACAGAACAGCAGCGTCGCATGCTGATACACGAACAACATCTAAGGCAATTGCGTACAATGCAACAGCAGGCGGCCCGTAGTCGACGGGATTCTATACGTGGTCGTTATAAAAAATACGAAAATGACATGCTAACGGCATCGTCGTCATCGCCAACATCTTCATTAACCGCCACAACAAACTTTCGCAAATTCCCCACACACCAAAACTTGAGACAATACCAACATCAACAACGCATACGCAAACACTCGCGGCGCTATTGCTCCGCAAGAGATCCGGCCCAACTGGCATTTGAGGCGCCCACAGTGTTTGAGGGAAAAATAGTGTCAATGACACCCGATCGCCGGCAAAACTTTTCGGCCACCGTCGAGGTTAGAGAGGTGTTTAAACAACAGATCGGCTATCGTTTGCAAAAATATCTACGCCTACAATTCGCTTATCGCAATAACAGCGGCGAATGTGATATTTATCGCGAACAGCTAAGACCGCGAGGTCTGGTAAGAGGTGATACCATTGAACCCGGTCGCATCTACTTGTTGTTTGTTCAACAAATTGACATTGGCAACTTTACAATACTCGGTCAGCCCATAAGGAAGACAAAACGTGTCATCGACGCGGTTCGCTATGCAGTGAGCGGAAACTATGGTGAGTGAAAAAATATACGAAAAATATATTTAGCATAATTTTTCACATGGAAACGTCAGACCCATCGGTTAGTTATTATACAATTAGATAATTTCCCATATGCACATACATATCTTATGATTTTTATGTAGTTTTTAAACTTTGTTTGAAATAAAAACAACAACCATACCTACATTTACAAAAACGAAATCATTAATTAATTGCATTGGATTATTTCTGTAGTTTAGCTCTTGAAAAACTCAACATTTTAAAGGTGAAGGGTGTAATGGTCTCATAATTCCCATAAATTCCACCGAAAGATCACATTAAATAAATTTCGCTAAAATGATCGTTTCACTTGTCCTCAGCGACAAAATTTATGCATTAACGTTCTCTCTCTCTCTCTCTGTCTTAAAATTATTTATCAAATTAACAACTTTCGTACGATAAACAATGTGTGTGCCGTCTATCAGCAGATGAATGTGTGAATGTATCAGCAATCTGTCTGTGAAACAAATTAAACACAGCCATACCGAGTACATATTAAGTACGTTCGTGTCCATTAGAAAAGTAATCGTATTTGTGGAATAGTCGAATTAAGAAATTGCATACATAGCACGAACAAAAAAGAGTGTAAATGATGCAACATTTTTTAATTTTTACATACATACGTACATACATACACAGAAATATGAGCGTAATAATCGTATAGATACTTTTTGCAGTAGATGAAACTACACTGCAAATATTGTTGATTCTTTTTTTTTTCTTTTTGCTGTTGTTGTGCGAGTTGAATAAATCATTCAAATGAGAAAAGATGAAGAGGAAAACAAAAAAAAAAAAAAACTATACATTTGTCTTAAATTTTGTTGGGGTCTTTGTGCACGCAAATGCCACGCGAATTAGCATTTGTTATAATAATCATCATTATAATAACAATATTAATGATAATAAATGCGATACATACATACTTACTACTTATTTAGATGCAGTTGCAATACAATTTAAAGCATGCATTAAAGGTTGGCAAAGCGGATACGGATACGAACACAATCTCACACACGAACGTGGCTGTGTACGAAATTCTTTGTAGTGGTGTGTAGCGTGTGAATCTTTCTCTTCGTGTGAGTGCGAGAGTGTGTGAAAAATGAAATGTAATAAAACAAATAAACAAACAAATAAACCAAATACATGAAATATGTATTATAAAAAAAAAAAAAATAAATAAATAAAATACTAAAAGAAAATTTAAGCAGTGACTTGAGAGAATTCTTTTTACATATCGTAGTTAATCAGTCGAATGGACAGACGGATGGTAGGACGGAAGCAAAGATAGACAACCCTAGTGTCAGTCACTCCCTGAGTTTGGTGTGTTTATTCGCATTCGTATTTCTTTTGATAGTTGCATTTTTCTATTTTTTGTTTGTTTTGAGATTATTGCATGTGTGCGTGTATTACTTGAACATCTGTGATTCGCCAGCTGTGTGTCTCATTTTTGCACAGGCAGGTAACTTTTATATCCGTGTGTGTAGTTTTACTAGTGGTAGTTGTTTTATTTTAATGATTGTTGCATTACGACGAGTTTGATAAAAATCGCAAATAAAAGCACTCATTTGTAATTCATTTTTTAATGATTTTCCTTAATTTTAAATTACTTTTGTTTTTGCTTCTTTTTTTTTTTTTTCTTTATTGCTTTATATGATTTTGTATCCGTAGCTTTGACTGTGTGCGTGTGTATTTGTGTTGTTCTATACGTTTATTTATTTATTTTATTTTTTGTTTGTTTTTGCCAACTTCACGCTCTGGTAGTATTCACCAGACCGAAATAATTTTATGCAGCAAGCACAACACACCCGCAAATCTAGTTAAATATACAAATAACACTTGAGGTAAATTTTCACCAACACCACCACAATGGTTTGTATACTTATGTGTGTTTATGTGTATCTCCAAGTTAATGTATAATTGTTTGTGATGAGTACTGCGGAAGGGCAACTAAATATGTTTTTTTTTCTTTTTTATTGTTGCTGTTGCTTTGTTAGTTACATTTTCTTATGTTTATTTCAGTTCTCTAATCAGTGCTTTTATTAATTAATTTTGAATTTCATACGTACGTTTGTATTATTTCTGTAGTTTTTGTTTAAATTATTTCATTGCTGTTGTTTGTTGGTTTTACGTATCCCCGGCCTTTGTCAGTGCCATCACAATCGCCATCAACAGCACTAGTAATAGCAACAACAGCAGCTGCAATCAAAGTCAAAGCCACAGCCACAATTCTCAGTTGACAACAACAGTTTGTCTACTCATTGTTGTTAAACATCAGTGTTGTTGCAACGTTTTTTCTTTTGTTTTTTGTTTTTTTTTTGTTGTTGCTGTGTTTATTTATCTTTAGTTTTATTTACTGTTTTTGTTGTTGGTTTCGTTATTAGATTTAAGCTTTTGCTGTAGTTGTTGTTGCTGCTGCTATTATTGCTGTCGAAATATTTAACGTTGCGGTTCACAGCGTTTAATTTTATGTATCTTTATTTCTTTGGTGTTTTTATTTCTCGATTTTTTTTTAATTTTTTTATTTTTATGACTTCTCATGTTCCTTAACTGTGGTGGATCAATGAAGTTAATTCGTTAACAACAAACACCAAATTCATTATTTTTATTACCCAAAACACACTCATACACACCCAAAGACAAATAAATACATTATGTGTCTATGAATGTTTGTTTGTTTGTTCGTTTGTTATAATTTAATGTTTTTCTAATATAAAAAATGGGCTATACCTATATAGAACAAACGTTTTATAAATTCTTTGCATTATTAAAGTTATATATTTTTGCAGTATTTTATTTAAATTTTCATTTTCTATTATTTATTTCTTATTTTTATTTTGAGATACATACATATTTAACAAAATTTTGAAGGCGCTCTAAAATGAAATTACTCTTTTGGAATTTTTTGTTAACTAAATGCGATATTACCACAACAAATTGTACATTCCAACTGTTAACCATTCCGAAATTAAAAAAAAAAAAATAAATAAATAAAATGTGACATGAATATAATTATTACACTAAAATACACATACATACATTCATATGTACATACATGCATATGTACATATGAAAGTAAAATATGTATTTGGACAAGTTTTTAATGAAATTTAAAACGCTTTAGACATATGTATGTATTAATCTATACTAGAAATCGTTAGATGCATAAATCATGAATCATCAGATATTTATAATTTTTTTTTAATTTGTAGATCAGTGTAAATCGCGTTCACTTTAATATTATTAATGAAATCTTGTAGGGTTATTTACCACTTTTCAAGATTTTTTTTAGCCTATGTTGGATTACTTATTAAGCTATTTATTTTTATTAGAAGTCTACCCTCGTTCTTCAGATATAGTTTCAGCGTCGCAAAAGGTATAACTTAACAAGTTTAAACAGTATCAACTTTCTCATTCCCGCACTAAATTTATAATAAATATTTTTCTTGAACTTGTCCTTAAAGTGCAATTATTTAGCGCTCTTTAAACGCCCCTCCAATTTAGTTATAAAACACTGCTTTAATCTCCTACAAATACAAATTGTACAGCAAAAGATCGTTTGCTAATTTTATGCGTTTGTGTGTGCGATTATTAAAAAGAACAAAACATTTTGTAACAGAAAATGATTTTTCGATCTCTTTTACTTTCACTTTATGACCAATAAAATTGATCAGATTTGTTTGTTTTCCCTTTCATAAAGAACCGCACAATTTCTTCTATTTATGGAAATTTTTTAATTTTTTTTAGCAAAAGCAAGTTGTATACACAGTTTGAGTTTAATAATTTTTTATAAAAAATATTTTATTTCTTCCGATATTTTTGAATAAATATAAATCATTGATCTAAAGCTCGCCTATAAGGATAAAATAGTAATTAAATAAAAGATTGTGTAAGTTAGATTAGGTTTTGGCATATGTGGCACTTTAACACTTTTGTTGGTTTAACACAAACGCGCAACATTTTTCCAATTTATGTCAGTGTAGCGTTCAAAATGTCCCACGTATATCTTTCACTAAGCCAATCAGCCTGTTCATTAAGACTTCATTTTTAAAATATTTCATTTTTAATCGTTCGATGACAATAGTCTAGTCTTCACAGAAATTTTCTCCTAAAATTTAACGTTTACGTTAATTAATAGATATTTAATAATAGATATTTGTGTTTTAATAAAATGCAACAAAACCAATGTCGCAATTGCACTGTAGTACGTTGATTGAATCATAATTGTTCCCAGTTTATTTACAAAGCCTACTTCACAAAATCTCCTTAACGCTTACAAAAAAGATAAAATGCAAATAAGATTGCTGTTAACACAGATCTACAACTTTCTAAGTTTTATGATCCAAGGTCATACATAAGGTCTACTAAAATCCTCAGCAGATCATTGAAAATACTAGTATTGAATTTAAAATAAGTGAAAATAAATCGTCGTTCATAAATTATTGTGTTCTATGTGACATATAAAACCTATACATATAGAACATAATAAATTACGAACGACGAAATATCTTTGTGAAAATAAATATCTTTATCAAATTTTCTTTTCATCGTTTTATAATAAGTGATAGAACGCATATAAAGCTTTATCGCGAAACGATCCGATTGCTGTTAAAAATGTATTATAAATTTGCCTCTTGTCTAAATTGCAATACAAATTTAGTTAACAAATCTTATAAGTTATTTATTATGGTGCAGGGTATAGTATGGTTGGGTTTAACCTAAATGTTTGTAGCTCTGAACATTGTTTCAACTTTCACCGCCATATTATTTCTCATCAGAAATTACTAGAATTTTAATAAGATTTTTTTCCCATTAAAATAATTCAATGTGTACGACAATTGAGTATGTAACCTTCTGGCAGACCGATAATTTTAACAAATTTCATTAATAAAGCGTATTTCTGTAATTTCATTTACATATTTGATAGATTACAAAGTAAATAATTACTTCGATCTTAAATATCCAAATCAGTTTAATTTTTTTGTTTTTTAATTTTGCCAAAATAAAAAATACTATTTATGTAACAAGGTTACAGGTATGTATGTATTGCATTTATAACTTGTTTCTCTGTGTAGTGTCAAAGTGTTAACATTTTTTTTTTCGTATTATTTACATTACAAATGTCAACTGTGCGACAGAGAAATACACATACAGCTGTTATTGTTAATAAATAAATTAGAAAAAAAATTGAAATAAGTTTACGTGCTGCATTGTTGTAATTTAGAAATTTAGTAGCCTTGAGTATGCGTCTTTATTTACAACAACACCGGCCGAGCAACCAACCATTAATTCAGTGTTGACAAAACAGTGCTTTTCTGGTAATATATTTTTAAGGGATTTTCAATTTTAATAAATATTTTTGGTTTGAGATTTATATTGTAAAAACAGTTTTTTTTCTAACAATATTTTGTAAAATTCTTATAGGAGACGAAAATATAAGAAAATATATAAAAACAATCAAATAAATAACTAAATAAATGAAATGAAATAAATATTAAAGTTTTTTATTTTTTTAATATTTGAAATCATTAGCAAAAACCTTATTAGACATTACTCTTGTAATGCGGTTTTTCACTCTAATGATTACTTATAATAACAATAAACATGCATACATAAGTACATGTGTACATATGTACATCAGAATATATTTCTCTGTTACAAAAAAGTTATTGATCAGTGATGAATAATTGTAATAATAAAATAAATTGACTGCTTGATAAAAAAAATATAAAAATTGAGAAGATTTTGTTCCTTACTTTTAAAAGTATGGACACAGGCCCATACTTTAAGAGCCATTATTCAAACTTGCCTTTAGTTAAAGGTAGGATTTTTTGTGCCCGATTAATAGCTTGGCAATATTACAACTTCCATTTTTTATTGTAATTATCGTTAACAATACTAATGTTTAATAGATAAAAAAAATAATAAATGAGGGCTTTATAATCCAAAGCCATTTATCGGTCATACAAAATCCTGCCTTTAACTAACGGCAAGTTGTTATAATGGCCGTAAGTGTGGTAGTAGTAAATTTTTGACGGTGTTACATTTTATTTATTTATTATTATAACCTTTACCTGTAGTGCCAAGGGTCACTCCGTTTGTCATTTTTACAATATTCATTTCCGACCCCATTAAGTATATTGTTTCTGAGAGTTTATGAGCAGGGAAGTCGATTGAGTAATGCCCGTTTGTCCGTCAGTAAGGTGAAATACCCTTTTAGAAGCTTCACATATTGCAGATATCTTTATGTGTTATCAGTCTTTTACAAATAGGCAAAAGTAATTCTTAAAAATATATATTTATTTTAATACATCAAGTTACTAAAGCTCACACATTTCAAACTCTGGCTAACGATTTGCTAAACTCTTGTTAAGGAGCTGCTAAACGTTTGCCAACTTTTGAAAAACAGCTGTCCTGTGTTGTTGTTTTACATTACCAATTGCCTACATTTTCAACCTGTTCTTAATTTACAGACCGTTTGCCTTGTTTTTTCATTTTTATACAAAATTATATTGTTCGTTAATTATTTTAAATTTATTTTTAAATAATTTACTTAATTATTCGGGATATGCTCCCGGATTTATTTTTCAATTTTAAAAATTGTTAGTATGGATGAAAAAACAAAAAATTTCAAAATCAGGGATTATATACAAAAAATGGTTCCATTTTCGAGGAGTATCATGCAATTTCAGAGTTGATTTATGAAAAGTTGGCAGACGGATAAAAGTTTCTTATGAATAATCTCTGTGCCAACGAGCTGCCAAGCTTAATCGGCATTCTAGTTAGCAGCTCGTTGTACGTAGTGTATAAACTGTGGCTAACTTTTTGTTATGAATAAGGCCGCTAGTCTCCAACATTATTGTTGAGAAAAACAAACAAATCGGTTTAAAACTAACTAAAATATAAGAACCAAAATAGAGGGTGTCAAAAAATATTCTATTTTAGACTTTAAAAACTTTTTTATTTCAGTTTGTTAAAAATAGTTTCCGATTAAATTTGAAAATTATTTCGGTTAAGTGACCGCCTCTACTGGCTCGGCAGGCTGCCATTCTTTTACCAAAATTTTCAATCACTTTTCTTCAATAGGCTGTTGTCAATGGTTGATATTTGCCCAATAATGTTGTTTTTAAACTCTTGAACTTTTGTGGGATTATTGATGTTCACTTTTGATTTCAAAAAAATCCCACAAATAATTGTATAAAGGTGTCAAATCGCACGACCCTGGTGCCTAATTCACTGGTCCTCTACGAGAAATAATTTGACTTTCAAACTTTTCTTTCAAAAAATTCATTGTTTCTATTGAGGTGTGCGCAGTGGCAGTATGCTGTAGAAACCACATATTCTCCACGTCTAAATCATTAATTCTTAATTCGGTTCATCTCCCTGTAGCGATTCCAAAATAAAAATTAAACCTTTTATTAGAACACACTCTAAAAGTTTATGTTATAAAATTTTCAGACGAAGATAGAATTTTTCTAGTGTCTAGATAGTCTATCTAGTGTCTAGATAGTCTACAAAGTTGAGATGGGTATTGTATATATAAATTGGCATCCACTACCCTTAAAATAATTTTTAAAATAAATGATGGCCGTCACTACAAAATTATGGGTCAAATCTACTTATTAGAAATTTATCACATGAAACGGCTTGAGCAGTAGAATACAGTGAACTATGAAAAAGTGAAAATAAAATGGCCGATAGCTTTTTTCTCAACTCCATCAATATGGGTTGCAAATGAAAGGACTTGACTAGTAGATTACAGTTGGTTATGTAAAAATTAAAAATCAAAGATGGCGTCGGGCATAATAAAGAAAATTGCTTAAACATGAAATCTGAAATCTAGGATAAGCTACGATGTGGTCACTATGAAAAATTATGACCGAATATAGCATTCTTGCCTCTTTTTGATTTCTTTAGGAGTGCAGTCAGTCGATCTTTTTTTATAACATAATTGCATTAATATTGAAAATGTTTTCTTAAAATATTAATAATAGCAAAATTTTTTTCTAATTTATACAATCATATAAAAATTTACTGCTGTGCAGAAAGCTTTCTTCATTTCGCACATACCGTTTTACACCCTATGTAAAAAAACAAACAAACAAATGAAAAAAAGAATTTAATAAACTAACAGAATTGACTTCATATATATAGCTTTGTCATTCCGTTTGTAATTTCTACAATTTTCATTTCCGACCCCATAAAGTATATATTTTCTGAAAGACGGACCGTCTGTCCGTCTACCCGTCTGTCCGAGTGTTGGTTGAAATCAACTTTTAGAAGCAACTATATGTTCCTCAGATCTCTATATGGTATCAATCTCTTGGAAATATCCAGGAATGAATCGCTATTGAAATTCAGCACAATCGCCCCATAACTTTCTGAGATATGAGCAAAAAAACCACGACCACCTCGTTTATTTCACAATTACAACAATAACCTACATACATACTAGTTAAAGTAAACGAGGCATCGAATTCCAGCTGAGCCAAAAAAATTGTATTTTTATACCCGCCACCAAAAAAATGGTGGGGGTATATTCATTTTGTCATTCCGTTTGTAACACATCGAAATATCCATTTTAGACCCCATAAAGTATATATATTCTGAATCAGGGTTTGATTTGATGACGATCTAGCTATGTCCGTCCGTCTGTCCGTCTGTCCGTCTGTTGAAAGCACGATAGAGGTCGCACCGAAAAAGCTAGGGGGCTCAAATTTTGCCAGAATCTTTCTTATAGACAAGGTTTGTTTGGTATTGAAAATGGGCTAAATCGGAATATTAGGAAGAGAGTTATAGCTCGAAAAGCAAGAGTAGGTCGAAAAAACCGTGTCCTTCAAACATCGAATAAGATGGAATTGTGGCCAAACGCATTAACGTAGACTCATGAAACTTCGAATATATATTTCCTGAGTAAAAACAACATCGTTCCCCGAAAATTATCTAAATCTATGTATTAGGAGAGGAGTTATCGATCAAAATGTACGAAAATTTATACCGCACAGTGTATTTTTCGGTATATTTAAAAACAAAAACGTCATAAAAGCAACAAAATTTGATGTACGACTCTGAAATTTTCAACACTCTGTTTTTTGGTAAGTGGCTTTTTTGTAACGGAAAATCAATGTGCCACGCCCACTTTTACGCCCACTTCCCATATAACGTTTTACCTAAAATTCATATAATTTCTCTATTAATAAAGATTTTGGAATAATAAAGGGCTATATTGAAACACCTAAGTTGTACTCATTCGCAAAAATAACTTTGACACGCCTACTATAACGCCCACTTTTCACGTTATCTACCGTTAATGAAATTTAAAAGCTCATAAAACCGCCAAAATTGGAGGTATGATGATCAAATTTGCTGCGTATATTCCCCTATGCAATGTCATTACTGTGCCAGAAAATTATGGTGCCACGCCCACTTTTACGCCCACCTCCCATATAACGTTTTACCTAAAATTCCTATAATTTCTCTATTAATATAGATTTTGGAACAATAAAGGGCCATATTGAAACACCTATGTTGTACTTATTCGCAAAAATAACTTTGACACGCCTACTATAACGCCCACTTTTCACGTTATCTAACGTTAATGAAATTTAAAAGCTCATAAAACCGTTAAAATTAGAGGTATGATGATCAGATTTGCTACGTATATCCTTGTAATCAATGTAATTGTTGTGCCAAAAAGTTTAGGTGACACGCCCACTTTAGCGCCTACCTCCCATATAACGGTTTGTCTTATATTCATGTAATTTCTCTATTGACAAAGTTTTTGGGAAAATAAAGGACTATATTGAAAGTTTGTTGTAAAGTTGTATTTATTAGCAGAAACTTTATTGACACGCCTACTTTAACGCCCACTTTCATTGAAAGACTACATTGACAAAAGCATTTTAGTAGCATATCGAAGTTATAAAGGGTGGTTAAATTTTAAGAACCGATGTTGAATTTAAATAAAACACAAATTATTTAGGAAATTATTATTTTTTCTTTTTGAAATTATAATATTTGTATGGTTCAATTATGCATTCAACAAAATATCGGCCAAATGGCCCCCCCCATCCTTGGCGCCACTCCTCTATCTGATAGTCCAAATTTTCAATGACAATGTTGATGCTCAATTGTTGACCATGATGATGAGTAGAGGTTGACTGCTCTTTTGACACACTATCGCAAAAACCAGCAGTGGTTCCCATTCAATGAACTAAGAAGGCATTCACAGACTTTCTAAAATTGGCCCTTACAATTTAGCCACCCTCTACAAAGAAAGTGATACATATTTTTATATTATTATCACACGGTGATTCAAAATATACATTCTCAGCATTTTGCTAAAACGGGAAATTTATTAGTAAGATTTTGATTTTTAAACTTCTATAACATTTTTCTTTTAAAAGATTTTCAAACGAAATAAGTTTTGTATAATTTTAAAATTTGTTAGCCATTTGTACATGAATATAAATTGTTTATAATGTTTAGAGATAATTTTTTTTTACTTATGTCAAAATTTTCCTAAATTCCCATTTTTAATAGAGCATAACTTCAGGTATATATAACAAATATAAATTAGCACTATTTCGTAGATAAAACTCTCCTCTTAAATTCATGTAAATTCTCTATGAATAAAAATTTTGGAATACTAAAGGACTATATTGAAATATCTAAGTTATGTTTATTAGCAGAAACTTTATTGACACGCGTATTTTAACGGCCACTTTCATTGAAAGATTAAATTTACGAAAACATTTTTCTAGAATACCGAAGTTTTGAAAAAAATTATTATGAAATTATTATCATTTATTTTTATAACGATAATATTTGTATGCTTCAATTATGTATGGAACAAAATATCGGCCAAATGGCCCCCCCCAACCTAGGCGGCACACCTCGATCCGATAGTCCATATTTTCAATGACACTGTTGATGCTCAATTGTTGGGCACGATGATGAGTCGAGGTTGCTTGCTCTTTTGCCACGTTATCGTGAAAAACAGCAATGTTTCCCATTCAACGAACTAAGATGGCATTCACAGATGTTTTCACACTTCATACAGACCTGCTTTGCAGACATTTGTATATTTTTTACAATTCTTACGATTGTGGACGAATTCGAACGATTTTGATGACCAAAATAATCACGAAGTGCACAAAATGCATTTTGATTTGAACGCCCATTTTTATAAAAATCTTTAATATTTAAAAGCGTCTCTCATTGCGTATCTTTCCACGGTTCAAATTGAGTTAGTCTGAGATTGAGAAATGTCAAATGAAATACAAGAAAAAAGTTGAAGTTTAGATGTGGTTCACCTTAAACATGAGCCCTTAAAATTTAACCACTCTCTACAAAGAAAATGATACATATTTTATTATAAGGAGATTATTCCATAACGATTAGCAAAATAATAAACATTGTGCTTTAAATGTACACAAAATTGGTGGTGGGTATAAAAGATTCGGCACAGCCGAATATAGTGCTCTTACTAATAATATTATAATAATAATTAATATTATTATTATTATATTTTATTATTTTTTTTGTAATTATTTTTTTTTGTATGTTTTTTTGTATGTTTTTTTGTACGTACATACATACGTATTTTATATGAGGTGAATGGTGATACAAACAATTGTTATTGCATGACTACACGTTGTGAAGGGTATATAAGATTCGGCACGGCCGAATATAGCACTGTTACTTGTTTTTTATATTTTTTCAATCATAATTATTATTGTTATAGTTGCAATGTCTGATTTGTATTATTTTTACCATACTTACCTTCCACTGTGTAACTGTTGGCTTTATGCCTTAAGATTTCCGTTTATACAGCAAAAACTCACCGTTTTTGGTCATTTATTTTTGAAGAAAAAACAGTTCCTTATTCTAATTTCTTTTACGAAATTTATTTTGCTTTGCACCTTGCCGCCAAGTATTTTTAATCATATCAGTAATTAAGTTCACATTTAGAAGTGAAATTTTTTTTTTAATTTATTATAAATCATTTTTATTCTGGCTTAAGTTCATTTTTCTTTTATTATTCTTCCTAAAAATATTTATTAAATTAAAGTGTAATCATTAAGAATATAGAAAAACTATTCCGATGTCAGCCTACTATTTACATTACAACTTAATGAAATTAGAATTAGGGAAGCATAGCATTTATTGACATTCATAATATCTTCTCTGAATTGCTATCAGCTTATATAATTACACCATGTTTACGAGCAGAAAGATTTTTGTTTTTATTTTATATAATTTTAATATTCTTATTTTAGAAAAAACGCGTACGTACATTTAAGCTATAGTGACAATTAATATATAAGAACTTTGTTTTATTCCGAATTCAAATTGAAGAACTATAATGAATTTAAAATTTAACATTAAACGTTAAACATAACGTTAAAATCAAATGTCACAATTGTGAAATATTTTTTAAAGGTCATCTTTGTTTTCGTTAAGATATTCTGATATAAAATATCATAAAATACAATTTAACTGCGCAAAATTGACACTACAGATTCAGGCAGCATCTTATGAATTAAATAAATGTTTTTTTTGTTTAATAGTTTTAATGGTTTTTTTGTCTTTCAAAAGTGATTATTTCACATTAAAACCTAAATTTAATAGGGAATTTCCAAAACAAAAATAAAATACTCACACCCATTTTCGCATTATTGTATTAATTTATTATGTCACACATTAATTAAGAGTTTTTCAATAAAATCGACAATTTATGTGTTCGAAACAATAAACATACATACTGATGTATGTAGAACTACATATGTACGTACACATACTTAAAAATGATTTGCTTTAACATAGAAATTTATGTTATGTGATAAAATTGCATTACATCATAAGTCGATATAAGGTAATTTCATTTTTTTCAAGTTCAGATAAATTAAATAACACCCGTATCTGCAGATCAAAATTTAATGTTTATTTTTTTTTCAAATAGGCGTAGTAGTTCTGTATGTGAACAAGTAGATTGTATAGAATTTTATCTTGTGTCAAAGAGGGACAATGCTGTTTATCTGTGACAGCTCTGATGAAATCGATAAACTTGTTTCCCCTAGTTGCAAGTCCTTATTTTTCAAAAACAGTGACAGTGGAAGACACTATACATTTATGTGGCGTTTAATTTATATAGTCTGATAACGCAGGCAACTTCGAGTTTGGATCAGTAATTTAAAATGGACAGGATCAAAATTCATTGATATAAAACGACCTTCAATTGGCAGACGTGTTGAGCATGTCGTCCTTCCTGAATGCTCATAAAACCACAAAGATGTAAGTTTGCAAACAAGAAAACCTCCACAAGGAAATATTTGGTTAGCTGGTATACAGGCTATTTGTATAACTGGGCTAAAGTCGCATTCAGCTTGATGCTCGTTAAAAAATGTGTCCGGAGATCGTGTGTCATATACATAAATGCTGCCATGCTGGGATCCCAGATAAATATAGTGTTCATTATCTCTTCGACCTAAAGAACATGACCATAGAGGTTTATCTGCGGGCCTAAATGATGCCGACACTGAAAGTGTTCGCAAGTCAAATAGTTTAACCTTAGGTTCCATGCTGGCGGCTGCCAATAACTGCTGGTCGTCCGAAAGGCTTATATCTCTTAATAGTTTAACGGAGGTATGTAGAAAATTAGTGGGTTTGAATGAAACCGTATCGACAAATCTTAAACCATAGCCGGGAAAGAGATTCTGAATGCTTTTTTGAGATAAAATTAAAGCACTGTGTTCTTTTGCGTATGTCAGCACTCGGCAGCCTGGCTCTCTTGAGATTTCAATATTTCGATCCATGAATAGTTTATAGACCAATGATGGCTTCCGAGTCACAGCCTTTTTTTTTTTTTTAATCAGGTTATTCATACAAAAAAAGTTTAAGTTAAATGTCTGTAAGCACTATGCCCTCTTTTGTGCTACACTTAACCTATTTTCTTAAAAGTAATAAGAGATGTTTCCTGAGTGTCGCTTACAAAACAGCAAACTAAATTTACAAAAGAATAAGTTTAAAATTAAAGAACTGCATTAAAGTAAATGTTTAGCCTTTAAAAAAGCATAACTCAACAGCAGCGTTGGACTTTGCAGTTTCTTTTAATAAAACATTTGAAAGTTGTTGCTGTAAATGACTAAATCTTTTGCGAAATTAATACCGCAGTGTTGTACACATTTACGAAATACATTTATTTTCATTGAAAACAAAAGTATTTCCTATTTATTATTTATTAATGTTGAATTTTAAATTTAAGGAAAAATTTAATAGAAAATCTTTTACGTTTTGCAAAAAAAGTCTTTTAGCCTCCTCTAAAATTTCAAAGCCTTTATATGAAACTAGCGGACCCGGCGAACTTCGCCTCGCCCCAGTTTTAAGCCTTCAGACAAACTTTAGAGGGATAATACAACACAAATATTTAAATTTTCAATGTGATTTATTTGAATGGTATCAGTAGAGAGCGATTTGATGAACAATGTTTTTCGATCTGTTTGCCGTTGATGATTGTCGCCTGAATTACATTGTTCATTAGGTGTTGAGGTACCGTTGCACAATTTTGGAGGATTGAGATTCCGCAACATGATTATGATCGATCTCACTTTTTTCGCACAAACTTATTTTCTTTAAGAATGAATGTTTTGATAAAAATTGCACTGAATTTATATTTATTGTAATGCTTTTACGTGAATGCGTGATTTAACAATACACAAAACTCGTATAAATTGCAGAAAAAAAAATAGCACATTTACTGTAGAAAATTACAATGTCAAAATGACACCTGTCAGATTGCGCAAAGTCTAAGTCAACGTATTTTGACTGAGAACTTTCTATTTTTTTCATTTGAAAAGCCATTAAGGAATAATTTCACACAAAATTTCATACAAAAACTCAATTTTCGATATTTTCCAATTTTCCGACTTTTCCAGAGGGATTTTCCAAAATTTTATTCCGTAAAAACCTTCTTCTCGAAAATACGAACAACTGACAAATTACAGAACTCGACCCAGCCGTTCTCATTTAGGAATTACTATACATTTTTTACACCATTTTTATATAAAGATTTCTGCTTCTTGACTTAGCATACTTAGCATAAGCTCACATAGTATGTACAGTACATATGTTTTGCAGATGTTGTCATAAAATAATACTTAAAATGAACATCTAATTGCTAGTAATCATTTTTGATTTTATTTTATTAGATGTTTAATAAAATTTTACTATAAATTATTAATTGATATTTCTGACGTCATACAAATACATAAATACATAAATATAAATGCCTACAAAAACATACGCATAAACACAATCAGATTATGGCCGACTAGAGTCAGATCAATGAGGTCACTTTTGTTTAAGTTCTAGTGGATAATTGAATAAACATGTTGAGATGCATTTTTTTGCACTTACTTTGGCATACATTTCGAGATTTATAAGCGTTTAAGTATGTGGTACAGAGACAAGTACTTACATACGTACAATAAAAAACATTCAGCAATTTACAGTGGCTGGCAAAAGGAAATTTCTGAATTTCGTAAAAAAGCAATAATTTTAATAAAAACCTTGTGTTAATAATTCTCGTGGAGCAGTTGCTAAATGCCCGCAACCAACTTTTGTCTATTGCATTCCCTGATGTGATTTCCGAATGTTGAAATAATATTTACAATATTAGTTATCTAACACAAATTTTTAAGAAAGAAGCCTTACAGTATCTGGGCACAAAATTTTTATAAAATTTATATTTTTAGAGTGTCATAACTCAGAATTCGAACATTTAAAATTTGACTATAAAAAATTCTTCAGATTACACTTTTTAAGATGATTTAATGCTGTTTCTGAAATAACTAATGTTGTCGTTTTTGTTTTCAAATTGAAAGCAAGAAATGAAGATTTTTTTTTATATTTCAATATCAAACATACATATACTGATGTTTAAAAGGCTATTTAGAGGCTAAAAAAACTAGATTATTCAGAAAAGAAATTTTTTTCGCGTATCTCTTTCTCGTTATCATTACAACATATGCTTATTTAGTGAAAATAGTTTTCGAAAAACTTTTGTTGGTCACTGTAGTCTGATTTTATGAAATCTATGTTTTTTATAGACTCGTCTGTAGCAGCAAGCTATATTTTGTTTTCGTATTCGATATTGAATTTTTTTTTTAATTTTTGCTGCGTTTTGCGGCTGCTAAAACAATGATGGCATTTATTTGCGAATGATGGTGATGATAATCGCACGAGAGGAAATTACAATTATATTTTTCAGCTGGAGCCTTAATTAATGTACAGCTGTCTGGCACACGTTCCGACCTTATTATTAGCGACTATCAGACGTACACAAAAATAACACAGCAAAAAAACGCACCAGCAAACAATCAACAACAACAAATTGATGGAAACCCCTTTTATTATTTACACATTCAACTTAGAGGCCTTCTGCGTTCAGTTAATTGACAACAATAAGAGCTGTTTTATTTCTTAAAGTTTTTTTATTATGTTCAACGTAAAACACATTTCATACATAATTTCACATTTGCCAAAGTTTGAATCTTTAGAATTCTAACAATATTTCTTTATTTGTTATTGTTCTTTCTTTTTTTTATTTTATTTTTTTTTATTTTTTTCATCGCACAGACAAGAGTACAAATAAAGTCTAAAAATACACAAGTATTTATGTATGCACATACAAATACAACTTTACTCGTATAAAACAACATTAAATTTTTTTATTATTATTAATATTAGTGGCATTATTTTGATGATGTCAATAACATCTTTGTAAAATTCTCACCACAATTTGATACTAGTAAAAAATGAATCAGAGAAAACGACAACAACGTTTTAAACAAGTTTAGCTGAATAGTAGTTGATAGTTTTTTTTCTGTTGTTTTTGTATATTTTTTTTTTTGTCTACTGTTGTTGCTGCTGGTAAGACAGTAAGTAAGTAAGTAGTTGTAGTAATAGTCATGTGTCCCTAGAATGGTAAAGTGTTTAAAATAAATTTAATTGACTTTGTGCTCATTCCAAAAATATTTTCACACACAAAAGCTTAAACCTCGTGTCACATAATCTATATAATAGTTATAGTACTACGTCGACTATAACTGCCACTACAGACGACATTAATAAACAAATACAACTATGTACCACTACTGTTTGCCACTGATACAGTGCATACAATAAGGCTTAAACAACCACCAAACGTACCACCAACAAATAGACCATCAGCGAGTCAGACATCGAACAAATGAAAAGTTTTACAGACCCTAAAGAGGGTATATTCTTTTGATTGTTTAAAATTGCTTAAAGACTGCTAGGTAAATAGGATTTTAAAACAAGTTCTCTCTTTATTAAATTTATTTATTTAATTTATTTGTGGTAAATTTAAGAACGCTTTCATTATTTTTTACCGTTTTATACAAGTTTAAATGGCATCCGTAAATTGGTCTCATGTGGGTGCTAGATTCAGTTACAGTTTGAACTTCACATTTGATTACTTTTGCTTCAATAAATAACCTGTTTATATTAAAATTTGTTTAATTAATCAAATAACTTTTTAAATACAAAGTGAATTTTAAAATGATTTATTTGTGTCAAATCGACCGTTGTTCAAAGTTTGGAGCTTTAAATCAAAATGAGCAAAATTAAAATTGCTGTAATTTATCAATTGTATCAACTTATACCTTATTTCAGTGATAAGTCAGCGAATGTTGTCTTCTAAGGACACAATTGTTAGTGCTCTAACACTTTGAAATGTGTTGTAAAGTAAATCATGCGATTTAACATAAAACATTTTCCGTGTTAAATCGCATGATTTTGACGGCCAATTAACATATCTATTATACAAAATTATACCTTCATTGAACGATTCATTCAATAAATCAATTATCATTATGAACCGTCTTGTTTAACCCACTGCTCGTCTACATTAACTGCATTCAATTGTGTTACAAAAAGTTAATTGTAATGGTCCTGGCTGGTCATAATTCCTTGTGGATTATAACAATACAAAATGTAGAAGTTGTGCTTCGCTGCGATGATTTTTCCAAATTAACCCATGTAAAAAAAAACTGAAAAAAATAAAGCTAAAAAACACCACTTCAAGGATTTTTTTAAATTGTATCAAATTTTTCGAGATGAATATATTCTTTCAATAATCTGCTTCCATATTCGTAGTAGCTCAGACACTAAAAATTTAGTGTGTGAATGTGTTTTTTGACGAATATTTTTGAATATGCCTGTGTGTGTGTATTTGCCTGTGCTTATACATATACAAGTGTATGAATACTCATATCATCTGGTAGTAAGTAATGTTGTATTGTTTATAATATAGAGTTGAGTTGTGTAGCACCAATTCCAATACCGCCAAATGCCGTACTTGACCGCATAAAACATAATGTAAAAATCCCATTATTCGCCGGCGTAACATTGCTTAAATAACAGCCACAACATAAATAAAAGCTACAATAGCAACAACAATAACAACAACAACAACAACGGCAGCAGCAACTTAAAATACTACCAATACTTGTTATTGCTACGTTCCTTGAACGAAGCAAGAACAACAACAACAAAATAAAAATAGCAGCTACAACGATATTAACAACAGCTGTAGCAGTGGCAGCAATTTTTTAGATCTTGTGTATATTTTTCTCGTTTTTTTCTGTTTTTTGGTGGCAACGGTAGTGATCGCAGCCAAATAGTAGACAAAGCTTTTCTTATTACAACAGCCATAGCAATTACAGCAATAACAACAAATGCAACAGTAATAACAAAGACAGTAGCAACAGTTGAGCGGGCAAGGAGATACGAGAGTAAATAACTGAATAAACAAAAAAAAAAAAAAGCTACAACCAACAAATACAAAAAAAACGACAAAAATAAGGAGAACAAAATTAAAACAAAATATTGTCTTTAAAAACTCTGTTGTGCGACGAGTACTGCTGGCGTCGACAAACAACAAAAGCAACAACAACAACAAATGGCAACAGCAACACACAGTTCAGTTTAGTTTGATACCAGTTTTTGGTTCCCACAATATAATATGTCCATAAGCGGCAGACCACATGACGTAATTAGCATAGTGCAGCTTTTGCAGATCTCACAACCAGCCAAACATATTTACAAACTCAACTGACTATATGGCTGATTGGATGGATATTTTGTTGGTGCTTGGCTGTATGACTGTTTGGCCCAAACAGACACCCAAAACACAGAGAATTGACCGACCAAATGGTTGACGAAAAGTTATTTACTAGTTGCCTTGTTGTTACTGTTCGATGTTTTTTTTTCGTTGTTTTTGCTGTTGTTGTCATCGTTGCCGTCGTCATTTTTGTTATTATTATTATTTTTTCATACACGTTTAGTTGTAAAGACTCTAAGTCGTAAAATAATGACAAACAGACTTTTCAAGTGGCATGCGAAAATCTTTGCAATAGTATTTTAACTCACTTAACTAACGACTGGCGTAGCAGCAACAACAACACAAAAAACAAACAAAAAAGCCTCAGTAGTTGTAATTGTTATTGCTGTCATAGTAAGTATTAAGCAGTAGTAGTAGCAGTAGTAGTAAAAAACGATGAAGTAGTGTGTAATATTCATGTCGTAATCGGTCAAAAAGATGAACTGGCGTCCTGAGTGAGCATTTTAAATACCCCTCATAATGCTACCTGTAAAACTAAAAGCAGCTCGAAACCATCATTCTTTTGCTGTACAAGTTCTCAAGTAAATTTAATGTGAAATATCCCAAAAAAAGCCATAAAAAAACTAAACGTAGGAATTCCAATTTTTGGTTCTCTGCGCAATAATTTATGTCGCGTCTTTCTTAGAGTGTATAACCAATCAGAAAAAAAAAAAAACATTAACATGGCAAAGCACTTCTGCAACTGCTGGTTAAAGCGCACCCGTCGCTTATAACACCGAAAACCACAACACAAGTCATCCGCCAAAAAATTAAAATTAAACACGATCGTTATCAATTCGATTATTGATTACCATGCAAGGAATGAGAGTGCTGTTCCAACGGGCTACTTGTGCGATTGCTGCATCATCAGCAGTCAGATTGTCCGTCAGTCCTGACCGCAGACCAGCCTAAGACGACAATATATTTAAGCAGTTAGCAGCTGCTGCTACATTAAAGCCATATTAAACAAAAAAAACTCTCTATATTTTTGTCATTATTATTGCTGCTGTTATTGTAGATGCAGTTGTTAGTTGTTACCTTTGCGCTACATACATACATACATCTGCATATAACGAATATACCACAGAGATGGCAGTTTTATTTGATTAACAAATATTATTTTAACATTAAACCAACACATCGAATGTGACTGTCATATTTTTTTTTTAATTTCTTAAAGTTTTACTAATTTTAGCAGCAGCTTAGATTGTTAATCAACACAAGGAAAATCGTTGAAAAAATTTTTACGGCATACGTACCAATTCACTACAGAAAATTAATACGGTTTTAGCAAAATATTCTTACGTCAAAAACCAAAAAAAAAAATTATGAGTCATGTTTATTAAATTTTCATGTTTAAAGTAAAAATTTGTTTTATATTTATATTACAAGTGTGTCTAAGAACAATTATCTCTTTTCTATGGCTGGAGTAATGTAATTCAGGTTGCGCATTAGATTTATACGGTGATGTTCGTCTGGTGACTGAATTCCTCTCAGAAAACGATTAACCGTAAGATGCATGAGGTTTAAGGGAGTGCTTGCAAGAGTTTATGTGATACGAAGTGTACCTTATCAATCAACTGAGCAATAGATGTAATAGATGCTAGGATTGCTGGCATTGCATTTATTTATAAGAAAAACAGCAGCAAAGACTACAATTCAAATGCAAAGCAATAGCACATTGTATAATTTTGGGTCAAATTTGGGACATAGAAGAATCCCGGACCTATAAAGAGATTAGGGAGACTTAGATGCCAATGGATCACATAGTTTCAGTGAAAGAGGTCGAAGGAATACATCGCACGTTCATAGCGAATGGATCTAATGCACGTTTAAGGTCAAAAGGACAGTACTGTTGTACACTTACTTGAGTTAAACTCATATTCAGACTTGTAGAGTATATTACTCTGCAAAGAAAGTGAATTCTAATTGCTCTTGATAACCAGTTGATAAAAAATGATTAAAATCGTGTGTTGAATGGATGTGGGCTCTGTTTAATGATGAAGTGTATTATAAAGTTCAGTTTCTATTAATGAGTTGAAGTGAGCATTGCTGGAAATGAAGTGACCTATGAACTTAAAAAAGGGCGACGGTGCGGACAATAGTCTTTGAATGAGTAAACTTTATAAACTTGCAAAGAAGGAAGGAATCACAGCCTCTTGGTAGGGTGCAGTAAAGTTAGTCAGATTTAATTATAGTACGATGAGCTGGATTACTGCGTTTGTTACGAAACATAGAAACTTTAAATATACTCTGAAAAAGATTAAAGTCAAAGATTAGGATATTTGTAAAATATATTGTGAGGAAGCTTAGATAGCAGCGTATGTAGTATGAGAATGTCCAGCATTCGCTATCACATTAAGAGTGGATACTATGGGAGACCTCAGTCTGAAAAAGCTGCCAGCGATTACTATCTGATGTTGTCAGTTTGAAATCTGTTTGTGGTGGTGTGAGACGCACAGAAGAAAACGATGCCGATCTGTAGCCTTGAATTCAATGTGGAGTAAAGGGCTTCAAAAACGAAACCGACATTATAGTGGTCTGCTCGTTGTCCTAGTCTTGATTTTTGTTTTATGTCAGTAGAATCATTTTTAAAAATGTAAACAATGTATCGATTCAATATAAAAGTTTGCGGGCCTGTATTAGTGCTAGAAAAGTATTGAGTAATTGGGTAATAAGTAACGAGTAATGGCCATATTTTGGATACTCAATACTATAAAATTGTTACTGGATACAGCCAAAACTTTGATCTTGAAATTTATTGAAGCAAACATATAACGGCTTAAATACGACTCTGTTAAAAAGTGCAACTCTGTAGGTATATTACTTGTATGTGTGATTAAAAAATTAAACTAACCGCTATTAAAACAGTTATCATCAAAATTAAACAATTGTTTAAGACCTTCAGCAATTTAAAACTATAATTTTTCTCATCAGTTTTTTCCGAACAACTTAACAATTTTTAATATTACGTACTTTGTAAAAAAAAACGTTTCTTTTATAAACATACTTGCATAGTTTGTATTTCGCTCTTTAAATTGAAAAATTCTTTAAAAGTATTGATGAGTATCGAATACACATATGAAAAGTAGTGAGTAATATTGAGCAGTACAAGTAGTATAATTTGCCAGCAGTAGTCAGTAAAACGTTTGAAGGCTTTGGAAATTTAATTATTTATTTGGTCGCAAATAAAGATTATTTAAATAAAAACAATGATAACATTTTACCATCTCTGAAATTTTGTTCGAATTGCCAAAACTGTTGGTGCCACAGCTTTCTGTACTAGTTGTTAGTCGGTTGTTTGGTTTACTTGTTTGTTGTAATGTATTTTTTCTGTTTGTTGTTGTTGTTGGTTCGTACATTTTTGTATGTATATAACTGGTTGCAATTTTCTCATGATCACATGTGTGCAGCCAGCACAAGTATAAATAATTCTCATCGAATCTTGACAATCCATACAAAAACACGACGAAAAAAATTAAATAAAATAAGAATTTTTAGTCGAATGCGATCAATAAAAGAACTATTTTGTTTAAACGCATTTGCACGTATTTTTTTTAAACTTTTTTTTCACTATATACTTGATATATGTACAATGGCCCTGTTGCAACAAACTCTATAATGTACCCAAACATTTGTGTGTATGTACAGATGTATGCACATGTACAATGCTAATAGCTAGCTGTGTGTGCATGGCATATTCTCATCTGTTGTATGTCGATGCAACGAAAACGAGAACAATAATGAAGTTATAGCGATGCGATGAGAAGGCATGAGCATGTGCGAACAATACACTTATTTTTCGACGCAATTTAAATGTCATTACCACAAAGTTCTTATGGGTGTCATTGTATGCTGAAAACTCAAAGATTATGTAGCAAAAGCTGTTGCAAAATAAGTAAACTAAACAAATAAAGAACTAAAACTTAAACAAAACAAAACATGCTAACTTGTAATAACATTTTTGTATCTATCTATTAATGCGTAGATGTTTTAAATGTAATAGAGTCGCCAAACGTACATAGATTCGTACGTACGCACGTACATACGTTATCTCATTTCTTTTTTTCTTTTTGTCGCACTACTCAAATGTCATATCTTTGTTCAAATGTGTGAGAAATAATGCAAAAAAGGAATAAAATGCATAAAAAAATGTCATGAAAAAAGTTTACGCATTGCTAAGAATTGACCTACAGCCTCGACTGTCGTGGTATGCCATCAACGCACATAAAAATGTCAACATGGGTGGCAAAAATAATTTAGCACACAAAACGAGAGAAAAAGTTGTATGTTTTTGTGCTTCACATTAAAAATGGGGCAAATGCTTACATACATACAAACATATGTGCATTTGTATGTAATAAATATGTTTATATGTACATACGTACGTACATGTTTAGATAAAATGCATCAGCAACATATCTTTCAAAGTTAATAAATACAAAATCAAAATATTTAATATGTAGTTGGCTATTGTTTTTCTTTTCATATGCATTTGCATTTGTTGTGTGTGGTATTTATTGAGACTTGTTGTGTGTGTTTTTCCACAACTACGACTAGAAAAACTGCTTGCATAGCGCTTTAAATAGTCGTAAACTTTTTAAGTCGTCATTAATTCCATGTTTGGTCAAATAGTGCACCCCTGTTTGCATAATAATTGAATACGTTATCAATATGGCAAGGTTACCTTTAGCTCACACAATAACAACAATAATGAAAAAAATAACAAACTTGAGCAACAATAACAACAAAAAACTAGTTAGATATTATGCCCGGAAACGTCATCATTAAACTGGTAGCACAGCGACAACTTTGTCAATTATTTACCAAACTATTGTGTGTACACACGCTCTCACACATACACACACACACAGATGCACGCAAATTCATAAAGTTTATGATAAAAATCAGAGCTGTGTAACATTGTATTAATTATTTTAATCAATACTACGAAAAAACATTGCTTACGCGCAAGCAGGTTTCTAAAGCTGGATTCACCCATAAAATTTTAGTTCAGAACAATTTTTTTTTATATTGAGTTTGATGTTTTACTTTTGAGAGAGAGAGATTATTTTGTTCAGAAAGTTTGTTCTTGAATTGGTTTAATTTTAATTCTTGTTCATAAGAAACTGAATTGGGATGCCACTTTTTTTCAATATTTACATGAAAATTGAATTTGGTTGCCACATCACACAGTGTCAGTACATTTATTATACAAAAATTGTTTTTGCCAAAAATTAACAACTAAAATGGAATTTAATGAAAATATTGCTCAAAAATTAATAGAGTAATTAAAAAAACCAGGAAGAGAATGTTTGTATGACATGAGCAGTAGTGCATACATACACATACACATGTAGGGGGAATATCGAAGCAGACCACTACTATCGCGGGTCCCTTTTCGACCCCCTTCGCTCCTCAGTGATTTCGTGTCTACCGATCAGTATACCTTCAATCACTGAGTCCCGCGCCACAACCGGCGTTTGCTCTGGACTAGGAAAACGATTTCACACTGCCGACTGGTGATTGTCGACAATCCTCATCGCACAGTCCTTTGTAATCGCCAGCATCTCCCTCAGACTAAGGTCCCCCATCGCACTCACACTTAAAGTGTGCTTGCCTGTGATCCTTAATCTTCCGCTCGCCAACGCCGGACACTCGCATACTACATGCGCTGCCGTCTCGGCATCCTCCAGGCACATTCTACAAATATCATCATCCACGATTTGCATCCTCTTCAGATGATATTTGAAGTTACCACCAGTTACCAGTGCATACAAAAATAATTATTTAAAACAGGGTTTTAATCACTGCGACTCATTTTATTTTCGATTTTTTTTTATAAATTTCTTTTGCAAACAAATTGACTTTATGGACTTAATTAAAAATAATAATTTTAGTTTTCTTCTATCCGACATTTTCTTCACATATATTTTAATGAAATAATTTACGTTTGTATTTATTTAAATAGTTTGCTAGCGGTGCTGCCACTTTGTACAACTGTTTGCATTTTTATATTATATGGCAGCTTTGTTTTTTCGGACAAATTTTCTTAAATGGGTGAATCGTTCTGCAGAAAACTCTCAGTAAAAAATGTTATTCTCCGGAAAAAATTTTGTTCAGAACAAATGGGTGAATTTACTTTAAGGGTGACAATGTAAACTTCCTTTTATAAGGGACAAGGTGGTGAATGATCGCTAGGAAGCACAACCTTAAAAAAATAGGCGAGTTTTCACTGCATACGTTTTAAAGGCTTATAATTAATCAAGCTTTTTAATTGTTTTCTCTTAATTAATACAAAAATCAGTTCAATGGTCCTAATTAATTTATTGCTTTTTGAGATGTTTCCCGAAAATGTAACGGTAGTTTCATAAATAGAATTTACCACAATTTAAAGCTTTTAAAAATCATTTTATCATAATTATGCAAGAAATTTTGGTACACTTTCTCAAAAGTTAGCTAAATCATAACGAAGTGCTCAATTTTGTATGTTGCATATTGAACGTTTGCAAGATTAAGTGCCATTATTACAACTTGGTGTTAGTTAAAGGTAGGGCTTTAAAGTTATTTTAGTCAATTTTTACAAACTTCATCTTAATTTAAAGACAAGTTCATACAAGCTGGTGGCTTAAACAAAATTTGTAATATTGATAAACTGTTTTTTCGCCTGACAAAATCCAACCTTTAACTAACGCCAAGTTGTAAATATGTATGGCCTTGAAAGGACTTTTACAATTTTTTAGACGAATTTGCGCATGTAGCATCAAATGTTGACATCATTGAATTTATATTTGCATTTTTTTCCAAAAACTAGGTAAACAAACAACAGCTGTTTATGATTTTTTTTTTTTTATTTTAGGGAGGGCAGCTTTTTTGCACAAAAGGTAGAACACTTTTGATTTTTCTTGAGGAAATAAATAATTATTAGCTCCGTCGGAGTTTTGTCATTCAGGACAGTCAGGAAATTAAATTGCATGACCCCATTTGTATACTCTTCTCTCGAGAGTGTAAAAGGGTATATATAAGTTTTTTTTCCGTTTGTAATTTCTGCGGCATTCATTTGTGATCCTATAAAGTACATATGTACATACATTCTGACTGCCTGCAGATAGAGAAGATGATTTAGCTATGTCCATCCGTGTGAGCGTTGAAATAAACTTTTTTAAAACCTTCATATATCGCACGGACTCTTTGTGGCATCAATTTATTAGAAATGCTTTCGGGAATTTCAAATCTGAAAATTAGACATTTCGGCTCATTAGCGGCTTAGATATGAGCAAAAAATCACGTATGCCTTTGTATTTTAATGAGATTGCACAGCAAAATTCTTGTTAAGAAACAAAGACAAATGGTGCTGATACACACTTCTGATGTACATACATGTAAGTGCATGATGGTCAAAAATTTATGGATTTTTGTTTTAGTTGGTATATTTTGTATGCTTATTCATGTGAACGAATGTATGCAATGCGAAATTTTTCGTTTGTTTACTGTACGATGCACGAACATGATCACACACAACAAGTAGGCTTGTTCCTACATGGTGAAAATGACATGTTGTGAATCAACAATAGCAAAAATATACAAGTATCAACCTGCTTATATGCTTATAGTTGCGCGTATCTCTACTTTTGTAAAGGGTATATTAAGACTCGAATATAGTGCTATGACTTCTTTTTTTTTCTTATCTTCCATTACTTGTCTTCTTACATACTCACTCACCTACTGTAGCTGTTTTTCCGTTCAATATTTTGAATGCAGTTTTTGCAGTTTAAATTTTCGGTTTTCGTTCGGTTGATTAAATGTAAAAATTTCTCGGTAATGTCCTTTTCTTTAATAGTCTAATTTTTATATAAAGAAAAGAAAAAATCATGTATTAAAATTTATTTTGCAATTTACTACACTGTGGAATGAAGTGACCTTTTGTCTTAATATTTTTCTATAATCTCCTCAACTTTATTTGCAATAAAAACTAAATTCATTAGTTAGTCAGTTAAAAATGTATTACAAATTGCATAAAAAAAGAAACAAAAATTATCTGTATTTCACAGATCTGTTGGTAAGACGACCTATTGCGGTTTTTATGGCAAAAACTACTTCACAAACACGTACATGCATCTGAAATACTCATAAATAGAAAAAAAATAATGTGGTTAAAACGTTACTACAAATCTACCACATACATATGTACACATGTTTGTATGTACGATATTGATCCATGCGATACATTTGCCATACCTGCTAAATAAGTAAATAGTATAAACAATATTAAGCTCGTACATCTACAATTTTATATGTGTTTTTCAGTTAACAATTTATTATCGTTATACAAATATAAACAAATATTAAAGGAAATATAAAAAAGTTTTGATTTTAATTTCTGAAGATTGAAATCATCAATTCAAACAAAGTGCAAAAAATAAACTGATACAAAGTAATTAAATTAAACGAAATGAGATGAAATAAAATAAAATAAAAAGCCCGCATTTATTTTGGAATCAAATCAGTTGTATCTGCAGTACGATTAATATAAACAAGTTGTTGTTGTTGTTGCTTTTCTTCATCGTATTTTTGGTCATGTTGTTGTTGTTGTGGTTGCTGATGACAATGACGCTGGATATTGCTGTGATAAACAACGGTAGCTTTATATTTAAACACACACATTATAATAATCAGAGTATTGCACCTATTAATTAATTAGTTAGAGAAGACAATACTGGTGATAACAATAGCGTTAAATTTAGTGTTTTATAAACAGTTTAATCTTGTTGTGTGTGAGGCGTAAGGTGAAACCGTTTTTGGAATCATAGTCAGCAGTAAAACAACAATAGTATTCGCAGTCACACTGGCCGCAGCATCATCAATTTGCGGCGGCAGCAGTGTCAGGTAATACTCGAACAATAAGTGATTTTATTGTACGGGAAATACTATTGAAGAGTCAGTTTGACAGTCAGTCGGTCGATGAGTCAGTCAGAGAAACAGCCAACTAACTAATCATTCCTCAGACTCTTATACAGCACACGTTGTGTTTGTTAACAATATATGTGTTTAACACAATATATTATTTCGAGCCATAACGCTACATGTTCTTAGTACGATTCGAAAGATAAAAGTTTTTAGGAAAATCTAAACATCAAAATTAAAAGAAATTATCTATATACATACATAAAGGCACAGCAGGTCATTATGTCTACTTTAATTTGGATTTTCTTTGTTGTTTGATGTTGGCTCATTACTTATTTTCGTTTTCGTTAAATCAATTAATATATTTGTAATTAATTAAACATGCTTTTTCGCCGGCTAGTTGAAAATATATAGAAAACAAATTTTTTTTTGGTTTTAATTACAAAATGCTGTTTAAATTGGACAAAATACCATAAATTATAGGCGGATACTTGAAAGAATATTAACATATTTCTTTCTTTTTTTTTCATTTTGGCAATATTTATTTTGTTGTGAGGGTGTTAAATTAAATTAATATCTTTAGCTCATTGTATGAGCCCACAGAACAACTTCTCCTTACTTCAGCTCAATTTAATAAATGATCAATTGTAATTAACGGCAATTAATTACACTGTACTACAATGAAAATTACTTACTTACCAATATTATTCACTACTCAGCTAGGTAAGAACGTCTTAATGCAGAAATTGCAGTTATTGTTTAATATCAAATAAAATACAATTTGTCTGTATTAATGGCTAAAAATAAAATGATTACTATTGGAAGTAGCGGTGCTGGACTTAAGTTAGTGATACCAAGCAAAAGAGTTAACAAATTAATTAAAAACGTAAAGTGCAATTTTTGACTAAAGACCTTTTTGCCTAGCGCCAAACAATTAAAACTAAACTGAACTGAAACTGATCTCAAGATTACAAGAAAAATTTGTATAAATGCCAAACTCCCTTTATACATATGTACATACATGTAGGGGGTGATACTGAAGCAGACCTCTTCCATAAACTGGTCCCTTTTCGACCCTCCTTCGTTTCCCAGAGATTATGAGGCTACCAAAAAAAGGTATCTCCGACCTCACGGAGTCCCGTGCCATTCCAGGCGTTCGCTCTAGACTTTTGTGACTTCACATTGTAGATTGATGATTATCTACAATCCTCATCACAGAGTCTTCTGTAATCGCCAGCATCTGCTCTAGACTAACTAACCCTAAACCTGTGCAGATGATATTTGAAGTTGCCGTGCCCTGTTATCAAAGCAGTTATCCAGCTCAGCTCAGGGTCCTCCGATTATATCTGAGTACCTTGACTGCATTCGTGCCAAGGGGCCCTCCGAGCACCATAAGTACGTGACTGTCTACATTTGGTCGTTTCCAGCCATTGTAGGATCTTCTCCCGCACCATCCCATCCCCAAGAGCAACTTCCTAAATAAAAAATAATTCCTAATTAAAGTCAATTGAAAAGGAGAGGGATAGAGACAAGCATCCTTTCTCTTTTGAAGTTTTCACATTAGAGAAACTTTGTTGTATTATGTTATTTTATTTTAATATTTTAATAATAACACGAAAATTGTGTTTTTTTTTAAACCTCTAACAGTCCACCGAGTAAAAATGTGTATTAAATGAAAGGGCTTGACTAGTGGAGTATATTACTCTGTAAATAAAATTTAAAATCCATGATAAAAGCCACTTTTAAATGACGTACAATAAATGCATGTATGGGTATAAAGCAATTAAAAATGTACCCCCTTCAACCCCCTCAATAATGGTATCAAATGACAGGGCCAGTATAATACCGCAACTTTCAGATTAACAGACTAGCAGACTAAAGAAAAAAAACGCTCTTTTTTACTTTACTTTTTACTTTCTTTGAGTTTTTCTAAAATCAATGGCTCAATTCACAACCTGTCGTAGGAGCTGTAAGTCGTAGAAGTTGTACACTTTTTGTCGATAACTTCTACATTAATTTTTCATGCAACACTTACAACAATTTTTACCTATGTTTTTAGAATGTCGTCTAAATATATAACACATCGAAAAGTAAGTACAATCGCCGTTGTTCTTCTATACAGAGAAGTGAATTTCTTACAACCTGCGACTCCTACGACATGTTGTGAATTGAGCAAATATGTATTTTCTATGGTTTGAAAAAGTTTTTGGGGAAAAAAAAATATAAACAAAATCCAGCAAAGAAAAAGCGAAAAATATCAATAATAAAACGCTACTGATGATAAAATTTTAACACAAAATTAGCTTTAAACACACACACATACACACGCACATAAGTTCTAAATAAATTACCACCTTAAAAATTAAAACAAACAAAAATTGTATTTAAAAACTGTGCGATGATTTTGACGAATTTCGATTGAATGCAATTTAAAAAAGCGCATTAACACCCACTTGCGTTCTGGGTGAAACGAAGATAAATTTACATGAAATCATAAATTATTTACACACAACACACACTCATACAGCGACATATACATATCTTTGTGACAAAAATTTTTTTTTTTAATTAACTCCAAATCTAATCAAATATATTTTAAGTTTTCATATTCGTGTTTGTGTGTGACAGTTGTTTCAATATGATCAAGGGTATTTTTTTAGCTTAAATTTGATTATTTATTTTATCTAGTGATATAGAAAAACTCTTAAGAATTGTACCTTTTTGTAAATGATTCCTATTTAAATGTAAATAAAAATAATAGGAAACAATATCAGCGAATTGTTTAAGAGTGTCTGACTGAGCGAGAGGTTGAAAAGGGATAGGTGGCTGGTGGCTGGTGGAGTGGAGTGGAGAGGGTTAAACAAAAATAAAAACGTAACAAAACATTTTAAATTCAACTTGATTTATGCTTGAGACAATTTTAACTTTGCACACTAGGTTGACCAGAATGGGAATCGCGAACAGCACGGATGTTATCTGAAAAAGGAAAATATATACATTGCAATGTATGAAGACGACAATGACGACGACTAGTTGTAAGAAGTAGTAGTAGTAGTATTAAATATATCGTTTTTGTAGTCGGTGATAATGTTTATTTGTTATTTGGTTTGATCGTTGGTGTTGCTTACACTGCTGCTACTGCTGCTGCTACTGCTACAATATGCAATATGTTGCTGTTGTTGTCGTTTTCGTTTTCGTCGTCATCTTCGCACACAAAGTACGTGTTGTGATAGAATGCGGTTAACACAAATAGAATGTATACAAACCAAAACTAATTTACAAAAGGTTAATACTACTGGCAGTCAAACACGCAGAAAGACAGCCCGGCAGCCAGGTAGACTGGAGAAAAGAAGAAAACGAGCCAGTAAACAACCGAGAAGATATTTCTGTAGTCCGCCTGACTGCCTGACTGCATTTACTGCCTGCCTTTTTGGTAGTTAGATAGAGAGTCAAGCAAAGAACTGCAATGCACTACACCAAACAACATCAGCATCAGCAACACCAAAGTAAGCACAATAAATGTGTTGCAGCAAAGCAGGTAGTCAGGCAGGCAGGCAGGCAGGCATACATACAAGGCTGCAGCAGTAGTTACTTAGTAGTATTTGCAATAGTCGTTATATGGCAATTGCTCAAAAAGATAATATACGAGACCGGCGAAAAAGAGTATGTCAACTTTTAGTGAGTGAGTGTCGCTTCTTTTTTAAGAAGCTGCAAAACCAGCTTTGCGCACACAAATAATGTTATCACCGTGAGAAAAAATATAAACAGAAGTAAAATAACTGTGGCACACACACACACACACGTATTACAAAAAATAAAAATAAAAAACAATGAAAATGAAATAATAAATAAGAGAAATTTAACATAAAGCTAACAAGTGTGTGTTTGTTGTCCCAAAAAAAAAAAATTAAATAAAAATTCACAAAAATGTACATACAGAAAAGTACGAGTGCCTACACAAGTGTGGGATGAACATGTAGAAGGAGTAATGTGAAAATTTTGCGGGGTTTAAAGAGGATCTACGTAGACTTAAGCTGGATTCACCCATAAAATTTTAGTTCAGAACAAATTTTTTTTGTATTGAGTTTGATGTTTTACTTTTGAGAGAGAGAGAGATTATTTTGTTCAGAAAGATTTTTCTTGAATTGGTTTAATTTTAATTCTTGTTCAGAAGAAACTGAATTGGGATGCCACTATTTTTCAATATTTACATGAAAATTGAATTTGGTTGCCACATCACACAGTGTCAGTACATTTATTATACAAAAATTGTTTTTGCCGAAAATTAACAATTAAAATGGAATTTAATGAAAATATTGCTCAAAAATTAATAGAAGAATTAAAAAAACCAGGAAGAAAATGTTTGTATGACATGAGCAATAGTGCATACAAAAGTAATTATTTAAAACAGGGTTTATGGAATGAAATAGGAGCGACTCTTTTTATTTTCGATTTTTTTTTATAAATTTCTTTTGCAAACAAATTGACTTTATGCACTTCAATTAAAAATAATAATTTTAGTTTTCTTCTATCCGACATTTTCTTCACATATATTTTAATGAAATAATTTACGTTTGTATTTATTTACATAGTTTGCTAGCGGTGCTTCCACTTTGTACAACTGTTTGCATTTTATATTATATGGCAGCTTTGTTTTTTCGGACAAATTTTCTTAAATGGGTGAATCGTTCTGCAGAAAACTCTCAGTAAAAAATGTTATTCTCCGGAAAAAATTTTGTTCAGAACAAATGGGTGAATTCACCTGAAGATTGCTGATTCTGTGGACACCAACAATTAATTGAAACTAAAATGATTTAAAAAATGTTTTGGGAATTTGTTTTCCCACTGCATATTGATGCTTTGAGGGGGATGCACAGGTGCATGTGCTTTCGTGTAATTTCTGTTGAATATTTTTTAATTTATTTGAAAATAGTGATTCACATTATTTGATTTCATTTAGTTTTCTTTGAAATTGATGCATAAAATTTATAAAATTTGCACAAAAAAATTAAATTAATTTAAAACCAGGCGGCGCCAACTCAGCAAATGTTTTTCTAGGAAAAATTCGCAATAGTTTGTGGGTTTTCCTTATAGATGTTCATACTTACATACATACATATTACGCGCCTCTTTAGAAATGCATTTTATATTTTTGTTTTTAAAATACACAATTTTTTTTCTCAAATTTGTGTTTTATTTTCATTTTTATGATAGATGATAATCTACATAAATTTTGTGAATCATCCATCGCTGTGTGTGTAGTTGTCGGTGGCGCACATTTCTTTTAGTCTTCGCTAGCTGTTGCTGCTTTAAGTTTTCTCTATTTGAGTTTGGTGTTTATAGTTTGTCATTGCACAGTGGTGCAAAAGAGCTGAATTATTAATTCAACTTAGGCTATGTAGGTTATGAGCGTAGACAATCTATAAGCTTAACTTAACTCAGTATAATTCGGTTTTTCAGAACAAAGATCTAAAGTTATTGTTGTTACATTGGTTATGGATGAGTTCTCACCTATGATGACCTATACTAGCTAATCTGCTGAACGTTGGCGTTCTTATTCGTATAACATCTTTGTTATCTTAACATTTGGGTTTATTTTGGTATATTCTTCAATTATACATATACATATGTATAGAATAATTAAGCCACATTCTGACGTGTTGTTCTATTACTCCTGAAATTCATCAGTGTTTGAGTTTGGATAGTACTACTTTTTGATTTCCATTATTTTTAGATACAAAATGGAAGTAAAATTTTCAAAAAGCTTAAAAAAAGATTTTTGTACATATTTGTGGTGAATATGACCAATTTAAAATTATTAAAATATTAGTTTAAAGAAAATTTAAAAAAAAATTAGACATTTAAAATATATACAGATATGTTTAAGAATTTATTTATCTCTTCACTGGAAATTTTTGAAATTACGTGAGATCGCTTCGTTCCTCGGGCTTTCCAAGCTACGCCAATAGTATTACGTAAACTAAGTTACTTTATAACCATTACAGAATAGAAATTTAAAATTTCCTTTATCACCACTTAATCAACCGTTGGAACCACTGTGCCAGTCGTTGTGTGTGTGTGATAGTAATTTTTTTTTTTTTTCTTTAGTTTGTACAACCTTATCAACATATTTATCTCTCTTACGTTGCTTGTTCACACGCCCCCATAACTCACCTTGTGACTGACTGCGACTGAAAGCAAAGGAAATTTCACATGATTTTTTTTAGCTAAAGCTAAAACAACAACAGCAGCAATTGTTTACATTTTATTTTAACTGAAGGTGCTTCAAGTAGTACGTTTATAAAGCAACTACTGCAGCGGCAACAACAACGATAACAATAAGAACTGCATTATTTAACAACAGCAACAATAACCAAGAACTTCTATAACAATAAATATATATCATTTAGATCTACTCATATACAAGTGCGGATCTAGCTTACGCGTTTGGGGGGGCCGAGTAACTTTTTTTAATATATTTATATGTGTGTTTTGTTTGTTTTAGACTGCCAAAATTAATACTTATCAAGGAAAAAATTTAGTTTTTTGGAAGCATCCTTTAGCACCAACACCTTCCCCCGCGATCTACGCTTGAGATATATGTATGTGTTCATACTTACATATATGTACACATGTGTATGTATTTATGCCAAATACAAACATCATACATCATTAGGTTTCAGCTTTTATGTATTCTTTTCCTACACCCTTCATCATTGACAGGGGACAGCTAGTGCTTGTCATTTTAGTCATTCCGCAGAATATTATTTAGATAAAAAATTACATACGATTTTAGGGTCCTTTGAGGGAAGATATAACCTTTTTATAATTTCGAAATTTAATTTTGAACATTTCATTTTCTTATTATTGAAAGGGTGTCTCTGTAAGAATGTACTTTTTACATTTAGTGTAATTTTTTAGTGAAAGTGGCAACTCTGAAATACGCCAACTATCAGATATGCTAATTCCGATTTTTTAAATTGGAGGGTTTTGCAAATGAAAAACTCGTTATAACTCTAACCTTCATGCGCACAAAACTCAGCTTACTTAGGAGCTCAAATTCGTAGACATGGCATGCGTCGAACAGACCAAAGTAAAGTCAATGGAAAATTTTTTGAAAAAAAATCATCATCTCTGATGAAACTCATTGATATGGACCACATGAGGTTTTAGAAAGATAGCGCCACCTGTCACACTACGTATAAAAAATCAATTTATTGCAACAACTACTTTCAGAACAAATTATGTCAATTGGCTAAGTACCAATACCATTCCTTATGGTTTTGGGAAATCTCGAGATTATATAAAATAATATATAATAAACCGGATACGTTATTCCATACTTAATTAAAACCTATTTTCTTTACAATCCAATAAAAAAATCACAACAATCTCAAAAAAAACGTTTTTTTATTACCCTTTCTTATAACTAATGTATCTAAATAGTGTAGTCTCAAATCACATTCCCTTTCTATAGTGAATTTAATTGAAGAAGTAAAATCATTAAAAATATCTAACATTTGATCAATAAACTCTTCAGGCATAATACAAAATATTTTTATGTTAAAGTATAGACAATAATTTATATAATTATTGTTAATACTTTTATAAATTATGGAATTATTGTTATACAATTTTTCTATTATTACACATATTCTTATAATACTATAAACATTTTTCAACAATTTTTGTTATAATACATTTTTGTTAATTAAAGATTTTTGTTATACTACATTTTTGTACAATTTTTATATATGACAAAATGTTTCAAAAAAAAAAAAAAAAAAAAAATTTTTTTATATTATTTTCAATTTGTTAATTAAACTATAAATTTATAAAATAACAAATATCAAGACACTAAACCAACAAAAAACAAATATATAGATAATAAAAAACTCGTATCCTGATGATGCTACACAAAGAGGTAGCGAAATATTGATCAAATAATATAAAATAAAACCAAAAAAATTTTTATTATTGAAAAGACCTTAAGCTTAAAAAAACTATTATATATTATTATAAAAAGGTCAAAGAAACTAATAATTATTACTAAAAATATAAATAATATATTAAATAAAAAAAAATAAATTTAAAAAAAAAATTTAAAAAAATTTAAAAAAAATTTTTTTTGGCTCAGCTGGGATTCGATGCCACGTTTTCTCTCACCAGTATACACGTTTGTATGCATGTATGTTGTTGTTGTAATGTTGTTTTTGTGAAAAAAAAAAAATCGAGGTGGTCGCGGGTTTTTGCTCATATCTCAGTTGTTTATGTACCGATGTTTCTGATTTTCAATACCGATCTACTCCCGAATATTTCTGATATTTAGATACCTTACCCGGGTCCGACCTATGTCGGGGGGCTTCAAAAAGTTGATTTCAACATACACACGGACAGACGGTCCGACTCCCCTATTCATAAGCTTTCAGAAAATATATACTTTATGGGGTCGGAAATGAAAATTGTAGAAATTTCACACGGAATGACAAACCTATATATACCCTTTTTCACGTGTGAAGGGTATAAAAACAAACAACCCATTTAAACAAGCAAAATTCTTCAAGTTATAGAGTTCATGTGTTTTTATACCCTTCACCAGTGGTGCACAAGGGTATATATAGCTTTGTCATTCCGTTTGTAATTTCTACAATTTTCATTTCCGACCCCATAAAGTATATATTTTCTGAAAGCTTATGAATAGAGGAGTCGATTCAACTTTTAGAAGCAACTATATGTTCCTCAGATCTGTATATGGTATTAATCTCTTGGAAATATCCAGGAATGAATCGCTATTGAAATTCAGCACAATCGCCCCATAACTTTCTGAGATATGAGCAAAAAACCACGACCACCTCGTTTTTTTACACAATTACAACAACAACATACATACATGCAAAAAACATGCCAAAAAAAAAAAAATTAAAAAAAAATATATTAAAAATAAAAAAAATAATAAAAAAAATTACAATAAAAAAAATTTTTTAAAAATTTTTGTAAAAAAATTTTTTAAAAAAATTTAAAAAAATATAAAAAAAATAATAAAATATAAATAATATCTTAAATAAAATAAGATACAATTTTTTTGGCTCAGCTGGGATTCGATGCCACATTTATTCTAACCAGTATATAAATATGTCCGTATTTTATATGAGATGAATGGTGATACAAACAATTGTTATTGCATGACTACACGTTGCGAAGGGTATATAAGATTCGGTACGGCCGAATATAGCACTGTTACTTGTTTCGAGTAATGGAGAACTTCGACTTATGGAATTTCGAGTTACGGAAGGAAAATTGTATGTGATTTGTTCTTTTAACGCTACTGCCAACCAAATTAGTTCGAGTTAGAAAAAATTCGAGTTAGAGAAGTTCGAGTTATGGAAGTTCGACTGTATTATAAAATGACATGTGTTTTTTTGGTTTGTTTTTTAGTTTCAAACTTAAACAATTTAGTTGCAAATATTAAGCGATTTAGTTAGATTATTAAAATAGCGTGAATGCGATTCCTTATAACTCTAAGTTTTTTATTATTGCTCTATTTGTTGTTGCTGAGAGTATATTTTTTTTTGATTTCAATTTAGTTTTCATAATGATGATGATGATGACGATTTTTCTTTAGTTCATTTGTCTGATGCTCTTATTTTCGGATGTCGCTTTTTGATGTATTTATTGTCGCGTCTTGATGTCCATGTTTACCAAACTGACATTCTGTTGAATACGTAAAGTGCTATGCGATGGTGGCAGTGATGTTTTAATGATGTTGTTGTGCACTGTATGTAGTTAGTATTTGTTGTGATGCTGCTGATGTTGATATTAGCTACACTTAGGAAAAATTTTGAATTCTAATGAAAAACAAAAATACTTAAAGCAAAAAAAAAAGTTAAACAAAAATAAAGGAATTTTTACCCAAATAAGTAATGTGGTTGTAGTATAAACTTGTTTGTATCATTTTTTTTAGATAAGAAGTAAAACAATTTAAAAAGTGACAATTTAATCATATCACTGATGTCACCCATAAGCGTGCACACACAGTTACACTAACATGCATACAAAAGACATCTTTAGGGCAGTGATAACGTCAACAGATGTTTCTTGGTTGCTCAAATTAATAAATGGCTAGATTTTGAGGACAGACATGTATACCGAACTATAACGCAATATTATGTTTTTTTTTTTAATAAACATAATGTCTACATAAATCTTTCTTTTTTCCATAGTTGTCACAACTACTAAACTCATGTATTTCTTTATGTTCTAACACACACACACACATACACACATAAACAAAAACATACTTATTTGATGTTATTTGAACTTACTCAATCACTCAGTCACTCACTCACTCACTCCCTTACTTCCCTAAGACAAAAGTGTAAAGTATTTATAGTTTAAATTACTTTATAGATAAATCTTTGTTTTTTTCCCCACATAAAATATATTACACACATACATACATATGTATACAACATATGTATGTTAGTCCATCTGTATGTATATTTATTATAGTATGTATTATTATTTTATTATGTGACAATAATGACTGTTATGTTCCTAATGTCATTCGTTTTGTTTTTTTTTTACAGCACAGCTTGCTTCTATAAAATCAATATCAGCCAGTAATCGTACTGTGGAAAATGGCCAGGAGCTGAGAATTGTTTGTAAAGTTACTGGACGACCGCCACCCAAAGTGACATGGTTTAAGGATCACCGATCAATAAATCGCAATCGTAAACTGTATCAGTTTTCTCACTATAAGTAGGTTAAATTCATCATTATTATTTAATGCAATGATGATTAACATCATTGTCACATGAAGAAGAAAGAAAAACAAAAAATGATTCATTCATTCGCATTCAGTCATTGATGATTTTGAACAGAACATATACATACATATATATATATAGTATGTATATGTATCCATACGTATGTAAATACATTCACAGTGACACACCTACATAATGTAAATTAAGATGGTCCTAAAATTGCTGTTGCTGATGCTCTCAAGATTTTTGGATTTAAATTAACTTTTTCAACCATCACCTGAAATTGTGCGACAAATTAATAGAGTCCATTTTTTGATTATTGTCTTCTTTTCGATTATTTTTGTTATGTTCTCGAAAAGGTTAAGATCATTTTCATTTCTAAAGGGACGTGATGGTTGCAGTTCTTGCACTTTATTTTATATTTATTTATTTATCACAATACAATTAAAAACTACTACAGATCAAAGTCTCTGCCAAGAATGGCGGGCTGTCACATTACAAAATAGTCCACCGGAGAAAACTCTAATCTTCTTCTTCTATGGTATAAACTAAAATACGCCCTTTAAATACTACTTTAACGCCCATTTTTTATTTCCATTTATTTCAAATCGGAGATAGGCTTGACCACTTAGACGGCATTTAGACTACACAATTAATGCCGAGTTTTTTTTCGTTATTCTCTTTTAAAGTTGCTTTGAAAATCTGTTCACATTACATTACAATATTTTTCTCGAGCATTTATTGTGACAGTTTTCGATTTATGCTTTTCTGTGTTCTCTTGCTAACAAACAAAATGTTGCAAGCAAAAGTTGCGGCGTTAATTGCATAGTCTAAATACGGTCTTAGTCTTTTTCTGTTTTAATAATCTGTGATGCTCAAGAATGGTTATTACACACAATTTTCCCTAAAATTTAAAGTTGGTGTGCCAACCAGCTCCCATACAAAATCAGCAGTCTTACAATTGCGTTTCGGGTGTAATAAAAATAGCTTGCATAGTTTAGCTTAAAATGAGCTGGTAGAGAACAATGGGCATGACACCTTCAATATAAAAAAAAATTGATTCAATAATATATCTAGAAAAATTTAAAATCTATAGTCTTCTAACTTGGTGTGTTTTACTTTTATGTTACGATCCCTTTGAGAATTTATCAATATTTCTACACAAGGACATACCAAAGCATATGCTGACTCCAAAAAGTTTAAAAATTCAATTTAATTATGTTGGATTTAAACAAGATCTTATTGTTTTTACATGTACATTTACTTGCGCCAATAAAGTCTATCTGTCTTTAAAACTTTTAATACGAGTATTTTTTTGTTTGTTTAGAACTCATTTAAAGACTATATTTATGCTTTAAAAGATACCATCCTAATGCACATAAAAGAACATTGGTGTGTCTACATTTTACGAATGATGTTCGTAAACAAATCACCCTTAAAATTTAAATCAAATCGCACAACAAAGATCAGAATATTCAACAAATTAAATAAATTTTAATTGGCAATAAAATTGTCTACTATTTATATTTAATGACGATAATAAAAATATCATCACTTTCGAATATTATAACAACAATAGCCACCCTAATGTTTGTAGGAGTAGATAAAAGTGTTTTTTTTCCTCTTCCTCTTCTTCTTCTGTGATTATTTATATGCACTTTTAACTTAAATAAAATAAATGTATGTCTTATTAATTGAAATTTTTGTTTTCTTCCTAATTATTAAAATCTTTTCGCAGAAAAAGATCTGAACTTATTATACGTTCTTTTAATACCTCAGATGCTGGTCGTTATGAGTGTCGAGCAAAAAATAAGGTTAATCGTAATATAGAACGCAGAGCAATCGTAATTAAGGCGTATCCAGGTATTTATAGTCCCATCATTTTCATTTTCATTTATTTTTTATTTCTTTTATTTATTTTTATTACTAATGTAGGCCAAAGTGTGGCAGCGTTAATAAATTATTTTTTTGTTTTTGTTTTTTATTATTCTTTTGATATTTTTAGTACAACGTTTTGATCCCAATCCCAGAGGGGCAGGCAATAATTGTCCGGATGATGCCTCCGAGTTCTGTTTTAATGGCGGAACTTGTAAATTTTTTTCTGAAATTGGTTCCTATTCCTGCATGTAAGTTTTGTTATACTATTATTATTATTAGAATTTTATTTTGTTAAAACCAAATGTATTTTCAAGTTGGCAAAAAATATTTTACAAATAAAATTTAATAAAGCAGAGTAAGTTAGCTAATTCTGAAAGCCTATTGAAACCAGTTGGATAACAAACACTGCACTAGTTTTACGCTATATCTTTGAGAAAGAATCTTTTAGTGAGCTGTTGAATTTTGAATTTGAATTTTTTTGCTTAATTTCGTTAACCTGGCATCGCTTTTTGAATATTTTTGGTTTGTTTTCAATTATTTTTCATTTGACAAAAAATAAAAAATGGAAACAGCGCAAAGTTTTTCAAGACTTCTAAACTAAAAGTATAAAAGCATTCATTAGAAACGACTCCCTCAGAGCAGTTTATTAATATAATTAGATGAATATACATATGCTCTCCAATAACACGCTAAAATTAGGAGTGTTTTCATCTAAATTGAAATCAGTTGAACGTCTGCAAAACCACTTCCTTATCATGTCTTTTTTGCTGAGTATTTATTTTTTTTCCACTGTTTACATATGAACTAGAGAATTTTTAAAATTTGAAATTGGAACGATCTCTTGTTTTTTTTTCTTAAAGAAATATTTTAAATTTTTTATTAGACCTTCTCTGTAACGGAAACATCATAATAATGTACAAATTTCAGGCGGCCGTACTTGTCCACTATAGAGAGTTTTCACTGTAAGTCCATACATATTGGGTCTCCCAACTAGGGCCGTTCGTTATTGGTAGTCTGTAGCGAACATGTTGTTTTGAACGCCAGTAAAATCTAGTCTTTGTTATTCAGTAGGTTTGTGTTTGTAATTGCATTTGATGGTTAACATTTTACTGCTTTTCTTAGCAGACTTTATAAGAGACTTTATTAAAGATCAGCTAAAATATTCACCAATATCTATGAATGTGTGCAGGAGGGCCCGAAACAGTTGATTCTTCGCCATGCGCGGCAAGTTTTACAGTATTTAAAAAAAGATATTATTTTTGGCCAAAAAATTAGTTTTAAAGATGCCGCCATGCGCTAGTTTTAAACGTACGATTTGACATTGCTACAGATCAGTTATAAACAACTTGACTTGGTCTGCTCTTCTGGCAGACTTATTGTCAATGAACCGTAGAACCGTCTCTTTATTCTACTTACATAAATCACGTTGATTAAAAATTTTATGTGACTGTACTGGTTTGCAGAATAACAATTAAAAAAATTACGAAAAATCATGCAAATTTTTATTAGCGTTATCTTTGTAAATTACTTTACATTTTAATTTCTAATACTTAATCCAAACTTCATTGAATACAACGCAACCTTTGTGCCGCTAACTAAAATAAATTTTTTCAATTTCTTTCATGTAAAAGTATAAATAGAAACAAGTTAGAGCTCTATTTTCGGCTGAGCCGAATCTGATAATACCCTTCACCGTCACGCAATACGCTGTCTTCTTTATTTTTTCCGACGCCATCTTTGATTTTGAATTTTTACATAGGTACTGTATTCTAATAGTCAAGCAATTTCAATTGATACCCATATTGTTGCGGTGAAAAAAGATTCACTTCGCCATTTTTTTTTCAGACGCCATATTGGATTTTACACCATTTAGATAGTTTACTACATTGTACTTGGTCGAGCGCTTTTATTTGTTACCAATATTGTGGGGGTAAAAGGGGATAAAGCCGTAACTACTGTAGTTGACTCATATATTCGCCATTTAATCTAGGACGCCATCTTGGATTTTTTTCTTTATTGCTAAGTGTATTTTAATATTCAAGCCCTTTCATTTGATCCCCATATTGGCTCTCTTTTTTGTATAGAAACTGAAAAATATCTATTTGAAAAATATCGTTTGTAAATTTTCGGAAAATCACTGAAGCAGTTGAGCTTTGGTGCTTATATCTCACTTGGTTTCAAACCGATTTGTTAATCTTTTCTAGAAACTATTTCTGAGATTACGCTTACAATTTGGTATCTTTAACGTGTTCAAAAACTATTTAGGAGTGTTAAATCTTCTATATATTAAAAACAATATATATTTTTTAAAATAATTTTTGCCAATATCTTTGCCGATTAGTGACCACTTTGTCCAAAACTTTTCATGAGCATCTCCAGAGGCATACCAAATTTATGAATAGTAACAACCATTATCCTGTGGCTGAAAAATTCTATATTTTTGTGGTAAAAATAAGCAAAGAAACTCATATCGCAGATAGTTATGGGGCGATTATGCTGATTTCCAATACTAATCTGCTCCTGAATATTTTTGATATTTTGAAAACTTACAAAAGTATCAGGTATTTCAGGGGGCTTAACAAAGATCCAACATAAAAAAGGAATGATGGACAGACGGATAGTGCTTAATCGACTTTCCTATTCATAAGCTTTCAAAAAATATATACTATTTACAAAGCTTTAAATACTGTTTTAAAGTATCGTGTGAAGGGTATAAAAATAAAATCTATTACATCGGATTATCTTAAAACAGATGATGTTTTGTTCAATGTTGTTTAAGCAAACAGTTTTATATTTAATGAAATATCTAATTTGTCTTTTATTATTTTTTTCAGATGCCCCGAAGGCTTTATTGGTGAAAGATGTGACCGAAAAGAAGTCAACAATATGCCCCCTAGTACGTACAGCAACGAACACGAATGTGGCGAAAATAAATATTTAGGAAGTTATTATTGCTAAAGCAGGCTTTTCTATAGCATCAAATGTTTTTGGTTATGTTTTCTGTTTGCGGATTATTTTTAATCTGAAATCTATTAAAGAATTTGCACTATTTTCACAAAAAACTAACAACAAAAACAAAATATAACATAGAGTATAATAGAGACCGAGGAAAGTGTCAAAACCAAAGGCCTTTGAAAATAAATGTTGTGAGTGGCACACTTGTGATAACTCGAATTAGGGTTGAAACTTCGTCTCTATGTGTCTGAACTAGTGCATAGATTTTAAATATTAAATTTAAAAAATAAAACTAAATTTTATAAGACTTAAATTAAAACTAAATTTTATAAAGAGTATAGAGGCAACACTATGAAAAACTCAACCAAATCTTGTTTCGATTAATATTGAAAAAAAATAAAAAATCAGAGTTGTATTTAAAAATTCTTTCAAAATTTCCAAAGGAAATTTAAAGCCTGCATCCATTTATTTTTTAATGGATGCAGGTTAGTCTTATGAAATTACTTGCTAAATATATCTGTATATCAATAGAAAATCATGAAAATAATTGATGCCAAATTTAAAACACTGTATTAAATACAACTCTGCCTATAAAATTGTTTGTTAATTGTATAAACTCTTTTCGAATAGCTATTTAACAAAAAGATGACTTTTAGTACTTCTTCAACTTGAAACGATGAACAGACGACAGTATAAACAAACCCTTTTGTGTAAAAGTGACGAAAGGGGAGGGGGGTTTTAATTACATGAAAACAAAAATTCACCACATTCCATAATAACCGCTTAGATTGATTTTCTCACTTAAACTTTGTTAATGTTCTTATTTAATACACGTAGTAGACTCTGTAACATTTAAAAAACCAAATATCGAAAAATTAAAATAAATTTTTATAAATTTTATTTTATAAAACTAAAGGTGCTATAGAAAGGCTTTTGTTTACACATATAATACATTTCCGCTAAGCGGGCACTATAAATTTTTTGTTCCTTAGAAGTTTGTTTTTTATTTTTATTTTATTTTTTGTTTTTGACCATTTACCACACATTTAACAGTGTAATTTTAAATTAAATTAATTTAAATTTTATTGTTCATGCAACTCAGTCAGTTCATTCTATTGAAAAGCTTTTGGTTATAACAAATGAATTTAAAAGAAAAATACATTGTGGAGATTTGTAACCAGTACAATATTTTAGAAATTCATTCTCGCCAACAACATACATACATACGTACGAACATTCATACATAGATACAATGCATATTTTTTTAACTATTAAATAGGAAAATTTTTAAATTCTATTCTACACAAATATTTGCCAATCTTAAGGCGATCTTAAATGGCAAATATTTGAGAATAAAAGAAAAACAGAAATTGAAATTGAAAACATGTACACACACACACACACACCAACACACATACATAAGTACTAATATCCATACCATGTAGTATAAATGGAAAAAATCCAAAGTTAATTTATTATTTTATTTAATCTAATTTTAATTAATTTTATTTAATTTAATTTAATTTAAACAAACATACTATTTTATTAGACTTAAAACCATTATATGAGTAAACATTCAAAATAATAAACAAAACGTAAAAATAAACCAAAACTAAATATTCATTAAACTCTCGAATAATGTATTTATGCAAAATCCTAATTTTAGTAACGGTTAAACACTTGGAAATGGTTTTTGTTTTTCAAAGATGCCTTCTAATGTACTTCCTCATCCTGTTATTCATTTATATAATCATTCATTCTATACACTAAACACTTTATTTAATTTTATTTATTGTTTTATTTAATATTTGTACTTAATCCATCCAACATATATTTAAACTGATCTTTTACATGCTACAAAAATATAAATACAAACAAAATAATTGTGTTGGCTAATGTTACTTAGTTATTCACATTAATCAAATATTTGACACAACAAGTGTAAACTGTGCATAAGCATTCAAGTAAATATTTATTAAATTGAATATACCCAGTAATTGCCATTGAACACAGTTTAAGGATATTTGCTCTTACAAAAGTCCTGTATTTATACTTAATGTGTCACATATTTGAGTAGTGTGCACCCACTCATACGTAGTACTGTAGTACTTGTGGTAATTGTAGCTTGTAGTACTTAATAAGTAGTAGTATTATTAAAATTCTGTTTTGAATTATTTTAAAATAACCCATTTTCTTGTGTTTTTGGCTGTAGATAAGGCAACAAACAATTTCTGCATTTGGTTATTATAACTATTCTAAACTAATGGTGTTTGTATTCCTTTAAAAAAAAAAAAGAAAAACTCATATTAAAACCAACATTTTACTTAATTATAAATTTTAAATAAATATGCAGTTAAATTGCGACAACTTTCTATTGGGTTAAAAAAAAAAATTCTGTTCCTCAATTAATATTCGGAAGAAGTTGTAGTAACAATGCTTTTAAATTAAATCCTTTTCTTTTTATAGTTTTAAATTTTATACGAATTTGTTTCATTATAGTATTTTGTTGTATTTTAGTTAAGGCAAATATAAAAAAAAAAAAAATTAATGGCATTATTTTATACATGTTGTTTTTTTTTCTTATTCACAGATTTTATGTTGCAATCTACGGCCAAATACACACCTTTGATTATTTAAACTACTTCTAGATACTACCACTCATATCACTACTACTCACTGTATTTTTTATTTGTTTCAAATTAAATATGTATTTTTATTTGTGTATGTATTTTTGTAGTTGATTTCTTTTTTACATAAATTGAAAAAAGAGTAAAAAAAACACAATTGTTATAGAATTTAAAATTAAAATTTAGACAAATGTTTGTGTGTATCTTTTGCTAAAAGGCAGTGAGAAAATATGAATTAGTCCATCCTTATTTAGTATTTTTATTTTTAATACATTTGTTTAAAGTATTGGCCTAACTGCAAACGTTGTTGTAAAATTAAATTAGCATATGGCCGAGTTCCACTCTCTTTTCTCCTAAAAGTGTCGTATAAGTTCTTGAAAGGTGAATTAAACTATAACAAGTAATAGGCGGCTTGGCTTCATTTTACACTTTAATGCACTTGACTGAACTTTGATTAAAAGCATTTGTTTCATTTTTAATATTTCTATTAGTATACTTACAAGTAAATAAATATATAAAAATTTTAAAACTACTTAACAACTAAATTCAACTATTCCATTACCTCCAGAAAGCTGAATTATAATCAAAACACAACTCTCTTAATGTTGTTTTTATTAGAAACTATTTTGAAATTCATAAGCAAAAAAAAAAAAAAGAAAATCCCTACTTTTATAAACCATCCATTATTTGATAGATAATTGTATAAGTGCTCATTACAAAGGGCGTAACATTTACAAATGTGAGAATTAGCTTTCAAGCAAAAGTGATTTGTACATCTTAAATCTTAGTGAAATAAAAGCACTTGATTAAAATACGGCATTAAAATTTATGCAATAGAATTTAACGTTTTTAAAAATTTCATTTAGATTTCTTAACGAAACTGACTAAAATCGCCAACATGTCATTAAGAATATTTTTAAATTTTAACAAGTTATAAATCTAATAAAAGTTGTTTTGATGTTATAAAACAAAAACAATGTTACAATATGTTTCTCTATAATAATGTGTAAAGGATAAATCGCTTAGTCCTCATAGCAGAGTTTGGGATTTTATATGATTAAAGCTCATGTCATGTCATGTTATATATTTGCTTGAAACTGTAAAGGCGTTCAAAACAATTGACGATTCACTTAAGGTACTTTTTAATTAAAAAATTTTGTTCATTCAATTTGATTCGACTTGGGCAGTTATTGATTTTTGGTTACACTTTCATAAATATGAACCAAAAAATCAATAACTTTCTTCCCTTTGTATATTTAAATCAAAAAGACTTGAAAAATTTTCACCCAAGTTAAAGCTGCATTTTATTTATTTCTTAAGGACATTTTAAAAAGAAACAAAACAATAGTGAAGTCTGCCATGCTGGGGTTTTAAGGATTGATTCCTTTCAGAGACTCTGGTGTGTGAATACATTTACTTGGATCAATTTGTAATTGTATTGTAAAAATAAAAAGACTAAGAAGAAATGTTTAAGTTAAAGATTATATAAATCTGTCAAATTTGTTCTTAAATATAACAATTAGACAGCACTGGTTATACGCAGTATAAGTCGTTACCAAAGCATTAAAAAAAACATACTCTTGTATATACCCATCAAAAAATTTAAAATGATTTAAAAGTAAAATCAACCACTAAGCAAGCGAACACTCTTTCTCTTTTACTAAATACATGCCAAACAATATTTTGAAATAAAAAAAAATTTATGTTTACGATTTGCAATACATAATTAAAGTCTGATCTTATACATAGGAATTTACTTGTTATTTTAAAATTTTTTATTTTTATTTTTTGTTTTTTTTTTTTGCTTTAGAAATCATATTAATTAGTTTTTGGTAAAGAAACATATTAAAATTCACCTTTAACGCAGCGAGTTGCTTTAATAAATATAAACAAAAAATGATTTTTTTTCGCAAGAACTGCGCACGTTATTCTGGCCAATATCTTTGAACAAGACTATTTATTGCATCACATCCATCTATTTTTTTTTTTTTTGTATTTTTTATTTATTTATTATAATTTTTTTTTTTAGATTTTTTAATTTGTTAGTATTATAAATATTACAAAGTGTTAATGTTATGTTTTTGGTTTATTATTATTTTCTTTTTTATTTTAGCATTTTCATTTGATGCTTTAGCCTGTAAGTTTGTATATTTAAATTGTATTTTAAGCTTGTACTTAAGTATGTCCATAAACACATACGCACATACATTTATATTGATAGATGTATCATATAAATAGATACACACTCACTCACTCACATACACACACACACACTCAAACTCATTTAATAAATCACTCAAGCATATTTACATACATATTTTATACACAAACATTTGAGAATTTATGTAAAATTAAATTTAATTTATATGTTTGTAGATTTTAATAAAAATTCAAAATAAAAAAAATAAAAAAATTAGCAAAAAAAAAACATGTTAAATTAAAATTTATGCGTTAAGAAAGTTGAAAGGAATATAATTTAGAACACACACACACACAATTCATACCAAAAATGTAATTATAATTAATTAGTTATTCTTTTTTTTAATTGTAAATTTTAAACGATTTTAACAAAATATCAATAGTCTTTTTTAGCAAAAGAAAAAAGCCTTTTTGTATTTGGGAATTTGAAAGAGAAAAACTTGTTTGTCTAAAGATTGTATTGAAAATCTCTAAAACTGAGATTTATATTTATTTTTTAACTTAATTTTAATAATTTTTTTTTTCCTTTAATCATTAACATTTGTTAATAGTTGTATGTATTGTAGTTGATAAGTTAAAATAATTCAAACCATCGTCCTACACCCCACCCACACCTACGCACGTAATGCCTACTTTTTTTCATTTTAGTCTTAGTTCTTTTTTTTAGATGTTTAAGTTTGTAAATGTAAATTATTATTCAATAATATTTTAACATATTTTTTTATATATTTAAACATTAAATGGAAAAGAAAAGCATGTCATATATGTATTTATTATAATCATGTCTGAAGAAGAAGTAAAAAAAGCAAACATAAAATCTAAAATAATTAATTAAAATTATAAAATAAAAACAATGTGAAAATAAAGATGAGAAAGAAAAAAAGGTGAACTAAATATATAAAATTCTGCTAAAAACTTTGTTTGATTAAAAAAGGAAACAATTGAAAAATTATATAAAAATGTGTTTAATTTTATAAATAAAAACAAAATACAAACGAGTATTCAAATGTAACGGCGAAATTTTCCAACCCCTAATTGAAGTTTATTATATACAACAGCTAAATGCTGGGAAAATATTCAGTGACATTTTGCGTTGCCACCAATTTGTTAGGTGTTTTGCAAACTGGTGAAAATTAAAAATATTGAAGGTATGACAACTTAAATTAAATAGTTAAAAATACCGTGTCAATGTCACAACAAATATTTTGTTAATTAACATAACAAACAAATCTGTTTTGTATTCCCAAAAAACATTTGTATTAACCCTAGAAAGACTACCTTAGATTTTTGTATGTTGTGAGAAAAAGTATCCTTTTAAGGACATTAGAAAACAGAAAAAATTGGTATATCTTTTTAAAAATCGCTGATTTATTATGTTTGTTTACTCAAAATTGTTTTCAAACCTCGGGGTTTGGTGTTGTGAGTTCATTTTCAATGTATATATTAAATGTAAATAGTAAGTTTTTTTAAGTTCTGGATGGGAAAATAATTCTGTCGGGGGGATTTTACACCCCCAGAATAGTCTAGCTACGCCCACGGTCAGAATTTTTTTAAAATCTGCAGCCGCCTATTTTAAGTAAATATACAAAATATTGTTGCTATAATTGATAATATTAATAATTAGCTTGTGCCCGCGACATCGTCTGCGTAGTTATCGGGATAAAAGGTAGACTTAGTACTAAGAACAATAATAAAAATATTTACAACACAAACAACCCGTTTAGAATGTGTGATGATGAGTTTGCCAACGACTTCGCGTTGTTATCGTGATAAAAAGTAGCCTATGTGTTAATCTAGGTTGTTATCTATCTATGTGCCGCATTTTATTTAGTTCCGTTTAGCCGTTTTTGCGTGATTGAGTAACAAATATCCAAACATACAAACATTCACATTTATTATATTAGTAGAATTGCTGACCACCATATTAATAATTGCTGACCACCATATAACTAGAATATAAAAAATAGTTTTTCTTTGAAATACATTAATATGAGAAAGACAAATTTAATAACAAGATTATTTTTAAATTCAGTTGAGGCAACCAAATTTATTTTTTATCTCCAGAGGGTCAAATCTTGATCTGTAAAATTAAAAGATTTTGTATATCAATCATATACTTTTTACTTCTTCTTCTGGAGATTCACAATAAATTTGATTAAAATAATTTGGAACATTCTTTCTTAAGTTATAAAAAATGTAGAATAAGCTCAAGTCAAAGGAAAAGAAAAATATTTTTTTATTTAAAAACAAACAAGAGCTTCTTTCCTTCACAAATTATTTTTCTATCAAGTAATAACCGTTAGTGACAATTATATGGTGAAACTATGAACAAAACTTATTTAGGAAATCGACATTTTTTTTTTTTTTAGCAAAATTGAACCTAGATTTTCTGCAAATGTTGCCAAAGTTACATATTTTATACATACGAAACAAATGTTGCAAGAAGCTTGAAAATTTGACTTTTTTGGTTAAAAGAGGGCAATTGTGTTCTTTCGCTCATATCTCATTTCGTAGTCTGCCCAAATAACTCAGTTTTAATAGCAAAATTCTCGAAAGTATATCTGATAAATTGATATGAGAAATTAGCCTGAAGTATATGTGGGGGCTTTAAAAAAATGATTTCAACATGCATACGCACGGACAGAAGGACAAAGGGACATAACTAATAAACTTATTAAAAACAATCTGTGTTATTAAACCTAGTTTGTACATGATTTTCAATGAAAAATAAAATTAAAAAAAATCTTAATACAAATCACAGATGCACCAAATTAACTTTCCAACCATAAGAGAAAAACAGAAATAAAACAAGTAACAGTGCTATATTCGGCCGTGACGAATCTTATATACCCTTCACAACGTGTAGTCATGCAATAACAATTGTTTGTATCACCATTCATCTCATATAAAATACGTATGTATATACATGTAAAAAACATACCAAAAAAAAAAAAAATTACAAAAAAAATATATTAAAAAAAAATAATAATAATAAAAAAAATTTAAAAAAAAATTTAAAAAAAAATTTTAAAAAAATGTTTAAAAATTTAAAAAAAAATATAAAAAAAATAATAAAATATAAATAATATATTAAATAAAAATAAATAAAATTTTTTTGGCTCAGCTGGAGTTCGATGCCACGTTTACTTTAACCAATATGTATGTAGGTTGTTGTTGTAATTGTGAAAAAAATGAGGTGGTCGTAGTTTTTTGCAAATATCTCAGAAAGTTATGGGGCGATTGTGCTGAATTTCAATAGCGATTCATTCCTGGATATTTCCAAGAGGATTTATTCGTGAATTTTTACTTTTATTTTTACATTGATTTCCTTTAAATTTATTAATTTTGAAAAGAGATATTTGTTTATTATGATTATATTTAAATAGTTTAAAAAAATATTGATTTGTGGTATCAATGATAAGAATTTTCTTTTTAAATACTGAAATATATTTCTGAGGAACATATAGTTGCTTCTAAAAGTTGATTTCAACCAACACACGGACAGACGGGCAGACGGACAGACGGTCAGGGCTTAATCGACTCCCCTATTCATAAGCTTTCAGAAAATATATACTTTATGGGGTCGGAAATGAAAATTTTAGAAATTTCACACGGAATGACAAACCTATATATACCCTTTTTATACCCTTCACCTGTGGTGCACAAGGGTATATATAGCTTTGTCATTCCGTTTGTAATTTCTACAATTTTCATTTCCGACCCCATAAAGTATATATTTTCTGAAAGCTTATGAATAGAGGAGTCGATTAAGCCCTGACCGTCTGCCCGTCTGTCCGTGTGTTGGTTGAAATCAACTTTTAGAAGCAACTATATGTTCCTCAGATCTGTATGTGGTATCAATCTCTTGGAAATATCCAGGAATGAATCGCTATTGAAATTCAGCACAATCGCCCCATAACTTTCTGAGATATGAGCAAAAAACCAAGACCACCTCGGTTTTCTTCACAATTACAACAAATAGTCTAATATAAATGAGCAGCAATTTTGTTAAAGTTAATAGCTTAGCCGTCACATTAGAAGGATTTTAAGACGAAATGCTCTTTATCCCAAATGGATAACATACATATGTATATTAGTATAGATTAGTACCAACGAACTGTGTTACAAGTAGACATATTAGTTGAACAAATTACTCTCAATGTTTCATAGACTAGATACAAGATCAACATGATTTACAAACGACAGATCACTGTGGAGCACAGCACCCAAGAACTTATTCCGTTGAATACATTTAACTATATATCATTTCTTAAATAAAAGCTAACACAGGGAGAAACACTATTAGAAGAACCAAACAACATCGCTTTGGTCTTACATTAATTAATGTTAAGCGAGTTATCAAAAGTCTACTGTAGAACAAGTCACAAAAACAATCATCAGCACCCCGTTAAAAAGCTCCAGACGATATTCGATCCCCAATAAGTAAGAGAGAAAAAATCATCAGAAAACAGCAATGTCTTGCAGAAACTAGTTATAGTTCGCTTTAAATAAATCTCGATAAGGTAAGCTAAAATATATCAATAAAAAACACCCAAAAAATATTTTGTTTAATTTTGTACATTTTTCCGCTACATGTGCTATAAATTTATGGCCATGCACAATAACTTCCTTTTCCGTTTACAGAGAGCAGGAAAAAGAGCGCGCACTAGAATATAATATTTTAATACTCTAGAATTATAACTACGAGCACCAAAGATACTCAAAATGCACAAATAAGTATTCAACAGTGTTCGAATGAAATACACTTCACTGGTGGTTGTTTTAGGGCGAAAGGGAAAAATAAAACTTAGCCAAACGAAAAACAGTTGGACATAAAGCTCTCTTTAACAAACGACAAAATTTCACTAGAGCGGAAGAATTTTTTAAATTAAATTAAATATTAACCTTTTTTCTATACAAAACATATATTTAGATAAATTGTAATAAAATTAAATTTTAATTATTTAGTTAATTATATTGTATATAAAACCATAAAACAAATACAAATATGTATAACAAATAAAACCTAAATCTAATAGAGTAGTTAAATGTGGTGTAAAAATAAATTTTTCAACGTCCACTTTCGGTCGGTATATGTAGACAATAATTGCTTTAATTAAGAGGGGAAAAATATATTAAAGAAAAAATATATATTAACAATTTTTATAACATGTTTTAAACTGTTTATTATATAATAAAAGCAAACAACAACAGTTGTATGTATGAGGCTAACAACTATTATTATTATTATTAGAAATTATCAAATGCTAATGTTAATTAAATGATACTACAAGTATTGAAAAGGAATAAAAAACAGTTGTTAACACAAATACGGTTGGATTATGTGCGATAAATCAATAAATACATGCAAGATGTGTTTTAAGCATAATTTTCATATGACATAGAAGGATATAAGAGAACAACTACAAGAAAACACCGTCGCTTTATATGCATATGTTTATATACATAAAAAGAAATATACATATGCACTGACACTGTCTCTATGTATACATAATATGCTCATCTATGTACATACAAATATATATCTATATGTATGCAGGAGTAGGTTTGTACGTAGATATGAAAATGAATGAACAACAGAAGCAAATGTCAAATCAACAGTGTTAACTTCTACTATACCAACCAAAAGACAGAGTTAATTCAATTCCGCAAAACCATACCATACCACAATACACTTAGTCATAACCATCTTAGCCTATCCCAACGTAGACCGTTTGTGTATTCTAACTCTTTGCCTGTTTGACTAATAACTTTATATCATCATCAGTTTAAGAATATGGCCACTGCCAATCCAATAAGTAGTAGTTGTCAAAGCATTGCCACCGTTAGTTTGGGCAATGTGGCTGTTACAACTAGTGCTACAGCCGGAAGTTTACGTTCGGGCAATGGTAACGGAAATACTTTCCATTATGTCATGGGCACCGGCAGTCTAGGGCGTTTGAAATATCACAACAAACACAAAAGTCTAGACGCCAGTGATGAAGAGCTGGAATATTCACAGGTAAGCCACCAAAAAAAAAAAAAAACACAAACACACACATGAACGTGGACTCATTTAAATAATTGCTTTTTGTAGAGCAACGACATTTACTTCTTAGGGGTGGTTAGTTTAATATTCTTTCGCCTTTTACTCCCTCTTGCTGGATCAGTGTTTAAGATATTGTTCATAAAATGTCACACCTGATTGAATAATAATTTTATGTTAATTTGGCATACACAGAAAGAGTTCAACACTCACACACACACGCACACACTCCCACATATTCATTTTTAGAAATAGATGTATGTATGTGTGCATGGAAGACTATGAGCATAGGTCAATAAAGCAGTATAAGCCTCAACACATAATGTTGCCATTAAAGACTGTTTACTTATAACTAAATTCCCTATAATCCAATTAGCTGCTCAGCGATATTGATAAGCTAAAATATGCTTCAAGTTAATGAGATGATATGTTATTAATTCATATTAATTGCGGTAATTAAATTTTACTATATAAGCAGTGCTTTTGTGGCGACACATTGGTTATAATTATGAAAGAAAATTGTTGTAGAAACGTGCGTTGAACGTTAAAACGACTGTTAATCGTTTACTGAAATTAAATTCCTCCATGGAATAATAGCTTCATTTAATTAATTCTTAAAAATATTAATAGATTTGGTAAATGAAATCTTTAAATCATGTTGGAAGCTCAAAGTAAGAGCCGAATCTGATAATACCCTTCACCATCATGTAGAAAGGTTTGACGATCTCATCACATTACAGCCTAGAATACAGTTTTAACATTAGACGCTGCTCAAGATCTTTTATTTAATAACAATATTGTGGAGATTGAAGAACACAAAGCCGTAATTGTTATATTTGACCCATTTATTTAGGACGCCATCTGGAATTTTAACTTTTGCAAAATTTACTGTATTTTAGTCAAGCTAAGTATTACCATTCGCGAAATAAGCACTATTGAAAAAAAACGTTAGATGGCGGACCCTTTATTTGATACGAATATTAAGAGCGTTGAAGTGGGTACATTTTTAAATAGTACAACTGATTTAACCAATACAAACATTTCTTTTGGCCATTTTGTAGTGTCGGCCATCATCGATTTAAATAAAGTGCATTATATACTGCTAGTCAAGTCGTTTCATATGATACTCAAGTCGACTCTTTCAGTTATATATATACCGAAGTAGTTGTGTTTTGATGCTTACATCTCAATTAGTTTCTAACCGAATTATTAGGTTTTCTCAGAAATAATTTCCTAGACTTCGACTTGGAATTCGATGTCACTACTGTGTCCACAACTAATTTAGGAGATTGAGAACTTGATATATTTAATTGAAAACTAATAATATTTCTCCAAATAATTTTTGTCGACAATTTTACTGATTAGTGATCTATTTGTCCGAAAATTTTTACAAATATCCCTAGTTGCATATCATATCTATCCGCCATCTAACGTTTTTTTTTCTAACTAGTGCTTATTTCGTGAATGGTAACACTTAGCTCATGTCTGATTTGACAGATAATTAGTTTTATCCTTCCGCTGAAAGAATATGGTTGTGTATACGCTTGAACAACCCTGGGAAATATTGCGATATTTCTTTGGCCGATTTTGTCAAAAAAATCATCTTTTCAGATGAAGCTCATTTTGATCTTGGCGGGTATGTGAACAAGCAAAATTGTCGCATTTGGGGCACAGAAAACCCGCTCGCATACATTGAAAAGCCGATACACCCAAAACGAGTCATTGTTTGGTGCGGATTTTGGTACAGAGGCATAATTCGGCAATTTTTCTTCGAAAATAAGCAAGGAGTGGCCGTAGTCAGTCGCGATCGTTATCGGGCCATGTTGAACGAGTTTTTGGTCACAAAAATTGAAGAGGAGGATAATGGCAACATTTGGTTTCAACAGGACAGCGCTACGTGCCATACAGCCGAAGCAACACTTTTTATAGCATTAAAAAAAAAAGTTATTTGGCGGACACTTTTCAAAATGTGTCAATTTATTATTTGGGGGCTGAAAAATGTTAACTTTTGTGGCAAAAATATAGGAAAAAAATGGAGGCAGTCGTGTTTATTTGCTCATATCTTACAAACTGATAAAGGTAATATGGTGTGCCTCTATAGAGATTGGTTAACAAATATTTGCAAAAGACTTATAACATATACAGGTCTGTGCAGCATGTGGGGAACTCTAAAAGTTGATTTCAGCCAATACATGTAGAGACGGACATTGGTTAATCGACTCCCCTAGTCAAAATGTTTCGGAAAAATATCCTTTATAGGTTCGAAAGCAAAGATTAAGAGATTGTTTGGGAGTCGTTTGAGCAATTTTCGTTAGTCCGTGTGTTGGTTGAAAAATTTTTTTAAAAGGCGCCATTTGTTACACAGATCTGTATGTGGTATTGAATTCCAGCACAAGCCTTTCTGAGATATGCGTAAATAAACATGAGTGCCTTTGTTTTTTTTCCATAAATATCAACACTTCAGTCCTTGAGTAATTTATAGACACGGTTATTAGCAATTTTATAGACCAAGATAATTTTTAAAAATGAGTAACTTAAGTTTCAAATTATTTTTTGTACAAGCTAAAGACATTGATATTGCTGATAAAAGCTGACAAATCAGTTTGAAAGTAGCTGAGATAACTGCTTCTAGCAAAATATAAAACACTATAGAAATGTTTTAAATTCATGATAGCTGCCAATTCAAAATGGCTTACAATAAATTTATGTACGCATTAAATCTAGTAATTTCAAATTTACTCACTTCAACTCAATACTGAAATTAAATGAAAGGGCTTGACGGTAAACTATCAAGATGGCGCCCTCAACCCAATGGCCATCCCAACCTCATCAATATGATTATCAACTGAAATGGCTTAACGGGTAGAATGCAGCTAATTATGCAAAAACTCAAAATCATCGATTGTCTCAGATATAATAAATCAAAATGGCGTATAAAATTAAATCTAAAATCTAGGCTAAGCTGCGATGTGTCCACCATACTTAAGTATGTATATGATGGTGAAAGGTATTATCAGATTCGGCACAGCCGAAGTTGTATGTTATGCGTTACCATATGGCAACGTTGAGTCATAAAGATTTAAATATTGCGTGCATTTCGTTTAAGTTCTAATATATTTAGATAGTTAAATAAAAAAGAATTAATTTTTTTTATGTCGCTTTTAAAAATTTCGTATGCATTTGACCGTGACTATGGTCTATCATTCACCTTGAAGCGAGGCTACTGTTGAACACAATTGTTGTATTGTAGTTAATTTTAATGGGGTGTATGAATATCTATGTATTTCAATATTTTCTATAATTTACCAACGCATATATATTTGGAGCAATGCTCTTTGAATAAATAAAATAAAATTTTTTTTAAATAACAAAAACTAACATTTAGAATAGTTAGATCAATATCTAAAAAATTACACTGACATTTTTCTAAGAGTTCAGTTTGATAGAAAATAATCTAAACTACAAAAAAATAAAATTTTTAGTAAATCACTTTACGCACTTTCAAAATATTTTCACATTAATCAGAAAATTTTTTTAAAAATCGTAAATGTAACTGTAACTGTTTTCAACTTTGGTCATTCACAATTAGCAGCTCGTAGAGCCTAGAAAAGAAGCAAAAAGAAATGTGTGTGTATACTCGTAAAACATACTTACACAAAACAAGATTTAAGGATGACATGCCAAAAGCCTGCAGTTATTTATTTTGTAATTCTTTAGCTTTGACACAATAAAAAAAAAACATTCTCATAATGAGTTTTAAATACTTAATGACCACCAGAACAAGTACATAAATACGTACGTTGGTATGTAGAGATAAACAATGACTCAAAGAAGATGAGAGCAAGTTGTGTATAAGAGCCTTGAGGAATTTAACAAAAGCAATACGAAAACAATTTAAATGCTCATAGTTACAAGTATCTAATTTAGATGATTTGTTTTTTATTTAACAGTTATCACAGTCGACTCATATTCTGGGCAGAGTCAAATCCGAACGTTTTCTAGCCTCTAAAGTAGACGAAGATCGTCGACGTCGTACAATAATTGTGGAGAAAAAAAATGATTCATTCGGCTTTACGCTACAGACTTATGGAATTCACTTTAAAAAAGATCAGGAGGTTGAAATGATTACCTATGTGGATTACGTAGAGTATGATGGACCAGCTTATAGGGCTGGTATGAGAGAGGGTGATGTTATACTATCGATTAATGGACGTGACATGGAAAAAGCGGATCATAAGACTTTAGTCGACTACATTAAAAGTTGTGATACACGTATGCGGATGGTTGTACTCTTTGAGGATTGTGTACGCAAGGTAAATAACATGTGTAATAAATTTGAATCCAAAAAATAAAAACATTCATTTATTGTATAATAATTTCAGGTTGAACTTCATATGCGCTATATACAATTGCAAAATCTGTTGCAAAACAAAATGAATGAATTGGAAAAGATATGCATACGAGAAAGGGAGCTTTTGGAAGGAAAGTGGAAAACACACAGCTTGCCAGCCCGTAAGAAGGCCACAACCTCGCCCACAGACGGTACAGATACAGGAAATTCACCCACTGAGGCCGATGCCAATTTGCCGTATTACCGTTCAACACTCTCCACCGAAGACGTAACAAATATTGCACGTCAAACACAGCAGACAATAATACCACCACCAGCTCAGTTTATGTTGGCGTATCATTACTTTGATCCACATTATCGTTATGTGCTGAAACCCTCCACATCAACCAATAGTAGCGGTGATTGTTTTATAACCATTGGTGAACCTTTGCAAAGGGCAGAATCGGGTGATACTACTACAGCACCAGCCACATCAACTCACTTTTCTAGTCAAAGACGTGCAAGTACTACACAGCCACCAGCACCTCCACCACGAACATGTGAAAAACATAAACCACCAAGCAAACAACAACAACAACAGCAACAGCATCAACCTCAAAAGCAGAATCTAAACAGTGGCCATAAATCATCGAAGACTAGCAAACATTGTCATGGCCATTCTTGTAACCCTTGCATAGATTTTAGATGGAAATCGGCTGAAAAATCAGCAGCTGCTGCTGCAGCAGCTGGTAATGGTGACAATATCAGTTTGGATGCCTACGATCTGGCCAGTCCATGTTGTGATACTCATTGTGTGCCATCACGGCGTCGAACTCGTCACCATCATAAAGAACACACCCACAAGCACAAACATCGAGATCGTGAACGCGAACGGGAACACGAAACTAAGGAAAGACCACCGCGACCAAAGTCACAAAGTCATGTTACTTCGGGAACAACCAGACATCATCACCACCATCATGCAACGGCTGATTCTGGCCATCATCAACACCACTATTACGAACAGCAACAACAACAACAGACACAACAACAGACTCAACACCATCACCATCAAAAGGCACATGGCTGTGATTCCCATACTGGAAGCATACGATCACGGTACTTTGATATTGCCTCTGGACTTGCCAGTCGTTGCAGTTTACACTCATGTACTTCAAGTGAATTTGCTCCAGCCGATTCGGCATCATACACCACATCTATTAGCACAGATACACTCTTCTACGATCCAAATAGTGAAAATCCAGTCACTTCTCGCCAACATTCAACTAAATCTAGGCAATCGTGTAAACAACAGCAGCAGCAACAACAACAACAGGCACAACAACAACAACAACAACAAAGTTATCATCATTCACATCATCAGCATCAACACCACCAACAGCAGCAGTCGCAGCCGCAGCAACCAACGCAACAACAACATCAGTACATGCAGCAAGCCATGTATCAGCAGCGATATCATATCACCGCAACCCAAGTTCAACCGGCCCAAATTTATCCAAATTCTGCTTATGTACACAAGCCAAAGTCATGGGATAATCTAACAGCTGCTAACATTGGAGCATATGGATATGGCTATGGATACTTAGATACGGTGGCTATTAAACCTGTAGTCAATTTGCAAATAGCCCAACAGCGCCATTCAATACCACGCAAAAATCCATATGGACGCTATTCAACATACACTGATGTTGAGAACTATGCGCCACCACCAACTGAATTTGTCGAACAAGTAACAACTACCACCACTACTATAACGGCTAAATCCACTGAGGAACTTATTGCCACTACCCAGAGTGGTTGCGACTGCATGACACCCAAACAACATCAGCAAGCCATTAAACTGGCTCAGTTACAATTAAGTCAGAATCAACCCGTTTCACAGCACAACAAATGTCAAATGGGTTACTATTCCCACTTGTCACAGCCGAAAATGGATGCAACCACCTCAACAGTTGCACAAAATACAGCTAAAAATACCAGTTCGAACAATATTAACGCCTCTAGTATACCCAATGCTAACGTTGGCACCAGTACCTCTGGCAATGCCAGTGGATCGAATGTAGCCACTGTTACCGAAGTAACACGTTTGTAGGTAACGCTTGTTTAGGCCAATAACTGCAATTGGTCTAAATGACAACAGCAACATTTGAACAAACATTAAGTGCAGTGCATTTACTCGACCCCGAATTATTAACATTAAAATTACCAATGATCTCAAATATATCTTAATTAGCCAAACAGTTTATGACCAAAAACTCCACAGAACATCATGCTTAAATCAATTCAGAAAACAATAGAAGAACATGATGATTATTGATATACGATTAATAGTGAAAGGCGTATCTCGTTATAAATTCTATTAAATTTTTTATTGGATATTGAATATAACATGGCTGATGCGTTTGTTTATAGTATCGATCAGTGAAAAAAGGGATAAACGTTGGATGTCGTTTGTATATAATTTATATGAACAATTTGTGATCATTTATAAGTTAAGTTCTGAAGAAAGCAAATGTCTTGCCGCTTATTATAATTGCCATGGGTACAAAGGATACACTTGAACTGACAGCCACTTTACCTTGCCTGTTGAAAGTTTTAAAGTTTGTCCAATCATGGAAATAGGCCTAATTGCATTAGTTTTATGCGAGTAAAAAAAGTTTACTACTATGAAAAGTCGTAGTGTCGGCTTTTTATCGGTATCTTATTTATTTTTATATTTTCCTTTTGTAGAGGAAATAAAATTAATTTTATTAAGAAAAATATAGTTTATGAAATATAACCGTCTATATTCAAAAATAAAAGCAAATATACATCGATTCATTAAATAAAATGTAGGTCCATATAAAATAAACATTTATATTCAATGTAATATCAACGCTAAAGTCTTGTCAACTATGCCAAACTTATAAAAATATTAAAAAGAAAACAAATATTTATTGTGTTTATTTTCTTTTAAATTAAATACCAATGAAAGAAATATATATTTATATTTGCATACACATTAGATTCATCTAAGTACATATTTAAGTATAAAACGTATCATGTCGTTTAAAATGAAAATACATCATAAAAAAAATGTTGCAAACACTCACTCAATTCACTCACTCGTTGGTGTTTAGGTAAAAATTCAATATTTCGAAATCTGAAAGCATAAAGAAAATTGTTTAAATTTTAAAATAAATTTTATTTTAACTTAAGACTGAAGGATTTTTTTTTGGAAATAAAGTCTTTAAACAAATTTAGAAGAAAAACGAGGCATTAGCAATATGTGTGTAAAATATGCTTTTGATTTTAGCAAGGAAAAGTATTGAATTTATATAATTAAAAAACATATATTTAAATAATTGTGATATAAGAAGCACATTAGATTAAAATGGTATTAAACATAATGAAAGTAGTGAATTTAAATTTTAATAAGCATAATATTTTAGATAAATTTAAAAACCATATAAATATTTTACTTACGCTTAATAGTTTATTTCTTAAAAGAAAAAAAAAACAAAAAATATTAAATAAAAATAAATTAAAAAGAAAAAAGAAAAAAAAAACAATTAAAATTGTCAAATGAATATATCATTATTATAGGTATTACGTAGTTAAGTGTAGTAATAAAATATTTAAAAATCTAAAATTATTTATACTTAACTTACCCTTATGTTTATTATTAAATAATTAGAAAAACTCTTTGGAAGCTGTGCATATATTTAAAAACAAAATTAGTCAAACCTTAAATAAATATTTGAAATACAAAATAAAACATAAATGTGTTCATTAGTTAAAAATAAAACCCGTGTCTTTTATTTATGCTCGTAAGAAAAAAAGCCAAAAAATAAATGTAAAAGAAAGAAACAACGTTCATTTTTGTCAATGAGATTTTGTCTAACCAATATTTGAACGACATCTTTCCAACTGTCACTAAGAGTGTGCAAGAGTTACCATATTGTTAAATGTGCACAATGGCGCCATCTGCATGATTTTATTGGCAAATGTCAGATGGTAGGAAAAAAAATCAATAAACCACCCTTCGTGTGCAAACGTTAAGGGAAAACTCAATATATTTGACTGCACGTAGACGTAAGAACGTAAAAATTCATTTAAAAATTAAATATCACTTAGAAAATTTAGTGTAGAATACTCGAAATTCCCCTCAAAGTGTTATTTAAGTGCCATTTTATAATTTTATTGCAAAAATCTTATGAAAATTCATGCTGCAAGCAAATAAAATGTATAAAAAAAATTTACAACCGGCAAAAGTATTTCTAATAAGCATATGCCAATTTCTGCTTTAGTTTTTGCCATTCATTCCATCTCAGTGAGAAAAAAAAAGAAGGAAAAATACACATACGACAAGTATAAAATATTGTATGTATGTATGTATGTATGCTGCATGTTACTCTTAGTTAGTTGCCACAGTGAAGGGGAAATTTTAATAATAAAAGTAACAAAAACTTAGAAATAAATTATTAAAAATGAAGTGCAGTGCGGTTAAAAACCCAAATGTATTAAAGTGATTCCTCATTAACAACAACAAATATTTTTTACACATTTTATGTGGTTAAATTCGTTTTTTTTTTCTTCACAATTTATTATTTATTCTATCCCAACAACGATTAAAAAATACAAAAAAAAAAGAAATTAATAAGAAAACGCATTGGTTTCGTCTATTGAATAAACAAAAGATTACGTAGAACAAACAAATAAAATAATTAAAAGTATTTAGATTTAAGCAAAATAAATATATTAACAAAAAAATAAAGTAGTGCGAAGAGAGTTTTTACAACAACTATAAGAAAGAAATGAAAAACAACAACTCAACTCAATAAAAACTGCCCATTTATTCATCAATAAAAATTTACACAGTCACAGTCATATATACATACATACGCATACATACCTACACTTGTATACACACAAAGGCACGCACATATAAACATTTATTGTCAATCACATTGGCAAATAACAAAGTAATGAGTCGGAGTAACCGACCAACCGAGCGGCTAAATAATCAACCAGCCAGGCTAAAAGCAAATGCAAAATAAATGATTTGGTGGTTCCTGTCAAATTTAGGATTTGGATATTCCTAAAATGTATTTAAAGTGCAACTAAACTAAATACAATAAACCTAGGCGGCTAATTGCAACAGCAAAAAACAACACACAAACAAACAGCACAACACATACCACATACGACAGACAAACACCTACACCTACACATACAGGATCACTCAAAAAAGTTTCGTTGCAAGAAACTTTAAGAAGCATTAAACCATGAGTTACTGCTGTACACACAGGTAATTTTTGTACAAAATCCTACAGAAATATATATATTTTTTCAATTCCTGCAAGATACTCCTCATATTGTCCGTTTTTTGCTTTGCTGTTTTTTTTTATTATTTTATTGCAATGTGGTGTTAATGTGCATGAATCCTGCTTCAATCCGCATTTTTCTTCATCGTCGTTTTAGTTATTTTACGTTAGAGTGCGCATTACTGGTTGCATTAATACATACATACATACAAATATACAATCATATGTGTGTGTATGTAGTATTACTCGTATTTATGGATCTTACTGCCCACCCCAAAATTGGCACTAGTGCAACACAAAATACAACAACAACAAACAATGTAGTCCATAATTCTTTTCTATTTTATATTCTTTATCACTGCTGTATATTTTATAGCAAATAAATACATATTTAATTGTATATATGTATGTATGTATAATCACACACACACACAAGCATGAAAAAATATCTATTAAATATGCTGTTTGCCTGCTACATTTACCAATATTTGATTCCCAGCATTTTTTATTTATTTATTTTTTTTTTGCATTGTTGTAATTTTAGTATAGTTTTGAATGCAGTTAACGCCGCAATATTTTAAAAAATGAAGAAACGACAGTATTTTCATTATAGGAGGTTTCGCCAACACTGTCGTCAACATCCATTAAATTTACACGAAATGATTAAAAAATTTTGAAAAAGATTTTTAGTATTTTTTTTTAATTTTGCTGCAAAAATATATAAAATGTTTGAACTATGTAAGTCCATACATAGTTGATGGACAAAGATGTAAGCAAAAAATTATTTTCATTCTAAATGATTAAAACGTTATAGCCACAATGTTATAGGGCGAACAATTTGGACTAAAATATATACTGGATCAAATCTCTATTGAACAACACTCACACTTTTGCCCTGCTCAATGCATTTTTACATCAGCATCCCTGTCCTTGATATTAGAGGTGGTTACGTAATGATTCGACCATGCTGTCATTAAAAGTTTGAACAGCATAAATCTTAACTATAGAATGGCATTAGGGACTCGGAAGTGTGTGCTACGCAGGTTTTAAACATTATAATAATTTATATTGTTAAAAAACATTATATTTCAGCGGATTTATAATGTATATGCACATTTTATTTTAATAAAAGACACTAAATAGTTCGTGCCAAATTTAAACTATTTACAGTTTTTATTAGAAATGCTACCTCTTAAGCAATATGCACATGTATTCTTAACAATATATTTAATGTGTTGGTAGTAAATTTTGACCCAATTTCAAAAAGGCTCCAAACTGTCTGACATTTAAGGTGCCACTAAGTAACACCCCAACAACAACAGCAACTTAACAACATCCTAGCGTCCAAAGTTAACAACATGCATATGTATACGCTTGTCATACAGTGATAGAGCAGATGAAAATAAAAAAAAGCAACCGCAATGAATATCTGAAACCAGAACAAAACAGGAAACAAAAAACACATTCAAACAAACATGCAAACGTATAAATGCCAACATAAGATGAATGAATGTGTCTGCCGGCATAATTTTACACACACTCACTCACTCACACGTATGGACATTTTCATTTCATCTCTTTTTTCAAGAGCCAAGAAATAGTTCATTTAGAAAACAACGTTACAAGTGTGAGAATAAGATGATACAACTAAGATGTAAAGGAGTCTTAAAGTCTAGCAACCACTGATTCTGACTATTTCTAAACACACACGCATACAAGTACACACAAACAAGTACACGCAGCCAAGTTTAGCTAATCATTTAATGCGATCTTGTTAGCGATCGGTGAATAAATATATGTAATTAAAAGCAAAAACAAAAAAATTTTTTAAAACGTTCTCTAAATTTTTTAATAAATAAAAATCTCTTAATAAACTTTACGTTCCAGAAAGCTTGATGAAACATAAATAATTGAACGTGTTACAACAAGAATGACAAGCCAATTATTAAATGCATCCGCTGCTTGCAAAAAAAAAAACTCAAAATAGAAAATTGCCTTAAGCTGCAGTAGAATTATGCTGTGTGTATGTACATTTGCTAACATGCATACTTATAAAATGTATGTTTACCAGAGATGGAAAACTCAACACTAATGTATATTTTTAAGTACTTTTTTTCGAAATACTGCAGCTTTAAAATAATTCTTTTAGTACGTTTCTCTACATTAAAGTTACATTACATTTTATTACAAGTTGTTTTATGTGTTAGAAACTATTATTGTTTTCGAAATTCTTAAATATTCACTTGCATTCGAATACTAGTGTCTTAATTTGTCTAAAAATTCTTTATTTTTTTTTAAAATTAATCGTTTTGGACGATTTTTAACTAGCTTATTTTGCTCTCAGCATGGACGTAACTTAACCATTCTCGGCGTTGCTCCCACCAGAATTTGAAAAAAAAAATTATATTTAATAATTTAATTTTATAAATTTATTTAATTTAATAAAATTAAATCAGTTTCAGATTTCATAAGAAAAAAAATTGTAAGCTTTTTTCACTTTCAGAAAAATTTTCTAGCTACGCCAATGGCTAGCAGCCATCAAAATCCAACTTAAAAAAATGTTTCAAATGAGTATGACTAATATAAAGTAAAATAGAAAAATAACGTTTATTTTTACTACTAATTTTTAAATTAATAAAAAGTTTAATAAAAAAATTTTGTAAGAATTAATCTCAATACTTAAATACTTTATTTAAAGTTTAAAAATTTTTTGTGTAAGAAGAATATGCTACACGTTCTTGCACTTAAATAAAAGTTAAAAACTACGAAATTTCCTTTTAAAGACAAATTCATAAAGCGAACCTAGCGTCATGAGAAATCAATTATGCTAACGAAATTTTTATTTTACAAGTTTAATATTTTTGTTTCTCTTTTTGTCAATTTAAAATTGCATTTCATTTTTAACTTTTAAAATTAAGTTAAATTTGTAAAAAAAAAATTTTACATAAAAATAACCCTTTTTATGTTCGTTACTTTTAGTATGAAAAAAGTATATTTTATCATAAAGTTTAATACAATTTTGAAATCTCGTTTATCCATGCCTGGTGTTTGCTCTATTAATGTACGAATATGTATGCGTAAATATGCTACAATGTTTGCGTTTAAATGTTTATGTTTAAAAATAAAACAAGTGACCATTTTTTTCTTCTTCTTATTTTTTCTTTTATTTTTTATTTCTATGCAAATACGAATACTATGAAAACTTTTAATTTTATTGCGTGATGCTAAATTTGAATCTGATGTTAAAAACAAGGATGGGTTTTATTGTGACCTAGTTTCCATGGAATGAAAAACATTGTGTTCACTAAACGCCTCTACACGTGTGCGATTCTGTACATACGAAAGAATGTGTTACTTTTGTAGCACGAGAAACATAAAAAAGTTCTCGTTTTTCCTTTGAACATTTATAAGCATGGAAGAATAAGCCTGCTTCCTTTTATTATTATGCAAAGTTGTATTATTAGCTTTATATTGTACTCAAGGATGAACTTCGTTTTAATTATCAGAAACAATCTATTAGGTTGCCATTATTTTGGATATTATTTGAATTAGTAATAGACCCTACTGGTAACTTGTTGTTTGAAGAAGTCAAAATTTTTTAAAAATTAAAAAATACGATAAATGTGGAAAAACGTTGAAGCGAGTTTTTAAGTTGAAAATTTGTACAAAAATTTTTACGAATTATCGATATTCGAGGTCGTTGGAGTTACAACTTATATGCACAAACAAATATAAATTTGTATTACGAAATTAATTCTATTATTATACCCTTCACCAGGGTATATATAGCTTTGTCATTCCGTTTGTAATTTCTACAATTTTCATTTCCGCCCAACAAAGTATATAATTTCTGAAAGCTTATGAATAGAGGAGTCGATTAAGCCTCGACCGTCTGTCCGTGTGTTGGTTGAAATCAACTTTAAGAAGCAACTAAATGTTCCACAAATCTGAGTATGGTATCAATCTTTTGGAAATATCCGGGAATGAATCGAAATTCAGCACAATCGCCCCATAACTTTCTGAGATATGAGCAAAAAACCACGACCACCTCATTTTTTCACAATTACAACAACAACATACATATATACTGGTTAGAGTAAACGTGACATCGAATCCCAGCTGAGCAAAAAAAAATATTTTTTTTTTTTTGTTTTAATACATCTTTTTTGTTTTAATACATCTTTTTTTTTGTAATTTTTTTTTTAAACACATACGCAATCTCAATTTATAATTCTCCAATGGGATGTTTTGTATATGTATAAACGTATTTCATATGAGATGAATGGTGATACAAACAATTGTTATTGCATGACTACACGTTGTGAAGGGTATATAAGATTCGGTACGGCCGAATATAGCACTCTTACTTGTTAAAATTGTATCTGATTTTGCCCGTATCATTAAAATGCTAAGTACTATTCATTTAATGAAAATTTTAGTTTTAATTGAAAAAAATATCAAAACCGAATAAAAAATTTACTAAATTTTTAAAATTTTTAAAAATTATTTTAATTCATGCATTCTATTGAAATTTTGAATTAATTTAAATAAAAATATTTTTTGACAATATACAAATAAAAAATATTTCATACACATATTATAAAGTAATACATTACAAAAATAACAGATGCTAATAGACTACCATTTTCAGATCTTTCCATGCATTAAACTAAACAGCACTAGAAAAATATTTAAAATAAAATTTTTTTGTATCTTACAAGGGTGTTGTGAATTGAACAATTGTAGTAAAATTTTATCGTATATGTATGTATGTATGTGTATGGCACAAAATTTAAATACTCAATTTGCTTTAGTTGTTATTCAGTGCCAAAATGAACTTTGACACAAATCTTTACGATGGTTTTGATTTTCATATTTGCTAACATATTGATTGCAGAAGAAAAAAGAACATGAATTCTTTTACTACAATTCATACATATTGAAAATACATATGTACATACCAACATCTAGTTATTGAAAAATAATTTATTAATCTGATAAAAAGAAATTAAAACTGCATCTTGCTTCTTCATTCATTTATTTTTTATGTGTAAGCGATAAATACAATTTTAAAGTAATAGGCAAACATGAATATGACAGCATACACAGCCTTATTCGATGAGTCAACTGGCTGGTCTAACAATTATGGTAATTATGCATTTACTTTACCCATAGTCTTTATGAGCGGTTAATCGCAGTAAAAAAATTTATAGATGAAAGCCTCTTTGTCGAAATTTTTAATAAAGTTATTTACCAAAAATTATTATGACTAAATGTTTTTAATTGTAGAATATTGTTAATATTTTCTTTTTAACTTAAACCTACACAATCGATTAATTACACAATACTTAATCGAGTTACTGATGGACCTTTTAAACTGTTTGTTCACTTATAAATTTGTAGAGATGTAATTGTACAATATTTCAATGTAAATATGTATGTGAAAATATTTGCACATCGTCAAAAAAAAAAATCTGATATTGTTTTGTATGATGTCATCTTTATCATCCATCATCTTCCTCTTTTACAGCTCGTCATCATACCTACAGTACGTAGTTAGTAGATTGCGGTATGAGTATTATACGAGTACTTTTACATCAAGTTTTAAATATACAACAACAACAAAATGATTGAATGAATGAATCAGTTGATTGGTTGAATATCAGTTTTAGTCTAGGCTGGTTGATTTTGAATTTGTAGGATTTTTTTTATTTCTTAAATTTTTATGGCACCAATAGTGACTAGAGAGGGCCTTAATAATACTTACATATGAATGTGAGTATTGACTGTGTGTATGTATTGGTGTATATGAATTTTAATACTTTAAGAACTAAATCATTTGATGGCAATTATAAGTGCACTAATATTCTAGTTCAAAGAACAACAAGTGTTTTAAAGTCCTCTTTGATAGTCATATTATGGGTAACATTTGGAAATAAGCATTCGGTTGTTTGAAAACAATCACATTCACATCAAAAAAAAACCGGGTTACAATTGATAATCACATGCACCTAAATGCTAGTGGTGAACTATTCAAATGAAATTGTTTTATTGAAAAAATTTCAACACTTTATAGTTGTGTATGTCTGCAGAGTGTAGGGTGCAAAATAAATCAATTCCATTTTAATAAAATTCAATAAAAATGCCTGTCTTGTGTTGCTAACAAAAGCTTTTTATTTTTTTAATTAAATTACTTTGGCCAATGTTTTATTAATCCTATTTATTTATTTGGTTAGTGTGATGCTGTTTTCCAATCTTTGTGCTTCATATCAATTTTATCCGTTTCAATTAATATAAAATAAAATATTTATGCCTGAATATTTGATTTTTTGTATTTATTTTATTTTCTTGTTTAATTTTCATTGCAGTTCTTTAACGACAGCAACATAACATAATTGAATTAAAGAACGGTATGGTGAAAATGGAATCCACAGAAGAACAGGATAGAAAGTTGGTATTGGAGTTTATACATTTGCTGGAAAAATCCAAACAACTATTTAATGGTTTAAGGTGCGTAAATAACTCAAAGTTTAATATAAAAAATATTTCTTTTTAATATTAATTGTTTCTACTTATTTATGCAGAGATTTGCCTCAGTACGGCCATCGCCAGTGGCAGGCGTATTTTGGTCGCACCTTTGATGTCTACACCAAATTATGGAAATTTCAACAGCAACATCGTATGGTTTTAGATTCGAAATATGGTTTGAAACGGTGGCAAATTGGAGAAATTGCAAGTAAAATTGGTCAGCTTTATTATCATTACTAGTAAGTTTATAACATTATTACATTTTTTATGTATTAGAGTGGTATTCTATGCAGTCTGCCATTTTGTTGCTACTACTTGTAGTTCTCTTGCTATAATTCTATCACGTTTACATCTGTCATTAGTTTATTTCCTCTAAATAAACCGTAGTTAGCTTTATTGCCAAAAAATTGCACGGAATAACAGTTTAGAGCAATTTATTGATATTAAATGCATTTAACTTTATGGTACTTTATTAATAACTTATTGTTATGCACCTTGTTATCAAACTCAATTTGATATACACTCAACAAACTCTGTTGTACTACAGCTGTACCAGCTGCGCTTGTTCAACTACATACATATTTATATTAGTGATGGTTACGGTCTACAATGCTATACAAACTTCTTTAACAATAATACAATAATGTGGTAGTTTATAATGCCTACACTAGTATGCTCTAGAACCATTAAAATAAATTTGTGACTTATTTATCGATATCTCTAACAATAATACACCATGATTGTCAAAGGTCCCAGTTATAAAAAAGATAGTTGATAAGAGGATATATTTAATTCCATGTTACATGAAATATGTCTTCAAGGTTTCCACATGATTTAAAAATAGGAATGTGGTATCAGAAAGCAAGTTTTTATGTTATTAGAAATTTCAGCAAATTCTAGGTATAAACAACTGAAATATGAGAACAAGAAGATCTCTGATGAGAAACGGTCTGAGTTTTGTTAGCATGTTTAACCACTTATTATATTATGACATTGGTAAATTAAATTGGTATCACAGATACTGCCATCTACAATTATTGATAACTTTTGACTTCACTTCAGCTTAAATCAGACTTGCCATAGCCATAAGAAACCAAATTTAAATTTATTTCTATGATTATGGCGACTGTCTTCTATAATCTTAAACATTGTTGGTCATAATTTTGGTTCAAAGAGCTGTCATGTATGGTTATGGTTATGACACCTCTAATATAACCATTAAGTCCAATACTTATGGGAGAACTAAGAACGTGGCAGACAACAAATAAAAAAGGCTCTACAACATAGGTGCCCATTTTACCAAACTCTTTAATTAAGTCGTGGATGAGACGAGTATAGTGTTTAAAAATATTATGACGGAAATAGAAAAATATTTTATTTTCAAAAAGTCAAATTTAAAACAGCAAAATTTATTGAAAATTTTCCATTCTACCTAGTAAAAAATAATAAATTCAGTGTTTACTTCATTTTAATTAGTTTTTTACACCCAAAACAATTTTTCGTATTAAGTTTTTTAACTAAAAAACAAGTAAAAGCGCTATATTCGGCCGTGCCGAATCTTATATACCCTTCACAACGTGTAGTCATGCAATAACAGTAAATTCACGTATGTATGTTAAAAAAAACAAAAAAAAAATAAAAAATAAAAAAAAAATTTAAAAAAAAAAATTTAAAAAAAAAATTAAAAAAAAAAAATTATTATATACATATATAATATATATAAAACAAAAAAAAAATAAAAAAAAAATTAAAAAAAAAAAAAATAATAATAAAAATAATAATAAAAATATATATAATATATTAAATAAAAAATAAAAAAAAAAATAAAAAAAAATTAAAAAAAAAAATTTTAAAAAAATTTAAAAAAAAATTTTTTTGCCTCAGCTGGGATTCGATGCCACGTTTTCTCTAACCAGTATACACGTTTGTATGTATGTATGTTGTTGTTGTAATGTTGTTTTTGTGAAAAAAAAAATCGAGGTGGTCGTGGGTTTTTGCTCATATCTCAGTTGTTTATGTACCGATGTTTCTGATTTTCAATACCGATCTACTCCCAAATATTTCTGATATTTTAATACCTTACCCGGGTCCAACCTATGTCGGGGAGCTTCAACATACTCACGGACAGACGGTCAGACGGACAGACTGACAGAGCTTAATCGACTCCCCTATTCATAAGCTTTCAGAAAATATATACTTTATGGGGTCGGAAATGAAAATTGTAGAAATTTCACACGGAATGACAAACCTATATATATACCCTTATTCACTGTGTGAAGGGTATAATAACAAATTCAGCGTGAACTGCATTGCTTTACATTTTTAAAAACCGTAACAGGTTTTTGAGACTTAGTTTTAATAAAAATCTGTGCGCTTACCTTTTCATAGCACTGTACTTAGAAAACTCTCACAAATACGACTGTAAAACATTTTTGGGCTTCTATGCCCTACGACTAAAGTTTTACAAACTTGCAGTGATGCCAACTTTTCTTCTCCTAATTATTTTCCATTTTGAAGAAGGCAACACAAGTATATATTTTAGCTACTCAGTACACAATGGAGTATTTTTTTTTTAATGTCAACAAATAACTGTAAGATTTATAATTCTACAAAACCTTAAGTTTGTTTGATGTACTAAAATTTATAATAAAAAAAAATCAGTCACAGTATTGCCGTATTGCATCTAATTACCACACCTGATAATAAATTTAATTTAAAAAATATATTTAAATATTCAGATATATTTTACGATATAATTGTGTACGAGCTTAATGTAGGATTTGTTAATAACAAATATAAACATGAATAATTCTATCATCATCATTAAGTGGTGATATTTTGGAACAAATATTTTTTTTTATTAAAAAGAATTTCATTTTATTTGTGTAATTACTATGTTGTTAGACTTTACTCATAATGTGATAATTTTAATTTTATTTTCCTTTGCCAACAGTTTAAGAACTAGTGAAACGAATTACCTGAATGAAGCGTATCAATTTTATGCCGCTATTAGAGGTAGAGCGTATTATTCTCGAGCGATTAAAGAAGATCGACCAGATTTGATGGTGAAAAAGCTGCGTTATTATGCGCGTTTTATAGTGGTTTGTTTGCTATTGAAGAAAATGAAGTTGGTGCGAGAGTTGGTGACCGAACTGGAGAAACAAATACAGGAATATACCACCACGTAAACATTTTGAGCTTAACTTATTCAACTGAACAAATCTGTGCTAAGACACTTAAATCTTTTTTACATTTGCAGTTATGAACCTGAAGATCATTTAGAATGGTCTTTAGTTTTAGAAGAAATCAAAGGTTTTATAAAAGCTGAGGCTGCTGTAGCTGTTCTTCATGCGGATTCCAATCCCATCGTACTCTCACACAGGTATAATTTATTGAGACCATTATCTTTCAGATACAAACAACTTTGCCCGTGCTTTCTTTGGGAAGGAAAAATTTAAATAAAATAAAGAAAAAAAAAAGCAATTCGATGAAATTCGATTTTTAATTTTATTATTTTAAATTTATGATTTTTTTCTTTATGATTTCATTAAGGTTTTTTAAAATTAAATAAAAAAAATAAAAACTGAAATTCTTTCAATACGATTTGGGAGGTATACGAGTTTTTGCTTGAGTTTCCTTAAACTTATTTATTGTAATTATTTGTTGTACTCCTATAAAGTTGCATTTTTCTTATTTATTTTATAATTTTAAGTTAATTTGCATATAAATATTTCTTATTTCAATTTTTGTTGTTAATGGCAGTAAATAATATTGTGCTTATCACAGAAGACTTGAAACAATTTCACCCATTCACAAATAAACATTTGCCGTTACAAAAAAAAACAATTTTCTTCAAACATACACAAATTAAAATATACACACACCCACACTTTTTAAACACACATATACTTCATATTAGCACTTTTAAACAAACAATCATATTCATACATTAAAAAAAAACACACACATAAACATTTTGTCATTATTAGGGTGGCACTTATTTTCATGTGATTTCGAGAGAATCAAATAATATTCTAATAGCGATGATATGGTTTCCTTGAAAGTAAAGATGAGTTCTAGATTAAAAACTGTTGTCATTGAAGAAGTTTATTTGATATAGTCAAACTTATTTTGATTGAAAACATATTAAATAATATAAAATAACATTTTCACTTAATATGCTTTAGTAACAAACAAATTTGTGAGATATTATATTATAAATTAGTGCCACCTTAAGTCGTGCATAATAATAAAAAGGTACGAAATGTTAAACACTTCAAAATAGACTTTTGCCACAGAGATATACAGCGAAAATTTTTTTAGAACATCTGTCTTTCATTCTGATTTTAGAAGCGACTTCAAAATAAAAACATAAACATTTCAATATTTTGACAAAATAGCAAACAGTTGTTGGCAAATTTAAACAGCATCAAGTCAAATATGTGTCCGTCCATACAAAAACTAAATATTCAGGCATAACAAAAGTTCAACTAAATTAGTTAGGAATAGGTCATCATCGTCTTTACGGACACTAGGAATTTGCTCTTGTACTTAATATTGGGTCAAAACTTAATAACAAATTTTATACGGGACTTGTAACATAGTTTTCGTAATTATTATTTATAAGAAATGATTCCCATCCAAATGATTCTGAGTTAATCTGGGTCAACACGATGTAATTTTATATGTCTGTCACAATTGTTATTTTACCACCTATTTGCATGTTCTGCTTCCACATACGCATGTGTAATTAAAAAGTTTACAAAATCATACATCAGACCTGTTTTCAGATCAAATTATACTCTGCCTGCACATTCCGTGGTTTTTTGCAAAGTCACATTAAATGTGTTTTAAAATTTCAATTATTTCATGAACACAACCTAAGTTTGGATGATTGCAGATTTTTTTCAATTGGATTATATTTCGTACCTTTACCCACAGCATCTTGATTCAAAACATTAAAACATAATCAATCGATAAACAGAAAAATAAATCAAAATTCTTGCACGTTCAATGTTTCATTTATGTTAAAGTAAAAGAAAAATAACAAAAAAAAAAGAAAAAAAATAAAATTCAATTCAAGAAGGTGTGTGTTTTTGGATGTGAAATGCAAGGATTTTGCAAGTAGATTCATCAAATTATAATCCATCCATCCATGTCCACCTTAAATCACAAATATCATTTGCATCTCACATTAAATCAATTCTTCTGTGAAAGCACGGGCCTTTGCAAGAGCTTTTTGAAATAGTAAAACTTCACCCATTGATGATTAGTGGTTCCGGTTCTAGGTTGTCGCCGTTAACGACACCGCCATGTGAAAGATCACCCCACATGACACTCAGTCTGCAGGAGATTCTAATTGTGGGCTCAGCCTGTGAACAAGCCAAATTTTCCGAACTAACAATGGACATGTTTAGGTAAGTATTTAGCAATCGTTTCAGTTACATACATCATTTACGATAAAATTATTTTATTATTATTTTACAACAGAATGTTGCAGACTTTGGAACGGGAACCAACTGAATCGACGCATCCTATGAGTGCTTCACATGGTCTGCATGGGCATGATGCGAGTCCGGCGGCCAGTCGTATACCACCATATGGTGTTCCAGGTTCCAAGGGTTATTTAGAAAATAGCCGTCATTATCGAGACAATCCTCATAAATATTTACTGTATAAGCCTTCGATAAGTCAACTTCTGGTATTCTTAGCTAGTGGTTTTAAGGAATTGCCTCCAGGAGGCGCATTACTTTTATACATGTCGGCAGATGGTTGCTTTTCAACCACTAAACATCCAGAAGACTGTGAGTGTCTTAGCAAATACATATTCTGTGGCAATGAGGAAAAACCGCTTGTGTCAGATTTATTCGTTTTACAGAAAAAATACTATTAAATTTTCAAGCCAATTTTTATAAACCGATATCCATCAAAATGCAATTATTATATTGATTTCGTGCTGTATAATTTTAAATAAGGTTTTACTCCAAATGATATTGTCTGTTAAAAAATTTGCCAATTCAATGGGAAATTCATCTGGGGTCATTTTGAAATTACTATGATTTGATTATCTCTACTTAAGCAGTTATTCCTTTTAGCCGCAGAATTGATTATTTTATATTTCATTTTAATACAATAAATATTTTGCGACAGATGGTTATGAATTGGGTGGTTTGGCCACCAGCGTTAAACGTGATGGTGTGGATGGTGGCGGTTTAGCATGTCGTGGGAAGTCTTATAAAGAAACTCACTGTTTATATCCCGGCGATTTGTATCCCTTTACTCGTAGACCGATGTTCATTATAATCGATTCCGATAATTCATTTGTTTTTCAACATATACCCCGTTATTTTGGCCAACCCTTAGTTGTTCTCATGTCACCTCAAGATGTACCACCAGCATTTCAAGGTTTGCCTACTATCCCCACTCAAGAGTTTATAAAGTTTTGCAATTGTTAATGTTTTTCTTTTTGATTTTTGCAGCTGAAGTCCAGCATCATGGTTCATTATTTACTCTCTTCCTGCATTCTCCTCTAACTGCATTGTGTTATATTTGCAACGTTGGCGATGTGCCCATACACCATTGGGAACGATGTCAATCATATGTGGATCATTTTATAACGGAAGCTTCGCGTTTAGTAACACGATGTCGCATCGATGAAATTGACCAAGGCTATATAGGTAAGAATGATGAAAGGACTATAAGGCATTACAATTCTCATTGAGTTTGATTGAAGTTCAAAGACAGAAATAGGATGAAGTACATCGAAATCGAATTTGTGCTAAACAGATCAGGGGCGAAAGTATTAGCCTTTTAAGCTAATCAATGATATGGGGCTTTTTTTATGGAGTTTTCTTCTTTCATAGATTTAACTGCAATATGGTTGTCAAATCTGGCAACACTATTAAGAATTTTGTTTAGTTTGCTATTTTGTAATGAATAGAATAACGGTCCAGTTAGCAGATCAGCAAAAAAAAATATATATACAGCCACATCACGGTAAAAATGTCATGAACAATTTCATGAAAAGCGTAATGTCCTTTTATTGAAGTCGCGGGGACCATTTAACAGATAATTTAACCCATACTTAATCGGAGAAAGTCTAAAGTCTTCTGGCGTTTTATTATATAAATGGCACAGCTCTGTTGAGTGTTAATGTTTCTATACTTTTAGCAATAACTACAAAATGTACATGCGTCAAGCAAATCTTTATGCATAGTTCTTCAAAACGAATTAAGAAATATATAGTACTAGCCAAACCCGGCGCGCGTTGCTACGCCCCTTAATGAATCGAAATGCATTCTGAACTTTAATTGAATATCAAGTGCAAAAGCCTAAATATTATAATTTTTTTATGGGCGTGGCATTTCCCACTTTTCTAATCACGAAATTGTAAAGTCATAACAGCTCAATATGTGTGCAAAGTTTCAGAAGAATCGGACCAGTGCAAAAATTATCAAAATTATAATTGTTTTTATAGGCGTGGCACTGCCCACTTTTCTAATCACGAAATTATTTAGTCATGACAGCTCAATATGTGTGCAAAGTTTCAGAAAAATCGGTCTGGTGCAAGTACCTCAAAATTGTAGCCTTTTTTATGGGCGTGGCCCCGCCCACTTTTTTAATCACAAAATTATAAAATCTCGACAGCTTAATATGTGTGCAAAGTTTCAGAAAAATCGGTCCAGTGCAAGTACCTCAAAATTAAAACTTTTTTAGGGGCGTGGCCCCGCCCACTTTTCTTATCACAAAATTATTTAGTCATGACAGCTCGATATGTGTGCAAAGTTTCAGAAAAATCGGTCAGGTGCAAGTAGCTAAAACTGATAACTAATTTTTATGGGCGTGGCCCCGCCCACTTTTTTCCACCCATAAACACTCCCTGGTATGTGTACAACAACTTGCCAAAGTTTGAGTCCGATCGGTTTTACAGTTTCGGAGTCTATAGCTAACACACACACACACACACACACACAGAGTTTCACTTTTATATATATAGATGATTAATTTTTGAATGCCTTTTCAGATTCATCGTATGTTCAGTTCTTTGGTGATGATTTTTTGCGTACGCTGATATTACGTTTTGTATTCTGTGATGTTGTACTAAGATTGCATCGTGGTTTCCGGGGACGACACATGAGGCCACGCTGTGAACCACCACTGCCATCCACGGAGTTACTAGAGCATCCCACTCTATCACATATAATTTTCCAATTGGCAACAGCACTCGATGTGCGTGGTCATTTCTCCGACGGACCCGAATGCGACTGATGATTTACTTCTATTGCTGTGCATTACAAACGGTTCTTTGTTCTGGTTCGAAGTCTGGTAAATTTTCTACACTTACGCTATGACTGTTGGAAGCAAAACCACAATAACAACTACAACAATAATACTCCCGCTGCAATAATAAGAGTATGGAATTTTCTTTAACTCTAATTTCGCAACTACTGTCTTACTCAATTGTAACTTAATTAATATTGTTTTTTTTTATATATATTTTGCGAATAAAAAAAAGACTTCTTTTTTCGAAAAAAAAAAACAAGAGAACAAAACCCTCCTCAAAAAGAAAAGAGAAAATTAACAAAAATAAACTTATATTAAATTAAAATCTATAAATTATTATTAAATAATAATATAACATACACCTACATACATACATACACACATACAAAACATTACCATATATATGCAACACCAACAACAACAACAAGAAAGAAAATATATTTGAATTAAATGCTGAGCTTCTATTAATGATGAAATGCAAATAAATATCGAAAAAAGTAAACTTTAAAATAAATACAAATTAAAGAAAAAAAAAACATAAACATATATATGAAAAAAAAAATTACCAAACTATAGAGCGATACAAATAAATTAATAAAAAAAATTTTCAAAACAAGTAATTTCTATGTTAAATTTTTTCTTCTCTTTTTTTTTGGTTTTTAAGTGGCCATAAAAATGTTTCAATTATTTATTAAAAATAATAAAAAATCAACTTAAAATTAATTTTTTTACTTAAAAGAGAATAAAACAAAAGACACTTAAAGATAAAATAAAGTAAAACATATTTATTACATAAAAAAAAATATATAAATATATTTTTAAATAACAACACGGAAGTGACTGATTAAATATTTAATTAAAATAATATTAAAAATAAATAAATAAATAAATAAGTTAAATGGCCGGTTGCTGCAAAATTCCGTTGTTGTCCTACCAAAATATACTCATTTTATAGTGTATACAACATATATTTTTGCCTAAATAAAAAATAATTAATATAAATTTGTATTATTAAAATAAATAAATTAATTAATTAATTAATTATGATGATAAACAAATAATTAAATAATAATAATAATTTTATACGAAGAATATACTAGTCTAGACACCAACCGCTTATATATACTGACACCTACACACACACAAACAAGCATATGCGAAGATTATGTGGGTGTATATGTGAGTTTGCATAAGGCAAAAAAAAAAACAAAAAACAAAATACTTAAATAAATATTATTATGAAAAATTCAAAATTTATTAATAAATTATAAAAAAAAATTAAATTTTTTCATAATTTTTCTCTATTTTTTCTACTTAGTTTTTAATTTAGCAACAAATGATATTTAAAAAAAAAATGTTAAAGGAATGTTAAAAAAAACAGAGTGTAAGAATTTGTTATTTAACATATTCAAATAGATTGTGGAATAGGGAATTGTTTAAAAGGAATTTTGTATATTGAGCTTTTGATAAGTTAGAGCATTTACATTCAAAAAAAATATATGCCAAAGGGTTTTCCAAATCTACACTTGCAATTTCAAATATATTTTGAATTTTATTTTGGGTTTTTGAATCTTCGTACAGACTTTTTGTCAGACGAGGACTTCAATTAAGAAACGGTGCCTTAGTTAAGAAAAAAAATTTCCAGGAACTTTAATAAAGGGACGTAGAAATGACTAACACGTTTACAAAGTTTCATTTTCAGCAGGTACTTTCCTGTTATTTGTTGCATTAGCAACTTTTTAACAATTTCAAAATCAAAGTGAATACATATATGGTAGATTCACAACATATGTATCGGGTGTCCCAACTAGAACGCAATTTTTAAATTTGGCGCCATTCGTCATTGTCATTGTTAGACATTTGAACAATTGTTATTGTTTGCTAGTAGATGAAGAATAACCAACCAACCAACGAGGTTAGTAAAAATGAAGCGCTACACGAATGAACAACGCATTCTCATTGTGAAATTGTTTTACCAAAATGGTGAAAGTTTTGCGGCTACAGTTCGCAAATTGAGATCAATTTGGGGTCACAATAATGCTCCAAAAGAGTCAACTGTAAAGAGATTAATGGATAAATTTGGCGAAACTGGGTCTGTTAGTGATGTAAAGACAACAGCGCGCCTTCGACCAGGTCGATCGACCGAAAATGTCGCAGCTGTACGTGATGATGTCGCTCAAACTCCATCCACCTCAATTCGACACCGAGCTCAGCAAATTGGTGTCTCCAAATACACTATGCAGCCAGATAACAAGTTTTTTCTTGCCTAGAATTGAAGAAATTAATGTGGAGGGCATGTGGTTTCAATAAGATGGCGCCACATGTCATACAGCCAGAGAAACAATTCAATTGCTGCATCAGTCATTTCCCGGTCGTGTTATTTCGCGTTTTGGAGACCAGAATTGGCCGCCTAGATCGTATGATTTAACACCTTTAGATTTTTTTCTTTGGGGTTTTTTAAAGTCTATGGTTTACGCGAATAAGCCGACGACGACTCAAGCCTTAAAAGAGGAAATTGGACGCTGCATTAATGAAATACCGCAGCATTTATGCAAAAAGGTCATTGAAAATTTCATTAAAGGATCGCGTGTGTGCCAGCAAAGCCGCGGCGGCCATCTGTACGATATATTGTTCCATACATAACCCTTATTCTGTCTACTTTACGATATAATAAAGTTTCACGATTGTTTTTAAATATCTGTGTTTTATTTAAAATTTAAAAATTGCGTTCTAGTTGGGACACCCATTATATCATCAAGTTGTATTGTCATAAATTTTCTAAACTCTAAAACGGCTTAAAGATTTCACAATCAAGAACAACACCATTTGATTTTATACAGGTGGAGGACCTGTGGTGGCTTTGTCATTCCGTTTATAAAATTAACAATATTCATTTTCGATCACATAAAGCCTAATGAAAAGTGAAGTCGATTTAACTTTGTCCGTCTGTCCGTATGCTGAAAATCTGCTTGTTGCAGAAATCGTATGTGGTATGCTTCTTTCAGAAATATTCCTTAATGAATCGGCTTTAGAAAGCAGCCAAATTGAATCATAATCTGCTAAGATATAAGGAAAAATTACAACGCCTCTATTTTGCAACATTTTCAACACAAAAAAAATTAAATATATCAGGTTCCTAAAACCAGTAATTCAACCTTTGGACACGATAGTAACACTTAATTCCCAGCAGTAATCTCAAAAAGACTACTGCAGAAAAAAAGTTAAAAAAAAATTTTACAATCGACTAAGAGATAAGCACCAAAATATAATTTTTTCGTTATTTTTCCTTAAACTTAAAAACGAAAACTATTTTTTTTACTTTAAAATATCCGAGTGAGTATGTAATGAAAGCGCTTGACTAGTAAAATACAGCGCACTCAAAAAAACTAAGTCCAAGATGGCGCATTACATATTTTATCCAACCCAATCAATAATGGTATCAATAAAAGGGCTGAACTAGTGAAATAAAGTCCACCAAGTAAAAAATTCAATTTTTTCATATTTTGTTTAACAAATATATTATTACGGTTTTACCAGAAGAATAGAATATAAGTATAATAAAATATAATAAACGTTTTAGGTGGATTAACTTTTAATCTAAAAAAATTGTTTGGCCGAGTGTGATCTGCAATATATTTATATTTCATATTTTTAAATAGGCTTTTGTGCAACTTTTCTTTAAAATTTGTTTATAATTTGTTTCTTTTTTAATCATTTAAAAATTTGTTCACAACGAATTTTACTGTGCAAACACTATATGATGCGACAAGTGACTGCAACTTTGTCAGAGCGCAAATTGAATTTAAACCAGCTCAAGAGCAGAGACGTCCAAATACATACAGACAATTTGGTTTGTAATACAAATTCACCTTTATGATCAACTTTGCTACTTCTTCACTACTTTTAAATTTTGCTCTTGGTTTTCAACACATACAAAAATGTTGCCATATTTTTATAAAATTTTTTACTTTTTGAAAATAAAATAAAGACAAATAAAGTCATCACAAATTAGGTGTCATCCCTACTTTCAAACTTTGTGTTATAAAAAGAAGAATTGAAATAGTTCACTTATTAATATTTATATACCCTTCACACAGTGAAAAAGGGTATATATAGGTTTGTCATTCCGTGTGAAATTTCTACAATTTTGATTTCCGACCCTATAAAGTATATATTTTCTGAAAGCTTATGAAGGGGAGTCGATTAAGCCCTGTCAGTCTGTCCGTCTGACCGTCTGTCCGTGTGTATGTTGAAATCAACTTTTTGAAGCCCCCCGATATCGCTTGGACTCCGGTGAGTAGATCGGTATTGAAAATCAGAAACATCGGTACATAAACAACTGAGATATGAGCAAAAACCCACGACCACCTCGATTTTTTTTTTTTTTTCACTAAAACAACATTACAACAACAACATACATACATACAAACGTGTATACTGGTTAGAGAAAACGTGGCGTCGAATCCCAGCTGAGCCAAAAAAAAAATTTTTTTTATTTTTATATTTTTTTTTAAATTTTTTTTTTTTTATTTAATATATTATTTATATTTTTATTATTTTTGTTTTTTTATTTTTTTTTTAAATATTTTTTTTTTTGTTTTATATTTATTATATATATATTAATTTTTTTAAAATTTTTTTTTAAATGTTTTTTTTAAATTTTTTTTTTATTTTTTTTTTAACATATATACATAAATTTATAATTTTACAATGAGATGTTATTATATATTATGATTTTTATATGTATGTACGTATATCATATGGAATCATACTGTTATTGCATGACTACACGTTGTGAAGGGTATATAAGATTCGGCACGGCCGAATATAGCGCTCTTACTTGTTTTATATAGTGTTTTAAGCGATTTACAATTTACATATTAAAATAAAAAATAAAAGGGATAATAAAAATAACATCTGACTTCGCATCAGTGCATGCGATAAAGGGAAGTTTTTTTATTTATTTATTTCTTTTTTTAAGAAATTTATAAAGACGTTTTTTCCGTTAAACTAGATAAGGTTAGGTCGGGAAGAAGGAGCGACAGTTTTACACACATTCGTCTCGGTGTGTTGTACGCTTCCTGTTAAACTATTTTTTTTTTGATTTTCTAAAAAGAGCGCCAACCATTTCTTAACAAGTTTTTCAGATATTATGGTCCATATCCATTGTTTTGGTAAATCCATGGCTAATTTTTTCGATTTTTATAAACTCTTACAAAAAATTAATGGCAACAAGACTGAATTTGTATTAGTAGATGTTTTTTGACATTTGTGCTCGATTTAAACTAAAACAAATTCGCATTGTTAAAACCGACTTAGCTGGCTTTTTTAAATTACAAATCTGTATATATTAAGTCACTACCCCATATTTAACAAAAATATAAATAGACAAAGATGGGTTCTATTACTAATTGTTCCATCTTTTACTAAAAAATATGAACATTTAGCAAAATTTACACATTTTTACTTAATATCCTTTATTTTGTTTGGCCACCAAAATTTATATTTAAAATTCTTGAGTTAAAAGTTGTAAAAATAATTACTTATGTAAATCTGTGAAACATTTCTTGCAAGTAAAACTAAAACTAATTTTGTAATATAAAAAACATGTTAAAAGAAGTTTTGTAAAAAGCAAAGTTTTTTTTTAAATTTCAAAAATAAATTTATTAAAAATAATACAAAACCTGTAAACGTTCACACACTTCATTGGAAGTGGACATTTTATCAGATAATCACAATATGACGGGAATTTATGTGGATACAACATAGCATAAGGGTGGTTAAATGCTCCAATTTATTTTTAACGTGGGCCAGGCAGTCCTATGATTATTAAAATGTGATAAATGCAATATTTCACTTTAAAGAAATTATCTAGCCTTCAGCCCATTGTCAAAAGCGAAATTTAAGGAAATTGTTTTAAATAAGATTCCGATAAAATGTTGTTTGTATGAAGATATGTAATAGAAAACGATCAAGATGAAATTATACAAAAAGTTTAGATGGACCATAGTGGGGTGTCATACAGATTTATAGGCGCAATATTGAAAGTTAAAAAATAATTAATAAAATTAATAATGATTAACAAACAATTTTATGTATATTATTAGCATTTGTACTCAATAAAATTAAAAATTATATTAAAATAAAATAAAATATACATAAAATATATATAAAACAAAATTATATTTACATATAAAAACGAATTGAGATACAAAAGAAACATTAAAAATTAAAAACCATACGTAAGTCAAGCATTATTTTACCGATTGTCCTTTTTACGAATTCTATTTCTAACAAAAATCTAAAGAACAGAAGCTATTACAATAACAAAGAAAAAAACAAAATAAAACAAAACAAACATTTGGTTTACATTATTCTTCCTTTAAATTCATAAAATAAAAATTTAATTTTACAAATAAAATTTTAAATAAAACTTAAACTATTTTTCCATTTTAATTAAGAACAATTTAAAGAAAAATCTTACAAAAATAATTCTCGTTGATTATCATTCATCTTTAAGCCTTCCTTATGCCATGTTATATCTCATCTCAGTTAAGCTATTAAATATTAGTTTAAAGTTCTCCTAAAATAATAAAATTTATTAGATTTGACGAAAATATACTTGTGAGAAGGTTTTCTAAATTAAAAAAATTATATGTCTGGACGTGAATCAGTGGTTAAACTCAGATAGCGTAAAGATAACATTAATCATCTAGTTAAAATTTTCATGGCATTAACATTTTATTTAACAGTAATGCAATCATTTCGCTACATTCTTCACTAGCTTTATTGAAGATTTTAAAAATCGAAAGTCTCTTTTATAAAGTAACTTCTTTTCCATTGTGTATAAATGAAGAATTAACAAAATCCATACAACATACTATTTATATCAATCACCAACCAATTGCAACCAAATTAACAATAACAACAAATAAATACAAACACCCATTATAAAATAAATAAACAAAATTGTAAAAATATAAGCAACAAATCACAGTCAATCACAACTTTAAAAACATAAATACACATTAACAGACAAACACACCAGTGCATAAGATATAAACATACATTCAAACAGGGATACAAATCTACATACACACACACACACACATACATCTAGGAAAAACACAACTTCATTCATGAATGTCAATCATTCAATCGATCAACAAACAAAATCATAATAATGACGATGATGCATATTTAGCAAAAAAAATAAACAAATAAATATTTAGCAAAAGAAACACAGAAACAAAAATAATAAAAAGAAATAAATGACTCATTCATTAATTGAACATTAAGAGATAAATAAAAAGGAAAAAAAATTATAAATATATAAATAAATAAACAAACAAACAAAAACATAGCAATGCATTTAAATTATACAAAATAATAATAATAAATAAAAAATAAAATAACAACAACTATATAAAATTAACAAAAAAAATATTAAAAAATAAAATGAAAATAGAAAAGTGATGAAAAAGAGATGGAGATTTATGATTGGTAAATAAAATAAAAAGAGCACATGTTTGGAAATAAATTTTGTTGGTTTAATTTTTTATCAAATAAGTACAAAGATCATGGTCAAAGGTCAAGCGTCAAATACACTGTACAACACCAGAACAACATTAGTCAGTTGTTTTTTTTTTCGTAAAATTTTCTATTGGTCAAAGTTTTAGATATTTGTGGAGAAGTGATTTGTTAAACGTCAGCGCCGACATTATATGCAAATGCAGCTTGCTATAGAGCTCGGACTATATAATCCCCAATTATATTTTTCGCCACTAGGCTTAGGTTGATCAGCGTCAGACTTGAATTTGCTGTCCAAAATAAGCTGAAAAAGTCGCCAAGTAACTTCAGTTAAAGGCTACAACCCCCCGAGACATATATGTATATGTGTTTGGGGTATTTAGAAGCAGACCAATACTAATTAGGTTATCTTTTCGACCCAGTAAATTTATAGCTACTAATCGGATTTCCTTCCCTCACATAGTTCTGAGCTAGGTGTTGCGCATTGATCCATCAGCTTTGATAGTGCGATGCAGCCCCTCGACCACTTACACTTCACTCTTGCGCTTTAACGGTATCTGAGTCTTACTAATGTCTTTCTGTATTAGACGCAGAGTTCTAATATGCCCCAGCCAAAGGTGTTGTTAATAATACCTCTATACTTTGGGTTAGAACTAAGATTAAGCGTGTACACCCTGCCAAGGTCACATGCCTGCGGGTGACCAAAGGCCGAAGGCTTCACATAATTTTATTTAAGTATACTTAGGTATATAAATTAATGTTTTATGTAACAGTATAATTTTGGTACATACACTTCTCAGGGTGGTTTTAATTAATTTGTTTTTTTAAACACTGTCTCGCTGCTATGGAACCTTAATCTAAATAATATGCAAAATGTAGAAGTTTTTTTAAGAACACGAAAAAGTAACACGGACGTAAGTCACGACAACCATATAATTTAAGCAATTTTAGCCTAGACAAAACTATTAATAAAAACATGGGTTGTTGTCAAGAATATATACACACTAAAAACAAACTGTTCTATGCGCCACCTACCAGACAGTAGCATATAACCAATAGCATATATCCAGAGTTGTTGTTGAAAGAAATTTAATAGATTTTGCAAATATTAAGAATATATTCTTATGGGGAACCTATATGATTATGAGAGGTATAAAATAAGACAGATATTTTAACAAATTAATTTTTAATAATGTGTTTAATACAAATTTTCTAAAGAATCCCATCATTCTTCTCCGAACATTCACTTTAGAATGATAACATTATATATTACTTAGTTTTGTTGTTGCTCCTTATGCTGTAGTCGTGTTGCCATGATTCAACATTTACTATAGAGATTAAAATTTCATTCAAAAGGTTTAATCACGAAGAAAATTCAATTGTTGTTTAAAAGTTTTACAAATTGTACGAAATTACCATGCAATTTATTAACTTTTTAATGTTTTTAATAACGAAAACAACACTTTTGGTTACAATTTCTCTGATTATAAATCTTAAACACGAACAAAAAATTTCCTATAGAAAAAAACATCGTGATAGAATATTTAAGTTTTGTTTTAATCGTCAAGAAAATTCATAAAAAGTTTACAGAATAATATATTATTATCAGATATCATTTCTTTCATGTTGTTTTGAAGTTGTCGTTTGCATTAAGCTTAGTAACCTTATATCATACTAAAATGTAGAATGTAATGCTCCCTCAAAACCAGCTACAGATTTTCATTCACATTCTTTATTGATATATGATATAAAATTAATAAAAATTAATTCAAGTCAAAATTAAGGATTGCATGAATATATACGAATATAATAAAAAAGTTCCGCATAAAGTCAGAATAATTCATAAAAATAAATTCCTATAGTGTCATATATGAATACAATTCTAACTAAGGGCAACACTGATTAACAGTGAAAGCAAATTTGCATTTTTGTTGTTTAATAATCAAAACAAGACGAAAACCTAAAATGCATTTTTCGACGTGGCAAACAAATTCCTTTTCCGCAATAATTTTAATTATATTTTTTAAAATTGTAGCAGCTCAAATTGTTTCGCAGGAAGTGCCTAAACCATGGTATGAAAATCTACCGGCTGTAGCAATGGACTATAAGGTAAATAAAGAAATAACACGTCAGTAAGTTAGAATATACATATGTTTGTTAATTTTTATTGATCCTGACATGCAACAGGTCCATATAGATGCTGGAAAGGAAGATTGCTATCATCAGTATGTGCAACCGGGAGCCACATTTTATGTTTCATTTAGTGTGAGTTTAGCCTTTTTCAAATTTAAAATTGTTTGATTCTTTTAAGTGTTTAATTGAAATACATATGTAGGTCGTACGTGGTGGTGATGGTATGGCTGGCTTTGCCGTTCGGAATCCGGCTGGACAAATTGTAAAGCCTTACCAGTGGCAAGCTACTGCAGACTATACTGACCAAGTATCTCCAGGCGGTTACTATTCTGTGTGCATTGACAATCAATTTTCACGTTTTGCTGGCAAACTTGTAAACATTTACATTACGGTAGTCAAGTACGATGCCTGGGATAAATACGCCAAGGAAATTGAAGAACTACAAATCAACATGGAAAACTTCACAGTGAGTATTGTGGAATACAGAAAATAATTTTTAAAAAACTAAATATCTGTATATAATACATTTTTATGCTAGACTACAATTGGAACGGTGGAACGTAATATTAATGATATGTTGGCCTTTCAATATCACAGCAGAAATCGCGAAGCACGTGATTATGCTCTTGTAATAGATAACAATACTTACATACAAACATTTTCCATATGTCAAATTCTGGTTATTATTGTTACTTGTTCTGTGCAGGTAAATTTCAATTTGCAGCTTAAGTGTGTAAAAATTTATTTTTATTTATTTCTTGTAAACAGGTGTTCTTTGTTCGCAAATTGTTCAGTGTAAAAAATGGAAGTTCGCGCAGCCGCATTTAATAAATAATTGATAATTTTGTTACCACTTAAAACCATTCTTAAAAAAAAGAAAACGAAGAAAAGAAAAGACTTTGCCATTATGACATTACATTACTGCACTTTTCCATGTAAATACGTCTCAGAACTACTTATTTGATATGTATGTAAACTAAAACTTTTAAATGGAATACGGCCCGTTATCTTGAAATTTTTAATGCAATTGTTAAAAAAATACAATTCTAAGAATTTTGTATTAGGAGAAAGATTTTCTACATTTCTACTTTCATCAGTATGTTGCAAGTATAATCGTGTTAAACTTATTGAATTACTCATTAGTATGTTTATATGCACTCCATGTTCATTGTTCCATAGTTTTAAATAATGTATTATATTTTGTATGGTAAAAATGAAATGTATTTTTATAAAAACTAAAAAAGAAAATAAAAAGAAATATTTTTTAAGAAATTCGTTTCGGTTTATTACCCTGGTGTCAGCAGAAAATCCCACTTATCCAAATAGTGAAAACAACAGTCGAGAAAAAAAAAATAAAAATACATGCATACATGCGGACAAACACACATACAGATATACATACATATATAGAAGCATAAACACACCCACATAAGTACAAATATACATAGATATATGCATACAAAGCTCATAGGGCAAGAAATTCCAGCAACGAGCAATTCTTACTGTAAAAGATCTCACAAATGTAAAACAAAATATTCTAGGAATAAAAACCATATTGCCAAGTTTTTTCTACTTGATTAGGGAAAAAACTACCCGTCGACTTCAATCTCTAGAAAGCTGGAAATTTAAATTTTTAAGTTCAAGAGTTTAATTTGTATTACATCTTGATATACCTATCTATGTCAAGTATAGTCGGTGTTCACTATACTTTAAATATCTAATTTATTAAAAATTTTTATGATTAAATTCCATTTTTTTGGCGTTTACCCATGTTACATTCCGATAATAAAAATCAAAACGAACACATATGATTCAATATATCACAAGTATGTATGTACACTGAAATATTTACAAAAACGGTACATTAACAAGTAACAGTGCTATATTCGGCCGTGCCGAATCTTATATACCCTTCACAACGTGTAGTCATGCAATAACAATTGTTTGTATCACCATTCATCTATATATATAAAAGTGAAACTCTGTGTGTGTGTGTGTGTGTTAGCTATAGACTCCGAAACTGTAAAACCGATCGGACTCAAACTTTGGCAAGTTATTGTACACATACCAGGGAGTGTTTATGGGTGGAAAAAAGTGGGCGGGGCCACGCCCATAAAAAATTAGTTATCATTTTTAGCTACTTGCACTTGACCGATTTTTCTGAAACTTTGCACACATATCAAGCTTTCACGCCCCTAAAAAAGTTTTAATTTTGAGGTACTTGCACTGGACCGATTTTTCTGAAACTTTGCACACATATTGAGCTGTCATGACTTTAAAATTTCGAGATAAAAAAAGTGGGCGGGGCCACGCCCATAAAGAAAAGTTATACTTTTGAGGTACTTGCACTGGACCGATTTTCCTGAAACTTTGCACACATATTAAGCTGTCATGACTTAATAATTTTGTGATTAAAAAAGTGGGCAGTGCCACGCCCATAAGAAATAAATGATAGTTTTTAGGTCCTTGCACTAGATCGATTTGTCTGAAACTTTGCACACACATATTGAGCTGTCATGACTATATAATTTCGAGATTAGAAAAGTGGGCAGTGCCACGCCCATAAGAAATAAGTTATAGTATCTAGCTTTTTGTACTTCTCAGAATGCATTTTTCAGAATGCATTTTTATTCTTTAATTGGCGTAGCAACGCGCGCCGGGCTTTTCTAGTCCCATATAAAATACATTATACATACAGCTGAGCCAAAAAAAATTGATTTTATTTAATATATTATTTATATTTTATTATTTTTTTTTATATTTTTTTTTAAATATTTTTAAAAAATTTTGTTAGAAAAATTTTTAAAAATTTTTTTTAATTTTTTTTTTAATTTTTTTTTAAATTTTTTAAAAATTTTTTTTTTAGTTTTTTTTATTATTTTTTTCTTATTTTTAATATTTTTTTTTTTTGTAATTTTTTTTGTTTGGTATGTTTTTTACATGTATGTATGTATGTTGTTGTTGTAATTGTGAAAAAAAACGAGGTGGTCGTGGTTTTTTGCTCATATCTCAGAAAGTTATGGGGCGATTGTGCTGAATTTCAATAGCGATTCATTCCTGGATATTTCCAAGAGATTGATACCATACAAAGATCTGAGGAACATATAGTTGCTTCTAAAAGTTGATTTCAACCAACACACGGACAGACGGGCAGACGGATAGACGGTCAGAGCTTAATCTACTCCTCTATTCATAAGCTTTCAGAAAATATATACTTTATGGGGTCGGAAATGAAAATTGTAGAAATTACAAACGGAATGACAAAGCTATATATACCCTTGTGCACCACAGGTGAAGGGTATAAAAATATGCAAAATATGAGACACAAAATTTTCGATGACAAAAGAACAACCAGAGGCCTAGTTGATTTTACAGATAGATTAAAGACAATGACGTTATTGATATTTATTCGTCAAATTTTATACAATTGTTACTTACGTGTACCTACATAAAGCAAAAACACTTCCTTCACCCACTATCGGCGACCTCTAGGGTTCATTGTTAATTTTTCTTAATAAAAGAAAAGATTTAAGCAAAAAACACAAATAAGTCAAATTAAAAAAAAAAATAATTTTTCGAATATATAAAGATATTTTTTAAATCAAAAATTGCTCTCCTTTACGCTATCACCTTATGTTATTACACCATGGGTAATTGCAGTTCGGAGAGAATTTTTTTGCTTATATTTTTTTTATATAAAGTTTGACATTTGAAATAAATTAAAAAAGAGAGAAAATTGTTTTTTATTTATGCATTTTGACAGCTGAAACTAAAATAAGTGTTGAAAAAAATAATCAGCTGACGAATCAAGAGTACCTGATGAATAAATATGCCTTGTATGTGCTCTTAATTATGAAATTAGGCTAAGTCATATATTAGGTGTGTTCCACAAAATCTCGGACAAGTTCGGACTAATGAGAGTAAAATAAAAATTAATCACTAAATTTGCCAAAACTACCCAAAATTGCTGAAACGCAAAAAACCATTTTTGCACTTCTTGTAATACTAATGGTGCTTACTTTTTAAATTAAAATCTATTTAAGTGATTTAAAGCTTAAAAGCAATAACATTATAAAAACAAAACATTTGCATCATTGCCAACAGATGTTAAAAATAATTTAAAAAGAACTGAAAGAAAAGCTGAGCCAGTGTAAATTTTTTAAAAGTATTTATTTTAAAGAACAAGGGAGATATCTATTCACTAATGTATTTACCACTTTAACTTTTTCATTAAAACCTTCCATTTTGCTTTTTAATATATTTTTTAACAAAAACTAAACTTTTTCTTTTGCTTGCAAATTTTTTGATTAATTTTCAGTTTCATATGTAAACAAAAAACAGCTGATTGGTAAATTCTTGTCCGAACTTACCCAAAGAAAAAGTTCGTGCAAATTTGTACAGGAAATGAAAAAAATTACTCTCTCAATTACTCTCATAACTGAACAAAAATTAGGTGTGTTCCACAAGATCTCGGACAAGCATAGCTGCCAGATTTGACGATTTATCGTCATTTTGACGATTTTACGTGCTAAAATTACATGTTGACGATTTGACGATTTATGTTATGTTTTTGACGATTTTCAAGAATTCATACTTGCAACATTTTTCATTACTTTTATATCAAGCTTAAACTAAATAAAAATAATTTGTAATGGTTTTTTATGTTATTAATAATAGAACAGAGTGAAAGAGATAAATTTGTCATTATTTAATGTGTTTGTGTGGATAATTTTTCCACTTTGTTCCTTTTTTAACATAGTATATGACACATTTTATCATCTGATACCTACAACACGAACAAATATAAATTTGGAAACGCGCTTAAAACAATTTTAAATTTTTAAGTAAATTTATTTAAAAACAAGTGACAAATTAATATGCTTAAATACTTTTCAAAAAAATGGTAAGTTCTTTTTAATTATACATTAAAACATTTGATTTTTAAGGTTTTAATTATATTTAAATGTTTACATTATATTTTCAATAGAAAACCAAGATGATGAAAATTGTAGCAGTTCTTCCTCTGTAAGAAGAAATTTCAACTATTTTTTATGCAAAACTTTGTAGTAGCAAAATTTTAATTTTAATGGTGTTTTTCACAGGTAACCGACAAGAAGAAGAAAATTAAGAAAGAAAGGTTTACGGATCCAAAAATTAGTTTATGGGCTGAAAAGCGAAACGATGCAGTTTATTTTGGCATTGTGCTCGTCTTACGCTTGTCTAAAGCTACTTTAGTTGGTAGAAACTTTAGCTAGGAATGGTTATAATTATTTGTCAAATAGTCCAAAAAGATGCAGCCAATTTTTTATTTATTATTTTTTGTATTTATATATAAATATTAATATTTATTTTTCGAAATTAGTTCTAAATTGTATTATATTTATTGTCATGTTCTTAACTTAAAGGGGCCTAACAAAACCATTTATCTCTTTAGATTTAAAAAGTTTGTTATGTTATGCATTAAATCAATATGTTTTGTTTTAAAAAATGCGTTTCTTTATTTTGACGTTTTTATGACGATTTGCGTAAACCATTTGACGATTTTGACGATTTTTTTCCTCAAATTAGACGATTTTACTCCAATTTTATCTGGCAGCTATGCGGACAAGTTCGGACTAATGAGAGTAAAATGAAAATTACTCTCTAAATTTGCCAAAACTACCCAAAATTGCTGGAACGCAAAAAACCATTTTTGCACTTCTTGTAATACTAATGGTGCTTACTTTTTAAATTAAAATCTATTTAAGTGATTTTAGACGCTTAAAAGCAATAACATTATAAAAACAAAACATTTGCATCATTGCCAACAGATGTTAAAAATAATTTGAAAAGAACTGAAAGAGAAGCTGAGCCAGTGTAAATTTTTTAAAAGTATTTATTTTAAAGAACAAGGGAGATATGAATTCACTAATGTATTTACCACTTTAACTTTTTCATTAAAGCCTTCCATTTTGCTTTTTAATATATTTTTTAACAAAAACTTAACTTTTTCTTTTGCAAATTTTTTGATTAATTTTCAGTTTCATATGTAAACAAAAAACAGCTGATTGTTAAATTCTTGTCCGAACTTACCCAAAGAAAAATTTCGGGCAAATTTGTACAGGAAATGAAAAAAATTACTCTCTCAATTACTCTCATAATTGAGGAAAAATTGTTATGTGGAACGCTTTTGGGTAACTTTGGGCAAGTTCGGACTGTTTCGTTATGCATGTGGAACACACCTATTGTTATGTGGAACGCTTTTGGGTAACTTTGGGCAAGTTCGGACTGTTTCGTTATGCATGTGGAACAGAGCTATTTTTTATTTCGAGATATTAAATGTTTTGCGTTTGAATAAATTAAAAAAGAAAAAAAAAATTATATTGTGTAACATTTAAATTTTGTATTTAATTAATATCAATTAATGAAAATTTGTTATCAATGTAAAATTTTGTGTATATTTCATACGGAAATATTGTGTTAGGAGGTTGAATTATCTTAGACTATTTTCAAAGTTAACTAAATGATCGAACCGGAAAATAAACAATAATTTAAGAACAGTAATTTATGAATATTTATTAATTAAATGTGAAAAGTAATTCATTCTTATTATCACTGTAAGGCCCATTAAAATGTTTTTGTAAAACTGGAGGGATGTAGGGTAGTAAACATATAGATATGATCTTTATATTCTAGTAGTCGTATATAGTGGAAATAATACAATATTTCCATATATTTTTAGTCTTCCTCTTTTAGGAAAAATTCCTTAAATGTCATAGTCATCTAAAGCTGTCTAATGAAACATCATATATTGTTGAATTTTAAGGAATCTCATCGACTAGAATTATTAATACTTTATTAAAATAATTCCATATTTTAATTATAAAAGTGATTAGAGTAATTAAAACTATAAAAATTATAGAAATTTAAATTAATGCTCTAATACTATTTTAACTAAAATTTTTTCAATATTTCTTAATTAAAACTATTATTTTTTATTAAATTAATAGTATCATTCAGATGATTTGAACAAAATCATATAAATGTTTGTTTATAAAAATTAATGTTTAATTGAAATTCATACTAATTTTTTTTTAAAATTTGTTTTTGTAAATTTGTTTTTAAAAAATTTTGCAAACATTATTTCGAAAGAACTAAAATGTCTTAATGCACAATCAAAATAAAACCAAAAATGTATAACATAATATCCGTGGCTTGGAGCTTAAAGGCCAATGTCAAAATATTTACTTTTGAGAAAATTGGAATTGAACTTTAACTTTTATAGGTGCTTTCATAGTGACATTGACCAGCATTTTATTTATAAAGCTGTTCAGGGTTAAGTATGACTTTAGCTGTTTTACCATAATGAAATAGAGCAAGAAAACAAATCTAATGCAATGATTAACTCAAAAGAGCAAAAAAGTGACATTGGCCCTTTTAGCTCCAAGCCACAGATATGTATGTATATCAGTCTTATTTTTATAGGCTTAGAAAAAAAAGTGTTGCAGTCGTTGTCATTACTGCGATCAGAAAATGTTAATAAAACTAATAAACCCAATTTTTTAAATTTTTTGACCCTTTTTATAATTAACACTGAAGGAATTCCATTTAACGTTGAAAAACACCCATTCAAAAAAGTTTAATTTTTGACAACTTCATGAAAATTATATTGCTTTAATTTAGTTGAAAATAACATGGTGTGAAGGAACTGATAAACTTATTTTATTTGTTTTATTCTGAATTTGACCACTTTCATAATAAAGGACACATAAGTAGATGTGTAAGTTAACATCAAGCTGAAAAAATGTTTTTCCTAAGCTTTTCCACCAAAATTGAGAATTATAATTTATTTATTCTCAAACAAATTTATTTTTATATGTCCATAGACAAATCCTTCAATCGAATGCATTTTTAGATAAAAGCATTGACATTTTCTAAGCTTTCAAAAGAAATATCTACAGCTTGTACATAGTGTTTAGTAAGATTTAAGCGATACTTTGACTGACATAAAAATATTTGTTAATAAATATTTGTTGCGAAATAATTGATTTCAAATTTTTGCAAATGTAATTTTGCATAGTACAGGACACAAAAACTAATTCCATTAAAGAGAGGTGTATATAAGAGAACTCTTAAATACATATATTTGCAGCAGAAAAATGTTGTAATTTTCAAGGAATTTGAATTGATCAAAAAATGCTCTTGTTTCAATAATTCGTAACTTGGTTTGATCGTTGCATACACGCAAAGAAAAAATATGGTTGTGGTAACCATAATCGAAGAGCAACATACTATGATTGAATTGTATGATTATCGTTAAAACAAATAATGGTTACTAGTTATCATTATTATGTTTAATTAAAGTTTCATTCAATAGTCATATACATATATGACTACAATTGAAATCGACAATCTTTGCTTTTTTACGGCAAATTATTGTCTTTTTCTGTAATATAAATACACATATTGATTACCGATTTAATTATTTATTTAATTTAATTTAATTTTTATACCAATATTTTTTTACATTTTCTCATTTATTTGTAAATTTTCTTTAATTTTTTTTTCATATTTTTGACATCTCAAACTTTTAAAATAATAAAAATTTATTCAGCAAGAAGAATCACTGTTACAATCAAGTTATTATAAAAAAAATTGTAATCATACTGTTGTTTCACCTATTATTTAATGATTATTTGTAATTTTTAATGCTTTTTAATATAATGTTATTTTTTTAAAATCATATTATTTTTAAATGATAATCATTTTGAAATTTTTACAAAAAATAAACATTAAATGATACAATTCAAACAAATGCTTGACTATCTTGACAAAATATATGATGAAATGAAACAAAAATAACTATTACTTGTTTTCGACAAACCAAATATTGTTTTAGAAAAAATAATATGACCGTCGTGATCATGTCGTAACCATGGTTTTCTCTGCGTGTACTTATTATAGTATCTTCATTACCTACGCTTTGACATTTATTCAGCGATAAGTGTTATTAAAACTAAAAAATAAAATTAACGGACAAAGCAGGAAACGTATATTAACCCGTAAATTGCTATAGCGTTATTGTCGTAAACATTATTACTTATAGCTAAAGTATGATAAACCAAATGAGAATTATAAAAAGATAATTGAAATTTTATAGACCAAATGACTAAAAAATACAAGTTTTTTTTTTAATTTAAAAAGATAAGACTTACTTAGTTTAAGAAGTTTTTTTTTAATTTTAATAGTCTTGTACTTGATTCTTTTTTTAGAAGCCGGTTTTGCACTTGTTTTAAGAAAACTAGAAATAAATCGTACTTGAATTTTTAAGCAAGATTTCGGCTAAACTTCAGAATTAATATCTTAAGTTTAAACTTAGTTTTTCTTTCTGTGTAGATCTTATAAGCGAGATAGGCAAGCCACGGTGAAATTCGAAAAGAATATGGACGTTTTTATACCCTTCACCTGTGATGCACAAGTGTCATTCCTTTGTCATTCCGTTTGTAGTTTCTACAATTTTCATTTCCGACACCATAAAGTATATATTTTCTGAAAGCTTATGAATAGGGGAGTTGATTAAGCCCTGACCTTCTGTCCGTCTGTCCGTGTGTTAGTTGAAATCAACTTTTAGAAGCAACCATGTGTTCCTTAGATCTGTGTATGGTATCAATCTTTTGGAAATATCCGGGAATGAATCGCTATTGAAATTCAGCACAATCGCCCGATAACTTTCTGAGATATGAGCAAATAAACACGACTGCCTCGGTTTTTTTCCTATATTTTTACCACCAAAATTAAAATTGTTCAGCCATAGAATTATTTATAGGTACCTTTGCTACTATTTGTAGATATAATATGCCTCTGGAGATATTTGTGAAAAATTTTGGATAAAGTGGGCTCTAATCGGTAAAGTTATAGGCAAATTTTTTTTTTAATATATATTCTAAAAATTTACGAACGCAAATCAATTTTTTTCAGCTTCTACACAACCGAGAGAGTCAATATTGGTATCATTTAAAAGGACTTGACTAGAACAATAAAATCACCATAAAAAACTTTAAATTTATGTTGGTCGCCACTACAAAATGGCGGACAATAAATTTATTATGAGCCAAATGTGGTATTTTAAAATGTAACTTCATGAACCCCTCAATATTGGTATCAAATTAAAGGTCTTAACCAGTAAAAAACAGTCAATTATTCTAAAATGTAAAATCCAAGATGGCGTCTATAACAAAATGGCGGACAAAATTTTGTTAACCCCATCAATATGGGTATCAAATGAAAGGGCTTGACTAGTTGAATACACTTAACTACCTGAAAATTCAAAATCGAGGATGGCGTCGGAAATAATAAAGAAAAAAGGGGAATAACATGAAATATAGGTTAAGCTACGATGTGAGATTATACCTATGTACATGATGGTGAAGGGTATTATCAGATTCGGCACGGCCGAATATAGCACTCTTACTTGTTTTTTGTTATATTATTTATTGAACTCGGTTGTATAATGTGAGCGTAAACAGCATAAAAAGGAACCAACTTGCGTAATAACACATAAGATATATTATGAATGTGATAAAGGAAACTCAAGCTGAGGTAGTTTCTAGTGTGACGATTTCAAACATAAAATATTTATTAAAAAAACTGGTTTAGAATTTTAAAAACAAGATACAATGGAGCTTTTAAAATAAGCACTTTAAGCACTCCGGTTTACAATATTTTGAATAATGATTGTAATGTTAATGATCTTGATTATAAAAAAAATTTTTATTCGTTGCTGAAACATTTAGTTAAACTTTATTTGTATGAATATTTTATTCACTGGTTGCCTCTGTGAAAATTTAAATTACAAGTTGTTTAAAGTCATTAATTTTTTAACACTTAATTTATGTTGTGTTTATTGCATCTGAAAATTAAAAAATAATTATGCAGAATATAATAAATTTTTTTACTTCAAATACTTGCACTTGCTTCCTGGGAAAATCACTTTTACAATTTATTTATTTAAACCTTTGTGGTGGAAAATTGTCATGGCCTTTAATTGTTGTTTTACTCCTTTGAAATATTTTTTTATCAACATGTTTATTAGATGAATTTAACAGTGAAAATAATTATTTAAAATTTTCTCATTGAACAGAAAACACGCAAACTACAATCTTCTTTTGCATTTTTCGAAGATTAAAAACTAAAAGAATAGAGAAGAGGATGTATAACAACTGAGGTAAAGGAAAATTTATCAAGTATAGTGCGTGACTCCGCCCACCATCAAGAGATAAACATCCGTGATGTGCGCAGTCGCTTATCAAACCGCCAAACACAAACCGCACAAACATCTATGCCAAAGTTAAAGGATGACACAAAGGACATTTGTTCATTCATCTAGGATTATTAAAAATAACAATAACAACAAGAACAACATGGTGTTCATTTTAACTGCAACCACGTTGGTGGTTGTTCAAGCCAAGATAATCTTTGTAGAACACATACTAACACACTTAAAAATATGTGTATGTCAATGCATATGTACATACTTACTTACACATGAATAAGAAATGTTTTAGGTTGGAAGCTCACTTCGCCTACCGTCAGCCATAGATGAAGAAGGTACAACAATTGTATTCCCAGTATATAATTGTGTTTATTGTGGGAGGAGTAATTCATTATCGAACCACAATTCACACATCTATGCACTACATACTTACATATATGAGGCGCCATCTTTTAAATGAAACGGATGGATGATCTATCGTTAGCGCGAAGGAATCGTGCACTCCATCATCATACGCCAACCATTTTAATACGAGTACAGAATCGTATTTCATTTTGTTCTTTTGTAAATGATAGAGTACTGAGTGTTGTTGTCATTGATGCTTATTGTTGTTACTTTAAGACAACAAATATAGAAATAATACCGTTTAAAACAATTACAACTAAAAGTGGTTGTAGTTGAGAGTAGTTTGCATTAACACACATTCTGATTGTATTTTGCGGTTTTGAGTCCTTTAAACATAATTTTGTTGCACAAATACACATAAATATTCGCATCGTCGGAGTTGTCGGAGAAAGCCAGAAATAAATAAAACAACAGTACGGCAAACAGACACTTTTACCGCCAACCACCCACAATTTGGATTTGTCAAAAAGACACATTCAGAATCTAGCTCACACACATTCACATCAATTCATATGTGTGTCGTCTTCAGTGGCTAAAATAAATAACTAGAAAAACAACCAAATGAGTAGAACAACTAGTCAGGACAATCCAATGCCAGAACATGTTTAAATAAATTTTAAACCTTAAACGGTCTGGTCGACAAAAAAAAAACAACAAAAAGAAAAAGGAATGAAATGAAAGTCTTAAAGGTGCGCTCGCTCTCCAAAGATTTTTGAATAAGTGAAAAACGTGCACGTACCACGTACGAACGGAACTCTTTATTGTCTGTCAGCAAGTGGTCATATCCCATCAGACAACAAAGTGCTGGCTGCACCACATTAGTTACCGCAATTCGAAAAAGTTGGCCACTAGAGCTTGTTGCTTCGCGCTTCCTTGCAGAAGACAAGAAAAACAGTTTGACATTATTTTTTGTTTTTTTCTTCATTCACTTGTTATTGGTGACGTTATTGTTGTTGGCTTATTACTTATTTGTGTGTAATGCCAGGACACATATGAATATCCAGCAAAAAAAAAACAAAAATAAAATAAAAAATCCAGAAATAATAACAAAAACAACAACGACAAAGAAATCGTCGACGGCTATTTCCTTTATAGAGGAATCGGAAATTTTTAAGCGGAAATTATTGAAATTTTGTTTCAGTTTCATTTTCATTTTAAACTACATAATATACATAGACAAACTCACACCATCATAAAAACACGTTGTCTTTATATGCACCTGTATAAATTTGCAAGACGGCAAGTGAGTGACGCGTCTTAAGGAAAATAAATAGTGCATACTTTAAAGGGCAAACAAACCTTCATTAACATTTTGTTTGTTTTTTTTTTGCGATTGTTTTGTTGTCACTCTATAACTGTATAACTGTATATGTATGTGTATTTGTGTTGTTGCCGTTGTGTTCATATGTGTAGCTATTTGAGTTTGTGGTCGTTGACAAATTACATGAACATCCGTTTCAAGTGAAAGTGTGTAAAAAGTGCGCGCAATTAAAATGCGATAAGTCGTTTCCTTTTTATTTAACAATTTTTTATTTTTTATTTACAATCTAATCCGTCGGTTTATTTGTTAGAAAAAAAACTCTACGAAAATAACAAACATTTACTGTAAATGAAAAACAAAATAGACTCTTTGGATAAATTTATAAACGATAAAAGGTAGGTAAAGTGTTAGTTATTTAAAATATGAATATATTGAGCAGAAATTCAACTAGATATTTTTTATATATGTATGTGCGTATGGTTTTGTTGCAGCTGCACCCTTATGACATTAAAGACATTTTAAAAACTATAGCTAGTAGCCCTTAAGGACTGCGTTTGAAAAATTATCCATCACATAATTTTAGAAATCTGCCGAAATAGACATTTTATTTTAAAATTTAAAACTGTTTTGTATTAATTTTTATTGTACAATTTGTTTTTTTTTTAATTTTTCTATCATTGATTTTTTGATAGATACTAGTAGATACCTTTCGAGCTCATAAAAGCCACTTTCCGCAGAAATCTTTACCATCTTTGCTGATTTCTTTTATCAAAGTGCAGAACCTTTCAATTGGCCTGATCTTTGTTAAGTGGATTTGCACTAAAAACACATTATTTTTTAAGTACCACTTTATTACCGCTTTTCGGTAGTAGAAATCTTTGATATATGGTTCCGATATTTTGTAGCTGTCGTAATGAGAGAAGTGCCACAAGTGCACATTTCTTATCATACTAGAAGTTTTTATTAAATTTCGATTGCATTTATGTCTGAAATTTGTCGTCAACATTCCCCCGTAAGTACGTAATGCATAATTTTTGATCTGGTAGCTGTGACAAGTCAGCTGAAACATGCGTCTTTTCGTCCACAATAAAGTATTTAAATTAAACCGTTTTTTAATACTTTTTCACACTGTTTCTATCACACTGTTTTCAGGCCAGCATCCTTTTTGACCTTGCGTACAAAAAACTCTGAACAATTCACTTTTAAAGCAATTTATCTTCCTAAAATTTTGGAATTCCTCTTCAACATGAAACTGATTTTGTTCCTCTTATCTTGATCAACAATTTCGTTTTTTGCACCACAACTTGCCTTTAAGAAACCCTTTTTAGGCCATATTTTAGTTTACAAACTATTTTTATTTTATTTGGTTTTTAAAAGTTTAAATTTTTCGTATTTCCAATTTGCTTGACATTTTGAATCGAATTAAAGCTTTCAAAGAAAAAGATTCAATATATCTGACCATCTCCGAGAAAAGGGATCTATTATGAAGTTTTCAGAAAAATACATTTAAAGTTTCATAACGCTGAACACACATTCAGTTGGGAGATGCGATTTGGTATGGTTAGTTATGATTGCCTATGTGGTGACGTATTTTTTAATTTTTAGTGTGACAATACCTTTGCTATTGTTGCTGCTCTGTTTATTTTGATCTCGATAATTGATTCTTAAGGCGCAACCAGGATCGACGAAACAACGTTTTTATGGGGTAAATAAATTTTTATCAGAAATCGAACTCATTTCACACATATGAAATTTTTTTACATTCAATTATAATTGTGATGGACAATTTATTTCAAACGCAGTCCTGAAATGCTACAAGTATCACCAAAAGTTTTTTATGGGCTTCGAAAACTAATAAAAAAATATGTTTTTTTTCCAAACTTTTAAGCCTTTTCCCAGATATCTGTTTTTAATGAATATCATTAGCAAATTTTTTTTTAACCCGGCGTTTTTGAAGTGAGTTGTTAATTATGACAAATTGTTGCGATATTATTTTAAAGTTTTTTTTTAAATTGATAGAAATACAGTTTGAACAAGTTTTAATTGCACATACCTAAAATAACTTTAAGTCAAAACTTAATGTTAAATTTGAGAAAATTTTTAATAAAATAAAAATTTATTTATAAGGTCTAAAGTTAATGCATTTTAGTGGTTAAGTTTATTTCGCCAAATATTTGCCTAATGTGAACATAGCTTAAGCATTAGAAAACTCTATGTACTCTATGTACAACTTGTTTAAAATTTTTGAACAGCTCATACAAAAAATTGAATTTAGGTTTATGTTTTTCGATGTGACAGCTCTTATTTTTAAATTCGTAGCAAGACACGGATTAATTAATGAATGAATTTTTTCTTTTGGTTTGTATATCTTAGACAAAAAGATTTTAAATTTGAACATTTTTATGAAAAGCAAAACTAAAAAGTACTTATAGATATAAGTTAATAAAGTTCTTTAATTTTTATAGTGATATCTCGTAAAGTATTAACTATATGTAGAAAGACGCCAACTAGTGTAAGAAAAGCGCTTTAGAAATTTTAGTTCTAGGATCAAGTAGCTTGAAAATTACATTTTTTATATTTTATTAAAACTTTTGACAAAAGAACCCATTTCGAATTTTTAACTATTTTTGAAATTAAAAAAATAAATAAAATTTGCTAGCTGTAATCGTGTAATCCCTAACAAAAGGCGACTGAGGGCCATTATTGCAACAGGCAGGATTTTGTCGGACAGATAATTGGATTTGCATTATAAAGCCTACATTTATTTTTTTTTTTTTTTAATCCATTGAATTTTATTATTATTGATAATAACAACAATGAACAATTAAAGTTGCAATAATGCAAAGCTATTTGTCAGGCACAATATATTCTACCTTAAACTAACAGCAAGTTGTAATAATGGCCCTAAGTGTAAATGAATTGAAAATTTTGTGGACTGTGAACTTTCAACAAAATATAAAAATTGATTCAATAATAAGATTTATCAAAAGGCAGAAAAACAAAAAGGAGTTAAAAAAATATATATTTAATTAATTGCTTCTATTTTTACGTGGTGTTTCTTAAAGCAACCTAAAAATTTCAATGTTAAAATTAAGAAACTTGTAAATTTTCTGATATGGACTTAAGGTGTTTTGTCAAAAGTCCACAGGTTATAAAATTAGGGAACATATCACATTACAAAAGTATGAAGTGAACAAATTTGGTGTGGAACATGGTGTAATTATATAAAGCGATTGCATTTCGGAGAGAACTTTTTGAAAACATTCGAAATTATGAGAGAAAAGAGAAAATTTATGAAATTTTGATGTATAGAAAGGAAATGCTGATGATTAGCTGTTTAACTGAAACTACCTTATTAAGTGTACCCTGGCTTGGAGGGGATTTAAATATCCATTTATCTTCTCCGGGATTCGCGCTTTAAAAAAAAAGCAAAATAAATCTTTGGCCAAAAAGAACAACTGCTTTAGTCGACATAAGCTAAAATTGAGATAATCACATCATTACAATCCCGGATTTCGAAACTATTCTGAGGCAAACTTTCAACTATTGTGGACAACTCACTTATTTATTAACTTATTTTTTCAAAGGAGAATATCATTTGGAATAAAAAACCTATTTTACTTTATAATATTTATTCATAATTTTAATACTCATCTTGCACTGAAAAAGTTGTTACTTTAAATTTACAAATTTATAGTTATAAGCATGGTGTAATTATACAAGGTGGCGGTGCCAGCCCAGCTGATTATTTTTTTGTGTTCTGGAGTAAGTCAAACTGCATATCAAGGCATATTTATTCATCAGGTAATTGCAGTCCGGAGAGAATTTTTTTTTATATTTTTTATTTATGAAGTTTGACATTTGAAATAAATTAGAAAAGAGAGAAAATAGTTTTTATATTTATGCATTTTGACAGCTGAAACTTAAAATAAGTGTTGAAAAAAATAATCAGCTGGCGAATCAAGAGTACCTGATGAATAAATATGCCTTGACTGCATATATAAAAAATTATTTCAACTCCGGAGATTGTCAAACTCCATACATAAAAAAAGAGAGACAAAAAATGCTCTCCTTTACGCTATCACCTTATGTAATTACACCATGGTTATAAGCAGCGTTGTCAACTTTAAAATTTCAAAAAGCACCATAACCCAGGAAAAAACGCGTCATTCTCAAAAAAAAGCACTAAATTTATAATTTGTAAATTATTTTTTTATTTATTTAATAAAATTATACATTTACATAAATTTCTTTACAAATAAGACATTTTTAAATGAATATCAGAATAAATAACAAAAAAATTTACAAAAATCAAACAACGAATATCTTTTAGTCAGTCAGTACAGATTTACATAGATACATATATTTATATGTAAATAAAAATAAACAAAAACATTGGAAAAAAGAACAAAAATATTTAATTATTAAAGTAGTTATCAATTCACAATATATCACAGGAGTGATGCATTGTAAGAAATTTATTTCAACATTTAGAAAAAATTACAACAGGATTAATTTTTCCATACCTGATGCATTTATACGACGTTTAATAAACATATGTGAATTTGTTGTACAAAATATTAAAGAAATTATTCACCAAATAAGTACAACTATTATTTAATATTTAAATATTTTTATATTACATATTAGAGTAATTAAATAGAACTATTTCTAACTAAAAATTATGAAAAATTATAATAAACTTGCAGTTTAATAATTCGATTAGGATTTAAGCTTTTCTCTGTGTAAATAATATCAAATATCAATGTTAAAGTCTATTATTTCTTCATTATTATCACTATCATCTGGCCACAACATAGTCTTAATTTCAAATTGTAATGCTTTATAAATATCATTGCTATTAATCAGAATATTTACTTCATCAGCTATTTGGTAGGTTTCACAACAGGAATTTTCCCGTTTAAGTCCATTTTTAATGTGAAGTAAGGCATTAACTGAAATTAAAGACATTCGGTTGCGAATTTTAGATTTAAACACATTCATGGGAGCGACAATAGTTTAACGTTTAAGTTTAATGCTTCAAAGGGATTTAAGTTAACTGCATCTTTGTACGATTTAACTTCAATCCAAAAATCGACTGGATTCAATATTTTGCCATTGGTAACGGTAAAATATCTTCTTCTGTATGTGATAAAACATTTCTAACATTAATTATGTTAATTTTACTCAAAATTTCAAGGTTTTCTGGTAAAATTTTTAAACGTTTAAAGTTGTGGGACGCTAAAAGTTTGCTTTAAGGTTTAATCATTTATAAGATGATCTCAAAAGAAAGAGGAATTTCTTTTATTCACATTCACCTCAACTGCATATACATATGTATAAAGTTAGACATTTTGAAACAAAAACTTTCTGGGCAATCAATTATCTTATAAATAATTAAATTTTTAGTGTAATATTATTTTCTTGCCGAGTTGCATGTAATTGTACTATAAGTTACATTTTGGTAGTATGTATATAAATTTACACTTACAAAAAATTTTTTTCAATTAATTAATTTGAATTTTAGTGTTTGGTGTCACCGAAATAAAAAAAAATCACTAAAAACTAAAAAAAAAATCACCAAGCACTGACTCACAATTTTTCCGCGTTCTAAATGTTAAAAATCACCAAAAACGGTGATAAAATCACCGAGTTGACAACGCTGGTTATAAGAGTCCAAACATTTCAAACTCTTTTCTTAAAAATAATGAGCAAATAAGTGAGTGTGTGCACATATAATTTTAAAGAGTTATTGTATGCTGGACAGTAAATATCCAACACATTTTAAGGGCCAATATGTTTTGCATTGATTTAAATATAAATTCGTATCGTATCTATAAGGAGCCTAGGGCCGTAACAAAATCTTTCGATCTACATCTGTTCATCGCGAATGAAATTAATTCTGGCTAATTTGGTTGTTTTTCGCCTCTATTTGTCTGCTCCATATGTGATCTGAAATATCAGCTACCCTGTGGATTCCACTCAATATCGATTTAAGAAGTGACTGTGAAAGGTTTCGTTTTAGTATTGAAATTGTTACAGGGATTTGGTTCGTCTCTTGTCACAGTCTACCGTTTGATATGGTTTGCAGTCAGAAAGCTCGAAGTAGTCTTCTATTTTAGACATTTGTTTGTGAAAACCTGTAGGGCCTTCATACACTATGAGCTGCATTCAAAGTTTCACAGCCGTACAGTGCTGTAGATCGGACATTGCAGTTGTAGATATTTGTATATATGATGTCTTACACCACGGGAGAAAGTCGAAGGGTTCCATATCTTATTAAGTGTTGCCTTTTATGCACTCGTGGCGCAAGGCACTGTGGTTATAGCGCCAAGGTAGCAAAACGAATAAACCTCCTGTAGAAACTCATTGTTAATTTAAAACTTCTCTGTGGCGTTGGTGTCTATTCGCATGTTTTAATTTTGTCAATTTAACTTAGAGACTTGCGTTCTTTAATCAAGTAAAACAATTTTATTTTAAAATTATATTAGCAGACAAGCTGCTAATAAGATATCTCTTATGATCTGCGAAATGTAATGGGATCTTTTAATCCACTTAATATAATTTTGACATTATAATAAACTGTCTGCACACGCCTTTTTCTATTATAGAAAACAATGTGTTTGGTTGTATTTGTGCGAACGTGTATAATTTAATGTTCATAAAAAGGTATAAATAAAAGAATGTTAGATATTATCGAAAAAAATTGAACTTCCCAGCTTTAGAATAAAAAATATCAAAAACTAAATTATTAAAGAATATTTAAAAATGCAAAATGTAAGGAATTTTCATTTTTTGTTTTAATATGAAGATAAAAAAGAAACTTCAAAATGCTTGAATATAAATCATTGATATAACTGACAAGGACATACATAAACATAATGTACACAAATACATACAATAATAAGAGAGCTTTTTTCTACTTTTCAAATTACCCTGTTTTTGTAATGTAACGTATACGCAGTGAAGGCGGTAAATATGTTAGTTTGTATGGATGTTTGTGGACATGTATCCATTTCGCGTATTTTATGGACGAGGAAAATGTAGCGTTTATTGTTGGTTCATTTTAAATGGTATTGCCGTGCGTACCGGAAGTCCTTGGCGGATGGCTTTGCGCGTGCTACATAACGAGATCCCAAAATGAGACGCATATTGTTTGATAAGAAAAAACAAATTAAACGAGCAATGGGAATGAATGAATATACTTATACTTGTTTCAGTTTCGTTTTGTTGAGATTTGGTTTTTGATGTTTGTTAGGAAAATAATTTAATTCCAAGATTATTGTATTTACTAATTATCGACATACGTTTTTTTTAAATATTACCCCTCCCCCCATCAAACATAAAACATAGACTTTTTATTTAACATTTTAAGTATATTTAATGGTTTGTAATTGAGTTTATAAACATACAAACATACTTACTTACATACTTACAGCACCATTATAAAGTGTGTCAAAAGAGGAGGAATAATTTGCAAGAGATTTTAATTATTATTTAAAAGTTTAAAGGGCGTGGTATAACTGAAACATAAAACAACAAATTATCTTGGAAAATACTACATTTTAACTTAGAAGATATTCTTAGCAATCCAAGTACTAATTAGAAAGAACATACAAATGTGCATCTATTTTATATGCATAATAAAGGTGATTTGTTTCACAGTTTGTGACATTTTTTTAGTAATTTTTATGCAAGACTCATTTAAGAAGATGTAGAAAAATGTGAGGCCACCTATTGATTAGAAAATAAGATCTAAAAGGCCTTATTCCTACTAAAAATAAATATAATTTTACTGTTTATTTTAATTCGCAGAATTTTTTTGAAGCCCTTCACCTGGGGTGGTGGCAAGGGTATATGTAGTAATAGCTTTGCCATTCCCTATGTAATTTCCAAATAATATTCATTTCCGACCAAATAAAGTATATATTTTCCAGAACATATAAATAGGGAAGACGATTGACTTGTGACTTCTCTGAACGTGTGCTGGCTAAAATTAACTTATCTTTTTATATATGATATGCCTCTAGCTAATCGAGGTTTTGGAAAAATTATTTAAAAATCCGCAAAGTAAATTATTTTGCCTATAATTTAAAAAAAATATTTTTCATTAAGCTGCTAATCAATACATGGACATAGAAGTGAGCAAAAGTTATCAGAAGTCATCCCAGAAAATCCTCTAGAAAAGCACTGCGTATTTGATTCGATATTGACTGAGATATAAGCAGCAGCATAAACTAAGGTGGTATTTGTTCAAAAATGTCCACACTAAAATAGGTTTTTAAGCTTCAAAGCAATCACAGATTCAATATAAAGGTATATTCAATGAAAAGGTTTCTAGTCAAACACAGTACATTTTTAAATATTTCAAATCCCATATGGCGAGCATAATGGCGTATGTTGGGTTTTTGACATTAAATACATGAAACCCTTAATCTAGGATACAGAGAATCAAAGTAATTTTTGGAAATTTTAATATACCTTTGTACATTGAAAACACCACAGAACACCATGTGAAAATTTTATATCCAAAATTGCGTCTGAAATATTATGTGTAATTTTATGGTTTGGACAGTAAATGCATTAAATAAAGATGAAGTCATTATAGAAATTTTGAAGTACATGTGATGGTAAAGAGGATACAAGATTCGGCATATCCATATAAAACTCTTTTTCTTGTTTTCTTTTATTTCCGACGTTTTGTGTAAAAACTTTTTTTATGTGAGAGTTATAAAAACGAGGTAGGACAACTTTAGGGATGCTTGCTTTTTACTATTTTTTATGATCATATACTCTTATTTCAAATATTTAGAAAATTTATCGAAATGTTTTAAAAAATTTTATTTAGTAAATTTGGAAAATAGACTTTAACAGACTCTACCTATAGACTGTGTACGCAAAAATACATTATGGTCTGAAAATATATAAAAGTGTTTAATGAAAAGTATGATAAACGTGTAAAACTGACTACTAGCGGTGTATGTATGTGTGCTTCAGTGAGAATTTAAAGACTTACATACACACAAAAGGCAAATACCACTATATCATGGCATAAATTTAGAAACATAAATCAAAATGTTGGACTTCCGACAGAAGCGCTGGTGTAGGACGAGTTAAATTTGAATACGATACGAACAAATTTTCAAAATGAACAATAATGTTGTATTTCTGCATCTTTCTGTTGTAAAACACATTTACACAGATAATAAACGAAATACACAACAACAAAAGGATGGCTAAAGTTAAATGTTGTTATAAGCGTATGAGTGCGTATGTGTGTGTAAGTGTTTAAGTATCTGTGTACGGCAAATACAATCGGCTGATATTACAACAGGGGTACATGTTAATAAGCAATTATTTTATCATTTTATTTTTGTTTGTTTAAGCTAGTCATTATTATTTCGTAAACAGAATTTTACACGTACAAGTAGTATTTTGCACAGTATCATGTATGTATCTCGGCTTTCAAACTGTTGGTAAAATAATGTGTAGGGAAGTGTGTAGTTGATAATAAAATATTTATGCTTAAATAGAGTTATACCTCTTTTTTACACACACACACACATATAATTTTACATTGTACATTATTTTTAGCAAATTTGCACTTGAAATAGAAAAATAGAATCAAAATGCTACAAAAAGTTTTATTATCACACTAAGTAATACATTTGGGGTCATAGCCTTTTAGCTGAAATTTGGCACACAGATCGATAAGAACCTAGAATAACACATCGGCTACCATTTATCCCGATAACTATGAAGACGAAGTCGTGGGCACACGCTAGTACAATAAAAATATTTTTGCTTTTTGTCATTCCTCTTCCGAGAAGACACGTCTAGCACCCACATTCGGTGATCAATCCGTTGTGTTCAAATTTAGGAAAAGTCTAAAATCCCATACAAATGTTTTCAATTAACTATTCAAAATTCTAAAACCATGTAAAGAACAAAGTGCGATAAAATATGACAGAAATATCTTTTATTGAAGAGAACGTTTAGCATTAAAGTTTTGGAATTATTTATTAAATGAGCAAAACACGAAGAAAATCCTATAATAACGAAATTAAAATAAGTGCGTAGAATATTGAAAAACAAATTAAACACCCAGTGTTGTAGATAAAGGAGGTACCATAATGTGGCTTCTTTTTGCAAATCTTAAAAAAGTTGTTTTTTAGGATACACATTTTTCAACGTTTAATTATTAAGTTCGAATTTGAAAGAAAGAAAACGATCTGTATGTGACGTATTAACAAAATCGTTGTTGTTTTGAATAAGAAATATGACTACGATAAAATGGGCTTTGCAATTTTGCACTGTTCTACGAATCATTGACATCAAATTCTTAATAACTCTATCTCAAAAATACGTCTAAATTTTAGCGATAAGCATAGAGCGGCGATTTTAGATAACCACCCTAAAAAAAAAAGGATTGTGGTAGTAGATAACATTACGTACGATCGCTTATTTAGCATAATAATTAGAGCATTCGCTGTATAGAACACAGCACCATCCTACTGAAACCACATGTCATCTTTATTCCTGTTGTTTAATTTATTCTAAACTTAATTGATTCTAAGCAGTTTATAGAGCTCTCTATTTAAGATGACGGTCTCACCAATAAACTTCAAAAAAAGTTTGCGTAATTTTCTTCCTAAGTACTCAAAAATCAGCTTATTGCTGAAAATAAATTTTCATTAAGCTTTTTTCTCATGATGTAAAAGCCACTCGGTGTATGGTCGGCATGGTCTTTGGTCGCTACCTTTGAGATCATTCAACAGTTGTAAGTGAAATTCAGCAAATTGTAGCCTGCAGAATGATGTAATGACTGCTTCAAGTTATCTTATACAAGATTGCAAATAACAGCTTTGTTATTAACAAACTTGAGGTTTCTTTTACGGATGGATGTTTGATTGTTTATCGAACCGGTCGTTTCGAACTTGTTGGCAATATTTGCACTAACGAACAATCATTTTGACAAACAAAATTTATGTATTGGATGTAATAGAACTTAAACATTCTGGCGAATTAAAAATTGATCAATTGCCATTGACGAAATTAAAAATTCGTAAAGATTTTTATTTATTTTTATTTTATTTTATTAAATACAATTTTTTTTTAACAAATTGGAAAAAGCAAACCAAATATTGTATACTATTTGGCATAAATGCCCCATAGTGAAGTTAAGTATTAAGTTAATAAACACAATATTTTTATTGCAATAAATATGTGCCCTTAAAATATCCAATATTACTTCAACACACATATACGTATACCTACATACATATATTTTTTATATTAAAAAATATAAGCTCTTATAGTAGTTACCCTATAAGCAACTCAGCTAAGTTTAAATTAACTTTTTCGCAACTAGAGCTGGTTGATGTCAGAATTATTTTCGACTAGCTAACTTTTTTACTATTGCGATGCCCTACGCAGTAGCCAATGGTCAGACTCTGGATGACTTATCAATTAACATAGAGTTAGCTACTTAAAAGTTATTTTAGGGTCACCCCATTTATAATAAGCTTAAAACTTTATTAAAAAATAATTGTTAAGACTTTTGTGGAATGTTTATAATTTTTTTACAATTTTATTTTGGAAATATGTAGAAAATTAATATAATTTATTAAATATTTTATTTTTTACAATAATTCATGCATACATCTTTAGTTATTTATTTTTCACAGAGTTTACTGACTTCCAGCACAAAAAACTTCAAAAAGCAAAATAAACAAGTAACAGTGCTATATTCGGCCGTGCCGAATCTTATATACCCTTCACAACGTGTAGTCATGCAATAACAGTAGTTTGTATCACCATTCATCCCATATGAAATACGTACATACATATAAAAACATACATATATAAAAACATCCCATTGTAAAATTATAAATTCACGTATGTATGTTAAAAAAACATAAAAAAAAAAAAAAAAAATTAAAAAAAAAATTAAAAAAAAAAAATACTATGTATATCCCAGCAAAATAACACATTACATTATAATGACTTGAAAGTACTAGAAAACAGTTGTTCACTACTTACAATTTGGCATCTAAACCCATTATTTTAACACGGCGATGTCATTGGAGGCAAGTACTTACCACCCTCGCTTACAAATAGGGACTCGTATAAGTACTTATTACGGTCGCTCATAAATAGGGACTTAAATAAGTACTTACTCCTATAGCAATATATAAGTACTTGATTTTAATAACCTAAATAACCCATTACTATTATGGACTTACAGAAGTCGTTCGGTTGTTCTAAGGACAAAAATTCGGTTAGATTATTCTGAGATACGTTAATTTGAAATTAAACAATCAGTGAAAATCTATAAGTCATCACTTTGTTAATGAAGTGCTTTGCCGCTGTTTTCAAAATAATTATTACTTATACCCTAAGCGCGTTAAACTAAATGAGAATTATAAAAAGTTATGTATTTGAATGGTTTCTAGTAAATTTCGCAGTAAGAAATTGTGTTGTGTGTGTATCTAAGCAAATGTCTGAAATCAAGTACTTACGTAACACATTATAAATCAAGTCATTACTAAAATACTTCTTAGTAAGACAGACGATATGTAGTAGTCATTGAAAAGTATGTTGTTTAGTAAGAGCAAGACATTACCTAGTTTTTGCTGGGATAATATATATAAAACAAAAAAAAAATATAAAAAAAATAATAATAAAAATATAAATAATATATTAAATAAAAAAATAAAAAAAAAAATTAAAAAAAAAAATTTTTTAAAAATTGAAAAAAAAATATTTTGGCTCAGCTGGGATTCGATGCCACGTTTTCTCTAACCAGTATACATGTTTGTATGTATGTATGTTGTTGTTGTAATGTAGTTTTTGTGAAAAAAAAAAAATCGAGGTGGTCGTGGGTTTTTGCTCATATCTCAGTTGTTTATGTACCGATGTTTCTGATTTTCAATACCGATCTACTCCCGAATATTTCTGATATTTTAATACCTTACCCGGGTCCAACCTATGTCGCGGGCTTCAAAAAGTTGATTTCAACATACACACGGACAGACGGTCAGACCGACAGACTGACAGAGCTTAATCGACTCCCCTAATCATAAACTTTCAGAAAATATATACTTTATGGGGTCGGAAATGAAAATTGTAGAAATTTCACACGGAATGATAAACCTATATATACCCTTTTTCACTGTGTGAAGGGTATAAAAAAACCGTTTGAAAAGTCTTTTTCTCACGCTTTAAATTTGGGTAATTTCTGCATTACTTTGTAGTTAGCTTAAAGTTAGTTGGTAAAAGCTAACTTAAAGTGCGTTATTTTCGTAGTCGACTACTCTGTTGCTAATGAGGTAGTTTATAGGGTGATCGACGCGGTTTTAAAACCGGTGGAAAACCCGGTTTTTTACTGTTTCAGCTGGCGGTTTTTTCTGAATGTTAATTTTTCGAATGTCGAATACACCGGTTTTTTTTCTCACAGAAGCCGGTTTTTTTTCATTTTTAGTTTTATGTTAATTTATCTTTGTAATCAAAGGTACAATACTATATTTATTACTCTAAATATTTCCAAAAATCAGAAAATTTATTAAGTACTCTTCCATAATGTTGTAAGAGATTTATTTGTTGTTTCCAAAACAAGTGTAAAATAAGAAAAATAATTAGGTTAAATGTTATTTGTTTTAAATAGAGAGCAGTATTTTATACGTTATTGCGCTTATAATTTGCTGTGATAATCAGCTGTTCAGTTAAGTTTTTTGACCAAATTATTGTACTTTGCAATACTTTTTGATCTCATTTTCGAATTTCATAATATTTTGCTTCTACGAAATCTAGCGACTTGTACTTAAGACAACCGATAGCTTAACTAACATCTCTGATAACATATGACTTGTATACTAAAATAGTTTTGCACACAAAGGGTCATTATTACAACTTGCCTACAAAGTTAATGTTAGTAAAAGGTAAATTTGACTACAGTGAGCAGTGAAGTGACTTTTTAATATTTTTCATTATAACAACCTCCTTGTAACAAAGATTTTTTTATTTCAAATAACGGCATTTTATAATAATGTCAACTTAAAATGCAATTAAACCATAAAACAAACTAGTTTGTACCCATATATGTATCTCTGTCATGGGTACAAGAAAGAATTATATTTTATGTATTCGACCTTTTAACCGGTTTTTTCTAAATTTTCAAAAAAGCAACCGGTTTTTTCTTTAATTCTAAATTTCAAACTATTTGAAAACCGGTTTATTAAAAATGTCGAATAATCGATCACCCTAGTAGTTTACCTTGTAATTGTACATACATACACACTTAAATATGTTGGTGCAAATTATTTTTAAAATTTATGAATCTAATTTATTTGTTGTTTTGCATAAAATATTGCAAGCCCTATTAAGAAGTAGTAATTTATAATAAATGTACTGAAGTATACACACATACGTAAATACCTTCACAAATGCAATTAAAGTTTATTAATTACACCCTTATGCACCCTTATTGCAGTTTAGTTATTTTGATTTATTGCAGTTAATATTTTTAAAAGACAATACGGCTAATAATAAATATTAGTTCACTGATTGTATTATTTTACAGTGAAAATTATAAAATATTTTAAAGAATGGGGAATGAGGATTAATCCTCTTGTTAGAATATAATATAAATTTCAGTTGCAATAACAGATAATAAAATAAAATATTTTCTTTATTTCAGTTGAACTTTAACTGAAGTTTTCGACAATACATTATTGTTTGGAATATCAAGTCAAGATGTACGAAAATTCGTGTTCTTATCAAACGGCGTTAGACTTGAAAAGAGTCTCGCCGCCCACACTGGCTCAAGTTAAAACTGAAGATTGTATAACCCTAGGACAGTGTTCACCTGATTGGACCTCATATCGTTTTCACCAGTCCACCTTTGAACAACTAAAACAAAGTGTAGAAAAGGCCAAAGCGGCGCTACAAGACCGCAGTACATTTTTTGGAGCGTCTAGTGCATTTAGGTAAATTTGATTAAAAGCCTTATTTAATAATAATAAAAAAAACATTTTTTATTTTCTGTTCTTTTTTAGTGACATTTACTCAACACAACGTTTAAGTGACACTTTAGACACTCTGCCATCTGTACAAAGTAGCAATACAGCGAATTGTATTGGCATACAAGTTCATAATACCGGTTCGGCCGCCATTGCTCCCAGCTCTCAGAGTTTAGTATTAAATGGCAATTGTATATCATCAGTATCGTCGTCTTCAAGTGGTCAACGTTATCGCTTGGATACTTTACAACCTGCGAATTGTTCTCCAGTACCTCAACATGGCGTCATAACTTCAAGTGCTGCGCCCTCATCGTTAACGTCCACCCTAATGGATGTCTCACATAACGACAGTAAAACGAGAGGTAATTTTTTTACATTAAACATTTTTTTTTAAATTTCTCTCAATGCTAAAAATAATCTAATTTGACTAGTTAATTCAATAAAAAATCTAAAAGAAATATGTATTTCTCCTAATAAATTTTGCACTACGAGCACACCAAGTGAAGTTTGATATAACTCTAAAAAAAAGACATTAAAAAACGACCTCTGTGAAATTTATGGCATGTAATACTTTTAAAGCTCCTAGTAAATTTTAATATATCCAAGAGTACTCGTGAATAGATCTTGGAAAAAAAAAGAAAAAATAATAATGAGAACAATTTTAATAAATTTGCACTAGTCATGCAAACCACATTATAACAAGGACTTTGAATGTACAAATATATTTAGCTTCCATTTGTTTAATGGTGATGTTTCAATAAAACTTTCTAAAGATTTATTCAAGATATAAGAAAAAAAAGAACAAAACCAAAAAACTTAAATAAACTTACATAAACAAACAAAATGAAAGACAAAAAACTAACAACAAAAAATCTGTTTTTTAAATAATAAACTTAAAGTCATACACATACGGATTTAAAAAGACATGTGAATGTATAGACCAGAGGTTTCCCAGCAAACATAAAATTATTTTTGTATAAAGTTGGTATAATTTTTTATTTGATTGTTTAGAATAAAATGAAGCTAGCGAGACAACTCCGACATACTTTCACGAAGGAACTAGATCATTTCTGGGTTTTAAAAGCCAATATTTGAAGCTTTTGTTTGAAATCGCCAACCCCGCATACGTATATAGAAACTGCATTTAAGGGTATGTACTAGGGTGATCGATTATTCGACCTTTTTAAGAAACCGGTATTCAAATAGTTTGAAATTTAGAATTTAAAAAAAACCGGTTGCTATTTTGAAAATTGAGAAAAAAAAAACCGGTTAACCGGTTCGAATATATAAAATATAATTTTTAAAGAAAAAACTAAAAAATATTTAAAAAAAAATTGTAATAAAAATTATATCTAAATATGAAATTTGTACAGTTTATATAGGTTTTGCTGCACAATAAAGCAATAACTGACATGAATGCAGTTGACCCATTTAGTTTTAATTTTTTGAATTTAAGGACAAAAGGTACTCTCTACAAGTAAAATAAATAAATACAATAAATTAATACATAAATAAATAAGACTTTTTATATGGCTGTTATAAATTTTTTTATCTCCTTCTGTACATTTTTTAAATGTTAAATAGATATTTTGAACTAATTGCACTAACGTTTTTTGTTTGAAATGATTTCTGTAATTTGAAACACATTTTAAAGGCTAAGGAGAAAATCTTTAAAATTTCATTTTAAAAATTCTTTATTATACCCCTAACAGACATACAAATATAGGCATAAACTAGTTTGTTCGATAGTTTAATTGAAATTTAAGTTGACAGACACTCAATGCCATTAATTAAAATTAAGATCTGGAAGAAGAGATTATTGGTTTTTCTTTATTGTAACTACACTTTTTACCTAAAAGTGATAGATCAGCTTAATTTATGCTTCAATTATCTTTAACCTTTCACGTTAGGATTATATCTTATAAAAAAAATAATATTTAAGCTCAATTATTTTTCTTATTTTACATTTGTTTTTTAAACATTAAATAAATTTCTTACAATATTATGGAAGAATGTTTAATAGATTTTATTTTCTAATTTTTTTAAACTTTTCGCGTACTAAATATACTATGGTACGATTGGTTACAAAGATATATGAAAAAAAACTTAAAAAAATAAAAAAGTCGGCTTTTTCGGATAAAAAAAACCGGTGTATTCGATATTCGAAAAATCAACATTTAGAAAAAACCGCCAGCTGAAAGATGAAAAAAATCGGGTTTTCCACCGGTTGTAAAACCGAGTCGATCACCCTTGTATGTACCTGAAATGTAAGAACCCTAAACAGGCATGGTGCAAACATCCAATTGAAAAATATTCCCAATAACTATAAAGCTCATATCATTGCTAAATATTAGGGAAATGGAATATGACAAATCAACTTTTAGTATTTTCATCAGCTGACATGTAGAAAAGAACGAGTTTGTTTGTGGCTTTGTAACTAACAAACGACCGTGCAACCTTGTCGCTGATTTTACATCTATCGATGGCTTGGAACAATTTGCACTAAACGCGTAGACGACTAAAATCTGTCAAATTAAAAATACACGTGAATGCTTTTATTTTGGCACCGTCACAGCTACACGGCTATACTCACTGTAGCTAACATAGGCTACTTTCTCTTTTTGTAGGCGATAATGAACAGATGTAGTGTTGCCAACATATGTGTAAAGAATTGTAAAAAAACAAACTGCTTCAATATCAGCTGCTAACAATATTGCTGTCGCTTACAAAATAATTGAGTTACTGGCTGCATGGCGGAAGTTGTAGGCAACGGTATTTGTAGTCGTGCAGTCAGGTGCCTGTTGCGTTAAGACTAAATTTTCTAACATTAGGCTGATCTGTCACAAGCGCCTACAAAAATAAAGACGCTATTATTAAAGGCAGTTTTTTTATCGACTTGATAAAACGTCTTGGACCCTATTGTCGGTGATAAAGGTCACAGCTGAGAGAAATGCTACACACGAGCAACCGTACTGCTATCTGTTACGTAGACCAAAAGAATGCTGCGACCCAGATGTCTAGAGAGAAGAAATAGGATGAGACACCCCCTGTTTCAACAGTTTGATAAACATTTATTTAAAAACAATTTTCCGATTTCTTTGCCTATGATGTGTTAAATTCTAGCGTGTGCCCACGAATTCGCCTCCCTACCTTTTGGGATAAAATGTAGCCTCTGTATTAATCTGGGTTGTTAAATGTGTATCACTGTACAAAAATTCATTTAATAACGTGCAGACGTTTTTGCGTGATTAAGTTACAAAGATCCAAATAACCTAACATCCAAACATACAAACATTCACAATTACTATATATTAGTAGGATTTTAGTTTTTCAGTAAATAATTTAATGAAACTCTGTGTTTGCTGGGATGTGACTTCTATACATTTTATTACATGTGTTTGTTAAGTTAAACTTTTTAAAGTGTGGAAATTGAATAAGAAGAAATGTATCCTAGAATTTATATTGGTGGTGTTTTTTTCCTTTTTTTTAACTTGTTTAATACCCAGGCTTATTCGTTAAGACAATATTTGTTGTTGTTAAAGACTAAAAAGTAGTCGGTATGAATTGAAAATGGCAGGCTGGCAGGCAGGCAGAGCCAGTCAGTCAGAAGCAGTCTTCTTTCTGTATTTTGTTGCGGCGGATGTCTATATTGATAAATTCATGTTGACGTTCCAGTTGACCCCAGAAAGTTCGCGGTTTGCCGCCTTAACATTTTTCCTTTTCTTTTTTTTTTTGCTTAAATAATAAAATTTGTGTTTTTTCACATGGCGCACATTTTTTATTTTGGCAACAGTTTTGGAATTATACCAGAATGTTTATATTTTATTATTTTACTTCTTTTTTTTCTTTTTGTTTTCTCAATAAAAAATAGAATAAACATATTTATAAACATGTATGATTTTTTTGTTAGTAAGAATCGTTTGTTGGCAAATGATTTAGCAAAAAAAAATATTTGGTATTTTGTAACATATTTTTTTTTATATAATGGAGGCTTGGTGGTGGTGTGGGAGTATTTGATTTTGTTTTTTTTTTTTGGGCGCGAAATATGGGACTTAATTTAATTTTAGAGAAATACTCGTATTATTGTGTTTGTGTCTGTGATGTATTGCGGGCACCATGGACAACATATGTTAAGTTAAGCAAGAACAATTGTTTTTTTTTGCTGTTGACCAGAAAATTGCTGTTTAACCGGAAGGTAAAGATTTGTTTTTCCGCTATACCGAGTAGCTAATGTTTATATTATAAAATGGTTAAGGAGACAGGCTTATGTTCGTTTATTTGCCTTTTAATTTAATGGAAAAATATTTTGTTAATTTTTTAACTAATCTATGACTAGACGCTTTTTTTAAGCTTTGCTATAATAAATTCAAATAAAAGTCCATTTTAATTTTAAGCAAAAGTGTCTGTAAACTTTCAACAAGGCAACTTGAATTTGAATTTCTAATTGTATACAATAACAAAAAAACAAAAAAGCAAATAATAAATAAAAAAGTAATAATAATGAATTTAAGGTAATTTTTTTTGATGTGATTGCACTTATCTTATAATTCGCAGTAAATCGCATCACTTAAGAACGGCTTTACTAATTTTTAAAATTTTACTAATTTTTTTTCATGCCCAGTTTGATGTTCACCTTTTTAAATTTATCTTAAATCGGGGAATGGATGTACCGTTATGGACATTTTTGCTTAAAATTTAAAGTGGCTATAGCATCCAGCACTTATACAAAATTAACTATTTTCCCCGCATATCCAGAGAACTGTACCTAAAGCTTTACAAATTTGTATCGGAAGTTATGATAAAAACTTTCATAGTTGAGCTTAAATGAGCTGATAAAGAACAATGGGCGTGGCACCTTTAATATGAAATGAATAGATTTTATCAGATATCTAACAAACTATTACATCTATAGTCATAAAAGTTTTTTTATATTAAAGTTAGAGTTTCCAATTCTGGTATTAGTCATATTAATATAAATTTTACAATTAATTTCAATAATTAGATAGAATTCAAGGAGAATATTAGATAGTATTCAAGGAGTAATATTTTCCATACAAAGAAAATATATTTAATGAAAACACTGAGAAAAGCTACATTTAATGTAATTTTTGTAAAATGGCAGGGATCGGAAAATAAAAATGATGATAACCTCATCCGAATGAAATTGTATTTTTGATACTAAATATTAACAAATGATGACAGATAATAATTAAATCTATTTCCTAATGAACAAAGCAAAAAGTTTGTTGCGGCCAGCAAAGCGGTCCGGGTTCTGGTAGTTTGTAATAAAAACGTATTTTATATTTTTTCTCCTTAAAAAATTTCAAATTCTATAAAAATAATAAATGATCAGATAATTAAAAACTGAATGTTCGTTTTAGTACATTTTGTTTTCACATTCATGGGAATATCGAAAGTTTTATGTTAAAAAAATGCTGTTACACGGTATTATAAACGACATTATTCTAGCTTCCGTATTCACCTACTTATATTCCGTTATTTAATGCCTCGATTAGCGTGAATTTATTCTGCTTTACCAAAATATAATTTAATTGTATCGTTCTGGGTCCCTAATGCTTCAATTACAGCGAATTGTTAATATTTCGTTTTTCGCTATTTTCTAAAAAGGAAATTTTCTACTTTTATCATTTGAAATTAATTTAAATTTAGGCGAGTAAAATTGATTTGGTTTGCATATATTCGTTTTAAGAACAATTTTTTAACTTAAATATTGAACACATTAAATTAATAACTGATTTCAAGGTTTAAAAAAACGTTGTTAAATTTATTGCATTGACTCTTTTAGTTTTTTTGTAAACCCGTTGACAAACAAAACATATTAGATATGAAATGTTCACCATGCAGATAATGTACTTATGTTACAAAAAATAGTTTAAACGAGATTTCGCTTATCTGCATTATGTACGTTCCCTAATTAATAATTTACAACTAAACTTGACGTTAAAATAAAACATGCTTAATTAGAAAGTTTTATGTTTTTTTTAGGTATTTTTTTATTGAATCCTGATTAGTAAATTAGAATAAATCATGGCTTTTTGATTTCAGTTAAAAATTTTGCCTACATATCTCAGGCGAACAATAATGAATATTTTAGTAAAAAAGAATCCAAAGCCTAAGCTTCTGGTTATATATGTGAATTTTGAGTTATAACCCTTTAAAGCAAATGAACGGTACTATGTAAATGTTATATAAGTTAAGCCTGTAGTACACGAAATGTGAAAAGCCGTGACGTAAGTAATTTTCACGTCATCATAAAGCATAAATGTATGCGCTTCTATCACATGTGTGCACTAAAACATATTTCGTATAATATCAAAATCTTACCGCATGCAGCCACTGCGACTATTTTAAAAAATTTAACCAAAGTGCTGAACATTTTAGTGACGTTAGACCCATATATGCATGTAGCTTTTTACATTTCGTGTACATTGTTCACTTTACAGAACAATGCATTTTATATTGAACTTAATAATGAACAATTCAATGAAGAATTTCACAAAAATTTTGTGTTTTATCTGTTACCGTTTCTAAATTCTAATAAAATTAAATTCCAACTTTGGTACTTTTGGTACTAAGAGCTTATTTAAAAATAAAGGGTCCGCCAAATAACTTTTTTTTTTTTAAATGCTATAAAAAAAGTGTAGCTTTGGCTGTGTGGCACGTAGCGCAGTCCTGTTAAAACCAATGTTGCCAATATCCTCCTCTTCAATTTTTGTGAACAAAAATTCGTTCAACATGGCCCGATAATGATCGCCATTGACTACGGCCACTCCTTGCTGATTTTCAAAGAAAAATGGCCCAATTATGCCTCTGGACCAAAATTCGCACCAAACAGTGACTCGTTTTGGGTGTATCGGCATTTTAATGTATGAGTGCGGGTTTTCTGTGCCCCAAATGCGACAATTTTGCTTGTCTACATACATACATATTCGTTCAGCAGAAGGATAAAGCTAATTATCTGTCAAATCAGACATGAGCTAAGTGTTACCATTCACGAAATAAGCACTAGTTGAAAATAAAACGTTAGATGGCGGACCCTTTATGTTAAAAGTTTTTAAGGTAAATTAAAATATGTATATTAAATATAAATAAATAATAATAAATATAAATATATTAAAATATAAAGTATTAAAAAAATCATCATAACAATTATTTTAGTAAAGTTTTCCTGAATAAATCGCCATTTTATAACGATCTTTTAATAATTTTTATTGGCAAATAAAACTTCATGTTTTAAAGTTAAAAAAAAAATTCTTGAATTCCAAGGGGACTGATTATAAACAATCATTACGCCATTAACTACATAGTTACGAGAAAATAAAAATGGCAAAAATCTTTTTTGATAAACGTCAAAACAACCCATGCGATTAAAAATAAAAAAGGAAATTTTTTTAATGTCTCCTTAGAACTTTCATTGTCTGTATGTGTGTTTGGTATCTATTGGGATAAATGTATCCCATAGAAAAGACATAAAACTTGTATGGTATGCCTGTATGTGTGTAAGTATGTTCTCAATCAACCAACCATGCAGTAGAAAGAATCTCCCATTACTTGCTTTTGTGAAAAATTTTATTGTATTTTTTGCGTATTCTACGACCAGAAATGAATCCTTTTGTTATTTTACTTGCTGTATGGATGGTATCATTTGAAAAAGAATTCTTTCATGCGTAACTCATTATTTTTCTTTTCTTTTCAACTTTTTTTGCTCTTTCTTTTTCTTTTCACTTTGAGCAAAAGAGTGAAAAAAGAAAATATAATGATATGGAAAATAATTGCAGAAAATAATTTTTTTTAAAGGCCCTAAAGATTACAAACGTGTAGAAATACATTAAAATTATGGCATAATTTAAATGGGCATTAGGTAAAGCTGAGATTTTCAAAAGAAAGATCCCTTAAGGGATGCTTAAAAGGAGTTCTTTTTTAATAGTTATCTACTGCAATTTAATGAGCTTTGGTCTTGCAAAAGGGTTATTTACAAACATATGCATATAGAAGTACATATATATGTCTGTACAGGTTAAATAATTTAAGAAAAGTTTAAACAAACCAAAATTTTGCAAAATATTTTGCTGCTTCTGATTATGTTCTCTTATGGCCTTACGGTCTTTAGAACAACGTGGTTTTTATGGTCCTTCGTCTATACACGAAAAAACATAATTTACATCCAATAAATTTTTTCCTATTTTGCAAAACAAAAAAAAAAAAACAAAAAAAAAACATTTATTATGACGCCTGCCAGCCATCACACATAAAAAGCATACACATTAAGGACTGGTTGTAAGTTTGTTTACAATATCATCATTGTGAACATTATGACATTATGAACATTACCAGCATTATCATTGATAAACTAACAACAACAACAACAACAACAGGCAAACAAACATACAAAATAACATTATGGCAATTATGTTGTTGTTTTCTTTTTGTCCTTATTTGAAATGTAGAATCGATACGTTATGATTGTCAAACACTCCACCCCTTAAATCAACCTCAACAACCCTCCTACAATTATAAATGGTTCTATGGTGCGTTACAAGGTTCCGGTCGCATGTTCTCATTGAATAACGGTTCCCTTACACTGGTCGCTCTGCTTTGTGCAAAATAAAAACTCTACTCTACTCTCAGAGATTATTTGGGTTTATGTGACAATTATTATTTTTCAAAAAAAAAGAAAAAAAATGCTGTAAATCTATAGAGAATTATCGCAATATTTTTTTTTATGGGAATCACTTGAAACAATTCCAAGTGAAGCGAATTTGTAAGTGTGTTTTGTCTGTATGTGTGTGCGTTATTATTTATATTTTCATTATGGTCATTTATGAAACAATTATATGAAGATGTCAAGTAGAAAATAATTTTACCATTCATTAAATAGTACATTTCTTTGATCGTTCTTTCTTTTGTTTCTTAACATGCTTAACGTTGCGATTTGATTTTTTTCTTTTAGATAAATCCTCTGTTGTGTGTTCTTCCACCTCCGTATCCACGAACTCTCACAACAATTCCAGCAATGACAACCGTAGCTTAAGCAAATGCTTGTCGGGTAAGTTGCAATACAATAAAACTTTTATTTTATTTCATGTTTGTTTTGTGAGCTTTAACGTATTTATACACGTAAAAACGTCCTTTAAAGCTTTTTGTGTGTCACATCGCAGACATACACCGGATTTTTGTTATTAATTTTAAAACCAAACACTAGAGTGCGCTTATCGTTTATTAGGGGTTGGATAAAATCTATTGCTCTAATACTTATGATTTATGAGTTTTTTTTTTAATTTTAAGGGATTAATCTATAATTAATGATTTGTGGAATGTATCCAGTAAATTTAATATTTGTTAGAAGTAAAAAAATACAAATACATATGCCAATGTTTTTTTTTATATAAAAAATATTGTTAAACATTTTTATGGTTAAGCAGTTTTAACGTTTTTATAAATAACAAGAAATACATAATGTACAGATGTCCTTGACTGGAAAAATATATTATTGAAAAAATCCATGGTGGTCGCTACCACAAAATGGCGTACAATAAATTTGTATATGGGTCACATCTAGTATTTAATGAAAATTTACGCAGTCAATAATGATATCAAATGAAAGAGATTGATCAGTAAAATACAGCAAACTATGAAAAAGTTAATATCCAAGATTTTTTTTATCAACACCATCAAACTGAATATCAAATGGGAAGAGCTTGACTACAGTTAACTACATTAAAATGAAAATCAAAGATGTCGTCGGAAATAATAAAGCAAAATAGCATGTAACATTAAATGTTAAACCTACACTATGCTGCGATTAGGTTATTAAAAATTTTTACTTGATAGTAAAGGATATTATCAGATTCGGCACGGCAGAATATAGCATTTTTACTTGTTATTATTCTCTAGTTGAAAAATTCCTAAAAATCCTATAAAAATTATTTAATGAGTATGATCAGGGTACATGAAACAAGGTGGCCTCAGTTAATAAGCAGATTATCTGTTGTTCGTTTCTTTGTGCAAAAACTTCTTACATTTTCTCTTTTCTCTCGTAATTTACAATTGACAGACTTCATATGAAAAAAATTTGTAAGACAGTCGTCTACGAATTACAATCACCTTTTATACGTAGTTTTAACAACCGTGTAATAAAAAATTTAAAAAAAGTTGTTATTTAAATAGTCTTTTACAATCCATCCAGTGATATGAACTATCATTGAATTTTTTTTCTTTTACTACAAATAAGTTACACGATTTGGGAAAAACTCAGGTTATTACAGCCGATTCTATTTTCTCTAAATACCTGTGTTAACTGCTTATGTCTGTTTCTATAGTTTAAAAAAAAATCACTTTCTTAATTGATTTTTATTAATTGATTCCCTTTGTAAAAGATTCTGAGCGCTGCAGAAATTAAAGAGCATGGTTTTCGTATATTTAGATATATTGTAAGTTGTTATTCCCTCAAAAATATAGACAAAAAGTATTTACACTGTCCAAAATTTTTGAAAATTTTTGAAAATTTTGTTTAAAATATGGGAGGGAAATGGCGTGATTATCTCAATTTTAGCTTATGTCGACTTAAGCAGTCATTGCATTCAGCCCCAGATATATGCATGGAAAGAGTAATTTTAGTGAACAAATCTTTCTTGACTAGAGATGACTAGAGAAGCATGAACAATCACAGCAAAATAAACAAGTAACAGTGCTATATTCGGCCGTGCCGAATCTTATATACCCTTCACAACGTGTAGTAGTCATGCAATAACAATTGTTTGTATCACCATTCATCTCATATAAAATACGTAAGGGGTGTCTCGAAATGCTTTTTTACATTTTAAAATGTCTCCCAAATCTAGTTTTTTTCAAACAAAAAATACATTTTATTGGCGTTATGGAGAAAAATTTCTAAACTTTATTATGTAAAAAACCAAAGTTTCAAATTTTATTTTCTTTTGCAAAATTTCGCACTTTTTTCTTAACACTTTTTATTAAACGTTGGACACACGTTTTACCGAAGTGTTTGATAGCTTTTTTTCCAAATAAATCCAAATTTTTTTACATTTGCAGAAGCCTTGCAGAAGCCAATAGCGTTCAATAGGCCTTAGCTCTGGACAATTAGGTGGATTCATGTTTTTCGGTACAAAATTTATTTTGTTGGCCTCATACCACTCAACAGCTTGCCAAGTCGGGCCAAAACAGTGGAGGTATATTGTGGCTTCTGTATAATTGCAATACAGCCTTTTTCAGGCACTCATTAATATAAAATTGGCTGTTCATTGTACGATTCACAATGATTGCCTTTGAAGTTTTCCCACATGTACATATTGCTTGCCATATCATATATTTTTTGGCGAATTTTGAAATCTTTTTATACTTAAATTTATCGGAAACATTAGCTCTTTTATTAGAAACATAAAAACCCTGACCAGGAAGCTCTGAATAGTCAGCATTACAATTGGTTTCATCGTCCATTAAAATACATCCATTAAAATTATTTAATTTGTGACGTAGCAACTGTTTTGCTCTTATTCTTGCCGTTTTTGTTCCTTTTTCGTTTCGGTTTGGAGCTTTCTTGACTTTGAATGTTCTTAAATTTTCTTTTTTCTTTATTCGTTCTACAAGCGACTTCGAAATATTTAGTTTTCGTGCGATATCGCGAATGGAAATGTTTGGATTTTGCTTCTAAAGTGCCTTCACCTTTTTTACGATTTAAGGATTCCTAAAACCACGAGGCCCTCCACCTTTCTTGTGCTTAATAGACAAGTCTTTTTTGAGTTTAAAAATAACGTTACGGGTAGTCTGTCTGGACACTTTTGCCCGTCGCGCAACTTCAGCGTAAGAAAGTTGTTTATTTTCATTATAAATATCCACAATATTTGTTCTCACTTTTTTTCTATTTGACGACATTTTAAATTCGGATTAAATAATTTGAATAAACTTAGTAACAAAGTATTGTTGACACTTATAACTATCACAGAGTGGAACAAAAAAATTAATTAAATAATAACTGTTTGCGTAGTGCCCTATAAAAAATTAAAAAAAGCATTTCGAGACACCCCTTGCATACATACATGTAAAAAACATACTAAAAAACAAAAAATATTTTATCAAAAATAAAAAAAAATAATAAAAAAAAAATAATAAAAAAAATTACAAAAAAAAATTGAAATAAAATTAAAAAAAAAACAATAAAAAATAATTTTTTTAAATTTTTTAAAAAATTTGTGGTTTTTTGCTCATATCTCAGAAAGTTATGGTGCGATTGTGCTGAATTTCAATAACGATTCATTCCTGGATATTTCCAAGAGATTGATACCATATAGAGATCAGCTGATTTCAACCAACACACGGACAGACGGACAGACGGACAGACGGACTCCTCTATTCATAAGCTTTCAGAAAATATGTACTTTATGGGGTCGAAAATGAAAATTGTAGAAAATACAAACGGAATGACAAAGCTATATATACGAAAACAGAATTTCCAAAAACAATTTTTATTTGACGGTATTACGGATTGATTTTAAATACTAACAAACTATTTCAAAAAATTGTTTAAATAATTTTTTTCGTGATTTAAATAACAATAACATCATAATTAATATGAATATCTATATTTTTAACTTTTCCCATAAACTTGGTAATTTTATAAATCTCGCTAAAATACTTAAGGAAAACTAATCGATTTTATTAAAAACTAAATAAATTTTTGCCCATAATTTCATATGCTTAATGACAAGAGTCAATGGCAGCTCTTGTACCAGCGGGATGTATGGGTGGGAAAGTTTGTAAACAAACGACAAGCTTAGAGCACACACTTAAGACAAAAATTAACTGACAATCAAAACAAATGAAATGAATAAACAGAAGATTTATAAATATGTACATACTTGTTTGAAAGAAATAGCGTTTGAAATAAATAGTTGCTACAATGAAACAACATTGGGATAATAATTTGACTCTTAAGTGCTCTTTAGCATTAATCCTATTAAAGCGTGTAGAATGTGACGGCCAAAAAAGCAACAATTCATGTAATAATAGAGACACACACACACCAAACCATCCCTCTCTTTTAATAAAAACTATCACAACAAACAATTTTAAATTTTTTTTCAGGCTATACTTGGTGCTTTTTACAAGTACTTTTTTATGTCTGAGAACAAGTTGAACAAGCTGTAATAGTCAGTCAGTCCATTAGTTGCGTGTAAGCACACAATGAAGCCAATCATCAGATCATAAAAAGATCAACTCAAGTGTGCGTGAGAATTTTTTGCCATCAAAATAAACATCGCAAAACAGCAAGCATGAGCAATAAATTTTCAATTGATTTATCTGCGAAGATAGAAAAGTTTGCAATGGGGTGGAAAACAAACGCACACGACGAAACATTAAAGTGATGTGGAAGGGTGTGTTAAATTTGTTTTTCAATTTAATCATTATGATTTGATTGTTATTTTAATTTTTAAGTATCTGCTGATATCATCTGATAAAAATGCATTCATACGTACATACTATTTATGTACATACGTAATTGTTGTCCAAAAAGGAAATAATTCTTTATATAAAACAATGCTGAAATAATAAATATGTAGATATTAGGAGATTAAAATGTAAATATTGTTGTAATACACATATGTATGTACATAGATATCTTGAACAAATCTGGTCTAATACATTTAAGCCAATATCCATGTAATAAAGTGTGCATAGTATTGTATATGAATTTTATCCACGTCATCATTATCGACCAAGCTCAGCATCATTGACAACAATGATTTATGATTGTATAAGTATGTCTATGTGAAAAATATCGAACCGTTAAACTTACACACCAGTCAGTCAGCCAGTTTCGAATCAACTATCCCAATGAATGAGCTAGAAGAATGAGAAACAATAACGATAATAATGAAATTTATTAATATTTTATTAGAAGGGATGATAATGACAACAAGAGAAATAATAACAAAATTACTTATGACGTTTGACTTATGTTGTTGTTGCCATTATGACTACTGCTTGTCATCATCATTATTATTATTGGAATATTATGAAGAAATATAAAAAGTTAAGTGAACTGCGAAAAGGGCCACGAATAAAAATATTTACACTAAAAATTTTCACATACATTAAATTTGTTAACATACACGCAAACTATCAAACATACATATGTACATAGATACATACATACACATGTATTTGTGTGGTGCATGGCAGTGTGTGCGACTACCCAGTCATTACATTAAAATAGTCATTCGGTCAGTCGGATTTAGTAGTATATATCCACACACATACGAGCTTATTTCGATTCACAATTTATATCGATAGTTAACGGATGGCCAACAAATAATGGACGAACTAAAAGTTATGAAAAATCGAAATTAGGAATTTTTATATTTTGATGCATCACTGTTTGATTAAAAGAAGATAAAACAAGTAAAGCGACTAATACACGGCATGTTTTTTTTACATCTGACTTGGTAAAATGGTATCCATATGTAATTGTGTATGTCTGTCAAAATTGTTGTTTAACACTTAACCGTGCCTGACTGCTTTCTCGCATCAGAGATTCTGCCAACAGCTGATGTCAGGTGGCTTGTGAGAACAAATAAGAGCACGGTCTAATTGAAATTTTGTCAGATGCACATGTGTTTTACAGAAGTAATGTTTTAATGCTAACACACGACATGCACGTCTGTAGCATTAGGGAATTTTACAAGACAGATGTAAAAAAACATACCGTGTGTTAGCTGCCTAAGAATGCTAATAATACCCTTCACCATCATGTAAATAGTTATAGTGGACACTGAAGCTTAGCCTAGATATCACATTTAATGTTATACACCATTTTGCTTTATTAATTCCGACGTCAACTTTATTTTTGAATTTTTACATAGTTATATATATGATACCCATATTGATGAGGTTGAAAACAGTATACAGTATTCTTCTAATCAAGCCTTTCCATTTGATACCAATATTGGGAAGTTAAAGGAAGGAAAAGCCATAATTACTATATTTGATCCTACTACTGGTCAAGCCCTTGAAGGTGTTAAAGTGTTTATATTTTAATTGCTATATTCGACTCATATATAATTTTATTGTTTCCTAAAATTTTATAATGGAGTGGCACCAACCATACGAAATCAAAGTTTTTTCCCTCGTACCCAGAGTACTGTAACACTTGAAAGAAAATACATTTAAAAGCATAGATGCAGAATTGTAATTGTTATTGTTATTATTCGGCGTCATTGGGTGTGACATCAGTTCAATTTTTCGAAATTATATTTTATATTGCGTGGTACCCCGCAAAAAAAGAATACATTGGAGTTCATTTCTAAAAAGTTGCAATCACTATTCGGGAAAAACTTAGTACTTGCTACTTTGATAAGAATTTTCTAATTAAAATAAAAAATGTCCGGAGCTATACCCCTTACAAATTAAATAAAAATTACAAGAAAAACGATAAAAAATTTTTTTTTTAAGTCAGAAAATAATTTAAGTAAAAGACAATTTTTTAATTTTGATAACTAAACGCATATTTTTACTTGTCCTATAATTTGTACTGAAAACAATATTAAATCCAGTCTTATAATAAACACAATACAAAATTATTGTAAGCGCCAGCAATGCAAACTGAGTTCAGCTAGTCTTAGTAATATAATAAACGTGAATGTTTGGATTTTTGTTGCTCTATTAAACAAACACGTCTGAAGGAAACTATATAAAATTTAGCAAACAGATAGACTAAAATCGGGTATATAGGCTACCTTTCATCCCGATTACTACGCAGACGAACTCTTAGCCACATGCTAGTCTTTAATAAATATTTTACATCAACATGAGGGTATTGTGTGAAAATAAATAGTCCGTAAAATGAAAAAAAAATATTTGTGTCACTAGAACAAAAAAAAAAGTTCTTTAAAAAATTTATGGTTCCAATCCTTATATATATTTATTACTAATGGGTTGCTAATGGACCAATCACGATTATTAGTTTAGTCTTGTTTCATAATCTTTAATAATTATAACGAAATTTTGAGACCATTCTTATAAAATCTAAATTGAGTTTGTCCACAATTTGTTGACCAGTTGACTTTATTATTGTCGCTTTTTACAAATATTAGCTTTAGTGTGAAGTGTAAGTGTTTAGCCTAGTCACCCTTGTAAACTTGTTTTAACTTTTTATGGCCAAATTGTGAGAAAATTTTATTTTCAAATTTACTTGTGTTTCTACGTACATATTATACATCTATACATCCAGATGCACGTAAAGGAAGAGGGGATGTGTGTGTGTGTGTTTGGGTGAGTTTAAAGTTTTCGACAATGTCATGGTTGTTGACGCAAAAGAATGTATTATTTGCTTGAGATTTAGGGATAACAATTACATACAAATAACTTATGTATTTATGCATAATCAATAAATTTTATTTAAGACTTTAAAAAACCTAAAAAAATAGAAAAGGAATTAAACAATGTTTTTAAAGGCAAATAGTCACGAAATAGTTACATTATAGAAACTGTATTCAACGGCAAAATACTGGCCCATTTTTAAATAAAATATAAAGAAGTTTCATGCTTAAACTTTAAAAATAATAAAATTCCGTTTCATACTCGTTTGTGCTTGAGGGCCAAAACGAAAAGCGTTAGTCCGCAAAATATGCCACTCATTGAATGCTTGCCAACAAAAAAACGAAGAAAAAAGAAATTCATAAATTTTTGTTTATTCATTTTATTTTGGGTTTATTCCTTCCATCTCTTATATTATCTTTGCCATCTTTTTCATCGTCTGGGTAAAAATTAACACTTGTGTTCATTTGTGTTGCTGTATTTGTTGTCTGAACAATGTAACCAGTGTGTATTTGAATGCTCATCTTCCAAACACCCGTTTGTAACAAATTTTTAATGTTTTTATTTTTTTTTCTTTTTTATTTTTTCAATAAACAAGAGACATTTCTGTAACAAAACTGATTTATAATGAAATTAAACTGATGAAACATACGGCACTAGGACTTTTAATCAAACGTTTATATGTTTGTAAGTATGTGCATATTTGCTCATGTAAATATAAATATATTTAACAAATGTAAGGATTTCCATTCAACGTCCCCACCCACTATAGCAGAAACTGTGAAAACCTGCTGTGTTGTAATTGTATAATATTTGTTCATGTTTTTAGTTTTTTGAGTTGGGGATTCAATTATGATAACAGATGACGGTGCTGATGTTGATAATAATGATGATGAGCTAAATGAATTTATTAAATTTTCATACTCTCATCGCATTCATATACAATATTATGTCAAATAATTTTTAACCAATTTATGATACGTGCGTATTTGCACACTTATTTTCACTTTGCAAATGTTTCTAATTTTAAATCTGTGTATTTTGATGAAACAGCTTAACTCAAGATTAATAAATTATTCAAGTTTCTATGTACTGGGTAGTTCAACCAAAATGCACGAAGTTAATTAGCAAAATATAGCAAAAAGCATTCAGAGAATTATTTGAATATTTTTTATTATGAAAAAAGGATCTAGGCCAAATATATGAAAAATATCGGTTTAATGCTCGCCACGGCTTCGGTGGCATACATATATCCGATGGTCCATATTTTCAATGACACTGACGTTAATGTGCTTAACGCTCAGCTATTGTTCTTGGCTTGTTAACGTACACTTTATCGTTTAAATATCTCCAAAGCAAAAAGTCAAATAGTGTCAAATGACTTGATAGTTGCGGCCAATTAACATCGCCACAACGTGAGATAGCACGGTCATTTACCTAAAAGACCCATTTTTTCGTTGGTTGTGTGGTAACATCGTGTTTGAAGCACATATCGTCCAAGTGAATATGCTCAATTTCTGGCTACAAAAAGTCCGTTACCATCTCGCGATAATAAATACCGTTCACGCTAACTGCTTGGCCGATATCATTTTCGAAGATGACGCCGTCATCCCATAAACAGCACCAAACATTCACTGTTTGTGAATGCATCGGTTTTTCAACAATCAATCTGTAGCCCCATTTACCAAAATTCGGCTTGTTTGTGTATTAACAAATCCACTGAGGTGAAAGTGTGCCCCTACGCTAAAGATGATTTTCTTTGAAAATTCACCATTCACTTTTTTTGTTGAACCAACCATTTGGCGTATTGACGATGCTTATAATAACCAGTAGGCTTCTGCTTATGAATCAATTCAACTTTGCAAGCGTGTAAATTCAAATCTTTATACAAAATTCGCAGTGATATTCGCGAACAACAGCAATGTTTTCCGCAGAGCGAACTGGTCAAGCATGCACAGGTGTTTTCACATTTCCTATAGACCAGGGGCCAAATTACGGCATTCGATCGCGATCGAAGTTTTACTAAAACGATCGAGTTCGCTGTGCTTTAGGTATGGAGATTTTCAAATTTCGATCACGTTCAAATGCTGTAATTGCCCCCTGGTGTGCTGAAATTTGCGCATAATTTTTCGTGTCGTATGGCAAAAGAAAATCACGAAGTGCATGGTATGCATTTTAATTTATTTGACAAAAAACTTGACATTAAGGCGTGACTCACAATTAATATCGTGTATTATGATTTGACCACCTTTTATTCAAAGGTTCAAATCCAAGATGGCGTTAAAAAAATTTTTGGAATTTTTTCTCAATATGGGTACCAAATAAAAGGTCTTGACTAGTAGAACACAGCTAACTATAACAAATTTTCATTATCAAAGATGGCGTCGTAAGTAATAGTGCAAAATTTTTTATAACATTAAATCTGAAATCTAGATTAAGTTACGATATGATCACTATACCTATGTACATGATGGTGAAGGGTATTATCAGATTCGTCGAGGCCGAATATAGCGTTGTTACTTGTTTTGTATTTCTTTCTTGTTATACCCTTCACACAGTGAAAAAGGGTATATATAGGTTTGTCATTCCGTGTGAAATTTCTACAATTTTCATTTCCGACCCCATAAAGTATATATTTTCTGAAAGCTTATGAATAGGGGAGTCGATTAAGCCCTGTCAGTCTGTCCGTCTGACCGTCTGTCCGTGTGTATGTTGAAATCAACTTTTTGAAGCCCCTCGACATAGGTTGGACCCGGGTAAGGTATTAAAATATCAGAAATATTCGGGAGTAGATCGCTATTTAAAACCAGAAACATCGGTACATAAACAACTGAGATATGAGCAAAAACCCACGACCACCTCGATTTTTTTTTCACAAAAACAACATTACAACAACAACATACATACATACAAACGTGTATACTGGTTAGAGAAAACGTGGCATCGAATCCCAACTGAGCCAAAAAAAAATTTTTTTTAATTTTTTTAAAAATTTTTTTTAAATTTTTTTTTTTATTTTTTTTTTATTTTTTATTTAATATATTATTTATGTTTTTATTATTATTTTTTTTTTAATTTTTTTTTTAATTTTTTTTTTATTTTTTTTTTTGTTTTATATATGTATATTATATATAAAATAATTTTTTTTTAATTTTTTTTTTTAATTTTTTTTTTAATTTTTTTTTAGATTTTTTTTTAATTTTTTTTTTCGTTTTTTTAACATACATACGTGTACGTATTTCATATGGGATGAATTGTGATACAAGCAACTGTTATTGCATGACTACACGTTGTGAAGGGTATATAAGATTCGGCATGGCCGAATATAGCCTCTTGAAAATTTTTAAAATTCCGAATAAGTTGTTTTGTCATAAATGCACAGATGTTAAATATAATTTAGGACTGAGCTTAATGAGTTTAATGGCTTCACTCGATCTCAAAAGTTGATTAATAAATTAGAAGGCTTTTGACATAACAATATAAGTTCTTAATTGTAAAATTTTGATCTTCAAGACACTCCGTTTGTACTGTTGGGCATTTTTCTATAGAAGATATTACGTATTAAAAAGAGTTATTTATCTATATTTATTAATATTTTGACTAAAAGTTTTTGTGCTTTCCTCAAAAGTTAATAAAGAGTCTTTTATCAAAAGTGAGACAGTGAACAGAATTATAAATATTCTTGTTACGAATTATAGCACAAGAGATATCTCATCAAAAAGAATTATCAGCAATTCAATAATTTTTTAAATCTTTTTTTGCCATATTAAATTATTAGACAATTTGAAATAAGTTTTTTTTCAAAATACCCATGATATATGGTACAACAATTTTAGGTGTACTATTTTTATTTTAATTTTACAAAAAAAATATGAAAATTCCAATTTAATCTCCGAAAAAAATAAAATATAATAGTGAGAGGACCTAGCCTATCAGACATATTTTTAATGGAAAGCAAGTGGTTACTAAAACCTTAGGACACTCCTAAATAATACCATAGAGGGAACTGTGATTGGAATTTAGTAGAATTTTCTTAATTGTACTTATGAATGAATTCCACGAACTTCCTTACCTCAGACCGAACAACAAGCCCAAAAGGGAATGGTTATGGAACAGGTATGGGCATGCATACATAATATTTCCCTTTTTTTTTAATTAAATTAAATTTTCGTTGTTCTTATTTAAAGAATTTATTTTATTTTCTTGCTTATTATGATTTATGTGCTAGTTGGATAGGAAAAATCCCAAAAAAAAGTAAAATATTAAAAAAATAAAATATTGAAAAGACTCAAAGGAAATACGAAATTAAGCTTTGTTTATTGATATAACGATTTCTGTCGAACTTTTTTTAAACCAAAAAAAAAGTGCTAAAGCACTTGAAAACATTAAAATACAAATATAGAGACATAAGGCAAATATATTTATGTGTATGCAAGTAACTTTTTAATGTAAAATATTACATAGAAAAAGTCATAAATAAGAACATTTTGGCACGCTGACCTTAAGCGGAAACGGAATTCAGCCGGAGGTAACAGTGTCGAATCGTCTCCGGCTGAGGAGCCGCAAATGTAAGTTTTCAAACATACTCACACATTTGCACACATATGTACTTGAATAAAACACACAACAAACTAAAATTATTACTAAATAAACTGTAAACTGGTTACTTCACTGTTTTAGAGCAAACTTTTTTCTGTTTATTTTGTTTTGCTGACCATTAGAAAAAGTTTTTTTTTTCTTGCACACACGAGCTAAAACATAAATGTTTGCTCCTGTTGTCGTTATACAATTAAGTTGTCAATAGAATTTATGTGTCTGCCAATAAGAGGAAAAATATTAATTGCTTTGACTTTTTGCAATATTTCAAATATCTAATGGATTCTTCTAAGTAAATGTGTGTGTTTGTGTAGATTTGCAAAAATCTCAAGAGTCATTTTAGTTACTTTCATATGAATTATTTATTATTGTTTTCGACATGCAACATATTGTGTCTGTCATGCAGTGATTTAAAAAAAGTCCATAAGAGTAATAAAGTCATAAACGTGAACTAAGAGTGTATCTCAAGGGATCATTGTGGGAGGATGTTGTTTTTTTTCCTAAATTCAAAGAGGGGTGGCTAATAAACGCATTGTCAGACAGATAGTTACAAATGTAACCACAGTTATTTATAGTTTTTGCATCAAGCACCAGAAAACCAAAAAACTTAAAATAAAGCAAAACAAAACACGTGAACACAACTCAACTGGTTGGTGTATTTTGGCATGGATGGATTGTAGCACGCGTTCCCATAATCTGAACTGCAGTAGCAATAGTAGCGTTAATTGTTTGTTTGTTTGTTGTCAGTGTCATTTAAGTGTTAGGGTGGGTTTGACTTTGAGGTCTCAACGCAAACAAACACACTTTATAATTATCGTAGTAGTTATCATAATTTTTAGTTGCATGAGAATTATCACTTTAACTTTTTAAAAAGAAAATTAAAAAAAATAAAAAATATGATGCAATTAAAAAATATCTGATAGAAAATGAAAGGTATAAATAAAAAAAAAATTTGATCTTTTATACTGTTGACATTATTCCCCTGATTGCTGTTAACCGCTGGTAATTGGAGAAGTCATGATTGTAACCCTGTATCAGTGGTTTTTTTTTTAAAGGTTGAGAGACACACGGTATACTTGTGCTTGCATGTATCAATTGCACAATTAAAAGTTGCATTGTTTGTTTTTTGTGTGTCCTTTTTATGCTTGATTGTTTTTTTTTATTTTCCAAATAGGCAAACTCAATATGTTAAATGTCCTTTAACATGTTAGTAATTTATTTAAGTGTTTAGTTTTGAGGGAGAATCAGAACTATTTAAGTAGAAATTAGTGGGAAAGTTTTAAAGTTGTTTAAAAAAATAATATTGTATGTTGCTTTCTATTGTCAAATAATTAATTATGAGCTTCACAAGCTATCGTCCAACAGTTGAATTTATTTAAAAATCAAAAAGTTATATTTGATAGCAAAACCGTAACGGTGAAAGTGAGTTTTATCTGAAATCAATAGAATCATTACAGGATATTAACATACCTGTGAATACAAAGTAGTTTGGAAAACATGATATAGAAACGGTGGAATAAAAAGAAAATATATTTAAGTTAATTTTGATTGAATTTAAAATAATATATTAGTTTTCATGGTGCCCTAAATAGGATTTGAGAAAAACGTTTTTAATAAAACTAAAAGCAATCAAACCCGCTGTTTGTTTCGAACCATCAAGCTACTCGTTCTTCAAATCAAAGTACTCGAAGTCTGATAATACTAACAGAAGATTATTAATTTTTAACTATTTATTTTTTGTTTAATTAATTTTTAAATTTTCACCTTAAGCAAGTTTGATTAACATAATCAAAGAACTTTTAAAATTTATGGATTCTTGCATAAATGTTTTATTATTTTATAAAAACGTTAAGTTGTGCAACTGAGATCAAGACATACTGGAGAAGAACACAGCTCGGCTTGCTAACATTACAGAAATATTAAATTTTTCCTTTTTAATTTTGAGGACAGCATAAAGATTCTTAACAATATGTTTTAGATTTAATATTGCATAGACTATTATAGACACATACACACACACACATTCATACATTCGAAGTCGTTAATATTTGAAATGTAATCAAACAGTGATTTGTTTTCATAAGGCACGACCAAAATAATAAAAAAAAAAACTGTAACAACAACAATAATGCCAAAAGGCTAATATCGTTGTTCATTTTTGTTGTTTTATTTACTGTTATTGTTGGTACATTATTTGTTCAAATACGCTTTTGTCGTGTTGAAAACGTAAAAAGCCAACAAAGTTAGCATGGGTCGGTCGTTATGATTTAATATTATTTCAAGAAGTTCGCCCTGATTTGACACCAACAATGTTGTTGGTATAAAACAACAACGTTATTGTTACAGTTTATATGTATAAATATAGACACATACACGTGTCCCTTAATGACATATGAATGACGTAACATGCGAATGCCACGTGTCGTTATAGTGTGTTATTTTGTTTTTCTTCCGTTTTCTTTTCTACACAAATTCGTAACATATAAGATCTCAGCTTAGATAGCAATCGAAGTTAATTTCGCTGATACTGTAACATTTCATAATGTCAAGAAATTTTACAAAAAAAAAAACACTTCTGATTAAGCTTTGAAACGTAAGAAGTTATAAAGTAGCGTTTGTCAAAAAAAAAGAAATTAACTTGCGAAAAATTATCTAGATTACCAAATTCTATGTAATAAAGAGCGATTTTTTAAATATAAGTCAAGCGTAAAAATTATTTGACGAAAACCATTTTTGACACAAACATTTCTTTGTTATATACCCAAATATTCAAAATACTAGCCACTGAAACCTATCGTATGATCCTCACAACCATATTTTGATTGAATAAATTCTTTACACTTGTGAATTGAAAAAAAAGATTAACCATTTAATTGTTTGCTGTAACTAAATACATTTTCCCATCGCTTATCCTAGATTCGCAAAAAACAACAACATAATTTATATGAACAATTACAATTACAAAAGGCTTGTTCAAGAATATGTTAACCAGCTCCATGATGTTTTTCTCTGATAATGAAAGTTGGTGGTGGATAATTTTCATAATATTCCTAATGTTTATCTGGCCCAAACAAATTTAGCTTAGTCTTGCAATACAAGTGCTGTTTGAAAATTTTTGTCGCAAGAAATTTTCGAGTCAGTGCTCGGTTCGCTTCTTTTTTTTAATTTTTTAGTGCTTTTCTTTTAGGGTTATTTCGGTGCGCCAAATCTAAATTTCAAATCTTTTTGTTTAAAAGCAATTTTCGGAAGGGTAAATTTAAATCAGGGAGATAAATTGTTTGCCTTTAAAAAACCGGTTTTCGGATATATCGAATAATTCCTATTAAAAAAGCCGGATTACGGTTAATTATTTAGAAAATAACAGGTAAACCGGTTTTATTCGAATAAACAATAGCACAAAAATTAAATTATTTATTGAAATAAAAAGTTTATTAAAATAAACTTGAAGTGAGATATTAAGGTAAAGAACGATCAAAATATACTGCAGTTAATGACAGAAATTTTTAAAGAATTTTTGCTTTAAAATATTATAGGAACATATATATACATTTATACATAGATATGCATAAAAAACATATGCACTTTCATTAATAAAATAATATATGCAGTTAACAACTTGACACATGTGAGGCACCATTATTCAATTAAAATAATAATAATAAAAAATTGTGTCTTCTAAGTTGCTTCTTTTAAAATAATCCCTTAGAAATAAAATGCAGTTTAAATGTTTAGAGTTATGCTTATCTATTTTTTTTTTCTTTTGTTTTTTTGAAACTGGACATTGAAAATAACCTTTCACTTAGCCTAGATGTTGGACTTATCTATATATAAAAGAGTAACGTGACTGATTCATCATCGCACAGCCCAAACGCAAAGAGCTAGAGGCATGAAATTTGGACAATCGGTTCCTCTTTCGGTGTATAGCTCCACTAAGAAGGGATTTTTGGAAATTCGTACTTTAAGGGGGTAAAAAAGGGTAAAAACGGGTAAAATCGGTAATCTTATATCTGCTAAACTAAAACCGATACAAATAAAATTGAAAAAGAATTGTAATTTGCACAAAAAATAAGCTGACAGGTGTCTGGCCTTTTTTTGAATTTTTTTTTGGTCGACCAAAATGGTACTTTTTTGAATTTTTGTGGTACTTTTGTTATTTTCTACGTTTATGAAGGTAGGATTGTACAATCAGGGACTTTTGTTTCCAGGTGTGACTAAAAATGTTATGGGCGACGAAAAAGGTACTTTTTTTAATTTTTATGGTACTTTTTGTATTTTCAACGTTTGCGAAGCTAGAATTTTTAAATTAGTGACTATTGATACAGGGTGAGACTGAAAATGTCATAGGCGACCAAAAAAGTACTTTTTTGATTTTTATGATACTTTTGGTATTTTCTACGTTTATAAAGGTGGGATTGTACAATCGAGGACTTATGATTCCAGGTGAAACTGAAAATGTTATGGGCGACCAAGATGGTAATTTTTTGATTTTTTATGGTACTTTTTGTATTTTTAACGTTTGCGAAGCAAGAATTTCGAAATTAATGACTATTGATACAAGATAAGACTAAATATGTTATGGGCGACTAAGAAGGTACTTTTCTGAATTTTAATGGGACTTTTAGTATTTTCTACGTTTATAAAGCTAAAATAGTTAAATAAAGGATTGATGATTCAATTTGAAAATTAAAATGATATTGGAGACACAAAAAAGCCTTTTCGCATTTTTATTGTACTCTTTGATTTTTTACGTTTGTAAACATAGATTCTTCAAATTAGTGTTTTTTGATCCGAGATCTTACTCCTAATATTACGGACGACCAAAATTACTTTTTCTCATTTTTTATATTTTGTATACATAGAATTCTGAATGTAGGTAATAGTAAACCATGTGGTAGTTTTAGTGAAGGAAAAAATGGTACCTTTATTATTATTAGGGTTATTTTTGCAAATTATGAATCTTAATATAAACAGTTATTTTTTCTATTGAGCTTGAGATCACTTTTTTTAATAAAAAAAAGTTTAAATTTTATTTTCCGATATTTCGCTACCGCATTGTGTAAAAATGTTTAAATGCAAACAAACAAATTTGTTTTTTGAACAATAATATTTTAATTGTTAATTGTTGAAAATTGTAAAAACTTTCCCTGAAGAAGCTACCCAATATGGTAGCAAAATATCGAAAAATATATGCCCAATATATCTTTACTTTTTATTTTCCTAAGTAAATTGAATCAGAGATACAAATTTTCAGAAATTGAACCAAAAATATTTAATAATTATAAATAGAACTTGAGTATTGAAATATTGAAGTAATATAATATAAAGCTCCAAGTAATCTTGTTAGCCTTTTAGATCACTTATGACACTTATCTAAATAAAACAAATCCTCCAAAATGTGTTCTTTATGATGGAATTTTGTAGGGCATTTTTGTGTGTGAATATATTTAATAGCACTGTTCAGCTCATAACAATAACCGGTTTGTTTGTACCAAAATAACAAGTTTATGCGATATTCGAAAAATGGGTATTTTAAAATATACGCCTTCGACAAAATTTAAAAAAAAACCGGTTAAAACTGATCAAATAATAACCGTTAGATCATATTTATAAAACTAAAAAAATGTACTTGTAAAATGATATGAAATTGAAAGTATGGAAAAAATAAAAATTATTTACAGGAAAACAATAAGGATTGATATTTTTTGTTATGAAAAGCCCACCGGCATATTGTTGTTTTGAACTAGCAACCATTTAAAAAAATAGTTATTAGTGGATTATTTATTTTAAATTATTTTGTATTCCAATTTAAGTACACACTTTCAGATTACTCTGCTATTTTTTTAATATATGTTTTGGTTTATGAGATATAAACCACCTACTTTTATAAAATTATATTGTCACGAGAACTAAATATGTAGCAAGGCTTCAAATTGATTTGAAATTTTGTGAAAGTGACAGAGTAAAAACTGACACCCTGATAAGCAAATATGTACAAAATTCATACATTTTGTCAATGTTCATATTAATAGCAACATATTTATAGTTCACAGTACGTAAGAGCCGTGAATTTTTATAAAATTATAAGGTAATTTACTTTAGGTCTTAAGCTCCCAATAGGATCGAGGAGAACACATTATATTTTTATATGAAAATTTATATTTTTATGAAATAAATAAAACTAAAAGTTGCACATTTTAAACTTAACGGCTTTTCATTTGATTATGCCCATTTTCTCGGTTAAAGTGCTATTTGATATTCTTAAGTTGACAACACTGATGACTACGGAAAAAGTTGCCATAACACAGAGGAAGATAAGATTTAATTTATTCTGACAGTGCCCAATTAATATTACGCAGCAGAGCTAAGAAATATGTCATTTTGTCCTGCTCAGCTATCAAGGATGGATATGAAGTTTATCCTTTTTTAATTAGAGTATCTGGTTTTACTCATTAACTAACAGTAAAGATGTCAATAAACCTAAGTTAGATGCCTAAAAAGCTGTTGCCCAAGAGAAATCCTTGATGGAATGTCAAGAGGCCTCTTAGCAATAAAATAAAGTTAGAACTTTGCTTCGCAATGGTTTTATTTTCAAAAAAGAAGCCAAAAATAACTACAAAAGAATAAACGATAACACTTTGATAATTATTTTTGATTTTACTGCCAACATAAATTCAATTTAGCTCTATATAAATATATAACACAAAAATTTTTTTTAATGCCATTAAAAATAAATAAATGAACTTTTAAAAGTTCCACTTAAATAACACTAAGTCATACAAAACAAATACAAGCAATTCAAATGGCAGAGAAATAAACTTACAAGACCCTCTCAACTCCCTCTTTTTATAGATTTACACACACCCTGCCACACAATAAAAAGCAAGAACTCAACAACATTTAAAGCAAAATTAAGTTAAGAGTTAAATAACTAAAGTTAAATAACTAAAACAAATTGTACTCTAATAAGAAATTGACATTAAACTTTTGTTAAAGTTTTTTTTAAGAAAATTATTTCATATGTTTGTAAGTAAGAGAGTACTTTTTTTTGGTGCATGCAAAAAAAATTCGTATGATAAGTCTGTAAAAAAAAATAGATTTTCAATATGAGATTTTTCAATTTTATTTGTTTGTCGAAAATGACTTGTATATAATATGCTTTTCAACGCCTGTGGCTTAAAGAAGTGTCAAGGAAAATACACACTCACATTCCATTGTTTGACAACTTGAAATGTATTTATACAACAACAAAGTAAAGTTAAACTACAGCAACGTAAAATGTATTTCACTGATCTCAAAAACTAATTAAGCTCCCTCGAAACCAAGCAACAACATTGATAAATAGAATCTCCACTACATTGGCACATACATACATACATAAATAATTGTAGTAGGAGTCCTCAAATCTACAACACACACACTCTATAAACAACATACTTACATTAAATAAAACATGTACCAACATACAATGGATGGTTGTGGTGTGAGGAAAATGTCTCATAATTTCCAGGCGTTACTAACGTTTGACTCATACAATCAAAAATACAATCGGCAGGAATTGGTGGCAAGAGTGTTCAACACTTAAGCGTTCCTTCCTCTATCATCAGCCATTAACTAGGCAAGTACGAGCACTTGTGAATTGTTTCTCTGCCACCGCCATCACACCGCATCGCACTAAGTACAATCACTGACTTTATGGGTACAAGTCATTTCTGCGCCGCTACTTGTATTAAACAATTTTCTATTCCCTTCTCCTCGCCCTCTTTTCTATCTTTGCATATATTTACGATAACTAGTATCAGTTGGTTAGTTGTAAAGACTTTCGTTTAGTTAAAAACCCAAACACACCAACAACATAGTACTACAGCTGGCTGTCATTTAATATAACCTGCAGTCGCTTTATGAAATTGTTTGCCTACTTTTGAATACCACATGCCCGATTATAACTATTGTATGCTTTCTGAGTACACACAGCCAAACATAGTTAGTGGTGCTCGTTTTTAGGTGGTCTAGTCATGGAGTGGTTAATGCTCCTACTCTCGTAAATAGTAGCTGCTGCTCTGCTGCTGCATGCTGTATAAAATGACGAAACGGTAATATCCTTGTGTTTGGTGGAAGGAAAAAGGAAGTGGATAATACATCCGTCCTTGTTGCTTCGTGCCACCCACTAAAAAGTCTTTCAGAGCAAACGATACGCGTGAATTTCATGCTATTCCATGTTTAGTTGCAAAATTTATTTCTACACATTCATTTATAAATGCATGTGCTGCATACGTGTGTGTGTGTGTGAGTGAGTAAAATAACACTCATTTATTGTCTCACCCAGTTTTCGTTTATATTGTCTAACTCAAGTGAAAACTGTTACATCCTCCATGTTTGGTTTGAAAACAAAAGAAAAAGCTTTTTTTTAAATCGTGCACAAAAGAGAAAACTGCACAAATGCTAGACAGAGTGGGGTGTATAAGTATTGTTAGTAAGAAAAAGCTTTTTGGTCCTTGTTGGAAAATTTTTGTTTTTAAAGAATGCTTTCTAACTGAAATTTCTGTAGAACTTTTTTCTATAGAAATTTTCACAATAAAACTTATTCACTATTGGCCCAAAAAAAAAAGAAAATATGAAATAAGAAAATTGACAACACAATATGCCATTTAAGCAAAGTTTACACTTCAATGTTATATTATAGCAGCGATTGAAAATTCATTTCATTTATCACATTTAAAAAAATCTTTGCAAAAATAAGAATCTTAAAGCCTGAATAATCATGATTTAAAAATTCAGTTCTTTTGCACGTTTAAAGATAATGTTTAAAATTTAGTCAAAATTTTATGACTTGTATTATAGTGTAAAATTAACTGTAGAGTCATTCCTGTCTAACTTCTTTCGTCTCTGCTCTAACAAATTCAGTTATGTGTTTTCTACTAAGTTTTCGGGAGATATTCTACAAATAATTTTATTTTCTAACTTTATAATGTTACACTTACACACATATACTATTGTCCTTAAACGGTTTGGTGTATATGTAGATGTATGACGACTAAAGGTTCAAAATGGAGCAATAAGCAAAAATTTCAAAAATTGTCCCATAACCGATCATATGTCGAAGCAGCAAGGATTGGTAGTCAATCGGCATCTTAAAGTATAAGCAAGCTTTCAAAAGTCAAAAAACATCGTCACAATCACTGGCGTAACTAGACAATTCAGGGTGGAGGCTGATTGCTTTTCAGTAGAATTAAAAAAAAATTAACTATTTATGTTCAAAATCCCCATTAGCCGAAAGTCATAAAGAGGTAACAAGCAAATATTAGTGGCAAACTCCATAAGGATCTGTGTTTATGGGAGTCTGATTTGATCAGTATACAGTCAGTCACAGTACTGATTAGACATTGATTTTTTTCGATTTTTTTGCGTTTGATCTCAGTGGAAAGTTTTTTAGGATTAAGAAAAACTTAAACTAAAGAGGGTCGTCTAGTTAGGCAATTAATTGACAGCAGGAGAAATGATAACATATTTTTCTAAATAACTTGTGTAAGGAGGAATTATGTCCCTCATACTGGTTTTATATGGTTTTTCTACACACAATGACAAACACACAATAATTTGACCACGAATTGTAACCTTCAACAATTTCCACTAACATCATAATGATAAATAATTTTAGTTTTTATTTTGCATGAAATACCTCTTCCTACGAGGTAGTAATTTGACAAAAGTATCCGTTAGTTTTCATTTTACTTTCCTTGTTTTTACACACATACACTCATGCATTCAACATTGATATAGAAAATATCTTCAAATAAATAAAAGAATTAAACAAAAAGAATTGTTCAATTTCTTTTTTTAATTTATTGAAGCATTAACTCAACAACCATTTGTCTTTATGTATAAATATGTACATAGTATTCATACATACCATAGAAGAGCTTTTAATTATACAATATTTGTGTACGTGTGTAAGCTCTGGTGCTTTAATATGAGTAAGCCACACCTTGTCTTGGCTACGATTGGTGTTTAAGCGGAAAACGGGTGTTGGTTATGGATTAAACGTAAGTATTGTCGATTGATGTAGCGGCGTAAGCAGCACTGAACTGACTTTGCTCTCATACATACACACACACACACTTAGGAACTCACCCCAAAATTGTGGCAAACAATATTGGCCACCCACTCAACACCCAACCATCATCAGCCAAACTTATTCAACCCTAAGCTAAACAACAACACAAAAGTGATTATATTGTACGTAAACACAATGATGCAACATTTAAATCACCCCCACAGTTCGTACACCAAGTTCAGATAGTCCACAATTCATACACTAACACACAAACTAATACAACACACGCTTGCAAACACACTGAAAAGGGGGTTGCAAATATGAAATCACTACAACGCGCCGGTAGCTGGCAGGATATGTGCGATTTGACGACGGAATGAAATCAATTGTTACGTTACCGTGCCACAGATCAGTCGCAATCCGGTATCAGTCACCAGCAACCACAAAAACCAAAGCAAAAAAGTGTTTAACGTAATTTATCATTTAAATTATTACTTAAAGACAAAATCAAAAAACAATATACTACAGATATACCTAAACAAAAAGAAGCAAACGATAACCAAGCAATATTTGGACTTAACTTTTATTATTACGACTATCGTCTTCATTATCATCTTGCTGTGCGAATCCCTATGTTCATAAGAAGCAAACCAACAAACTAGTTAAAAACAAACCAACTACAGTGAAATAGAGAAAAACAAAATAATAAAACAAAAATAACAACAATACAAACGATTACCTTTTGCGTGCATTTTGTATAAATTCGCCTAGATTCGCGCCACGAAACTAGAAAAGTTTTCCGGAAGTTGAGGTGTCCGGTAACGGTAACCGGTTCCGATCGTTACTTTTCCCGTTCCTTTTCCTGTTCCGCTTGCGACACAGAGTTTAAAAAGCAATACACACAGACTCAAACAAACAAGCAAACATATTTAGCAAAAAACGCACACATTGAACGTTTAATTGAGAAAAAAAAAATAAAATAAAATCAAATAAAAAATACAAATTTTAATATTTTTTTTGTCGAAATAAAAAAACTTCTGCCCACAGTGTGTGGTGAATCGAAACTATTTTGAAGTTACAATTGCATTATAATTTAGTTTACAACAACTACTTTATAATAGTTTTGTCGTTTCTGTTGTGACAATTTTGTTTTCAAATATTTTGTTGAAATTTTTAAGTAATTTTGAAATAAACAAACAAACAGAAATTGCAAATAAAATTAAAGTGTTAAAAGACTTTTACATTCATTTTATTGACATCCGGCGGCTCCTGTCGAAAGCTGCCAAGGGCAGAGATTAATTTTTGCTCGACTGTGCCATGATGCTTGATATTAAACCGTCTTCAGATTATTTGTCACGTTCAACGGGAGGTTTTAGCAACTTTTCAATGTTGTTTGCAGGTAAGAATGAAATTTAAGCAGAATCAAAATATTCCAAATAATTTTTGGAATTTTTGTTAATTTCTTACGTTTTTATATAAAATGTCCATAGAATTTATTTATAACGATAATAATTTTGTTACTTAATTCGATACAAATAAAATAAGAAACCTATACTAATCATTCCAACATTTCCTCCTTAATAAAGGGTGTCTCAATAAGAATGCACTTTTTAATTTTATAATAAAAACACATATTTTTTGGGAAAGTTGCGATTTTTTATTGGATTATGCAGAATATATGTTTCGATTAAGTATAAAAAAAAAACCCTTCAAAGGACCATCACGTGTCTGATGACAAGCCATTTTTCTTTTCTTAAAACTTTTCATGACTTTTTCACAGATATGCAGCTATATCTCACCGACGAATCATTGGATCTCGGATTTGAGCTCATGAATTGTTTTTGGCTTACTTGCCTGAAATTCAGTTGACATCAGAATTTCTGGATATAAATTGATTTGGAAAACGTTGCTACCAGAAATGAATTTTTCATACGCGGATTCTTGTTGAATATAAATGTCGTCTAAATCCATGTCATCCAGTTAAAGTCATAAGAGCTCCAGTATAATTTTGCTTTAACGTATGCCGTTCACAGTCTCTGCAATTCCGACCTCATATTGAAGAAATTAAGGTGCAATCACGCCGTCTGAATAAAATGTGCACCAGAGACTTGATCGTTTTTTCTTACAGATTGCACGAAAATTTTTTCAGCGCCATATATGACAATTTTTTGTTTTCATTATGGCACTTTGATGAAACTGCGCTTTCTCAGAGAAGATGACTTTCTTCGAAAAATTGGTATTGACTTCACTTTGCTCTATTACCCATTGAGTGAATCGCGGGCATTTTCGATTGTCTGCTGGTTTTAGCTCCAGAGTAAGCTGAATTTTGTATGAATGAAGGTGGAGGTCTTCTGTCGAAATTCGCTGCGTAGGGCTACGTGAAATTTGAAGTAAATTAAAACGATGCGACACCCTGGGATGTCTTCTTCTACTTTGCCTTTGCATTTCAGTTTTGGTTATCACCTTCTGCGTGAATTGTCACCGGGTTAGTATACAAATAGTTTTTTATTGGGACCACCTTTATCCAGTTTTTAACATGACCTATTCAAGTCGTTGCATGTCTAAATACTTTGAAGCTTATAGAATTCGTGGTTTTTTACAATACCAATATTTTCCGTTAACGTAAACTACTCCCTTGATTTTTCATTTGAACAGTACTGCCTCATCTACCTTTGCAAGTACCCATGCTTTTAAACCATATAACAACGTGGGTAGTATCAGTGTCTTAAAGAAAGTGGTTTTCGTCTTCCGAGAGGTGGTATTAATTTTAAATTGCTCACATAGTCTAAAGTATCGAATACCGAGGTAGATAAAATAATTAACTTTCCTTTAACTGTAGTTTTATACTTTCAATGTCTGTCCGAGTCCTTTACGTTGATACCATCAACTTGGTTTGTCTCCGTTCACTGCCTTCCTTCTATCGCAAATTCTTTTTCGGCTTTTTGAAAAAAAGCACGATTTAAAATGTTTAAACCGTCGTCATAAGCGACTAGGATGTTTTGTTTGGTAAAGAGTATGTTAGTTATATTTACACCTCCGATTCGTATGACTCTTTCCAGTAGCATAAGGATAAGAGTTGAATCAATTGCTATCTTTAGTTAATTTTTTCCGCAAACTACAATCTAATTTTAATAAGGTTCGTGAAAAAACAAACTATGTTGTTGGCAGAAGTGAACTAAAGTAACGAGTCGTGCGCAAGTCTAAGTAGGATGTTTAAAAGGTCGCATGATAAACTATCTCCTTGTATGAAACTTCGTTTGGTGCATGGAATGGCTTGGAACACTTTTTAACACATGAATGTTTTGAAAGCGGACTTGCAATCGATAAATTGTTGGTAGGTGCGGTTTTTTTTTCTTCAGCCTTTTCCGTGGTTTGTGAGAAATGTGAACATATCGCCGATAATATATTAACGATACGCTATACCATGAACCTATTAAGGTGCGATTGAACCCCACGTCATGTAACAGTACCCCAAGATTATGCAATTTGTCACAGTGGATTATTTGTTGTGGGGATACTTGAAATTTATCGTGTACAAAGACAATCACAATTCTAGCCCGGAAAGATCACATTACAGCTAACGTTAGTGAGATACTGGTCGAAATACTGAAACGAAAATTGGAGTTTACGGATGAACCCCGGGCAACACAGACGAAATATTCTTTATATACTAAATCGCAGTCACTCATTTATCACCCCAAAATAATATTTCTTTCGTTTTTGAAATTTTTCTTGACTTCTAAATTATCATTCATTTCTGGTTTATCAGTATAGACAAAGGATTTGACGTAACTCTACCAAAAGTAGTCAAAAGGTTTCAATTCACACAAACGAGATGCCGAATTTACAAGTACATTCCATAAGAAAATCGATTGCCAAACGTTTGGCGTAACAAAGTAATGGTTTTATGAGATCTATGGCTGTCTTGGTGGAACCACTTCTCCTCCAAATGATATGCAATGACATGAGGAAAAAAATCACATGACCGAGTTATCACACTCGCGTCTACATCGGCGATGGCTTCTTCCACGCTCATGGTAATGCTTAGATTTTAATAAAAATTATTAAAGAAAAATAAATGTGGTCATGAATCGATCCATAGTTTGCGTACTATCTGATCAGATGTAGGATTATAAGCACCTTAAACTTGACGAAGTGCTTTATAAGTTCGGCGAACAGAGCGCGAATTTTGAAAAACAGTTTTCAAGATTTGCAAACGTTGTTCTGTTGTAAGTATTTGCATGGTGATTTGCCAATATTATTGTTATTATGAGAGCTGGTTTTTAAGATATCTTTATAGGTCTAAATAAACACTCTATAGAACTACGTTTTTTGGATAAAAAATTGTAAAACTTGTAACATCTACATTACCATGCTCTTATTAGTATTACAGCCTTAAAGTTATCTGATTTGGCAGTAGTTCCCAGTAAGTTTACAGACACTTCAGCACTTTTGAACAGAGTTTTTCTGTTTTAGAAATAAACATAAACTTAATCTCCGCTTAAAAAATAATTTAAGATTAAATTTCTGTTTAACAGAATTGTTTCTTTAAATGATTAGTACTTGAGGTTATTTTTCAAGCGATTTTTCTAATGAAAATGATATTGAGTTCAAGAATTCTAAATGACTTTGAATTTTATTTTAAATACATTTGTGAATACCAAAAACTTATTGATATGAAAATTATTTTGTAAAAATTAAATATAAAAACTTAAATAGGTATTTAATAAAAATATACAAAAATATGCCAAATAAAAAAAAGAGGCACTTGGCTGCAAACCCTTTGGTGTCAAATCTGTAAACTACATTGCAATTGAAAAACTAATTTTTATATTTTATTTCCTTACAGACTCATCATACAAATCCTCTTGGGGATCCCACAGTTCAGCACAATCTCAAGGTAAGTTCATAGTTGATATTTTTCAAACTAAAACATAACTTAAAAAAAATACTTCTAAAACTTTATAATAGTTTTTCTTTAAAAAGTCGAAAAAGTTAAAAAAACGAGAAAAAGCATTTTTAATATTCATCTACACGCAAAGAAAAACCATGGTGACGACATAATCACGGTGATCATATTACATTCTCTGAAATAATATTTGGTTGAAGAAAACAAGTAGTAATTGTTGTTGTTTTGTTTTATCATATTTTTCGCACGATAATCTATAGCTTGTTTGATTTTTTTATTAAATGCTTACTTTTCATTAAAACTTTAACATGGTTGTCCTTTTAAAATGCCAAAAATAATATGAAGCAAAAATTAAATTCTATTAAAAGCACAAATTACCATTAAAAGTTTTTTACAAGGCAAACAGGCCATGTTTTTATATTAATTTGTTTTCAACTTCTTTTCTTCTTCTTGTTAAATAAATTAAAGTTCTTATTTAATGTTTAATTATTTAATAAAAAAAATTATACCACAATTTTCGAAAGTAAAAAAACTACCCACCAAGAACTAAATATGTAATGACTTGCTCTTACTTAACAACATACTTTTTAATGACTAAGAAGTGTTTATTTTTTAGACATTTGCTTAGATACACATACAATATAATTTCTTATTGCGAAATTTGTTAGAAGCCATTAAAATACATAACCTTTTATAATTCTCATTTAGTTTAACACACTTAGAGCATAAGTAAAAATGTTTTTGATAATAATTTAAATGGCGTCAAATCACGTTCTGATGTTTCGATAATGGTTGGAGGATATCATCGCTCTAAATGCGTCAATTCAGTTCATTGATTTAGTTATTTAATCAAAGGTGCACTTTTTCAGAATAAAGCTGAAAGTTCATATCAATCGTTCTACGCATTTTATACCTTAAGCTATAAACACAATCAAAGGCTACCGACCATCGACTACCGACTACAAAAGTAGCTGGCTACAAAAATAGCCAAGTCGCCAGCTACTTAATTCTTTTAACGACTACCGACCACTAACTACAAAAAATAAACATCTGTTTTGACATATCGTCGTTCATAAGTTATTGTGTTCAATATGTATAGGTTTTATGCGTCACATAGAACACAATAATTTACGAACGACGATATGTATTAAACTTAACCAAAACAAACTTAATTAATGGTGCCACTATAATAGTTTTTCGCGTTTTTAATAGCGATATTTAATGTATTGCGTTTTTAAAACCACCATTTCATTCATTTATTGTATTGGTAGCACTAATCTGTTTTTTGTAGCCAAGAAAAATAGAAATTAGCCTAAGTTGGCTACAGGCTACAAAAGTAGCCGTGTAGTCGTGTAGCGGCTAAAAGAATTATTCTCATAAGCACGCATGTATTCTATTTTTGACATCTTGTAGTCGATGGTCGGTGAACTTGATTGTGTTTATAGCATTATACGCTTTCTGCATTTCACATTACATGCCATGCTTTTTATGCATTAAATAACACAACTTAAGAGATGGCCACTCATTATCTAAATGTCATCAATAAGAAAATGCGAATTTTTTTGGTGAAAAAACTGTTTAAACAATTCGATTTTATTTTTGACAATTACGAAAGCATTTCTTTCTTTTTTAAACGTTTGTTTTATAAAAATACTAGCCTATATAGTCTATAGCTAACACACACACACACACACACACAGAGTTTCACTTTTATATATATAGATAGATAAGAGAATACATGCTACGCTTTTTTGCGCATTGAATAAAACAAGTTAAGAGATGAAAATTTATGTAAATTTCATCGATAATCAAAATGCAATTTTTGTTAACAAACAAATTCTTTAATTAATTAAACTTTATTCTTGCCAATCATTTTAAACCTTTTTTATAACCTTTTTTCTATAAAATTGTAAGAAATTAAATAAAGTAAAAATAAAATATAATTCAAAATCAGTTGAGTTGTTTTCTCGCCACTCATGATGCTTAACAAAGTAGAAAATAAACCCTCTTTTTGCGTTTGTGCATCAAAGCTACATTTAACTACATTGATTAAATTTTTCTGAGAGCGGCGTACGACGCGAAAAAGCGTAGAATGCGTGGTGTGGACTTTTCAGCTGAGGTTATGGGACCATAGCTGCCAGATAAAATAGGGGCAAAATCGTCTAATTTGGGGAAAAAAATCGTCAAAATCGTCAAATAGTTTACACAAATCGTCATAAAAACGTCAAAATAAAAAAACGCATTTTTTAGGACAAAACATATTTTATTTAATGCATAACATAACAAACTTTTTAAATCCAGAGAGATCAATGGTTTTATTAGACCCTTTTAAGTTAAGAACATGGCAATAAATATAATACAATTTAGAATTAATTTCGAAAAATAAATATTAATATGTATACAAATACAAAAAATAATAAATAATGAATTGGCTGCATCTAATTCAGACTAATTGACAAATAATTATAATCATTTCTTTCTAAAGTTTTTACCGATTAAGGTAGCTTTAGGCAAGCGTAAGACGAGCACAACGCCAAAATAAACTACATCGTTTCGCTTTTTAGCCCATAAACTTATTTCTGAATCTGCAAACCAGTCTTCCTTAATTTTCCTCTTCTAGTTCGTTACCTGTGAAAAACACCTTTAAAATTTGATTTCAGCTACTACAAAGTTTTGTATAAAAAATGGATGAAATTTCTACTTACAGAGGAAGAGCTGCTAGAATTTTCATCATCTTGGTTTTTTATTGAAAATATAATGTTTGATTTTTAAGGTTTTAATGTATAATTAAAAGAACTTACCATTTTTTTTAAGTATTTAAGCATATTAATTTGTCACTTAAATAATTTAAATATATTTACTTAAAAAACTAAAATTGTTTTAAACGCATTTCCAAATTTATATTTGTTCATGTTGTAGGTATCAGTTGATAATATGTGGCATATATTATGTTAAAAATGTACAAAGTGGAAAAATTACCCACACAAACACATTAAATAATGATCGATGTATCTCTTTCACTCTGTTCTATTATTAATAACATAAAAAACCGTTAAGCTTGGTTTTCACTATGTCATTTTTGTTGTCAAATTGCCCAAATTGTTGGCAATTGTATGAAAACGGGTTGTCATATGGCGTCATCTATGTTTGCAATCAGTTATGCACACAAACTGCCATCTAAACTGACAAATAAGTGAAAACGCCAAATTTCAGTTTGTCAGCAGATATGGCAGCATTTTTTTCAAAGTAAATTTGACAACAAGTTGTCAATTATTTTTGTTTGTCGTTCGTTAGTTTTTTTGTCAGTTTTTAAAATGCAGTGAAAACGCATTTGACGCTAACTGACGAGAATTCATTTGAGGCAGTTTTTGTTGTCATTTCATATGACATAGTGAAAACCAAGCTTTACAAATTATTTTTATTTAGTTTAAGGTTGGTATAAAAGTAATGAAAAATGTTGCAAACTTGAATTCTTGAAAATCGTCAAAAACATAGCATAAATCGTCAAATCGTCAACACTTAATTTTAGCAAGTAAAATCGTCAAAATGACGATAAATCGTCAAATCTGGCAGCTATGTATGGGACTACAGCGATGTTTCCTTCGGCCCTTGCAGTGCGAACGATGTGCGCGAGTATATTCCTGATAAATTGTCAAACTACATTGACCTCAAAACAACCGAGAGCTGTGAAATCAGCTGACACAGAAAAAACAGTGCTGCCAATTCAAAGTTTTCAATTGCTATAAAAAAAACACGCTTTACTACGCAGCTGGAAATTGTAATATGCTGCCAAAAGAAATGTTACTGATTGTATGTATTTCATGCCTTTGTTTAAATACACACCCAAATTTGAAAAGAAAAAAAAAACACACGCTCCCTCAAAGTAAAGGAGAAAAAACATATTTCCATTTCCTGCGTAGATTGTGATAATGTGTAAAAAAATATGAAAAAATCCCATCAAAAAGAAGGTGTCAAAAAGTATGATTGGCCTTTTTTCGTGGCTGAATGTTAGCTTTTAACGCAGTACCCACGCATTGAATGAATTTAAAAGTTGTACGAAAATATCCTCACAAAACAAATACATAAACACGTACACATACATAGATAACTCAACCACACATACGAATGATAAATCAGGATGTGAATGCGTTGTTTGATTTTTGTTTCGATTTTAAAAGGACTAGCGTTAAAAGATTTGATGAAATTCAATGAAGTGTTAACATGTGTGTGCTGAGCAATATTCAACAATTTTTAGATATTTATTTATTGATTGTTAAGGCCATAATCATGCGAAAAGTCATAAATATTTACACGTAGTTTCATGTTATTTACATGATTATGAGTTTCAAGTGTGTCAGACATGTACTAAATGTTAGGGGTGTGTGTGTATAAAAGGGGTTCCTATTGATGTTTTACCTGTTAATTTTTATTTTTTGTTCACTTGTATGGATTATTAACCCACCATAAATGTATACGAAATTACACCAAATGTACATAAACCAGGCAATCTTATTAAATATTCAATGATCCATGACATTCAATGAACGTATTAATGATGGTAAATCAACAGATATTTTTACTTATAACAATTTGTTTTTGAAGGTTTTACAAAACAAAAATTGCTAAATATTAAATAAGGGTGTTTGTGTAAATAGACAATAAAACAAACAAAAAACCCAATTGTTTATTTTTAAATTTATTTTAGAATAATGAAAATGATCTCTTTGAGGGAGTTTTTTAAACACATAATATTATTTTGAAATTATTTATCCTGAGGCTAATTTAAAAAAATAAAATCAAAAGCAATTCAAAATAAACAAAAACGACAAAACAAAACTTACTTTGAGTTAGTTCTAAAGTTGTGGTTGATGTTTGTTATTTTTCGTTGAAGTGTGTCCTTTGACACTTCTTTAATGTGTCGTTTAATTTTAAAAATTTCTGCTTCGTTGCGTATTTTAAGCTTTTGGGCAAAACAACAAAGCCACTACAAGACCAACAACAATATTTGAGAACCAAATTTGTTAAAAAAAACGTTATACACTCCGTTCATAAAACGAGTACAATACAACTGATGTAAAATGGGCTCTGTTTCTTGAGCATACAAATCTATGTTGTATGTACTATTTTATGTTGTTATCGTTGTTGATGCTATTTTCTTACACTTGAGTAGCATTATTACAACACAGACGCTTAAATTGTACACTACATAAATATGTATGTATGTATGTATATGCATATAGGAGAACATATTGAAAGGAGTGCAAAAAAAATCATTGAAATGAAAGAACATCATCAGTACAATCAAACAAACCATCATTATCTTCCTCATCATCATCCTATTTTAAACTCATTTTTAACACTTTAACCATGATCATTGGCGTAGCTAAAATTTTTTTATGGGAGTACCAAAGGTTGAAAAACTTTTTTCCAGGGGAATGAAATGAAATCTGAAACAGGGTTAATTTTATGTGTAAATGAATTAAATGTTAACAGTTAATTTTTTCAAATTTTTGGGAGGGGTTGCAAAAACAATTAAGTGGTAGGCATTGCCTCTTCTAGACTGGTCTAGTTACGCCCATGACAATAATTTTTGTTTGCAAGTTGGTTAGCAATGGGTGGGTGTGTTTGCCTGTATGTGCAAAGCGTAAATATGTTATTTTTGACGGGTTTATTTTGTAAATTATCAAAAAAATAGACAACAACTGCGAGAACAAATGAAACAATGATTTCACATCATAACCCTGAGGGTGTAATTTGTATTAAAGCGCCATCTTCGTTTGGCATTTTGATTGCGCTTTTAAAATTTGCTCTGTTCTTGAGGACATAATTTAGTCTCTTTTTACCTTCAAGGCATTGTCTTGATTTTTCTTTGCGTTTTCAATTCATTAAAAGTTCTCAATGCGTTCACAAATGATATTAAAGATTGTGTTAAATAACAAAACACATAAAAAATGTTAAAGTTTTTGTTTAGATTTGGCTATCAGACAATTGAATTTGGTCTTTTTTAAATGTAACCAAATCCTTCTAACAACTATTTTTCATACAAAATAATTTAACTTGACAAACTTTTCTAAATAGCTCTGAGCTTCATGTGTTGGATTTATATGGTCTAGACGTGGATATAAACGTGTTGACTAAAACAATAATGTAGTAAAATAAAAAACTAATTAATATGTAAGTCTGCCTTTTATCCATTGTTTAGGAAATCGGTCCGTGTTTTTACGGTCATCTTGTTCTAGGTGATCCTTTAGATGCTTAAATTATTAATCTTCTTTTTCTTTTTGTTTTTTTCATTAAAAATTTCGATGAAGGGAGACGTAATCCATTACGAATGAATTACTTTTAACTATTTCTGTTTAAACAAGTAAGAGCGCTATATTCGGCCGTACCGAATCTGATAATACCCTTCACCGCCATAAGCATAGGTATAATGACCATATCGAACACCGAAGCAGTTGTACCTTGGTGCTTATATCTCAGTTGGTTTCAAACCGATTTGTAAGTTTTTCACAGAAATAGTTTTTGAGATAATGGCTTACAATCAGGTATCCTAAGAGTGTTCCAAAATTTTTTAGGAGTTTGAAAAAAAATATATTTTTTCAAACAATTTTTGCCTATAATTTAGCCGATTAATAAAACAGAGGCAGTCATGTTTAGTTGATCATATCTCAGAAACTTATGAGGCGATTATGCTAATTTCCAGCAGTGATCTGCTCCCAAATATTTCCGATAGTTTGATACCCTACACGGTCCTTGAAAGTGTGGTCGGGCTTCAAAAAGTTGATTTTAACATGCACTCGAACCGACGGACATCAAACATGCTTAACCGACTTCCCTGTATATACTTTATGGGGTCGGAAATGATCATTGTGGAAATTTTACACGGCATAATAAACCTATAAATATCCTTACACTCACTGTGAATGGTATACAAATTATGACAACATCGACAAGCCCCCGCCGGACAACAACATAGTTCTAGTTAATACTAATAAAGCTGTAGTCGTCAATAGCTTGCAGTGAAATGAACAGCTTAGATACTTTAACGGTACAAAAACTTTTACTGAACGAAAATTTGGCCCCTGGTACATTGCAGACCAGATATTTGTATTACAACTAATGCTATAAAAGACTTAAAAAAACAAAAACCAACAATCTTTTATTTATTTATTTATTTATGCCGCCTCGTATTTGCGAAATAAAAGTGGGAAATACTCAAAATACCATCAAAATAAAAAAAAGCCTGTTCGACTACTTTTATACTTAGCCCGATTTTAAGCAAGGCAATTCCTAATCGGTCAACTTATTTAATTTACTGATTAAAAAAGATTTTGTAGAAAACAAATATTTAAATAAACAATATTATTAAAAAATCATTAGGCTGTTACGCTGACGACATCGACATAGTACAAAATACTCGAAACTTATAACTTTAAAGTAGTTAAAGACTGTGTTTATTTGAATCTCATTAGCAATAGACTGTCTAGAAATTAAGTGGATAATTACTTTCTGCGGACGAAAATATCGCTTTTTTAATAGGTCATTATACCTGTCACACTTTAAGACTCATACATACATGTAGTCGATCGCATTGAAATACAACGAATGTGTCGGCTTCGGCAACTTTGACGAATACGTTAATACGCTTTAGCTCTCAGAACGAAATTAGTTTCGAGCAACGTAGATAACGTTGACACAACATTAATTCTGAAAGACGATAGTTATCTTCCTTCAAAAAAATATGCCTACATAAAATTTTGGACGACCTCATTCACCGAACTAAAATTGTAATAGGTACTCAGTCGCTAAAATAATTCTTGGAACGATCGTCGGCTTGCAGAAGGCCTTTTCCATTGAAATTAAATTCTTTCTTAGTATTTCCGATGGATTTCTGCAAAAATAAATAGCTTTTAGCTTTAACCGGGGTTAGTTTTCTTCTGAAGAGCTAAAATTGTTACATTGCCAGCTCTAATGACGAAACGATTTTTGTAATTTCATCTAGAATAGTAGAATATTATAAAACAAAAATACTACAAAGAACTTTTTTTTAAATAAAATTTTTTCTTCTTTACAGGATACGGTTCAAATGCCTTAAGTAGTGTTGGTGTTAGTGTTGGTAAATCCACATTGGATCCACACACACATCTAAGACAACCTGGTAAGTAAAAAACTTTTGTATACAATTTCAACAATCTATCTATATATATAAAAGTGAAACTCTGTGTGTGTGTGTGTGTGTGTTAGCTATAGACTCCGAAACTGTAAAACCGATCGGGCTCAGACTTGGGTAAGTTATTGTACACATACCAGGGCGTGTTTATGGGTGAAAAAAAGTGGGCGGAGCCACGCCCATAAAAAATTAGTTATCAGTTTTAGCTACTTTCACTCGACCGATTTTTCTGAAACTTTGCACACATATCGAGCTGTCAAGACTAAATAATTTCGTAATAAGAAAAGTGGGCGGGGCCACGCCCCTAAAAAAGTTTTGATTTTGAGGTACTTGCACTGGACCGATTTTTCTGAAACTTTGCACACATATTGAGCGGTCATGACTTTATAATTTCGTGATTGAAAAAGTGGGCGGGGCTACGCCCATAAAAAAATTAGTTATCAGTTTTAGCTACTTGCACTGGACCGAATTTTCTGAAACTTTGCAGACATACTGAGCTGTCATGACTTCACACTTTCGTCATTAGAAAAGTGGGCAGTGCCACGCCCATTAAAAAAAAGGTATCATTTTGAGGTACTTGCACTGGACCGATTTTTCTGAAACTTTGCACACATATTGAGTTGTCATAATTATACAGTTTCGTATTTAGAAAAGTGGGCAGTGCCACGCCCATAAAAAAGGTATCATTTTGAGGTACTTACACTGGACCGATTTTTCTGAAACTTTGCACACTTATTGAGCTGTCATGACTATACAGTTTCGTAATTAGAAAAGTGGGCAGTGCTACGCTCATAAAGAAAAAGTTATAGTGTTTAGCCTTGCACTTGATATTCGATTAAAATTTAGAATGCGATTCAAATTCATGAAGGGGCGTAGCAACGCGCGCCGGGCTTTTCTAGTTTAAGAATAAAAGAAAAACTTTGCAAACTTAAGCAAGAGTATTGATTTTCTACTTTCCCCTTAACTGCCTAACTGTTATTGTTGCCAGTTTTTATTAATTTTTTTTTTAAACTCCACAAACGCTTAAGTGACACTTGAAAAGAAACAAATAATACCTTAAATACCCCCTTCAAAATACATTCACAGAAGTAGCAGAAGCAGCAGCAAAACACAATAATACAATCATGTGGCACTTGAAACGCATTTGCGGCAATGACACATAAAAATAATACAATACTCGTACGTACAAATCATTGAAAATTTAAAATATTTTTGTTTTTGTTGTTGTTTAAAATCATTCATTCAAGCTACAAAAGTTTTGTGTTGATATTGTTTTATGCATGATTATTACTGTAGCAGACTGACTACTTTTCTAAAAGAAAAGGTACCAGAAGAGAGGGGACCAAAAAAAAAGGACCTTAACTATTTAAAAATTGTATATACCATAAACAATATGCGTCTAAATATTAGTGTGTGTGTGTGTATGTGTGTATGTTTATTGAATTGTAATGAAATGGCAATTGAGCTAGAAAATAAAATTTTGTTAAAACGTAAGAAAATCCTTAAATACTTGTACACGTACACAATGTACAACGTGCAATTAGAATTAGAATTGATTTATAGAAAATAACTAGAACAAAACCAAAAACAAAAGGCAGCAGCAACAATAACAATAGTATGAAATAAATGCACACAATATTGTTAAATACTTTTTTAACTGTTCAATTGAAAGATTTTTTGATTTTTTTTTTCTGTTCTGTTTTGTTTTGTGACTTAATGTGATGTCGACCTGTCAAATTTTGACGGTCACGAGCGACTTTTTACAATAAAACCGTAAAACATACAAATGGAGCGCCGTATGAAAAAGGAAATTATTAAAGAAATATGTTTTGTGATTGTGTGTTTTACACTCAACGACAATAAAAAGGTTTTGGTTGAATAAATTATTTAGTTGCACAATTCGCTGATTAAATTTGAAAAAGAAAATTGAAATAACAAGTCTTAATTGGAAATTTTATTAAATATTTTCGTTAAAATATCATTATAAGAGTTAATAAATTTGGTTTCAAATATTAAAAGTTAAATAAAAATTAACAATAAGTTTTCTTTTTGTAATATCATTGCTTTAAATTAATTCTAATTCGTACATAATTCAATTATAGTGACATGAATATGTAGATAAAATTAATAAATGATTGGAATACCGCCGCACAGTGTTGCGAAACCAGAATTTTTTGGAAATCATATTGCCTAAACTGTAATTTTAATTGTATCGATGAGAAACTTCTACAGATTGTTCAGAATGAAATCTTAAACAGAATGAGTGAAAAAAAAATTTACACCGAAAAAAATTGTTGGGTCAAATTTTCAAAAAAAGTCAAAAATAAAAAAAAATTTGTTCGAAAAATTTAAGAAAAAATTTATTTTAATTCTTCTTTTATTTCTGATAAATACTCTATGATTAGTTTTCAAAATAAATAATAGGGTAGTCCGAACAAGAATTATAAACGTCAAATTTTCATGATTTTTCGATATTTGTTGAATAACTCTGAAATTTTATATAAAACCAAAATCTATTTCATTTCTTATTTGAAAGGTGGCAATAAAAGCTTTTATTTGATACCAGTTCAGTTTTAAGAGAGTTATGCTCATTTTTGTGGAGAATTTCCGAGAATTTCCGTTCTATTTCTATGGAATAAATACTGAGAGTGATATACTAAATTCGCTATAACTCCTAGGAGGGCAGGTATGGGCAGCTGATTTTTTCACAGTTCGTTGAAAACAAATTACGTAACATTTCTGTAGTGGTTTGGAACTGGGACTCTCTGGGACTTTTTAGATATTGCTTACCTAACCCAAATTTTAAGGAAAAATGGACCTTTAGTCGGGTTTTCGCTCTAAAAAAGGTATATATGAAAATGTCTCAAACAACATTCCTTTTTTTTACAGAAGATACTTGTCCGAATGCAGATTTTTTTTCCGAATCAAAATATCTGTCACCAAAATCAAATGAGATCATTTTGAATACAGCCCTGAAATCCCCTCTTTTCGTGAAAATTTTGTATATTTGACTTCTAAAATCAATTAAAAATCAAGGGGCCAACATAAAAATAAGCTTTATGTGTTTTTTGTTTACTTGGAATGTCTGTGACAAAATTGCATCATTAAAAACACGGAAAAAAATAATCGGGAAAAAGTTACTTTTCCACTAGCCGCAACGCAGTGCGCCGATCAAAAAAAATATTTCTTTTAATTATTTAATATTTTTTTAAATAATATCCAGGCAATACAATAATTGTATGGTACACAAATTTTTTTTCGCAAAAAACAACACAAATATATGGTGTATTCCATGCCATATCAAACATTTCGAAAATTTTTTATTTTATATTTTACTAGTCTGTGCCCGCGACTTCGTCTGCGTAGTTATCGGCATGAAAGCAAGCCTTTTTTTGTAATTATTCAGGTCCATATACATATATTAAATATTAAGATTAAAACATTTGAAGATACAAACATTTAAACATTTATATCTACATATTATTTTAGTGGAATAGAATTTAATGAAAATATTCAAGAACAAATACTTCTATAGACGACGTTGGATGATGGTTTTTTTTTGCGCCAGGACGTGTAAATTTTGGCCTTTCGAAACCTTTGAACAAATGACTAACTAAATACAAAAAAATTGCGAATTCGCTTGAATTCTGTGATAAAGAGCAGTGTTAATCTAGGTTGTTATCTCTATGTGTGCAAATTTCATTTAGTTCCATTCAGCTGTTTTTGCGTGATTGAGTAACAGACATACAAACATTCACACATATAGTAGAAAGACATCATTTAATAAAAACGAAACGTTTTGGAAATATATAATTTTTGATTAAAAAATTTGAAATTTGTTTTAATCTTTTTTTAAAATGTTTTCACAGAAGGCACTTTGTAAGATCTCTGGCAACCAACACATGGAATGACAAACTTACTTAATTTTATTAACCGAGAGGAGTAATAAAGAAAATTATTCAGTTATAATGTAGCCGACGAGAGTCTGCGCCGGGAATCGAATCACAGACTGGCAGTCTAGCACTCTAGTAATTAGTCCAAAAGGGTACTTTAACTACGGCTTATTTTTCATAACTATTGATAGACTTAATTTTGATAAAATTATATTTAAATGATATCAAACTTTCTATAAAACACTATTGCTGTAACTAAATTTATTCCTTTTTCACGTTCAATGTTTCTAAAAAATTGTTATTTAACTTGACTTTTTTATGGTCGCTGAGTATAACTATAATTATTGGCCAATAGTAAAAAAATATAACTACAATATCATAAATAAATATTTAAAAGTGTGTGCCAATGTCGAAATTGTTTGATTGACTGACTCATAAATGCAGGATTGTATTGTGTTTGTTTTAGTGTGCGTGTATAAGTGTGTGAACAAATATGACGCGTGGCAAAAGTAAGTTTTTTAGTTTTGAATACACGCGACACATTAACTTGAGAAAAAAAAATATCTCTACAGCTCAATAAAATAAAAGAAGAAAAGAAGCATAATCTTTAGTAACAGCAATATGTATCAAATAAAGTCAATGAAAAGGAAAGAAATAAGAAAAATAGAAAATGGAAAAGAATTAAATAATTGAACACTCATATACATAAACACACACACACACTCATACTTACTTATAAAGCTAATTAAATGTTTAAAAATTAAAATTTTATTAAAACTATTGTATTTTTAGTTTTACCAAAAAAAAAAAAAATGCACCAAAAAATACGAAAGAACACGAAAAAAATAAAAGTTAAGACGGAAACATAGTCAACGCGCGTATTAAGGAAATATAACCTTCCTGTTAAGTTTTTTTCTTGTGGTTTTGTTGTTGTTGTTTTTACGTTTCTTCACTGTTTGTATTTAACAATGTTTCTGTTTAAATTTAAAATTTTGTTCAGTACAAATGTTAAATTCAAACATGTAAATAAAACAATGCAATTCAACTTCTATGAATAAGAGTGTGTCGTAAGAAGACACACACAACCACATACAGACATACATACAAACAGTGAAATGTGTTGCAAGTAGTATAATACTTGCCACGAGTATATCTGAATAATGGAGCAGAGGTAGAGTATGTGCGAATGCTAAAAAATAAATAAATGAAACGAATGAATAAATGAGTGATTGTGTACTAAACTTTTTAATAAAGTACTACAGAAATGTTATACGTTTGCAATACGTACTCATACACATACAAACTGCATGGCTAAGTAAATGTTGTTGATACTTTATAAATTAAAATAAAAAAAAAAGATTTTCTACATACTCTTAAGAATAATAAAAATGAAAAACTGCTAACAATAACAAAACAGAACAAGAACATTCGTTAAAAAAAAAAAAAACTAACGTAACATTACAATAAAAACACTCGACAAACATTATAATACATTTTTAACAAACCACACACGAACGTACACAGAAACACGCAGTTATAGAAACATCTAAATATTTATTTATATGAATGTAAATGTCTAAATGTGTACAAGTGCCACGCCCTAAGTGCTCTTAAGCAAAAATAATGTGTAAAATTGCTAAAAATTATTATTATTTTTATTTGGTATAGTATTTAGTTCTGGTTGCTTTCAACATTTATTCATTCTTCCTATTGTTCCATTTAAACAAAGCAGAGAGAGAACACAAAATATCCATTATAACACATTTTGTTCGAAATGTACTCGTGCCACCACCACCGTCCCACTTCAATTCTACTTTGGGCATTTTAAGATTTTGGTTTTTATTTCGCGTTCAGCAGCTTTCAAATACTTGTGCATGATACTTTTAATTTAAGGGCACTTACACCTACGCCAAAAATTTATGTATGAAGTATATGAGTTTTAAATATAAGAGACCTTCAGGAAAATCTCTTAAGGAACTACAAAATATGTTGCAATATTAATACATGTGCGAGTCATAGCTGAAGGAATATGTTGAAAATCCTTTAACAAAAACCCCATTTCCTTTTTAACTATTTCAGTATTATTAAAAATATAGTCACTTACAAATAAAAACCTTAAAAGCGTTAAAAAAATAAAGTCTTCCAAAGTGATTTCAAAATACTGGTCACATGTTTATGAGTAATGCTTATTGTAGGATTTAAAATTCTTCGTAGCTTCCCAAAATAAACAAAAATCTATGCTAATTGTAATAGTGTTAGATTGTGTCTGTACATAAAATATTTTTTTTGAAAATTGACTTTCTTAACTTCAAAGCATCAATTTTTAGAATTTTTTCAACTACAACTGGATGAATATTAATAAAATTTCGTACGGAGGTAACTTGAAAACTGGTGCAATGTATAGGATACTCTTTTATATCAAAGAAATATCTCATTTCTAACAGAAAATACACAAAAAATAAATTGTATTTTGAATGGTGCTAGAAGTTTGGTTCGACATGTCAAAAGCAAAAAAATAAAGTTCCTTCATAAAGAAAAGCTGATTTGCTTAGAATAATATTGAGTATTAAGTCTAAAAATTTTTCTATCAGAATTAAAATTTTTAATTTCTTTCATCGTTTTACATATCCGAAGAATATCGAATATAATATTCTTAAAAATCGAACAATAACTTTAAGTACTTGCTTCGATGGAATTTCTCCTTGCTGAGGAAAGTGATCGTTGACATTAATTAATAAAATTGGCTTAAATAGGATTCTGAAATATCACTTTCAAAACAGGAACAAGTGCTCGAAATTTTACTTGAGCTTTAGAGTTCTTTATAATTTTGCCCAGGACCCATTTTGTTTCTCACAACAGTCGTGATTTTAAAAAACGAGCAGGATAGTATTTTGTTATTGCTAAATCTTTTTGATCAAACTAGCCATGTTGTTACCACCGATATAGATGATGGCGCCGCAGATTATGTTACCCTTCATCGTATTCTAAACTCAAAGTAATTTTTCTTTTAAATTGTAATGTTTTTTGAAGAAATCGCCATAAAATTTGCGACGTGTTAACCTCTAATTGTCATATGTGATAATCCATTGCCTAATGATTGCTTGAGAAATTATTGCCACAGTAATAGATAATTTTTTTGTAATTTTTTTTTAAAGACTATATTATTTTTTATTCAGGCTCAAGTTCATTTTATATTAAATTTCTCATATATTTTCCTTTCTATATAAATATGAAGAAATCAATTTTTATTTTTGGTAATGAAAGAATATACTGGAAAAGTTATTATCCCGACACCAGCCGAGTGGAATGCATTTTCGAAACCAGCTACGGTTTCATCATCAGCACTCTTTTGATCGGGATGTCTTAGTGTTGATAGTAAATATCATCTATTTAACTCACAAGTTTATATGAAAATTGATTTCGTAAATTAACTTTACCTATAAACTCATATATTTGCCATGGTGAGTGAGAACGAAATTTCTTTCAACACTAAAGCTTTTCCCCTTTATTCCTTTTAAAATTACCACATTTTAATCGTATAAAATGAACTTGAGCCTGAATAAAAAATAATATAGTCTTTAATACATTAAATAGTTCGACAATTAAATAAAAAGAAAAATTAATTTTTTTTTTTTTTTTGCAAAAACAAAGAAACAAATTAAATTATTGTTTAATCTAAGACTTTTAAAAAAATCATTAAAAACTTAACAAAAGCATTCAGTTCAATTCAATTGAAAAAACGTGTCATTGTATTACAGACGTTGCTTGTACAGACGTTGGAGACCCAGCGCTGACCCAGTTAAAAAGGGGGGCTAAACATAAATACAAATTTTGAAAGTCTACTTGACGCATTACAACACAATTTAAATATAATTTAATATGATTTGCTATCGCATTGTTCAATTTTATTTAAGTTAGTAAACATAAACAAAACTTGAAATGCTTTTTATTGCCTTTTATTTGATTGCTCACAAAAATTTAGGGTCGGCGGCAATAACAAAGAACAAAATTAGTTTTTGAAATTTCGGAGAAACCCGAACCTACACAATTTTTATTAAATCTTTCCTTTTTTTAATATCAATCTTTTTATTATAAAAAAAACTAATTGTGATAATAAAAGAAAAATCTGTAAAAGCATATTTTTCCGATACTAGTTACAGCGATACTGATACAGCGTTAGGTTTCAAACAATATTACTGGTAAAAAATTAACTTTTAAAATTATATAATTAATGTTTGAATTACACTTAGATAATCCATTACATATTTTTAGTATTAAAGATATAAGTATTTAGAATAGAATTTTAATGTTATGTAAACAAACTTTGACAGATAGAAGTTACAGAATACAATAAACTAAAAATGGTCAGCTGACACTTTAACTTCACCTGATGTGAATTCGCCTTGCTTTATATAAAAGATATAAATTCGCCTTAAAATATTTTTTATTTTAAATGAAGTTTGACATTGAAAAATGAGAGCGAGCTTAGTCGAAGTCGCCACTGCGTATACCTGGTTAAGTCTACCCTAGAATCGAATTAAGTAAAGTTGCGAGGCTACTAAGTGAAATAATCATTTCTAACACATTGATTTTCGAAATGATTTCAATAAGGAAATGAATATAAGAGAGTAACTTCGTTATCTGTACAACGTGAACGCCGACCTTTGTTATAAACACAACCCCACAACTCACATACTTACAAGTACTACAAGTAATATGTATGTATGTATGTCCTATAAACGACTGACTCATTTTCATAAAAGTCCTGTTTCTAATTTACATAAAATGTATTTAAATTAAGCTCTAAAAGCTATAATTAATTCTTTATTTGTTATATTTTCTTACAGATCCATATCAAATGTTTGGACCAACAAGCAGTCGTCTAGCAAGTTCAGGTAAGTTAACAAATGAAATCACAATCAAAAAGCAGGTGAAATAAGCAAAGCATGACCAACCGACTCTACAGGAGGTGAACGTGCTAAAACACTAGATAAAAATAAATTCACTTTTATGATTTTGTATTCACAAAGCCGATTTACAGATAAAGTTTTAACCGTAAATTAAATATGTAGCAAAACAAAAAAAAAACAAAAAACAAAAGCGCTTATTAGCATAAAAATAAAATTGCTCCAACAACTATTGCAGTTATTGTTCATACACATGTATAATGTGAATGTTTTTAATAGTTTCTGTTAAAAAAAAACTTTATGACTTTAAAAAGAACGAACACCTTTCTTTGGTGTCTTATATACACTCACACTCGCCGAATCGCACATTAATAATGAAATTATCCCTCTATTATATTTATTGTAAAAGAATGGTGTTTTTGTAGTCCTTCTAATCAAGCCAGGAGAGAAATCATTGTTAAGGGTGTGTTGTAAAATGGCCATACATATGTACATACATACGTAAATTTTATATTAAAATAAATAAATTTGTGTCTTTAGTATTTTTTTTTTTGTTTAAAATTTATGCAGACACGTGATCTCATGTAGATCGACTTATTAAGGGGTTAAAAAGAGAACGTGCAATTCTATTAGCAAAGTCATCAATTATGTTATTCTTTTGTATTTAATTGTTTTTTTAGGAGTGAAATAAATGATTGTGCTTTCTTGTTTTTTTTACACTATTATAAATTCATTACACCTTTTATATAAGTAACGGGTTAAAATCCTGTTTAAAGTGGGCGTGATAATACAAAAAAAAAACATGAAATATAGATCATAAATCAAAATATAATCACTTTCCCAGTTTAAACTTGGGAAAAAATTATATGAAACAAAACTTTCGCACTCTGTGAAAGAAAGAATATTTATGTGAAGAGTTCATTTCTTACTAAAATTTAGCTGAATTCAACATTAGGTTCTTTAATAGATCAGTAGACAGACAAACAAGGTTAATTGTGTAAAAATTTGTGAATTTTCAAATACATAAGTAAATGTTTGTATATCTCGTGTTGTTATTTTTACTAGTTTGTAATGTTTTTTACTTCAATTTATAGACCGGAATTAGCATAAAAACCAAATCGCCCTCCATTTTCCGACGCGACATATAAATGGTTTGCTTCTCCCACAACTATTGTTAATAAACATTGTTTTCCTACTTTTATTTATTTTGTTATTTATTTGTTTTTAGCAAAAAAAAAAGACAATTTAGGTAGAACAAAAACATTTTATATAATTTTATTTTTCTTCTCGTCATCTTACAACACTTAACATGAACTCTACGTGCTTTCGAAAATACCCCAAAGAGAGTGACTAGCACGCGAAATATAGTTTCAGGCAGTTGGAAGTTTAAAGTTAAACTATAACTAAATCACCTTAACGAACTAAAATAAAACTAATATCATGCTTATACTCACACACACACTCTTATGGAGTTGGCATGTTGGCAAGCGGTTGGAGGGGTCAGATTTAAAATGTTTAATTTTTTCACATTGTAGAAAATGCCACTGTTGTTGTGTTCCAGTAAGAATGATGGTGGCAAAAATGCTGTTTTGATTAATTATAGTTTCCTTAAAACACGGAACCGCTTTGTTACCTTAAGTCCGGTGCAACAACAATATATTGTAACAATAAAACCTAAACTAAAGAAAAAAAATTTTAAAAATAATGAAGGAAAACGAAGTAAATAACAGCAAAAAAAAATAATGTAAAGATTCAGTGAAAATTTAAATGTTTTAAACATGCAACATGCAGCTGAATATAGAGAAACAAAAATTTAAATTATTGCCATTTCAAATGTTATTCGAGCGCAGTTGTAACTTTCAGCATTACGTTGGTATTACAAGAAATTTTTAAATGTTTACACATAAATATTTTAGATTTTAATAAAGAAATTAAAGAAATGTGAATGTGTTTGAAAGAAAAAAGATTTTTTTTAACTTTAGACATTTTACAACAATAATATTAGAAATATATTTAGGATTTATTTCTCACTGCGGTATCCTAGAAAAACCTACTCTTGTAGTATGTTTCTGAATTACTACTCAAGATGAAAGCATTAACGTAGCAAAATTATTGCTTTAGGAGGGGTTTTCTACAGCCAATTTTTAACAACTGTTACTCTTAAATTTTATAAAATCTTGCGCGTTGTTGTGTGGAAAAGTTAAAATTGTGTGTCTGGAGATAATCTAAGGGGAAGGGCAGCGAGTTGCCCCGTAATAATAATTTCAACTCTAATGCTTGAAATCCTGGCGATAGTTTTTTTTATTTAAAAAAAAGTTCGGTGTATGTATATGACCACAGCCATGAGTGATAGGAAATAATTGACTTCAAAATATTAATCTACCATTCGACAGGACACTGATATCATCGTTTCTTAGATCGGAAAACTATAGCAATAGTATGTTAATTCTTGATTTAATACTTTAGAGAAGAGTTTTTGTGTTTAATTATTTTGTTCATGATATGCAACATGAATCCAATGTCTGACATAAATAAGTTGTAAATTATGACTAGTGAAGATCCAATCACTTTGTCTTATACTTTTAAAAGTCTAGCAACAATTTGTATACAATTTTTTTAACATCTGTAAATTTAACTTTGTAACCATTAAAATTTAAAAATTGCCAATTTATACAAACTATTTGGCGTAACTAGAATTGCTAACCGACAACAACGCGTTGACCATGCGTTTGACGCACATGCATTAAAATAAAATTATAATATTAATAAATGAGTAAGTTTTTGACGATTTTCTGCTCATGGAGCTACTAAGCGTTTTGCTACAGAAAAATATAAAATGCCATTAAATCAAACGAATGAAGTGTTCAGTTAACGAAGAAATAACTTGAGATTATCCGTTTGTCATTCCTAGAAAATTTTGGATCAGAAAACACGTTCCTCAAATTAAAAGTCAATCCAATAAACTGTGAACGTCAAATTTACAACAAAAAATTTTAAATAAAACAAAAAAATCATCCTTTAAACGAGAATTTAAGTTAAACCACTTTCAATAGTGCACCTCTCCAGGGAAATTTAGATGTGCACATCTCCAGGAAAATTCCTTTCAAGTGGTATATTTTTTTAATTAAAATTGGTGCATTTACTTCCTTATGGTGTGTCCTAAGTACTTCAATTTATGGGAGCGTTTCTATATATAATCGAATTTATTAAAATTTTGTAGTTTCAGTTTACAGGTTGTTGCAGACAAACCTTGTAGAATCTGAATTTCTCATTTGACATACTCCATAAAACACAAAGATTCATAGTTTATTCAAGAGTGCAAAATTACGTCATGACCTTTTTTATTTTTATGCCAAAGGTTTAGCATACCAAAGGTTTTGTTTTTCTTTTGCACATTCTACTGCTAATATCTTTTTTGCTGCGGCCATTTCTTTATATCAAAACTGGTAGCCAAAAGAATCACTTTTGTGGATTACCTGTATGATACAATTAACTTAAGTAATGAATGAAGCCAAGCATCATTCGTATAATCAAGGTCGTCAAAGATTCCATTACGACCCCATATAAGGCCCTTCTATTTAGTTTTCACCATAAAGCATGACAAGTGGTGGCTTATTTTAAGTGTTTTGAAAATGTCGTATTGAATCCCATTGCTATTGGATTCTCTGTTATTGATGTTAATTTAGCAAAAAATAATGTTTTACTAAATAATATTTTAAAAATGCTTCTGAATGAGTCCATTTATTGTGAATTTTAAGTCTAAAAAATTTCAGGACAACTCAGAACATACAAATAGGTTGTCCGAGAAAACAATAATATCAATTTAAAGAGTGGTTTTACATTAGCCAATTCACGTTCTCAAGTCTCTTGCTTAATTTTGACGTTTGTCGATGATAGAAGTAAGGTCGAGTAATAAGGAAGAATTTTTTTTCTTTTATTTTTTTTTATTGTGGCCTAGAGTTTTTGCTCTGTGAGTTTGTTATATGTAAGAAAAATAACCTGCATATATATAAAATGTAACTGCAGAAGTTTTTTTTTTGTAATCGAAATTACTGGTGTGATAAAAAAACCAGGAGTAGCCATATACAAAAGCTTTACTTAATACCAACTCGACTAATTTCACTGATTGTTGTTTTATTAATTAACAGGTTTATATGAAAAATTAAAAGATATCGGCAAATATTCCATACAAAGAAACCCTAATTTGAATTGAATGTAAGAGTCAAGATGACATTTGGGGAACTTGTAAATATCTTTATTATTAGTGAATTAAATCCGTTTAAAACTAATATTGTCCAAATACAACAGCCTACCAGCAATTTTACTCATATTTTATTTAATTAATTTCCACTGCTAATCAATCTTACTCGGTTTGAAGCAAGTTAAGTTCAAAAATAAAACAAATTTTACCAAGGCCAACAGATTAATTAAAAAAAAAGTACATCATTGTTGATATATTTATTAAAACAATTTACATTATTCATATACATTTAGCTAATCGTATTGTCTCGAAGGTAATTATTACATAATTTTTGGACATTTTAAGCACATTTTTGAATTAATTATACAAAACTTCAGCTCATGTTTTAAAAACACTTGCAGAAATAGAAAAAAAGAACTTAAACATTTAAAACATAGCAAGATTACAACAACTAATTATTTCCGTTAAAGCATTTAAGTTTAACAAGTTCTTTTTTTCAGTTACTAAAAATTAAATTAACATTTTTTTTCTTTTATTTGAACAAAGTTAAGATCAAAGGCAAACCCCCCATTTTAATAGTTGCTACCCATTTCTTACAGCCAACAATGTTGGTAAGAAATTGGAGGAGAAGGAGATGAAACTAAAATTTTATATAAATACCTACAAGGATTCATATTTGCGTACATGCAATATACTTTACATATACATACATATGGTGGTATATGTATGTATACTCGTTATACGAGAACTTTTACAATATGCTAATTCGTTGTAGTTTGTATTCGTGTTTTAGTCTAAAGACAAAACAAAATGGCGTTAGACGTCTGCATAATACTTAACATAACTAAAAAGTTCCTTTTACTTTATTGCCAACAAATATGGCGGGTGTATGAAAAGCTTTAAAGCTGAAACAAATTTACCCATAAACAACAAAAAAGAAGGCAAATGTTGCATGTTGGTAATTAAAATATTACCAACATGCGTTTGTTAAGCTAAAATTACTTTCCGTTTTCTCACAGAGACTTTATAACATAACCAAACAGAAAAACAACAAGAAAGTTAAATATTAAAACAAAAAACGAGAACAAGAACAAAAACTTGGTAAAGGACGGAAATCAAAATTAGTGCAAGTGTTGGTGAAATATTTAAATAAGTTCTACTTTAGTTGCTGCTGAATTGAAGGCAATTTCTTTCAACACTTTCACGAAACAAAATATTTTTGTATTTTTTAAAATTAAGTGCAGAGATTATTAAAACACTTTTCATGCCACATTAGAAATCATTTAATAGCACGTGCTCTCATTCAATACCATAATACTTAAATACAAAAATTACAAATCTATTGATAATTTTACTTTTTTATGTTAACGTGTCTGTGATTTCTACAATTAACACGAAATTCATTCAGTTATGTTCTCAAATCATCACACAATAAAATTAAACATTTAGAAAACACTTATACTTTCTACTTTCTACTCCCCGACTTTGCTGCTAAATAGTCGTACACATCTAGACGTAGAAAAGTTGCAACCCTAAAACAAGTTAAAAGTTCTGTTGTCATATTCATAGAGTTTCTTCTGCCACCCCATTCGTGGCACACAACTAATTGCCAAATGATTAAGCGATTTATGATGTTCATCAGTGTAGTCTTTGAAGTGCGCAACGAATCGAATAATGTTTCATCAAGTTGTTGAAATTATTTGCGGTTGGCTTTAATGTCTTTAAATATGTGTGATTTATTTCTAAGCCTCCGGCTTATTTTCTTTGAAACTCAAGTGTTTTGTTTATGTTTTTAAAATTTAAAAAAAAAAAAAAAAAAAAAAAACATAAACATAAACAAACCCGCGGGTGGTCCAGGTTTTTTAGTTTTTTTCGAGAAAGTTTAACAGTTTCTTAAATTTGTTATGGTAAAACATCTGTTAAATTTAGTTTTCGATTCTTACAATAGATATACCTTCAACAAAGATATTAATGCGTTGGTAAAATATGATGCAAACATAGTATTGCATTTGGTTATCACATGCTTCATATCGAAGTCAAAAATCAGATTTGTAACCTCTATCTATTCTTGTAATTACAGGTTCTGGTCAAATACAACTCTGGCAATTTCTATTAGAGTTACTTTCCGATTCGGGCAATGCTGGCTGCATAACATGGGAAGGCACAAATGGTGAATTTAAATTAACCGATCCAGATGAAGTGGCCCGAAGATGGGGTGAACGTAAATCAAAACCCAACATGAATTACGATAAACTAAGTCGGGCTTTAAGGTAAACAATATGTAAAAAAACTCAAGTTTTAATCATACAAACATAGTATGAATGCATGTATGTGTGTTTAAATTAATAGGTAACGACAATGACTTAAATACAAACGATACAATAAAAACAATAAAAAAAATGCAGAATGTTAAGGGTTGTTTAGTTATTTCTCAATACAGTTGTATGGACATCACTGGAGATTAAGCGCATACAACTCATTAAACAGTAGATGGAAAAGAAATCAGGGCATAAAGGAAAATATTATGATAAACACTTAATTAGACAAGTTCTACTTAAATGTTTATTTCTTTTTGTACAAAGCAAATGCGGTATTGTTGTGACCTGCATAAACAAGTACCTGATGGAATACAAATCGATATCAAATAAAACAAAATATGAGCATTTGTTTGCTGAAAGATTTTCCAGATAATTGAATACAATGATTAGTCTTATTGATTGCCATTAAATATACTGATTGCTGTCTTATTTTTTAAACAACAAATAAACCAAAAAAAAAAAAAACTAACAAAATCCTACAAATTTACCAAAAAAAAAAATGAACTTAAATTTAAGAAATCCACCACTATTAAGGATTTTTTATACATGAAATTAGTCTCTAAGGATGTGGCTAAGGTAGATGTATGTAGGAACTGGCCAAACCCAACAGGGGCATGAAATGTCATCATATGTCAATGTTTTTCTCTCCACGTTTATTTATTTTCGTTTGATTTGATTTTTATTTTCATTTTATAGGTTAATGATAACAAATGTCTTGCTACGTTAACACTTCTATTATTATTTTTTTCTTTTTCGGTTTTTGTTTGTACAAATCGAATTAGACTGGCAACTGCTGAGAGCATGAAACTAGAAACTAAATTGAAATCGTAATGAAATTGCAAATGTAATAAAATGTTTGTTTGTGAACACATACGAAAAACGTAGAATTGAGAATAAAAATATGTTATTATAATGTGACCATAAATGACAATTTGTAAAATACAACTAAATGTTGTAATTATATTTTGTGCAGGGATGTACATACATATGTATGTATGTCTATTCAACACCCCCCTTGAATGTCATTTTGTAACATTTTGCAACTTTGTATTGAAAAAATTGATTGTTTTAAGCAAAATGAAATATCAACACTTTTTCTTTGTCAAGAACAAAACGAAACAAAAACTAATAATAATAATAAAAAAAAAACGTACAACATCAACGAACGAAACATTGACAAACTATTGAAAAGCACAACACAATAACATTGAATGATAATTTTTTCTTTCTGCTTTTTTAATTTTTCACCGAGGCATTTTTTCAAACCAGAAACAGCAGCAGCACTAGTTGTTGTAGTAGTTGGGGGTCATTTCCGGTCCAAATGAATGGCTGAATGCAAAAAACATCGACGAACAAAAAATCCACACACAAAAATTGCCAAAGAATGACAATATTTTTCATTGTGCAAATATATTTTTTCCACTCGTTGCTGTTGTCTTCTTATTCATGATTGTTTATTTTGTTTTATATTGTACGGGAATTTCACAAAATTGGCACGAATTTAATTTGACATCAGTGACAATTATTGTTTTCAGGTTTTTTTTTTTCAACAATAATGAAAACTTTAACAAAAGTTTTCTTCTTTTGTATTCGATTTAATTAAAACTAATTATGGCAATATGTTTGTAATAATAAAAGAAAATAAAACTATAAAAATAAATATCAAACGTCTCGTAAAATAAACGCACTATATGATTTATTTCAGGAATAATAAGTGCTAAAAGAATTTTAATAAAAATTGTACAATTCGTTGCAATAATTAGATAGGATCAAACGAGAGAGCTTTGTACCTCGCATACAACAAAAATATATTTAGTGACTGCAAACTAAAATTGTTATAGGCTTTAAATTCAATGCATTTAGCTACAATATTTGTATACTTTTTCCATTTACTAGACCAATCTTGGGTGCGCAAAACCCAGAATTTGTTTAGCCATAAAGACTAGGTAGGAGAGCCATGCTTGTGTAACGATTTTAATTAGACAAATTTCTTTGTTTTAATACAACAACATTTCAATGTGATAGTATTTGCTTTCTATAAGCTATGATCTGTAATTTTTTTCGGGCGACAACTTTAGTAATGAATTATTCATTGTATAGGTTAGGTTAGGTTAGATCCGGCAGCCGCCCGAAGGCATAGCTCACTTGGGTCCTCCGAGGGTCCTGTTGTGATACCGTAGGCACCATCGCCCGTTTGTCTATGTCCCCTGGCCGTCATTCCTCAGCCATCCTGTCCTGTTCACCAAGGTATGGATCTTTCCCAGATCAACTGCGGAAAGACAAGTCTTACTTACAAGTATTCGTTGACCCAGAATCTGGCGTCTCAGGTCCCCGAATGCAGGACAATTGCAGAGAAGATGTTCAGTCGTTTCCTCCTCTTCCTCGTTATCGCAACTTCTGCAGAAGTCGTTGTAAGGGATATTCAGCCGTTTCGCATGTGTGCCTATAGGCCAGTGTCCGGTAATGACCGCTATGAGGTTCCTAAGGTGGATTCGGGGCATATTCACTGCATATTGCGTCCTATGCACATCCATGTCAGGCCAGATCTTTCTGGTTTCCAAACAAGTGGGTTCTCTCACCCATCTTTCCTTGGCATCCGAATAGAATTGATGCGAGATTAGCTGCTTACCCTTCGATAAGGGAATACCCAAAGCATAACTGGATTCAACGGAATCTAAGGTGGTACCGGCTTTTGCAAGTGCATCAGCTCTATTATTACCATCAATATCCCCATGTCCTGGAACCCACACAAGGGTAACCGTCGAATGTCTCGCTATCTCCTCCTATTCATTGTATAATATAATTTACTTGTCAAGCCCTTTCATTAAATACCCATATTGAGGGCGTTGAAACAAAGTTTATATTCAGCCATTTTGTAGTGGTTATCATCTTATACCATAGACAGACGACAGCATTAATTTGCATTAAAAGTCTTAATTCAAATTAACTTATGAATTATTCTCATTCCAATGTGTATTAGATATCACGTAAATACACTAAATCATATTAAATTTCAACTGAATTTAGCAATTTCAATATGGCAACACGGTCGGCAATCAATCAAAAAATTAAAAAATCAAAAATTTAAAATAAAAATAGATTCGACATGTTGAACTTTTTTACATATTTTTTGGAACGCCTTTCTGTTTAGGTGTAAGTTTTCCTTAATACTGGTATCGTCCATCGTAAGCACGTCACTCTCAAAAAAGTGCTGTTAAGGTCCTTTAAAAAAAATACCATATACTACATATGAATTATAACCTCAATGAAAAGATACCATTAAACCTACGAATTTCCACAATTCCCTTTCTCTTATTTCAGAGTGTCCTTCTGCCATCCCAACTTGATGCAACATGTTCAGATTTGTGATTGCTAGTGCATTTACAATTTTTACTAAATGCAAAAACTGTCGTCTGTCACAGCAAAATTTTAATTTGCATTAGAGAGATTCTAATGCATCGGGTGTCCCGATGGACTAGTCAGCAGTGTGCTGTTCTGCTAGCTTAGGGGTTGCGGGTTCGATTCCCGTCGGAGACTCTGGACTTGTCTGCTTCTTTTCTATTCTATTCTTACTTTTCTATTCAGGTATCACAAAGGGACCAATATAATGGACCCAAGTGAGCTGTACAACAGCTGCCTGTTCTACCTAACCTAACCTATGGTATTAGATTCTGAAATTGATTTCTGAATCTTGGCAATAAAGTTATCTCTATGGCTAGAGGCTCGCCCACTTTTCTAATCATAAAATTTGATTTTCTAAGCAGCTTATTGAGTGTACATAATTAAACTATAATTTGTTAAATAGAAGTATACTATACTATAGTTGGAAGAGAATATCTACTTCAGATACTCGTGGCATTTTGTATCCATTCATTAATAAATGATATCAAGACGAATTCAAAAAATTTTTTGACATTATTGTTCCCCATCAGCTGGGCTGATAAATTCACCTGTATGAATTCGCCTTGGTCTGAACAATAATTTTTGCTTAAGTTGACGAAAAAAGTCTCCTCAAACAGTAATGACGATTGAGAATTAGATAAAAGATTTTAATATAATTCTGTCCTCTTTTATTTTTAGCCGCATACAAGCTAACGGAAAGTTGTGAAAAAATATTTATACCTTCAATTTCAGATTGTTTTCCTTTATATATATGAAATTCAGGCAGACCTGCATTTTGGTCTTTAAATAGCAGATAGACTGGTTTTCGCCTAAAATAATAATTATTTAGTTAAATTTTTTAAAAAATCTTTATTAGTTTTTCTAATAGTCAAAAAACTTTAAATAAACGATATTCTTTGATATTCTTGGTTATTAAATTGCTCAGTACTGTACAGTGTTTATAAAAAAATCTTAATGCAGTGTATGTGTTACTCATACTAGCCCTCTTAAAATAAACAATTCAGATAAAACAAACAAAACCAAAAGACAAAAAACCTTTTAAATCCAATCAACGAAAAATGCTTCATCGAATCAAAATTGCCAATTGTGAAAATTCATTTAATTTGGCTCCCTACTCCAATTTCATTCATTCAATCTGACTGACTAACTAACTGACAAAAGAAAATTGGCAAGCATACCTCAAACATAGCTACCATATTCAAAAGAACAAACATGTCGAAGGATAACAATAGCTTAATGCAGCCAAAACAAGGAGTAGGAAAAAAGGATTAAAATAAACAATTTCGTTGACACATACGTACATACGTGTGTCCATCAAAGAAATAAAAACACACACAACCAAAGTAAATATTATATTAAAATGTGTATGTGCATGTGAATATTTATATGTATAAGATGAACACATATGTGTGTATGTGTGTGCTAACAAATAGATGTATTAAATGAAGCATTAAAGGACTTTGTTGGGATAATGTTTAATACTGACTAAACACAATGATGAAAGCATTACTTCTGCTGGTGATGTAAAAATCTTTCCTTGGTGATTGCCAAAGATATCAAAAGTAAAATGTATTTCAAGTGTTAAGATGAAATACCAACGTCTTTTTGGTTAATTTTAACACTTACTTTTAACAACAAAGGCATCAAGTTACTTGATGATTTAACTCTTGAACAGACAAGTAACCGAAACCCTTTTTCAAATCAAATCACTGATTTAAAATGTTTTCTTTTTTATTTTGATGTACTTTACAAGTGTTTTTTTTATTTAACACTTCTTCTATTTTTTATCTTTTTGTGTGCTTATTTACGAATGTGTACATTTTTAGATGAAAGACATTAAGTTAAATCACAAGTAACTAAATTGGCTTTAAGAAGCGTTTGTGTATTTGATTTGTTACAATTTTTCTGCTTGATTTAATTTGTACATTTTACATGTACAATCTATTTTTCTGTCTGTTAGCAAAATACTTTTTTTTTGTTTGTTTACAAAGATCTTTATTTTTATTTAAAATTTTAATGTTTTTTTGTTTAAGATGATTGGTAGTGACAGTTAGATAAATAGTGCCAAATTTAAAAGGGTTTTTTGAATACATATTTGTATTGTGATTGTTAAAAGAAATACAAAAAGGTTTATATTTGTTAAGTAAATTAGCCATAAATTTTAGTTTTTTTTCCGTAAACAATATGTTTAACAAAAGGTCAATGTGTTTAGGAGCAAAACTAATAATGGTCTTACAGACCTACATATTTGTTTAATAAGCCCTAAGAAAATTCAAGTTTCAAAAATGATTCTTTTTGATGTAGTGAATTTGTAAAAATATTGCCTTTATTTGTTCTCATTAATAAGTGGTTTTTAATTTTTTCCTTTAAGAGAAATCATTCTTTTCCACCTCATATTGCAATTTTATAACTTAGACGTATTCAGGAAATATATTTGTTCATAAGCTTAGAAAAAGTTTTTAAGATATCTGCATAAATCTTATCTTCCAAACGTGTCTGATATTTTGCATATGTCTACGTTAAGATGGGCGAAGATTTGAATGGGAAACATTTAGTTTAATAGAATATAACGGTAAGGGAACAGAGCATCGTTTTTGTGTTTGGTACTCGGCGAACTGCTTTGTTGATACACAATCGAACAAATTAGCGCACTGCGAAACAGCAAAAAATACGTTTTATAATACAATTTCGCCTACAACATGTTCGTCTGTGTGAACGGAAACGGGAAAAAAATAAAAGAGAATTCCACATGTTTTTCTTCCTAATGTTCGCTCGTCTAAACACAGACTATATAATGTTTTCAAATACTTGAAATGAAAATGGAATTTCGCTATGGTAAAAAATTTCGATTTTACTATAGTTATTTTATGTATCCAAAGAAAGTTTACATAAGAATTAAAACTCAATGAAAATTTATGCATTAATGAAAAAGATCATAAGATGCTTCTATTACTAATTTTCGGAACTAATTTTTTATTTCATAAAAAAGATTATTTACATTTTATTACTTCCTCGACAAAACCAGGGTGTTCGTAAGCACTAAGCACATCAAATTTGTAAACGATAATGACTATATATTCCTTAATGGCGTCCTAAGTATGATATAATAAAGCAATTTGAATCATAGAAAAGTTTTAAACAATAACTTTTAAAGTTCTCTAGATTTCGCCTAAAAAAGTATTATCTTAATATTTTCTTCCTATCCCAGCAAGAAAAGGTACATTTTTAGTATCAATAAACTGCTTTTTTTGAAACTTGGAAGAAAAGAATAGAGTAAAGCAACAACTTCTATCTTCTATATATATAAAAGTGAAATACTGTGTGTGTGAAACTGTAAAACCAATCGCACTCAAACTTTGACACATTCCAGGGAGTGTTTATGGGTGCCAAAAAGTGGGCAGAGCCACTCCCATAAAAAGTTAGTTATCATTTTAAGCTACTTGCACTTGACCGATTTTTCTAAAACTTTGCACACATATTGAGCTGTCATGACTATATAATTTCGTGATTATAAAAGTGGGAGGGGCCACGCCCATAAAAAATTATAATTTTGAGGTACTTGCGCTGGACCGATTTTTCTGAAACTTTGCACACATATTGAGTTGTCATGACTATATAATTTCTTGATTAGAAAAGTGGGCAGTGTCACGCCCATAAAAAAAATTATCATTTTTAGCTACTTGAACTTCACTGATTTTTCTGAAACTTTGCACACATATTGAGTTGTCATGACTATATAGTTTCGTAGCAAATTTATTTCCAAAACGAGTTCGGTGTTGTCCAAATTGTAAGTTTGCTGAAAAGAAGTTTTTGGTAAAATAAGCCACACACAGCCAGTTTCGTATCCCAATTTGTGTAAAAAGGTCATAAGACTGATTTACTAGTGGACAACGCTTATGTTCCGCGTCATCGTGCGGTTGTTACTGACAATAAGTGCTGCTATGGCCGAAACTTTAAAACTCAATCCAAAAACATAGACTCGCCGTTGATCTCAACACTTCGGAATTTAACGCATTAACATGATGAGATTTGGAAGAATTTACTTACAATAAGCAACTAATTCAGCAATTGAAAGCAAACAACCAAGCACTTCGTTACAATTTTTCATTTGGGGCCTCACAGGAGCTAAAATCAGACATAACATTTTTTAAAAAAAAGATTGTGTCGGCGGTAAACTAAACTACAACATTTAGAAATGGGTAGACTCAAAGTTCTTGAGAAGTCAAAGCATCAAAGTGAAAGTTTGATGTAGATTGTAAAGCGGTTGCATAATTTGCCCATTTTTTGGTGTAGTCCTGATATTTAACTTTTATACACAGAAATGGAAGATATGCTCTTAGATAATCACTGGTATCGGCAAGATGGTTAACCATGTTCGAGAGATATAACCAGATACTTTTAACAAAGTCTTGCGAAATAAGATTGACACGATAACCTTCTGCGAAGCCGGAAGCAGACATCATGCAAAAAGTCGGTTCCATAAAAAATAAAAATAAATTTTTTTATCTTAAACAACCATAACATAACATAAATATCTGTGAACTTTCGACAAAACATCTTAAGTCATTTTAAGAAAATTTTTAAATTTATTATTTAAAAAAAAGTAATATTTATAAATCGATTGAACTTTCTTTTGTAGCATAAATGAATTTTTCAGTGCATGTATTTATGTTGTTGTTGTATATAGAATGTATTATTTAAATTATCGTCATTTCTAATTTTGTACAAAATTTAGCTTAAAGGTAGAAACAAATGACATTGTGTAGTCATTTGGTTTGATTTTTGGAATTTTAGTGAATTGACACAATTGAGCATAATTATATTCTAACATGCAAATTATAATTCAACGCTAATTATCATTATAATATGCGTATCTCTGCTATAAACAAAGAAATGGTAAAAATGAGAAAAAAAATTCTTAATGAATATTATTTGTGGTTTACTGCGTGTTAATTCTGACTTGACTTTAGAACAAAAAAAGAAAAATAAATTCAAGCAAAACCTCCCTAATTTCTACAAAGGTTACGCACACTTTATTTAATTTTTCTTTCTACAAACAAACATACAGGGGACAAAAGTCTATATTTATTTTAAGATTTATGGTCGTTTTTAATTACACAACAAATGTCCTGCCACAAAGTGTTTTAAACGAAACTAAATACAACAAAACCTAACAAAATTACAAATACATCTACAAAAATAAGGTCTTTTAAATGATGGACATTATCTTGTGATTATTTTTTTTATTGTTGTACGGTTTGTTTGTGCATTAGTACTGAAAGAAATAATAACAGGACTATTATTTAGTCATTGCCGAACAAGAGGAGTAGCCGACAGAAGTGTGAGAACAACAAACAATAAAAGAAAGTGATAAAATTAAAAGTATTACTAAAATTGAGTGGGTGGTGTTTTAGAAAATTGCTTGTTATGCCAAATTTTGAAATTGACTTTAATTTTAATTTTATTTTTCTTTTGGTTTTTTCTCTTTCTAGATATTATTACGACAAAAATATTATGACCAAAGTTCATGGTAAACGTTATGCTTACAAATTTGATTTTCAAGGTTTAGCTGCTGCTACCCAGCCAGCAGCCAGTGATCCCACCTATAAATATCAAAGCGACTTGTTTATGACACCATATCATCATAGCGCCAAATTAAGCTCATTTATGAGTCCACATCATGGAATGACGTCATCATCTGGTAAGTTGAGGCAAAATTAAAAAAAAAAACTTTTAAATAAAACAAAAAACATTGGATAATATAGGATTTAAAAAAAAAAGTTTAAAAAATTGAGTGAAATTAAAATAAGTAGTGCAATTGTAAATGCGAAATAATTATCGCTCTAATAATGATCAATACCGATTTATTTGCAATATTTGTATAAAACATACATATACAACAGTTTTTTTTAAATGTTATCTCAGAACGATTAATCTTTAACGCATTTCGTTACAAAAAGTACTTGTCAAACTCAATATTTATCATTGAGGAATTCAAAAGTTTCTTATTGTCATAATGTAATAATTTTCCAAAAATTTTATATTCATCTTTATTTATTGTTGATTGCAACGGCGAAATGATAAAACAAAGCAACTTTTCAGAAAATATTCTCTGTCCAGGCTAATTCGTATATCAGGAATGGAAAAGCTGATATGTTTAATTTAATAAAAATTTTATTTAAAAAAAGGATATACATATGTATATTTGTGAAACACATCATAAAAGCAACAAATTTACATAAAATTCAAACATATATTATCAAAAAAGTACACTTAAATTAATTGTTTATCCATCCCAGCATTAATAAATGAAATCAAGGTGAATTCAACAAATTTTGACATTATGCTGGGCTGATAATTTTACTCGTATAAATTCGCCTTATTAAGATTTAAATATATTTATAGTTCACCCAGGTTATATAATGCATTTCCCTTGTAGGTCCGAATAACTAAACGCATTTATAATTGTATATCATACACAATTATTCACAAAAATCCCTAAGTATCGTATTGTCATAATGTCGTAATTTCCTAAAATTTTTAAATTAATAAGAATTTTTATATTGTAAAATGCTTAAACCTATTAAAAATTAAAAAAAAAATTTAAATATGACAATGCGGCACTTATCGCACCTTGTGACTTCACCAAATGATTGAGACTCCAACTACTACAAATAAAAAGATATGCGACAAAAACAGTTTTATTTGTAAATCTTTTACAGGTTATAATTTTAGGAAGCAGATGAGGCAGCTTACAGTCGTTAAAATTGTTTTTTTATATTTTTGACAACCTGACTTTATCAACTGACAATAATCTTCTTACTCATATTTAGCAAGTTTTTTTTAGAAAATACTGTTGGCAAAATGTTGAGTAATTGGGTTGAAAGTGTTAACTAATTTATTTTATGTTTAGGTACTTTACACATTAAAGTACTTGATCAAAACTTAAGATCTGTATTTTTGAATTTAATTAAAGAAAAAATTTTATGACTGATATACTAAAAAAGTGTGTTTTAAATGCAACCTTACCCTGTACGAACTGTATGTAAGCTTACAAAATGATACAAACCAGCTGTTAATAAAAAAACAACAACTTTGTTTACCTTAAATTCATTAAAATTGTACTATTCAGCATACAAGTGATGCCAAGTGTTAAATTCAGAATTTACCGATTCATTTCTTAACAGATTTTTTTTTTTTTTTTTAATTCTCTATATACTGGTAATTTTAAATCATTATTATTTATTTATTATGAGCATTGTTTACATAATATTTTTTACGCTTTATTGCCAAAATCCCAAAAACGATAAGTTTTGTAGGATTGAAAAGTATTAGAAAATTTTATTTTAAAAAAATCACCTTATACAATACATATTTCATTTTTAAATGTTTTTACTGTCTTATTTAAATAGTTTCGATCAATGCCCAGACATTATTTTTATTCAATTTACTGATTTCTTATACTTAACCTTATTTCTTAATTCATAGTTTTTTTTTAATATATTCTTGTTTTGATTTTAGAAACACAAAATCTTAAATAGCATAAAATCTTGTATTAAATTTTAGATTAAACAAATTCTTAAAATGAATTTGTAAACTTTTTGAAAATTATAAAAAATCTAAAAACTTACCTTCAATTTTATTTAGAATATTAAGCATTATTTTATACTTTTAATATTTTTTAACACAAAAAAAAACACACACACACACACAACTTAAAATTAGTAATGTAATTGGCGAGCAAACAATAAAACTTTATAATTTAAGTAACAGCCAATTTCATATAATACGAAAATACTCGGTATGCTTTATTCACAACATTGGCAGCACTTTAATTTACACAAACAAACACTGCAAGCGCAACAAAAACGAACAAAATTAACTTAAAGAAATAACACTGAGACTCTTTCATAATATAATTTTCTGAATTTTCTTAAAATTCTACCACATTTTTATACTTTTTGAAGCTTTTTGAACTTTCTTAATATTTTAAGTAACAACTAATAGCATTTAAATTGATAAATTTTATAAACAGAAACCACTTGCTCCATAAAATCTCTTGGAAAATAACTACTTAAACATTAAAACATATTTCTTTGCACCTTCTTCACATTTTTTAATATTATTTAATATTATTTTGATTAACGTTTTCATTAAAAGAATTTTTGTTAAATATTTTTATAATTCCATTGTATTGTTAATAAAAAACACTTTTTCGCAAGATACACTTAAGTTTGTAAGATTTCACAACAACTGTTTTATTTAAGCGGGATAATGGTTGATTGTCAAATGTGTGTGGGTGTGTAAGCACAAACACGTAATAGGAGATACAAAAAAGTAAACATACGTTACACATAACAGAGTTGCATTTGTAAATAAACATATCTGCTGAATTTTTTAAATGTCTAAATTAGTTTAATTTTAAATTAAAGTTAATAACAAAAATTAATTTTTAATTAAAACAAAAACCATTAAATGTAAATATGAACAATTTACAATTATAAATGAAATGGAGCACATCCAGTAATGAAACTTTTAATAAACATATTCATTGTATTAACATGAGTTTAAAAACTTTTATGTAACTATTTCCATGAAAATTTATAGTCTTTAATTAAATTTAATTTTTAATACAAGACTATGAAGATTTTAAAAATTATAGTTTCTATTTATTATTTATGTATTTAGGTAGATATTTTTTATCACTATAGTTTTTTTAGCTTATAAATTTGTTATTAACCTTTATAAAAATAATTATACATAAATATATATACATATAAACGAAGTAGCTTAGTTTTCTGCTCAAACCTGTATTGTTTTAGTTTTTTTTTCTAGTTAAAACAATTTTGATAACTATTTTATTTTTCTCTTTTTTTAAGCGTCCATATTTCCATCAGCCGCCTCGTGGGGTAATTGGGGTAATCATGCCACAAATTTGTATCAACCCCATTCGATGGGTCATGTTACATCCTCTCACGTTGCTCCACATTTGAGCTCCTATCCCCATTACGCATGACCATCATCGTCCGGTGGTGGTTTCTAATATGAGAGTAACGCCATCGCTGGCAGCAGTGGGGCACATTCTATGCATTCAAGTGGTGTGATGGGTAGCTCGGGTGGTACAAGTACGAGTGCAGCACAGGCTGCAATTAATGTAGCCACTTTACACAATCTGAGTTCAGCCGTCAGCTCCAGCAGCAACATGTCATCTGGTCTAACCAACAATACAGCCGGCGGCTTAAATAGTGGCCTCAACTCGAGCGGCAGTCTTAACCACAATAGCCTCAGTCTTACACAGAATGCCAACAGCGGTGGCACAAATAGTCTCATTAATGGAAATCACCTTAACATTGCAACAGCCTCTCTAGCCCCCTCGCATACGCACGGTGTCGGTATGGGTGTGGGAGTAGGAGTCGGAGGCAGCAGTGGTTTTGGCAGTATTGGTGGCCTCGGAGTAGGGGTGGGTAGCAGTAATTTAAATTCGTTGGTAGTTGGCAATCGATTGATGAACTCTGGCCTGACATCCATATTAAAATGATAACATATGGCTGAATATGGTTTAGCTATAGGATCTTCAAACGAAACACGACCATCTTCAATGGTCAATACAATTGAACCCCTTAATGCCTCCACCTATAATACAACATTCACAGATACTCCCTCCTTTTATCGGCACATTAAGGGTGAACAACCATACTGAACGAAACCACCAGTTAATGAGCAAATTTACAAAAATAAACAGTGAATTACAATTTTAGTTTATAAAATATTATAAAAAAAGATATCCAACAATAAATGTAAATAAATTAATTTATGTCTAAAAAAAAAAACCAAAAGATAGAGAAAAAGAGTTTATCGAGGCAACAAACCACAATTTTCGTATTCTCAAATCTATGCATATAAAAAGGATACAACCAAAATGTAATTAAAATAATTAAGAAAAAACAAACATTATCCTCATCTAAAGTTCAATAAAATACTAACGAATTTTCAATTGTTGTTATTGTCTAAATGCAAAAAAAAAAAAAATAATAAAAATCTAAAACAAAAAGCAAATCTTCTAGTCATAAATGTTGTTGTAAAACAAAAACTTGTAACAAATTTCTTGTAAATATTTTAAAAACAAAAATCGAAAAAAAAACTTAAATAATCGTATGTACTTTCTCCATTAAATATTAACGAAACACGTGTATTTTTAGCAATAATTTTAATTAAATAGTTACAATAAATAAATATTTATACATTTCCATCAACTCTAATAAAAACCAAATGAAAGAGTGAAAAATGTGTAAATTATGTTGAAGCAATTTCGACGTCCCTTTTTACAGTTTGATTTAAATTGACTTTTATATTAAACTGGATGACTGTGATAGTGAAATGTACAGTTTATCAATAAAAAAAATATATTTATAAATAAATTTATTAATATTTTAACATAACAACAAATAAAGAGTGGAAAACATATATAAATAAAAATTAAATAATATTTACATTACATAAGTTTGACTATGACAGTGTACTGAAAAAGGTTTTTGTTTATGCATGTTTTCTACCTTTTGTTTGCATTATTTGGGCAATTCACAACTTGTGTTACATCGTCAAACACCCATTGAAATGTTGCCAATTGTAAATTGTTCCATATTTTTTAAGTATCTTTAAATTGTAAAATATTAATCACTAAAGTAATTTCATCGATGTTTAAATATTAATGTTTTATTCTTAATAAATAATGAAAAATTTTTTCCAATATCTCAATGTACTCGTCGTATTTATGTTCATAAATAATTACCAGAATTTTTCTAGAAAAGAAGGATTAAAACCAGTAAACAGAATTATTAATAAATTAATGTAATGTATAATATTTTAAACTTGTCTCTCTGTAAATTTAACAACAAAAGGATAAAAAACCAAAAATTTTTAGATTAATTAAGTTCTTAAAATAAATAATAACAAGCATAAATTAAAGATTCAACAAAAATATTTGGAAAATCAAAATGATGTCTTTTAATTTCTAATTTATTTCAATATTAAAAAGTTTTTATTTTGGCAAATTATTTAAATCGATTTAAACTTAATAAAGCACGAGATAAAAAAAAATCCCAACATGTGCTACTACATAATGAAAGAGGACAGTCGTAATTCAGCTATGGTGGGGTTAAGAGCTCACGCGCCATTGTCATTATCGTTGTCGAATAAAGACAATCAAGCCGTCCTTTTCATCTGGTTTCATGAGTTTTGCTTCTCACTCTCACATTGGTTAATTGCGTGGCGTCGGATAGCTGCACCAAGTTACAATTACCCAGAGTATCATTTGCCACATGTAGAACTTTAAATAGATAATTGAAATATTAGTGTTCCGCTCTGGATTCCTATTTGAAGGTATGAAGGTCGACTTACCCTGGCAATTTCTAAGTTAAACAATACTCCGTTCAAGGCGAATTTAATTATCAGGTGGTGGTAATACAACAAATAAAACATTAAAAAAACAACACGGTTTTTTATTGTTGCTTTCAACCGTCGATATGTCAAAAACTACAAGGTTTTTGTTTGTGTTTTTTTGCGCGGAAAAGAGTAATCTTTGTAAACATAAATAATATTTGACCATCATTTATGCAAAGAAAAAAAGTAGATCAGCTGCGTTGTCAACACCACCTGATAATGAATTCGCCTTGACTCCGTCAATAGTACTTAGAATAAAAGAAAATACAGTAATGAGGAAGAACGAGTAAAGTAAAATGCACAAATCAAGGCGAATTCATTACAGGTGGTGGTAATTCTGCAGCAAATATAACATGAAAAAACAACATTGTTTTTTACTGATGCTTTCGTTTGCCGAAGTATCAAAAACTAAATGCTTTTTGTTTATGTTTTATCAAAAAACTTTTGCGATAAGAAGCAAACCATGCAAACATAAATAACTATTGACAACTTAGCCAACATCATTGACTGTGCTGTCAACACCAGCTGATAATTGAATTCACCTTGACAGAAACAGAATCAGCCTTATTGTCATCATCGTGGTCGTAATTTCAGGCACGGTGAAGGGTACACTTAACACGGTACCCTTAACTAATAAGCTTAAAAAAAATTGTTTCTCCATAAAACATTTTTAGATAAAGTTTAACATTAACTTTAACTTTAATTTGTTTAAATATGACAGTTAAAATGTTGTATTGGATTTATACAGGGTTGGGAAATAAAATTTTTCACAACATCTAAAAAGGAAATCTTAAAAAGAATTTTTTATATTATTTTTTGTAGTATTTTTTACTTCCAAAATAAAAATATATATATTTTTTACTAAACGTTTTGTTGATTTTTTTTAACTTTTCTAAAATTTTAACTAAAAAATGTTTTAAAATACTTTTTAACTTTGCAGAAATAACTCTTAATTAACTCTCCCATTCATGATTTTTTGTTTGCCCGACGTTTAATATTATTTGAAGTTTAGCAATATTACATACAACCGATACAACAGAAATTGTGTTTACGAATAAATTTATTCAAAATGTAAATTGAACAATTATTTATTTATTTCTTCTTACAAATCCTTTCTTTCCCGATTCGCTTTCTTTATGGAGGGTATACAAATTCAAAATAATTTAACTTATTTACTAACAAAATAATATAAAACTAAATCAACAAAGTAAAAGAAAGTTTCATTGAGTTAAAAAGTGAACACATTCAAATAGATTTTGTTTCTTTTGTATTATTTGAACCAAATGAATTCGTAATCCTTAAGAGTATTTTCTTTGGACTTGATTTCATCACTATTCAGCTTACGCCAACGTATACGGGGTTGGTAGCCAAATTCATTTGCTACATATTCAATGGTACGTTCAACGCCGTCGTCGCCAATAGCATAATAACTGCCCTCCTTATTGCCGTTACGTTTGCCAGTCTCGGTATGACCGTGGTAATCTAAAATGTATTTAAAGCGATACAAATCTCCATCACCATTAACAGCAGAAGAAGGGCTTAGACCTTCGCTAGACTTTCTCGAATTATCAATGGCGGAACTGGCAGTGCTGGGCTTGTTGCCAGATGGCACTGCTAAAAAAGAATAAAATAAATGTTTGGTTTAAACAGGATTTATTTTGTAATTTAGTTAAAACACAAACCATTCGGTTTATTGAGGGTAGTTGTGGAAGAAGGCGTTTGTGGCTTTTTAGCCATAAGGGTGGGAAGAACTTTTTGCATAATAATATCCATTATGGGTGGCAGACTTCCGGTTGCTGTCTTTGCTGTTGCGCTATTAAGACTTTTCTGCTTGGGTTTGTTTGCTATAAAATAATTTTATTTTATAAATTAAGGATTGAAGGGATTCAAGTTATTGCAACTTATTATTATTTGTTTGTGTTTTTTATAAGTACCTTGTAAATTTGGTGTGTACTGTGTGTTTAATATATTTGTGTTTGTGTATTGTTTAGTTGCTATGTTTTTACTTAAGAACTGTGTCGGCGATTCAGGCGAATTCTTTGTACTGTACTGTTTGTTAAGTGTATTTATTATTGTAGATGGTTGGTTTGCTACGTTTTCGCTCATGGTTGATGCCTCAGCTAATTTAAATGTTTTGGATAAAGGCTTTACTTCTAATTTTGAACCAATTTTTCGCTCAACTGGTACTTCTAAAGTGTTGCTCTGTTTCGGTGATTCAAGCATATTCTTAGCTGTCTGCTGTGTGTTTAGTGCATTAGGGATTGTGGGTGATGGGTTCTCTAAACTTGCATTAAAGTTTACTGTTTCCGCTAATAGTTGTGGTTTAAAACTAAACTTTTCTGGTGTTGATGAATCAGGATTTCTTTCAACTGGTCGTTCAAGCAAATTCTTTGAATCAATATTTTGTAAAGTATTGCCTTGTGTTGGTGATTTAAGCAAAGTCTGTGCAGAGTATTGATTGACTGTTGTTGGAGTTGTGAGTGGTTGGTTTGCTACGTTCTCATTTATGAAAGGTGTCTGTGATGCGGGTGAATTTTTAGTCTTGTTCTGCTCGTTTAGAGTTTTTGAAGTTGTGGGTGATTGGTCTGCTACATATGTCGGTGGTTTAAGCGAGTTATTTGCAGTGTATTGTTTGTTTATATTTAAGGTTGTATTTGGTTGGCTTGCTATGTTCTCATTAATTGAATATGTCGGTGATTTGGGTGAATAATTTGTAGTGTACTGTTTGTTTACAGCAGTTGGAACTGTGGATGATTGTTTTTCTAAATTTTCATTAAAGTTTTTGAATTTACCCTTTTCTTGTGATATTGAATCTGAGTTTCTATTAACTGGTCCTTCGAACAAGTTCTTGGAATTAATATTTTGCAAAATATTGTCTTGTGTCGGTGTTTCAAGCATATTCTGAGTATTTGTTGGGATTATGAATGCTTGGTTTGCTATGTTTTTATTTAAGGAAGGTGTCTGTGATTCGGGTGAATAACTTGTAGTGTACTGTTTGTTAAGTGTATTTGGAACTGTGTAGGATTTGTTTGGATATTTAAGTTCTTGTGATATTGAATCTACTTTTCTATCAACTGCTGCTTCGAGCAAACTCTTGGAGTCAACACCTTCTCTCGGTTTTGTAAGTACATTTAGTGTATTATACTGTGTCTTAATTGAATTTGGAATTATAGATGGTTGGTTAGCTACGTTTGCTTGCAGAGAATATGTCGTTGATTCGGGTGAATAATTTGTAGTGTACTGTTTGTTAAGTGTATTTGGAGTTGTGGGTGATTGGCTTGCTACATTGCCATTTAAGTTTATTACTTTAGTGCCCTGCAGTGCACCATCAATTTTTTCAACAGTTTTCAGTGAATTCTTGGAGGCTGGATTTTGCAAAGTGTAACTTGGCGTTAGCATTTCAAGTGTATTTTTTGGACGTATATCTATTAAAGCATTTTCTGGTGTCATATCATGCATTTGTTTTTGTAAATCGAGTTTTAAAAATTGTATAGATTTATCATTTAAAGAATTGAGATCATTATAAACAACAGAATTAGGTTTATCAGTTAATGAGTGTATACCTAGACTAGACTCTGTAATTGAATGTGCTTCTTCCTTTTGATCCACATGCTTATTGTGAGGTTTATGGGTTAGTGGTATATTTTTCGATAACGGTTTTTGTATTTCTAAAGGAACGTCTTTTAATACGGTTGTGAAAAATGTATCAGTTGAATATGTGGGGGATGAAGTGACAATTTTTTCAGGTGCAAGTGCAAAGGGTGCATTAAAAATTTGTTGATTTGTGACTGGTGTTTTAAGTGCATCAAAATCTTTATTTGCTAAAGCTTAAATTAGTAGTGTATTGTTTTGTACAAAATCTGCATTATATAACTTACCTGTAGTTGGGTCATTATTAGGTAATTTTGGACTTGATGCAGAATTGGAACCTGAGCTGGGTAACGCTTTCGACAGGGGCCTGATATCATTTTTCAGGGGTTTCTCTTGTACGTTATTAAGGTCCTTAGGTTTATTGTTACCATTTACCAAAAAGCAGCCCGAACAGGCCTCTGTATTGAAATTATGACGTGTCAAAGCTTTTGGAGTTGTGGTGGTGGTGGTGGTTGTAGTCTTTGGTAGAATCTTTGGCTGTACCATTACCTCAACAGTTTCTGTGTGGAAACAATAACTTTAATTAAACTCACTAGGTAATGTTGGCAACTTAAAACATATCTTACTGGGCGGAGATTCATAGGGATAATTTCTCATGGCCAATATACGAAATCGACCTTGTTCATCGGTGGCATATACAGTTACATGATAAATTCCATCAGCTGTTATAAAACCAAATTCTCCCATCACTATACCACGCTCGTCTTTAGGAGATAAATAATGAAACACAATAAAAAAGGTTAATTTTTCTTTTTTTAATAAAATTATGCATAAATTTGTGTGTTTGTATTAATAAAATATTAATATAAAATCTATTTACAAACAATGTTCTAATCCGTTACCGTTATATTGAACATGTTTCACCTGTTTCAGTTAATACTTAATAATAACAGAGCGTAACAAGTTTGTTAAAAATTAAATATATATTTCAGTTAGCAAACGATTATTTATTTATCAGCGGTTTTTGCTAATTAAACTGTCTGTACTATAATGAATTTAAAAACCTATACCATAAATAATTTAAAAAAAAAAAACGAATAACAAAGAACATAATTCAAATTTTAGCTGACAGTTTATCTGTTTATTTGTTTGTTTTTTAAATTTGAAGACAATAAGTCTTTTTCCAAACAAATTTCTAGTTTAACAGGATAAACGTTTGGAAAAAAGTTAACAGCTAAATTTAAAACATTCTGGTTGAGTGTAAATAAGGTTTGTGCTCTACCGTAAAAGAATATTGTAGCAGTAATAAGGGCACTAATCTACTGATAAATTATGTAATAAACACTATGGTCTTAACTATAAGATGTCATCAAATATATTATTGTTGTTTGAAGTTAAATTACAACCAGAAAAACCAGAACTTTACAATAGTTTTTAATGGAGCGTATCATATACGAATAAATAGTTTATTTAATAAAAAGCCAAAATTTATTTTTAAAATGAAATAAAACGGCGTAAATTTTTACACATACTTATACCAGTTTCTTTTTATTATTTTATTTATTTGATTACAAACAATTAATATTGTTTCCGATTTTATTTAATGCAAATTAAAATCCATTAAATTCTAGCTAAGCGTACAAAAATTAATAAAAATTAATAAAATATAAGCGCAAATTTTCAAAAGATTATTGTGGGCTGTCCTGTAATCATTAAAAAAAAAACTGAATAATAAAACCAATTTGTTAAAGGCTATAAATTTAAAAATGTTGAAACGGTTAAAAATATGTTCTTACACTCCAAAACATACATAAAATATGCCATTAAAGGTTATTTACATATAAAAGCATGCATACATATGTTGTTGAAAGCGTGAAATATGCTTTAAAACTAACATTTTTTTTATAGCAAAGTATTACATAAAAATAAACTAGTTAAACTTTCTTGCCAAAAAATTTTATGGTTAATAAGCTTACCTACTCCCTAGCGCGCTTTTAGAAGGCATGCCTTTTATATGCGATTTCCCCACTTTGTAGATTTCTACTTTGCAATTAATTGAGTCTTATTTCATCAATACCAGGACCTGATTAATAATGTCTTTCCCTCACGTAATGTTAAGATTGGTAGCAGAAAGTAATTGAGAAATATAAAAAATTACTATTTATTGGCCTTTTTTATATACTGCTAAATAAATAAGCAGTACGGAAGACGTATGTACTTTGTTGTGCTAAACAATTTAAGCAGTTCCATGTATGCATAACAGTAAGGTATACAGTCAGCACTATTTATACTATACAAAACAATTATTGGCGGAATGAATTTAAAAATTGCAGAGGTACACTTCAAATATTTTTGTATTTACCCGGCGCGCTTCGCTACCTCACCATATTTATACGTTATTGTTTTATATATGTATATTTAATTCTTATTTTTAAGATTTGAACCCTGTTTTAATGAAGTTTATTGATAATTTTTTTTTTTTAGTTTTTCAAAATTCATTTAAAGACTCATTAAAATGTTTAAAACTATTCTACATTAAGTGGATAATGGGAACACAGAAATACATTGCATTATCCATAAAAAATATTTTATATTTAAGGGCGTAGATAATGTTTTAAAACTTTTTCTCGTTTTTGTTTTTTTTTCGATAATTTTTTTGAACTTATAATTTTATATTTGTATTTATTCGAAGTTTTAACTTACAAATTCATATAAGTATAATGTCTGGCATAATTTATTTATCAGGTAATTAAATATATTATATTTTAATAATTGTATTTTTTATGGATAAAGTTTGACATGTGAAATAAATGAGAGAGGATAGAAAATTGTTTTTTATCTATAGACTTTGAAAGCTGAAATTTAAAATAAATGAAGGAAAAAATTATCAGCTCAATAAACAAGACTGCCTGATGAATAAATGTGCCTTGCTATAATGTATTATTTTTGGCTTAAGCTAATTATTTTATAAACTTTTTTATAATCTAACAAGTAAGAGCGCTATATTCGGCGGTGCCGAATCTTATATACCCTTCACAACGTGTAGTAATGCAATAACAATGCAATGCAATAACAGTAGTTTGTGTCACCATTCATCCCATATGAAATACGTACATACATATATAAAAACATCCCATTGTAAAATTATAAATTCACGTATGTATGTTAAAAAAACAAAAAAAAAAAATTTAAAAAAAAATTTGAAAAAAAATTTAAAAAAAAATTTAAAAAAAAAAATTAAAAAAAAAATTATTATATATATAATATATATAAAACAAAAAAAAAATTAAAAAAAAAATTTTAAAAAAATTTAAAAAAAAAATAATAAAAATATAAATAATATATTAAATAAAAAATAAAAAAAAAAAATAAAAAAAAATTAAAAAAAAAATTAAAAAAAAAATTGAAAAAAAAATTTTTTGGCTCAGCTGGGATTTGATGCCACGTTTTCTCTAACCAGTATAAATGTTTGTATGTATGTATGTTGTTGTTGTAATGTTGTTTTTGTGAAAAAAAAAATCGAGGTGGTCGTGGGTTTTTGCTCATATCTCAGTTGCTTATGTACCGATGTTTCTGATTTTCAATACCGATCTACTCCCGAATATTTCTGATATTTTAATACCTTACCCGGGTCCAGCCTATGTCGGGGGGCTTCAAAAAGTTGATTTCAACATACACACGGACAGACGGACAGACTGACAGGGCTTAATCGACTCCCCTATTCATAAGCTTTCAGAAAATATATACTTTATGGGGTCGGAAATGAAAATTGTAGAAATTTCACACGGAATGACAAACCTATATATATACCCTTTTTCACTGTGTGAAGGGTATAAAAACAAATTATATTGAATTGCAAGTATTAAGGCAATATTTTTTATATTCAATAAGGCTATGGAAACATTTGTTGTAATGTTTCAGCTTGTGTAAACTTATTTGATAACAACTAGTCACAAGTAGTTAGTTTGTAATTTAAAACTTCGTTTCGATATTAAGCATTATTATCAAGAAAAGTCATTTAGTTTCTCTTATTTGTCACCCTTAGTTTTTTATATGATCGCTTAGGTACGGACGTACCGATAAATGTTCTCACGACAAAGATATTCGTTGTTCGATGTCTTAATCGTATGCCATAGAAAAACTTTAACGGAAACTGTCACATTTGTATTTTATTCATTTGAAATAACCTTTGCAAGAATTTTTACCATTAAGCACCGCAACTTTATATCGGTACTGGAAAAAACTTTCTCAAAGACAAGCACAACAAAAGCAAAAAGGACTCCCAATGGGATCTCCGGCTTCTCCAATTATAGCAGACATTGTTATGGAGAAATTATTAGATTGTTGCATTGAGAAATTAAATGTAAGGCCAAAAATAATAACAAAATATGTTGATGACTTGTTTTGTATTGTCCCGAATCATTCAATTGATAATATTTTGGAAACATTTAATTCATTTCATGATGATATAAAATTCACAATTGAGATGGAATGTGACTCTAGAATTCCATATTTAGATACATTAGTGATAAGAAGAGGTAATAATTTGTTAATAGATTGGTACCAGAAACCTACTTCATCTGGAAGAATCATGAATTATTATTCGAAACACCCCAAGGGAATTGTTATTAATACGGCAAAGACTTTAATTGAGAGGCTTTTAAAGATTAGTGATACAAAATTTCATAGAAAGAATATAGAAAAAATCAAAAATATTTTAGATGATAATAATTATCCAATCCAGATAATTTGTAGATTAATAGGACAATATAAAAATAAGAAAAATAGTAGCACAAGACGGACAACTGAACCCAAAATGTATAAATAATTAACTTATGTCCCTCTTTTATCTGAAAGATTGAAAAACTCAAAAATTTACGATTATAAAAAATATATAATGGCCCACAAAACATACCATCTAATGGTAATGATACTGAAAGTTGTGACAAGGTTTATGTAGGAACAACAAAGAATAAATTTAAAACTGGGATCGCTGGACATAGATCTGACCAGAAATACAGGAACACTACACTGACACAAAAAACAGCATTATCATTACATTGCGCTAGTTCTAATCATTATCCAGACTTCAATTAAACATTAATTTTAAACAAAGAAAACAATTACAGACGTAGAAATATGTTAGAAATGTTACAAATTGTTAAAGTACCACCTACACAGAGAATTAATTATAAGACTGATACAGCAAATGTTGCCCAAAATTATAGATTATTAGTTAATAAGATCTGAAAACGGTAGTCTAATAGTATTAGTTATTTTTGTAAATTCCCTGAAGGAAACCCTGGGGGCAAGTGTCTCCAAGTCACCAGTTTTGTCGACTGTTGTGGTGACTTCTTGGCGACATTGTCAACAAAGTGTCTACATTTTTTTTCATTTTCTTTAATGAGAAAAAAAATATATACACAATAATTAAGAGCTCTAATTAAATGAAATGTACCTAATTTACTTTTAATATTTAAAATTTTAATGAATTCCTTTATTTTTTTAATAAAACATCATATTTTAACAAAAGTTTCGTTAACGACGTCTATTTCAGAAAAGTTTCAAAAGTGTAGACTAGAATTACTTAAATGCACTATTGAATCTCTGGTGACAATGTCTACATATGGTCCTTAAAGAACTACCTACTCAGTAGTACCAGTGTCAGTAGTAGATTTCCAATGACACGCACATGTTAAATGTCTATAGTAAAAAAGCATTGTCGGGGGTATAATTAGTCAAAAGTACTGGTGACAGTGTCAATAGTGAATCAGTACTGATTCACTAGAGACATTTCCTACAGGGTTTTTACTATAAATATGTGAATGAATTATTTTTGTTTGTTTGTTCGTTTGTATATTTCAAAAATTGTTTATACTGAAAAAATATTTTCCCGCCTTTTTACAAAATATTTTTTCAATTTGAAATTGTTTTGAATTTGTTTTTTGTTTTTATAAAATTTGTATACATATTACCCTGAAGAAGCTACCCATTGTTTGGTAGCGAAATATTGGTTAATAATAAATATTTTTTTATAAACAAACTAAAAAAGTTGATCTCAAGCTTGAAAAAAAATCATATATAATTTTAAGTATAATTAAAATAAATAAAAATAGAGAAAATTAGATTATTGGCAACATAGAAAATGATGGAAAAGACAAAATTGCGCTTTGGCAAACTATTATGCGTTCTATGTGTTCTTGGTATAAAAAAAAATAACAAGAAAAATTTACAAAAAATAAACATTAATTTGTCGTCAGAAAGATATAACTCGCATAAGTAATTCAAAAGCAAATAAAATTATTAACAGCGTCGTAATTTTTAAGTATTTTTCGTAAGCACTGGAGAATATGACCACTTTGTAAAATCCGTTTTATGTGTCTTTTATCTTGTCTCATTTTAAAACAGAATTGAGTTTAGTCGGAAGACGATTAACTTAAATTTGTTTAATATTAATTTTTATTTAAAGTAGGACCGAACTGCAGTTCATATACATATAGTCCCAGTGCGCGAAATTATCGTATGTTACGCTTTTTTAGAAATCGAAATTTTTATGCAAATCTACTGATAAAATATTATAGCGATAACTGTTATGGATATAACACTTTATCGTATGTAGCAGTGTTATTTACGTTTTTATTTATTTAAAAGTAATAAAAGCGCTCTCCTGAAAAATTTTGTTTTTGTAACATGCGATATTTTCGCACACAGTTGTCGATATGTAGTGTTCGCATAGTGAAATTATGCCACTTAATTTGGTTATATTTAAAAAAAAAAGATACAAAAATGTTAAAGCAGTTTAATTAAGAAATTAATAATCCTAAAAGGAGTGCAGCTTCGATTTTGTGGACAAATAATACAAATTAGTGAATGCCGCTGCAGATAATTCCGACTTAGAAAATTTTTTATCTGTAAACAAATTTGTTACAAAAATACTTATTTACTAATTATTATTTTCATTGACCTTTTCTTAATAATATGTAATAGTTTTTTTAAGCTGTAGGTCTTTTCAATAATAAAAATTTATTTGCTCTATTATATATTATTTAGCAAATATTTCGCTACCTCTTTGTGTAGCATCATCAAGATACAAGTTTTTATTTTATATATTGGTTTTTTTCTAGGTTTAGTGTCTTGACGTTTGTTTTATTTATTTATTTTTAATTTATAGTTTGATTAAAAAATTTAATTTTCAAACTATTACAAAATTTACTTACTACATATAACAGGGGCGTCTGGAAGTTTCTCGATTCCCGGTACAAGAGAATACGTTAAGAAAATATTTTCCATATTAGCAGAAAATTTGGATTTTAAGCTACATAGTTACAACAACTTTAAATATTTATTTTTTACAAAAAAAAAAATCTCTACTGTTGTGACAAATTTCAAAGTAGGATTTATGGACTTAGAAATAAGAATCAAATTGTAAGTTATGAGGTGGTAATGGCAACTTATTCCGTTTTCCGTTCAGGTAAATTCGTGTACCAGAGATGGAAAAATACTTATAATCAGTTAATTTTAATGCTATTATATTTTAACGAAATTCACGGATTAACAAATAAATATTAATAAACTAGCTTGTGACCGCGACTTCGTCTGCGTAGTTATCGGGATAAAAGGTAGACTTAGTATTATATATTATTTATATGTTTGTCATTTGGACAAAATTTGGATTTTAAAATATGAAAGAAAAGTCGAAACTTACAACAAAAATAAAAATATTTACAACACAAACAACCCGTTTAGGATGTGAGATGATGAGTTTGCCAACGACTTAGCGTTATTATCGTGAGACAAAGTAGCCTATATGTTAATCTAGGTTGTTATCTATCTATGTACCGAATTTCATTCGGTTCCGTTCAGCCGTTTTTGCGTGATTGAGTAACAAATATCCAAACATCCAAACATACAAACATTCACATTTATTATATTAACTAGCCAAACCGGGCGCGCGTTGCTACGCCCCTTAATGAATCGAAATGCATTCTGAATTTTAATTGAATATTAAGTGCACAAACCTAAAAATTATAATTTTTTTTATGGGCGTGGCATTGCCCACTTTTTTAATCACGAAATTGTAAAGTCATAACAGCTTAATATGTGTGCAAAGTTTCAAAATAATCGGTCCAGAGCAAGGACCTCAAAATGATACCTTTTTTTTATGGGCGTGGCACTGCCCACTTTTCTAATCACGAAATTATTTAGTCGTGACAGCTTGATACGTGTGCAAAGTTTCAGAAAAATCGGTCCAGTGCAAGTACCTCAATATTATAACTTTTTTTATGGGCGTGGCCCTGCCCACTTTTCTAATCACGAAATTATATGGTTATGACTGCTTAGTATGTGTGCAAAGTTTCAAAAAAATCGGTTTACTGCAAGTACCTCAAAATTAAAAATTTTTAAGTGGCGTGGCCCCGCCCATTTTTTTTATCACGAAATTATTTAGTCATGACAGCTCGATATGTGTGCAAAGTTTCAGAAAAATCTGTCAAGTGCAAGTAGCTAAAACTGATAACTAATTTTTATGGGCGTGGCCCCGCCCACTTTTTTCCACCCATAAACACTCCCTGGTATGTGTACAACAACTTGCCAAAGTTTGAGTCCGATCGGTTTTACAGTTTCGGAGTCTATAGCTAACACACACACACACACACAGAGTTTCACTTTTATATATATAGATAGGATTAGGATAGGATGTAAAACTTTTGGTTCAAAAAAAAGTAAAAATAAACTTTTTTTAATACTGAAAACAAAAAACTAACTTTTCATTCCTGCACAAATACATATAAACTCTGTTCCCGTACTCCACATTGGGATATATCTATATCTATACAAAATCAGTTTGAAAAACATATTTAAAATTTAATAATTGTTAATAAATATAAAAGGATACCATGAGTCTAAAATTGCACACGACAGGAGCTCGTATTAATTTGTAAAAAAAAAATACTATTAAGCTAAGAAACTTTTTTATGGTGAAACAATTTCAGATTTTAAATAATATATATAGATAAAATTTCATTAATTTCCATACGTCTTTCAAAATTATCTTAATCAAAATATGCTAATTTTATAAAATCTGTACTAGTTCAACTTTTAACTTGTGTCAACATTTTCTATTTTTTAATCACTTTTTAGTAATAAAACAGATGTTAAGTTATAATTAAAAATTAGCAATAAATAAAAAAAAAGACTCGTCAGTTAGAAATTTATAAAACCATTTGATTTTAATGTAAATAAACAATTAAAAGATCATCATTGATTTAAATACCCACACTCAAGCGGTTAAGCCACACGCTCTAAGAAGATGTAAAAAAATATTTATAGAATACAATTTTAAGTGTAACTTTATATAGAAACCCGCCAATTGACAGCAATTATTTGTATCTAATGGATAAAATGAGCAAAGAATTCTTTAGCTTAAACAATTGCGCAACTACGTGTATATGAATTAAAAATTATATGTGTGAGTGTGTGTATTGTAGTAAGTTTTTTATCGGCTTGATGTATATTGTTTATTTTTCACTAATAAAAATAATAAAAAAAAAACAAAAATTTTTAAATCAAGATTTTTTAATATTGTTCCTGCATGTGTTTTGTAGCTTTTAATGTCAATATTTTAAGTTAAAGAACAAGTTAAAATGAAAAACAAACTGCAATTGTTGCGACAAACATCATAATAATTCGCAGCTAAACGATAAGCGGCAGCAGGCTATTACTTGGCCTGCCGGCATGCTTGTTTACCCACATTTATTACACCCTTCACCTGTGGTGCACAAGAGTATATATAGCTTTGTCATTCCGTTTGTAATTTCTACAATTTTCATTTTCGACCCCATAAAGTATATATTTTCTAAAAGCTTATGAATAGAGGAGTCGATTAAGCCCTGACCGTCTGTCCGTCTGCCCGTCTGTCCGTGTGTTGGTTGAAATCTACTTTTAGAAGCAACTATATGTTCCTCAGATCTGTGTATGGTATCAATCTCTTGGAAATATCCAGGAATGAATCACTATTGAAATTCAGCACAATCGCCCCATAAACACGACCACCTCGTTTTTTTTCACAATTACAACAACAACATACATACATACATGTAAAAAACATACAAAAAAAAAAAATTACAAAAAAAAAATATATTAAAAATAAGAAAAAAAATAAGAAAAAATTACAAAAAAAAATTTAAAAAAAATTTAAAAAAAAATTTAAAAAAAAATGTAAAAAATAATAATAAAATACAAATAATATATTAAGTAAAATAAATTTTTTTTGGCTCAGCTGGGATTCGATGCCACATATATTCTAACCAGTATATACATATGTATGTATTTTATATGAGATGAATGGTGATACAAACAATTGTTATTGCATGAGTACACGTTGTGAAGGGTATATAAGATTCGGCACGGCCGAATATAGCACTGTTACTTGTTTTTTCTTGATTTGGGAGGCAAGAGGTTACCAGCAAGTGTCACTTGCTAATATTGACATAATGTGGATGCAACATTTAACATCGTGTGCCAACAATTGCCATAAATTCGTCTTGACAATGATGACGATGATGATGCAGTTTGCAACTATCTGTCCATATTATTGGGCATTTGTTAAATTTGTATGTAAATAATGTAATAAATTCTTAAACATTATCATTAGACTGGTAAATGTGGTTTTAGTGTGTTTCTGGCATTCGAGATGTTATCTATGGTGTTATAAAATAAAATATAAATATCACGTAAAGATCTCAACTATAGGAAATTATTTTTACTAATTGAATTCGCTTTTATAATAGTAACAGATAGCGGAAATTAATTTAAGACTTTGAAATGCTATCATTAAAATTTAAATAAACCTATTCCTTACACATCAAATAGCTTAAAATGGAAAGGATCAACACATCATTAAAAACTTGGTCAAATTTTTTATACGTTATGAAAACTTATATTTATTAATTGTTGTTATTTTTATGTTTTATTTTATTTTAGAAAAATGATACTTAATATCATCGTAAAGTCTAGCGTAAGAATATTCAAGTTATTAGTAGTTGCTAGAGATGGTGTGCAACGTATTTCTGGTTTGATTTGCACCATGCAATTTTTGGCAGTTGTGCAACCTACCACCTGTCTACGCTTTAAAAAACAAGGTTGCACTTTGAATTGTTTTGATACTTAAATATATCTTACAGAGTGAGCAAGTATACAGGGTAAGCAAAAAGTTACCATAGTGTTTAAAAACTTTAATAACTTTTTCGTTTATAGATTTTTTTCAGCTTCGTAATGAGGGGTTTGTTTTAGAGCATTTTCCGTAACATCTCTCAAAATTTGTAGCTGAAGCGTTCGCATTTCAGCAACATTGTTAGCCTTGGGCTTAAGGATTGTCTCGTTCCGTCATATAACCCGAAAGAAATAGTCGGAAGCTGAAAAATCTAGTGAACGCGTTGTCCATTTAATTTTAGATTTTCCGTAAATTATTCGCTCTCCAAAAATTTAACTCAAAAATGCCATTGCGTCTCGGGCAGTGTGAGCAGTGACTATATGCTGCTGTTCTATAATAAACCAATACCCCTTTGCATTTACAGCACCACCATATTGTTGTTGTTTCTATTCTATTCTTACTTTTCTATTCAGATATCACAATGGGATCATTATAATGGACTCAAGTGAGCTGCACAACAGCTGCCTATTCTACCTAACCTTACCTAAGACCTATTTATATTTTTTTCGAAAATCAACATTAGTCAATCGATTTTTATGGTTTATATCTTATTTTTTTCCCAATATTCCTACCTTTCTGAAGAATTCAAAAAATTTAATATTTTTACCCTAATATTCTCATGCATTTTGTATGAACAAATTTTTTTAGCAGTACTTATGTCTTAGTAACTCATAGAGACTTGAAAATTAAAAAAAATATTACGCTTATTAAGCTGAAAACAATTTTATTGTAAATCATTTGCTGGTATCTTCATCACAATCGGATCATTCAAATTATGATAAAATGTATCAGCTTAAACGCCTTTTTTAAGGCGAATTATTTGGCAGGACCATTAAAAAATCTGAGCCCGATAGAAAAAAGTGAAAACGGAATTCAAAATCTCTATAGTTCGCATATTTTTGTTTAAATACTGACAAAAAAAAAAATTTCCAGACCAATGTAATCGACTGCTTCTTGTACCAATTGCACCCTAAATAACAACAAAATTTTCTTAAGATGAGCATTAGTGACGTATGAGTAATTCCTAGGTGAGTAGAACGCCTTCTTCCATTTTTCGTTAACACTTTGCGCTACTCGTTAAACGAACCAATGCTTCAGAGAACGAAATTCTGATGTTCAAATGTCGAAAATATGCTCTTTGCGTTAAAATGAGTTGCTTTAGAAAAATTCTAGTATTTTTGTTTTCTGTTCAGTTGTGAATCTCCTGAAAAGAAAATTTATTAAACGAAAAATTGTGAAATTTTTTAATCCCATAGCGACTTTTGGCCACCCTTCAATTAGTATATAAGCCCTTCATATAATCAAATAGACTTCCATCAATATATTTTCAGAATATCAGAGTATATTTAAAATATGCCAGCAATGGTTAGTGTTATAAAGACAAAACCAAAATTTTTAAGTTCCTTGCCTTACCAGCAAGATATTCCAAAACAAACACTTGCGTGAATGTACTTAACGAAAGTTTTTTTTATATAAACTATTATTATTTATTAAAATTATTTTACGACTATTAGTGCTGGTTAATCGAGAAGTATGAAAAATTCCATAATTGATAAAAACATTTTTTAAATTTTTTATGAGTTTTTATACATGAAAAATGCAATTAAAATAATTTTTATAGTTTTTTAAGCAAATTCTCTAAACTCTGTTTCAATTACGATATAGAATGTTTACCTTAGAAAAATATTTGAATAACTTGACTTAATGTTAATTTTTTTTTTGTAAACGTGTACTAATTTAAAAAAGTTGCTTTATTTTTAAATGGTTTCGACTGTATTTAATATGTGAAAAATCACAATAAATTTAATAAATACATATTTACATAAAAAATAAAAAAGCAGTGGTTACGCTTATTTAGACAAATATTTACTTAATGTGAACGTAGCTTCACTCAGAAATATAAAAAACAAATTGCATTTTGTACTTACCTCTCTGTTCCGAACGATGCTGCTGTTCGTCTATCGTAAAACCAAATTTATAGGGACGAACTGTTGTGCTTTGGCCCCAGCAACATTGTTGCAAACAAGATGCAACAATAATAAACTTAAATGAGATTTTAATATGCAAATGTATATTTAGATGGTGGTTATTTGTACAAACATAAATATTTTTATTGCTTTTTTGACACTTACTGAACTTATTAAATATTTGCCATGTAATTTTATATTCATTTTTTTTTGTAATTTATTTATTTTACAACAAGAAAACTAATATTATTTTTTAAGTTTTTTTTAAGGTACTAATATCACTTTTTCTTTAAAACGAAAAACAATCGAGCTTGCTGCAGGTCACACAATTTGCCAACTAATTGCTTTTTTTGCAATAATATTTGAAAATTTTTATTATTCGTTTTTACAAATTTTCTCGTTTTATTTGTAATTGTTTTTGGTTCTGCCTTAGTTGGCCACTTGTGAAACACACCTTACGACGTTCTATTCAATATTGACTGGGCTCATAACACTTGGTAAACATTATAAAACATTAGAATCGTATAAAAAATAAAGATACAAAACAACAAAACATCATACACGTATACATACATACATGTGTAAATATACAGGCAAACACATACTGGACTTGCTGAAAAATATTCATTGATTATCCAGCAATGACTGCTTTTTGTCGTCGGTGTGTCAGAAATAAATATTTAGGCAGTTGCTCTACACAGCTGGACCGGTGTAATGTTAAGAACAGAACACAGATCACCGAACATCACAAAGCAAGAAAAAATACACCAGAGAGTATTGAGTGAATACTCATTAATACTTTATTTTTAATTTGTGTGTGTGTGTGTCCGTATAATATAAGCATCCATAAACATTAGCAGATACTTAAGGGTGAAGTTGGATACTATATAAATATTTATTTCATTTAAACTATTCCTGCAGCATTTTCATCATCATACACAAGCACTTACACACACACACACACACTCTTATGTATGCTCTGAGAAAATTCTTAATTCATCACACTCATACAGTTAATTAAATTATGATGTTCCAATATTTAAAGAGTGTTAAAAACTATGTCATCTGGTTTTTATTTGTGTTCTCGTTTTTAATAGAATGAATAGGGGAAATATAAACAAATAGCTGCTGATAAATTAAGAAAAAAATTTGCATATTGATATTTCAAAGTGTTTAATTTTTAATAATAATTTGTATTTTTTTCAATAGATGTTGTTCATATTCACATTAACAATTAAATCATTAATGAGTGCGGTAGTTTCGATGTAAGTTTAAAAAAACCATTTATAAAATCTTATAGATACGCCCTATCATCATTTAATTAATGAAAACATTTGTTGAGAAATTTTTTTTTTACTTATTAAGTCATTTAAAATAACTACGTGTACATGCAAATTCGAAAATGTTGATCATGTGCTTGCAAATCATAAAATTTTAGACCCAGATTTTCTTGTGGAATTGGATGGAAAAATTATACTATGTTTATCTTTGTAGTGAAAATTATATTTAACTAACCGCCCGGCACGTGCTTCGCTACGTATCAAGTGAAATAATAAAAAACAACATGCATTAGATCCAAAGACACAAAAGGACCGATTTTACCCGTTTTTAGCCCTTTTCCCCCTAAAGTCTAAAATTTCAAAACAGTACAAAAATTCATTATAGATTGTTTTAAGGAGAGTAAAACTATGTTTTTACTTTTTTCCTATTGTGCTGTTCAAAAAAGTACCAAAATTCAGTTTTTACCCGTTTTATCCCTTAAAACTCAAAATTTCCAAAAAGTATCAGACACCCTTCCAATTATTTTTAACAGGCTCTTTGATCCTTTCTGAATCTTTGTGATATAATTATTAAGCCCGGAGATACTGTGTTACCGATTTTACCCTTTTTTACACGTAAACCGCTTGACGGATTTTGTGCAAACTTCACATAAACCATCTACTAAATAGTCCGAACAAAGCCTGAACATTTGGTTCGTATAAGTGAGCCCGTTCTTGAGTTATAAAGTCACCAACGCACTTTCAACAATTTTATATATACATACATATATAGATTGATTTTAAAATTAGGCAAAAAGGTCTTTAGTCTTTAGTTTTATTTCCAAAGCAGTTATTAAGTTATTGCTGGCAAATAAAGGAGACCAAAAATAAAGTAAAAAACCCAAACTGAAATTTTATTACTTAAAAGATTTTTGCCTTCCGTCAAAAATTTATCATATCTGTGAACTTTTGAAAACCAAAAACGTCTTAAGTCGAAATAATTACATATTATGCTTTTTTAATCATAAAAGTAAAATCTTCAAAATGATTTGTTTGCAATAATCAACGTCCTTCTATGTAAAATAAAGAGTGTCTCAGTAACAATGCACTTTTTTCATTTTGAGATAGTTAAGATTTGTTGTGTTGCGAAAAAGACATATTCCGTTTAAGTATAGAATAAAAAAAAACCGTAAAAGAGAACCATAAAATTGTCTACGACTTTTTGACAGAGATGTGGCTGCAGGTAAATATACAAAAATAAAATTCCTGCGTTAATACCCTTCACAGAGGGTGTAAGAGTATATATTGGTTTTTCAATCCGTGTGAAATTTCTTCTGAAAGCTTATGACTAGGTAGGTCAATTTAGCAATGTCCCTCTGTCCGTGTGGTTGTTGAAATCAGTTTCTTGAAGCCCCCCGACATCACTAAGACCCTCAGATATGTGTAAATAACCAAAACTACTTCTTTTTCACAACACACCCATACAAACGTGGTAAACTGGTTAGCGTGCCTAGTTTCGAATCCCGGCTGAGGTAAAGAATTTTTAAATTTTTTTTTTATATATTTTTTTTTATTTTATAATTTAACTATGAGATGTTTTTAAGCGGATAAAATCATTATGTCCTACTAATATAATGTAATAAATGTGAATGTTTGTATGTTTGGCTATTTGTTACTCAATCACGCTGAACGGAACTAAATGAATGTGGTATTATTTATATTTTATAAGCGAATCTTGAACTCAGTCACGCAAAAATGGCTGAGTGAAATTAAATAAGATTTGACAAACATATAAATAACAACGTAGGTTAACACAAAGTCTACCTTTTATCCCAATAACTACGCAGTCGAAGTTGCGAGCACAAGCTAGTTAATAATAAATCTAACACACGTATCCCATTATTAATAAGAGGGAAATTGTGTAAAAGTTTTACCTCCATAATCATGGTATTAGATGAAGGACTTGTGCAGTAAAACACAGTAAACTATGATTAAGTTTAAATTCAACGTATAGCATTTAATCTGATATCTAAGCTAAGTTAAGCAGCTAATAAACGGCATGTTTTTTACATCTGACTTGAGAAATTCCACACTGATAAATACGAACATGTCGTGTACTACTTTTAAAATATTACTGCTGTAAAAAACATGTGTTAAGACATCTGACACAAATTTTAATTAGAGTGCGCTTTATTTGCTTCTGTCAAAACATGTGACATCAGCCGTTGGCAGAAATCTCTGCTACTGCAAAGAAGTCAGCGACGGGTGCCTGTAAAAGTATAATTTTGACAGACATGTAGATTTTCATAGGTAGGTAGGTAGGTAAGGCTGGTGCTAAGTTACCCTCACACCCTCACTCGGAGACCATTACGGTCCATTTTTACGTCTTAATAGAGAGAAGAATAGAAATAGTTAGAATAGAAGAGAAGGAGAAGCAGACTAGTCTAGAGTCTCTGTCGGGAATCGAACCCGCAATCCCCAAACTAGCAGACCGGCATACTACTGAATAGTTCACCTAACATATTTACACATGTCTCACAAATTTTAAAGTCAGATTTAAAAAACATGCCACTGTGGTCACTAAGCCCATGTACAAGCATTAGCTTTCTACTTGTCTTTTATTGTTATGTTTGTTGTCGCGATAAATATGCCTTAAGATCTTTAATTTAAAATATTTTTTTTCGAAATAACAAACTCAAATTTTGTCGCTTTAACTTAAAGCTTTTCTTTTACCAAATCAATTTATTTTCTTCTAAGTTTTATGGTTGTTGTGTAACAAACTTTTACCTTAACCCATTACACCTTCCGCTTGCTATAGATACAATACTTAAACAACACTTCAAACAATGAAAGCAGAAACACGTCATTTAAGTACTAATTAATTCAAATTTTAATTTCTATTATTAGTACAACTGATAAATCGTCTGGAACCAAACTAAATGACTTAATTTATTACTACCGGTTTCAAAAAAAAACATTTTTCATTCAAATATCAACATGTTTAATTTTAAATTGTTTGACACTACCATATTTTGATAATATTTGAAATAAAACTGTATTAGAAAGATATTATTACATGGAATCTATATTTAAAACCCACACTTGCAAACATTTTTGGAAGCACACACACACACACACTCAAACAAATAATGAATAATCAAGTCTTAAAATCGATTCTTATTAGCTTTTCATTATTTGGAGCTTAAGTAATGTCACGTACATTAGCTTTTCTTTAAATGTTGACTGTTTAAAATTTGTAACCTTGTAGACACCGAAACACACTATAACAAAATTATAATGAGCCAATTGTAATAAAAATTCTGAATAATTTTTATATCTCTTCTGCTAGTCTTGCAATGAAACCTGTTTAATGGTATAAGCTAGTGTGAAAACTTTACCGTTTACGTTAGTATTTCTTTGACAATCTTAATATTTATCTTTAACAAGTCATAAAACTTAAAAACTGTAACAGAAATATTTAAATCTACCACCACAATACATAGAATTGTTTATGCTAATAAAGTATTTAAAAACTGTCATATTAAACACTGTTGCGGTTAGCAGAGGCTCTAGACTTTTTGACTATTGTTTTTTGGAGACATCCTATACCAACACAATGCAGCTCTGTAGAAGGTTTTTGATACCAAATACCAAACTAAATTTCATGTTACAACCAGATAAGGAAATACCGATTCAAAATACAATTTACAATTATTTTGTACAAATTTCTAATTTTGAAACAACCTAGTCAATATAATAAGATATAAGAGTGTCTCAGTTAGAATATACTTTTCTAATTGAGTGTCATGTTTTTACCCAAATGGCAACTCTTAAATTATATATGTGTCACATATGTTTATGGAGATTTAAAAAAATGGAGTGCTTTATGAAAGAGTAAGGCGTTATAATTGTTGACTTAAAAGTTATGCTGAGACATGCAATGAACCAACGTTTCCAAGAGTGGTAAAAATTCAAAGAAGCTGGGTCTGTTAGGGACAGTACTGGAAGGTCTATTGAAAACTTTGCTATTGTAAACGAGAGTGTCATCGAAAATCCGGAAACATCAATTTGGCATTGTTCTCAACTGTTCTCAACAACGCACTATGCAGCGAATTTGGACAAAAGACCGCTAGTTTTATGGGTACAAAACTCAGCTTACTAAGAATCTCAAACTAGTAGACCATGGCAAGTGCCGACAAATAGTTCAATGGATAATGGAGCAAGATGAAGTCATCTTCTCCGATGGAGCACATTTCCATCTGAATGACTTCGTAAATACACAAAATTATCAAATTTAGGGCTTAGGGTTTTGAAATCCTTATGCAAACAAATGAGAAACAAATTCATCCACAACGAGCAAATGTCTGGTGAGGATTTTAGACAGCTTGACAGCATGTGGTTTCAGCAAGACGACACCACCTGTCACATCACGCATCAAACCATCTATTTATTGCAGCAAAGAAATTCTGATGTCAACTGGCAACCAAGATCATACAATTTAGTTTTTTTTATTTGGGGTTTTATTCAATTTCAGGCTTATGCGAATAAGCCAAAAACAAATCCAGAGCTCAAATCTGAGATCCAGTGAATTATCGGTGAAGCACTGCCATTGAGGACATTTAACGGCATGTTTTTATTTTCAAATGAAAAAGTGTATTCTTACGGAGACAACCTTTACTTGTAGAAAATAACTACAAAGTGGTTAATTCTGAGATCAGTACCCGTCAACAGTTGAGGGAATCCTCAAACACAATTTAACATCTGGGGGCAAATTACGGCATTCGAACGTTATCGAAATTTTAAAAATTCTTATTAGAATCTATATACATAAAGCACAGCGAACTCGATCGTTCGAGTAAAATTTCGATCGTGATCGAATGCCGTAATTTGGCCCCTGAAATATTTGTCTTGAATTGATAATTACGCAATTTATATCTTTAAATGGGACTGTTGTTATGTGACAGCCGAGATACACAATCGATGTTACGTCTTCTATTATACTTAAATTTACCTGCGCTATTTGTTAGTCAAAAAGTTAATTTAAAAAAAAAATATTTTAAAAATATATCCTGCCAGCAATTTTGTAAAAAAATGTCGTGTCAAAAACCGTAATAAAAACAAAACATTTTACATTGTATTAAAATATTCGTTGGTTGTTATTGTTGGAAAATAAAAACAAGTAACAGTGCTATATTCGGCCGTGCCGAATCTTATATACCCTTCACAACGTGTAGTCATGCAATAACAATTGTTTGTATCACCATTCATCCCATATAAAATACGTGCATACGTACACGTTAGAATAAATGTGGCATCGAATCCCAGCTGAGCCAAAAAAAATTTTTATTTTATTTAATATATTATTTATATTTTATATTTTTTTAAATTTTTTTATAAAATTTTTTTTTTTAATTTTTTTAAAATTTTTTTTTTGTAGTTTTTTTTATTATTTTTTTCTTATTTTTAATATTTTTTTTTTTGTATTTTTTTTTGTTTGGTATGATTTTTACATGTCTGTATGTATGTATGTTGTTGTTGTAATTGTGAAAAAAAAAGAGGTGGTCGTGGTTTTTTGCTCATATCTCAGAAAGTTATGGGGCGATTGTGCTGAATTTCAATAGCGATTCATTCCTGGATATTTCCAAGAGATTGATACCATACACAGATCTAAGGAACATATAGTTGCTTCTAAAAGTTGATTTCAACCAACACACGGACAGACGGGCAGACGGACAGACGGTCAGGGCTTAATCAACTCCTCTATTCATAAGCTTTCAGAAAATATATACTTTATGGGGTCGGAAATGAAAATTGTAGAAATTACAAACGGAATGACAAAGCTATATATACCCTTGTGCACCACAGGTGAAGGGTATAACAAGCAGATTGAAAATTAAACTGACAAACAAACACTTGTTTATTGCAGCATTTACACGCACAGTTACCAAATGACAACATTATGTATTTACTAGCAATATTCAAACATTATCTGAGATCTTGCGATGATTAAAATACTTATTGAAATATGACAGAGCGACGTCATCTTTGTCAATTGCCATAATAGCCATAAGTAAAAATAAATTGCCAATTTGGCCACAATAACAATTAATAAAAATTATATAAAATATATAAATTAAAAAAAAAATAAATAAATCAGGAAATTAATATTTAAATTGATCAATTACTATTCTAATGCTTGTTTTTTTTTATTACTACAACAAATCGATGAAATGTTGATTTAGAAAAAAGAAATATACTCGCAATCAGCCGTCCGTCATTATTCTATCTCTCCTCCCCCTAAATACATTTGATTTATGAAATATTTCAAGTGTCACTAAATATTTTTTACAGTTTTCAACACATAGACGCGTGTCTAACTATGTATGTGTTTGCATACATACAAATGCAAATTTTTATGGGGACAGTTAATTTAAGAATGTGCTAAGATTCTAGTAGGTGTCTCGTTATCTGTGAGATTTACAAATAAAATGAGTTAAATAAGTTACAAATGCATGAATATGATGATGTGATGGCTGTGTGTTCAACTGACTGGTTGGTTATTGGTCTCACAGTATGAAGTTTAAATTATTCCAGCCGGATCCACGGTACAGATTGTATGTACATGCTTACAAATATCAAATTGTATGTTGTGTGTTATCATTTTTGTTATAAACATTTTGATACCGCTTCTTCTTCTTCTTCTCGATTTTTTATTTTTATTACTGTGTTATTTAATTTTGTTTATTGTTATAAAATGTTTTATTTGCTGTAAAATATTTGTGTATATTAATATTGAATTTTACTACATTAATCTTCTTGGAGATTAACAACGTTTCAAACACAAAACAATCTGGTTTGACATATATAGTATGTACTAGTTCTACACTATTTATTTATTTACTTGGTTTTGTAAATTCATAACTTTTAAAGCAAATTATCAATGGAAACAATTCTAATTAAAATCTCACATTTTATGGTCGCATAGATTTCCTGTTCTTAAACCTGTCTTTTATGCATACAATTTTTGAAAACCCTTAAGAGTTTCTTGCCATCAGAGCTGTTAAATTTGGATTACGATTAGTAATCAATTAGATTAAATATTAAAAAGAATGTTATTGATTACATAATTCTCTTTTTAAAAATTCCTGATTATGATTACAAATAATACAAAAATAATTAAGATTAGTTAGAATTACGAGAAAATAATCAAAAATAGTCAAAAGTAATCAAAAAAATAATTGACTACTTTCAACGATTATTTTTGATTATATTCGATTATTTTTGTTAAAATGCAGAATGCGCATCATTTTATACAAACATTTTATTTTGAAAAATTTGCATTTAAAAAAAAATCGGGCATAGTCGACACATTATTAATTTTCCTTACAAAATTAAATGTTTTGTAATTTTTGGCGTAAAAACTGTAAAGTGTCTCTAAAACTCTGCTGGTTGTATTTTCGACAGTTAATTCTGGCAATTCCGGACTTAATCTCATCAACACCTTGACCCATTTGAATTTAATGCTTTGAGTCAGCACTGTTGCTGCAATTGCAATATTTGCCTCAGGCTTTAACATGAAATATGGTTGGAACCTTTCTCTTAACCTCTATTCCATTTTTAAAATAACAGATGATAACTGTTGCAATTTCTGGGATCTGCTTAGCTTATGCAGCCTATTGCTCAGTGTCACGAGAGTTGGTATTAAAAATCCTGTAAAAATATTGATATAAATTTATATTTTAAAGAAACAAAATATAAAAATACCATAATTAATGTTGCTTTCTCCTTGAAGAAAGTCCAGAGCCTTTGCAATTGGTTCCATTACCAAATTATACATTTCCAGGTACTGTATGTCTCTTGCAGAAAAATGTCGCAAAGTCAACTTATCGCACAGATTATTTTATCATAGAATCTCTTAAGTATATATATACAAATAGTCACCTAAAATCGAAAAGGTCGTAAGTTACAACTTCAAAATAAATTTTTTTGATTGATTATGTTGTAATTAACCAATATATATTATATATCTATACGAAAGAAAGAAATACCTATACGAAAGATTTTTTAATACAAGCTAAAAAAAATTATACATAAACACAGCTTCATCTCAACACAATTAATATTTTACCTGTGTACCACAACAAAACAAACATTAAACAGTATTGCCATAATTTCGCAAAATAAAAAAAAAAAAAATAATCAAAAAAAAATCAAAAACAATCAAAAGTAATCTTCGAAAGTAGTCGAATTATTTTTCGATTACTTTTTATTATTTTTTCGTAATTTTTATTAATCTTGATTATTTTTCGATTATCTGTAATCGTAATCAATTAGAAATCGTGCGAATCTGAAAATAATCGTTATATAATCATTACTTCACCTTTCAAAAAAAAAAATAATCTAATTACTAATTATTATGATCAGTAATAATTACTTAACAGCTATGCTTGCCAAATATCGATTTGATTTGTATACACTTTACACAAGAGTGTAAAATGGTATTTATAAGTTTGTCATTCCGTTTGTAATTCTTACAATATTCATTTGTGACTTTATAAAGTGCATATATTATTTTAGATAGAGAAGTCGATTTAGCTATGTCAGTCTGTCCATCCGTATGAGCGTTGAAATCAACTTTTCAAGGCCCCCATATATTTTATGGACTTATATGTAGTATCAATTTATCAGAAATACTTTTGAAAATTTGCGTATGGAAAATCAGCAATTTAGACCTTTTAGCGAGTGAGCAAAAAACCAAGTATTGCTCCGTTTTTATTTAGGTTGCAATTCTATTTGAAAAACACCAAAAACTGCAGGTATTGTATATGATGGTACTATATGTGGAGCTTGTTGTTGTAGTTGGTATATTTTTATACCCGCCACCAAAAAAATGGTGGGGGTATATTCATTTTGTCATTCCGTTTGTAACACATCGAAATATCCATTTTAGACCCCATAAAGTATATATATTCTGAATCAGGGTTTGATTTGATGACGATCTAGCTATGTCCGTCCGTCTGTCCGTCTGTCCGTCTGTTGAAAGCACGATAGAGGTCGCACCGAAAAAGCTAGGGGGCTCAAATTTTGCCAGAATCTTTCTTATAGACAAGGTTTGTTTGGTATTGAAAATGGGCCAAATCGGAATATTAGGAAGAGAGTTATAGCTCGAAAAGCAAGAGTAGGTCGAAAAAACCGTGTCCCTCGAACACCGAACAAAATGGAATTGTGTCCAAACGCATTAACGTAGACTCATGGAACTTCGAATATATATTTCCTGAGTAAAAACAATATTTCTCTCCGAAAATTATCTAAATCTATGCATTAGGAGAGTAGTTATCGATCAAAATGTACGAAAATTTTTACCGCACAGTGTATTTTTCGGTATATTTAAAAACAAAAACGTCATAAAAGCAACAAAATTGGATGTACGACTCTGAAATTTTGCACACTTTGGTTTTTTCTAAAACGCTTTTTTGTAGCGGAAAATCAATGTGCCACGCCCACTTTTACGCCCACCTCCCATATAACGTTTTACCTAAAATTCATATAATTTCTCTATTTATATAGATTTTGGAATAATAAAGGACTATATTGAAACATCTAGGTTGTGCTCATTAGAAAAAACAATTTTGACACGCCTACTATTACGCCCACTTTTCACGTTATCTACCGTTAATGAAATTTAAAAGCTCATAAAACCGCCAAAATTAGAGGTATGATGATCAAATTTGCTGCGTGTATCCCCCTCGGTAATTTCATTACTGTGCCAGAAAATTAATGTGCCACGCCCACTTTTACGCCCACCTCCCATATAACGTTTACCTAAAATTCATATAATTTCTCTATTAATAAAGATTTTGGAATAATAAAGAGCTATATTGAAACATCTAAGTTGTACTCATTCGCAAAAACAACTTTGACACGCCTACTATAACGCCCACTTTTCACGTTATCTACCGTTAATGAAATTTAAAAGCTCATAAAACCGCCAAAATTAGAGGTATAATGGTATAATTTGCTACGTATATCCCCCTAGGCAATGTCATTGCTGCGCCAAAAAATTTAGGTGCCACACCCACTTTTACGCCCACCTCCCATATAACGATTTATCTAAAACTCATATAATTTCTTTATTAACAAAGATTTTGGAATAATAAAGGGCTATATTAAAACATCTAGGTTGTACTCATTCGCAAAAACAACTTTGACACGCCTATATATAATTCATATAATATCATATAATTCCTCTATTAATAAAGATTTTGGAATAACAAAGGACTATATTGAAATACCTTAGTTGTACTCATTAGCAAAAACAGCTTTGACACGCCTACTATAACGCCCACTTTTCACGGTATCTACCGTTAATGAAATTTAAAAGCTTATAAAACCGCCAAAATTAGAGGTATGATGATAAAATTTGCTACATATATCCTTCTAATCAAAGTTATTGTTGTGCCAAAAATTTTGGTTACACGCCCACTTTAACCCCTACCTCCCATATAACAGTTTATCTTAAATTCATGTAATTTCTTTATTGACAAAGTTTTTGGGAAAATAAAGGACTTTATTGAAATGTCTAAATTGTATTTATTAGCAGAAACTTTATTGACTCGCCTACTTTAACGCCCACTTTCATTGAAAGACTACATTAACAAAAGCATTTTAGTAGCATATCGAAGTTATAAAGGGTGGTTAAATTTTAAGGGCCGATGTTGAATTTAAATAAAACACAAATTATTTAGGAAATTATTATTATTTCTTTTAGTAATGATAACATTTGTACGGTTCAATTATGTATTTAACAAAATATCGGCCAAACGGCGCCACTCCTCTATCTGATGGTCCAAGTTTTCAATTACAATGTTGATGGTCAATTGTTGGGCATGATGATGAGTCGATGTTGACTGCTTTTTTGCCACACTATTGCAAAAAACAGCAATGGTTCCCATTTAACGAACTAAGAAGGCATTCACATTTTATTCACATTTTATACAGAACTGTTTTGCAGAAATTTAAATATTTTTTTACAATTCTCCCGATTGTTTACGAATTTGAACGGTTATGTTGATCAAAAGAATTACGAAGTGCACAAATTGCATTTTGACTTGAACGCCCATTTTTATAAAAATCCTGAATAACTTTAACGTGTTGCTCATTTGCGTATCTTTCCACTTTTAAGTTGGTCTGAGATTGAGAAATGTCAAATGAAATGCAAAAAAAACTTGTTGTTTGTGTGGATCATCTTCAACATGGGCCCTTAAAATTTAACCACCCTCTACAAAGAAAGTGATACATATTTTATTATAAAGAAATTATTCTATAGCGATTAACAAAATAATAAATATTGTGCTTTAAATGTACACAAAATTGGTGGTGGGTATAAAAGATTCGGCACAGCCGAATATAGTGCTCTTACTTGTTTATGCTTATTCATGTGTACGTAATTGTGAAATGAAAAATTTTCCGTTTGTGTAACAAACAAGAGAAAATCTGTTTCTCAAACAACTTATACGTATTTGCCTTTAGCTGTGTATCAACACTTTTGTGAAGGGTATATTAAGATTGGGTAGGTAGGTGGAGAGGTAAGGCTGGTGCATAGTTACCCTCACACCCTCACCCGGAGACCATTACGGTCCATTGTGACGCCTTAATATAGAAATAAAGAGAAGAATAGAAAAGGAATAGAAATAGTTAGAATAGAAGAGAAAGAGAAGCAGACCATTCCAGAGTCTCTGGCGGGAATAGAACTCGCTACCCCCAAACTAGCAGACCGGCACACTACTGACTAGTCCACCGAAGCACCCAAGATTAAGATTAAGTACAGCCGAATATAGCGCTTTCGCTTGTTATACCCTTCACACAGTGAAAAAGGGTATATATAGGTTTGTCATTCCGTGTGAAATTTCTACAATTTTCATTTCCGACCCCATAAAGTATATATTTTCTGAAAGCTTATGAATAGGGAAGTCGATTAAGCTCTGTCAGTCTGTCCGTCTGACCGTCTGTCCGTGAGTATGTTGAAATCAACTTTTTGAAGCCCCCCCACATAGGTTGGACCCGGGTAAGGTATCAAAATATCAGAAATATTCGGGAGTAGATCGGTATTAAAAATCAGAAACATCGGTACATAAACAACTGAGATATGAGCAAAAACCCACGACCACCTCGATTTTTACATACATATAAACGTGTATACTGGTTAGAGAAAACGTGGCATCGAATCCCAGCTGAGCCAAAAAAAATTTTTTTTAATATTTAAAAAATTTTTTTTTTAATTTTTTTTTTATTTTTTATTTATTTTTTTATTTAATATATTATTTATATTATTATTATTATTTTTTTTTTTAATTTTTTTTTTATTTTTTTTTTTTTGTTTCATATATATTATATACATAATTTTTTTTTTAAATTTTTTTTTTAATTTTTTTTTTAAATTTTTTTTAAATATTTTTTTTTTGTTTTTTTAACATACATACGTGAATTTTTAATTGTACAATGGGACGTTTTTATATATGTATGTTTTTATATGTATGTTTTTATATGTATGTACGTATTTTATATGGGATGAATGGTGAGACAAACCACTGTTATTGCATGACTACACGTTGTGAAGGGTATATAAGATTCGGCACGGCCGAATATAGCGCTCTTACTTGTTTTTTTTTTTTTTTGATTTATTTTAAACTTTTGTCTCTGAGTGGGTTAATTGTGGTTAGATGTTTTTAACATATGAATTCAATGATGTTTCTATTAACAATTTCTGATTTGTTTACATTGCTGAGGTCGTTGGTAGTCATTAAAACACATAAATTTTATAATTTATGCTATTTTGCGATTATTTATAAAGATTTATTAAATTAACAAGACAATTTTAATAACAAATGAGTTTCTTGCAAATTCAATATGATTCTAAATACTTAATATGTTAGTGGGAAAATCTTTGATAAATCAATTAAACATTAGTTTGTTCAGCAAATAAACATCTTAAGAATTTTCTTTGTTATAAGTATGTTACATGACTTTTTAAATGTTTAACATAAAAGCATTACGACAAGGTTTTATTTCCTGGTTGTCAATTCTCAGGAGAAATATGATAATTTTTTTTTTTACTTTTCTTAATTTAATTTAACTAATATCGTAGATAATCTTGAATAGTCATCACTTTCACAAATCATGATCGATGATTTGTTGTCTTAAGCAATTATAGTAAAAATATATTATTTCGACTGATGTTTCGAATAATGATTGATTGAGAATGTGTGGAGTTACATGTATGACTACAGAAATACATGCATTAGTGCTTTAGGTATTGTTGCTGTAGGCTGATCAATAAATTAAGCGAAAATCTGACCTGAACATTAAAATGGCAAATATTCTTTTATAGTCCTTAATAATTTTTGTTAAAATGCTTTTTTAAACTCATATTAAAACAATTTACTCGTATCAGAAATTCAAAACATTCATAGATTAAATAAATATCTATTTCCATCTTTTAAATTAATTTTTAGGTCTGACGGTTTTTTAAACTAAAAAAGGCTTTCATGTAGTCACGTACATTAAAATATGCATACTTCAATAAAAAGAAATATTTCCTATCAAATCAATAATATCCTTGATATTGATTTCGATAATAGCAATATTTATTTAAAATGGATTTTAAAAATTTAAGAAAGCTTAAAAAATTAAATTTTTTTAATTTCTTTAGGGGAAACCCTTACACAAACTATTAATATAAAAACATTCAACAATTACTTTTTTTGTCAATGTAAGATGAGATATTAATCTGGTGAATACTTTATCTCTTTATAAAAGTTTTTTTTAATTAGTAACTAACGGTTTATTTGTTTATGTTGAAAATTCAATAAATTCATGCTGAAAATGACAATGAATAAATTTTTGCATTTATTTTGTTAATTTTTATTGTTAATTGCTAATAATTTTCCGGAAACATAATCGGACAATGTAACAAAGTTTATCATACTTAATGAGATACTTCAATCAATGTTTTCAATCTATAGCATCTTTCATGATTGATTGCACGATTTTGAAAATTTAAAACGTTTTGTTGATAATATTTTATTTGTTTACAATTGCAAAGATGTCATATTTTATAACGTTCAAGGTGAAAGAATATTAATTTGAGTTATTTAATCTTCCCTTTTTACCGGGATTATTTTTCGGGATCCCGGGAAATGAAAAAAGTGGCTACGACTTGAAGGCATATGTTTGTATTGTGACAATTCTTTTTCATAAAGATATTTTCTTCAAGGTTTTTTTTTAACTTTATGTTTAAAAATATTTTTATAAATAATTTAATATACTTTTTGAGGTTATGTGTTAACTTTATAAGCTTTTTTTTAGTACTAAAAGAAACGAAACTTTTTAGATGGAAAGTTCAATAGAATGGAAGTTTTTTGTAAAGAAGGCTGATAACACTGCTACATGCTCTTTATGAGCAAAGATAATTTCATGTTAAGGCCGAAGCACCGGCGGATTAATGCGTCATTTGAGATCATTCAACAAAGCAATCTGGGAAAAAAAAGTTAGATGATATGAAAAATAAGAAAGCACGCCTTCAAAAATTAAAAAACTCAGCCCACGTTACCAATACTTCAAAATTTCCATAAAAACAGACTTAAAATTTTTTGAGGGAAGTGGTTAAGAAACTCAAAATATTTTTTATTTATTATATTTATTATTTTATTATATTTATATATTATTATCAAAATAAATAAAATATGTATTTGTTAAATACAGTTCTAACTGTTCGTCCAACACCGATATATACTGAACAAGTGTTTTCTGTAAGAGGGCAATTTGTTAATAAAATCAGAAATAGACTCTCGACCAGTCAATAAACGCTTTGAGCGTCTTAAAAGATTATTTTCTAAGTCGTTAAAAATTGTTACGTTATACTTTTCAATTATATATTGTATTTACATATTTTTGAAATTGAATTCTAATGATTTCATTTTTGATCTTTAGCTGAAGTGCCTGTATTTTTGGTTTTTGTGCTCATATTTGATCTCGTATCTATAGAATAATATTTTTTTCAATTAAAAATATTTTTACTCAATTTATATTTTAAATTCAAGTTTCGTTATTGATTTTTATAGTCTTGAAGTGTTTATTTTTTACATTATAGACTATTTTATGCTTTTTAATAAAAGGTTTTTCATTAATTAAAATTTACTTTACTGGAGACTGCAATTCCTCCGGGAATTGTTTTTAATTTTAAATAAATTTTTCGATTAGCAAAATGTTTGTACTCATAACCGATAATATTTGAAATATTTGACTTTCTATACGAAAGTATATTTCGATTGACAGTTTTCAGATTAAGCTTTGTTTGTATTTTCTGCAATTCTTATGTTATTTTGACCGTATGCTATTGTCAGATAATTCGTTTATTACATATAGTAACTCACTGCAGTACACTTAAGCATTATGAAATATTTATTAAAGGTTTATAAATCAAGTTTTCATAGGAAATTAGTTAAATAAACCATACGGCATACGGCAGACAATATTTTAAAAGTTCAAACTGAATCCATAATTATGTATATTTCCGTAACAAACATACTAAGCACAAATTCCCTCTTGAATATTTATTTAGTTTTAGTTTGTTGTTATTGTTGTTTGAAAACTGAAACAATAGAGTAGATTTTTTTTTATATAATGGCTTCATTCTTTTATAAATGGGCAAACCATGCTAACAGTCCCCCACTTATAAAATCTTAATATCGTATACGTGATATTATTTTCAGATAATATTTGATTGCCGCCGTAAAGTATTCTTTAAATAATTTTTTTTTTTTTTGCAACGATAAGTTTTAATATATAGAAAAAAAAATATATGTTCCCGCACAATGTATGAAATCTTAATGCAAACTAACTCGTATATAAATAATAATTATTTACACTATTTCCAATAAACTGAAATAAATGTAAAAAGAAAATACAATTTGTATTTTATACTAATTTCTTTGTGCATTTTATTTTTAAGCCACCTACTAAAGAATCATAAAAGTATGCAACAGTTTTTAAACAAAAAAGCAATGCGTTTAATTTTATAACAACAAAAGACTTAAGACAGCTACTTGAGCTATGGTGCCTTAAATGTGGACGGTCGTGTTACATGAAACATTGATTTTAAATACAATTAATTTGAGTAAAGCTATTTTAATTAATCTGGAATTTTTAAATGAATTAATTATTTACTTTTCGGCAAGAACCAATTTAATTTATATTGAAATACAATTTAAGAAAAAATATTTAAGCATAACTGAACGAGGGCAAACACAGTTTATTGCCAATTTCAGAATTGAAAATTGTATCTATAAATGACAAAAATTTGTATCCTTTTTTTGCAATTTTTATTTTTTTATCTTTTTAATTTTATAATTTTTATTTAAAATATCATATTAAAATAGTTTCGGTATAAGCTGTATTTTCAATTTTACCCAACTTAAAAGTAAAGGTTAAAGGGATCATTGATTTGTAAAAAATTACAATTAAATTCAGAAATTAAATTTTTACTTTACTTAAGGTAACTTAAATAACTCTCTTCTCTTGTCAAAACTAAATTGTTACTAAATAAACTAAATAACTAAATTAACCCTTGTATAGTGGAAGATGTAAAATTGTAAACAAATTTTCTTACAAATTTTTGTGCATCTTTGAAAATTCTGACCTAATTTAAAAACAACGTTAGCACAACTTAAAGGAAATTATATTTTAAATCTTCGTTTTTGTAAGACATTAAATAAAATAAGCCGTTCTCAAGCTATAAATACTTACGTAAGTTGTGCAACCTTTTTTTTTGTACATTTCAAAAACCAGAAAAGAATTAAATTTATCGCTAAAAGCTGCTGTCTTAAAACTTTACCCAAATTAATTTACAAAATTTGGTTTTAAAAATATTATTAAACATTCGCATTTTTCTTTGATGTATTATGCTTGCAAATACCTTTTATAACTGCTGTAAAATGTTTTAGATGTTTAGATGTTTGTTTTAGAGGTATAGAACTTTAAGTTGGTAACACTTTTTTTTAACTGTCAGCTATCAAGTGAATTATGTTTAGATTGGTTTGGCATTTTACCGTAAATAGTCTGAACCATGAGTAGCAAGATTTGATAATTGGGTCTTTAGCAAAACTGCCGTTGATCCCGATTTACATAAACCAAAATAAAAATTAAAAATTTTAGAAAAACCGAAATTTAGCTTTTTATGAAAAATTGTTACAAGCAAAAGCTGAATATTTTTTTTAAATTGCTTCTACCGGACACATTTATATGCAGGATGTCTACAAAAACTGACTGAATATTTAAAACGATTAATTATAATGATTTGAAAAAAAGATAAGCTTGCAATTCTTTTGTGTATTTTTGAAAAGTCAAAAATTTTTTAAATTTGTATGGAGTAGGGTGCAGCTCAAAAAGGTTTTAGAATTATTTTTTAAATCGTGATTATTTTTTTTTAAAGAGAAAATTTCAACAAGTATAAGTTGTTTACAAAATCCTAATAAGTTAAAAACAAAACGTCAATCCTTTGTTGGCAAAAAAATTAAAAGTTTTCTGTTTATTATTTCCTTCACACAGTGAAAAAGGGTATATATAGGGTTTGTCATTCCGTGTGAAATTTCTACAATTTTCATTTCCGACCCCATAAAGTATATATTTTATGAAAGCCTATGAATAGGGGATTCGATTAAGCTTTGTCAGTCTGTCCATCTGACTGTCTGTCCGTGTGTGTGTTGAAATCAAATTTTTGAAGCCCCCCGACATCGCTTGGACCCGAGTGTGGTACTAAAATATTAGAAATATTCGGGAGTAGAACGGTATTGAAAATTAGAAACATCGGTACATAAACAACTGAGATATGAGCAAAAACCCACGACCACCTCGATTTTTTTTTCACAAAAACAGCATTACAACAACAACATACATACATACATACAAACGTGTATACCGGTTAGAGAAAACGTGGCATCGAATCCCAGCTGAGCCAAAACAAAATTTTTTTTATTTTTTTTTAATTTTTTTTTATTTTTTTTTTTATTTTTTATTTAATATATTATTTATATTTTTATTATTTTTTTTAATTTTTTTTTAAGTTTTTTTTTTATTTATTTTTTTTTTTTTTTGTTTTATATATATTATATATATTTTAATTATTTTTTTTTTAATTTTTTTTTTTTAGTTTTTTTTTAAACTTTTTTTTTTATTTTTTTTTTAACATACATACGTAAATTTTATATTTTTTATACATATGTGCGTATTTCATATGGGATGAATGGTGATACAAACTACTGTTATTGCATGACTACACGTTGTGAAGGGTGTATAAGATTCGGCACGGCCGAATATAGCGATCTTACTTGTTCTTAATCAAACATTTCTCAAGACTAAATTATTCTAATTACAAAAAGAAACTCATCCCATTTTATTTCCCATTAATCAAGCAATCCAAAACTGTCCTTAAAAAGATTTTGTTTTTGGAAATACAAAGTATTTCGGGACCAAAATAAGAGGAGGAAAAAAATCATAAACAAATTTTAAACTTCATTAATTCTAAAACTATAAGACACACTCGAATACGGATAACATTTTTTTACTTTGTATTTAATCGAAAATTTCCATGAGTAAATATCATTTAATCGCTTCACATTTACAAAAGTTACAAGCCTCGAAACTACTCTTAGTGCCGAGGATTTAAATTTTGACAAACTATTCAGCTACTCTGTTCTCACATAAGTATGGTGTCTCAAAATACAATAGTCGAAAAGATTTGGTCCTCTTCTACGAGTGCCAATTCGTTGCATGCAGTTCGGAGAAGCAGTGTAGAAGCAACATATTTTTTCTTAAATAAGAAAAACTTTGCATTATTGTAACAAAAACAGAACACATGAAAAATTACAAAGTTTGACGCTCAATGCTCTCGTTCAGTTTTGGCTATAATTTATTTACAATTCGTCATTCTCAAATTATTGTGTTCTATAGGAATATGATTTATGTGTTACATAGAACACAATAATTTACGAATGACGAATTCTTCATGATTCTGCTTACTAAATAGCAACATCGTTTCATTCAATAGCGTTCGAAAGAAAACTATAATACAAAAATTTTGAAAGAATAAAACCTCTCTAGGAGTCTTTTAAGTAAGTAACACTAAAACTTATATATATTTGCTGAAATAAATAAAAAAGGGCTAATGTTAACTGGCGGCCATCTTAGGCACGTCACTATTAATTTTCCAATAATATTTTCTCTAAAACTGTTACTTAATTAAAACAACATTTATGAAATTTCTGTTTTTATGGTTTTTCTATATTTTTTATTACTTAAACTAACGTTTATAACAAATTGTTTGTTTGCTTGACGATAAGCTATCGCTAACAAATAACGTTAATGATAGATCGTTTAGCAATTCACAAACGGGACTAGGATAAGGAAGGATATTTTAGGAAGGACATTGTGGCAGTTTAACAAAATAGGATTTTTTTTACTTTAACACTAACAGGAGGACTAAGTTTAAGGAAATTTGTATTGTTTGAGAATTTATCGCTGCAATAAAGTAACAGCTAAAACACTTCAAGCTTCAGGGGCAACAGGTAAATGGGCACCTTGGGGTTGGAAACCATTCTCATCAGCAATATAGTTGACGGTGTAGGTCTGACCATCATCAGCCACAAAGGAGAAAGAGCCCTTGACGGAAATAGCTTCATCTTCAGAGCCAATGTTCTTTAATTGACCTTGAGCTTCGGCCTCAACACCATCACTGGTGGCATAACTGTAATTTTAAGATAAAAAATTTCCGTTAGTTTTGATTTTTTCATTTCTAGGAAGTCGGCACTAAATGTTCAAATACTTACGAATATTGGAATGATTCAGGTCCAACATCAGATTCCGATCTTAAGATGACGGCATCTTCTGGTCGTGGAGCAGCCAAGGCAACGGCAAAAAGTGCAACTAAAACAATAAGGAATTTCATTTTTATTGAAGTTTTGGTGGAGCGTGCTTCACTTGTAGAGATGCTAAGATCGACTGATGCCCTCGATGGTTTCTTGTTACAATTTATAGCGAAAACAAAATGAAACAATTTGCATATTTTTGACTACCAAGCACGAAGCTTGGCTAGATTTTAAGAAATCTCTCAAGAATTCACAAAACCAAATCACACAGAAATACACAGTAAATGATGATAAGAAACAAAAAAAAAACAAAAAAAAAAAAAACTAAAAACAACTTTAAACCAGAAGTAACTAAAAAGATGCGTGCAAAAAAGAAGAAGATACAATGTTAAACAAAATAAAAAACTTTAAAAATTTTAAAATTAAAAAAGTCATAAAACATACTGTGTTCATACAAAAATATCTTTAAAATATTTAAATTAATAATCTAACATGTTTACTCAAGTCATACAAGCATGTGTTTTATTTTATCGAGTTTTAAATATTTTATTTGGTATTGTTTCTTATATTTTTATTTATTTATTTAATGTTTTAATGTTTAACGTTTCTAAGGTCTTCTCAATAAAGGTAATAAATTTTTTAAGAACCTTAAAAAAGTAGTTTTTCGTTCATATAACATTTATTTGTTATTTCTATACATTGACATACATTGTAGTTCTTCAATGTACACCCATCCCTACAACAACATGGTTGTTATGTGTGTCGTAGGAAGAAGTTTAATTTGTTTCGCTTTTGAAAAAAATTACATAAAAACTAAATGATTTCAACTGTAATAACTGTTTTAAATCATACCGTTAGACTTTATTACGAGGGTTGAGTAATAATTAATGGAGGATGTTTTTCTTATATAAAATTAACTGATTTTATGTGAAATATGGGAATTGTTAATAAAGACATTATGTCTCAACTCAAACATAAACTAAATTTCTTTATGGCTAAAAAAAAGAAAAAAGTTCTTATAATCATTTCTTTTGATGGATGTTTTGTTAAGTAAAATAAAGTAAAATAATTAATTAATATTTCTTCAAAGCTATTATTTAAATTTTTTGTAAATATTAAAAAAAAAAAATAAATAAATATTTTAAACCTCATATTTATTTTACAATTTTTAACTTATTGACAGAACTAGATCTATTCATTGTCGATTACAAAAATAATTAAACTAAATTGGCTACAACGCTGATGGATCAAAATAATGGTAGGTAGGTAGGTAGGAAACCAATAAGGTCCATTGCGTTACCCTTTCATGTATTAAGGATAGAAAAGAGAGAGAGAGAGAAAGATTCCAAAGATATAGTACAAGAGAAAATAATAAAAATAAAAAAGAGTTAGTAGGAAATAAAATAGAAGAAAGAAAAACATATTCTCTACGAGCCCCATTGCATGTTCACCAGCCACCCGATCCCCATGATGAATCCGATAATATTCCCCAGCTTGCACTTTGAAACATCACCCAACTCATCGTGGAATCGTTTACCTAACCACTTTAGCCTATGATTATGTAGCCTTGGGCAGTGACAGACAATGTGTTCCACAGTTTTCAACTCCTCCTCATCCTCACACATCCTACAATAATCCGGAGTGTCGCGATCCCATTTACTAATCCTAGCCCTCACAGGACAGTGCCCTGTTAAAACCCCAATAGTGGCCCTCAGACATACCCTACCTAGGCCTAGAAGAACCGTAGAGTCCGCTGAGTTTAACCCGGGCCATAAAGCCCTTGACACCCTGCAGTCTCTTCTGTCCCTCCACGCCATATCGGTCCTGTCAGATACCCACGCCCTGATACGCCCAAAATAGTATCCTTACGGAGGTCTCACCATGTCCTCTTCGCTCGTCGAAACCAATGCCGATCCACCGCGCGCAAGTTCGTCAGCAATTTCATTGCCGACGATTCCATTGGGCCCTGGTACCCAATACAGTCTGACATCGAAGAGGTTCATGATCCTATTGAGTGCCCTCCTACACTTCTCAACCAGCCTAGACTTGACATAATGTCCCTTCAAAGCCTTGAGTGCCGCCTGACTGTCAACGTATAGAGTAAGATCAAAATAATAGTTTTCATAGAAACATGCGTGTGTATTTTAATTTAAACAAATGTTATCCTATTGTCTTTGCCCCTAACGCATTCAAAAGCCTTTACAATTTTTATAACAAATAATTCGTAATTAAAAATCTTATTTTGAAAATATTTTCCATGAGGGACTGTGCATCTGGTTTGATTTTTTATGAGTAATTTATGAAATCAATTACTGGATTCGTATACCGTATACTAAAGATCTTTTTTTATTTTTTAACTATAAAAATTGGTGGTATTTACTTTCTCTTTTCCATAAACAAGCTGCTTCACATACAAGATTAGGCATTTGTAACCGAGTGTAACCGATTGAAGCGAACACATTTTTTGTATGGAATTATTTTTTATTTTTTAAAATTATAAAATGTATAGAAGTAACCAATTTTCAGAATCCATTCGCTTTAGTTCGATGTGATCACATCTTGCCTTGACTATGATCTTCAAACGGGTAAATAATTAGTTGCATGCTGCACAAATATTGCAGCACCAATGCAATCATATTTTTTAGTCTAGATATAATAGTCAATCGGATTTACATCTGAAACATTCCAAATCCAATTTTTGGGCGAATTACAGTATGAAACATGTTTTTTAACCATTATTGGTTTATACGAACTTTAAGAGACTGTGCTAGTCTTTTAAGAAGCTCCTCTTTCTACTACCGAAATGTTTTAGTGCCTACAGGTCTAAAGCAACTTTTCAACAATTTTCCCGATAATAAGACACCAGGCTCGATAAAAATAATTGGATAGCGTCAGATGAATGAGATTGACAATTACTTCATGTGACCGTTTGTAGGCTTAAAAATATTCGTAAGTGCATTTAGTTAAGTAAGCACGATTATTTTGAGAGTTTTTGAAATGCTTATAGGAATTTTATTTAAGTCAGAGAAAAAATTGTTTGGCAATTTGCCACGTTTGTGCAGCGAGTAACTAATTTTTTGAACCATTTAAAGGCCTTAGTCAAGGCAAAAGGTGGCCACATCTACCTTAAATCAATGGATTCTGAAATTATGATTATTTCTACGTATTGTGTAATCTGAGTCAATAAATGTGGTCGTTTAAACAATTAACACTCAATCGCCTAACCCTCGATATCAGATAAATTTCGAAAACATTTCAATTAAAATGGAAATAAATTTTTTTTTAATATTATCGTTCCTTATTCAACCTGAATAAGTGGAATATAAATATAAAATGGCTACTTTTACGCCTATAAAATATTTCTGCATCTTAATTTTTTACATTTATGTAAGAACTTAACTGCACAGTATTAATGGTGGATACCCTGGTGGTTTTATGGTAACACCCATCCATGTTAGACATGTGAGGTTCAATTTCATAAGAGCAACTCTATTAGAAGTTTTACTTAAACAAAACCTTTGATTTTTTTAGTATCAAATTAATTTTCACTATTTTCAAATTCTAACTGGGCTTTAATTTTTGGAAATATGTCGGTGACATGATTAATTTGAATTCCATAATTTTACCCATAAATATAAAATGAACATAAATCGAAACTTTTATGGTTTCACAGTTGTTAGCCAGTTACGAGTGTATTTACGAGCTTAATAAACGTCTTCTTGTATTAAAAAGTAAAAAAAAAAGTTCTGCATTTTCTTAAAATATTTAAAATTTCAACGCAGTATGGGCCTCCTCCATTAAAAGGACTTAACAAACCGACTATGTTTTAAAACATTCCATTAGACATCCCCAACAACTCCCAGTACTGCAAGTTAAAATTAACTTAAATACTTTTGACTTGCATGTGCTTGAGGGATAGGTGTTTAATGCGTTCGATAGTTATTTGTTCGCTCGATTAGTTAATGTTGCTTTAATACAACTAACATAAATTAGAATCAATGGACGATATAACAAGAACTAACGTCATCGTCGGCAGCAACATTATTAAATATGCGTGCGATACCGGTTTTGTTTTAGTAAATTAGCGGAGTTTTTATAACATTTTTATTTAAATTTATAAAAATTTTATGCTGGTTTTTATTTTACCGTACATACATATTTTAGAGATTCTAATCCATATACATTCATACCTACGTATTGTACATTAATACATCATTTGAATTGAATTACAAACATAAAATATTGTTTTTTTTTTGTTTGTTCCGCAAACACATTTTAAGCGGCAAAAACGAGTTATTTTGAAAGAAATAATAATAAGGATATTTTTAATGGGCGTGGCACCATCTAAAATATTTGTTGGGTTGTCTTTTTCTTTTATAGTTCCCCAGTCATACGTTATTAAATATTTTCTTCGTGTGGGAGGGTACTATTCGGCCAGTTTATTTTTTAAATACTAAATATTTTCGTTTTGATGACTTTAAAACCCCAAAAGTTACGTTTTTTTAATTTTTTCTAAGCGAACATAGTTATTGAAAATGCATTGAAATATATTTAAATATATTTTTCAAATCAAAGAAATAGTTTTTCATAATACATTATTAGCTGTTACTTGCAAAAGATTGAACAAGTTCATAAAATAATTTTTTGTTCACACCAATACGACATTACGTTTGCCTAAAACATACTTTCATGGCCTTGGCTTCGCTTTTAAATGAATATCAGAAAATTTCATAAAAAAGTTTAGATTAAAAAATTTTTTTTTTTTGGTGCTAAATTTTATCCCGGTTTTGATTTTCCCAAAAAAACTGCCAAAACAGTTGTTCTTACTGAATTTGATACATTTTTTTACGCTGTTATACCACTGTTATACCAGGTACATTTTCTTTGTATACAAACTAGTTATAAACCGGGTTGATTGATGGCTTGGTTAGGTTGACACACATGTTTTATTCCATACCATTGCAGTATACAAATCCTATGTCTGTCTGTGGTTTAAATGCATATATAATCGCGGATTCAGTAGGAAGGAAAAACGGATTTAAAAAAAAGAATTTTTTTCCTTTAATAAGCAATAATTTGACAGCCATAAAATAAACAATTCATTTGTGTTGATAAAAACATACACCCAGCAAAACCAACACACCCACCCTTACCATAACCACCACCCCCACCCAAACGCGTAAGCTGGATCCACACTGGAGCCTAAAAGCCTTAATTTTTTCTATATGTGTTCCAAGTTTAAAACAGATCCAATAAACAGTTTTAAATGATTATAATAATTAAAAACGCCCCACTGTGCAGTGTTTTTAAAATGACTTTATAAAAAAGACGGATTAAGAAAAATTAGTAAAGAGATTTTGAAATTATCGATATAAATAGTGGACAATTTTTTTTTTAAATTTGACTTTAGTACCATCACTAATGCTGGCTAACCAATTCCCTCTTAACTGCACTTAAATTAAAGCTTCAAATATCGTTTAAACTACAAAAAATATTAATAAAAAAATCCAGTTCTACTAAAAGCAGTAGCATTTTTAACGGCTTCCCGCATAATCTCCCAGTGTGCAGCATGCACAAACATCTAGTTAATACAAAAAAAAAAAAAATATTTATGGGTGATCTAACAAATTCAAATTGAAGCTAACGTACAATTTATTTATTTATTTCTTTTTAAGTTAAATTTTGTTGTTGTTGTTGCTGCTGTTTTAAACAAAGTTAAAACACATTAAAATTTGAAAGAAAATAAAATTCAAAGCATCAGTTCACAGAGCGTTAAATAAAACGAATGACCAGTTGTTGGCAAGTATTGGGCTGTGTGCTGTTGCTCATGACAACGTTGATTTGATATTGTTGTATTGGTAAAGTTGATGATGTTAAAGAAGATGATGCTGCTGTTTCCAACGAAGCTGTTAATCTTGCTGAAATGACCTTCACAATTCCATTTTTGCTTTTTTTGTTTTTTGTTTTTTGTTTTTTGTTTTTTTTTTTTTTGTTTATCTTTTTATCTTTTTTTTTTTTTGTTTTTTTTTAACTTTATTCAATTTGTAAAAAATACATAAGTGAATTTAAATTGTTGTATCTTCTTTCGTTTCTAAACTATTTTATGGCTTTTTAATTTAGTTTAACAATTAAAGCAATTAATGCTGTCTTTCATCGTTTATAACTTAATTTTAATTTAAATTGTTTTTGCAGTGCAACAACAGTGAGAATAAAAAAAAAAACACTAATTAGAAATTTTAAAAATTTTTTACATTTTAATTTAGTTTATTTGAATTTATTTAATAACGAATTTAAATTGCATAAAATATTGTCTCAAATAAAAATCTTAAAATGAAAGTGTTTCTTCAGAAGCAAAGACAAAAAATTAAACTTCTTTGACAGTAAAAATTCCCATAAAAAATATTCATCTTTTTTTTTTTTCAAATGTTGAAACAAGTCTAAAAATAATTTTATATATTTAAAGTTATATTTTAAGACCACCAGGTTAAGAACATTTTTTTATATTTTCATAAAACTTTAGTGGTTTAAAAATCCAGCCAAGAATTTAAAAAAAAATTATAATAAAAATTTAACTTTTCATTTTAAATGTCTAATTAATTTGAATTGATCTATTGATTTGTGTCCAAATCGCTTGTGTTTTTTCAGTGAAACAAAAGTGAATAATAATTATTTTCTTTTATTAAAACATTTAACTAGGAACACATAAAATAAAAATAGTAGAACCATAAATGTTATGTCATTTCTGTTAACATACTCTTCATCCACACTTATTTATAGTTGTATTTAATCGAAACAAGTTTTAGGCATATTTTTCATTTAAAAGTTAAAAAACGCTTAGATTTTTTTTCATTTACTTAAAGCGTTTCATTAAATGTTGACTGCCTTTCTGACTATTTAGTTTTTGTTTTACAGGAATTAAAATTAAGAGATAAAATATATATTTAATATGGTCAGGTTTATATTTTTATGAAATATTATATAATAAGAATTTAAATCAACAGCAAATTTATGCAAATTTGATTTTTATATGTCACAACTTGCTGGAGAACTTGCGGAGGTCTTTGCACTTATTTTTGTTTTTAGTAGTTGTTTAAGGAAATTCCATTTTCAACTTTATTTAAATCTATTTTTAATACACTGAAAATGTAGTTCAAGGGTCAGTTAATCGCTGGCAAAATTTTAAAAATCATTATCACTTAAACTTGATTTCAATGTTAAATATTGTTGCGGGGGCAGCGTAATCGAATGCTGTCATACGATCTTTAGTATGTTTTTATACCCTACACACGAGCGTTCAACAGGGTGTATATAAGTTTGACATTTCGTTTGTAATTCCTCCAATATTCATTGGAGACCCTATAAAGTATTTATATTCTGAATCCTTTTATATAGAGGATTTAGCAGAGACCATCTGTCCGTCTGTCCATGTGTATGTTGAAATCAGCCTTTTGAAGCAACCACGTGTACTTCAGACTATTGTGTGGTGTCAATTTATTAGATATGCTTTCGATAATTTTGCTATTGAAAATCAGTTACATGGGTAAATTATTTATTGATAAATAAGCAAAATAACACGATTGCCTCCGATATTATTCCAAGCTATGTCAAAGTTTGCAGCTCTAATGGAACTTGATGAATCGTTTATTACGTATATACAAACTACTTACCTTTGACAACTTTTGCGCAAAATCTTGGTTCAATGATAACGATATAGGGTAAAAATTCCAAGTAAAAATCATATTATCAGTTTCCTAAATAAATTTTGGTCACAGTTGCATCATAAAGTTGTCATTTATGGTCTTGAAACTGTAAGTGGTAATACGTGGCATATCATTTTCCATTTCTTACTTTTTGTGTTTTGTATATGACATTAGAAATGCCACCTATAGCATTTTCTTCTCACTGAACATACTTTTCAACAGTTCTTTTTCAAGTTTTGGACAATAAGCGAAACAATAAAGTATATATTGCTCAATTTATAAGTAATTTTTAATATGATAAATTGAGCTCAATAAAGGCCTTTAATTGCGAGAATATTATAAATTGACAATTAAGGCACGTGTGTTAAGGGTATTTAAGATTTGGCACAGCCGAATATATTGCTCGTACTTGTTATTTATGAACATGTTTTTTCAATATTAAATGGTAACGCCTTTTATGTGGATTAAGTTGCTAAACATTTTCTTGATTGTATACAAGGGTATTCGAATGATTGTTGAATTAATTAAAGACAACTTAACTAATTATTAATTATTATTAATATAGTTAAGTACTAATTTTGTTATTTGCCAGTCTATGTGTGGAAAAATATTGTAGAAATTTAAATATGACTACAGGAGGTTTTTCGTTTTCTTATCTTCAATTAATTCAAAGTCTTGGAATGCAAATATCTGGTACAAAATGCATCTGGAGATGTCATCATTTTGTGACCCATTTTACAGCATTTCCTTCACATTACTGAACTGTATTTACAAATTTTCCTACTCAAGATACCTTAAACACTTTTTGGTTTGCTCCTTGACTCTTATTCTACATCAAATCTATCCTAATATCTTTCGTCCTTGATCTATTAAATTTGAAGTTACATTTAACTGCATTCGAACTATAAATTTTCTATTTTCTATTTTTATCTATGTCAAGACTATGTCTAGTCTATGTCTAGTCTATGTCTACTCTATGTCTAGTCTATGTCTAGTCTATGTCTAGTCTATGTCTAGTCTATGTCTAGTCTATGTCTAGTCTATGTCTAGTCTATGTCTAGTCTATGTCTAGTCTATGTCTAGTCTATGTCTAGTCTATGTCTAGTCTATGTCTAGTCTATGTCTAGTCTATGTCTAGTCTATGTCTAGTCTATGTCTAGTCTATGTCTAGTCTATGTCTAGTCTATGTCTAGTCTATGTCTAGTCTATGTCTAGTCTATGTCTAGTCTATGTCTAGTCTATGTCTAGTCTATGTCTAGTCTATGTCTAGTCTATGTCTAGTCTATGTCTAGTCTATGTCTAGTCTATGTCTAGTCTATGTCTAGTCTATGTCTAGTCTATGTCTAGTCTATGTCTAGTCTATGTCTAGTCTATGTCTAGTCTATGTCTAGTCTATGTCTAGTCTATGTCTAGTCTATGTCTAGTCTATGTCTAGTCTATGTCTAGTCTATGTCTAGTCTATGTCTAGTCTATGTCTAGTCTATGTCTAGTCTATGTCTAGTCTATGTCTAGTCTATGTCTAGTCTATGTCTAGTCTATGTCTAGTCTATGTCTAGTCTATGTCTAGTCTATGTCTAGTCTATGTCTAGTCTATGTCTAGTCTATGTCTAGTCTATGTCTAGTCTATGTCTAGTCTATGTCTAGTCTATGTCTAGTCTATGTCTAGTCTATGTCTAGTCTATGTCTAGTCTATGTCTAGTCTATGTCTAGTCTATGTCTAGTCTATGTCTAGTCTATGTCTAGTCTATGTCTAGTCTATGTCTAGTCTATGTCTAGTCTATGTCTAGTCTATGTCTAGTCTATGTCTAGTCTATGTCTAGTCTATGTCTAGTCTATGTCTAGTCTATGTCTAGTCTATGTCTAGTCTATGTCTAGTCTATGTCTAGTCTATGTCTAGTCTATGTCTAGTCTATGTCTAGTCTATGTCTAGTCTATGTCTAGTCTATGTCTAGTCTATGTCTAGTCTATGTCTAGTCTATGTCTAGTCTATGTCTAGTCTATGTCTAGTCTATGTCTAGTCTATGTCTAAACTATGTCTAGTCTATGTCTAGTCTATGTCTATGTTTTTCCTTAGTTTCTATAAATTTCTGAAAATTTCAAATTTATTTGTTACCACAGCTGCAATTAATTAAAATTTAAAAACAAATATTTGGAATTTACTAAACTTTTTATTAAACATGAAAATAAAAGTTATCATAAGATATAAAAATAATTTCAAATTTACAAATTGAGTATAATTGGGCACAATTGGGATTAGTGAAGAATAAATTGATTTCAATAAAAAACCACAATCAGAACATTACAAACAGCTGGTGTCATTAAAAAGCAATAAAGTTTTAAGCGACTATTTTGAAAGAGGGGTGATAACCCAATTCGTCAGCAGTAAATGTCATTTCATACTTTTTGCCATCAGGAGCAGTCCAAGTAGTAGAACCGTGAACCACAATAGCAGCACCATCTTCAGTGGTCTTCAGTTCGCCCTCCTCAGAACGGGAAATGCCATTGCTAGTTTCATAACTAAATACAATTCAACAAAAAGGATACAAGTTATTTAAATGTTTTGTAATTATACAGATATGCAATCTCACGCAAAATTATATTTGTCAAGACCATTATTTTCGGTCTCCAAACGTAAGGTCTCGGCATGTGTATCATCCTGTTGAGGAGCCGAAAAAACTACAACGAAAAAGCAGATCAAAATAACACTTTGATATTTCATTCTTAGGTTTGAGATAATTTGATCCTTAAAGAAATGCTGTTGTTGAAACAAAATGTTTGCTGTTGACTGATTTTTAAAAATGTAGAAACATCTTTATATACAAAAGAAGTCAATTGCATAAAACTTAAAAAATATATTATTAATTTGTATTTCAATGAAATTTAAAATTACCCATGTCCTCATCTTAAAGCCACAAAAAATATAGTCGTAAAATATTAAAATAAAGAAAAAAAAAATAAAAAAATTATAATTAACAACCATGAAGTAATGGCTTTAACTTCTTTTGGAATTCTTTATAACAAATATACAATGTCAACATCATAATGGAGGATCTGAACACTTACTCTAGAATTTTGAAAAAAAAAATAACAAATTCTTAATTATATTTGCACATTTATCAATTAAAGATTAATTGTTGCAGCAGGGCGTTTTAAACAAATATTAGTGTTGCAAATACGAACGGCTCTTTTGAAGTTAATGAAGAGAGACTAATTTTACAAATTTATATGCAAGCGTCACTTTTGTTTATATGTAGTATAAATATTTTAAAAACATGACTTTTTTTTATTGAAATATTTATTAGCTTTTGTATATTCCATGAATTTTGCCAGTGACATAATATTAATGATACTTTGTCAAACTTGTCTGTGGCCATCTTATACGACTGCACCCGTACAATTTAATTGTGCAAAAAAAGTAAATCTTAATCAAGATCATCAACATTGAATGACCGATAATACCATGAATATGAAAAAAGAAAAAAATACTTGAAGGAATTAAAAAATGGTAAACCTCTTACCAACTACAAGATTATGTCACAACTTTGCTGCAAATTATTATCCAAACAAAGGTCGTTACAGATAAAGAACAAGCAAATGAAATATTAATCTCCACAAGGAGCACTTTAAAATTGTTTAAATAGTGACAGGATTTCTTCCACGAGCTTAAACAAAACACAAGTTTTTCTTTCTCAATTTTGTAAACATTGCAGTCTTTATTTGTGTACCGTATTGCATACGTAGAATTGTTTACGATAACGCAACAAAGTCTGTCTTCTGTACTGCTTATTATTTCAGCAATTTTCAGCAAAAAAGAAAAAAATATTTCAAGAGCAACTTTTTATACCCATCACCTGTGGTGCCAAGAATATACATATAAAACTTTGCCATTCCTTTTGTAATATTTTGGAATCTAAATGCTTCATATGCATTTTCTAAAAGCTTATGACTAGGGAATTCGATGAGCAATTTCGTTTGTCTGTCTGACCGTTTATTGGTTTAAATCAACTTTTGGAACCCCCACATGTTTTACAGATCTGCATGCTTTATCAATCTTTTGCAAAAATCTGGGAATGAATCGCTACTGAAATTCGGCACAATTGCCCCATATCTTTCTGAGATAATAAATAAAATACTACTGTTTCTGTTTTTTCCCATATTTTGACCACAAAGGACAAAAATGTTCAATCCTAGGATAATTCATAGACACGTTTGCGACTATTTGTAGATTTGATATGCATCTAGCGCTATTCGTTAAAAATTCTGGACGAATCGGTCACTAAGCGCTGAAAATAATGTAAAAAAACATATATTTTTTTTTTCTTTTATATATCAAGTTAGTACAGTTCCCAATTTATTTTGAACTTGATAAAGACAACAAAATACATGATGTAGTCTTGAAAACTGTAGCTAATAAATCAGTTTGAAACTAAGTGAGATATAAGCACAAAATACTGATACTTCGGTGTTTTCCATACAATTGGAAATGAACCCCGTTTTTTAGCTTCTTGACAATAGATATAGTCAATGAAGGTTTGACTAGTGAAATATAATAAACAAAAAAATAAAATTTTAAATCCAAGACGGCCACCACTACAAAATGTCGTACAATTAATTTATATATGGGTTAAAGTTAATAATAAAAAACTTACCCACTTTAACCCCTGATAACAAACAAAACGACTTGACCTATAGAATACAGTAAACTATAGCAAAGTTAGAAACCAAAAATGGCATCAGAAATAAAACAACGGATATATGGGTCAAAGCGCTTGAACAAAATGGCAGATAATTTTTTTCTTAGCCCCATCGATATGGATTTCAAACGAAAGGGATAGTAGACTTTTTAAAAATTCAAAACTATTGAAAATAACAAACCAAAATGGAGTATAACGCTAAGTCTGAAATCTTTTCTATTGTCAGATTCGGTATTTCCGAACGTAGTATTCTTGCTTGTTTATATTAATTCTTTATTCGCTGCTAACTTATTCAGCAGTGCGTAAGCGTAAAGTATTAAATAAGCATTTTTTAATTGAAAAACAGAGATTCACAAAGTCGGACGAGGCTTATAAAGCGCTTTATAAGCACTAAAAAAGCAATTCACGAGATTTTTGAAAAAAAAATTTTTTGGTAGGAAGTAGATTTAAGAATTTAGTGAAATTTATTTGTTCAATCTGTTTGGTTCTGCAGTCAAATTTGTTTAAAACACTAAAATAAATAATAAAAACTTTTATATTGTGCTGCACCGAATCTTACACACCCTTCACCTTTATGCTTATTGGGATGCAGTCTTTTTTATTTGCTTATATAACACCAAATTATAGCGTGATTTTCTTTTTAATAGCGATTTATTCGTAAATTATTCTTAAAGATTTAATCACATAAAGTGTCTTTGAAAATTTGATTTTAACCAAAACACGGACAAATGGGCAACGCTCAATCGACTTTCCTATTGATAAACTTTTAGAAAAATACAATTTATGGGATAGAAGTCAATGTGGTTGTCAAAGCTGTACTTACCTTTGACACCACAGCTAAGGAATTTTAAAAATTTATTCCTAAATACTTTTGAAGGGGAAATCCATTATTTATTTAAATACTTAACTGGTCGCATGCTAGTTTACAACAATTCTAAGTGGAAAATTTTCTTTTCTTTAACTTTTTGTTTTAATGGGTACAACGATTTTATTGCAACTGTAATGTGTGCATAAAGTTATATTTTTAATGCCATAATCTTGAATAATTTGACAGCAATTCCAATTAATAATGTTAACAAAAAAAAATAAAAAAAAACTTCAAATGTCATTTCTAAAATTATACTTGTTTTGTGTTCTCAAACCACTGGATATTTTGGGCACGGACTTAAAAACAACGAAAACCACATACATACATCCAAACATATTTTTTTTATTGCACATAAAACTAATTCTAAAAATTTATTAAAAAAGTGTTCAACTGTTTACATATTTCTAAATTATTTAAACAAAGTATATACGTATGTATTTCCTTATACTTAAAATAGATTTAAAACTTGTACTTAATGTGTTGATGACCTTAGACAACAGAACTATAAAATTGTGACATTATGTTAATACGGACATTGCACCTCCCAGAATGATCTAGTTGCGCCCCATGTCTGTTACATGTTTGTTACATTAGATTTTATTTATCTTTTACTTTCCTTATACAAAACAAAAATCAAATATAACTCAAGTCGACTTAAGCTATTTTGTGTACAACTTATTTATTTACTAACATTCTTTAAATTTTGTCTATAATTTTAACCCAAGCAGACTCTCTATTGTAATCTGCGTTTCTTTCGTTAATCGCTAATAATCGTACCTTTAAACTAATCTTCAATATGTATGTATGTGTGTATGTATGTATGTATAATTTATTAACGGTTTTTAGGAATTAGTGTAGTATTGTTAATAACTTTTTAAATGTTTCTTTTATTTATGTTGTTTCTCTTGTTGTTGGTTATTACTTAGCTCGTGTTTATGCTTAAGCATGTTTGTTTTATGGTTTAAAAGTTTTATTAACTCCACCCTCTCTCTTCGTATAAACAAAAATATGTGTAAAGTAATTGTTTTTGTTATTAGTTACAGTTGGTTGGGGAGTTCAGCAAAAATGTTTAACATATTGTATGATTTGACGTTGTATTTCTTGTGGTAGAATTGTATTATAATAAATGATTTATTTGGTGGTATTATTTTATGTTAAGTCGTTGAGATAAATGAATCCACTTAATACTTTAATGGTTTAAATTGATTGAAAATTGAAAAAACTTCATTAAATACCCGTAAATTAACTGTTTTTAAATAACACGGATATAACGGGAATTAAAATTATTAATACGGAGTTCCAGTTTTCACATAGAGCCGTAAGTCATGCTGGGTGTAACCAAAAACTCATTAAATGTTGTCCTTCAAGAGCTTTGTTTCCTCTAGCTTATCATATACATAGAGTTTTTTTAGAGATAAAGAATTTTTTTTTTAAATAAAATACTAAAAATTCAATATTTTAACACTATTAGCGCAAAAATTGTAGGGCATTAATTTAAAAAAAAAATAATTTATGTCAACTGCCAATCTCGAAGCGCCTTATGAACGTCATCGTAACGATCCAATTTTGTACCTTACTTCGCTAATATTGCGTAAGATGTTCTAAATAATCGTTGCCTGTATATCAGTCCAAAGGTATTAAATAATATAAAAGAGATGGCCAATTTACAGATCCATTTCCTGAAATAATTCGGTTACCAAACGTTTAGCGTCATCTTGTTGAAACCATTTCTCCTTCAAATGATTAACAATACCATAAGAAATAAAAAATCAGAAATAATGATATCGAACTCCTAAGATAGCTGTCAGATCAATAAATTCAAGTCCTTTGTCATACTTGTGTAAATATTATCCAAAAAAATTAATTTGGCCATTAAAAAAACCATAGTAAATTGAATCACTTGCTCAAATGGGTGATTATGCACACGGTTAACTTGAAGAAGTGATCTTTAAGTTTGACGAACAGAGCGCAAATTTTGAAAATATATTTCTATGATTTGTAAATGTTGTTTTGGTGAAAGCCTTTGCAAGGTAATATTTTAAAACTTATTGAAAAGAAGTCTAACACACTTCATTAGTATGAGATCTAGTTTTACAGTTGTCCCTATCGGAAACTTTAAAAGTAAAAAAACACCCTTTAAAATTACACACAATCGCCGATAATAAAATTTTATGTCTGTGTTGTGCAAAAGATATTTCATGACACCAGACCGGTGTTGAATATTATCAGTTCGTCAAATGATGACAGTAAAGTTCCTAACATTATTATTTCATGTTTACAAGATATACAAACCGTTAAGTGCATCGATCCAGAATATGCTGCTTGACCATCAACTCAAAAGTTTTCTTAACAAAATTTTGGCTAATTAATCTTTAAGTGTTGCTCCGTCTATTAATGATAAGTTTTTAAGCTAAGAGCTGTCAAATCGAGTGTTTTCAAACAACAATGTCGCTTATTTAACGAGGACCATCTCGAAAAAATACACCCGATATACAACAACGTGTGAAAGTTCACTTTTAAAGGTTTTTATTCATTTGTTGTGTATTTTATTTTCGTAGGTGGCAGTTTTTGATATGGCGATTATGCAATTTTTGCAAATTGTTTTTTGCTTTTTAGTATTGTTTGTTGTTTAAACAGCTTAAGGTTATAATCGTTTTTATTTTCCATTTTTGAAAGGTGGTCACAGACACCATTTATCATTGATGTTGTTTAAAGTGAGATTGTGTTTATTTAGGGTGCCCCAAAATCTTATTAGTAAAATACAAAGTTCATAGGATGCAGTTATAAATGCAAAAAAAAGCATCGTTGAAATGATTTTTATATATTTGCTGGTACAACAAACAATTTATTTGTAATTGTCAATTAACATTTCTCATAAAAGTGGCATCCAAGCTAGATTGGTTGTTTTTTTTTCAGTACTATTCAATAGTAAAAAATCGTTGTTATTTGGAATAGTGTTTTAATTTACTTACCCCAACTTAACTTTAATTTTTTTTTTCTTTTGCAGCTATCACTTTAACGTGATTCAAAACTAGCGTGAACTTTGGGTTACCCAATATTTATAGATAGATAATTTCTGTAACGGTAACAAACATCAATCATGGTGAACTAGCAGTCAAAAACAACAAAACCTTTAACGCGAATAGAAATATAATATCTACTCTACGAGCTGTCTAAAAATATCACTAAAATCAATGAATTTTATCGAGTTGTTCCTTCTTTGATATCTACAAAATAAGTACAATAAAATGAAAAACGAAATTATTATTTCAACAATATTTTCTTATTTTTTAATTCTTTCATAAACATAACGTAGACTAGAAATTTGTAAAAACAAAACAATCACTATAACAAATAAGCGAACACAAGCCGGGTCATTTCAAACGATTTAGGATTCTGGAGCCACCGGTAAATGTTTACCCTCGGGTTGGAAACCATTTTCGTCGGCTAAATAATTTAAAGTGTAATGAACACCATCGGGACCAACCCAACTGACACTACCCTCAACCGAGATGGCCTCTTCCTCAGTGCCAATATTTTTAACAGTGGCTGTTTCCTTACGTGACACACCATCGCTCGTTTCGAATCTAAAAAGTCATAAACAATAGAATTTAATAAGGCAAATTTAAAGCATCATAAAATATACACAAACTTACGCAAAATCATAACCATTAATGCCAATATTGGAATTTTCATATTTAATTATATTTACAGCATCTGATGCCACATGCTGTTTTTGCTCATTATTTGCCTCCACTGTGTCTAGAGGTGCTGCTGTACAGTCACTAAATTGCCACAAGATGATTACTGAACATGTTAAAATAATGCCAGCAGTTTTTAAAGTCAATCTCATAGTTCTTGCAGCTTAAAGTTGAAAAACACACAAGTTGAATGTTGTAGCACTTATTTAAAGCTTTAAACAAATAGAGAACAACCTTTTAATTAAATCTATTTTTATACATAATCTTTTTTTTTTTAACTCATGTTAAACCAAAACTACTACTGAGTTTGTTTAGCGATTTCTTAAGAGTCTTACAAAAAAAAAACAATTTGCCTAAAACAATGACGATACTCACTTGAAACCGATTTAAGACAAGAAATATGATATGAATCTTCAATCGATCAACCAACCAGCAAACTGTTGTTTATGCACTTAGACCAGTTTAAGCAAAACTCCTAAAACTTTTCTTGTTTTTATTTTTTTTTTTTTAATACAAAATTATAGTAAGAGAACTAATTTTAGCTTCTTTCCTTGAATAATAAAGACGGTTAAATGAAACAAGAAAATTTATTTCAAATGAAATCACTCAGAATGCACTTGATAAAAATGAAAGTTTGTTCCAACCGGTCTATTGATCCAATTTGGCAAAGATTTATATCAAATACACACATAGTAAATGCCATTTAACTGTAGCTAATTTTGCAAAATTTAGCGGGGAAGTATAGCCAAACACTTTGAACACATTTTTAAAAGTCTTATATTGTTCTTCTATCATATGTATGTTCTTGTTTCTAACATATAATATATATCACTATAGTGTCAATATTAAAAAAAAAAAAAAATACTCATATTTGATCGAAACGCCTCTTTTTAAATATTTTTATTGCAGCCCTGTTCTTTATTTATATTGTTTAGACACCAACATTTAAAAATGTGCGTAACAAATTCCTTATTTGTTTAAATATGTTTATGCAAATGTTGAAAAAACATACATATTTTTTTTTTTCCTAATTTTATATCAAAGAAACAAACTTTTATCTAAGACAAGTTTTTTAATTTTATTTAGAATTAAAATATTTTTATTTTATTATTTTTTTTGTTTTTTCGTTTTTGATCATTTGTTGAGCACGTGAAACATGAAATTTAAAATACTTGTTTTGCGTTTTTTTTTTAAATTATTAAAATTTTATCTTAATTTTGTTTGTTGTATTGGTGGCATAAAGGCGCTTCTTCAATGGCAGTCAGTTAGACAGGAAACTTGATACAAAATTAACTAAAAGAACTTAACTAAAACAACCTAAAAGCCAAAAAAAAAGTATACGATAAAAATCACAATATTTAAAACAACATTTATCTTCACATAAATGTATTTACGAGGGTCAATTGATTTAGTATCAGCCAACTTAATAGTGTTGTTAAGACAAAGTAACTTACAAAAAAGTTCTATTTGGAAATTAAAACGAAAGTAGTTAAAAAAATTGTAAATACTTTTTAAAATTATTTATAACAAATTAAAAGAAATTCTCATTTAATAAAATTCATATTTTATTACAAAAACCGTGTCTCAGTAAGAGTGAACTTTTCGATTTTAGTATCAAATTTACTTTGTGGAAATGGCAACTCTGAAACTTTGACAGTTGTTTACATGGTACAGTCATCAGGTAACCTTAGTTCTGCAACAACAAAATTCTATATTCATCTTGTTGTTGGAAAACGATGACAGAAATGTCGAAAGGCAAATGTGCTTGTGTTTTTTTTTTTTTTTTTGGTAAAATATGTATATACACAATATACACATACATACATACACATACATAAACAAAATTTGACATTTCAGTTAAATCTTAAGGTAGAAAAAAAAATCAGCTGTTTTAGTGAGGCTACCATGGTTGTTTATTTCGATTCAAGGCATATTAATTCATCAGGTAATTGCGATTCAGAGAAAATTTTTTGTTTATATTTTTTATATATGAAGTTTGAGATTTTATATTAATGAGAGAGGAGAGAAAATTGTTTTTTATTTATGGATTTTGACAGCTGAAATTTAAAATAAGTGAAAAACAAGTAACAGTGCTATATTCAGCCGTGCCGAATCTTATATACCCTTCACAACATGTAGTCATGCAATAACAATTGTTTGTATCAGCATTCATCTCATATAAAATACGAAAAATACTGGTTAGAATAAATGTGGCATCGAATCCCAGCTGAGCCAAAAAAATTTTATTTTATTTTATTTAATATATTATTTATATTTTATTATTTTAATTTATATTTTTTTAAAATATTTTTTTTATATTTTTTTTTAAATTTTTTTTAAATTTTTTTTAAATTTTTTTTTTAATTTTTTTTTGTATTTTTTTTATTATTTTTTTTATTTTTAATATATTTTTTTTTGTATGTTTTTTACATGTATGTATGCAGGATGTTGTTGTTGTAATTGTGAAAAAAACGAGGTGGTCGTGGTTTTTTTCTCATATCTGAGAAAGTTATGGGGTGATTGTGCTGAATTTCAATAGCGATTCATTCCTGGATGTTTCCAAGAGATTGATACCATATACAGATCTGAGGAACATATAGTTGCTTCTAAAAGTTGATTTCAACCAACACACGGACAGACGGGCAGACGGACAGACGGTCAGGGCTTAATCGACTCCTCTATTCATAAGCTTTCAGAAAATATATACTTTATGGGGTCGGAAATGAAAATTGTAGAAATTACAAACGGAATGACAAAGCTATATATACCCTTGTGCACCACAGGTGAAGGGTATAAGAATAATCAGCTGATGAAACAATGCTACCTAACTCTACGTCTTGACGAGCCATCGATTTGTTTAGACTAGAACAAAACGTCGGCAGAGCAACTGTCAAAAAATTGTTCATGTTCTTTGATATGGAGAAAACGTATAAAGAGTATTTTGTTGGTATTTTTATGTGTCGTCTCTTTCTTTCATATTCAAAATGCCTTTTAATATCAGACATCGTTGTTCGAACAAATGTTCTGACAACGCTGTTTGAACAAGAACAAAACATCGACAACAGCGGTCCACACCAGGCAAATTCATGTGCGCACAACAAATTGTTCGTTGTTCAAACAAATCGATGGCTGGTGTAGACCGTAGGTAATGAATAAATGTGCCTTGTTTTGATTATTAAAAATGAAGTGCTTGACAAAAGAGCAAGGCGTTATAATTGTTGATTAAAAAGTGTTTGGGAAGTTATGCAAACTTTAAAGAGTTTTTTTAAAATATGTATGTCGGTTATGGACAGTAAAACTCCTGTGCGTTAACGTACCTGTCTGTCCCTTAAAAAATTGTTGTTATCAACGAGAGTGTAGCAGGAAGCCGGAAGTTATACGAAGCACTATTCATCGAATTTTGACAAAAAGACCTCCTTCTTCATTCCAACAAATTTCAGCTACTCAGAGACTTAAACTAGCAGACCATAGTAAGCGTCGGCAATTCGTTAAATAGGTAATAGAGCAAATTGAAATCAATGCCACTTTAAAAAAAAAGTCATCTTCTCAGGAATTTTAATAAAAACTTTCGTAGATGAGATTAAAATAAGCCGCATAAGAATAATGAGCGTGGCACCTTCAAGAAAATATATAGAATGGGATATCTGTAGAACTATAGCTAATTGTTATACGCTTCGAATTCTGTGTAATTCGCTACATTATTAGTTTAATTTTTTCGGCGAAGAATCGATTGATTCAAAACAAAGTAATACTGCCCATACCAAAAAATACATTTGATATCATTTCTCGAAAACTTAAGTAATATCTATTTGGTTTACACTAAGCACGAACTTCTTTTGATTAATAAAAACTTTCCTAGATGAGATTAAAATGACTTAAAAAAATATTTTAATGGTTTCATGTTTAATGAAAACATCCTTAACTTTAATCCAGTTCATATATTTTTCTGCAATTCTTGTACAATTTATTGGGGTGACTTTGTAATCCTTAGAAATTAAAATCAATATGACTTGATAGTAGTGTTGACAACTTCCTAAGTACAACATTGAGGCAAATTATAACATTCGAAGAGTTTTATGTGCTCTTGGTATAGAGATTTTAATAAGAATTATAAGATTATGATCGTGTTTATATGTCAAAATAATAATCATTAGTGAAAGTGAGAAGTACAACGTTTAAATAACCAAAAGAAATTATAATTCAATAATTATTTAATTTTGTTTATTCAAATAATTTTTGGCAACATTTTATAAATTAAATTAAGATTTCATACAAACCCCGCCTTAATTAAATACACATTAATTAAATTGAACTTGACACACAAATAAATCAAATTAAAAAAAAATCAAATTTGAGTATAACGCTTTTAATATGATAGAGGTGGACATGAATTATTCGATTTGAATTTTGGGGTCATTCATACCAAAAAAAAAATAAAATTTTTTTTTTGTAACAGAAGTTTGTTTGAAAATAGAAATAAAAAAATATTAAAAAGAGAGTACTCCGAAAACATTGCCGAGTATTTCTTTAGGTGAGTACCTGCTCTGATGTGTTAATTCTTCTATGTAAGTATATGTATGTGTTACACACTGCATACGTATTTATTGTTTAAATCTAATTGAGATAGTTACATCGATTAAAAAGATGGGATGATTTTTTTTTTTAACAAAACTTGTTTGTAATTGTTTGTTTTTTTTTGCTTACAGGTATGTATGTAAAATATATTATTGTTTTGTAAAGGTGTTACGTGTGTATATTACACCTATACCAGTTTATACGAATACATTTAAATAATGTTACATGTAGAGCGATAGTTTATCTAATTATATTTTAATTAGATGAAATTTTTACATCTTTTATAATATAAACGCCACCAAAATTTATACATTTTTTAAATACTGCGATACAGTAGTGCTTTTTAATATTCTCTACAGTAAGGGAATGTGTAATAACTGAGTAATAAAAAAATAATTCTATATATGCATGTTAGGAAAAATATGTGAACTTTCGGCAAAACTACTTAAGTCAAGATAAAAATAATTTTATATTTGTTTGTATCACTAAATATGCAAAACTTTTAAAACGCTTAATAATCACTAATCTAAATTTTTTTAAGTATAATACTTCAATAGATATCATGCAAAATATTCAGCCGACCAGGCTTAGCTGGTTTGCCAAATTAAAATGTAAAAAATGTTGCAAGTCTGTTATCAAATTCAAAAATTACGTTTTTTTTCTATTATTTTTTTTTTAGAAAATTGGCCGTTCATTAGGACACAACTTAAATTTAAATACAATTTATTCAAATTGAAAATTAATATCTTCATTAAACTTCTTTAGTACTTGTGTATGTATTTCATGTATTGTTGTGAGTCATATCATGTCAGTCTGTAAGTCTGGTTAAACCCTTATTTTCTTGTGAATTTCAATGTAAATAAACAAGTATTTGTAAACGTATGTACATAAGCATAAAGTATTCGTGCATACACGCATCTTATCCCAGCAAAAAAGACATTGAATTTTAGAAGCAATAAGAGCTGAAACCAATTAATTGTTTGTGTGAATAATAAAGCTTTCAAAAGAGCAACTCATTAAATTTTGTCTCCATGTGTCGGAGTATCTCAACGCGAATAAATTTCATGCATTAAAAATGCTTAAAAAAATGATTAAATGATTCCTTAAATATGGTGTTCCTCACAAACCTTTCAAATTTTTGCTGGGATACTGCTTTATTTAAGTTTTTTATTATTATTTTTATTTTGTTCAAAATACTTACCATGAGAGTATTGATATATTTATTACTATGTACGTATGGACATACATTTATTAAGGGAAAATGAGTCTTTTCTTGAAATATGTATAAAATGCCAATAATGAGATGCTGTATTTAACATTTATTGTTGGGTACTTGTACGGTTAACAACTAAACCAAAGTCAACTTTTAATAATTTCTTCGAACAACTTAGTTGAATTCAAAACTCAAATAAAAATGAAATTCTGTGTTGCTGTTTTATTTGTTGCCATAATCGGTTGCGTTTTGGCCGCACCGCCACAGGATGCACAAGAAGTACAAGTGTTACGTTACGATTCAGATATACAACCCGAGGGATATAAGTTTGCGTAAGTTTTCAACTTGCATATGTGTAGAAGATGTGTTAAATATGTAGTTGTTAAGCCTTTAAAAAACTGGTTTACAATTTATTTATTCTTTTTTTTTTTCTTTTAATTTTTAAACTGGGTTAAATGGCCAAGGCCATTAAGGATTTACTTAAGAGTGTGTATAAAAGCCTAAGTGATTGTTTCAAGGCCAAATTTGTTTTTTTTTTTTATTATTTTAGTATTGAAACCAGTGATGGCAAAACTCATCAAGAAGAAGGTCAGTTGAAAGATATTGGCACTGAAAATGAAGCTTTAGTGGTACGCGGTTCTTTTTCATACATTGGTGATGATGGACAAACTTACACCGTCAACTATGTGGCCGATGAAAACGGTTTCCAACCAGAAGGTGATCATTTACCACGTTTGTAAAATGTGTTAACAGTGCTCCTTACATTCATTGTGTTAACTAGGTTTAAGTAATTGTTCGTTTAAATAAATTTTATTATAATTTAAACGAATTCAAATAAAGTCAATGCAGTTTTTATATTTTTTTTACAGAAATTATTTTTAATTGTTTTTTTATATTTGCACACGTTCTTAGAGTTAATTATAGTGACTTTAAATTATAAAGTTAAGCTTGTATAGTTTAAACTGTTAAGGCCGCTTTTATGCTTTTAATTTATTTATAAAACTAAATCCTTTAAGAAATTAGTCGAATATTTTATTACAACAGTTTTATCTTATTTTTACCCAATAGAGGAAGTTTTTATTCAATGATAAAAATATTAAAGAAATTTCCCCAAAGAAATATATTTTAATACTGAAGTAGGTTTAAATAAAAGACCAACTAGCGGAACGTGGTTTAGCAACAAATAATTTTTCAAAAAAAGAATCGTTGCTTGTCCCAAAAAAAGTTCTTCTTGCTAAAATTATTTTATTTGAAACTTTTATAATAAAATAAACTTGTTCTTAAATTTATATCCATTTAAAATAGATCGAAACAATTAATGAAAATAAAAGTATTTTGTAGAATGAGAGACATGAGCTACATTTAGTGACCCATAAACACAAGTTTTTAACAAACGTTACACCATTTCCAATATTGGTGCATATCACCCGAAGTTGTCAGTGTGCTGATTGTCATCTTGCACGCAAAAAGGCTTTTATATCATTTCTATACGAGCAATTAACAACTAAAAATATTTTGCTCCGTCAGCACTAGAAAAAATTTTGTCTGTTGGAGATGTCATCAAATAAAGCATAGTTCAGGCACAAAAAGCTGTTTAGCCATTAAAAAAGAGATACGATTTCTCTAGTTATAAATTAATTTAATGTTTTTTCTCACTCTACAAAATTTCCTGAAAATTTTGCATGTTAACAACTATAAGTACGGACTGACTTTTTTCAGTTGGTTTGTAAGTTTTTTCTAGCATTTTCAGCCTTTTTCACAACATTGATATTCAATTACACACACACGCATTTTATGTGTTCACCCGCATACAGAAATTTGTATGCATATTTAGAATAACAATAGTTTGTCATAATTGTTTATATGTTTAATTTTGATTATTTGAAAAAAATGTTTTATTTGTTCCGTTTAAATTGGTTTGCCTCTGTTAAGCTAATTTTGCTATTTTGCAACTAAAAGTTGGACGGGTCTGTAATAAATTTATTGGATAATTTTTTTTTAAAACCGATGACAGTTTAACATGAAAAGTGTTTTTTTAATTTGAGTAGACGGAGTAAATTTTATTTAATTCAACAGACAGACTGATGCAGTATAAGCAACTAAAAATATTAAAACCACAAAAAAATATAAAAATATATACTTTATATTCCTTTATTGAAGAAAAAATTTCTTGGATTTGCATATGCAATAACAAACTTAAGTATATCCTCTAGGACCAATGGTGGTGGTGGTGGTGGAGGTCACAAAAATATTTTGCTGATCTAACTAACCATCATATGCTACGTGCTTAAGCTGCAACACTTTATAATTTGGATTAAGTTTCAAAATATAAAAAAATGATTTTCAAGTACAACTATCCACTCTACTTACTAAGATCACTGTGCTACTAAGGATTAGCACTAATAGTAATATTTTCAAAATTGTTAAAATTTCTTTAAAATTTGTTACTTCTACTATTAAATATTTTGTGAGTGAGAACTATATTCAACTAGATTTATATTTAAATTTATTTTATTGTTATTATTATATTGTTTTGTTTTTTTTTATTACTGTTTTTGATTATTAAATAACCGCCTGATTATTTTATTGCGTTCCAACGCCATAATTAATCAATAACTAAAGTATAAAATTCTGGTCAGAAGTTGTAGGCAAACCGAAAAAAAAATACAAAAACAAAAACAAAATACAAGATGTCGTAAATAAAATTAGCATGTCAAATCAAAATCTAGTTTAATAACATTTTTGAAATAGCATTAACAAAAGATTTTGATGTAAAATCGAACAAAACGAAATAACAAAATAGAAACACTTAATACAAACAAAAGTAAAAAAAAAAACAAAAACAATTATGACGTCTTCTAACACTACTATATAACACACATTTGTATCTATGTATGTTAATTTACGTTAGATTTATATGTCATTGTTAGTTAAGCCAACAACAAAAGCTAAAATAAGAAGAAAAGCACTAACAAATCTAAGTATTTTGGTTAAATTTTTACCTTAAAGTTGTACGAATAGTTTTGAAGTTTCAAAAAAATAACAGAACTCATATAAAAGCAGATGAGTTAAATGGCTAATACATCATTCAAAATAGTTGCACAACACGTGAAACATTAAAGGAACAAATAAACAAATCAATAATGAAATTCATGATTGTTTTCGTTGCTCTCTTCGCCGTTGCTTTGGCTGCACCCCGACCAGAAGATGCCGTCATCTTGAGATCCGAATCTGATGTTGGACCCGAATCCTTCCAATATTCGTAAGTAATCGAATGAACAAATAATTTACACAAAGTGCTATGTCAAGTAAAATTTTATTGTTTTATATTTTTTTTTAATAATTACCAACAACAGTTATGCTACCAGCGATGGTATTGAAGCCGAAGCCCAAGGTCAGTTGAAGAACATCGGTTCAGAAGATGAAGCTATTGTCGTCAAGGGCTCTTTCTCCTTTGTGGCTGATGATGGTCAGACCTACACTGTCAACTATATTGCTGATGAGAACGGCTTCCAACCCCAAGGTGCCCATTTGCCCGTTGCCCCTTAAGCATTAAGTAGTTGTGATTTTTAGTTATTAATAAATTTTTTTTTATTTACAAAAAAGAAAAATCTGTTTGTGTATAAAATTTTTTTTAAGTGAGAACATACAAAGTCTCATAGAAAATTCTCTCATTATTGTGAATTGGTCAAAGGACATCAGAAATATGGTTTACTGATGAAACAAAGTTACGGCGCCACCAGGTGCCACTTTTATATTTTTTGTACTGCATCAGTGTTTTTATTACAATTTGCATTCTGCCTAAACCAAAAAACAAAATTATCTGCAACGGCTAGAATACATGCCATTACATGCTTAGTGGCCTAGATCATCAAGTACATACTTATTTATGTATCTGTCATAAAATAATAAGGATTGTTTTAAAACCAAGGATGTTGTATTCTTTTTTTTTAACCTTAACGCTGCAACTGTTAGTGATGTTCATTTCTAAGATATTATTTATAATTTTCTTATTGGAAGCCCATTTAGTCCCCGTTCTCGGAAGCACGCTTTGAGCTTTCATTCTTATTGTTTACATTTGCTATGCTTTTTGACATTTGCTTTATTTCTTTTCGGCATGCTTTGTTCTCTATGTTTTATATTTGACTTTGTTTGAATAAAACTAAAAAAATAAAAAATGTACTAAATAAAATTCAAATATAAACTGGAATGTTTCTGACAACAATGTTTCCCTGTATGATCGCGAAGGAAAATACAAAAGAGAATTCCAGATGTTTCCCTTCCAAATGTTTCCCTGTCTAAACGGAGACTTATATGCACGAAATTATCTGTCATTGAATATGCCTACTGGGCTGTAACCTCTGCTACAAATGGTTTCAGTTTGTTTCACGATTTATATATTGTTGACGCGTCTATTTTCAGAAAGAGAGTAAAAATTGAGTAATTGCCACTTTTTGACTTTAGACCTTTATTCGCAACGTAAAATATCAAAATTTTTATCACATTTCTTAGAGAAAGAAATTTGAAAGTTTTTTTCTTAAATATTTATCCAAATAAGTTTAAATAAATTACAAAAATTTTTAGAGAAACTTAAAGTTGTTAAATTATTTAAATTTCTTTTTTAAAATAAAATATTATTGTTACCTTCACTCGTAAACGATCTAAGTCCAAATTTATAAATTTTACACATGAGTGAAAAACTTAAATTTTAAAGGGCCTATAACTAAAATTTCCATAGCAAATCTGTTTTATAAATCCCCTATAAATCTTCAATAATTTTTTAAAATAGGGCTATAAAAATGTCAAAGCCAAACCTTGCCAAACAACAACTTAAATAACGAATATTAATAATTTTTGCCTGCAAACGAAGTATTTTTTCTTAACTCTAATTCCCTGAATCAAAAATTAAATTAAAAAAAAACAAATATGGACTCGGCTTCTATTCGATTAAAGGTAACGTTTTGAAAAATTGTCCTTACAAAAACCAAACTTTTCAAATACTCTTCAAAAGATATGATTTTCAATTAGTAATGGACTTTAATTATATTAAAACTTTTACGGAAAAATAAGCAAACACAAAACATGGAGTAATTTGCAATTTTCCTTTTATAAAACTTTGAATTTTTAAAAGATATAAAATAAAAAAGATGTAATCCTTAGAATTAAGAACGAATATTCTTTTTAACTCTTCCGAACAAATTTTTTATATTTTCATATTTGAACATGTTTAAATTTTAAATACAAATTTTGTCAGATTTTTTAATATTTTTAATTTTATTTAAAACTGTTTTAACTATAAAGAAAAAATATTTTTAAAAAATTTATCCTGTTATATCCTTAAAATTTTTAGGAATTTTTTTTTAAATTCTCAGAGCTTCATGATAATTTGTTTCTGAAACATTTAATTAAAACTTTTAAGGACTTGAAAAGAAAAATTTCTTGTAGGACATTTCTTCTTTGAAATAAAAAATATATCCTTTATTCTACTTATTATTCCCTTTTATCCATCTACCAATATAAATACAAAACATTTAATACACAATTTTGAATTTTGCATTTTGTATTATCCTTCAAAACTGTTTAGTTCTATATGTCATCTGCAGCTATTGTCAACATTTTAAAACTAACAAAATCAAATATGCACAAGCCAATATGCAAAAAGCCAAATCTACATAAAACCCTTTTGAACATTAAAAATCACAAATTCTTTTAGTAAAAAAAAATGTTTATTAATAAATAACAATCAAAGCAGCTTAAACTTGAGGGATAACAGGTAAATGGGCACCTTGGGGTTGGAAACCGTTCTCATCAGCAATATAGTTGACGGTGTAAGTTTCACCATTATCAGCCACAAAGGAGAAAGAGCCCTTGACAGAAATAGCTTCTTCGTCGGAACCAATATTCTTCAATTGACCTTGGGCTTCGGCTTCAATACCATTGCTGGTAGCATAACTGAAATTCAAAAAAAAAAAAATAAAGCAAATTAATTTAAAAAAAATTAATTTTAACAGTAGAGCAAGTGAAGAGCTAAACTAAATCTCGTTTCGTATACTTACGAATATTGGAAGGATTCGGGACCAACTTCAGATTCGGATCTCAGGATAACAGCTTCTTCAGGACGGGGAGCAGCCAAAGCAACAGCGAATAGAGCAGCGAAAACAATTATGAATTTCATTTTGATTTGAGTTTTTTTGTTCTTAGCGATCAGCGACTAATCAGAGACAACGGTTTGGAACTGTGTGTTGATTTAAAACTGTCGCTGGAAGTTTTTATATGCTAAAAGAAAACCGCAAATAAATTTCGTATACTTTTATTAACTTGGTTTTTATATTTAAAAGCCTAAACTAGTTTAGAGTTGTAAAAACTCTTTGATTTTTAATTTTTGCTAATTTTAGCATAAAACATTAGTTTACGGATGTGAGTCAATCATCTTCTTTATAGAAGTGTTTTTTGTTTTTTAATTATGTTTAAAAAATATTGATATTTTTTGCTGGCAATCTTTTAACGATCTAAGAATACATAATTGCATTATACTCAAAACATTATTTAAATTTTGTGTTAAATTATTCGCAAGAAAAAAATCATAAAATTTGGTTCTCATATTGTGAAACTGGTAGCTTGTTCATTCTGAATTTTATTATTGAAATATTTTTCTTTTTTTTTATAAAAATTAAGCTTGAACAAAATAAGCCTACCAACTTCACTGTGATATAATGAAACAACTATGGCCCAAATGAATCTTAAAAAATACAAATTGGCTTAGAAATAACTGCGTCAGCCCTTGTTACACTGACTTTGAAATGTTGGTATTAAAAATTCTTCTTATTGTTGAGCGGTTAAAAGCAATTTAAAAGGATTGAATATTAAATATTGGCCACCATTACATTTACGTTTTGGTTTAAAATTTAATTTGTACCGATAAATGAGAGAAACTGGCTCAATTGTTGTTCACATAAAAACGAAACATGAAATCTACTTCCAAGTGCACTCTAAATGTATGTAGAGTTGAAGGTGTGTGCATACAAATACTCATGAAAATATCTATAAGATAAATATAAGTAAAAGCTTTCAAAAAAGGGCTCTTAAAGAGCACTATTTATTTAAGCGTATATTATTACTACAAGTACAAACCAGTTTTAAATGTGTGTAGCCATTTTCATTATTGTAAAGGGCCACCTAGTGCAGCCCTATAAAAAGACTTGCCTTAAGTGTTTATTCCTCACACACACACAGTTTTAGTCCTCCGACACAAAACGGACAAATAAAAGTAAAACATTTAAAATGAAGTACTTTATTGTTTTTGTTGCTCTATACGCTTTTGTATCAGCTGCACCACGTGCTGAAGATGCGATTGTTTTAAAATCCGAGTCGGAAGTTGGACCCGACTCCTTTAAATATGCGTAAGTTCTAAAAAACCGTTCAATTTCTTAGATCGATGGTAACAGAGTTTTCAATCTAGTTATGAAACAAGTGACGGCATTAAGGCTGAAGCAAGAGGTCTGTTAAAAAATGCTGGCTCCGAGCATGAATCCCTAGCAATACAAGGTACTTATTCGTATGTGAATGCTAATGGTGAAAACATTAATGTTAAATACGTTGCCGATGAAAATGGTTTCCAGCCTAGTGGTAATCATTTGCCTGTTGCAGCTATGGCAGCTCGTTAAAAAATAATTTTGTTGTTGTTTATTTAATAATAAAAATCAAGTTACTTAAGTAATAATGCGTTTTTTATTTTTTGTGAATATTTGTTAAAGAATTGCTACATCGAGTTTATTTACATAAATGAAAATTTATACAGACATTCTAAAAGATTTACGATTCTAATAGAATTTCAATAAAAACAGTGCTTCGGACGAAGCATAATTGTAAGTAAGAAATGTTAAGGTTTCATTTACAAACTAACTGAAATTTGTTTGGCAAGTCCCTGCTTTATATCGTTACTTATTTGAGAGAAAATACTGCGTGTTTTCCATAGCCTCTTGGATAAGGTAAATGAAAGGCTCACACATTAAGCGTTTCTAATTTTATCCCTTACAAACTAGCTTCGCAGTAAGAGAAGTAGGGATGAACTTGTAATTGATTCATTTGCATAATTTTTCATTAATTTCGTAGATGACTGCATCAAAGAAAACTTTTTTTGGAAGCACATATAAATATGCTACCATTTAATATTATTGATTTGAAAAACTCGCCTTTTTTACGTCAGGAGGACGTTAATGCCGATGGAGTGCATTAGTGGAGTGAAGATGGTCGAGATCGCACTATCATGGCGGATGAATACATTTGTATTTTCACTAATGGGCAACAGGAGAATTCCTTATTTCGTTTTTTACATACCAATAAAGCTATGAGTCAAGTAAAGGGCAGCATCGGACTCAGATTACGGCTGCTTGAGGCATAGTGTAACTCTGCACCACGTCCTTAAAGGGAGATTTAGATTGCGAGAGTCTAAGGATCCCATATGTGCATACATTAGGTGTAAGTGCTATGGGCGGCCTAAGTCTAACGAAGATGCTAGCGATTACGAAGGATTGTGTGATTTGAGTTTTGTCAAAATATACCAGTCGACGATGTGAAATCGTTTTCTAGGCCAGAGAATACGCGCGGGACTCAATGGGAAAAGGGATGCCGATTTAAAGGCATGAAATCACTGAGGAGTAAAGGTAGTCGAAAAGCGACTCGAAATAGTGTTGCTCTGTTTCAATACCTCGCTAACACATATAAATCAAGAGATTAGGCCATTGCACCTACTTTTATATAAATGTCTTCGAGTAAAGTTTATAAAATTTATACCAATATATCGAATCGCACCGTTAATTCTAAAGGGACTTAACTAAATATCGAGAAATTTTTAGTTGAGGCAAAGAACTTTTTTTTAATATCTACTAAGTATATTAACAAAAAGAAGAACAGCTGTACATTTTCTTTGTGAAGTAGTAGAGAAAATAATGTCAGATTTTTTCAATAGATTAATATAACCTCTGTATAACGTTTTCTTGCCAATAAAAAAAATGCAAAATTTTAAGTAGACCCTCTTTAGGGGAACCGGTAAGATATGAAAATATAAACAGAAATTGGGTTATCCTCTAACGTTAAGTGAAAATATTTAAATCATAGATGGGCAAAAACCATTTAAAAAGTACTGCAGTACTATTTCCATTACTAATAAACTTTTACTGGTACTGCAATTTTTCATTTAATTACCAGTAAATTTTTACTGGTAATGAAGATTAAATTCCAGTATCAGTAAATATTTATTTCTAATTAAACAAAAATTACATTACCAGTAAACATTTACTGGTAATTAAATGAAAAATTGCAGTACCAGTAAAAGTTTATTAGTAATGGAAATAGTAATGCAGTATATTTTGTAATGTTAAAAAAAATTAATTTTTAGAAAAAAATAAATAGTAATTTTGTCATGTAAAAAAATGCATAATCGAACTAAAAGTGATCGATGACTCGTATTCATATAACCTAAAGAAGGTCGGACTTATCCAATCATGACACGTGCCTACCGTGTTTTTCTGATGTTTTAATAAATGCAACCACTTTTGCCAGATCGGAAGATAAAAAAATATATTTTTTTTGAATATGCATACATTTTTTTTTTAATTTTATTAAATTTTTACTGGTACTGCTATTTTTTTAATTACCAGTTAATATTTACTGGTAATGCATATTTTTTTTTAATTTCCAGTAAGTTTTTACTGGTACAGCAATTTTCATTTAATTATCAGTAAATATTTACTGGTACTGGAATTTTCATTTAATTACCAGTAAAAATTTACTGGTAATGGAATTTCATTTTCATTACCATTAAAAATTTACTGGTACTTGAAGTTTATTTCAATTACCAGTAAATCAATTGACTGGTAATTGAAATTTTACTGGTACTGGAATGTGCCCAACTATGATTTAAATTCCTTATTTTGATTATACCCTGCAGATAAAATTAGACTATTTAGACAATTGTAACTAAAATAGACTAGTTACGAGGTGCTATATAATGCCATAAGCCATATTATTTTCAAATAAAAGTTTTTAGTTAAACGAAATGTGTTCGTGTTTTATTTACGTTACGAGTGATAACAACTGTATTATGGTCCTGCGGATGGTTCATCGAATAGAGTTAAATAATAAATTTGAAACTACTCTGATCTATTGCAATACTGGATAAAGTGGACCAGCTCTGGCATATGTAGAATAGCCATTGCATGTGTAGAGTAGCCATGTTTTCTGCAGGGTATTTCTAATTAAGTGGCGAGTAACATAATATGTAAATGTGATGTGCATATCGCGTTTTCCATATCAATGAGCCACGTCACTTGATTTCATCGTTTGTAAATAATTTTTAATGTGTGCCAAAATTATCTTCGTTCTTTATGTGTGTGATTGACGTACAACCATGATCAAATTAAGTAAAATATCAATTCTATTTTTTTTTTTTTTTGTTTTCATAAAAGTGTGAGTTTTTTTTAATAAAATCAGAGAACAGACAAATCATTAAACATGATAACTAATTGCTTAAAACAACAAAGACTAAAAAAAAGCAGCAATATTAAATAACTTGTAATTAAGAGAAGTTAAAGTGAGACAGACATTTTATTAGGTTACCCCTTCGTGGAGCTTTATTAATGCTCGTAACTTGTTTCCTACAAATCGAATTAGAAAGCAAACACAAAGTCAAATGTTTTGTTTCAAACATGACTTGGAATTTTAGCTTCAAATGTGTTTTTTATACCTTGATCAAACCTAAACAAATGTTTGAACTTACTTTATATTTCTAAATGTAAATAATTTAATAATTTATGGTAAATAATGCAAAAACTGTTAAATAGTCACCTAATAGCACATTTAATATTAATGTCTGGGGGGGCGAAGCCCTTTCCTTAACAATGTTTTGTTTTTAAAAATTCGCTACTCGCTATTGACTTCAACAGTTTGGCCTTTAATCAAAAGCATAGGTTCAAAACTCCTACAAACGCAAAAGCTTTTCTTTCACGCCATATTTACAGCTTTGATGTTTAAAAAATTGTATTATAGCTAAAAATTATACAACAAAGATTTATATTTTTTATTTAAAACTAAGGACTTTTGCTGTATTAAACTTCAATACTATTGGTGTATTCAAAACAAATATCGGATTGTCATAAAGTCCTAAATTTTTCAGACATTTTTATATGATTAAATAGTAAAAGTGTTTTTTTTTTCTGTGAAATTTTAAGACTTTTTGAGCATTTTTAAAAATTATGAAATTACGACACCTTAGGACACCTTGTGAATTATCAAAATATTACATCTTACGTTATAGATTTTCGGTTAGTAGGTGCCACCCTAAGAGACATTCAATATACTATGCAACAAACATAGAGAATTTCCAAATATTTTTTTTTTTTTACTTTTCAAAGTAATATATTGAATATCAACGAAAGTTACACACCCTGCTCCTTAATATCCCAGTAAAAAAAATTAGAAGTAGTGCAAAGCGAATTACATTTTCCAGACTTCTAAATCAATTGTGTAAAAGCATTCATTCTAAATGACTTCCTAAATATGAAATAATTTGTCATAAATGATGTGCTTAAAAATGAATGTAACATCATGCTAAATATCCTAAACAATTCATGTAAACAAACAAATTCAACTCATGAAACATCCGATGCTTCTCATCAAATATGCATGATTTTTAAATATGTACTTAGAATGGAGTGCAGTTTATTAATGTATTCATGTAAACACATGATCTCCAATAACAAGCTTATGTTAAAATCATTAGTGTTTTCACCTAAATTTAATCACTTCGTCACCAGTTGAACCCCTGCAAATCCACTTTTTGTCATAGATTTTTTTGCTGGGATGTACTGACAAAGGGTTTTATATTAATATGAAATTTCTGCCAAATTTGATTGTCTTAAGAGCCGAACCCATCGTTAAATACATATAAAAATATGTTTTTTTGTAAAAAATAAATGGTCCGCCAATGCTATAAAAAAAACTACTGTGCTTCGGCTGTGTGGCACGTAGCGCCGTCCTGTTGAAACCAAATGTTGCCAATATCCTCCTCTTCAAATTTTGTGAACAAAAATTCGTTCAACATTGCCCGATAACGATCGCTATTGACTGTAACGGCCACTCCTTGCTCATTTTCGAAGAAAAATGGCCCAATTATGCCTCTGGACCAAAATCCGCACTAAACAGTGACTCGGCCCTTCAATGTATGCGTGCAGGTTTTCAGTGCCCCAAATGCGACAATTTTGCTTGTTTACATACCCGCCAAGATCAAAATGACCTTCATCTGAAAAGATGATTTTTTTTTTTGGCAAAATCGGCATCTTCTGTAATTCGATCGCAGGCCCACTTACGCATTGGATAGTCAGTGGGCTTCAACTATATTCGTTCAGCGGAAGGATAAAGCTAATTATCTGTCAAATCAAGCATGAGCTAAGTGTTACCATTCACGAAATAAGCACTAGTTGGAAAAAAACGTTAGTTGGCGGACCCTTTATAAAAATCCAAACAATTTTTAAAATTTGAACTTAGGGTGAATTTATGGCTCCACGAAAAGCCCCCAATGAAATAACGCCCAGGAAACAATCCCCAATGAAGTAAACCCCAAAAAATTGGAAATAACACCCAAAAACAGTGAATGAAATAACATCCAAAAATAAATGAAATAAACCCCAAAGCAAACACGAAACAACCCCCAATATTTGGGAGTTATTTCATATGAAATAACTCCCAATGATGAAAATGAAATAACCCCCAATGAAATAAACCCCATCAGCAACAAAAATGAAATAAAGCCCGAAATTCATAAAAGAGTCAGATTCATTAAGGATTTCATGAAGTCAATATGGACCAACAGCAAAATCGCAAATTTATTGATATAAATCGTGTGGAGGGCCGCAGGCTTCTTCTTCATAATAAGGATATATGCAACTTCAAAAGTGTGCCAGCATTTAAAATCAATTTTTTTTTGGTGAAAGAACTAAGTCCAGTAAATGAACTAAGTCCAGTGCAGTAAATTTCCCTTATACGATGGAAGCCATATCAGATCAGCCACCAACGAGCTATCCTAAGACTTTACGAATGGCTTGAAAATCCAACTCATGGGAGACGTTTTTATAGTTACAATATTGTGAAGAAGGCAGTAATTTTCTGTAATGGAGATGTGAGGAAGTATGGACAAAGAATTGTTTAATATTTCCAATATATTAATTTTTGAAACCCAACTACCAAAAAATTATTTTCATGTGCATACATAAATAATAATCTTAATACATTATACGTAAGAAATGGTAAAAAAAAACAAAATGGTTGCTCATGAAATCAAAATGGAGAAAATATGCGTTGTATGTACAAATGCTGCCAGTTGGTTACACTTTATTATTGTGGACCTCCTTACTGCTTGGCAAAAGTGGAACCAACAACCGATTACTTTTTATTTAGGGAAAACAATCATTATTGCCTTCCGTAGACTTATTTCGTAGTCTGTCACGAAGGTCGCACCATCCAAATCCAGAACGTTATCATTTATGTATTTAAAAAGATATTGTAATATATTCAGAGGCTAAAAGTTTTCTTGTAAAAGGCCTATTTTTATATAATTTATTTACAAGCACCCCCAAAACCAAAAGCTTTAAAAATGAAATAACCCCCGAATACAAAATGAAATATCACCCAAATTATACACGCTATGAAACAAGCCCCGAATTTAAAAATTTGTTGGATGTTATTTCATTGGAGATTATTTCATAATTTGAAAACCCCAAATGAGAAATGAAATAATTTCCAAAAAAAATGAAAGACGGCCCAAAAAAATTGGGAGTTATTTCATATGAAATAACACCCAAAAATGTATGAAAAAAATTTGGGGAATATTTCATTTTTCGTTTGGGCGTTATTTCATTGGGGGGCTTTTCGTGGAGCCGAATTTATAATACTTCCGATCAATGTATTAAAACATCCCTTATGTGGTTTAAGAGAGAGTACCGATCTGCACCGTTTTAGACGCATTAAAAAGTGCTTCTAACAAAAAACATTTTCAGTGATTGAAAAATAATGTATAACAGTTAAATTCTGAAGATTAGCTAAACACCAGTTTTTTTTTAAGTTTTTAATTTGGGATCAAAAAGCTTGTTTGACACGACTTATTATGGACCGTTACTGCTGAATTAAACACAAACACTTAAATTGTTAGGGATAACTTTTAACTAATAATCAAAAATTATTTTAATTAAATATTTAAAATTTAATTGCTGTAAAAGAAATAATTTTTTAAAGTTTCATACAATATAACAAACACATACACATGATGTAGAGTGCAAAAAAAAATTGAAAAAAAAAACAACAGAACCAACATAAACACTATATTCGGAAGCGAGACAATATTGAAAGGCTTTCAGGTTTTTTGCGTATTTCCATAGTTTTGTTAATTAGTAGAGTTGAATTTTGCAGAATTAGCTGTCGCGACAGCAGTAGGTTTGTTCGTCCAAAACAAAATAGAATAATGAGAAGATATCTGTTCAGCAAAAAATTATAATTTTGACAAATTGTAATCATTACGCATATGATAATCTTTGTTTTTTTTTTGTTTGTTTGTTTATTTGTTTAAAAATAGACGATGTTTTTTAAGATTCTAACAGCGTAATAGCAAATGTGCGATTTTGTATTTAAGTGGATAGAAAATCGGAAATAAACATCATTAGTCCTAAACGATTCTGTTGGAATACAACTACGAAATAACCACTTTTACTGAACGGATTATTAACAACAAAAAATCAACATGAAAATTGCCATAATTTTTGCCGCTTTGTTTGCCGTTGCCCTAGCCGCTCCTGCCCAGGATTATTCGCAAGCAGAAATCTTGCGTTTAGAATCTGATGTCCGGCCCGAAGGATATAACTTTGCGTAAGTTGTGATTTATACATATTTTCAGACTCACTAATGTCGGTTTACTTAGTTTGGAGACCAGTGATGGCAAGACCCACCAAGAAGAAGGTGAATTGAAGAATGTCGGTTCAGAAGATGAAGCCATTGTGGTACGCGGCTCCTTTTCCTTTGTGGGCGATGATGGTCAAACTTATACTGTCAACTATATTGCCGATGAAAATGGCTTCCAACCAGAAGGTGCTCATTTGCCCAATTTAGCAACTGGCAAATAAGCATTCAAAACCCAACCTATTACGTCGTTCTTTTTAATTATTTTTAAGTGAACAAAAGCAGTTAAAGTGACAGACCAATAGTATTAGTCAATTTTAAAATAAAAGTAAAGAAAATAAAAAAAAATATATATAACAAGTGTTTATAAAGACTAATAATCTAATTTGTTTTTCTTTTTTCTTCGAAATTAGTTGCTATGGAATTTTTGGAAATTATTTTCAAAGTTTAGTCTCTAATAAAAAACTCACAGTCCGAATTTAGCTTATTTGCGTTCGGTAATTTGAAAATTATTAAGGGTGTTCAATTTTGGTTTATTTTTTTTTTTTTTTGCACAGTTTTCATTTAAAAAATTGTGTTGGATGTGAGAGAATGTCTAGGTTAATATTCATAAAAAAATAAAATTTATTTAAATCTATTTTAAGGAAATTTTTTATAAAAATTTTAAAATAAAATTCTTTTCAAACTCATTTTAAATATTATGAATATGGGTTTAAGTTTATTTTTTATAACAAAACGTTTACAATTTGTAAAATTCATCAATGGAAAGTTAATTCAAATTTTGTAAAAGTTTTTGTTTAACTGAGTTCAATAACTGATTTATCTGACTTTCAATATCAAACTACATATGCAATTTATGAACACCTGAGGCGAGTTATATTTTATTTCGCTAAGTGCATGGCTTGGACGTGAAAATATTTTCCACTGACAGCCGCACAAAATTTATTTAACTTACAACGTCATAAGGACGAAATGCATTATTAGTAGTTTGGAATGTAATAGCCGGGATTTTTGCTAATCCTAAGATTATGCAGTGATGGTATAATTTCTTAGCTAATGTTTTAAAATTTCGTTTTGTAATTTTAAAGTGTAGGCAGCTTCTTGCCTTTTTTTTGTAAAACAAATATAATAATTCCGTTTCAATAGTCAAACTAAAAAAAATTAAAGGCAAAATATTAATGCAAATAAATAAACACTTTTTATAGATTAAATATTAAAAAATAAAATAAAAAAATCGCTTTCAAAAACCCTGTCACAAATTCTTAATCTAAAAAATTAATTCCAAACAAAATGTATTGAAAAGTTTATTAATTATTTAAAAGAATAGTTGAGCAGAGAATAAAAAATCCAATTGTGGGGTTTCATAAATTTTTTTTTCTAATAATTTTGCTAATTTTAAATTTAAAATCATTTAAACCACTTTTATAGCTGCATAAGTCATCAAACCTAAATAATTCATGTCTGTCTGTTTTATTGGTACAGGATTTTAAAGCAACTAGCTGATATGCATGCAGTTTTGCTTTTTTAATCAGCAATTTGGTATTTAAAAAGAAATCAAAACAGTTCTATAATTCAATTAGAACAAGTTTTTTGAAAACAATTATTTTTTTTTTTCCTGCAAAGCACACAGAATAGATCTAGCAAACAAAAAAAAAATAAAATAGATTTTTAAATAAGTAAAAAAAGTATGAAAATAAACTAAATGCATTTGGTATAAAAAGTCCAATTTCTCTTTTCGGTTCATTCAAAAAGTTTTCAACTTTCCAACAGACAACAGTAATAAAACAAACTAAAGTTTTAAAATGAAATACTTCATCGTGTTTGCTGCCCTCTTTGCTGTGGCCTTGGCCAATGATGCACAAATCCTTAAGTCTGTTTCCGATGTTGGACCTGAATCGTATTCCTTTGAGTAAGTGCTGTTAGACGCTAATGCTTCATGATGATTATTAAATGAATTTTGTATTTTAATCGTAATTCTGTTTTTTTTTTTTTTTATTCTTTTTTATAAAACTAGTGTGGAGACTAGTGATGGCATTTCTCGTCATGAAGACGGCCAAGTAAAAGATGTTGGCAGTGAACATCCCGCTATTGTAGTCCATGGCAGTTTCTCCTACAAGGATGAACACGATGGCAAAGTTTACAGCGTCCAATATGTAGCCGATGAACATGGTTTCCAACCCAGCGGTGAACATTTGCCTGCTTTGCCCAAAAACTAAAACCAGAACCGCAACAATAACTTATTATTAGACCAGTGGGGTTTTCAAAACCAAGTGTAAACATTTAATTTTTTTTTCTATATAATTGTTCATTTTAACGTAAATGTGTATGTGTGTATGTAGAAATTGTGATTTTTTTAAATAAATATTAATTTGAAAGATGATCAATAGGAAATTACTGTGTAATAATGAATATTTTAAGGTAAAATCAATTTAAATTTTAATACGTGTATCTAAAACTAATGCTAAGAAACGTTCAGCAGAAACTTTAACCATGACATTTACGTGTTAATGACAAAATTCAGCATTTATTTTTAGAGCTCAAAGAAAAAATTAATAGAGGAAAATTAAAAAGATTTCGGCCGCAGCTTAATTAAATTGTATTAACCAATTAAAATACCAAGAAAATATTTATAATAATGCCTGGATGTTTAGTCGTATTCTAAGTATGTCTAATCCGAATGCAATTAAACTTTATTCTCTGCACCTTTAAACCCTCGCAAGCACAAAACCTACTTGGGGCAGCTATATTTTGTTCAACTTTGTTTTTAATTATGTTTGAAAATAATTTAATTATTATTTGTAATTTTAAATGCTCTTTAATATAATGGTTTTTTTGCCATAAACATTTTTTAAATCATACTTACGCTACACAAGGCACGAGACATCACTAAATCATAAGGGTTTGAGCATCGCTTTCTGGTTATTTTTTAACAAAATTGTTTTAATTTGAAAATCTGAACTTGTTTTCATTTTGGTAACATTACTGTGACCACAAGATATTTAAAACTAGCATAACTAAAACTACTTTGCTTTCGCCAACAAAATTGTTTGCCGCCATATTTTACGTATGCAATAATATTCACAAAAAGTATTTCATTCGTATGTGGATATCACTCCCAGTTCTTCAATTCTTGAAACGTTTGGTTCTTATTAGGAAAAATGTTACCAAAATTACCTCGTACTAAGTTGAAACCAAATAGAGATGACAGTTTCTCATAATTCAATCTAATGAGTTGTTTGCTATGGGAAGGGGAAGCACCACGTCCTTTGCTCTGATTCTATCGGCTGTGCGTCCGAACATGTAAACTAATATTACAGCCAAATACACATAATTTAAAACCTATAGAAATTATACTTCTACAGATATGCCATTTAATTTGTTTTCTTTAGATGGGTGGTGTCTTGCTCCATGATAAAATCATATCCATTTGTTTGTGTTCATTTATATATTTTTAATAAAATATCTAATGCCAGGATTAAAAGCTACAACATTTATTGTTCCTGCAATAAATCACATGAGTTTTTTGCATGGGCGATATTACCTCTCCTGCTCTGATTGTATCGATTTTTGGTTGGAATAAGCCAAACAAGATGTTGTTTTAAAACTCAATATAAATTTTGAAGACTTTAGGTATAACAATGATCTGAATATGTGACAAAAACTGATGAATTTGTATAAGAGGTGGGTGCCACACTCACTTCAAATTTTAAGATAAATTGTCCGTAAGAACCATTTTTAAACTTTATAGATTATTTGAGAGAAAATTATACAAATCTATCAAACCATTCTTCAATTTAGATAAATTGAAAAAAATGGCCGTAAGTGTGTGCTTAAATTTAAGTTGAGAATATTACAAACAAGTAACAGTGCTATATTCGGCCGTGCCGAATCTTATATACCCTTCACAACGTGTAGTCATGCAATAACAATTGTTTGTATCACCATTCATCTCATATAAAATACGTGCATACGTACACGTTAGAATAAATGTGGGATCGAATCCCAGCTGAGCCAAAAAAATTTTATTTTATTTTATTTAATATATTATTTATATTTTATTATTTTTTTTTTGTAGTTTTTTTTTATTATTTTTTTCTTATTTTTAATATTTTTTTTTGTAATTTTTTTTGTTTGGTATGTTTTTTACATGTATGTATGTATGTATGTTGTTGTTGTAATTGTGAAAAAAAACGAGGTGGTCGTGGTTTTTTGCTCATATCTCAGAAAGTTATTGGGCGATTGTGCTGAATTTCAATAGCGATTCATTCCTGGATATTTCCAAGAGATTGATACCATATACAGATCTGAGGAACATATAGTTGCTTCTAAAAGTTGATTTCAACCAACACACGGACAGACAGGCAGACGGACAGACGGATAGACGGACAGACGGACAGACGGTCAGGGCTTAATCGACTCCTCTATTCATAAGCTTTCAGAAAATATATACTTTATGGGGTCGGAAATGAAAATTGTAGAAATTACAAACGGAATGACAAAGCTATATAGACCCTTGTGCACCACAGGTGAAGGGTATAAAAATTGCAAAATCAGTTCAGCTGCTCTAAGTAAGGCGATTACCAACTAGCGACATTTAATTTCTATTTACGTATTTTAATTTAGTTTAACAAAAATCTGAGCCCCTCGCCCTATAAAAACCATGCCTCCCACTAACACGCTTAACCACCAGTGTTCCCATTTTAGCACTTTTAGTGCTACATTTAGCACTTTTTTTTAATTAGAACTAAAATTTTAGAAAAAAGTGCTTAGTGTAAGTTTAGAAGTTCTTAACAAATATTTTTTACATTTTCCATTTCTTTTAGTCAAATAACAATAAAATATTTTTTAGTTTAAGAAAAAATGTCTTCATGTAATTTAGTAAACATTTTTGTGTAAATAAAAATCGTTGCAAATTATTTTGGATTTTTAATAATAGTATTAAAACTTATTATTAAAAATATTTTAATAATTTTAATTGAAATGTAAAAATCTATATATATTTTCACAAGCATAAAAATATGTACTCGAATACTTTATTTCCTAAGGGTTTTTTTCTAGGAAAATATCAATATGTCAAAGATGATGGTTCATCTTTAGAGTATCCAAAAAAGAAACGGTGATGGTAATGATACTCTTAATAATAATATTGAATCTACACGTTTAGTGTCTAAAGAAGACGTTCATAAAAAGTTGGTTCTTAAATGAACCAAATGGAAATAGAAATCGAAGATGATGAAGAAATAACGGTACTTTTGATTTTGATGATTTTTAAAAGTTAAATAAAAATATTTAATTTATTAAAGCTTCTATACCTGTTACTCTTTTATTATTTAATAAAAAATATGCGTGTACATATAATATCTTCTATATATATAAAAGTGAAACTCTGTTTGTAAGTATGTGTGCTTGTTAGCTATAGACGCCGAAGCCGTAAAGCTGATCGGACTCAAATTTTGACAGCTTGTTTTACACATTTCAGGGAGTGTTTATGGGTAATAAAATGTGGTCTGGGCTACGCCCATACAAAATAAATATAAATTTTTAGCTACTTGCTCCTAACCGATTTTTCTGACAGAAAAGTGGGCAGTGCGACGCCCATGAAAATGTTATAATTTTTAGCTGCTTTAACTTCACCGATTTTTTTGAAACTTTGAACACATATTGAGCTGTCATGACTATACAGTTTCGTAATTAAAAAAGTAGGCAGTGTCACGCCCATAAAAAAAGGCTATAATTTTTAGCTCTTGCACTTGACCGATTTTTCTAAAACTTTGCACACATTTTGAGCTGTCATGACTATATAGTTTCATAATAAAAAAAAGTGGGCACTGCCACCCCATTAAAAATAAGTTATTATTTTCAGATATTTCCACGCATTCCAATGGTTCCCACCGACTTGCTTTCCAATTTCTAGCGACCACAGTTTCCAGTTCGACTTGCCTTCACTATTACCATCAACAAAGCACAAGGGCAATCTCTGCGTGTTGCAGGATTGAATTTGAAAAGTTCATGCTTTACACATGACCAGCTGTATGTCGCATGCTCCATAGTGGGAACATCAAAAAATTTGTTTATTTTTACAGCAAATGGAAAAACGAAAAATATTGTATACCCACTTGCATTACAATAGAAATCAATACAATAAATTTTTTTCAATATATTCAATTAAAATTCAGAATGCATTTTTATTCATTAAGGGGCGTAGCAGTGCGTGCCAGGCTTGGCTTTGACAAAAAATATTTTAGCACTTTAATTTTGTCAATTTAGCATTTTTTGCATTTCAGTTACTGGTAACACTAATAAGATTCTGATTTGAACAAATATTGCATGATCATACGACATAAAACTTATACCATAGGTCGATTGTACAAATATACACATTATTGGCTGTTTATCATTTGCGGCAAAACAATACTCACTCAATCTTAGACTGTCATAAGTCCCATTTATAATTTTTTTTTTAAATTAATTTCTCGATAATTTTTAAACTCTCAATAGAGGTATTAAGGAAGCTGAAAACGTGAGGACTGCGTTGTTAAATATATTGTTAATTGCAATCTACAGAGGTGATTAGAAGGGCGTTCAGACAGGAAGTGATTCTGAGTCGATTAGTATATTCTAAGCTGGTAATTAGGCCATTTTTCTTAAAAATATTACAAACATCTGCATAAAATCGTTATAGCTACTAATTCAATATTTATTTCCTATTTATTCATTGTTAAAAGAACTTATAAACAATACAATCATGGGCGTAACTAATTTTTTTTTCCGGATTTGATAAAAGCTTAAACGGCTTTTTTCTAGCAAAATATTAAACTGTTAATAGTTATCCTAAGTGTAAAAACTTAATTTTTTTATAGCACCCCTCAGAATGATCCAGTTACGCCCATGAGTGTAATAAATAAAATAACAACCGAAAGCTATAAATATTTTTAACAAATTATTTATTTATTTATTTTTATATTGAATTAAATAGACATACACATAAATATAACTTTAGATATTTAAATTTTAACCTATAATACCTAATTTAAATAAGTTTAAAACTAAAACCATTGAATTTAGTTTAATTTATATGTATGTTTGTTTTTATAGAAAAAGGTCAAAAGTACTTCTACGGTCGTACCGAAAAGAACACTTATACATACATACGTATGTATGTACGTAAAATCTATATGCATCTGTTCTTAGTTCTACAAGTCTTTAAGATCTTAAAATCTATAAATACTACATTGATTTAATAACATGCGCATAATTAATTGCGTTTGCGTTATTCTTCTAACACCCTAAAACAGAACTACATATTAACGCTACCCTTAAAAGGAAGGTATAATTGGTTTGCTATTGCTTTTATAAAATAAACTTAATTAAGAAAAGTATTTTTCTCAGGTTTATTATGGATAACATTACAGAAGGATAGAATGAAGTTTGTAGTTTTTTTGCCTTTGTTTCAACGGATTTTTGTAAAGGGTGGGCATTTTTTGATTTTTTTTTTCAGAAACAAAAAGTGCTGAGAAAATTGCAAAAATTTGTTAAAAAATGTTTTCTACAGCCTACTCTAAATTTAAATAATCGTAGATACAATTTATATAAAAATAGAACATTTTTCAAAGCATTCAACAAGTTCGTCTTATTACTTTAAGACAATAAATATTATAAATACATGTACACCAACGTTCGCATAATAAATGACAAGAGCATTTTTAAAAAATAAAACAATAATACAACTCATTTGCTTCCCTATTATAACTAGTTATATTAAATTTAAATATTTGTCTACACGTTCTTTTATTTTTTTTTTTAAACATAATTTGATCATCAACAATGTGGACGCTGAGCCGAAAAAAAAATGTTAAAAATTTTCGGGTTATTAGTTTGAAGCGTTAAACAAAAGAAATGACATGATGGCAAAAACTTTAATATAAACCAAATAAAAACTTTGCAAAAACCATTAGTTAAAATCAAACTAGGGGGCCAAACAAGTCCTTTTAATATGAAATTCATCATTTTTTTCGTTGCTCTTTTTGTCATTGTTGTGGCTGATGATAAAGTTTTACATCATGACGATGTACAGGATGATGTCTTAATATTCAATTCGGAATCCTATAATAGCCCCCAACACAATGCTGAAGATCAATTGCATAATGTTGATACCGATCATGAAGCACTTCCTGCGACCTTCACATTCAGTTCGAAAACCTCGGATGACAACCAAGACGATGCTGAAGATCAATTGCATGTTGTTGATACCGATCATGAAAAACTTGCCGTATGTGGTTATCGTCACTTAATAATGCCAAGAAGAAAATAATTTTCCCATCAAATATTTTTCACAAAATGGAACAAATATCGAGCAAACCCTAATATTTCTCTTAAATTACATTTTAATGGATAAATAAAATTAGTAAAGAGCAAAGTAAAACAATATAATTAAATTGTATGCTTAACAAAGATTCTGCAACATTTATTATCAAAAAGTTTGTTGTTATACCCGCCACCAAAAAAATGGTGGGGGTATATTCATTTTGTCATTCCGTTTGTAGCACATCGAAATATCCAGGTTAGACCCCATAAAGTATATATATTCTGAATCAGGGTTTGATTTGATGACGATCTAGCTATGTCCGTCCGTTTGTTCGTCTGTCCGTCTGTTGAAAGCACGATAGAGGTCGCACCGAAAAAGCGAGGGGGCTCAAATTTTGCCAGAATCTTTCTTATAGACAAGGTTTGTTTGGTATTGAAAATGGGCTAAATCGGAATATTAGGAAAAGTGTTATAGCTCGAAAAGCAGGAGTAGGTCGAAAAAACCGTGTCCTTCGAACATCGAATAAAATGGAATTGTGTCCAAACGCATTACCGTAGACTCATGAAACTTCGAATATATATTTTCTGAGTAAAAACAATATTTCTCCCCGAAAATTATCTAAATCTATGCACTAGGAGCTAGTTATAATAAAAACAAGTAACAGTGCTATATTCGGCCGTGCCGAATCTTATATACCCTTCACAACGTGTAGTCATGCAATAACAATTGTTGTTCATCCCATATAAAATACGTGCATACGTACCCGTTAGAATAAATGTGGCATCGAATCCCAGCTGAGCCAAAAAAATTTTATTTTATTTTATTTAATATATTATTTATATTTTATTATTTTTTTTATATTTTTTTTTTAATTTTTTTAAAAAAATTTTTTAAAAATTTTTCTAAAAAATTTTTTTAAAAAAATTTAAAAAAAATATTAAAAAAAATAATAAAATATAAATAATATATTAAATAAAATAAAATAAAACAAAATTTTTTTAAAATTTTTTTTTGTAGTTTTTTTTTTATTATTTTTTTCTTATTTTTAATATTTTTTCTTTTTGTAATTTCTTCTTTTTTTGTATGGTTTTTACATATATTTATGTATGTATGTTGTTGTTGTAATTGTGAAAAAAAGCGAGGTGGTCGTGGTTTTTTGCTCATATCTCAGAAAGTTATGGGGCGATTGTGCTGAATTTCAATAGCGATTCATTCCTGAATATTTCCAAGAGATTGATACCATATACAGATCTGAGGAACATATAGTTGCTTCTAAAAGTTGATTTCAACCAACACACGGACAGACAGGCAGACGGACAGACGGACAGACGGTCAGGGCTTAATCGACTCCTCTATTCATAAGCTTTCAGAAAATATATACTTTATGGGGTCGGAAATGAAAATTGTAGAAATTACAAACGGAATGACAAAGCTATATATACCCTTGTGCACCACAGGTGAAGGGTATAATTATTATATATATTTTTTTAAGATTCATATTCCTTTTCTAGAATTATGAAACAAATTGTTAAGAAAATTAAGCAAATTTAAGTTAATAGTTACCACTGTGGCAGGATTGCTAGGACATGAGGAAGTTAAAAAAGACCCAGAGAAAATTTAGAAGCATTGCAAAGGATTACATTTCAGTAAAAAGCATTAATTCTAAAGGACTACCTAAATGCGAGATAATTTGCCATAAAATGAATGCAAAACATCTTAAACAATGCATGTAAGCAAACTTCATTAACTCATGATGTTCACATAACTCTTCTATTTAATTATTAGAATAGAGTGCAGTTCATAAATAAATTCTTTTAAACACGTGATATATAATGACACGCTAATGTAAAATTAGTTCTTTTTTGCTGGGTAGTCAGTTTTTAAACTACGAAGTTAACGTTATGCTTTATTTTTTACATTTTACCAAAATAAATTTGCACCAATTACACAAGCGTCTACAAACGCGTTGATAAGACAGAAAAGTGTCTTACTACGAATACTTATTACGATGCTTAACAATGTGCGTCTGTACTAAAAATGTATTGTTATTAAGTTTTTTAATTAAAACATAAACAAATTCGGAAGAGATGTGCTTCTGTACTGTTTACTTCGGGCTGTGCGACTGAATTTAACTGAGTACTTAAAGAATAACTTTCACGTTATTATGTTTAGCAGTGCCAGTACTACGTCAGTAGTGGAAAAATCATGTAAATGATTATTTTAATTCCTCAACTAAGTATTGAGAAATTATCTTTAAAATATAGTTTAAAAACATACCGCAATAGTATTAATTTTTTACAACTCTCATGTATTTATACGGCATTACACTAGGTGTCTTGACTTAGAAGACCAATGATTGTGATCTTCGTTACAACTCCTATTCGGAGTCGAGATTAAGAAATAAATATTTCCAAAAGCACTATGCAACAAATTTTTAGTGCAAGAAATCAAACGAAGGGACCATCCGCAGCATCATGTATTGGGGCGGATTTTTAAAAGGAAATCGTTTTTTTCGATGAGGTATATTTGCCTGGTCTTTACGGGTATCTACAAACACTCTATCGATTACTCGCTCGATTACAAATACACTATAGATTACACTCTTCGATTACCAGCAACACTCTGCGGTATCAAATCTTTTTCTTTTTTTAAGGTACGACTTTTCTGTGCTTTCAGAATATGAGTTCGACTTAAATTAAAACGAAATGACGATATTACATGATTTGAATGTATTTATTATTTTTATTTTTTTTAATATGAAAAGGTTTAGATCGTTATTTAAGGAATATTAGTTAAATGTAATGTATTGTATATGCAATTTAATTCGTTAACGCATAACACGATTTTTAGATACAAGTTTTTCAACGTCATCATATGCATATATAACTATTTTACGTCACTCGGTATTTTCTTGAGGCCAATGTTGCCAGGATAGAATTTTTATAGAAAAGTTTAATTTAGTTTAATAATATTAAGTGTATTTATGTTTAAACACAAAAGGTTATAATAGTTGAAAAATATTCGATTATCCACATTTTTTGTTCCTCTTCACGTTAATTATGTGAAGCAAAAAAAAAACAAAAATTATCAACAGAATGGAATTTCATAAAAAAAAGAATAAGTAGAAAAATATAAGGAGAAAATTCATAATTTTTAAACAAGTAATGAAGCTGCAAAGGTGATGTGTGATAATGAGAGCCACCTAGCTCTCATGCATAGATGAGGTTACAGTTCACGACAACAACTCAGAGACAAGTACAATAAATATAAAATGAGATCACAGCATAAAACGAAAAAAATAACAACACTTGCCCAACCTTCTCGAGGCATACCAAGTCCCTAGGTTGAATCTGTGACTACCACTACACTGCAAACATCAGCCATTAAACCATCGTACTCTACAACAACACCCCAGAAACATTGGTTGTTGTCAGAAGTCCGACAAAGGATCAGACATTAAATCACCTCTGAATCAGTTTTTCCACTTGGGGTAACCACGTGCTCTCCGATGAGATCTTTTCATTAATCAGCCTAGAACAAGTTCCAGGGGCTACTGATTCCTGCCAGCCTCGAATAATAACCCACAGATTTTTCGTTCAACCAAATTATTGTTAAAAGAAAAAGTTCACTAACATTTCTGTATTCTATCTTTCAAAAAGCATACAAAATAATTCTTTAACCAATTTATAATTTTGTCTTGCCTTTTTTGGATTTTATATAACAAACATGTTTTTATACTACTTACTTTGAAATTAAGCTTAGCTTTTTATATTTTCTTTACTTCCATCTGTAATAACATGTGAATTATAAAAATTTCTGTATAAAAGTTACTTTACCTTTATCAAAAAGTATTTAACTGAGTATACTTCTACAAGACCTGTATACCAAATGATAAGAAATTATTTTAAAAAATATCAAATTTCGATGACTTGTCACACAGTTTTAAAACATCAATAAATAATCTACATAATTATTATATAATACGGGTATATTTTTAGTATTTTAATTTAACATTTTAAATTGAGTCACTTAAAGTAGACCTATAATAAGAGCAATAAAATTTTAAGGTATTTAAGCAAGTTGAAACCCTGTTTTATCCAAATAACATTTATATTTAAAAACAGCTTTTGATTATTATATCCATACCTACGTCTAATAGCTATTTACAGTAAGTATGAAGGTATGATCCATTAAGCCGAATGTGTAATTCCCTATGCCAAAAGTACCAAAACAAATAATTTGTTTATCAACACATAAATAAGACAAACAGCAGAGATCCGAAAACATCCTTTTATACCAGAGCATTTGCAAATTAATAACTATTTAAAACAACCAACGTCTTCATTTAATCACTTGTTTTCTAACGTTACAACACCTCAAATTCATACATACAGAATACTACACTATGGAACTAACTAATGACTCTATACCAAATCACATCAAACTATAGACAACGGTTTATCATTTCCGAAGACCTAGTCGAAAGGTAAAATTTTAGGCAGGTGAAACAAACATTAGCTAGAAAGCATAATACCCATCAACGCCTATAAAAGTTATAATTTCTATTTATGAAATTTCCCTTCGTTTGTACGAATGTTCGCGGTTGGTGCGATTTGCATAATCTCGCAGATTCATGTGCGTCTGGTGTCATGGAATTTCAGAAAACCATTAGTAGCATTTATATGAGAGCAGTTATGGAATTTAAAGAAAATCTAAACTGAATGATTTTCAGCATCAATTACCAAAAATTCTGCAAACACATTTATGCTGTATAACATTCTTAACTTAATTTAAGATTATGTCTTTGATTTCCCACGCACGCATATTTCTTATCATGGATAATGACTGTAACATAAAAATTGTAGTTTTTAATTTAAAAGTCGCTCAACTTGATAATGATTGTTTGATTGTGTGTCCAAACTGGTCCGGATTTGAATTGTCCAATTTTTATTTGAATTCTTATTAAATATTTGTATTAACATTTAGATTGAAAATAATCATACAATATTATGTATTTTTATGAGAATTTGCCTACCATACATATTTGGAGTAGATTTTTAGCATAAATATGGTTCGAAAGAATATAAAAACTCAAAACATCTTAACAAGTAGTATTCATTCGATTTGAAGTCTCAATAGAATAACAATTTAACAAAATGAAATTCATCATTGTCTTTGCCGCTCTCTGCGCTGTAGCTTTGGCTGCTCCCCGTCCTGAAGAAGTCACCGTCCTGAAATCGGAATCTGAAGTCGGACCCGAATCCTTCCAATATTCGTAAGTATACGAAACGTGATTTTGGTAGCAATTTAAATTTTAATCCTGTTTTAAAATTACAACACAGTTATGCTACTAGCGATGGTAGTGAAGCCGAAGCCCAAGGGGAATTAAAGAACGTTGGTTCTGAAGATGAGGCTATTGTTGTCAAGGGATCCTTCTCTTTTGTAGCTGATGATGGTCAAACCTACACTGTCAACTATATTGCTGATGAGAACGGTTTCCAACCCCAAGGTGCCCATTTGCCTGTTGCCCCTGAAGCTTAAGTCATCTTCTGGATCTTTGTTAAATTGTTTATGCTTTAGTTTTTTAAAGGACAATAAAGTGAAGAAACCTTTTTTCCAATATGCTGTTGAAGTTATCTGTAAAAGAAATGAAGTTAGGTTCCTTTCAAATTTTCTCTTTTAAATATAAACCAGAAGATCCTTGCTGCAAACTTTATAAGAATTCTGATTTCCAACAACGACGGCATCATTTCCTCCGAACTCAGGAATAATGTTTGGAAGTTCCTGCCTGCCTGCTCATACCAAAACACGCAACTAAACGGAAGTTTTCGGGTTCCGTGTAATCGACCATATTAAACGATTAATGCGATAATCATTTTTTTGGTTTGCCATTTCAAAGTGAATTTAATGACACCAAAACAAATCTTGTAAGTTGTGCGAAATTTATTAAAAAAACCGGGAACGGTATCGTGCACTACGTATATTTTCCGGTCGACACAATAGTCCATTTAAGTGCTTACTATAAATGACAATACTCAACGATGACTTACATTAAATATTAAGACAGAAATTTCTGCTATAAAACTTAGTACTGAGGAGGAGTACATATAATTCGCTTCGCCATCATGTGCTTTATGAAACATTATACGTAAAGTCTCTGTCTAGGGCTTTGTAATATTCAGAAATTCTACTACTACTATACTATGACAGTATTTTATTCAATGATGTGGATATTTTTTGACGTAATTAAAATATCTTCAAACGAAACTATCGCATTTCAAGTAAGAAACAAAATCCAGGAGGCGAATTACGGCTTTCGATATCGATCGAAATTTTAATCGAACGTAGAAGTTTTACTTGCATTTTGTATTGGATATTATAAAGAATTCTATCATTTTCGATCGATATCGAATGCTGTAATTTAGCCTCAGGCTCCTCTACATCAACAACACAAGTTATTTTACACTTAATGAACCCTTCGAATCATTGTACGCTCAATGATACATTGGAATCATTGGACCTTATTCAAGCGAACGAGAGAATGTAACCATAAACATCAATTGGAATGAAGCTAAGACTGCAGAAGAGATGGATGGATTTGCACTGAAAGCATGTTGTTTTCTACATGGCACACCGAGCGTCAAACAATCAAATTACCAACGCAAGCACTATGTGAGTTATTTTTCGACATAGTCCAATTAGATGTCCAACAGGGACTTAACGTCTTTGGACTGTTTTCTATAATATTACGTGAGATCATTGGTTTTTTAAACAAGTCAATACTAAAATCCATAATACAATCCAGTTGGATATAAAAAGGTGTTCAAAAATTTAACTACCAGAATGCGCTAAATACGAGGCAACTGCGACGCCCACTTGTCTGACAACATTTTATTTTACAGAACGAAGAGAATCTTTCAAGGTAATTGTAATTCCATTTTTGATCACTACACAATGTTAATGAGATTTTCAATCTATAAACTTTATTAAGTTAGCTTCGGTTTTCAAGATATTGTGCTTATAATATTTTAGGATAAATCAAGAATCATTTCCCCGAAGAGAACGAAAATTTAAATTTTACAGTTTGAATTTAACAAAAAACATTTTGAAAGTGGCAGTCTATTTTATCTCCCTAACAAACATAATTACAGGTAGTAATTAAAATTTAATGGGTATTTAGATGAAAGTGTTTCTTTTAAAAATTTAATTGACTTTGACATAATTTCAATTATTGCAACAATTTTAATGAAATATGCCACCTGAGTGTCACCAGATAAAAACAGTTAAATCTCAATTTATTTTATTTTAATAAGTGCTAAATAAAATACGAGCTTATCATCTTCTCGTAGGTAGCTAACGGCTTAAAAGAACGACGGAAATTATGTCCGATTTTAATATACATACATACTTATTTAATATAGGTAAATTAAGATCCACACAGTATCGTACGATATTCTGACAAGTTCCCCGTAATAAACAAACAAATCTATATATATAAAAGTGAAACTCTGTGTGTGTGTGTGTGTGTGTGTGTGTGTGTGTGTGTTAGCTATAGACTCTGAAACTGTAAAACCGATCGGGCTCAAACTTTGGTAAGTTGTTGTACACATACCGGGGAGTGTTTATGGATGAAAAAAAGTGGGCGGGGCCACGCCCATAAAAAATTAGTTATCAGTTTTAGCTACTTGCACTTGACCGATTTTTCTGAAACTTTGTACACATATCGAGCTGTCATGACTAAATAATTTCGTGATAAGAAAAGTGGGCGGGGCCACGCCCCTAAAAAAGTTTTAATTTTGAGGCACTTGCACTGGACCGATTTTTCTGAAACTGTGCACACATATTAAGCTGTCGTGACTTTATAATTTTAAGACTAAAAAAGTTGGCGGGGCCACGCCCATAAAAAAAGGCTACAATTTTGAGGTATTTGCACCAGACTGATTTTTCTGAAACTTTGCACACATATTGAGCTGTCATGACTAAATAATTTCGTGATTAGAAAAGTGGGCAGTGCCACGCCCATAAAAAAAGGGTATCATTTTGAAGTACTTGCACTTGACCGATTATTCTGAAACTTTGCACACATATTGAGCTGTTATGACTTTACAATTTCGTGATAAAAAAAGTGGGCAGGGCCACGCCCATAAAAACAATTTTAATTTTGAGGTACTTGCACTGGTCCAATTCTTCTGAAACTTTGCACACATATTGAGCTCTTATGACTTTACAATTTCGTGACTAGAAAAGTGGGCAATGCCACGCCCATAAAAAATAAAATTGTTAGGTTTTTTCACTTGATATTCAATTAAAACTCAGAATGCATTTCGATTCATTAAGGGGCGTAGCAACGCGCGCCGGGTTTGGCTAGTTTCAATAAAATTGAAATAATATTCAAAACTGCTGTGATATAAGCATTTAAACAGGGCCTTGATAAAGCCTACATAATATAAATTTACATCTTCACAAACATGGGCACTTATTGATCGTAAAGCGGTTTAAGAACAAAATCAACTGTCTTGCTATGTAGAAAAAGAATATAATCAAATCAGTAGATAAACAAGTTATGCAAAATGTATTTAGTAGTAAAACAAAAGAAAAGCTTAAAATGTTTAATATATAACAAACTTCATGTAAGAGTATAAAACACATATTTATGTATAATGTATGTACATATATATTTTAAACTGCACATCGTATTTTTTTTTCTTTTTTATTTAAAATTCACCTAAGTGACAATTACAAGACACTTTAATAAAATAAAAGATAATAATGGTATTCACTTTACCAGTTTACGATTGCAAAAATGCAAAACTAAGTAAATTTTCTATTTTTAATGTGAACACCATTTGCAACTAAGAGTTATTAAATATTTAGAGAACGAATGAGCCAATGTTTTTGGGTTACGCTTAAATTATACTTGCAATATTAATAAGCCGAGCGCTTACCTTCGCCAAAAAAAATATCTGTTTGTGTTGCTTAATATTTTCGCACTATGTTAGAGGTAATGCAAAAGTAAATATTAGTGTGAAATTATTTTATACATTTTTGTTATATCTGAAAAAAAAAATTAACATTTCCGCAATTTTGTAAGACCACCTGTCTTACATGAATACCTTTTATATATTTTAACTCGGTCTTGAATTGATATTGTTTGGAGTCATGAAAATAAAATTATTTGTCTATAACTGAAACATTTTTCCTATCATATGTGTCAAACATCCATAATTACTAAAAAAAAAATAGTTATTTAATAATTAGTTGATTAAAAAAATAATTATTTGTTGGACCAAGGATTAGTAATGGCTGCAATAGTTTGTTTTTTTTTAACGAGTAGAATAAGGCCCCTTTTCGCATTAGGCAACTTTAATTGCTCAAGTCTTGTGTTTGTGGGTGTGAGAGGAAATGTCGGAGTGAAGGGGAAAGAATTGCCGAGATTTGAGTACAGACTTGCTTGTACTTGGCAATTCTGCTTCTGCTGTCATTCTTGTCTTGAAATATTTATTTGTTTTTGACATTGTCTTTTATTTCTTCTTCGGTGTGTTGTGTAATTTTGTGTGTGTGAATATTTAAATATTTAAAAATGATGAGAAATTGGAAAATTCGAGCATAAGCAAATTAAACTTGCTCAACCAAGTTGCTCAATGTGAACAAAAAAGCAAGTTCAAAAGAAAATAAATAAAAATTAAAATTATACTTGCGCAATTACAGTTGCCTAATGCGTTGAATAACCATTATTATTGTATACAATCGTTAAAATGTTTAAATCTAAAACAACAACATTCAAAAACCACATTAAAAATTCGATAAGTTTCAACAAATGTCTCCAAGTAATCGCAATATGACACTTTATTGAGAGTGTTAAGCATAAGGCGTTACATTTTGGCATGTGTTTAAATATTGTAACAAATATAAAACACACAAAAACTTTCACGCGTTATGCTCAATGCTTTTATTTCATATGGCTGTGGTGAGTAGCGAGCGCGGACCGCGAACATAATTTATAACCGTTTTTATTTGAAAATATATTATAAAAATGTTGCTTGTGTAAAATGTTTTTTATTTCTATTTTGTGTATCTATGTATTTATTTCTATGAAAATATAGCAACTTTAGACCAAATTTTATCAAAATTTATTCAGTAGCTTTTGAGCCTATTGAGGTCATAAAGGCCAACATATCGACCCCTGTGCGCGAAATTGTCGTATGTTACGTTTTTTTTTAGAAATCGTCTTTTTTATGCAAACTAGTTCTACATCCATTAATCCATCTGCTGTAAAAATATTTTAACGATAACTGTTTTAGTTATATGTAATTTCGCGCACAGGGGTCGATTAATTTTAGAACGTAAAATTTATAGTCTGCTAATTAAGTTTTCAAAAATCTTTTTAAGTAAGTAAAGAAACAAAAAAATCATACTATGCCGGGATTAAAAAAAAATTTTGATATTCATGGGCTCCGAAATATCCTCGAGTTTTTAAATTGGGATTTCAAAAAATCGATTGGGTAACCTTATTAGTAGTTTACACTGCGCAATGGAATCATGCTATCGTCTTAATTATTCCCCAAAAAGTGTTGATTAGAAGCAAGATCGCAAGAAAATAGTATTGAGCTTATTAAAATCATTGTGTATCTTAAACTACGTACATATTTAGCAAATATTTAGTCAAAAAGGTGCAACCACTAATTTTAATAATATTTGTCTAATGTGATGATACCTCAAGTACAGTATATGTATTTCGTAGGCTTACTTAAGGCTATAATACACGGCATGTTTTTTACATCTGACTTTAAAATTTGTGAGACATATGTAAATCTACATGTCTGTCAAAATTGTACTCTTACGCTGAATGCTTTGCAGCAGCAGAGATTTCTGCCAACGACTGATGTCACATGTTTCGACAGAAGAAAATAGAGCGCGCTCTAATTAAAATTTTGTCAGATGTCTCAACACATGTTTTTTTACAAAAGTAATGTTTTAAAGGTAACACACGACATGTTTGTATTAGCAGTGGAGAATTTGACAAGTCAGATGTAAAAAACATGCCGTGTATTAGCTCCTTTAGTGTTCAATAAAAATAAATTTGTTTGATCTCCACTTTTTTTCATTAATATCTTATTTTTATTATATTGATATGTTGTTCATATATTTATTTACATCTAATGACAGTCTTTTTGTTTGGTAATTATCCACTTATGCCACTGGAATGTGGGCTCCTTGGGGTTGGAAACCGTTTTTATCGGCAATATAGTTGACTTGATAGGTGACACCATCATCACCAATGTAAGAGTAAGAGCCTCGAACAGAAAGGGCTTCATCTTCGGTGCCTACATTTTCCAGAAAACCACTTTCTTCTGCAGTCTTGCCATCGCTGGTCTGTACCGAGTAGCTGAAGTTTTCAGGTTCAACATTGTTCTCATAGTACAAAGTATCAGCATCTCTGTTGGCCATAGCAAGGACGAACAGAGCAGCAAATACAAAAAAGATTTTCATCATTGTTGAGAGCTATTGGAATGATGTGTAAGCGCCAAAGATGTAAACAAAAGTGAATACTAGCTCTGGTCTTGCAATTAATTTATATGAAACTAAAATTTTACCCTCAAATGTCTAAAATGCTTAAGATTTTGCTATATATGCGTGTGTATGTGTGTGTGCGTGTGTGTGTGTATGCGTGTATGTTGTTTAGTTTTAATCAAATATTGATAAATAGTATTAAATGTTTTGAAATATTGCTGTTGTTAGTGCAAAATTTAACAACTTTTTTCTATTTTATGTTTTAGGGTGAGAAATCAATTTTTTACAAAAAAAAAAACTTAAAATATATTCATCCACTGATTAATGCGAGCGAATATTGAATGAAGTATACCGACATAATTAAATGTGCGGTTTTGCAAATTTACCTTTATTGATATTTTTATGTTTATTTTTAAGTTTATGTTTGTTAAATTATTTTTTAAATACTTTGTCGGTTTATGACGAAATAGTGTTATCAGCATTTTAATTAATTATAAAATCAAACTTACCCATTTTGTAACAAATATTTTAAAGCAAGTATCAGTTTCAAATATTAAAAATGGATGATATTTAAATAATTTATTATTAAAAATTAATAAAATGTAGTTACAATTATTGCATTGTACGGTAAAATAAAACTGATAAAAAATGTAACAGATTTTAAGTAATTGATTTTTTAATAAATATTCATTTAAAGAAACAAAAAACAATGCAAAATTTTATTAAACAAAAGCTTTTAAATGGATCTTTAATTTATAACGTAAGAAATAAATTAAAATTTTTTATTCTTTATGGAAATTATAATAGAAACAACAAATTAAAAAAAAAACTTAATCCAAAAAATAATTAGATAACTAGAATATAACTATAATTATGTCCACTTAAAAGTAGCTCTGAAAATGATCACGAGCAAAAAATCACTCCATCAGTAATAGAATAATTAAATGGATACGCTTAGAAGGATAATTTAATTGATAGTATATCTATGACTGTCTTACTAAAAAAAATTATTCTAGGTAAACAGAACTTTACAGCAAAGGCGCTTATGATAAAATTTCGCTAAAAATCGTACGATCAGAAAATATATACACTCCCAGCTAATGCCTTGGCCAAAAAAGCCGCAACACTTAAAGTCACCAACGCGATGATCTCCGGCCGTGCTGAATTCGATAATACCCTTCACCATCATGTAGATAGATATAATGATATCATCGTAGCAAACCATAGTCTAGGTGTCACATTTAATATTATAGGCCATTATCTTAACTGTTTCCAACGCCGCCAACTTTAGTTTTTAGTCTTCACATAGTTTATTGCATTATTCTACCAGTCAAGTTCCTTTTATTTGGTACCAATATTGACCCATTTGGTTGTCTAGAAGCTGAAAATTTTGACTTTTGTTTGTAAATTTTGGGAAAAACACCGAAGCAGTTGTATTTCGGTGATTATATCTCAGTTTTAAACTGATTTGTTGGTATTTCGCAGAAAACATGTTTGGATTACGGCTTGCAATTTGGTGTCACTATTGTTTCCAAAAGTTATTTAGAAGCTTGGGAAACTTTATACACTTAAAAAAAAATATATAGATATTTTTTCAAATAATTTTTACCTATAACTTTGCTGATTAGAGATGTAAAAATTTTTTTATGATTAGCCCTATAAGCATATTATATCTATAAATAGTAATAAGCATCTTTATAAATTATCTTAGGACTCTAAAATGTTTATTTTTGTTGTAAAAATATGGGAAAAAACAGATGTTGTCGTGCTTATTTGCTTATATCTCAATATGTATGCAACATGTGAGGGCTTCTAAAAGTTAATTTCAACCCACAGACGAACATGGCTTAATTGACTTCCTTATTCACAGGCTTAATTTGTGGGGTCAGAAATGAATATTGTAGAAATTTCAAACGAAATGACAAACCTATGCACAATAGGTAAAGGGTATAAAAACGAGGTAAAAGTTGCCACTCGGCAGTGAAACGGTGGAAGTAACAAAAAACAGCCTTTCCGGAATTCGCTTTAGCTTTTGGAAAAGGCGCAGAATGGTGGAACATTTTCTTTGCTATTCCGGCCTCAGAATAGACCTAAATACTAAGCGGATGATATACTCAGTGCCTGATATGATTCATCCGATAGACTTTTACTTAGAAAAGTTAAAAAATTTTATATATAGAAATTAGTGTTTTGATGATTTGAATTGAATTATTAAAAAAGAAATTGTAACACAAAGATTTTTTATGTTAAAACATCTGAGTCGAATGGAAAATTAGTTAAAAGTTCACGAAAATTTGATTCTAAGCCAAAATGTTTTTTTAAATTAATGTTATTAATCACGATTCCAGCTTATGCTTGTATAAAAAATCAACTAAATACTTAGAATACAAAACAAAATTTTTTTAGATTTTTTTGTCTGTATGTCCTTCTGAACCCGATTGTCTCAAAAACCACTGGATGGATTGTAATAAAATTTAGTATGGTCGTACCTCGATAGCTAAGTATACATTAGGTGATAGTTGGGTAATTTCCTTATTTCTAACATAAGGTAGAAAAAAAGTAACTAAAATTATACTTAAAGTGATACTATAAGATTGGTAGGTAATAAATACATACACGACAGAAAGAAAAACAAAAAAAAAAAAAACAAACACAAAAAAAAACAAAACAAATAGCACTAACTGGGATATTCTTTGGGGCAGCAATGCGGACCAGGTTTTACTAATCAAAAACAAAAAACAAATAAAATAAAATAGCAACAACAACATCGCATTGGTTTTTATTTACCTTTGACATAAATGACATTTAAATGCAAAAAGTACAAAGAAAAAGAACTAAAGAAAACCAAATATGTTTTTTGATTTTATGCTGCTTTTTGATAAATTTTTTTGCGATGACTATAAAACATTAACCCAAACTGCAAAATGTACTCAATTCATCTTAAACATTCAACGTTTATACATACACAAGCAGTTGTAATAAAAACAAACCAAAAAAATATTTCACAATAATGAAACTCATCTTTGTATTTGTTACTCTTTTCGCCTTTGTTATGGCGAACAGAAATGCCGAAACTTTGCATTACGAAAACAATGTTGAACCTGAAAACTACAACTTTGCCGTGCAGACCAGCGATGGCAAGATTGCCGAAGAAAGTGGTTTTCTTGAAAATGCTGGTGCCGAAGACGAAGCCATTTCAGTTCGAGGATCATACTCTTATATTGGTGATGATGGTGTCACCTATCAAGTCAACTATATTGCCGATAAAAACGGTTTCCAACCACAGGGTGCTCACATTCCCGTGGCTTAAGCAGTTAATTTATATGAAGAAGACCATAGACTGTTATTAGGTGTAAATATTGTATTAAATTTTTATTTTAATTTTAAATTAATGAAACATGAATGGTTGTGATGTGAAATAGTGTAAATGAATTATATTGTACAAGATAAAATAAATGTAAAATTAAACAATAATAAAATGACAATATTTTAAAATTTTATTTTTTTTTTTAATTAAACTTTTTTCTGCCCTCTAAAACCTTTTGCTAAGCTGTCAAAAATGATTACTAAGTTATACAAAATTAATAAAAAAAAATAATAATAATAATAATACGCTTAAAAAATATGTAATACTTTTTAAAAAAATTTATACATATTATAAATAATAGCCGCCGAATGCCTCGGTGGACTTGTCAGTATTGTGCTACCAGAAATTCTGATCTATTACACTACAACATGCAAATGGTCTTCGTTACACACGTGGTAAATTATATTTGAATATAATCTACAATTGTGTTGTAATAAAAATAAATTTGTGAAATAAGGTACAGGGGGTACAAAAGTCACCATGAGGTTTTAATTTTTAATTAGTTTTTTTCTTTTATATGTGTAAAGGGTCCGCCCTCTAACGTTTTTTTTTTCAACTAGTGCTTATTTCGTGAATGGTAACACTTAGCTCATGTCTGATTTGACAGATAATTAGTTTTTTCCTTCCGCTGAACGAATATGGTTGTGTATACGCTTGAACAATAAATCTTTTCAGATGAAGCACATTTTGATCTTGGCGGGTATGTAAACAAGCAAAATTGTCGCATTTGGTGCACAGATAACCCGCACGCATACATTGAAAAGCCGATACACCCAAAACGAGTCACTCTTTGGTGCGGATTTTGGTCCAGAGGCATAATTGTGCCATTTTTCTACGAAAATGAGCAAGGAGTGGCCGTAGTCAATGGCGATCGTTGTCGGGCCATGTTGAACGAATTTTTGTTCATAAAAATTGAAGAGGAGGATATTGGCAACATTTGATTTCAACAAGACAGCGCCACGTGCCACACAGCCGAAGCTACACTTTTTTTATAGCATTTTCAAAATAAAAAAAGTTATTTGGCGGACCCTTTATATTTGTATGTACATATATTTTTTGCAGATTATAAAATATAGAAAATGGAAATTTGTTTTATACTAAATATTGAAAATAGTGTGACTTAAATAACCCTCGTTTTAGATCATTTTCCATAACATCTTTCAAAATGTATGGCTGTAGTGCTTAAATATCTACAACAATATCGGCCAAGGATTATCTCGGGCTTGTACACATATACTCGGTTTTTCAAATAACTCCAGAGAAAATAGGACGGTTCTAAAAAATCTGACGAATGCGCTGGCCAATCAGTTTCCAAATTTCTGGAAATTATTCGTTCTCCAAAAATTTTAATTTAAAGTGTCATTATGTCTCGGACAGTGTGAACACTGCTGAAAAAACATATCACAGGTATGCTTTTAAAAGAAGGACCTAAAAATTGATTTATCACAACCCAGTATCGTTCTTCATTTACGGTAACAGCACTTGTTAATAATTACATGCATTATAAGCGTGCAGAGATTTCAGAAGCATATGTACTTTCATATCATCATCTTTAAGACTTGGTTCTATAGCTGATCTCTGGCTTATGTAAGTTATAAAAATATAAAACAAACAAAATATTAAGAGGCTCATATATCTCTAATTCGATCCCGCTAATTACAATTAACCTTTTAACAAGGCAAATCTAAGCTTTGATATATAACTGTATTTTTCAACCATAAGCAAAAATTTAATTTTTTTTTATTTTTTAATATAGTTAAGGAGGATACTATGGATGCACCTATTTATTTTTAATTAAAGTCTGACAATCTCACATATGTCTTATGATATTGATCATAACATTCTGCAACAATTTTGTTGTTTAAAAAACAAAGTGATTAGAAAATACTGTTTTACCAAAATATACAACATGCAGTTATGATATTCAAATAAAAAATTTATTAACCCATGTAACAAATATAATCACTAAAAGCACTGTTAACGAAACAGGTCTCAAAATTTTAATCGATGGTAGTAGCCAAGAAAAATAGAATAAAGATTATGACTTCCCGCTTTTAAAAATAAAATTTTTTGCGCATGTCTTCCTACTGACATCACTTGTGTCCCTATTTGTTAATTATTTAATGTTAATGACAGTATTACTTGCTTTCTGATAATTATCTGTATTATAATACAAACATTTTTCGCAAAAAATTGTAAATTTCACATATACAACAAACTGGCAACCCATGTTGGTACTCAAACTTCACGCAGCCTGGCTTATAATTTTAAAGAGTGAAAGTGATTTAAACTAGATGGTTGCCAACTCACACACAATACCAAATATATAGAATGATGAAAATTATTTATATTTTCCTTTTGTTACGTACAAAATTATATATTTCATATATAAAGTAATTTGTAATTTAAAAATGTTTAATAAATTAAGCAAAAATAAGGATTTATGTATGCATTCGATTTGTTATATTTAAAATGGTTTGGCTGTGTTTCAATCGAAAAATTTGTTCTTAGTAAACCTTATTGTGGGCCGAACACGTCATATAACGCGAATTCGTAATCACGGCTTAATTTTTATTTCTATAATTCCTGGTTTAAGCGTTAAATACCTATATTTGGTTTTGCAATATTTTGTTCTAATATTTCTTTGAATCAAAACAACAAAATTATATTAGTTTGTTTTTAAAATCTAATGAAAGTATGGTAACATTGTTGAGAGAGTAAGTGTTTTAAAATAAGAGCATAAAAAACATTCTGAAAATAAAATAGATTCTATTTTGAAGCTGAATTCTGGGACATTTTTAAATGAAAATTTTGTGTACTTAACTTTTGTTAAATTTTAAATTTGCTATTAAACTGTAGAGTTAACATATTTACTCTCTTAATATTTTCTTCCTCTCATTGTGCTTGTTAGTATTTAAAATTGCTAAGAATGGTATAAATACCTTCATTACCTCTAAATAATAAAAATGTTTGTTTCAAAAATATTGGAGTGATAATAATAAAAGGTATTTCATTTTAGTTGAAAGCTTATCTGACAAATTTTTGTACAATATTTGCCTAATAAAGGCCATGACTGACTATCAGATTCAGTCGTTCGATATGTCAAAAATTGTATGTGTGTTCAGAAAGTGTGATAGTGTGGACACAAAGTGCACATGTGTGACAGATTTTTTGACAAGTGTGTCCGATTTGATAATCTTTTGGAAATTTTCATAAAATAATAGTTTCTGTGCGATCAGAGTTGCTTTTTCTGAGCAAATATGACAGTGTGGCATCCAATAACACATTTTGTTGCGATTTTTTTTATGTAGGACAGAAAACTATCAGATTTTTATTTGACATAATCGCACGACTTTGTAGGATAGTCAGTCATGGCCTTAAGCCTTTAAAAAATACTAAAATAATTTTTATGAATATGGCAATACATCTATAACTTTTAAATAAAAAATACATTGAAAGATCAAATTGCTGTTGCAGTGATCATAAGGTCACCTTAACATTTTGCATGACTTTTTCAGTGACATTGTGTTTGTTTCAAGTGACCTTTTAGTTGATTGTTGAATATTTATCTAAATCGTTGAATTGTCATTTGTGCTTTAATTGACAATCAAGATTTAATATTCAAGTGACATTTAGGAAACATACATATGTATATTTAACAAGTCTAAGCAAGATGACGACAAATCTAACGAAAAAAAAAAAATAACAAATCGAAATAAAAGACAAATTTATACAGATGTATGGATTTTTGTTCAACACTGACTGAAATTATTCACTCCTTAAATTAACATTTTATTTATTTACAGGATAAACATATTTACAAAAATAAAATTAAAAGTAAAAATAAAAATAAAAAAATTTACAAAAACATAACAAGACAATTTTACAAAACGATGGATAATGTTAGAAATGGAAATTAAATAGAGAATATTTTTTTTTTTATTATTTTTCTTCTTCTTTTACTTCTTATAAGCGAACGTTTATGTGGTTAACGAGAATATTTTTTTAGTTTGTCTCTTTTAAGTTATTAAGTTGTCTATTTTGGTATATGGGCACCTTCAGGTTGGAAACCATTTTCGTCGGCTATAAAGTTTACTGTGTATGTTTGGCCATCGGGAGCTGTCCATGTATAGCTGCCCTTTACCTCTAAAATTTCATTTTCGGTACCGGCATTTTTAATAACACCCTCTTCGTTGCGAGAAGTACCATCACTGGTGGCGTAACTAAATAAGAAAAAAAAATTGTTTATTTTTATTTTCAATAGAAACTTTTGTAAAAATAAATACTCAACTCAAATTTGTACGAATCAATGCCCACATCACTATTCTGAGAAATAATTTCTACATCTTTTTGAGGAGCAGCCAATGTGCAAGCAACAAAAGCCAATAAACCAAAGACTAGCATCTATTACAATTAAAAAAAATTGTTTTAAATTAATACAATTAACACTTATTTACTTTTGTTAAAAAAACAATCCAAAACTCTTCTCTGTATTCTATTCGTCACTTAAATTTTTTAAATTTTGTTTATTTAGTTTTTTTAATACGCACCAATTTCATGTTGTTTGTTTTGAAGGATAAATATTTCCTGTAGAAATTTATTTACGAAAAATATAAATTAATAGTTGGTTGATTGTATGGTTGACAAAATAGACTCTTGTGTTAAGTAACAACTGTAAGAATAATTTCTGATGTGCATCTAAGATGCATTTTATACATTTGCCCGTGTATTTACAAAAAACCAAAGAATTGATAAAAGTCATAAATTTGTTAGTTTTGTTTTTGTTTTGTTTGATTTGTATTTTTGTGCAAAACCAAACCACCAACACTAGTTTAACCATAGTGCAACTTAACACACACACTACATATTTATTAACACACTAACAGCGAAACACATAAACTTGCAACTATGTACGTGTGTATGTTTGTATGAGCACATCTTCTTTTGCTTCTTCTAAGTAGTTGCTAGTCTAATATACACAATATACATACATATCGAGTATATAATACTAAGTGTACTTGCTAAATTGTATTTCTATAGTATATTTAACATTTAGTTAGTCTGCATGCAGTTTCAGCTTTTTCTTAAACTTTATACGAACAGTACTCTTTCATCTGCATTATTGTTGCACTTTGCAAGCTTAAATGCTAATAGAAACATTTAAAAAAGTTTAAATTACACATGTGTATATGAACATACATCCATACATACATACATATGTGTATGTCACATGTGTTTGTATATGTATGAGTATTATTGGCTTTTTATAAATATATTTCTTGTATTCAATATTAAATGCCAGTGGTCGTTTTTTATTTTCTTGATATTTTGTACCAGTTAGTTGTTATGTCTGTCCATGAGTGTCTATGCATCGCAGCCAAAAAGCAATTTAAGTGTTTTGTACCTTAAATAAATGATGTTAAGCCAAACGGCATCTATATATCCAGACAGACAAACATTTTTTATGCATAGATTTGGTGGCGACAAGTGTAAACGTGTGCCAGTAATGCAACTAACATTTAAGCCGTTAAGACGCGTATGTCCAGCTATTCATCTATCAAAATTAACAAATCATTTTTTTGTGAACATGTATGCAAATAAATACACATACGAACAGGGTTACATACATAAGTAAATACATTATCGCATTAGGGCATTCAGTTTTCACTACCAAAGCATATTGATAACATAGACTCAAAACATATTCCGTTTCGCCAACTAATCAGCAAATTTAATGTCAAAATTTTTACTTAATTTTTAGAATCTGTGTTTGGAAGAGGATTTTGGACTTTCCTTTTTGCATAAACAAACAAATTTGAATTAAGATTTATTACTCTCTTTTAATTAAAATTTTTTTGTGTAACACCGAAACAGAGCAATACATTTGAATTTATTATACCCTTCACACAGTGAAAAAGGGTATATATAAGTTTGTCATTCCGTGTGAAATTTCTACAATTTTCATAAAGTATATATTTTCTGAAAGCTTATGAATAGGGGAGTCGATTAAGCTCTGTCAGTCTGTCCGTCTGACCGTCTGTCCGTGTGTATGTTGAAATCAACTTTTTGAAGCCCCCCGACATAGGTTGGACCCGGGTAAGGTATTAAAATATCAGAAATATTCGGGAGTAGATTGGTATTAAAAATCAGAAACATCGGTACATAAACAACTGAGATATGAGCAAAAACCCACGACCACCTCGATTTTTTTTTCACAAAAACAACATTACAACAACAACATACATACATACAAACGTGTATACTGGTTAGAGAAAACATGGCATCGAATCCCAGCTGAGCAAAAAAAATTTTTTTTTTTAATATTTTTTTAATTTTTTTTTTTTAATTTTTTTTTTATATATTTTTTTTTTTATTTTTTATTTAATATATTATTTATATTTTTTTTTGTTTTATATATATTATATACATAATAATTTTTTTTAAATTTTTTTGTTTAATTTTTTTTTATAATTTTTTTTTTAAATTTTTTTTTTTAATTTTTTTTTAAATTTTTTTTTTTTTTTTTTGCTTTTTTAACATACGTACGTGAATTTATAATTTTACAATGGGACGTTTTTATATATGTATGTTTTTGTATGTATGTACGTATTTCATATGGGATGAATGGTGATACAAACCACTGTTATTGCATGACTACACGTTGTGAAGGGTATATAAGATTCGGCACGGCCAAATATAGCGCTCTTACTTGTTTTTGTATACAATTCATTCGTACAAATAATCGGTAAGGGAATGGTTTATCAGTAAAAAAATGTTTTCGAATTTAATGTACGAGAATTTAACAATTTTTCATAATAACTATTGTGTTTAAACTTTATTTAGTTTATTTTAAAAACTATCCGATTGTTTAAATAATAATTGTTTTATTGAACACCCTAATATTATTAATCAAATAACCATTGGTCTATTGACCAGTCTGGCAACTTGTCCGCCTGCAAACTATACAGTGACGTGTAAAATATAATAAGTTAAAACAATTTCAACTTATCGAAATTTAATATGTATGTTTTAAAAATAATTTTATTCTTTTGATTATATTTTTTATTTTCTTACATTCCATTTTCATTTAAATTGTGACTTAAATAGATAGCATTTCTATGCGATATCTGATTTTAAGATCAAAATTTATGTAATTTTTAAATCCTTATTAAAATCTCTTAACGAAAAGCACATACAGTTGGAACAGTCGAATAAAGTTACAATCGTATCAATGGATTGTGAACTAAGAAAGTTTGGTATTCAATCGTTATAACATTAAAAAGTCTTTAAAGAATCTTTTTTATAAGACTGTTAATAAATAATAGCGCAATGTTCATTTGTATGTATTTTATTTTTGATTATTTTAATTCATATCTTTTATTGTTAATTAAATATATTTTTGAATTGTTGTTTACACATGTATATATGCAGATAAAATTTATAGTTGCTAGTCTATAGGCCTTATAGGCTCGATTGATTATTTGTTATCAATAAATAAATAAATAAATAAATAATAATTAAAAAAACTGTTTTATTTTGCTCGACAGTGTCTTTTAAAATACTTGTAAATACAAGTAAATAAATATAGTTTAGTGTTTGGTACGAAATAGTATACTTACTTACTTACATACAAACATGCAAATATATAAATGCTTATGAAGTTTATAAGTAAAAATTATTATTTACAAATCAGCAAGGTACCCTACATTTAAAATAATTACAACCGAAACTGACAAACTATATGTAGATTTTTTGACATTTTTACAATTTCATATATTAGTAAGTTAAGAAAAATTATGTTCAATTTTATACCAACACAAAAGAAAATGGTGAGGTGGTATGTTCATTTTGTCATTCTGCTTGTAACACATTGGAAAAATTATTTCGGACCCAATAAAATATACATACACTCAGGTCTTTTTTTATGCGGTAGATGCGTTCCGCATAAAAAAAGACTCGAGCTCTATACAAAAACTGGGGATACGTTCCGGAATTTAAGAAAATCGCATAAATTGAAATTAAAGTATTAAAAATTTATCAAATTCGCATAAAAAGGAAATTTAATTTATTTTTTTTTTTTATGGCTCTGATTGATGATTCGCCTAGTTTAAAGTGGTCTGCCAGAGCGTTATTTTTAGCTTCATTTGCTAAGCGGTCCAAAATTTCGATTTTGGTCTCTGACATATCGTTTGTCGTTTTTTCTTATGTTTCTCCATATCAATTTCTTAAAATCGAATCCAAAAAATTTATGTTAGCATTGAAACCATAAAAAAATTACACTTACTTTTTGGAGCGAAACTTACACACCTTCGATAATTAAAATTTAAAAATCTCTGTAAAATTCCACCACAATAAATATCTTAAATTTAATGCAAAATTCAACTGTCAATGCCTAAACTGCCAACGTACGTTAAAACATTTCTTCGTCGCCTGCTTTCAAAATCTATAAGGGAAATCCCAAATTTCAAATAATCGCTGCTGGTCTTCGCATGAAACGCATTAATTAACAGAAAGTACAAACCTTAACAGAAATCCAGTGTTATCAATTATCTAAATATTATTTTTATATAAAAAAAAATTTGAATATTTAAAAACCGCATAAATTCAAATTCGCATAAAAAATACCGAATAAAAAAAGACCTGAGTGTATATATTTTTTGATTTGCCTTTAGGACGTTTTAGCTATGTCCGTCAGTACGTCCATCTGTTGAAATTACGATAGACCTCGAACAAGAAAAATAGGCAAAGAAATTTTGCCAGATTATTTGTAATATATCAGTAACAGTAGGTGTTTAAAAATCGGACATCAAATATAATGCAAATGAGTCAACGTAGTGTAGGGCCCAACATATATTAATCTGTTTAATGCAAATATTAAAATTATTCACTAAATCAAACAAAACACAACATACTTTACTAAAGCCAGATCATATTAGCTTTTTTAAGGTAGCGTGCATCTTAGTTTGTTCGTAAAATTATTTAACATACTTAACCGGGTATTTGAACTTTAGAGGCATGAGAGTCACCCAAGATTGCCTCATTTATTTTTTTAAATTTTCATCATCTGGCTTAAATGATGCATTGCTATGACGCATAAGAGAAACAAAAGTAAATAAATCAGTAAATTGTCCGTCCAGTTGACTGTTGATGTATCGGAGAATTTTGTTAGAGTTCTTCTTGAAGTATTGTCTGTCTGTGTATATAACACTCGTATTACCTTGCAATGACGTTTTATGTATGTACATGAAAGGTATGTGTACGGATAAATTTGTGCATACATATGTAAATGGCATTTACCAAAGTACCTGAAAGTATATTTATGTAAGTATGTGTATGTGTGTTTAATGCTTATTTCAAACAAATAATTTTACATACTTACATATGTAGTATGTACTTTAGTAATAAATATTCAAAAAATAATTTTTAGTAATATTTTGTTGTTGTTGTTTTTTAAATACTCTGCTGTTAATGTTCCTAATCTTTAATTCAATGTTGTGTGCTTAAGTATTGTTCTAAAATGTTTGTTATTGCATTTTTATACCCTTCACACAGTGAAAAAGGGTATATATAGGTTTGTCATTCCGTGTGAAATTTCTACAATTTTGATTTCCGACCCCATAAAGTATATATTTTCTGAAAGCTTATGAATAGGGAAGTCGATTAAGCCCTGTCAGTCTGTCCGTCTGTCCGTCTGACCGTCTGTCCGTGTGTATGTTGAAATCAACTTTTTGAAGCCCCCCGACATCGCTTGGACTCGGGTGATGTATTAAAATATCAGAAATATTCGGGAGTAGATCGGTATTGAAAATCAGAAACATCGGTACATAAACAACTGAGATATGAGCAAAAACCCACGACCACCTCGGTTTTTTTTTCACAAAAACAACATTACAACAACAACATACATACATACAAACGTGTATACTGGTTAGAGAAAACGTGGCATCGAATCCCAGCTGAGCCAAAAAAATTTTTTTTTCAATTTTTTAAAAATTTTTTTTTTATTTTTTTTTTTTATTTTTTATTTAATATATTATTTATATTTTTATTTTTTTTTTTTAATTTTTTTTTTAATTTTTTTTTTTTGTTTTATATATATTATATATATAATAATTTTTAAAAAAAAATTTTTTTTTTTTAATTTTTTTTTTAATTTTTTTTTTAAATTTTTTTTTGTTTTTTTAACATACATACGTGAATTTATAATTTTACAATGGGATGTTTTTATATATGTATGTTTTTATATGTATGTACGTATTTCATATGGGATGAATGGTGATACAAACTATTGTTATTGCATGACTACACGTTGTGAAGGGTATATAAGATTCGGCACGGCCGAATATAGTATTCTTACTTGTTTAGAATATTTTTTTTTCTTAAAAAATTATAAATTCGTAAAAACCAAAACATGTTTTTGGTTTAATAAATTTGTAATATTTAATATGAAAAAATTATACAAGTACGCGTCTGTTGTTGCCATGTCCATCCATTCAGTCATAAATTTAGGTATGTACGGATTTATGTACAAATGCATGTGATGCTCATATGTGCTTACTTTTCTTGGTTGGTCGATCGTTGGTTAAGCTATGGAATGTCGGTTATGAGTGTCACGAAAACCAGTTAAATTGTAATTGCATATATATTATCAAGCTCATCACCATCATCATCATCTTCTCCTTCTTCTTCTTGGTTTTTCTCCATTTGTTTTCTTTATTTATTATTATTTTTATTATTTTTTATTTATGCGATAATTTAAAGTTTTTGTTTTTTTATACTCATTTTATTACTTGTACTTTTGGTAGCATCTTCTACAGCTTCATTGTCTTTGCATTTGGCCTGGACAAAAACGTGTACGTATTAACTTTAAATTTTATTATTTTTTCTTAAATGTAAAAGTGCATTTCTTATATGGTGTCATTTTAATTTTATTTATTTTTATATTAAATGTTTCTGTTTATGAAATTACATACATTAAACTTTTGTTTATAAATATTTAAATATTTGTAAATATTTGTGACGGCTGTGACTAGGGGAGGGAAGAATACGTCAACTTTGATACTTTTAATTGCTGAGGTTAGATTTAAGTTGGTATTAAGGTTAAGTATTACTCAATGAAAAATTTATTTACTTTTTTTATTAATTTTTGTTTTTTAGAGTAAAACATTTTATAGCTTGTGCTCAATTAATGCCTTAATAACCTACCAAAAAATAATAAGATTTTTTGATTTTATTTAGTTTTGCTTACATTTTTTTAAGCTTTATTGTCGAATTTTCTGTTTTTTTCAGGCTTAAGTTAATTTATAAAATTTTATTTTATTTCTATAAAAAAAAATTTTAATAATGAACGATTAATCTGAAACTAGTCGAGTGGAATGCATTTTTGAAACCAGCTACTGTTCGATCAAAAGAATTATCCATTGAATCGATAGCATTGATTTCAACAAACTACCAATGTTTTCTTCGATATCGATACTATCGAAGAAAATTATTCCTTACAAATTAAAACCGAAGTCTGTAGTATGGCACAACTAACAAGTAAGAGCGCTATATTCGGTCATGCCGAATCTTATATACCCTTCACAACGTGCAGTCATGCAATAACAGTGGTTTGTGTCACCATTCATCCCATATGAAATACGTACATACATATAAAAAAATACATATATAAAAACGTCCCATTGTAAAATTATAAATTCACGCATGTATGTTAAAAAAACAAAAAAAAAAAAAAAATTTAAAAAAAAATTTTTTTAAAAATTTAAAAAAAAAAATTTAAAAAATAAATTAAAAAAAAAATTATTATGTATATAATATATATAAAACAAAAAAAAATAAAAAAAAAAAATTTAAAAAAAATAATAAAAATATAAATAATATATTAAATAAAAAATAAAAAAAAAAATGAAAAAAAATTTAAAAAAAAATTTTAAAAAAATTAAAAAAAAATTTTTTTTGGCTCAGCTGGGATTCGATGCCACGTTTTCTCTAACCAGTATACACGTTTGTATGTATGTATGTTGTTGTTGTAATGTTGTTTTTGTGAAAAAAAATCGAGGTGGTCGTGGGTTTTTGCTCATATCTCAGTTGTTTATGTACCGATGTTTCTGATTTTCAATACCGATCTACTCCCGAATATTTCTGATATTTTAATACCTTACCCGGGTCCAACCTATGTCGGGGGGCTTCAAAAAGTTGATTTCAACATACACACGGACTGACGGTCAGACGGACAGACTGACAGGGCTTAATCGACTCCCCTATTCATGAGCTTTCAGAAAATATATACTTTATGGGGTCGGAAACGAAAATTGTAGAAATTTCACACGGAATGACAAACCTATATATACCCTTTTTCACTGTGTGAAGGGTATAAAAAGAGAAGTCCGTTTCAGCAACATTTAAGTTTTTAAATTGAATGCAATAAAATGAAACAACAATTTTTTATGTAAATAGTTCGACAATTAGGATGATGTGACAGTGGTTGTTACCATGATCACTAAGAAAGAGTCAACGACAAAACTTAAAAAAAAAAATTATTTGTACTGCTGTATGTATAAATATTATCAAATTATTATATCAGTTCAATAAACCCTCTATAAACCTTAATAGTTTTTATAAGTAAGATTTTATAAAAGATTTTTCAAACATATTTTCATATAAGATTTGTTAAAAAAGTGAAAATCCTCTTGCCGAATCAAAGGTATCAATGGTTTTGTAGCTCTATTTTATCATCAACCTTTTGTAATCAATGATTAAATAATATTATCTATTGAACTCCCAAGTCACAAGCTAATTGAATTCGGTAACAATTATGTTTGCCTTCTTCATATTTTCTCGATGATGATTATCTTTCATCTTATCACTAGGGTGCTGTTCGTAAATTTCAACAAGCTCTTTCAATGTAGAATATAAAATTATTTGTTTATTATTTTCGACTTAAGAGACCGATTTGTACGAAAGAAAAGCCTAATCTCTAGATCAATATTTCTACAGGCTTATTAGCATTTCGGTGATTTATAGAAATGAGTGTTACATGACAGTTTTCTTTATATAGAACATATTTGAGATTAACCTTACCTCGAATCTTATACTTTTACAGATTTATAAAGAGTTGAAGGATTTTTGGAAGTAGATTTTTATGAGAACAAATATTTATGATGATATAAAATTTTTTTCTGTGCGATTTTATTAAAAGTACTCGGCTGGACCGATTTCCTTGAAACTTTCACAAAATCTTTTTGTATGTCTGGAAGGAACTATAGGCTATACTTTGGTTTGAAATTGTAAGTGGGCGGGGTGCCACGCCTTATTAAAGAATAAGTATTAAATATTATATATCACGAAAGTTAATGCAGCTAGAGTCTTCAAATTAAGTACGGTAAACTTTGACATCCACACGAACATTTGGGTAGGCGTGGCCACATGAATTAAATACTAAATTTCGTATATTTGGAAAACAATATTGATTAGAGTACTAAAATTTTGCAAGAACAACTTTGACACCCAAATAAACATTTCTAAAAAAAATGGGTATATTAGAAATAGTGGGCGTGGCAGCTCTCATAGCAATTGTATACTAAAATTCGTATATTCGGGAAGCGATAACAGTTAGAGTACCCAAATTTTGCACGAGAAGCTTTGACATCTATATGACTATTTTGATAAGAAATGGATGCTTTAGTAATAGTGGGCGTGGCACCTGTCATATGAATTAAATACAAAAATTCGTATATCTGGGAAGCGATAATAGTTAGAGCACCCAAAATTTGCAAAAGACACTTTGACATCTATATGATTATTTGAATAAGAAATGGTTGATTTAGTAATAGTAGGCGTGGCACTTGCAAAATAAATATATCTTTGAACTATAAAATTTTTATTTCATTACGATGGGGGTGGCGAAGCACACCGGGTATTAGCTAGTTTATTATAAATTTCAATGTTTATTTTTTACAAAATTTGTTTTATAAACCTTTGATTATATTTTAATTTTATTATAATCAATATAATTATGTATTATAATGAATATGACCGTTAATATTTATTCTAAATAATACATTGCATTTTATTGACTATTAATTCATTTGTTTATTGCAACATAAAGCAAACAAAAAAAATCGTTTATATAAAAAAAACTATCATGCGTACAGTACATGTGTTTTTAATGAATTCAGAAAAAAAAAACAAAAAAAAAAGAATTATTAAATTGACAAACCGATGTTGCAATTGTGCCATTAACCTTTTAAAGAAAAAATTTTAAATAAATTTTACGATCTATGACTACTGCATATTGCGATAAAAACACTAAATTATGTTTTTTATTTAAACTTTAAAAAATAAAAAAAATTTAATTATACCCTTCACTTAGAGTGTAATGGTATACATAGGTCTGTGATATCGTGCGAAATTTCTGCAATATTCGTTTGGGACGCCAAAAAAATGGCGTATAATATGAAATCTGAAATTTAGGATAATCTACGATGTAATCATTCATTATAAGACTAAGAAAGGTGTGTTTATATTAAGTAGTTATTTATATTATTTTTCTCAATATTTAACTTTGTTGGTCATCTATAGGAGATTTCTAAATCACAAAAAGAAAGTATCAGTATGTATACCAAAAAAGCACAATAGTGAAGGGGATTTTCAGATTCGGCACGGCCGAATATAGCACTCTTACTTGTTTTTTAATCAGATAGTCAAATTCGGTAATTAATTTTTTGCAGAGTCTTTGGAGTGAAGCTGCTTGGAATGGTCAACAATTGTGGAAATCCTACAAATATATTATTCTATTTACTTCTTATCCTTGTCTAAATGTTTCGATGCTGACAATTTTTAAAATTGTTAAAACTTCCAAAACAAATTCAATTTGTATCTTTGATTTAATTCTTAACATTTAGAGTTTGCTGATTGATTATTTCTATATATGATCAATTGTGTCGTGAAAAACTACAAAATATGAAATGTGTTCACAAATTGTTCACAAATTTAATGGACAAATTGTAAGCACTACTTTTTAAGCACGCAAAAATGTCACACAAATCTATTGCAACGAACATGATGTTTAATGATGTCAATTGATCTTATACGTATTAGATTATGATTTGTAACAGTAGTTGTAATTATCTGTACTTGTGATGTTGTTGCAAATACTCGTATATATTTGTGTGTTATTGCGGTTATAACTTAAGATAGAGATCGTGTTTATAATGTCCGTGACATTCAACATAAATGTTGATGGAGTCTAGAGCTCAGCATAAAATTAAGTAAATGGATTGCCTATTAATAAAATAAAGACGCATATACATAGTTACTTAAAATTGAAAACAACGTATAATCAAAAAAAAAAAAGAGCTGTGTAACATTTTTTTCATAATAATCAATAAACCTTAAAAATTCTACATTGTACAATGTAAAATCTTTATTTTAAAACGTGATCTTTTTTAACATTGGAGACTAATTGAGGAATCATCTACAATAATAATTAAAAAAAAAAGATATTTAACTGAATTTTTACTTTTGTTTTATTGTTTTTATTTTTGATTTAATTTAACAATTTAGAAAATTGTTTAAACCTTTTAATTCTGCATATACATTTACGTTCTAGTTAATAAAATTTTAAACAGCTTTATAAGAGGTTTTTAAAACTAATTTCAATTTTTTATGAATAAGGGTATTTAGGTCCAGGCATAAATAGTTTAAGGCAAAACGGATAGAAACAGCTTTCACCTCTGTTTGTCATCTGATTTGAACGAAAAATATATTATTTGAAAAATGATTCCTTAACGCAGTACAGTGGACATATTGTATGGTTCTGTGTTTAAGTAAAAGCGGTTGGAAACTACTTTCAAATTTTATTAAAAAGCAAATCATCTACAACGCACACAGGAAACAGAAAATTACATTATTTGCCAATCGAATGGTTCAGTTCCTGCAATCGTACTTTTCATTTGTGACTATAAAATTTCTATTGCAAGAATCATAATGTATTAGTACTGACTACATATTTATGAATATTCCGAAACAAAATTCTGTAGATATAACCGTAAAAATCTACTGTTACAACTAAACTATGCGATTGGCAACAATTACGATACTCACAACTGATACAGTTTTGTCTGTGCGATAATTACTTTAACATTTAAAAATTTAAAACTTTATGATGATATCAACCCACATGAGATACAAAAGTGTTCAATGCATTCAGAAATTTGGTCAGGCCAGTCAACGGTGAGAATTTTATTTTGAATTAGAACTTATACATTTGCTTGCTTTTATTGACAATAGTTTTTATGGCGGTTGGTTTTAATTTGAAGGCTTTCATAAGGGTTGCATTTTTAAACAAATTTGTATTTAAACTGTTACACTTTACATTTTTGCTTAAAATAGTTCTAAAATATAGTTCTCGATATATCGAATAATTACTTCTTAATATTTAGCTTAGTACTCAGTTATTCAACACTTTTACAACACTATTCAGCACGATCATCCTGAGAGAGGGTTATGTAAGCTGCCCACCGAGATGGTGCACTTTTATCCTGTTGGATTTTTCTATTGCCACTAACTATAACGGTCTTCAAAATCAACATAATTAATGTCACCTCTGCACTATGCTATATTTCATGCATAATGGAATTATGTGATTCTGAATCACAATGCGATATCATGAATGTAGAGCTCTTACAGACGGTTAGTTTTCTTAATGAAATGCATTCTGAATTTTATTTGAATATATTAAAAATAATATTTTATTGATTTTTATTGTAATGCAAGTTGGTATACAATATTTTTGGTTTTTCCATTTGCTGTAAAAAAACGAAACACGCAGAGATTGTCCTTTTTTGATGAAAATAGCGAAGGCAAGGCGAACCAGAAACTTTATTCGCTTGAAGTCAAAAGGCAAATGGGTGGAAACCATTGCAATGCGTGGAAATAGTTGAAAATAATAACTTATATTTATGGGCGTGGCACTGCCCACTTTTCTAATCACGGAACTGTATAGTCATGACAGCTCAATTGTGTGCAAAGTTTCAGAAAAATCGGTCAAGTGGAAGAAGCTACAAATTATAACTTTTTTTATGGGCGTGGCACTGACCACTTTTCCAATCACGAAACTATATAGTCATGACAGCTCGATTTGTGAGCAAAGTTTAAGAAAAATTGGTCTAGTACAAGTATCTCAATATTATAACTTTTTTTATGGGCGTGGCCCTGCCCACTTTTCCAATCACGAAACTATATAGTCATGACAGCTCGATTTGTGAGCAAAGTTTAAGAAAAATCGGTCTAGTGCAAGTTGTTAAAAATGATAACTTATTTTTTATGGGCGTAACCCCGCCCATTTTTTACCATCCATTAACACTCCCTGGAATGTGTACAACAATTTTCCAAAGTTTGAGTTGAGTTTATAGCTAACACACACACACACACACACAGTTTCACTTTTATTTATATAGATAATCAGATTTTTTTAATGCGTGTTTCCTAATCTAAAGAAATATATAAAATCAGAATTGTGTAACTGCCCACTCATTGGATAATATTTACAACTAAATTCAGTACAAATTCACCTTGATGTCTTTTATTTTTTCCATCACATAGAAATCCGTTAAAAAATATCCATTAGGGAAAATAACTGCAGAACTTAAAAATAAATGTTGCATACAAATGTTTCTTCAATTTGTTTCCATTTTTAAGTTGTCAACAATTATATAAAAGAATTTTAATTTTTATATTTTCGATAAAAAAAAAATATTAATAATCAAAAGTAAGTCTATTAGCTAATTAACATTTTGATTAACATCAAATTCACAATGAAAAATTAAAAACTTTAGTTGAAAAATTAAAAAAAAATAATTAAATCATTTGATTATTTATTCAAAATTTCATAATAAATCAAACATTAGCGCTAATTATAACAATTTTTCCGTATTGTAGCAACCAATTAATTCCAGCAATGATATTGGATGAACAATATTTTCACATCTGAGATGTTCTTTCGACAGTGCCTGATAGTTCTTCGGCATTAAATGCCGGATTTTGAAATCATTAATATTTAAATTTATGTTTTTGTCTCTAACGTTATTTTTATTTTTCATCTATTTATTTAAATCCAATTTTAAATATATTTTAATTTTTATATCATTTAGTGTTCTGTTTTTCTTTTATTTCGTTGTTGTATCTATTTATTAAATATATAAACAATGTGAATAATTTTTGTTGCCATCGTTTTGTATCTCACCCAATCAAACATAAAATATTTTTAGTAACAATTTATTTTCTTTTGCCTTTTCTGGTTTAACATTTTACGATTTCAAGGTCGACACGTGCCCACCGCACTCTTGCCTTGTCTTGCCATATCTTATAGCTCTACCATTTTATTAAAACTTTTGCTTCTTAACTCTGTGGTGGACTTCATTCAGTACTGTTAGTGGTGGAGATGCTTTGTAGTTTTAGTGAATATTAGTGTTATTGTTGTTGTTATTAAAGTGACTTAATAACAGCTTGGCGACTAAAAAAACAGAAGACCGGCTAAAAATTAAACACACACATCAGATGGATACTAGCATTGAAGCTTCTCAGCATGTTCCGTAAAATTATCGTACTTGTGCTAAAAAAAAAGCAACGAAATCGAAAAGCTGGTTTTAATCCAGCCAGAAACTCAAATTCACACACACACATAGACTTTGCAATTTTTTGTAAATTTTTTTGCTTAACATTTTGTGTGTCACATTTATTTTCTTGTATGTTTTACCATTTTAACATCGATTTTTTTTACAATTTCTTGTGTTAAAGCCTGTTTCAAACTTTTAATTTCATTTGTTAAGTTTCTTTGCCACATTTAATTGAGTTTTATTTTGTGTTTCAAATAAAGTTTTTCTTAAAACTTATACGTTCCATGTTGGTTTGATATCATTTAAACGAGGTTTGTTAGTTAAGACATAGTTTTTTATATGAAAATATTAAATATGTATTTATTACGTGTCTTTTAAATGCACAAATATTTGCCACTGTGCGCTTCTTTAAATGCTAAAATTCGGGGGGTTTCTTTTAAATGTTAACTTGTATGGAATGGGAAACGCCATTATTTAACTAAAGTTGCGCTCTTTTTTTGAAAATAACTAAATATTATTTTAGTGCGATGTACTTATATTGTAACTTTATATTATTTTCTTATTCTTTTTAATCACCAAACAGAATCAAAATTATATCTTTTATATGTGTAATACTGCTTACTTTTCGTACTATGATATTGAAAGTTTTCATAAACTGCTTAATTAGAAATAGTAGAGAATAATCATTTGCGCTATATGGGAGTGGCACTTCCCGCTTTTGTAATCACGACATAGTAAAGCTTCATAAGAACCAGTTAATTAAAAGTAGTTCAAAACATTTTTTATATGGACGGTACATGATCACTTTTTAAACCCACACCTATATTGGTAATAGTATATATAACACCCTATAAACATTTTAAAATCCATCGCGGCCGCTACTACAAAATGGCGTTTAATAAATTTATATATTGGTCAAATCTAGTTGTCCTAGTAGTCCATTAAACTCTGCAATATTAGTATCAAGTAAAAATGCTAAAGCAGTAGAACACAATAAGCTATGAAAATAAAAATAAAAAATAAAATTGAAAATATTTTGGTCAAGTTTTGGTATTAAATGAAAGGTCTTAACAAGTAGGAAACGGTAAACTATGTAAAAATTTAAAATCGTAGATATCGTAAAAAATAAGAAAGTATAACATTAAATGACATTAAATCTGAAATCTAGGCTATAGCTACTATAAGAGGCCACTATACCTATGCATATGATAATGAAGGCTTTTATCAAATTCGGCACAGCTGAATATAACACTTTTACTTGTTTAAACATAAAATTTTATTGCGAAAAAAATTATATAGGCGAGCAAATCAATATTGTCATATTAAATATCAAAAACTATTCAAACAGATTTTATTCAAAATTTTTTTTTAACTAAAAGCGAATAAAACCAAGTCCCCTGTTATAAGTAGTAAAGGTACTTGGACAATATTCTTTAAATTAAATAATAAGATTGTCCTGAATTTAATATTAAAAAAGTTTATATCATAAATCCTTTGTTAGTTCTTTAGAACCAAGAACAGAAAAGGTCACTTCCTTGAATTTAATAGACTAGCTGATGCAATTGTTATAATTTAAAACTATGGTATTATTGGATATTGGAAAGAGATATCAAAATCTTTCTCAATAATAAAGTCGCTATCCTCGAAGTAACCTCGAATTTCTAAATTGTAGAATGTCATTTTTTCTTACTAATGACTTTTTATCTAAAATATTTTATTTAATACTAGTTGAACCCGGTCCACCTTGCTGGTCTAACTCTTATTATATATATTGTATACATTTTTATGTTGTTGTTAGTTCAAGTTAATTTTATTCAATTTTTTTTCACATTCCTCCGTCTGTGGTGCCTGTCTATGGATTTGTTACCTAACTTCTATTTAGTGCCATTTTAAATACCATTTTGTTTGCTATTTTCCTATGTATTTCCTTTTAGGAATGAGATATTATCTCTTAAAAAAAATTATCCTAAATGATAGCACAGCGAGCAATTAAATTTTATAAATATCAATACAGAAGGTTTTGAGCCAACTGAGTTCAAGTAGACAGACAGAAAGACAGACAGAAAGCCAGACAGACAAATTAACAAAATAATTCAAGAAGTTTTTTTTCTATTTTATATTGATCGCTTTATACACTAAAATCTCAGTTTTCTCATTGTATTTAATGTAAAGAGAGAGAGTATTGCATCTTAAGTTGTCTTATGTATACATACTTAGCGCAAGGGTCGCATTTCAAACGACAGTTTTTCTGGATTCTTAAAAACCTTGTTACTGCGACAAGTTGTGTTTAAAAATAATATATTAATTTTTAATGAAAAAAGTTTTTGATCCAAGGATTTTGTTCTTAATTGTACAAAGTAAAATACTTATATTTCATACAAATTAAAAAATATTATGTGGATATTACTGTACTAATTAGGTTAAATGCCGGGAGCAAGCATTGTTTATGAATTGCCATGAAAGTTTTTTTTTAATATTTAAATTATTAATTTTGTCAAATTTCGATTAGCTAAGTCGCATAATCATTAAGAACTTATGTAATTAAAATAATACGGTAAAGTTTTAAGTATTCTATTAAAATTTATTGTTTGTTAAACCTGTAATATGAACATTAAATTTAACTTAACTTAAAAAATTATATTATTTTTAAACTTTACAAAAGAAAATGTATTGCCTATCGATAGGCTGCAGTAATACAGTATGTAATAACAGTGTTAAAAATATTTTATCATTGTACAGGGTAGGCATCGAACAAAAATATTATTTTACTTAGGTACAACTGAAAAAACTAAAATTTGTTAAAAAGTTTTTGTATTAATAATTAAAAAATTTTAATATTTATTTAAGCGTTGGTTTTTATTAAAAATTTCAGTAAATCTTTTAGTTTTCAATAACTTTTTTTTTATATTTGTAAAGTTTTTTTCCTTAATTTTCGAGTTTTTAAAAAAATATTGCAAGTTTACAAATTTTTTTTAAATTTTAAATGAAATTTTTTGTTATCAAAATGTCGAATCATGATAAATTTATTTTTACAAAATTTCAAAATTACTTTTAAACGAGTTATATACTAATATAATACATAGACTAATAATTTTGTAAAACATTTTAAAAATTTCACTGATTCAAAATTTAATTGTACTATTTTTTTTAAAGTAGGGTTCTATAAACTTTCAAATGATCTAACAAAAAATCTGTGGCTAAAAGAAATATGTAACTGCATAATTCGTCATAAGCTGAAATTAAGGTAAAAACACAACTGTAGTTTTGAAACTTCAAACTACCTTCAAGTAAAATTTCAAATATATTGTACATTTTTCAGGAAATTATAGCGTAAAATCTTTTTTTCTTAAAAAAAAGAAAAAAAATATTAATTATTCGGCGCGATTAGTTACAAATTTTTATAATTTTTACCTTAAAGTATGTGATCTTTTTTTATTTTACAAATATCTGCAATTAATTTCATTATTCATCAGAAATCCTTCAATACCTTCAGGTGGTGATTCTTCTTTGTTTTTATTAAATTAAGTATTTCCAAAATTTGAATGTGGTTTGGTGTAAAATATAAAAAAATAATTTAATACAAATGCCCAAAGGTATGCAATATAAAAGTAAAATTTTATTATTATTTGGTGGTCAATTTTGTTTCTTAAGTCTTTAGTTTACTGAAACTTTAAACGTTATTGAGATGTTTTACAATGTCGTGACTTATATTTTGCTCTGATATACATACTTATGTATATATTCACACATATTGATTTATTTAATTATTTGTAAATAAGCACCAAAGAAGCTTTGTATTTTGGATCATTAAGCAACAAAAATAACTTAATAAAATGCAACAAAATGAAACAAATAAAAACAATATAATAACAATCAGCTAATGTCTAATAAATTCATGCAGTGAATTTTTAAAAAAAATTTAAAAACAAAAAGAAATACTTAAAATCTATTAACCAGACAAGGACTTCAAAGAACCTGGTGATAGTTTGCGATTTTTCAATTTCATTTTAGGTCTGCCACCAACACCAACCGCTGTAAAATCTGTTGTCTTACTGTCCAAACGAGAATAGTCATCCATACGTAAACCAGTGATATACACATTTTCCTCGCGTCTTATACCGCCAGGCAGTTCATAGCTAATTCAATAAAGGCACAGGTTATTTCAATTATAGAAGTTTTGTAAAATTTCATGACTCTTACCTAAATTTGTAACCCTGCACTGTGGGTATGTATTCAAGATCTTCAATTAGTTGTTTCGGTAAAATAATATTTATATTTGTATATCTATCTTGTTGACCTTGACCCTGTTGTTGTAAAAGTTGCTGCTGTTGTTGCCATACATTTGGTTGTAATAACTGTTGTTGTTGCTGTTGTTGTTGATTATTGTAATCGGGATACCAAGCACAACAGCTATTATATGTTACAAATAAAATCAACTATTTTTTATATAAAAATTTTGCATTTTCTATAGTAAAAGTTACACTTTATTTACTTACTAAGTTCGTTAAAAATCTCATTTTTATTACTAGCTTCCGTTGCTATAAATTATTAATATAACACTTCCAAAGACAATAATTTGTTCAGCTTTATAATTTTAATAATTTATTGGCGTTTAGTTTTATTAACTTTTTATGTGTTTTATTAAAAATTTCCAAAAAAAAAAAAATATTCAATATACATAAACTCCAATATGTCTGCACCTGTAGTTTGTTTAATACTGTTTACAATAAATTTTGTTTGAATGTTAAAAACCTTAAAGCTTATTCGGTATGCGTGTTTTTATTTTATTTTAATTTTGTCTGCATTCCATAGATTTAACATTTATATTTTGTTTTTGTTTCAACTTTTGACCACTAGTCATTATTACTACTTCTCAATGGGTTTTTTTCGTTATTACTTTTGCATAATTACGTTACTATCATTTACGTCTACCAGATCATATGAAATATACTTATAAAAACTTCGGATAATACAACTGCACTGTGATATGACTTAATTTTTAAAACTTTTTAATATTTATATTTGAAATTTTTTTTATTTACTTTCTTAAGCTAAAATAATTAAATTTTTTTGTTTGCAGATCATGACATAAATTTTATAAAAATTATTTTTTTTTAATTTTTTACTAATTTAAGATTATATATTTATATTTTATTCGAACCTTTTACTATATATTAAATTTTCAATGTATTACGAATATAAAAGAATATGAACATGTTGAATTATCAATTGTCATTTGATAGGTGAAAAAAAAATTCAACAAATTTTAAAATCAATACTAAGATTCACTAATTCAAATTTCATTGAATTGTAACATAAATAGGAATTTTAAATTACATAGTAGTATACCGATGAACAGTGCTGATGATGAAATCGTAACTGATTTCGAAAATGCATTCCACTCGGCAAATATCGGAAATAATTTTAGAAAGAATATTCCTAAAAATGGTTACAATTTTATTAAATTTGAATCATAAAATTAAAATCTAAAGAATAAATGAACTTAAGCTAAAATAAAAAATGGTTCACATTGAAAATCTAATTGAAAATTATTTTCAAATCAAAATTAGAAAATCTTTTCAAAGTTTCCAAATTAAAATTTAGTTTTTTTATTTACTACTTGCTGAGAGGGAGGTTTTCAATGGTGATCTTGCTTTGTCCGTATTTATGGACATAGAGGGCGCTTTTGATAGGATCTCTTTTGATAAACTGGGAAATGCTCTCGATGAGCGAGGGGTCGATTCTGTTGTGGTGAAGTGGATCGGCGCCATGCTCAGATGTAGGGCGGTGAATCTCAGGAGCGGAAGCACCAGGATTCGGGGAAGGGTGGTCAGGGGATGTCCGCAAGGAGGGGTCTTATCACCTCTGCTGTGGAACATAACTGTGGACAGCCTTCTCAGGAGACTGGAGGTAATTGGCATACATACGGTAGGGTATGCGGATGATGTGGCAATTATGGTTGGTGGTAAGTTCATGGAGACCATTTTAGGTTGCATGAGACAGGCGCTCAGAGTAACCGAAGAATGGTGTTGTGAACAGGGACTAACCATAAATGCTGGCAAGTCGGATGCTATGCTCTTCACGCGGAGAAGGAAGGGCATAGAGATTGAATCCTTAATGCTTTTTGGAACCGAGATCAACGTGTCCAGGAAGGTGAAATATCTGGGGGTAACGCTGGATATGAAACTAACCTGGAATGATCATGTTGAGGCAAGGATACAGAAGGCAAAGAGGATTCTGCATCAGTGTAAACGGGTTTGCGGTCGGAAGTGGGGAATCTCACCTAAGGCTGCACACTGGATTTACACAGTGGTGGTGAGACCGACGATCACTTACGCATCTGTTGTCTGGTGGCCGAAGGCCTCCCAGGCGACGATTAGGCGAAAGTTGGACGGGGTTCAAAGGATTGCTTGCATTGGTATATGTGGCGCGATACGTACCACACCAACGCAAGCGATGGAGGCAATGCTGGGATTGCTGCCGTTGGACTTATTTGTAAGGGAGACGGCGGCAAGATCGGCGATTCGGATGCGAAGCGATGGCATGTGGTATCGCTTTGGATCGGTTTTGGAGCATAGGAGAATCCTGGACCTCGTGGATGAAGAGGTTAGGGAGGCTCAGATGCCGATGGAGCGCATGAGTCGAGTGAAGGTGGTCGAAAGGCTACATCACACGCTTATAGCGGATGGATTCATGCACGATGAGTGCATGGAGAATGACATCAGTATCTTTACTGATGGGTCCTTTATGGACGGAAGGGCAGGTGCTGGTGTGTACTCATCTGAGTTGAACTTATCCTGCACCCTGAATCTGGGGGAGTACGTGTCAGTCTATCAGGCAGAAATGCTTGGTTTGCTGCACGCGTTGGACCACCTGTTGGAATGTCGAATGTATGGGAAGAGAATTCTTATTGCACTTGACAACCAGTCGGTTATAAAACGTATGCAACGGATAGATGTAAACTCCGCTTTGGTGCTTGAGTGTGTTCTAAAGCTCAATAGGTGTGCCTCTACAAATGAGGTAACGCTGATGTGGGTTAAGGGACACGTGGGCATAGCTGGGAATGAGGCTGCTGACGAACTTGCGAAGAAGGGGTCTGAGGCTGCATTCTGCGGACCGGAACCCAGAACTGCTCTGGGTAATGGGTTGGTGCGGGCGAGGATCTTTCAATGGGTGAACTCTATAAACTTGCGAAGGTGGATGGAGGGAACCACGTGTAGACAGGCCCGTATGGTGCTCAGGGAGCCACTTGGCAGGGGTGCAGTGAAGATACTCGGTTTTAATCGGAGTATGATGAGCTGGATCACTGCGTTGATTACAGGACATGGTAACTTCAAATATCATCTGAAGAGGATGCAAATCGTGGATGATGATATTTGTAGAATGTGCCTGGAGGATGCCGAGACGGCAGCGCATGTAGTATGCGAGTGTCCGGCGTTGGCGAGCGGAAGATTAAGGATCACAGGCAGGCACACTTTAAGTGTGAGTGCGATGGGGGACCTTAGTCTGAGGGAGATGCTGGCGATTACAAAGGACTGTGCGATGAGGATTGTCGACAATCACCAGTCGTCAGTGTGAAATCGTTTTCCTAGTCCAGAGCAAACGCCGGTTGTGGCGCGGGACTCAGTGATTGAAGATATACTGATCGGTAGACACGAAATCACTGAGGAGCGAAGGGGGTCGAAAAAGGACCCGTGATAGTAGTGGTCTGCTTCGATATTCCCCCTACATGTGTATGTACTTCTGGAAACAATTTGCAAGATATTTTGAGTTCAATATAATGTTTTACATTTAGTACAAATTGTACGGTACACAAACCTCATAAAAACAATCACTACACTCGTAGAAACTTGTATGCAATAAAAATTAAATTTCTTTTTAAAAAAAAATCCCAACAAACTTTGAGTACTTAAATTTAATTTGTAGCATATCAGCAGCCAGTTACTGCTGATAATCTTGCGTAATACATACAAATTAAGTAATCACTTTTATCTAAATACTTTCAACTTTTCATCTTTTCTATTTAAAAAAATCACTCTCACAATTATAATTTCTTATTACTGAAATAACAATTTACAATGAAAAAAAGTGCTTTAAAATGTTGTATTTTATTTAATTTATTTGTAACTGACATTACTGTTACAGTATAGTGCAAAACCTTCGTTGACAGAAAATTAAACGAAATCATGAGAAATGGTAAAGTTCTTTTAGGTCAAGAGTATGTAATTAAATAATTTAATAAAAAAAGTTTTCATAAGATTTATAAGCTTAAGTCTAAGGGATAAGTGAATGCAACTGTAGATGTAAGCAGTTCTCTCTTTTTGTCGGCCATAGGATGATACAAAAACACAAATCGTTTTTCATATTATGATAACAAAAATCTAAATTGTGTTGAAGGGAATACTAAAGAGACCATTAATTTTTCGGGTCCCCTTTCGATCCCCTCCACTAATATAATGGCATCTATTTTCTATTCTAGAAAACGATTTCACATTGCTGACTGGTGATTATCGACAATCTTAATCTCACAATCCTTTGTAACAGCCAGCATCTTCGTTAGATTTAGGTCGCAGAGTTTACACCTAATATGTGCCTACCTGTGATCCTTAAGCTACTGCGATTTGAGTTTCCCTTACCTCTTTGATTTCATGGTCTAGGATTCTCATATGCCCAATCACTATACATGCGCTTTTTGTACATGGACCCAGCCGCTTTGAGCGAGTTATACATACCCTCAATCACATTCACTCGACTCACTTATGCACGAGTTGCAGAATTTTCTATGCCCCAGGACTCAAAAATGATGGCAATCAGGTGACAAGAAGAAGCATTAATACTTATGTTATACATTAACTGCCGTATTCATAAAAAATATTTTAGGTTTATTGAATGCTTATATGACAAATTTCTATGCAACATCTGTCAAATAAGCTTTTAATAAACCTAAAATATTTTTTATGAATACAGCAGTAAGTTTATATTCATTGTAAACAATAGGTCTGCAAAATTTATTTCATAAAAACCAATATAAAGTCTTTCCTCCAACCTTCTAATAATAATACAGTTTTTGTTCTATTAAATAGTGAAATAAAATGATAAACGGAAACAAAAAATACACAAATGAAAATCTTTATTAATTTAATGGTCGTCATAACGGATCTAGGCTGTTAAACGTATGTAAACAAAAGAAAATATCTAAATTTGATTTAAAAAACAGCTGCAAGTCTCTAGTGTACAGCGACAATCCAGTTTTTTTCTAAAAAATATGCCAAAATTTGAGCTCATGGACGGACTCCCACGACGTGAAATAATCTTTAAAGACCAAACTGCAAACATTTATTTAACCGCCCAAATAAATAGTTTATACATTTTGGCAATTTTATGCGTTTTTTTTTCTCATATTTTTTCTCTTTTCTTAAATGTTTTAAGGCTCTCTAGTCTCAAAATATGCATTGTTTATCAAAATAATCTTAATAAATATCACAGATAAACTCATGGGTTTTAAAAGTGGATTATCAGACTACTGCCTAGTCTAGCGAATCACCCGGAACTCGTACATTAATTAAGAACTTTTGTAGTATAGAAAACAGTAAATGTCAATAAATGTATTAGTGTCATTGTTTTGTTGTGTTTATTTTTTCTTTGTTTCGGTTTCATTAAAAATGTATCACATTTTTTTGTTTTTGTTTTACGGTATCTTCTCTGAAAACTAGACACTCAAACAATATTTAAATAGAAAAACTTAAGCTATTATCTCTTCTTTTGGTGTGACTGCTGGGGAACTTTTTAATTTATGGGCTGTAACATAAGGTTGGAAACCGTTCTTATTGGCCTTATACTTAACGGTATACACATAACCATCGGCTGAAATAAAACTATAACCGCCACGGAATTCTACCGGTTTTAAATCAGCTTCATCTGTTTGTTTGGTATCCCCAGATGAATTTGTTGTTGGCTTCTTATTGCCATATTTTATGTCTTCAACACGTTGTTGACCATTTTCCGTTTTGTAACTAGAAATTGTTTAAGAAAACGCGCATGTACTTAAAATTATTTGGATGGTAATTATTTGAATTGTTTATACTCAAAATGTAAAGAGGTTTCCCCATCATCATCATCGGTTTCAATTGCCGCCATTTGAACAGCTTGAAGTTGCATAAGCGTTAAACATAGTAAAAACTGTAAATAAATTTTAAAATGTTAATATTAAATAGCAACTTATTTTTAAAAATTAATTATTAACGCACTATAAGCAATTTCATTGTCACAATTAATTTTTATTATTTTTTTAAATTTCAAAACTAACAGCGCGCCTTTTAAGAATTGTGCGTATTTACTGCAACGTTTTCAAAATACAACTAACTTCAATACTCCAACTAATAAGATAAATGAGTTTAAGTTCTTTTTGTTTTCTAAATCTTGAAAATATTTTGGGCTTGTTTCATCGCAAAAAATAGGAATATTGTTATGTAAACAAGAGAAGAACACACAAAAACTAAAAAATAATTTTTTAACCCATTTTCGCCGACTGTGGTACTTTTGCATCACTAGTTAAATAGATTGTCTAATGTAATTTCTAATAAATACCACAAATAACTTTACATAAATATTTATAGTAGTAATTTAGTAATCGAATGCGGAACGTATTTAATTTACTGTTAAGTTTAAACGTTAAAAAACTAAAGGCTTCGTTACTCTCACGTAAACGCACACATTCCGAATCAGCTGATTCGTTTTCATTTAGCATTCCTTTTGTGTATAAAGGTATTATTTCGTAAACGTGACGTTGCATTGCTGACGAGTCTGATAAAATTTTAATTACCATTTGTTTATAACTAAAATCAGTGTTGTCAACAATATTTTAAAAATAGCTTTTTATTACTTTTAAATATATATCTGTGGCTTGGAGCTAAAAGGGCCAATGTCAAAATATTTACTTTTGAGAAAACTTGAATTGAACTTTAACTTTTATAGATGCTTTCATAGTGGCATTGGCCAGCGTTTTATTTATGAAGCTGTTCTGGTTAAGTATGACTTTAGCTGTTTTACCATAATGAAATAGAGCAAGAAAAAAAATCTAATGCAATGATAAACTCAAAAGAGCGAAAAAGTGACATTGGCCCTTTTAGCTCCAAGCCACAGATATGTTTATTACTTTTAAGCACCACGTGATTAATGAACATTATTTTAGAAAAAATTTTCGTAGTAGAAAAATAAATTATTAATTTGTTAAAAATACAATCCGCTTTAAAATTATGGAAATAATTTTCAAACTGTTTATAAACTTTATAAATTATGTTTTATTCTCACCAATAGATATTAAGCTTTATTTCTGGTTTTTTCACATAACAGTAAAAAACTGTTACAAAAAAAGGATTTTTTCCCAACTTAAATATTATTTAAATATTATTGTTTCACGAAGAAGCTATGTGGTGGCGAACTTTCGGATATAAATAATAAAATAATTTTTATACAAACAAGTAAGAGTGCTATATTCGACCGTGCTGAATCTGATAATACCCTTCACCATTATGTACATAGGTATAATCCCACATCGAAGCTTAATCTGCATTTCATGTTCTACGCCATTTTTCATTATTATTTCCGACGCCATTCTTGATTTTAAATTTTTATGTAGTTAACTGTATTCTGATAGTCAAGCCCTTTAATTTGATACCCATATTTTAAGGGGTTAAAAAAATTTGTTTTAGACGCCATCTTGAATTTAAAATTTTTTAATATTTTACTGTATTTTACTGGCTAAGCCCTTTTATTATACCCCTCACACAGTGAAAAAGGGTATATATAGGTTTGTCATTCCGTGTGAAATTTCTACAATTTTCATTTCCGACCCCATAAAGTATATATTTTCTGAAAGCTTATGAATAGGGGAGTCGATTAAGCTCTGTCAGTCTGTCAGTCTGCCCGTATGTCCGTCTGTCCAACTGACCGTCTGTCCGTGTGTATGTTGAAATCAACTTTTTGAAACCCCCTGACATCGCTTGGACCCGGGTGAGGTATTAAAATATCAGGAATATTCGGGAGTAGATCGGTATTGAAAATCAGATACATCGGTACATAAACAACAGAAATATGAGCAAAAACCCACGACCACCTCGATTTTTTTTTCACAAAAACAACATTACAACAACAACATACATACATACAAACGTGTACACTGGTTAGAGAAAACGTGGCATCGAATCCCAGCTGAGCCAAAAAAAATTTTTTTTATATTTTTTTTTAATTTTTTTTTTATTTTTTTTTTTATTTTTTATTTAATATGTTATTTATATTATTATTATTATTATTTTTTTTATTTTTTTTGTTTTATATTTATTTATTTATTTTAATTATTTTTTTTCAATTTTTTTTTTAATTTTTTTAAAAAACTACAAACTACTGTTATTGCATGACTACACGGTGTGAAGGGTATATAAGATTCGGCATGGCCGAATATGGCGCTCTTACTTGTTTGATACTAACATTGAGGGGGTTCAAGAAGTTACATTTTAAAATACCAGATTTGACCCATTTATACAATTATTGTCCGCCATTTTGTAGTGGCAGCTAACATGAATTTTAATTTTTTTCAAGTGCTTATATTGCGCTAGTCAAGTCTTTTAGTCCTTTCAGATGATACCAAAATTGACTCCGTCGGTTGTCTAGGAGCTGAAAAAAATTTATTTTCGTTTGTAAATTTTTGGAATATATATTTAAAAAAAAAATATTTTTCTTATAACTTTACCGATTAGAGCCCGCTTTATCCAAAAGGTACCTATAAATTATTCTATGGCGGAAAAATTTTAATTCTGGTGGTAAAAATATGGGAAAAAACAGAGGCAGTCGTTTTTTTTTTTTTGCTCATATCTCAGAAAGTTATGGAACGATTGTGCTAAATTTCAATAGCGATTCACTCCCGGATATTTCCAAAAGATTGATACTATACACAGATCTGAGGAACATTTAGTTGTTTGTAAAAGTTTTTTCAACCAACAGACGGACAAACGGACAGATGGTCAGGGCTTAATAGACTCCTCTATTCATATGCTTTCAGAAAATATATGTTTTATGGGGTCGGAAATGAAAATTGTAGAAGTTACAAACGGAATGATAAAGCTATATAGACCCTTCTGCACCACAGGTGAAGGGTATAAAAACTGACCTAATACTCAGAATAAAGAACAACAGAGTTTTTTAAATAAAAAAACATTTTGGTGAAAAATTTCTTCTGAAAAATATTTTATATCGGCTCATTGCGAAGTTGCGAAGTTTTTAACATTTTTTAACCAAAATTCTATAGTTATTATAGTTTTGTCATAATTAAAGAACTGAAACTAAGGTAGACTTACTTCATTTGAAGTTCTGAATTTCATAAAAAAAATTTTTACTTCACTTACTTCTTCTGTAATTAAAAACCCATATATTGTTATTAATTTAACTTATATATTTGGTTTTATTAAAAAAGTGTTTATATAGGATTTTGCGTTTTAAAACTATGTATGCGATTAACAACATTGTTTAAGCAAAAAAAATATATATAAAATACAATAATAATATGACACGTTTACGTTTTTATAGTAACTAACCACATTTTAATTGGCACGCAACGCTTACAAATCCGCTACTTTTACATTATAGTAACGAGGCCTTAAGCCACATCTACTTTACTTCATGTAACCTTGTTTATGACACATGCTAAAACATAAAAATGATTATTAAATATTATAAAACTTAATTTTTGATGTTCCAAATAAATTTAATACAATAATAATAACGATAAACAATGTTTTAAAGCTCATAATAATTGCTTCAATAGTCATTATATAAAGTTGTGCTTAAGTTTTTTAATTGGATAGCGTTGTAGTCAAAAACGGGTTAAATAATCAATTCTAAAAATAATGACGTCACTAACTAAATTTATGACAACTGCCGTTTCTTTGATTATTTGTAGATAAAAAGACGAACCCAAACAAGATTAAATGAATTTATAATTCGATCAAAGAGAATCTCTAAAACAGAAATTAGCACACATACATACATACATACATACATATATACAGACATAAAATTTTGTTTTTATTTATTTTGATTTATTTCTATATTTTGATACCATTAGACATGTTTAAGTAAATTGGCAAAGTTTAGTTTAAAAAATTTTAAAAATTTTTTCTTTTTATTATCAAAGTAGTTTTTTTTTACCAAATCTATGTTATAAAAATATTTTTCATTTAAGTTGCTTATATTTTTATCAAAATAATTGCCAACGAGTTTTGCTCTAACAAAATCCAACCACTTAACTAAAGAAAAGGCCTTAAAAGCCAAATAGGAAAAGTTTGAATTTTAAAATTTCGTATTACAGATTCAATAATTCATACAGTTTTCATATTTTTTGTTCAATCGTAAAAGAAAAAGCACTATAATAAGACCAACTGTCCGCACTTCAGTTTTAATAAATATTTACCAGCAAATAAAACATCTGTTAGTCTGCTATTCTGGGGTTAAAGAATCGATTTCCTTTAGAGACTCTTTTCTTTTGCACTACAACGAGTTAATGATATTTTTACATCGCTAGGTAAAAAAAAATAACTTTGAACATTGTAATAAAAAAATAAAACTTACAAAATTGGATGAAAGAAAAAATCTAACATATTAAAAAAATGCTATTGCATATTCAAACTTAATTTCTATCACTAAAAAATTAAAAAAAAATAGTAACTCTAAACATTAAAAATGCAATATTCTCAACAGGTGAATTATAAACAGTTTGCTATCATTTTTGCCATTTGTTTTTTCCACCAAACACTTATTATTATACCCTTCACCTGTGGTGCACAAGGGTATATATAGCTTTGTCATTCCGTTTGTAATTTCTACATTTTTCATTTCCGACCCCATAAAGTATATATTTTCTGAAAGCTTATGAATAGAGGAGTCGATTAAGCCCTGACCGTCTGTCCGTCTGTCCGTGTGTTGGTTGAAATCAACTTTTAAAAGCAACTATATGTTTCTCAGATCTCTATATGGTATCAATCTCTTGGAAATATTCAGGAATGAATCGCTATTGAAATTCAGCACAATCGCCCAATAACTTTCTGAAATATGAGCAAAAAACCACGACCACCTCGTTTTTTTACACAATTACAACAACAACATACATACATAAATATATGTAAAAACCATACAAAAAAAGAAAAAATTACGAAAAGAAAAAATATTAAAAATAAAAAAAAATAATAAAAAAAATTACACAAAAAAAATTTTAAAATAATTTTAAAAAAATTTTAAAAAATTTTTTCAAAATTTTTTCAAAAAAATTTTTTAAAAAAATTAAAAAAAAAATATAAAAAATAATAACAAAATATAAATAATATATTAAATAAAATAAAATTTTTTGGCTCAGCTGGGATTCGATGCCACATTTATTCTAACGTGTACGTATGCACGTATTTGATATGAGATGAATGGTGATACAAACAATTGTTATTGCATGACTACACGTTGTGAAGGGTATATAAGATTCGGCACGGCCGAATATAGCACTGTTACTTGTGTATATTAAAATTTTGTGTAACAACGAAAACAATCGTTCTGAGCACAACAGCAGCTTTAATTTCAACTACTTACCACACAAATGCCTGCAAATTTAAACCTGGCAAAAATTTCAGGATGTTCTCTAAAAAGCTTTCAATATATTGTTAATAAAGCACTACAAATTAGGTTCACATTTAGAGTTTAAACATAATTTATTTGTTTTCAATATAAATAAAAAAAATCGATCATTCTTTAATCAATAAAACTTAATTTTAGCACATAATCCTGTTATTAGAATATAATAGAAGTATTTACTTGTGGATTGAGGTTAATAAACATAACCACCATTGCCGCCTCCACCACCATTACCCCCTCCACCACCTCCGCCATTACTACCATCATCTGGATGACCACCCCCAGCTGCTATTTTATCTAATGCCTCCTGTATTTCTATTGGTATGGGTGGAGGTGTGGGTAGATGATCGCCCGACGGTTGAAACCCATTTTCATCGGCTATATAAGTGACAACAAAAGTTTCACCTTCTGGACTGGTAAATGAAAATGAACCTTCTGCTACTTGGGCTTCCTCATCTCCCGCACCTGCGTTCTTCAAGTAGCCACTTTCGTCAACATTAATGCCATTGCCAGTTTCATATTCGTACTAAAGCAACAACAACAAATTCCAATAATTATAATAAATGTTAAATGTTACTACTTTAAAGCAAAATGTAATTAACAATTCCCAAAAGTTATAATCATTAAATTTTTTCATTAATCTTTTTCCATATAAAAATATTTAATATTAAATATTTAAAAAAAATTCGCACAATAAAAAGTACGGTTTAAATATAAACTGTGCTTTAACTAGGATCTACTCTCATAAAAAATAGATGTTAGTGGCTTTCGAAATTTCAAATAAGTAATCGGCATAAAACTAACAAAAATATTTACACAAACTAACCATATACGAGCCATCTGTATTAACTTTCGATTCCATTTTTATAATGGGTATTACGGGTCCACCACCACCATCACCTCCTCCTCCGCCATTTCCTCCACCATTTCCACCACCTCCCTCACCAGGTGGTAAATAAGTATTGCCTCCACCACCACCTCCGCCACCACCATTATTTGGTGGCAAGTAATTTGTATTAGGTCCATTGCCGTTACCATTGCCGCCTGGCTTAGGAGCCGGTCTTGGGGGAGGTCTAGGTGGTTTTGCTGGTGGTCCTCCTCTAGGATAACCAGCTGGTTTAGCTTCAATCCATGTTATATACAAAACAATTAGATAAATCTATAATATACATTTTTCAAAACTACTTTCATACAAACTGAAGCACATCAACTTTACCAATTTCATTCTATTATTTTTTTAACTAAATAAATTTGTTGAAATATTTTTTAAAATTTTTACTATTACTTCTTTAGAAGTCTAACTAAAATGTTGAACTGATTTGTCTAAAACAAAGCTGAAACCTTTTTATAAACATTGAAGTGCATCGTTTTAATGCACTTGTTAGCAGCTCAAGACTTTAAGAAATAAAATATGACCTCACGTTCTTGGTTCAAAATCAACGAAGATTTGATTTTGTTTTGATTTTCCATACATTTTAATTTTGTAACTGCAGCAGCAACAAATTTTGTTATAATTTAAATTAACAATACAATACAAATTATTTTCTTTTTTACGATTGCTGTTTTTCTTAATTCTTTTTCTTTTGTGTTTATTTTTCTTTTTTTTTTTTTTGGCAGTACAAGAAGCTTAAAGAATTGCCTGGGAAATCGTCATCTGTTGGATTTAACTAAGCGCGCAACATCAAACACTAGTTGTACTCGTACCCCAATCATGCTCGCCCATACAGATTTTGCTCGTAAGACAAGTTTCTAATGTTGTTATTAGTGCAGGCTCACTCACTTTATTTTAAATTAACATGACGACTGCATGTGTGTACAAATATACTAACAGACATACAAATAAAATACATACGTACGTACCTACCACCCTAATTGATTTAAGCAATACGCTAGCAAATCAGGCTAATATCATTGTGTGTATGAGGTCGATCCGTAAAGTCATTTCGAAATCTGAGATGCATAACATCTGTCAGTTCTTATAGATAAAAACTAATAATGGACAGTTTAGAATATTTTTTTAGACAATTTTTAAAGTTTTTTTTTTACATTTTCAGTCAGTTCTTATAGTCAAAAACTAATAATGGACAGTTTAGAATATTTTTTAGACAATTTTTAAAGTTTTTTTTTACATTTTTTCGTCTTGACAGATTTATTAAGACTTAATATAATCGCTTTAGCAGCGATGCCAGTTTAGTTTTTCTTTTTTAAACGTTAATTTTTAATGATCGTCAAATGCACCGAAAACTTCATAGGAAGTCACAATGTCGTACCTATTATTTACGAATACTTTTCATTATTAAAAATTGTTATTCGAAATTAATATAAAAACTTGTTTCAAATCATTTGTTCAATTTATATGTATTTTTTATCGGTTCTTGGAACACAGCTTTGTTTTTTTTTTTTTTTTTTTTTTTTTGTTTTTTGTAAAAACAATGTCTTTTGTATCGGTTGTATTATTGTATTATTTAATGTAAAATAATATTAAAAGTCAATTAAAATAATCTGGTTGATACAAAATTGCTTCTTCAGATTTGGAGGAAAAAAATAAAACTCTTTTTAGTAAATATTTATCAAAGTTACAAAAAAAAATCCATAAAACCTTTGAGTTCAAAAAAAATATAATATTTCCTTTTTAAATCCTAAATAAAACGGCAGGTATATGGATCAAATACAGTAATTACGACTTTGTAGCCTTTAACACATTAATTTTGATTAAATGTTTGCTTCTGGGATGCTTTAAAAACTGTCCTCGTTTTAGATTCGAAAAAATGTTTCAACGTATGTGTCTAAAAGCCCTCTTTGTTAAAAATAACGAACACAAGTCATGGTCCAAAAATGTTAAATGATATGTGTGCGTGTGTGTGTGTGTGTGTGTAGTTTTAAATCTTACACTCATAAAAAACTCTACAAAAATAATAAATAATAAATAAATAATTAAATAAAGATTGTAAGGAGACAACAAAAAAAAAGCAAACACATTTTTTTATAAGAAATTGTATGTAATTATTAGGCAGATGTATTTATTAGGGGCCGCAACATGACGAAACAGGCACACGAGTAAATTTACCTGTAATGCATGTGGGCCTAGTGGTTTCCTATAATACACAATACATTAGCAATTGTATAATTGTTGTAAAAATAAATTTAGCTTTAGTCTACATTAAAATTTGTCTGAGTGTATGAATCATTAATAACAGCACAATTTCTTTATTAAGGCAAAAAGTTAATAGACACTAAAGTTTAACTCGTATTTTAGCACCCTTGTAAAGGAATTCACTTTTGATTGTTTCATGTTGTTTTTCATCCTTTTCATCCTGTAGTAACATCTATTCTACATTAACATTTTCCAATCCAATGTACAGTGTTATAGAAAACACATTCATTTGTATGTATGTACATAATTGTACTTTAGTACGAAGTAAATGCAGAGCATAAGCAGAGAAGGGCTCGAATTTAATGTGTTGTTTTGTTTTGTTAGTCTTTGAATGGTGGTGAATTTGGTGGTTATGGTGTATTGTTATTTTACAAATTCTCCTTGCATTAGAAGAACAACAAAAACAATATCCAAAACAAGTACATCATTGTCATTATCATCATAATTTCTTACTTCCATAGATTAAACTGCTATAGGTTTATAAAGGATATTGTAAGGGGAGGGAGGACAAACTGATCCTTTACACTTAAATTGCCTGTATATGAACGCATAGATGATGTACTCGTGTTCGTATTAAAAAGCCCAAAAGAAACAAATGCAGGTGTTGTAGATTTATTTTATGTTTTCTTCTTATTCTGTTTTTTTGTAAAATACAATTTAATTGTTTATGTATGCGTATGCTTCAATTCAGCATTGACATGGCTAATACTTGGTCGAGGGGGTTGTTTGGTTTTTAATTTAAAATCTTTTTTGGTTTTTTTTATAATTTTCATTCGTTTGGTTTTAGCTAGTGGCTCGACAGGTTTTGTTGTTTTAACCAATTTACTTGCGTGTATCTTTTTTTTTTCAAATTAGTAAAGGAGTGATTAGGGTTGTATCGGGTTGTACAGTTAATTTATCTGGATTAAGGTATTAAAATCCTATGACTCTATTGAAAATCATTAATTAAAATTGGAAACATCAATTGTATTTAATTTCGTTGTTATAAAATCCTGATTAATAGAATTTAAATAAAAATATAAAAGAGTAAAAATTATACCTATTTGAGTATAAGATTATAGTAAAATGCTATGTAAAAAATAAAGAATAAAAGGTGAATAATACATAATTACCACCGCGAAACAAGAACATTGCAAAGAACATTAGTTTGGAGCTGATGTTTTATTGGAAGTTGCCTGAGCACATGCTTTCAGTCACACAAAATCTAAGGAAAAAAATAAATAAAAATATGTTGGATTTGTTTTTCTTCGAATACAATTCTGGTAATTTATAAAACAAGTTGCATTCAATATCAACTATATCCTAATCTTTTGAGCTGTGACAATTTTTTGAAAGAATTAAAAAAATATATTCGTTTCTCAACAAAAATTTTTCAAACTGTGTTAACCACTTATTATCTACATATATAGTATGCTAATAGGTACTATATAATATTCACTTTTAAAATTTAGTGTATTTGTTTTGGTCCAAGTGGCAACACTGAAATTTGGCTGCTGTCCATATGTTTATTCCGATTCAAGGCACATTTATTCATCAGGTAGTCTTGATTCGCCAGCTGATAATTTTTTTCTTCACTTATTTTAAATTTCACGTGTCAACGTTCATAGATAAAAAACAATTTTCTCTCTTCTCTCATTTATTTCAAATGCCAAACTTCATATAAAAAAAAAATATTAACAAAAATTTTAAATTTGAACAGCAGTTAACTGATGAATAAATATGCCTTGATTTCGATTATTAAAAATGGAGTGGTTTACGAAAGAACAACGCATTATAATGAAAACTTATTACAAAAAAGTTAAAAGTTATGCTGGGACCGCACGCAACCTTCGAAGAATTTTTAGTCGGGAAAGTGCACCAATGTGTCGAACTTTCAGAGAATGATAAAAAAATTTAAAAAAAACTGGATCAGTTTGCCAACTTACTATTGGGCCCCTGGAAACATTGCTGTTGTAAACAAGAGTGTCGCCAAAAATCCGAAGAAATCAATTCAGCATCAACAACTTTAAATTTCACGAGGCGAAATTTTACAAAAGACCTCCACTTTCAAGCGTAAAGAATTCAGCTACTAAGAAGCTCAAACCTGCAGCCCATAAAAAATTTCGGCTATTCGTTCTATAGGAAATGGAGCAAAGTGAAGTCAATGCAACAACAACTATTTGGGTGGATTTTAGTTAGGAGGCTTTATTGGGCCTATTTTTTTATTTAAATGAAGCCGTAATTGCAGTGATTGTAAACAGCTTTCGTTACAGAAGCATAATAACAAAGTTACTGTGCTGTGGTTTCAACAAAATTTTTATGAAAAGATTTATCGCTGTCATCAGAATTGTAAGGCCATTTAACGGATGTTTTATTTCAGACTAAAACAGAACTACCTTATTTACAGAGACATTTTTTATATAATAACGTTTGGAACTTAACAAAAAATATATAAAGTAGATTTTATTGAAGATTTTCAAAAAAATCAAAAATTTTTTTTTCAATTTTTTAAAACTAACTAAAAATTGATTTAAGTTAAAATATTAGAAAAAAAAACTTTTATAGTTATCTGAAGTTTTTATTATTTTTTTTTTATTTGAGGATACAATAGCAATAACCGTTTATGCATAATTACAATAGGGGAAATCACCCTTTGTTGCAAATAGATCATGCAAATGTTTCAGATCTTGCAAGTCTAGTATATATATTCTTAAGTTTGCAACAACACAAAAACAATATACACTAAAAATACATTTCCCACACAAGCACTTATTTCCAATACTAAAAACAGTTTGAAATTTTTAAAAGCAACGTTTGCAATAGAATATATAAAAGACTTGCAAGATCTGCAACATTTGCATCATGTTTGCAACGAATAGTGATTTCCGCTTATGTGTTTAAAGACATCTGCCCATTGCCCGTAGTATTTTTTAAATATATAATTTACCAAAAATATAATTTGTCAAATTCGTTAAAAACATTCAATATAGAGACATTTTATCTAAAATTTTGAATAAATTTAAAATATTTATTAAAATATTTTCTATTGTTAAAAACTTTTAAACTCAATTTTTTATAAAACAAAAATTCTCGCAAAAAAAAAAATTTTTAAAATGTTTCTCTTATATATTAAAAATTATCTACAGTTAGAGAATTTGTAAAAAAATTTAGTTAAAAAAATTTTTTTTTCCGTGAAAAAAAGAAATTTAAAAAAAAAATTAACAAACAATACATAATGAAGTTCTTTCAACATTTTCTATTAATAGATAATATTTATATCAAATATTTTATATAAAATATTATATATCGGATATATTTAATAAAATGGATAATTTTTTAAAAATGTTTGATAGATGTAGTAAAAAGAATTTTGAAGCATTTCAATAAATAATAAAAATTTTTCTAAAATGTGAAAAATTTGTTCAAAGTTTTCTGTAAAAGAAAATAATTTGTCAAGAAAATATTTAATATAAAAGACTTTCTACAATACATACAAAAAAATGTATCATTGAAAGTTTTTTTTTATAAATTCACGAATAATTTAACAAATAATTTAGATTAAAAAAAATTCAACAAAATTTTTAAAAACTTTATAAGGTGTTTATTTATATTTATATTTTATAAGACCTTGATAATTTTTTTTTAATTTTTTTCTCAGATTTATTTTTTTTTTTTTTTTTGTAAAACCCAAGACCAGCTAAGAAACTTTTAGTCAACTTCAACCATTAATTGATATTCCTTATACACTATTTAAAGATAAACAAGGATATGAACTAGTTCGAACAGATAAATTAATATTATTTTTAGTAGCACATGATTAAATGATCGAATGAAGAAATGAAGGAAATATAAAAAATCTGTATTAATGGGAACAAGACCAACTGACGCCGAAACTAATGTATAAAAATAATCGCATAAACTATAAACTCAATATGCATACATGTATGGCTGGCTATACGAGTAAGAAGACAAGTTTTTTTTTTTATATAACAAACCACCATGCCACACCACCCAATAAGTATGATATTGCAAATATTTAACAAATATTTAACACAACCACCATTCCTTGTCATACCACCACTAAACCATAATCTGTGTATCATAAAACTGGAACCAAATCAAACAAAACAAAATGTATGTTTAAAACATTTGCACTTGCTGAAAGACAAAAGCATTCTACCGGCCTAGAAACCAACAATTGTTGGTCCATTTCAAAACTGAAATTTAACACGCACTTATTGCACACAAATATCGCCCGCATTTTCCGATTAAGGCGTGCATTATGATGGTGTATATGTGACTGTGTGTATGTGTATGTTTGCCTGTCTAAAGCATACGCATATAACAAAATCTTTATGAAAATTTTTTTCATGTTTCAAAAATAATAAAAAATATTTAGCGCACATTGATGATACGATAAGATTTGTATCAAATTAAGCGAGAGAGCTCTATCAAAATATGCGATTTAGTCTAGGGGTGGGTGGTTAATGTTATGTGAGTTGTGTGGGGTATGTCACACTAACAAATCCCTCAAATTGAGTTGTTAAGTAAACATTCTAAAAATTTTGCACTTGTGTAAGTATGTTGTTGTATGTATATGAGTGGTTATTAATAAAACCAAAAATTCAAATGGTTAAATTTAAATGATAAATTAGCTTGGTGACACTTGGTTTGATGACAATCACCAAAACAACAACAAAAATGATCCTTTATTCAATATATGTATGTATGTATGCATGTATATATGTATGAGCGGTTAAGCCATTACTTTGATATTTTTTTTTTTTTTGTTTAAAGTAACGCGTGTGATTGGTAACACATGTTCAAGGATATTTAATAGTTTTCTTCATTAATATCCTAAAATATAATTATTTTACTATGAACACTTAATAACAGATTAAGATAATATTAACATTGTACGAGTATTGTTCCATATTAGTGTTGCCAATTTACTATATCTAATACCTAATCGATAATTTTTAAAATTAATTTAAACTTAAAAATATTTGCATCTATAATTTTTCAATATTTTTTTATGACTTTTATACAATTTTTTTATTTAAAAAAATTTTATGTTAATAATAAAAATTAAATAAAATATGAAAATAAAAAAACACTACATTATCACATCCCTTGTTTGTGGCAGTTTTAGTAATAAAATTTTAATAAACAACATGTGCTCCAAAAGAAACTTTTTATTTATTGTTGTCTAGTTGTTCAATAAGACAATTTGAAATAACTGCCAGTTTTATTACATAGTACATATTCAATATTGAGAAAAAATATTTTTATAATACAGGATGAGGCAAAAGACACCATGGGAATTAAAAGTTTAATAACTTTATTTCAGATTATATAAATAACAAATAAGAACAAATAATGAAAGAATGGACATCTGACCAAAAAACTAAAATAATAGAATTTTATTATTTAAATCAGCAATAAATTATTTTAACGCAAAGAGCGTATTGTTGACATTTTAACCAGCGTTGTCAACTTGAAATTTCAAAAGACATAAACCGAGAAATAATCAGGGAATTAAAAAAATCACTGTCAATATAATGACTACTTTATAGAAAAATTTACAGCTTTTAAATGACATTTGCCCTCAGAAATATATAACAAGTTGTAATGACAATATAATTTTACAAGAAAATAAGTCCTTTATGTCTCATTCACCATACATACAATGGTATCGAAACTAAATAACAATAACAAATGTAAAATATATTATCCACTCAATAATTAAATAATAACATAAACATTTTGTTCTATTAATCCTTATATTTTCCTAATTAATAGTTTTAAATTCTTTAACATACTTTCGATTTAATATAATTTTACAATGAGTAAATATTTTTTACGAAACTTGTTTTCAATTAAAAACAAGTAAGAGTGCTATATTCGGCCGTGCCGAATCTTATATACCCTTCACAACGTGCAGTCATGCAATAACAATTGTTTGTACCACCATTCATCTCATATGAAATACGTACATACATACAAAAAACATACATATATAAAAACATCTCATTTTAAAATTATAAATTGTTTTTACGTACGTATGTTAGAAAAAAATATATAAAAAAATATATTAAAAATTAAAAAAATATATAAACATTTTTTTTTTTTGCTCAGCTGGGATTCGATTCCACTTTCACTCTGACCAGTATACCACGTTTGTATGTATGTTTGTATGTATGTATGTTGTTGTTGTTATTGTGAAAAAAACGAGGTGGCCGTGGTTTTTTGCTCATATCTCAGTTGTTTATGTATCGATTTTTCTGATTTCCAATACCGATCTGCTCCCGAATATTTCCAATATTTGAAAACTTCACGCGGGTCCAGGCGATGTCGGGGGGGCTTCAAAAACTTGATTTCAACATACACACGGACAGATGGACAGACTGACAGAGCTTAATTGACTTCCCTTTTCATAAGCTTTCACAAAATGGGACGGAAATGAAAATTGTAGAAATTTAACACGGAATGAGAAACCTATATGTATATACCCTTTTACATTGTCGTGTGAAAGGTATAAAAAATATCTTTATGTTTAGTATTTGGTGTCACTGCAGAAAAAATAAAAGCACTTAAAATAAATAAAAAGAGCACCGAGCACTGTCTTAAAAATTTTCCGCGATAAAATTTCAAAATGCACAAGAAACAGTGCTAAAATCACCAAGTTGACAACATTGATTTTAACGCCAGAATTTTGCCCTCTGAAGGAATTAATGCTTGCTTAGTTCATCATCACCACTAAGATGGCACTGTAAAAGAGCAAAGTGTTAACGAATCACAGAAATACATACCAGAAGGCGTTCTTCTCAGCTAGGAATGGCTTGTACGTAACTACGACGCATTTAAAAAAAAAATTTAACAGTATATCCCATATATGGTGCAATTGGTACAAGATCATCGTAAACGTCTGCAGTTAAATTTCAACGGTCAGAAAGAAATAAAATTGGAAAGATCTGATTGTAGGTGATCAACCTCATTTTAATCTGAAAATCCAAGAGCCATTCATCAACGCCAATTGCATACCATTAGGTATTACGTATGGTGTAGTATTAAATCTAAAAATATCATTAGGCCTGACTTCTTTGAAAATAAATATGGAAATGCTGTAACCCAAAATAAAGAGCGCTGTCTGTTTATGATACAAAATTTTTAATGTCCTGCTCTTGAAAACAAACATAAGATGTGATTTCAGCACAATGGCGCCACTTCTCACACTGTCCGACATACAAAATCACTTTTAAGTCAAATTTTGAAGAACAATTTTGTTTAAATTCACTTATAAACTAACTTTTTTAACTTCAACATGAAAGTAAGCTAATGTCCCTCCTAATTTACAATTAAAAAAAAATTAATTAATAACAACAATAAAAATAAAAATATTTATAAATAAGTTATGTAAGTTTCTAAATAGTTTAATTTTATATAAATTGTTTTTTTTTCTGTTTCTATCTCTATTTTGAAAAGATTATTTACAATACTATAGTAACCCTTAGTAACCCTAGGAAGTCATAGTCAAGGCAAATGTAATTCCAAGCGAAGGCAAAGGAATAGCAATTCGGAGAGAGTTTATTTTTTAAAATTTTTTTTACATAAAGTTTGACATTTTAAATAAATGAGAAAACAGAAAAAATGTCTTTTTTCTATTAAGATTGACAGCTAAATTTAAAAAAAGTGGTAAAACAAATTATCAGCTGGTTAATCAAGACTATTTGATGAATAAATATGAATTGGTCATTTTGTTAAAGACATATTCGGTTTGATGTCAACTGTCAACCATTGTTTATACAATGCAAACCGTAAATCTTTTTTATAAAATTTTACAAAATAATTTTCCATAAGCTGGGCTTTTAATCGTCCATGAAGCATAAAACAATTGTTTATGCCTGTCTCTTTATGTGTGATCCGGCAGCCGCCTGAAGGCATAGCTCACTTGGGTCCTCCGAGGGTACCGTTGTGATAAATGTGTGATGTGTGATGCTCAAACAGAATCTTGGCAGGGGGTGCAATAAAAGTACTCAGGTTTAATCAGAGAAGGATCAGCTGGATAACTGTCTTGATAACCTGAGGGGATGCAGATCGAGGATGCCGAAATTTGTAGAATATGCCTGGAAGATGCTAAGACAGCAGCGCATATAGTATGCGAATTTTTACTACTAAACCGCGGAAGATTGAGGATCACAGGCAAGCACACAATAAGTGTGAACTTCACTTTGAAAGAGGGACTATGTGACAAGGCTTGTCAACAATCACCACTCGGTAGTATGAAATCTTTTTTTATAGCCTAGAGCAAATGCCGGTTATCGCGCGAGACTCATTTAAGAAGCGGCTGTCAAAAAGGTACCCTTGTTAGTAGTGGCTCTACTTCGATACTCCCCCCTCCCCCCCTTCATATGTATATATGTATAATGTTGAAGGTATTTGTATGGAGACCATCGTAAAGAGAAAAAATTAGGACGATAAGAAAATTAATTTAAAATATATTTTTTGTTTTCCATTTCAATATTTAAATTTATTATCTTACATACATATTAATTATTTAATTAAGTGCTTGAGTATTAATAGTAGTAGAAGGAAAACAAACTTAACCAGCTGCGATTTTTAAATAATACCACCATACACTTTGTCAGGTTGCTCTGATGCTGCTGCCATAAGAAAAATATTCTGGTTTAAAACAAGCAAACACCAAAATATTCAACAAAATAGCTTTAATAGCATCCTTTTGATGTTAGTCTCAAAATCAGCTCGATATCACCCTCAATGACTTTTTAAAACAATTCGATTTCAAACGACGCGTGCCATGTGACCTGAAACACATGTTTTTTGGGATTTGCACAAATATACCCACTTGTATTTTAGAGAAAAAAAAACATAAATAAATCAGATAAGAACATCATCATCAAATCGTAAACGTTTTCCTGTTGATCCTTTTCTCTACTTTATACATATGTACGTAGTATTTTTGTTGTTGCTATTGTTTTCTCTGCAGATATTATTGTTTGTAGTTGTTTAATATTAATAGTGTTAGAAAAGTGAACACACATAGGAGGGCAGGAATATTTAATAGTCAAAATAGTTTTTATTAAATATGGCAGGTACTAATTGAAGTGAAATTAATTTTTAAGGCCCTTACACAAGCACATAATGATACAACATTATGAATCATCTCGGTAAGTCCAAGAGAAATGAAAAATTAATAAAATTATATGAATGATGCGTTGATAAAGAATATTAAAATTTATTGAATAATTGTTTTTACTTTTTGCTTTAATTTTCACTAGATACCACCAACTTTGATAAATACATTTTTATTAGCCGACGTATGTTGTTGTTTCATACTACAAAATTTAAAACGTATTTGAAGGACTTCAGCTATAAGTTCATTTATTTTTGTTTTCATTAAATATGCACTCTTTCAACAGTAGTAAAGAACTCAGTAAAAGGCCCTTTTGCTTTAAAAATAGTAAAAAGAACAACCGTCTTAAATCTCAGGACGAACATTTTTTCGTAATAAACCACGACCAACCCTAAACCACAAAAACAGAGCTAATAATTAAGGCATTAGTCAATTGTAATGACTGTGGTTAGGGGTGGTTTTAAACAACGTAAACAATTTGTGGAAAGGGGAGGACTTGTATGAGCGTGTGTGTTTGTGTACATATCAATTCACGATCGTTTAGATTCAATTAAAAACCTTTTAATGCACGCACCCAAAAGCCAAAAAAGTTTAACCGACTGACTGAATGGCTTAAACTGGCATACAGCAACAACAACAAATGCAAAGTAATTTCGCCAGTGAGTCGAATATTTAACGTTAGACAAAAATGTTACATTTGGAAAATGTACACTTGCTGTTAGTGATGAAGCAACAACAACAACAACAAATCGCCGAGGATAAAACATGATGTTGCACTTGCTACAACCATCACAATGATGTTGAAACAAAAATCACCACCACTGCTCGAAGCTAAAAAGAAAAGGAATACATGTAAATACATCGTACATGCTTACGTACGGTCGTAGGCTGGTATTGTACCAAGTGATGCCAGTCAGCCAGTGCAGCAAGGGCGCGCAAACGCTGGGAATTTTAGCACTTGTTGGCACATGTTGTCATCATCCTCATCATAGACTTTAGATGTTTTGACATTGCAAGCCGTAACAAATCGTTTTGTAAATCGCAAATAGTAAAAGCCTTAACACTTTCTAATGTTTACAACAAATCGTAATCAGGATATGCGTATAAGGGTTTTTGCACAAAACACTTCTCTGCTCCGCTGTGTTGTGCTGTGTTTCCTTGAACACGTGGTTTCTTGTACAGCGAATTTTTAGTGAGCAGCGCAGAGACGTGAGATGCGACATATAAAAGCACAGGACATTTCCAATAAGAGATTCAGATTTAAATTAGATTTCAAACATAAAACAACACAAGTTGGAAAAAAAGTGAAAACAACAACAACAAATAGTTAGTGTTCGTATAATGCGAAAATATGTTGCCAGTTTTGCCGAAATCACTCAATACACATCACAATCAGTTAGCGGATATTACAACAAATACCCAAAACTCACCAAGGCAAAGTCCAACACAAAGTGCAAATAAACGTAGCCCCAGCATGATATTTCGCATAGAACATTTGCTACCTAGTACTTTGGCTTCCCCCGCCTCTCCTTCTACTATACCACGCGAAGGCGAACGATCTATGGATTCTAAGGACTTTTCACCTCCCAAGAAATCAAAAACCATTAGAGCTGGCGTGCATGTTACCCAACTGGTACCAAGAGATACAATGTCCGAAGCACTTGATGCTCAATTGTTGATTAATTGCTCAACAACAACAACAACAACAACAGAAACAACGACACGTGCTTATTGTTCACTGATTAAGGAGAGTGGCACGTTAAGTATGACACCCAGTACAATGCGGAAAATAAAGCTTTCAGAGGATACACACAGCAACAATGCGCTATTTGAAGTTAACAAAGGACAGGTGGTTTTGCGTGTAGTGCGTGATATACAACGCGATGATGAAATTGTTGCTTGGTTTGGCGATGAAGTCACTCTACTTATGTCAATACCATTTTTAACACCTCTCAATATACAGGGTAACAACCGCTATACTTGCCACATGTGCCACTTGACATTTGAAACACCGAATCCTTTAAAAATTCATTTGGCTTTAGGTTGTGGTCGCCATAATATTGACATTCTGTGGATACGTTTATATTATGCCATTAAAGCTACACATTACAATCAACATATGATACCGCCTTCATTGTCCTTACCCAGTTCTGCTTCAACAGCTAGATTACCGACTATATTGTCTACATCATCGATCACATCATCATCAATATCTCCATCGCATTCTCCTCAACCTCAAACACCAGAACCACAACCGTCCATTTCGAGATTTTCCGCCTTTAAGCCAATCTGCTCGACTGCCTCGATTCATCATCGTCATCACCACCACCACCACCACCAATTTCCAACATCTATGACAACTGTAATGACCACTAATCTAAGTATAGCACCTCAACACACTACCACAGCTCCGCTTTCTTTTCTACCCTCAATATCAACAACAGCCCTGCCCCATATGAGTCTTTTACAGCCTTCAACCACAAACCCTCTAAATGCAGCTGCTCAAATCGAGGCCATCGTCAGTAATATGGGCGCCTCGAAGCAGGGACACCTCTGTATCTATTGTGGTAAAGTGTATTCGCGCAAATATGGTCTCAAAATTCACATACGTACTCATACCGGCTTTAAGCCTTTAAAATGTAAATTCTGTTTGAGACCCTTCGGAGATCCCAGCAACTTGAATAAACATGTTCGTTTACACCTGCAAAATAGTGCGAATCGTGAACCAGCCGAAGGCTATCAGTGCAGTCTGTGCCACAAAACTTTGGGGCGAAAAAGAGAACTACAGAAACACATGGAAACACGTCATGGCTATTCAAGCGCAAGTAGTACAACAAACGAGATTGAATCAACAAACTCCAGTTAGAATTTCAAAAAAGTTTTTTTTAAATAATTGAGTTGCATTTATGCATTGAATTTAATACAGGGTCTATGAAAATGTGATATTTTTTACAAATAAGCTTAAAAGTGCATATTATTGTCAATAGTTTATATATACATATAATTAAATAATTTATAATAAAAAATATATTTTTGCGTACAAATATTTTACTTACTAAAAAAAACTTTTTTTTTTGCCTGTAATAAGTATGTCTTGTAAAAGTTTTCAAATATTTGTTAACGATAAAAGGATTTTCAGATGAGGGTCTTTGATTGTCACTAAACTGTTTTTGTATTTGTCGTTAAAAATTGTTTTCATAAGCCTACATTAACCATGTACATTTGTCGACTGCCATGTTCTTCATTTTTGTTTTATAGTTTACTGTTAGATAAAAATGTTTTAACTCAGTCAAAAAGAAAACCATTACAACGCATTACATTGAACCACCTTATAGAGTTCAACATCAGCTACATGAACAAACAAATTTTTTAATTATTATTAAATATTATATTAAATAAACTAAACAGGTAACAACGTGCTTGTTTTTTTCTGAAATTATCAGGAGGCTAAACCTATTGCATTAAAAAGTCGTTGCGTAAAAAGTCGTCATTTTTTGCGATTTATTATTTTTGAACGAATGACTAACAATATGTCAAAACTTATTTAGACTCTTAATGAATTAATTAGAAAAATCGGTAATATTTTTAGCCTTTATATTTTTTTGTATTTATTTTATTTGCCACTGTACACCATAAAGAAAAAAAAATATAGTTGGCCCGTTTAGTCTTATGCTGAATCGACATAAAGTACCATGACACTAACCTTTAAAATATATTGAAAAGAAACTACTACTACCTATAGCTAGGGATGCAAACGATACATCGATGTTTTTATGGCCGATAAATCAGCGATACAACGACACACCATTTGAAAAATATCAACATCGTTCTTTGTACACTTTATTTATGTTTATTTTATTAATTTTTTCCTTGTTTACTTCACACTCGTTGCAATTGACGGCGTTAAAATAAACATTCATCGTTTTAATTAACGCCATTCACTCGACTTTAAATCAACTAATGAATGGAATGGGGATCTCCTGCTAATATTGTATTTCAAATATGATATGAAAAAAGTTAGAAACAAAATAAGAAAATCTAATAAACTTTTCACACAGTTATTTGTTTTTTAAATGCAACTTATTTTTTGCCTATCTCTTGTTGAGATTAATGGACCGACAGATCTTAATATTTCCACAAAGGACGTATTTTACATAGTATGTTTTATGTAGTTATATGAACAAAAAGGCACACATTTATCTAGCGGCTAAGAAATAGATTTTTCAGTTAAAAATTAGTTTAAAAAACTAGTGCTTTTTTGCTTATATCTCAGTAATTTATATGGCAATTTCGATACTTTTTAACACTAACAGTTTCAAGATCAAGACCAACTGAAATTTATGCGGTGCAACTTTAACTAAATCTGATTTAAGATATGGATGATTTGAACTTTTATTTGACATTTTTTTTCCAAAATATCTTTGTCGGCAATAGACAACATCGATGTTTATTTAAAAATATCGACGTTTTCAAACATCGACGATTTTATGAACGATATTGTATCCCTACCTCTAGCACTTAAAATATCAAAAACCAGGGTAAATATCAAAAATTCTATTTAGAGTTTTGAATACAAAAGCTTAACCTTAATTTTAACTGTAAAAGGGTTAATTTCATAGATATTTAAAATTTACTTTTCATAGAGTTAGTTTGTATGAAAAAAAAATGTCTTAGATTAAATTGCATAACAAAGTCTAATATTAGTTTTGACAGAATTTTAGATTCCCATAAGAAGTATGTGTAAAACAACAACCAAATATTAAGGTTTGCAAAAATTTTAGACAACTTTCTGTTTGCTAATACTCTGATTAAAAAAATTAATGAAATATTTGTTATTTATAATGTAACACTGGACTTTTTTACGTCACGTTCAAATTACGTTAAAAATAAAATTACGTTAAATTAAATAAATATATAATTTTTCATGCTAAAACTTTTCCTTAATAGAACTTATAAATTGTTAATGTCTCGATTTTCACCTAACACGACTCAAACAGTTATTTTTGCTACAAAACGGTTTAATTTGTATTTCTCTAACAAAATTTTTTTTTTTTACCAAAAGTACTGTGTATGTCATCAGGTAATTGCAGCTCGTAGGAAATGTTTTTGTTTATATTTTTTATATATGATGTTTGACATTTGAAATAAACTAAAGAGAGAAGAGAAAATTGTTGACTTTGAAAGCTGAAATTTAAAATAAGTGAAGAAAAAAATAATCAACTGACAAAACAAGGCTACCTGATTAATAAATGTGCCTTGTATGTATGTATTAAAATTTAAAAGAAAAAATCTATAACACACAATTGTTTTATTTATTTTAAGATTTTATTAAAAACTTTTACACATTTTGAGTATGTTGTTGGTTTTTATTTTAACTTAATTTATAAAATAAAATATTTTGATGTATTTAAGAACGTCAATGTTTCTTTTAGATTTGTTTATATGTATGAATTCGTTTCTGTGTGTGTTTTTTTATTTTTCATTTAATTCTATTACATTTTTTCTCAGTAGATATCTGTAAAAAAATTTGAATTGAATTGAGATAAATAGACACCAATATTTTGCTCTTATTGAATGTTTTTTTTTTATTCTTCTTCTTGTTCTTAATAACAATATATTCAATACTTAAATGTATGCTTTCAATATGTTTCTTGTATTTATGTTATTTGTTTATATTACACCAAACATGTGTGTATGTATGTTATAATAAATTAATGATTTTATATTTAACATAAATTCTTGTCTCGAAAGAAGCACACTTGGGTTTTTTTTATTATTATTATTATTATTTTGAAGGGGGAAGTGAATATTGGAACTATGTTTATAACCAATTAGACTACAAAACTCTTATTTATTATTTAAGCATTGTATTAACAATTTAGTTTATTATTTATTTTCGAATAATTAAATTTATTTCAATATACTCAAATATTACAATCGTTGTTGTTCCCATTAAGGTAGATTTATTTATTTAATCTTTTGTTTTCTTATTTTACTTATATTATCATTATCTACTAAGTAGTTTATTGACTATAAATTACGGGTACAAATTAAATTAGAATTACAAAAAAATATTAACACAAAATATTTAAATACACTCATGTACTAATTTTCTCCTTATTAATTTTTAAGTGCCAGTTTTTTAAATAATACTTAATTGCGCCATGTAATTTACAACCAGTTATGTTTTAAACTTTAAATTTTATTTTTTATTTTATTAAGTATAACAAAATATTTTCAAAATTCAATGCCTAAACTCTTATGTAAGCTAATAAAGTTTGGATTGGATTATAGTTTGCATCTTATTGGTTTTGAATACCGACGAATACTTGTTGTACGTATTAACCCAATAAACGAACGCAATCCAGTAAAAAATAGTCCATACATTTGAGTGAACAAACTATCATATTATAAACAGTTCTATGAGCGCTAAGGTGCTTCCCGGGAGTCAGTCGTATATAAAAGCTAATATGTATCAATAATGGATAGATAGATAGAATCACTAACCTTAAAATAATTTCCTGTGAGCGTATAAGTAATATTTATTACCTAATTGTGTAATACCAAACCCTAGCGGGTGTCGTTTCTGGTAGTTAATAATTTTAAAATACTATAAATAACACCAGGACATAAAAAATTATATTGAGTCATACGTATGTAGCTATAATGTGATTTAAAAGCAATACAAAATGCTGCTGCAGTAAACGCGTGTGTTAAGTTTACAGGAGTAATAACAGTAATGCCAATCTTCTCGAAATAAAGCTCATCAAAAATCAAAAATAGTAAAGAATAACCCGGTTTCAAAATACGGTAACTGACATATTAATCGAAATCATTTTTTTTGATACCCTTCACACAGTGAAAAAGGGTATATATAGGTTTGTCACTTCGTGCGAAATTTCTACAATTTTCATTTCCGACCCCATTAAGTATAATATATTTTCTGAAAGCTTATGAATAGGGGAATCGATTAAGCTCTGTCAGTATGTCCGTGTGTATGTTGAAGTCATCTTTTTGAAGCCCCTGACATCACCTGAACCGGAGTATAGTTTTTAAATATTGGAAATATCCGGGAGCAGATTGGTATTTAAAATCAGAAAAGTCGGAATATAAACAACTGTGATATGAGCAAAAAACCACGGCCACCTCTTTTTTTTCACAATAACAACAACATACATACATACAAACGTGGTATACTGGTTAGAGTAAACGTGGTATCAAATCCCAGCTGAGCCAAAAAAAAAATTTTTAATTTTTTTTATTTATTTTATATATTATTTATATTTTTATTATTTTTTAAAATTTTGTTTTTGTTTTTAAATATTTTTATTTTTTTTATATTTTTTTTTATTTTTTTTTTTTATTTATTTTTCTTTTTTTAACATACATACGTAAACTCATTTTATTATTTTACAATGGGATGTTTTTATATATGTATGTTTTTTTTTTATATGTACATACGTACGTATTTCACATGAGATGAATGGTGATACAAATAATTGTTATTGCATGACTACACGTTGTGAAGGGTATATAAGATTCGGCACGGCCGAATATAGCGATCTTACTTGTTTTCTGTTCTAGCCGAATCTTGTATCTTTCACATACATAGATATTTATGTATAAAAACCTATTAAATAGGCCGACTTCCTAAACGCAAGTTGCAAGGCATATTTACAATGCATACACTTCGTAAACGCATATGTAAACTTTCTAGCAATGTCCAATGTTCCTAATCGTTTGTCAATTCATTTTACTACGTATCAGCTGTCAAAATCGCGCATCATTTTTATTTTGTATGCAAACATTTGAGCTGCAATGACTGAGTTAGTATTTTCTTTGTTTATTTTTAATAAATTATTTATAATTGATAGAGTTTATTTAAATCACAGACTAATAATTTAAATAAAGGCTATAATACACGGCATGTTTTTTACATCTGACTTTAAAATTTGTGAGACATATGTAAATCTACATGTCTGTCAAAATTGTACTTTTACGCTGACTGCTTTGCAGCAGCAGAGATTTCTGCCAACGGCTGATGTCACATGTTTTGACAGAAGAAAATAGAGCGCGCTCTAATTGAAATTTTGTCAGATGTCTCAACACATGTTTTTTTACAGAAGTAATGTTTTAAAGGTAACACACGACATGTTCGTATTAGCAGTGGAGAATTTGACACGTCGGATGTAAAAAACATGCCGTGTATTAGCTCCTTAATTAAACACTTTATATTGCAGAGACAAAAAGTGGATCCATGAGCATTCCTAAATGCCGATAAAATGCAAAAAAAAATCTCTGCAACGCAAGGTTGCACTTAAGACATGTTTAGCATTGCATACGCATTTTTTTAAATTATAAATTGCAACTTGCGTTTAGGAAGTCGGCCATACTTTTTATTTTCTAAGTCAACAACAAGGCATATCAATTCATCAGGTAATTGCAGTTCGGAGAGAATTTTTTTGTTAACATTTTTTATATATGAAGTTTGACATTTGAAATAAATGAGAGAGAAGAAAAAATTGTTTTTTATCTATAGACTTTGACAGCTGAAATTTAAAATAAGTGAAGAAAAAAATAATCAGCTGAAGAAACAAGACTACCTGATGAATAAATGTGCCTTGAGTCAACAAATTGAAAAATAAATAAGTCAAATTTAAATGACTTAAAATATTGTACTGTTCTTTTCAAATTTTTAGACCATTTTGTAAATCCACCAACTATACATTAAATATTCATAAAAATAATAAATTTTAAATATTGAAAATTCAAGCAATTTATGCTTAGACACTTATACGATCTTTTGATGAACTTTCTCTTGGCAAATCTACTCTTCTTTTTTTTATGTAAAACGCAAACAGGAATCATTTGATTTATTTATTTATAATATTAAGGAAATATAGACTCACGCTTCATAGACAAATATCCTTATATTTTATATAAAAGCAAAGTAAATAATATTATAAATTAATCAAAAGTGAAAACCGCTTATGTAATAAAAGGAATATTTTTACCACTTTTTTTTATCAAATTGAGCAAAATTTGGTGAGAAACTTTATGCTACGAACAAAAATGAATTTCTAAAACCGTTAAATAGGTTGTCAGGTTTTCGCAGTTTTTCAGGTAATTTTAATTAAAAGGATATTTGACATGTATTTAGTGCTTTTTCAGAGGTATAGAGCTTTGCACCCCTTTTTGAGCATACACGGCCGTCAATAGTGTATCGAATGTTGGTATCTAAATGATCATTAATTTTTGGTTTATCAAAATAGACCAGAGATGTGGCAAAAAGATAATTCGAGTTTTAAACTTTTGACTCTATAAAGTGATGGTTTCTTGCGGTGTGTGGCACGTTGCACCGTCTTGTTGGAACAATGTCTCCTCTAAATGATATGAGGAATAAAAAAATAGGAATCACGAGACCGAATTGCTGAGACAGACATTCGAGTCTTCTGCCATACTTGTGTCTGCAGCAGCAATGACTTCCGTACGGTTCGCATTAGATTATGATGAATTTAGCCAAAAGAGAAAAATAAATCGAACGATCCATTGTATTGCGTATTAACTATTATGAGCACCGTAAACCAGTGAGTGACCAAGTGCTCTGTAAGTTTAGAAAACAATGCGCAAATTTTAGATATAAATTTTTACGATTTGAAAACATTACTCTGGTGTAAGCCTTTGCATGGTGATTTGCCAAAGTATATTAAAAAAGTCTAACACACTTCATTAGTATTACAGCTAGTTTTACGGTTATCCCTATCGAAACTTCTTAAGGTCTAATAAAACACACTATGCTATAATCAATTTCAAAATAATAACCTAGTAACCATATATCTGTGGCTTGGAGCTAAAAGGGCCAATGTAACTTTTTTGCTTTTTTGAGTTAATCATTGCATTAGATTTGTTGTCTTGCTCTTTTTCATTATGGTAAAACAGCTTAAGTCACATTTAACCCAGAACAGCTTCATAAATAAAATGCTGGCCAATGCCACTATGAAAGCATATGTAAAAGGTAAAGTTAAATTCAAATTTTCTCAAAAGTAAATATTTTGACATTGGCCCTTTTAGTTCCAAGCCACAGATATGTAGAACTATAGCAAGTTTAATAATGTTTTCCCAAAAGAGATAAACAATAAATAATGAATAAATGTTTTCGATCTTTTTCATTTATATCAATATTTGTTTTTTATATTGAGCTTGAGATCACTTTTTTTATAAAAAATAATTAATAATGTGGTAGCGAAATATTGGAAAATAAAATTAAAATTATTTTTTTTTTTAAAAGTGATCTCAAGCTCAATATAAAAAACAAGTATTGATAGAAATGAAAAAATATTTTATTTATTTTAAACATTGTAATAAGTTTTATAGCTCTGGGCTTAGTCCTCTTTTTTCGACGTTTTTTCTTTTAATCACAGTACGCTTTTGCTTACGAAATCTATATCAGTGCCTCTTAATAGATCATTCTAGAGTCTCTGAATGCAAAATAATTTCTCATAAACGAAATGGCATAAGATAAAGTCAAAATAAACAGAATGGGTTCGTTGGTTAGTTCATCGTCACGACCTACATGACACCGTAAGAAATTTTCTTCGAACCGATAGGCCTCGTTGAATTCGCACTGCGGACTTGAACTATGGTTTTAGCATGATGGAGCTTATTGGTCTCCGAGTGTGGGTGTAGGAGGCAGATAATGCTTTCTGCATCCGCCTTTCCTACCTACCTACCTACCATGATGGAGCTAAAGGTTCCGCCAAATAACTTTTTTTTTTTTGAAAATGCTATAAAAAAAGTGTAGCTTTGGCTGTGTGGCACGTAGCGCCGTCCTGTTGAAACCAAATGTTGCCAATATCCTCCTCTTCAATTTTTGTGAACAAAAATTCGTTCGACATGACCCGATAACGATTGCGATTGATTACGGCCACTCCTTGCTCATTTTCAAAGAAAAATGGCCCAATTATGCCTCTGGACCAAAATCTGCACCAAACAGTGACTCGTTTTGGGTGTATCGGCTTTTCAATGTATGCGTGCGGGTTTTCTGTGCCCCAAATGCGACAATTTTGCTTGTTTACATACATGCCAAGATCAAAATGAGCTTCATCTGAAAAGATGATTTTTTTTTTGTCAAAATCGGCCAAAGTAATGTCGCAATATTTCTCAGCGTTGTTCAAGCGTATACACAACCATATTCGTTCAGCGGAAGGATAAAACTAATTATCTCTTAAATCAGACATAAGCTAAGTGTTACAATTTACGTTATATCACTAGTTGAAAAAAAAAACGTTAGATGGCGGACCCTTTACTACTACCCGAGATACAATGACACTTTAAAGTCAAATTTTTGGAATGCGAATAATTTCTAGAAATTCAGAAATTAATTGGCCAGCGCATTTGACAGATTTGTCAGCACCCAACTGTTTTCTTAAGTTCTTTGAAGAAGCTAGAATATGTGAATAAGCGCGAGACAATAGACAGTAGAAATTCGAGCGCTACAGACACAAATTTTGAAAGATGTTTTGAAAAATTATCTAAAACGAACCCATCATGACGAAGCTGAAAGCGGGGTCATTTAAGTGATATTAATTTTTATACTTCGGACCAAAAAAAATTTCCATTTTGTATTTTTTATGATCTGAAAAAAAATATATAAACGAAAACGTTATTAGATTTTTAAGACTCATGGTGACTTTTGGCTCACCCAGTATTAAATAATTCATGAAAACAGCGCTTATTCATCATGTAATTTTTTGTGTTTTTTTTTTTTTTTTTTTGCTGGGATTCAATTAAAAGACTTTTTTAAAATTTTATTGCAATTTAAATGAAAAGTAAAATGTGAGATACAAATGAAAATTGTAATTTTGAGTTGAGTTGAGTTTTATTATTTTTTTTGCTGTAAAAGAAACCATTCATTATTTAAAATTAGTATACATAATTATAGCTTTATATTTTTTATTTAATAGAATGTAATATATTATTTTTGTTTTTTGTTTTTTTTTTTTTTTTTTGTTTATAATTTAACATTAAGTTAGAGATTTTGTTTAAGAGAAATGCAATTATTTTCACTGCACTTCTTTTTGTATTGCTTTTTAGTTCGGCTTATATTTAATTTAGTTTAAATGTAATGTTGTTTAACTATAAGTTTTTTTTTTATAATTTTGAGATGGATTTTTTGTTTTATGTAGTATACACCAGTTATATTTTTTTTCTTCATTTGAACATTTAGAAATTATTATAAAAATTTAAGTGTTTCTTGTTTTATTGTTATTTGTTTAGTAGAATTTTTTGTTTTATTTTTTTTTTGTTTGTTAAGTAGTAACTAACTATTGCACATTTATGTTTTTAGGAATTTAGAAAATTGTTTAATTTAATTTTTATTTAATTTGTTTCTGGGCGGGATTAAGTTTGAAAAGGGAAACTTTAAAATTTTTTTTTTCCATTTTCTCTCTTTTTGTTTTTTTTTTTTTTGTTAATGATATGGGGTATTATTAAACAAATGTTTGTTATTTCTTCTCGAATACCCTGCAACTACAATTTATGTTTATCACAGTTCTCTATGAATATGACAATTTTTAATAAGGATTCGTTGATGATATTTTTGTTTAATTGTTCGTTTTTTAAGCATGTAGTGTGTATGTGTATGTCTGACATGAAATAAAACAATTGTAATTCAATACAAGTGTAGGTTTTTCTTTTTTATTTTGATATTATGTATTTCAATACTATACATACTATTTGTATGTATATATGTATGTATACATAAATGTACATATTTTTTTATGTTTTGGATATACATAGTAGATAATCTATATTATTATATTAAAATAGTTAAAGCTGTCATTTGATTTTATGCGCATAATTACCAAAAAGTAAATAACTTAATTAAATTACATAAAACTTTTATTATAAATTAAACATTACGATTACATTGTTTATGCATGGTTTTGTAGACAACTAAACTTATTTATTTGTTTATGTTTAAGCTATTCATTTGCCTGTTTTTATAACGTATTTCTATAAATTTATTTTGTTTTTCTTTTTTTGTGGAAGTAAAGATATGTTTCAAATAAAAAAAATACAATTTTAAATAAAACGATTACATAATAATTTGAAACATCTAAACCAATTGATTTTTAGTAACTAGATTTTATAAATGTTTATTTATTTATTTATTCTGTTGCCTTATTTATAAAGTCTTCATTTGTTTCATTGTTCTTATTTTACAAATAATTTAATTATTACATAATTGAATTTAAATGTGATTAATAATTTTGTACTTTTTTTCTTTCAATAAAATACATATTCTTATATGTATACATATTTTAAATTCTCTAACCAATTATTAAACAAACAAATAAAAATTTTGTATAAATTTTATTGAGACACCACGTATTCGAGTAATTAAGGCAGGACTTTTAACAGCCAACAATTTTATAACGATGTCAAACCTATAAAAGTTTTTTTTCTCTTGTTGTAATTCAAAAGTGTGATAAGAAAATAAATTTTTTTTTGTTTGAAAATAAATAACCGGAAACCTGTTAAAAATAGTCGTCCTCCCAATTAATACTTCGAATTGAATTTAAGTTGTTGCAAATAATTAATATGCGCTTATAAACTAATTTGTTAAAGAATAATTTACATTCATTACTACATCTGTAATTGCATCGGAAAAATAAAGCATGCTAGTTGAACAAGTTTGCGCTGCTGCTGCTGTTTTTTTTTTTTTTGTTTTTTGTCACACTGCTTATTTCGGCATTTACGAGCATATCCATGTTCGAGCATCATTGTATATTTATTTATTTATTTATTCCAATTCCGTAATATAAAGCCACAAAGGCCAATTATAATATATATGAATAATATATATGAATTATCTATATATATAAAAGTGAAACTCTGTTTGTGTGTGTGTTAGCTATAGACTCCGAAACTGTAAAACCGATCGGGCTCAAACTTGGGTAAGTTGTTGTACACATACCAAGGAGTGTTTATGGGTGAAAAAAAGTGGGCGGAGCCACGCCCATAAAAAATTAGTTATCAGTTTTAGCTACTTGCACTTGACCGATTTTTCTGAAACTTTGCACACATATCGAGCTGTCATAACTAAATAATTTCGTGATAAGAAAAGTGGGCGGGGCCACGCCCCTAAAAAAGTTTTAATTTTGAGGTACTTGCACTGGACCGATTTTTCTGAAACTTTGCACACAGATTGAGCTGTCATGGCTTTATAATTTCGTGATTGAAAAAGTGGGCGGGGCCACGCCCATAAAAAATTAGTAATCATTTTTAGCTACTTGCACTGGACCGAATTTTCTGAAACTTTGCACACATATTGAGTTGTCATTACTATACAGTTTCGTATTTAGAAAAGTGGGCAGTGCCACGCCCATAAAAAAAAAGGTATCATTTTGAGGTACTTGCACTGGACCGATTATTCTGAAACTTTGCACACATATTGAGCTGTTATCACTTTACAATTTCGTGATTAGAAAAGTGGGCAGGGCCACGCCCATAAAAAAATTATAATTTTTAGGCTTTTGCACTTGATATTCAATTAAATTCAGAATGCATTTCGATTTATTAAGGGGCGTAGCAACGCGCGCCGGGTTTGGCTAGTAATATATATTTATGAAATTTTACACACTGAAAGTTTGGTTTAGTTGATGTCGTGGAGTTTAGACGTAAGCGACAAAGGTTCCAAAGAGTTTTGTCAACATCGTACCAAAGATAAGTCTAGCTAAAAGATATTCTTATTAAAAAATATCCAAAAAACTAATACACAGATCCTAACTTTAATAAGCATTTAAATTGTTTTTCTATTCAGACCAAGAACGTGAATAATATCCTCCAAAGTTGGTAAATTTTCTTATACATATTTATGATGTTCTGAAACTTTACTTCAAGTTAAATTTCAATAAAGCTTAATGTTGTTTTATACTGAAATACATATGGATAACAGTAAAAGATGTGTTTGAACCTTCTATAACAATGACATCATCTGGCAAAAACTTCTTATTGAAAATAGGATAATACAAAGGAAAGCAGTTCTTGGGAACAGAATTCACTAAGAATCTCATCAAAAAATTTCGCCGAGAAGAAAGATTTTTGTCGATGTACTGCACTAACGCCCTTTCCACTGAAAAAGTTTTCTCGGCAATTTTCTTATAAACCCTATTTATTTCATCAGGGTTGGTTTGATAAAATTAACTCCATTACCTTTATTCTTCGGCCTCTATTTCAACGATCTTCATATGCTGTCACTGGTCGAGCTTGAATTTTATTTATAATGGGCTTCTAAATTAAATTTAAAATAAATATTCTTGAAAACCCCTTTTTCTCTATTCATGATGCCTTTAAACTCGAAAAATTTTAAATGGGTGGGATGGATATCTTTGAATTTATTAAAAATAATACAATTTTTTTTTATCAATATAATGAGAAACATAAAAAAAAACAATTTTGTTTCAAGTCAATCGCGATTTTACTTTCAAATTTTTGTTTGGATCAAATATCGATATTTTTTTAATTTTTGTGTAACTTCTTTCTCAAAACAATTTTTTACTTCATAATTTCATATAATTCATGTAAACAACAATCATGTAACTCATGAAACATGTGTTCCTTTTCACCTAATATGCATGTGTTCCATGCTCTCATTAGTATTATTACTTCATATAAACACATGATCTGTAATGGCATGCCAATGTTTAAAACGTGAGTGTTTTCAACTAAATTGAATCCCCGCCTTTCTCTTGCAAAATAACTTCATGTTTTTTTTTTTTTTGCTGGTTTGTGTTTAATGTTGTGTAATAAAAAACGAAAAATGTTACGAAAAAATTTATTAAAAATTCCTGAAATATTTTTAAACAATTTTAAAAGTGCCATACATACTAACCCCACCCCTGTCGTGATTAAGAAGTGAAATCCTTGTTCCCATGAAGTTTTCATTCCCCTCAAAATGAATTGCGAATTGTTCACCCCCTATCGCGAATAAGAAGTGGAATTTTTGTTCTCTTTAAATCTTCAATCCCCAAAAAGTGGAAATTGGTATTATGAATTTCCGGTGGAGGGTTTGTTCCCTTCAATATACAGATATTTCAAATAAAATAAACTATCAATGCACATTTGTACCCTTATTCTGAATTTTGTAATCTTATACTGTGAGCGTCCAAAAAAAGTTAAATGTTTTTTTATCTGTATAAAAGCTTTTATTAGAAAATGGGTAAAACCCGTTTAGGGGACATATACAATCCGCCTTATTGTCAGTGGCGTTGTCGTGTGGTTTTTGTGTCGAAAACGACAGAAATACGACAAGGTCTCATTCATTTTACGTTGTCGTAAATATTACACGGTACCATAAAATACGACAACGCTACTGACAATAGGGCTGAATAACTGCAGTATTCATTAAATAAGCCTTAAATAAACCTAAAACATTTTTTTATGAATACGACAATAAGAATATAATTTTGTAAAAATATTAAACAAAGACAATAATAATTTACTTTATCTTAAAGAACTGATGTTTCTGCGAGTCAAAAAAAAAGTAAACAGAATTATATTGGAAAATTAGGTCCATAAACTAATTGTTGTTAACTTTTAATATTTGGCTTATTTTCCATTTGCGTTCATCACAGCATCGTGTAGGCATTGATACCACAAGGTTTCTCTTTATATCAGAAGAGATGTAGTTCCACAATTTAAGCCTTTTTAGGTCGTGCTTGTTGGAATTAAAGCTGTCAAGCTGTCCCCACATATTCTCTATAGAATTAAGGTCTGGAGACTGCGGTGAATGATCTAAGAGTTTTAGGCGTTCGGTATAGCAACCATAATTGTCGACTTATCTTTACTAGTTGCTTGGCAGTTCCAATTTTTCAACGCCGTTACGACATTTTCTTTTAGAGTATTTAAATAATCAATTTTATTTTATATCCCATATTCCGCAATGCAGCCTTAAACCATAACCGATCCTCCACCGCGTTTGTCGGTGCTTGTAAGTCACTTTTTAATTAAAGCTTTATTCTTCACCTCCATATTCTTGGGATCTTTATACTACAAATATTTCTAATTTTGCTCTCGTCGCTATATAAAATGTTTTTCCAGAAGTCTACAGTCTCCTTTTTATATTTTCTGGAGTGCTCTTCTAACTATACTGGCATGTTTTCCGACCGAGGTTAACGTCTAATGCTTCACATACTTATTTATTGATATTTTATAGTGCTGTGATTACTACCGACGATTTCTCAAATACCGGGCAATGATTTATTTTTTATGTTAATCTGAAATGATTTCTCGCGTTTCGGTGGTTGTATGCGACCCATTTATTTTTGCACTTTTAACTTAGCAAAGTTAAAAAAATACTTCAAACAATATTTTTAATGCGCAGGTTTGCTAAATTAGTAACTGTTTTTCAAGCATTTTCCCCGAAATATTGTAATTAAAGAAATATCGAATAATTATGACACTGTCTCCTTTTTTTGTGCTTAAAATCATCAGTACTTTGGGATGAATTTATTTATTTTTGATTTGACTTGTAATCATATTACATAAGCCCCTAAAACTACAATTAAGCATTTTAATTTTCATTAAATTAAAAACATGGTTTTAGGATTTTTCGATAGAATGTTTTTATATGAAGTTTAACAATTGTATTACAGGAGAAGAATGTATGAAATAGTGACATATAGGAAGTAGCAGCTGACAATCAGCTGTTGAATTAAGGCTACCTTTGCTACCTTTGTTGAATTAAGGCTACCTTGCATGGTGTAATTACATAAGGTGATAGCGTAAAGGAGAGCGATTTTCGGCTCTCTTTTTTTATGTATGAAGTTTGACAATTTCCGGAGTTGAAATCATTTTTTTAATATGTAGTTTGACATACTCCAGAATACAAAAAAATTGTCAGCTGGGCTGGCACCGCCACCTTGTATAAGTGTACCCTGATACCTTGAGTAAAACCTTAACAAAAATGTAATTAAACTAAAAGATTTTAATTCGCATATGTGAGCTGACAGTTAAATCAAATTTGTTACTATTCGTGTTACCGTAATAAAGTTTCGAATAAGAGTATTATTATAAATAAGAAAAAAAAAGCGTAAATATCTTTGGGGTATTTATTAAAGACTGGTATTTAAGGGAAAAAAATTCACGGTAGCGATGATAGTTTCATTAACAAGGAAAATTTAAATTTTTTGACTCTCAACTTCTTTTCGATATACATATTGTAAAAATTATTGAAAAAAATAAACATGCAGTTAAAAAAATCGTGAAAAGACTTTTTGCACTAACTTGAAACATTACAATATGTATTGAATGCTTATGATTATTAAATAAAATGTTTCATTAAATCTTAATTTTTATTAGATATACTATGTATGTATATATTTACATTTACATTTATTTATATTTTTTTTTTGTGGGTAATAAATTTTGTAACATATTCATATTAAAAATGTCTATGAACTTATTTTGTATTCTTCTCTTTTTTTGCCTTAACAATAATTTAATTTTTTGGACGAACACTTGGTGACGGTAAAACAAAAATGCAGATTATTTTTCTTCCTAAGTTGTTTTTTACGAAAAATTGTAAATTTTTTATTTTATTTTTCTTTTATTATAATTTTTGGTGTTAAGAAGAACAAAAATCATTTATATATGTACTATGTTTAGTTATATATAATGGGTGCCCCAAAAATAACGCAAAATTTGAATTTGTGGCCATTTGTGCAGTGTATTGGAGACCCTAAAAAACATTTAACAGCTGACAGCTTAGGGAAAATAGTTGAACAGTATTTTAAGAATAATGAAAGTTTTGCGGACGCAGTTCAAAAATATTATACGAAATATGATCGGAATAGTGTTTTAACTTTGTCAACTGTGAAGAGATTAATTGAAAAATTCAGGGAGACAGGATCCGTTGGAGAGTGCACAAACTTCAATTCGGGATTGTGGACAAGAATTGCACATTTTTAAAAGTAAAAGCGTATACTCTTAAAAGATCTGTTATTTTTTTACCATTCGAGAGTGTAAAAGGGTATATAACTATAAGTTTGTCATTACCGAATCACAGCCGAATAAAGCGTTCTTTTTATTATCTTTGAAATATTGTTCAATAATGAAGACACTTTGTTTTATGTTGTAACGCTCCTTTTTCTAACCCAAATTCTTCAGCTGTCAAATTGTCTTTTAGGCTTGCCAACACTTTACTGCACAAATAGCGACAAATTCAAATATTCAGTTAATTTTTTGGACTCTTTACATGTACATATAAAAAAAATATATATATTATTTAAGAAGTGTATATCTCCTTAAAATAATCTCCCCAATTAAGCTTATTAATCAATTATTTTCTTTTGTTTAAAATTGTTGTTTTAGTGAGCAGTAGATACGTATTTCGCTTTAAGCATTTACAAAATGTATTTAACCGAAATATGGTATGACTTCAATACTCATAATATATTGAAAAGTTTTATTAAAGGTTTAGAAAACAAATTTTATTTTAAAGATCTTTGATAAATTTTAAAATTTATTATGAAAATGGGAAATATTTATGTATATTTGTAAATATTTATTTATTTTTTAAACTAAATAAGAAACATTACATTACAGAAGAAATTAGAAAATAAATTTAAAACAAAAATAGTAAATCATTACAATAAACCAAATAAACAATAATTGGCAATAAGGAGTGAGTATAATTTGTATTGTAATATAAATATTTATATATATACATATACAATACTCTCCTTTTTAATCTAATTAATTTTAATTTAAAATTTTTTTGATATTTTTTTTTTTTAATTTTTGTCTTATTTTCATTGATTTTTTTGTATATACTTTGGGCGGTTATTAATACACAAATTGTTGTTGTACTAAAATGCCTAACAAATAATATTAATTATAATTAATTTATAATTATAACATTTTTGCGATGCTTTTTGTTGTTTGTTTATTAAATGTTTTTAAGTATTAAAAAGAGGAAGAATGGGCGGGTTAATAAGTATTAATTGATTATTTAGTAACAAAATTCTAACTAAACAATATGTTTATTACAATTGTTGGTTTAACTTTAACATTTTCCAATTGCTCTTGCATTTCAAATAAAAACTAAAATACGTTCGTTATTGAAAAGAAAAAAAAAACTAATTAAATGTAAGTAAATAAATTTAACGGTTCGAATTAATTATTAATTGGAAAAAGTTTAAGAAAAACAAACATTTGATAATAAGGATGTGTATTGAAAAGTGTTTGTAAGTTTTCTATTTGCTCTTTACCTAATTGGTACATTTTTCCAATTTCGAATGTGCGATAGTGACTTTTTAGTATTGTGTGTTTATTTTATTTATTTTTTTATTTTTTTTGATTTTTTTCAGTAAAAAGTTTTTCTACGTTGTAGTTGTTGGTGTAGAATCTTCTGATATCTCCTCATTAGCAGTCGGTGTATTGGTCAACTCGTTAGTTGTAGTTGTGGTGGTGTCTGTTGTAGTATCGTTAGTATCCAGTGCATGTGATTTGTGCTTGGACGTTGTTTCCTCTTCTTCTTCTTCTTTTTCGTTTTCTTGTTTTAAATTTAAATCGTAATTAATTTTTTTATATGTTTCCTCTTTATTTTCGTTTGATGTTATGTCTTCAATTGTTTCAGCAACTAAAGAGTTGTCCTCGATTGAGTTATTCCTGAAAAATTAACAAAAAAAAATTAGATTTGCTAATAAAATAGTTAAAACGTGTTTTAAATAAAATATTTTGGTGTTAGTGGAAACTTTTCTAGATGCCAAAATGTATATGCATATATACATATATTGCCGAGTATGTTAACTTAATTAATGGTAGTAAAGTTAAATTTAAAAAAGAGAAAAAAACAAACAAAAAATTCTTAGAAATGGAAAATTTTTTAAACAGTTCAATTTTTTAAATTTTATTAAATAAAAAAACAAAGCAAAATGAGTGTAGTTATCGTTTTGAAAAACAATTAGAAATAGCGTGTTTTTTTTGCGCAATTCAATAGACAAAATGAAATGTTAAATGTTTGGCATCATAAAAAGCAAACAGGAAAAAGTTATAGAAGGAAAATATATAAAATGTTTTGTTTCTTACAGTTGATTAAGTGTTGACGTTTTTTCTAATACATGTTCACCACCCTCTACCGACATGCCAAAAGGGTCATTGGTCATAGTGCTTTTTTTTAACCCATACGTTGTTTGATTTGTTGACTCGGCCGATTGAGTACCTATTTCTGGAACTGTCTGGTTAAAAGCCGTTTTTGAGGCAGATGCTCCTAGGGGTTTCGTCCACATACCTTCGTCGTCTTCATAATCATCAACGACAAAATTTCTGGAATATTGCGTGCCCGTTTTAGGAATTTCGAATAATGTGAAATCTCCTCCACTCCACGGTGATGATGACTTTTCTACATTGGCATTATTGTCATATTCCGCAGGATAGGTTGCCGTTGTTGCATCAACGGGTGTGTCATTACCTGACGCTGTTGCTTCAGTGGCATTCGAAGTCGAAAAACCAAGTTGAAGATCGTCAATCCCATCTGTCAACAGATCTAGAAAAGGATCCCGTTCGTCGCCCGATTTATCATTACCGCATTCGAACTGAAACAAATTTAGAGCATTTTTCACATCATCGTTGCGCTGGGGTTTATCTTTGCCCTCATTATTATCATAATCAATATTATTATAATCATCGTCATCACCATCATCGTCATCATAAACGTGATCATCATGTTGAGTGTTGTAATCAAGTGTAAAAATTACATCCTTTTTCATTTCATCACGTACACAATATGTATTGAATTTTCATAATTTTTTTATGATTTGCGGCAGTAAAATCGTATATTATTATTGTTTGTTTGATTGTATTTAGAAAAGATAGAGAAAGAGTTCAAGTTGTGGTTTGAATTTAGAATACTTAATAGAACAGAAAGAACGTTAAGAAAAACAAAAAATACGTTTGCTTGGGTCATTTTAAGCATTACAAATGTAAGTAAATAAACTTCCATTAACTACAAGTCTTTTTTTAATTGAATGATTGAAACAAAAAAAAAACTTTAGCAAATCGAATAGTTGGCAGGATAAAAATTAGGATATATTGCAAACAACACTAGATTACAACACACTATATCACAAAACTACTTACTGCGTTAGACGAATCCATTAGAGTACACATATCATTGCTTAAATTTAAGGTAAATAATTATGTCAACAGACAAAAACAAATATATTCACAAAAGCCAACTTACAAGGCATCCGCCCATCCATTGTTGTCGGTTAAGTAGTCTAATGATAAATTGTAATCACATGGCTCGTAATCACATGGCTTGGTAATTGGCTCGTAATTGGCTAATAATTTTCTCTGTGCATTCAGTGCCTTTGTGACTTCACCGTCTGTTGTATTGACAATGGATTGCCACAATCTGCATTCGTTGTCGTCTTGGAGATTGCTCTCAATTAAGGCACCCACATGTTCTGATTCTGACATACACAGTATAATGTGATTAAAAATGTTTATCAAATGACCCATATAACCCAAGCGACGTCCTTTTTCAGCAGATCTATAACAATAGATTAATTTTTTAAAGTAAACACCATTATGTTCCATATTCTAATAACAATATCAACTCACTCTAATTCCTTATTAATTCTCCAGCACTCAATTAACTTTGATATTATCTTACAATTGACAATAGCCTTAAGAAAAAAAGAAAAGGATTGTATGTTATTGTTAAATTTTAAATTTAATTTTCGACAAAGAACCATAAAATGCATTTTTAATAAAAAATATTTTCATGATGAAACATTTAAAGGTTTCGTGAGAAATTTTACTAAAAATACATACAGCTTTATTCACAAAAAAAATTTACTTACTACAAAGATTTTTTTTTTTGAAATGCATAACATGGAAAGTTCAATCGAAATACAAATAATATCAAATTTTAACTTACGTGAGTCTGTATGGTGGACGGAGTACTATCTGGTGTTTTAATAGTATCGTCCTCTTGAGGCAAAACAGTGTTAACGTCAAATTTATTGTTGTCAAAAACCAAATCTGACTGTTCGTTAGCATCATTCGACTTTCTGTTGTCTTTTGAGCCATCACTTACATGTGTTGAGTTGTTACTTGCATTGGTGCTAGAAAGTGGTGCATGCGGAAATATGTTATGAAAACACTTTTCCACTTCGGTGTGTAAAAAATTGTTCCAACAATATTCCTTAAATAGCGAAAGCAAAACATCAAGAAAATCTGTTTCGCAAATGCTAGAATAAAAAAAAAAAACAAAAACATTTAAAAAATGTATAAATTGAATAATTTGTAACCACAAACTAACGCTTTGGATATTTCCTCGTTTTTGGTTTCTAATAATACAGTAAAGACACGACAAATTTGTAAACGGGTCATACCAAATGGTGGCGATCTATTAGCTGCCGATGTAATATCTTGCTTCTGAAATATAAAATAAGGTAGTGTTTGTGTTAAATTTTCGTATAACAAATAATTGTAATAATTATTTGTTTTTTTTTTACTTTTGGCGGGTTCTTGAGCAGCTCATTAAAGTGTTTTAGTTGAGGTTCAATAGCACGAATCACAGTTGTTAAGAATTCATCATGAATTTTCTTTTCGCGTTCAATAACTGCTACAAAACGTTCCATATTGCGTTCATCTCTTAAGAATAGAAAATTTATTAAGACCAGTATTATAGCATTATATTTTACTTACGTCACTTTTAAGGGTTTTATTATTTTAAGTACAACCGTTATGCCAGACACAATAGCACTTTCGACCGCATTTGGTTGTAAAATCACATTAAACAAGGCAAATAAAGTGGTTGCACTTTCAATATTTTTTAATATAGGATTAGAACCCTCAAAAGCAGGTTCAAAACTATCAATATCTTGACGCATAGTACGTCCCTGATGTATAAGATCACAGAGAAAATCAGCAACATTAGAGTGCTTCTCACTTTGTTCAGGATCACCAATAATTTCAATTAGCTTCTCTACCAGTCTTTTCTCATTTAACCACTAAACGATAGAAAAAACAATATTTTAATATTAAGAACAGTTGTTTTTATAACTTGTCTTTAAAGTAGATGTTAGTAAAATCTTACGTTGTCTAATGTGGCCAATACAGTGGCATTTAAATATTTTTTGTCTGCAAAACTATTTTGTAAAAGGTATTTTTTTTAATGTGGTATTACCAGAGCAAATATCAACCATTTTTTTACGAATAAAATTATTTTTAACAATATACGCAGTAGACACGACATGCTTTTATTATTATTTTTTGTCCATTTTCTTATTGGTAAAACAACACACGAAACAACGCAGAGAGAAATATTTAAAAAAAATTAATTTTGCTTACAACTACCCTGGCTTACAATAAATAAGGAATTAACAAAACAAAATTTTAATATTTTGCTTTTTAAAAATATAAAAACATGTCATATTTTGCGTATTAAGCAAAAAATTTTAACTTTATAAACCTTTTGCTAAAAGTTAAAGGGTAAGTTCTCCTTTTACTTATCGTTTATGTTTTGTTTAAATTATACGTATACTAAGGAAGGAAAACCTAACCTGCCCGATAAAATTCTAACTTATAATAATGAGCCTTACGGCTCTAAATGATGGTAATAATAACTTACTCTGAATAAACTTCTTTTGAGTTGAACACCCTCTACGTTATGCATAATTTCCATTATGAGATCGGGAACGATGGGCGTAGTAAAGTGTTTACATATCAAATCCAAAAAATTACTTTGCGATTTTAAATATTCCAAAAGTTTTAGGCACGTTTGTTGATACAAAAACCAATCTTGATCAGGCTTTTTAGTAAAGAGCATACTAAATGTTTTGCTAAAAAAAGACGCTATCAAGGGATTTAACGGTGGTTCATTTTCCAGATATGAGTATAACATATTTAATGTATCTCTATCGGCGAGTAGTTTTTCATCCAAGGACGGTAAGCCCCTACCAACAAAAAAACTGTTTGCTACAATATTTTTTTAGATGTTAAGGAATTTTCAAACTTACATTGTTAAAATTTCACAAGCAACATTAGCATGACGAAAACGTTCCGACAGGGGTACTTCCTCTGGAGGTTCTGTAGTTATTAACTCAATCAAACGTCTGATAATATCTGGACGAGTAAAACTATTAATATATAAATAAAAATCATTATTTAACATGATGTTTGTCATTCGAATAATTTGAATTCAAAACTTACTAGTTAATAATGTTTTTCTTACTAGTTTTACATTCTTGTATAATGTTGTCCTCTTCCAAAAATAGCTCAACTTTAGTATCCTGAAACAAAAAAATTTCTATACATATATGTATGCACATACATTCATATATACAAATATGTATGTATGTATGCATATAATCATAAAATTACATCCATATAGCACTGCATACATCTTTGGTTTTTAGTACTATTTAATAGAAAAAATTAAATACTATTCTAGAGCAAAAGTATGATAGAGACTTGTTTTAAAGTTGTTATCTTTAATGGTTATGTCGTTTTCAGCATAAAATTGTCGCTTTTTCTGACCCCTTTTCATGCAATCGATTATATGGCACAGAATAAATTTTTTTCTACTTTAATCTCTAAAATTAAAATTTTTATTAAAATTGCTGTCACTGTTTCGCCAATAATATGTTGGCTCGTCAGGAAACAAATAGTTATGTATGTATTTTGTGATAAAAGAAATTTCAATTTTATGTAAGAAAGGCAGAACTCAATAAAAAATACTTATGTACCTGTTCCCTGCACTGGAATTATTTGGCCGTTTCTTAAAAAAACCCACATGCAATAAATGTGCAAAAACCTAGCTAAACCGAAGTCAGGTAAAATTTTTGTATTGTTGTTGTGTTTTAAGAGGCACAAATCGTCAAGGACACTTCGCCTGAAATTCTTTTAGTGATTTTTTAAAGGCTCTGCAGCTTTTTATTTTATTTTGAAGCATTTCATAACACATTTCAGTTTGAAAGCTGCAGTGAAGCATTACGTACTGTGTGTCTAGAAATTATAATAAAAGTAAATAAAAAAAAAATAAAAATAACGCAATAAATAAAAACTCTACTAAAGCAATGAATTCGAGTACAATAAAGAAAAATAAATCGCTATCGGGCATAAAATGCTGCGTGAAAAAATGCCAAAAGTCGAGAAGACATTTTAAAGGCTTAAAAATGTTTAAATTTCCTTCGCCGGATATGATACTAGGTCAAATTTGGCGAGAGAGAGAGAGAGAGAGAAATGTCGAATTCCTGAGAAGAATTATAATAAAAATCTTTATATTTGCGAAAATCATTTTTCAAGTTCATACGTTGGGGGAAAAAAATTAAAATCTGACGCCATTCCAACTGTAGATATTGATGAAATGGAGGAAGAATTGGAATTTTTACCGCAGAGCTCAGGTCCTCCCCAAAAAATTTAGATTGTGAAAACATCGAAGCCCCTTTTTGCTCAAATTGCGAAAATCAAACTCTACTTGCAGATCACTACCGGAAAAAATATAGTAATCTCCTCAAAAAATACAAAAAAAAACAAAAAATTTTAAAATCAAAGCGACCCACACAAAATACTAAAAAGTTAAATCGTAAAAATATAAAAAAGTCTCTTATTGAATCGATTGATTGTTTACAAAATATAAGCGCAGAAAGCAAAATTTTTTGTAAGCTTTTGTTGAGCTCTCGGCCAAAGGAATATTCTGAAAATGTAAAATATTTAGCTCAGAACATATTTTACAAATCTCAATCCACATACTTACGATTTCCCCCATTTAATTAAGTCTTTGCGGAATGGCTGGTTAAAGTGTGACATAAAATCACCGGATGGAACGGTAAGTTTTCAAGTAATTAAGGAATTGTATGAAATGGAAGCAAGTGCAAAAACAAAAATGTGCCCAAAATTGACACGGCAACACATTTACCCTAACTGTTTTGAAAAAATGCGTGTAAAATTTGCAACACAAATTTTCAGCAGAACTGTTGCGGCTGCTATCAAAACTATTTCCGAAAGCACAAAATTTAAGATAAATTCCACAAAATTGGCCTTATCAACAGCTCAGTTTGTGGAAAAAATTGACAAGATTTTCGATTGTCTTAATAGTGGCTCCCTTTACGGTGATAACTGCTACAGATCTGCAATTCAGCTTAACAGTGAAGCATATAAATTTATTAAATTTTTCTTGCAATATTTAGAAAATGTGGAGTTTTTGGATAAAAAGAAGCGTGTTTTCTTTTTAAATGGAATGAAGCTCACTCTTAAATCAGTTCTTATGTTAACCGATGATATTTTAAAAGAAGGTGGTGATGTATATTTTTTAATGACAAAATCTCTTAATCAGGACAAATTAGAAAACACGTTTTCTGTATTGCGGCAGAAAGGAGGGCAACAATAACAACCCGTCTGTAGCCGAATTGAATAATATTTTGACAAAAATAATGGTGACTAAAATAGTTCAGTCAAGCTCTTCTAGCAACTGCGAACTTGTACAAGACGAAATAGCGAATGTTGATGCTGGCTTTCAAGCAGATTTATGTATTGAACATAAAGAACCAAGTTGAAATTGACAATGTTGATTTCGAGAGCCACGTATATGCAGATTATTTTCTGGAAGATGTTTTTGAAAATTCTGCAGTTATAAATTTTGAAGTAGTTTCTATGAGATACTTTGTTGGATATGTAGCATTTAAAGTCATTCCAAAATTACAATGCCAAAAATGTTGTGACGAATTGAGAAAGATGGATGAAGTTCTAACATTACCAAGCGAGCTTTTTATACACTTTAAAAATTATCAGTCGCTTACAGATTTTGGAAGCTTAGCTGCTCCATCAGAAAAACTAATGGATGCTAGTAAAAGACATATTTTAATATTTGATAAAATTTTTAAGTCTGAGCCCCAAAAAATTGGTATAAAATCTTTTATTATTGAGTCCTGTAAACGCTTGACTCCGCAGTGGTTTGCCGACGCTTGTTCTCAACACAGAATAGAAGTTTTGGACTTTCTACTATTAGTACTTCCCGAAAGCATTGCTCTTGGTCTATAGAAAAAGGAAGTTCCAAGGAAAAAAAATAAAAAAATTAGCAAACGAATGATGTAATTTATTAAAGTATAATAACTTTTTTAATTTTACAAGGGTGGTTTACATTTTTATTGAACACTTTTTGATAGCAGAAATTAATGAAGTGGGAAAAATATATCAAAAATTATTTATTCTTAACAAAAATACATACAGAGTTTGTTTTTATTTTAATTGTTTTATAAAAAAAACAACTTATTCATTTTCCAATATTATTATTTAATTTATTTTGAAATGAATAAACTTTTCAACATTCTGTTTGTTCTAAAAAAATAATTCATAATTCTCAACTCTAGTTTTATTCGCATTTTTTATATAAAGTTTTATTTATTTAAAATACCTCAAGTGAAATTCAAATGCTTGAAAAAAACATTTTCACCTATAAAAATGTTATTGCATTAAAATTATCTCAAATCAATCAAAATGTACACGTACACTAAAATTTCGCTAAGAAAGGCAAATAAAATTCGATCACAATTGATGCAATCTCATTCGTACAACAACAATATATATATGATTTTGCTACTGTAACACAGTCGAGCGTATTTGTTTTCAAAACAATGTTTGTTCACATTTGTTTGAATTTATTTGACCTTTTTATAAATGTAAATTTATATTTTCTCACTTCTTTATTTAAAGAACATTAACCCATCCATACATACATACATACATACATACATACATGCATACATACATACATACATACATGCATAAACAACAGACAAACACGTGTTCGTATTTTGTTTCTTTGCTTCCTGGTCTAACGCATGAAGTTAAACGAGTGCATGGTAAATAAATATGAATAAAGAAACCAACAACAAATTACATTTACAAAATTTAGTGAGCGCATGGTAAATAAATATGAATAAAGAAACCAACAACAAATTACCTTGACAAAATATTGTGAGCGAAACTATATGAGAGCCATTCGTAATGAAGAGAGCGGGTTCCAATGTTAGAACCCGCCATAAGAAATTTTATTTTGTACGTGATGCGCATTCTATATGATTTATATTCTTTGGTGCTACGTACCTATATAGTTATGAACCTATTTATATTTATTTCTATTTCTAAAATTGGCCATATGTTTGGACTTTGTGCATACTGATTAACATACATATATTAAAATACTTACCGGTGATTCCAATAGAATCTCTATGTTATGTGAAGGCGGATCCTTTGTATCCCAAAACATACTGTTGGATTTTTACTGACAATATTTTGTGATTCTTCCTTGATTAGTATTTTTGTTCGTAGTATTGGCAATCCGTTGCGTTATGCGTATTAGTGGCAACTTTTAGCGAGGAGAATCATAAAATTCTTGATAGATTTATCAGTATTTTCCTCTATACAAATTTAGTTAGATTTTCCACAACACTAAAAAGATTAATAAATATATATTACAGCAAGTTACAAACATCATTACGATTGTATAAACTTTGGTATTTTCTGTATTGGGGGGAGTTTACTATTCTTTTTAAACTACAGCTTTTTTTGTGCACACTTATACCAACATTTTTATTTTTAATTGTTTTTACACTTGTTATTTTACCTATATATATGTGAAAATTTGTATAAAATTACATATTTTACATATAATAGTTGTAAAACACCAAAAAAAAAAAACAAATATATTATTACGTTTTTCTGTTAACGATTTTTCTTTAAGTATTGTTTTTTTTTTACTTCAATTATGAGAAAAGAAAAAAATTTTCATTTTGATAAATGTGTTATCGCAGAGATACCAGATCTTTTATTAAGAAAACAAAACTAAATATCTAGCACAAGGTACATTTATAGCAGGTAACCGCGAGATTACAACAATTGAACAATAAAACAAACAACAGGCCTTTTTATTGTTGTAATGTGATAAGAACTGTCAAACAGCAAAGGGGTTGATAAAAGACAAATGAAAAACAAACAAGAAAAAACGCCATTAAACGAAAATAGATTCATTTTGTTTATCATTTAATAAACTTACTTTTAAAGTTTGTAAGAAAAATTTGTGATGTGTGTTAATTTTGTAACAAAATTTGTTTTGTATTTAATATTTATATGAACATCAAACAAAAAAAAAAACACCTTGTGGAACAAAGAAAAAAGTTCCATTTCCATTTTTTTGTTTTTTTTTTTTGGCATACACTACACTCTCATTTTTTTTTTTTTCTTTAAATTAGTATTTTTTCTTATTATATATTTAAGTCTATCCAAAATTGTTATTTATTATAAATCACTTTGATTTTCTTTTGAAATTTATCACTTTTTACTTTGATTAAAAAAACTTGTTTACTTTTAAGCTAGAAATTTAACACGTGTTGAATAAAACATAAACAATATTTGACAGTTCGTATCACAAAATAAGCAAATAAAAATATAATCAGCTGGCTTTCCGAGACTACCTGCTATAATTGTACCATGATCTAGCACATCTGATTAAAAACTAATATTTTTAGACCACAAAAAAAAGGGGGGGGGGTCAAATTGAGGCGTTCGGTTATAAATTTTAATTTTATAATTTTTAATTTCTATCATGGTATAATTATATAAGGATCTACCAATTCGGAGGATTTCTCGAATTTTTTGTTCATGATATTTGACAATTGTAAATTACAGCAAGAGAACGTATGAAATTGGGACATAATGTGTCAGCTGATAATCAACTATTGAATTGAATTTACTTAGTTTATTATATCTGGATTTCTATCATATTCGAACGTCATAATTTGCCACCAATATCGAAGTTACAGAAATTTAATGTTTTTTTTTTTAATTATTCTCTATATAAACATTTTGCTATAAAAATCTTCAATATATTTACAAATTTTGCTCTGAAAAAACATCATATGGCAGCACATGAGATTAAATTTTATTTCCTCTTTTTATAGCAAAGCTATTTTTTTCTCTTGCTCGGTGAGTTGTCATAAATTGGAATATGTCAAAATTGCCATAAATACCAAAAAATAAACTTACTTGTTGCTTTTATCATTCCTTTTAACGCTATTTATAAAAAAATCTTTATTAAATTTAACGAAATTATTTAATTTTTATGTAGCTTGAGCAATAGACATTGTTTTAATTACAATTTTTATTTTTCACTATTTTTTTTTTGCTTTAGAAGTCGGATACAAATGTCACACATTATCTTTCAGCACTTTATAAAAGTAAATTGAGCAGATGAAACTGATTCTATAACTTACCAATTAGAATAACTTTAAAAAAGGTGTTTAACTTTTCTAATATTTAAAAAATATCACAAATATTACAAAATAAATATTAATGCAAATCTAATAAATATGTCTGTTTTATGAAAGTTATTTTCTCAAAGTGGTGCTAATGTTAATAATTATTCTTAAGAACCCAGCGATTTTAAGACAAATGTATCATAATTTTAGCTGTTTTTAATGAATGCAAATAATTGTAGGTACACACATTGCAATATGTTGACACAACCTGTCAGAGGCGAATTCAGATGATATTATGACCCCAGCTGATTGTTTTTTGCTCATTTTTTTCTCAACGGCACAATATCAATTTTTTATTATTTATTGACGTTAAAATTATTTTAAATGCGCGCTGCTAATAACGAACAAGTAAGAGTTTTATATAATGCTCTTCACCATCATGTACATATGAAGGTATAATGACCACATCATATCTTATCCTAGATTTCATGTTGTACGCAATTTTTCATTATATCCAACGCCATCTTAAATTATTAATTTATACATAGTTATTCTACTGGTCAAGCCCTTTCATATGATACATATTGATAGAGTTAAAAAAATAATGTATTCTACTGGTCAAGCTCTTTCATTGTGGTAATTAAAGGGGAAAAGGCCAACTCATATATTTGCCGTTTAATATAAAACGCCATCTTGGATTTTAAGTTTTCATACACCATTTCCAATTTAATTTCAGACATTTCTTATTGTATTCCAGAAAATTTTAATTATATTAATGTATATCCAAAATTTCAAACTGTCTTTCAGATATTGCTATTTTCATATCAAAAACTTCTATTTATTTGATTTACATGTATCGAAAATGTCTATTTGTTTTTCAGAAATTTTCTTTTGTATATAGAAATATTCCAATGGCATTTAAAAATTTTTTAATTATTTTTCGAATATTCTATACACGACATAAATTATTTATTTTTAATAGCCTTTTTACACTTGCTCACATGTTACCGGAATGCGTGGAAGTGGTTGAAAATATTTATTTTTTCTAGTGAAATAAAATAATCGAAAGATGTTGAGTGAAGATGGGAAGATGTAAACATCTTGTTGATTTGATGAGAGATGTAAGCAAGTGTAAAAAGGCTATAAAATTGTATGTATCCGTTTCAACTCTTCTTATTATCAGGTAAAACGAAACAAATAATTCAATGAAATTGAATCGATTTTTACAACTTCTTGCTGCAATAATTTCGTTTATTAATATACTTTTTTAAAATTACTAAGTTTCAATATTAACTAGGAGGGCACTCGATAGGATCATGAACCTTTTCGATGTCAGACTGTGTTGGGTACCAGGGCACAATGGAATCGTCGACAATAAAATTGCTGACGAACTTGCGCGCGGTGGATCGGCATTGGTTTCGACGAGCGAAGAGGACGTGGAGGGACAGAAGAGACTGCAGGGTGTCAAGGGCTTTATGGCCCAAGTTGTACTCAGCGGACTCTACGGTTCTTCTGGGCCTGAGTAGGGTATGTCGAGGGCCACTATTGGGGTTTTAACAGGGCACTGTCCTGTGAGGGCTAGGATTAGTAAATGGGATCGCGACACTCCGGATTATTGCAGGATGTGTGAAGATAAGGAGGAGCTGTAAACTGTGGAACACATTGTCTGTCACTGCCCAAGGCTACAGAATCACAGGCTAAAGTGGTTAGGTAAACGATTCCATCATGAGTTGGGTGATGTTTCAAAGTGCAAGCTGGGGAATATTATCGGATTTATCATCGGGTGGCTAGTGAACATGCAATGGGGCTCGTAGAGAATCTGTTTTTATTTTTTTCTTCTTTTTTGTTTCCTACTAACTTATTTTTATTTTTATTATTTGTTCATGTACTATATATTTGGAAACTCTCTCTCTCTCTCTCTTTTCTATCTTTAATATACAAAAGGGTAACGCAATGGACCTTATTGGTCTCCGAGTGTGGGTGTAAGAGGCAGATACTGCTTTCTGCATCCCTACATATTAACATATTAACTAAAATTATTTGAGCTTGAGGTCCTTTAATTATTTAAATAATATCTTTAATTTTTATTAATTCTTCCAATATTTCCCTACTCCGTCGTGTAGCATCCTCAGGAAATATTGGAAGAATTAATAAAAATTAAAGATATTATTTAAATAATTAAAAGACCTCAAGGTTAGATAATTTTAGTTAATATCTAAATTAAAAAAAGGTGAAAAAACTAAATTATTATTATTATTAAGTTTTAAAATCTACATAGTTTTGTGTGTTAATTTTCGTTTACAAGATCTCTTAGCAATCCTCAGATAATAATTTCCAGTATTTATAACTTCATTTATGAACAATATTTTCCTGTTAAAGTTGCACGTTTGTGGAATTTAAATTAAATTAAAACAATGATTGCGTAATATATTGCTACATATTGCAGTTTGAGGTCTATACTTCAGGGATCTTAAGTTCACATATTTTTTAAAAAAAAATTTGTATTGCAAGTTTGATCAATCATTATAGTTTACTGTGTACTGTAAAAAATTATATCTGAAAAAAATATAAACTTTTTATTAAATTACCTCAACTACATATTACTGAAATCTTTTATTAATATGGCAATATTAACAATAAAAGTTTATGTATGTATAGTGACACTCTGTTCTGTTTAGTTTCCATTTTTATGTTCTCTCATTTTGCCATTCGTTCCAAGATCTGTCTACAGTCTATTTATAAACATTCGCAGGAAATTTGGTAGTTTACTTATCAATGAAAATTATAGGTGAAAGTATAAGAAAATATATTCAACATGCAGATAACATCAACATTAAACTGTAACAATAAGAAAAATATTATATAAAATAAGGAAATCCGCAGCGAAATTGAAAAATGTACACTGTGACATCGGAAATTTATAAAGAAACAAATTTTATGATGACCAAGGGCAAAGATGGTAAAATTGTTTCAAAATTTGAATTTGAATATCCGTATAATGACAGCTGTGCCTTAACGGTTGATGACGATGGTGATTTAGTTGTAAAAAGAAGGAATGACATTGAAGGTGAGAACGGTGTTATTGAAATTCAGCATTCCGAGGCCACCGAAATACGTTTAGTTGGTTTACAAGTGTGGAGGGGTGCATTACTACTGGCCGATTATATATTTCACCAGCGTGATGAATTTAAGGACAAGCAAATACTTGAACTAGGTGCTGGTGTAGGATTGACCAGTATCGCTGCTGGTATATATGTACGAAAAGTTATATGTACTGATGTCGATATAGGTGGTATTTTAGATTTAATTCGTTCTAATATTAGTAGAAATAAGAAATTATGTAGTAAAAGTCAAATTGATGTATTAGAGTATGATTTTATGATGGACAAAGATCTTTACAGTCAACAACTTTTAACGGCTATTGATGAGAGCGATGTAGTTGTTGCAGCTGATGTGATATATGATGACGACTTAACAAAAGCTTTCATAAACGTAATGGAGGCAATATTTCAAAGTGAAAGTGTTAGCAAAAAGAAAAAAACAATATATATTGCGCTCGAAAAGCGTTATGTTTTTACAACAACAGAATTAGATGCTGTGGCACCAATGTTTGAACACTTTCTTAAACTAACGATGCCTAAGCCCTGGAGATTTGAATATGTTCAAACAGATTTTCCTCAATATTTTAAATACGAACGTTGTAAACATTTGGTGTTACTTAAAATTAGAAGTTCTTAATGGGTATAAATAGAAAAATAAATAGAAATTTATTTTCATATAAAATTTTGTTGTTGTAAATTTATAAATATTACGTCGTTAATTAAACACTACTTATTTATTATTTTTTAAAATGTAAGATTATTGCCACCACCCTGGGATTATTGCCGCCTGTTAAATCGAGCTTCTTACAAGTCTTGCATTGCCAATATGATATTTTTTAAAGCAGTTCTTGCATCGTTGGCTGGAAAACTTTCCAAGACACGCAGGGCTGCTGTGGTGTGTTTACGTTGCAACTCTTTTGTCTTTTCTAAACCGGGGCCATCTAATATTTCTTTGTGGATTTTGGGGAAATCAACATTTTCCACAGACACTTTTCCTTTTTCGATTTCGTTATATAGTTTTGGATCATACTCGAGATGAAATAGTACAGGAGCACTAACTAAGCTGAACGTGGTGTCTTAAATAAAAAAAATACAAAATTAAAATAAAAAGATCATACAAATAAGCATAAACTAATATATACCAAAAGGCAATGTGGGACTTTGAAAAGGTTCAACATCTAAACAGGCCTGCCAAGCCAACGACAAATGTTTTCCAAAAAGATAAGCCTGTTTTTGCATTTCTTCACTCTGTCCAGCCAGCTTTAAAGATGCCTGGCAAGATTTACCTAAAAGACTGCCAGCATTTAAAATATTTCGACATTCCCATTCTTTTTCGGGATTACCCATAACTTTTGCTATACTCATGGGAATTAGTACGTCTTTTTCGTTAAAGTCAATATCAGGTGTTGTGGCAGTGCCATTGCTTTGTACTGGATTAGAACCAGGTTTTGATGGTAAAGGATTATTTTGTTCATCTCGCTCACCTATAAATTCGGATTCAGAAAAATCTCGTACAGCTGAGGAAATAATTTCAACGACTTCTTGATTACGCAAACCAGCCAGTTCAGCACTAGAATGACCCAAAAGGTAATCACCGATTAATAAACCAATTTTATTACCAAATGTCATATCCTCATATGTATTAGTATCTTGACCAGCTTGCGAAGAGCGTTGCAAATTAACCAAACTCTAATTGTAAACAAGAAAATGTGAATTAATTATATGTATGTATGTTGTACACATGTATTCAGTAATGGAAATAAACTTACATTATGCACTAAATGAGATATTCTTATCATTTCTGTAACTTCAACTAAGCCTCGCTGGGAGTGCAGAACCCCAGCACTTTTGTCTTGTTCCATATCAGGTACTGTTGGAGCATGGCCAGCTGCTTTCGATATCAATAAAACAATCAGTCCCCAGGCTTGTGTTGTGTTTTTGCCATTGTACAGCAAATGTCTAAGGTAATATAAAAAAAAATCATTACAAAACAAGATCTATAAGTGTAATAATAAAACTAAGGCATATAAAACTATGTATACGTTAAAAATAAAAACAATATGTAGATAAATGTGTTTGTGTGGATGTCTTAACAACAAAATAAACAAATCATTGTCTTCTTAACATTCCACACGCATACATATGTGTTGAAATCGGCGCTTGTGTTACTACAATTAGTAAAATAGGTATAGTTAATCATTAATTTGTGTGAATATTTTAACTAACTCACTTAGCTGTTTTTAACAGTGGATGACTACTGCCTACTAGTTTACGCAAATGTAGTGCAACATTTGCTATTTCATCGCTTAATAGCCATCGTAAGCTTAAAAAGGATGTGGGATAACCAACAATACGTTCAGCCTCACTAACAGCACGATTCCAATCGTGCTTCGGTGGTGTTGGTTTTGAAGATAATTTTTCGTTTCCCACTGTATGGGTCGCTGATGATACATATCTCAGAGTTTGTTGTAGCCTTAGATGTATTTGTTGTAAAGTGAAAGTTGTCCGTTGATTTTTCGTAATTGATACAGGACAAATAACGCCCCATTGTCTGTGTAGGGATTTATTTAAAAAATGGATTTTATTCATTTTTTGCACTCGAAATCTTGAAAATAATACAACTATTTTAAATCTGCCGTAAAGATTAACGTTGCTAACGCTTTAAAAAGTGAAACTTGACTCAATGTTCGCTTAAGCTTTACCACTGTTTAACCTACTTCTCTTGAAATCATTTAAGCCAACTTTATACATTATCTTTTGTATAATTCACTTTCGGTTTGAATGTATGTAACTTTTTGTTTACGTTCCTCCTAAAACCTGTTTCTCATTACATTGTGTTGTATCTACATAATACAACACAGTAAAGTCAGCTGGTTGAGAAAAACACAGCAAAAGTGTGAAAGAAGCAATGATTATATTAGGTTTGTTCGACGTAAATCCGGGTAAAGTCCGGTAAAATGAGAGTAATAGCGTGTTTACATGAAGGGACATGTCCCAGGGACATGTCCCCTGCGACACGAGTTTAAAGGTGAGGGGTGCGGCGTTGAGTACGGGGTAGCAATTGTCGCACGTTTTGTGAATTTGAGGGGACAAATTTGACATTTCTCTTTTACATCTTTCGTTCTCTTGTATTCTTGTCATGTTATGTGTGACCGGTGTTGCCAGACTGATATTTTATGGAATTTGCCAAAAAAAAAAAAAATATGAAATATCCAATGAAAGATCATTTATTAGAAATAACATAAACCGCTTATCTCTTGCTCTAACCTCCATGGATTTACCCACTCCTTTCGTCTTCTTCTATTCGGTAAACTATTTGCGTTTTTTTAGCATTAAAAATTATTTATATATTTTCAGCATCATCTAGATCTAACGCTTTAACAGCCAGTTCAGTTAGGTCAACAATTTTGTTAGAATTACTTGAACGTTTTTATAGTTTCAATATAAATTCTTATTCATAGTAGTTATTTTTTATAAGTTCAATATTTTTTCTGTTTGTCAGTTTGTGTAAAATCAAGACGAAAAGATATTAATATTTATAATAAATAAAATTATTTCAAATTTCTTCAATAATTTCTTTAGAAATATCAGCCATTATGTTTCTTGAAATTTATTTAATTTTGCTTTTTTAAATACTTGTATTGCCTCTGCTACTGTTGACCAATTATAAATTGTATATGTATGGCAGCCCTTCTTACGAATGAAGGGATAAAACGAATTGGTTAATTTAACGTCAAAAAGTCGCTTTGTCCCTGCAACAAAATCCCTTCATGTAAACGCAAGATTTTAGAAGGGACACCAAAAGAAAATTCAAGCCAACGCAAGCAGAGTCGCAGGGACATGTCCCTTCGTGTAAACTAGCTCTAAGCAAAAAATTCTCTCAGAAAACGATAAATTTACCAAAATTTGCTGGAACGCAAAAAACCACATTTCAAGCCCGAAAAAAAAAACGTCAAAATTGTACAGCTGTTGTTTAGAGGTCCAGGTTGATATGCCCCCAGCCGGCTTACCGCCGTCGCCGAATTATTTTATTCGGATGAACCGCATCAGGCTATCTCGACTGATGGCGTTAAATGCTTTTTACAAACTAGAAATGAGAGGCATATATTTTTTTTCATTCTCTTTTAAAACTTCCTAAAATTTTTACAATTAAGAAATTTATTTTTCTATTTTTTTTCGCTGTCGTATGGTGTTTAGATCGTATAACGAACTACTAAAGAGATGATGAGATAAAAAAATAATATGAAATATGAAAAAATATGTATATAAAAAAAATTAAAGAGAAATAAATGTGTACTGTGCACTTCCACCCGTTGCTACCGAATTTCGACTGTCTGCTTTTCAGTTTCTCTATTGTAAAAGGGGACTTAGCACTAAGTTTTAATGAAAAAGATTTAAAATAACTTTGTTATGTCCGCAATCAAACAATAGAGTATATATATATTACGGCTGCACTAAAAATTACAATAAAAACATATTAACATATATCGTTGTTTTTCCAACTCGCTTTGATTCGTGCATATATGGTAATACGAAATCAATTTAATTTTCTATTATAAAAAAACAGAAGTTTCTGTATGATAACGTTAAAATAGTTTAATCATTATTAGGTTTGATATAAGAAATTATATTGAGTTTTATATTTACATATATTTTATTCGAACTTTTTACTATATATTAAATTTTAATGTGAATCATTTTTATTTTGGCTTGAGTTTATTTATTCTTTTATTTAATTTTATAATCCAAATTGAATTAAATTGTAACCATTTTTAGGAATATTCTTTCTAAAATTATTTCCGATATTAGCCGAGTGGAATGCATTTTCGAAATCAGCTACGATTTCATCATCAGCACTCTTTATCGTTATACTACTATGTAACTGAAAATTCCTATTTATGTTACAATTCAATGAAATTTGAATTAGTGAATCTTAGTATTAATTTTCAAATTTTTGTTGCATTTTTACTTCACCTATCAAATGACAATTCTTTATTCAACATGTTCATATTCTTTTATATTCGTAATACATTTTGAATAAAGAATAAAGTATAATAAAGTATACCGATAAAGAGTGCTGATGATGAAATCGTAGCTGATTTCGAAAAAGGATTCCACTCGGCTAATATCGGAAATAATTTTAGAAAGAATATTCCTAAAAATGGTTACAATTTAATTTAATTTGAATTATAAAATTAAATAAAAGAATAAATGAACTTAAGCCAAAATAAAAATTATTCACATAAAAATTTAATATATTGAGTTTTACTAAAATATATCCTGGATCAATACCCTTGTTATAAAAAATAGTGGAATGCTAAGTTTTTGTAATCGTAAAGATATGTCTGCACAATATGATTAACGCAAAACCTACTTATTTCGTTAAAACACTTATTTTCGGTTTTTTTTATTTTAATAATTTCTTAAACCAGCTCCAATCTACCGCCAGTACTTTTTGCACTTAGCCGCCACCACGCCGTTTTTCTACCAACAGCTTGGACCTCTGCTTTGGCTAAAAAAATTGTTCAACAAATTTTTAGTTTTTAAGTTTAATGTTTGTTAAAGTATGTCCAAACAAACACTAGAGTGAAATGCATATGTTTTATTAGTTATTAAAATTATTCAAATTACAAAAACTCTATTTATATTCTCAGACAAAGTATATTTCATTGTTTACAAAAATAAAAAATCTTTTCAACCTTTTATATTTTTACAATTTAAAAACAGCTGATTTAGTGATCTGACAGTTTTCCCATTTTACACGCAAAAAAAGTACGGGTAAAGTCTGGTAAAAAGAGAAACACAAATTACTCTCTCTTGAACGTTCTCATTTACCCAATTTACCCAATTTTCAACACAAGAAACGCTTTTCGGTAAAATTGGGAGCCCGCGGGTTCCCGCGGTAACGTACGTCGAACAAACCTATTATTAGTAATAATTTAAAATGGGGAAATCTGAAGAGTATTTGGGAATTAATTATTTTAATAAAATAATTTTACAGTTACAGGCCATTAGCACTTCCGTTTGGTTGTAAGACGTAAACCAATATACGAATATTAAAAAATCAATGAATATGAAAAAAAAAACAAGTACTATATTCGGCGGTGCCGAATTTTTTATCCCCTTAACCAATTTTGTTTACTTTTATAGCACAAAATTTATTACTTTGTTATAAACAGTACGCGCTATGGATAATCTCTATACTAAAATATGTCGAACTTTCTTTGTGTAAATTCGATTTGCTATTAATTTATTTCCTTGAATTTAGTCTTACAATGAAACATTAAGAATTTCTACATTAGAAATGATACTACTGGCACTTTTTTTCAGCAATGTTATATTATTTTTATATTAATTTGGTACCCAGAAGTAGGAAAAAATAATATTAACTTTTGAAATTATATAATAACTGTCTATATTTAACTCAGATAATCCATTAGATTTCTTTTTTTTTAATTTTTGTCCATATAAAAATAATTTGAGTTAAGGATAAAGCTTTATATGGACGGTAAGCCTTGTCACTTTAATTTTTTGGAATTATACTTATCTAAATTGGTATAAATAAATTCACCAAAAAACTATAATAAATTTTATTGTCATATATCTAATTCTGTCGGTTTTATGAGCGTTGAAGTTGGCTTATCAAAGTAGTTTCTGATAAATGCAACTTAGATATTTCAATATAGAGTCCTTTATTCTTCCAAAATCCCTGTCCATATATAAAATATATGAATTTTGAGATAAAGTGTTATATGGGAGGTGGGCGTTAATGCGGTCGTGTCACTTTTATTTTTTGAAATTATACTTATATTGGCGAGAAATGTATACGTGCAATTTTTCACCATCAGACTTTTTTTCTTTAATATTAAAATATATTTATATAAGTATATAACTTTAATAGTTAAATATAAAGGACTTTATTCTTAAAAAATCTTTGTTCATATAGAAATTATATGAATTTGAGATAAAGCATTTTTGGGAGGTGGGTGTGTTACATTAATTTTAGTTATTGCAAGTCATTTGATCAAACAAAATTGATTAAAGAGCAATTTCTCTTTTCGAAATGTATAGATTTAAGCAATTTTCAGGGAAAGGTAGTTTTTTTTAATCAGGCGTTAATGCGTTAAGACTCATGTTGCGGCAGCAACCTAGTGTTCAATTTTCAGTTTGAGTTATAATAAAACGCAATACTTCGTCGGATTTATTGGATTTGTTTTATTATCTAAAATATAACAATTTTAGTGTAAAATACAGCATAAAGCTAAACAGAAAAACTTACTTAACTCTATCTTCTTCGGCGTCTTCTCTGGAATTAACGTTGTTTCAAATTTTTAAAACGATTACCCTTAAATGGGTATCACTATACCGGGTATCGTAACTTAAAACCAGTGTAGACACGAAGTTAAATAATAATAAAAAAGAGAGTTGCCATAAGAACATTCCACCAATGGTCAACTTTAAACAAATCATAAACAGGTAAATTAAATTCAATTTAAACGGTTACAAAATAAATACTTTAATTCGCAACATTCCGCCACCCGTGAGTCGATCAGGGAGACTCACCACCAACATCTAGAACAGCCAGCTTCGATGAGGGGCGTCGTAAATTTCCAACAGAAGTCTTTACCACTGCCGAACGAACCTGACCATCAGTCGCTGTAAAAACTTTATTGACAATTCCCTTTTTCCATTCGCCACGTGCCTCGTTATCATCACATATGATCACAACATCTCCGATTTGTAATGGCTTCACCGGTTGATACCACTTGGTACGTCGTGTTAGGTCTGGAAGGTATTCAAGCACCCACCTCTTCCAGAAGGTTTGCTTTAATTGTTGCAATATGTGCCATTGCTTTTTAAGAACAACTTTTTCGCCAACATTAGGAGTGCGTACAATATTTGGGCAGCCAAGTAAAAAGTGATTTGGCGTTAGTGGTTCGGCATCTGAGCTTTCCAAAGGAAGATGGGTCAATGGACGGGAATTCACTAAATTTTCTGCCTCTATCAGCAGGCTATTTAAAGTCTCAGCTTGTGGCGACTTTTCCTTTAGCGTAAATGCTAACACGTTTTTAACACAACGAACCATACGTTCCCAAGCTCCACCGGCCGATGGATTGGCTGGAGTATTAAACACCCATTCAATTCCACGTTTTGTCAATTCGTCCGATAACCTTGCCTCGTCTAAAGCAAATTCCTCTTTACAAGCGCCTACAAAATTTGTTCCTCTGTCGCTTCTTATACGAATTGGCACGCCTCTGCGATTAATAAAATTCCTTATGCACAATATAACTGCATCCGTTGACAGGTCTCTTGCCATTTCCACGTGAATGGCCCTCACTGTAAGACAAGTAAAAAGAGCTACCCATCTTTTCTCGCAACGACGACCAATTGAAACATTGAAGGGGCCGATATAATCAACTCCTGTATACGTAAACGGCCTCACATACGGCGTGAGTCGGTCCACTGGGTGTTGGCCCATTAAGGGAGGCTTAGGGGTAGCCATTCTGTTTTTACATTCCTGGCACTTGCTTTTGGTGGATCTTACCAATTGTCTTAAGCAAGGGATCCAAAACTTTGTTCGAATTGCTGCGCATATAGCCTCTTGATTCTGGTGTCTAAATTGTTCGTGATATTGTTTTACAATTAACTCTGTTATGAGGTGATTTTTAGGCATAATTATAGGCTGTTTTGTCATTTGTGCGACACATTCTGCATTATTTATGCGACCGGAGACCCGTATCAGTCCATCATGTCCCAAAAAAGGCGTTAATTTATATATAGGACTTCCATTACTCACCGGTTTTTCCAGTTTCAATGAACTATATTCTTCAGCAAATTTCTCCTGTTGAGCAGTTTGACACCAGAATCTTTCGGCCTCCTCTATTTCGTTAACCGTTAAGTACGAATGAAGATTAAGCACGGACTTTTTTTGGCCTAAGGAATAGCATCTAAATATTTTAACGGCACGTACCACCCAACATCTAATTCTTACTAATGTGTGGTACCTCGATTTTACACCATATGGAATCAGCGGATCGACGTTTGTTATTGTCAATGTATATTTCGTTCGCATTTCACAATCAACTTCATGTACATCAATATCCCCAGGCAGTTTTGGCCATTCGCATGTATCAGATTTTAGGAACTGGGGGCCGTTCAACCAACGCGAGTTCAAAGAATTTCCTGAAAAATACTGGGGTCTTGTTGCATCGTCAGCAGGATTATTTGAACCGGGAACCCATCTCCATTGTCTTATTTCTGAGACTTCTAGTATTTCAGCTATTCGGTGAGAAACAAATTGCTTATAAACCCGGCTGTCTGACTGAATCCATTTTATAACTGTCCTGGAATCAGACCAAAATATTATTTGCCGCGGCTTTACGTCATGGCTGGAAACAATAGCCTCTTTTAACCTTGTGCCAAGTACAGCAGCCATCAGCTCAAGCCTCGGGATGGACAAGGGTTTTATAGGTGCACACTTTGATTTACCTGCAACGAACGTTACGCTTACATTACCCTCATAACATATTCTCCAATAACTAACAGCAGCAAATGCCATCTCGCTTGCGTCCACAAAGATATGTAAGTCAATTGTCGCCAAAGAGTTACTTAAATACAGTCCATAACACCTAGGAATCTTAACATGTCGCACATTTTCGAGCTCCTTGTACCACTCATACCATTTTTCGTATACTTGCAGAGGAATTGGCGAACTCCATTCAATATCGCACCTCCACAACTCCTGAAGTAGAATCTTAGACCTTATAACCATATTTGCCAAAAAACCAAATGGATCGAAAATTGACATTACCATGCTCAGTACTTCGCTCTTTGTAGGTCTTCGATTTCCACTTAAAACTGCTTCAGGGACTCTCGCAAATTTTAGTATAAAACAAAATACGTCGTCGGTAGGCGACCAAAAGAGCCCCAAGATTTTCTCCATTGTCGTTTCGCCTCCACATAAATCTGTCAAGTTAAGGTCATCATTACGTAGGTCCTTGTCAGTGACAGCACGCAAAAATTCTTTTGAATTTGACACAAAACCTCTAAGATCAAAACCAGCGTATGCATGAGTGTCTATTACATGCTTGGTTACTGCTACTGCTTCACTAATAGTATCAAAACTATCTACATAGTCGTCGACGTAGTGGCAGTCAACAATGGCCTTATAAGCTCGGGATCCGGGTTTCGCATAATTTGTTGCATTTAGATTTTTTACGTACTGTGCTGAGCACGGTGAACTGACCGAACCAAAAATCATGGCTTGCATTACATAAATATCAGGGGGTTTTGAACCATCACCATCTCGCCATAGAAATCTTTGCGCTGCCTGATCCTGTTCACGAACTCTTATACGATGAAACATTTCCCGTATGTCTGCACAGACTCCAATTCGGTACTGGCGAAATCTAAATAATATTGACAAAAGAGGCTTTGGCTGATATTTTTCCGGACCTTTCAATAATCTGGAATTAAAAGATTCGCCTCCAACATATACGGCTGCATCGAAAACGAGACGACGTTTATTACCCTTATTAACGTTGGTAATAGCAAAATGAGGTAAATACCAGGTACGATCATTCTCTTTTGTGGCCTCCTGAGGGGACAATTTTCTAGCATAGCATTTTGAAACATACTCATCTATTTTCGCTTTGTACCAGTTGGATAAATCTTCGTCTTTTCTCATTTTCGCTTCAACACCCTGAAGTCGCTTTAATGCCACGGAGAAACTTTCCTTAAATTCGAAACTATCTTTCTTCCATAGAAGTCCGGTTTCGTACTGGAGACCTTTTTTTAAGGTAGTTTCCACGAGTATTTTTTCAGCTTTTTCATCATCTTTAGAAACAATGGGTTTGACAACTTTCATACCAAAGCTTTCCAACGTAAAATATTCAGAGACTTGTTGTTGTATATTATTAAAATTGTGGTAATCAATCACACATACCGTGGCTTCTACTGCCTCTTCATCAGAGCCGAACAAAACATTTCCCAATCTGGTCTGATGTACGGAAAAATTATCATCTAAATTCAAAATGCTAAACGGGCGTACAAGTCCGATATGCGGCAGGCCAATCAACAGCTTAGGGATGGCATCAGAATAGTCATCAACTACGATATCGTTCAGCACAGGAAATTTTTTCTTAAATTCAGCGATATGTAGACTTTGCGGTGGCAGTTGTAGATTTTTAGTTGTTCTAACATTTTTCATAGGCAGGCTGCATTCATCCTCATTTATATTGCTTATCTCCAAATTTGTTTTTGTTGACATTTCGTTTGATTTTTTACCACCAATCCATCCAAGTGATAAATTACTCTTTTTTCCCTGCAATCCAATTTGCTTTGCAACCTTTTCCTCTAAAAGAGATATTTTCGAACCGTCGTCGATAAATGCGATAACATTTACACAGCCGGTTGGACCTTTTAATTGTACTGGCAAAAATTTAAACAACGTTTTCCTGTCTAAGGAATAGCCAACAATCGTCGTCACAGATGCGTTTTTAACACTACTGCTTTTATCGATCATCACTAAAGTGCCATCACTATCCGGTGTCTGAATAGTGCCATCACTATTATTTTGACGTTTTACAACAATCTTTTCATTATTGTTATTTTCTTTATTTTCATGCAGCAAACGATTGTGATATTTGGTACATTTCATCAATCCACATTGAGTGCGATTACTACACTTCTGGGAGTTATGTCCGGTATGTAGACAACTAAAGCATAAATGATTGTCCTTTACGAATTTCCATCTTTCAGCTGTAGATATATTTTTAAACCGAGTGCACTGGTTCAGGATGATTTTGCTTACAATTCAAGCAGTTTGGCTGACGACTTTGCTCTGTTGTTATAGCAAGAAATGACTTTATTTTCTCACGTTTGTTATTAGCTGCCTCATGTCCACTAGTGTCGGTTTCCGTTGCCAATGAAACATACGTAGCGACTTCGTGCAGCCACATACTAAAGTCTCGTACACTTGGGTACTGGCCCAAGTTGTTTAAGGAATATCTCACCCACTCTTCGCGCTTGATAAGAGGTAGTTTCTTGATTAATTCATCCAGTAGAGTTGGATTACACAAATGCGGAGTTGCACCAGCGTTTTCCAAGAACACAGTCAAGTTCGATACCATTGAACTAAAGTTGACAATTTCGTACATCCTGTTTCCAGGTATAGCAGGAAAGGCACGGACCTTAGAAATTTGACTGCGTATCAAAATTTGGGGTCGGCCAAAGTGAAATTCTAACGTCGTCATTACCTGGTTAACGTTTTCTGGATGGATTAAATAGGCATCGACTTTAGCTTTTGCATCACCTTTCAATGCCTTATGTAAGCGAGATAAATTTTCTAAGTTTGTGTAGTTGTAATTTTGTGTAGTTTCCCTGTAGGAGACAGAAAACATTGGCCATTGCTCTGGGTGACCATGGAACTCAGGCAGATCGTGTAACTTACGTATAGGGCGATGTTCATAACTATGTGCGTTTGAGAATGGAGTGGCGGCGGTAGTATTAATAAACGTAGATGTTGAAGCTGAGGTTTGGCGTGTCGAGGTTGACGTAGACGGCTGCGTTGACTGAGAAGGAATATAATTTTGTATATATGGTAAAGGCATATATGTTTGTACTGATGGTGGCGACATAAAGTTGTTGTGTACATAGGGTGATGATACACAAGACTGTACATTATGTGACGGCATATAATTGTTGTGTTGTACAGACTGTGAAGGCACACAAGCCTGTACGTTACGTAGCGGCATATAATTGTTGTGTTGTACAGACTGTGAAGGCACACAAGCCTGTACGTTACGTGGCGGCATATAATTGTTGTGTTGTACAGACTATGATGGCACACAATCCTGCACGTTATGTGGCGGCATACACGAATTGGAATAATAGGGAATGCTAACATTCGGACTAAATGAAGTTGGTATAGAAATATTATTAATACTTATCCTTTCCTGCGACTGCTGGCTTGATACAGGTGTTGTGTAGTTATTCGGTGGCAGAAAAACTTTACATGCAGCTGTGGCCGATGGTACTATAGCTGAATGTGGATGTTCAACTAATTTTCCAGCGGGTTGTTGTGGTGAAACGACTTCTGTTGGTGATGAGTTGGTTTTCTCTAATAGCATCCTTAACGACTCTTTAAGGCTACGGATTTCCTCCTTCAAATCGGCAACTAAGGGTTGTTCGACTATTGTGTTCTCGTCTTCACTTTCACTGGCGCTGCAATTTAATTGTTCTTCTTTGTCATCGGCCATGTTCCTTTTTTGTAGGCGTTTACTACGGCGGCTCATAGAATTCCGAGAATTCTAATTTCAATAGTTAAATAATAAAAAATGTTGCGGCAGCAACCTAGTGTTCAATTTTCAGTTTGAGTTATAATAAAACGCAATACTTCGTCGGATTTATTGGATTTGTTTTATTATCTAAAATATAACAATTTTAGTGTAAAATACAGCATAAAGCTAAACAGAAAAACTTACTTAACTCTATCTTCTTCGGCGTCTTCTCTGGAATTAACGTTGTTTCAAATTTTTAAAGCGATTACCCTTAAATGGGTATCACTATACCGGGTATCGTAACTTAAAACCAGTGTAGACACGAAGTTAAATAATAATAAAAAAGAGAGTTGCCATAAGAACATTCCACCAATGGTCAACTTTAAACAAATCATAAACAGGTAAATTAAATTCAATTTAAACGGTTACAAAATAAATACTTTAATTCGCAACAACTCAATTACATTTTATTCGATGTTCGAAGAACATGGATTTTTTTACCTTTTCGTGCATTACGAGCTATAACTCTCTTCCTAATATACCGATTTAGCTCATTTTCAATACCAAACAAACCTTGTGTATAAGAAATATTCTGGCAAACTTTATTCTCAAACTTTTTCGGTTCGAGCTCTATCGTGATTTCAACAGACGGACAGATGGAATAACATAGCATGATCCTGCTAAAATAATACTAGGACTCAAAAAATATATACTTTATGGGGTCTTAAATGGATATTTCGATGTGTTACAAACGAAATGACAAAATGAATATACTCCCACCATTATTTTGGTGCTGTGTATAAAAAATGAAACGCCCAAAATATCTTAACCAAAAAATTGTCAGTACATTAAAATGATTGTTTACTCAAACGTATTTATTCTTTTTGTACTTTACTGCATTGAGTTCGTTTACACAAATTTCCATATAAAACGTAAACAATCCAGGAAAGTTCATTAAAAAATAGTAAAAACTTTTATTTAACGAACGATCCCAATATTTAGAGTCTTCGCTTAGTGTAATTGTGAGTCGGTGTTGGAAGGCAAATGGCAGAAATTACATTCATATTTATTTTCAGCTCATACTACAAACGGAAAGTTGCCTATATTAAATTATATTAAAAAACTTAATTTATTTACAATTTCAATTTTAATATTTTCCTTTTTTCTGTGGCGTTATTTTATACATTAGTGTTGTTGTAGCATTTTATTTATTTTCAATAAAATTTGACAGCTTGTGTTATAAGGAATAAATATTTTTTTGTGTGCCAATGCTTGTCAAACTCCAAATATAAAAAAGAGATTTCAGTGGCAAGAATTGTCAAACTCAATATATAAAAAAAGAGAAATCAAAAATACTCTCCCTTACGATATCACCTTATGTAACTACATCATGCTCTGTACATACTTTGCTTACAATTTTATACTTTAGCAGAGTGTCATGACATAATTCTACATAATGAGTCATAGTAAAAATGGTCAACATAATATCTTGAAAATAAGTTTAAACAATTATTTTCGGCCTTAAGGATTTTTTCCTATAATGTAACAAAAAGCGGTTTCGCCAACTAAAGTGTTTCTGCATAGCGCCCTTTGGGCGGGATTTTCTCCACTATGACTACTAAAAACATTTGTATTTTCGCAAACTTATCCGCGCTTCTTAATGGGTTAAAATTTTTATATATGCTGAAAGATTCATTGAATAGCGTTCAAATGACACCATCTATATATGAAAACTTTTTCGGTCTATAACTCGAAAACTGAGTCTTTCCGACAATCAACAATTTTCTTATTTTTTATTTTTTTTTCAATATGGAGGTGCGTTGGTAAGCTAGATTTTAGCCAATAAATTCAATTGAATTCGTCGCTGCGTGCACCTTAGAATTTTTGACGTTTCGTTGTGTTTTAACATTTACATATTTGTTTAACTACTATCACTGTTGTAAAAGGGAACTAAGGCTAATAAACCAGCATAAATATGTGTGTAAATTTACGTCTAGACGACCCATCGATTTGATCAGACTAGAACAAAATGTCGGCAGAGCAACTGTCAAAAAATTGTTCATGTTCTTTGATGTAGAGAAAACGTATAAAGTGTATTTTGCTGATATTTTTATGTGTCGTGCTTTTCTTTTATACTTAAAATGTCTTAATGTCAGATATCTTTGTTCGAACAAATGTTCTGACAACGCTGTTTGAACAAATGTTCTGACAATGCTGTTTAAACAAGAATAAAACATCGACAACAGCGGTCCACACCAGACAAATTCATGTGCGCACAAAAAATTGTTCGTTGACAAATCGATGGCTGGTTTGGGCCGTACGTAAGTGAAAGCTGAGAAATGAACCCTGCATTTATACAAGAAAGTAATTTCATTATTAATTACACAGGAAAGTTAAACTTCACTTTCTCATTTTTGTCTCCATTTTTTTACTACCTTTAGAGTTACCAAGAATATGTCATACACAAATTTAAAAGGCAATAGTTGAAAAAAATATAATTTTTGTTAATTTTTAATAAAATTATTGTTTGAAGATTACATCAATATTATTCTTTATGTATATTTGCAGAATATATAATAAATTTTTTCATATATACAAAAATAAGTTAATATACAATTATTTTTTCACCCCAAACCTGTAAATTTAAATAAATTTTATTAGTAGGCAACAGTGTTTACCTATTTGTCACTTAACTTTCTTAAAAACGTCAAAATTTACTTTTTTGAAAAATCGTTTAAACCTGAGTGCAATGTAATATATATGTAAGTTAGTGGTGTTTGTATTGCGAATTTCATGAAATTACTATTATGTGTAAATGATGGCTAAGTTAGATGTGTGCAAGTCGACAAACAAAGAACAAAGCCGATTAAAAGTATTCGACGGTGGCCTGTATATGTCGGCGACGGTATTAATTTGGTGTTCAAAGGATAATGTGTATATTTTCTCATAGAATACAATTTTGTTTATGGTTACAAATTATAAAAAAGAGTAATAATAATAATAAAAACTAAAATGAATCACAGTTTTGAGAATATCTTTGAGAAGTATAACATAACTTGCAGTATACCTAAAAAGCGTCATAAAGCTGCTAAAAACACAAATGGAGTATATTCGTTTTCCAGAAATACACATAATGAGCTAGTAAATTCAAATATTACAAAGAACGAATCTTCATATAAAAATGTATTGGAGCTTAACAAATCAACATCACCAAAAGACTTTTCTTTCTGTTACAATATAAAAACATTGGGAAAATATAACTTTATCCCACGTTACAATACTCTCGAGCTTATTCCAGCTGGAAAAGAACGTAATACAGACTTTAGTTCAACCAACGAAAGTTTATTGCGGAACAAAAATATCCTTCCTTGTTCCTCAATCAATGGTAAAGAAAACTGTTCGACTTACAATGTATTTTCCGGAATTAATGCCGAGAGGAATAACCTAACAGAAAGTGGTGTGTTTTCTTCGACGAATCAAAATTTTAGTAAAATTATTAATTGTTGTGAAAATACGGAGGATAATATCAGTGCCGCTGTTAAAAATACTCGTAACAGTAGATTATCGTCTACTTTTAATTTTGGAAAGCATAAGCAATGTCGTGTTCAAAAACAACAGTTGCGTTTTAAAAAACTAAGTATTACGGTCGTGTCAAAAAATCGTACCGAAAACCAGACAAATATTAACAATCTATCGAAAGCATTTGATAGTCTCAATGTGCCATTTCAACCTTCTATAAACAGTAACGTCCAACACTTTGAAATTGTTAATACTCCAATAAAAACAGCAGCACAGAACCACGATGATGGATCCAAGGAGTTGGACTTGCTCATAGATCTTTTAGAGCAAGATGAGAAGAATAAATATAACTGTAACGTTTCAAACTGTAATGACATTTTACCCGCTTCCAAATCCGTTCTAAAAGGTGGCTATGAAGAACTGTTTGAACGGGCTTTAAAAAATGAAATGGTCAAGGGAAATTTTTTAAAGCATGATAAAAAATATGGCTTGCGTGTTGGCAAACTTTTGACAGTAATTAAACTGGAAACAAGTTATGGTTTCACAATAGCTATAGTTAAAAGTAAAGATATGCGTAAAAACATTGCTATCGCAGTGACGCAGGAAATGGTGCCACAACTTCAAAAAGGTACCCAAATTGAAGCCTTTTTTGATGAAAAAAGCATTCCCTATAAATTGCAAATCGACGACAGCTTGGATGTTTATTTGGAACCTTATAAGTTGTTGGTGGTGTAGAGGTCCATGCTTTAAAAAATAATTTTTATTTACTTTTAAGTTTAAAATAAGTTTATCGTGACTGTTCCTTATTCCGATTGGAATCAAACTGTTTGAAATTGTTATTGCAATGTCTGTTGTTAACAGCAATGCTATTAAAATTTTCGTACAGTTAAATTCCACTTGAAATACAGAACAGACACTAGATATTAGTATTTTTGTTTTTTATGAATAAATTTTGTTGGTGTTCAACTATTTCTTTTTCAATGTTTATATCCAAAACAGAAGTTCATACAAGCTGCATCACGGTCGTCCCTGAAATATATCGTAGTAAATTTTTGGTGGACCAGAGTTTTTCGCCTATCGTCAAAGTATTCTAACAAGTGTACTGTTAATTGGTTTATACAAAACGTGTGTTTAAAATTAATTATAAATTTTATGTTAGGAGTTATAGTATTTTTTAGAAACTAGGTTAAATTATTGCATACGAATGATCAAAATTTTAAGATTTTTATTAGGATTTCTATGCTAAAACTTCGATAGCGTTCGAATGCCGTAATTTGTCCCCTGATTCCCACAACTTTTAAATAGCTAAACTTTTATTTTACTCATTACTAAGCGTTATCATTAAAAAGTAATATTTAGCACACATTTGTTTATCTTAATTTTTTTTACTCAATTGAGTGTTAAAACTAATAGAAGGTTATTTACTTAAAAGCTTTTAATTGTTAAACAGAAACTATAGGAAGATATCATAAAAAAATTCAGTAATAATTTGTGAAAAATATATAACTTTATTAGGTAATAAAACCTTCGGTGTATTTATTTTTATTTAAAATTTCGTAAATTTATAAGAATCTAATAAAAGTTTTTTCGAAACAAATTTTTAATTCAAACGTGAGTTTCTACAATGTGAGAAAAATTGCAATACAGTTTTAAAAGTGAAAGATTTTTAAAAATATTAAGCTAATATTATTAATATTAAAAATATTATTAATAAATACTAATATATAATTACTTGTAATAATTATATAGAATATGTACCCTTTTTTAGTAGAAGTTTGTAGCCAATTATGGCCTAGAGGCTAAGTTACCAAACTTTAAATAAATAAAAAAAAAGACATACAAAAGCAAAAGTAGAAGTTAAACTCATGAAGTGGTTTAATGTAGGTGAAACGTACATAAATTCTATATTAACGTGTTATCAGAGATCAGGTGTTTATATGCATATATTTATAAACTGGACTCCATTCCATTAATTATGTAGAACACGTGCCTATTCGGTAAAAAGATATCGATGTAACTAAAATTAGTGTATATGGTATTATTTTGTTTACAGTTAAATCATAATAATTTTTTGCTTATCTTTTTTCAACGTACAAATAAATAAGTAATAAAAATGTTTGTGTCGATAAGTGATAATAGCTTATGTCGTCAACGATAAATCGAGTTTTTTTGCTAAACTGTGGCCATGCGGAATCTTATAGTACCCTTCACTATTACATACACAGGTATAGAGACCACATAGTAACTTAGCCTAGATTACAGTTATAACGTTATATGCCATTTTGCTTTATTATTTCCGACGACATCGTTGATTTTTAATTTTTACATAGCTAGGTGTATTTCACTAGTCCAGCCCTTCCAACTGATATCCATATTAATAGGGTTGAGGAAAAAATTATCCGTCATCCACTGGACAATCTCTTTTACTGGATACCAATAATGGGAAGGGTGAAGTGGGTACATTTTTTTTAATTAAAAGATTTGGCCTTTGTCATCATAGATTTAAAAAATTTTTGTAGTGTATTATATTCTGCTTGTCAAGCGCTTTGCTTCGCATGTAGTTTCTCTCTGTTGTCCAGAAGGTGAAAAATTAAATCGATTTTGGTTATAAATTTTAGGAAAAACATCGAAGTAGTAGTATTTTGGTGCTTATATCTCACTTGATTTCCAACCGATCAGTCAGTTCTTCTCAGTAGTATTTTTCGATTCTACTGCTTGGATTTTGGTGTTTTGATTATGTCCAAAAATTAATTTGGAGCTTAAGTAACTTGATATACATACATATTTGTTAAAAAAAATATGTATTTTTAAAAAATGTATATATTTTTATAAAATAAACACTGAATTAAAAAAGAATGAGAATTAGCCCATTTACAAGTAAAGATAACGATAAATACATACATATTTTAATGTTGTTTTTAATCCAATATTTCGCTACCGCATTAGGTAAAAAAATTTTCCGGGAAAAGCTACCCAATGTAGTAGAGAAATTGTGCTGATAAAGAATGCCGTTTATACCACTTCTTTTAATCGTTTTGTTATTTATACTTGCATGTGGCAGTATGACTTCCACACCTTTTTAAATTAGGATGGAACATGTTTAAAATGTCTTTAATTCTGATCTTATTTGAAAAGAAAAAACCATTTGGAATTGGAAAATTACAGTAATATTTTTTCACTTTTCAAGATTAAAAAAAAACTTCGTATTTAGTAAAAGTTAATCGAGTTGTCACTTTTGAAGTAGTTTTATCAAACGAAATTAATTTTTGAATCAAGATAAATTTCTAAAATAAAAACACATTTATCGGATTAAATCAGTTGGAGCTTTATGGCGATTCTTAGCTGATGATTAAATAATATGATTTTACTAAGCGGTGATTGGTTAACGTATTTAAGTACAAATAAATAGTGTTTTTCTTAAACGGATTTTTAATAAAACGTATTGTGCCTTTAGAAATAAATGTTTTAAAATAAATTCAAATGTTTTAGTAAAGAAAAATAAAATTAAATAAAATGAACCATTTCTTTTTAATTAACGGTCCACATTCTACTTAATTTAACAAAATTCGAATACTGGTTTTTAGGGGAACATTATTTTTGACACTTAAAATGTTTCGTTGTATTAGAAAGTTGTTTTTTCTTCGATAAAAAAACATGAGCTTTCAATGCGCATGTTTAGGAGATAATACAACACTGGCAGTTTTAACTGCTTTTTTGTCAGTCAGTCTGTCTGTCTGTCAGTCTCTTTGACATTTTTCAACTTTCCAAATGTCAGTTTTATGAATGAAAAACATTGCAATACAAGGAAAATTGTATTCACATGTGCAAGATAAACCATCCCCTTACCTGTTACGGCTCCACATAAACGATAGACGACTGAAAATAATTTACTGGAAAGTTACGCTCACGCAATTTTTGGGCTCAACGCAGCAATTCCAGTTAAAACAAAATGTTAAGAGCCACAGCAAGAATACGAATTTTTCATTAGCAGACATAATTTTTTCCAACAACATCGAAGACCAAATCGATACGTAAGAAAGAAAATTTTTTGTGAATATTTTCACACACAAGTGGAAAAATAATTATTTAAATCAATTGAAAAAAGAAACAAGTTAAAAATTAAAAATTATTAAAAGTTTAAAGAAAAATCAATGGCTAAAAAGGAAACGATGTCTAAGAAAAGTGTTAGTTAACATTTCAATAAATTTATGTCTATATCTTAATAAAAATTACTATAATATTTCAAACAAAAACGCATAAGCAAAAAAAAAAAAAAATAATAAAAAAATAAAAAATTAAAAAAGGGTTAATTAAGTTAAGAAGGAAAAAAATAAATGTAGAAATTATATCTATAAAAGTGTTGTAAAATAATAAAAATCATTTATGAATTTGCATTCACAGGAAATTTGATTTTTTTTTTCAATACAAACCGACTTTAAATATATTCTCAAAAATCTTTAATAAGAAAGTATCCTTTTTTCTTATACTACAAACATACTCACAAACGTTTATGGTACAACTATTACATAAGTGTATATAATACAAATTTACTCAAACACACACACACACAGACATACATTTAAACTTTATTTTGCTGTTTTGGCTTTGAGAATGCTCTTGTCTTTTACTTTTTTCCTTAATTTAATTCTTATTCTAACTTCATTTCCTGTATTGCTAATAAATAATCTCTAATGAAATTTTTGAACTTTGTGTTTTATATGCATTCTTTTTTAGATGGCTAAAAACTTGATTTTATTTTTTTAAATAAAAAATAAAAAAAAAAAACAATCGATACGACAGGATAAATCGAAGCAAGCAACAAATTATTAAAAAACCAAACTAAAAATAACACATTTAATTTGGAAACCAATCAGAACTCACAAACACATTCGCACATTATTTACCTAAAAGTGTGCTAGACAAAAAAAAAACACAAAAACAAAAACAAAATTAATTAAAATACATACATACATATACACTAGTAGAGGCTAAAAAAAATCAAGTTAATTTATAATAGACAAGAAAATGCAGCCCCCACCGCGTAAGGTAAGCATTAATGTTACAACCACTACTACGAACAACAGCTATTATATGAGGGAAAAAGTAATTTCGTACGTATTTGTATCGATTAGGTAACATGTACATTTTTAGAACATCTCTAATAAAGATTATTGGGGGATTCACAGTAGTGTCATAAAGTCATATGTCCTATAATAATAGCATGAAAAATTAAGGCTATTGTGAACAACCCCTCATAATTAAGTGTGCTATTTTGAATTTAAATCAGCTGATGTAAAACAATTATAAAAATAAATATTTTCTTTCATAATGCCAAAAACAAGTAAAAAAACAAAATAAAAGCCAGTTTGTGCGAAAAGTACATTTTAGATGTTGTAATGGCAGACTCAAGTAAATAAATTACAAATAAATTAAATTTTGTTTAACAAACAAAAACAGCAGAGTCCTAAGCCGATCTTATTTGACGCCAACAGTGATTTGTTATCAAAAATTAGCAACTGCGCTCGAATTTTGATGTCGGCCCGATAAAATTATACAATGAACGGCGACGGCTTACAAAAACTGTTGCGGCTTGGCTTAGCCGGCTTAGCTGTTTAGCACAGGTCTCTGCTTATTAAATACGACAGCACAATAAACATAGCGTACAAAGTTCTATTATTATAAGACACTTTTTGTTTGAAAAGCAACAACAACATTTTTAAACCATTGTAAGATTTTAGAACAATATGACATGATAAGACACCTTGTGAATCACCCATATGTATCTACGTATGCATGCATACATGCTTTGTTTTACGTTTTTTAAAAATTTTAATTATCAATACACATTATGTCTTTTATGAAAAAAAAATTGACTTTTAAAAATTTGATCTCATTGGGATTATTCAATGTTCAATAAGTTCGTTAGATCAAAATTTACAAAAATGTACCCTGCAGTAATTTAATTTATTACATTCAAATTAAAAAACCTCATAAAACTAATAAATATGGAGGTACGATGCTGAACTTTTTTTTGATCACCTCAATACCATAAAGTTAATGTGACGTTAAGAAATACTTATCTCTCCAAACAAATTTGTTTCTTTTAATAAGTTATAGTTTTGGCAGCCATACTATCTTTCTCTTGTCTTTTATCTAATTTCTATAAATTCTATACTCTTATATACGCCTGTCACACTTCAAAACACAGTAACTGACAAAAATAGAAAAAACTAACTTGATTTTTAGTTTGTTGAGTTTAAGAACTGTATTTTTATACATAAATATCGATGTATGTATACAAAAAAAGTGCTCGAGATTAAAAACGTTCTAAAAATATTATTCTTATAATACCCTTTACCATCGTAGACAGGAATAATATTCAAATCGTAGCCTAGTCTAGATATAGTATTATACACCATTTTGCTTTATTATATACGATGTCATCTTTGATTTCAAATACTTACATAACTAACTGTATTCTACTAGTCAAACCTTTTTATTTAAGAAACAAAATCATCCGCCATTTTGTTTTGGACAACGTCTTTAATTAAAATTTTTTTGCCATAGTTCATTATATTTTACTCCTTTTATTTGATACCACTGTTGTGGGGGTTGAAGGGGACAAATCCGTTACTACGAAGTTTCACCCATATATCCACGATTTTATTAAGGGCGCCATCTTAGATTTTAAGTATTTCATAGTTTCTGAACTCTTCTGGTTAAACCCTTCATTTAATATGAATATTAACTGGGTTGAAGGGGGTAAAATTCTAGTTACTATTTTTGACATATATTTATAAAAATTGATTGTACGTCGTTTTGTAGTGCTGCCCTTTTATTAGATTCCAACATTGTGCCTCTCGGTTATCTAGAAACTGAGAAAAATGATTTTAGGAAAAACAAATAATTTGTACTTTGGTGCTTATATCTCAGTTAGTTAGCTTGCAATTTAGTGTTACCAAAAATTATTTACCTTGAGCCTGAGAAATTTTATATATATTAAAAAAAATTATATATTTTTCCCAATAGTATATGTCTATAACTTTGCCGATTAGTGAGCGAGTTTTATAAAATTACAAATAGCCCTTAGATGCATATCAAATCTATAAAAAGTTACAAACGAGGTTATAAATTGTTCTAGGACTGAAAAATTAAAATTTTTGCAGTAAAAATATGGGAAAAACAGAGGCAGTCGTGTTTCGTTGCTTTATTTTAGCAAGTCATGGGGAGCTTTTGAAGAATTTAAATAGCAATTTATTCCGATTTAAAAAATATTAATACTAAATACAAATCTGTGCAACATGTGGGTGATTTTAAAGTTGATTATGGTCAACAGACAGACGGACATTGTTTAATTAACTCCTCTATTTATAATTTATAAAAATATATAAATAGTTTATGGGGTCGGAAATGAATATTGTAGAAATTTATGATGAAAAGCTAAAGTATACCAGAAAATAGCCCTTAAGGTCTTTGGTGCCTATTCCAGACAATGCTGTAAAAATCACTGCGTTTATTTGTAATAATGTTACAAAGAACAAAGCCTTAAATCTTTTCTACGTTAAACCGTATAAAATAACAAAATAAGTTTTAAATTTCCAAAAAATGACTAAGATTTATCAACTGCATGGAAAATTTTTGTTTAATTTAAGAAATTTGGAAAATCTTAGCAATTTGGAAAAGCTGATAACTTAATTATTTTCATTTAATTTGGTTTCTTTATACCGTTTCGAAAGTCTTGAGATTAATGATATATATATAAAATATGGTTAAAAATTTTCCTCTTAATTTTATCGATTATTAACTTAAGGTTGAACAGGAAATAATACTATATTTGAGATAAAACATTTTTGAATATTGTTTTTTTTTTTATGTGTACACAAATATCAATGAAACTTATTCTAAAAAAATACATAATATGCCTGTATATTTGCCAACTAAACACTTTTTTCCGTACTGAACCATTTCGTTTGCTATCTGAAAAAACACAACTGACAACTAACATGTAAAAACGAAATTACTTTTTCTCTTAACAAATAAATACAGCTAAGTGTTCATTATTTAACAGAAGAAAATAGACATACTTAATACCTATTCAAAGCTTTTATATTCTCATCATACAATAATATTTATTCACCTGTACATCTTCATACATTTATACACATTCATACAATTACTTGTGTTATTGTTGTTTCCGTTTCCTTTTTAAGAATATGTTGTAGTTTTATCACACATAAAAATATAAAGTTTTGTTTATTCTAATCCTGTTTGTTTTCGTTACTATTTGTCATCGTAAACGTGACGTTGTTGTTGTTTTCGTCATCATCTTTTCCTGCAACATTACCATCTCATTAGGGGAACTATGTAAAGTTCTTGAAGAATTTACATACGGAACAAGTGGCCAAGTTGCAGCTAAAAAATCAACATGAGTGTGATTTGCTGGAGGACATACGACAATTTACCATTAAGAGGTCTGCCATTGAGAAATCTTATAGCGAAGCGTTGCTTAAGACGTCATCACAATATTTGAATAAAAAAATTCCCAATATACCAGACATTAAAATGGAAGGAATGGAAGAGCGATGGTAAGTAAATACAAGGTGGCACAAAAGTCATCATCATATCGTAAGATGCAAAAATTTTTTAATGGTGAAAAATTTTAATTATGGTTAGACTTTTATGAACTTAATATATACAAAATACACTTAAACAATACATAAATGGTCATACTCCTCAAAAAGACGGAATATTTACTACCAACAAGTAAATAAAAAAATAAATAAATTTTAAGAAATTTTATAAAATTTTTGCATTATATTAGATTTCAGTGAGTGTGTTGCTTGCTATCAAAATTAAATAAAAAGTGGACACATTTTTTTAAGGGGTGGATTTCTGCTTAATATATTTATCTTTTTAAATTAATTTTTATACATGTCTACACACATTTGCGTGACACCCCCTAAATTTTAGAAATACATACACCCCTTATAAGAGGTAATATCAATTAATCAGCCAATTAGTAGCATAAAGACTCTTCTTTGCAATTACCAATTGTCAAATTATAAGTAAAAAGTTTTTTTTGAAAAACGGTTTTCCGAAATAAAATCATCTTATATAGTTACATCAAAATTGCAAGTCAAATATTCAATTTAGACTATAAGCATAACGACGATGTCATTTGATATAAATAAAAAATTAGAAAATAAATGCTTCCCATTTTCTCATTTCATTAAATTGCAACTGACTTATAATTATAAACTGTGCTGATGATGAAATCGTGGCTGGTTCCAAAAATGCATTCCACTCGGCCAATATAGGAATAATTTTTAAAAATTCCTAAGTGCTTATAGTTAACTAAAAGAAATATATTTTGGAAAGTATAATAAATAATAAATTATGGAAATGAACTTAAGCCAAAATCACTGACTTGCAATTAAATTTAAATAAATAGTTCGAATACTTACATAAATATAAACATTTTTGGTTACATTGTAATAAAATTTTTAAAAATGTAACATCTAGAATGATTACTTTTATTTGCAGGAATATGTGGAGTGTTTGGCGAACAGTTTTGGAAGAAAATGAAAAATTAGCACGTGCTCGATTGGCCGCTATTGAGGTATTTCAACAGCAAATCGCTGACGAAGCAAAAGTTTTGCGTGATTATAAATTGGCCATATCAAAGAGGTCACTTTCACAAATAGTGAATGTGCAGAAAGAGCTGCATTTAAGCGTTGGTGATTTGGATAAAACGAAAAAGCAGTATTTTGATGAGGAACATTGCGCTCACGATGTGCGCGATAAAGCACGAGACATTGAAGAGAAATTGAAAAAGAAAAAGGGCTCGTTTTTTCAATCAATTACCTCGCTGCAAAAGAACAGTGCTCGTGTGACATCGCGTAAAGAGTTGTTAGAAGAGAAATCGACTGGAGCACGTAATGATTACATTTTGAGTTTGGCCGCGGCTAATGCCCATCAAAATCATTACTTCACGGTCGACCTGCAGACAACAATGACTACAATGGAAAATTATGTATTTGAGCGAGTAGCAGAATACCTGACATTAATGGGTCGCACCGAGTTGCTGACATGTTCAGCCACACAGAATTCGTTTGGAAAAATACGCGATCAAGCACAACAGTTGACACGGGAATACAACTTGCAGTGCTGTTATTTATTCTATCCTGTTCTTAAGCAACACATTCAATATGAGTTTGAGCCATGTGATAATGATCCGGTACGCAAGGTTACCACAGAACACGATTCGGCTGCGGAAACTCTAACAAAAGAGGCCAAGAATCTAGCTGGCAGAGTAGTTAAAGAGAATTTATCTGTTAGGGAGAATGCTAAAAAACTGGCAGTTTGTGTTGCTCTTCGTGATTCGGGACAACGAAGTGATCCTAATGATCCCAACGGTCCTGATCTGGATACTAAGATAGACGAGTTCCGTGATTTAATTAGAAGATCAGAAACGGAAAAGGCTAAAGCTGAAGCCTGTTTGCAAAGTTTGCGTGAAGGTGGCATAAATGTCGATGAGTGGGTGCAAGAGGCCGAGATTATAGGAGCACAAGAATTGACACGTTCGGCCAGTTCGATTTCAATGCGTACCGATGCTTCTGGCCAAGGGGTAAACTAAGGATGTAAACTTATCAGAAAGGTGTACATAACAATAATTTTATTTTTATGTTTCTAGGAAAATCCCAGTTCAGATTCATTCTACGATAGTGATAAAGATGAAGCTGCTGGTGGTGCTGCGGCAACAAGTAAATCAAAAGATGCAACACAACTTTCTAGAGATAAAACCTTTAGCGATAGTGATGAGGGTGAGTTTTTAAATTTCATAAACACGTGCTTAGTACACACCAAAAACTGCGAAATTTGCAACTTTTAAACACTCTCTTACACTAAAAATTTTTAATTTTACCAAATAACATAAAATTGTCAAACCTTTTTGCTTGATACCCAGTTGGCCAAATCATCGTAGATGATATTGTTTTCAGCGATGCCTGTAAGAAATTATCAATTTTGTTATTTATATTTCAGAAACGGAAGAACGAATCCCAGAACCAGTGTCTCAAATGCAAATGATGTCTTCGAATGTAGGCTGGGACGATCCAACGGAAGTTAATTGGGATAACGATCAGGAAGAGGAAGAAGAAAAGGAAGAACCTATTGTTCCAGAACCCAAAGAGGCGATATTTAAATGCACTGCTTTATATAGTTATACTGTAAGTACATTCAATTATTAACTGACATGACAGTGTTATCGCATTTATAATATACATATATAACTAGGCACAAAATCCAGACGAATTGACCATTGTTGAGAACGAACAATTGGAGGTAATTGGCGAAGGTGATGGAGACGGTTGGTTACGTGCCCGTAATTATCGCGGAGAAGAAGGTTACGTACCACATAACTATTTGGATATCGAGCAGGAAACTCCAGTGAATGGTAGTTCAGCAAATCAATTGCGTTCTCAAATTTCCTTTTCATCTGTTGATTATACCGTTGATAATGAAGATCAAACTGTGGACTCTATGCAATCACCGGATCAAGTGTCGGTCATAATGGCTCCTCAGAAGAAGAAATCCGATATTTTGTATTGTATTGCCCTATATGACTATGATGCTACCGCCGAGGATGAACTGACCTTTGAAGAGGGCCAAATCATTAAGATCGTTACTAAAACAGCTCATGGCGTTGACGATGGATGGTGGGAAGGTGAATTGGATGGTAAATTTGGTAATTTTCCATCATTGGTGGTGGAAGAGTGTGATGAAAATGGAGAACCACTAACGGAAGGTGGTGAAGAATCACCACCACCAACAGCTCCACCTAGTTTTTCCCTGCCGCCAGCACCAGCTTTACCACCAGAGTACGCTCATGAGCTTACCGAAGATATGTTTGGATCTCAAGATACGGCTGGTAAGTTGTAGCATTTAACTTTATAAAAAGACAATACAAAAGTACCTAATACCTACATATACATAAGTATATAGTTGCCCAATGCACAACTTATTGTAGAAGTTATTAGTCGTAGTAGTTGTACACATTTTTTGGATAATTTCTTCAGTAATATTTTACTCGTTTTTCACAACAAAGTAGATAAAGTGTCGTATAAATAAGTCATAGCTAAAAAATTAAGTCAGCAAGTTTTTCTTTAAAATATAGAGGTGAATTTCCTACAACCTACGTCAGGTTATGAATTGAGCAAGTATATAGAAATAATTTGTCCTGTATTCGTCATTTTACAACTCAAGAACAATTCAACAGTTTAACAAAAAATTACGTGCGTTGGAGATGTCTTCCTTCATGCAAATGCGTTATACGCACGTTTTTATGATAGTATGTTTTGCCCATATTAAATGTAATACAGTTTTGTAAACGTAGATTACAGTACGGTCAAGCAAAGCGGGCAGAGTTGTTTCAGTTTAAATATTGAATTTACCGAAAATTTTCTAAAAATAAGAAATATTATACTTAAATACAAATCTATTCCTATAATAAGATCGAAAATATATTGAGTTGAAAAATAGAAAACAAAAATGCACAAACATAACAGAAAGAGAAATGTAAAACAATTTACACTAACAATAAAGAATTTTTGCAAATAATAAAAATCACTTATTGTTATAAACCTTCATTATAAAATTAAATTTGATTTACACACAACGAACTCTGTTGTACTACTACTAGCTGTGTTGTTCGATTGTTTAGAGTGACACTGGCATATAATTGTAATAATCTTTTCCGCACATACACTCGATAATTACCACAGGTTGTTGTATTTAAAGAAGTGAGTATATGTAGGAAAAATACACCCTTAAATATGCAACAGATGATAAAACATTTCGGCTGTGTATTATGTAATATGTTGTAGACTTTTTTAAATAGTTCACATTTTACATCTACCATCAATTCGATAAGATGTTGATATCTTTCCATAACATTTTAATAGGTTTGTGTGTTTTCTACATCTTTAAAGATGTTAATGTCTCATTTTATTCCTTTTAATAGCTTATATTTTGTATTTAAAAATGACTTAATACAAATAAGGTATTTTAAGTACAATATTAAATAAATTTGTAATTGTGTTATCGCGTCCTTATAATTGGCTTTGTTTTCGCAACTCAATAATTAATACAATTATTAGTATTTGATTTTATACATGCCTTTGCCCGCGACGTAGTAACCTCTTTATGTAATTATTCAGGTTGTTATATATCTGTGTGTGGCAAATTTCATTTAAATCCGTAATTTTTCGCGTGATTGAGTAAAAAAAAAATATTAAAACATTTAAATACACAAACATTCATATTTATTATAATAGTGGAATAGAATTTAATGCAAATATTTACGAAAAATACACTGTAAATTTTGCACGCTCAAAACCTGTAAACAAAAGTATCTAAATGCAAAAAAAAAAACTCCGGCTAATTTCGCAAATTCGATTGATTATTGTGATAAAAAGTAGCTTATGTGTTAATCGTTTTTCCGTGATTGATTAACAAATATCCAAACATACAAACATTCACATTTATTATATTAGAAGATTTTTTTTTTAATGAGCACTGCTGCAGTTTAGCAAATAGTTAAAATTTTTAAACCCTTCACACAGTGAAAAAGGGTATTTCTACAATTTTCATTTCTGACCCCATAAAGTATATATTTTCTGAAAGCTTATGAATAGGGGAGTCGATTAAGCTGTGTCAGTCTGTTAGTCTGTCCGACTGTCCGTCTGTCCGTCTTTCCGTGTGTATGTTGACATCAACCTTTTGAAGCCCGCCGATATCGCCTGGACCTGGATGAGGTATTAAAATATCAGAAATATTCGGGAGTAGATTGGTATTGAAAATCAGAAACATCGGTGCATAAATAACTGAGATATGAGAAAAAAACCACGACCACCTCGATTTTTTTTTCCCAAAAACAACATTACAACAACAACATACATACATACATACATACATATGTATCTTTTTTTTATATTTATATATTTATACCCTTCACACAGTGAAAAAGGGTATATATAGGTTTGTCATTCCGTGTGAAATTTCTACAATTTTTATTTCCGACCCCATAAAGTATATATTTTCTGAAAGCTTATGAATAGAGGAGTCGATTAAGCCCTGACCGTCTGTCCGTCTGTCCGTCTGACCGTCTGTCCGTGTGTATGTTGAAATCAAATTTTTGAAGCCCCCCGACATAGGTTGGACCCGGGTAAGGTATTAAAATATCAGAAATATTCGGGAGTAGATCGGTATTGAATATCAGAAACATCGGTACATAAACAACTGAGATATGAGCAAAAACCCACGACCACCTCGATTTTCTTTTCATAAAAACAACATTACAACAACAACATACATACATACGAACGTGTATACTGGTTAGAGAAAACGTGGCATCGAATCCCAGCTGAGGCAAAAAAATTTTTTTTTAAATTTTTTTAAAATTTTTTTTTTTAATTTTTTTTTTTAATTTTTTTTTTATTTTTTTTTTATTTTTTATTTAATATATTATATATATTTTTATTATTATTTTTTTTTATTTTTTTTTTTTAATTTTTTTTTATTTTTTTTTTGTTTTATATATATTATATATGTATATAATAATTTTTTTTTTTTTAATTTTTTTTTTAAATTTTTTTTTTTAAATTTTTTTTTTATTTTTTTTTTTGTTTTTTTTAACATACATACGTGAATTTACTGTTATTGCATGACTACACGTTGTGAAGGGTATATAAGATTCGGCAAGGCCGAATATAGCGCTTTTACTTGTTTTTTTTATTTTTTTTTTATTTTTTATTTCATATTTTATTTTATATTTATATTTTTATTATTTTTTTAATTTTTTTTTTAAATTTTTTTTTAATTTCTTTTAACTTTTTTTTTTAACATACGTTAATTTATAATTTTACAATGGGATGTTTTTATATATGTATGTTTTTTATATGTATGTACGTATTTTATATGAGACGAATGGTGATACAAACAATTGCTATTGCATGACTACACGTTGTGAAGGGTATATAAGATTCGGCACGGCCGAATATAGCACTCTTACTTGTTTTAATGCAAGATGTTGCAGGAGTAAATTAAAGTATCATGTTTTCAACAACTTCCATGCGTTCCTACAAGATGTTGATAAGTGTAAAAAGGTTGTTATTGTCATCAATCAACACAGAAAATTGTTAAATGCATAAAAATGTAAATCAAACTAAATTGGTAACAGTATTTATTAAAAATGTATAATTATGTTTTTTTGGTCATTGTAAAGTTTTAAAACCTTTGAACAATTTATTTAAAAACCAATTATGACAATAAGACATTGTGGCTTACTTTGTGAATTCTCCAATTGTATCAAACTTAGTACACTAACAACCCGAATTGTATGAATAATTGGAATAGAGTAAATGCTGCGCAAATTGAAATGACGCAGAGCGAAATATTATTTCCGGTTTTTTTTTTTTTTTTTAATTCTATTAGCATCTCTGCAACGCATGTATTTAACTATGTGAGAGGCCAGCTTAAAATTTCCTCAATATTCTTTTTGAAAAATTATTATTTTTTTATTACAAGTATATTTTGGACAATTAATCTGTTTTGTTTTGTTTTTCTACTTTCAGATGATGACAGCGGCTATATACCGAACGGTGCTGTACCTAGTATTCCTCCGCCAGGTAATTTCGCTATAAAACTTCATTTAATAAATTCAATTCTTCATCATTATTACCTCTTTACGATTATGTGTATATTCATGTCTCTCACTATTCCTTTAGATTATCTACCATTCAATTACTACTATTTTTTTTATTTAAAATTCTATTAAAAAAAAAGCCCATAATGATAAATTTTTCTTTAGTTTTTTTTTTTAATATCAACTACTATATTTTGAACATAACTATTTTGTTACAAAATTATATGATTAACTTTTGTAATCCTGCTTTTTCATCGTTAGAGGTAAAACTATAATTAAAAAAAAAAATAATAAATAATCAAAAATAGAGAAGGAAATTCTTCTAATTATGTCAATTTCAACTCTACACATCGCTATGTGGAACCAAGATATAAATTGAATAAATATCAAGTTAAACCGACGTTAATTTATTAACCGAATTTTTCTGTTTTCTAATTTTTGTTTTTAAACTTCGAATATTGTTTTTCTTTTCTCTTTATCTATGCCTTGATATATGTACATATGTGCGTAGACGTTGCTGCTTTTAATTTTATTGCAGCTTTTTCAATTTCCAATAGGTGTAACAAAAAAAAAAAAATACAAATTGCTGTTGGCTTTGTTCTTTTAATTACTAGGTCTTTAGTTCCTTATTTTTTTCTATTAATTCTCTGAGTGTATATTATTGTTAAGAACGAATCAATGTTTTCTTTTTTGTGTCTTTGTTTACAAAACATTTTTCTTTCAATAAATTTTAAGCACTAAAACAATCTTAGAATAGAAAGGGTAACATTGTTGTTTAGTAGCTTAAGCAGATTTAACCTCCCGACTACACGAGCGATTATGTTTTAATATAAGCAATAAAGCCGGCAGAATAACGGCATCAAATTGCCAATGTTCAAGCTTATATCTATAGGTGGAGAACACGTTAATATCTTAAAACATAAAATTGAAAATTTTCCTGGTGATTGACCTATAATTAAAAATTTTATAAAAAATATACGAAAATAAATTTCACCAAAAACACTAGATTAAAACGATTCTTTTGGCATTATATATTTAAATATAATTAAAAAACTTCAATTTTTTTATAATAACCATGTTAATTTTAATATTTTGTTTTCTTTTTTTTTCTGCGACGTTCTCTTATACATTAGTGTTGTTGTTACATTTTATTTGTTTGCAATTGAATTTGACAGCTTGTGTTAAAAGATTATTGCTCAGCAATGTATTATAACATTTATTGCTAAATATGTATTCTAATACATATTCATGCAGTCCACACGTTAATATCTTGTGTTCGCAATAGAATTTGACAGTTGCTGTGGCAATAATTGCCAAACACATTGCTCGTGTGGTCGGGGGGTAATTTCTGTTGAAGTTTGAGTTAAATTTTTTTTTTTTTTTTAGTTTTATTTGTATATGCAACGTGTGTTATTTACTTTTGTTTAACTTTCAGATTATTTTCTATATAAACATACACTTTACAATTTACAGTAATAACATTTTATATAAATTCCATAATTTAGAACAGATACACAATTAAAAATTCTGTAACGATAATTTTGTGTATCAACATAATTATTTATTAAAGAATATTATTCATTGGTGTTATTGAGATATTACAATTTTATTAATGTCCCTTTAAAGATTTAACTGAATTTAATTTTTGTTTTTAATGATTAATAATTAAAAAAAAAAAAACTAAAAATATATAAATAAATAAATAATTTTTATTTATTCTTTGTGTTCCTAATAGTGGCATTCTAAACAAAATTCTTTAGACAAACGTAGTTTTTACACTTTCAAGTAGCAACTTAAACAGCTTAAATTTTCGAGTTTCGAGCAATACAAAACAGAATTAATTAAAACTTTCTTTAGAAAACTGTCAAACCTGAAAAATTCCTTGTAACTGAAATTCGATTTCTTTCAATATGACAAGTACATTGGTTTCTGGCATTTGTTGTCATGTAAAATTTTGAATGTGACAATAACAACAGCAAAAGTCTTAAATGTATTCACCATAATGAAATTTGTCAAGAAATTTCTTTTAACAAATTAGGAATTACAGTTATTATTAATTCGAAAATAGCACTGTTAATCATGAAAAGTTTTAAGTCTGCGTTTACATTGAACAAGTTTTCTTGCATGAAATATTATTTTCCTTCCAAATTGTGTGCGAAGGAAATAGAAAGGAATACAAATCAGTTCATACTTGTTTGTAAATAGAATTCGTTTAGTTTCGTTTTTCGTAATTTCAAATCTGACGACAGGTGCGTTTGTAAAAAATAAAATTAAACGCAATAAAACTGTTTCTGTGTAAACGTGAAAGCAAGTTTAAAGAATAAAAAGAACAATTTTTGCAATTGTTAAAAACGCAGCTTATTTAATAAGCTAAATTCTTGATATGTTTATATATTTACATACACTTGTAAAAACTTTACCATACACACGAACATATAGAATGCCACTTAACGTCGTTGTGCAAATTGCTCTTTTTTTTCTTCCTTTTTTTTTGTTAATTCTTCAAAGCACGAACCAAAGCATGCTTATCCTCACAATGTATTTAAAATCAATTTTTATTTAGTTTTTTTATGTTTTAAAATAATACATAAGTATTAGTAAATCGTAATTACTGTAACCCAACACTTTTTTATCAATATTATAAAGTATTTATTTGTATAAAAAGAAATCTTCAAAGCTTAAGGTAACCTTATTCATTTTCTTCTCAATTTTATTTGTTTACATGCAGTTCTTATACAAGAACCAGGAGATGAGGTAATTAAGATAAAGTGACAACTTAAAGTAGTTTTAATCGGCCAGTCCATTGACAGGATTGGTTATGTGAGGCATCAAAAGAAGGGTCTTTTAAGTACTTTTTAAATTATAAATGTAGTTTCAGAAAATTAAAAACAATATTAAATATTTTTTCCTTTAATTCAATATTTGCGATTTTTATATTTATATTGGTTTTTTCTTTAATTTTTTACATAATATTATTTATTTAATATTATGTATGTATAAAGGACCTTTCATACGATATGTTAATACTTATATCAGTTTTTTAACTTTTATTGATGTGAGTATGTATGTACATAGGTACTAATATAATTTCAAACATTTTTAGGACGATTTAGACGAAGATGGTAGTAGCATGCCACCTCCTTCAAAGTCACCACCGGCTTTACATACAAACGCCAATAGCGCAAAGGCAAACAAGGATGGTGGAAATAATTTAAATTTAGGTATGGCACAAATTGTTGTAACCGCTGCAACCCCAATGGTTGAAGATGAAACCGATAAATCTTTCCCTCCAATAGGAGAGAGAGGAGGTGGTAATGGTGATGACTCAAGGAAATCTGGTAGCCAGGAAAATGCTAAAGCAATAAGTGCTTCCTCAAAGGACGAAACTGGTGTCAAGACGGTAGCAGGAGAAGCCAAACAAACGGATGCAACAAAAATTATTGAAGGTAGGCAACAAGATTTGGATGCACCCAGTGTAACTGTAACACTTACCTCGCCTACACCCAATCCAGAGGACTTACCATCTTCCGACCAAGATTCATCTGAAGTACAACCATTAGACGAGGCTGAAGATCCGTTTAACGAAAAAGCAAATGCAGCCGCTGCAGAGGCCAGTGGAGGCTTTGAGGCCAATTTTGAGGCAAACTTTGATGCCAATTTTGATGATGCTTTTGCTAACAGCGGAGGTGGACCACAGAACATGGATGAATCAAAACTGGAAGAAGTTGATGTTGGGGCACCTAAGCAGGTTGTAGGTGGAAGAGCTAGTATACCCGAGGAATTGGATTCGAATCAATTGGAAAGATTACAAAATCTTAAAGAATCGAATGCTTAATTTTTATTTTAAAAACAATTACAAATAAGCTCTAAATTATATAGAAAATGAAAATGAAAATGAAAAAAAAAACAAGAAAACTATTTAACACAAATAAGACCCACATAAATATCTTATGATTAAGACACACAAACAAATCAGGCACATTATAATTAAAAAAGAAAAAAAATTACAACAGGATACAAATAGCAACGATCTACTTTTCTTCAATACTTCCATAATATATAATCACAAACCACGAATTGTGTCTTAAAATTCAGCAAAGCTAAATGATTTATATCATTCATCAGCAATGTAATATCTGGAAGTTAATGATTTAAATATAGCACAAGGACGCCGTACATTTTTCTCAACACACCACCAGCAAAAGAAATTGACAACCGAGCATTCTTCTACATTTCCACCACTGTGTGTTTTGACGGTAAAGTTTATATCTCAACAACAATTTAAGGTGGCCTTGACATTATATGCGTATCGATTAAATATTAAGTAAATCTTTTTTATTTAGTAGTAGTTGTTTTATTTATTAAGATCAGGGATCAGATTTTTATAAAAATGATTTTATTTTGTTCCAATATTTCGCTAACACATTGAAACAAAATAAAACCATTTTTATAAAAAAAAAACACTGATCTCAAGCTTAATAAATAAAACAACTATTGTATCGATTAAAGCTAAATACATAATTTTATTTTGTGATGAAGGATATAAATCAAAATTCAATTGAATTAGCAATTCAAAAAAAGTATAAACTATACAGTATTAAGTGTTAAAATATTTAAAAATATTTATAATTTCTTAGTAAAACTATCGGGGGACCAGGTCATGTCGTGGTCACATTCATATTTAGTTGATTTTCTTCAACATTTAAAATTAATGCAGTCTTTTTCTTTTGTTTCTCTCTTAGTTTTTTGTCTTATGCATTTTTTTCAATATGTTAAACTACATATTTTGATAAAAAAATAACTTTTAACAGTTTAGGTTGTTATGATTTTATCAGCTTAATGAAAATATTAAAAAAAATATTTTTCTTAAAAGAGGTCTAAAAAATATACAATTGCTTATAAAATATTTTGAAAAGTTCATGTACAGTAAACTTTTGAAATTTAAGAAAAATATATTTTTTTGGTGGAACGCTTTTATGAAGCTTACGTATTCTGTTAGACCTATATAGAGAAAAAAGTTTAATTTTTATTAATTTTTTTTAAAATATGTTTTTCTCTGAACTTTATTTTTTTTCTTAAACTTTCGAAGGATAATTTTTTTTAGGTAAATCTTGTTGGATGATCTTAGACTAAACATTGTTGTACATTTTTCACCACGAAACTAAATTTATACATTTACTTAATACAATTACCAAATCAGAATATACATACATACATACTAATTAGGGAATTATAAATGATTATAAAACGATTAAATTTATTTTTAATATACATAATTAAAATATAATTTATTTAACAAATAATTTAGTGTAAATAATATTTATAAAGGGAATAAAATAAAACTATTTCACAAACGTGCTTAGTTATTAAATATAACCAGGAAAACAAACTTGCACCCATACAAATCCTTAAAACAAACGTAATTTAGTTGTTCAATTTACAATACCCACCCCCCATGTTTTCCGACACGTGTAAATAAATACAAAAAAATGAATTAAAAAAAGGGATCTAGAAATATAATTTCCTACAATATATAAGTGACTATAATGTGTGTCAAGGCATATTTATTCATCAGGATGTCGTGATTCGTCAGGTTCCTTTTATTTATTTACTACTTTAAAACTTCAGCTATCAAAGTCCATATAAAAAGAACACATTCTCTCTATTTCATTTATTTCAAATGTCAAACTTCATATGTAAAAAATTTATAAACCAAAAAATCCTCTATGAACTGCAATTACCTCATGAATAAATATGCCTTGAATGTGTGTTCACAAATTTTATATTTGGTATATTCACAAGAAGTCCTAATTGTCGTAATGTCATAATGTTAAAAAAAAAATTTTAAATGAATTAAAAGTATTGAATTGTTTATTGTAAAATTTTTAAAAATTATGACATTATGACAATACGACACTAAGGACTACTCGTGAATACACCAATTATTTATATATTTATTTATTTAAGTTTTCACAATTTTGCATTATGCTTGTTCGGCATGTTTATAGAACATAATTTTAGGTTTTTAAATATCGAAAAGAACGAACACAAAATTTTATTCGACAGTGAAAAGAAATCAAAATCATGGCCTAACATTAAAAAATAAATAAATAAATGGTTACTTTTGCAAATTAATCACATTTTTTTTCTTAAATTTTTTGTAAGAAAAATCTTTTATTAATAAGTATTCGAACATTCGGTTTCGGCTTACATTAGAAGTTCTCTATAAACTTGCTGGTTAGTCGACGTTCATATCATGGAAAATTTTTTGCAAATTTTTTGAGTTTGAATTCCTATTCGTTCAAAAGTTTGCTATTATACAGTACATATGCAAATAAAAAACAAAAGTTTCGTAAGACAAGTATACACTGTGTGGACTGTGAATGCAATTTCAAAAGATAATTTGAAAAAGTTTTGCAACAAATGTTCCATAATATGGATTAGGACTTATCAAAATTAAGCATTTACATACGAATTATATGTTTTGTACAAATCAATACGAGTACAACAGTTTAAAAAAATTAATTACAATGTTAAAAATGGTCAATAAAAATTAAACACTTTTATTAAGTATTAAAATAATACAAGAGATTGTAAGTTGAACAACTATTTTTCAATACTTAACAAAGGCACACTTAAAATAATATCTAAAAATATATTTTATGTGGCAACGCCTAAAACAATTATCTCAATGTTATACATAAATGAAACAAATACGGTTATTTTATGAAAAAGAAAACTGCCGGGATCTTTATAATCATTCCCATCGTGAATCATTTTGTCTCGAAATATTTTTCCTTTTCCTAAAGTTTGATATTTTAGGAAATTAATTAATCAATAAACTAAATTCTCCAAAGTTTTTTCACGATAGAGGCGAATATTAACTACAACGGTAACACATTTACACCAGTAATTTCTTAATTATTTTGAGAAGTGAGTGCTGACACATCAATGTAAAATATACTATTAACTATGATCATAATTTTAAACAAATTGTCAATTGCTTAGAGCAACAATTACTGGGTAACGGCTTAACTTAAACTTAAAATACAGTTACGGCCCCTGGTTAAAAATAATCTAATATTTGGAAAATGTTTCATTTAAAAATCCTTTAATGCCAATTTAGTTCAATCTTTGTTACATGTACGAAAAGTGCAATGTTATTTACATATAGTTTACATGCATATTTATATACAAAAACATACAAACTTACAGACATACAACATACAAATACACAAAACATACAAATTACGTGTATAGTACCAATAATTTGCCAATAGTACTTTATATTAATGAAAAGAAGAAAAAAAAAATTATCAATTAGATGTTAAAAAAAATGCCTACAAACAAGAACAAATTAATAACTAAATTTGTTTAAACATATATATTTCTATATTTACATACAATATATCAAAATTTCATCTCTAGTTAAATTTAAATCATACATACTCACTTTCTTATTTGATAACACACTTAACCTCACTTTCGGAATATTTCCAATAGGTACATTTGTAATTAAAATTTTTTAAAACTCTTAAGTTTGTAGAATTATTCTTAAAGTAAGTTTAAGTGTTTAAACAAAAATAAGTATTAATATATCCCTACATATTTATAACCAGATGTTGTTTAAATTACATTATTGTTTTATTTGGTTCGTTTATTCAATATTAAAACGAATTAAAATAATATATTATTTGTTTATTTTTAACTGCAGATTGATATATTTCCATCTATTAATTTGTTAAAAGTTTTTTGATATTAAGTAAATATAAAGTCATTCTATTGTAAGCCTATAAATTAATGTAAGTATATGTTATTCCATGCTAATTAACTAGACAATGTTTTATTTTTATTTTTAATTAAATTAAAAACAAACACAAGAACAAGAACAAGAACAACAAGTTGAAATGAAAGTAAACTAATACAAATTTTCAAAACATTTTCTCTGCCATATATGTCATGTATGAACTTCTGTTCCATTATTAATATAAATTAAACAACAATAGAAAATAATAAACAAAAAAACTATAACATAATAGTACTACAATATTTATATCGAATGTGTTTGATTTGGCTTCAACAATTATAAAATATTTGCACAGGGGACTCGCAATAATAATAACAACAAGTAAGAGTGCTATAATCGGCCATGCCGAATCTTATATACCCTTCACAACATGTAGTCATGCAATAACAGTAGTTTGTATCACCATTCATCTCATATGAAATACGTACATTCATATAAAAACATACATATCTAAAAACATCCCATTGTAAAATTAAAGATTAACGTATGTATGTTAAAAAAAAAAAAAAAATATATATAAAAAAAAATTTAAAAAAAAATTAAAAAAAAAGTTAAAAAAAAATTTAAAAAAAAATTAAAATATAAATAATAAATATAAAACAAAAAAAAAAAAAAATAAAAAAAAAAAAAAAAATTTAAAAAAAAATAAAAAATTTAAATAAAAAATAAAAAAAATTTAAAAAAAAATTAAAAAAAAATAAAAAAAAATATAGAAGTTTGTATGTATGTATGTTGTTGTAATGTTGTTTTTGTGTAAAAAAAAATCGAGGTGGTCGTGGGTTTTTGCTCATATCTCAGTTGTTTATGCACCGATGTTTCTGATTTTCAATACCGATCTACTCCCGAATATTTCTGATACCTCACCCGGGTCCAAGCAATTTCGGGGGGCTTCAAAAAGTTGATTTCAACATACACATGGACAGACTGACAGAGCTTAATCGACTCCCCTATTCATAAGCTTTCAGAAAATATATACTTTATGGGGTCGGAAATGAAAATTGTAGAAATTTCACACGGAATGACAAACCTATATATACCCTTTTTCACTGTGTGACATTTTAATTGTCGTAAGATGGCTTACTTTTGAGCACACAAGTGCGTTAAACGTCACAAACAATTTCCAGTAGAGTTTATTATCATTTGCGAAAATAAGTATTTAGTGAAGGACTAATTAAACGTAAACAATTCTTAAATATTCCTAAAACAGGCATACGTTTCTATTTAAAAAAATAAATAAAGATATTTTGAAATACAGACAAATGCAAGTTCACTAATTTATCGAATAAATATGGAGTGAAAAAGCTGATATAGAATATACTTACATATAAGAATGCAATAATAATATTTATTTACAATTAATTTGTTAGACCTGCGCAGGGTATATAATAGGGTGCTCCAATCAGCTGATTGTGTTTTTTAGGGCATTTAAAAGTAGTGCCAAGTATATTTTTTATAACGTGTCAGCATCTGTCAAAATTATTGTTTTTAGTTTTTGCCTACCATAAATAATTTGCAGTTTCAGTTGGATGAAAACGTTTTAAAAATTTCAAAAATTAAAATTTAGTTTAATTTTTACATTGAAGTTTTTAAAAAATTATCAAAAACTAAGTGCATGTGTTTTTTTTTAATTGTTGTGTTTGTTGCCGGGATGCATATACCTTATGAATATGACTTGGACCTGCGCTTTTTAGAATATCCAAAAATATAAATATTATGTTAACGATAGAACTTTCACACATACATATAAGGGCAAAAATTTTCCATTAAGCGGACTAATAATAAAAAAAAACACCTAAACGCCAATTGTTTGAAACGAAAAAATTTGGTGTCCCTCTTTTTATAGAGATATATACATACATATATAGAGATAGACATTTTTTCTTCAAAATTCTTTGCTTAAACTGCTGTACAATAAATTTTTTTGTAAAAGTCATATGACAAATTTTTAATTAGAGCGTGTTCTCTTTTGATCTGACAAAGTATCTGACATTAACTGGCAAAATCGAACTACGTTTGGCGATACATCATAAAGCAAACAATGGAAAAACAAAATAAATTAACAAAAAAAGTTAGCCAAGTTTGCTTGTTGATTATAAAATAACTATTTTTTATATACTTATGTACATTCATTGTTTAAAAATTGGTTAAAGTTAATATTGCAATAAAATTTTCTGAATTTATTTTGCATATAAAGAAATTTAATGAAAGTTGATAACCCATAATTCGCGCACAAAATCAAATATCATAAACAAAAAAGGTTGTGTTAGATGTAATAAATGGCATGTCAAAACTATTTCGGCATGGCTAAATGTAGCACCATAACTTGTTATACCCATCACCTGTGGTGCACAAGGGTCTATATAGCTTTGTCATTCCTATAATTTGTAATTTCTACAATTTTCATTTCCGACCCCATAAAGTAAATATTATCTGAAAGCTTATGAATAGAGGAGTCGATCCGTCCGTCTGTCCGTGTGTTGGTTGAAATCAACTTTTAGAAGCAACTATATGTTCCTCAGTTCTGTGTATAGTATCAATCTCTTGGAAATATCCGGGAATGAATCGCTATTGAAATTCAGCACAATCGCCCTATAACTGTCTGGGATATGAGCAAAAATCCACGACCACCTCGTTTTTTCACAATTAAAACAACAACGTATATACATACTGGTTAGAGTAAACGTGGCTCGAATCCCAACTAAGCCAACATTTTTTTAATTTTATATATTATTTATATTTTTATTATTTTTTTTATATTTTTTTTTTAATTTTTTAAAAAAAAATTTTTTTAATTTTTTTATTGTTTTTTCTTTTGTTTTAAATATATTTTTTTTGTAATTCTGCAATGGGATGTCTTGTATATGTATGTACGTATTTTATATGAGATGAATGGTGATACAAACAATTGTTATTGCATGACTACACGTTGTGAAGGGTATTTAAGATTCGGCACGGCCGAATATAACACTGTTACTTGTTTTTTTTATTTGTTTACCATTAGATGAGTATCAATTTTAATTAGTTTGATTTATTTACTCTCCTAAAATATATAACAATTCGAAATAAGTTGTTTTGTTAAAACACTTAGTGTAGAAAAACATATCTTTTACAAAAGATTTCATATACTTTATTAGTAAAGTATTTCAAAAGTTGTAGACAACTACGCAACCTCCACTTTCCCTTTCAATTGTCTAGCTACATTAATTGTTAAAAGTTCACAGACAGGACTTTTGGAAAGTTGATTTTTTTAACGACAGGTGGATGTTGACAGTTTTTTACGGCTGTGTTAATTTGATGCAGTTTATAATGCAGTCACTGATGTCAGATCAGCACAAATTTTTAAATATTTTAGACCAATAGGCAGTACTGTCAGAGTTTTAGTGTTTCAAAAGAGCTAAGTATGATAAGAAAACATCTTAAAATTAAGGTTTGTAATTTTGATAATTTTTTTGAGTTTGTGAACGGAATTGTGAACATTTATAATCTAATAATTGGATAATTGTTTACATCAACTGAAACAGAAATAAAAGTTCTGTCAGTTATTTGGTAAAGGAATATTTGGAGTTTCGTATTTTTTTACATGTTAGTATATTTTTTCCCTGTAAAGATAAATGAAAAATTTTGTGCTGGATAATCAGATGGATTTGCCTACTGACCTTAAACAGCACATCCAAGCAATACTTAAACTTAATTGGCAAAATGAGAGTTCGAGTGTAATCGAGAATTAGTAATTTGATTTGTCATTATAATATAGATCATCGATTAAACTAAGAGCGATTAAAAAAATTTTTTTTTTTGAGATCGACCAAAGATATAGTGGGCATACACTATATCTATGTATGCATGGACCTTTAAAATTAACAAATAATTTTGTTAATAACTCACATACAGCATATTTAATTTCACCTGCCCTTATTGGAAGCTTCTATATTGTATGGAATGTAATATGACTGCAAGGACATGAAAAAATAATGCCAGTCTTTGATCTCTGTTTGATAAACTTTGTTATTTGATTCGTTTTAGGTAAAAACTATTTTAAGAAGTTCATGTTTAAAAATAATTTCAAGAAAACCATGTCCTTGCTCCGAAATGTTCAAAATTTTATTTAAAAAAAATCTAATATTATTTAGTTATTTACCTTAAAGCTGAGGACAACACTAAATAAAAGTATAACCACCCCAGACTAATTAAAGAAAATGAAAGAAGTTTTTTTTTTTGAATTTTTATACAAGTTTTCATTTTTTATTCATTTCATTGATTTGTTATCAATTTTATAATATTTTTTCGTACTTTTGTTGTTTATTTATTTCTTTTTTTTTTGGTTTGTTCTTGGTAAATAACTTAATTATATTATAATTTATATTTTTTCATTATTTTTTAATTTCCGTGTGTAACGTTTTGTGACATTTCTTTGTCTTTTGCTAAATTTTATTCTTTCTTTTACTTACTTAATTTTTTTCAGGATTATTAAGTTTTGTGTTTTATTTAGAATATGTTATTATTAAATAATATTTTTTGTTTTTGTTTTTATTTTATTTAATTTATATAATGAAAATTAACACAGTCAAATATTTATGATCAAATAAATGATCATTATAAATATAATTACATCCTACCATACGCAAATATGTATTAATATTATTTACTATCATTTATTTAGTTCTATTTTTTTTTTTTTTTTTTATCATTATTGTTAAAAATAAATAATGTTATTTTTCATTATTGTTGTATTTGTGTTAATTTTTTTCTCATTATTTCTTGGTTGTCTTATTTTTTAATGTCTCTATATAAATAATTGTTTTATTTTTTAAGGTAATTTTTATGGTTTCTTTTTTTGTATTTTTTTTTTTACTCAAATAACAATTGATTTATTTAGATGTGTGTATGGATGTGGTGTCAGTGTTTTTGGGGGGCAGTAAACTTTGATTTTTCTTATTTAAAAAAATTAGGTGCTAAATTAATTGTTGTTGTAACGATTTGAATTGAAATAGTTTTTGGTTAAGTATTTAAAGGGTGTTGATTTAAAATTGAGTTTTTGCTTCTGTTGAATTTAAAAAAAAATTAATTTTTTCAACTGAATTTGATAAAGGTCATTCCTGGCTTGTGTTCTTTTTTATGTTTTTAATAAAACCAATTGTACATTAATTTTTGTAATTAATATTTCAGTTAGGAACTTTTGTAAGATTTGCTCTTTATATTTGTATATTTTGAATTTTATGGACGGATAAAAACTAAAACTTTAATTAAAGAAATGCAAAATATAATACTTTCATAAAAAAAAAAAATAAAAAAAAATATTTGAAATGTATTTGATTTAATTACGTGTAAAATAAAGTGCATTTGAAAATAGTTGTATCTTTAGTATTATTAATTTACTACTATTTTTTATATAAAGTTAAACATGTTTCTTCTCTGTATAATAATATTGTTACATTTATTTTGGAAGGAATTTTAAACATTAAATTAAAAACAATATTATGGACAAATTTTAAATGATCACAAAAGCTTACTTCAGCAGGGAAAAATTCCAAAAAAATGTGCATGTATGCTGCTTTATATGACAGCCCGGCATTAATGGACGAAATTTAAAAAATGTGTGAATCGCAGAAAACTCTTAGGCAATAAAATTTTATAGCAAATGGCTGAATCCACTTTTTAAAATGGTAGATCTATTAAATCTTTGTTTGTAATTTATAATTCAAAGATGAACTTCAATTTCGTTTCCAGTTGTAAAATAAGTTATTCCAGACGACAACTAGCAATTCAAAGCTGTATTTTTTCATTGTAAAATAGTGATTATATTGGAAACTGTAAATTTGAAGTTACCAGAATTTAAAAAAAAAAATATTTTATATGGAAGGGAAATTTTTTATATTGTTGTAAGAGAGTTTATAATTTTGTTGAAATAAATAGAATCAGAAATTTAAAACTAATTTTAATTACAAGTTTTTTTTCGATTAAGTGGTTTTTGAAATTTCAAAGTTGACAACAATCCAAAAAGAGTCAGTTTTTTGTATTGTTTAAGTAAAAACACAATGTTAACGGTTTCACTGATAAAATTCTAATACAGGCATTTTACAAAGTGTTGTTGTAATTATTAGTAAAATCTGACCTAATAGATCCGAATGTAATTTGATATATCAACGTTAACAATAATTTTGTATGAAAATTAATGAACTTTCAATATAGAATTCGATTCTTGCTTCACATCTAATTAGAGCAATTTATGCGCTCTTGCAAGAATTCATAAGAATAATTTGTTTTAATATTCAAACACAGCTGGGACAAACGACGAATTTTACACAACATAACGAATTCATCCGTAGCAATTTGTTATGTAAATTCGTCGAATGAAACACACTTAGGACGACAAAAACAAAAAACATATGTAAAGTAATGTAAATTTATTAGGGGAATGATGAACAAATTTTAAAAACATGAATCAATATTGACTTTTTATAAGTTTGTAGATGCCAAATTAAACAAACATTAATTTTTTTACCACTTCATTAATATCCATTTTTTTAAACTAATAATAAAAGATTTACAAATTTTTATTTATTTGCTTCGGCGTAGATAGCCCGTTCTGGGGCTTCCAGCCACCCCCAGAATTTTTGATATACATATATATCTTTTATTGCTTTTTTTTATTTAAAAAGTAATTTTCTATGACTTTTTCTAAAATTCTGAATTGAAAATTTTTTGTTCTTTCTGCTATTACTTGTTATAAGATATTTTTTTGCTGACAGAGTGACCATGTTTCTAAATAAAATATATACTAATTAAAATAGGGGAAATACTAAAAAATAATAATTGTATTGTATATACTTATGTATATTAAAAGATACTTAGTTTATATGCTAAAAATTAAAAGGAAGAATTTTCTTTTGTAAACAGTAACTTAAATAAAGAAAAAAAGTCGTTACGTACTACGAGTTTTGGTCACCGCACCGATTGTGCGCATTTTCAAATACACAAATATGTTTTATTTTTAACGACGAATATTCGCAAAAAAAATTCATCATTCGCCTCAGTTCTGTTTAAGCACTTTAAAAATTATCTCTTTTGTATACAGATGTAAGAGATTTTTAGAAAATTCAAAGAGAACAAAACATTTTATTATTATGTTGCCATATTTTAAAAGTTTCTTGTTTTGTAAACAGCGCAAAATAGTTGCAAAATAATATTACAATTAAAAACGTTAAAGGCTTCATTAGTCTTTACTTTCTGTTGTCGTTCTGTGAAGTGCCGTTCTGTTGTTTAATTTTTGTGGTTACTTTTTCTGTAAAAAATCATATGCCTTAATTTACAAGGTAATCTTACAAACACAAGCTTATTATATTTTTTGTTTATTTTTCTCGTCAAAGTCCGTACATAAAAAAAAAATTGTTGTGTCAGATTTCATCTATAAGCAAACAGAGTCTTTATGTTGCAGCCACCTTTAAAATACAAGGCGAATTCATACAGGTGAAATTATCAGCCCAGCTGATGGGGAGAGTTTATGTCAAAATTGGTTGAATTTGCCTTATTAATGCAGGGAAGGGATATGTGATTTTAAATTCTGTATTAAACAATTAACTTACATACGTGATAATAAATGTGCTAAATTTATGTATATTTGTTGCTTTTGCGTCATTAATAATGTGTTTCAAACAATTATATCCTTTTTTTAATCAAATTTTATTATATTTAATATGTAAAAACAACTTTTCCATCCCTGATATACGAATTGGCCTTGACATAAAACATCTCATGAAAAGTTGCTTTGTTGTATCAATTCGCCGTTGCATATACCTTATGGATATGCCTTGCTTAAAATATAGGCACTTAAATATCAGCTGTTTCTCTCTCAATGGCCGTCACTTAACGTTGAATTCTATTTTCTACAGGTTCGTCCGCAACGGCACGGAAAGTAACAGAATAACAAACGACTTGTACACATTTTCTATTTAACAGAATGAAGTCAGCTGATTCGGAACGGAACAGAAAGTAAAGACTAATTCTGCCTTTACTCTTGTAGTTAAAAAAAAAACAAAATTTGAAATATTAAAGGTGAAATAAATTTTTAGCAATAAGATCATAAATAAACTTTTGCCATTTTATCAGAAAAAAAAAAAAAAAATTTAAGTCTTAAGTCCAATAAAATTTTTCTGCACACCAGGAATACCGTAAAAAATAATTTTTTCTTACTTATTTAATTATGAGACTTAAAAAATTGCATATGTATTTGATAAATAAATAACATTATGTATTTATAATAATAATAATAATAGTACTGCAACAAATGTATGTATATTAAATAAGAAAAAGAGTTGTCAACTAAATTATATTCAAAAACGTTCAATAAATGTATTTATAGCACTTTAACAAATTATAATAATTTCATAAAATATTGTTTGGAATATACAACCATAAGTTTAAGTAATTTCTTTGTTTTTTTGTATTTAAGATCTATTTGCAATTAAATTAAAATTTATATTTATTTGGTGTAGACACTATGACAGATAGTCTTTGCAGTTTAAAATAATGCTGAAGGTGTAAAAATTTTCTACAAAACACAAATAAAAAATCTTAATTAAAAACTAATCCATCAGATCAGCTTTTGAAATGTTTGGTTTTAGAACTGCAAATGACTTAATTATAGTGTTTTCAATTGAATATGTTAAATAATATATTTTAGAATCATAATCAATAATTAAAGACGATTTTATATTTTTGTTCTTTTGTTTTTCAAAAACTATATAAAACTTAAGTTTGTATGTATTTCTTTTTAAAAACTTGGAGCATTTTTTATGTGTGTTATAAGTTTTATTTGAATAAATTGCTGGTTGGTTTTCTTATTCATGCTAAAATGTTAGTGCGCTGTATTATTATTTTGCATTTTGTTGAGACTTTATTCGTATTATAAATGATGTTGTGGTATTTGACTTAAGTTACTTAACACTTAAATTATACGTGGTTTAATCTTGTTATTTATTTTATATCATATTTCTTCATTACTTTTTGTTCATATTAAATATTATTTAATTATGTATTTACAGTTTTTAGTTGTTTGTGTAAAATTTTATTTTTTATCTTTATGCTCTTACAATTCTAAATGTGTTTCTTTTATAGTTTCAATAATTCTTAGTAATTTGGGGCATCGTCTTGGAGCTTTGATTTAAATATACTTACGTATATATATATGTTTTTGTCTTTTTCAATAAAAATCCTAAATGATGTTTAAATTTTGTTGTTGTTGTTGTAGTTCTAAAGGACTCCAAAGTTGTTTTGTAAGTAAAAAATCCGTATTTATTAAAAATTTTGTTAAAAATATTTGTTTATATTTTTGTTTTCGTAAAACTCGAAAAAAAATTTGTTTTCTATTGTTACAAAAAATAAACAATAAAATAAAAGCTTTCATTACATATTTTTTTAAATTTTTGAAGTAGGTATGCTAGAAATACGCTCCGAAACCGTTGAGCATCTGTTTTATACTTTTGTTTTTATTATTATTTTTTTTTTTGTAGTTTTCCTTTTCTTTTACATTTTTTGTTTTTTGCTTTTAATGGAATTTGTTGCTAACAGTTTAATTTTAATTTAGTTGTATTTTGTTGTTATTTTGTTTAATTTATCACTGGCTTTTTTTTATCCTTTTTAAATTTATTTTTAAATGTGTTTTTGTTGTTGTTGCTGTTGTAATGAACTTTAGGTTTTAACGTTTAACTCTTAATTGTATTTAAATAATATGAGTATTTTGGATTTTTGTTTATAAATTTTAGCTAAATTTGTTTGTTGTTATTTTTTGTTTTATGTGGGTTTTTTTTTTAAAGTTAAAAATAATACAACTATATAGAAGTATACATTTTCCCTATCAAGTTCAATATATTTTTAAGTATGAAATTATTTTTTATAAAAAAATAAAATACAGAGTACATTCATAGCTTTAAAGTTTGGGGTATATTTACTTCATTACCGTATGTCGGCTGAAATTAGGCTTCTAGTGTATACATGTCATATAAAAACCGCTCGTAAGCTATCTAGCCTAAGTATTTTTCGATTTGCAAATACTGAACTAAACCATATGTAAGTCATTAGAACAAAACTAAGGTAAAACTTATACTTGGTACCGATTCCACGAGTTTGACTTCAATTTAAAGAAAAATTGCTAAAACACTATGAACAGGTAAAAAATCAAAATTATAATAAGTCTTTAAACCAGCACTGTATAAATCGTTTAAAATGATGGAATGTGGAAGAGTGTCAAAAGTTTGAAAAATGCATATGTATGTAGTTGTATATTCAAATTCTGCCAATCTAAAAATATTTAAAGTATGCATTTAGAGAAATATTAGATTGTGTTTTGTTAGGGGTTTTGTTTGTTTAGTGCTTAATTAGTTTCTAGCATATGCTAGAAGCTTTTCCTCTTCTTCTTTCTATGCCTCTACCTCGAGCACAACCGCGACATCCTCTTATACGACCTCTTTTGCCATACGATTATATTCAAGAAAAAGCTAACAAGGTATTCTCCATGCGAAATGCAATATGATTTACCGTTACAGTACTTCACTATCAAAGCGATTTAAATTATCAGGTGATTGTTGACAACACAGCTGATCTACTTTTTTCTTTTCACAAATGTTGGCTGAGTTATCGAAAGTTATTTATGTTTGTATAGTTTGCTTTTACCCGCGCAAATTTTTTGGGGGAAAAAAAAATAACAAACAAAAGCCATGTCGTCTTTGACAATTAGGCAAACAAAAGCAACAATAAAATATCATGTTGTTTTTCTAATGTTGTATTTGTTGTAGAATTACCACGACCGGATAATTGAATTCGTCTTGAACTATTTTTACAATATTTTTAATTTACAATGGAGCGCAATGACACGGAATTTTTCAAATGTATTTTTTTGTTTGTTTGTTATATAACAAAACGTAACAGTTTTTGTGTTACTATTGCAAGTATGCTATTTAGTTTTTAAAGCCATCGGAAAAAGCAAAAAATTTTATTTAAAAATTCAAATCTCAAAATCTCTAATCTAAAAAATCGTTTTCGTTAAAAAAACAAAATACGATTACAGTTCTTCGGAATTAAATGCTATATGAACGTACTCGTAACAAGTTTCATATATTTTTAACTTTGTTGTTGTTATTGCAGTACATAAGTAGGATATGCATAATAGAGAAGGGCCACTGGAGTTAAAAATAAACAGAACAGATCAAAACGTACAAGTAATATTTCCTGCATTAATAGCTTTTAGATGTTGCCGCAGGACACGGAGAGTAGACTGTTTCGAATCCAGTTTCTTTTCTTTTGCCAGTTTGTTTCAGTTGTTTTCAATATATAGTATCTTTATATGTGTACGGGTGTGTGTGTGTGTGTGTTGACCTTTATAACATTAATTTGTTATTTATTCAACGAATTTATTTTTTCTTATTTGATCATAATAATATAATTTATTGATAGTATAAAATCGTTAGTAGTAAAAGGTATTGCTTTTCCATTTTTTTTTTCATAATTTGCCTAAAGTTTTTTTGGGTTTTTTAGTTTTTGGTTTTTCCTTATGTTCTTCATTGTGTTTAAACACTTTGATAAAGTAATTTCTCGAGTTGGTTTTGGTTTTCAATAGTTTAGTTTCGATATTTTAATTAATTTTATATATTTATTTTTCAGTTTCATTTGCTTATTTATAAAGAGTATAGGGAATTTTCATTTAAATTTTCAATATAGTTTTGTTTTTTTAATCAGTGTTAAAAACAAACAATTTTGTTGTTTAATTTTCTGGTCTGGTGTTAAAATTTCCATTGAAAGCATTTATGGAAAATTGACAAACTTACATTTAAAGATTAAATTATTTAGAATATGATCTCAAATCTTCTTAAAATGTTTTCAATTGAAATTTTACTTAAATCAGTTGTAATAAAAATTTAAAAATCCTAACTTTGTATTGAGAATAAATATTATTTTTGTTTTAAATACATTTCTTTTGTAATATTTTCATAAAGATTTTTTATTTAATTTTTTTTTATTGCTAGAATAGTATATATCTGTTATTAATGGATGTATGGTTGTAATGAAGAGGATCTTGCGGATGAAAGTTTGAATTTTTTTTTATTGGATTCAACAGTCTGTGATTTGATTCGATGACTTAACGATACTCATTAACTTTTTTATTAATGGAATTTATAGTGATTGCGTGATTTCCATAGATTTATAGTTATTTAAAATGATTTAAATATTTGTAAATAAAACAACACTATAGATTTTGTATTTGGAATTGCAAGAATATTTTACCACATAATTTAGCTCATACAGCATTTAGAATTGTAAAAACTTTGAGTAAAAATTTTTTAATTCAATACTAAGACTGCACTATAAAAAAAAAAGATACTGCATTAGTTTATGAGTTTTCTTTCATTCCATAGATATCCTGTGGACAAATTACACCGAATATTTAAAATTGTTTCATTGCAAACAAGTTTTTCAATTAAATAATTTCTTCATTAATAACAAATTCATCTAGCTAAATTGTCAACAATATTAGCAACAATTATACGTTATTAGTATACGTTCCTTATGAGATATTTTCAGCTAACTGAAGAGAAAAATGCCATGTTACGAACTGCTTTGACTGACCACTTCTTTGGCTAGCGTACTAATTCTCAGGAAGGTTCTTACCCAGCACCAGTTTTGAAGCGTAATAAAAAAAATATGAACTTAAAACTGACTAAAGCATTACTTTATAAACGAAATGTTTTATAATATCAAAATGTCCTTTTCTGTTTTCAGCAATGTGAATGTCATTAATTTTATACATTTGATATAAATGTCTTTTTTAAATAATTAGACTCTTTTTTGTTAACCAATCCTTTAATTTAGCTGGATACTTAAAATACTTTCACAAAAACTACTTCAGCCTCTTTGGTAACTTAAGAAGCTATAAGACATGTGCTGAAAAAATATATCAGATATCCGCATGTTTTTTGAAAAAGCTTCCAAACACGCTCCTTCTGGTGTGTGTTTTAAAAGGCACCAACATTTCCAAAATAACTTCGGTATAAGTCGTCATAATTCTGCTGTTCGTGCTATGAGAACTTCAAATTGAAATTTTTTGAAGGCCAAATACTCAATCACTCATCTTTGTTAAAAAGTGAATCAATTCAATTAGAGTTGAACCCAAATAAGCCTTGATTTTGGTGATACAAAACGTTTTTTATATAAATTAAGTCTTAATAATAAAACTCATTTTTGTCTTTCAACTAAAGCGAAAACTAATATCAGTGTATGTTGAGGGTAGCTCCGGGTTTATGTATGATTCGAGTAAGTGTACGACATTTGAATATATATGTATGTATGGAGTAGTGTAGATTAGTAGTGTAAATTAGTAGATTAGTAGTTAGTTTTTGTTTTTAATTGCAGTTGTTGTTTTTGTTGTTACCGTTATGATAGCATACATATCTTTCTGTATGTATGTATGTATGTATGTATGTATGTTTGTATGTATGTATGTATGTATGTATGTATGTATGTATGTATGTATGTATGTATGTATGTATGTATGTATGTATGTATGTATGTATGTATGTATGTATGTATGTATGTATGTATGTATGTATGTATGTATGTATGTATGTATGTATGTGTGAACGTTTATGTATAGTAGTACAAAACAAACTAAAGTTATAAATAGGTTGTAATTATCTGTGTAACATATTTCTTTTCTTTTCATTTTGTTTTAGTATAATTGCGAAGTTTTATTCCTACTTTCACTTTGCTTCATAATTTTTATTTATTAATTAAATTTATATTTATATTTTAAACATATACAAACATATATGTATGTATGTATATGTAAATGTGTATGTATGTAACTGTTTGATTTTATTTTTTCGGTTTTAATTTATTATTTACTTAATTTAATTAATTCTGTACAATTTAATTTAATTTTAAACACTTTCTGTACAAATTCTTTTTATTATGCTGGTAATAATCTTATCTATTTACAACTTGTGTTTTTTAAATACGTTTTAAATAATTTTTGTTTTATTTAGGCAGTATATTTTCTCACTTAATTTTAATATTCTTGTCATTTTTTTTTTCTTTTTGGTTAATTAGTTTTCTTTTAACTTTCCTATAATATTACCTATAATTTCGTTATCATTAAAAAAAAATCATAAACAACGTGTGCCTTAAAAATGTATATAATAGTTTTTTTTTTATTTTAAGTGTTGGTTTTTTTTAAGAAATAAAAAAATAATTTTGTTTTTTTTACGTGCAAAAAATGTGTTTTTTTAAGTGCAAAAATAAATTAAATTTAAAGTATTTTTTTTATATATTTTTTTTTATTTTTATACAAATTGCTGTAATTTTGGTTGCTTTAGTAACCCGATGCTGTCTTAGTATTTGTTAGTTTGAATAATTAATTTAATTTATGTAAAAAGTAAATCAATACTCAAATTATCTCTTCTATTATTTTAAAATCTTTTCTTTTCGAGCTTTTTGTCTTTTTAAATATAATTTTTTTAGTGTTTTTTTTGTATTGGTTTTAAGTTCAAATGCCTAAAATATAAATTTGGCAATTTAGTATGGAAGCGCTGAATTTAAAGAGAAATTATAATGAAAAACACAAATATTGAAATAAAAGAGTTTATTCGATTTGTTTGTGCTTTTTTTTTTATTAAATGCGCTATTCCGTTTAAGAGATAAATTTGATGTGATAAAGTGCATTAATTATCAATTTTAACTAAATAGTGCCAACTCTTCATTATTTTATGACTAAATTATTATCGCTACAAAAGATCTATTATGTTCAAAATTAACACGGGAAATGGTTAGTAAAATTTCAATCATTATTTTGTTTACTTAACTTTAGATAAATCAAGTATAAAAGTAGCGTTCTCATTTGGTAAATATTAGTCCAATAACCATTATTTTTGAAAAATATTTGTTTATTATAATGTAAATTTTCTCACATTACATATAGCTAGAACATATAAAAATGGATTGATATTGCAATTTGTTTAAATTAGAAAAATTTTCCAATTAAATTGAACAGAAATTAATTAATTTTATAGGTTACGGCTATTTTGTCAAATATTTGCCAGATATGAACATACCTCTGGTATATCTAGATGATATTTTTCTGCAAGCTTTTGATTTTAAAGGAAAGTATGCAACAATTCTTTTCAGCTTGGTATATTTATATTGAGAGTACAATATGTTTACATAAACATTTTTTAAACAAATTATTGTTTAGAACTTAATTCAGCGAGCTGATTTTTAAAATATTCAGCACGTTTTATTGAAAATTTTTTTTTAAAGTAATTAAGTATTTTTTAAGACTTAATTCAGCAAGCTGAGTGCAAAAAGAAATATACTATGTAAAAAGAGGCCCGATATCAACGTGCTTAAAATTAAAAACTATATACGCCAATGTATGTGTAAATTTGGAAAATCTTGTAACGATGTTAAATATAAAGAAAAACTAATATAATAATTTAAATATTCGTAGAACTATAAATTAATTGACGTTTTCCTAGTTTTTATATATATGTACATACTCTGAGTATGACGTGTGTAATTTAGAGGAGAGTGAGAGAGCTGGTTTATTTATTTTGTTTTCCTTTTGGTTTTTTAATATTCTTAGGAAGACAATGTATTGAGGGGGTGTATGTTTTTGTAAGATAGTGAGAAAAAAGTATGAATACAAAAGAAAGTTGAATAAAAGGTGCCAATTATCTAGGTGCTTATTTTTTTACATTATCAAGACAATAATTTAAAATTGTTTTTTTTTCAGCTTAAAATCTGGTAGTGAAGGGTGTTTTTATATCTATGTATATGGTATTCAGTGAGTGTTTTTAATGAGTTTAAAAATGCTGCTTTAAATAGGTACGCATTTTATTTTTCAAGTTTAATTTCTTTCTTTTTAATTTAGGAAGCCTGATATAATTAAAAAAAAGTGTCTAAAAAAGCATCGGGCTCTGGTTTATTTGAAAGTGTGAATGTCTTTTGCTTTTTTTTTTACATCTAATATTGTATTTTTTATTTGTTTTCTTTTAAAGTCTTAGGTTTTTCTTTTTTTTTTTTTTTTTGTTTATGTATGTATGTGTAAGAGTGTATGTTTTTCTTTTTGAATTTAGTTATAAAAATGTCTTACATTGTCAGTAATTAATTTTGATTTGCTTTTTGTTGTTTGAGATTTTTGTTTTGTTTGTATTAAATATAACTCTGGTAATTAACAAGTATTTTGTTTATAATTTTCCTTTTTGGTATTTGTCTATATTTAAATTATAAATTATAAGTAATGCCGTCTAAATTATATTTTATATGTATTAAATTTCATTTAACTACAATTAATGTGTTTGTTTTTCATTTTCCTTAGGAGAAAGTTTGTATTCCAGTGAGTTGCTGTATCTTGTGTAGTTGTAGTAGTAACCGTTGTTAATGAGATGTTAATTAAAAGTTTGTTTTTTTAAGACAAATAATGAGTTGGTTTGTGTTTTTTTGTACAAACATATTTTTCAATTGTAGTCTGTTTACTCTTCACCCAATAGGACTAGATCATCAGCTACGACATCGCTGACATGTAGATAAATTATCCAGTACATGAGATTGAAGCATACAAAACACACGGGAAATACTATGCGCGAATATTTATCAATGTCGGAGGGCGTAATACCCAACAGCTTATTAATGTCCTATATAAAGTGTTAAATAATAAATAAATTATCATGAGGAAATCAATGGGTGTGTTAATGGCGAAGGGATGTAGGAGTTTTGTATTTGAAATGGCATAAGGTGAGATAAAAAGAGACAAATGTAAGAAGACAAAAAGAGAAAAAATATAATTAGACTCTATTTTTGAAGGGGTTAAAAAGTGTAGACATAAAATTACTTTTTTTACCTTGCCCGGGTGTAATAAGTGTGCTGGTACGGCAGCCTCAGCATCACCACCTTCGGGCGGTGCTCCTCCTCCGCCTCCTCCACCACCACCTCCGCCTGGTGGGCCACCACCTCCACCGCCTTGGGGTCCGGGTCCATGTTGTCCTACAGGCGGTCCTCCTCGTCCACCATTTACCGTGTTCTCTAGCGTTCCACCTTTGGAATGGGCCTTAGGATCGTGCACCTTGAATCTCACCTCCTGGAACAAGGGTCCCACTATCGAGCAACCGCGCGCACCAACATTTTGTTGGATATTTTGAAAGCCAATTGGGCGGTTACTCACTGTTTGTTTGGGTACATGAGGATGACCATGGCTGTGATGGCCATGACCATGCCCATGTCCACCATGATCCACCCCCGTATTCGGATTGGGATTTGGCGGCTGTTGCACCCCATCAAGTTGTTGTTGCTTTTTTTGCTCAGCCATCTTCTGAATCGTCATAAATCTTTGTTTTCGCATTTGAATTCGTTTTGCCATATAGCCGACCGTGGCATATTCTATTCAGATCAAGTCAAATCAATCAATTTCATATTTGATTTTTCAATTTGAATTTAAATTTTAAAATTTGTGATTTTGAAAATTTTGTTCATTGCATTTGATTGTTGTTGTTGTTTTTTTTAAATTAATTTTGATTTTGTTAAACAAAAATTAGGATTTAAGGTGAAGGCAGCATTAATGTTCATTACATTTCCAATTCGAACATGAATTTTTGACAGACGGAGAGAATGGGTTTGTTAAGATCATACATTTTGAATTTTGAAATTTAGCGATTTTTTTGTTTGTTTGAATTTCCAATTGGTTTTAATGTGATTGCGATTTCAAATATTTGGTTTTGTATGATTTAATTTGTGATGTTTTGCAGGTAAAGCCAACGAATTTTACATTTGGTTTTGGTTAAAAAAAATATATATGTGGAAAGACAAAAAAATGAAGAAGAAATTAAAAAGTAGTAAAAACAAACAATTTAAAAAATTCTGACTCACTACAGTAGCGAAAATAAAAATACGAAACAATGATTTAAAAAAAAAAGAAAAAAAAAACCAAAAAACACATTTGTTTACTGCTGAAAGTAAACAATTTACTAAATAATGGACTGACTGACACTGGCATTTAAAATCAAAACTCAGATAGGAATCTGAAAATAAATTTACACGAATAAAAACTTTTAAAAATTTTTATTCCAAAGACAGACACCAATAAAGAATACATGTGTTTACAATCACGATTGCCATGCATTTCGATCGGAATGGGTTCATTTCTTTGGTTGTCTTTACAAATGTTTTTTGTTACAGCCATGAGAAACAGTTAAAAGTGGTTTAAGTGCGCTACAGCTGAAAGTCTATAATACGCGTTCTCGCGTCAGCGCATTCTACGCATTTTATACCTCATACGCTTTTATAGGACACGGTTTTTATGCATTAAATAACACAAGTTGAGATATGGCACTCTTTATGTAAATGTCATCGATAACCAAAATTCAAATTTTGTTCATGAACAAATTTTTTAAATTTTATTACGAAAGCATTTCCTTTTCTTTGAACTTTTTATTATAAAATTAAAAGCAATTAAATATACAAAACAAACATTTTTATCTCTAAACTAAAAAAAAAAGTAAAAAGTAAACCTTCTATATCAGAGCATCCTAAGCTTTGTGCTCTGTAACTTGCAACGTTTAACTACATTGATTCAACTTTTTTGAGAGAGGCGTACGACGCAAAAATGCCTAGAATGCGTCATGTGGACTTTCAGCATAAGTTGGAAAAGGTAACATTGGTACTCAATTCCTCGTTTGAACCGAATTTATCATCATTCAGTCAGTCTTAAAATCTTTTTCTAAATTTAAGAAATTTTAATTAATATTTCTATTTTGTTTAATATGTTTTAATTTAAGAAATTACTTTATAATAATACAAGTTAGATTTAATACGTCCATTTAAGTCATTTACTTTTCATGTGTTTTTTAACTTTTTCCACTTAAAGCGAAAAAACTAAATTTTAGCAAAATATGTAATTAACAAAAAATGAAAAAGAATGTCAAACAAGATTTCTTGCTTTTGTTTTCTACAATAAATAACAAAAAAAAAAATAAAAATAAAAATGTTTAATTAAAAACAGAACTATTTACAATTTATTTAAATTTCATAAATTTTTTCCTGCTGGCAATATTTTAGTGGTTCGAATAAAAAAATATTGTACTTGAATGTTTGTTGGTTTTTTGAATGCATAAATTTATTAATAAAAAAGCGTTTGAATATGAAAATGCAAAAGAAATTTGTTTTAAGAATAAAAAAAAACTACATTCTATGCAGCATTTACTAAACATGTATACGAAGAAAAAAGTATGTATGTACATGAATGAATGAATGAATGAATGTATGAATAAATGATATATTGAATGAATGATGGAATGCATGAAGTGGTTAAAGTTTAACAGAAAAAAAATCTACTTATTGTTAGATTGAAAAATTCTACAAAAAGTATAAACAAAAGAAATTTTAAAGAGGAAATGTTTTCAATAGTGAGAGTGAGTGAGAAAGGGGTTTGTTTGTTTTTTATACCCTTCACACAGTGAAAAAGGGTATATATAGGTTTGTCATTCCGTGTGAAATTTCTACAATTTTCATTTCCGACCCCATAAAGTATATATTTTCTGAAAGCTTATGAATAGGGGAGTCGATTAAGCTCTGTCAGTCTGTCCGAGTGTATGTTGAAATCAACTTTTTAAAGCCCCCCGATATCGCATGGACCCGGGTGAAGTATTAAAATATCAGAAATATTCGGGAGTAGATTGGTATTGGAAATCAGAAACATCGATTCATAAACAACTGAGATATGAGCAAAAACCCACGACCACCTCGATTTTTTTTTCACAAAAACAACATTACAACAACAACATACATACATACAAACGTGTATACTGGTTAGAGAAAACGTGGCATCGAATCCCAGCTGAGCCAAGAAAAAATTTTTTATAAATTTTTTTTAAATTTTTTTTTATTTTTTTTTTTTTATTTAATATATTATTTATATTTGTATTTTTTTTTTGAATTTTTTTTTTATTTTTTTTTTATTATTTTTTTGTTGTTTTATATTTATTATATATTTTTAAAAAAATTTTTCTTTTAATTTTTTAAAAATTTTTATTTTTTTTAATTTAAATTTTTTTTTTTTAACATACATACGTAAATTTTTAATTTTACAATGGGTTTTTTATATGTATGTATGTACGTATTTAATATGGGGAATGGTGGTACAAACTACTGTTATTGCATGACTACACGTTGTGAAGGGTATATAAGATTCGGCATGGCCGAATATAGCGCTCTTACTTGTTTTTATATATTTTTTTTCTTTCTGTTTTTATAAAACATTGTTGGTGATTGGTGGTGGTGGCAGTAAAAAAAGAGGTGGAAATCTGATTTTAATTAAAAATATTGAACTTGTTTCCCTTCATTGGTTTTTTGTTTTTTTTTCTTGTGCAAGCAGGATTTTTTTTTAAAAATGTATATAAAATATATTTTTTGTTTGTTTTTTTTCCTAAATTTATTTTTATTTTTTCTTAATGCTATCATTTCAAGAAAATTATTGTTGCTGTATGTGCATTTTAATACAAACTCATCGCACAAACATTTTTCCATTGTCAAGAGTTCATAAGTATAAAAAAATAATAATACTTTGAGGTATAAATAATTTTATTTAAGTTTGATTTAAGTAAAATCTTTTTATCGGTTCAAAAAAAGAAAAAAAAATTATATAAATTTTATAATGTTTTAAAAGTAAAAAAAAATATAAAAAAAAAAATTTTACATTTTTGTAAAAATACTTTGCGTCCCTAAGGCATATTTCATTTTAGAAAAAAATAGCTATTTAAATTAAGCCTTGTATTGTAATGCTTTCAATAAATTTTGGGTGTTAAAAGTTTCTTTAATTCCTTTTCAAAGACAACACATAAAGCGTATGATAATTTTAAAAATTGTACCCTAAAAAATATTTATATCTCGTAAAATTAATGATTTCTAATAAAGTAACGACTGAAAAAAGGTCACGTTAAGTCCGACAGATGATTTTATAATTCATCTCCTGATAATTATTAAAAATAACTAAAAGCAATAGCGTAAAGTTTCGTAGAATTTCGTTAAAGATTTTTTTGGAATAAAGCCAATCCTATCTAGCTAGATTTTGAACCTTAAAAATTATCATAAAATTATTAAAAAAATAAAGTCAAGTTTTTTTCTAAAAAAAAGTATGAGAGTAATCCAACCAACTATCTTTTTTGTTAATCATTTTTCCTCTAACTCTAAGTGTTAGTTTTTGTTTATTTTCATGTTAATTGGAACTACTTTTTTTGGACCAAATGTTTTCCGGAAATTATCAACAATTTGTGGTATTTGTTTATTTAATTCGTTTTAGTAATTTGGCCCTGTGTCAGACAGATAGCTAAAATAACTCGAAATCACACAAGGATTAAGGGCAGACTCACAAATTTAAAATTTAAAATTAGTTATCAAACTGGAATGGAATTCTACGATATAAAACGAAAATTTTGGTTAATATGTGCCTTTAGCAGATCAAAGAAGAAGAAGAAGACTGATAATGATGCTCCGATTTGTGTTTTTACAATCAGCCAATTCTATATTACAACTGAAACGTACGAAAAGGTTGAATCACGGAGTGTCAGCTTCTATATATAATATTGGTTCTAGGCAAACATGATCGCTGATCGAAGGAAGCTGATCGACTAAGCATAATTGGATAAACTTTTAACACAAGCACTTTTAAAAACGCTAAATTAATTTGAAAGTCCAATAATAAACTTGAAGAGCAAATCTCTACCATCGAAAAAGTAATAAATTCACTATGGGGAAACACAAATATTTAGAGAACAAAAAGTATTCCAAAATTGTTAAGGCTAATTGAAGACTAACTAGTGTTACAATAGGTTTAAGTTAAGTTTGTACGTATTAAGTAAACTGTGCTTAGTTTAGAATACCTATGGGCGTCGTATTGGAAATCAAGGAAAAATTATATTGAAGCAAACGGGTTCCTTTTTGGTCAAATTTTTTCGAACACCGTATGCAATTTTTGCGACATCATAGTGATTACTATAGCATTTTCAATTGTATTTTAGAAATTCCCAATTGTATTTCAATAATTACTATTCGTATTTAAGAATTTTCCAATTGTATTTCAGAATTTTCTAATTGTAGTTGAGAAATTTTCAATTGTATTTCAGAATATGAAAAACAATAAATAAATAAAAATAAATGAGATTGATATTGTAAAATGCGAGAGGTGAGTATTGTATTGTATTATTGTAATAAAAAAAAATTCAAAAAGATGTGTCAAACCTTTTAGGAGCTTAACGCAGGCGGTTTTTACAATAATGTCGAAGTATTGCAGGCAAAAAAACAAGTTGACAAGACCACGTGCTATAAATACATGGAAATTATATTCTTATGGACATGTGGTTATAATGGAATGCATTTCCCACATTTTAGGAATATAGACTATTGCACCTTAACTCCCTTCTTTGATTGAAGATGCTCTTTATCAATTACCAAAACAGCATCACTTGATAAAGAGGGTTTCCATTTGGAGATTTATACTGATGGTTTGGACTAAGGGAAAAAGGTCGATGGTGGCTTTTCTGTTTTTGGCAAAAAGGTGTCCTGTAGGCTACCAAACTATACGCTGAAATATCGGCTGAGTTACTACGGGGTCTATTTAAATTGTAACCGTTTTTGTATCTCATTAACAGTCAGGCTGCTATTAAGTCACTAGCAGGTGTCTATACAACATCTGTTTCGATTATTTAATGTCAGAAATCTAAAAATGTGATGGCAAGAAGTTTCACTGTTGAGTTCAGTTGGGTACCTCGGGAATGTCATGTTCAGACTTGGTGGTCAATAAAAAAATGCCAAACGAGGGTACTAATGCGACTTTCTCTCTCCGAATTCAAGGGCCTTTTAAGTGATTTCACTGAACACTGCATTTTAGAAGTACACATCGGGAGATTAAATCTCTCTTTCAATGACTTCTGCAGAAGTTGTTACAATGAGAAAGAGGTTGAGACTATGTAATATAATCTCTGCCATTGCCTAGCTTATGCGCGACTTAGAGTCCGGCAAATGAAAGAAAGTTTTCATCTCGAGTGTATCTAACATTGATGTCAGAAGAAGTTGCTCACATCTTCTTACGCTGGATTGGTTGTAGATGGTGAGAATTTTTTTTTCTGAGTGGAGATGGGACTAGCTGTATGTGATATCTCATAAATCAGATATTACAAAAGGGATCAGTAATGTGATTGTCTTTGTTCATATCAACCAAACCTAATCCCCATAAAAATTTTTAATTTTGATTTAAAATTTGTAGAAAAAAATTACACAATTGTGTTCTTATAATTTAAAAAATATTTATAAATTTTTACAAGTAAATACTAGTAGAATTGTATGGAATATAAGGAAGTCAACCTATTTTTTCTTCTTTTATACGGTCTTTAGTATTGAACTGTTGCTATAAATTAGAGTTGTTTTCACATTGACTAAAATTTTGCATGTAAACGAAAAATATAATGCGAACGGCACGTGCACGATGTGTATGAAGCATTAGGCTTACAATTAATTTTGCAAAATTTCCTTTAGTGCGCACAATGTGCTGAAATGCTCATACGTGTACTCCTTTCATTGAGCTTTTACCAGCTGAATAATATCACCTGATGTTATTACAGTGTCATCCATTCTGTACGCGAGATATATGATCCAAATCTATAGTTTTGTTTCACATTAACAATTTTGTTATTTCTATTAATTGCTTCAAAATTTGCCATAAAAGTCTTGATAGAACAATTTGAAAACAACTCAACAATATATTGGAATATTATGTATTTTATTTTTAATAGTTGCAGTGTTTTGTGTAAACTGGACCCTATAAGAAAACTCTTGTTAAAAACTTCATTTATTTAGTAATTTTACATTTCAGAGAAATGCTGCACTTTTAAATTCTTACGGTGCCCTAAGTTTCGTACTGTCAAATTGTCATAATTTCTTAAAATCAGTAATTTAAATACAATACTTTGCAATCATTTTTAATTGTTTTGGTGTTAAATTCAATTTTAAAATATCATTACTTACTTTTTAAAATACGAAGAAGTGTTTTAAGGGTGAATAGAAAGCGGTATCGGCTTACGATAGAAAAATGTTTAAGTTTTGCTTTTGAAAAAGACGATTTTAGCAAGATAGAGCCACTGCTGACACTATCCGAGTCACTGTGAAACTTTTAAGTCAAATTCGGAAATTAATTGGCCAACGTGTTTGGCAGATTTGTTGGCACTCGACTATTTTCTTTGGGGTTGAGCAAGTGTATGTAAACAAGTCCGATAGAATCCTAGAAATCAAGAACAACATTGTTTCTGAAATTTAGGCGCTACAGTCACAATTTTTGAAAGTTGGTTTTTTGGAAAATGAGGATCATAGAAATGACACTATTTTCCATAGAGAGTGTAAGAAAGTTTCCTTTAATATAGGTCTAATGCAATCTGACATAGGGGTTGAAACCGCCTTAGACCACCAAGTTAGCTGGCAAGGTCGTCAGGATATCGACCGTAACATAAATGGCCCACTATCGCCTGAGTACTTTTTGAAAATTTAAGACTAGATAAATAAAAATCTAGTCTTCAGTTGACATGAGATCTTACTGAAAATAGATGCATTTAGATATGCTATTGTTTATTGCTTAGATTTAAGCACAAACTAATTTGAAGAACTTATTTTACGATAATTTACATAAGTAAGTTTTTTAATTATTTTTTTCATTAAAAAAAAAACTAATACTAAAGCTAAATTTAAAAAGAATCACAATTGACTTTCCACGACTTTAGAGCTTACGGAATTCGAAAAAAAAAAAAATATTTGTGACTAAACAATTACTGCAACAAGCGCTAAAAAATAGTTTTTTTTTCTTATGTCGACACAAGCTGTTATTACCTATTGCAAAAATGTATTTATGTTTACGATGTTTTAGTAGTTACTTTTACATTGCTTAAAGTAAATTTTTAATTTTATTAAGAAAATTCAAATTGCATGTAATAGGCTGTACATCCCATACAATCTGACTAAAATGAATACATACCTTGGTGGACAGCGTTGACGAGTGCGTTAGAAATATTTACATGTAGTTTGTGCAGTAGTTGCATAAAAGTAGTTTTATTTACAGGAAGCTGGGCGTATATGATATCAGGGTATCATTTGAGGTTATGCTTTGTTTTTCGTTTTCAACACATTTTCCCCTTTTCATTTGATGTATCTACAATATTTCTAAATTTTTTTTTTGGCAAAAATCTAGAAACATGCTGCAGTCTGTGTATGAAAAGCAAGGCATAACCTTCGATTGTTCAATAATTTATTATCGCTTAAATTTTGTTTGGCTTTTTTTCGCTATTTTCATAACTCATGGCAGTTTGTTTTTATTGTTGAACCAGTTGAAAAAAAAATATTTAGAAATCAAATCAAATCAAATGATAAAGTTTAAAATTAAAAAAAAACCAAAAATTACAAAAAAAAAGTAAGAAATTGATGTGAATTTGAAATAATATATTGTACATTGCAGTGCGTTTGTGTGTTTATAATTTGTTAGACTTTATTGAAACTCTTTTTCAATAGAATACGCGCATTACAATGAGTTTGTATTTATTTTCTTCGAATGATAGTGTTTGCATTTTGTTTTGTCAAAGTAACAAAAATATTTAACAAGAACATACAAATACGAAAAAAGAGATTTCTTGCGTTTTGTCTTGTTCATTCATTCTTTTGTTTTCGAAAAGGATTTTGCAGTTTCTGTTTGTTTGTTTGTTGTTGTTTTTATTCTCATATTAATAAAGTTTTCCTTAACAATCAAACGAAATTTCAATCCAGGCAAATTTGTGTTTTTGAAAGTCATATACTATACACATGTACAACAAAATGGTTTTGTTGAAAATAACTTTTATGTCTGTGTAGGTACTAACAGTAAACTCTATACACACATTCAAATGTTGAAGGATACAGTTAAGATAATAACAAAATAATTCATTGCTTAAATTCGACAAATTAGAAGTGAGTGTGTCTTTTTATGCATCAATTTGCAAGAAGAATATTTTCGTTTTTCTTTTGGATTTGTTAAAGAAGACTTTATTTCAGTTTGAATTTAAAGTGTAGTTATTATAGTACGTCTATTGAAGTGCTCTTTGGTGGGTGATAGGGTGTCTTGTTATTTTATTTGTTTAGTTGTTATTTCTGAATGGTGAGTGTTTTACTTTTCGAAACAATAAACTGAAAACGCTTTCAGTTTATTGTTTCAAAAAATTAAGTAAATTTTCCAAAAAAAAAAAGAGTATGTAAAGTTTAGGTTTAAAAAAAAATATATATAAGAGAAAATCTATAAATATATTTGTACAGTGTCTAAGGAACATGTACCGGTTTTAGAGCAGTACATGTTTTCAAAAATTTGTCGTAGCATTTTGTTAAAGAAATTTTTTAAATGTAAAAAAAAAACATTAAAAAATAATTCGAAAATCCACTAATTAATATCAACAATTTAGTAAATTTTACAAATTGTTGACATTGTATTAGTGTTTGCTTTTTTGCTGTTGTTTAACTACAAATTTACAATAGAACAAAAGAAAAAAGTTAATAAGAATAAGAAAATAACTTAAAAGATATAAAAAGTGAAATAAAGTTGGAAAATTTGAGACAAGTTTTTATCGTTTACCCAGTAGACTGGCAAAGACCATCACGAAGCATGTTCCCAGATAAACATCAATCGATTTAACGTATGAAATTTTTGGCAGCGCAGCATTTGTCGATGACATCAACGTTGTCATTGTCAACACAGTGGTGACACCTAAAGCCACACGAGCTGGCGTAGCGTTACGATTAAGCCAAAATGATACCCATGATATAATAACGATCAGTCCAGAGGGTATATAAATTTGTATAAGATAGTAACCCATCGAACGCACAAATTGTATCTCGCACGCCAAACGAGAATAGTTTCCTGTTGTTGTTGTTGTTGTTTTTGTTGTAATCGTGTATTTTTTGTTTAATTATTTGTTTGTGGATTTTAATCGTGTTGTCAAGTAAGTTAATCCATTTCGAGTTAAAAAAAAAAAAAAGAAAAAAACATTTTGTTATTAAGGGAATTTTCTTTTCGATTATAATTTCAATATAGTTTGAGTAAATTGTACTTTTTTAACTAAAAACAAAAATATCGTTTAAAAATAAAACTTAAGTTTAAGTAAAACATTGAACATTACAAATGAAAACTTTTTAATCAAAAATATAACAACATCAACAAATTTTATTGAAAAAAAAAGGATAATAAGGAAAAAATATATATTTATTAGTGATCTAAATATAAGTAATGATATATAATTCATATTCGTAATGCGGTTAATTAAATTAAAATTGTTAATAAATTCATTGAAAAGAAAGATCATAAATTCAAGTAAGAAGACAACAAGACCAATAAAATTATGATAATTATTTAATAAAAATGAAACTTTTAACTAGTGGCAAACATTTATTATGAAAATGAACAAAAAATATTATAAAATGTTTAATTATTTGTATTCTTTTTTTGTGAAATTTAATTTGTTTTAATTAAACTAAAAAAATATCATCTCGAAATATGTGCGAAATAAAAATTGTATGTAGAAAAATTAGGGAAAAATAAATAAAATTAATAGCGCAGACACACACACGCATTTTCGAAATTGTTTGTTAATAAGCATCTTTTAAAAAAGCTGAAAGCATAAAAATAAATTAATTATATTAAGATTTTTCAACAACTTCTTATTATACAATAAAATTGTTAAATATTTTTTTTTTTTAACTGAATATAGTTAATCGAGTATGGAAATGAACTAAAATAAAGCTTTAAGGGAAAATAGACAGCAAATATCTCATCATTGTGAAAACTGCATTGATTTCTGACGAAGTTAAGGTCCACTCGCAAACATACATTGCATATTGATTATAAATAATGCAGTTTTTATTTACGCATACTGTAAGTTAGAATGCGTTCTACTAAAGAGCTTTTTTGTTTTGTTTACTATAAACACATTACAGTTAAAGGACTTCTCTTAATTTATTTCTTAGTTGGATCTAGAATCTATAGCAAATAAGTTATATATATAAGAAGGAATTTTTAATATCCAAATTTTAAATAGAAATATCTAAATATTGTACAATCATTACAACTATTGAATAATATATTTAAATTGTGTTAATGGGCGTGAGTAGACCATTTTTGAGGATGCAATGACCGACCCCCTCAACCGACTATTAACTCAGTTCAAGATTTTGAAGAAAAAAAAATTACGCTTTTTTCACTCCCAGAAATATTGTTTAGCTATGCCAATGATGATGACATATTAGGATACTAAATAATTCGCATTTACGACAGAGTGCCATCTATCGACTCTGTTTCTTATTTGTTAGTTTCTAATACTAAAGAGCAAAAACAAATAAAGTGTTTGTTATTGCATTAGACTCGGTAGCTCTTTAAAGTCAACTTTAGAATGTGCGTTAAAGGATTTTAAGATATCAACGAACCACAGCAAACTCTACATATGTATTTCGCTAATAAAATTCCACCGAATCTCGCTACTGTACTAAAAAGCTTAGTGGAAAAGCAAGATATTTGTTTTATTTTCCTTCACGTAAACTTTAAGTCGATTAATGTATAAGGTTCATCTGAAGCTATTCAGGCTGAAATTATGACTTTTGTTAATATTATGTACCACCACGACCTTGTAAATGCAAAATTTTAACTCTTCCTTATCCTTGGTTCGTTTATATTGTATTTACAAAATTCCAACAGAAGAACAACACTATGTATGGGAACTACGTTGGTGGCGTGTTGTAGAGATTGAAGCGTACAACTACTGTAAATGCTACAATATTGTTACAATAATGAAAATAAGAGTCGGAACACACTCATGTGTCGTTATCACTTCAATATTGAGACGACGTTGTAAATTTGATAAAGAGCTGTGTACTACCACGTTGTATTGATTTTGTATCACCTCCATTAACATCGCTGCAGCGTCGTACTGATCACCTTTTTCTGACTAGTAAGCTTCTTTGAAAGTCACCAGATGGTGAATTGAAAAATAAAGCAGTAGAGGATCTAGTAAATGACTGTAGTAATTGGTGGATCATAACGATTTAATTCATTGCCTTAAAACATTTAATTGAAGTAGTCTTTGAGACTAAGATCCAACAAACTGATCTGATTCTACGCCAGAGACAAGTATATATAAAAACCTTCAGACTCTATATAGAAGGAATTAACTAACAAACGATCATAATTAGGCTTTTAGTCAAAACTTACCCGCTTAACTCTATAGAACAGAGTATATGCATGGGCTGGTTTGTCTGACTTAATAATCTTCTGGATAAATGTTAACTTTTCGAAATCCTTGCGAAAATGCAGCTGTAAAGCATGCAACTTTTTTGTTTTAATTTTAAATAAGCTGTAGTCGTAATAATAAATGATAAAACTCAACAATTTTAAAGTTGGTGATTGTAAAACCTAAGAAATGTGTTTATAAGCTGGCCACAATGGCTGATCACATATAACGTGGGAAATAGGATCTGAGAATCAAAAAGTTGAATAGATCATTAGCTATCATTAAAGCAGCCATAACTGTGGATACAATACATAACAGATTCAAAGTGTCTGGTGGGTATATAGAATCGTTATGAAACTGTAAAATACAAAAATGTAAATCTAAAGTCTTTTGGTACATTTTAAAGGGAACGATGTATGTATTAAATCATTTTAGTGCAATAGAATTACAAATTATATTCTAATTGCAAAGGGTGGGCCATCTGTCGGCTTAAATTTGAACCAACCATTTTTTTTGGAAGCTGGCAATACATATGTCATTCTCTTCTGTCACAAAAATCAGTAATTTACCTCCGCTAAACGAAATGAATCGATTTACGCTTGAGCTACGATGGGATTTATTGAAAATTTATTACGGTGAATGGAGACACCTATCGCAGATTTCTTAGTGCCCGCTCTTCATGGTATTAGTGTAAACGACTTTGTTTAGTTTCAACAGGATGGTGCAACTTGCTACACATTTTATGCCACAATCGATTTATTGCGTCCATCGTTTGATGTTCATTAAATTAACTAAAATGGTGATGGCAATTATCCGAAAAGAAGCTGCGATTTGTTGAACTATTTTCTGTAGGGCGCTGTTAAAGATAATTGTTAATGTAGACAAACCAGAGACAATTGAGAATTTAAAGATCAACATTCGTAATGCCATTGCCGAGATACAACTTGATAAAATTGAAAAAGTGCTTGAAAATTGGTCCAATCAAATGAGGTACTGTTAGGCCAGCCGCGGCAGCCATATCCATATCACAACAAAAAAAAAATTTGGCAAAACTTTAAATCGTTTTTGTTTTTTTTTGTATTTTTAAATTTAAGCCTTTATATGGCCCACCCTTTATTTACCGAACAGAGAAACGAAGAATATTATCTCTTATGGTAAAACCGACCAGAGTTTGTGGTAAGAAACAAACCTGCAACGACCTGACTGCCATACTACTGACAAGTCTACCGTAGCACTATGGTTCAAAGTATTGAATTACATTAAGTCATTTAAGTATGAGAGAAGAATGAAACTACAATTTGTGGTTATTTTTCTTAACAAATATCATTTAGGGAGAAATGCGTTATATTTAATTAATTTTTAAATTTAATGAGAATCCCTTAAAGTCCTACTTTAAAATGATTGTGGTCTACTATTTCCATATCTTGTTAGCTTAGCGAATGGCAGCAATAAAATTATTTATTATATAAAAACTGTTAGTATATCAGCCATGGAGAAAACGAAGTGAAATTATTTTTTGCGCCATCGTTTTTCTAAGCTCCAGAAAGAGTGGTAGTTATGTTAAGAGGGGTGCTGCCTGTATTTTGTAAAATTTCAACACTTAAGTAGTGTATTTCGAATTTTCGAATTTATGCAGCAAATATTGAAAATTAAGTGATAATTTTATTGTTAATTAATTTATTTTTATGATTTTTTTTCTAAATGTTAGTTAAACAAAATAAACATGTAATTTACGAATTAAGTTACGATTTAAATCAACTTATAAGACGAAAATGAAAATCTAGCAGTTGAACATAATTAAAATTTGTTAAATAAAAATCAAAGAAATGAGAGAGAAATTAAATGAGAATTTGTAGCATAGTTAATGTAGGTTAATGGCATTTATGACAGTTTTGAGTTACAAAATTAAACATGTTTTTCTCATATTGATTAAATATTTCGTTAATATTTGAATAAAATTTTAGCGTTAGTTTTTGAATTTGATTTGTTTTAATGATAATTTGGTTTGATTGTTTTCTAAAAGGCAGCTGTTGGCGTTCTAAGAAATAAAATTTCTCAAATCAATTTAGCGGAATTTTTTTTTTTTTTAAATATTTTGATGTTGTGGTCTATTAGTTTGATTAATTAAATATTGATTGGTTGTATGATTATTAAGGCGATATTTGTTGTTTTTTTTTTGAAAATACACACACATACATATATGTATGTATGTTAGTATATATAGCATACATACATACATACACACATATATCTATATCTATATATTTTATTTAATTATTGTTATTTTGTTTGTTTGTTTTATAGATGAGTGCATGCTTGGGAGGGCGTTTATTTAATATATAAAGTTATTTATTAGATTAATAATTAAAATTTATTTTTATATATTATATATTTTGCAAAATATAACAATAGTAATAGTAATAGTAATAGTAATAGTAGTAGTAATAGTAAGTAGTTGGTTATTGAATTTAACTCTTCAGCTATTTAAAAAAAAAGTAATTAATAATAATAAAAAATTCTAATATTTAGGTGGTGATATAAAAAAGGTTTGTTTTTTATTAAATTAATTGTTTATGTCAAATTATACCCTCCACCTTAGGCTATAAATTTATAAATAGATAAATACATACATACATACATATATACATAGATAAGTTGTTTGTTGCATTTGTAAATTTTTTATTTAGGTATTTTGAGTTTTGAATTTTGGATTTTTTGTCCAAGTACAAGTCAGTTTACTTTTTCATAACAATGTATGCCAATATGTACTTTTATGTACATATATAGGAAACTCACAATAGCTTTTACCTTATTGTGAATTTCTTAGTTGTCTATTTTCTTTGCTTGTTTGGTACGAGTAAAAGTAGGGTTAGAGACAATGAGCCAAATTGGAGCTGAAAAGTCAAAGTTATTAAAATGTTTATTCTCTAAATACAAAATACACAAATATTTCATGTTTTTAATGTTTTTGTTTTTATTCTAAATTTTATTTATTTGCTTAGGTAACGCGTAATAGTTTAATGATTCGTTTAAATATTTCTTACTTGCTTGATTGTTGTTTTCACGACTTTAAGGTTGGTGTTGTTGCTGTTTTAATGTTGCATTTGTTAGTTAGAGAGTGAGACAGAGACACAAAGAGCTTGTGTAGTTATTCCTTTGTTATCGGGACTTAAAAGTTACAAAAAAAAAAAAAAATGCTGTTCCTTGGAAGCTTAAATAAAATTGGGTTTGTAGTTTTTTGTTGTGTTCTATAATTTTTATTGTGTTTTTATTTATTTTTTATTTTTCATCTTCTTAAAAAAGGAACAAAATAAGGTCAGCATTCAAATCGCGTTGTAATTTTATACACATAAACATATACAAAAGAGAGATATGTATGTATATAGAATTACCGTTTAATCAGGAGTACGTCAGGGCTACGTCTTATCAGAACTACGTTTCATTAATGTAAATACTTTACACATAAATACACAATAATGATATTAATTAAGGCTATGAATGGATTGATTGTATAATGGGGACAGTAAAATAGGGTCTGAAGGATAGTTTAAACAATTTGCATAATGCTGATGATATTTGTTATACTTTTATATTAATTATCTATGATATGGTGTTGTTATGATATGTTATCCAATCTACAACGGTTATCATTAAAAAAAATTAACAAACATCAATAAAACTAAAAATCCTTAGAGCTTAAGAGCGGCTTTAGGCGGGTTAAAATAATATATGTATACATTTAACATAATTTTCATAGTTTAAGGCAACTAGCTGCCAATTGGTAACGAAAGCGTAACAAAGTAAATTTAAAGCGCAAGCTGAGTAGATTAGTCCTAGATCGGTATTTCTTATTAGTATACATACGAAAGTATATACTTATATAGGTTGATATGAAATATTTAAATAACTGAAAATAAAGTGGAAGAGGATGAATCGCAAAAAATGTTAAAAAGTTTGTATGCTATGAAATCTTTAATTAAATGGTGTTGGGTTACAGCATGCTTAAAGCTTTAATGATAAATTATAGAATAGTTTGCTAACTTTAAAAAAGTTTTGGGCATCTATGCTTTTTAATATTCAATTAGAGATTCCTATTAAATATTTGAATTTGTAACTTTTCTTTAAATTAAGACTTGTTCAACTGTCCATAAACGAAATTACAAATTAAAGCTTAAACTCGAATATATACTTTGAAAGTTAAAAAGTTTCAATGGACAGTTTATTAATTGATAGAGGAAGTAGCAAATAGTATTGCCTTAGGAATGAATATGATATTATTTGTAATTTAAATTAATATTGCATATATTTAAAATTTAATTTTCAAAAGTGCCTTTAATTTTTAAATTTACCAAATGACAGACTTACTTGTGATATAAATTTATAAATTTAAAATTTTTTTATTAAATTTCGAAAACTATTGTTGGTCAAATGAGAAATTACTCTGTGACAACAAGTTTAATTTAACATTTTAGGTATTTTAATTAACATTGGTAGTAGTCACTCTACCATTGCAATTGGCCATAAAAATATTTTGTTTTATCTGCGGAATTTTGTTATTACGGGTGGTGATGGGGACAAAAGGATTTTTTCTAAACTACAATAAGTATCACGAGGTATAAAAATAGCATCATACTTTTGTTATGCTAAACAAATTTAATTTATTATTTTTTATAGGGCTAATGGCAAATATTTCCTAAAGCTCGCTATTAAGATGATTCTTCAGATTTTAGTAGTGAAAATATTAAAAATTGTTTACCCTCTTAGAACCAATTTCTTTTTGTTATGGTTTTCCAAATACGAATAGACCGATTGTTATTAACCAATTTTTATAAATATAATTTTTTTTTATTGATTATATTTTAAGGAGATTTTGTGACAGTATACATATATCTGCAACTTTTGGCATAACACTTAAGTCAAAAAATCATGTTTTTAAAACACTTCGTTTGCATTAAAAATTTTTGATAATATCTTGTTTGACTTTGAAAATTTTGCCAAAAGTCTATAGATAGTAACAGTAATTTGCAAGGCTGGTAACCCTGAATATACGAACATCCAATTAAAATAGTGAAATTGTAAAAAAAAATTTAAAAGCTCCAATTTTTACAACATTTTCAGTTAATTTGTAAATGAAAAAAATTTGTTTATAAATTAAATTAAAATTTAAAATTTATTAAAATAAATTTTGTTTTTTTCATGTTGAGATCAAAGATGGCAACCAACCTTGATCATTGTGAGTTTTTGTATTTTGTTTTTTTTTAATAATTTTGTTATTTTTTCGATTTTCAGCCAATTTGTCATTTAATACTCATACCAATTTTTTGTTTTAAGTTTTATGTCTTTTTTTTATTTCTTACGTCAATTTGTCTTGATATTTTTTTTTTTTGATTTAGTATTTTAGCATATTTGATGAATTAGTTTGATTTTTTTTTATTTATTGTTTTTTTTATAATTTTTTGGATTATTTCTATGAGGGTGGAGGGTATTTATGATTCGACTGCGGCCGAATTAAGGACTCTGATATGATTGTTATAAAAGATCTAAGTGATTAAAAGCTTGAATTGTTTTGTTTTCAATATATAAATTATTTATTTATTGGCTAACATATTTTTTGTTGAAATGTTGAGAGAGAGATAGTAAAACAGAGAGGGAGGAAGTAAGAGAGAGAGAGAGAGAGTTATGCAGAAAAAAAAATAAATGTATGATACATTCCTCTGCAACAAATTAATGTTGGCAGCTACTGGCATAGAACTACTGGCTTAAAAAAAATTTTAATTTAATTTGTTTAATGTCTCTAAAATTAATTCGATTGGTGTCATTTTTTCATTGTATTTTATTTATTATTTTTAATTTTTTTTATTCTTTTAATGAAACCATGAAAGCTGATTAAGAACTGAGGTGTTTGATTAAAACATAAAGTTTTTTTTTCAAAGAAAATGATACAATTATTTTAAACAACAAAAAAAAAAGAAGAAAACTGATGACAAAAAAATTAAAAATATAAAATTTTTAAAACTAAATACTAGCGTTTTCATGCTTTACTTTTACTTCAATTAAATAGAATTTTTTGTTTTGTTTATAATGTTGAAAATAAGAAAGCGTTTTTGTTAAAAGATCTTATTTTGAAAAATATTACGTTTTAAAAATGTTTGCAAATATTGAAACTTAAATTTAAAACATGTAGTTTTTGATTTGCAGCATACTTTTATTATATAAAAATTTTGGTATATTTGCAAAGATAACATGCTAAAATTTGATAAAAAAAAATTCTTTAAAATTTAAAATAATTATTTAATTAGTACTGCTTTAGCTATGTTAAGAGAACTATGAACCTAATTAGTAAATGAGCTGAGTTAGAACTTAGTTTTATATTAAATTTTTTAGTTAAAAAGAAGAATGTTATATAAAGAACATTTGTTCTTAAAACGTTTTGAGAAAAACTGATTTTTATTAAAAAAAAAAAATTAAATAAATTTACTAATTTCAAAAATTTTTTGTATATTAAAAAAAGCATTAAAAATTTTATTTGAAAGAAAGATCTCTTAAAAACTTTCCCAGTTTCTATTTTTATTTTGTGATGTTTGCTACATTAAACAAACACACAAAAGTAAAAATAAAATAAAATAAATAAATAAAAAGTTGTTTTTGATTCGATAGAATAAAAATAATACAATAAAGGTAATAAAATAAAATAAAGTTAAGGGGGAAGGAGGTTAAAAAAAGTAAAGTCTAAAAGTATAATTATTAAAATTCGGTAACCGTCTACAGGTACCTGTGGTAAGACTGATTTCCATAGCTCTCTGACGATGGCCCAAGACCTTAAATTGTGGTAGCGAAACCTCATTCGAGACACCAACCGAGTTTGGTCCTTCATTCCATTTATAACGTATATCACGCATCGTATAGCCGACTTTTGGGGATTTAATTTTGTTTTGTTTTTTATATTTTATGTTTTATTTTGTATTATTTTTTTTTGTTGAATAAAAAAAATTATTTTTTTTTAAATTTGGTGATATTAAAAAAAATTAAAGTTGAGTTGAAGTTGCATTTAAAGAATTTATAAAAAAATTTTTTTTTTGCATAAAATGTTCATTTAATTTGAAAATTTAAGTTTGTTTATCGGGGTTTACGATCGGTTTCAATTTTTTTATTATTTTTTGGTTAAAGAGAAAATGTTCATATAAACAAAGAAAAAGAAATATTTGTTGTATTTTTTGTATATTGTATTTATAAATATTTTAAAAAAAGCTAAGGAAAGATGAGACTATTATTTATAACTACATAAATTTAATCTGTTAAAATGTATTATTTTTATTATTATTATATTTACTTTCAAATATTTTATTATTTCTTTGTTGTATAGTGGTTCGCTAATAGTCTCATTCAGAATTTGGTAGTGTTACAAAAAATGGGGAAAAATTAAAATAAAATTAAAATATTTTTGCCGTTTGTATTATACATTGCTGTTCATCACTGTTTTATACAAAAAAAGTTTGTTAAAAGCTTTTTTTTTTTAATAAAATTTACTATTTATTCAAAGTAGTAAATAGTAAATAAGTAAATAAATAAATAATTATCGATAAGTTAGAGCTACTGTTTGTTCATATTGGCAGTAGTAGTGGTGGTAGTACGTTTTTTTTACTTTCATTTAAATTTTAAGTGTTCTAAATTATTAACGAATTCTTAATTTTAGTTTAAGTTTTTGTTTTTATTTTCGAACCATTTTTATATGTTTTTGTTTTATAGCAGCTGTAGTTATTGCTGTTGCAAGATAAATAATTTATGTCTTGTTATTTGATGCTGTTGTTGTTATTAACTGGACATATAAAAAGCAGTTTGAGGTGCTCTTGTGTTAACTGTTTTCAATATCTATTCAAATTCGTTTATCTATTAAGGGTATTCACAAACTATAGCATATATGAATGTTGTTTTAACAAAAAGCCAAAAAAAATTTTCCCAAGTCGCTTAGTAAATGTTGTTACTCAAGTTGTTGCAAATTGTTTTCTAATAAATAAAGTAATAATTTTTTTTTATCATGTATCTATCTATATTGCTTGTGAATACCCCTAGATTTTGAGTATTGTTGATGATATTTATAAAATGCTAAGTAGTTTTTCTAAATGAATTATAAAGTATAACGAAACCCTCCAGAGCATTTTAAAATTTATTTTTTACACAAATGTTTGAGTTTTTTTTATTTTATTTTGATTATAATATTTATATTTATGTTCAAGTGTTGTTTTTAATCACATTGCTTTAAAAAAAGAACAAAATGTTGTTGCATAAAAAAGTGGGTTTTTTTTAGAAAAAAATTTAGCCTACCCAAGCAAAAGGTTGTTGAAAAAAGTGTAGAATATTAGCTTTTCAAACATTTTCTTTGTTTGATTTTATACACTTCTTTTGCAATTTAACTCTCTATTAAAGGTAGGGAAGAAGGTTTAATAACGTTGGCACTTTTTCGTTTGAATAGGTTAAAGAGTTGTTTTGTTTTATAAAAAATTACAGAAATTAATCCGTTTAAATAAGTACAAAGTAGTCAGTTTTCAAATATTTATTTGAATGTTTTTTAAATTTTAAAAAATTTTGCTACAATATGTTGTTTTTTTGTGAAAATTATATTAATTTAAATAATAAAGAAATATACAATTGAAATGATAAGTAAACAAATTAAGGTGCTTGAATAATGTTTTAAATTATTGAAATTATAAATTTTTAGTATTTACAAAACATATAAAACGACAAATGTTAGAGAGAGAGAGAGAGATAGGTATAGATATATAAAGAGTGATGGTTAAGATTCAATCACATAACATATAATTTGATCTATAGTAAAGTTAACTACAATGTTATATTGTCAAAAATTAAAGAAACAATGGTTTTATCAGGGTACACTTATACACCTGGCACATGGCGGTGCCAGCCCAGCTGATAATTTTTTTGTGTCCTAATGTTTGTCAAACTCCATATATAAAAAAGAGATTTTAGTGCCAAGAATTCTCAAACTCCGTTTATAAAAATAAGAGAGAAAAAATACTCTCCCTTATGCTATCACCTTACGTAATTACACCATGGGTTGTATTAGTTTCCCAAAAACTTGCAAGAGCAATATATTAGCAATCAAAGTCACTGTTGGTAAAAGTGGCACAATCGTGCCATTTTTGGCACTGTTAGTTGTTTAATGGCACCATGGCATGCTCAATAAAATGTTGGCACTTTTCAAAAAAATTATAAAAATATAATTCTACTAACTTTTGTTATTTTTAATTTTTAATTATGTTTACACTGAAACATATTAGGGGAAATCACCCTTTGTTGCAAACAGATCATGCAAATGTCGTAGATCTTGCAAGTCTAGTATATATATTCTTAAGTTTGCAACAACACAAAAACAATATACACTAAAATTGCATTTCCCACATAAGCACTTATTTCTAATACTTAAAACAGTTGGACATTTTTAAAAGCAATAGAATATATAAAAGACTTGCAAGATCTGCAACATTTGCATCATGTTTGCAACGAAGGGTGATTTTCGCTATTGATTGGGAATAGTGATAAATAGAACACATAACATTTAGAAGATTTTACGCAGCAGCCATTTAAAAAAGAAATATTAAGTACTGTAATATTATAGAAATCGAACTGAAGACCATCATAATACATTATACATGATAAACATTAATAAGCCGACTCAATTTTCAATTTTCAGTTGAAAGGCAATAATAGTCAGAGGCGTAAAAATGACCCAAAGTTTGGCAGCACGATTATTAGGACTCTGTTATCTGTTATCAGCCAACTTAGCCTATTTATTCTATTTTATTTCTAGACCTTTCAAAACACAGTCCTTAGATCGATTTAAGTATAAAAGTGACAATGTATGTCTGTGCATATCTGACAGAAATAAATTTTTTTTCGGTCAGCAAATTATGTAAAAGCTGTTAGCATAGTTTTGTCGCGTGTATTACAAAATGAACAGAGAACATTCTAGGAGATTTTTAGGCATATTAATCACAGTTATGGGATTATAGGCTCCTTCAAATAGACGTAAGTAGTAATTACATTTCGAAGAAGAGACTGAGTCTTCTGGGGTTATTAAATACATTTTAGAAAGTACATTTCAAAAAAATAAAAAACTATTTCTTTAAAAGTTTTAGGTTGTTTGACAATATAACTCATAGATATTTTAAATGATTATGAAATCACGAAGAACTTTTAAGTCTAAAATTTTCAACTCGTTTGTGATTGAAACTTTTTTATAATTGTTGTTGTTGTTGCTGTTGTTTTTATATCACAAAAATATATTTAGATATAAAATTGATTGATTGTTTATAGTTTTCTTTTTATTATTATTTTTAAAAATATTTTAAGTGTTAGTTGGTGTTAAATGACAATTTTGTAATGAGACTTTACAGAATATAAAATGATAAGAAAAAAGAAATAGATAAATAAAAAACAAAAAACAAAACTCATCGTGTACCGGTTCGCTTTACTTGAAAACACTTAAAAATAAAACACAATTAGAAACCAAAAGAGAATTTGAAAATAACAATAAAATTATAAAAAATAAGAGACAATTTAAAATAAATAAATTTTTTTTTTGTTAAACAAAGGAGAAAGATAAGCTTTGTTTGGAAATTGTTTTCAATGGAGGGTACCTGTGGTTAGGTTTATTTCGGTCGCCCTCTGCCTGTGTCCCAAGACGCGGAACTGCGGTAGTTCGACTTCACTGCTCATGCCAACACTACTCAGTCCATCTCTCCAGAAGTAACGGATATCTCTCATCGTATAACCGACTTAATAAATCAAATGTTTAATGAGGTTTAGTATTTGTTTTGGGTGTCGTTTCGTTTCATTTCGTTTCGTTTTGTTTCAATTCGATTCGATTTGTTACGTTTGATTTTGATTTTGTCAATTCATAGTTTCATTTGAATTTGATAAAATTTGTAACATTTGTTTGATTTGATTTGATTTGGTTTGTCATTGGGTGATTGATTTGATTAATTGTTTGATTGATTGATGATTTGATCGAGTGATTTGTTTTGATTTCATACGATACGTTAACATACACACATACAAAAGAAATATATATTTTTATTTATATATTTTAAAAAAATTAAATAACAATATAATATACTTTTACATTTAATCCCAATTTATTTATATTTTATTATTTTTTTTCTTACTTATTTTTTTATTTGTTTTTTTTCTATTTTTTTTTTGCAATAATTAAGAAACTTAAAATAAACAAAATAAATTTAACTAAAATGTATTCGACTTTATATGCAATTATTTTCAAAACAAAAAACAAAATTAAAATAAATTATTTTCAATTAAAAAATTAAAATTTTTTAGTTTAGTTGATGCAATTTTGCAAGAAAATTAAAATTTATATTTTATTTGTTTAGAATTAATAATAATTATGCAAATGTGTGATGAAAGGTGGTATTTAAGTTGAGAAATGTTTGAATAATATGTTTTCGTTAATGATACTTAATAAGTTGGTGTTTAAAATAAAATTGTCGTTTTTCTTTTTATTTTGCTTTTATAATAAATCTTTCAGGCTAAATGACAGAAAAGGGTGGGTGGTGTAGCAGTGATGGTGATAGTGGTGGGTTGGTGGGTGCTCGGTTTAGTTTTTGAGTTTTGTTTTTAAATATTTGAAATTTGAGTTGCCTTTTACAATTTTATTTTAATTTTGCTTCTTTTAGTTTTTCATGAAAAATATTGTTGGGAGGTTCTTTTTTCTATTTAAACAAATTTTTTGGTTGGCACCAGATCTTGCAAATTTTCCAAAAAAGCAATAACTTTTTGCAACTGGTTTTTGATGTTAACGAACAAACGAAAGTTGAAACCAAAGAAAATTTAATTAAGTTAAAAAAAAAAAAAATATCGTTAAAAGAAGTGAATATCAAGAGGCTATAAAATGTTTGAATGAAAAATGATTTGAATCAAATTAAAAACCAAAAATGTATTTTAATTGTTCTTTGTAAACTCAATTCAATTTTTTATGCAATTTTGATCTAATTTTTTGCTGTCGAATATTGATTTAATTTTTAATATTTTTCTATTCTTTATTTTGGTTTTATAATTTGTAAACTTTTGAGTTGAGTATTTTTGTACATAATTGTAAAATACATTTGATTGTTAAGAATCAACCTTCTGCGGTTGCTGTAATAGAGAAGGCGACCGAAAACCAACCAATTTTATCTAGTAAACCGAAAATGTTTTTATTTTTTCCATTTTTTCCTCTTGTTTCATTTAAGGAATTTATAAATCCTATATTATTAAGAAGAATTTATTTTAGGTACTAAGTTTATTTCAAATTGTTAAAAAAAAAAAATAATTGCAACAAAGCTTAGGTAAATCGTTGCAAGAATAGTGTTTCTTTTTTCAAATGTAGTAATTTAAAAAAATTTTATATTTTTCCTATTTTTATGTATATTAAAAATTAATATTTGTTTTGTTTTGCCAATTGTATAACAGAGAATGGAATGGGTAATATAACCGAAATATTTTAATATTTAACAATTATTACTCTTAATATATAAAATATATTTTGTTTGTCTGGTTTTGAAACATTTTCGGCTATTTTGTTATTAAAAACAAAACAATAAGTTATTCCGCAAAAATTAAAAAAAAAAAACATAAACAAGTAAAAAAAGAAAACTTTATTTGTAAAAATAAAAATAATATATAAATAAAGTTGATTTTATAATTTTTATTATTTTTTTATTACAGTAGCTTTGTCGTTTTTTTTTAAATATTGGTTTTAGTTCGGGTTTTATTTTTACTGGGGTTTTTTTTGTATTAAAAAAGCAGGTGATATTTAGTGCCATTTTATAAAAAGAAGAAAATATTTTCTCATTTTTTACAAACTTTTTCTAATATACAATTCATATTGAGATTGTTATTTGATAAGTTCGTGGTCTTTAGTTGTTTGATTTGATTTTTAATGTGTTGAAAAACGTATTTAACGAACAAACAGCGCGAGTTTTTTTTTTTTTTAATTTTTAGATTTTTGAAATGCATAAATAGTTTAAGAATAGAAAAAAGTCCTTAGTCTTGTTTAATTTAAATAATAATTAATAAAATTTTTTACAAATATGTATGTTTTGTTCACTCATGCCAAAGCAAAAATAGAGACATTTTTGCACTTGTTTTAGTATATAATATGATATAATATGATATAATATGAGAAATATTTGAGAAACGTTTTTGACAAATCGGCAAAGTTATAGACAAAAATATTGTTTTTAAATTTTTTTTTTAAAATGCATCAAGTTACTGAACATCCTAATTAATTTTACAACACGTTTAAGACACCAAAATTCAAACCGTGACATTGAAAATCATAAGTAAGGAAAACTAACAAAGTGGTTGGAAACTAACTGAGATATAAGCACAAAAACACAAATGTTGCGGTGTTTTTTTTCTAAAATTTACAAACATAAATTGATTTGTTTCAGCTTCTGGACAATAGAGAGAGAGAGAGAGAGAGAGGAGCGATATGAGTATCAAAAGAAAGAGGGGGTTGATTAGCAAAATATAATACAGTTTACAAAAAATTAAAAACCATGACCACCACTATAAAATGGCGTACAATTAATTTATACTTATATAGGTCAAATCTAGTAATTAAAAATGTACCCACTTTAGCCCCCTCAATATTGGCACCAAACGAAATTTAGTGGTCCGTATATTTATGTTCCTCTAACTCCCACTGGAGCATGGTCCGTAGAATACCGTAAATTATAAAAAAGTTAAAACCCAAGATGGCGCCGCAAATAAAATGGAGGATACATTTTCAAAATAATAGTATGAATTGAAAAATCTTTACCAGTAAAAAAACAACAAATTATGAAAAATTTAAAATCCTTGATGGAATTCTAAGAAAACCCCATCAATATGGGTATAAAAAAAAAGACTTGATTAGTAAAATTTAGGTAAAATTGCGAGAATTGGGAAAATAATAAAGCAAAATGGCATATAACATTAAATCAGAAATCTAGGTAAAGCTACGATGTGGTTACTTTACGTATGTACATAATGGTGAAGGGTATTATTAGATTCGGCATGACAAATACAGCTTAAGAATTAAAATAGCCTTCTGAGTTTGAAATTAAAGATTTATAATAACAAGTGAAATAATAAATAAAGTTCCGATGTCAAAGTCTCTATTTTCTATTCATTTTTAAATATCAAGGTGTCGTTATTTGCAACACAAAAGAATACCGACTTATTTAAAGGAAATAAACCAACGTTTTTAACAGGTACAAACGGTTAATTTTGGAAACTTTGTTAATATATTTTGTTTTTAATTTTTATTCCATAAGGACTTTTTTCTACGCACTCGTATAATATAAAATTATCTTATTCTGAATGAGTTTATTTGATTTATTTTTCATTAAACCTAATTTTATATAAATTGTAATGTTTTTTATCATTTAATATTTATTTTTGATCGTTTGTTTAGGTAATAATAATCATAAACTTAATTTTCATAGTACATACAGTAAATTTAATATAAATATAATTATAAAAAACAGGTACTTACAACTTTCAATTTCAATGTGACACAATTGGCGATCCATAGGAAAGTACTGCAGGTTCATGGGACAAGATGCAGTTATAGTCAATCTAAAGAAGTAAGTACACACATACATGTATGATAGTATTTTATCATACACAATAGAAAGAAGATAGAAAAAGAGTTTATATGTTAATAAATATTTTTTTTACAACAAACGAAAACATATTTAATTAAAAAAAAAATAAACAAATGACAGACATTTAAAGCTTTTGCTTAGCAAGTTGCTAAATAATTTACGAAACATTGAGAGATTAAAAGGTAATTCATATTGTTTTAACAAATTTTTGTTTTTAGTTTTAATAAAGAGCCAGTGTTACTACTAAGGAGAGCAAAATACAAAATTAGACAATAGTTGTTGCTGTTTTTCTTTTTTTTTTTCGTTTATTATTTTACTGAGTAACATACTAGACAACTTATGATGATATTTAGCGAGTTCAATTGGATGAAAGAAAAAAAAAAAAACAGAAAATTTAGTGATGTACGGGGGAGAGATAGATAAAATAGACGGATAGTTATAAAATGAAAAAAAAGTATAAATATCTTGTTTATAAATATATGTTTGTATTTCATTACAACATTCGTACATGTGTGTTGGTAAGTATTTGTTCTTTTTGTTATTCAACTACAGGAGGAACTAACTTTTAACTTTTAAATGGAACTTTACATTAATAACTTAGCGGCATGATTTATATTTTTGTATTCATTTATTGCATAAGTTTGAAATGGTTTTTTATGGTTTAGCCTTTGCTTAAACGCTATAAATATTAATTTGTTTGATAATTTATTTTATACTGATACTTACATTTAGTTGGGCCTATATGCGTTAAAACAAATGAAACGTGAAAAAAAAACACTTACAAACTATGGGCCCGCTGAATCCTTTTGGCTTTTAGTTTTCTAGAGTCAAGTGGCTTTATTTAGTTTTCTTTCTTGTGAAGAGGGGTGGGAACCTTTTTTTTTTGGACAGATTCTTGTTTTAAGGTAGTAGAAAAATTAAACGTGGAGAAATTCCCTTTAATGTGTTTTTTTTAGTATTTTTTCGTTTGTAGAAATTTCTCCATTATTCAAACCTTTTTATGGTGTAGCAAAACACGCTTCTTATCTTTGTTTTTGGTTTTTTGCTCGTATATGTTATTACATGTGTTGTATTAATAGTAGTTAGAAGTTGATAGATAATAAAATAAAATTATACTTTATGAACATGCTTAGGCAGCAGGAATGAAAAGGATTTTTGTTTTCAATTTGTGCAAAAGTTCTTTTAATATTTGAATTACTCTGGTTAAGTGGGCAAATAAAGTTTGTTAAAAGTTTTTATATGTATAAAATGAGTGTTAAGTAATTTTCAAATTTCATTTCAATTTGAAAAAAAAAATCGTATTAGAAATTTTCGAACTTAAGTTCAGTTGGATGTTGTATTTATGAAAATGAGATGATACTCGTTGATAGCGACATAACTTGAGTTGATTGTCCTAGGACAATCGGCCCAGCTCAGGTCAGTTGTTCATCTTAAATTTATTATTAAAAATTGAAAGGGGCGTGGCATTTCAAATAACTAAAACACTTTAACTCTCTAAATTAAATTTTTTTGGGCAGCTGTTTACAATTGCAATTACTGAAAAGTAATGTAATCTACTTAAATGCCAGTTCACTTGCGAGTATTATTATATTATATATGACCGGCCTGGGGATGGGGGTGTGTTATCCAAAGAAAACAAAAAACGATAATCACTGTATGAGCTATTTTTTTAAAGCAAGAATTGAAAGGGTCTCATAAGTTAACATGGCTCGTAGGTGGAAAGAGAAAATACTTATAACTCAGGAAACGGTTGTTTTTTAGAACTAATTTTTTTTTGATTTAGCACCATGCTTGACATGCGCCATTTTATAAAAAAAAAAAATTCTCCAAACTGAGATTAAATTTGAATAGGTTTTAAATGTATTTTCATTTGTCACACTTGTCACTTTTAACTCAATGAGCATATGCAAAAGTGTCACTTTTAGAGTAAAGCAATTCGCAATAGATTTCCCATTAGAAAAATAATAATTTTTTTTGTAATGTAGCAGCCGGTAAAATAAGGGGTCCTTATTTCCTTAAAAATTTAAACAGTAGCCTTTATAGTAAAGGTTAAAAGTTTCTTAATCGTGTAAACAATATAAATGTTTACTTTAACAGATTAATGCACCGTTATTTATTACCATTACGCCTTTTGTTTGCCCCACTGTGCCCATTTCACCTCTTTGTATAATTGAAAAGAATTTCAATGCAATTAATTTCTTGCAACTTAACAAATGTTTATAATTTTTCTTTCCTGCCTTGAGTAAAAATGATTTAATTAAAAGATTTTTAAAAGTGATACTGAGCGAAAGAAGTAAATGTTTAAAGATTGAGAAATATGGTGAGATTTAGGGGAAACTCAAGATTTAAAAATACATGTTTGTATGTGTGAGGTAATGATGATAATAAATGTTAAAATTTTAGAAACAAGCTAATTCTAATTTTAATACAAAAACAATAACGCCAATTGAACTCACTGAACGAAAAATCTTTTTCGCTTATTTTTCTGAAAAAGCAACGGAAAATGTTTTTTGTAAACAAATTTTTGGAATAAGATTTTTGTTTTATTAAATCAAAGTAAGAAAATAATTTACCACATCGATACATATGTAAGTATATAGTTTTTTATGCAATAAAAATATTTATAATTAATTGTTTGGATTTCAATAATTTTTTTTATAATTAACCATTATTTTTTTAGAAAAGAAAACATTTAATTGTTGGCACAAAAACACACACAGTTAAGGTATAAATAGTTGAAAAATGTTTTTTTTTTTTTGAACAGAAATCATAAGAAATAAAATGAAAATTAAAAATTTCCACATAAAATCTTAAACAAATTTACGACATTCATAGTAACTTTTCAGTAAATTAAATAAAAAGGATTCAATTTTAAAAAACAGTTATTTGAATTTAGTAATGAAAAGTTTTTTTTATTGTTGTTGTTGGTTTTTTTTACCTAATACTTCTTGTTATTGATCCAGAATGGTGAACACGTATGAATTCATTGCTCGTTGTAGCAATATGAAAGTATGATTGTTTTTCATTTACGAAAAAGGTGTCAGGTACCCAGATATTTTTAATGAACTCTGATCCAACCGATAGTGTTTCTACACCAGGTCGTTTTCTATACGCTAAACGAGGATCGGTCCAAAATTGACGAAAGTAAAAATCCAATGTAAAGTCCTTTAGATTGTTTAATATTGATTTTTTTATTTTTAATGCGAAAAAACCAATCATTGATTATAATTTTGGTTTTGGCAAAAACCCATTTGTATTTGTATTGGTTGTGTATAATTTTAATCAGGGGGAAAAAGGCACGAAAAAAAAAACAAAAGGTAGAAAGAAATGTATAAATTTATTAGTTTTGTTGTTTTCTAAAAAAATCTATTTAAAGCTAATTTATGTTTGTTTTAATTAAACTAAAATTATAAATTTAAATATAAATATAAATTTTTAATACACATAATAAATAAAACGTGCTTTAATTTTTTTTTTTTTAATTTTATTTGTATTATCCACGTGCATTTTTTATTTTAATTTTAGACAAGCTTAATTTTATTTTTGTGAAAAAAAAAAAAAAACAATAAAGCATTATATACAGCCATATATATGTGTACATAAATAATTAATGTTAAAAAAGCATTTTAATATAAAAAGTAAAAAATAATGAAACTATTATACTGAGGCAGCGTTTTTTTTAACCATAAGCGGCTAAGCTTTTTTAAAAGGGCAGTACTATTAACAAGTATATGCATATGTATTAGATAATTAATAACAACATTCACATTAGATTATTTTTAACAAAGAGTTTTATATATACATTCGTTAGTAATTTGTACATACTTTTGCAAACATTTAGTATTTATACTATCTAGTGGTTAATATATATTTACAAAATGAACAAAAATTGTACAGAATCCTCTCACAAATACTTGTTATGGAAAGTACTTTTTGTTATTTCTTTTTCTCGCTCTATTTATTTTTCGTTCTATGTATTTTCCTTTATACAAGTGTTAAAAAAATGTTTTCAAGAACACTTTGCTCTCTAGTAATTTAGAAAAATTTTGCTAATTTTTTAGTGTTTTATTTTGTAAAAAATTTTTGAATGGATTCGACATTTTTTCTCGTGTTAAAGGTTCTCCTCAAATTTAGTATTTTATTACGTACCTCGTTTTTGTATCGTAAGCGAATTAAATAGCGAATTTAAACGAAAAATGGTTTCTCGCATATTAGTGTTTCTTTAATTCTATTTTGTTATAATTGCATGTCATTTGAGTTATTATTCATATATTATTGGAACAATTTTATTTACAGTGTTTCTCTTACAATTGCTGTATTCATCACAAAAAGTCCTAATATCATAATTTCCAAAATATATAAAAAATACTCAAAAGTATTTTGTTGAATGTAAAAATTGTAAAAAAATTTTGAAAAATTATGACATTATGAAAATACGACACTTAGGACAGTATGTTAGTTCACCAAAAATGCTTGTAAGCCAAAAGAAAATTTTATAAAAAAATATTTTTTTTTACAAAATATTTGTGCATCATATAATATTATCTTTCCGTTATCCAAATTTTTTTCAACTACTAAAAACCGTTGTTAAATATTTTTTTTTATATTAAAATTTTCCCACGTATGTATCAAGAATGATAGAAACAGAGATTACGCCTTGTGATTCATTATTATCCTGTTAAATGAAAAATTATTTCTGAGGATACATAAATCTTTATTTTTGCTTTATTTATTTAAAATTTATAAATACCAAATAACTTTATTTGTAAAAATATAATTTCATGAGATAAAATGTTTGTATTTGGTGAAGAAAAATATAAATAATTTCCTTTATTCTTAGCATTCGGCACGTATGGTGTTTTTAGGTATATGAAGTTCATTTATGTTTCAATTTATTTCAGTTTCAGTAAAAACTTAACTTTCTAGCTCTATTAAAATTTTAACTCTAGTGTTAAAATTCTTTTTACTATGGCTGCCAAGAGCGGATGTATTATCTAAGAGATTGAAATAATAAATTTTTAATGGTCGCTTTGAAATTATTAGCCAATAGAAATATAGCTAGAGTGACGTCATTTGCACGACATACTCAGGGATGTCGAAATCTTTATGCTACTTTCCTTGCGTATTTATAAATACTAGTGACTTGATAGTCCCCACAAAAATCGATAGATTAGGAAAAATAATCCCTAATTTGAAAGTAAGTCCAATAAACAGTAAACATCAAATTTAAAACGGAAATAGTAATAACACAACAACAAAACATTTATTAAAAGGGAGTTTAAATTCTAACACTCTCTGTTTTTTTCTATGCCATAAACAAAAACAATCTCTTTACAAAAACAATTGCATGTATTGTTTATTTTTTGTTTTGTTACACACATATAGTTTGCGTATGTGTTTAAGGGAAATTCATTCGCTGTTAACTTCTAAGATAAAATAAAAATGAACTAATGTCCAGGAATATTTTTTTAAACTGCTGTATTTTTATTTTTATAGAAATCTGTTGAATATTGTGAGCGTAAACTTCGTAAAAACAAATCGACTTGCTTATTATTATATAAGATGCACACCTGTGATGTATATTTTATAAAAAACTTATATTATTTTTCTTAATTTATTTTGAATTTATTTTTTTTTTAATTTGACAGTTATTTAATGGAAAGACTCGAGTGGAAGATTTTTTTCTTGTATATTTTCGCATTGAAATACAGAAATGCATAGAAATATACATAAATTTTTAAATATTTTGTTTTACACTTTTAGATGAGAACTTAATACAAAAACGAGATACAGGGCTTTTTAAAAATGTACTAATATTATTCGGAATATATTTAAAATAAATCTGATTTTTATAGATGTAACAGGTCCATTGAAAGCAATATATCTGGTGTTTAAATTTAAATTCTTAACTACACTAAAACACGAGTAAATCAAATGCGGTATTAACTACTATAAGGTAAAAAAAAATAATTTATTATAATAATTACATTTTTCCTGTCCAGAACTATTTTTGTAAAATTATTATTTTTAAAAAAATTGTGTTCACATTGTTTTTGTATTTGCAATTATTTTCTTGTGTAAACCTTCATACAGCCAACTTAATGGCGAATGAGAAACACAAAGTAGACTTGCGAGTACATAAACAAAATCAAGAAATACTGCAACTGTAGTTTAGTTCAGTGTGTACACTGAGTAGTTTTGCAATTTATGTTTGAATGTACCAACATGATAATGTGATGGCTACAACAAATTATAGCATAGTTTTGGGAGGCGGTATTATAAATGCAGAAAAGATTTCACGACTTCAATAATAATTTGCAGTGATATTCTTGGTAATTATAGTAGCAATTGTCCTAAATTCTAGAAATTGTAAATATTTTGAGCTGGTTCTAGAAACCTTTTTGACAGCGAATAACAAAAACATAACTTTACCGCATTTTATTCAAATTGTTTTATAAAGATCTTTTAAGGAAATATGTTTTAGTAACTAAAATTTCTTAGGTAAATCAGTTTAATTTACTTTTTATTTCTCTCTTTGACACTGTGGGGACTTTACAAAACGTATGTATCTTAAGGAGAAAAATTAATTTATTATTAAGATCAAAGCGTTTTAAATTAAAAACACGACCAGAGCCGTTACATAACCCAAATTATTTTTTTTTTAGCTGACTAAATTGTGTATTTATCTAACACAAGTAAAATGTTTGTATATTCATATAAGTAGCTTATTAATGTTATTGATTCATGTTATAAAATAATTGTATGCGAGTGTAGTTGGTTTTAAGGTGAGTAAAATGCGCAAACATAAAGGAAATAATTTGTGTTGATTGATAATTTCATATAATATTATTCAGAGGTAAAGGAGGGAGGTACTTGAAATCAAATAAATATTTGTAATAATTAAATAAATTTTAATTAGGCTAGGGATTAAGCATAAGAGATCATTTTACTAAATCACGTCCTGTAGTGACAATCTTTATTATCTGCACTATTTACTTTCAGGCCTTTTAAAATTCTCTAGTAGAATTCACCCGAGACTGTTCGAGTCTTTATTTTGGTTGTTTGTTTTGTTTTCTTGTTTACTTCTTTATTGTTTGTTTCTTGTGTTACACTACAACAAAAAGTGAGTGATAAGATAATGTATCTGGTATGTATTTTATTAACATTTTGATTAATGGTTTTACTAAATGTATTGATTTGGTTTCCATTCGGGTTAGTTATTTTTTTTATAATTAGATTTTATTCTTCTTTTTCAAAGCAAAACTTTAAAAAATTATACGGAGTGTATGCTTAAGTATTTAATGTGTGGGAATAATTGTGTGTATTCAAGTGATATTTTGTGTATTAAATAGATTATGGTTTTCAAATTGTTTAAAATTTTAGAAACTAAAAAAGAGTAATTAACTAAATTTTATTTACAAATTTATAACATAAGTTAAGAGAAAATAAAATTTTAGACAAAATTTCATAGTTATTTTATAAAATATGATCAACTATTTTTTTAAAATAAATTACGAATTGCGAATCATTTTTTTTGTCTTTAACTAACTTTATAAATGTTATATTAAAAATATTAATTTATTTTTATATTTTGTTAATATAAAATAATAAAAAAAAATAATTAGACGATAGTCTTTTTTAATAATGTGCAAAGTTTTCTAATGGGAAATCACAGCTCTTTGATATTCAAGTTATACAAATATGGAGAAAATTAAAAGAAGCCCAAAATCTTTAAAGTATTAAAGAGTGACATGTGTGTGCATAGAACCTAAAGTCCCAGCAAAACAAAAAAAAAAAGAAATAATTTTTATAAGAAACGAAAGCCAGTGAAACCCATTTAAATAATGCTTATTTCAATATTTAAGTTGCCAAAAGTGCAATCCAATAATTTAGTGCGCAATTACTGACAAGTGATTTCGTAATATCGTCTCCCTTACGAAACTCCTTCTAGACAAGGAATAATTTTTGCTGGAATAGAGACAATTTTGTTATGCAAATATTTACGTAATAGCATTAGAACATACCAATGGTTAATTGGTCGTAAAAAGTTACCGATGCTAAAGTCTTATGCATCCGATTTATCTTTGCAATAAGAATGAAAACATTTGTAGTTGGAGGCAAGACGAAGGTATTAAATGAGTTATATACGAGTTATAAATAATTCTCTCCTACATGAGTAACTCATTTTTACGTAATGTTAATGTTGTCTTTTTGTAAACATGATCTTAAAAGACCTCTAAAATCAACCCGCATTTAAAAAAAGCGCCTCTGTTTCGTTTTAAAGTTTTACTAAAAACAAATTCTAATGCAAGGTATGAGAGGAAGGACTTGGACGCCATTTTTAAGTGACTTAATTTATGCAGCCATATCTGCTTAACAATAACATCTTAGTTAGTTGAAACTACTTATTACAAAAAAACTATTTCAGATGATTTGAAGAAACATCGAAAGTTTAACACTTTTGAACTATCTATGAAATTTGGCCTTAATTTATTGTGGTTGTAATAACAAAATAGTTTCTGCCTGTGTGCGTAACAGTATGTTCTTTTTAGTGTATTTAAGAGGGAAATTAAAAAAAATTATACAATTGAAGCAAAGCCGCGAATAACGTTGTAAACGACAAATTTTGAAAAACCTTTTTTTTTTTGCAGATTACCGTTAAAATTACTCTCTTGCATTTGTTCAAACACCAAAACATCAAAATAATGCATTTTATCACCGTCAAAACGCAATTGCAATGAGTCTGTCAATGGAAGAACGTTGTAAGTTATAAACAAAAGTCTACGAACGGAATTGTCGAAAGTGATTGATAGGTGTAACAAAGGTAAATAAAGAAAAGTATATAAAAAAAAAGATAATCAAACCTTTTAAATACGTTTTTTTGCTCTCCTGAAAAATTATTATTTTGTCATTTGCAACGTTATTCGCGGCGATTCTTCAATTAAGAAATTTGAAAATTATAAAAAAAAGCAATTGTGTCTTGTAAAATATGTATTCATCTCATTTAACAGTGTTTTATTTATTTTTTTAGTTTTTTTAGCTTAGTACTAAAATTTTCAGTGAAATTTTGATTTGAGTATTGAAATATAATTATTATGTACATAAAATTTTTGTTAAGAAAAGCTTTCGTTTGTTGTCTCAATTATATTTATTAAATTTTTTTTGTGATCACGTGAAGAGTGTGTGTGTATATATAAATGTTTTGCCACGTTGTTGGTGTTCGATTAAAGTAAACTTATAACAGCAACTAAAAAAAAATAAATAATTTGTTAACTAAAATTAAAAAAAAATATATATAAAAAATTATGTTGTAAGTATACTATTCGTCACTTAATTTTTTAGTGAAAAAAATTTATTTTACTGCCGGCATGCAGATTAATCTAATCTTTTTTTTTATTTACAATGTGTATCTTTTTTAACTTTTAGAAAAATGCACCAAATTCCTATGTGCTATTTTTATACGTTATTTTCTTTACACCGACGCAAAATAATAGTGCAAAGCTCTTCTTCCCTTAAGTGCTGATTTAGTAAAGACAAGGTGGCAATTTGGTTTTAGAAGTAGTCAAATTGTTTTCTACAAAAGAAAGCTTTTCGTTATATTATTTCGTTATGTAAATTTGTAAATATCCTAAAATTTCCTAAATTATCGTAACGGATCCACTGTTTGGAGAAAACGACAATGTTTACGCCATGTCTATCAATAACGAAATTAACAGATTAACTTAAACAAATTTAAGTTGCCTTGAATAGAACTATTTGGCTGTAATGTTGAAAAATGCCGATATGTGTAACACAGTAAACGCTTAATTAGATATTTTACATAAAGTGAATATAGGCGGAATCTACCGATTTGTACAACCTTGCTTTTGTGCAGTTTAGACAAAAGTATTCCGGAAAACAATGAAATGCTTGTGGTGACGCATGTTATACTTTATACACAGCTGTGCTCATAAGTTGTTTCAATAAAAAAGTAATTTGTTAATACCTAACACATAGTTCTTTTTGTATTTAATAAAGGAATTCACGTCACCTCTTTCAGTCTTGCGATATTGCAAAAATGCAAAATTTTTTTATATATAAAAACAACTATGTAAAAAATTATTTCTTACTAATGCGTTGACGGCCTCAGTTATTAGCACTTTAGCATCATTCTCTGTACTTTTAGAACTCTTTTTACTTAAAACAGTGCCCACGTCAACAAAAGCAACAAAAGCAATTGTGAATTTTTGCAATAGTAAAACAGGTTTTCTGAATGCCTTTATTATTTCAATACCAACTGGTTTTTATTGAAAATCTTCTTTATAATAAAACTTTTATGGCTTTTAGTTCAACCATTATATAAAAAATTTTATTAAAAAAATACGATAAAAAACTTTTATTAACTTTTATGTGACAAACTGAAGCCTGCAAATAATTAGATGTTTAATTTTTACTGATAAAGCCAACTGGTTTTATGCGCAGTTTATTAAATGGAAAAAAATCTATCTTTTTCTTGAACGACTCTCTATTTATTTGTATAAAATATAACAATTTTGATTAAACTTAATTTTTGTGTTTTCACTATTTGTGGGCATGCTTGCAGCCAAAGTATTTAAGACTGCTAAATGTACAATATGTATATAGACAAAAAACGTATATATATTTTATATCAATTTATATTATATACACACACACACAAATAATTGTTGTTGTTGTAATAATAACATAATAGACACCAATTAAAAAAATTTACACTTGTCAATCACGTAAAGGAGCAATAAATATTGTAGAGAAATGAATAAATATCTGATGCAAAGAGATCGAGATTTGTTAGAAGTAGTTGTAAAGTGAAGAGAATAATGAAAGTATTAAAGTATGAAATTATGTACGAAAATTAAATGGAGAGAGGGAGCAAAATAAAACAGGTTTGTTTGTTGATTTAGTAGAGTTCACACCATATTCGGTAGTTCTTATTACTTTTTATGTTGCAAAAATTACAATGCGTCGAGTAACGGGAACTTAGCAAAAAAGTTTAATATGATAATTGTGAAAAAGGTTTAGAAAAACAAACTTTATATGAAACATGTGTTTGCAAATCTAATTTTAATTTTCCAAATATTTTATGCATATGGGAGTATGTGTTGCATAGTTTCACTTTTTGTTACATTTCTTCTATATTTTACAAACAAAACAAAAGCCTAAAAAAGGCGTTCAAGATAACAAGTTTTACAAACTACGGATTTAATAACATCCAATTGGTTGTGAACTTACCAATAGCAAACATTCAACAATTGTTTAAAAGATGACCGAGTAATGAAATTTTGTTAATAAAAAAGAACTAAATTAATTAAATAATGATGAGAATGTTTAATTCAAAATGAATATGGAAATCGTTTAGCAATGGATGAGCTTGTTTCAAGTTCAAGACGAAAGTCCTTATTTCAAAAGTTTTAGATAAACTCTTTCCAAAGTTTACTCAAATGAAAAACTAAAATAATTGGAGAATTAAAAAAAAAAAACTGAAAATATTTTTAAACAAAAAATTAGAAAATGAATGTCAGATATGTATTTATTGAATTATGTATGGTTTTGAATATGCACAAATAAAAAGAAGATAGAGCATGAGAGGCAAAGAGTTTTTATTATAGAAATATCTTTCAATTAATAATAAGTTAATTACACTTAGTTTTCAGAACTTTGTATACAAATTTCTTTAACACATATTCAAATTGTATGTTTTTTTTATATTTATGATTGTATATAGACACCGAGTAAATTGAAATTGTTAGTAAATGAATGTTTATATTGCTGAAACAACAATAACAACAACGATAATGCTTGAAAAATATATTTTGTTTTAAAAATTTCAAAGTTCAAAATGAAAACACAACAATAAGACTATAGTGAGACAGATAGAGATAGAGAGAGATATATGTAGAGAGTGAGAGAGAGAGAGAGGTAAAGAGCGAGATGGAGTTAAACAAGTATAAGCAATTAAAAATTTGAATAGTTTGTGAATTTTAGTTTTTGTTTTTAACAATAATTTTATACATTATTCGACTTTGAGTATTGTGACTTTTATTTTGAACTATTGTGTTTTTTTTATTGATACATATTTTCAAAAAGAAAAACGTAAACGTTTGAAATGCTCAAAAGCGCTAAGAATGTACTGTACATATTTAAGTGTCAAAAACAACAACACAAAGAAATCGTTTTTAACATTTTATTCAATATTAATAAACTCATCTTTAAATGATATAAATAATAGAAAAAAATAAAAAATTAAAATAAATATAAAATAGGCAAACAAAAATTTTAACTGAAAATTACATCGAATAAGGCGTGTTGGATACTAATGAAAAATAGAAAGAAAACATTAAAATAATTTACACAAAATATTTATTTATTTCTTGTGGGTTTATTCATTAAATTTTTTTTTTTTATTTTAACTGAACTGACAATTATTTTTTATTGCTTTTTTTGTTTTGTTTTAAGAGTGAAAACTTTGAAACTTAAAGTGTTTTAAAACAAAGAAATAATATTAAATATATATTTTTTATAAAATAATTTTTATTATTTTTGCTTCAAATAAACCAATTATTTTATATTCTTGTTAATGTGTATGTAATTGGTAAAAATAAAAAAGTTTTTATTACATATGTACCATTAGAACTTCCGAAACCGAACTGATACTGAGAACATACATTGTGACGCCAACCTCCACAGGGGGACCTGTAACATATACACACACACGTTGTTTGGGTTTTGTAGTTTATTTGTTTTATTTTTATTTTTTTTTGGTTTATGTTGTTTGGTTTTTTAAATATATATTTTTTTTTTAAGTTATTGTTTTGTTTTATTTAGCTTTTTTTTTTGTAAAAAAACTACAATAAGGTCTAGTAACAAAATTTATGTTTTAATCTAATTAAATGTTTATATATACAATGTATAATTTTTTGTTTATTAGTATTCTCTTTCGTAAGTGTATTTTTCAAATTGGCATCCTTTTTTTTAATTTAATAACTGAAACTGGAAGCTCGATTACATTGTCCAATCATTTATGAAACTATACTTTGCAAAGTTTGTAATATTGTTTTATCTCTTTTTCTTACGTACTTATTTAGAATTTGTTTTAAACTGAATGAGAATTTCAATATGCTACAAACGGTATTTTAGAATATCGACTTATTATAGGGAGCATAAAACATGGCTAGTAAAAAATTTAAACTTTCAAAAATGGGTATAAAATTTTAGAGAATAACAAATTCATATACATAAATTCTAGAGAAAAATTTGTTTTCTGCATAAGGCGAAAATATATTTTATTCGTTTGTTGGTTTTCTATTTTCGAAAATTTTATTTATTTTAAACATTTTTAGTATTTGCTATTGCTTAAAGGTATCGACAAGCAATGGCCAAGAAGGGCTAAGTCTTGAGAAATTTCTCAAAACTCGTCATTAAAATATCGAGAGAATTTTTTTTATTTGGAATAAATTTATTCTTGTGCTTTTATATTAAAATACTCACTCTCTTAAAAATTCTTCTTTGTTTTGGTGCAAAGAAAAATAAGAAAAAACTTCTACCACCGCAAATTTACTTATAGGTCATATTTTCGATGCAAGCGTGGTTGCATTGGGAAAAGATATTTACAATTAAAACAAAAAATGTCAAAAAAATTTTTTAAGATGCACTGTACAACGTGTGCTGACATTATAGGGTCTCTGGGGTTTATAGTAATGGCATACAGCAAGAGAGTGTTCAAAAGTTAACACAGAGATCGAAAGTTTACATGCAAAAACGTTGCAGGTGTTATTAGAGCATGTAACATGGACGAAGGCCATTAAAAGCAAAAGCATAAACTAAATTGCTCATAATTATAAGAAAGTACATTTCTTAGACGAAGACAAGCGAGTCGGAGCTCAATACGAACATGCTGCAAAAAAAGTAGCTTCTCAGCAGACTTATTAAAAAACCGAGGCCCAATTACAGCAAAAGGAAACTGATGATGACAACGACCCAGTCGATTGGATTATATCTATGTTGGCAGCTGTATAAAGTACCAACTTTCTCAGAGTAGGAACCGAATAACGTACGGTGTGGTAGCCCATAGTATTCTGTTTAAGACGTAATGACCTCTTGGCGGAGGGACGGAAAGCACTTTCAAGAGAGTAAGAGAGACAGAGAACAAGGAAAAATTAGAAGAACGAACAAAGAATCAGAAACAAAGCTCAAACGTATTCAATTAAGAGGCCACAAGATAGATATAACATTGAATCGCATAGCAGATAGGCAAAGCCACTAACAACTTATATTAGTAAGTCAATAAATAGAAAACACGGCATCATAAACTAGATAGAATTATGATAAAGTGGCAGATTAAGTCCCGTAAAAATAAAATTTGAATTTATTTGTCAATGTTTTCTAAAATTTTTTAATTGAATATTTTCCTCAAAGTCAAAAATATAAAACTTGACCCCGTTACTTGAATTCAAATAATCAGCCACAATATACTGCTTTCATTACTTGCGGTTTTATTCAATCCATTAACTCCAAGAATTTCAGAACTCTAGGGATTTTTAAATAAAGTAATTATGTTTAAAATGTTTTGCATTTGTACACATTCAACACTCACACTAAAGATTTTAAAATAAAATTTTTTGATATTAATTCTGTCACCTAACTTTTGTTATGAGTGAAATTTTATGGTGCTTATTTTTTGCAATAAAATACGAAATAAATTAAATATTTTGATTAAATATGAAACAACTAAATTTGGCCTTCTCTTCTCACAAATAACTTCTTCTCACTTAAAGATACTTCTTATAGAAATTAGTTTCAATTAAAAACATTTTGTATGAAATATTTTTAAAAGTGAGGTGAAGTGATTTACAGAATTCGAGTTGTGGTATGAGAAAAATAAATTGATAATGAAAAAAAAAAATGATTTGTACGCAACTATATTTTTAATAAATAGCCAACAGTGTAAAGCCCAATTCAAACCAATCGAATTTGCATAATTTTGAAAATATGTATTTAAATGTTGTATTTATAAGAGGAGAATGAAAAATGTTCTTGCTAACTGGCTGACTGAAAGATAAGACGATTGATAATTTGATGATTGATTGATTGTTTGAGTATGCTTAACTAGGACGAATGAAAACCAAATCAAACTCTTAGCCTTTTTTTGTTAATGTTTTTTTTTGGATTTTGTTTTATAATTGCAGTAGAGACCAAATGTGGTTGTGTAGACTCTGAAATCTTGTTAAATTTTCTTAATGTTCGTTTTGTTTAGCTTTTATTACCTCAATAAAAAGCATTTTAATTACCTTTTTGTCAGATTTAACCGATTTATATTTGAAAACCTAAAACGTGGAAATGAAATTAGGGAAATCATAAGATATCAAGCTAAAATAATAAGACAATACGAGAGTTTCTAAAGAGTGTAGAAAAAAAAATTGAAATTATAATTGGAGTAAAATGTGGTAAAATGTTACAATTGTATAGCGCCAATGAGCAATTTTTTCTTCTTTTTCATAATTTTGCATCTAAAGGAAGAAAAGGATAAATAAGCGGTTACGGTTGGTATTTGGAAGTGAAGTGGGACTTTGACAATTGAGTTTTTTTTTTGCAGTTTTATCTTTGAACTGAAAACAACGTATGTGGCAGTGTGAAATTAAATTGTTGGCTAAGGTGATTTTGGTAGTAATTAGTAGCAAACAATAGTAGAAGTGGCGGTGGTGGGTGTGGGAAATTGTGTTGAAAACTAAAACATTTTAATCAAAGAGTGCTGGGAATGTTTAACATGATTTTGTACTTTGACTTGTTTGTTCAGCAAAATGAACCCTAAAGTTTAAGTTGTTGCGAGTTAGATGGCAACATAAATTTAATTAAATCTATTACATTAAATTTTCACAGTTTTGTTTTTAGTCCGCAGTTTAAACTAATTTAATAAAAATATCTCATTTATTTATAAGAGGAATTCCGTAGTTTAAAAAGAGAAATGAAAACAAAGTTAATTCAAACTGAAAAAGAGACGTTCACAAATTCAACTGATAATAAATACACAACTTTAAAATAAATCAAACAAGACTGCTTTTTTTTTTTTTTGTAATAAATAAAAACTTTGCATAAGAGTATTAAAAGTGTTGTTAATTTTTTTCTTCAATTAATTTTTAAATAGAAAAAAGTTTTAAAACACTAAACCACAAACTAGTTTTTTGTTATTAGAAATTAAGCGTAAGAAATTAAGAATACATTTCTAAGTAGTTTAGTTTAACACAAAAAAAAAAAAATAAAAATATAATGAAATTAAGACAGAAAACAAAATTTGTATTTGAAAACAAAAAAGGACGTGAACAAGAAGGTACATTTATTTAAAAATTATGTACCATTTTAACTTCTGATAGCGAGCTGATCGATAGCACATACATGGTGACACCAACTTCAACAGGAGGTCCTGAAATCATGTATCAATCAATATCAATGCCAAATACGATTTGTTAAAACATTTTTGTTAAAATTTCTTTTTTTTTTGAATAAAGATTATGAATAAAAAAACCATTTGGGTTAAAAAATCTAAAAAATAAAAATATTACTTTTTTTCTAAGTAAAATTAAATGTGTTAAATCAAATTGAAACAACTCCTAACTCCTTTCAACTTAACTCCTATTTTACTTAAGCTTAAGTTTATATGTAATTAATGATTTGTTTTAAGTGTGTGATGTATTGTTGGTTTCTTGTTGTTAACTTTTCTTTTTAAATGTATTCGTTAGCTATGGAACGACTTTATAGTAGTGTTATGATAATAGCAGCTATTTGAATAGTTTATACTTACCACCATAGTTGGGTCTTACTCTTTTGTCATAACTGACACTAAAGGAATCCAATATGGCAGAAATATTTACATCGCCCAGCATACTACCGCCAGCGGTTCTGAAAATAATAAATACAAATAGTTTGATAAGTAACTGTGTATTAATTACAGTGGGGCAAAATGGTACACTAACAACAATTACATAAAACTATATTTATTAAAATTTTGAAATAAAAAAGAGAAAATTATTTTGTTTCGTACTTTGTAAGAACTTTTTGTCGAAAAACTAGCATTTGCTTGTGTAGTAAATATTGAATTGTTATTCAATAGTTTCAAATCACTTGATAAATAATTAGACAACTTTCTACAGTTTTATGTAAAAATGCTAAAAGAAGCTTAAAGAAAACGTTTAGCCAAATTAAGTTGATTATATATTTCCTCACTCCCTTTTTATATGAGATTCATCGCGCACTTCTTAATGTATGCAATCTGCTGCTTTATTGAAAATAACTTTTTAATTTCTATTTAATCCACGTTTAGTCTGTTTTATTTTGTGTAGGGAGTTTTCCCAGAGAACTGTCACTCAAGGGTAAATCTAATAGCTTGTGGGTGAATCCAGAAAATGACGAAATAAAGAAAAATTTCGTGTTTTGCTATTAAATGAACTAGAGCTTCAGACCTTTTCGGTGCAAAAATATTTCGATGTCATTCTAGATAGGAAACTAAGCTGAAAAAGAAATACTGAGGAATGAATTAAAAAGGTATTTAATGTTCTATATGCCTATGAAAATCCTATAGGAAGTAGTTACAAGCTCAAGTTTAACTCCTTTTACTGGCTATATATGGCAAAAGTCCAACCAAAGCATTCAACAATGTATGGGACATAGTCTCAATAATCATAACAGGATCTCTTGAAAGTACTACATAAACTTCTTCAAGGATTGTACTAAGTTTTCCGCCTCTGAAATTACACATACGCGCAACACTTGGCAGGAAGTGTGAAGTAAGGCTAAAAGAGCAGGTGCCAGGCGCGATCTTAAATCGGGACAAGCAATATAATGATTAGCGTAGGGTAAGTGAAACACCTGAAGAACATAATCAGCAGAATAGACTTTCTATCATAGCTCTTTGATTTTTTTCCAACAGTTCAAGTCATAATCGCAGAAAGAGCAGAATATATGAACGATAACCTTTTTCTTCGAGAGAATCTGAGGGACTCTCAATCATCTCACTTGAATTTACATTTTATTCACTTGTGTTAGTTCTAATATCTTACAAAATTGAAATATAATATATATTTATGCACATCTGAGGTCTTAAATTTATGTAAACGTTGACATGTAGTTATAAGCCAGTTAAATTTTCTAAACTATTGTTGTCTGTCCATAATGTTATGGAAGTTTCTTTTAGAAACTTTACACAACATTGAAGAACAATATTATTAAAAACACACACGTGATTACATACATGCAAACATAAATTCATACCGAAGTTGTAGAAAGCGGAAAAATGGAATAATTTTATAAATAACAAACTGTAATGCACTTAAACAAACACTGTCAATATATTTTGACAAGCTGTGCCATGTTGTAGGTTGTTCCAAGTTATTTTGTTAGTTTTTCAATTCGTTGTTAGTCAGTCGTAAGCTGTTGTTTTTGTTCCATTTCTTATACTCAAAATGTTATTGGCAACTGTTTCCGTTTTATGCCAACTTGTTTTCCATTAAATTTTCTTCTTTTTTTTTATTAAAATTCACAGTGGGATCCAAGGGTCAAATAAAAAAAAACTAAAATTAAAATCAACTTCTTAGCTTCTCTTTAGCATTCATGCCCACTTTCGGATAGTTGGGTTTGCAACATTTTTGTTTTATTGCTTTTAGATTTTTTTTACTCTTTAGTTTACGTTGCTTTCAATAGGAAAACTTGGAAGTTCTTAAAAAATAAAAAGAAATGTTTTATATGGCGACTAACTAGATTCTAACTAATTCTGTTGATAAGGAATTTTGCAAAACTTGTGATGTGTAGGAGAGAATGTAATATTGAATTGTCTAAACCTAGAAACTTTGTAGTTTCATCTCGTATGGCATGAAAACAATAAAAGAAAAATACAAATTTTATAACATACTTAGAATTACCAAACAAGCGAAATTTAATACATGACAAAAAAAAAAGTGGGTCATGGAGTGATAAATTATAGGAAGTATTCATTGTTTTTTTACTAAAAAGTAATGTTTAGTTTTAGGTACTTTTTTTATTTTGCGAAAAACATGGAAAAAAAAGAGCTGTATTTTAAGTTATTGGGAAAAAATGCTTTTGTTGAAATGGAATGATTGATTTATTACCACTGAGTCAGCTAAATTTGTTGTTAACAAACTTTGTAATAGATAATTTTGCTTTTATACAGACCCTCTAAAAGACAGTGTATGCTAATAAAAGTATAAAAGTTTCAATGTGCAAATAAATATTAATCATACGCTTTGAGTGTTTTAGAGGAAGCTTTTGATGAAATATTTATTAAATACAAATCCACATATGCATATGTATGTACATATATACACACGTACATATATCAGTTTTAATATTAATTTGTTCGAATGAAATTTTATTTTCTAAAAATTTTGCATTTGTTAGACATGTCTGGGCCTTGTGTGTAACAATATAATCTATAACTTATTGACGCCACTTGACATTAGAAAGAGTGTGTGTGTGTATATGTATAAGTTTATTTAGCTGCCTGCCTTTGTGTGCGATTGTGTGTATTATAATAAAATTTTTATTACCATTCAAGCGTAATATTAGTTTCTGTTAACTGCACTCAACAACTTAAGTCTCATTTGCATTAAGTGTCCTTCAAATGTACAACTTTACATTGTATAGTAATATTATTTTTCCCTTATACTTAAATATGTATACACGTTCGTTTGTTCGTATGTTTGAAACACTGATAAGTACACATGTATTGGCTACACAAATATTTATTAATGTTTGTTTGTGTTCAAAACACGAGCGCCATATATTAAATGAAATTTTATTGCTAAGGAAGAGGTTATAAAAATCCAAGCAAAAACACACATACTCTTACTTTTACTCATAAGACTTGAGAATTTATTTATTTAAATATAAAAAGAAAATAAATAAACTTAAATGAATTCTTTTACATAAAAAAAAAACATAGAAACAGGAAGTAATTCAAATATTTTTAATGCAATAAACTTTGAAGAATATCTAATTCTTTTTTTTTACTAAAGCAGAATTCATGTGACAACTCTGAAGTTTGGCATGTGTCATATATGTTTATTCCTATAAAGAACAAGGCGTTCAATGTTAGAGTAGTCAAGAAATTTTAAGAAAACTGTTTGGATATGTACAGTAAGAGCACTGTGCACCGACATACCGGTCGGTCCTTAAAAATATTGCTTGGTGCAAACGAGACCATCACCGTAAACCCAAAAACAACAATTTGTCATAGTTTTGAACAACTTAAAATTTCACAAAGCACTACGCAGCAAATTTTGTCAAAAGATCACTATTCTTCATGTGCACAAAATTTAGCTCAAACTAGACGATAATGGAAAGCTCTGGCAATTCGTTGAATGAGTAATGTAGCAAAGTGAAGTCAATGCCAATCAAAAAAATCAACTTCTCCTGCTAAGCGTATTTCTTTTTGTATGGCTTCATGAGTACAACAAGTTGTCAAATTTGGAGATTGGAAAATTATCATATTTTCTATGAAAAACAAATGCATTCGCAACGAGCAACTGTCTGGTGCAAATTTTAAACAGGCATCCTGAGTGCCTCATACTATTTTTAAGATAAGACCAAAATTGCAGTGACTGTGAATGGCATCCATTACGGGAACAAGAAAACGGTGTAATTGTGTCTTCAACCGGAAGGTATGAATCTGGAGAATACATAGTTTAAGCAAGATTGCATCAACTGCCACATTGCGCATATATCAATCCATTTGTTAGAGCAACAATTTCTAGAACAAGTTATTAATAAGTACTTATGATGTTAACTGGGAACAGAGATCATGCGATCTAACACCATTTGATTTTGTATTTCAGCTTTTGAGAAATCTTGGGTTTAGGCAAATAAGGCAAAAACTATGTCTGAGCTCAAAAATTAAATCCAATGCATCATTAGTGTGATAGAGCTACATCTCTGTAAAAAATTCATGCAAAATTTCATGAAAAAGTAATGGCTTGTTATCAGAGCCATGGGGCTGTTAGATGAATATTAAATTTCACACCCACCTAGTCGAAAGGTGTTTCCATTCTTACTGAGACAAAGTTTACACGAACATGCTATATTTTGTGCTGCCAAAGTATTTAATAAAGCTATTTTGGTGAAGAACATTGATTGCTTGCATTAACAAATGCTGGTAGTAAAGGTTGGTGCTTTTAGTTCCAAGATTTTTTGCAGCCTTACGATTCCATTTTGAACAATTGATATAGGATATAGTCAATTTCTTTGAGCCTAAAATTAGTACAAAAATTATAGGCAAAGCTAAGTTATCACTCTGTCACATAAATTAGAATCTCATAAAAATGAATTAAAAATTATACAAATAAAAGAAGAATACCTATAATAAGTTAAGTAACTTTTGAGTACTTTTTAATAAACTGAGAATTGTTGTAAGCATTCATAAATAGCTTTCCAATGCTTTGAAAAGTCTGTCATAATTCTTTGTAGGTATTTATCGATTTTTGTAAAGATTATCTTTGAATTTCCCTTTAAATTGCAATTTAGTAGATTTTGTTGTGCCTGTAATGGTTCCTAAAATTTTATCCGTAACCTTTGTATATGTAAATAATCCTTTCAGATAAACAAATATGTATGTTGAAATCCAAAGCCTCTAGTCGTATAGCACTAACTTTCATATAGCCAACAAATTATTTTCAACTAAAGTTTTAAGAAATCAGTATATAAGGGACTCAACAAATACATATATTTAAATAAATAATTTATTTCCTCTTGTTAAAATTGACCAAATATTAATAATTTAAACATTTTTGTTTGGTCAAAAGTTACTCAATAAAGAGATATAAGATTTTAGGCTAAATAAATGGTTACAAAAATACTTACAGTATTAAATGACAAGCGTTTGGCATGTCATTGAAATTTTACCAGCAGCAAAACATTATAATAAAAATAAAGAATGAAGGAAAAAAATATGCCATGCATGGTAGTGAAATGTAACACTTTAACCCAACAAAGAGGTTAAGGCAAAAAAAATGTATAAAAAAAAAAACTACAAATAAAAGCATGTTTTATAAATAAAGAAAATATGTGACATGGACGCAGTCAGCAAACTTACACACATACACTTATGAACAACAACAAACAAAATGTCTTAAGTTTAAATAAAGTTCAAGCAGGAAAAAGTATAAAAATATATATACCTTTTTGATGAGTTATATAAGAGGCAGCGAGGGAGGTGGGGAGAGGATTAAAGTTTAGTGAATTGCTAAAATAAGATAGGAAGGATGTTTGCAAGCAAAAGTGGATACAATAACAATAAATGATAACCGCAACAATAACTTTTGTAAACGCCTTCAAAAACTATGTTTATTCAAAGTTATATAACAGTTAAACAACACAAAGTAGGTATGTATGTAAGTATGTGTGGGCATATACATATGTACATATGTATATTGTTCTTGTGTCCATTATGTTCAAGCAAGCGAACAAATAAATGGTTAGATGCTTCACTTACTTCGTTTCAACGGAAAACGGTGAAAGAATGAGAAAAATAAGAAAACAACTATTTTAACATCTTTGCCATGTTTTTGGCAAGCAGCTGCTGAACTTTTGTATGTGTATGTAAATACATTATGTGTATGGAAAAAACTGCGACTATAGCTAGAGCTGTGTTTGTGTATCAAACGTGTCTAAATACGTGGTGACGCCTTAAAATTGAAATCTAGATCACAAACATTTAAAGCAAAATGTAACTTAAATTGTACATTGGTGTATGTTAAGGTTCTTTTGGATGCCCGTAAAAAAAGTAACTAAAAAAATAAATAGAAACTTACAAGAGCATGATGAAAAGCAAGCAGCAAGAAAAAGTTTTTTATATTTATTTAAATAAAAGCATTTTCAATGACCCTCATAAGGGCTATACAATCAGTGCCACCATGACCATTATCACCAACAACAAGAACAACATTAGCCGTGCATGTTCTGGACATGTATTTGGAAAATGTTTTAATTTAGGTATTGTTAAGTGTAAATATACATAAATGCGTGCTTTTTCCTCTTACTATGAGAGAAAGAAAACCACAAACTGAAAGACATACTAAATAAAAAGTGATTTTCTTGTATAATGGATAAAGTAATTATAATGCAGTCTATTGTAATGGTGAATAATAGTTAACAAACATTACATGAATTATTTCTTTTGTTAGTGTGCGTTAAAATTATAGTTTTGCTGAAGACACCAAAATAATTTAAATGATTTCTCTTTACAAGAATCTAAAAAAAAATATGACAATGCAATTTTATGTTTAAAAATAATGCAACAACAACAACAATAAAAAAAATTAAAACTCAACATGTATTTCGTTAAAACTTAAGTATAAAACAAAAAAACAAAAGCTTTCAATGTTTTCCTTTATATCTCTTTTGCTTTAATTTTTTACATCTCACAGAGAGTACATTTCATATACAAAATGAATGCTCTCCAATATTTTGTTCTTTGTTTTGTTGTCGCTAAATTGCTCATTTCTAGGTTACACGGTTTTCGGGTTGTTTTGATGTACATATTTGTATGTGTGCGTGTGTGTGCGTGTGTGTTTTGTTGTTCTCAACATGGTAGTAATTGTGCGTCTGACGCTAAAACTAATTTCACACACAACCGATTTGCTGTTTGTCTTCGCTCACACATTCCTTTACAAGTTTTGTAAAGTTCTGGTTTTAGTTCATACACAACAACACAAATGTTGTAGCGTTTAGGTATAATAAAATGTATGTACATACCCATTAAACATGTTTGCTGTAAATGAAGACATGTTCACGTTATGTTTTTATTTATGTACAATAATTCTCTACAAATAGATTTTTACGAAATTTATATTTTAATACAGAAAGATAGTACAACTTAACATATAGTTCTCAATAGAGTAAATGTTGTAATATCGATTCTGTCCGGGTGATGTGCAATGAAATGCAAATGTGATAAGTCCAGTTATAATTGAAAAATTTATTATTTAATTTTAGTTTCTATTGTCGAAATTTTTTTTAAACTAATTTATAAATTTTATTCAGATTTTTGTGGTCATGAACAGATTTGCTTTTTTTCTGTAAATAAAAGTAATTATGATAATATTAGCATAATTTGATCGGTGATAAAAAGTTGTATGTAAAAAATATCCATTTAAATCCCAGGTTTTAACTCGAGCTTAGTTTGGTTACTATTATGTTGCCTTTTTTATATTTGCTTACCACATTCAGCTAGAACGAAAGTTACAGCAACGCTTTTGTTTTAGTTTGTTATTGCCTTTGATATTCCCTTAGTTTGAAAAAACTACTGATATAACTAGATAAATACCAGATATACATATAAAAAAAATAGTGAAACGTGTCTTTAATATTATCAGAGTTTTTTGCAATCAATGCAGTTTGATTTCATACTTTAAGAGAATCTTTGAAAACTTATTATTAAAACAAAAACTATACTGTTTTTATTTCTTCGAGCTAAAAATCACTTTTTTTATAAAAATTATTATACCCTTCACACAGTGAACAAGTAATAGCGCTATATGCGGCCGTGCCGAATCTTATATACCCTTCAAAACGTGTAGTCATGCAATAACAGTGGTTTGTGTCACCATTCATCCCATATGAAATACGTACATACATATAAAACATACATATATAAAAACGTCCCATTGTAAAATTATAATTTCACGTATGTATGTTAAAAAAACAAAAAAAAAAAAAAATTAAAAAAAAAAAAAAATTTAAAAAAAAAGAATAAAAATATAAATAATATATTAAATAAAAAATAAAAAAAATTAAAAAAAAATTGTTTGGCTCAGCTGGGATTCGATGCCACGTTTTCTCTAACCAGTATACACGTTTGTATGTATGTATGTTGTTGTTGTAATGTTGTTTTTGTGAAAAAAAAATCGAGCTGGTCGTGGGCTTTTGCTCATATCTAAGTTGTTTATGTACCGATGTTTCTGATTTTCAATACCGATCTACTCCCGAATATATCTGATATTTTAATACCTTACCCGGGTCCAAGCGATGTCGGGGGGCTGTGTGAAGGGTATAAAAACGGTATATATAGGTTTGTCATTCCGTGTGAAATTTCTACAATTTTCATTTCCGACCCCATAAAGTATATATTTTCTGAAAGCTTATGAACAGGGGGGTCGATTAAGCTCTGTCAGTCTGTCCGTCTGACCGTCTGTCCGTGTGTATGTTGAAATCAACTTTTTGAAGCCCCCCGACATTGCTTGGTCCCGGGTAAGGTATTAAAATATCAGATATATTCGGGAGTAGATCGGTATTGAAAATCAGAAACATCGGTACATAAACAACTTAGATATGAGCAAAAGCCCACGACCAGCTCGATTTTTTTTTCACAAAAACAACATTACAACAACAACATACATACATACAAACGTGTATACTGGTTAGAGAAAACGTGGCATCGAATCCCAGCTGAGCCAAAAAAATTTTTTTTTTAATTTTTTTTATTTTTTATTTAATATATTATTTATATTTTTATTATTATTTTTTTTTTAATTTTTTTTATTTTTTTTGTTTAATATATATTATATAGATAATATTTTTTTTTAAATTTTTTTAAAATTTTTTTTTAAATTTTTTTTAAATTTTTTTTTAAATTTTTTTATATTTTTTTTTTGTTTCTTTAATATACATAAGTGAATTTATTATTTTACAATGGGATGTTTTTATATGTATATACGTATTTCATATGGGATGAAATAACTACTATTATTGCATGTCTACACGTTGTGAAGGGTATATAAGTTTCGGCACGGCCGAACATAGCGCTCTTACTTGTTATTTTATTCCGATATTTCGCTACCACATTGGGTAGCTTCTTCAGGGAAAGATTTTACAATTTATAACAATTAACAACTAAAATTTAAATTTTCGTTTGTTATTTTAAATGTAAACAAAAAAATTTTCCCGACTTTTTAAAAAATTTGTTTTTGAACAATTTTTATGTTTTAATTGTTAATTGTTATAAATTGTAAAAACTTTCCCTAAAGAAGCTACCCAATGTGGTAGCGCAATATCGGAATAAAATAATAATTTTTATAAAAAAAGTGATCCTTAGCTCGAAGAAATATAAACAATATATTAATATAAAAAGATCGAAGAAATTTACATAATATTTAGAATAAAAACTATTTATTATCAAAAAAATTATTTTTTTTAATTATTTCAATTTATGTAACCAATTTCCTCAATTTTACTTGACACAGAAGAGACTATTCTATTTCATATAGTGTTTTTTTAACCATAGAAAATGCCATGAAAAATGCATGTGCCTTTTAAATATATTAGTTAATCCAAGAGAGTTGAAAAAACTTCTCACTATTTGGAGAATTAAATTTTTATAATTCTGAATTGCTAATTGTTAATTATTTAGCCGAAGTAACTTGTATGCGTGGTATTAATTGCACTATAAAAATTTAAAATTTTTAAAACTTATATTTTTTAGGGAATAGAAAACTTTCTTTCAAAAAAGCAAAAATAACCATTTGAAAAAACGAAGACTAAAAAAAATCAAATCTAAACATTGACCGTCATAAATTTTATGATAACTGACCTGACTAATGTTTTTTTTTTTCATTATTATTTCAGTATCTTGTTTGGTGCAAAAAGTTGCGATTATATTTATTTTCCAGCAAAATCTTGACCTACTTAGTAAGTTCGGGAGTAGTATTGGAGATACACATGAACGAGTTATTGTTTCTGATTTTGATGGGTTGATTTTCTTAACAGCAATAAAATCAAACAGTTTTTTGTTATTATTTTTTTTTTGTAAAAAATAAATCAAAGAATATTCCTCGTTTTTAGAAGAATATGTGTCATGTTCGGGTAAGAGTAATAAAATCATAAACAGCAAATCTTTTAAAGTTCAAAAAGAGCTATTACTCTCTAACGGCATTAGCTTGAAATATTTCGATTGATTTTGATTCTCTACTAACTTTATACTAGTACTTGAAAAATATATGTATTTCTAAGCAAAACTGTGATTTTCAATTATTAAACACACCGATAATGAACATAGTTTACCCACCAAAACACTTGTATTTTCTAGCAGTATATTGGCTGCCAGGATAATGCAGTTTAACAACACTAGACTATTTTAGACTAGGCTATTTTAGACTAGACTATTTTAGACTAACCTCTATTATACAGAGCCAAACACTTACAATTCTAATATTATAGCTGCCATTGGTGAGACATCGGTTGAAAAACTGACACAAATATGCCAAAGTTATAGCTAACAGATTTGCATGAAATAATCATTAAAAAGTAAATGACGAATCGTCAAAAATTACCAGATACAATGATCGGCGCAAAAATGCATGTATAGTCCTTTCAAAAAAAATTTTTTTAAAACAGGACTTTATGAATTTTTATATATATTTTTTCAAAAAGAACTTGTAACCAATAAAAAAACCATAGAATGCGATTTACAATTAAAATTAAAATTTGTTTGGTTTTTATTTTATGGCCCTTTGCTTATTTTCTGAGAACGTCCTTAAGAATCGATCAAAGTAGATTTTTTTAAGGTGTTCCTTACCGACAAAAATTGGCCCCACGATAGAAAAACATCGATATATTACACTTTTAGTTCTAAGTGTAAATACGAAAGATAAAACAAGCAATTCAGAAATGCAACCTCTACGTTCGGCAAAAAATAGTATTTTTTTCGAAATTGCCTTGTCAAAGGCTTTATCCAGTACGGTTTTGTGCACTTGTTCAGAAAATAAAAAAATCTAAGAGAGAAAAAAAATGTGAATTCAGTTTGTTTTTTTCTACTTTCCGAATCGCCATAACCTGAAATAGATGCAAACTGTTATTGACTTAATGCAATTAATGTTTATTTTTGCCTTTAAATTAAAATATATTTTCCGCCTATTCATTAAACAAAAATTAATAACGATAATAAAAAAAAGGGTTAATATTTGTGTGCTTTACTTATTATGCGTTTTTAATTTTGTTATTTTATTTTGCTCATTTTCAATATCACTTCAACTTTTATACATTTTTGCTTCCACTATAAAGATAATCAAACATCTTGAACATTTTCAATCATACTCATTGTAGAACAACAATTTTAACACAATGACACTTAAGACGTCAAGAGTTGTGGCTTTCATTTTGCATTAAATTGTGGCTGACAATGCCAACAGGGAAAATGAGATGGCTTTTGAGTGAGAAGAAGAAGAACGGAAAATAAACACAAACAAATAAAAATAGAAAAAAATTTTTTTTTTTAAATAATATAATAAAAAAATCCACAAAATAGTACTTTAAAGCAACTAAGCAGCCAGTAGAGCGAAAACCAAAAAGACGCTACTAAAAATTCTAAAGAACAAGAAGAAGAAGAAGTAAAAGATATGATGATGATGATGTTTTCTCAGAGATACCAGCATTTCACAGCTGGGCGTATAAAAGCAAATGTGAATAATTTTATACGAACGTACACAGCTGGATGTGAATTACAATCATTTATCAATATGTTTTCAGGGCAACATACATACATACATACATACATACGTACATACATGTCCTCTTAAGTATATGAATATGAAAATATTGGAATTGATAAGACAAGGAAATGTTTTTATTCTTCTATTTTCAATCTGGGATGAGATTTAAGAAAACAGTAACTGTCATTATACATATAAAATAAAAAAAAAAAGAAATAAATCATCAGGTTCAGTATGAGACATCTTAAAGAAAATGGATTTATAAAAGAGTGTTGTTTTAATTTAATTCACAGATACTAACGGAAACTGTTTGTACTGCTACCAATACTCTTTTGATTAGATTAGAGAAAAGATATTTGAAAAAAAATTTTTATTTTATTTTATTAAATGCATACATACATACATACATACATACATACATACATGTTAAAGTAGTTCAACAATACAATGGATTCTGTTTTTTATTGTTGCTATTGCTGATGTTAGTTTATGTTGCACTTTAACCTTTTGACATTGTACATTTCAATAATGGTCGTTTATTTCCATATTGTATGTGGAAAAATGTTAAAGGTTTCATTGACATGTAAATCCAAAAACCTCATCGTCATCATCAACACTAAATATTTTCACATTTTGCCCTTTGTTATGTGCATATCTATGCACGTTTGTATGTATGTATGGAACTAGGTTGCATATAAAGTTGATTTATTTAACATGAAGTGTACATGCAAAAAAGTGTATGCGAACATACACTTAATAATTGCGTGCAGAAATTAAAATTATAAAGGAATTATTCTACTGAGATTTTTATTTAATTGGAAATGAAAACATGTTTTTCTGCCTGTTATTATTATTGAACAAATTTTTGTTTTTTTTTAAATGTTAGGAAACCAATTTTTCAGCAAGAAATTCATATTTGATTTTGGACAAAGAATATTTAACAACGACGTAACAAAATGAGTACAAAAAAAATATAGATGTTGAAAAAAATCATACTAAGTGAACAATATAGCAAAAAGAACGAATCAAGTTCAACAAGAAATTCTATGTTTTAAATATTATTAAATTAATAAGTTAAATAGTTGACAAATTGACATTTGTAGTTTCGATTAAAATTATATAAGGAAACCGTAGCTGTTTTTGAAAATGCATTCCACTCAGCTAGTACCCGATAACTGATTTTCTATAGTATTCTGTCATTATCACATTAAGCTTTTAGCCTGATTCGAAAATTTCAATTAAAAGTAAAATTAAATTTATTTCCAAAGTAGTGACAAAGTAGTCTTTAACGCAAGCTGTAAGAAATTTACGTGGGCAATTTTTGAAGAAGAGAACGGCCTTTAGTTCAGTTTGTGCGTCAATTGGTAAAACAAATGGGTCGTTATTGAACAAACAACCCATGCACGTTATCGTCTAGTGCGTTAAATTAAAAAAATTGATGTTGTGGCTAAGATTGTGTAAGGCCATCCATCAACATCGACTCCTCAGCGATTTCAGGATCTGAAGATTTCTTGCATTTTTTGGGTTGATCGAATTGGATATTGCCGAGTCATGATAGTATTGTGTTTCATTCTTTAAAACAAATTTCAACGTTTTTAGTAAAGCAAATGGAACACCCTGTTGTTTTAATATAAAAACTAAATTATATTTTCACTGCCAATGATAGAGTTTTAACACAAGCTTTGTGTTAATTTCCTTTCTTCAGAACACACTGTGTAATCGCAATATTGATTAAACTTTGTCGACTGTGGAAAGAGTAACTGAGGAATGAAAAAAGTGTACTAAGTTGAAAATTATTAAAATTATGTTCTGAAACATATAATTTTAACTTTTCAAAACTCTCTAGTGCAAGTGACTAATAAAGATCTGCATGCCAATTGTCTTAAACTTAAGTTGACACCTTCTGAGTACTATAACTCTGGGAAACGCCAAACCCCTTAAACGATTTAAGGAACGTGTCAGAAAATGGCAAAGCATTGATGTCGGTAAGGTGAAAAGAATACTATGGGGTGACCCAAATCTTGAGAAAGCAAAGGAAATTCTAAAACTGAATAGACCAACACTTATGAGACTTACCAGTGTGATTACAGGTCATACGGAGTTGAGAACTCATCTTGCTCGCATGAGACTATCTGAAGAGACAACATGCAGTGCATGCGAGGAAGAGGATGAGACTTTCACACTATCTCTGTCATTGTCCTGCGTTTAGGCATATTAAACGCGAGAATTTTACAGTGGATACTATGCCGAATTTGGAGTACCTGGGGAACTCAAACTGGAGATGCATAAGGAATTACAATGAGGGGACTAAGTTCTTGAACTAGTCCGATATTTATTTATGGGAAATTATGATTATGGTTTTAAATTGGGAATTCCGGTTCCCACATGGAGCGCACAACATGCCAAATGGGCACAAGTGTATACCTGTCATGGGTTTGGCCTTTTAGTGCCCCTCCTTTTCAACCTAACCTAACCTTAGTTGACATCAGAACTTTATCGATCATCGACAATCAAAGGCTTATTTTGTTTGAGTAAAACCAACATAGAATTTAAACTTGTTTTTTTTTAATTTCTGATTTTATTTCCATAAAATTACCATCTTTAAAATTTACAAGACAATCATGAGATTGTGAAATACCCATAATATCAATATCGTGTTAATCATATTGCGATCTTAAAAATGTGTGACATGCTTGCTCTTGAAGAGTCCTGGAACTGCATGTCTCAATTGCCTGAAGTTCAGTTCTTGACCAGATAACCAAAAACGAATTTTAAATCCAAATTATTTTGCATTTTTCAAATATTTTTGTGAACGAGATTTTGTTATATTTTATGCTAAGGTAACTAAATCTGGTTTTAACTGAATTAGAAGGTATTGATGTAGACGGCACCTCAAAGTTATTTGATTTCTGTATGAGTTATTCACCAGGCGTCTATGTTCTGATTTCGTTAATCAGAAGTGACTATCTTTATCATGTGGTTGTTACTAGCAATAACAGATGTTTTAATCTTGTAACTTTTTAAATACATTCGGTTAAGTAGTAGTATCTTTAAGTAATTTAAAATTAAAAAATGAATCAAATATTTTTATTAGAAATCAGCAGTCGATGTGTTAGAGTCAATCGCAGTGAAAAGTTGATTCCCCGAATACATTTTCCCGGATAAAAATAAAAGTATTTTTGTGAACTTGTTAACAAATTGGTTCACGCAACTAAACCAATTATACAAGTGTTTATAAAATATAATAAATTTTAATTACTTCCCTTTCTACATGTCACACAAATTAAATTTCACAGTCAACAATGTAAAACATTATGTTTAAGATATAAATTCCGTGTTTATTATAAACAATTGAATTAAGTTTTAATATACACACATGTAACTTTTTCTATTACCTTGTCTATAATAATTTTGGTATGTGTAATAATTAAAAAATTATGATTTGTATCTACCAAGTTGTATAATGATTAGTTGTGATTAATTTTAATACATAATATTTATTTTATGACCACGGACAAATGTCAAATAAACAAAGCTTTTTTGATAAGAATATCTAATAGTTGTGTTATATACCCATATGTTTCAAACTAATAAATGTAAGTGGGACCACTCCCACCAAATACTCGGCTTCCATACAAATCTAAAATTCTATACAAGTTGAAAATGTTGTTTTTGTTTTCGGTAAAATGTTGTATTGTTTTGTTAGTGGTGTAAGTAAATTAATATAATTAAACTGACATAGGCTGAACAATGAGTAACTTTTCGAAAGACATGCAAAGGAAAGAACTTTATGTGAGAAATAAATACAATATTGTTTTCCCAAGTTTGTTGCTATAATTTAACATATTTAATTTCTATTCAGTAAAGTGAATTTGAGCTAATAAAGTTACGGGTGAAATAAAAATAAACTTGAAAAATATTACGAAAATAAATATTTATTCAAATTTACAAATGTATAAAAGTTTTAGTGAAACAAATTAGAAAATACATAAAAACACAAACAAATTTATATTCATTAGGATGAACCAAGCATATGAATATTACTTCAAATTGGCGGCTACTATATAAATGAAAGTGGATGAATAGTTGGAGTGAGATCAAGAAAACTGATAACAAGGAATATATTATATCTTACTGATGGGTAACATCATACTGCTAACATGTGACAAAATCACAGTGAGATATGAGAGCGTTAACTGTATCACCATAAAATCAAAAAAGAAAGAATTCGATGAAGTAATTAGGGTAAGAAATACCTGAGGAATCTTTCTACATACAGATGGAGCAAAGATTAGTGATCACACTAAAGAGGGTTTATATAACATAAACATAACAAAGGGTGCCCCGATGGACTAGTCAGCAGTGTGCTGTTCTGCTACTTTGGGGGTTGCGGGTTCGATTCACGCCGGAGACTCTGGACTTGTCTGCTTCCTTTCTATTCTATTCTTACTTTTCTATTCAGGTATCACAAAGGGATCAATATAATGGACCCAAGTGAGCTGCACAACAGCTGCCTGTTCTACCTTACCTTGCCTTACCTTACCTTTAACATAAACAAAAACAAAATTTAATTTTTTCGTCTATCAGATCACAATACTGTCTTACAGGCTGAACTTATGACAAATACGGAAGGCGTTAAGTGGGTGAAAGGGATTGACAAAAAGATTCCGATTCGTAATTTTACGGATAGATAATAGATTATAACGACCAAAAACGTTAAATCTCATAACATTCTGCGATGCAAGAATGAGATAAATTCGCATATGAGTCGTGAATGGATAGAGATAATATGGATTCCACGTCATCATGGCATAATCGTAAACGAACAAGCCGATATATTATTCAAACTTTTGGACACCATAAATTTGGAGAATGCTTAATCCTTTCAGAGGTTCAAAAATAAGTTAAAAGTTTGGATGATAAAATAATATATCAGAAAGTAACAAAATTCTACTGCTTGTAAACATACTAAATATGGAATGAGCACACTTTTTAGAAAGAGGACGACTACAATCTTGAGAAATCATAGGAGGTTTAGAGACTAAGTAGACCAACTATTCGAATATTAGTTAGTATAGCAATAAGTAACACGAGGATGAGAATTTATCCTCACTGTCGGATAACACCACTTATAGCGCATGCAAAGAAGAGTTTAAGACTCTGGAATACAACCTTTTTCAATGTCCTGTATTTGGGCGTATTACATGCTTCAATTATAGCGTGGACAATATGCCAAAATCGTAATACCTATGAATGTCGAATTGAAAATCCCTAAGCAATAAGATTAAACAAATAGGGTTCTTAACCTAGTCGAGATACAGGCGGAATTTGTATTAAGTTTTTATTACGAAAATTTCATTCTTTAAGGGCGCACAACATATAAATTTGGCATACGTGTTTACTTGTTCTGGGTAAAGGCCTTTAAAGCCCCTCCTTCCAACCTAACCTGATCTATTGTTAAAAAATAAAAATACAACTAAAGTTAGTAAAAGTAACTAACTAAAAAAAATACTTTAATCTTAAGCTTAGCTTACAATTGAGTAGCATACGAATATTTTTGAAAATGTATATCAAATTAAATCGACGAGAATTTAAAAAATGGTTACTGCATAACATGTCTAGTTATTCTAAATAGACATTGATGGTATGTATGTTAGTATGTCACAAGAACATTTTTTTTGTGAAAACAAAACCTTAATCTGTAATCGAGTTTATTTCCATATAAAATAGGCAACCTTAATCTGCCTACAATGTTTATATTTAATTGAATTTTCCATAGATGTGCGTATGTGTCAACATGTATACATATGTATGCATGTTTGTTTGTGCTAAACATGATTGTTGAATTAACTAAAACTAATATTATTTTCAACTGGGTAAACATGAAAATATTTGTTTTTTGTTTTTTTTTATTTATTTTTATTTTCTTTCATTCATTAAGAGCTTATTTACATATATATTTATGATGTATGTTTTCACATACATACTCTTCCGTACTTTGGTAAATGCAAGTTAGTACAAAAAATGAGTAAACTATTTATAACATCTGCTGCTGCGACAACCAAATGTGAATTAAAACCTACAAAATAATAAACGAAAGAGAAGAGAAAAAAAAATGAAAAAAATTATATAAAACCACATCATTATGTAAATGTGCATGGTTGTAAGGGATCGTAAATATTGGCTTAAATTTGTAATATGATAGTTTTTTTCTTTGCATTAGTTGTTTGGCTTAGTGTCGTACTGGATGACTGTATGACTGAATGACTGACTGAGTGTAACTACTGTTGGTTATCATTTATGAAACGATACTGTTTTAACAGAAAAAAAAAAACAAAAAGTAAAATAAAATAAATAACCTTGCATGGGTGCGGTATTTTGATTTGGCGTACATTTGTGTGTACTCACATCTACTTGTGTATATTATGTGGTATATTCTTAAATGTATATTATCTGCCAGAATATGTAATAACTAAAATGTTGAAAGGACTAAAATAACTTTTTCAGACTTTCATAATAGGCAATAAAAGAAAAGCTATTTGGCCAATTTACAATTAAGTTTTTTTATTGTGTTGCTTCATAAAATGTTGAGTATTAAAATAAATTCTTTTTAATAAAATACAGTTATAAATATGAGTTTTAATATTATTATTCTTAAACTAGTGACTAAAGTGGGTTATCATTATTTATGAATATTTATTATGATTAGCAGTTATTTTAAAATAAAACAAGTAAATGTGCTGTATTCAGCCATTCAAACCCTCGTATACCCTTCATTAACATTCCAGAAATGCTTACATATTACTTTCTCATGCTCTCGTTACCCATTAAATATGTAACATAAGTTGGGCATTAAAAGTATTATACAAGCAGATTAAAATAATAATTTGGGTATATAGTTTGATTCTAAACTAACTCTTAAGACACATTTAGATGAGTTACTTGGTACCTAAAGCATACTCTACTTTAGCACTTTTAAAAATAAATTTTTCTAAATTTTCGGATTTGTGATATCAAAGCTGAAGTATGATGCTTTAATTTTGAGTCTTCATTGCAATATTCACATTTCCCGTAACAAAAGAATTCAAAAGCGATTTATATATTATGTGTTGCCTCACTTAAATTTTATTCATCCGTTACCAACTAATTAATTCCGTTGTTTATATCTGGCTATGATTTCTTTACTGTCAATACTGCTTATTTCTTTTATTTATTGAATGGTTATATTGATAGTCCAGATTTTTTAGAAAAACTCTTATAGTCTGTATGAAGTAGATTGTCGCTTCTTCATAGAAATTTGTTTTTTTTGTCGGTTTAGAGCATCAAAATTATGTTCCAAATGGTCCATTAATTAGACCATTTAATTATTATAATTTAGAAAAAAAAACAATAATATTTTAGACTTGAATGCCTCTTCTAAAAATTTTCTTTTACAATTTTAAATTAATGTTAATTTGTCTCCTATCTTTTAATTTAAATTCTTTTATTATAATTTATATAAAAAAACTAGCTGACCCGGCAAACGTTGTTTTGCCATATAAATTATTTCTTGGAAATATTTTTTACATTAAAATAAACGTAAACCATATGTGTTCTACGGTAATGCAGATCTTTCTCAGTTTAAAATTTCATCGAAGTCGTTACGTTAATTAGGTGAAGTTCAAATTTGCCCTTGGGGTGAGTCACCCTTAATATTTAGGGGTATGAAAAATTTATGTTGACCGATTCTTAAACGTTTATTTCTCCATTGGCTTGGATTATAAATTGTGTACAAATTGAAGAAAAATACTACAAACTATATCGATGCAAGTACATAATAAAAAAAGTGGGCGTTAAAGTGGGCGTAGAAAAAAAATTATCCTATTAATCATATGAGAGTCTTATTTATATTATGTGAAAATTTCAAGAAGATTGGTCCAGCAGTCTGGCTTACCTAAGGGGGCGTTAAAAAAGGCGTGGCGCTGAGAGGTATGAAAAATAGATATTGATCGATTCTCAGTCCTAACCGATATGCTCATAAAATTTCATGAAAATCGGTAGAGGTCGGAGGAGTTTAATCACAAATACCACGACACAAAAATTTTATATATTAGATATATTTATGTTTTCGCTTTGGCATCGTTCCAGATTGAAAGGATTTGTGTATTCTAATTTACACATTTAATATTTAGTATCTAGTTCGAGATCCATCGGAGTTAAATTTTTCTGTTTTTATCTGGTACTTCTATCTCTACAAAACTTTATTTTTCTCACCTTATTTTATGCTTGTTTTGAACTATAAGTTTGATAATTCGACAAAAATATTTTTAGAACTTTGTCTAGTATTTTTAGAGTTGTATCACAATGATAATAGAAACTTTAATTTGTGCTGGAAGATTTCGGTTTTATGTTAAAGATGGGACAGGAGCTGAGGCAGAAGTGAGTTTTTTCTTATATCTTAGCAAATTATACGAATATGATATATTTCTTGCTGGAACCGAATGAAGCATGAAGGGTGTATTCTCCGGTAAAATTAGATAATATAAAAAAAGGATGTTTGTGTTAAATTTTTACTGTGATAAAATATAACGATTCTGTATCGATATAATATAGTAACCTACAAAAGAAAAAATTTTGCAGTAAAAGGTTTTTTTTAATTTCTGTTTAAGGTTTTTTTTTAAATCTATAAATGAAGTCTACCAAGGATTTCTTGCAATTAAAAGATAAGTTTTACCTGTAAGTTAAACTTAACTCAATAAAATTTTTGTTGACAGTTACGTCAAATTTTATCGTTAAAATTTCTAACAGGTTAGTCTTAAATGTAGACTTAAAAATAAAGTAACAAACAAACAAAATTTTAAAGAAGAAGTTTTTAAATTTTTGCTTCTAATTTCATTTAACTTAGTCGCATTTGATAGTTAGAAACTAAAGTTATTCATAAAAGAAATTATAATTGAAAATCAGAGTTTTTAGCTTCACTGTATTCAAGCTACAATCAACACGGCAATTCAAGCATTGGAATGTTTTGATAATAAATACAAATATAGGAGGCATATTATTGGCAGTAAGTTTCCATAAAACGTTTTAATAAAATAAGTGTTAAAGGTAAAAATTAAGAAATGAGTTATACGATGAGTTTCGTTAGTATGTCATTGGCATGAGGTTTTTTCCTGTTTAATTCTTTTTTATATTTACGTAACCGTAATTATGTGTAAGCAAATAAAAAAGGGCATGTTTGATTGATCCGGTATGATCGTGAGCAAAAAGTTATTTACGTTTCCATCTCTAGATTTAATTAATTTTATTAATTCGTTTGTGTATTTAATTTTTCTTTCATTGAATAACACATTTTTTAATTTTAGTTACGTTTTTTTGGTTATAAGAAGACATTTTAATGCCGATAAAATGTAAAGTAGTGCAGCAAATATACGTTCAGTTTTACCTCTAATCAAAAAAATCATCAATTAGGACACTGACGACTGCGGGTTATTTATCAGTATATCAGATATCACGGCTGAAATTTGTCTGAATCTCCTTAGAAACTTTTAAAATTTTGTGTGGCGTCTTTTAAGTCCTGACAGTTTTCGTTTTTAAATTCTTGTATATAATTTGTAAAGGAAGATAGTTTTATCTTTAGTAGAAGTATACTTTTTATTCATAGCTTTTCAGATTCTTTATAGACAGATATTTTTGCAATATTTTTCAAAACACCTTAATAAATAGCTGCGCAAAATAATAAATGTTACATGAAAAGAAAACACAAGGTAATTTTTTGTTTTGCCAACAATTTTTATTTATTTCATAGAAATAAATAAACCAAAGCTTTAACCTTAAACTTAAAATTTTTAAGGTCCAAAGCATCTAGTACCCTGTTCAGACAGATATTTTTAATTGTTTCAATTTAGTGTTGATTGAGCAATTAAAATAAGTGTTCACACATACTCAATTTATCTTACTCCATTAGCATTTGATAGCTGTAAAAATACGATGTATTGATACCAAATCAAATAATGCCTTCTTTTTAGCGTTTTTCCTGTTGATAAAATATATTTACAATTATATTTATACATATATATACTTATATGTATGTATTTGAATTTATTTAAACATTTTTTTAAATTTTCATAAAAAATTGTCCATTTCCTTAATTTTTATTTTTTGTATTTTTATTTGTTTGACATTAGAAATGCCACCTATAGAATTTTCTTCTCACTGAACATACTTCTCAAGAGTTGTGTTTCGAGTTTTAGAAAATAAGTGAAACAATTAAGTATATATTGCTCAATTTAAAAATAATTTTTAGTAAGGTAAATTCAGCTCAATAAGGCCTTTAATTGCGATAATATTATAAATTGACAATTAAGGCAGGTGTGTGAACATAGTATTATAAAACAAAAAATGCAAGTTGTGTCGTATGAGTAATATTTAAAGTGTCTTCTAATTAAATGTTGCTCATACGTAACTTATACGAGTAACAAAACTCAAACAAGAGCATCTATGTCTATGAAATATTTTTAAAAAAATTTTAAAATAAAAACCAAAACTTTAGCCTAAGAAAAACTAATGAAAAATAAGACTTTATAAATCATTACAAAAATTAAATATCGTTTAACCCGGACTATGCAGGCTACAAATAGCTTTTGTGCATTAAGTTTCTGAATATTAAAAGTCGGTAAATTATTTATTTATTAAAAAATTTTAAGAAAATTAAGTATCATCTGCATTAATAAATTTAAAATTTTGAAAAAGCTTGTCTGACAAATACTACCATGTACTAGTCATTTAAAAAATATTTTTGTTTTATTTTAAAATTGTTGTTTTTATTTAAATTTTTTTTCTTTTTATAATTAAATATATTTATAATGCTCTAGGTAAATGCAAACACATTGCTAAACTAAGCCAAGTTGACCACAAGGCTGTGTCATGCGAGCATTAATAAATACACTGCTTAAAACTATTATACATTTCGCACTACTTTAAACACTGTTTATACAAAGCTTTAGACATTTAAATTTTCAGGTTTTTGTAGTTGTAGTTTATTTAGTCTTAAGAATTTTATTTGCAACCATGAAAAATTTAACGGTAATCAGAGGTACTCAACGAGTGGAGTGTTCTGTTCAACTTAATACAATTCTAGTAATGTTCTTAAATTCTTAAATTGAAGTTATAAGTTTATTATTTTTCTTATTTATATCTGAAACGAATGAAAATAACTTGTTTTGGATTATATCATTGCTTTAAGTTATTAAAAAATATATGAAAATGTATGTTAGAATTTAAAAGAAAATAAAACACATTTTGGTATGTCGATAAAAAACCCAAACACACAGATGCACAAATTCTATTCATAATGAACTTAGTGGGTATATAAGTATGTATTTGTTGAGTATATATGCATGTTATTGTATACATGCAACTCTAACCTGAAAAAAAGTGACGCATTAACCGCAAAGTAACTGCAGGATAAAAAAACGAAAACGAAATAATGAATGAAACAAAAATAAAAATAAGAAATTACAAACAAAAGATGCCTAGGGCCGTCATGATATATGGCAACTGCATAACAACTAACTGTGACATACACACATACAAGTGGCAGGAGCAGCTAAAAGTCCTAATGAAACAAAAGCCAATTGTACTTTTGAGAGTCATTAACTTTATCATATCTACGACCCCTGGATTATTGTTACTAAAACTGCTACTGCTGTTATAAGCAATTGTTGCTGCTTTCCTTACAGACAGCATAACTGCAGTAAAAGGGGATAAATTACAGATTTAAGCTAAGTTATTGTTTTTATCCAAAAAGGGTATTAAAGCCGTTCATTATACACTTTTTAACATTAAATTATGGTTATTTCATCCATTGTTTATCAAAAAAGTTATTTTCTAGTATTTGGCAATCTGTGGGTTTAATTTGAGCTTGGCAGGGAACAACTTAAATATATCAAAATATATATTTGAATGTCAAGTTTGTTTTTCCACATGCAGCATATTTTGAAATGTTTGTATTATTTTAAACTTTTTTTGAAAACTTTAAACCACTCAATGTTAGCTTTGTATTGAATTAAAATCTCAATAATTAAAACAAGTTCAAGAAATAATTGAATTCAGTACATAAGAACAATATCGTTTGAAGTTTAAAGTTAATATTTTAACAAAGCTGAGATTAATTTTGTTTGAAATTCAATAGCAATACTAGGCGAATTTATGCGTTTTGTATTACTGTATATCAATTATAGAATATCAAAAGTATTATAAGAGAAATTCCAAAAAATATTTTGGAAGGTGTCTCATGTAAGGACCTGAATTGCATTATTTCTTTGAGTCAAATAATTTTATCGCCTTATTTAGAAGTTTTGCTGAGACCACTTGTCGAAAATGAGTGTTCCGAACCATAGAAAACTTTTCCGGGATGTTATAGCATTTAAACATCACTGGTAGATTTTAACAAATTTTGTTTAAGATATATTCTATATAACAGAGAAATATTTTCAAGCGTTATGTTTGATCAACATAAATATTTCGGTCACACATTTACCAAATGTGCGGCCCTTGCGCCCTTTGTTTTTTTTAACTACAAATTGAATTTTGTATTCATCATTATACCCTTCACACAGTGAAAAAGGGTATATATAGGTTTGTCATTCCGTGTGAAATTTCTACAATTTTGATTTCCGACCCCATAAAGTATATATTTTCTGAAAGCTTATGAATAGGGGAGTCGATTAAGCCCTGTCAGTCTGTCATTCTGTCCGTCTGTCCGTCTGACCGTCTGTCCGTGTGTATGTTGAAATCAACTTTTTGAAGCCCCACGACATTGCTTGGACTCGGGTGAGGTATTAAAATATCAGAAATATTCGGGAGTAGATCGGTATTGAAAATCAGAAACATCGGTACATAAACAACTGAGATATGAGCAAAAACCCACGACCACCTCGATTTTTTTTTCACAAAAACAACATTACAACAACAACATGCATACATACAAACTTTTATACTGGTTAGAGAAAACGTGGCATTGAATCCCAGCTGAGCCAAAAAAAATTTTTTTTTATTTTTTTTTAAATTTTTTTTTTATTTTTTTTTTATTTTTTATTTAATATATTATTTATATTTTTATTAATATTTTTTTAATTTTTTTTTTAAATATTTTTTTTTTATTTTTTTTGTTTCATATTTATTATATATATTTTAATTATTTTTTAAAAGTTTTTTTTAATTTTTTTTTTTTAATTTTTTTTAAAATTTTTTTTTTATTTTTTTAAATTTTTTTTTGAACATACATACGTAAATTTATAATTTTACAATGTGGATGTTTTTATATATGTATGGTTTTTATATGTATGTACGTATATCATATGGAATGGTGATACAAGCTACTGTTATTGCATGACTACACGGTGTGAAGGGTATATAAGATTCGGCACGGCCGAATATAGCGCTCTTACTTGTTTTTATGTAGAATTGTAAAGAGTAAAATCGTATAAAAAATTAATGTATATAATAAGAGTGGTATTTACGGTTGCTAAGTGTAAAATAATTAATGTCAAAATAGAAAATTTATTTTAGTTGAAATTTGGAAGAACTGAACGAATTACATAAGAAAATCGTAATGTGTTGCAAACTTCTGAGGAGATAATTTAGCAGCAGTTTATAAATGTTTCCATTGAAAATTAACATGCAAATATCAGCTGTTATAATTACAAATTATCACGCTTGACATAAAAAAAGTATTTTTTTTAATACATTTTTATAAACCAAAAAAAAAAAATAAAATTTAAAATGCCTCATGTCTATTTTTTTATTGAATCTAAACTCTGTTTGCCGTATGGGTAAGTTTTAGATTTTTTTATTTATTTCAAGAAGATTATTATATTATTCATATGTTTATTAATGTACTTACTATTTTATTTTTTCTGTTGCTGGCACTTTCAGGAACTAAAACTATTAATTATTTCCTCATTTATAATAAAACACAAAATAATAGTTTTCTTTTACTATAATACTATTACATTTAAATGTATCGAAGAACCATTTTCATGTTAATTTCAATTTACTAATCTAAGCATGTGTATGAATAAACTCATAATTGTCGTTAATTGTTTTGGGTTTTTCTGTTTCCTTTGTATGTTGAAGAAAAACAAAAAAAAAAAAACAAAAAACATTAATTTAGTGTGACAGATAATACAAGTATGTACATATGTATGTATTTACATATGTTCGTGTTTTGTCGAAATATTTCGAAAACATATAAAGAAAAATGGTATCATTTGGTTAACGAGAATATTTTGTACATTATTTCACAAGAGAGTTATTCGTTTCAAAACATAAAAGTTTATGTCTTTTGAAAAACAATGTCAGGTTGTTTATGATGTTTTTGGAGCTAGTAAAAAATCAAAGAAAATATATTTTCCTGAAACTTCAAATTTATTTATTTATTTGGGTCATTTAAAAATCAGCTGTTTTAGATTTGGTGGCTGAAAATATGTGATTGATTTCAAATTAAAATATTTAAAAAATAGTCTTGGCAATAAAGGAATAATATGGAATGATTAAATTTTTTGCTTCATTAGTTAAGAGCTTTTAAGGCATCTAATATTTAATAATTAGTTTTGGCATACAATCTCCCCGATGGCAATTTATGATCAGCATTCTGGCATCCTAATTTTTTCACTAATGCATAATTAACTAGGGAGTGTATCGAAAAAAAGTTTGTAGTTGCATTAAGTTAAATAAAACTCAAATCGTGCAATATAGAAACTCTTTAAAATACGCAAATTTATTGGCATATTGTAAAAATTTATTTAACGCTAAAGTCTTTATTTATTATTTATAAAATTAACGATTTTTTTCGGAAGTCCTTCCATTAAAGATTTAACAGTTGCTTCTGTTAACTTTTTGGAGCAGGTGGTCCATCTACACTTAAAGTTGGACATGTTCTGTGACACCTTTCTTGTGTTCTTCAATTTCTTTTTTACAATAGCCCATTGCCTTTCCACAGGTCTAAGTGCTGGATAGTTAGGTGGAGTTGCCTCTCGTGGTACAAAAATTACATTATTCTTTGAATACCACACAAGGGCCTTTTTTCCATAGTGACATGATGTCAAATCAGGCCAAAAATATGTAGGCACTCGTCGTTTTATAGGCCCTATAAATTTCTATGTTTATTGTGCCTGATGCCACAATTGCTTGGCTTTGTTTGCCACAACTGCGAATAGCTTGCCACACGAGAAATTTCTTAGGGAATTTTGTTTGTTTTTTGTCCGAAACTCTTCCTGAACATTACCTCTTTCATCAGCAATATAAAGATCTTGGCCAGAAAGTTGAGAAAAGTCTGCCAGTTCGTATGTTTCGTCATCCATCACACAACAAGTGTATTTTCGCTCGTTTTTTTGCTTCTAAGTTTTTACCGAATTGCGACTTGGAACTTTCTGAACTTTGTATGTCTTCAGTGCAGCATAAGCTTTGGCCGTTTGGACAAAACTATTAGAACATTTCACCGTACACGCTGCTTTTCTGATAGAAGTGTTAGGTGCTCTTCGAAATAGCGGCTCGACTTCTTTTACCTTACCAATATCCCTTGGACCTTTTTTATTTCCTGATCCAGGTTTTCTTTCAGTGCTCAGGTCTTCCTTATACCGTTTATTGGCATTTGAAACGGTTCGAGGGTCAACTTACAAAATTTTTGCTATTTTTTTAAAGTTCATGACGGATTTTTTTTAAAAGTTTTAATTATATTTTTACGTACTTTCTTTTCGAAGTCCATTTTAATCGTAATAGCAATTGAAAATTAATGAGTTTTAAAATAATTGTATATGAAATATATATAAAAGCTAAGGTGATAAAAAGAAAAATTATTTATTGCACGATTTGAGTTTTATTTATCTTAATAAAACTACAATTTTTTTTCGATACACTCCAAGGCATATCCATAAGGTATATGCAACGGCGAATTGATACAATAAAGCAACTTTTCATGGGATGTTTTATGTCACGGCCAATTCGTATATCAGGGATGGAAAAGTTGTTTTTACATATTAACTAAAATAAAATTTGATTAAAAAAAAGGATATAAATTTTTGAAACACATTATTAATGACGCAAAAGCAACAAATATACATAAATTTCGCACATTTATTATCAAAAAAGTACACGTAAGTTAATTGTTTAATACCGAATGAAGAACCACATTTTCCTTCCCTGCATTAATAAGGCAAATTCAACCAATTTTGACAAAAAGTTTCCCCATAAGCTGGGCTGATAATTTCACCTGTATGGATTCGCCTTGATAATTATAATGCGTCGAGTATTAGTATCTATATAATCGATCGTTGCTGGTTTATTATAAACCAGATATATGACGCACCCCCACAAAAAGTAGTCCAAAGTTTCAAATCGCATGGAAAAGGTGACTAATTTACAGAAACATTATTTTGCTCAGCATTGTGATTCACGAGGTGTATGGTATGTTGCCAAGTTTTATTGGAACCAAGTCTTCTCTTAATAATTTCCAATTCCATCAGAAATAAAAAAAATCACGAGATGTAGTTGCTGAAACAGGCATCGAATTGATAAATTTAAGTCTTCTGTTGCATTCTCGTCTACAGCTAAGATGGCTACTTCTATTTGCAACATAAGAATTCGAGTTGAAGAAATATAGCCCTAGAGAGTAAATGTGATCATGAATAGATATAAACTATTACGTATTACCTGCTTAGATTGACGGTTATGCCCACCGCTAATTTGATGAAGTATTCTCGAACTTTTGTAAATAGTCTACACGTGGCGATTTGCAAAAGTATAGTGAAAAATATCGATCACACTTCATAATCATGACAATTATTTTTGTAGTTATTTCAATCAAATGTCCTATAGGACTTAAGACACTTTATATGAACGAGATAAATGTAAGCAAATAGGTTTTCAAGTGAAGAATTCTAGGGATTTAAAGTTTAAAAATATATTCAATTAAGTATAGGAAAAATATTAGAATATTTAGTTCTGATTTTTCTGAGGTTAGTTTCGATCTTAGGGTATTAATATTTATGTTATAATACTGAAAATAAACGATCAAAATTGTGTTTCTAAAACTAAACAGAACTTGAATCGCAAGAATTGAAAAATTTTCGTTTGATGTTATGTAGTTAAAAAAATGAATACCCAGTTCATAACCGATCGTAGGAGTTGTATGGTGTGATAAATTTATCTAAAAAAATTTTTATTGTATTAAATTTTCCACCCCTTATTTATTTATACGAGATTCTATTCGTATTCTATTTTATTCTATTCTTGGCTTGCCTTGCTCCTATTTTATTTTATTTTTTTTTAGTATAAGACGATTAGTCTACTGAATCCAAACTCAGGATAATTGGGTTCCATCTGACATCTGCCTGTAAACAATGTCTACAAATATTTGTATGATGGTACAATTTCCTTGCGGTGTGGAGTGCTGGTGGGAATTTCTTATTTTTTCTGTAGATTGCTCCCTTTGCATGTCCATGTTATGCTGACCTTTATTTGATGACAGTATCAAGCTGGAACGTCAGGTGCTTTTGCTTTAATTATTAATTTTAAGGGTGTTGAATTCTCTTAATCAACAAATTTTTTCTGTCGTTATTGGAATAATCTTGACACTAACGCCATCCCCTATTCTAAGAAATTATAAAACAGTTTTAATCTTTAATTACTGTCACAATGGAATGGATTTATTGGTAGAATACAGACAACAAAATATGAAATAATCAAAATCCATTATAGCGTCCAAAACAAAGTGGTGAAAATTTACTTAACCTTATCAATACCGTTAATTGTGTAAAAAAATCAAAATTTAGTAGATTCAAATTTATGTATCTAAATAATGGTATTAGATGAAATGACATGACTAGTAGAATGCATTAAAGTGTAAAAAAAAATTCAAAATCCTATATGGAATCAGGAACAAAATGACGGATATTATTCGTAACACTATCAGTATGTGTATCAAAAGAAAGAGCTTTACGAGTAGAATTCAGTACACCTTGAAAAATTTTAAAATTCAATCATGAACAAAATGTGGAATACGAAATGTCGTCCGAAATAAAATGTTTGAGTTTATACACTAAATACTTAACATCTAAAATCTAGCCTACAAAATGATTAAGTGGTGTAGTTTTGACATACCTACTGTAAATAACAATGAAGGGTATAAAATTTGGGAACGACTTTGTGCTTTTTGTCTTTAAATTAAGAAAAAACTTATAACTTAAGATCAACTTTATCAATATGTTTAATTTTTTTTGTTATAATTATTATAATGCTTATATGTGGTTCATTATTGACTACATGAGGCATAATGCGTTGTCGGTCGCTGGAAATATGTTTATATTTTAATTGTTGTAAACATATTGTACATCTTATATGTGCCAACTTTTATGTTTATATGCTTTAACATATTTAAGGTGCGAGTACTCAAATTGGTTACTAACACATGGCAAAGCAATATAACAAGTGGCCAACTTTTGTCTTGATAAAATATGTTGATTATAAACACCATCAATAAAAAGGAAAAATTCACAATTCATGTTAAAAGAACTTTTCATATGCTTCATAATAACCTTTACTCATCGGTAGACATGTATGGCATAACACATACATATACAAAGCAAATGAATTGGTGCTCATTTGAAATTAGCGCTGTCAACTGGTCTTTTTAAGTGAATTTCAAATATAAATTTTTGGAATAATTTTCTAAATAAATTCAGTCATTGACCGCTGTAATTTATAGTTTTTTATATCTGTAATCATAAAAAATATTTACAATAAAAACAAAATCTACTTACGCTGCATTAACTGTGGTATTTTGTTTCCTCGGGTCTTGTAGAAACATCGCCAGATTGAAAGCCAACCACAGGGTTATAATCCTTAATCTGGGCATGAATGTATCAAAATTGCAACTGAACATTGAATCACTCATGGTGGTAGTTGTTGTTGTTGTTGTTATTACCACTGCAGCTGCTGTTGTTGTTTAAGTTGACGTAAATGAAAAGCTAAAAATGATGTATTTTGGAGACTTATGATTTTGTTGGTTGTTATCAAAATAACAACAACAAAACTAATAAAAACGGTGATGTTATTTGAAAAGTAGTTTGTTTTGTTGTTGTTTTTTGTTTTTGACGACGTTTCCGCTTCTTATAGCGCTGTTTCCTTATAAGCGTCGGAGGCTTTTAATTGTGATATGTCCTTAAAACAAATAAGTTAAAAGTAATAGTGCTATAGTCTCAATATGTGGTTTTGCTTGTAGTTGTAGTCGTAATTGTAGCTGTTGTTTGTTTATTGTTATGGTTTTATGTATGCAATAGTACAATGTTATTTCTCCTATATTGGATTCCTTGCACCTTGTTGTTGTTGTTGTTTTAGTTGTTCTACTTATTTTTTAGTAAAAACAACAGCAACATAATCATTGTGTCGATGATTTTTATTGTTTGGAAACATTGTTCTATATTTAAGGTTTAATTTGTTTCTTCTTTTCTAGTCGATTTGATTTGAGTTTGTTGTTGGTTTAATATTATTAAAATTTTGTATGTAAAAATGAGTTTATGTTGCTGCAGTTTTTATTGTCTTTCACTAGATGAATTAGGTTTTTGTTTGTTTATGTTTTTTCAAGCCTGGATCCTTAGCTGTTACTCGCGATGTGTAGTGTTGTAGTAGTTTTAGAATATCTGCATCTGATTAGTTGTATAGATATATTTTTAAACATATCTACTAACTACAAAGACATAACTACGCATATATATTACAAATAAAAGTGTTACTAAAAGTTTTATCTAGTTCAGCAGCTAAGGGTTTTCCTTTTGTTTTTTTGCTTTCACACACTTATACACATTGTTACTGTTGTTGCTGTGTTGGAGATGTCTAAATTTATTTATACAACTTCTTTTGATAGGCACTCTTTATTAGTTATTGAAATGTATGTTAGTAAGTGTGTATGTGTGATTTTGTATTAGAGATTCAGTAAGCGTACATGCACATATATCTCAAAGTGTTCATGTGTAAGTGGTGTAGGCGTACTTATGAATCTGGGGACAATATTAAATGAGTGCTCAACAGTTTTTTTAAATTATTTTTTTAAATTTTTTATATTCCCTTTAGTATGTGATGTGAATATACATGTTATTGTTTACTGCTCCTTTCGTGACGCAAAAATTTTTTAAAACATTTTTTACAGTTCATTAGTTGAGTCTAATCGTTTGGAGGATATTCTATGCTTTAAACACTAATTTTCATTACAAAGGGGAACTTTTCTAGAGGAAGTAAAAAAGCAGTACTTTAATTTGTTAAATGTATTTGTGTCTATATATCCTTTGTTTTAGAATTGTTGATTGTTTTGCACAAATCTATGCGATCTGTAGTCTTTTGTGTTGCACTTTGTTGAAATTAACGTTGTGTGGTTGTGGTATTTTATCATCATTATTATAACTAGTTTTTAGAGTAATAGTATTTTGTTTTTGTTGTTATTTCTAGGTAATTGAGCAACGCTTTGGTATGTAAGATTTACGTTTTGTAACCGTCTATATCCTCAATAATAATTAATCATACTTTTTCAACTTAATTTCATTTAATTTAGTGGCATGCCATAGCTGTTGTTGTTAATGCTGCAACGTATCTCAGTTTCCCTGTTGTTGCTGAGCAACCTCTATAGTCATCGTCAACAACATGATTTAAAACAACACATATTTGCCACATTTTACACCAAGATTTCTAACTAATTTTGAATAGCTAATGGATTTCAAAACGAATTAACATATGTTGTTGGCGCTTGTTGCCGAAAAGATTACTTCTTAACGTGGTTGTTGTTTCATTTTCATTTTAATTTGCTGATGACTTTTTATTTAATTGCAATCCATAATTGTTAATTATAATCCTCATTTATTATTGTTTATGCACTAAAAATATATTTAAAAACTCATTATAATTTATTTAATTTTTAAAGCATACTCGCATATAAATAAAACTTTCACTTTAATATAATTTTTTTAAGGAAATTTTTCACAATTTTCTTTTGGGTTTTTCTGCATTTTTTTTTTTAATTTTTAAGTTGTGCTATTGTGCTTGAGTGTATTTGTATTTTTGCTAATTCATTTAAAGTTGTTGTGTACACACATTTTGCTTGGGTTTATGCGCCATGAAGTGTTCTACGAACGTTAAGTAGCAAAGTGCTTTAGGCACTGAGTTAAGGGTAAAAATATTTCAGGAGCCTACTTAAGAAAAATAGTCAACCAAACTGAGCTTAGTTCGCCTCCTTCCAGTGCAGCCATCCAACAGTCTAGCTGAATAATTGAAAATGTTTTGCAGTTTCCATTAGCTGTAAAGTGAGATTTTTTACTCTCTGTCTCTCTCTCTCTCTAGATTGTCATATTTCTCTTTCTGCGAGAGTATAATGGTTGTATTAATATACATTTATATAAATATAGAGTCTAATATCTTTATTAAGGATATTTGTGTGTTTGTTTCTACTGTTTCTAATGTCTTTAAACTTTTTCGCTGTTATGCAGAAACAAAAAAAGAATATTAAATGTTTATCGTAAAATGTGATATAAAATACCCTTAAAAAATTTCCTTTGAAATGTGTATAAAGTTGTACATCTTTATATTAGAATGTGGGTTGTTTTTAACTAAATTCTTATTATTCTCTTTAATATGCAAATATTTCTTACTTGGCATTTGTGAATTATTTTGTGTGCTTTAATATGCCGGACACATTGGAAACTTGCGAATACATTTGCATATTTTGCGATTAATTAGAATGATTTGAAATCAGAAAGTATTTATAACATAATACAATTAACTTTATTAGAGACAATGTGTTTAATACGTAATAATGACTTGAGTTGGAAAAATTAATTAAAGAAAATTTACAAAATCATAATCGTAATCATGGAAAAAAAATATAAATATTTTTTGAATTATTTTCGAGCATGTGTTTTTGACATTGATTGAAGAATTTACTTCAAAACCTGGTGTTTCGGCTTACGTAACGGTGTACATTGACGAAGAGAAATACTATGGTTGCGACATGATTATGATAATATTACTATTAAAATTTTTTAAATTTGTCTTAGAGTTTGTTTACATTTAAATATTTATAATCTAAAGCTTACTTTTATAAAAATATGGTTGCCATCAAAAGTGATATATTTTAAAAATAACGCCGGCAAACAAAGTTTAAGGCCGTTGGAAAAATAGAACATTTTTCGTAGTTTAAGTTTATAAATAGATACAAAATATAGGATGCAAAAAAAGTATAGTTGCAGAGCAATCATGTGATAATAATTTTTATTATATACTAGCTAATACGCGGTGTGCTTCGCCACCCCCATCGTAATGAAATAAAAATTTTATAGTTCAAAAATATATTTATTTTGCAAGTGCCACGCCTACTATTACTCAATCAACCATTTTTTATTTAATTAATTATATAGACGCCAAAGTGTCTCTTGCAAAATTTGGGTACCCTAACTATAATCGCTTCCCCGAATTTTTGTGTTTAATTCATATGACAGGTGCCACGCCCACTAGTACTAAAGCATCCTTTTATTATTAAAATAGTCATATAGATGTCGAAGCTTCTCGTGCAAAATTTGGGTACTCTAACTATTATCGCTTCCCAGATATACGAATTTTTGTATTTAATTCATATGACAGGTGCCACGCCCACTATTACTAAAACATCAATTTTTTATCAAAATAGTCATACAGATGTCAAAGCTTCTCGTGCAAAATTTGGGTACTCTAACTATTATCGCTTCCCAGATATACGAATTTTTGTATTCAATTCATGTGACCGCACCTACTATTGAAAGTCTGCCCATTTTTTACCCAAATGTTCGTGTGGATGTCAAAGTTTACCGTACTTATTTTGAAAACTCTTGCAGCATTAACTTTCGTGATATATAATATTTAATACTTATTCTTTAATAGGGCGTGGCACCTCGCCCACTTACAATTTCAAACCAAGGTATAGCACATACAAACATACAAACACACATTGATTTTAATATATATATATATAGATATTACACACTTATAAGTAACAGCTCAAAAATATTTTGTTTTAGAAAAAAGTAAAATTTTTACAGTATGGTTCAGTCACTACATCCCAGCAAAAAATTGGAAGTAGTGCTAAGCGAATTACCTTTTCAAAACTTATAAATAAATTGTCTAAAAGAATTCATTCTTAATGACTTCCTAAATGTGAAATTATTTGTAATAAATAATGTGCTTTAAAATTAATGCAACATCAGTCAAAATATCTTAAACAATTCATGTAAACAGACAAATTCAACTCCTGAAACATCCGATGCTTTTCATCAATAATGCAAGAGTTCTATGCACTTATTAGAATGGAGTGCAGTTCTTTAATATACACGCTAATGTTTAAATCATTATTATTTTCACCTAAATTTAATCACTTCGTCACTAGTTGAATCCCTGCAAATTCACTTTTTTGTCATAGATTTTTTGCTGGGATAGAATTAAAATACGATATTAAGCAGGAGAGCGCTTTATGATAGTAATAAACCACAATGGGCACATTTATACAAATATAAATCAAATGTTGTTCGTTTGTCATAATCACTCTTAGGTTTCCGTGGATATAATTTACCCATAATCGGAGAACGTCTAGGCCGATTTGTAATTTTTTTACAAAAGAATTTTTTTTTTCTTAAAATTGTAAGTGGGTTTGGCTCCCACCTCTTCTACAACAGTAATAGTTTTTACCGCATATCCAAGTACTGTAATTCCTACACTCTTTAAAAATTCATGTCCGGTATTATATTAACTACCTACGTGCTTAAAGTGAGCTGTAAAAGAATTATGGGCATGGCACCTTTAATATAAATATTTAAAATAAATTTTTTGAGTTAAATAGAAAAGCAAGCCATACCAAAAAATACCTTTGATGTTGTATCTGGAAAAATGTAATCACTATTTGGATTGAATTACTTTTGGTAATAATATCCTTATTAGAACCAAAAAGGGTTTGGGATTGGAGAAGCAAGAGTGATGCCCTCATACGAATGATATACCACTTACGTCAATTATAGCATACCAAATATATGCAAACAAATGAATACAATACAAAAAGCTTGTTAGAGCCAGCAAAGTGGAACGTGGGTTCTGCTAGTTTGATAATATTTTTTATATTTACCTTTTGAAGGTACGCTAGCATTTTATTATTAAGCAGAATTACATTACGCTCGAAAGCAATTATTGAGTTATCAAATAGGCTTATAACATAATAACTTTTTGTATCCGTTATATGTTTTAACTGCAATTATATCTAATTCCTCTAGTATCATTTTAAGATCCTTATTGGTTTTTAAGAACATTTTAATTTTGAAACAAGAATTGGCCGCTAGAATGTGGGCTGATTTTCCGATGCTAGTTCCAGCTGTAATCTTAATTTTGTAATTAGAAATATAAAATTTCTCTTTGAAGTTTACAAATGCATCAGACAAATTTTTTAAAAAAAAATTAATAAATCATTTGAAAATAATTCGGTTGATATAATAAAATGGTTTTTGGTATGTGTTTTTTGGTTTTTGGTATATTCTTCATTGAATTTTCTATTAATACGTTCGCTTTGGAATATCATGTCTTTTTGAAAAATAATAATTAATATTCTTTTAAAATTTCCATTACAGATTTCTTTTTGTGTCACACAAGAAAACATATTTATAATCATAAAAATTTGCAAATATAATTTACGTATTGATATACTTAAAGTCGTTTGTTTTATATTAAAAAAAGAGATGTAAAAAATACACATAAAGCAATTGCTTTTTGCCAAAATTTATGTTTTGCTGCAGACACAGCTATTTACTTATTCTTTTACAGCTACTTATTTGGACACATACATACGTATGTATGAAAATGTAAAATCTCTATTCAAATTTGTACAATAAAACTAAATTATGCATATGTTTTAGTCATTTTTATTTTGTTTTTATTTCTGATCCTGCATTCGTTATGGGTTTGCAGAAAATAAAACAAAGCAAAGAGAAAATAAAAATTATTATATCTTTCCGTTTTATTTGATTTTTGCGAACTGTTTGTTGGCTTTTTATTACCTGCTTGACTGGCATAACAGGCTCCTGAAAACTGTTTCTGTTTTTCTTTTCTTTTTTTTTAGACCATAAAAAAAAGAAAAAATAAACAAAAAAGTCTCTTTGTCAAGGAAATTTTTTTGGCTTTAAGTTTTTCTCTCACATTCTCTCTTTCATTCTTTGTTATTTGGTGTTCCCAAATAGTGAGCTTTTGGTCGTCATCTATATTTTTTGTGTTGTGTGTGTGTGCTGATTTGACCAAGTTTTATTATGTTGGCTACTAGGAGGTATGTCGTTAATTGGTTGCATTGTACTTTTTTTGCTGCTTTCCTTTTGACATTTATTATTTCGTTTAGCCTTTTTTCTGTTATTCTATAGTAAGGTTCAAGTGTTTATTTGTATACGTATGTACGTGTGTTCATATTTACGTGTGTAGTGCTTTTTCGTATATGCGTGCAGGCATGTTTATGTTTAATATTTTTGACTGTGTGAATGTTTGTATGTGTTCGCCTATTTAATTTTGTTTTAGATTTAAATCAAAGTGGCAAAGAAGAATATATTTAATATGCATTCAGATTTGTGTGTCTCTACCAAATAATATGTGTGTGTATTTTTGTTTTTTTCTTGTTTACCGTTTTATTTAATAATTAAAAAGAGTTAACGCGTTAAATTTTTTAATTACATTTTTGTTTGAATTATTTAAGAAATTAATAAATCTTTTTAAACAATTTTTGAGAAAATGTTCTGAAAGTTGCCGACTAATATATTGCAGCAAATCATGCTACTATTTTACTTATTTGATTAAAGCATCCGATATTTAAAAAGATTTGTTCCTCAGCGCGAGAATAAGCAAACAAATTTATTTTTATACTTCTTCGTAGGTTAAGCAATTCAATTAGCGAAAATTGTTTATATGTTTTTAATATGTATAAACAGTTGTTTTTTCTTATTTTTTATTTTTCGATATTTCGCTACCACATTGGGTTGCTTCTTCAGGGAAAGTTTTTACAATTTTTAACAATTAAAATATTAAAATTTTTCAAAAAAAAAAAAATTGTTTTTTGAACAATTTTAATATTTTATTTTATAGGGACAACAGACAATGTTTTTTCACTTTAATCTGTGGTTTTAAAAATATTTAAATTTGACTTTTAATGCTTATTAGACAAAAGTAAAGCAGCCATATGCAGGTGGCCAATATTTGGAATCTTGCAGACTTTTTATAAATGACATCTAGTTTTGAGCTCCTATGTCTCCAAGAGAATGATTGACTGTGTCAAAATTGGCACATACATACACATCGTTGCCAGTCTATATAAAATTTACTATATCTTAGTTTACACCACAGTGCAAGTGTTAATAATTTGATAATAATTAGTGGCAACAATGGAAATTTGGATACTTTTAAACTGCATGTTAAAAAAAAAACAATTTACAAACTTTTATGACATTGTTGTACAAGAGAGTTGAAAGATTATCATGAAATCAGTGAAATTTAAACACAACACATAGGCTGTACTTATAAGCGCCAAAAGAAAAAGGGAATTTCTTCGAATCCAGAGAGACCGTTGTCTGATAATATAATAGCAGGGTATTTAATACCTTGGTGTGATTAACAAACGTCTTAACTTTAAAAGCCATATGAAATATTCATGACAAAAGGCAGCTAAAATCGCAAATGCATTGGCCATAACAAAGTCTGATGTAGATAAGTATAGGCAAAGTAGGAGCCTATTTCTCTCACAAGGAACAAACTCAAATATAATTTATTGTAAAAGAAAACTCTTAAAAATTCAAGATAACTAAAATTGATTAGTGAGTTAAATGAAGTCCTAAAGAGGTAAACGACTATTTAGTTCCTTATAAGACAAGGCAAGACAAGGTGACTACAGATATTTTCTATAAAGCGATGAAATCTTACCAGGGTAGTTCTATTGCCACAAACATAATGGAGATGGGAAGCATATAGTATTTAGATGCCAGAGGTAGAGATATGTGGTGGCGAAAGCTTAACAGTCAGGAATATTGTAAAATATATTGATGATGCTGTAGGAAAAGAATCGGCATGTAGTTAAGAAACTTGTTACTCTTTTAAACAAGTTGCTTAGAAAGACAGAAATATACGAAAAGCCATGATCCATATGACAAGAGCAATAACGTTTAATGCCAATTTTTTTCATACTAATTTAATGTCACTAGAATTATTATTAGTCATAGGTTAATATAAAGAGAACGAAATTAGCAAACTTTTATGCTCTCACTATAATCGATATAAAAATAATACGATACCGAAAGGGTATTACAATATTAAGAATTTTATAATTTAAAATAAAAGAAACCCTTAAAATAACGTATATATTAGAGTTTTTTTTCAATTTATTAAATTTTATTTAATAAAACATTGATCAACTCAAAAGTTATTTGCGAATATGATAACAATATTTAAAATTTAAAATAACTGGCGGCTGTCATAAAGTATGTGCAGGTTTGACATGTATTTTTGGAGCAATTTATTATGAAAATATTTGAATCATCCTTGGAGATCTAGTTGAAAGTACTAGGTGAAAATCAAAAGTTTAAGAAATTTCAATATTTTTAGTCATATTAAATTGTAAAATAAATTTTTTATTAAAAAACATTTTTTTTACTTTTCACAAAAAAATTAAAAAGAAATTTTCAAGATATTCGTAGATTTAGTTTCCTTTTAAATTAGGAAGTTAAAAGAAAATCTTAGTAAAATATAAGGAATTATTTACACACAATTTGTATTAAAAAATACTTGAACTAAAGAGGATTTTTGCAACAGACACTAACTGACTAAATTGACTAACATTTTCATGATTTTATTATGATAAAAATTAGCATATATTTTCTTTAGATTTTCTTAAAGTCTTGAAACATTAATTTCTGCAATAATTTATATTTATAAATGTATGTTTGTGTAATACATTAAAGCAAATATAGAGAGCACAACTAAAAATATCAGCGTGAATTTAGCCTTTTAGACTTACAATCAGACGCGCACGCACCAGGCTGGCATACACCATGTCAAAAGCAAAACAAATAAAAAATGTAAAAAAATATTTTTTTTTTGCTAAAAAAAAAAACAAAATGAATAAATATAATTGTTAGCATATACGAAGTAAAATAAATTGCAAATACTTTTTCTAACATATTTCTGATTTGATGCCTTAACATCAATATAAATAAACCACTGCACACAAATTAGGAAAAAATGTTTTTAATTTTTTTTCATCCTTTTATAGATTTATTTTATGCTTTTTTTTATAGATTTTCAATTTTGTTTAAATTTTGAGGCATTTCGTTTGTGTGTTGCTTTTAAGTTACGTTTAGCTAAATGATGAAACAACAAAAATTCTCTATGTATACCATAGAAGTATAGGTGAAAATTTTAGATATATACGAGTATAAATGTATAGAATTTTTTTTCTTAATCAATTCGCATGTTATCCTTGCTACGCCTTGATTTTTTTTGTTGGCAAAGAAAAATCACACTTTTAATTTGATGTTCACTAATTTCAATCTTTAAATTTGAATTTACTTTTTTTTTGTTACTCCAATTATTTATTTGATTTTGGAATTTTCTTGTAACTTTTTCTTGTTAGATTTATAATATTTTTTTTGGGGTAAAAAAATTTACTTAAAACTATTAGAAAATTTGTTTGCTATTTGTTTTACACAATTTATTTTAATATATGTTTAATATCTTTTTAATTATTAGAACAATCCATAGGTGTAAAAAAACAAGCGAGTATACAGAGACCGACTGCCCTAGAGCTTACATCACGAAGAAATTCAGGGTGCGACCAGAATTTGATTTTAGTTTGGAAAAACTTGGCTGAAAATGTTCGAACGGTTCGTGATTTTTTACGAAAAACGAAAAGTGAAATCAAAATCCTGCGCAGCCTCGCTTTGGTATGAGTATGTGCTTTATTAAGGAAGGAAAAAGCTTTTCTTCACTAAACACAAACACTTACACGCCAGTATTTGTATTGTGAGAAATTTTACAATGAACTGAAAAGCAAAAGCAAAAAATACACAAGTTGTTTGGAGTTGTGCAAAGTCTAGAGTCTTTTTAGCCTGCCTGCCTGCTTGCTTGCTTGCCTGACAGCCAACACCAAGTATGTAGTAGTATTGACAGTAGTAGTAGTAGTAGTAGTGGAGAGAAGTGTTTAGAGCACAAGAAGAACAAGCAGCCTTCGCCTTCAAGTTAATGCAAAGTGTGCAAGGACTATGTTAGTAGAGTATTTAGTATCTATACATAAACAAACTTACATACATACAAACAAACAAACAAACACACCTACATATGTATGTGTACATGCGGAGTTAATATATGAGATTTTAATGTTTATGTATTTGTAGAGCATTTACTCTCTTTGAGTTTTGTTTGCATATTTAAAAAAAAAATTTGTTTTTTTGGATGCCTCATTCTCACATTGAGGTGGGTTCAGTTGCTGCGTGCAGAATTTTTGATTGGGGAAAACTTTTTAAAAGGCCACGAAAAACTCATTCCCGATGACGTTGAAATGGAAAAATAAACATAAATATAAATCAAGCAAATAGCCAGAATACACAATAACACACACATATACATTTAGACTCTCATACAAAAAATAAGCCAGTCAATGACAGGGAATGTGTACTGAATGCGAGTAAGTGTGGTTGGGATTTTTATTAGTGATTTTTCATTTTTGCATTGAATCAACAACTTTGTAATGGAAGTTATATACTGTTCATACTATTAGGTTATGACCAACTTGCCTTGATTGCACGCAATATAACTTAGTAACTTAAAGGACCATTTTTAATGTCGTAGAACAGGTCATAATTTGTAATTTGTTTTAAATTATATTTAAAAGTGTGTTTGTGTTAGTGTAAAGTTAAGTTAATGATGGCTGTATATTAAGGTACTTTTTAAATTTTTCCTTTTTTTAATGCAGTTTAAATGAAGATGAAAGATGTAATCTATAATACTCTTGCCCAACTTGAAGATTGTCGTTATCCTGTAAACTTTTGTTTCATAATTCATTTCATAATTTGTATATGTAACGAAAGCTATACTTATGCTAACAAAAGAACACTAGTTTATACTGCCTTTGAAGCAAAAAAATTCCCTCAATCAATTTATTTCGTTTTCTTTTTATGTTTTTCGTTATATCTTTTGCTGGTATAATCAGATCTTTAAGTATGGCTTATCAGTGTTTCTATCTCGTGGAGGCCAATATTTTACAAAGATTTATAACATCTATTACATTTACTTGTTATATTTTACATACTGCCATTTGACTTTCGCTTAGAGGTGTTAATTAAGTTTAAGTTACAGATCGTGGTCGACTCTAAACAAGCAGAAGCAAGGTACAGTGCGACTTCCATTTCGTATACTATCCCCTTGAAAAAAAATTGTTTCTCTTAATAGTTACTTTAACTAAATAAGAGTTACAGTGTGACCCCTTTCAAGCAACTATATCATATTTACATATGTGTGACCTTCTCCGAGAAAAAAAAGGGACCTAGTGGGTCGAAGAACGGGTTTGGACTTAAGAGTGGATTCTGGTACCTAAAAAGGTGTAGTATAAGATGAAATGAGTTAGATTTCCGATAAGAATTTATTTACCCCACAAAAACGTACAAAGCAAACTTGGGAAAATCGATAAAAATGAGAAAGACATGAAATATTTTTTTTTAAATACATCACCACATAGGAATGACGTCACCAAAGTCGGCATCCAATCATAGCAAAACATACCAAATCGCATCTCCCAACTTTATTTTCACACACTAGGTCCCGTTTCTCGGAGAAGGTCTCATATAATAGTTTCAGCAAATTGGCTTAAATTAAATAAAATATCTTAATTCTTGTGTAAAAATATTGCAAACAATCCTGTTTATTTGCTCATATCACAGAAATGTATGAATAAATTATTCTGTGTTTCTTGTTATTCCAAGTGAAGGCTATAAAAAGATCATTTCAGATCAATAATGGTTTAAGACTGGAAGGATTTTGCAGAAAATCTTAAAGAACCCTTTGTTTTGTTTTAAAAGTCCCATATACATGTGGGGTATGGCTTTGTTTTGATCCAAATAATCTTATTCTCACTTGAACCGTAGCCCTAATGATATTGAATATTAGACAATCGGTCAACTACTGCCATACTAAATAAGAAGGTTTCCAGCAGGGCTATTTAACTAACATTGCGAATTTATGACTGCTCTCAAGCGCTTATTTTAACAATAAACTTTAATCGCTTATACGTGCTGATCGGTCGCATAACTTGGCATGGTTATTTGACATACGTGACTGAACAATAAACAGTGAATTAACACGGTCTCCACAATCTGTAGACATCTACACCGAAATTAAAAGAAAAAAATGTATTAAACACCCCCTTTAGAAGTCTCTTCGATAGAGTGTTAGAAATACTCATTAAAATTTATGAATTTTGTTTCTCATTTTTTTACACTTTAACTGAAATATTACAATTGTAGCGCCATTGAAATTCAAAAATTAAACAAAATACCTCAAGGGCTTTAACGCTAATTGTAGCTTTAAGTGTGTTTAATATTTATAATATTTGAACGAAAATATTTTCCATAAAATATGAAATGTTCCGTTTAATATTTCCCGAACTAATTACTTAATGCTTAAATATATTTTTTCCTTTTGGATTTGCTTATCGAAAATACAAATCAGCATAAAAATTCATTTAGAAAATTAGCGACTGTACACTCAAACTCATACATATGTCGCTTACGATATAGTCTATGTATGTGTGTACGCACAAAATTATTTTCATTATGTGTAAGTGTGTGTTAGTATGTAAATAGCTGGATTTTGTTTTTAATATTAAGTATATAGAACATAAACCGAAATCAACAGAACTAAATTGGGAAATATAACGACAATAATAATAGTAAATAATTTCAATTCCAATCATCGATTTGTATAAATAATTCCTAATTTCAAATTCTTTTAATGGAAACGATTCATCAAAAGTGTTTTGTTTTTTTATTCTATTGTGTGTTGTCCCTTGTCAAACTTCGCTTTGTGGCAGATTTCTTTTTTTTTTAATATTCATTATTTTTATTATCCCATAATGCTGTTGGTTTTAATCACACAATTGTGTGTATTTTTATTTCATTTTTGTTTGTAGTTTTAATTTGCTACAGATCTTGTTTGAAGATTTCCCAACGTGCCTTTCTATAGTATTTCATTCATGTCAAATGCAATTTAACTTGTCCGCACCGAAGAAAGCCAACACGAATACAATTACATTGAGATTCTAAAGCTAAATAAAGTTATTGGCTGACTGGCTTACATGAACGTTATAGCAATTGTAATTTTAAAGAAGAAAAACTTGTAATAATTCTTCAAGAAATACTGTAAAGAAAAAGCCCCAAAAAAGAAAGTGGAAATAAAAAAAAAGATTTTTATAAAAAGAACACATTAAAAAAAGGTTATAGATAACACATCTTGGCGTACGCTGTCGTTTTATATAATCATTTCGCTTATGTAGCACAGCAGTAAATTAAATTTGTTATGCCGTTTGTAGAATTCCGAAATTATGTAGATCCAATATAATTGAGTTTTAGAAAAACTCTAATAGCATTTCGAGTAAATAAATAAATTTTCAAGCAGTAAGTTTGTCAAGTAATTATGTGTGTGTGTGTGTACGAGTATTTCAAACTGTAATACAAAATAAAGTCACAAAATGTACTTGGTTTAGATGTTGACCAAATCTTTATATTTTTTCTTATTCTTCTTCAGCTTTGATATTTTTAAAGGCCAACAACAAATCTAAAAATGAGTCAGTTTACTACAATGTGAATTTGTGACCTCTTTTTAAGTCGTAAATTTTTTATTTGAAGCTGCCTTAGTTCTACAGGCAATTGCAGGTCTTTAAAAGATTTAAATTTATTTTCATGGCCACCAATTTCATCATTAGATTTTAATGAAATTGCTAATTGGCAGTATTTGGAATAGTTTGTTATTATTTTTAGTATTTAAATTAATTTTAAGTTTTATGTTAATGTGAAACAATATAATATCATTCACCATCAAGTTATTAGCCATTATCATAATTATTTCGTAAGCAAACTTTAATTTTGAATTTCTACACAATTATCTGTATTCTACTAGTCATGCCCTTTCATTCGATAACCATATTAGGTAGAAGAGGCCGCTGTTACGCAGCTCACTTGAGTGAATCCATTATTGGGATTAAATAAAATTCTTCGCCATTTTGTTTTAGACGCCATTATGGTTTTTATACCTTTTTAACTGTAAATTTTATTCTGCTGGTCCATCCATTTTATTTGATACCAATATTGTTGGTGGTTAAGGAGGTACATTGTGAGGAGGAGGAGGTTATTCGGTCGAAAAGTAACAAGTTTATGTGTATCTTCAATACTACTTGCTAACTTACTAGGTAAGTAAAGATTTTGCTGGGATGGTTTGGCCGACGGCACTTCATAATTGATATAGATTCAGCGTCAAGTATGTTTAAATCATGCTGATATTTTAGGTTCTAAATATTTTACCTTTGTAAAGAAAAAAATTCTCAGCTGGTCTAAAAAATTTATTTTTATGTTGAAAGTTTTGCATAAATTTTAAAAACATTTAAAACAAATAAATCAAAGATTTTTAATATCGCTTTCTAAAAGTTTCGTTTAAACAGTTTTTATGATCAAAACTTTTTCGCTTTTATCTTTAAACTTTAAATAAATTATAATTAATTGCTTAATATTTTTGATATTTAGGTTAAATCTTGAAAAATTTTGTAACTGAAACTCTCTTCTTTGAAAAAAAAACCTTCAAACGAATTAAGACTTTTAACGTTATTTGTGTGTGTATGTGTATGTCTATAGAAATATACACGAGTTTTAAAATTTTTTATTTAATGTTAGTGTACACCAAATATTGTTGTTGCTACTATTGTATTACATTTGTTGGCGTTCTTTTAAACGTTTGTTGTATTTTTTTCTACTGGTGATTTGTCTTTTTTTCTGACGATTTAGTGCAAAAAGCATTAAAGTAGCAGTCAATGCTTTACAGCTTGTTTAAAATTTAAACAGACCTTTTTTTGATAAAAAAAAAGCAAAAATCTTTTCTATATTTTATGACTTACACGTATACACCCAGCAAAAATTTTCATAACTAAATAAGGAGCTGAAATACTAAATATAATTTGACTTTGCTTACGGTTTGACGTTTAAAGATGGTGCTGTCGTTTAAGATAAATTCTTAGCACAAACAATAACTCAAACAAGCGTTTAAAATTTAACATGTGAAAAGAAATGGATTTGTTGACAGTGTGATCTATCAATGTTAGTTGTCGTACAGCTTCAGCAATATGACCATTAAAATCTAGTTTAACATCAAGTTATAAATAAGTAGTTCATAGATTACTGCTAATTAATTTATATGGTATGTATTAAGCATCGAAATGTATGTTATTCGGTAATTGTAAGCCCTTACCAAGTGTCTGCTGGGCATGTGTGTGTTGGTGTATTTTGTGAAGTATGAGTGTTGTTTGTGTTGTACTGAAAATTTCAAATGTTTAAATTTTAAATATCCTGACATTACATTTTTCGAAGGCTTTAATTTTTTTGCTTCGTTGTAACTACACACTTATAGTCAAGACAATATAGACATGCATATATGTATGTATGTATGTATTTATGCATGTTTGTATAAAAAATATAAATTTAAACAACCGTGCTGCTGTCTGTACGTACATAGTTGTAGGTGGGTTTAAATTTAAATTATATTTGTAAATTTTCTATTCCCATAACAATTTTTGGGACTTTATATTTTTCTCATTATTTTATGTGTATGCATGTGTGTATGTTTGTATTTATATTTTAATATGTGTTGATGTTTGCATGTGTGTGTCTGTTGGTATGTGTAGGTTACATTTTCTTTAGGGTTTTTATTTCTATTGGCATATTTTAGATTCATGAACATTGATAGTTTTTAGTTCTTAAATGGTTTTTGCAACTTTTAAAAAGGTTGCTATTATGCTACGCATTTTGAATAGACACCTTGTTATTAATATGTAATCGTTTTTATGGAGTTATTTATTATTTTTACTTGTATTTTCTCGTTTCATTCGTTTATGTGGTGGGAGTTCAAGAAAAGGGTTTGACTATATTTAACTTTTTAACATTCGGGTAAGAGAAGACAGTTAGCTGCTGACAAGATTTTACTGTGGTTTGTTAAGAAAAGGTTTAAGTACCTATGAATTTGCCTAGGAAAGTATTGAATTAAAATATGATAAAATGTTATATTTTTCTAATAAAAACTTATTACATAATGAGCATTGTGTGTAGTAACATAACTCTTGTTACGGTTGCAACGCAAGAGTTTTAAAATTTTTTTTTTTTTAAAAAACGTACATATTTGTTTATGAATAAATAAAAGTGAAACAAATTAATCTTGGAGTTTTGAGTACATTTAAAAAGATGCTAACCAACCCGAGTAATTGTTTTTGATTATTTCACACGATTGTTCATGCTAAAACACTGTGAGTGTCGTTAACTGTGAACATCTCCTTTAGCAGCATAAAGACATAAGGAAAAACTTGTCTGCGTGTGCTATTTTTTATGGCTTAAAATGTTAAGGGTTTTTTTTTAGAAAATTTTGTTTTTGCTTACTATTGAAAATGTAGGTGTTTTATTATATACGAAAAAATATTAATAAAATTGTTGTGGAAGTAATTTTTTATTTGCTTTCTCACTTGAATTTAATACACAACTACATCGCTATTAGATATTTGCAACACATAAAATAAGTAGTAAAAAATGGAAATAAAAATTATCTTACACCCACCTTTAAATAGGCCAAGCATTTAAGAATCACTTTCTAAATTGAAAGAAAAAATATATAAGATCAGTGTAAACCATGGTTCTGAATACGTTTTATAAAATTAATAAATTTAAACTTTTTACTTAACTTTTAGATGTAATTATTTGATGAGTTTAGCCATATTCTCGCACTTATAATGATGAAAATATAAAATATTTTGTTTAGTGAATAAATAAACATGAGTCCGAGTTGGTCCACTCTGTTACCAGATTTACCATTGAAATTGATGCAAAATCTATCAGAACTTAAAATGAATTTTTAATGGGGCATTCAATCTTTGACTGACTAATGTCAAAATCGTCATAAAAATTGAGCTCATATAATTTTATGTTTTATTGGCTGTGTAGTAGGTTGTGTTATGGTCAGGGTTGATTAAGTGTACTGCTAAATGTTATAAAGATATAAAATTTATTTCTTGGTATAAAGATAAAATAACGTTGCAATGAAATAATTTTTAAAGAAGTAGTTCAAGATTTATTTTTATTAAAGGAAAAACAAATTGTTTTTTTTTATATATCAAAGGAAATTGTATTCTTTTTGTAATCATACAATCACATACCCACCAACAAAAATGATGCGCAGAAGTAAACATTTTCTCGCTGCGTATATCGAAATATTCTTTAAGGAGCCCGCAGTGTATATGTTTTCTGCAGCCTGGTATTATTTTAGAACAATACGACTACAGTCGTTTATCGATCAAAAAAACTAGGGGTTAATATAACGCCAGTGATAAAATGCTTAATTGATCAATAGGCAGAAAAGTTGTGCATTAAAATTTAAAATTAAATTTAGGCTTGCACGAGAAGTCCAAAAGTCCCATTTCATTACCTTGAAAATATAAAAAAAACTCACCGTATCGAAAAACTAAACCTGATTTTTGGTAGAACCAGTTAGTGCTATTGTGAAAGCGCTCTAGATCTTCTAAAGCGACATTCGACAGATCGTTCAGATTTTTGTCACTCAAGTAAAAAAAAAATTGCCGACCCAAAAATTTAAAATTGCGTTTCTGTAAGTCTAGGCAGTCACACAAAAAGCAGTGCATTGAATGCTCATCTTCCGTGTATACTGTAGTTGTTGTGTTACAGACAAAAATGCACAAAAAACTATAAAATCGGGCAGTGTCTGGTGAGGTTAATAAGAGGTTTCTTGATGGTCTTGATGATCAATTGAATATTCTACATGAAACCATTCCTAGCTCACACATTAGCCATCACATTTTCAAGTGTGTCTGAATGTGCTGCCATCCACACATGCTTAATTTAATATCCGTTCAGTAGTATCATAGATGGGATACACTCTTGTGTGGATTCCGTATTTACTATAAAGGAATTAAGGGCTTTTATCGTCACCATTCTGCAATTAAAATATTGAAATTCTCAGCAGATGGATTTAATATTTTGATCAAAATTGTAGCTTTTTATAAATCTCGGCTTGAAGTACAGTGGAGGCATCTGGCATTCTGAGTCATCTCTCAATACCTAGATGAGAAGGGTAACTATGCGAAAAATAGGATTGACTACCCCATCCCCGTTGTTAGTAGAAGAGAATGTACCCAGAACGTGAAAACACTATATAGTGATTGACAAAGTAGGCAGTGTCATACCCATATTCAATTAGAATTAATTTTAATCTTTTGTCTTTTATTGTGGTGATCTTTCTTCTGTTTTGAGATAGAAGAGATATGTGTGGGTACGCAAATATAAAAGTCACCAAAAGTAATAAACAAAGACGCTTTCATAGCTCATCGGATTAATTAAGGAAATTGTTAGAAATAATTTCCAGAAAAACATTTTTTTCTTGTCATAAAAATGTTATGGTATACAATACTGTGTTACAAAATATTAAAACTTTCCCTTGTTAACAGTGTTTTCACTTTGAAAAATGCTAATTAATGTTGGTTTTTTTAGTTACAATCTTACTAGTTGTCATATACAAATAGCATTCTTTCGTAGAAAAATAGAAAAAAATCTGCATATTCATATATTTTTGTAATATTTATACAATTTATTTGGCACATGCAAAAACTAAAGGAATAAACACCAAATTCTAATTTTAAATATGTGTGGGTGTGCTAATAAAATATAGCTGTGTCGATTTATTGACTAAATTTCCTTTGTTTTGTTCCTTGTGCTAATTGTCTTTCGACAAAATTTAAGAAACAACTGTTTGGTGTGTCTTCTTTTAATTTTTTTTTTTATTTCTGATCTTTATTAAAGCGTATGTGTGTCTGTGAGATTGGCAATATATAAATATGAATGAAGATTTTGACTTGGAATACATGAACGTCCACATATTTTTGTTGCTGTAGGCTCCTTTCTATTTAGAATTTGTTTGTTTTTCAAATTACTTTAAAATTCATAGATTTTAATTTTTCGTACTAAAAGAATGTTGCTGAAATATTAACAAATATTTAAAGTGAAATATGATATTAGATACATATTTATTAGGTATGTATCGTCATACGAATGTCAACACTGTAAAATGTATACATTTGATTTTATATGCACATAAATATACATTTACATCATTGTTGTATTTATGGATTTTGTTGTTTAATGTATTGTCAAATTTAATATACACATACAAATGTAAACACACATACATTTGCATGTAGCTAGATTTAGTCAAATATTTAAAGGATGTTTTGCATTGTATTTGAGTTGTACTACTTTGTTTTTGCCCTCAAACAAAAACAAAAGAACAACTTTCATTGTGAAACCAGATTTGGACATATGAGTGTTTGTGATATAAGTGTCTACATGTGGGTCAGTTTGGTAAACATTTTGTTATTAATTACTTTTTGTTAAGTTGACAAATTTTTTTTTAATTTACTCAACTTTTATAGTGTAACAATATTTATTGTTTGTTATTTTCAATGTTGTATTCTATATTATTTTTGATTAAAATAATTTGCTAACGGAGCAAAAGAAACAAAATATAATATAATAAATAAACAAACAAACTAAAAAACACGATACAAAAGAGAGTCCAAGAATAAACTTTTTGTCCAAAAATTGACCCAAAAAGATAAAAGTATTGCTTTTCCGTTTTTTGTCTTTATTTTTTGTGTTTATTTTTAATATTGTTTTTTGTTGCTAGTTATTATTTGGCTTCGGTTTCATTTTGTACTTAGAAGCAATTTCCTATGTGCCAGGTGCTAAGTGCATCTGTTGGCTTTTGCTGCATTTGTTGCCATTTGTTACTGTTTACCTCTACAAACAAATGATAATTTTTTGGTAAGTTTAAAAAGGTAAGTTGTTGTTGCCTTTAAATATTTCTAAGTTGGTATTAAAAATTTGTTTGGCAAATTCACTAACAAAATTGAACTAATTCAATATGAAACTTTTATTGGGTGAGCTTAAGTAACTTCATTTAATAGCATTTGTATCGTTGGTGCTTCTTAAAACTCAAACAAATTTAATATTTTATGTGATGTTTGTTTAAAGAAAATAAAGTGATTTTGAAGAATATTATTTTTATTACAATGTTATTACAAACAGTTTAAAAATATATTTCGTAATTTCAAATATTTGATAAGAAGGTTTGTTTGTATGTATTTTAATAAAAGTTGAAAATAAAATGGTACGCAGTAAAACTTTTTTTTTTTAATAAATATGGTTTTATTTTTTTAAGACTTAAACGTTGATACAATTTGATTAGCAATTCAGTTCTAAATGTGTAATACATTCTTGATAAGAGACGTCCCCTCTTGCGTATGATTAACAAATATTTCATTTGATATTACGAATAACTCATACGCCACACAGCACATTATTTAAAGTACTTAAGGGAAAGAAAGGTTGTACTGTGTAGCAGAGACTATTCTGTTATCAAAACTAAAACAAAGTCATTCAGTTTTTGATATGAAAAGACCTAGTTTGAGGTGAGAGTTTGTTTTTTTATCATTAATTTTAATGAAAGTGTTTTTTTTTTGTTGAAATTCTCTTAAATTAAATCGTAATAAAATTCTTGATTCTTTATTTATTTAGATGAACGTTGCAATTTTATTCTTCTTAAAAATTAAGGGAAAATTTTATTGAAATTCCTTGAGAAAGGATTATCTATGTGTGTTTTATTGAAAGTATGTATTTTTAATTTGCAATTAGAAAAATATCTTAAAGTTATTTGTATCCTAGTTATAGGCGGGCAGTAATGAATAATAAATCTTAAAAAATAAAATATTACATTCAGATAAATGTCAATACTTATTTAACCTTTAAAATTCACTTAATTTTGAAAAAACTGTTATAAATGAATTTATATGCAATATTTTTCTCTATATTATTGTAAGTATTCAATATTCTACTGTGTAGTAAAAGGTGATACCGGTAGAACATTTGAATAACGTGATGTTATTCTAAGATTAATTAATACAATTTTTTTAGCCTTTATATAACCTAAACTAATATGTTGAATGTAAATTGCGGCCTGATGAAATAAATATTAGCAGTTGGGTCAAAAAAGGATTCAAATTTAGTCTATACAATGGGTTAGTACCCAGAAAAATTTCTAATTCTATTTGCCGTACTGTGATCAGTCTGTGATAGTAAATAATTTTATAGTAAATAATTTTCTCTGTTCGAAATTTCATTTAAATCCTCTTCCCAAACAAAAGTAAAACAAAAACTTACAAAGGGCTCTTAAATAAATACAAGTACTTTTGCTTAAAAATAATCTTGCACGAAGAGAGGAAAAGCAAAAATTACGTATTTGGAACCAGTACATATCCAGGTGAGGATTATCAGAAGGAAATCAATTCACATTGTTCAAGAAATCTACCCATTTGTAAATAACGATTATTTAAAAAGACAAAAATTTAAAGGAAAAAAGGAATCTTAAAAAATTAAATTATTAAATTCAAAGGTTCATTGAAAAACAGCAAAGAGTTCTATATATGTCATTGATACTCTCCACCAATTTTGTGTTGTATTTTTATACCAAAAATGTATTATTTATTTGATAAATGTTATAGCGGTAGATTAATCGTTTTTGAGAAAAATATGTATTATTTTTTGTTAAAGTTCGATTTGCTGCCTATTTTTTATCCAGTATGTTTCTAAATGATTAGAATAGATTCAATAACTAGCAGTAGCTGAAAATCATATTTTAAATACTAAAGTAAGTATGTGCAATAGTTCATAATAATCGAGTAAGCTCAAGTAATTGAAACGCAACATTTATTTTACACAGGCGTAGTACTTTTCACTTTCTAATTATATCGGAAAACTATCTTGCAAAATTATTCTTAATTGGCACTTTCATCTCATACATATTTTATTCAGGGACGTAAAGAGAGCGTATGGTAAGCGTGCCACAAAAAAATCCTTCAACTTAATTCAAGTAAATGTATAATCACAGGTATCCATAATGTCTAAATTTTTTTTAACAATTTAAAGAACACAAACAAGAGTAGAGCATAGAAGTTAAAGTAATATGTATTTCGGTAATTTGTGTTAGTAAATTCTACTTGGATAATAAATTTTATATTTATCTGAAATTTCTATGCATATAAAGGAGTTAAGCGTTTTACATTTATTTTTTGGGTTTAAGGTTACATTAGCCAGAAATTTATGCGGACAAACTTTCAGCAACTATTTTCAACTGATTTATAAGACATTAAGTTTTATAATTGGCTTAGTATGCCATACTTGAAAGGGGGGACGTTGAAGTAGGTATGTAAAATTAATTTCTGCTAATGCTTTCTGTTTAGATGTTTAAACATAGAGTACTTTATTCTGCAAAAATCTGTAACCAGAGGTAAATCATATACATTTAGAGAGGGTGGTGTTTAAGTGGGCGTGTCACCTTAATTTTTTGTTATTACAGAAATATTTACCAAAAGGTGATAGCTGCAAAAGTTAAGCATTGAACATCTAATTCCGTCGGTCTTATAGCGTTTTAAGTGCTAACTGTGGCACTGTGTTATATATTTTGATCTTTAACTATTTTGATAATGCACGAGAACGTATTTTTAAATAGTTTTTTGGAACTACATCACTATAGGTTATTGTGTTTAGACTCTATCGCATTTTTAATGATGTAAGACATACATGTTTTTAACTAACTCTTGCAATATAATCTATAACTACCTTCCTAGTATAGCGATTATAAATTTTTTTAATAAATTATCCCCGAAGCTCTATTGAGCATTTAACAGACGGACAGACGGATAGAAAATATATATTTTGGAGTATAAATAATAATTTTTAATTTGCTACAAACAAGAAAAGAGACAAAATGTATATATTTTCACACCATTTTCTTGGCGGTGGCGGTATAAAAGGATAATTTAATATTTTTTGAGTTACAAAAATTCGTTTGGTATTGCCGCAAGTTTTAATGTTATTTTAATCCTTAGTTTAAAGATTTAGACTTTTAGTGAAGCATATGTGTGGAGTTTTAGAAAATGTTCAATCTTTAGCCTTGAAAAAGGAAATGTTGGTTGTTATTTTAAAAATTGTTTAAAAGAGTTTAGATTTATTTTTTTACATTAATAAATGAAAAACATTTGTTACATTTCAAATAAACATACACTAATTTGCGGAAATGACAAAAAAACAATAAAAAAGAATTGTTCTTACAACCTTTATTGTTAAATATTTAAGAATATTTGTTTCCTTTTCATCAGTCTTTCTTATAAAACAATTTAGAAAAAAATCAACGACAAAAAAGAAAAAACATTTAATTCGTTTTCCTTTGGATCTTTGGGGGTTTTTGACAAAAGACGCATACAATATTTAACAACTTTAATTACTATCTACACACAAACACATGTATTAATGCTAACAAGAGAAGAGGAAACGAACAAAGTCGTTTAACAAAGGAAAAGCGCTAGAACAAACATTAGTAGGAATTAAGGAAGGAAATAGAAGCAGCGTATTAAAAATTTACAACATGTGGATAATCCAAAAAGCCCATTAAAAATAAAAACAAAAATAACTTCACATCTGGTTTTTTGTATTGTTGCTTACGGCTTGATGTGGTGGTAGTTAATCATGTGAATGTATTGCTTGTATGTGTGTGTGTGTGTGTGAGCAATTATTTGTATAGCTGTATTACTTATATGTCAATGTTTTTGGTTTTAGTTTGTACACAGCAAAAAAATAATAATAATTTCAATTGTGGCAAACAAATTAAGGCAAACATGGATATTAATAGTTTTAAATTTTAACTACAACATATATAATTAAATATTCAATAACTTAGTTGCATTGGCAATATTTTTTACAACAATTTTTTTTTTATTCAGATCTCTAGATTGGTTAACAAATCTATTTTCACTGTGTATCAACATTTTTGATTCTGTGGTAAAAAAATGCATGTAATTTTTTCAATGTTAAGGCATGTTGTACAGTATGTAACTAGTATTATTTGTTTGTGTGTGTGTGTGCTTATTCGAGAATACCAGCACAAGTTCTCTATTACTAAATTTTCAAATTGTTCATTTTAACCACATAATTATGCTTATATTTAACCCCTTTTAGCAGAGTTTGTTTTATTTATTTTTTATTTTATTCAAAGAAGTCTTTTTTTAACAGTTATTTTGCGCTGCTTCCCAGCTGTCATAGTTTTTATTTTGTGTTTTATTTTTTTCTCCGTTTGTAGGCACCAAAACCATATTGTGTGCATGGGTGGAAGCGTATAAAAGATATGAGTCTAACATGGATTGAATAGAGAAAAATTGTAGTTACAATGTGATGTTGTTGTTATTCTTTTGTGTTTATTTAAAGCTTTATAAATTTGTTTCTTCTTCTTTTGAAAACATGAAAATTCATTAAACTTGTCTACGCCTGAAGCACAATTTAACATCAGTCACAAGAAATGCTTAGTTTTTTCTTATTCTGTTAGCACACATACGTATGTACATAAATAAGTATGTATGTTTATGGAAACTTAAGCAACATGCTGCAAAATTGAAACTGAGACACTGAATATGACTCGAAAATGTTACACAGCCAAAGGACCAAATAAATAAATAGGCAAATGCAAATGAACAATAAACATTGGCAATGAATAATATTAAAGAGAGAAAGAAAAAAGTCTTTCTTTATGATGTGTCAGAAAAAATATTTATACAATTATATGTGTACATATGTGCATGTACATACTAAATAAAATAACATATTTACAATACACAAAGAAAAGTTTTTGCTCAAGCCATGAAAGGTACACCATATCGCATTTGTAGTTAGAGACAATATCTTGAGATTTTTTTAACCGATTTTTAGAGGACAGTGTAAAATAAAATATTTTTTTTATTCAATTCAGCTTTAAAAAACAGCTTTTTACCAAACTTAATCTCAAGTATATTGGAGTCACTATTATCTTTGGGCTCTTTATATAACCCATGTTAATTCAACAGAGACGATGAAAGTATAAAAATGTCTTCACTAATCATTTCTCTGCGTTAGTTCTTTTGATACAATATCGTTGCATGATTCTCTAATCATTTGATTCGCTTTAGAAGAGACCACTTGATATTTAAGTAGAAAAAAGAAAATTTTTAACAATTACTTCTTCAAAATCTTATTATGCCGTCTATACAAAAGTGTTTCACTCACAAACAGTAATTATTTGTTTAGTAAAAGTGTTAGAATATATCTAGTGAAGTCACATAAATATTGTAGAACACAAATGTATGGATATTTTCGTACAACTTAATAGCGTTTTTTTAATTAAAAAAAAAGAGTTATTTGGACTGCATATGTAGTTAAGTTTACAATTTTAATGTCCATTTAAAGTTTAGCGTCAGCGGTTTTCCCTGTGAAAAAAGAAGTTAGCTTCGTCTACCACCGCCATCATTAAAATCTATTCTGGAGTGACCCAAAAAGGTCCTCCGGCGCTCAGTGATAATACACTTATACATTTTCTTTAAGAGGTCACGAATATTTAATCAATAGTGCAGGTTTGTAAAAAATCTGTTGCATATATTTAGGATTAAAAATTTGTCGTTAATCATGTTGTTTCTCTACCGCCGGCGGTAATTTCTCTGGTAAGATTATTTTTCTAGATAATTTAGGTAAAGAACTGTTAGTTGATAAATAAAATATTTAATTATTTTTGACATGTAGTATCTTTTGTTTATTATAGAGAGAGTTTTTGTTTATTATATTATTTAAAGATTCTTGCGTGTATAGGAATTTTTTTTGCAAAAAGTCAATAAAGATTGTATATATGGAAGTGAGAGATGAAAATATTTTTTTTCAGTGATATAGGACCACATCTTTGTTCACAAAAATTTATGAATGAATCGAATTGTTTGCCGCCTTTCGAATTTTACTTTAATTGTTTTTACACTTACACAAATAGCCAAGATTGTAACTGGTTGCATTGGCAGATTTCTAAGGATTCATTATAAAAACTCTTTGGGGTAAGAATTGGCTTGGTTTTGTTTTGTCTCATGGTTAATTAAAAGGCATGATCTACTTAGCAGTGTAGATTCTACATTGTCATTCCCCATATTTGCGTAGCTCGCAGATATCAACATATAAATCATAATGATTTGCCAAAAAAAAAAAAAATAAAACAATATAATCTTAATGCCTAAACTTAATCGATTATTATAACGAATTATTGCCAAGAAAAACTAATAGTATCGTGCCATCAAAAGAGCTTGTTTAATGATATAAATAAGAAGTGTTATAGTATTTGACGTATTTGAGAAAGTGATTATAACAGTGTTGCCACCTACATTCATATTTTCTTGTTGAAAATATTAAAAACACGAATACAACGTGCTCTTATAATAAATACAACAACAAATACTAAAAAAAAACATGAATAAAACTACATCAAAATATAAACACAGACACATTAACATTTGTACTTATGAGAAAGTATGTCTTACAAAAAGGATGCAGAGCAGCAAATATTTGTGACACCGTATATTGTCTTTTATGTACTTGATGTTTGTTTGGACATAAAAAAAAGCTAAATATAATTTACAAATATTTTATCACATAACATAGGCTTTTCATAGTTAAACCCACATTCGCGTCTGTCCGTGTTAACATGCTGAATTTGTACAAGCTGTATGTAAACTAGAGTTTATCATACTTTAGGAATAACGACAAGAATGGCAGACAGATTGATAGACGCATCTACATTTATTTTCGCCAAACAGTCGTTGAAATATATCTAATAGTTTACAATTTAAAATATTATTTATGTATATACGAGAAGCAAGTTTGAGTTCTTAAAATCGTTTGTATTTCAGTGTAGTGTTGTGTAAAGTATACATGGGTCAATTTCCAAAAAGAACGTACACATCGAGTTTTTTCTTTCTTATTTTTAAAGTTTTTCCAATTCGCCGGTAGAAGTAGCCAGTTTATGTAGAAATTGATGAAGATTCCGGTGGTACTTTTAGGCTCTCAAAGAGATCAATATTTTTTGAATTTTTTTAGGTTTTCTATGATTTCTATCTTGAGCGTCACACACCAAATATGTATAAAAAATCGCTAAAAATGCAAAAATATTTGAAATTCAAGCTTACTACGATGTTCTTTTGTTTCTCAAGATTGAGTTTTGCGAAAATCACCTTTTCGATTATAAACACAAAATCACGATTCCCCTTGATTTTTAATTTTTTTTAAAAGTGACTAGTTATTTTAAAATTTTAAGATGAAAATATGTAAGTTTTTGGTAAAAACATACTTGAACTTAGAGGTTACTTGCAATGTAATAGGCTTGTAACAAATTATTTAAAAAAAAATTAATTATAAGCGTTTTAAGGAAAAAAAAACTAAGTGTGACGCTCAAGATATTTTGTGACGATCAAGAGATTTTGTTGCACGTAAACAAGAAATAATGCCAAATTTAAAGTTTAACGAAAAAAGTTTATTCTTTTACAAAAAGTAAGTAAAAAAAACAAAAAATCTTAAAAAAAAAATTTTTTTCATACAAAACTAAACATATATATATTCTTTGATGTCTTTAACAAAAATGGAAAAAAGGAAGTAATTCTTGAAGAAACTAAGACACATATGTAAATATTTGATGCAAAATAATAACTTAACTTAATTTAATTTATAAATTTTCATTCGAATTCTTATTCTGAATGTGTATAAACTTCATGAAATGACAAGCGGCTTTGTTTTTTTTTATTCTCATTAATTTTTACCACTTTCGAATTAAGTTTGTGGCAGTTGCATAAATTTCCGATCCCCCAGAGGTTTAAGTTGCAAAAGCACGATTAAACTCAAATATACCACGATTATACCTTTCTTTCTTCTTTCTTTCTTCTTTCTTTCTTCTTTCTTTTATATTCGTCATTACGCGCTTTATCGAGCTTTATTTTCTCTCGATATCTTTGTGCTCTTTAAGCCGCCATTAATTTTGTTGTTTTAATCTTAAAAATAAAAAAAATAAATTCATAATTAAGCATTTTAAGCTATGAAGCAATATATATCAAAAGTGATGCTCATGAAATGTTTGCCTATTCTGGTTTTTTTTCGTAGGCAATTTATTTCTCAAACTCATAAATTATAAAAAAATGAGTTGAAACCATGTAAACAATGATTGTCAACTTAAATTTTTTACATTTAATATATTCACTTTTAAAAAAATTAGCGTGACGCTTATGAATTTTTATCGCGCCCTTACCATGGTGTTCACAAAAACTACGCAAATGCACACTTTTTTACAAAGATTTTTTTTTCGCTTTTTCACTTTTGTAATAATTAAGGTTTGTACTTTCCTCACGTTATTCACTTAATTTAAATGCAAATTGAAAATTAGTAATATTACTTGAATTATAAAAAAAGTGACGCTCAATGCAAATTGTGGGGACAACCTTTCTTTGCAATACCAAATTCGCACTAATTTAGGTTTGACGACTATAACAAATGAAAACACAAGAAAGAAACTCAATAATTGGAAAACTGTCATTAAATGTTGCCTATTTACTTTTTTCTGGATTTTATTTATTTTTTTTTTTACTTAAATTTCTAACGGGGGACACATGCTTTTGTATGGAAGGAGTCCGAGGGAGAAGCAAAACACCATTCTGAATAAACAAAAAAAAAACATACAAATTTGAGAATTACGTTTTTTTGTTACATATTCCTCGCTGATCACTCTCAAATTTTTTATTTTTTTGTTGTTGTTTTTTTTTAACCTAAAATAGTAGTGTAAAGTGCGGATACACAAAAATTGCGTTTTTTTTTAAATTGACCCACATGTGTAAAATGTTAAACATATTCGTTTATGGTGAATCCTTAGGATTAGAGAATAGTGCGTTATATACAAAAGCATCTACTTTTTTTTTGTTATTTTACAGCAATACAAAAATAACAGAAGCCATTTCGTTTGTAGTCGCAATAAGTTTTAATTTCCTAAAAAGATTGAGTTTAAAAAACAACATAATCAATATCATGATATTTATTCTTATACAACATCTTTCTACTTAAGGAACGATTCTGCTAATATAAGAATTAAAGTTCTCAAAATCATAATTAACAATTATGTGATTTAAATATTCGGTGCGTAAGTTAAAAATGCGGGATCTACAACAGATGGCATTTTTTTAAACGTGGTTTGTTTATTTTTTTATTTTTTTAATAATTATAATAATATGTCAGTTGAAACTGTACATATTTTTAATTAAATCCCCTTTAAATGTTAAAACAAAACAGTTGTTTTTCTTTGTTAAAACAAATTTTAATATTGCGCCAACAAAGTATCGTATGCGGTATATTTTGGGATGTAATGCCACACCATTCTATACACCTAATGGGGTGCAACCGGCGCTGATGAATGGACCTTGGATTTTCAAAATTCATTTCTGGCCAACTGCTGAAATTAAACTGCAAAATTTAAACGTAGTCAATGATCGTCGATTTTTATTCTTGCACCAACTGCACCTTATATGGCATGTAAGAGTTAAGTTATAAATAAATTAAAATTAAAGAAAAAAAATTAAATTAAATTTGAATTAAGCATGACCTATCAATGTGAGGACAATCTCTTGCGGTGTCGTTTTGGTGGGTGACGATTAACTAAGAAGTGAATCAGTGTTTCAAAGAGAGAAATTCTGTCGTTAAAATGTTGATGTGATGTGCAGTTTTTTTTTAAATATTCTATCGTTGGTATAAATAATAAAATTATGTATTTTACTGGTTCTTTGTTCAGTTGTGAAATTGGCCATTCTTTTCTTCCAAGTATGATTTATTTTTGTTTATAAAAAAAGGTTATAAAAATTTTTTAATCTTATGGTCACTTTTGGCCCGCTCTGTTTATGGCCAAATTCGGCAAAAAATTTAAGAACCGTAAACTGAATGTGGTGCTATCTATCATTACAATATGATGATGTGTTGTAGTAACTGGTAGAAATGGATATTTTTCAATTATACTATTTTGGATTGTAATAAATACAACATATTATGTAAAATATTTAAAAGTTTTACAAATGCAGATTAAACAATTCTTCCTCCTTGACTCATTAATAAAACATGCCTTTCAAACTTTCTGAGTTCTAAGTCTGCACATTCATAGTATGTGTATGTGTGTGGGAAGATTGCTCTTTATGATGGTGATGCTTTTCATATTTCACTTTTACTGTCATCTTTTATTTTTCTTCTCATTATCATCATTTCTATCCTTTCTGCCCCACTCCTTTTCAGACTGTATTAATATTGTCTTCAATTTTAAGTTTTGTTTTTCTTCTACGTTTTGTCTTGTTGGGTCCTGTCGTTCCTTTTGCTTTTCTCGTTAACTATGTATGTATTTATGTTGTTTTTAAGTTCATGTTTATAACAAAAGCTAAAGTAGGAAGTTGTGGCTTAAATAAACCTTTTTGCTAAATTATGATTTCCACCTTCAAGCAAGAACATATCAAAAAACGAAAGACCTTTAAAAAAAATATAAAAAAAACATAATAAGAAACCTCTTCTACCTCAACTATGTACAACAATAAATATAGAAATATGAATAAAGTATACAATAGTATCGTCCTCATCATCACAGCAGCTATTAAATGGATAAATAGTGAAGTCAAGTAAAAGTAAATTTTGTGTGTCGTTTTTATGAGGGGGTTTCATCTTTTTGTTTCAGCTTCAACATTTTCTTGAGTAATTTTATTTTGGATGTTTTGGCTGACAACATAAAGGCTATTGTTAGGAAAAGTTCTTTACCTTGGCTTTGTTGGTGTAAGTGCTGAAATACTGGCTTGGTGTAAGATATACTATATCAAGAAGGACAACAATAACAACACTCATTGCCAGTATTTAGATATGTTTGTATCTGTATATGTAAATATAAAAGTAGATTATATATGTATGTACGTGGGTAGTTGGAAAAGAATTTAAATTGATTTGCTCAGGTCGATCGATTATGGTTTCAAGGTTTGTAAAAATTTTTATTCCACTCAAAATTTCAAATAAAAAAACATAAGTTGAATTACGATTTTAAGTTTAAAAGATTTTTTGGAAAAATTTCGCAGATCAATGAAATATTTTGTAAAAGATTATTTCAATTTGCTATAGACCATTTGACGTAAGAACCTGTCTTACTAATAAATGTTGGCAAAAGTTATTAAAATTACAAAAATACAATTCATAAATGTAATACTGTCCTTAGGTTGGTATGTAGAATACATCGAAGAAGAAATGTTGTTCTTTAAGCTATTTTCGTATTGTCCTCATAATTGAGATAATAATTATGGTCCCGCTCGCACTATACTGTTAAGCTTTTTTTCGTTGGCTTTTGAATTTTTAATAATTCTTCAATATGCTTCTGTTACAAACGTATTGTAACAGAAGCAACATCAAAAACAGCAGCAGCAAGTAAATGAAAATGGAAATTTAAAGATTACAATGTAAAATCCATGCTAAACATCACCATCATCATTCAAGCAGCCAACCAGTTCACCTACATAAACAACAACACACATGCACACATACGCACATAAACAAATAAGTTTCATAAACTTAAGAGTTACACATAGCAACTAACTGACAGTCAGTTTAACTGACACAATGAATGACAGGATAACTGAATAAATAACTGAATGACTGAATGACTGACTGACTGACAGTCAAAAAAGTAACTTAGTTAATATGTTGGCAAAAATAATCTAAAGGAAGAGGAAATGTACAAAAAAAAAACACAAAATAAATACAATAGTTGTGTGTTGGTGTATGTGTTGTTCTAAAATAAGGCTTAAACGAAACAACAAGATTTTTGTTTTTTTTCTTCTTTGCGTTTCTTAGTTATTCTTGTATTTGTATCTTGAAAGCGTTGTTTTCTGTGTATTTGGCTGATAGTGGGTGTATGCTGTTTGTGCTGATACAAAATTATTGGCAGTATGTGTGTCAGTAAGTTTTGTTTTTCTTTTTCGGGTTTTCTACGAAAAGTATATTTTTGTTAGCGATTTAATTTGCATAAGTACGTACTAAAATAAATATTTTAATATGCATTGAAATAGGGATTAAATTGTTTTACGGTTTGAGATGATAATCGATTTTTCCTTTTTCATTTCTAACTCAACTCAACTCTTTTCTTTTTTTTTTTTTGTAATTCTCATTCGTATGTTAAGTGCGTAAGTTTTTTTTTGGTGATTTTTATTCATTTGGGAATTTCAGTTGGTTGTGAATAGTATTTTAAAATTTTCAATTTCTTTAGTTCCATAACAGATTCACGTGTGTTTATTCTCTTCAGAAAAAATTTATTTTATGGGAATTTTTCAATGGGGTGGGTGGATGTTGAAATAAAATTTAGTCAATTGGATAGGAAATATAATAATAAAATTTTATAGGGATTCTGTACGAATGATTCTTTTTTTTTTTCACCAACATACTCTGATTGTATGACTGTGGTTAAATAGTACAATATTTAGTTGCACGTTATCATTCTTATGTTTTCCTAATTATTATACTATGAGTGCGAATGAAATATAGAATTTTTGTTTCTTTTTTTCTAAAACCCACTTTATTTCAATAAAAACAAATGTCTGCACTAGATTCTAAGGGTGTATTTTCACCTTAAAAACGCCAATATTCGCCTGTAGTCAAAAGCTGACCCGCAATTGTCAGGCGACATAGCGATACAATATAAAGAGTGTAACACACAGCATACCTGAGAACGTCAAATAAATTATAAAAATAAAATAAATTACTATTTATCATTTAAATTGTACCTAATTTTTTAAATACATTATCGTTTAAATATTTTATCATTTCTTTTAATTTTGAAAAAATTTCGTATATTTTTAGCCATGTCAAAATTTAAAAAAATAAAAATTTATTTAACAAGAAGAAGAACAGTTGAAAAGTAATTATGATTAAAAGATATTGCAACTTGATTGCTTTGCAATTATTTTGTTGGTTCACTTATCATTTGGTGGTTATTTGTAATTTTAAATGTAATTTTAAATGTAATGTCAATTTTTTTTAGAGACATCATACTACTTTAGTCATACTAATTTTGTTAATCATATTATTTTTAAAGAACGATCATATCAAAATTTGTGTAATAAATGATAAAATGAAACTACAATAACAATTTCTTGCGTTCTTGGTTGTTATTTGCTTGTTTTTAAATTAGCGAATCTTTTGATTTAAGCCCATGTTTTATATTTGAAGACTTAATTTTAAAGGGCCATATGTAAAAGGTAATCGAATGGAACATAAAATCGATAAAACAATAATTAAAAAAACGCTTGAGCTTTTTGAAATGTATTTTCTTAACATGGTTTTATCATATGTAATATGTAATGTATGGAATTGTCTTTGCTGATACGTTAGCATTAGCTTCTGACTACTAATTTTCTTATAATTGTTAAAACTAATCAGTTTATAACAAATAAAATTATTCCATAAAGTATACAGTTTCTTAGTTCTTACATCATTATGACTTGTAATTTATAAGACAGGCTAATGATGTGATCTGGCTGTATGTATGCTTAAAAAAATAAGCTGCTTTCAGAGCAGATATCGTAATAAATAATGAAAAGGTTGACATAGTAACTACAGTAAGAAATCTAGGAATATTAATTTACAGCTATCGAACATGGTCAGGTCACATAGACTCAATAGTTGTAAAGGTATATAATAAGTTAAGAACATTATGGTCAGTGCAATATTTTACGTCATTGAGAGTGAGAATGCTACTGGCGAAGGCCTATTTGGTTCCTAGTCTGACTTATGGCTGTGAATTGTTTTCTCGTTGTAATTTCCTGAGTAGGAAGAAGCTTGAAGTGTTGTATAATAATATTGCAAGATATGTTTATAGTCTAAGGCAACGTGATCATGTGTCATCTTTTTCAAAAAATCTATATGGAGTATCATTTGAAAACTTTTTAAAGATAAGAGTGCTAATTTTCCTTTGGAAAATTATTTATACTGAAGAGCCAAATTACTTATTTCAAAAGATTCGTTTTCCTAGATCATCTAGAGGCAAAAAAAATATAATTCCAAGATTTCGTTATCTCCATTCTGAGTGGCAGTTTTTCATAAATGCTATTCGTCTTTGGAATGCTCTTCCACACAATCAACAAACAAATAGCAACGCAATTAATTTTAAAAAATTTCTATTTAATTATTTTGATAAATGTTTTAAATTTTTAGTTTTTGTATAAATGTTTTTATTTTTTTTTATTTTGATTAAATGTCTTATTATTACTTTATTGCTTTATAATTAAGTTTTTATTTTTATTTGTTTTTTATTTGATGAAAATGTTTGCAAATCGAATTTAATTTTATCTTGTATTTAAGTTTTATTTGTTATGGCAAAATTTTTTGTACAAATTTAAATTCCTGTACTATAATTATAAGACTAAGTCTTGTTGTGCAAGGAAACAATAAATAAATAAATAAAGTACAATTAAACTCAGTCACTTTAGGATTAGCAGATACTATTTGATAAGATTGTTTTAGTACATTAAAAGTCAGGTAAGTATGTCCAATTGGCATCGAACAATATTTTAAAGGACGTTTCTTTAATGTAATAGATTATATAATTTAATTGATATTTTTTTAAAGTTTTAAATCAGTTTTTTATATAAAAAGTTATTATTTTCTTTAATCCACTATTTTGCTGCCAAGTGAAATTAAGGGATATTAAATTAAATTAAAAAATAAAAAAATTGTTCTATACAATTTGAAAGAAATTGTTCTATACAATTTGAAAGAAGGCGGGAATATTTTTTTTTTCAACATTAAAGATATTGTTATACATTTATATCAAACTTTATGGAAATTTATCCTGCTCGGTTTTTATTTGGGCTAATTTAAATCGTAAGCCATGATATTTGATAATACAAAATTAAAAAACGTCATATCCAATAATAAGGCATCTACCTTAATTTAGATACGAGAATTTAGATAAATTCAAATTTCGGTATTACAATATCTAAGTTAGATTCATGCGGATAAATCACTTCTCACACTTACTTTAACATCCATTTTCCATAGTCACATAAGTGTTCTTTAATTGACAAAGTTTTTATATTATTATGAGGACCTATGGTTCTATATTAAATTAAATAAATGAATGAGCGGAATACAAGTTTGATACGTCTATTAAGGCTTAGCTGTTTAGCTTGTTTGTATCAATATAATGGGTGTTAAATTGCTCGCGTATCAGTATCCTCTGACAAAACACAAAAAAGTCAACATTTCGATGTCCATGAAATTCCTTTTTCAACCAGGATTTTAAACAAAAAAATTATTCAAAAGTTCGATCTAATTGATTCCTTCCACCTTTCATCTAAAGCACCATAAAACTCAATCGATCAATAGTAGAATATTAAGCATTTTGTTTGGAAGCCTCAGTATAGAGTAAAGACTAAATCACTTAGTGACTATTTACTGCATGAAAGAGTTAAAATGCTAAACTCGTTCTACTTTAATTAAAAGTACTATAATATCTGTTAAACAGTCATAAAATTTAATGCTGCTTAAAATTTAAATTTAAATTATTTCAAGAACAATATCAATAAAGAATTAATTTCACAATTAAATTACGAGCACTTTCTTATGTTTCTGAAGTAGGAGTAAATTTGTATTTAACTGGTGTTACATTCAAATTAACCTAATGTGTATAAATGTAAGCACGTGTATGTATGCATATATTTTTACTAACAAATTTTTATCTGTTTCATAATATACATAAAAGTAAAATTTAATAATACTAACAATCATTAGTAGCATTTACAACCTGCCAGATAGATACAAGTTGTTTCACAGAATAACAAAAATTATAGACGTATTTATGTATGTATGTATGTATATATGTGTTTGTATGTGTTTATATGTGTATATGTTTACCTTTAAAGAATTGTATTAAAATTGTTGTGGCAGTTGCTGCAGAATGAGATGTAAATAAAATGATAATGATGGAGTTTTAGTAGTAGTTGTACTTAGTTGTAGAAGCTAATGCTTTCGTTGTTTATAAAATATGCATGAATTACTTAAACAACAACAACAACAATAACAAATAAGAAATAATAGTTAGTCAGCTAGTGTGAGACTAAATGTAAAGTTCATGCAAAAATAATTTTTAGACACATGAATATTTAAAAATGTTTCAAACTTACGTACGTACATCCATACATACATATAATGAAACGTAAGTTGCAAAGACCTTCACTTACTTGTGAACTACTCCAAATGCAAACATTCATTGTGATCTACCATACTTATATACAGAGAGGGAGAAAACTGTGTGAATAAGAAATGTTAACTAAAAGGTAAAATACATTTTCTAAGCTGCTGGTGATGTAAGATGAAAACCATCATCACAGTGAAATGAAAACGAATAAAGAACCCAAAAAATGAAATAAACTATGTTTATGTTTATGTTCATATTTATGTTTATTAAATACAAATATGTACTTTAGTAAGCAAACAATAATAACAACATCATCATCCCCAGCATTTGCGTTATTATCAAAAACCAACACTAACGTCCACTGTCAATGTTAAGCTTTATTGTTTCGTTATCTTTTTTTTTTTTTCTTTGTTAAAATTTTAAATCAAAACAAGACAACTACAAGAAGAGTAGGTAGTAATAAGGAGAATAACAAAAATAACTCTTCTTTATTATGAGTGTATGTGTTGGTGTATATGGCTTTGTTGTTTATTTATGTTTTTATTTCTTTTTTTTTGCATTAATTGCCAACAACGCGCAAGCGTTTACCCGGGAATTCATAGCATAAACTAATAACATATACAGACAAGATACAGAGAGATACCCATAAAACACCGAAAATAAAAATGCTCTAAAAAGTACATGATAAAAGTCTTTTAAAAGCATCAAGTCGATATAAACAGAGAACGGTAGACCTAAAAATCGCCCATAAATATTGAATGGCATATGATGTTATCCAATTATTATTTCAGAACAGTTTTGAAAATGTTCTTTTGCATTTAAGGATAAAGTTATCTATCATCTAGGCTTTTTAGAAGATTCTTTTATTTTCATGTATTTTACAATTCCAGCGAATTTATTATGTTGAGCCTGTTTGAAGTAGCTATATTCCAGCGAATAAATTTTAACAAAAATATTTTCCACTCTTTCTATAGATTAGTAGGAGATTAACTTAAAAATTAAAAAAAAATTTTGACTTGAGTAAAATTTTAGCTCTTAATTTGGACAACTTTTATTTTATACTAGCAGAATATCCGCCAACTGTTTTACGCAGTTTTTACTATTGTTGAATACACAAGTTTTCTGTTTACTAAATAATTTTTCGTTAAATTTATGAAAACGTGTACCGTGAGGATATATCGGGAACATACATATTTTCTGTCTTAGCAGAGATCAATGCTTTTAGCGGCTTCAATACTTTAAATTTATTAATTCAGAAAATATAAAAATGGCTATCGAAAAAAAAACAAGCAATAAAAATTAAATTAAAATACAAATACATTTTCACTCTCACCTCGGATCAGTAGTCACGAGGTTTGAAACTCTAAACACAAAAAGTACCATAAAAAATGAGAAAAAGGGACATTTTGAATTTTCCATTTCATCGTACAGACTTTAAATTAAAAATGTTTAAATATATTTTTAACAATATTATATTTTAATAGACTTGATTCATGTTAATAATTCTATTATTTTATGAATAAAAATAAATATGTTCTTAAAAATACTTAACTGTTTTCCTGATTTTTTTCCTTTTTAAAAAGTACCAAAAAAGAAAGTAACAATTTTTACGTCTTCTCCATGCGAATTTTAAAAAGTGGCAAGATCTCATTAATATATTGTTGTCGATTAACTAATAAAATTTTATTTTTATACCCTTCACCTGTGGTGCACAAGGGTATATATAGCTTTGTCATTCCGTTTGTAATTTCTACAATTTTCATTTCCGACCCCATAAAGTATATATTTTCTGAAAGCTTATGAATAGAGGAGTCGATTAAGCCCTGACCGTCTGTCCGTCTGCCCGTCTGTCCGTGTGTTGGTTGAAATCAACTTTTAGAAGCAACTATATGTTCCTCAGATCTGTATATTGTATCAATCTCTTGGAAATATCCAGGAATGAATCGCTATAGAAATTCAGCACAATCGCCCCATAACTTTCTGAGATATGAGCAAAAAACCACGACCACCTCGTTTTTTTACACAATTACAACAACAACATACATACATGTAAAAAACATACCAAACAAAAAAAATTACAAAAAAAAAAAATATTAAAAATAAGAAAAAAATAATAAAAAAACTAAAAAAAAAACATTTAAAAAAAATTTAAAAAAAAATTTAAAAAAATTTAAAAAAATATATAAAAAAAAGTAATAAAATATAAATAATATATTAAATAAAATAAAATAAAATTGTTTTGGCTCAGCTGGGATTCGATGCCACATTTATTCTAACGTGTACGTATGCACGTATTTTATATGGGATGAATGGTGATACAAACAATTGTTATTGCATGACTACACGTTGTGAAGGGTATATAAGATTCGGCACGGCCGAATATAGCACTGTTACTTGTTTTCTCTATATTTATGTGTTTGAAAGTTACAAAAAAAGTACCAAAATTTAGCTTTTATCCGTTTTTGCCCCTCAGTTGTTGAAAATTCAAAAAAGTGCCCGTCACTTGGCAGCAGTGATGCCAGAACTTAATTAGCAAAAATGGTTAAATTTATGAAAAAAATGGCTAAAAACTACCTAAAAAAAGCTTAAAAATGGCTAAATGTTTTAAGTAGAAAGTTATCAATATTTGAATAAAAAATAAAAAAAATTTGTTTTAAAAGAAAAATATTAGAATCTAAGACCGTTTAATATATACTCAATACATCTTTGACTAGTTATAAAGTACAAGAATTGTTGTAATGTTGTTAAAAGGACCAATTACCATCAGCATCTAGCTCGTTATTATTGTCATTGGCATCTTAACTTTCCTTAGATCCTATCATTTTAAGATAATTATGTGGTACATTATATTGATAACAGCATTAATCAATACTTTTTAAGTCGTATCTTAAAAAAAGATTATAGAAAAAATAAAATACTGGTCTTTCGAAATGAACCAAACTCTCTACAATCTTTATAAGTCAATATTGAACTTGCCATACATGACATACGACTTGAGTTAGTGGAAAAATGCTCGAAAATTGCGTTCATCGAATTCGTTCCTACAGAAGAAGTCGTGGAGGCCATTTCAATGACGTTTTATTTAGAACTTAATTGTATCGATTGTCTTAACATTAAATTAAAAACTTTTGAATTTCCTTAACAATAACTGTGTTTTTTTTAAGAAATCATATTTCTTTTATTGAAAAACCTTTTACATAACTAATGTATTCTCCTGCTGTTGTAGCTTAAAATTCATTGGATTAAAAAGTAAAGGCTTGGTCTCGATAATATGTACATCTAATACTATTTATATGTTTTTCATATAATTTTGCATTAATTTCACATTTACAATATTTACAAAAACTTTTTAACTTCTGAAATCTATTCTTTTAATTGTGGGTGGGATAACCATTCCCTCATAAGCTTCTGGGAATATTTTGTTAATTTTTTTAAATTTCTTTTCTTATTTATTTTATTAAATACACGTGCTTGGTTGATTTTTTTTACTGATTGATTGCTTGTTTGTTTGTTTATACTATGTTCACACAGGCGCCTTAATTGTCAATTTATAATATTATCGCAATTAAAGGCCTTATTGAGCTCAATTTACCATACTAAAAATTATTTATAAATTGAGCAATATATACTTAATTGTTTCACTTATTGTCTAAAACTCGAAATACAACTCTTGGAAAGTATGTTCAGTGAGAAGAAAATTCTATAGGTGGCATTTCTAATGTCAAACAAATAAATATACAAAAAATAAAAATTAAGAAAATGAAAAATTTTTGAAGAAAATTTTAAAAAAATGTTTGAATAAATTCAAATACATACATATAAGTATATATATATGTATAAATATAATTGTAAATATATTTTATCAACAGGAAAAACACTGAAAAGAAGGCATTATTTGATTTGGTATCAATACATCGTATTTTTACAGCTATCATATGCTAATGGAGTAAGATAAATTGGGAATGTCTGAACACTTATTTTAATTGCTCAATCAACACTAAATTGAAATAATTAAAAATATCTGTCTGAACAGGGTATTATGTACTATTTTAAAGAGGTTTGAGAAGAGAAGAGATTGATGCAACTTTTAGTTATTAAAAAACATTTTTTTATATAAACGTTTTTCACTATTTAGAAGACGAAACAACAACAAGACTTAAAAGCCGAAAACAAAAAATGGCTAACAAAGGCTAAAAAAATATCTAGGAATGTCTAAAAAATGACTTATAGCTAAACACAGATTTTCCTAGCTAAGCGTGTTCAAAAATGGCTAAATCTAGCTATAAAATAGCTGAATTGGCAACACTGCTTGGCAGTTTAAGTTAATCTGTATCGTGTTTAGCTTAGCAGAAGTTCAGTTACCGATTTTACCGATCCTTTACGCTTTAGTACCCCCTAAAACTTAGATTTTTCAAAAATCCACTGCATAATTTCATGTATCTAGCTTTTCCCGTTTAGGTTGTGCGATGATGAATCAGTCAGTCATTTGACAACGTTACTCTTTTATAAGTATAAATATAGATTCTATATATTTGGATAAGACATGTGCATTATACGAACTGGGAATTTTTTCCGGCGAAAGGTCATTATCAAATTGCATACCCACCACTAAAGCTATAGTTTTGTTTATTCGTTAAAATTAATATCTTCTTATCATTTGTATTTTTGAAAACCTTTTAAGATTGTCCTCATATATATAAATACACATTAACGTACGTATGTAAGTTGCTTCCCTCTGCACGTTTGTCTATAAATATATTTGATGTGCGATGAGTAGGGCTGATATTTTCCAGCAAATTTAAGTTTGTAGTCAAATTTCATTTCATTAAAGATTTTTTTATATTTAATAATAATTTTGCATATTCTTAACGTTATTTTGTATTTTGAATATTTTGTATTCTCTGTATTATGTATGTTGTATACGTATTATGCTGTCTGTTCATTAATTTTAAAAGAAACACCTGTTTAATGTAAAACTTAATTTTACAACAGGGACGATTGCATAATAAGCAAGCTATGCCAAAGTCACTTACTTTTATCTTCGAAATTTGTATATTTATTTCAAACAAAATGTTATACTTAAAATTTAGCTCTCAAATTTATAATTTATTTTTAAATTTAAGTAGGGATACAAGTTTTGAATAAAATATTTGATCTTAATTGACTTCTGTCATGTTAGAAATTAAATTTATATGTATAAGTAGGTTGAGTGTTGTTTCCAATTGAAATTTAAAATTGTAAAACAATTTGCCTGTAAGTAAGTATATAATTTAACATTGTTGCCAGACATTTATTTTTATAAATTTAATACCACAATAACTCAAAAGCAATTTTTATAATATAAAAACTGTTAGATGCACTTTAGTCAAAAACGTATCGAAATTCCACGGACACATCCTGACTTTAAATAGTGTTTAGAATTTTATGGGATATATTTTTCGAACTTTATTATTTTTTTTCTCACATAAAGATAAGTCTTTGCTTTGAAAGTCCTGTGCAGTCCTAAAACAAGGACTTTGTTGATATTTATCTAATGTGATATTTGTTGCATATATTAAATATTTAATTGATTTATATTATCCTTATGTAAAAGATGCTAGATCTTTTCACAATTTAATAAGATTTAATCAAAATCATAAACTCTAGCCTTAAGACAAAAGTCCTTTTAGTATTGTTTTGTATAAAACTTATGCTTAATTTAAAGTTTAACGGTACAAAAAAAATTTAATATGTTTTATATGCTGTAGTAACTTTATGTGGAAATGCGTGCTGATCTAGTGGTTCGATAGGAGTTAATAATCATTGGAATGTTCTGGAAACTAACAACACAATCGATTTTATTTCAAGATTGAATGGAGGGAATAGGCTAAACATAGTATAACCGTCGAATTAGTTGCTCGAACTTTCGACGCACGGACGAGTGACATATAGTTTATTAATAAACGCACAATTAGAAATTAAAGTATTTTAAAAGTGGCAGATGTCAAGCCGGAAAGTGAAGCCTTCAGCAGCAGCCAATAACATAAATACATGTGTTTTAGAATATGTACTTTTAACCGTTACACCATCCCATAGCGTTAAATTTAATAAAACATATTTAAATAGTTTCATACCTGAAAAGAATTGTGCTTTAATTCTACATATCGTCGTTCGTAAATTATTGTGTTTCATAGATATATTTTTTTTTGGTGTCATATAGAACGACGATATATGTTTGTGTTTCTTTAACTTATGTGGTTAGAAGGTCGAAAATATAGCCACAGTGGGGAAAAGTGTGTCGAGGCATTTAAGATTTTTAGAAGCAATATGTCTCTCTCTCTCTGCTGTAAAATTAGGGTAACTTGATGATAGAATCCTGTACGTTTGCAATGCTTTTTGACTTTTGTTTAATACACAACACCTTTTGCAATGTTATATTGTTAACAGTATTGTTTATTGCTTTAAGGTAATTTAAACTGAAAAATTTTATAAAAAAAATAAATTATTTTAAAGTATTTACTTTAGTTTTCAGTATTAAAAAATTTTTTTTTACTAATACTTTTTAGCTCCAAATATACAAAATAAACAAATTAAAGTGTTTAATTTTTTTGTAAATCAGCTAAAAGTTTGCAACAATTTTTTTTTATATTTTATTCTGCACATGAGATTTTATTATCAATATTCAAATTCAAATTCTTGATTTTTTATTTGTTTGACGTTTAATGGTTTCGGTCGTTATACAATACAAAAATACAACAGAAATTTTGTGCAACAGCTTATAAACCGAAATAGTATTTAATTTAATCATACAAAATATAGAGGGAGTTGTGAATTGAACTAATATTCATATAGTTCATTATACATATATGCCCTTCTTAATATATTTTTATGATTTTATTAAAATTTTCTGTAAAATTTTTTTTAAGTTCCAAACTGAAATAAAACTTGTATGTTTTATGTCGTGGGGGTCCTCGTTATATCGCAAACCCAAGCACTTAAATACATTATTTTTTTTTTTTTTGGCAATCAAAGTAAGCAATTGAGATAATAGTGACAATAATAGTACTTAATCATAAGTCATAATTTTAAAAAATTCGAAATTATTAAAATTTTTTATTGGTTTTGTAAACTTTAAAGACCTTTTTAATTTTTTTTTTCAAAATTATGACACTATGACAATACGGCAGTTTGGATACCTGGTAAATTAGTCAAATAATATACCTTTTTATTTTAATAGCAATGTTTTCTCATTTACATGCATGCTGCAGTCAGTAAAGAGAAGGCATGATCAAGCTCTTGCTTGTAGAGGTGAAAAAAGCGTTTATTAATTGCAAAAAGAAAAACCTATGAATATCGCATATGAAAACCATATCGTTATTGGAAGCAGGTAAGCACAAAGTAAGCAACGCCAGAAGCGCTTTTTGGTATTTAAATCTTTTGGTGGGTTGTCGTGCATTGCTTTACGAAATTGATCTATATGGTCAACAAAAGGCTCTTCTGTTGAAATTTTATTTAAATTTATGATATATACCAATCATACCGTTTGTTTTTTTTTAATTTATTTAAAAACAAGTAAGAGCGCTATATTCGGCCATGCCGAATCTTATATACCCTTCACAACGTTTAGTCATGCAATAAGAGTAGTTTGTATCACCATTCATCCCATATGAAATACGTACATACATATAAAAAACATACATATAAAAAAACATCCCATTGTAAAATTAAAGATTAACGTATGTATGTTAAAAAAATAGAATTAGAAAAAAAAAAACAAATTTAAAAAAAATTTAAAAAAAAATTAAAAAAAAATAATTAAAATATATATAATAAATATAAAACAAAAAAAGAAATAAAAAAAAATAATAAAAAAATATAAATAATAAATTAAATAAAAAATAAAAATAAAATTAAAAAAATCTATAAAAACAATTTTTTTGGCTCAGCGGGGATTCGATGCCACGTTTTCTCTAACCAGTATACACGTTTGTATGTATGTATGTTGTTGTTGTAATGTTGTTTTTGTGAAAAAAAATCGAGGTGGTCGTGGGTTTTTGCTCATATCTCAGTTGTTTATGTACCGATGTTTCTGATTTTCAATACCGATCTACTCCCGAATATTTCTAATATTCTAATACCTCGCCCGGGTCCAAGCGATGTCGGGGGGCTTCGAAAAGTTGATTTCAACATACACACGGACAGATGGTTAGACTTTCAGTCTGACAGACTGACAGACTGACAGAGCTTAGTCGACTTCCTATTCATAAGCTTTGAGAAAATATATACTTTATGGGGTCGGAAATGAAAATTGTAGAAATTTCACACGGAATGACAAACCTATATATACCCTTTTTCACTGTGTGAAGGGTATAATAAAGTTGTTCTCTTACTTAGTGTGTATTTTTTTTAACAGAGCGTGAATCAACCTGAAAGCGCACATAAAATTGAAAAAAAGTGGCCATCATTCTCATACTCACTAAAATTATATTTATAAATGTTAAATATGATTATTGAACTTATAAATATAGGACTATTGTTATTATCATGTTGAAATTCGTAATTTTTGCTACAAGTGTGCAAGGTTTGTGTGTTTTGTATTTCAAATAAACTTATTATGTGTTCGTGTGTTTATTTGTGTATTTTTATACCCTTCACCTGTGGTGCACAAGGGTATATATAGCTTTGTCATTCCGTTTGTAATTTCTACAATTTTCATTTCCGACCCCATAAAGTATATATTTTCTGAAAGCTTATGAATAGAGGAGTCGATTAAGCCCTGACTGTCTGTCCGTCTGTCCGTCTATCCGGCTGTCCGTGTGTTGGTTGAAATCAACTTTTAGAAGCAACTATATATTCCTCAGATCTGTATATGGTATCAATATCCAGGAATAAATCGCTATTGAAATTCAGCACAATCGCCCAATCTGAGATATGAGCAAATCTGAGATATGAGCAAAAAACCACGACCACCTCGTTTTTTTTCACAATTACAACAACAACATACATACATACATACATGTAAAAAACATACCAAACAAAAAAAATTACAAAAAAAAAAAAATATTAAAGATAAGAAAAAAGTAATAAAAAAACTACAAAAAAAAAATTAAAAAAAAAATTTTAAAAAAAATTAAAAAAATTTTTTTTTAAATTTTTCTAAAAAAAATTTTTAAAAAAATTTAAAAACAATATAAAAAAAAATAATAAAAATTTTTTTGGCTCAGCTGGGATTCGATGCCACATTTATTCTAACGTGTACGTATGCACGTATTTTATATGAGATGAATGGTGATACAAACAATTGTTATTGCATGACTACACGTTGTGAAGGGTATATAAGATTCGGCACGGCCGAATATAGCACTGTTACTTGTTTTCTATAGAATTATGCCATAATACTTGACTTTCATTTCGATACAATTGTTAATATTGTAGTTGTTTTTAATTTAAAATTTATTTATGAGCATCTGTTTGAAAAACATTAGTTAATGCACTAGTGTTTCGCATTGAAATTCTAACATAAAGTTTTCTGTGGTTCATGTTCTAGTTTATTAGTGGCCTAGTTTTTTAATTACATTAAACTTTATATTTGTTATGTATTAAGTTATATCTGCTATGTGTTAACATAGAAATGTTTTAGATTAAAATTATTCAACGTTATTTAAGCTATTTTCAGACAAACATCTTAATTGCGTTAAGTTCTTTTGAAGTTCAATTTACCATACAATAAATCAATTAATTATTTGGGATAAATAAATAATAAAATAAATTACGAAGCAAAACTTTTATTACAATATAAGAAATAAATCTAACAACAACAAGAAATGTAAGAAAAATATAAATCAGAAAAAGGGAATGAAAACGTGCAATTAATTGATCGATATATAAATATCAAATGTTATGCGTTTGTCTTTTGAAATCTCTAGAGCGGCTAGACTTGGCTAATTTTGTTGAAATATTTGTGAATGTTGAGGGAAGGTTTAAGCTGTGAGTAACTATATAAAAAAGAACGAAAAATACTAAAAACGACAATTTAATTTTAAATTTCAAAATGTTTCTGGCTTTAAAACATTTGATATCACTTGGCTGTCAAGTATTTCTAGGTACGTTCAAAAAATTTTCGGTTTCATAGCTGAAGTAATGTCTTTGATCTGTACGAAACAGTACGAGGGCATGGTTTGTATTAAAAAAAAATTTTAAGTAGGCGTGATATCCCGAATACAAAGAAAATTGTAATTATACACATTTGCTGCATGTTTGTAAGAACTTTAAATAAGAGTGGTTCTTCCGATTTCGTTGATTATTTGAGTGCTTTATTAGCAACTACCATGACAAGGCTTCAAAAAGGTTTTCAAAAAACTATATTAAATGTCAATTTCATTTTTAAATTTTGATATTTATCAATAAAAAATAATTTCACAGATATGTGGTTGTTCGAGTTGGTAACACTTCAATCATCTTAGCCTGTAAATTAAACTAAATTTTCAATAAAGTGTCCAGCTTTAAACAATTATTGATAATGAAAATTTAAATAAAGAATTAAGCTTAAATAATTCGTTGTATAATTAAATTTTGACAAAATAATTTAACTGAAATCGATTCAGTAAATTTAAATATTAAGTTGCTTCACAACTTTTGCTGTATGCCAGTAGATTAATTTTGCTTGCTAGAGAATAACCTGATTGTGAACAAAAGAGCACATTCCCATTTATTTCGATATAAAAAAAAAGCAGAACTTGTAAAGGGTGATTTTTTAGCCATTATCTTTTTGGCAACACTGGTTTAAACAGCTGACGCAAGTTTCGTGTTTTGTTTCACTGTCAAACGTCTTCAGTTTGGTCTTTAATTTAACCATGAATCGTCTTACAAACGAATAATGCTTGCAAATTATTGAATTTTATTATCAAAATGCGTGCTCTGTTAAGAAAGTTCATCGCGCGCTTCTTATCGAAAAATTGTGTTCAGCGACGAAGCTCATTTTTGGCTCAATGGATACGTTAATAAGCAGAATTGTCGATTTTAGAGTGAAGATCAAGCAGAAGCATTGCAAGAGCTATCAATGCATCCAGAAAAAGTCACAGTTTGGTGCGGTTTATGGGCTGGTGGCATCATTTGACCCTACTTCTTTAAAGATGATGCGAATCGAAACGTAAATGTGAATGGTGAGCGCTACCGCTCTAACTTTTTTTACCCAAAATGCAAGAGCTTGACTTGCATGACATGTGGTTTCAGCAAGACGGTGCCACATGCCACACAGCACGCTTAACAATGGATTTATTGAGAGGCGAGTTCGGTGAACATTTTATTTCACGTTCGGGACCGGTCAATTGGCCGCCTAGATCGAGCGATCTAGCGCCTTTAGACTATTTTTTGTGAGGCTATATTAAAGTTTATATCTATACACACATGCCCGCTTCAATTGACGCATTGGAAGACAACATTAAAGCATTTATTCATGAGATACCGGCCGAAATGTTGGAAAGATTATACCAAAATTGGACTAAGCGGATGGACCATTTGAAGCGCAGTCACTGTAAACATTTGCATGAAATAATCTTCAAACATTAAATTATATATACCGTACTATCGATTCAAATAAAAATTTCATGCATTTTTCTGAATTTTATGTGTTTTTTTTAACTTTTCTATAGCTCTTAAAAAATCACCCAATAGTTTTAGTGTTTTCCCATAAAACCAAGCACCCTAAGTTTGTTCACCATGGTTTTTAGAGTTTAATGAATTAAGTGGCTTCAACCCTCTTCTAGACAATTCTTCCAAAATTGATTTCCCCTCCAGGAAAAAGAGGCTTACATCATAGATAAAAGTCGTCTGACACAGCTTAAAAATCAAAAATTACTATTTCACCAAATACACGGAAGATGTTTTTTCTAGGTAACGACAGATGTTAGCCAAGGACTTGGAACATCAGGTCAACTGACACCAGGCAAAGCGGCACACGAAAAGTAACGCGCATAGCGACAAATCATGTAGTTAGATGGAGGTGCTTTATACAAGCCAAATGCTCCCACGAGAGGTAGAGGAAAAAGAAAAATAAAGAAAACTCGTAAATTAGTGGGACAAAATATCCAGGAATAGTAAATAAGCAGTAAATAAACACACCCACTCTCTTATGCAAGTTGATATGAATTTATGATTAATCGGTTCATACAGATATTTCTTAAAATTAATTTTTAGCTGCCAGAAACTATTTCTGGGGTGGTATGATGAAACATGTTGTAATATTTTTACTTTCAGTAGTTTTGAATAGCAATTGCATATGGTTTCAACAAGATGAAGCTTTCAGTATTGGCAGAGGAAAAACTGAAATGTTGAGGGAATTTTCAAGTTAAAAATAATTAAAGGAAAAACTCATTTAGCCGTGCACACTTTGTTCTGCCGTATTCACGGCAACTAAGTTTTTTTTTAAGTTTATCATACTTTGTTTAGTACAAAAAATTACTTCAACAAATCATAAAATAGTTAAGAACACAAACAGAAAATTTGCATAAAAATTGCTAAATTTGATTCACAAACGTTGCGAAATTTTACGAAAAATACAGTAAATAGAGCAATTAAGTACCAAACGAAAATGCTATTTTTCATATCTAATATTTTCTTCTTATTAAAAAAAAATTAGAAAAGTATTTCAAACTAGTGCATAAGTCTAAGTTGACCCACTTTTTATTATAATTTTAAGTTTAAAAATATGAAAAGAGCATAAACAGATTTTATATTGTAGCACATAACAGTGGTTTTAGATAATGGCATCAGTATTTTAATATTTTTATTGTTAATAATCTTATCGTTGGTGACATAAAACCTGTACTTAACCTGTCCGCTGTTGAGAATGTGATCTCCAAACGGTATTTTATGTCGCACCACCCCACAATCCAACTAAATTATTTTAATGGATTTTAATAAACTGGTAATTTCCATTATGACGTTTATTAAAAAAAATAAGAGATATTTTCATTTTAATGGTGTAATATTAATGAAAAGTCCTTTTAGCCAACGGAAAAATACACAAAACACCAACAACAACGAAAATACCGCATGCAAAATGTTTTGTATGTGTGTGCATAAAAGTAAATTGTTAGTATGTGGGTTATTATTCACACTTGGTCCTTTTGATTATACTCTTCAATGATACTGATAATCATTATCATTAATGTTTACATTATTTTGGAGGTTGTTTTTGTTATTGTCGCTTCTGCAACTTTTGTTTCGTTGGATTTTGGCACGACAATGTGCATTTTGCTGTTTTGTTCGTTTCATTTATTTAGATTAAAATCTTTAAAAGTACGCGAAAATATGTATTAATTTTGACAAATTCATTTGTCACGTAAAAATTATAAAAATCCTGGCAAATTTACAATTTTTAACATCACATGCTTACATATACATATGAACGTTAAGTTTTGATATTTTCATTTATGTCCTCTACGTGTAATTGTTGTGTGAAACTTGCAACTGGAGAACAATTATTTGTATTTGTATATTGATATAAATTTTTATTTTGTTTTTTGTTATGCAATTTTCTTTAAGTTACATTTTGAATTTTATTGAATATGAATTTTTTAACAAAATTTCCACACAATTACAATGGAAGATAATTACTGGCATGTGAATGTATAATGAATGGTATGACTGGAAAATATAGTATTTTTTTCTTATAAATAACTAATCGGTTATAGAAGATGTGTGTTTGCATATGGCTTTAACAAAATTTATAAATAAATAAATATAATGCAAAAACCAAGCTGCATTTTTCAAACTTGTATTTTTTATAAATATACTTTTAAGAAATATATAAAAACAAACAAAAATCTATAGGTAATTAAATTACGATCTTGCGGGTACATTAATGGTTTATTAATAGCCTGATTGCTTTGATTTTAAACTGAATAAGACAAATACCTGGTTAAGCTCCAAACCGTAAAGATTTTTAATTCTTAAGTGAATACTGAAAAGAAGATTTTTAAGAAGTACATCATAATATTTTTTAAAACTTAAAGAATTGACAAAAGGGTAAATGTAATCATGAATGGGTCCATAACATTGCCTAGTACCTGCTAAGTTACACGATTATGCTTACCGTAAACTTGACGATATGTTTTTTAAGTTTATCAAACAGAGCGCATAACCCCGGGTTTTCCAAATCTGATTTTGTTTTTAGCCATCTCATTTCGTTACTGAGATAAAGCGTGTGTATTTTCCTCAATATCCTTTAAAACACAACTTTATGTGCCATATTGCTCTATACGTCATTCAATGGTGTACCGCTGAACGTTTTATTCTAAGTGGAGTTATTTTTTTTTTGAATGCTTATACTTTCCAAAATCTATTTTGAAATTATAAAGAATTATTATGAGTTTGAGTTCTTCTTTTTATATAGAATTCTCTTTTTTACAATCAAAACTAAATGGGTGTGTCAAGCGTTTCATTAGGCTTTAGAGGTACTAAGTCTCAGTGTAAATGTTTTTAATTTTTTCTAGTGAGAAACTCTAAGGGCCACAGCAAATACAACTCTTGAAGCTCCTTTTTGGGTTTAATTGATACTGCTTAGCATGCAGTTGATCATTCAAAAATCGACCCACAGAGTTTTAAAATTTTTTATTGATTTTAAGGAATGTGAAATGCAAAAATGCTTTTATCATAAAGAAACATTAAGAAACGGAAAACGTAACAACAGAAAGTTAAGTAAAACAAATTTTAATATTGATCACCGATGTACTTTGATTTACAGTTTAACAATATAAGATAGTGATGTAAGTAGTTTAAAGAAATTGCACATCGATTTTCTCACAACGCATTTTTACACGTAGAGCACTGAAACCCCCGGGCAACGAAATATTGATAAATACAAAGACTACGTCACGTATAATGTTAAGAACTACAAGTCGATAGAGTGTAATAGAAGACTACACAGCAGATCAAATTCTTTGAATTATAAAATCCTGCAGTACTCTGATTTGAAAAAGGCATGGAAATGCTAGAGGATGAATTAGTCAAATGTATATTCTATTGCAGTATATTAGACAAAACCGAAGAAATGAGTTCACCTAGACCATTAAATAAAAATTAATTTTGAAAGGACTCTTATATTTTCCTTAAGGGATCTAAGCGCCATTGACTTAAAATAAAATTTAAAAGAGCCCCGGTACATTTTTTAAAAAAGGCAATACAACTTTAGTTAGTATAACAATCTTTTCTAGAAAAATTTAATGGTTTTTAGTAAGCTTTAAAATTTTATGTTGGTGTGGTAGAAATTGGCATCTTTTTATTCAAAGATGTAGAACGAATTAATTTTTTTTCCTATAACTTGGTATGCTTTAATTTGCTTTTATCTGCAAAATTTTGACAGAACAATTTGTGTTGACGTGAATTTAAAAACTTTCGAGAATTGAAAAACAACTCATTAGTAGATTTATTTGTTTATATTTACCTCTTCAAGTATACCTAAAATGGCGTAGTAGTATTTACAAAGCGTGTTAGAAATTTCACGTTAAAACTGGAAGACACAAGTCCACATATATGCCACGTACATGCTTCAAATTAATTATAACCCAGCATAGAAATTGGAAGTAGTGCAAAGAGAATTACATTTTCCAGACTTTTAAATCAAATGTGTAAAAGCATTCATTCTAAATGATCCCCTAAATGCGAAATAATTTGTCATAAATGATGTTTTTAAAATAGAATGCAACATCATGTCAAATATCTTAAACAGTTCCTATAAGCAAACAAAATCAACTCATGAAATATCGCATGCTTTCACCAAATATGTATAAGATCTATGCGGATATTAGAATGAAGTGCAGTTCATTGATATATTCATGTAAACACATGGCAAGCTAATATTAAAATCATTAGTGTTTACACCTAAATTTAACTAAACGGTCCGCCAAATAACTTTTTTATTTTTAAATGCTATAAAAAAAGTGTAGCTTCGGCTGTGTGGCATGTAGCGCCGTCCCGTTGAAACCAAATGTTGCCAATATCCTCCTCTTCAGTTTTTGTGAACAAAAATTCGTTCAATATGGCCCGATAACAATCGCCATTGACTACGGCCAAAGTAATGTCGCAATATTTCCCAGCGTTGTTCAAGCGTATACACAACCACATTCGTTCAGCGGAAGGATAAAACTAATTATCTGTCAAATCAGACATGAGCTAAGTGTTACCATTCACGAAAAAAGCACTAGTTGAAAAAAAACGTTAGATAGCGGACCGTTTACTTTGTCACCAGTTGATACCCTGTAAAATCAATTTATTTTTTTTTGTGTTTTATGCGGGGAATATGCACTAAAATCGATGATATTACTTTTTTGAGTATAATTTTTTTTTTAATTTTCCATTTAATATGTTTAAATTTAAGTCACCAATTTAATCGATGATTTAAATGATGACTCACTGTTAGCAAACTGTTCATCATCAGCATTGTCCTTAATTTAATACTTTATAAATGATTAAATTTGAAATACTACCTCAATGAGGCCGGTCTTTATAAAACACGTTCGTTTAAGTGCCAAAGTGAGTAAATCTCTCCACCGAATTGAGTGCAATTTCATATACAAATATTGCAAAATAATTATCTGATTAATGGTAATTTCCAGGTCAACAAATTCTGTGCCCGTGTTAATTGTTCCACATGTTTCACATACGTATGTATACAATACAAACAAACGTGAATTGTAAGTTGCAAGTGGCCAGCATTATATACTTACCCATGTACGTGTGTCATGTAATTGTCATTTTCAAGGACACAGAGAATAAAAACAAATGTACAGGCTTGTACATAACTGTGACGGTTTGAATGTTTAACAAAAATAAAAAAAAAAATAAATAAAATTTATTATTTTATTCACTTTAATGTACAATTTAAATGGTAGATAATCGAAAATTTTTGCCTTGATTTATTTTTTTAAAAAACGAACAAAAGTGTTTTTAAAATAATATAAATTTTATTTAATAATTGACATTTATCCGCATTTAATAGAAGTAAATAAATATTGTTTCACATCAAAATAAATAAAACAAGATCATTAGTTTCTATTCGGTTGTGTGTTTGTGCACATAATAATGATATAATTCTTTTATTTACATACATTATTAGATTGGTACTTAAAATAGATGATTGTAAAAAAACAATTCAACAAATTGCATAAAACTGAATTCTGATTTATGTATTTCCACCAAGTAGAATTATTTCGAATTAAACCCAGACCTGGGGGCTAATTCTCGAATTCGTGATCAAAATACAACTCGTATCAAAATTAATATCGATATCGTACAATTTTCTAATGATGTTACTCGATACGAAACGAATCGAGTTTTTAGTTCAGTGTTGTAAAGAACTTATTTTTTTCATGTTTTTTGAAACTAAAAACATTTAAAGCTTATAAAAATTTTATGTAAATACATAGGGATTTATTGCTATTTTTATTGCATTTTGATACCCATATTAGGTGTTTCTAACTCCTTTCTTCGTATCTGCAACTCTATTTCTTTAATTTGTTTATCTTGCTATTGCTCCTCTTCCTTAATTTGTAGGCTTTTCTTTTTCATTTCAATTAACTGAATATTCATTTCGACATTCTTTTGTTTTAATTCGATGTCTTGTTTTTTATTTCTATAAGGGAATTTAATCTTTTTAGCATCTCCTTTTGGTTGTTCTCTGTAGTCATCATATTTGTTTTTAGCAACGTAGTTTTTGTTTCTATTTTCTTTACGCTATTTTGTATATCTCCGTATATTATTCCTATTTCTGGCACTGATTCTTCTAAATCATCATCTTCTGTACATGAGGAGTGGTTCCTGTCCGGGGCTAAAGACGAAGAAGTGCATGGCAAGTCATTATTGTGATCTTCAGGTGCTATTACACTTAATTAATCACCTAAAGGTTTAAGGTTTGACTTTGGCTCTGTTTGTGTTTTAAAAACTGAGCCAAAGCTTTGCACAGTCTTCAGACCCTGCCAGCAGCAGCCAAGATTTGTTCCTCTACTTGAGTGAGAGTTTTGTCTTCATACGGGTCACCACCGGTTCCTTTCTTGGAAGATTTATTAAAAGAAAACTTTTTTTACATGTTGTTTTCGATCAGCGTATACCTAAATAAAAAAATCATTAGTAAAACAATTTTTTCTTGTTATATTACCTTCCGCCACATTTTCACATCTTTTATTGGTGGACCAGAAGTATTAAGTTTCACAGCTAGTTGCTCCCAAAGTTGGTTAGCCCTCGCTTTCCCTTGCAAACTGTTCGGTAAAAGGCTTTTTGCCAATTCTGCCATAAAATTTCCAAGGATCTCTTTTTGAGAAAAACTTATTTTTGTTAACTTTGACCAGAAATATAACAATTTACTTTAAAAAAAGATCATACATTTTTAACTTACATTTTCTTTTCTGTTCACTTTAATACTTTAAAACGTTACTCGAATGCTTTTGTGCTAACGAGTTTATACTCGCAAGGTTGCATACGAAATGTAGCTCGTTATCGAATGCCATCATAAGAAATTTCGATAGTCTATAATCGATATCGAATGAGAGAATCCCAAAAGTAAGAAAACTCGCACGTTCAAATATAATTTCGCTCGTATACGAATGCGAGAATCAGCCCCCTGGGCTTAGAGTGGTATAATAGCAAAAAAATTATTTCTAGTTTTTAAGTTATTAGTATTTTTGTAAATGATTGAAATTCTCATCGAAATTCTGAATTGTCAAGAAATTTCATTCACATGTTTAGCATAAAGAAAATGGCTTTGATTTTATTTTAGAGAATTAGAGTCTAATTGAATTCATAAAAAAAGTAAAATGTTGATTTTTTTTACATTTCTGGTAGTAAGCAGAATCAAACAGAATCTATTGGCCGAAGCTAAATATGGAATTGGTTACTATGAATCTTATAAGATAGTTAAGCAACACGAAGTAACGCAATGGACCTTATTGGTCTCCGAGTGTGGGTGTAGGAGGCAGATACTGCTTTCTGCATCCCCCTTTCCTACCTAAGCAACACGAAAAGTTCGAAGTGGACTGCAAATAAGTTTAAGCTTCTTGGCGACTGCAAATGAGCACTTGTATTGTTATAGTTCCCGATTATGCTATATTCTAGACCATTTTTAACACCATCGATAACAAAGTTTTTATTCAAATTGTTAGAAATGGTTTGATGATGGCAGCTTAAAGTGAAAGGTTAATGAATCCACTAATCAACGTTTATTGTAAGCCAATAAAAGGCGAGTATTATACACAGCCCACATGCGGCCATATTGATACAATCAAACAAAGCCAGGATGGATTAGATTTACAGGGATCCCCAGCACAATAGAAATTTTATTAAGTGTATGTGAATTAAGTTTACCCCAACTCAAATGCAGGTTAAAAAAACAAATTAACGTAAACATACTTGTGCATGGGAAGAAACATATAAAGATTTTGTTATCGTTTCAATCGATTTCTCACTACTGGGATGGCAGCAGTATTTTGTTAGATTTATGTGGTGATACGGTTTTTTTACAGAACCTTATTCAATTGAAAATGCGTTTAATATAAATCATCTGGAATATAAATAAAAACGAAAACAAAAAATGGACAAAAAATGTCGATAACACAAAAGTCAAACGCACACACATGCAAACTTTTGTCGTCATGTATGGAAAGTGAAAGAAGCGTATAATTGTGTTGTATGTTCAAAACGAGTGTCATACCAAAATATAAGTGGCAAGCTTATGTATTTGTACGCATACAGCTTCGTGTGTCTGTGTAAGTGTGTGTCAAAGACTGAGTGTCATTTTGGCATCGTGAACATGTAGTGCCAAAGGGAATTAAATTTCTTAGTTGTCGAGTGTAAGGTTTAGTATAAACATAGAGTCCATTAATTCTTGCTGATAAATCAAGCAGAAAATCAAAAGCAACATTTTCCAAATGTCTTATTATAATGATGAGAACACTAAGCCAAACACGAAACAGTCACACATGCATAGTCATCGACACATACACACGAGGGCTTGTGTACGTGCTACTGTGATTATTTGTATACTAAATACCGAAAAAATAAGAGGAACAACAAAAAGAAAAAAAAAATGCTGAAACAATAAATAAATATTGTGAAGTTAAATAAAAATCTCTTAGGAAATAAAGTTTAAAATAAACAAATATACACACAAACACAGGCACAAGTATAAATATATCAACACTTACATATTTTACTGTTACACTTTGATGCTGTATTCAATGTTAGTGTATTAGTAACGAATTTTGAAAATGACTCTCACATGAGATTCGTGGAGAGTGTTAAATTAAATAAAGCTTTTGCCTTTGCATTGAAATGAGAGTGAGCCAGAGAAGAAAAAGAATTTTGAAATGATTGTTGTGGTTGGAGATGTATTTATGCGAAATGTATTGTAATTTTTATGACGTCATTAAAAAGCATTTATGCTCTACCTCGTTATACAAGCCATTCAGAGTCAGTCCTTCAGTCGGTTAGACCATTTTGGCAAAGGTGTGTTTTCTATCACAACATGAGTGAGTAACTGTGTGCGTAAGTAAGTATTTAACTAACCTTCCAGTGGAAGCTGCAAAGAAGAAAATCTACACACTACCCGAAACAAAGAGTCTAACATATATCAGTTCTTCTTTTTATTTTCGTACATTCAATATAATTGAATTTGTGTAGTCTGTAGGATTAGAAAAAACAAACGAGAAAAGGAAGTAAAAGAAAATGGAAAACAAAAAAACACGAGCTTTACATTTAAACGTTGTACGAGTAAATGTTTTAGGTGTTTTATTTGTCTTTTCTCTATACGTATATTATCCTTTGATTCTCGCAATACATTCACCCCTTTTATTGTGTACTTTTATATCTTAAGAAAGGATTTGTGTATGTTCTGTGTATGTCCTGAAAATAAAGCGACTGTATTAGGAGCAGCACTAAGAGATTACTCACACAGACAAAAGGCAAAATTTAATAACAATTCAAATAAGTGACCAGGGTTTATAACTAGGTGCATGTGTACATACATATACAATTTTAAACACATACACATATCTAAATATGTATACAAGGTGGGCCAAAAGTCACAAATTTAATTACCTTTTAGTTTGCAAATTTATTTTCCAGGTTATAAAAACAATACTTGGAGAATAAATAAAGGAGAGATTAACATCGGAACAAAGTATTAGAATAATAAATTTTTATTGTTGAAGTCAGCAGCGCACATTTCATGTCAGAATTTCACCCTTTGAAGCAATGAATTGCTGCTTACTTTATCAAAACTACCACCGTAAAAGATTTGCTTCGAACCGGTAGACCTCGTTTAATTCGCACTGCGAAAAATATTGAACGTTTAGAGCGAAGGGTTAACAAGAAATCAGAAATATTTACCAGAAGGCGTGCTGCTTAGCCTGGAATGGCTGGTACATCACAACAAAACTTACTCTTATTCTCATATTAGAACGGCACCCTTCTAGTTGTGCAGTTAAGATTCAACAGTTGGCCAGAAATGCAATCAGCTTTATTGAATTCTGATTATGAGTGATAAAGTTTATTTCTATTGAAGGTTTTGGGGTTCTGAAAATCCAAGAGCCATTCATTAACATCAATTGTACTCCATTAGGTGTACAGCATGTACATCTTTAAATATCATTTGGTCTTACTTCTCCAAAAATGAGTTCGAAAGTGTTATAACGGTAAATGGGGAGCAGGATCGGTTTGTGGGAGAATATTTTTTACGTCCTTCTCTTGAAAATAGATCTGAGTTGTGGAATCACTAGAATTGAACTCTGACAAACACTGTCTGAGCCACAATGGAACTTTTAGGTCCAATTTTTTGGGAGACCTAATAATTACCAGTAATTAAGAAATTTATTTGCCGGCACCTTTGCTAGATTTGACTGTAGTTGACTATTTAGTTTAGGGTTATTTCAAGGAACAAGTGAACAAGTCCGAGACAACTGTTGAACTTAATGCCAACAATGTTGCAGAAATTTAAACGTTTCAGCCACAGGGGTTTATTTAATCTCATGAACTTATTTGAATTTATTTATTTATTTATTGATTTACAATCCAAAAAGCCTGTAAGGCCAAAGCGTATTGCTAGAACTCTTAAAATATTTAAATATTTAAAAATTTAATATGAAACAATAATCTGAATTATTATCTTGAAATCATAACCTTGAATTGTAAAGACTTTTATCGACTTTATTGTGAACGTATGGTAGCAACGAATAAACACTGTTAAGTTTTGGTTATATTTAAAATATTTAACTGTCAAATTAAGCCACCAAGTTTATAGAACTTTTTTATACGAAACGAAAGGTTTGTGGCCACTAACTAAGAATTGTTTGGTCACGAAACCATCACTAAGGCGAGCTTCTCATGTTGTCGCAATAAATAATTATATCGAGTTTCAATTATTACTTTGCATTCCTATATTTTTTAAAATATAATTTTAGAGGCATCCTTAATTACCGATTTGCCTTATTTATCTTGATTCTAAAGGTATGTTGAATATACAACGAAACATTGGATTGCAGCCACCTAATCCACATCCTGAAAATAAATAAACAAATTTTTAAGCCCCATGTTTATTTTCGGCCTACCCTGTATATTCTAGATTTATAACTTTAACCAATCCTTGGACTAGTTGTAAACTGTCTGAATAATCATTAACTATTGAACACAAGTTTGAGTTGCATTTCATTCAGTGTTTACAATTATGGCAAGTGAACGAGTTTCTTGCCTTTTTCTATTGAAATGTCAGTTAAGTGCCAGTTGTCAGTTTGACATTTGTTTTCACACACAATCACATTAACAAATATTAACTAAACATACATTTGGTTTACTATGCACACATGATTGCCATTTAGTTATTTGGGCGTTGGGTTTTTTATTGAAAAGTTTTTGAAAATAAAAAACAAATAATAAAAAAACAGGATAAATAGACTGCAAAAAACAAAAAAACAGTTGTCTGTCTCCCTATGTGTGCGATGGCTTTTCAAGTCAATCTAGACTTTTGCTATGTTCGTATGGATGTATTGGTATGGTCGTGGTATTAAATGCGAAAGGATTTTAATAGTTTTGATGTGAAATTTAATAAAATTTAAAAAAATTTTAAACATTTTTTCTGTTCCATTGAAACAAAAAAAATGGATAATTTTATAAGGGTGTGTGTGTGTGTTACACATACTTATTGCAACATTTTTTTTAGAAAGAAAAACACCATTAGTTTAAGAAGTTTAGGTTTATAGGTTCATTTATTTTTTTAATTGCAAATACTCTTTACAATATAGATTCAGTCAGATTCAGGTTCATGTTTACTATCTCATGCCAATTTTATATATTTTATATTTCATGAAATTTGTTGATTATTCCAGTGCTTTCTTTGTTGTAGCACCAGGACTTACACAAAGTTTAGACGGCGGAATTAAATCTAACAAATTTTAAGGTTTAGCTTTATAATGACTTTTAAGTTGAGTTTTCTTTGCAGTGTGCTCTAGTGCAGTTTTATTTCGCGGTCGCGGTATAACTCAGCTTGTCAATGTTAATAGTGAAGGAGTCTATGTTCTTTAATAATGAATATACTCGGTATTAATGTCTCAGATTTTATTATATGGCTTTTCTGAAATATTATTAAAAATTAAACACAAGAAATTCAAGAAATTACCAACATTTTGCCTTTATTAGTTCATAAGGCGTATAGCATTTATTATTTAAAAATTATTTCTGGCATATAGCCTTGGTAACTGCTGCTTCTGAACGGCATCCTGTTAGTTCAACTATGCATTTAGCATTTCCGGTCATGTTTCGACAATAGTGCGTAAAACGTTGACTTCTAAATGATCAATCTTTGTTGGTTTAACAGCACACACCAGAGACTTAACACACCTAAACAAAAAGTACTCAAAAAATGTCAAACCACATGAATGAGGTGGCAAATTCACACAGATACATCAGTTGACAAAAGTATGGCTGAAAAAGTGATGGTACTACGCGCTGAAGGCACGTTACACCATCTTGTTCGAACTATTTTTCCTCCAAATGTTTTTCAAGGTCATAAGATAAGTTCGATGTTCACGTTAATGTTGGCACTGGTTTTGGATTTAAAGACCAATGGGTTGATGGCCCCTTCGACATATAAACCATAGTCAGAGGACTTATTCGGGATGTGGAGTCTCAAGAGTCACATAAGGACTATGATCTATTCAAAAATGACAATTCTGCTTGTTTACACATCCGTTGAGCCAAAAATTAGCCTCATCGCTAAAGATGATTTGATGATAAAAATCTGGTTCCACTTCCAGTGGCTTTAATTTTTGAAGGCCAATCCATTTCTTCAAACTTTTCAAGTGTAGGATCGAAAAATTTGAGTATTTCTATCAAAGTCGTGTAAAAAGCGATGATTGTTTCTTCTTGGCTTACGGTACGGGTTTGATTTTAATAAATATTATATGAAAAAGTAAATGAGGTCATAAAAAAATCCATAGTATTGCGTATTGTGATTATATGCACCGAAAACTTGACGAAGTGTCTTATAAGTTTGGCGAATAGAGCGTGAATTATTGGAAATAAGCTTTCACGATTTGGTAACGTTTAACTCCCAACCGGTGTAGCTCTTTGCATGGTGATTTTGTAAGATTAACTGAAAAACATCCAACACACTTCACTAGTATAACAACTAGTTATACAGTTATTCCTATCGGAAGCTCTTAAGGTCTAAAAAATACTATTTGATTTAATGTTAGCTGAATCTAAGTCAAATAAAGTGTTGTATGTCTCGACATGTTGATATATATTGTACTTGCGAATCTCTTGCTCTTTCATACCTGTATCGTAACTGAGGGGTATAGAATGAGATTGTCGAACGAAAAATTTAGAGCTACGCAAACTAGTTATCATGCATATGTAACATCTATTTACAATTGCAATTTACCTTTTGACTTGCAGCAGTCGCGTTACAGGACAAACAATAATCTTGAACAGAAGATAGAATATATTTTAAAAGACAACTATGGGCGATTAGTAATTGGGTTGAGTAACAAGTGATTATTGGGCAAGTGGAATTCGGAACAGGTTTCAGGTAGATTTTTACGGTACTCTGAACCATAAAAAGCAGAATACAGCACGATTCCCAGCACGATTCCCAGCTCGTACACCGTCTCTTCTTTTGACGAAACAAATATTTGCATTAACTGAATGAGAATTACAAGATAACTTTGTTGTTTTGTATATGGAAATAAGGGCCTGTATTGGCACGTTATAGTATTCAGATAGTTGACCACAATGAAAATAGTTTTCCTTCCAAATTTTTTTTAAACGGACTAAAGTCTACAAAAATCTACCATTTTCTTAAAAGAAGAAACGAATAAATTTAATTTATAATTAAATGGAAGGAATAATAAAATAGTGTTAAAATTATATATGTAAGTTAACAAAATTAAGCTTTATTTATCAATAATATTTGAAAAGTATTTAAATGTTTTTGAAAAAATTGAACAATATTTACAGAAAATTTTCATTACGTCTGGATAAGAATAATAAAATTTAATGGAGACATTTATATTATCATACATATTAACTTCTTATCTTGTTACCAATTTTACATGCTCCGTTAGTTTTCTCTATTGTGTTAATTGAATACTTTGTTGAACTTAAAGTTATTTACTACATTTTAACTGTTGACTTCCGCTAAGACGACCTCTACAAGTACGTGCGCTAATTTTTTAATGACTAATTTGAAAATGTTGTGCTTAATTACAATCTCAATCTGTGCATTTCTAGGCAGCAATAGTGCAGCTATTTCTTTTTTTAATTGTGTACACAAGGTATGCTTTATTAATGAAGGTAATCCATTACACTATGCACTTAATTATATAATAAAACAGAGTGTCTGTGACATTAAATATATTTATGTTGTACCTGTATCTGTGCTTATAATTCAGCTTGTATGTGTATGTATCACACTTTAACTACTTCCGCTGTTAATTAAGAACTCATGTAAACTCTAATTATTTGGCACATGAAATTTTTATTAATTTATTTCTACACTTTTTGCACAATTACACAATCAGAACGAAAAACAAGGTGACCATATTTTTAAGCAGCGTTAGGAATAATTTTTAATAGTTTAAAATAAATTAAAAAAATAATCTTGGTTACAGTTATGAGAAATATAAATTTTAAAAAATATAAAATAAACTTTCTAAAAATATTTCTGGGCAAAAACTCTTCTTACTTTATAATCAAAAGAGAAGTTTTAATGTAGCTATGGCCAGCTTAGCGAATAACGGTAACTATATATACGAAATGTGTGCATTTACAATGAAGACAACCAATGATAAACTGCTAAGAGCTGTACTAAACTTGATACAGCTATTACAGTGTGTAGGTATGTGCGGATAGATGGATGGTAGCGAGACAATAGATGAAGACAGCACCTTAATCTGAAATATTTCTCGTACTTGAAAAATCAAAATATAAAATATCGCACAACTCTACTAAATGCAGTGTGTTAGTGAATTGATGGACAGACTAGTTGGCAGCGTCATTTTGATGCTGATGTAGGAGGTTGTACTACTATGTTCTACTATATCTTGGTGACGACAACAATGACAATGATTTTAATAATGATGTGGCAGATAATAATGATGACGGTGATGATTTTAATGACGAAGCGAATGATAATCATCTTGGTTTCCTATCATTTTTTTAAATAATGTAAATGTATGTGTGTATGTGTAGTATATCGTTCTTTGATGAGATTCATTAAAGCTTTATTTTTGGAATATTTGGTTGGGGAATAAACTATTTTCTGGTAATAAATAATTGATTTAGTTCGCATTATGCATCTATATTAAAAGGAAAATTTCCCTCCTTAATGCAAAACCAAACGTTAGATTTCACAATAATGAGCACCTTAATTATTTTGGTGATCTTGTGATTTTTTTTTGGAAATTTTAAATTTTTAAATAAAAGAGTGCTTGCATCTGTGATGCACTAAATGAAATTTTGCACAAGGATAGTTAACAATCTAGTTTGACTAAGAGGTCAACATTCATCGCGATAACTATGCAGACGAAGTGCTGACACATGCTGGTATTATATAAATTGAAAAATTAAATAAAAAAAATAAATAAAAATTATTTTTCATACAAATTCAAGAGCAACATCTGCTCTGGAATAGGTTGATGGTATGTTACGAAATAGATATAATTTTTTTGGTGTGAGGAGTGTTGGAACCCTCTGAAATATGGTCAACTTTGGAGAACTGATTGACAACCTTGCCGGTCACTACGGCTGAAACATAGATGTGTTAAATATTTTATAAAATTTGATGTTTTATGAATGAGATGATATGAAAAGTCTAATGTTGGTAAGACAAACAATATTTTTAATTTTTTTTAAATATCCGCACTGAGAAGTTTGTGAAAAAATTTATTTGATTTTGTTTTAAATTCTCAGCTTAAATTTCCTGACTAGGGTCTGAAGAATAAAATCATTGTTTTGATGTTATACACAGATTATACTCTAGTCCCTATCAAATACATCAACACATACACACTAACTCACTATGTATTACACAATGCACAAACGTTTAGTTTGTCACATAAATAGTGAATATAAATACAATTTTAGTACCCAAACACACTTATCCAGGCTCTCATATCCGCTTAAAGGAAAATGAGCAAATGATTTTAATGCATTTAAGGAGGAGGTAATTCGTTGGCAAGCGAACAATATTTTCTGTGTAAAAAACAGTTGTTCGCCTTATTGTTAGCAGTATTCGAACCTTAAGTTAACGACTCCTTTGATGCATTTTACATGAAAAACTACATGTGGCAAACTGAATGTGTGTGTGTATCATATTTAAAGTACAGTTACAAGAAAAAGAAATCATTTAATTTAAATTAAAAATTTAGTTCTATAAAGGCAAGATTAGGAGAAAAGAAAATAGTGTAATAAAAAAAATGTTAAATATGCTGCCTAAATCCATTCACTTTGAGTTGAGACGGGGTAAATTGTATTTTAGCATGATTAAATAATAGCGACGTTAACTAAGATTACATGTTAAAAAAAGAAAAAACGATTGTATTACAGCACATAATCAAGGTGGAAGAAGAAAATGTTGGCAAAAAACAAACTATAAACGAGAGAAAAAAATAAAAATAAATAAATCGTGTCCTTCTATAAACGTGATAGATTGTTATTAAAATGAGATTATTTTTTTTTAACCTCCGCTGCAACTACTTTTTATTGCAAAGAGGACAGACATGCATACATTGTAATGAATACATAATGATGGTGTTACCGACTTACACCATACACTCACTTACCATAGAGTTTGAGTGAATGTGCAAGTGAATGCAAAACATTGGGTTCATTGCATGGAAACTGTAAATTATAGTAGAAGTTTTGTACTTAAAAAGTTTTGGCATATGTAATCCTGTGCATGCATGTGTATGTGTGTATTTGCATTTATATTTATTTTGTTGTTTTTTTATTGTTCGTAGATTGGATTGTTTAGCTTTTTATTTTATTCTTTTCAATTGAATTGAATTTTTTTTTCGTGGAATAGTTTTTGTCATTTGTATTGAATTAAAATATATTCATTTACAAGTATTTAGTTGTTAATTTTATTTGTTCTTTCTGTTTACTTTGTTTCAAATTAACTGCCAATATAATGGATTTGTGATACATAATTAATTAAATACATACTCTAAGTGTAATTGAGTTTAAATTTTTATACTTAATGTATAAAAGGTTTTCCAATAAGAGTGCTATTTTTTTTAATATGAACACACTTATTGTTAAGGAAATTTAAAACTATATTATTTAATGTGAAGTACAATCGATACAATTAAGTTCTAAATAAACGCCATTCAAATGACCTCCACTACCTCTTCTGCAGGAATGAATTCGATGAATCCGATTTTCGAGTGCTTTTTCCAATAAGACAAAAAACCGCTCGAAGTAATGCAAATATTTCTGCCGTTCAGGCGATGCAGTAAATAAACAAAACTGTCGATTCCACAGGTCCGTCTGTCCGACTGTTAGTGTTTATGTTAAATTCAACTTTTTGAAGCTTATTTATACTTCAGCTCGTATATGATATTAATTTATGTGATATGCTTTATGAAATTCAGTTATGTAACGTGCTAAGATTTGAGTAACAGAACACGATGGCCTCTGTCTTTTGTCCAAACAAAGTCAAATTATGCAGCTCATATAGAAATTCTTTAAATTTTTGTCACGTTTATATAACAAATGTACCATTGGCAACATTCCAAAATTCTTTGTTTAATGGGCCAATTGTCGACAGAGATATCGTCGAACAAATTATCAATTTCCTAGATGAATTTTGGTCACAATTTCACTATATAATTGTTAGTTATGGTCTTGAAACTGTTTGTGGTGATAAGTAACAAAATTGCCAGTTGCAGCCATTACAGTGATAATTTCTACAATATTTTTTGAGACCCCATAATTCATATGCATACTTATGTATATGCTTAATCTTTGTAGATAGAGAAGTGGAACAACGACAAAGTTAACTGTGGCTAAATTATACTGCGTAAAGGGAACATAATTTTTTTTAAATATTTGTCTACAAATAAAATACACAGTTAGTTTAAAGCATTTTAACAAATTTCTAAAATTAAAAAAAAAATAAAGTAGAAAAAAAAGTTATAAAAAGAATGTGTTTGTGTTTATTGGCGTGATGCCGGCAATATAACATGTTAAGAACTGTTATACAATAATGGAGTGGCAAGGAACATGGTTGTTGTCTTTGATAGTTGTCCTTAACATTCTTACAGCAGTGCTTTAGAAAAAAACTTTTAAACCCATTTCATCAACAGTAGGTTGAAAGGCATTAGAAATATAACTTTTTTATATATTCGTGTCCTAGATAAACTTAGCATGGCTTACAACCGCAAAGAGTATGTACTGTTTCCTCTCCTTATATTTATTTAAATGAGCCATATATTAATTTTGTTTTATTACTTAAATTCATAATTTTTTTAATATAAAAACTTTTAGAATTTTAAGTTTTTATTTTTGAAACAATTTCTAAAGGGTTTGAAGGAACTGCTGAGCTAGATATTAGTATTGCCAGCAAAAAGTTTATAAAGAAAATTAATTTTGTGTTTTTCTTTAAACAACTGTGGCGTGTCAGATTTTAGAGTGCTTTCATATCATTCACTGAATAAAAGCTTTTTCAGTAATTTTACGGAATAATATATGACACAGAGATACAGCTACAATTATAAAAAAGAAAAGATTTATTGGGTAGTTAAGGCAGCTAACACAGCATGTTTTTAGCATTGGACTTATCATATTTCCCACCCCACTGCAAAATACGTATGCCACTAAAATATTGTTTCTTTATACCCTTCACACAGTGAACAAGTAAAAGCGCTATATTCGGCCGTGCCGAATCTTATATACCCTTCACAACATGTAGTCATGCAATAACAGTAAATTCACGTATGTACGTTAAAAAAACAAAAATAAAAAAAAAATTTTAAAAAAAAAAATTTAAAAAAAAAATTAAAAAAAAAAATTAAAAAAAAAAATTATTATATACATATATAATATATATAAAACAAAAAAAAATAAAAAAAAATTAAAAAAAAATAATATATATAATATATTAAATAAAAAATAAAAAAAAAATAAAAAAAAAAATTAAAAAAAAAATTTAAAAAAAATTAAAAAAAATTTTTTTGGCTCAGCTGGGATTCGATGCCATGTTTTCCCTAACCAGTATACACGTTTGTATGTATGTATGTTGTTGTTGTAATGTTGTTTTTGTGAAAAAAAGTCGAGGTGGTCGTGGGTTTTTGCTCATATCTCAGTTGTTTATGTACCGATATTTCTGATTTTCAATACCGATCTACTCCCGAATATTTCTGATATTTTAATACCTTACCCGGGTCCAACCTATGTCGGGGGGCTTCAAAAAGTTGATTTCAACATACACACGGACAGACGGTCAGACGGTCAGACGGACAGACGGACAGACTGACAGACTGCCAGGGCTTAATCGACTCCCCTATTCATAAGCTTTCAGAAAATATATACTTTATGGGGTCGGAAATGAAAATTGTAGAAATTTCACACGGAATGACAAACCTATATATACCCTTTTTCACTGTGTGAAGGGTATAAAAAGGGTATATATAGGTTTGTCATTCCGTGTGAAATTTCTACAATTTTGATTTCCGACCCCATAAAGTATATATTTTCTGAAAGCTTATGAATAGGGGAGTCGATTGTCAGTCTGTCAGTCTGTCCGTCTGTCCGTGTGTATGTCAAAATCAACTTTTTGAAGCCCCCCGACACCGCTTGGAGTCAAGTGAGGTATTAAAATATCAGAAATATTCGGGAGTAGATCGGTTTTGAAAATCAGAAACATCGGTACATAAACAACTGAGATATGAGCAAAAACCCACGACCACCGCGACTTTTTTTCACAAAAACAACATTACAACAACAACATACATACATACAAACGTGTATACTGGTTAGAGAAAACGTGGCATCGAATCCCAGCTGAGGCAAAAAAAATTTTTTTTATTTTTTTTATACTTTTTTTTTTATTTTTTATTTAATATATTATTTATATTTTTATTATTTTTTTTTAATTTTTTTTTAATATTTTTTTTTTGTTTTATATTTATTATATATATTTTAATTATTTTTAAAAATTTTTTTTTTTAAATTTTTTTCTTTTTAATTTTTTTTTAAATTTTTTTTAACATACATACGTAAATTTATAATTTTACAATGGGATTTTTTTATATATGTATGTTTTTTACATGTATGTACGTATATCATATGGAATGGTGATACAAACTACTGTTATTGCATGATTACACGTTGTGAAGGGTATATAAGATTCGGCACGGCCGAATAAAGCGCTTTTACTTGTTTATACTTGCTTGCGTCATTTTGACGGTGTTGGTTCTATAAAGTCAGATACTGTTTAAATTTTTCATATTATAATAAACTACAGTCGTGTCTGGCTATAGTGAACTAATTTTTGCAGGGCTTGTTCATAGTATCCAGGTTGTTCTCTCTATCAAGGTTGAAATTTTTGTTCAAAAACTCGTTTTATATACTAAAAATACATACAAGTAAATGCAATAGCTGATTAGAAACAATTTGTACAAAAAAGGAAATATATGTCCATGTGTATTTAAGTTTAATAAAAGAATTGTTGTTGAATTTGTTTTCAAAATTTTGTTCACTATTAGAGTTTTTCACTATTTAGAGTACTCCACGCAAAAATTTTGGTGTTCACTATATGAAGGTGTTCACTATATCGGGTGTTCACTATTATTTTTATTTTTTAAACGATTTTGGTCGTATTAACAAACAATTTTAGATTAGTAGCAAATTTTTAAATGGCAACCCTGAATGCAACATTCCTATAAACCGTTTTTATTTTCAAAACTCAATTATTGCTTAAAGCGCTTATAGTTGTGGGGTGTAGTAAAACACTAACTATTTCTTAAGAAGTATTTTCATTATTTATCAATTTTTTAAAAGTACAAATTGATAAATACACAATAAATTTAATAATCGAACACACTAAACTACAGCAGTGACAGCAAAAATCAAACGAGGAAGTAACTTCTGTTTTCGTCAGTTTTACAAGAAGTGTTGTTAGACTGTTTCTTCTAAAAAGTTATACCGTCATGCTGTAAGGTTGTCTATTGTATCTGCAACCGAAAAATAAATTTATGTTTTTTGAAACATTTGTACTAAAATGTTTATCACATTCATAAGTTTAATATTTTAAAGCTTTTAGTTAGGTTAAAGTCTACGATTTCCTTGATTCTATTTAGCTTTTTTAATAACTTAAAAAGCTTTGTGTGCACAACAATTACCAGTTAAGTTTAAAACCATAAAAAACTGAACTTAAAGTTTGGGGAGGTACGTGTTGGCTCGCCTTTTGGCATTATAAAAAGTGAGCGGAGGAAGGATATGAACTCCTCTTTGGTGATTGGTTTCTAAACTTCAATACGTATAGTCACTACAATGAGCTGATGTGGGGTAAGGGACACGTAGGCATATTTGAGAATGAAACTGCTGACGAACTCGCAAAGAGAGGATCCGCAGCTATACTTTATTACTCAGAGCCAAGAGCTGACCTGTGTAAGAGTAAGTGCCGGCAAATTTCTTCCAATGGGTAAACAATGAAACAATGAAGGTACAACTTTCAGACAGGCTTGTATAGTGCTCAAGGATCCTCTTGGCAGGGGTGCAGTAATACATACTCGGGTTTGATCAAAGAACAAAAAGCAGGAACATCGAAATTTCAAATATCTTTTAAAGAAGATACAGACAGAGAATGATGATATTTGTTGAATATTTCTAAAACGTGCTGAGACAGGACAACATGTAGTATGCCAACGTCTAGCACTGGCAATCGGATTACAAGTAAACACACATTAAGTGTGGATGCTATAGACGGTCTTAGTTTGAAAGAAATGATAGCCATTACAAAAGACTGTGCAGTTGGAATTTTCTACAATCACCAGTTGGCAGTGTGAAATCTTTTTTAAGTATAGCGTAAACGCCGGTTGTGGCGCAGGACACAGTGAAGTAGGGAGCCTCGAAATGACTAAGAAGCGAAGGAAGTGGAAAAGGCAACCGTGATAGCAGTGGTCCATTTCGATATTCTTCCAACAATATGTTGTATACTATAACAGCATTGTTTGGATATCAAAAATTCGATATGAGCATTTTTCTACAGATTTTAATGGACTTTTAATTTTTAAAGATCACAAAATATTCCAGCCCAAATATTTATAAAACATAGCTCAATGATTCCTTATGCTAATTGTTGTTTTAATTAAAGACATTTTGTAGATGTTTTTTTTTATAAATTTTCTTTTATTTTATTTACTCTTTCATGTTTCGTATGTTTGATTATTTTCTCTTTTCTTCTTTAAATAATCGCAGTTTTCATTAAACTAATCTGGTTTTAAGTTTTTTGTTTTTTTATTATTTCTTTAATTACGTTTAGTTCTTTATAATATATTTATATATATTAAATGCGTAGTTTTTAACAATATATATGTATGTATGTATGTCTTAATGTATATATATACGTTTAATAATACATATTGTTTTTTATTATTTATTTATTATATTTAATATAAAATATTTATTCATTAAGTACATACACGGATTAAAAAAGAAAGACAATATTTAACAAATATAGAAATGTACAATATTTATTTAAATTTTTTTAACACATGCAAATAATAAAAAAAAAATATTAATTAAATGAGAAAATTAAATACATGTTAAGAATTACAATTTGATTGGAATTCATATATAGAAACACTTAAATACATTTACATAAGTATAATGTAAAAAAAAACATTATTTTAATTTCTTTAAATATTTATCTGAGACAGTTTGTTTTGATTAAAATACGTTGAAGTGTATTTGATTTATTATTAATTTAATTTTGTTTTTTGATGGCTTTCATTTAAAATAATATTCAAGGCAGTAAGGAAATCAGTAAGAAATTAATTAAATAAAAACTTTTAAAAAAAAATTTGTAAAAATAATAAAAAAAAAACGTTAATAAAAATTTTATCAATAAATATACTAAAACATAATTTGTTATGGCCGATAAAGGCTTAAGTCTGCAAGTGGCCATAATGATCATGACCACAAATTCAATACCTATTTTGGTAATAAAGTTTAACTTTAAGACGTGCTGCTCAATCATAACAAGGTGCTGCAATTTATTTATTTTAAAAACTTTTCGAGTGACTTCTTCCTGGTTTTAGGTGTGGATAAGTGTTTTGCAATACCGGTTTTGTAGTTGTTTGAAACACCTAAAAGCTTTTTAGATAAGGGTAAAATATTTTTCTTTTAACTGGCAAATTTTTACATTTGGAACTTTGCTATAATTAAACCGATTGTGATTTCGAAACACTTTAAAAAGAAACTTGCTTGCTCATTCAAAAAAGTCCAATGATCATACAAATGTATAGAGAAAGCATTGTCAATTTAACATTGCGATGTTCTGGACTATATAGAACAAATTTGTATTACAGCGGAGTAGTCTTATAACTACTATTCGTCACTACTCGTTAAAATACCTCATCGACCATTATGCTCGGTGCACAATTGGGACAAACGACGAATTTCGTCCAACACGACGAACTCTTCGGTAAAAATTCGTTGTGCAAATTTGTCGTGTGAAGCACAACAACGACGAAAAAGTAACATCTTTTATAGTTGATGAAATTGTTTAGTGTTTGTGCAAAGATAAAAACAAAAATAATCTAAGAATTTAATTTTTTGTGAAACTCAACAAAACAATAAATATAATTTCTGTAATAATAAAAACTTGTTTACGTATAAGAAAACGTTTGCAAAAAATGTGGGTTGGTGCATTAAACAATAATAAAAATTTTGTTTGTTTATAACAGCTAATAGTGTGACCATATGAAAAAAAGATCACTTAATAAACTTAAACATTTGCAAAAACACAAATAAAAACAAATTTTTCTACTTAACTTTTTTATACTTATTTTAAATGTTTTAAAATAAAAAATAAAACATTTATTAAAGTAAAAACTAATTTTATTTTCTTAAAAAGTTGAGAAGTAAACCCAAATTTAATAAAAAATGGTCACCTTGTATCAATTTGTTCGTCGTTCGCCGGCGTAAGAAATATAAATAAATCTAATGCAGAGTTCGCCGCGTATAGCGAACTTCGACTGACGCCACAATTGCATTCTAATATACACATATGTGTTTTATTTTTGATGACGAATATTCGCGACGAAAAATTCGTCGTTCGTCCCAATTGTGCGCCTAGCATTATACTGTTTTTAACAATAATACAATCGTTAAAATACGAACACAAATACGAACTATTGTTTGAAAATGACTAAGTCTATTACTGCAGTACATGGGACCATGTTGTAACTAGTCCATTTCAGGTGCAAAGAACGATGTAGTCTAATCTGCAGAGAAGTTTTAATGACACTATAGGTTGTGCTAGTATTTGCGGTGAATAAAAATAAATACAAAAAAAGAGTTGAAACTAAAACATAAAGGGCCAATATTACAACTTGCCGACAAAGTTTATGTTAATAAAAGGTAACGTTTGTTAACGTGAGCAATAAACTGACCATTAAGTATTTTTCGTTATTACAACCTCGCTGTAAAATAAATTGTATTTATTTTAAAGTATGGCAGAACCAAAGCAAATGCTGAACAAACTTATTAGTTCTTTAAAACCAAAGTGGCAACGACAAGCAAATAGTAAGCAATTCCCTTATACGGTAGAAAATATGGTAACTTTTAATTATAAACCTAACGTTAAAAGTTAAAGGAAGAGTGATATTTCCTTTAACATATCGGACACTTTTAGGTTAAAGTGAAGTTGTAATAACGAACAACTGGATAGCATCCTAACTTTAGTTATCGTTAAGTTATAATATTTTTTATTAATTTTGCAAGCTCGAGGTCTTTATAAATATTTGTTGATTTATTTATTATTCAATATTTCGCTACCCCTTTTTGTAGCATCTCCAGGAAAGAAATTGTGTGTTAAGTTATAATAATGGCCCTAAGTGTCGTAAGTCTAAATTTTTTAACCAATCCGATCGGAATATGGGCTTGAATAATTTCAGTTTTTTTTTACATTTTCTTAAAGACAACAATTCAGAAGAATCTGTCATAATTTTTTTAAACCTTTGACTTTAAAAGGTAAATCCAGGAGTTATTTTAATGTGTAAAATAGAGTAATAAAAAATAATATACTTGATAGACACCATAAAAAGTAATTGCCAATAACGGACTTTTAAAACTTTTTAAGCATTATTTCTATGCTATTACAAAAGTTAGCCCTTTTATCATATGACCTGCTTTAGCAGACTAGTCATTTACTTAGCTGGAACGACAGCAATAGATGAAGAAGCTTTGTGGAAGCTATATATATGTATGTATATGCTAACAGGAGAGAAAAAATTTCAAATCTAACCTAAAAGTATAGAAATATTAAAAACAAAAAAAAAAAAAAAAAAATAATAATAATAAAGAACCAAAAAATTATTTTATTAAATTTTTATTACAATTATTTTTTTCTTTTTTGATATGATTTACAAACATTTCGTTTAATAATTAAATTATTACTTCAGTTAATTAAATAATTTTATATTTTTGTTTGCTTTTATTTATTACGTAACTATTTTACTAAAATAAGAATGGGAGAATTGCTATATGAAATAAAATTAATTTACATTTAACGTGTTAATATATATATTTTTACTTATTTCATTTATTTACCAGAGAGCAGGCCTAAAATTAAAAATCTTTCTTCTGGTTATAATTGTCTCTACTAGCACTTAATTATTATTGTTTTTTTTAATTTTTTATTTTTTGTTTTGTATTTTTTTTTTATAAAAGAAAAAGTGTACAACATTTATTATTTGTAGTTAAAAGCAGTTTAAATATTTTTTTTCATATTTTTTTTTCATATTTTAATATAAAAAAAAGGAATTCTATGACATGTTAAATTTTACGGTTTATTTCACACGTTTTTTGTTGTTGGTTATAATTTTGTTAATACCGTTAAATACAATGTTTAATTTTTTACAGGTATATCGTTATCTTCTGTTTGTTTATGTAATATATTTTATGCTATTTTTTTAATTAAAACTATTAAAATCAAATCGTTTACCAGTTTCATTTTTTTTTGGCTTTTATTTAAAAATTGTTGTTATTTTTTTTTAATGGAGAATTTTTATAATATGAATTATTTAACCTATAGCTATTATTATTATTTTATTTATTTTTTATTGTTACTGTAACTAATGTTATGTTTTAAGTTATAACTAAATAATATTTTAATATAATTTAATCATCCTGCAAATTTTACTTAGTATCATTTTGTTTTTATCGAAATAAATTTTTACTTTCTTTTTTAATTTATTTTATTTAAAATTAATTACAACATTAGTTTGTTTTTGATTTTTTACACTTTTTTTTTTAATTATTAGTTGGTTTAATTTTAAGTAGTTTTTTTTTTAATAACAAATTTTAATTCAGTCATTTTAATGCAATTAATTGCAAAATTCATTTTGTTTTAATTTTTTTTTTGTATTTATTTGATAATAATTATTAAATAATAATAAGATTTTTTTCTGATATTTATTAATAATAAATAAACTGAATGTACACATGTAGAATACGATGTTTGTGTAATATATGTACATACATATGCACATTAATTAGGGTGGCAGTATATGGGCAGAAAACTGTTATCTTTAATACGTTTCAACAAAAGTTTAAAATCCCGTGACCTTTATTCATAAATTAATTCTAATTTTTATACATACAAAAATTGCATTTAGTAATTTTGGGAATACGAATGCATTTTGTTCTTTTTCTGGTTAAAAATATTAAACCAAAAAGGTATCTTACTAAAAGAAAAAACTATAAAATTTAGAATGTCTTTTTGAAACTGCTAAATACTTAAAATTGTTATTAAGAGTAATGAAAAGAAATATTCCTAGACGATAAAAATCATTAGCAAATGCTGGTCGAAATGACGAACAATATGTCACCAGGGTTAAAGCTACAAATAAGAAAAATTCTAAGAGAAATTCTTCTATCACCTTAGAATTTTTTTAATATAATTTTTGATATTGAATAACAGTTTTCTTCATACCACCCTAATACCAATGATTGTGATTTTAGTCAATGCATGTGTACTATGTATGTGTGTGGGTGTGTAGATTTATGGAGTTTATTATGTAAATGTTATATGCGGTTGTTGTGAAGTAGTTTTATGGACCGATAAGCAAGCAAATGTTTTAAAACAAAACACAGTCACAAACACATAAACATCTCACACGCATACACCCTCACTCAGCTGCATATGTAGCAATACATATATGTATGTTCTGTAAAAAAGGAAGAATATTCTATCTACTTAACATTTATAGTTGAACTTTATACCAGCAACCTTGGACTTTGCGATATTTGTTAAATTTTTTTTGGATACAAATCTTGAAGTTGAAATGCTTTGAATTACAAATTGAGAGAAAAAAAAGATGCATAAAAAACATGAACTTATGTTTGAAAAAAATTCTTATTTCAAAAATTAAACGTCAAGGTTATTTTCCATTTTCCTACATTTCCATTGAAATGAAAATAATTTCGTGTTAGTTTTGCTGTGTTCAGTATGGGTTTTTTACTATTTTTTATTTGTTTTTTATTTTTTAACAAAACTGCTTGATTTATTTAAGATACTATTAGTAACGTATTTGCGGCTATATTTTCCTTTAGCTTTATAAATATTAATACCATAAATATTGTAAAATTTTACACTGCAATGGTTGCTCAAATGTTAGGATCTATAAAATATTTTTTTTTGGAAATGACTTTATCTATTGTTAGCTTTAAGTATTGAATTTTTTGTAAGGGAAATAAGAACTTGAATTTTGATAACAGGCTAATTGTGCTCATATGTATAGTTTTAAGTACTGATCTTTTACTGATAAGTCTTATTAATTTCATAATCTATATGACTAAATAAGAATGATATTTTTATGCTAAACCTCTTAAGGAGTTTTGTTATTCATTTAGTAATTTATCTTTAGCAAAAAAAAAAAAGAGTTTAGAATCACTATGTATTAAAAGTCATTTGGTTTGAATAAATAGTTCAACCACAGCGAAAGGAAAACTCAAATATAGTGATATGAACTGGCTTTAGATTAAGCTAAACAGGATGATGATCTGATCCGACTTGGGTCTATGACTAAATCCTTTGTGATACCTGATACATGGGATGTCGCGTATAGCTAGTCCTACTTTCACAAAAAAACTGGTTTTCGCAATCTTATACCATTTCAACCCACGAAGAAACGAGGATATTCGTCCAACGACAACGTGTGATATTTTTGCATGATGGTGAAGAAAACTTTCCCTCAGATGCTTGGTTCAAACTCTTGCTACAGCTGGTCATTGGCAGATAAGACGTTTTACAGTATTCACCACCTCATCGTCATGATTCCTTCTGCGAAAGTTATCAAACGGAGACTTAATCTTTTGTTGTGCACTTTAACAATGTTCAGTATGACTACCGACAAAACCTCTTATTTAAAGCAAAAGTGTCGCATACATGCCCATATTCAGCCATTAATGATCGCATCTGTCTTGATATTTCACAAATAGGAAGTAGGGGTTTCTGCAGACCCCCTTGCCTACGCTAATCTGCATAAAAATTGAAGTGATAAACTAATGAATCTCCCGCGAGTAGAAAAAATTTCATTCCTCCTTAGACTGTTTGTAATGCGTTTTCATGACACTACCGAATGGTAAGGTGCAAAAGCCAAAAAGAAATTACATTTTATATTCAAAGTGTTTTGTAGTTTTGAATATAAATTTACGAATTTAATTTGTCTCAACGTCAATAAGAACAAAAGGGGAGAGTCTTGTTTTTATTTTTAAATCAATGATTTTGAATGTCTATGTCATTGTGAAAGGAAACATGGAATCTAGGACCTTTTTGCTTTCTACCTATTTGGATTTATGTATGTATTTTACACGAAAATTTGTTTACAAGTTAGATTTTTTGTCAAAATATCTTAACTCGAGATAAAAAAATAGAAAAAGTGTTCAAATTTCTTAAACATAAATTTTTACACTAATCAGTGACTTTAAACTACAAGAAATATCAGATAAAGCACAATTATTTTTCTAAATTCTGTTTTTTTATTCCTGAATGTTTTTAAATTTTTTTTTAAAAATGTATTGTCATGGTCAAAAAAATTCTGATTCATTGACATAAATTCGCGTACTGCTACAAATTATAAGGATAAGAGGAGCTTTTACATCCAAAATAATCAACTTGAATTAATTTTTGATTAATTTTTGTTATTGTTTGTTTTTTGCTCTCCCAAAATATTTAAAAATTCGACATAAGTTGTTTTGTCAAAAGTGCACAAAAGTGTGCTTATATGTATCTGTATTTAAAATGTTTTTAAATTGTTAATTGCTTTTGTATATTTTTCTAATGCGCAACCTAATGAATGTATATAGATATAAATGCTGTAGGAATGATTGTGTTGTATTTATGTGGTTTTTAGTATTTTTTTCTAAATGTTGTTGCCTGCAGCTTCCATGTGGTTTGTTTTGAAATGTTTGTTTATTTTTATTAATTTTTTTATTATTATTTTTAATTTTTTTATTTTTTGTCTTCGTATTCATTTTTGCTTTTCGTTTACATGTGTGTGTGAGTGTGTGTGTGTGTTACTTTTAATAAGGTACATACATACATTTATAATATTGTTTGTTGAATTTAGCCGAAACTAACAGCGTTTCATATTGAGTGTCATGTTGGCTTATTTGATTTACATTCTTTGATTTCTGTTAATTTTATTTTTGATCTTTCGTTTTTTTTTTTGATTTATGTTTATCTACAATTTTGGAAATCAATTTGTGGTTTTTTATATGGAGAGTTTCAACAATTATATGGGATATTTCTGTTTAGGTATTTTATGTTTTGTTGGAAAAATTTTACATTTTACAAAAAAATATATTTATTTATAATAACCTTTATATTAATATTATTATAAATGTAGTTTTAGTTTTTATTAATATTATCATTTAGGATTATTATGACTATTATTTTAATTATTTAAAACTATTATTTATTTATGTACTTACATTCTTATAAATATTTTACTCATTAAAACTTTTTGTTTTGGTTTTGTGTGTTTTACAACTACAATAGTATTTTGTTTTAATAAACAGACAAACCAAAAAAAAAAAAAATATATAAACGTTAATTTTTATTTTCTATATCTATTTAATGGTTTTCACTTAAATTTTTAAGGTTAGGAGATGGTGTAGAAATAGGAGTTGTTAGATAATCAGTTCCATTTTATTTGTTATAGGGATGATTAACATCGGGATTACGCAATAGTGTACTATTTTGACTGCCTGCCAACTGTTCGTGATTGCTTAAGATCTTTTCGGTTTCCTGTCGACTATTGGCCATTATACGTCGTATTGTTGGTGCGCAGGGTGTACGTCATAGGCGAGTATCCTGCGCATGTTCATGTCAAACTTGACCGTGGGCATTCATATGCATTGTCTCGGCATCGGTTGGTGGTGTGCCGGCGCTTAATTGAGCTGTAGGATAGTACTGTAACGAGGCACAATTTAAGTACTACATTAGTGTTAAAAGAGTTGTACAAATAGTGAATTCTTTTGTTTATTTTAAACCAACTAAAATTGTTAATAATTTTTATATATAAAAAAAACTGCTCTAAATCTCTTAGGGTTATGATGATGAATTACATTTATTAATTATTTTTATAATGATTAATACATGCAATGAACTTCTGCTGGTTTACTTGTTATTGTTACGCAAAGGTTAAGAAAAAAAAAAAAATAAGGACAAATAGTTACAACTTTGGTATCATAGATATTAAAAACGAAACCTTAAATTTTGGAATCTTAAGGTAGTGACTGACTTGATTACTAGTGTCTGAACATGTCACTAACAGTTCTTAAAAATCAATTTTATCAAAATTTGTTAAAGCATGGGTGTAAAAACCCATACTTTTAGCAATGGCAGCTGCAATGACATTTAGTTTTTCATGCGAGTAGAAATAAGACAACTGCGTGCGTATAAATTACAAAACGATGAAATATCATCTCACTGATTGTTTAATTAACGATTACCGTCCAAAGTAACTGCAATATTAGCTTCAAGAGGTCAAATCATGCCGCGTGACCGAAATACTCACTTTTTGTGAGTGCATTTGTTTTTCGTGGACTGTATGAGAATTTCTTGAGCCCAAAATTCGACGATTTTGTATACTGAAATAAGCATCATTAAAGAAGATAACTTTTTTTTTCGAAAAATTTACATTGATTTCACTTGCTCCATTATCTATTAAACGAATAATCAGCGCATTCCATGATCTGCTGGTTTGAGGTCCTTTAAAAATTAGGCCTTTTTGAAATTTAAAGCTGTTAGCAACGATGCCGAATTTATGGTATTTTAAGTTTTTGGCTACAGTCTTGTTAACGTTGTTATACAGTAGTCTTACTGTCCATAACTGGTCGAGTTTCTTCAAATTTTTTAATCTCTTTTTGATTGTTAATGACTGAACAAAAGCCTAAGGAATTTTGGCTTTAAGAAAACTACAAAATTCGCATAATTAATTATTCTTTACTTATTTCTGAGAACTATAGAGCTAGCTATATTGATAGTAATGTGTGTGATGCAGAACTTCAAAAATATATTAAAAACTTAAGTACCAAATAATACTATTTTTGGAAAATTCGTCAAAGTTGATCTTTATAATTTTCTATTTATTTGTTTAAAATTTTCTTCAGTTTGTTTTCCATCGAAATATAAAACACAAGTCTTTGCAAATTTGATGATTTTTGTTGATTTTAAGACCAAGTTATTCTTGTATTTTATATGCTTCCATTAAACCGTAGAATACCAATAATATGCATAATGAAAATAATAAGAACTTACAGAGCACAATATAGATGGAGTCGTGTACAAACCATTTTAATTGAAATTATTGACTTCCTCTATCAAACACAGCACGCATATACGAGCAATTATTTAAACATTATTTTATGCAGGCATACTCACATGTGTATGTATGTGTATGAACATTAACTTTCTAAGAGTAAACGTACAGATGACCGAGTGAGAGAAAGTGCATGTGTGTACAAAGGCACTTGCAAATGACTTTTTCAACACCAAACATCATTCAACAACCAAAGGGAATGAAAATTTGCAAAATAACACGAAAACAACAAGAAAAAATTAAACGTTAACAACAAAAAGTAAACAATAATGTACAGACATACATAAGTAGGCATAGAGTGCGTAATGCGTATGTGTAATTGTGCATGTAAGTATGTAGATGTTTCAACTATAACAACACTCATATTATGAGTAACATTCAATTCATATTGCATACGAGATCGTTTGTCTACGTTTATTAACATACTCACACATATACACGGTCACACACTTGCACAAAAACTATTTACAATTCATACAAGAGTTTGAAATTTTTTCTTAACTCCCTGTTTTGTTTGCATCAGTAAGAGCTAATGGTCAGTACTACCAGAAACAGTACTTCTGTACTACATTTTTTCCTTTGCAGCCTTTGGGAATTTAACAAAGTTACAGAGAATTAAATATTTTACATACAGGACTGTAAGAAATACTTGTAACTCGTTTAAGAAAAATCTCCAACAAACACAGTAACAATTAGGAAAATCAAATTTCAAACTTCAAAAACTTTATTACTAAGAGAATGTATGTATTTATTTCATTGCAATGGAGAGAGTTAAGTTCTTAAACCAAATATTTTTCAAGATTCAAAATAATTATGTTGTTGTTTATGTGTACGTGGGCATGTGTGTATCCATGTATCAACAATAAAAATTGATTTAAGGATCAAATCGAAAACTCAGCAACTAAGACAAATTTGTTTATCCCTGGTTAGGTATTAATTAGTCGTATTTAGTATGTATAATATTATTAGTAACAACTGAAAGAATATGCTAATTGTTAGATTATATAGATATGAGTGCTTCACAGTAGAGATGAGCTTTTCATGCCTAAATTATTTAGATAAAATAATTTTTTTTTAATGGTAACTAATAAATATAAAAACACTTTAGAAATATGGGTTGAAGTACTGATTTAAGGCCATTTTCGATCAGAAGTTTATGTAAACTATTCTAGTTTAAACTCATGTTTGACAAAACCTTAACCTTAACAAAATTACAATAAAAAAATTTTAAACAATAGATTATTCTCGCGTTATTTAATAATAACAATGAAAATAATTTGGTTGACGAAATAATGTACTACGAAGTTATAAGGTATGGCAACATTTTTTTATTCTTTTGTGCTAATATAATAAATGTGAATATTCGGATGTTTGGATTTTATTATTTAATCACGTAAAAACGGTTAAATGAAAAAAAAAACGATATTTAACACATGTATGGAAAACAACCTTGATTAAGTTTGACTAGTTTCTAATAGAGTAATAACAATAATAATAAGAAAATAGTCTAGCGTAGTACCTACTTTATAGAATCTGAAAATTCTGGGAGTAGTGTCTAAAAGTCGCCTTCACTTTAAGTCGCAAGCTACCTCTATTAAACATAGGGCGCAGAATAGAAACAAAATTCTCATAGACATGGCCAAGGGGAAATTTTAGCGACGTATAGAGCGATCTATCTACTCAACGTCTATCGAATAAAACTATTGTACCAAGCGGCGGAATTTAATGCAATGAATGGTAACCGCAGTAATAGGGTCTCGAATATACACAATCACCGGAAATTTCGGATAATAAGAGACAACTCCCAAGGCAAATCGGATCTACTTTGCGCAGCATACTTAACTGCTATCGTAAACGAGTTGCTCCCGAATTTCAAAATCGGTGCCGTGTATGTCTTAAAATCTCTCATGATATAGTGCTTTTATTTAATTGTTCCAACATGCCTACTTATTTGCGCCCCTTTAGTTAAGACAAACTGAAGTGGCACAATTTATCCAACACTCACCTGACAATACGAATTACAGCTAATAAAAATAATTGTAGGGAACAGAGCTGTTACACTAATTACAATTGCGAATTAGAGAAGTTTTCGATATAAAGAAATTTCGATTTATCAAGGTTATAAAAGGATTTAAAGGTTTATAATTTATTGAATTTAACAAATTATTTATTTTAATTTACAATCTGAAGGAGCTTCCATTGTAAATTCTCTTTTTTTTTCGAAAATGATTAAAATGGCTTTGTCTTATTGTCAATGTCTAAAGTATGCCCTTTTTTTGGTATTAATGATTGTGTTTTCCTTTGACGGACTTACGTCACACTCATCGTAAAAACAATTAACCAACAAATCTTAGAACACAAAAAAATTTCAGAAAAAAACTACGACAATTGTAAACAAACTTGTAAAAATATATTGTTTTTTTTTATATTTTTTATACTCTTTGACTTTGTTATTCCGCTTATAATTTCAACAATATTCACTTTCTGAAAGCTTATGACTAAAGAAGTCGATAGAGCAATGTCCGTCTGTCCGTGTTCTGGTTAAAATTAACTTTTTGAAGCCCCCACTTGTAGCACAGATTTGTGTGTAGCAGAAACGTTTTGAAAATATCTGAGAATGAATCGCTATTGAAATTCAGCACAATCGCCCCATAACTTTCTGCTATATGGGCAAACAAACACAACTGCCTCTGTTTTTTCTTATAAAAATTTGCATTTTTCTGCCCTTAGATAATTAATAATCACGATTGCTACTTACTGTAGATATGATATGTCTATAGGGCTGTTTATAAAAATTTTGGACAAAACGGTCTCTAATCGGCAAAGTTATAGGCAAAAGTAATTTTAAAAATTAATTTTTATACTCGCTAAGGACACCAAATACAACGCGATGTCTCAAAATCAATTTCTAAAAAACAACAAACAAATCGGTTGGAAACTAACTGAGATATAGTCACAAAAATACCAATGCTTGGGTGGTTCTCCTAAATTTTGCAAGCAACTGTCGATGTTTTTTAGTTGCTGAACAATAGAGAGGAGCAATAAGGACATCAAAAGAAGGGGCTTGGCTAGGAAAATAAAATGCATTAAAAGATTTAAAATCCCTGATGGCCGACACTAAAAAATGGTCCAACAATTTTATATATGGGTCAAATCTAGTAATTAAAAATGTTCCAACTTCAACCCCTTAAATATGGTATAAAGCGAAAAAGCTTGACTAGTAGAAAACGGTAAACTATGAAATGCTTTAAATTTAAGATGGCGAATATGTCAGTCAAATATAGTTATCATGTCTTTGACCCCTTCCCTTGGCATTAAACGAAAGGGATTGATCCATAGAATATATTAAATTAGGAAAAAGTTAAATCCAAATGGCGCCCAAAACAAAACCGCTAATATTTTTTCTCTTAACCAAATCAATATGGGTATCAAATAAAAGGTCTTGACTAGTAGAATACAACTAACTATTTTAAAATTTACAATCAAAGATGGTATCGGAAATAATTTAGCTAAATTAAATCTGAAATCTAGGCTTAGCTTCGATGTGGAGAGATTTTCCCAGGGGACCAGCCATTTGTTTTGAATTAACGGGGTACAAATTATTGCGGTGTGACTGTATATTGTACACAAATAAGTAAATAAATAAATAAATAAATAAATAATTATTATATAAAGAATATGGAACGGGTAGTAAGTGAAACGCATAAACATTGCTATATAATAGCAATTTCAAAAAAGTCTGACTTTTAACTGAGCTATCGATTTAGAAGGTAAATTCTTGCAATTGCATAATGGCGTTAATAATACACGCAAATATTTAAAGACATTAATAACACTGTGCTAGTTGAAAAAACAGACAAGCCGGGCACCTAGCGTTTTAACATAATTCGGGTACGCTAAATCCAGTGGTGCTCTCGGTTTTTTAAGATTGGCTCTGGTTTTCGAGATATACCGTTATATCGAAAATGGAGGAGGTTGCACCACATATGTTCGCGTAACTCAAAAACGCTTTAGGTTATTCCAAAAACTTAAAAAACCGAAATTCCGCAATAAAATTTCCTTTAAGAAAAGTAGAACTTCTTTCTAATATCCGTAGTCGTTTTAGAAAACTTATTTTTTTTTTGAAAAAAAAATTAATTTTTTTATCAAAATTTCGAAATTTTTGTTCTTTAAAAATTCATTTAAAATTAAAAAATGCAGCTAGGCTTCTAATTTTTTGCAAACATATAAAAAGCAAAGCTGCTAACAAAACAAGCCATAAATAATTAAAATCTGTTAGCAACTTTTGATTTTATTCACAAAAGTCAACAAATTTTAATTAATTTAAGAATTTCATAAAACGCAATATTTGTATGGGAGCCCCCCTAAGGGATGGTGATAAAGGGAAAGTATAATTTAAGAAAATGTTAAGAACAAAAAACAATGAAGGTCGGTCATACATTTTATCCCCCTAGGAGTGAATCCTAGGAATTAGAAACAAATGTTGGGAATGAAAAATAAAGTTGCGCAGGTGCAAAATAAGCTATTTGTGATTAAAGTCTGTCTACAACTTTTGATTTTTTCAGAAAAGATGAAATTTTTGAATTTTTTATATAACCAAACTAAAAATTTTTTGTTGTTAAGTAGTTTTTATTTAGAAATTTATTCTTCTTCCTCCTGCAGATTCCAACAAATATCCCCTAATAGCGAATCAAGTTGTTTGCCGCTATACCAGTGTTCGAGCCTGGCTGTTACTTGGTGAAATCTCTCGCCATGTTCATCAGACTCGGCTGGTGATTGTTCATTAAATTTTTCGGCATGGCAATGCAAAAAATGTATTTTCAATGACATTCTAACGTTTAGGTTTTTAAATGCGGTTAGCATATTTTTGATTAAAATTCGCCAGTTTTCAGACCGATGATTTCCTAATACATTTTCTATTACTGATTTCACACATATCATTCAATGCAACCTCAAATTGATGGTCCTTCATAAGACGGCGAATGTCCGGTCCATTAAGAATTCCTGTAAAATAGAAACATTATGAAATGAAATATAAATCTAATTTAATAAAGTAGTTAGAGTTCATACCTTCTTTTACTTTCATGCCGCTTAATCGTGGAAAAATTCGGTGCAATTCGGTAAAAGCAACACCATCTGGGCTCAATGCTTTTATAAAATTTTTAACAATACCCAGTTTGATGTGGAGTGGAGGAAGCAAAATCTTTTCCATCGACACAAGTGGTAATTCAATAACATTGTTTTTATGCAATCTGCTTTCCTCACGTAAAGCCCAATCCCGTGTATTGTACTGGTCGCCATCGAAACGCGTATTCCATAAGCACATGAAGCACATATTTTTAGTATAGCCCAATTGCATGCCTCTAAAAAGAGCTACCACTTTTAAATCTGCGCATATTTTCCACTTGTGGTCTTCATATTTAATTAACTGTATTATTTTTTTCATTGATGCGTATGTCTCTTTAGTATTTGTGCTAAGTGCTATCGGAATAGGACTTTTTAAATTAGTGACATGTAGCAAAACTGCTTTAAAGCTACTTTTGGAAGAATCAATGAATAAGCGCCAATCTCCAGGATTATATTCATTTTGCATCGTTAAAACCAATCCGCGGATGTCAGTACAATACGCAATAGAATTATTCTCAATAGATTTAAAAAAAGTCGTAAATCGTCTATGGCGATTGATAGCCCCGTATGTTTGTACACCTGGTGCTAAAATATTAGCTCGTTTTAACTCTTTTGCCAAGAGAATGCTCTGTCTTTGAGATAATTTTAGACGCCGTACCATTATATCCAGACGATCTTGCGTGATTTCATTGTGACTGCATGGAACCGTGATGCATGACGGTTGATACATTGAAGTAGCTGGTCTATCCGCTTCAACAGAATGAATTATTGAGGAAATATGTTCTGTTGGTATATGGCTACCCGGAACAGTAATTTCATCAGAATGTGGCAGCGGAAATCGAGCATATGCTGTTTCAGTATAAGACATATAAATCATTTTTCTTCTGTTTATACCCGCTGTATAATTTATGCACACATAACACTCATCTTCAACATGAACTATGGGATCTCTCCAAATCATTGGAACACCAAATGGCATGGCATCTCCATTTTTTCCCCGCTTATTTAAATGGTAAATGCAGTGTGTACACACTATTGATGGTGTCCAACTCTTACCATATATAACCCTTAAAGAAAAATATGATTTATACAAGGTACTTGTTTCAGTAGTGATTTTACGGCGACTTGGTATATTTTTATTTTTCCCACACACATAACAAAAGTAATTAAACTTTTTACACGGCCCCATCTTAGATATTTCAATATATGAGGAACTCTTATTTATACTGTAATTGTTTTAATCAAAGTACTAGTCGCATGTTTTGTAAAAAAAAAAAGCCAGGACGAATAATATTTCTACCGTTTCCAGGTGTAGATTTTATTGCCAATAACTTGAAATCACAGGTAATTCAAAAATACTATGTTTTAATTTTTAATTCCAAGAACCATGCCAAATACCGTTGCACAATGCAAAATGAATGTAATCCTGGAGATTGGCGCTTATTCATTGATTCTTCCAAAAGTAGCTTAAAAGCAGTTTTGCTACATGTCACTAATTTAAAATTTTTTTATACGCGTAGAACCCTAGCCTTAAATTTTGCACCTGCACTTTCCCTTTATCACCATCCCTTAGGGGGGCTCCCATACAAATATTGCGTTTTATGAAATTCTTAAATTAATTAAAATTTGTCAACTTTTGTGAATAAAATCAAAAGTTGCTAACAGATTTTAATCATTTATGGCTTGTTTTGTTAGCAGCTTTGTTGTTTATATGTTTGCAAAAAATTAGAAGCCTAGCTGCATTTTTTAATTTTATGAATTTTTAAAGAACAAAAATTTCGAAATTTTGATAAAAAAATTAATTTTTTTTTCAAAAAAAAAATTATTTTTCTAAAACGACTACGGATATTAGAAAGAAATTTTACTTTTCTTAAAGGAAATTTTATTGCGGAATTTCGGTTTTTTTAAGTTTTTGGAATAAGCTAAAGCGTTTTTGAGTTACGCGAACATATGTGGTGCAACCTCCTCCATTTTCGAAATAACGGTATATCTCGAAAACCAGAGCCAATCTTAAAAAACCGAGGGCACCACTGGATTTAGCGTACCTGAATTATGTTAAAACGCTAGGTGCCCAGCTTGTCACGAAAAAAAGTGTCAATTTCATGCACAGTGTAATTGACCAAATATAATAGATGTGTGTGTTTAGTTCTTCATTTTCTACTCTATTGTTATACTCTATTGTGTGTAGGATTTTTAGTATTTGAAAGATAAAAAGTATAATATATTTTCTTTTAACGTAATATTTTATATTAATGTGGATTTTATGTAAAAAAAGAATAATTGCTAGAATAGAAATTAAAAATTAGTTTTTATTAAAAACTTGTCTTAGTGAAACTTGTTAAAATTTTAAAAATAGCATTTCACATTTTTATTATTTTTTTGATCTGGTGAATTAATAAATAATGGAATCAGTAAATTTTAAATATTTTGTTTTTATTTTACGTTGTTTAAAACAAATCAATGTTCTAAGCAGCCACCCTGTTTGCTCCCACCCTAAATTTTCTAATTATGTACGTTTGTTGACGCAGTTTCATTGTGTTTTATAGGTGGCACAGATTGTGTGTACAACTGCATTTACTAATTAAAGCCGCAAATAACTCTGATGTCTGATTACTTATTTGAAAATAAAAATCAATAGTTTTTATTTACAATAGGCAATAGAAAACTGCAATGCGTTTAGTGCCGGCTGCATGCAGGCATGTATTGAACAGTTTGCCTTTATTTTAATGACTAATATTTGAATTGCGGCCATACATATATTTAGATGTTATTAGTTGTATTAAAAGCAATAAAAAAATGCTATACTATTTACTAGCTGGTTTTAAATAAAACTAAAATGCAAAAATGAAGTTAAAATAAAAACTTATTCGAAATCATTTCGAAATATCTTTGTGTATATACTTTCCGCCATTTTTTTACAATCCATTATTATATTGTAATAAAAAATTAAAAAATATTTTCCTTTAATTTATTTGATTTTCTCTCCCTGTTTCCCCCTTTATTTGGGATATAAAAAAAAGCAGTGTTATTTACAACTTATGTGAGTCTGGGTGATGTATTTATTCATCCATTCGATTTTTCAATAGAAAATACATTAGGAAGGGAAAAAGGAAGGAACAATTTGTGTTGCAGTTATGCGGGTATAAGGGAAATTTATAAAAACAATAAGACCTTTATTTGCTTGGAGCGGCGATAAAAAAAAGTTTCTCACATTATTATTTACTTTGTTGTTCTTTTCAAAAGTAAATGCAAATAGTTTAAGTTGATATCAACATTCCAGGGTGTTTACCCTGTTTCTGATAATTCTGGTCGCAATTTATTTTTCCTGTTTTTATGATTTTCAAAGTTGAAGTGAAAATCTGATGAACGACAAAAGAAAACTTATCAATAAGTACTTTAATGTAAACACGACACAGAAACATAAAAATAAGGAACCCAGCATAATTTGCGGAAAATGGAGACAACAGCATACACGTGAAACAAGTCAATTGGTTTTGGTTTTCTTTTGTGTTTGTTTTTGCTAAAGCTAAACAGGATATTAGAGAGTTAGAGCAATAAGTGGGACAAGAGGAAGGGGGTTGTGAAAATAAAAAACAAAAAGTTACGAGTTGAGTGGAAACTTACCCCAACACGTCCATTATCATATTCTCTGCTCGCTTGAATAGTCAATTTTGCTTTGGAATGCATGGCATCCGACAGTGAGTTTCTTTGATGTGTTGATGATGATGTGGAACCTAACATCGAGCCATTTATTTTAGTTGCTGCAGATGATGTAGAGGACGATGAGGAGGATTTACTGCGAAAGCAAAATTCTATAATGGCCACAAAGACTGCCACCAGTAGACCACCGATCAGTATGTAAAAAATGCCAGCAACATTGCTCAGTGATAATTCATTGTGTGAAGTTTCCTGATTGTCCTTGTTGAGGTTGCATTCGGTTTTGTCATACCACCATTTATTGCGCAATTTTATCAGCTCGCCGTTCTCCTTTAGCGAGAGTACAGCTAAATTAATTGGATCCCTGGGAAAAATGTAGTCATTGGCGATATAAAAATTGTGCATGTAGTTTTTGTTGTCGTTGATGATGTTATTGTAGTTGTTTTACAATAAATCCAAATAAAAAATGGTACATGAAGTAAAAAAAACACACACACACACACAGAGAAGAAAGGATACACGGTACATTGTTGATGATTATAAATAAGAGTTGTTGTGTCGGTCGTTGGCATTGCCAGCAACGATGATGATGAATAATAATCGGTTTTTGTTGAAATCGTAGTTGTAGTGGTGGTAGTAGTTGAATAAGAAACATCCAAGCATAAAATGACGGTAGTAGTTGAAGTGGTTTTATTGACAATACACATATGAATTTATATGATTTTTGTTTGTTTGTTTATTTGTTTGTTAGCAAGTTTGTGTGCGTGCGGGTGTGGGTATTTGTATTTATATGCGTTTATATTTCAAGCCATCCAACCGAAAAATACAGATGCATGTAATAATAGTAGTAGTAGTAGTACCAGCAACAACATCAACATCAGCCAAAGAAACAATCAAATATCCAACATTTTTATGACGACGACAACGACAGCAACAGCCAAGATATCAACGAGAAGGATGTAGTAACGATGATGTTTTTGTAGGCGTTAATTTAACACAGGAATTTCAAATGAATATGATGCAAAATGTTGAATATATGAAACGAGAAAGAATTCTTATTTTAATTGATGATTCTTGTACAAAATAGAAGTACGAAAAAAGAGCATAAAGTAAAATTCACAATGATAATAAAAAAATTCCAACACACAAAATGAATGAATGCATTAATCTTCTTTAATTCTTTAGTCCGTATGCGAGTGTGTAAAATATTAAAGTCTTCTGAAAGTTCATTTCTTTATTTTTGCTCTACGATGAGTGTGTTTTACGTGTGAGTGACTCTATAATCCTGTTACAGGACTAAGTATAAATTACAACTGTTAGGTAGAGTTTGAAATGTACCAAGAATAATTTGCATAGCTGTATGTATGTATGTATGCATGTATGTGTTCGACTATGCAGATGTCCCCTGTAATTTTCTTTTAATATTTATTGCTTGTAATCTTATTACATATACACACTCACACAGACACACAAATATTTATGTGCACTAGCGAGTATTTTGCCAAACATCTGCATATATTTTAAATTAACGAAACGGATTAAAATAGTTTATTTTTTCTCTGAGTAAAATCTGTTTTTAGCACAACGCGTAATTGGAGAAATTTTGAGTAAAAGACGGATCTTATATTTTCATTTTCTTCACATACAAATGTAGTGCACTTTCATTTATTTTTGTAAAATCAGACTTTTTTGGACATCTGGACATAAGTATTATGAAAAACATTATTTTGTTGAATATCTTCCTCGCCCTATTTCTGAGAAAACTGATTTTAATACTCACTTTAGTGGCGATCCAATTGGTGTGGCTATACCAAAACCTTTGGTATCTAAATTTCGTCCAACCTTCATTGTGTCGCAGGGTTCTCGTGCATTTACATACTCGTTCTTGGGTGATTCCACAAGCAAAGCGTATTTGCCTTTTGATGTTCTAACACGTCTGATGCCCTCATCATACGTACTAACAAATACATGTTTACGTGAGTTCATATACTCCCACATCTTATTGTGCAAACCAATTTGGGATCTCTGCAAATACAAAAAAAAAAAAATGAAGAATTATATGAAAACCGAAAAAAAGAACAATCTATAAAAAGAATGTGGACAAATATAGGAAGTATATTACAAACAAATGATAGAAAAAAAAACACAACGTTATATTTGCTGAAATAATATCATCAAAGTATATGGGATTCTTTGTTTTTAATGAGTGTGTTGACAGGAAATTGGATTTACAACACTTTGCACATTTGGCCACACATATTTACGAACAGTCTTGTGTGTAAGAATAAATAAGCAATTGTCGGTATATTCAGCATTAATAATAGCATGTCCATAATATTACAAATAAGACATTTAAAGTAACTTTACAAGTTTCTAGTTTAATTCTATGCTCGCGGCTAAAACAAGGCCATAAATGAACCACTAATTTTTTTTTTGTCTTCTCCATATAGTTAAAAAAATACAAAAATATTGTTTGCTTAGTTATACAACCGTATGTATTGTAGTATGAAACTACTAGAATCTATAAGTAAATTATATCTGGGTCCTTCCTTTAGTGTGTAAATCTACAAGTGAACAATAAAAATCACACATAAGCATATTTTTCACTTTGATAATTATTGAGAATATGAAATAGGAAATAACAAGTGAGAGTGCTATATTCGTCTGTGCCAAACTTTAGATACCCACCACCAGTTTTGTGTAGTACTTTTACACCACAAAATTATTTATTTTGTTTACAGATTTGATCACTTAAGAATAACTTTTTTATACTCAAATATTTTATTTTTATTTTCATACATTTAGTCTCGAAACGATTCCTAAGTAATTATACAATAAAATTGTTATCACCAACTTCTTTTTACCACAATATTTGTGAAGTGGACGTTAAGGTAGGCGTAGCAAAGTAATTTCTGGTAATGAATCCAACCTAAGTATTACAATTTTGATTGCCTTTTTTATCAAAATCATTTTCCATAAGATATTTAATGAATTAAGGAAAAATCCCTCTGAATTTTCCGTTATTACAATTATATTAACCAAAAACATATATTTGCATAATTTCAGAATCGTACATCTAATTCATGTCAGATGTATGACTTTTTAAATTTTGTTTATAGTAGAATATGCCTTATAGGAAAGCTGGGCGTTTAAATAGGCGTATCAAAGTAATTTATGGTAATGATTTCTACTAAGATATTAAACACAGTGACCATTATTTTTTCAAGTCTTTGTCCATAAATAATCCATATAAATTTGCATATAATTTTGTACGAATTTGAGAAATTTTTTAGAAATAAATTTATTTTTTATGCAAGAAATATACATGTGAAAATTTTTTCTGTCTATATGATTGGGTTTAGACACAATCACATTTTTTTTAATGCCTGGAAAACCTAGTTTTTATGTCCTACTCTTGCAGAACACACTATAACCCTCTTCCTAATACAGTCAAGTCCCGATAATTCATAATCGCAAGGAACCGACCATTTCTTACGAATTATAGGGGTTTTCGATTTAGCGGGGTTTCGTCTAAAACGATAAAAAGATACATAAAAAACAATTGTTAAAAATAAAATACAAAATAAATAAAATTAATACACAAAACAAAATAGCAAATTCATTTGCTTAGCGTAAAAGACGTGTAATTTTAATAGCAAACAAAAAACAATAAAATAAAGATAAAACTGACAAATTAATTTTCTTAACTTTAAATACATAATGTACATATTTACATTATCTAAAATTAATTTAAAAAAATTAGTGATTTGCAATTGTTTCAGACTTTTCTCACGGAGGTTGTCTAAGGTATTTTCTATTTTTATTAAGGAATTAAAAATTTCTTCGTCCACAGTATGATTGGCGACATAAAATCTTAATTTATTAATGGCCAATTTTGCATCTTTATTCGTCATTAAGGAAACTTCGCCATCATCGTCATCGTCATCGCTTTCTATATTGTTTGCTTTTAGCATTCTTTCCATGTTTCTCTTGTTTTTATTGCGAATTGTTAGTGGTAGTAGTTAGCAAACAATTACGATTTATAAGAGGGAAAGAAGATTTTATTAAAAAAAAAAAAAATACGAATTAGCGACGGGACCTAAATGTATGGAAAATTTTACGAATTAACGAGATCTCTTCAAGGGCCGATAGTCTATTATGAATTATCGGAAATTACGATTTATCGGGGTACAAATTATCGGGATTTGACTGTATTTCGATTAATAACTAAAATGTCAATAATATTTATTTAACATTTTATTAGAGCTCTACCGTGCTTTCAACGAACAAAAAGACAGACGTCCTTAAATGAAACCAGGACTCAAGGAAAGAATTTTTTGTGGTGTATAAAATAGATATTTCGAGGTATTACAAACGGAATGTCTACAGCTTTCTTTTGGTGGTTAGTATAAAAATAATATTTTTAGAATTTTTTAAAATTTATTGCTCCGAAGAAACATTTAACTACTTATAAATGTTTCCAAAGTTTTATAAAGAATAATATCTTCAGATTTCATATTGCGTGTCAAACTTAAGAATGTAGGATTTTTTTTGTTTAATTTTAGCTTCAGTTTTGAAACACTTGTACAATATAAATTTACTCAAAGTATTGTCCATTGTTAGCGGTGTCTTCTTTCCAACTTTCTGACAACAAAAAATCATGTCAAACTAACTATTATTTATTTTATGCCAAGAACAAATCAAGTCAGTTTTGGGTATCCTGTTTAGAATTGAAGCCTATGCCAAAGTCGGACAGGGCCACTTCTGGCTTATAAGGCGGGTCAGGTAAAACCTTCGACTTATTTTTAATTGGTTTTAGGAGTTGTTGCAACGCGTGGCCGAGCATTGTTATGTTGGAATATTACGGTTGTATATCTGGACGCGTATACTGGAAGTCTTTTGGCCAATGCGCACTTTAAGCGAATCAGTTACAGGTTGGCTGTAAAGTTCTACCCAGATTTCAGTTTTTAGAAATACACCACCAAATGCAGAAAATTACCCTGGATACATGGCAATTTTGTTGTCGATTAAGTTTTTTGGTCAGTGCTCAGATTCGCTTTATTGTAATGATTTCGTGCAAAAAATTATTTTCTTCTACATTGTTCAAACAGCATACCGGGCAAGCAAAATCCTCTTTCAAGAACTCTCTACTTTAAACAGTGTGGTATCACATTTCCCTGCTTTTGAATAAATTCTGTTGCTTGCAAACGTGTTGAAGTTACAGTTTGAGAAGCTTTCGATAAATTTGCATGCTTATGTTGAGTTTGACAATTACCTTCATGGAGTAGTGCCTTAAACTCATAGCTTTTAATTTTTTTTTGAAAGCCTGAACCGCAAAAGCCATCTATCACTTGTTGAAAACGATGGAACACATTCACTATAAGCTTCGGTGAGCAATTGGTGTGCTGCAGCGCTATTTTTTTAACGTTTAGTTAATGCTCTTTAATATTAATGTATGTACATACACCCTAAAAACATAAAATTAAATTTATTTCCAATCAAACGGTGCAGTTCTTGTAATCGAAAAAAATTTTTTTTGGTTAATGAAATTTAAATTGCAATAATCATAACTTTTTAGCGCTGGCCTCGTATTTGTGTATACACAAACGAAATGCTGTAGATACAAACGTTAAATTATACTATCGCTAATAAATTGGAGTATTCACAATCGATACTATTTTTTTCTCTATGTAGCAGCAGTTACAAACATGTTCGAAACTTTATAGTTTCTAGAATAAATTTTAAAAGTTGTAATTCAAAATATCCTAGTAAATAAGTACTTAAAATATTTTCTACTAATTTACAAAATATTAAAAACATGATACTTGAAAATAAATTATAATCATATATTCCCCCTTGAAAAGTCAGCAGTATTAATAAAATAACAATGTTTTTATAAACCGTATGTATAGATGTGCTTAGAAACTATGTTAATTAATTAAAATTCTCTTTTTGTCTTAACATAAAACTATACTTCTTAATTTGTGAACTCTTTTATGCGCAATAAATTCATTTTGTAGTTCTTGTTTTTATAAAACAGTACTTAAAAAACAAATTTTTTTCTGTACTTAAAAATTCTATAGGATTTTTAATAAATTATTTGGTTTTACACAAGCAAGAGTTCGTTTTCTTTTTTTTTCGAAGCCTGTAAATTATACACTCAGTTCCTCATACAATATGCACACACACACATATACATACACATACACTACTTATATGAACAAAAATAAGCTCATATTTAGTCCCTTTTTGAAAGTCTTAAGGAATAACATAAAATAACACATAATAAATGTCTACCAACCCACGTATGCACATATACAGCCCACGTATGTACATACGTATATACATTTACACATACTCGTGTGTTCGTAGCGGAAACTACCATTCTAGTTAAACGGATGTTCATCATGGATGTTTGTGTTTGGTTTGGCAGGCAAATTAAATTAAAATGATCCTCTCTGTTTTTGTGGCAGGAGAAGGTTGTTGTATTTGTATTTGCCTCAATATTTGTTGTGGCTTTCGTAAACTTATTAGTTAGTTGTTCTTTTAAACAGTTGGGTGTGTATAGGTGAAACTGGAAATGGTTATGTAATTTTTGTTTTTTAAATCTTGCCTTTTTTGCAGTGCCCTTGTATGTGTGAATGTAATATTTTCTTACATAAACGTCTTTTGTGCAGTTGCTGTAAAGCTTTCCCCTATTTTTTTTGTGTATAATTTCCCTTAATATTTGTTCTTTATATTCGGTTGTATTTAATATGAATGTGTATGTTTTCAATGCTTATTGATTTAAGAGCTTATTCATGTTCTGCTGTTTGCAAACATCAAAAAATTAAGTTCGTGTAGAGCTAGTTTGAATATTTAAGGAGAATTAATAAAGTCTTGCGGTACCCCGAAACAGATCTGAGAAACCTTTAAAGAAGCCGTAGTAATTATTTACACAATTAATTGGAATTATCCGATTGTTAGTTTAGGTTAACCTAGAAAGGGAGAGTGTAGGAAAGTTCAAGGAGAGAAACCACTAGGGTCTATTATGCATTTCTATAGCAAAAGAAACAAAGAAGATAAAGTGAAATAAATATGCCTGCGCAACAATACACTCCATTATTTCCTACTCACTATTCACCTGATCTCCATAATGAAGCAGAGTTTACACTACGAGATATTTCTTAATTTATCGTTCAGTCATTTACCCAGCCACCTAACTATATTGAAAACTTGCTTTATTCTTTCTTTCTTTCCTATTTGAGGTCAACCTTAAGTAATCTGTAGAATTGCACCTGTACAATAACTTTAAAAGCGACTTTCACATATACCATGTTCAAGTCCAGGAGCCTTTTAAACATCCATGCTTAACACCCATACCTTAGTTCGTCCATTGATTACCCATTGGTGCCCTTCCTTCTCCCTTAGGGCCGGTATCAACATAGCTTAAAGTAAAAGAAACATATAAATTCCTATAGTCATAGTGATTTTCCATCATAATCCCCTAGACTACCAAATCCCTCGTTACCTGTTCCATTATTAAATTCGTTGGGCTATGTATAGCAAATATATCGTCCCAGAATATACTACATTCATCAGGTAGTATATAAAACTTTCTGATATTCTTTCTCATGTTATAAAAACTCGCCGTTATGCCTATATCCATCTTGGATTTATGTACACTGCTCATAGACTCCATCGAATCGTACTAAATGATCCCTTTAAGAAATTTTTATTGGCAGCATAGTCCGTTAAATTTTCCTGACGTTGAGTAAAATCTTGAAGAAAAGTTTCTCATTAAATTCGATATTGTATGCTGATATAAGACAATCAATGCAATCCTCACTGGCTTAATTAAGCTTAATTAGGTACCTGAGGTACCAATGGTATCAAAGAGAGCACACCTCTTTTTATCTTATTCATCTTATTCATCTTATTGACTTCTTTAACAATCTTTTTCCGCAATCTCACTATATACAGTTCATCCATATGTCAGAAGGGGTCTTACGAAAGTTGTGTAAATTAAAATTACTTTTTTCGGTTACAAGCCATAACTCTTGCTTATGGAGTCCATTCGTGTATAGCATTTAGTCAATCAGGCCTCTTTTTACAGTCCCCTGTGCACTCCTCTACCAAAACAATTCGCTATCCAGGACCATACCGTTATATTTCTTTTCTATATTATTACTGTTATTCGAAAATAAGAAAGACAATATTTAACAAATACCGGTAAATTCGAAATATAAAATCCCTCATTCATTAAATCTTATTGAAATCTGTAATTTTCCATTATTTGTTATTTTTGTCTTTTTTACTATTTAAGATATTTATTTCTTTCAATATAATAATCACAAAATTAAAGTATAAACATTTTAGTTTAGAAAGACGGAAAAAAAATATTTCTTATGGATGCCAAGCTTTGTGTGGATTTCGGTTAGTAGGACAATTTAAATTGTATAACTTTGCTCCATGTGCATGCTAAAAAATAAAATAGAATCAAAATGCTATCTATGCCTTAGCTCAATGGCTTGGAATTTCTCAAAGTGTGTGTGAATGTTATATGCAATTAAGCAGTTACGTGGTTGTAATGCTTTGCATGACTAAATAATCAATATTGAAATAATTTCAATGATTTCAAACGGCAATGTGTGTGTACGTGTGTGTGATGACATAAAAATGTAAATACAAATGTAATAATGAAATTATGTATATTCACTTCTGGTTTATTGAATTGTTATCACTTTTGCTGTCAACAACTCGGCAACAGATGACAATAGTTAACAGAACCATAGCACAACAACCAGTCACCGTAAAGTAGCAAGAAATCCAAATGACGATGATGGTGGTAAACTGTCGATAGTGCAATAAATTCACGCATGTTTTGTTGTGATTTTCTTGCTTATTTTGTTGTAATTTCATTTTGTTTGATTGTCTGCAATACATTTGCAAGTATTTGCTAGGAAAATGTGTCAATTTGCAATAAAAGTAGTTATAGGAATTGTGTTGAATACAAGGAAGAAGAACAAAAAAAAAAATGGAATACAAATGAATCCTATAGGACACATGATGACACTATAAAATATTCAGAAAAAAAAAATAGAACAAATAAATAAAAGAAAACAATGAAAGCGAATGAATGAAAGAAAGAAATCGACGAGAGGAGAAAAAGTCTTTGCCTTAACGAAACACAACAGTATGTAAAGTATGACAGACAAGTCATTGTCAACGTCAATGGATTTACAATGAAACGAAAGCCCACCAGACTCAGTAACACTCGCTAGCTCTTGTGAGAATTTTTTTTACACAGACAAACATACTCGAGACGCATTCACAAATAGACAAACAAACGACATGAAGTTAAATGAAACGAACAAACGGAACCAGTCTTATTTACTCTAGTGTTATAACTGATACTAAATGTACAGAACCTATACGATACTTTATGATAACTAAACTATATACAATAGATAAATAAATAAGAGAGTAAACTCAAATGTTATTAAGATATACTTGTTCGGAATAACTGTGTCAATAGAGTGTTAAATAATGTAGTTTCGGACTGCCATATTCGATAGTTTAAAGTGGTTGTACTGTTTTTTGGTTGTAGGAAAATTTCCTGACTGCGGATTTCCTGCAGCTCTATTTATTCATTTTAAAAAACTTGTCCGCTTAAGAAAAGCTGCTGTATGAAAGATCATATTTGCACTCTTATCCAGTATTTTTCATTCATGAAATAAGCCTTGTGCAATGTTCTTTTTTTTAAATTAATTAAATTATTTTTAAATCTAATATCAACGCTTTTTTTTATACAAACACCAAATGATGTGGAATTTCAGTTTATCTTATTTAAATTTGTGGCAACTGAGTTGTCTGGCAAAAATTCATAATTAAACTAATTCTAGCTGAGAGTTCTAAGAACAAATTAAATGTTGCTCCGAAGAGAAATTTTAAACGGGGCATAAGAGCAAAATAATTTCTGTATTATTAGAAATCAAGCCGAAGGATATGGAATGTGTTTACATGACGAAGCTTTTATTGGACAAACACAATAAGAAACATAATGACAAGTTAAAAAGGTTTTTAAATTGTATGCCCTCATCGAAATGCTTGAATCTCTATATTACAAAAACAATTTTTTGGACTTAAATACAAATAATTAAAAATGTTTTGTTATAATTACACGAAAGTTTGTAAAACATACTTTAATAAATAAAAGTTCTTTAGTGACTTCTTAGCTTAACCTCGTATATAGTTAAATTTGTATACATAATGCTATATAGGCTTTAGAGATACGATACGTGTCAGAGCATACATTTACTGAGAGCAGATATTGTCGCATACATTTTCTTGTCAAAACTAATTGCGCTGCACATCAGTCAAATGTCACAGGAAGATTTCTTGTTTGATTTTATTATTTGCTCCACAATTTTACAATACATTTGCATGCTCTATTGCACTCACACACACACAAACACACAAACACATAATTTTACCACTAATACAATATGATAAAAAAAAAGCAAAGAACTTAAATTGATATGGATAAAGTGCAATTTGGTTCTTCGTTGTGTACAGTGACAACAGTAAATAAATAAAAAAATAAAAATAATAACAATTTTTGTTTGTATCTTTAAAACAAACAACAGTATATGAGGGTAAGGAAAGCTAAGAGGAAAAGGAAATTAGTTAAGAGAACTCATTTTAAAACTTACCCTAAAGAAATCCCACGTTGAACCATGTAACAAAGTACCGTATTGTACCTCTGTTTGCATGGCCAAATCCTCAGGAGAATTGATGGGTGTAACCATACGTTCGACGGTAAGAAAAGCCGCCAAGTTGGCTGTATATGAAGAAATTAGGATGAGTGTGAAAAACCACCAAACGGCTCCCACAATACGCCCAGATATTGATCGTGGCGAGACATCACAACCCTGTTGCATGAAGGCGGCCAACGAAAACCAAAATGAGTTTAATATACTAAAATCATTGACAGCAGCTGCTGATGAGGCATTAGACGCTGCACCTGTTGCAGTGGGAGTAACAGCTGTCATGGGTCCTGGTACCGGTACCCCACCTATAATACCTGGAGGTTGTTGATTTGACAGTTGATCGTGATGCACATGAGTATCTGAAAAATATTTAGTTTAAAAGTAATGCGAACATGTATAACGTACATAGTTATTTTGATGGATATAAAAGTTCAAAAAAAAATAAAAAGAATTAATTTTAATTTATGTAAATATGCTCTAGTTTTTCCTTTATTTTATTTTATTTTATTTTATTTTTCATTTCTCCCTCCCTTCCATTTTAATTTTTCTGTCACTACAATACACAGTAACAACCAGAGCTGTATGAGCAACAACATTGAATGATGCCAACATTTGTTGTAGACAACATGAAATTATACAAAACGTTTGTGCGTCTATTTTATAGATGTGTGTGTATTTTCCTGGCACTGAAGGCATTTACCGTTAAAATTAAAAATGTCTTATTAAGAGTTGGGTTTTTAAATTTTTGCAACTTTTATTTCTCGCGATTTTGATAAAAAATTTTTAAAAAATTTTGGCAGTACTTTTTATATATTAAATATTTTTTAATTTTATTTCTTAATTTTAAAAAACAAAACTTCAATAAAACACTGATTAAACAATTTTTTTATAACATTTTCCATTGTGAATAGAATGTTTTATTTTAATTTTGAAATTTAACTTAAAAAAGCATTCATTATAAAATTCTTCAACTCTAGCGCAAGTATGGGTTACTTATTCATCTAATGTATGAATGAATATGCATGCAAATGTTTACGGTTGTTATGGTGAAATAGTTTTATTGAAGCTTAAAAATCAGTTTTTGTGATTGTACTGAATATAATATGAAAAACCTTTGAAACGATAATCTCAAGAAACAATAAATCTACAGATGTCAATGAAATTCATTTTAAAGAGGGTTTTATACGAAAACTGTTATCGATGAACTAAGAATCGATTTACGAAAAATGTTTAACGATGCATCGTTATGGTTGTGTATATGATTTTAGCTTATAATTACTTGACTATGGAATTGATTTTGAAAAGTAAATGTCATATGGAAGTCATGGTCATTTATGAATGTAATATTTATTAGCATAATTATTGGGCTGCAAATACATTTTATGTAAAAGTAGCAAGAAAACTTAATATATATCGGGATGTTGTATCAGGATAAAACTTCATTTTTAGAATTATGCAAAAGTTTGTCGTTATGCATGTCTTATACACAATGCGCCTGGCATGTGGTACAGATCAGATAATATTGTCGATACAAAGAATAAATTTTTTTAAAACAAAGCAAAAGTTGCAATAATAAAGTTATTAATTGAAAACCCTACTCAAAAGGCTTTTTTTACTGTTTAACAGAGCAAATAATAAGTTTTGTAGCCGCGGTAGTTAAAAAAGTATAAAGACTTTGTAAATTTGTTATAAATAATTTAAATTCCAAAATATAAAAAGTTGAAACAGTCTCTAGACCATAAATCATTACGCTGTGTGTAATGTTTTTTCTACTTTAGCTTTTAAAATTGTTATTATGTTTTTTTTAGAAAATGACTTTGTATTAAAAATTCTGTTTATTATTTTTTTAGTCTAGATCCGAAAAATAAAAACTAAAGACTTAATTTAAACAAACATATTACTGTGCGATCATGGTCTGAGCTTTTTTCGTAATTTTCAAACACACGACACGCCTGTTAATAAAACTTTCTACAAGGAGTGTAAGAAACTATAATTTCATGCAGTTGTATACTAGCTATGAAACAAGATATTTAATAAAAGTAAGACAACGGTACACTTTCAATATTTTCTTATTATGCATGTGTATATCAAGTTGTGAAAGGTAGAGTGGGAAAATTTTGTCTTTATTAAATACTAGCCAAACCCGGCGCGCTTTGCTACGCCCCTTAATGAATCGAAATGCATTCTGAATTTTAATTGAATATCAAGTGCAAAAACCTAAAATCTATAATTTTTTTTATGGGCGTGGCATTGCCCACTTTTCTAGTCACGAAATTGTGGGGGGGGGGGGTGCTTTAATACCATGTGAGATAAGGCCATGATGGCTTTATTGCTCAATTGAATGGGAGATAAAGCCATAATGACCTTATTGCCCAATCATTGAGAGGTAAGGCCATATTTAAAATTTTGCGAAATGAGAGATAAAGCCATATTTTTTTTTCGCAAATGAGAGATAAAGCCATATTTTTTCAGAATATTGTTATAATTATTTTTATAATTAATTAATTTTTATTCTTGTGACGCACGCAGGAAAACTTTATTCAGCGAAGCCACCTGCCGCGTCCAACTGGAGGAGAAAACCCGTAAGCTCGGCCGCAGGTCGCCACTCGGAAAAACTGTAGTATGCGAGGCTTTAGTTTCGGAGTCTATAGCTAACACACACACACACACACACATACACACACACACACACAGAGTTTCACTTTTATATATACAGATATTTAATTTATTAGTACTTGCATTTAGATTTTTCTTTATATAAAATATATTTAAAAAAAAATATTGGACAAGAAATTTGTCCCACTGAACACAAAAAACTGTTACTACTGCTTCACTTCTCTTAGTGGTGAAGGCTGCATTAAAATAATAATATCCAGCATTGCAATTTTTTAATTTGCGTCGTTCAAATAATTTTTGTGATTAAGATGTTTGAATAATAAATATTTTTTTTTTATTTACTAAATTATTCGGGATATGCTCCCTTAATTTTTCAATAATATTTATTTGGTTGTTGGGTTTAAGCTGGTTTATATGCATTTCACTGGTGCTTATGCCAGATCATCAGTAAACCTTTACCCAAATTCTTGAAAAAGTTTAAAATGTTATAAGTTATATTTTTAAATTCTCATTAACAAAATGAGAATTCAAAAATAAAACAAAAAACTATAAAAAACTTTTTCAAAAACCCAACCAACAATTTTTCAATTTTAATTTATTTTATTTTTCTAATCCCCTCTGCATTTGGCTAACCGTTGGTTAACACTAAATGCCTAGAGGGACAACCGAAAAATAAAATCTTCTATTATATATTTACTAAATTATTCGGGATATGCTCCCTTAATTTTTCAATAATATTTATTTGGTTGTTGGGTTTAAGCTGGTTTATATGCATTTCACTGGTGCTTATGCCAGATCATCAGTAAACCTTTACCCAAATTCTTGAAAAAGTTTAAAATGTTATAAGTTATATTTTTAAATTCTCATTAACAAAATGAGAATTCAAAAATAAAACAAAAAACTATAAAAAACTTTTTCAAAAACCCAACCAACAATTTTTCAATTTTAATTTATTTTAATGCAGAGGGGATTAGAAAAATAAAATAAATTAAAATTGAAAAATTGTTGGTTGGGTTTTTGAAAAAGTTTTTTATAGTTTTTTGTTTTATTTTTGAATTCTCATTTTGTTAATGAGAATTTAAAAATATAACTTATAACATTTTAAACTTTTTCAAGAATTTGGGTAAAGGTTTACTGATGATCTGGCATAAGCACCAGTGAAATGCATATAAACCAGCTTAAACCCAACAACCAAATATATATTATTGAAAAATTAAGGGAGCATATCCCGAATAATTTAGTAAATATATAATAGAAGATTTTATTTTTCGGTTGTCCCTCTAGGCATTTAGTGTTAACCAACGGTTAGCCAAATGCAGAGGGGATTAGAAAAATAAAATAAATTAAAATTGAAAAATTGTTGGTTGGGTTTTTGAAAAAGTTTTTTATAGTTTTTTGTTTTATTTTTGAATTCTCATTTTGTTAATGAGAATTTAAAAATATAACTTATAACATTTTAAACTTTTTCAAGAATTTGGGTAAAGGTTTACTGATGATCTGGCATAAGCACCAGTGAAATGCATATAAACCAGCTTAAACCCAACAACCAAATAAATATTAATAATAAATATTTTATTTTGCTTTTTATGTATATGTGTGCAAATTAAAAGAGAAAAAGTAGATTTCTAATTTTTGTTTAGTTAATATAAAGATCGTTTGCTGAAACCGCAGTTGGTTTTAAAAATGCACTCCACTCGGCTAGTTGTTTCTTTGTAAGTAATAGCTTTGGCAGTCATTAAGTAAACAATTCATATATTTTAAAAAAAACTTAGAATACCCCTTCTCCATACTCGTGAGATGAAAAAGTAAAATTTTTATAAAAAAATAATTTTTTTTTCGATCTAGAATATAAATATTTTTAAACAAAGAAACTTTATCAAGATCTTAGAGACAATACAGATATTTGATATTAACAATGAAAAGATTTTTCAATAACTTACATCGAACTGGATTTTTATATTTAATAAGATGAAAAAGTGAAATTTTCACTAAAAACTACATTTTTTCGATCTAGAATTTACATATTTGTAGTTAAGAAAACTTTATCAATATCTAATTGACAATACGACTATATAAGTTCATTAAATTGTTAAAATAAAATTTAAAAAAAATCTAAATTATTTTTTTTTTAATTTTTTAACAAAAATCTCGTACATTCTTTATAGCAAACAAGTGGTGTTAGTGTCTTTGGTGTTGTCAGCTTAAAATTATTTTGAAAGAGGGAAGGCGAAGAGAATTTCTACTAAATATTTCCATTTTTAATCGAGTCAAATAGTTAAAAATATTTTAGTGATAACTTTACCTTTTCTTGCCATTAAATTTAGGGGATAAGCCAGATGGATTTAAAAGAAAATAGTTATCGAAAATAAGTAGTTTCGAAACCAAAATGGGATACTATTTTATATAAAAATATAATATACAGATATAATAATAAAATATTCGAAATAGTCCTATCATGCCATAAAAAAGCTAATGGAATGCCAAAAGTTATTTTTAAGAATAGAAGATTTAGAAATTAATCAAATTTTGTATTTGCCAAAAGACTTTTTAATTTAAAGTGCATAAAAATTTAATTTCTTCATACCAGTGAACAGTTTCCAATTGCAAAAGAAGGTTACAACAAAATTTGAGTAACAAATTGAATACTTGTCATAACAACAACGAAAATACAAACAATAGTTGGCAGTTATCTTTAAAAAAAAAATGTTTTTTTTTCTTTTATGGATTTCTTTATTTATTTCTCTTTTTGCTGCTATTTTTGTAAATAATAATAATAAAAAGAAAAAACGAAACTTTGTGAATGCTGAAGTAGTATGAGTGTTTATGGTGGCATTTGATGGTTGTGCCTTTGACTTTTTATTCCTCATGACTTCACATATCTTTCAGTTGGGGAATTTAACCAATGTGTTTTTTTATTTTTATTTTTTTACATTTACAAATACATGTTCATATACGCTGAGCGACGAATGTATGAGGGTATTCATTCAACGTTTTATGCACATGTTTGTTTTCTTTTTATTTTCGAGGTTATCACGTTGCTTGGCACACAACGAAATATTTAAAAAAAATTTAATTCAAAGAAAAGTGAATGTTGTTGTTGCTCCTGCTGGCGCTATTTTTTTATATTTTATCGTTACGCAGAAATTAAATTAAGGCATATATCCCTGGTATCATCAACGTCATCATTACAAACATGTGCTTTATGTATACACACACGCAAAGAAAAACCATGGTTACGACATGATCACGACGGTCATATTATTTTTTCTAAAACAATATTTGGTTGTCGAAAACAAGTAATAGTTATTTTTGTTTCATTTCATCATATATTTTGTCACTAAAATCAAGCATTTGTTTGAATTGTATCATTTAATGATTACTTTTCGTAAAAATTTCAAAATGGTTATCATTTAAAAATAGTATGATTTAAAAAAATTAATTTGACAAAAATAACATTATATTCAAAATCATTAAAAATTAAAAATAATCATTAAATAATAAGTGATACAACAGTATGATTACAAAATAATCAAGCTATGATTTTTTTTAATAATAATTTGATTTCAATTGTTCTTCTTCTTGCTGAATAAATTTTTATTATTTTAAAAGTTTGAAATGTCAAAAAAAGGAACAAAAATTTTGAAAAATTTAAGAAAATTTAAAAATAAACGAGAAAGTGTAAAAAAAAATTGGTTTAAAAATTGCAATTAAATTGGTAAGTACAATCAATATGTGTATGTCACAGCAAAAGACAATAATTTGCCGTAAAAAAGCAAAGATTGTTGATTACAATTGTAGTCATATATATGATTATTGAATGATATTTTAATTAAACATAATAATGATAACTGGTAACTATTATTATTTTAAACATAATCATACAATTCAATCATAGTATGTTGCTCTTCGATTATGGTTACCACAACCATATTTTTTCTTTGCGTGCAGAAATAAATACATGTATTTCCTTTTACTACACCATATGGATGTGTAAATGTATGTATGTATGTACATTTAATATTTTTTAGTATTTGTATTATATTAGTGCATACATATAGGAGTATGTCAGTTTGTATGCAGATAACACAAGTCTTTTGAAATTACTGATTTGAATTTTTGATATTTTGGTTGTTTCTTTTTTTATGTTTTTTTTTTTTTTTGGATTTTGATATTTTCTTGTAAACATTTATTTTGCTGTTATTTTTTTCTTGTATTTAGGAAAACTATTATGCTTGTAACCAGGAGCGGATTCAGCTTAAGTGTTTCGGGGGGATTTTTTAAAATATACGAATTATTTGTTTAACGACTGCAAAACTATTTTTTTCTAAAAGAACAACAATTGTTGAGAAGTTATCCTTTTCTTCTCCGCCCTGGACCCGCGCTTACTTATAGAAATAAGTTGTTAGATTTAGCAATTTATTATGTTACACGTTGCGTTCGCTTAGAAACGTGAACAAATTATTTATAAATTGTTTTAGTATTCGTAGAAGTTTATACATGACTATTTTGAATTAAGTATTCCAAATAGATTACTATCTCTTTCTTTAATAATTTTTAAAAAAGTAAAATATTTATGTATGTAATTTTTTTTAATATTAAGTAGTGAGATGGATTTAGGGATTTATAATATAAGATTACTTTTTTTGTAAGCTAAGGACAATAGTTAAATTAAACGCAGTAAATGGTATCTATCAAGTCAACTTATATGAAAAAGTTCTGGTTTCTAACATAGAACGTAGTGTACCTCAATTATAATGGAAATATTATAATAATAAATGATATAAAGTCTATGTCAGAATTTTGCAGATAACACCAATAGTGCCATGTGATTACTTATCTATCTTCTATATATATAAAAGTGAAACTCTGTCTGTGTGTGTGTTACTTATAGACTCCGAAGCCGTAAAGCCGATCGGACTCAAACTTTGGCAGGTTGTTGTACACATTCCAGGAAGTGTTTATGGGTGGTAAAAAGTGGGCGGGGCACGGCCATAAAAAATAAGTTATCATTTTTAGCTTCATGCACTTGACCGATTTTTCTGAAACTGCACACATATTGAACTGCCACGACTATATAATTTCATGATCAAAAAAGTGGACAGGGCCACGCCCATAAAAGAAAGTGATCATTTTCAGCTACTTGAACTTCATTAATTTTTTTGAAACTTTGCACACATATTGAGCTGTCATGACTTTATAATTTTGTAATTAAGAAAGTGGGCAGTGCCACCCCCATTAAAAATAAGTTATTATTTTCAGATATTTCCACGCATTCCAATGGTTTCCACTGGTTTGCCTTTCAACTTCAAGCGCCTACAGTTTCCAGTTCGCCTTGCCTTCGCTATTACCATCAACAAAGCTTCAAAAGAATTTGGAAAATCCATACTTTTCACATGGCCAGCTGTACGTCGCATGCTCCAGAGTGGGTACACCAAAAATTTTTTACTTTTTACAGCAAATGGAAAAACAAAAAATATTGTATACCCACTTGCATTACAATAAAAATCAATAAAATATTATTTTTAATATATTCAATTAAAATTCAGAATGCATTTCTATTCATTAAGGGGCGTAGCAATGCGCGCCGGTCTTGGCAAGTTACATATAAAATTAAAAATTAGTTTGAGACTAAAGTCCCTTAATATTTTCAATATTTTTTAATAAGATTGTTTAAATTTATGATTTAATAATTCTCCTAAAAATCCAAAAACGACTTGAAATATAAGTTCAGTATAAGTTTAATTGATATAATAAGCCAGACGAAAACAAATAGAGGTTACCTCCTAAAATTCGATGAACTAAGTGCCTCAGCTGATAGTGTGAAAATTTGCTAGTATTTTGTTAGACTACTAATCAAGTACAGCCCATTCAGGTAAATTTTTTGGTTCTCATTCGACAGCTTTTTAATCTATTTCCCGGCGTAGTTTGTTTGGTTATTGCGGGACAAAGTGATATTACTAACACCTCTGGCTGCTTTGAGCCTAAAATTGGGAGTGCTAAAATTATGGTCGGAGAAAATGTTCCAGGCTGACTAGAGACCTATCTGGTACAGGGGCAATTACTTAGCCTTTAGAACTTGTTTTAGGCTGATAACTGGTGAGATCTTTTTGCAGTACTAGTGGTGAATAAGGTTTATGTCTTAATTAAAAAAACATATTGTCCTGAAGGTCGACCTTTTGTAAGTCTTCAGGTAACCACTAACTTTTCTGGGTGCTGTTACTTTCTTAAAAAAATACAGAATAATGGTCTCAGAGGTGGCAGATATGTAGACTTGAGTTAACGATATTCATATCCGTGTGCTGTTGCCTTTCAGCAGGAGTAGTAACTTGTTTTGATTGGTTTCTTTTGCACCGAAAATCCGATTGCTGGTAACTTCAAACTAAAAGACTGAAATACTGGCAGCAATAAAATTTTTATTTTAGAGGCTTTTATCCCCTTCCAGACATATCCACTCCAGGAGGAAAAAGTACACGACAGATGGCAGTTTCAACATTAACAAAACAGAAGCAATAAAGATACCTTGTCGAATTTATATGCTTTCAAGAAGAGTTAAATGAAAAAAATGTTAAGTTAACTACCTTCGCCTAGGTTTACAAGGTTATTCTGGAGTTATGTGTAATGTTTCTAATTTCGACTATAAACAATTCAAAAAATTCACTAAGATCCTATGTAGGCCCTAATTTCTACCGTGACTATGTCACCTTTATTTGTTTGCCCGATGACGGAGTAATAAGAACTGACAGGGAAAATGAATAACAGTAAATTATAGCTTCAGAAATATTTTGCTTGTTCGCCCGCCGTGTTTACTAACACATTTGCGTTCTCAATACGGAGCACCAGAAAAATAAAAGTTGGCACTAATATTAAGCATAAGAAACATAAAAAAAGGAAAATTAATTTAGGGCAGTAATAAATTTAGCTTTCAACTTACCTGTTTGATACTGGACAATACGCCATTCATACGGTGAGAAACGTGAGACAAAGAATAACACAATGCTTACACCAATATAGCTGAATATCACACTGACCTAAAATTACAATAAAAGCAAATGATACAATGAACGTATTAATTCTGCATATCATCTGGTCATATGGTTTTTAATAAATTACACGTAATTCATGAAGACAGAAAAGCACAAAAAATTACACACTCATTATACTTAATAATATAATAAAGAAAATCAATAGTTGCCAGTCGCAGATAATAATTTGTCCAAATTGGCATGATGATGTTATTATTCAGCAGAGTTTACTTTTACTTCGACAACGGAAATTTATTGTGTCTTTAATACACACGTTGATGAGGATAAAAAATTGCTTTTGCCTTCTCATTGAAATCATTTTTGCTTTAACTCTTGAAATTGGGAGAAATATTTACCTGTATAATAATTATCTTGCATATACAAAAGCATAAATAACAACCTGTAACAATGTACAGCTACTTACAATACCATTATTAAAATTTACTTATAGGCAGGCAGACAAAGGGGCGTATGTGTATGGTATGAGTGTGTGTTGGTTAATCTAAAAATATACAATTTTTCAAACAAAAGCATACTAAACAATGTATACAGTTTCTGTTAATGCCAGAATTTGTTTTGCAAATTTTTCTAACAAGCAATCCCCATACACACACATACACAGGTGCATATACATACAAGTAAATAAACATCTTAGTGTACATATACCGTGTATATTAAGAAACATATGTCTCTTTTATGGAGGGAATATAGTCAAGTCAACAAATGTCTGTATGTATTTGCTTTTATATTTGTGTATGAAATAGACACAGGAACATGAATAAACCTACAAGAAATGTTAAAGAGATACTTAAACGAATATATATGGATGTGTGAATGCCTGTGTAACAAAGAAAAAAAATTGTTCATTTAATTTATGTCAAATTACTGACTGTTACTTTATATGCTGCTAAATGTTTTGTTATTAGCTGTTAACGTCATCTCCTGCTAGCTGTCTGCTAAATAAAGAACAGCCCAAAAAAGTAACAACAATAAAAGGAATGTAATAATAAAAATAGAGAAAAAATATGCAAAAAAAACCATATACGTGTACAAGTTCAAAGAAAGAAGGAAATGTAAAAGGTCCAAATCAAATTTTTTTGCATGTATGCGTAATTTTGTGTTCATATGTGTGTGTATTCAATGTATTTGCACTTGCATGAGTATGCAAGTAACAAGGGCAGACTTTTAATTGAAAAGCATTCTACATATGTCGAGTGATGGCCATGATTGTAGAAATATTAAAAAAAAACAAGATTATGCAAAGCAATTAAGATCTTTAAAAGATTTTGTACATTGTAAGTGTCCAATTGGTAGATGAAAGTTGATCCAAATACAGGTTTTTTTCTGTGAAATTTAGTTTATTATGACTTTATTAAATATAAGAAATGTTGCCATTAATTATGCAACCAAATTAATTTATTGATGTGGCTGCCGTTGTCATTTTAAAACTTTTTTTGACGGTTTATCACCTTTAAGGGGTCGAATATTAGCACCGAGCTTCGCCGTTTACATTACTCAGATGGCTTATAACGCGATCGATTGTTCGACATGATGTAATATCCTCCTGATATCAAAAATTCCACAAAATCTTATTACCATTTTAGCCTATATAAAGTCTAAGTCCACACCAAACAGTCGCTGTCTGTGATTGCATTTCCTGATAAGAAAAAAACAATTGTACGATTTTCTTGACTAAATTCCACGCTTTCGACGACAGTATCCTCAATTGAAACGTTAGGAATTGCGTACGGTACGGTCGATTCGGCCAAATCAAATATAAAGTTTTTGATAAGACTACACTTAACTTGGAAATAAGTTTGCGTTATTTCTCAAAATTGTTTAAGCGTAAAGAAAAAACCTATTAGCGCCAATATAACATATGACTTAAACAAAACACACACCCGACACAGACACACATGCATGCATATTTTTGACAAAACCATATCAATTAATTTGCTTTTTGCTTATGTATATATGAGTCACATCTTCTTCACTTTGTGTATGTAGATAAATGTATTGACAGCTGACAGAGTGTTTGTAATTGTTATAAGCTTAAACCGCAAATCGCGTTGTATTTATTTGTTACTTTTAACAAAGGCGAATATAAATAAGTGAAATGTGGTATCTAATAGGCTGCTTTAGTATGCATAATTGGTTGTATGTCTCTTTAAATTTACTTGTATTAGGGTGGTTCCTGTTAATTAAAATGCTGATTATCAATAATGTCGTTGTATAGTAACCATGAGGAAAAATTAATAAAATAATTTTGAAAAATAATTACGCTATTAAAAGATACTAATTTTCAATACAAAATATTCACAATGTTTTTAGAGACTTCTTAATGACTTATTTTGTCTACAATACATTTATGTTGATAAGTTTAATGTACTAAAAACAGTACTTTACTACTTACAATATGGCATATAAATCCATTATTTAACTCGGCGATGTCATTGGAGGCAACTACTTAACACGCTCGCTCACAAAACAGGGACTCGTATAACGTATACGATCACTTATAAATAGGGACTTAAATAAGTACTTACTTTAATACCAACAAATCAGCACATGATGTTCATAACCTAAATAATCCATTAATATTATGGAACTATATAAGTCGTTCGATTCGGTTTGATTATCCTGCGATACGTTAATTTTTAATTTAAAAACCAGTGAAAATCTAAAGTCATTACTTTGTTAACAAAATGATTTGCCACTGTTGTAAAAATAATTATTACTTATACCCTAAGCATGTTAAACTAAATGAGAATTATAAAAAGTTATGTATTTGAATGGCTTCTAGCAAATTTCGCAATAGAATATTGTGTTGTGTGTGCATCAAAGCAAATGTCTGAAAATTAGTGCTAACGTATCACCCTGTACATAAAGTCATTACTAAAATACTTCTTAGTAAGACAGATGATATGTAATAGTCATAGAAAAGTATGTTGTTTAGTAAGAGCAAGTCATTACCTAGTTTTTGCTCAGATTTTAGCTGTCTATTAGACTCCTGCACAATTCAACATTTTCTGTGAAACTGTCATTTTCAAAGATTTTATGCTTTGCTATGCAATGCGAATTTAAACAAGGTGTTATAAAATGTTATGCCAACCCAAACATACTGTCTTAGCATGTCATTGCAACTTAGTCAAGCTATTGTACGCTGTTGTGTTTAATACCATGTATTTCTTTACTGTAACGGTACTACAATGCAGCTTTGTTTTTGGTTTCGTTTTTCGGATTTTTAATTCTAGCAATGCTTTTTGTTGAATTGTTAGTTTAGATTCGTTACTTGGAGTGTCAATTTACAAAAATTCAAATAAGTCTGCGTACCACTTTAGAGCAAAGAGAATTGGTTGTAAACCATTTCAAAAATGACCACTCACAGCGAAAAATAGCTAAAATGGTTAACATGAATTCTTCTACGGTCCAAAAAATCATTAGGCGTTTCATACATAAAAATCGGGTTCATAACAAAGGCAGGAAGGCACCGAATAAAATATTTTATGAGCAGGACGAGCGTTATATTTTGCGGAAAATAAAGGCAAACCCAAAACCCAAAAAAAAAAAAACAGCCAAATCCGACACAAAACAAATTGACTTTATTTAAATATTTTCTAAATAAATCCCTTAAAGAAATTTCCTTAAAGTATGTAACTACAATTATATTTAATAAATTTCTGATTTTATTACATACTAGCCAAACCCGGCGCGCGTTGCTACGCCCCTTAATGAATCGAAATGCATTCTGAACTTTAAGTGAATATCAAGTGCAAGAGCCTAAATATTATAACTTTTTTTATGGGCGTGTCATTGCCCACTTTTCTAATCACGAAATTGTAAAGTCATAACAGCTCAATATGTGTGGAAAGTTTCAGAAGAATCGGACCAGTGCAAAAATTATCAAAATTATAATTGTTTTTATGGGCGTGTCCCTGCCCACTTTTCTAATCACGAAATTGTAAAGTCATAACAGCTCAGTGGGCCCAGCCCACTTTTCTAATCACGAAATTATATGGTTATGACAGCTTAGTATGAATGCAAAGTTTCAGAAAAATCGGTCCAGTGAAAGTACCTCAAAATTAAAACTTTTTTAGGGGCGTGGCCCCGCCCACTTTTCTTATCACGAAATTATTTAGTCATGACAGCTCGATATGTGTGCAAAGTTTCAGAAAAATCGGTCAAGTGCAAGTAGCTTAAAATGATAACTAATTTTTTATGGGCGTGGCCCCGCCCACTTTTTTTCACCCATAAACACTCCCTGGTATGTGTACAACAACTTACCAAAGTTTCAGCCCGATCGGTTTTACAGTTTCGGAGTCTATAGCTAACACACACACACACACACACACACACACACACACAGAGTTTCACTTTTATATATATAGATAATGTTCTATTTCAATGATTAAAATGCACTATAAAAAACATGTGCTGCATATGTCACACGTGTCGCATGTGTTGGCTTTCTCATTTTCTATTCTCATGTATGCAATATCACTGTTAGAACTATGTACAGATTTAATTTAACAAATTATACACTGTCTTTATATGTCTTTGTCAAAGATGAATTTTCGGCATTGCATGAATTAGCAGTTGCATTATGTGACACATGTTGATATGTTGTATAGTGCAACAGTTGCAAGCCTTTACTGTCTATACATCAGGAATGTTTAGGAGAATTTTACTAATTAAAAATTTGACTCTATTTTTGTTAATCTCAATAATTTAATTTGTTGCTATAAGATTTAATTTTATGGTAGTTTTAAACAAAAAACGTTAGTTTACTTTCTTCAGGGAAACTGTAGTTCATTTTACATATTGTAAAAACAAAATGGCAGTTGAGGTTTGTTGTATAAAAGTTTGGAGAGGTTTATAGATTTTGAACACAATCGACTGAACTTTTATGGTACTTTATTAATCTTTCCACTAATGACACACTCTGGTGTATTAGTACTTGACCACCTGCGCTTGTTCCTTGATAAAAGCACTTCCATAATGGTAATGATCTATAATATTTTATAAAGATTTATAATAATAATAAAAGTATGTTCCAGAACCGAAAGTAAGTAATAAAAAAAAAAAAAAAAATTATATGAGTAACTCTGTGGTGAAAAGATTTAACCCTTATTTGAACATGTGGGTTTTGTCTGTAATCAGGAGCTTAATTCTGATAATCGCCTGAAAAAAATGTTAATCAGACTTAATTTGAAATAATATTTTTTTTTTTGGAAATTAGTTCTCTTTTCTATCTTACTCTTGTATACAATACAGAAGAAAATACATGAAGAGTAAACTGCTTTAACAATTAAATGGTTGCCGTTAAGTGTGCACATTTCGCAAGTACCTCCTGTGAAATTGTTGTAGTGTATTTAAGATTCTCTACAACACTACTAACATTCTAAGTCGTTTTCTTGTGAATAAATTGAGGGGTGGGTGCGACATTTGTTGTTTTGGTTTGATACTCATACATGCATATTTGTATACGTTTTGTTTTATATCCGTTTCCTCGATTCAAGATAAAATTAGCTTTTGTTTTGCAAAATGTTTTTATTTGCTTAGATGTAACTTGCGTTTGGTTTAATATTCTGTTGATGTTCGGTTTACTTTTCGCTTATGATTATTACTAATTCATATGACTTGTTGTGTTGGGGAAGTTAAAATTTAATATGTTAAATAAAACCTTTAAGCAATTCACATTTAATTACATTTACTTTATGAAGCTCATTACAACTTGTACTCTATTTAATTGAAACACATACGCACACATAATATGCGCTATATATTATCAAAGGCAAGGAGGAAAGAAAAATATTCAATTTTAAGATAATGATAAATTGTTATGTACGTTTTAAATACAATTTTAAATTGTTTTAAGTACGTACTTTAAAAGAGGTTGACGGAATTAAAAACTTATCAAAATATTATAATAATTTGCATTAAGTTTAAGTTACAACTTTATTTTGTTGCTGTAATAAAATATTAACAACCGTATTCATGAAAACTTTTTGGGTTTATTGGAGGCTTATTTGTAAAATTTCTGTACAACGTTTGTCTAATAAGCCTTTAATAAACCTAAAATATTTTTTATGAATACGGCAGTAAATCTTTTAGTTTTTAATCACATATTTAATGCAGAAATATATTCTCTCTGTTCTCAAGCAATTAATACTAACAGCTGATATTATTCTAAAAAAGTTAAATTTCTATTAAATTTACAAAACTAAAGTATAGAAAAGCATGTATGCAGCAACTTTTGTTCACTTTAAAAAAACGTTTGCTAACGGATTAAAGTTTTTTTTTACTTTTTATTTAAAGAATTTTATTAAATTTTCTTTAACTTTTTTCCCCTTCTTTTTCATATTTGTTTTTGCTCTTCTCAATACACATACAAACGTATTTAGCCGAAAGCTGTTTACTGCAAAAGTGGTATAAGTGCTGATAGATAGATGGATGTTTTTATGTATAGTATATATGCATGGTTGAATAGGAGCATGCGTATGTGTGTGCGAGCTCGTTTATATAGATATATGTATGTGGGTATATAAAGACATCATTTTACAAATGCTTAAAAACGTGGCATACAATTTCATCAAAATTTGAATTTTTTTGTTAAACACTGTACCCGTCCAATGTAAAAAATAAAAAATCGTTGCTGTTTCTTAGTTTGAAAAATGAGTAGAAACTTTGCTGTTTACTCCATTAAAGTTTATAAGCTTTCTTTGAGCCAATTTTTAGCAAAATACAATAAACTGTTAGAGAAGAAAACTGAGAAAAAAAAATTAAACAAAATTTCCTAGTAAAGACGAAAATAAGTAAAGAAAAACTTTGTCGAAGTAAATTTTAAAGTTTTCTCATTTGTATGCAATACAATTTCTGCAACATTGACTTTTTCCAGTAAAAAGAAAACGAAAGAGGATAATAGAAATGAAACAAAAGTACGAAAAATATTATATAAATGACATAAAAAGAAGCAGAAAATAAATGAAGTAAAGGCACTATTGGTATATAAATAATATACGATCCTTCACAATTAAAAATGTTTTTTTAAATATTGTCTTCAAATGGGAATTATCAAGTTGTATGTTGCTACTATTTGTTGCAAGTATGAAGAGAAATATTTTATTTTATTCTACTATGATTCGGTGAGTTGATGATACTGCAGAAGTGGGCGTGAAACCTCACATATAAAGTAACTATTTTTAATGTAAAAGGATAACTGTAATAGAGCCTTTGAATTTTATGTCAAATATATACTTCCTAATGAATCTTAATTGTCGAGAACTAATATAAACAGACTTATACCAGTATGTACCATTTGGTATAAATACTTACTATATTTACTGTTTAAGAGATTAAAGTACTTAATGATAAATTGTATGATAGCATTAATGTAATGGCCATTAGTTCGATGACTAGCTGATAATAATGTAAAAAATAATACTTATTGACAGTTTAATACAACAAAATCTATTTTGTAGCGAAGAGTATGTCACTGAAATAAAGTGATTAAATTTTGGTAAGTTAGCAAATTATACCAGAGACTCTTGCAAGGATTTGTTAAGCATATCACCGCACTTTTTATCTTGTAATTAAAAAATTTGTTCTTATATTAAACTAAATTCCACTGCCTTTCAAATACATGAGTTTTTCCCCTTCAATACCTAAATCTGGGTTAAAAGAAAAGTTCTTTGAAGGACTGTTTTTTTAAAATTTTTGTAACATGAAATTAAAATTAACTTAAGATATCTTAAAGAAAACCAGAAAAGCTAAATCACGTGAATAAGATAAATGATGGCGGCTGTATAACAATTAATATTATCATGCTGGCAACGACTGTGTATCCTAGTATTTAGCAACAAATTTGTCGAATACTTAAATTATCAGTGACAAACAGTTTAGCAACGCAATCACACTTAAACAAATGAGATTTCAACAGAAATTGCAACTTACCCAAATTTCCTGCGATAAAGGATTCATGAAACTGAAAACGCCTGGTGTTTGTTTGACTGGCTTTTTAATCATTATCGAAATGCCCAGTGACATAAATGGTTTACTGAAATCGATGACACGTTCACGTTCGGCTGTAATTGTCATGGCAGCAATAGCAATATCTGCTTCCTGTTCACAAGCACATAAGAAAAACGAGATAAATTTAAATAAAAAGCAACACGAAAATGGTAATGAAAGCGTAAAGTTGTAACAGCACGTTATTCTTAAATCGTTAAATCGTATAAACATAATCAAAGTTGAGAAAATAAGTAGGAATGGTTTTAATAAAAAATTTAAGAGCAAATTATGATGAACTTACACGACGCACAAGTTCACCGACCATGCCATCCCAACCACCATGAACTTTTGGATTTTCAGAGCCATAAGTGTTGTCTTTAACCAAACGCATTTCATCTGAAAACAAAAAATAAAAAATAAATTAAAGAAAAACTCAGAAAAATCAAGAGAAAAAAACGAAATGAAGTGTGGCCAGACAAACAAAATAAATTGTGTAAAAAAAACATTTATCCAGCCCACAAACAAAAAAGTAAAAAAAAAAAAACTGAACAATTTAATGATCCCTGGTTCATTTGTTAAAAAAGCAATGAAATAATTGGACAAAAGAAAAAATGGCGTGTCTTACAGAAACACATGGCTTAAGTTTACGTAGACACATGTCTCAAATTGTGTTTGACTGACTTCCTTAACATCCCAAAGCCAAAACATTTGTTCGTTTTACATTTTGTTGATTTTAAGCTGTGTACTTACAGTTAATGCCCAATTTTTTCGCCAACAAGTCAGCCAAATCTTTGCAATAGCCTTCGAATCGTTCATTACCCTCCAGTGTCTCCCCCACAGTGGGACGTTTCAGCATAATATAAGGCTCCTCCAAAACAGTGGTTACAATGTACGTACGATTCTTTTCAATTTCTGCATGTGGTTTCAGTCTAACGTATTTAGCTGACAAAGGTTGCAGACCGAGATCGTCACTCCATTCGGCCACCTTCACCATTGCACTATTTACAGTCATTTCAACAACATGTAGTGTATAATTAACACGTCGCCCATCATCGTTGAATTTAATGTCACCCGTAAGTCCTTCAATTTCAACCTATAATGAAGAATATTGATTCAAGTTAATTGGGTTCTTTTTATCATCATCAACAGTAACATCATTGTCGTCAACACCATCATCGTTGGTCGATTAACTCGTAATTTTCCTCTTCATCAATATTAAATGCATTTCGAAAATTGATGAAAAAAAAAACATGAAACACTTCTTCACAAATAAAAAGGGAATTAAATACACAAAAAGGAAAAAAAATGGGGGAAAAAATAAAACACGAGGGCGACATGTTTGAAGTGTTAAGTAGTGAAAAGTAAATGACACATCAATTAATTTTTATTGAGCCTTCCAGTCAATTAAGAATAAAACTGAAAAGCAAACCGAATCGTGTTCTTTAACAACAACTAAACAAAAATTGCTAAAGCAGTTAAAGACAAACAATGTTTAAAAATTTTCTTAAGGTACGCTGTTACTTCAAACAAATCTAGTGTTACACAAACACACACCCAAATTTGTTAAAGTTCTTTAAAGTGGTGGTGTCGTAGTAATTGTAGCATAAACTTTTTCTATTCATTACACTTCACCACTTCCACACATTGCTGTAATGTTTACTTTAGCATGTCTTAGTTAAACCGTAATTTGATGCCAACAATGATGTTAATTTTAATGTACAGACATGCATACATACATCTGTTGTTGTTGTTGTTACTATTTGCTTACCTTTCTCAAATAGCGCGAAATTTTATCGCCATGTTCCCAAGGGTTTACCCAACCCTTTGAAGTGTTACAGTCTAGTGCACGTGGCACGTTATTGCTGCCACTATTGCCGCCATTGCTACCACCACCCATACCATTGCCACTATTAGAATTGGACGGGCCACCCATCATGCCGCCACCCAGGCCCATGCCACCACCATTGGGTAAACCAGTGGCATTGGCCGATGTGGAAGCTGCTGCCATCAGTGTTTGGCCTCTTCTAATGTTGTTGCGAAATTGATCAGGTTTCTTACGGAGAATTTTATTGAACGCTTCAACTAAAACAAACACAGCATCGTACATGAGAGCTGCCTGAGCCTAAAATTAGTTTACATACGCAAAACAAATACCATCAACATAAAACATGTAAAACGTGAAAAAAGGAAATAGAAGAATAAGAATATTCAATAAACATTTCGAATCGATTCTGTATGAAATACAATATTTGTTTAATTCACAGTTAATGTTTGTTCAAAATGTTTAGACAACATCCTCTTGGAGTGTAAACAGCGATAGAGGGAGGCTGAAAATCATGTACTTATGCAAATACTTTTATGCTATAAAGGTTAATAAATATTTAATAAGTTGTTTGTTCCTGAAAAAGTCCTGTTTCTTTAATATCATCCTTAAGACATGACATTTTGTTTTCATTAAAAACATAAACAATATTCCGCAAATAAAATTATTTTCTATAATATTCTCTTTTATATTCCTGATAAACAATACAGCACACATAAACATACGAATACATACATACATACATACACACATACATACATATGTTAACATTTTTATTTATTGTTTTTAACTTTTTGTTGTTATTGTTGTGGTGCTGTTGTTATTCTTATGGCCATGTTTTAAGAGATATTAAACAATAACAACAAAAAATAATGGCAACATGTGTGTACTTTGATTGAAATTGTATACGTACGTACATATGTATGAATTGTTTAATTTGTTTTCCTTTTTATGAGACAAGCTTGAACCAGTAGCAAATTTCGTACATAAAGGAAAAAGGCCATGTATGTACACGCAGAAAACAAACAATGAATGGTTCAGTTCTTGCAAAAAAAAACTTTTCTTTTGTGGCTATAGAATTTCTTAGTGCTGACTACAATTTATATTCCAAAACGATGTTATGTAGACTTAATCATACAGTTCAACTATACCAACTAAAGTATGCGATTGGCAACAATACCTGGTAGTCACAGTTGACATTGTTTTCTCTGTGTGTATGAATTGTTATTTGTGGCAAAATAAGAATTTTTTAAATGTCACAGATAAGTTAAAGTACCAGTGCTTAAAGAATAACGAAAATGAAAACACTCGAAGGATAAAACAATATTGAAGCCTTTTGAATTATTTTTTTTATTAGCCGTTAGAAAAGTGTAGCCTTTTATATTTAAATTTTCTGGGATTTTTTGATGTCTGGAATATTTTATTTTTTTGAAAATTAAACACATTTAGACTATTATCGGTTTTGTCTTTCCCTAAGGGAATTGTTGCCTTTATGATATCGTCATATCTTCTTCGCAATGCTGATAGAAGAAAAGAAATGAAGAATAGATATAGAAAAATTTGTCCTTTATATCACTGGATCATAACACTATATCTTTATTACAGCATTTGAAAAAAATTGGGCAACGGTCTAGCAATGTTCAGCATACCCACGAATGAGAGTGCTGCAATTATTATTCAATCATCAATCAGCAAAGCAAATTTTAATTTTTTTACAAGAATACGGAATACAGAATACTTTTTAAAAATTCAATGCAAATTTAAATAATACCTAAAATAAAAAACAGTTTTTTTTATCTCGAAAGAATTTAAAAAACATATGTCCTTTTTAAATCTTGTTCTGTCATGTCCTTAAAATTCTAACAAGTAGCAAAAACTACTTTGAGACTTATATACTGTTTTTTTTTAATATTTAAATCAAAACTTTTAAGGATGTTTAAGAAACTCTTTACGAAGGATATTTGCTTTGTTCTCACAAGCTAAAAACTATTTTTTTGATTCCCATAATTGCTCAATTGTTTAAGATATTAGTATTGCATTAAAGTGCAACATATTTATATCAAGGAAAAGCATGTTATACATTTTGTCCTGTAAAGAGTCCTACAAAGGGGACGAAATGAAATGCAGTGTATTAAGTTTTACTAAGTCTTATTTGTACATAAAGATTTTCTTGTCTAGTAAAAAAAATTTATTTATGTTAAATATGTTACTTACAAGAGCTACTCAGTGAGAGTCGCTTTGTTATAATTTCTTAAATATTTTGAAACAAATGAAATTATTTTATTGTTAAGTGTATTGCAAAATTTTTAAAACTTTTTTAAATTTCTTTTAAAGTTTGGCACATAGTTCTTAAGTACATTAAAGTGTTATGTGATCCTTACGTTTAATTTACTTTTTACGTATTAGTATGAACTTCGTAAAAAATACCAGAATTGTTGACAAAAAAATATTTTGTAAAAAATTTCTGGATGAAACTAGAAATGATCTTGGGGTACTTAGAAGACTTCACCCGAAATGAGTATTTCTACGCTTGGCCACTGGTTATTACATAACGGTTTCAAAAATATAGATTTAAACTTTTATTGCATCTTGTAAGTTGTGAACCAAAATTGTTATCGAGATCAATTAGCATAAAGCAGTACACGTCTTGTCAACTTGTTCTGTCATGTTCATGTTTCGAAAAGGGTTACAGGTCATGTTACTTTAATAGTTCGATTTCATAGTGACACCGTCTTTTATTATAAAGTTTCATAAAAGAAATTTATTATTAACAAGTAAAAGCGCTATTTTCGACCGTGCCGAATCTTATATACGCTTCACAACGTGTAATCATGCAATAACAGTAGTTTGTTGTATCACCATTCATCCCATATAAAATACGTACATACATATAAAAACATACATATATAAAAACATCCCATTGTAAAATTATAAATTTACGTATGTATGTTAAAAAAAAAATTAAAAAAAAAATTAAAAAAAAAAATTTAAAAAAAAAAATTTAAAAAAAAAAATTAAAAAAAATTTTTTTTTTATTTAATAAATTATTCGGGATATACTCCCTTAATTTTTCAATAATATTTATTTGGTTGTTGGGTTTAAGCTGGTTTATATGCATTTCACTGGTGCTTATGCCAGATCATCAGTAAACCTTTACCCAAATTCTTGAAAAAGTTTAAAATGTTATAAGTTATATTTTCAAATTCTCATTAACAAAATGAGAATTCAAAATAAAACAAAAAACTATAAAAAACTTTTTCAAAAACCCAACCAACAATTTTTCAATTTTAATTTATAATCTGGCATAAGCACCAGTGAAATGCATATAAACCAGCTTAAACCCAACAACCAAATAAATATTATTAAAAAAAAATTTTTTTTTTAAATAATTAAAATATATATAATAAATATAAAACAAAAAAAATATTTGAAAAAAAAAAATTAAAAAAAAATAATAATAAAAATATAAATAATATATTAAATAAAAAATAAAAAAAATTAAATAATAAAAAAATTTTTTTTGCCTCAGCTGGAATTCGATGCCACGTTTTCTCTAACCAGTATACACGTTTGTATGTATGTATGTTGTTGTTGTAATGTTGTTTTTGTGAAAAAAAAATCGAGGTGGTCGTGGGTTTTTGCTCATATCTCAGTTGTTTATGTGTTGATGTTTCTGATTTTCAATACCGATCTACTCCCGAATATTTCTGATATTTTAATACTTCACATGAGTCCAAGCGATGTCGGGGGGCTTCAAAAAGTTGATTTCAACATACACACGGACAGACGGTCAGACGGACAGACTGACAGGGCTTAATCGACTCCCCTATTCATAAGCTTTCAGAAAATATATACTTTATGGGGTCGGAAATCAAAATTGTAGAAATTTCACACGGAATGACAAACCTATATATACCCTTTTTCACTGTGTGAAGGGTATAAAAACCAAATATAAGTTATTATATGCGTTCTCATTATAAATGTATAGTCTGTTGCTAGTGCTGCGGCGTATGTACTTGTTTAAGAATTTTTGATATTAATCAATTTAGAGCTTTAATAAAGTTCGAGGTACTTTTTCCAACCACCTAGTCCCTTAGTTGATATAGCAAAACTAAAGCAGAGTATACAGAAAATACTTTATTTGTATTACGGACGTATAGATCGTAGTTGTACGAGTTTTCAACTTTTACATTACAAAGAGCCAAATATCGGAAAACAATAATTCTGTAGTTATACTTACCGATATTGATTCTCTCCCCGCTCCAATAGTCGATACTGGATCTAAACGTTTCCAACTGTCATAAAAGTCCTTAACTAAGCGTCGATTTGTATCCACCAAACGGAAGCCTGTAATATTAATGGCACCAAATTCTATAATTTCGCTTTCCCAGCGATCGTCCATAACCTGTAAAGTGATGTCGAAAAAGAAAAAAAAAATTTATTTTTTATTCACAGAGAACTGATAAGGAAAAATATCATCCGACAATAGAAAATGATACTGAATTGTTAATTAATAAATAGTTTTTATGCAATCCAATGACTTGAATGAACTTGCCTTTTCATAATTTGCATTTTATAACTATTTTACATAAATGAAAAAAAAATTAAATAACAATGATTACACATAATACACATGCATACAACAGACTTTATTTAAATGGTTTACATATGTTAACCCGTAGACTGTTATAGCAGTTCTTGAAGGCTGCAGACCTATCAAGGAGGTGAGTATCCTTTTTCTTAACAGTTAAACTTAATGTAAATTAAAGGTCCTATTTAAAAAATATGTACGCATTCGCTTTTACTTTTTGTATTAAACTTTCAAATGTTTTATTACTGATTGGAAATTTTTGAACGATTTATTTATTTTTTCTCTAAAAGTATGAGAGGGTTCTTTATTAAGGAAGTAAACGTTTATTGTAAATCTATAGTACGCCATAAAGTTGCAGTAAGTGACCATAACATATTTATTTTCCTGTTATGCTACGTTATGTTCTATGACATAAAAAAAATAAAATATAAAAAAAACCAAACAAAAGCTTAACTCAAATACATTAGACACAAAGAATAGCATATATTTGCTTATAACCATTTTGCCAGTAATTTTAATATTTACAGTTTGTTTGTAGTTGTAGTGCTACTGCCGATATACATGTGGGTTTTGTGTTGCTAATATCATAGAGCATATGAATGTGTGTGCATAAATGTATGAGGGTGAGTTTAATGTAACTGTAAATGTACTTACCAAACCACTGAGCAAATAGTGGTATGTGCGACGTCCCAATGAAATGTCTCTTACATGTTGGATTAGAATCTCTTTGGCCATTTCCGTTGGGCAATCAAGTACAATGTATTTATTTGTAAAACGACCCAAATCTTCGAGTGTGTGCAGGAAATCAATGGCCATGGTAACATTGGCAATGCGCTTTACCATCTCAACTTGAAATGATTCATTTCCGGGCTTTAAGCCTTGATAGATTTGTTGCAACCGCAAAAGACCTTGAAATATAAATAAAAAAACAAATTTTAAATAAAATCCTGTAGAAAATTATACAAATATCAGAGTATCTTTACATGTACATATGCATGTATTAGCAAAAATATTTCAACAATATGTATTAAAGGAATTATATTTGCTAAACAGGAAATTTTATTTTGTTTAAATTTGCTCTTATGTGTGCATACATACATACAAATACATGTATGTGTGTGTGCTTGTTAAAGAGGAAAACAAAAATGGAAATTGTAAATGTCATTGTGTCAAAAAATCTAAAGAGTAAGAGAGATTTTTTTTTCTAACTCACTATAGAAATTGAAAATATTTTCTATTTAAATTCATTTAGAAATTCCTTAATTCCTGTTGCAGTACTGTTCCCCCCTTTATGGTTGTAAGTAGAGCATAATGTAAAGACTCTAGCTGCAGACACACAAATACAGTCAGGCCCAGTTGCAACTAACAAAGTATTGGTGTAGACTAGGACATGGCATGGTGTCACATCTAATCAAAGGCTCATTTATTTCAATTTGATAAAAGTTAATAACTATTGTTTTCAATTGAATTGTTTTATCATTGAGTATGCAAGAACAATTTCACACACACAATCACACAATAACGAAAAAAAATAACACAATTGGTTACATTCTCACAAACATTGAAGCAATTGTAAAATAACAAACCACATCAACAGAATTGTGTATGTGAACATGTTTCTACCATAGAGTTTTTATTTTTTCTTTTTTGATTGCTGGAAGTATGGTACAAATATAATTTTTAGAGAATAGCATCATCATCATCGTTATTATCACCGACATGATGATTGGGAGTGTCATCATCTTGAACATCATCAAAATCACTATTGTTTTTACCCTTGAGTTTTTAAAAATGCATTGTTGTACCAAATGTTGTTATTTTCGACCACTTTGATTTTTATTCTCGTTGTATTCAAGTCATTGATGTTGTTGCTGCTATTGCAGTTTTATTCATTCATTCACTTAGTAGATTTTTTCTCCTTTTTTCCAATCCTTCTACCTCACTTACTCCCTCACGTTCTACAGTTGATGGCATCAACACGTTCTTTGTTCTATTTTAATCAATGCTGATGACAATGCTCTGATGTTACTGTTGATTCTGATGATGGTGTGTGGCAAAATAAAAAACAAAACAACACAAAACTCTTTTAAAACTCGATTTCTTGTTATCTTGTCTCTCTATGCTTCTATACTAAAATGTGCCAATTGGGGATGGTATTTCAAGGAGAATACAAAGAGTGAAAATTGTACGCTTTTTCGTATTAGCTGTGCCATTACCATATTTATATCGGCTTAAAGTAAATATGATAATCAAATTCTACCTGAGTTGTTTAGACTGTATGTCAGTTTGTCTAGACCGATGTACGTGTAAGAAGCAGATTGAAATTATTTAATGAAATATTAATAATCAATGTGGGTTTTTGTAATTTTAATAAATTATCATTAATTTGCAAAAAGGGTTTTATGCTTGTAAGTGTATTAAATCGTTATGTCACGTAACTACTGCGCCTTCTCATTGGAAAAAATAATATCATCATCAAAAGTCGCACTACCAAAAACAGTGGCCACTTCTTGTAACGCATCCATCTACTGTAACTAGTTCTCACATCTTTTTTTTTAATTCGTGAATCTAATATTTGGAAATGGTTCAAGCTGAAGCAGTTGAAAATTAGTTACGAATATCGGAATTTATGTTAAAATGAATACAAGACCAAAATATTTTTTTTTGGTGCCAGCATGAAGTCCTTTGTTAGCATGAATTTCATGTGAAGATTTCGAAATTATCGTATTCCTAACGGTTTATAGATCATACTCACGAAAACTATCTCAAAGCTCAGAAATTGTAAAATATTTAACATAAAATAGACAAGCTTGATATGAAACAGCTGCATTTTGCGATGAGCTGTGCAAAATTAATTTTTACTTTAATCTAATGACTATAATTGGAAGCATATTAAAATTTACCATTTGAAAGTGTCAAGTAGATGTAACTTTTTTTATTACGAATTTTATAGATGGGTTTTTGATTACTTAGCTCACTTTTAAATTCGACATCCAAATTTATAAGTTTTTCCAAACAATTTGGTATAGGATTTAAGACTGTAAGACTTGGTAAAGTAAATTTTTCTTAATAAAATTGTGACAAAAACATAAATTACTATTCGACTAATTATAATAACAGTGACTTAAGCAAAATACAAAATTGCAAATGACAATAAATATTTTACTTTATTAGAGTCAAGGTAAATTTATTTATTATTAAACGAATTGCACCTATTAGATAGGAATTATAATTATTTCAGTTGTCTTCAAATTATCGCACCTATTTAAGAATTCCATATAAAAAGCTTAGAAACTTTCGTCTTCAAGTAATCAAGTTAAGCAGAGTCATTCAAATATGAAAAGTTTAGCTGAGTCCAGTGATTGGGTTTCAAATTTTCATCATTTTGTTAAAGATTCAGTTTAGGATCTGGAGGTTATTTAAAACTAAGCCTTAATGGAAAAAGTACCAATTCTTTTATTCCCAATTCATACCGTCTGTGTTCATATATAAAATATGAAAGTTTTTGTATGGAAAAGGCATACAACTTGTCACATTCAATAATCTTCTATTGTATTGCTATGGCAAATGCTGGCGATACAAAAACATAAATACATACACTTTTACATGCATGCATACATATTACATATATATCACTACAAATGAAAAAAAAACACCCAACGACAAAAAACCAAAAGTCAACAATGTGTTTAGTTTATATATGTTTGTATTGTTTTCTATTCGTACACTAATACAATCATACATAGATATGTATGTAGTTTCTACACGTAGTATGTTTTAATAAGTATGATATGGTTGGTTGTGATTGTTTTGGGTGAATGTATTATTTTGTTTAAGAACTTTGGCTTCCCTTTGTCCCGGGGAAGAGTCCGTTAAGTAGCTTTTTTACTTTAACAACAAAACACAAAACGGATTTTAAGCAAAATAAACATAAAGACTTAAAGCAATGGGGACATATTGTGCACAAATGCTTTTATACTAACATATACACATACAGATATTTATACTTAATATGTATAGATGTGTGACTGCGTGTGTGTGTGTGTGTCTACAGAGGAAAAATACTGTAGAATATTAATAGAATGCTGTATTGATTTCAGCTGATGATATAGAATGTTGGCTGGATGTAAGTAAGAGTGTATGCTCTGTGCGAAAAGCAAGTAAAATAAAAAGCATACAAAACCATTACATTTCTTTCTGATGTTGCTTTAATAAAAACACAAAAGATAAAAAAAGACTTTGCATTTGATCAAATCCTGGCCTTTTGTGTGCCAGTTTATGGAAAAGAAACTGTTCTAGTAAGTAGACAGACAATGAACTCATTAAAATTGGGGCATTTTAAAAATGTTAACATATTCTGCATGAAATTTTAATTTCAAACAAACATTATTTCAATGTTGGCCTAACCTTTACGATAACGATATATTCTTGGTTAAAGCAGAATAAAATAAAACTGTCATTATATTTCTTTTTTTACTTTGCACTTAAACTTTAGATTTTTAATATACAAACAGAATATTTCTTAGTTTTTTGTTTCACTTTCTTAATTTGCTAAAAGCCTTAAAAGTTCAAGAGTGTTGTCTTCTCTTATTGTATTTTCTTATGGAGCTACATATGGAGAACAATAAAAACGATAGCGTTATAATAATTTTGTTATTGGCTCTGTAGCACATAACAAGTTCAGTTAACTGCTCTTAAAGCAAATGTATGTATATATATTATTGGTTCGAGTTTGATGTTAAAACTTTGAACGACAACGGATTCACAAGGAGGCATTTAAGGATATGAAATTCAACAGAAATCATTTTTGTTTTCTTTGAAGTTAGTGAGTATTTAAAAAAGTTCGAAATGAATAAAGTTCTCTTCCGCTTTTAAAATTAAGTAACATAAATTTTTCTTGATGTTGTCTGCCACTTTTAGTGATTGTTTTAAAAATTAAAAACTACTTGATTGTGTTTTGTCATAAGAAATTCTAAATTTATAAATTTGGCTCAAAACAAAAAAAAAAAAAAAATGGCATTCGAAAATTTTATAAAATTGGGTCTTTATTATGACGATAAAGATTGATTTGAAAAAATTTGATAATTTTATCCGGAATTTCTAATCAATTTGCCAGTTTTCTCTCACTACACTTCTCATGTCCTGTGGCTCCAAGAAGGAACATTAGATGAAAAAAAAATAAACACTCTGCCACAAAAAAAAAAATATTAAAAATTATGAATTAAGCATGAAACTCATAATATGATTTTAACACCTTATAATCTCCCAACTACAAAAGAAGTCAAAGTTTTAAATAAAGTTTTAATACTATTTGGGGAGGCAGTTCCTTATATTGAATTACAACTTATTTTATCTTGTCTCTAAATAAACATGTTTAATAATTTTTTAAAAAAAAAAAAAATTCTACCATAATTAATTTCTTTGATCCTTTTTCGGAATAATAAAGAACTTTAAATTACAATATCTAGATTGAATTTATTGGTAGAATTAAGATAAGCAATTAAATGTTATAATAATAAAAAATAATGCGACACGCCCACTTTAGAGTTAATCTTTTTTATCTTGGACTTTATAATAAAATATCTTAGTTCAACTATTATGATTGCTAACGTATGGCATAACCAGAAGTTTAAAATAATAAATAAACAATAAATTAATGTAACACACCAAGTTTGTGGCTAAAATAAATACATTTGCTGACTGATTTTCAAAGTCAGCAAACTGACGCAAAATTTTGAAGCAAAATTTTCTTTAGCGAGGATATTTAGTAAATAAAATTGTTGCATACGAAACAAGACCAATTACACTCCACTACATCCAGAATAATGCACCGTTTGGTGGGGCTTAGAATATAGTGGAATTATCGGACTTTATGTTCTTAAACAAGTAAGAGTGCTATATTCGGCCATGCCGAATCTTATATACCCTTCACAACGTGTAGTCATGCAATAACAGTTGCTTGTATCACCATTCATCCCATATAAAATACGTACACGTATGTATGTTAAAAAAAACGAAAAAAAAAAAATTTTAAAAAAAATTTAAAAAAAAAATTAAAAAAAAAATTATTATATATATAATATACATTTATAAAACAAAAAAAAACAAAAATAAAAAAAAAAATTAAAAAAAATAAAAAAAATTAAAAAAAAAATAATAATAAAAATATAAATAACATATTAAATAAAAAATAAAAAAAAAAATAAAAAAAAAAAATTAAAAAAAAATTTTTTAAAAAATTAAAAAAAAAAATTTTTTGGGCTCAGCTGGGATTCGATGCCACGTTTTCTCTAACCAGTATACACGTTTGTATGTATGTATGTATGTATGTATGTATGTATGTTGTTGTTGTAATGTTGTTTTTGTGAAAAAAAAATCGAGGTGGTCGTGGGTTTTTGCTCATATCTCAGTTGTTTATGTACCGATGTTCCCGATTTTCAATACCGATCTACTCCCGAATATTTCTGATATTTTAATACCTTATCCGGGTCCAACCTATGTCGAGACGCTTCAAAAAGTTGATTTCAACATACACACGGACAGACGGTCAGACGGACAGACGAACAGACGGACAGACTGACAGACTGACAGGGCTTAATCGACTCCTCTATTCATAAGCTTACAGAAAATATATACTTTATGGGGTCGGAAATGAAAATTGTAGAAATTTCACACGGAATGACAAACCTATATATACCCTTTTTCACTGTGTGAAGGGTATAAAAATTAAGCCTGAGTTAGCGTTCAGGTCAATAGAGATCATTATCACATCATGGCGAACGTTCTTTGTTTTTTTGCTTAATATGAAAAAAATATAGAAAAAGGAGCTTCGTCAAGAACAGTCGAGGCGACCATATGTGTGAAATCGTTTTCAAATGTTAATGTTATTTACTGATCTTTAATACAATTTTTTTTATTTTTTATATTTAAGAATATCAAATGCTGTAATAAAGTGGGCTGTCCTCATAAAAACAACAACATACTTATTGTGTTCGCTATTATGTCCTATAAGTCAAAACAAATGTGTTCGAAACTCATTAAAGCAATATCTTTAAATTTTTGCTATCATACCAATGGACCCTCTTTTCTTAATCTTGACATGTATTCTAAGTTTGAAAACAGATTTTCTGTAATTACTTGGAAAACTTTTATGATATTTAACGTCCCCATATTTTTATAGCTGTATAAGTATGTACACATATAGAATGTACGTAGATGTTCTAGTTATTTTCCCTTTTTTCCCCCTTCATTTACTTACTTTACTTCTTCCTCACTCTATTCGTTTTACTTTATTCGGTACATTTTCGTGTGTGTGTGTCTGTGTGTGTATGTGAGAGTATGAGTGTGGTCAGTACAAATTTTTACTGTTATATAAGTGTTTTGATTATGACTCTCTGTTTTTTCAAATCTTGTTGTTATTGTTTTTTGTATAGTTGTTTGTCTTCGTTAAATATAACAGAATTTATGTATGTTTTCTATATACTCATACATAAACACATTCATACACTCATATATGTATACCCTTAAACATTTAAGTGCTGATGATAACGATAATAGTTAGTTTGAAGTCAAAAAGATGAAGAGGAAAGAAACCAAATGTTTTGAAAACTTATTATATAGAAGAAAGAAAAAAAAAAAACGGTATAAAATGGTTAACAGTACATGAGAAAATAAATGGTTTATTTAAATGCTCAAAATGATGCTTGTGCTTAAGTACCGTGTAATTTGTTGTCAATATTAAATAGTTTGCAAACTTATGTGGCCATAATTTTTTGTTCCGTTTTCTGTGATTTCTTGTTAAGAGTTAGTTCTTTTTTGCTGAATTATGTTATAAAAAGTCATCAACGTAATTTAATGTATTTAAATTGTATTTAATAACAACTACAAGGTTCAATGAATATTTTGTTTCAGCCAGTGGAAATATTTTTTTTTTTGTATGTCTATGTAGAATTCGAATCTATAATTTTGTAAAAATAATATTTTGACTTTGTTGCTATTTGAATATATTGTTAGTCTATCAATGACCCTTTAATAAGCAGGTAAAATTTATCTGTCGCAGTAATAATTGCAATTTCTATGAATATTTTGTGTTTAAATGAAAAAATTACATTAACTTAATTAATAGCTTTTATTTTCGGTTAATATTGCCTTTTAAAACTGACAATTGAAAGTGATCATTTTGATTTTTGTCTTTCCTTCAAATGTATTCTTGTTTGAGTAACAAAACCTAGAAATTTTTTTCTATTTATTTAAAGTACATTTTGATTGAGTTCTCCAGTACAATTTAATTACAAAAATTTATTTATTTTATATTTTATTCTTATTTCGTTAAGTGTAGCACTTTTATTTAGAAACAATTTTTATATTCCAATGAGAGTTTACTTCTTATTTTTTTATGTTATAAATAAGCTTAAAAGATTGGATATTTTATGGCATCACATTCATATGAACACATTCACCCTCATTTTAAAAAGTATTTTGGGCCATCATATATATGGAACAATAAACGGACAAGTTCATGGAGACCGATACATTTGCAGAGATTCTTGTAATTTTTGTTCTACAAAATTTATTTTCCAATAAAATATCTTTTGATTTCCATTTTCAATGGTTTTTGTTGTTTGTTTATTTGTTTGTTTTATTATTAAATGTATAGAATACATACATTTTTATGTATATTGCTTTGTATTACATTGTATGTATTTATATGGTAACATAATATATTTTTGTGTAAAGAAATACCCTACATTTCTGACAACAGTGGTATAGAGTTTTAAAGCACAACAACACGAATTCAGTGAAATGGCCAAGCCATTGGTATTTGTAGCTCACAAACTTTGAGCAAGTGGCTGCGCAACAGAGCCTAATAAACGCTATACTAGCCGTACTTACACAAAAATTAGTCCAAAGTAATGAAATCGCATAAACGAGGTGGGTAAGTTACAAGTGTACTTCACGTTGCTTATGCCATAAACCACCAAAATTTGTGAACGTAACACTCGAGAGTAGGGTTTTGCAAGGTTATTTGTCAAAGTATACTAAAAAAGGTCTAAGTGCTATTAATTAAGTTTCTTAAATTGAGTATCGAAATGAAGCCTAACAATATTTGAGAAGTGGATAAACGCCCGTATTCACCCAAATCTTTGTACATAGAGAAATTATATGAATAAAAGAAAAGGCATTATATAGGAGGTATGATTTCACACTTAAGTTTCAAACGTTTTTTTAACATACTCTTAATTAAAAACATGAAATTTTGGGAAACCTTCTACGATTTAGGTGGCTATAAACGCTTAAAAAAGAAATCCTTGAAAGGATGTTAAGGAACCCTATTCGAATATTTTACTACACACATCACATTTATAACACATATGTATGGCTAGACCCATATATATATTTGTTATTAAAAATGCTGCATTATTATTTTGTTTTTTTGATATTTTCAATTATTTTTTGTTCAAATATCCGTAATTTTTGATTGCGGAACGATGCTCTATGTGCTTTTTGTGTACGCTGTTAAACAAATTGGTTCTTCCCAATATTGAAATTAATAAGATTCATATACTCAAACTGTTAAGTACTCGGTCAGCTATGAAATCATTTTTACGTAGACAAATAAATTTAAGTTTTAGTTAAATACATTTTATCAATACTTTAATGAGATAATTAACTTAATTCTTATTCTGATACTCTGGGGAAAAAACTCTTCTTTTCGAATTTATTATTATTATTTATTATTCAAACCTGAATGGGTCTGCCATAACTCATGCATTACGAATGTGAAAATCAAAACATGTGTAAGGCGAAGGGTTAAATTACTCCTCTCGTGCAATTGCAAAAGAAAAGTGTGTGAAACCACAAAAAAAATGATCAAAGAAGTGTTTGTGAAAACTACAAAGTAATATATATTCGCAGACCTCCAATCAACAGTATTAGAATTCAAATCTAAAGCGATCATAGAAGATATTATTTGAGTAAAAATCTTAAAATTTAAGTAAATTTTTAATAAATACCCTACAACGTAGTTACTCCAATAAATCTGTTTAAAAACTGTCGTGCTTTAGAAATCCGTACAAACGGACAATCATAAAACGGACGAACAATGCTAGATTGGCGTATAATTAAACCAAGAGTCAGCAGATATGCACTTCAGTGGTCTTAAATGAATATTTTGATGTGACACAAACGGAATGAATATACTCCCACACGAATTTTTTTCTTTTTGTGGTCGGTATAAGAGCACTCTATATAAAATATTGTCAAAAGTTGATAATCCGGGGGCAAAAAAGAATAACTGCGTAAGTCGACGTAAAATAAAAATGAGATAATAACACCATTGCAATCGCGCAACTTAAAACTAACCTAAGGCGAAACTTTACAGGAAGTTAAAGCTTAAGAATTTTTAGTCTATATTTTTTCAATGAACAATATCATTCGGAATAAAATAACCTGTTTTAAATAATGATATAATTTTACTAAATATACGAAATAACACAGCGCACAGCTAAGTATGAGTTTTGAACGTTTATTAGTTTTTGTACTTCGATTCATTCGCAACAAACACCGTGTTTTCTTTTATTCTTTTTTAGAAAAAAACAAAAGTGCTTATAATTTAGAATATAATTTGATCTATAATTCGATTATTTAGTGCACAAATTGAAAGGGATATTTTTATAAAAAAACATCGAATAAGAAGAGAAAAATTCCATGACATTCATTCTTTGATTTGAATAGTAAGTAAAGCTCTTTATATCAAAGGAATTATAATTTAATATGATTGAATTCATTGGCTTCTTTGAAAACCAAAATTATGTCCAAATAGTATTATATTTTTCTTACAATTTGTATGAATTTATATTTTATAGGGTGTCCCAAAATTACCACAACATCGCTGTTTGCGGGGTAAGAAATCTGCTTATACAGAAAAAAATTTTTTGACAAGCCGCTTACGTTTAATAAAAATCAAGATGTATTTATATTCGGTATTTATATTCAAGATGTATGCGTATTCGGCCGAATTCACTTTCTCGTTGAGTATCGTATTTCATGCACAAAAATATGAACTTGACTTTAATGAAATTCTATATGAAGTTCTAAATTTAAAAATTTAAATTAAATTTTCCTCCGAAACTACATAATGTAAACATTTCTTGTTAGAAGTTAAATAAATTGTAAAAGGATAGCGCACTTTATATTTCTAAAACTATAATAAATATTTAAAATATTTTTTTAATTGCAAAAAATGATGCTCTTATTTTTCACTATGAAAAAATCAGGGGAAATATTAAAGTAGAAATTTGAAGTACGTTTAACCTCAAAGAGAAGAAGGCAAAAAATATTGTAACTTTTTTAACATTTTTTTAACAAAATGAATATAAATGTCATTGGTTTAACTTTGTGAACTTAAATATTGCAGACGAGCATAAACTTAATCAAAAACCTAAAGTAATATGCGTTTCTTTTCAAACCAAATGTGGTACACTGACGAAAAAATCCGTAAATTATGGTATACTAGCCAAACCCGGCGCGCGTTGCTACGCCCCTTCATGAATTTTAATCGCATTCTAAATTTTAATCAAATATCAAGTGCAAAGCTAAAAACTATAACTTTTTCTTTATTAGCGTCGCACTGCCCACTTTTCTAATTACGAAGCTGTATAGTAATGACAGCTCAATAAGTGTGCAAAGTTTCAGAAATGTCCGTCCAGTAAAAGTATCTTAAAATTATAACTTTTTTAATGGGCCTAGCCCTGCCCACTTTTCTAATCACGAAATTATATAGTCATGACAGCTCAATATGTGTGCAAAGTTTCAGAAAAATCGGTCCAGTACAAGTACCTCGAAATGATACCTTTTTTTATGGGCGTGGCACTGCCCACTTTTCTAAATACGAAACTGTATAGTCATGATAACTCAATATGTGTGCAAAGTTTCAGAAAAATCGGTCCAGTGCAAGTACCTCAAAATGATACCTTTTTTTAATGGGCGTGGCACTGCCCACTTTTCTAATGACGAAAGTGTAAAGTCATGACAGCTCAGTATGTTTGCAAAGTTTCAGAAAGTTCGGTCCAGTGCAAGTAGCTAAAACTGATAATTAATTTTTTATGGGCGTGGCCCCGCCCACTCTTTAATCACGAAATTATAAAGTCATGACAGCTTAATATGTGTGCAAAGTTTCAGAAAAATCGGTCCAGTGCAAGTACCTCAAAATTTAAACTTTTTTAGGGGCGTGGCCCCGCCCACTTTTCTTATCACGAAATTTTTTAGTCATGACAGCTCGATATGTGTGCAAAGTTTCAGAAAAATCGGTCAAGTGCAAGTAGCTAAAACTGATTACTAATTTTTTATAGGCGTGGCCCCGCCCACTTTTTTTCACCCATAAACACTCCCTGGTATGTGTACAATAACTTACCAAAGTTTGAGCCCGATCGGTTTTACAGTTTCGGAGTCTATAGCTAACACACACACACACACACACACAGAGTTTCACTTTTATATATATAGATATGTTGACAATTTGTTCTTAGAATAATTCACATACTGGCCCACCCATACAAAAACATTTCCCAGTCACTATTACATACACATATACTATATTATAATATTATTTAACAACGAAGTTTTGAAATACCAACGAAATTTGATAATAATAATAAAAAGCAGTTCATTCGCATGCCCTACAGTTGTGTTTTGAGATCTTAGAAGAGTGATTTTAATTTGTATTACAAATGTAATAATTACAAAGTGACTGACTACTTCTTAAAAATATTTAACGTGAAAACTTTTCGTTAAAGAACAACAAAAACGATATAAATTTTGCAGAATCCTCAAACAATGCAAAACTGTAAGGTATAGAATAACATTAAACGCATACTCATGCATATATAAAAATCTATATGAATTTGAATACCGGTATTAAGCATGACATGAGCACAGTAGGGCAGAGCACAAAATAGCACTGATAACAACATGTAAAACACATTTGCATTGCGTCAGTGTGAGAAAGATCGAGACTGTGTGTTTGATATGAATATATTGGAATATTTGCAAAGTTTAAATAAAATGCAATGATTTGCGCTCTTGATTTTTTTCCACATTTGTCAACTCTTTATTAACCGCAGCTTAGGTTTGTCATTGCGTTTGTAATTTTGATAGCATTCCTCTGCAACCCCATTAGGCCTACATACGCTGGCAATAGTTAGACAGGAAACTCGATTTAGCTATATTCATTTGTTAAAAAAATCAGGTCTATTAGTGTTTTCTTATTATCAAAATAATTTTCCATTCATTAATTGAAATCAAAATATGTTGGTGAAAGGTATATAAGATTCGCTACAGCTTAATGTAGAACTCTTAGTTGTTTTTTTGGTTTTGTTTTTTAGTCTGTTGCCTTATAAACTTATTGATATGAAAATCGTATATTTATGTTTGAATGAAATTCTATGACTGCAAAATATATTGGTTACTAGGTTTAATGTCTCTACATACCACATATCCATACAGACATACATATGAACATCTGTGTGTGCATGTGTATATGTTCTGATTGTGCGTATGCAAATATTCGTTTGGATGTCAATATGAATGAAAAACTTGAAATGTACATTTCATACTTGTGTGCATAGTATATTGATTTTTACTTTTTTTCTTCTTTCTCTATATAAATTTTTTACATAAATGTTTGTATGTGTATGTATAAATAAACTAATGTGGGTTGTAGTTGTTGTTTGGATATATTGAAACACAATATGAATGAATTTTATATTTTTGTATAAAAACTTAGCTTTTTGTTTTTATACCCGCCACCAAAAAAAATGGTGGGGGTATATTCATTTTGTCATTCCGTTTGTAACACATCGAAATTTCCATTTAAGACCCCATAAAGTATATATATTCTGAATCGGGGTTTGATTTTATGACGATCTAGCTACGTCCGTCCATATTTATACCGCACAGTGTATTTTTCGGTATATTTAAAAACAAAAACGTCATAAAAGCAACAAAATTGGATGTACAGCTCTGAGATTTCGCAGACGTGGAATTCTGGTCATATCCTTTGTGTTAAATGTGACACGCCCACTTTTACGCCCACATCCAATATAACGTTTTACCTCAAATTCATATAATTTCTCTACGAATAAAGATTTTTGAATAATAACGGACTATATTGAAACATGTAAGTTGCATTCATTATTAAAAATAATTTCGACACGCCTGCTATTACGCCCACTTTTCACGTTATCCACTGTTAATTAAATTTAAAAGCTCATAAACCGACCAAATTAGAGCTACAATAATGAAATTTGCTACAGATATCCTTGTAATCAATGTTATTGTTATGCCGGAAAATTTAGGTGACACGCCCATTTCAACGCGTACCTCCCATATAACGGTTTATCTCAAATTAATATATATTCTCTATGAATAAAGATTTTGGAATAATAAAGGACTATATTGAAACATCTAAGTTGCATTCATTAGTAGAAACAACTTCAAAACACCTTCTTTAATGCCAACTTTTATTGAAAGGCTACAACAACTTCGAGACATCTGCTATTACGACCACTTTTCACGTTATCAACTGTTAACGAAATATAAAAGCTCATAAAACCGACCAAATTAGAGGTATGATGATGAAATTTGCCACATGTTTCTTTCTAGTCAATGTTATTGTTGTGCCAGAAAATTAATATGACACGCCCACTTTAACGCCTACCTGCCATATAACGGTTTATCTCAAATTCATATAATTCGTCTATGAATAAAGATTTTGGAATCATAAAGGACTGTAGTGAAACATCTAAGTTGCATTCATTAGTAGAAACAACTTCAACACGCCCACTTTCATTGAAAGACTAAATGTACGAAAACATTTTACTAGCATATCGAAGTTATACAAAGAAAGTGATACATATTTTAGTATAAAGAGATTATTGCATAGCGATTACTGTTAATAACAAACAAAAACATTTTGTTTTTCGGGATCCCGGAAAATAAAAAAGGTGGCTACGATTCGAAATCAGATGTTTATATTTAAATTGAATTCTAATGATTTTTTTTTGATCTCATAATTGAAGTACCTGTATTTTTGTTTTTTGTGCTCATATTTGATCTCGTATCTAGAGAATAATATTTTTTTCAATAAAAAATATTTTTACTCAATTTATATTTTAAATTCGAGTTTCTTTATTGATTTTTATAGTCTTTTTACATTTTTTTTTTACATTATAAACTATAAAATTTTTAATTGATTTTTCAAGCTCGAGGTCTTTATAAATATTTGTTGATTTATTTATTATTCAATATTTCGCTACTAAAGGTGTAGCATCTTCAGGAAAGAAATTGTGTTTTTACAAAATTTTTTCTTTTTTTTTTAGTAAAGGTCAAATAAGAGCAGTAAGAATTCATTATAAACTATTTTATGCTTTTTAATAAAAGGTTTTATTTTAATTAAAAACAAATTTACTTTTTATCTGTTTTGCTAAAAAAATAAATCTCGCATTTCCGGGAAAAAAAATTTTTCGGGAAAAAAACTCTAGCTACAAAAGAACGGAAAACTAGTGGTGGGTATAAAAGATTCGGCACAGCCGAATATAGGGGTCTTACTTGTTTTCATTACAAAACAAAACAAAAATATGATTTTTGGCCGCTTAATTGCGATTTGAAATTAGTCTTTATATGTTTGATTAATTTTAAGTTTTCATAGAATTACATAATTTAATAAAATTTTTATAAAAATTTTCTTAATTCGCTTTATCTGGTATAATTTTTTTAGCAACTATTTTGTTTTTGACTAGTTTATAGTAAAAATTTTATTAGGTGTTTCTAAAAGTATTCGTAAAAGTCATTGGTCAAGCAGTCAATAATAAAATTTTCCAAAATGTCGACTTAGATTCTTATTTGCGAGCTTTCTAATAGTTAAAATAGTCCATAATTTAAACTTTTTTTCCTAAATTGCAATAAGCCGTTAAAGATTTCTGTGAAAATCACACCTTCTCTTTCATGTTGCTAATAAATATTATATTAAAAAAAATAATTATAAAAGAAGACTAGAAATCATTGTTTGGAGCTATTAAGGATCAAATTTGAATAATTAATTTGAATTTAAAATTATCTAATATAAATTCCATGAAGGTTAAGATATATTTATTCTGATATTTGTAGCAAAGAGAAAGTCATGACTATAGCCTGATGAAATTTATATATTTTGTCGAAAGAACAATGTATGTATCCGGTGTTTATATTTACCAGAGATGGACATTGTCCAAGTGAATAAAAAATATGTATTAAAGAAGAAAGCGAAATACAAACCACAGTATAATATTCTTGCACATTTGTTTACTTCTTAAAGAAATTGTCAATGTAATCCAAACAAAATAAATGTGTTCAAATTTAACTTAGTAGGAAACTCTTTATTTTTTTGTATATTTTTGAGTAGTTGACTTTAATATAAGTAATTAAACACCCCTAAATCCAGTAGTTGAGTCAGATCAGCATTGATGGCTCCAGCAATATATTTAAATAAATTATTAATTTTTAGTTTATTGCTGTAAGTGTAATTTTTATCTGTCTTTCGTGTCCGCGAATGAATTTATTTCTTACCATCATTTTAGTAATACTTCAAATATTATTTTATTTGGTATTTTTGTTTTAGAAAACGATAAAAATTACTTTTAATTTTTTCAGTTATCAAGTCATACCAAATTTTTATACCACATTTGCCGAAATTCGATCCAGTAATTCAGGGGAAAGACAACAAGAAGAACAGACAACAAAACTTACGAAAGCGTCCTTTTGTACTTAAGATCGGTGATTGTATTCACAGCCATTAAGTTTTTTACACTAAGAAATTTGAATGCTAAATATAGGGAATTTTGTAGACCTATAAAACTTCCGATAGGGATTACTGTAAAACAAGCTGTATAGTATTGAAATGTGATTGATTTTTTCAGTATATTTTGGCAAATCATCGTACTAAGACTTGCACAATAATAGCATTTACAAATTGTGGAAATCACTCCGACGCCACATGGCATACATCGATCATAATCATCACTTTGTTGAAACATTTGGTAACCGAATTATGGAACGTGTAAATTCGTCATTGTGATTTGAAATTTTTATCTTAATTTTTACGAGGGTACGTAAAATTTCTGATTCATGATGATAAATCAACAACGATTAATTACTTACTGCCTGTTTATCTAAATGCGAATGAAATTTTCATTTAGATAAACAGGCTGTTAGAGTCTAACATTCAAGGCACTTTTGAAGAAATATGACTGGTTAGGCTCGAAAAATTGGTGGAATTCTGGTGCAGTCGCAGAGGCAATATGGCAGAAATTATTTTTAAATATTAAATGCCATGAGATTTTCGAAGGCAAAAAACTTTGTATTTATTTCAAATATTTAAAAAATTCTTCGAAACACAAACTAATATTTTCCCCAACAAATAAAGTTAGCAGAATTTTTGAATTTATGATCTGATAAAATTACTTTTGGCGTTTTTATTTTAAAAATTAATTTAATCTACGAAATTCCACATGTCAATTGTTTTATAAAATAAAACTTGTATTTTGCAGCAATTTTATTTTCGTTCGATCTCTGCTCTAATTGTTTTTAAGCGTCAAACTAAGCCAAAATAATCCACAGCTTTTAAGCATATGACCATTAATTAACCTGTGTGTACTTTTGTTGGTAATTTTTTTTTAATATTTTGTTAATTGTTTTAAAAGCATATTTGAAGCGTGACTATACTCGTATTTATTTCATAGAATATTTTTTTCTGTTTCACATAGAAAAAACGTAGTTTTGCAGACAGTTTTTGAAAAAAGAAGAGATAAAACGTTAAATGGTTCAAATGTTTCGTTAGTGAAATATAAAGATAAAAACTGTTGTGTGTTGCGAAAAGTAAAAAGAAAATATTATTACATACATTTATATTTCCATTTATGTTTTATTTATTAATTTTTTTTAGATTCATTGTGAAAATTAAATTGTTTGTTTAATATGTTTGCGTAGTAAAACATATATTTATATACAACGATGAGCATATAGATAGTCACAAGTAGAAAGGCCCTAGTTTTTATATTTTTTACGAAATGTAGTTTTTTTTTAAGTAATTTCAATTAATTTTACACAAAAATATACCTGGACACAAAAATCTAGTGTCATATTATCGATATCAACAGTTTTATAAGCAATTTTTCACAAGAAGTAAACTTACAGTTATTTGAGTTTTAACTTTCTACTAGTGATCATAGATGTGTGGATATATAGTAGTCAATTGAGATAATTTTTCATTAAGCAATTGTTTTTGCTTGTCTAAGATAAACTTAATTTTTTTATTAGCTAAGGGAATATTAAAAATCTAAATTAAATAATTTTACCTTATTCGAATACACACGCAAAGAAGAAACATGGTTGTGTTAATTATAATCGAAATATATATGATTGTGGTTAAAACATACAATGGTTGTCAATTATCATTATTGTTTAATTAAAGTGTACACAATAACCATATTATAACCACAAATTATATGGAAAATCGTTGATTTTTTCTAAAACAAAATGTTTGTTTGTTATTATACGTATTGATTGTCAATAATACTAACGTTTATAATCACAATTTTTTTCCAAGACTGCTTTACATTTTACCGTTTATTTGTACTATTTCTTTCTTTTTTAATTTTTTCCAAAATTTTTCTATATAATTTTATTATATGTCAAACATTTGAAATAATGAAATTTATGCATCAAAAACAAGAACATTTGAAAACAAATTATTATTAAAAAACAACATAATTTGATTGGTTTGTAACCATATTATTATTTCATCTGTTATTTAATTGTTTTTTGTGATCTTAAATGCTTTTAAATATAATTTAATTTTTGCGAAAAAATTTCATAATCATAAAAATTTCGTTAATCATACTATTTTTAAAGGACAACCATACCAAAACTTTCATAAAAAGTAAAACTAAATGATCAAATTCACATAAACACTTGATTGTGGTGACAAAATATATGATAAAGCAATACATTTTAAATTAAATTATTATTGGTTACGATAACCATATATTGTTATAGAAATTATTATATGGCTGTCGTGATCATGTAGTAACCATGGTTTTAATACATATTATTACTGCCAAAATTGTTTTAAGAAGGACAATATCTAAACATTGGCATCGCTGTGACAGCTCATTGCAGTTGAAAAAAAACTAAATAACGCTGACAACTCCATGTTTATTTATTAAACTTTACTGTTTGTTTTGAAAATAGTTTGTAAAATACAACTTGGAATTTTTAATCAGCTCTGTTTTTATTCATAACTCGCACGTTATCATCGTTTTCTCAATCAGGCCATCCCTTTTCATCTGAGTTTTGCGTCTGGAGGAGAATTATTTCAGCTCCGAAGGTGACTGAACATATGTGGGATACCCTGATATTTTGTAAGCTTTAGGCTTTGCCAACAAGCATCAAAGTTAAAAATAACAAAAAATAAATATGGGCATAAGCACTGTGTTTTCATAATATAATTTTTTTATTTTTCGCACACCACCGAAAAAATTATTATAAAAATATGTTCAGACAAATATTTGCCTAAAATTATTTTAATTTTCTAGGAATTTTTTTATTGCTTTTACATGTTTAGTATTTTAGTTTTTTGCTTTTTCGTTCTCATGGCCTCAATATTTTTAAATAAAAAGGGTTAGTCCTTTGCAGAATTTTATTTTTTTTACATGATTTTAAATATTTCATTAGTAACCTTTTTCAAAGAGGGCTGTCAATAGATTTGCATTTTACTTCGAATTTTAGCAAAGCTTGTTTTAAGAATGTATTCATGCTCACCACTGCACACATTTAAATTTTCGGCATGATCTACCGTAATATAATGTACTGCTATACAATATTCTTACTTCTTAATTTTCCCTTGCAATAACGGCTTTACACTTATTTGTATGAATGAGTATTTTTTTGTTTCGTACAAATAGACCGTTTTAAACACAATTCCATTTGGTTTTCTTTTAATATTTTTATTTTGAACATTTTGCAATGTGGCGAATGAATATGAAACCAACGGAAACAACACAATTATTCGGCATAAAGTAATCATTTCTGTTTACGTTTATTAAAGGTCGCTGTATGTGCATGTTTATCTGTTGTGCGGTATTGTTCTCAATACTTTTACAGACTACGACTATTGCTGATACGGGGTATGAACGTGTTGGTATGTATTTGGATATTTAACAAGTTTTCAATAATGGTGTTGGTATTTCGGTGGTGATATTTGTGAATTGGTGTATTTTGGTTTATACAGACACATACATGCATTAAGTTACTAAAATAAGAAATATTTTATTTGTTTTTTTTTTTGTAAAAATAATTTTTTTTTTTAAATTCTTAAATTTAAATTGGTATATATGTGTGTGTATGCATATGTTTGTTCAGCGTTGGTATTTTATTGTGTGAAGATTGGTAGACTAAATATAAATGTATGCCCGACCTCGTACGGATGATGTTAAATTGTAGGTTTTGGTTTTTTTTGCAACATATACATTTTCACATACATCACCACTAAGGTTGTTGTAGTTTTTGTTTATTTTTTTTGTGAACATACACAAAACCATCCCTACAATTACGTATAGTATAATATTAGTTTATGAGAATTTGGTGCGATAAAAATTGTTTGAAAAGTTTTTCTTATAATCGAGCTCATTTTATGTTTTCCAGAATTTACATTTTTATAGACAATTTTTATTTTTATTTTATAGACACATCCACATTTAAACTTAGGCTAAACTTGACAATAGTGAACATAAATATAAGGACAGGCTATTTTAGTTTGCCTTTAATGAACATGCAAGTTTAAATTAAGTTCATTCTAAATATATTTTTGTATCTCTTCTTTGTGCAATATCATAGAATTAATATTTTTAGAAACAACAAAATCTTTTTAAAAATTTAATAAAAAAATAAAAGTAAAATAAAAACGAAAAAACAGGATACACGGTACACTTAACAAGATATACGTGGAGAATTTGACTGAATTTACCTTCAAAAATATTTTAAAGTGAATACTTTTTTTAATTAAAAAGGTTTAATTATTTACGACTTTGATACAATAAATATTTTGAATTCATTGAATACAAGCTTTAATTATTACAGTGGTAGATATTATTAAAAATTTTTTTTAAAAATTTGAAAAATTCCAAATATTTATTTATTTATTAAATTTATAGTTTCATTTTGATTATTGAAGCTAAATCAAATTGTATTTCAATTTATAATATTATTAATTTGGTATTTAAAATTCAAATTTTTTTGCTGCATACAATTTAGAGTATTTTATTTGAATTTAAAATTCTTGTTCTAAATTTGGTTCGAAAACCAGACTCTTATTTGGCAGGAAAAAAATCAATCATTTAAAATAAGGGAAAGAAAATGTTCAAAATTTTCCTCGTCAATGATAAGTGTGTTTCAAACAGGGGCAAGTATTTCCGTTCTTTGGATATAAAGAGCTAATAAGGTGGTCTGGCTTTTTAAATGGATATTGCAATAGATAGATTTGACCGCGAGCAATTTCGGACACTTTGGACTTGGAGATTGCGTTTTAGAGAGTGTGCTTTTACAACACCATCGAGCTTTTGGAACTCACTGCAGTGTAGAGATTTTTCTTGGATGCAGATATTTCATTTATTTATTTTATATTGCCCTGATGTAAAAATCTTAGATATTTTAAAATGAGTATGTAATCTAAGGCCAGATACGTTCCGTAATTCATTGAATTTCTATTCAATGTTTAATTTTTTCTTTAGGCTGGAGTTAATATTTTACATCTTTGTTTTCACAAAGAATTTTTTAACTACGATGACGGAAGATAAATTAACTAAAAAAGATTTCATCATCATCACCATTTTTATCATTGATTTCGTGTTTGGTAGAAATATCAAAATAAATTTAAACAAGTAAGAGTGCTATATTCGGCCGTTCCGAATCTTATATACCCTTCCCAACGTGTAATCATGCAATAACAATTGTTTGTGTCGCAATTCATCTCAATAATATGAAATACGTACATACATATAAACAACATCCCATTGGAAAATTATAAATTGAGTTTATGTATGTATGTATAATAATAAAAAAATAAAAAAAATAAAAAATAAATAAAAATATTCTGACCAGTATAACACGTTTGTATGTATGTAATGTATGTATGTATATGTTGTATGTATGTATGAATGTATATATGTATGTATGTGTGGTATGTATGTATGTATGTATTGTATGTTGTTGTTGTGAAAAAAACGAGGTGGTCGTGGTTTATTCCTCCTATCTCAGTTGTTTTCTAATTTTCAATGCCGATATGTTACTGAATATTTCTGTTATATCAGGGGGCTTCTAAAAGTTGATTTCAACACACGGACGGACAGACGGACAGAAGGATAGGGCTTTATAAGCTTTCAGAAAATATATTCTTTATGCGATCGGAAATGAAAATTGTAGAAATTTAACATGGAATGACAAACCTGTATATACCGTTTTTCACTCTTGTGTGAAGGGTATAAAAAGTAAAAATTTAGTCGACCCTGAATAAGAATTTAAATAAATATTAATTTAAAACAGAAAAAGTTCAATAAATAAATTTATTAAAATTTCTATCTCATCAGGATGGGAAGTAATTTGTGTGTGAGATTTTCTGAATCTTTTATCATCCCTGTAAAAGACTAAAAGAAAATGAGTTATTTTTTTCATGTTATTATATTAAATGTCCTATTTACAATATTTATTTTATTTATTTTTTAAATTAAATTTTAATTTAAATAATTAAAATTTTAATATTAGCTTAATCCGCTAAGTTCGATAAATAAAAGTTCAATTTAGTTTTTAGGATTTTCGTAAATTTCTGTTGATAAACTTAGAAAGAAAAAAAGTTTGGTTATTTTAACTTTGCTGTTCTATAAAATTTTTAAAGTCATTTTAAAAAATTTAAACGTTCCTTTCTTTAAATTTTTATTAAGATCTTTAATACAGTTTTCAATATTATATTCCATTTTTTTTACAGAATCTTTAATTATCCTTCCCACTCAAAGTATGTCTTTTAAACACTATTATTATCCAATCTTTTGTTAGTGAACAACAATAGAGAACATGATATACTTTACTTCTAACCAAGAACACATACATGTACATGCACATGTATGTATGCAATGTTTTAAATATGTAATACTACTTATTTGCCGATAATAACTAAATACAAAAAAAGAACAACAACAACAGTACGCCAATAAAAGAGGGGGAATAAAAAGAAAAAGTAACAATTGATAGTTCTATTCAACAAGCAACATGTCAACTTAGTAAAACAATACTTGATTGCAAGTAGAACAACAATATAGTTTTCTATAGATTTCGATGTGGAATATGCAGCGACAATAAATAACGTAACAGCGCGACGGAAATTCATTTGTGAGAAGAAAATAAAAAACAGTAAAATGAAGTTATAATAAATGGTAAAAGAGTAGTTTATGTCAGATATGCGAGTAGTAGGTAAGTAAGTGGCTCCTCAAGCTGAATATAAAATTAATTGACAAAAAAAAGAAATTTTGTTCAAAATATTTTGTATTTATCTCATATGATTTAATGATTAAAGACTTAAATGAAAATTTAAAACTAACACACTGATTTCTAATTGATTGTTATTAAAAAACCATAATTTTTATTATAAATCCTTAATATTATAGTTTTAAAAATTTTGTCTACTAAAAAAAACAATTATCCAGAGCAATTCTAACATATTACTAATAATTAATTTTTAGAATGATTTTTTTTATATATTTAGTACTTGTTATATCATCTGCATAACATGATGATGTTACTGGCTTTTTAAATTTGTTTGTACTTTTGAAATTTGATTTCATATAACGCCTTAATTCAAGACCATTTTTTCCATATTATTTCTAATCAGGGGCCGAATTACGGCATTCGAACGTGATCGAAATTGTAAAATTCTTATTAGAATCTCTATACCTAAAGCACAGCGAACTCGATCGTTCGAGTAAAATTTCGATCGTGATCGAATGCCGTAATTCGGCCCCAGAAATGGAAAACACAATTTTTTTTTGTAAAAACTTTAAGAAGTTGTATTTTCAAAACTAAAGTCGTTTACAGATTTTTTTCTTTAATTTTACAAAAAGTTGCCTCTTGCTTTAATTTACGATTATGTCTGATCGAAGCACCCGTAAATGTCATTGCATCAAAATTAATTGTATTGTAGAAAATTATATAAATTGAAAAATAGTTAAGCGTAAGTTAAAAATTGATATCAGTTACAAAGTAGATTCCTAAAAGAAGTGAATTTGTACTTGTCAGATGTTTTAATAGAAGATAATTTCAACTTTTCAAGATATTACCGGCTAGGTAAGTATTATTTTGGATTAATTATTTTTTATATTTTTCGGTTAAAAAAAACTGAATACAAATAATTAATGTAAATATTTTAGAAATTTAGATTAAATTAATTAAATAAGTTTAGGGAGTACTATGGTGCTTTTAATTTAAAATAAAATTGTATGAGCATTTTCATCCTTTTTAAAATATTGTAAACTCCATCAAGTTCTTTATACTTATGGACCCTATACACATAGGTCTGGCGAGCCGCATTTTTTGGCCAAAACTCAAACTTTTTTCCCAATATTTGTTGTTGGAGTATTATAGCAAACACTTTAGATAAACAAAAAAAGTAATTTGCTTTTGAAAATTTGATTTAACTGTTACTCTATGAAGTGAGAAAGTTCAACACTTTAATTGCAGTGGTTAACTGAAACACGTGGTGTAGTTTTTTGTTTAATTTCAGTCACAGGTTACACGGAAATAAGATAGCTAAATATTTAAATCTATTAGCTATGAATATTAATGACGATGTTGAGTATTTCAATTTATAATAGTAAAATATTTAATAAAATTATGGTAATAAGAAATTACGTCAAAAATTTTCATAACCTCAAAATCAGTGATTTTAACTTTTTATTAAAAAATATATAGTATATAACTTACAAATTTCAAGCGATTTCAACGAACCAAAAACACACAAAATTACAGTGATATTTGGTGCTAACGAATCATCAATCATTTCCTGCTAGTTGTTGCATATTTTAAGAAAATCAACTTTTGTTTCAGGAAACTTTTGCTTCAAAAGTTGTGATTTACTCAGAGTTTGGCAAAGTGGAAATAAAAAACAAGAAAAAACCGAGTTAATAAAAACTTAATAAAATTTATGTTTTTGTGTTACTATATGTTTTTTTTATTTATATTCATATATACAACTGAATATTTCAGTTTTGGCCAAAAAATGTGTCTCGCCAGACTTACATATGTATGTGCTAGACTTTAGCAAGCAATGGTTATCTATATCTGTAATTAGATTAGGAAAACTGCATCTGTAGATGAAATATATATTAAAAATTTTGATGGTAGTAGTCTACGATCTAGAATACAAAAAAAAACATTTTAAGAAAATTTTGTCTGTATGTCTTTCTGTGCGTATTCCTGAACTTGACTCGCTCAAATACTACTAAATAGATTTCTATAAAATATGCTATGGATATATTTCGGTACTTGGGTAAACATACATCACGGAAGGCAGAATATTGAAGAAATTGTACAAACACTTATAAACTATTAATACGAAGATACTAGAATATCAGCAGTGCCGACCGGGTTTAAATAGTGTAACAAATATATACGAACCTATGATTTTCTTGAATTACTGCGGTATGTGTAAATGAGCACCTATGTGGATACATGTTACTTGCAAAAGGTGAAAAAAAATATAGCATGAATTATTTAAAATTGACAACATTTTTTATAAGCGATTACGCAAGTAGTCCACTGTAATTTTGCTTGCTATATCTAAGAGTCTTTAATACATGTTTAATTTTGATCTTTTTTGCTGACTGTCTCAATATAAAATTAACTTGATAACTTAAAGAGCTGATCACAGTTTTTATTATTAGAACGACAAATAATACTAATGATAATAATTTTATATGCGTGGCGATTGCTATAAAGTGTCATAAAAATTTGTACGAAATGTGATAAAAAAATTATTATAAAATAGCTTTGAACACACTACAGTGCAAAAAAAGAACGCAGTGTGGAATAAAATCCAAAAATCTGACGACAACTTGCAAAGAAAGTTAAGTGCAGCAGTATGAGTGATCAATTAAAAAACAAAATCTTAAACAATTAACTACAGAGTTAAGTTAGTAGAAAGAAATAATAACATAAAAGGAATAGTATACCTTTTATAGTACATCCCTTATAATCATAAATATGCTTGTGTTCCAACAAGTAAAAAATGCGTTTACACACTGTTTGATATTGTCATGGGCTACAAATTTTATGAATCGCAGTTTTTATTTAAATGATCACTTAGTTTCCTTAAATTAATGATAATTTCTTCAGATACATTTTCAAACTTAGAAAAATATTTTTGTTATTCTTTCTTCTTACTTATCTTTTGAACAGAATATTTATTTACCTTGTATAATTCGTACATTTTACGCTTAAGCAACAAAGCCATTTTTATTTGATCTTTCTTAATTTAGTTAACTAAAAAGTAGAATATTCCAGAATATTTTGTTAATGCATAGAAATTTTGCGCCCAACAATTTTGTCTTACACCCAATACATTTCTGCAATTTTTTCTTGCATTATAAATGTGAATGGAGTAGACTGTGACAACAATAGATTTTAGTTAAAACACATTCTGAATTACCCGTATACATAAACTCACTAACACGCATACAGATACTGACATAAGATCTTACTACTGCATGTTAGAGTTAATTGAGAAAAAAAAAAAAAATCCAAAACAGACATAAAGATGAAGTACAGATAATATAATCCATTTTTCTTATAGTTGTTTTGCATTTGTATGTGTGTGTGTGTGTGTGCGTTTGAATGTCTTCTATTATTTTTCTTTTTCAACAGCCTTAAATGACAGGATATTTTAGTCTCTACTTAGTATTTAGACACACACACATACTAATAATATATCTATGTATATACAGTAGATAATAGTATGCATTAGTATTATTACTCTTATTATGATGCGGCAGGATTTGTTGAGGTTTATTTTAAAACAAAATAATATACAAGTTTACAAGATCTGACTAACACTGTCACTATCAAGTCAACTAGGCTTTGTGACATTTACGAAGAAATAAAGAACTAGCATTAAATAAAATGCGGGAAATAATTAAGCATTAAAGTAAAAAATGTGAAACTTAATTAAAATTTTTGAACTTTTTTAATGAAACTTACATTAAGAGTCATAAATCTGGTCGTTTGTATAATTTATCATAATTAATATTATTACTATTTTAAGTAATTACCTCCCTAGAGAGTGATATTTATAATGGACAGTAGTTACATTACTAATTGTACGATATCCTTATGTTATAATATAACGCTTCAAAGGAATATATAATCGTCTTTTTGCTTCTATTTTAGGCGTATCATTACATGGCTTAAAAGCATACAGAATAAATGTACTGCTTTGTGACCTTGCAAATATACTTATTTGAGAGTAACATTGTATCGCAACAATACCAAATAATTTATGAGATTCTTTATAATAAAGTAATATTTTGCTTTCTTCTCTTTGCTCTTTGTTCACGCAAATAATTAAACAAATTTATGCCGACAACTGGAGCAAACAAGTATTTAACGCTTCCTGTAAATTACATCCTCTTTGTTACTGCCTCTAACCACTTGTGTTTACTTTAGGAAAACTTCTTATTAATTCAAATCAACCCTAAAATTGTTTACTCATGTATTAGTTAAAATATTTATCTAAACTGTAGTGTAGTTAGTACACTTTCCTGCTTCAAATCTATTAAACTTTCACTAACGTCACACTCTGTTTACGCAACACAATACAACTGAACAGCATACAACCATCAAATCTGAACGAAAGTGATTTTTATTTATTTAGTTTTAACAAACAGGATAAATATTAGTTTTTCAGTTGAATTAAAAACAATTTGTTAGACAAATCGTTTATTTTTCATTTAAAAAACTGAATTTTTCATGCCAATAATTTTCGCCTTGACCTAAATTTATTTATACATTTATTTCATTTATTTAATTTTGTATTATGTTTTAGGGTCGATCAAATTTTTAGTGTATTTTTAACGCATTTTTTAAACATAAAATGAATTTGAAAAATAATAAATTCTATTTAAATAAAACTAAGTATTAGAGAGTGTAAGAGGAAAGCTTTGAGTTGATTCTAATAAATTGCAAAAACTGTTGATACTTAAAATTAAAGCTACTGAAATGGGGCTTCTTTTGCTAAACATTTTCCATTTAATAAAATAGGTTTTAATTAAAATATTTATATTTCAAATATTATTTTTAATTATAATTATCAGATTGAATTTTTGTTATTAATATTTATAAAAAAGGAAACATTTAAAATATAATTCTATACGAAATGAAAATATTTTGAAATGAAATATTAGTGATGGTTTGTAGAGGGTTAGTTGATTTTTTTAGTAGTTATTTTCTTGAGATACAGGACAATGAAGTCCTGATCACTGCAAAATTAGATAAACATATTTGCTTTGTTACAGAATTAACCTTTGTTTTATTTAATTCTAATTCCTTAAGCAATTTCTGCGAAGATCGGTGGTAAATTAATTGACGAATTATAATGATAAGGAATAGAGACCGATGGACATATTACAATGATCAGGAAAACGGATCGCCTTGGATTAAAATTATTTTTTATTTAGGTTAAGTTAGGTTAGGTGGAAAAGGAGGGGCACTTAAAGCGCAAACCCATGACAGGTATAGACTTATGCCCAGTTGGCATGTTGTGCGCTCCATATGAAAAACGGAATTCCCAAACAAAAACCATAAACATAATTTTCCATAAATAACGGACTTGTCCAAGAACCCAGTCCCCTCAATGTAATTCCTTATAGATCTCCAGTTCGAGTTCTCCAGGTATTCCAAGTTCGGCATAGTATCCTTTGTAAAATTCTCGCGCCTAATATGCCCAAACGCAGGACAATGACAGAGGTGGTGTACAAAAGTCTCATCCTCTACCTCGCATGCTCTACACGTTGTTTCCTCAGATAATTTCATGCGAGCTAGATGGGTTCTCAACTCCGTATGACCTGCAATTACACTGGTTAGTTTCCTAAGTGTTGGTCTACTTAGTCTCAGAATCTCCTTTGATTTCATAAGATTTGAGTCACCCCATAGTGTTCTTGTTATCTCACCGACATCAGTGGTTTTCCATTTTCTGACGTGTTCCTCTATCGCCCAACATTTAAGTTCATCCTTAAATCGTTCAAAGGATTTAACATTCTCCAAAGTTATAGTGCTAAGAATAGCTCCCATTTTGGATAATTTGACGGCTTTCTTGTTACCGATCAGCCCGTGATGGCTTGATATCCATATTATCTCCAGATGTCCACAATTGGCATATGAGTTTATCTCTCTCTTAGATTGCAGGACGTTTTGGTATTCAACTTTATTCTTTCTCAATGTCTTTTATCACATGTTACTTCCGCAATATTTCCAATCGTTATTCTTTGGTATCTGGTCTTTTGTTTAACATTTTACTGTAAAATATTCCAAATTGCAAAGGCATAAAGTTGAGTAAGTGACTTCTAACCGAATTAGATTTTTTTATTAGAAACTTAAAAGAAACATTCAACAAATTGCTGGAAACGCACATATTAAAGGGATATTCATACTACTTGGAGTTTACAGATGAAAAATTGCTACAACAATGTAATTTTTGGAAAATGTTTTCTGTCCAGGCAAGTTCGTAGACCAGGGGTGGAAAGGTTTTTATAGTCAGTTCGTTTTAATATCATTTGTTTCAAAAAGAGTCATATAAAGTGTGTTTGAGTAGAAATGTACTTTTTATACTGTGTTGATCTGGTTACTCTGAATTTTAACAGTTGGCACATTTTTCTATTCTAATTATTAAAAATGGAGTGCTTAACGAAAAAACAACTCGTTGTAATTGTAAAAATCAACTAAAAGTTATGTTGAGTCCGCTCGCAAACTTATTTGCCATATAACAAAAAAAAAATGTAATGAAACTGGGTTGTTTATGCACAGTAAAACTCCAATGCATTAACATGTCGATCGGTCTCTTGACAACATTGCTGTTGAATGCGAGGGCGTTATCCAAAATCAGAAAATATTGAAAACATTGTTCCCACCAACTTCAAATTTTACTAAGTAGTACGCAGCGAATTCTGAAAAAAGACCACCATTTTAATACGTAACAAATTTAGTCGACTCAGCAGCTAAAACTAGCCCATGATGAAAAGCAAAGTCTATTCCTTGTCAGGTAATGGAGCACAGTAATGTCAACGCCAATTTTTTTTCCAAAATTTCATCTTTTCTGATAAATCGCATTGCTATTTGAATGTCTTTGAAAATATAAAAAACTGTAGAATTTGGGGCATAGAAAATTCCACACAATCAATGAGACAAACAAATAGCAACTCTCTGGTGCGGATCAGATGGTGTGATTGGGCTACACTTTTTTGATGAACATTCGCTATAGGAACATCGTATGGACATTTCTGTGAATTCAACTGGACAGCAAGGACTTGCACGACATGCGCATAAAATAATCCAATTATTGCATTATAACTATTTCCAGACCAAAGTATGTCAAGAAATTCTAAGGTCAACTGGCCACTAATATGCGGTTTTTTATATGTAACACCTTGGGCTTATGCTAATAAGCCGGAAACAATTACTGAGCTCAAAACCGAGATGCATAATGTTATCGATAAGATACAGCCACATCTCTGTGATAAAGTCGTGGGAAATTTTATGAAAATAATAATTGTTTGTTAGTAGATACGTGAGAGCCCTTCACATGTCTCCTTAATGATCTGTTAGAAGAACACAATTATCTCAAAAGTACGTTCTTTCTGAGATATCCCTCGTTTTTAAAACCAATAACAAGAGATATTAGAATAACAAATATTTTTTAATGTATAATATTTGTTATAAAAAATAATACTCAAATTAATTCTTCAACACTGAAAGAAAATCTCACACAAATAAATAAAACCACAACGAATTCAAAAAATTTTGCTCTAGGCCTCTCGATTAGCTGTTGCTACGTGATCAGCTTGTAAATATGCCATTCCCATAACCATTATAAATGCTAAGTGTTAACTAAGTACTTAGTGTCTTAAAAAGCTTTCGTGAATTAAATAATGTGATTACGAATATAAAAAAAAATACAATAAAAGACAAATCATTTTACAACATTCCAAAATGGAATATAAGCGAGCTTAAACATTTTTAACATACATAACTTCAATATCCATTTATTTTTATAATTTTCAAGACTCTTTCTTAAATTATACGAGTCCCCTACCAAACATTAACAAAAAAATATTTTGAATAATTGTAAATTTTCTCCGTTTTAACCCTTTTTTCTCCATTGACCAATACATTTGTTGCTCAGAAACCATTAAATTGGTGGCCACTCTTTTTTGATTGTAAATTCGCAATAAAATAAATTTTTTAAAACTCCCACATAAAAAGGGTTTTTCTATTTACAATAAATTGTATTCAATTTCACTAGAGCCAACACTTGCTTGTGTTTCAAACATCTTAATATTATGGCTTGAATACTACACCCGCACAATAACTACAACAAATTTTACTTTTACAACAAATACATGCAATACATGTATAAGTAATCTTTAAAAAAAAAGGAATATTTATACCCTTCACACAGTGAAAAAGGGTATATATAGGTTTGTCATTCCGTGTGAAATTTCTACAATTTTCATTTCCGACCCCATAAAGTATATATTTTCTGAAGGCTTATGAATAGGGGAGTCGATTAAGCTCTGTCAGTCGGTCAGTCTGTCCGTCTGTCCGTCTGACCGTCTGTCTGTGTGTATGTTGAAATCAACTTTTTGAAGCCCCCCGACATAGGTTGGACCCGGGTAAGATATTAAAATATTAGAAATATTCGGGAGTAGATCGGTATTGAAAATCAGAAACATCGGTACATAAACAACTGAGATATGAGCAAAAACCCACGACCACCTCGATTTTTTTTTCACAAAAACAACATTACAACAACAACATACATACATACAAACGTGTATACTGGTTAGAGAAAACGTGGCATCGAATCCCAGCTGAGCCAAAAAAAAATTTTTTTTAATTTTTTTTTTAATTTTTTTTTTTATTTTTTTTTTTTTTATTTTTTTATTTAATATATTTATATTTTTATTATTATTTTTTATTTTTTTTTTTTTAATTTTTTTTTTATTTTTTTTTTGTTTTATATATATTATATAAATAATAATTTTTTTTAAAATTTTTTTTTAAAATTTTTTTTTTAATTTTTTTTTTAAATTTTTTTTTAAAATTTTAAAAAAATTTTTTTTTTTTTGTTTTTTTAACATACATACGTGAATTTTTAATTTTACAATGGGACGTTTTTATATATGTATGTTTTTATATGTATGTACGTATTTCATATGGGATGAATGGTGACACAAACCACTGTTATTGCATGACTACACGTTGTGAAGGGTATATAAGATTCGGCACGGCCGAATATAGCGCTCTTACTTGTTTTCACTCTTCTTAAACTGTCTGTAGTTTTATTTGTTTTTATAACAAAATGATGCCGAAGATGTAAAACCAATTAAAAAAACAATGTTTTAGTAATGAAACACCAATAACTAAGCAATGGAGAAAGAGTAAAAAGAAAATGAGAAGGAGAGAAAGAATATACAACAAATAACAAAAAATAGCTAGAAAAGAAAAAGAAAAACTTTATCACAGAAACTATAAACAATACACATACTTATACAAACATTAAAGCTGTACAAACTAAGAAAAATAATACACATTTTCGTATCAAAAGGAAGTACAAGTAAGTGTGTTTAGGTGTGTGTATGTGTGTATAAAGTAAAACAATGAAGAATTCAATTTCATACAAATAAAACTTAACTTATACTCAAGATAACATCATGTTTCTTATGCTGTTAAACATTAAGAAGGAAACAAGTTTCAGTCGAAACTCCTTTAAACACACATCTACACATAAGATTTTTGTATTTCACAGAAATGCTTATGTGTGCGTGCGAGTGTGTATGAAAATATGTGCGGAATATGTAAACAAAAAACGGGCTGTAAACGGATATCCCATCGACAACAAGGACAATAACCATCGTCGTTGTTTCCGTATTTAGACCCAAAGAGCCAGCCAAAGCACAATAACAATATTTCCAAAAGTCTATATAATGGTTCATTTAAAATCTGCGTACAGTCAAAATAATTCCAGCATATGAAAGATATTTTTTTAATATGAAAATATTTTACTTATATTTTATGAAATTTATTATGCTTATAAATTTAATATTTAATTTTAAATCAATTTTTCTTTAACATAATCGTTCAAGTATTTTGCGTTAAACTTTAAATTTTACTCAAGATGTTTTAATATCTATAAAAGATGTTTTATATTTTACTCATAAATATTAAGTGGTATTTTACACTTTAACAACTTGTTAATAGGTTTATGTATTTTGGTATTTGTTTAAGGCTTTACACATACATAATTGTAAGCATATCAGAGATGTTGCTATATTTTGTGAAATATTTGTTATTTGGCTAAGGATCTCAGGCATTTTAAAACCTTTTCGTATGGCGTTTATCCAAATTTTTCAATAAATTTTTTAAGTTGTAATATTGTAGTCGTACACAGTTAAATTTTGAAGATAAAAAATTACAAAATTATGTTAAAATTTAATTAAATTTAAAGGTTGTTTAACATGTAGGGGTGTGGCTGTGTTTGCATTCGATTTATTTTAAGAACTTTTATTCCACTCCTTTTTTTAAAGAAGAACTCTGTAATGTATGAACCGCATTAGATCCACCTAAATTGGATAATGAAAGCGATCTCTGGAATTTAATTCCACTTAAAGGGTATTAAAAAACATGTTTTAACCAAATTAGTTTTAGAAATTACTTTCTTACAGGAAAGCATACATAAGGAGTGAGATCGAACAAAAGTTAACATATAAAAAGTTCAATAATTTGGAAACGTTTGATCGTAGAGTTTTGATTTTTTTTAATCATATTATATTTTGTATCACTAGTTATAAATTTGTGGATTGATTTTAGCAGAGGGTGATGGTTGTTTCAGTCATTTTTTTTTAAATTTTCCTTATTGTAGGTCACCATATTTGTGGTCTTCAAATCACTTTTTACAATAGTCAAATGGTCTTAGTTTTGGGCAATTTAGAGAACTGATCTCTTGGTACAAAAGCTATGTTATTGTTTTAGTACCACTCTAGAGCCCTCCTACATAGCGACTTGATGCCAAATCTGTGCTCTCTTAATATATTAAGAAGCGTCTTTTAAAAAAATTTGTATATTTCGGTTTTTATAGAGGGTACTATAAGAAATGTGTTGCTTCTTTTGCCGCAACTGCATAAAGCTTGATATTAGGAATTTATAAGAAAATTTGGTCTGCTTTTAATATGAGTACTTTTATATGAAATTAAATTTGAAGTTTCTTCTAATTTTTTTGCTGCTCTACTGTCTAAAGCTTTCTAAACTTTGTATTTTTTTGAAACATTTTGTACAAAATTATAAGAGTATTAAGGTAAGTAATCTATTCTTATGCCAGATGCGTTTGCACCTCTTTTCAATACGATTTTAATTTTTTTTGGCCTTCCCATTTTCACGTAGACCTATTTTTTGCTCCGAACCACATTTTTAATCAATGGTAAAATTTTCGTTGTTGTATTAAATAATATAAGGAACAGCTTGACGAACAATTTTTGAAGGACGAATTTGGATTGTTTAGTTTTCCTATTTCGTAACTAATTTCGATTGAACGCAAAAAAAAACAACAACAATGTTGTCACGGAAAACAATAGCTGACTTAGTTTTTCGAAAAAATTAAATAAAAGGAGCAATCAGGAACCGGTATTTAGTTCAGTGCTCAATAATCCTTTAAAATCATATGAAGAAGGCTTTGAGATGGTCAACAAATACCAAGATTGAGCATATATTGAAATTCCTGCTTAGTTACTTTAAATTTTTATGGAGGCAATCTACGTGGTTTTGAATAACCTATTGGTCTGTCTTTTTCAGTATGATTGGTTATTATATGTTTAACCATCGGCAGTTTATTAATAGATATTTTGACATCGGAAAATTCCATAAGGACTGACTGACATTTATAAGATTCTTATGAAATATTACATTCATGAGGTGTTGAATACATGCCAAATATTTTAAGATTTGTCAAAGAATTGACTAAATAATTATTTTTCATATTAATATAAGGAATCGATAATTATTTAAAAATATTGACTTTATTATTGGGCATATTCAAGGCATATCTATAAGGTATATGCATCGCGGCAACAAACACAACAATAAAAAACACATGTATTTTGTTTTTGTATATATGCCGGCATATGTCAAACAATTTTTTTTATTTTCTTCTCAAATTTGAACAACTTTTAAAAAAGCTTATAGCGAAAACTTTTAATTCACGGTTTTGTATTTTTTAACACGCTTTAAACCAACTAAATCTGCGAATTATTTATTGTACAATAAAATTTAAAAAATTAAGTTTGACAACTGCAGGCATGACTTTTAAAAAAAGTTGGTAACGCTAAGGCAAATTCATACAGGTGCACTTATCAGCACATGATGATGGGGAAACATAATGTCTAAATTTGTTGAATTCTCCTTTATTTTATTTATTAATGCAGGAATGGAAGATTAGATTTTGGATTCCGAATTATAATAAATTTACCAAATTTATGTATATTTGTTGTGCTTGCACCATTTATAATGTGCTTCACAAGCACATATCCTTTTTTTAATAAAATTTTATTGAATAAAACATACAAAAACAACTTTTCCATCCTTGTTATACAAACTGGCCTTGAAAGAAAAAATCCCCTAAAAATTTGCTTTGTTGTATCAATTCGCCGTTGCATATACCTTTATGAATATGCCTTGGTAACGCTTTTAAAATGTATATAAAAAAAAACAGTCAGCTGATTGGATACGAGTACCTTATGGATATGCCTTGGGCATATTGCATTAGTCATAAAAAAAGATTATAGAAACCTTTGCCGTAGAAAAATACCGCATGTGATTGGTATTTCTGATTTTTTTCGGTGTCAATAAAGCACTTGTATTCCTTCTCGGTGTCTTATATGAACAGGCGAGTAATTTATTGGCAGTCTTCCCTTGTCACTATTGGGGAAGTGTCTAATTGTTTTATTTAGTCACTCAAGAACTAAATTAATGATTTTACCATATCAAGAAGATGAGCGATCAGGATTGTGAGAAAAATTCCTTGATAACCATTTATAATAAGGATGACATCGTAAACACAACCTTAAAATGTATTATTTTCTGAAAAGAAACTCGTTCAACACTATTTGTGAAAACAGCGCTAATCATGGTTGGAGCATCGGACTAATCATTAGAAAAAATAAAGTCATTAATATGGAAAAGTCTATCGATTCTATCACTGACAATCAATAAGGAAGTTTTTATTGTATCAGGAAGACGTTGAATCCATGACGTTTTGAATTAGTCTTTAGAAGCATTTCTAGATGCTAAAGAGCGCATTTCTCTTAGAAGGAATGTATTTTGTCACCCTCACTTACGTTTTCCAGAAGCTTCGGATTTAGTAAATTCATTAAATAAAAATGATTTCAGAGCTTTTATCTGGCGGTTCATGATTAAAGATGTTGTTTTCAATACAGCAAACTATTGGGTGATATTTTATTGCAACTAATGTTAAAGTTAAACTAACGAATTGGGATTCCAAGTGGCGAAATAACAATTTTGTATTTTGTGCTCAAAATGGAAAAAAATATTCACTTAAATCCGAGATATTTTATTTAGATTCGAAGCCGTAGTTGATTGAAGATATTGTGAAGTTGACACTGATAAAAATTATAATTATTTTTTCGGGGTCACCGAGGGTACACTTAGACAAGGTGGCGGTGCCAGCCCAGCTGACTATTTTTTTGGGTTCTGGAGAATGTCAAACTACATATTTAAAAAAATTATTTCAACTTCGGAAATTGTCAAACTCCATACATAAAAAAGACAAAAATTGCTCTCCTTTACGCTATCACCTTATGTAATTACACCATGGGGTCACCAATGTTGATGAGTTTACTTTAATAATTTTTTCCAAATTTTTTTTAAATAAAATAATAAATTCTATTTAATAAAAAAAATTAAATGTTGAATATATTTTTTAAATAATTTTAAAATGGGAATTCAAAAAGTACCACTAAAAACTTATAATGTTGTTCGATTAACTGCCCTTTTCCAGTATGAATTAATATGTTTCTTTTATTCAAAAGATCGATACAATAACTCTTCAAAATGTTGAAAAAACTGGAATTATATTTGTTATATATCCTACTAGAAAAGTATAGTTTTGGAAGTCAATAGTTAAAACTAATTCACTTGGTAAATACTTTTAAACATTTTTAAGTTATTTTCAATATTTCCAATTTAATTTAGATATTTTAAATGTATAAGTAAAACTGGGTTAATATTTCTCATTATTTCTAAAAATGAATTCCTTGTAAATAATCTTGAGACTAAATTAAATCTTGTAATCAAAGTGGTGCATACACTCACATGCTGCGTACACTAACATGCACAACAACCAACATTATGCCTTTAAATAATTCCATTCAGGCCATAAAAGATATAAAAGTTGTAATACTACATGAGGAAGAACATTGTAAGTCTGAGCAAAATGATGCCAACAAAAAATATTTTTATGCCAACTTTTTAAATTTAATAAATATTTATTGTTGCCTTTAAGAAATTCCGTTCTTTTTCATTTATATTTGTTAGTTTGTTTTTTTGTTGTTGTTTGGGGGGGGGGGGGGAGGTGTCTTTCTGGCAAAAGCTTATATACATAAATAAGTAAATGTGTTGTTATGAAAAACTTTTAATACAAAATGTATTAAATAAAATGCTAAACATAACAAAACAGGAAAACGGAAACTCTACATAGTACTCGAAGAAACGAAAAAAAACACATCAGTTACAAATTCCATATTGGACATAATGAAAAAAGTAATATTTCGAAGAACAAAATAAGAAAATGGAAACACTCCTTCCAATTCGTATACTTAACTTTGCAAGAATTTGAATTGCAGTTACTCTTGCTATTTATTGGATTCTTTCAAAATAGATTGAAGCTAAACAACACAAACTTTGAACATCACTTTAATACAAATACCATTTATTTAGATATTCCAGCAGAACGGAAATGAATTGTAACATTTTTCTTTTTTAGAATTTTTTGTATCCATACCGAAGTAAGGAATTTTAAATATGTGTGATAGTGTCTGAAAGGGCAAATATTTAACTTAAAATTTATTTTGTAGAATTTTGATTCAAATGGAAGTTTGCACATTTGTTTTGCACAACATAAAATCAATATTTGTAAGGAGTCCAGTGAAAGTTTAAAACATTATGCCTTTAAAACCGTCAACTACTCACTAAGTCAGAGTAAAAAAATTAATTTATTCTTTGGTACTGGAAACAAGGCCTATGTTTTGCTGACTAATAACTTTGAAACAAAATTGAATACTTTGTTAGTCTTGCTTTGTTACAATAGCCTCGACATTACTTATACACATTAGCATAAATAAAGTTAGAGCATAAACATTAGCAGCTATTTCCGGTTTATATATTTAGCTTTTTTGAATTAATTGTTTAAGTTAAATTTAAAATATTTTGACTAAAATTTGCAAAACTGCTGTATAATCCATTAAAGTTTATTTGTTACATTTTATAATAAAAATGTCCAGCTCTAAAGTTTCTTGTTCACTCTTCCGCGTTTTTCTTGTTTTCTTTTTTTTTTTAATTTGTTTGTGTCCTGTTTCTGTATTCTGTAAAGTTGTTCACCCTCAATCACTATACTAGTGTATGCACGGAAGAGTGTATATGAGCGTTAGTGTATTGGAGCTCGTTAAGTTAACATCCGCTATATATTCGTTTTTTTTTGGTATAGTTTTACAAAATGGAAAATATTAAAAATAAAAGCGAGGAAAAACTACACTTTATGGATTAAATTTAAGATTATACAGCACTTCATCTTAAAAACTCGTTCTTAATAAAGGCCACATACATATAGAATATTAGACTGGCACTCAATAGAGTGTGTTATGAAAGTCAACAAGTAGTTTAAAAAAAGCATTTAGAAAAAGATTATAATTTTTGTTAGATAAGGCTACGTTTGAAATTCTGACACAATGTAAACCCAATGCCAGAACTGGTATATACCTATGCCCATGTGGTTTGTTATGCACTCTATATGAGAGGAAATTCTCCGTCATTTAATTATGGATTTTACTAAGTGATTTTCAGTTCGAATATATTTCAATTTCAGAGTAGTGTTCACAATGCAGTTTTCCAATACAACCGATTGCAGTATATAAACAGATTTGGTCATATTCTTCTGCATGTTATTCTATCTGAATCTAGATGAAACTCTTAGTCATATGACTAATGGTTGTACTAGTCAATCTACTAAGTATTGGCTCTCACTCATTTAAAATCTCCTTATTTTCTCTCAAGCATTGAGTTTTTTTTATTGTACAGGTTTTCCCAGTTAGAAATTTTATTTTTAAGAGCCGTCTATAGCAATAGTTGTCAGGGCACCACCTGCAACAAATTGATATATGACAAGTAAAAACTACGTCACTAAAAGAAGTAAATCGACATTTGCTTCAACAACGCATTAAGTTATTAAAATTCATAACAAAAATGGTGAGAATGTCGCGATCACAGTCAGGCAAAACTAAAAACTATCAAATTCAATTCAATTTCAATTTTTTTATGTGTTGAGGCCCATTTTAACCGGGAAGGCTATATTCATAGTTGGATTGTCGGACTTGAGACTCCCAAACGGTCAAGAATAATTTTTGAAAATCATCTACATTCTTTAAGTGCGACCGTTTGGTTTAGTTTTTTCTTATTTAATGTGAAGGAATTGCGCTATCCAAAGATGGGTAATAAATTTGTGTTGTCGAAATTGGAAGATGTATTTTCAACAAGACGGTATACGTCGTATACAAACAGTAGTAGTATAGCTCTTTTGATTGTAGTTTCGAAGAGCGTAGCAAATTTGCTATGATAGACTGGAATCCATATTTTCTTCTGATGTTCTCATCGGGTGAGATTTTTGTGTTTAAATTAATTTTATCTCATTCTTTAATATCATTATTTTATTGCTCCTAACATACGAAACTGAGCTTAATTATTTAATTTACTAATTAACAATAACATACATAATCTCCACCTGGAAAAAGTTTTGTGATCTTTTGGACGAAAGTATTTGGCTCTATTGCGATTAATATCATGGAAATATACTCCTTGATAAACAATTTTCTTTTCGTTTTGGGGCACTACTTTAAATTACTCATTCCCATTTTTCTCTTCTGGGCGATATGGCTTAAATAGTTGAGACTTAGTGTGCATATAAGCGGGTTATGAAAAATAAGTAAGAATTAATTGTCTTTTAAATAATAAATTCTTCGTTTAATCTTATCTTATTAAAACCTCCACCGCAGACCTAATTTAGATCCAAAATTATCTACTTGATTATAAAGAGATTGAGCCAGGCTAATGCCCATACACTAAGAGTATATGTAAGAGTTAAAAACTAAACTCAACTAAAACATAAAAAAGGAACTAAATTTTAGCTCTAAAACGATGAAACATAATAAATGGAGCACATCCTGGCAACTGCACACAATCATATACACCCACTAACACTCTTTTATCCACATATACACTCATATATAATTCAATATACTAAAACGACGACTACTGCTACTACTATAACTACTGCTACAACTACAACCAAAACCGTCTATGCTAACTTTTTTAATATGTGTTTGTGCTAGAAGAATATGCCAGTTATTGCTGTTGTAATTTTTGGTGTGTGTGTGTGTGTGTGTACTGTGGCGGCACTCATACTTTGGTCTGCAGCTAAAAGATGCCATGGAAAATATACAGAATCTATTAAAAGAGGACCATGAAAATCTTTAAAAACTCTACAAAGATTCCCTAGTCATCATCATTGCTGGAATGCTAAAAGTACAACGAACGCATCATCATGGTTTTAGTGGGACACTCACTTGTTAAAGTTTTCATCTACGTTATTCCTGCAGTTTTGGTGCTGTTATTGTAGATTTTGCCTTTAAAAAAAATCTTGCTTTAAATGAAGTGGGTTTAATTTCGTTTACACTGTATTGTTTATACAGAAGTTGTAAAAACGTGTGATTGTTTGTATGTCAAAATATATAAAGTTGTTTAAAACTAACACTGGAGTAGAAGTAACAGTAGTCGAAAAATGGATATAAAGTGCAAAAACGATTTACGAAATGTGATACTAACCACTACTTACAACGTTCTATTCATTGTCAGAAACAAAATAAAAAATAATTTAGTAACATACTTAATATATACATACTTATTCACATACACATAAGTATATACTTTCACATGTTTACTCTATTTGAGATATAAACTTAAATATATACATGTGTGTAAGTGTGACAGAGTTTTGAAAGAATCAAGTTTGTTGTTTTATGAACATTCTAGTTGGGAGAAGTAAACCTTAAAGACAAATTTACAAATGCTTAAGGAAATAAATTTGAACTCTTTTATATTATATGATAATTGTTTCAAATTGTGGTGAAATTGTCAGAGTTTCTAACAAATTCGCTTTTAATTATCTGCTTAAGAATTTTGATATTTTCATAGAATTTAATTTATAATTTACAAGTTTTTAATTCTGGTGTGGCTTAGATTTAAGGTCGTAGTTTAGATTTATTGTCATATGTCATTTTGCCTTGTTATTTTTTTTAACTATCTTTTACTTTGAATTTCTACATATCTAGTTGAATTCAAGTAGTCAAGCATTGGATACTCATATTGATGGGATGAGAAAAAAACTATTCCCCATTTTGTTAAGGACGCCATGGCACGGCCGTAATTTCCTTTTTGATCCATATATCCACCATTTTATTTCAAACGCCATCTTGGATTTTAACTTTTTCATTGTTTACTGTATTCTACTGATCAAGTCCTTTCGTTGAATTTTAATATTAAGGGGGTTCAAGTGGGAACATTTTTAGTAACTAGATTTGATTCATATATAAATTTATTTTACGCTGGCTGCCATCTTGTATTTCAACTTTTTTAATAATGCATTTTATTTAGCTAGTCAATACCTTTTGTTTTTGATACATATAGCGTTTCTCCCTGTTATCCAGAAGCAAAAAAATAATAATAATTTGGACATTTCTGAAAAAAAAAACACCGAAGCTTTTGTATTTTTGTGCTTATTTCTTAGTTAACTTTAAATCGATTTTTCAGTTTTTCTCGACAATAATTTTTAAGACTGCGTCTTGTATTTTCATGTCTTTAGCATGTCCAAAAATTATGGAGGATCTTTTATAGCTTGATAGATTTAAAAACAATGTATGTGTTTCATCAAAATTATTTTTGCGTTTAACTTTGTCGGTTTGTTGCCTATTTATCCAAAATGTTTTAAGAATAGTTAAAAACATCTTTATAAATTATTAAAATTACCCTATGGTAAAAACAGAGTCGTGTTTATTTGCTTATAACTCCTAAAGTTAGGGGCATTCTAGCAGGATTTCAACAGCAACTTATTAACGAATATTTGCAAGAGATTGATACCACACGCAGATCTGAGTAGTATGTGCGAGCTTCTAAAAGCTGATTTTAATTTACAAATGGCCAGAAGAACATGGCTCAACCGATTTCTCTAGGCATAAACTTTCGCAAATATACACATTATCAGGTCGGAAAAATTGTAGAAATTACAAAAGGAATGACAACGTTACATAATTATAACCTTGACATCACAAATCGGGGTATATAAAGTTTTATTTGACATTTTCAGGAGAATTTCCTCAAATTTCAAATGAATTAAGCCTTAAAAGTTACTATGACATTGTAAACCTGTTGTTTATGTTTTGCTTTTAGTTGGCAATTTTATACGTTTCTGTTTTAGGAGTTTGTGTTTTATATGTAAAATGAGCTGCTGTGGAACCACATACATATGTATATGCTTGTGTACGTGTAAGTGTGTGTTTTCGAGGAAAAGGTGATTTAAGTGAATTTACTTTTATTTAAATAGTATTTTGAATTTTTAGATCTGAAAGCTTTAAGCATGGTTGGTAGTTGTTAAGGTGCATACATTCTGCAATCTTTAAAGAAGTTAAATCAATGTTGTATGCCTGTTGGAATAGTCAACATATAATGATGGCAGTTATCATGAATATTTCTAAAATTATCTAGTCGTAAAAATTCTAGAAATATTTCTCTTCTTAAAAGAATTTTTGAGCCCTTTCAATAAAAAACGAAGAACTTAGAAAAAATATTAGGAATCAAGTTATGGCAAAAGTCTATTTACAGGGGCTTTAATATAGCGTATGGGCCCCTAAGTGTAGGATATAAATTTAAAAAATATGAAATTTTTCTGTTCAGGTTATAATATACATAAAACAAAACAAGGTTAAGCCTAACAAATACGCTTTTAAAATAAATAAATAAATTGCTGTTTTCTAGGTATATTAGATCTTGTTTTGCAAAATTGGGACCGTGTTTAAGAAAAAAATATTTTTTGTTTATAGAAATAATGTTACGATGAGAAAATCTCTAACAAATTATGCACAAGCCATAAAAAGTAACTACAATGAGCTAAAGCAATACATCGGCCAATATCTCATTGAGGCAAAAGCTGATCTGGTAAGGTCTTGCGTAAATTACTGACATTTCAACCCAATTATTTCAGTAGTTGCGTTTTTTGAATCTAATTTGACTGAAAATATTCGTGTTTTCGAAAACATCCGCTTCAATATCTTATTTAGCTTTACCTGACAATAAAAGCTATTTTATAGCTGAGCCTATCAAAAAATGGTACTTTTTTTGTCAATGCCTGATATATAAGTACGTATATTCCGCAACTAAATTGGTATATAACTTAATCTACTGAAAACTTTTTCCAGCAATTGCCGAACTAGTAATTAAGCTGTTAGAAGATGAATCGAAAATGTGCAAAGCGCTCACTTATAACTTAGAATATTCCTGTTGTAGGCCATGTTGTTAGGAAAACTCCAGGTTTGTCACTTTCTAGTCGATTTCTGGAATTTGTAATTCATGCAGCAGAATTAATAGCCGTAATAGGAATTTATTTAACGACATATATTTTCAGCAAGATAGAACTCCGCACAAATAACGATACCATTGATTTTTTGCTTGAGAAAAAGGCTACTCACATTGGTCCCTTTTGTCGAAAATATGTTAAATAATATACAATTTTTAAAATAAATATACGAACAAATGGCAGTCCGTCTTTGCAATCGTTATATTTTGAGACAACCTATGTCAGAACAAGGAAGCTCCACAGTTTGCCAAATTTGACTAAGTAAAAGACGTGGTAGTCATTGGTTGCTATAAAATCACTGGAAGACGTACATGGCTAAAAAGGGATTCAAAACAGTAATGGTCTGCTTAACTGCTGATAAGTTATAGACAAATTATATGATAGAACTACATTAGACACTGTTTTAAACATTTTTTTAAACTTGGAAATTTTTTTTTCTTTAAAAAACTCGTTTTTGCCATTCTGTAGTATTTGTTTTGAAGAAAAAAAAAAACAACTGTTTTTGAGTAAAAGTAAGTTAAGTTACAGATCAGTGAAGAATTTAGTGTTTTCAGTTACATTTTTCCACCGGAATTATAAATGAAAAATTTAAAGCAAATAATATGAACTTGAAAGTAAGCATTTCAGTCTAAAAAAACATTGTATTAAAATTGAAAAAGAGTTGAAATATAAAAATAAGCAAATTCCCAAATTTGGCTAGGTCAAGCTTAGAGAGGCTTGTAATTTTTGCAAATGTTTTGAATGATTTGAACTACTTTTTACTCGTGTTAATTTTCAGACAGAAAACAAAATCATGACTACAGTGTCACAGTGTTTTTTAGAACTTTAAAACAAATTGATTTCAAAATTTTTTTTTTGGATTATTTTCCGTTTTTTTTAGTTTTTGACCCATTGTTTCTTTTAAGTATTACGGAATATTAAAAAAAAAAAATTGGATTGCCTGGTTAATATAAAAAATGGGCAGTTGAGTGTTGAAAAATGTCAAACTTTGAAAACATCTGAAAATATATTAATTATTTTTGCCAAAAGTGAGCTTCAATTCTATTTAATATTTCTTGATATGTTGTCAATAAGTAATAAACATATTTTGCTTTGGAAATTTCTTAGATGTTTTTTTAAGACCTTTTGAATGTGTACCCTACTTCCAGCATTGTTCGAATGTTAAACTTTTTTTTTATCAGATCTTTAGAAGCGCATAGAAAAAAATCTACGCTGAATTTTGGTTCCTTTTTTATTTTTTATTATAAATTTATTGGTTTTTAATATTTGGTAAGTTTCTGTAGATATTTTACACAAACATTTAGATATGTTAATTCATCAGGCAGCCTTAATTCGTCAGCTGTTTATTTCTTTTCTTCTTCATTTAATATTAACTTCCGCTGTCAAGTCCATAGATAAAAAAACAAATAATTTTCTCTCTTTTATATCGAATCTCATATTTCATATATTGAAAATATACAAGAAAAATTCTCTTTAAACTGCGATTACCTGATGAATAAATATGCCTTGAAATAAATGTGTGGCGGAGGCAATTTGTGAAAAAAATATAACTTTTGAATTGAACAGTCTTAGTTTCTAGGAAAAATAATATACAAATTTTTGAATTTCAGTTTTTTTTTCACGCTTTTTTTACAAGTTACCTGACCTTTAAAATTCTGCCAAATCATCGCCATATTGCTATAAATTAATCTAGAAAATAGACAGTTTCCAGTATGTCCTTTTATTTGAAAACTATTTATCCAATTTTTGTATTTTCAAACAATATATCGTTTAGCCTGTACAATATTATACAACATTTTTGCCCTTTCTCTTAGATATCACATAAAAATTAGCATGTTTTGTAATATTTTTAATAGTAGAAATGTGAGGAAACTGCTAAACAGATTCTATTTCAAATTGAGGTTTCTGCAGTAATTTATGGCGCTGAGTTCAAACCTGCAAAATATGCCATATTTCAATAACTTTTGATTTTATTCACAATTAAGTGAACTCATTTCATATATTTTGTATAATTCGTGTACTTATGAATGAGTAAAATGGAAAATTGTTTTTCTTTAGTATTATGTGTACAGCAGGCAATATGAGGTGCGTGCCGATGAAAAATCTATTAAAATTTTTGTAGTTGCTATTCTATAAATATAAATTTCTCTTTAGTCTTTCCTTAAGACAATGTAAGATAAAATGGGTATTAAATTACTGCATATGTTATCTTAGGTGTATGAGCTATTTCAATCTACTACCTTTTTGTGTAAGACACTCTTATTTTATTATTATTCTTCTCTTTATATTTTTATTTTGTTTATTTTATTTTATATAGTTAATGCTTTTATGAGGCGTTAAGATAAAATAGTATTTTAAAACTTCTAATATGATTTCATGTTCTAAAACTATTAAAGTTGCATGCTGGTGAAGCACACTGCAGCATGTATGCTTTGCACATGCAAGAATTTATATAAAAGCAACTAATACTAATGCCCCCTGATGAATATACTTAAAGGTACTTTATTCATATATTGTACGTAAAAACATACACAAGTTCTTATTCATGCATCCCGGTACAAACAATCGTGCATTCTTATTGCCCTGTATGCAAAATATTTAAAAAGTAGAAAGTAGTAGCAGTAACATTTTTGCATAAAAAACAAAACAGTTTTTTTGTTTTTTTGCAAGTCATGGTTGAGTAAACTTTACACTTTCACATGCATGACGCAAGTGTGCGAAAATATGTGGTGGCTACGGAATATTGGTAGTCATAGTCTGTCTGTGCATTGTGCCTGTATTTAAGTTTTTGTATTATTTTCATGAAAAGTTCACAAAGATGTTGCACAAATGCATATAAATATAGTTGACATTTGTATTTACTTGTTGTTACATATTTTTAATGTACGAAAGAAATAAAAAAAAAATAAAAAAAATGTAAATAAACTATAAACCTTTACACATACTTGCACACATTTAGCTAGGTGAAGATATAAACTAAACAACTACGTATGTATACATATGGGACACACATTAATATAGTGTGTGTGTGTAATACATATTAAAAGAAAGCAACAAAGAAACAAAGAGTTCAAGGGTCGTGCCAAGGATGTGAATATCACATGGCACTAATATTGTCATGTATACATTCCTTCATTTATTTACATACACACATTCTTTTCTATGTATGCATGAATATGTAGCTCATTCTATGCGATATAAAACAAACATGAACTTTAGAAAAAAAAAAAATAAAATGTATGTATCTTTTTACAAACATAAAATTTATAGAATAGAAACTAAACTGAGCAGATTTAATTATCATGTCTTTCTTTTCTAAATCACTTTCATCATAAATTGTATTTGCACTTCATCTTACATTTTTCTCTTATTTAAGTTGTTTGTTGTTGTTATCTAAAAAAAGTTTTTTTCTTTTTAAAGACAAATTGTACACTTGATTTAAGTTTTTAATCAAGTTTAAAAAAACGACAAGAATTATGTTTTTCTTATTTGATCCATTTTTTTCAGGCATGTTAGTGTAGAGTTAAGGTTTACATTAGACAAATATTTGATGTACGTAAGAACAAAGATATATTAATTTTTGCTGCATTAAATAAATATTTTGCTAAATAAATTATTTGCTTAATTAAGACATGTGTTTTGATAACTTTAAAATATTGAACAAAAATTTAAAAAGTTGCATCTAAGAATAATGATTTAAATTCATTTTTACCGATTCAATGAGATGGTTTGGTTTACATGTTACATTGGTAAATTGTTTTGGTCTAAGTACTATTTTTAGTCCATGGTATAGAAGTATAACAGCAGCTCTAGCTTGGGCAAACAAGAATTCTGGACCTCGTACCGAAAGTGGGTAGGGGGACTCAAATGCTGATAGAGAACATGAGCTGATTGAAATTGGTCAAGGGGCTGCATCAAACGCTCATTGCGGATAGATACATGCAAAACCAAGGGCATGGAAATCCTGGGTTATAGGAAAATTGTGGACTTCGAATTTGAACAGATTAGGGAGACTATAATGCAAATGGGGTATATGAGACGCTCATACTATGGATGCATGTTCATTGAGGGCATGGGTAATTACAGGATATTTACTGATGGGGAACTTAACAATCATTGACCTCGTACTGAAAGCGGTTAAAGAGACTCAGATCGTGGTAAATTAAGTATTACAGATAAATACACATAAAGTGTGAATTATATGTAGAACTTCAGTCTAACAGAGATGTTGGCGGTTGCGAATGACTGTGAAATCGACTTATAGTCTCAAAAAAATGCCTGTAGGGATGCGTGACTAAGTAAAAGAAGTGGTAGTCATTGGTTGCTAAAAAATCACTGGAGGACGTAGGTGGCTTAAAAGGGATTCAAAACAGTAATGGTCTGCTTAACTGCTGATAAGTTATAGACAGATTAAATGATAGAACTACATTAGACCCTGTTTAAAAATTTTTTTTAACTTGGAAATTTTGTTTTTTGTATTGTATTTGTTTTGAAGAAAAAAAAAAGAAAACTGTTTTTGAGTAAAAGGAAGTAAAATTACAGATCAGTGAAGAATTTAGTGTCTTCAGTAATATTTTTCCACTGGAATTATAAATGAAAAATTTAAAGCAAATAATATAAACTTGAAAGTAAGCATTTTAATCTAAAAAAACATTGTATTAAAATTTCAAAAAGAGTTATATTTGAAATATTAAAAAATAAAAACACATCGCTCGGTGTAGGAATTACATTACATGGACACTACCAACATACTGTTGATAACAGGCTACACAAAAACAAATAAGATTAAGAAAAAGTTGTCAAATTACTAGAACAACTGCTTACATTGACATCGAATGAACATTGCAATTGAGTTGAAGTAAAAAGTTATAATAAATAAAGTTATAGAAAAAAAAAAAAAAAAATAAAGAATAAAAACAACTGAAAAAACTTTAGTAGTAAATTTCGTTCTCACTCACGTATAGAAGGAAATATAAATAAAATAATCGAATTCTATTTCTTAAAAACAAGATAATGTTTCTAACCAATACTAAAATGCCGGTCAAAGAGATATAACCATGACACCGTCGCTGGTTTCGGAATTGCATTTCACACAAACAAACACAACAAACACATTAGAAAATCCTTGTTATTAACAAATATTTTTAATCCTGATACTGAGAAAAAGTCTTTTGCACAAAAGTTTTTTTCTTCAACCTTAAGTGTTAGTAAGTAAGAGTGCTATATTCGTTCGTGGCGAATCTGATAATACGCTTCACCATCATGTACATTGGTATAATCTGACATCTTCGCTTAACCTATATTTTATGTTATATGCCATTTTTCCTTACTCTTTCCGACGCCATCCTTGATTTTGAATTTTTACGTAGTCAACTGTATTCTACTAGTCAAGCCCTTTCATTTGATACCCACATTGAGGGGGTTCTAGAAGTTACATTTTAAAATGCCAGATTTGACCCATATATACATTAATTGTCCGACATTTTGTAGTGGCGGCCAAATTGAATTTTAATTTTTTTAAAGTGTTTATATTGCGCTACTCAAGTCCTTTCAGATGTTACCAATATTGACTCTCTCGGTTGTTTAGAAGGTGAAAAAAATTGATTTTCGTTTATAAATTTTTTGGAATATATATTTAAAAATTTTTTTTGGTCTATAACTTTACCGATTAGAGCCCGCTATATCCAAAATTTTTCATGAATATCTCTAGAGGTATATTATAACTACAAATAGTAGCAAAGGTACCTATAAATTATTGTTTGTCTGAAAAATTTTAATTTTGGTGGTAAAAATATGGGAAAAAACAGAGGCAGTCGTGTTTATTTGCTCATATCTCAGAAAGTTATAAGGCGATTGTGCTACATTTCAAATAGCAATTTATTCCCAAATATTTCCAAAATATTGATAATATACTTAGATCTGAGGAACATATCGTTGCTTCTAAAAGTTGATTTTAACCAACACACGGACAGACGGGTAGACGGGCAGACGGCCAGTGCTATCGATTTATAAGCTTTCAGAAAATATATACTTTATGGGGTCGGAAATGAAAATTGTAGAAATTACAAACGGAATGACAAAGCTATATATACCCTTGTGCACCACAGGTGAAGGGTATAAAAATAATTTGTAGCAATGCATTAATTTTTTAAAAAAAATTTTGAATTTATTTTATAAAATTCTTGTAAAAAAGATTAGCAAAATTAAGCATCTAGTTAAACATCATGCAGTGACTGACATTAAAAATTTTAAGCAGTAAAGACTCGTACGCCCAAAAACATAAAAAGCTATGCGTCGACACACATATTGACAGCAAAGTGTTAAATATACATTATATTTCTTAATTACCAAATGTGTTTGTATGGGTTTTTGTGTAACATTTCGATTTACGGTTTCTTTCTATTTAATTTTTTTTTATTTCATTGTTTGTATAGAGAATTTTTTTTCATGTATTTGCCGTAATAAGAAATGTATCTGTAAAATAACAATTTTGTTAAGCTTTAATCATAATAAATGTAAAAGTAGGAACTCTCAACAGATTGCTCTTCATTAATCAATGATGATGTCCTTTTTTTTATTTTTTATTTCGACGTCTTGTTCTTGAGCTGTCGTAAATGGCACTGTATTTATTATTGTTGCTTTGGATACTTATACAAGTAAGTATGATGGTGTTGTTGTTGGCATTTGTTTGATTTGTAGTCTGCCTTTTAAATGCTTAAGACTTTATTGTCTTAAATGTGGGAGTATATGTAGATATACATACACACATATTTATTAATATATTTTTCGTTTTATTAATGTTTTAGTACGTGTTTATGTTTGTATTTTATTTATAAAGTCAACAATTGACAAATTTCAAAATTAAAGTCCAGCGAATGAAATAAAATAAGAAATATATTTAACCATTATTGTTATTTATATTATTAAGTATATTTACAAAAATATTTGTTTTATGTTTCTATACACTTATATATTATTCATCGATGTTTACCGTATACTGTTGCGATATTCTATTCTACACAGAAAATAATCGCACATAAATGTTTGCACATTTGTATTGATTATTTTAGCGAATATCTGTTTGTTTATATTTTATATTGTTTAAATTTGATTGTATTTCTGTATTTGCTTGTGTACTCACCATCATGAGAATCATAGAGATAAATTATTTTACGCCAACCGTAAAATTGTATTGTATCGATAATGGCTTGATGATAGTCCGGACGCATACTAATGGCAAAATCCAAAAAACCGGATGATGGTGTAAGCACCTAAATAAGAGTATATATTTAAAGATAAAAAATTATTAATAATTCCAGTTGAAAAAAAAAAAATATTTATATAAATGATATAAATTTATTTTTTTTTTGAACACATGAGATTACTTATAAGGGGAAATGTAAACGAATTAAATTAGATAAAATGAAATGTGTATACGTGTTTGGGAATTAGTTTAGATTTTTTTTATTTAATAATCTTGTTAAAGGTTAAACCTAATCTAGTATATATTTCATTAGCAGATTGAATTAGATAAGCAGGCAGTATCTCCCAAATGCGTTACTATTATATCTATTACTAAAAGGACACTCTATATTAGTGGAAAGGAAAACATTTTCTTTTGCCAAAATAAATAATAATATTTTCCGGGTGAAATTTCTTTGAACTTAACGAGAGACTTTAACTAATTTCTTACTTAAAAAATCTCTTGATTTTAAAAGGGCCTCTTTTAACGCGAAGGACTAAAATTAACATGGAGCCAAATACTGACGTTAAACTTGGCCAAATATGGAATTACTTATGCTATAGCAGTTATCTAGTTTCTACAACAGATACATTTGTAAACTTTGAAAAATTTCGTTCACATATTTTTTACAAAGAAAAACCGAATCAATACACCTTAATATTTAAAAATAAATTACTGTTCGCAGTCATAAGTTTCTAGCTTTTCATTAATCATTTGTCAAGGCATTGATGGCAAATGATTATAGGTGCAAAAGTAAATATTATTAATGTTAAAGGAATATTACTTAAGTTGAAAGTTCCTTTGTTGAAAAAATTTCTCGTTATTTCCCAGTAAGGCAAGGCAAAGTTTCTCCGTTTGTCTACTAATATAATTAGTTACTTTGAAGTCTTTAACATATTTTTTTTTTAAATTTTTACAATACTTTATGTAGCCATGAGTATTGCAAATTTTGGAATTCCGCCCTTATACTAATTGATGATGATGTGTTTTTTTTTAGTTTTGATTGATTGGGTGAACTATTCTGTTCAATTGTAGGATATAATCGGTTGTTAAAATAACGTTTTGATATGGTGATGACACTGCTTTCTTGCGAAGGAAAGAAAGTACAGGCATACATTTAACTGAAGTTTGGAATTTCAAAATTATATTTGTGGTAACATTTAAATGAAATAGAACAAACTGATTTCTGTTACGGAAATAATTTTTGCATTTAGTGTATTTTTAATGGAAATATTTATCCTTTTGAGGGACTTACAATTTTTAGAGTATTCAATTTGCTCTTCTATTTTATTTATTTTTTAATAACATGAATGTAGTCATCATATAAAAGGGAATAATCTGAGCAAATTTAAAAGAAAATATATATTTGGTTTGCCAAGAATCAAACATACAAAATATTTCCTTTGAGAAATATAGTTTTATAAAATTTAATTATTGTATAAAAACTTTTCAAAAATAAATTTCTTTGTACATACTTTTAGTTTAATGCGTCGTTTCCAAAAACTTTAAGGATGGGGAAAGAATTTTTTTTTTATAGTGACAAAATATACATGTTCTGGGATTATAGAGTCAGTCAAAAAAACTTTTAGGCCTTTTCAGCCAAAACTGATTCTCGCAATAACAAATAATTTTTTTTAGTCACATTTGCTTTTAATAATTTGACGGTTATGATCTTAGCTAAATCATTAGTTTTAAACTGTTATTTTGGTAAAATATACAGCAAAGTAATCGAAAAAATAAACAAAACTTAAATAAAAACTCCAATATGAACTTTAAAAGAAATTTAAAAATACCAGAGGCTCATTGTTATACTATTCCATAGCACATTATGGGAGAGAAATATAGGTCAAACAGATATTGCTAAGGAAAAATTAAGTCAACTAAGTTTTTCGAAGAGCACAAAACAATTTTTCAGCAGAGAAGCCCATGAAGTTACAGTCTCTAATTATTTTAGTGCAGAGCTAAACGTTATGGTGGGTTGAAGTCGTATAAACTAAATTACTTAGAAGTAGAAGAACGAGCTTAAAAATTAAGCTCAGAGTTTTTATAAGAAATACACTTTTTGTGTGGTGGATGATGAAACTTTTGCACTAGCAGACCTTTTTATGTTTTAAGATTTTTATGTGGCCGATGGAATATAAATGTTCTGGAAATATACCGGATAACAAAACAAACAAAATTCCAAATGAAGTTTCTAGTGTGGCAAGCCACTGGCAGTTGTGGTAAAATAAGCACGATAAACACAGAAATATATTTTTCAGAGTATCTTAAAAAACAGCTTAAAGTGGCTTTATATTTCTGGCACAATTTTGCATCATAAAACTTTTGTTAAAAATCCCTTGATTGGTATAATATAAATTTCAAAATACGGCAGGCAAATCAACCTCACTATCTATAAGTGCGGCCGATTTTAATCCGAAGCTTACCACGTCTTTCCAAGAGGTAATTAAACAAGTACAGAGTTCTTAAGTGAAGGATTTCCGGAAAAAAATATATCTATAAATACTGAGTATTGTGTCAATTAATATGTTTTTATACCCTTCACACAGTGAAAAAGGGTATATATAGGTTTGTCATTCCGTGTGAAATTTCTACAGTTTTCATTTCCGACCCCATAAAGTATATATTTTCTGAAAGCTTATGAATAGGGGAGTCGATTAAGATCTGTCAGTCTGTTCGTCTGTCCGTGTGTATGTTGAAATAAACTTTTTGAAGTCCCCCGACATCGCTTGGACCCGGGTGATGTATTAAAATATCAGAAATATTCGGGAGTAGATCGGTATTGAAAATCAGAAACATCGGTACATAAACAACTGAGATATGAGCAAAAACCCACGACCACCTCGATTTTTTTTTTCACAAAAACAAAATTACAACAACAACATACATACATACAAACGTGTATACTGGTTAGAGAAAACGTGGCATTGAATCCCAGCTGAGCCAAAAAAATTTTTTTTTAATTTTTTTTAAATTTTTAAATTTTTTTTTTATTTTTTATTTAATATATTATTTATATTTTTATTATTTGTTTTAAAATTTTTTTTTATTTTTTTTTTAATTTTTTCATTATTTTTTTGTTTTATATTTATTATATATATTTTAATTATTTTAAGAAAAAATTTTTTTGAAAATTTTTTTTTAAAAATTTTTTTTTTAATTTTTTTTTAATTTTTTTTTTTTTGGTTTTTTAACGTGAATTTATAATTTTACAATGGGATGTTTTTATATATGTATGTTTTTATATATATGTACGTATTTCATATGGGATGATTCCAATACATTTCACGCAAGTACACTTCGACACAAAAATTTAATGCAATAGTATCAAAACTAGCGAATTCATAAATAATTCTACAGAAGATGTAGCACCATGATAATACAGTTTCTGTTCTGTTTCTGGTCTATTAAAGTTAGGGCCTTTCTACTTGTGACCATCGATATACATTTGGTCAGCATATATCGAGTTGTTAATTTCCACACAGTGCAGTTACACGGTATCACTTTTACGAGCCTTCCATATGACTTATCTCTGTTGGTTTTTAGGCAAGTGACTAATACTACTATACAAAATAGTTTTATCTTGCAAAAAAATACAATCTGTCAAACCAAATTTTCAAGAAATATTTTGGACTTATTTTTGTTGAAAAATTGTGCTACTTAATTTGCTCTCAGAAACCGTATGTGTTTTAACAAACTTGCTTTGATTTAGTCATTTATATTTATTTCTTACTAATTAATTACAGCAATAGGATGACGTAATTGATATGTTTTTGTTTTATTAATTATTGAAGCCATTTTGTCTTTGTTCTTTGTTTGTAAAATATACGAGTGTTTAAAAGGTTTCTTCTAGTTTGGTTAAAAAAAAAATTAATTAATTAATATCAAGTCATTATAATAATCCTATTTCAGAACAAAAGATATTAAGAACAAACTATCAGCATGAAACATAAGTTAAAATGTGTAAAAAATTAATTAAACATTTAATAGATTTGTATTATGCTGTTCTGCATCACCTATTATTGATATTTATTGCAGACATAAAACATATTATGGTTTGCATAATATTCATCCAGTTTTTATGATGTAGAAATATGAAGCAAAAATATTCTTAAATTTATAACTTAAGACTTCGATATATTGACAGAAGAGAAAAGGAGAAAACACTATGCTTTTTAGATACAAAAAACACAGCCAATATTACTAACAATTATAAAGTCAGAGAAGGGTACACAAATCATAGTTAAGGGTAAATTCTTATAACAAAATATTTTTGTTATTCTTTAAGAAATAATTGTGCACTCGTTTCATTTTGCTAATATTTTCAATTATAACTTTAATCCGTTTATAAAGTCTACTCTGAATGAAGTTGTTAATTATTCTTTTAATACCTCGTAATTTTAAATCTTCATGAACATGTAACCAGTCTCGTTATTACACATTTTTCGCGTCTTTTTTTTCTACAATTTTGATTACATACAAATTTTAATAATATTTTTTGTATTTAATACTTTAATATACATGTACAGCAAGGGTTTACTCAGCCTGTTTTTAGTTTTTGTTTTCTATTTTGTTGAATTTAAATTCCCTAGAGCTAAAGAGATCAGAACCAATTGTTGTTTTTTGTTTTAATTATTATGATTTGTGGGATTTTTTTGTTGGTCATTGGAATATAAATAAGTGCGTTTGTGCCTACGACGTTAGCTGTGTGTGTGTGTGTGGGAGAGAAGAGAGACAAAAGAGATTTTTTTGTTTTTTCTGTTTGGACATATACTACTTTAATAACAATATAAATTGCCTATAAATTTCATAATGTTGGCAATATTGTGGAACATTACATTCATTTTAATGATGCTCATGAAAATAAACAACAATTTGCCCAGAAAAATGAGAAAAACAAAAATAATAAAATAAAATAAGAGAAAAGTGTTATTTTTATTGGACCAACTGGGCGTATGATTAATCGCTAAAACACAACACAACACAACAAAACAAAACAAACTCATTATTAACATTAAATTTTATGCCACAACAGCAAACAAAATACACATAAAAACTAAACTAAAATTGATGTTAAAATATGCAAATATAAAATTAAATGCGATGCTTGAAATATTAAATTTTAGCATGAATGATATTTTGCAAAAAAAAAAAAAAAATCTTTAAAATACTTGCTGGTTTTAGGTTATTTATAACTTTAGCTTTTATGTGTGTAAGTTTGTTTGGGGTGCTGGTGGCAGTGTACTTACTTTTTCGGGAAACCATGGTGTCACAAATGGCATTTGAAAAGTGTTGCTATACGAATGCAATGTATCAAATGAATCCGGTGATACAGCGCCCAGCATTGAATAAACGCCACGAGAAAATTGATTGCAAACTGGAAAAAAATTTAAAAAAAAGAAGAGAGATGAAAACAAAATTTACGCATGTAGAGGATCAACAACTAAAAAAGAAAACTCAATAATACAATTGAATGTTTTCAGATTAAACAAAATGGCCTATATACATATATACGTTTATATGTATGTATGAATTATATCTACACACACACACACCAGTACATAGTACGTATATATGACAATGCAATTGTTGTTTGTTCGTTTATTTCTGTTTGTTTGTACAGCAGAAATAATATTGCAAAATACAACAACTATTAAGAGAAAAGTGAATTTTACTAAAAAATAAACTACAACAGAAAAGAAATAATGAAATAAAAAAAAAAAAAAAAAAACAAAAGCGATAGCGGGAGACATAGTGTGAAGCGTTAAAGGTTAAACAAGAGAAAGAGAATGAAAATAATGCAATCCGATATAAATGCATACAAACGGAAAGCAATTAAAAACAAACATAAAACGGAATTATACTACGATTTTCAATAAAGAAAAACAACTGCAGCTATAATAACAACAACTGCGACTACAAGAAAAATGACTACATTTAAAATAAAAGCAATGACAGCAACAAAAACAACAACGAGAAAAGCAAAAACAATAAGTATGCAAACATAATTAATGTTAAAGCGTCATTTGCCCACGACAGCCAGAGTGTATTTCTGTCACATCTACGAATTTGCTATGCGAAAGCACTTATGTATGTGTCATTAGGGCGGCACGTAAAATTTGGTTTATAAGTTAAGTCACTGGAATTCGTAATAATCGAAAATTGGCTATGAGTCCTTGAATGCATGTGTGAATAAATGTTGGAATTCCAAGAGAAATTTATTCTGGTACTTGCAGTTAAGAAAATGTCTAAACGGGTGCATTATTAGCATTAAATCTTTGTGCAGGAAATCTATTACTTGCACAACCTGTATAAATTGCGTGAATACATATTAACTCTTCTTGATAGACTTTGAAGCATATATATTTTATAAACTAGTTCATATCTACTTATCGCTTTGGTTTCTATTATAAATACCTCAGTTTTAAAATTTTCTCTTTGTGTATTGTGTAGGCTGGTGATTTTTTTTAATGTTGCAGTTAATTAAGTTCTAACTTTTGTCTTATTAAGATATGTGTTGGTGTTTGACTGGCTACGTGTCCTGCAGATAACCTAAGAAGAGTACAAATTTAATTTATACTTGTGAGTCACTGGCAAATTTTTGTTTTTATATTTATTTTAAGTAAATCTCATAGTATTGACTAAAAAAAAAAAAGAGAAATTGGGCAGTTTTATATCAGCTTTCAAGTTAAATAGTTGAACTTTTATTTATTTTTTAAATTTATTTATAAAATTTTTATTAAAATTGATGTATATGTAGCTTCAAAGTCCTTATACAGATACAAAAGTATGTTACTAAATAAAGTGCTGCATATACAAACAACCTCATCAATAATCATGTTCTTGTGTCAATCATCAGACACACAACTTCGAACACAAACTTGTTTGTTGAATACATGCTTGAAAGAAGTATTATGCCTTAAAGCAATTTTCTATTTATATTTGGATGATAATGAGTTCATTTTGCTGTTCAATAAAGTTTTCCAAGTGTTTACCACTAACACAAGGTCTTGTTCGAAAGTCGTACTGAAGTCAACATACGCTAATGGTATTTGTTTATTTAAGCTCCGCATTTATTTTGTTTTTTATAAGTAGTTCTTTAATATATTAGACACAGCGCTTAACAGTTTTTTATATTTATAAGGCTTCAGTTTTGTGATCTTTCGTGATGTCATGTATTTATTATCATATTTGCTTGCTGGCGTTCAGTGTTCATGCTTGTCCACTAGTGGTATTTGTCGGTAAGGAACAAGATTTTTATCAGAAAAAAAATTTGTGTTCGAGATTTGCTAAAAATGTTTTTTAATCAGCTATGTTTGGTTAATTGGCTGGTTTATTTTCTTACTTTATTGCTTTGAGAGACATTATTGTATCGATTATTTTTTTTCTATGTATTAGGTTTACCGGTTCAACTACTAGCTTGAGGGCCTACAAGATCTCAACTTCTTTTAATACTTTACAGATTATTAGGAAGGAATTTAGATATTTAAAATTAAAAAGTTAGTCATGATTATAACTTGGTCCTTGGTCTTTTAAATATTTCGAACATATTATCAGCACAATGGGGAAAGAGGTTGTATTTGGAATCAAGAAAAATTATCTATTATTTACTGTTAACATTTTTGTATCGATATATATTCTGCGTGAAGAACATTTTCGAAACTTTCTTAATTTTCATATCGATGGTCATAAGTATCGGGTGTCCCAACTAGAACGCAATTTTAAATAAAACACAGATATTTAAAAAAAAAATCGTGAAACTTTATTATATCGTTAAGTAGACAGAATGAGAATGAAAATATCGTGCAGATGGCCGCCGCGGCTTTGCTGGCACACACGCGATCTTTTAATGAAATTTTCAATGACCTTTTTGCATAAATGCTGCGGTATTTCATTAATGCAGCGTCCAATTTCCTCTTTTAAGGCTTGAGTCGTCGTCGGCTTATTCGCGTAAACCATCGACATCAAAAAACCCCAAAGAAAAAAATCTAAAGGTGTTAAATCACACGATCAAGGCGGCCAATTCTGGTCTCCAATGCGCGAAATAATACGACCGGGAAATGACTGATGCAGCAATTGAATTGATTCTCTGGCTGTATGACATGTGGCGCTATCTTGTTGAAACCACATGCCCTCCACATTCATTTCTTCAATTCTAGGCAATAAAAAACTGGTCACATTTCACGATACCGAACACCATTGACTGTTTGCACTTGACCTGCCTCATTTTCATAAAAAATGGTCAAATGATTCCTCCAGCCTAAACAATGACACTTCGAATGGCGCCAAATTTAAAAATTGCGTTCTAGTTGGGACACCCGATAGAAATGCCATAAGTAGTATTTTTTTTAATAAATTTATTTCGTCAGTGATTTTCCGAAAAAAACTTGCATTATGATAATACAGTCTCTAGTACGTTTCTATCTGAATAGTATAGTTACAGTTATTTGAGTTAGGTCCTTTCTTACTAAAACCATCAATACACTATTACTCTATTGACCAGCATTATGTAGTGCATCACAGTCTTTAGTACGATATTGAATGTATTAAATAGCGGTTGATTGGCACACTTGTGATGATCTTATTACACCCTCAAAAGTGGGCATATTATTTATTAATCTCTCTTGAACACCGTCGCAATGTGGGTTGTGTTTCACTGTTCTATCGATATTACAATGGAATATGCTACGATGCGATAAGGGGTATTGTTCCCGAAAACCGCAATTTTGTGCGTTATGCTCGTCTTTCCAGAAGAGCACACCCATATGTGGTCGATTGGCCAGTGGATCGAATTACACACTACAGGGTCGTACTGTTTGTATTTGGAACTCCCCGCTGAAGTTTTTCCAGCCTCTTACAATCTGTAAAAGTTTAAATCAAATGTCCACAAATACTGCTCCCTTTATCCTCCTACCCATAACCTATTTTCCTGATACCAACACAATGCATTGCATGAATAGGGGGATCTATTGAAAAAAAAAATATTCGTTAACTTTCTTATGTATTCATATTTGTTATTAATTGACTAAGTAGATAATTCTATTAAAGATAGGACACATTACTTACTTACTTTTTTGTAAGTTTTAAATATATTCAGCTACGTATGAAGAAATTATCTCAAGAGTAGTCCCTAAGTTTTGAAAAATTTAGCTAACTCTGATTCATAACTAAAACATTTTAATTTAATTTACCTTTAAGCACAGGCTTTTTAAAATGAGTGTGACTAAGCTTCTAAATCACAACCAAAGGACTAGAAGTTTTTGAATTTTTATTGTACCATTAAATTTTTTTTTTGATTTTTAACCCTAATATTCCGGCATGTCACAAGTGCAACATACATTTAACAAAAAATAAGCGAAAATACATACAAATAAAAAAGATTGTATGTATAAAAATAAAAGACATGAAATAAATAAGAAAAAATGAAAATAATAAATAAATTTCAATTGGCGCCATTTGTTGACCTTATTTAATGAACACGAAATTAAAAGCGAGACAAAATGGAAATAAAGTGAAAATAATTTGAACTGAAACGAAATAAATCCTTAAATTTAAGTTGCATTTTGTTGTTGTTGACCACCTACTTAAACGTGATAATTTAAATGCATCCGCTGTATTAATGACGTCAACATAAGCCTGCAATTCAAAACGGCGTGAGGACACATTCAGATTATGATTCAGCATGGCGTATTTAAAGGCGGATTGAACTTCATCGGTACCCTGTTCAAAGATGGCACCTGCAAGTAAACATTGAACGGTATATAAGATTATTTTAGTATTATTGGCATTTTTTTTTATCATTCAATAGCAATTATTTTAAAGTGTATTGTGTTGAGGCTTAAAATTAAATGTTTGTAAATTTTTACATAAAGTATGAGCATGTAAGTATTTTTCTTTTTTTGTTGTGTCGAAAAATGTAAATGTTCTTTTTATGCTCAAGGAAACTTTGTAAAATTACTATTATTTTTTTTTTTTTGGTTGAGAAAATTGTTTTCCCTTTAGGCCAAATGCTGAATTTATCTGCACTCAAATGTATCATTTCTTTGCAAAATATATACATATTTTTACCTCTAATATTTTGCTTCTGGTATTGCAATAAAAGTTGTAATAAAAATTTATGAAAATATATATGAATGTATGTATGTGTGAGTGTGGTAACAAAATCCTTTGGCTGAACAAACCATTAAAACTTTGGCCACCATGTAATATACAAAAGTCTATAGTTTTATTTTACACAATAGTTTTGTAATATTTTTTCATACTTTCTTGTTGCTTTTTTTATCTGGTTATTTGTTTTTTTTTAATGTATGTTCGTTCACTTTTTCCCTGGATAACGGTTTCTATAGTGCTGTATCTACATATATGTTAGTGGTGAATAACGGCAAAAACAAAAAACAAAAACTGTGTTATTTTATATTTTAAATGAAAAATAACTTTATGTAGACAACAATAACATACACACATGTATACACAAACACAGAGTTGGTAGCATTCCCAGTTGGCCATAGCCTAAGCAAATGATAATCGCCTTTCAATATTTCGTTACCTTTTATGGTGGAAAACAGACAACATTGGCTACCAAGCAGGTATTTGCTATTTAAATTTAGTTGTCAATTTATTTTGCGACAATAGATCTTGCGATCCTTAACGTAATTCACAACAAATTTTAAGTGATGTCTGTTTTGAATGGTAAAAAACTATATACGTATGTATAAAAAAAAGCTTCGTATAAGCTTATTCTTGACATCGTTATATATTAGCAGTTATTTAAAATAATAAGAAAGATGGACACTTACATTTCTTTCACTAAATAAAATGTTAATGAAAAAAACAAAAAACGTCAATGGAAGAAGACAACGTATTGCTAGAAAATACATTCAAAATTCACTAAACGTGTTTTAAAAACTCATGACAACAACTGCAAAGTTTAACCAAATAATTATATGAAGTCATTGATCATATAATTATTATCTCAAAAATTTTTCAAACATCTTTAAGAGATGAATTTTTGCTAGTTCTCTAAACTATGGTCAGGTGGGTACACACAGGCATATTCATGTAAAACTATATTTATTATTTCAAATAAAAAAAATGTAAACTTTATGAAAATTTTTACATACAGTCATCAGTCATATGAAATATTTGCAATTTGTTTTTGTTATTGTTGTAGTAAACTTTTAAACATATAAAACAAACATATAAAAACAGTTGTTGTATATTTGCTACAACAACAAGTGCATAATTGAAAGTATTAAAAAAATAGCTGTAAAAAAGCACTCACAAAGGATTTTAATTTTATTTTGATGTTGTTTGGTTTTTGCATTTTACTTTAAATTCACTTAGAACTAGAACATCGAACGTAAGGAAGGGAGGGAGAGAGAGAGAGAGAAAACCTCTTAAATTAATTGAGCTATGGGCTGTTACATTTGAAACTTTTACTTTTTGTTGTAGTTGTAGTTGTAATTTGTTTGAGTTTCACTTTATTTATTTGTGCTTGTTATTTTTTACTTGTGGTCTTGACCCGCTGATTCGAACGCATTGTTTGGTTTATTCGCGAATTCGCATGCAAATAAGTATGTGTGTGCAAGTGTGTGTAAGTTACAAACAAAACGTCATAAAAAATATCGAAAAGTTTTGAGCATAATAAAAGCATAAAATATTAAAAAAATATCATAAAATGTGTAAAAAAAACAAATATTTATTTGTTGTAAAAATATGTAAGCATGTAGAGAGAAGAGAACCAGAAATACAGCAACGGCAACGAAAAAGTTTATTGCACTTTTCTCTTGAATCTGTAAACTGTGTCGTTGCATAAATTTCATTTTTCTATTACGATATAAATTCTCCAATTTTTTTTTTTTTTTTTATTTTTGTTTTGCCCCCATCGCAACAAAATAATCAATTCTACAAATATTTTTAAATAAAATATGAAATGAAAAAGAAAATCATATTAAATTTACTAGAGTTGTGTTGCTAGGTTTGTTCGTGTTTTTTATGATTAAGCCGGGATTTTTACTTGACTGCACTGCCATCATTCACTTGGATCTTTTCTAATATGGAAAATCTCTAAAAGTCCTTATTTTACACAAACGTACGCATAAGTTGTGTCAAAAGTTTTTAATAAAACGGATAATGCTGGCAGTTTGATTTGGTTCTTATACACTTGCGTAGTTTTTCATGTATATTTATTCGATTTGGTTTAGATGGTTGTTTGGTTACGGGTATTTAGTCCTAACCTTCTTTAAACGCACATACCAACATACCAGGAATGTACATAAATCGAAGTATTATATTACACGATGGTTTCGGTCACTGGCATAAACTTGTTTGATACGACTAAAGGCTAAAAAGTTATCCTATTGATTTGCTAAATGGAAAGCAAAGAGAAAAAATATTGAAATATAAAATAATCATTTTATTATTTTTTCCCCGTCTTGTTAATGGAGGGAGGATAAAAGAAGAATTGTAGAAAGTGCTTTGAAGGACAAACTTATAATTGAACTTTTAAAATGTAAATAGTGCGGGAAGCGGGGGTGAATTATAAATATTCTAGGATTATTATTAAATTTTGGATTTTCTCCTTAAATTTACTTTTAGGTCGTTACTATGATTGAAGTTGTGTGTGGGCTTAGGATTATAGAGGATTTATTATTTAATATTATGCGAAATATATCAAGGGAAATTTAAAATCTGCTTTAAGTAGAAATTTTTTATTATCTTTATTAGCTATAAATATTAAGAGTTTTTAGTTTAATTTATACTAAGTAATACTAGTAATATTAAGGTTACACTTTAAATGTACTTAAAGTGAATTAAGTTTAAGAGAATTTAGTGTAGATGTTTCATTTCGTTAAAAGCTTTTTTAAAGTTTTAAACTAATAGCCACAGAAAGGGTCTTTTGAATGGATTTGGGGTATACTTATGTGAGGCGAATCTTTCGGCTCTCGGTCACCTTACAACTAACATGCCTCTGAGTTACTGTAGTGCATTATACATGCATACACAAACATACATACATAAAAATAAAAAAGAAAAAGAAAGACAAACCAAAATGAAAATACAATATAATATAAACAAAAACAAATATGAATAAAAAGTATATGACTTGCATTTCAGGTGACTGGTGTCAATTGATATCGGTCACTAGAATGCATAATAATTAAATATATGATATTGATGTCATAGTAAGTAGAATATAAGTGATTATGTAAACAAATAATTTAAAGTAGGGCAATTAGTTAACATAGAATAAGAAATAGAATAAGAATACACAAAATTAAAATAGTATATAAGTTGTTAAGATTTAAATAAAATCAGTTAGTGATAAGACTAACACAAAAGCTATTTGTTGTATTTTAATATAATGATTAAACACTTCGGCAATTGACTTTGCCATCTCTATAGAGCCGACTAAGTTTCTAAGGCTCTCTAATAAATTAAGAAACCTATAGGGCAAAGGTATCACAATTTTAACACACATATCATCACACTTTTATCACTTTTATCACATTACTTCTTAGCACATACATTGGTTAAAAAAAACCGTAAATGCCTTAAATGAATAAAATCTTGCCTCTTAAATAAAAATATGACTACAGCAATACTATGCCACTAAAATGAAATATATTTTTTTGATTTCTATTAAAATATAACCTTTTAGAGAGTTATTTAATTATCTTAAATATAATTTTAAGAACCATTGCAACGGGTGTGAGTTTGATGCCAGGCATTTAATATGAAAAAAGTATTGATTTCAATTAAATTTGCAAATATTACACTGCTCGACAAAAAATCATTTTTTGTCTTCTCGTTCACTAAAACTATGTATGTGGATTATATGGATTTTTATGCGCTGAACTCAAATCCATTGTCGGCTTTTTTCAATCAGATCGGGATTTTTTTTATGGGCGTGGCAATTTTTTCCCCTAAATTAGTCAGGTACGGAGACATATTTTATTCTCAAGACTCAAGACCAAGCATCCAATTTTTAAAAATAAAACACCAGAAGATTTGTAAGAACATTTTATTTATTTTAGTTGAATATAATTTGTCTCTATCTCTTATTGTTTTGGAATTATTCAGAAATAAATAGAGAAAAAAATTTTTTTTCGTGCAAAATTCGTAATATTTTTCAATTTAAAAATGGAAATAAAAAAAATATAAAGCAAAAATTCAACATTTTGCACTTTTTTCTGAGAGCTACTTATCTCAAAAATAAACAAGTAAGAGCACTATATTCGGCTGTGCCGAATCTTTTATACCCACCACCAATTTTGTGTACATTTAAAGCACAATATTTATTATTTTGTTAATCACTATGGAATAATCTCTTTAAAATAAAATATGTATTACTTTCTTTATAGAGGGTGGTTAATTTTTAAGGGCCCCTGTTGAAGGTGAACCACACATAAGCAACAAGTTTTTTTTTGCATTTCATTTGACATTTCTCAATCTCAGACTAACTTAATTTGAACAGTGGAAAGATACCTAAATGAGCAACGCGTTAAAGTTATTCAGGTTTAATTATTTATTTTATTTGATCTCTTTTTTCAAATTTTCATATTTAAATATCCAATTTTTGTATTTAAATTCTCAATATTTCGCTACTCCTTCGTGTAGCATCTTCAGGAAAATTCATTATTATTAATTATTAATTAATTATTATTAATTAATTATTTGTAAATTAATTTTCAGGTTTAATATTCAGGTTTTTTTTATGAAAATGGGCGTTGAAAACAAAATGCATTTTATACACTTCGTAATTCTTTTGATCAACATAATCCTGCCTTCTTAGTTCGTTGAATGGGAACCACTGCTGGTTTTTGCGATAGTGTGGCAAAAGAGCAGTCAACATCGCCTCATCATCATGCCCAACAATTGAGTATCAACATTGTCATTGAAAATTTGGACCATCAGATACTTCGATATGCTACTAAAATGCTTTTGTAAATGTAGTCTTTCAATGAAAGTGGGCGTTAAAGTAGGTGTGTCAATAAAGTTTCTGCTAATAAATACAACTTAGATATTTCAATATAGTCCTTTATTTTCCAAAAAACTTTGTCAATAGAGAAATTACATGAATTTAAGATAAACCGTTATATGGGAGGTAGGCGTTAAAGTGGACGTGTCACCTAAACTTTTTGGCACAACAATTACATTGATTAGAAGGATATACGTAGCAAATTTGATCATCAAACCTCTAACTTTGGCGGTTTTATGAGCTTTTAAATTTCATTAACGGTAAATAACGTGAAAAGTGGGCGTTATAGTAGGAGTGTCAAAGTTGTTTTTGCGAATGAGTACAACTTAGATGTTTCAACATAGCCCTTTATTATTCCAAAATCTTTATTAATAGAGAAATTATATGAATTTTAGGTAAAGCGTTATATGGGAGGTGGGCGTAAAAGTGGGCGTGGCCTCTTAATTTTCTGGCACAGTAATGACATTGCCTAGGGGGCTATACGTAGCAAATTTGATCATAATACCTCTAATTTTGGTGGTTTGATGAACTTTTAAATTTCATTAACGGTAGATAACGTGAAAAGTGGGCGTTATAGTAGGCGTGTCAAAGTTGTTTTTGCGAATGAGTACAACTTAGGTGTTTCAACATAGCCCTTTATTATTCCAAAATCTTTATTAATAGAGAAATTATATGAATTTTAGGTAAAGCGTTATATGGGAGGTGGGCGTAAAAGTGGGCGTGGCACCTTAATTTTATGGCACAGTAATGACATTGCCTAGGGGGATATACCTAGCAAATTTGATTATCATACCTCTAATATTGGTGGTTTTATGAGCTTTTAAATTTCATTAACGGTGGATAACGTAAAAAGTGGGCGTTATAGTAGGCGTGTCAAAGTTATTTTTGCGAATGAGTACAACTTAGGTGTTTCAATATAGCCCTTTATTAAACCAAAATCTATATTAATAGAGAAATTATATGAATTTCAGTTAAGACGTTATATGGGAGGTGGGCGTAAAAGTGGGCGTGGCATATTGATTTTCCGTTACAAAAAAGCGTGTCACCAAAAAGCAAAGAGTGCAAAATTTCAGAGTCGTACATCCAATTTTGTTGCTTTTATGACGTTTTTGTTTTTAAATATACCGAAAAATACACTGTGCGGTATAAATTTTCGTACATTTTGATCGATAACTCCTCTCCTAATGCATAGATTTAGATAATTTTCGGGGAATAATATTGTTTTTACTCAGGAAATATATATTCGAAGTTTCATGAGTCTGCGTTAATCCGTTTGGACACAATTCCATTTTATTCGATGTTGGTAGGACACGGTTTTTTCGACCTACTCTTGCTTTTCGAGCTATAACTCTCTTCCTAATATTCCGATTTAGCCCATTTTCAATACCAAACAAACCTTGTCTATAAGAAAGATTTTGGCAAAATTTGAGCCCCTTAGCTATTTCGGTGCGACCTCTATCGTGCTTTCAACAGACGGACAGACGGACAGACGGACAGACGGACAGACGGACAGACGGACGGACATAGCTAGATCGTCATCAAATCAAACCCTGATTCAGAATATATATACTTTATGGGGTCTAAAATGGATATTTCGATGTGTTACAAACGGAATGACAAAATGAATATACCCCCACCATTTTTTTGGTGGCGGGTATAAAAAGCCATAAACCATAAAAATCGGTTAAAAAATGTGGATTTTATTGTCAATTTACCGCCGCTACCCAATATTGACCAAATATGTGTAATGCAGCAAACAACGCCAGAGGGGGCGCACTAAAGCGCCTTGTAGCAACAATGCATGACAACTATTTACTTCTTTCTATTTTCGTACAACAAAAACAAGTACAAGCAAAAAAATTTGCCAGATTGTAGTCTTGTAGCAACGCCTGGCTTAAAGTACCCACCCTGTTGTAGATTGTTGTATTGTAAAGCGAATGAAATCAATCGCCATATCTTTATTTAATTAACGAAACAATATAAAAGCAAGATGCCAGATTGCATGTAATTGGACACAGTATTAACAGCTATGCTGTATAGCACAATGGGCCAATTACTTACTACTGTAACATCTTCCTTTTACAATATAAAAATAAAAAGTATTTTATAACAAAATCATTTTTTAACAATTAACTAGTTAATATAATATTCTATAACTAAACTATATTATAAAAAAAATAAATCAGATTTTTTTTTTTTTTTTATATAATATAAACAAGTACATTCATATATAAGTAGATACAAAATTCATTTTTTTTTTATTTTTTTTTATTTTTTTTTTATTTTTAAATTGTAATTATAAATCCAATTTGTCTGGCCTCTTAATAGTTCTTCCTATTTTTGTAACATAGCCTTCTAACTTTTTATTAGTATTTTCTATTGGCAATTCAGTACTTTGTTAACTGTGTTCTATGTTTTCATAATTTTCATTTTTTTCAATAATTTTTTTTTCTGGTGATTTTTTGATATGTTCTTGACTTCTCCTATAAAGAGTGCCATTAGAATCTTCTATTATAAAGGATCTTGGTTCCTTACATGGCTCTATTATACGACCGGGAAACCAACAGCTAGTGGGTGTCCTTTTAAACATTATACTATCTCCTTTATGTACCGGTTTTAGTTTCTTTGTCGTTCTATTGTACCGATTAGTGTATTTCCGGATATTCAAATTCAAATTTCGTTTGTAATTCTCTGCATTAACGACCTTTGGCTCAAAATTATTGACAATAGAAGGAATTTTCGTTCGAAGTTTGCGTGACATTAATAGTTCAGATGGGCTGGGAAGATTCCCCTTAGGCGTTGTCCTATAGTGTAGTAATGCAACATATGGATCAGACTGACTATCTTGAGACTTTAACAATAAATTTTTTATGGTCTGAATAGAACGCTCCGCTAAACCATTAGACCGTGGTAGATATGGACTTGATGTTTCATGATTAATTCCCCAATTCTGACTGAATTCCCTGAATTCCCTAGAATTAAATGGAGGTCCATTGTCCGTAATCAAAACAAAAGGTATACCGTGTCTAGCAAAAATGGATTTAAATTTCAGAATTACTTGCGAACTCTTATATCCTAAATTAAGCATTTCTATTTCGATGTACTTCGAATAATAGTCTACTACAAGAAGATACGTTTTTCCTTTAAATTCAAATAAATCAGCACCAATTTTGAACCATGGAATGTCTACAATTTCATGTGTAAGCATCTCAGTTTTGACATTGGAGTTCTGATGTCGCCTACATATCTCACAGTTCAAAATTAAGTTTTCAATATCATTATTGATATTAGGCCAATAAACGAATTGTCTGGCCAAATTCCTACATCTTTCTATTCCCATATGACCCTCATGAAGTTTTCCCAATATAGTACCTCGCAAACTCCTTGGAATTATTATTTGATGCTCCTTCATCAACATATCATTCAAGATGTAAATGTCATTTCTAATGTTATAATAAGGCATTGCCTCCAAATAAACGTCCTTCTTATATCTTGGCCATCCCTTCGTAACATATTCCACAATTCTTTCGAAAGTTTTTTCATTCTTAGTATGTTGTTTTAGATTATCAATATTTGCAAACGGTATTTGTAAGTGAGATGACACAAAATTGCAGTGAAGAGATATATCTTCATCCATCTCAGTCCACGAAGCGTCCTGCGAAGGAGATCTTGACAAAGTGTCCGCTACCTGCAAATATTTTCCTGGCTTATATTCAACTTCCAGATCATAACTCTGTAACCTGAGCATAAACCGCTGGAGTCTTGGAGGGATCTTGTAAAGTGGCTTATTGAACAGACTAACTAAAGGTTTGTGGTCAGTTTCAACCGATATTCTTGACCCATAAATATATCGGTGAAACTTTGTACAGCCGAAAAGTATGGCAAAAAGTTCCTTTTCTATCTGTGCATAGTTTTTTTGTGTGTCTGTCAATGCAACTGATGCATATGCTATAGGATGCTTATCGTGCATAATTGCAGCACCAAGTGCAAATTTAGACGCATCAGCAGTTAATGTTAATTTTCTATTCGGATCAAAATAAGTCAGTACCGGGTGTCTGGTGATCTCACGCTTAAGATTTTCAAACTCCTGATCGTGTTTTAATGACCAATGCCACTGAACTTCTTTCTTCAATAATTCCCTCAAATTTTTGTTTTTTACCGCCAAATTTTCAATAAAAGAACCTAGATAGTTAATCATTCCTAAAAACCTCTGTAATTCCTTTACATTACCCGGTTTGGGCATATCCATGATAGATTTTATCTTTTCCTGGTCAGGACTTACTCCTGATTTAATAAAAACATGACCCAAAAATTTTACTTCAGTCCTAAATATTTTACATTTCGCCTTATTGAATTTCATTCCCACTTCCTTTGCCCTCTGAAGAACAGCCTCCAAATCCAGAGATATCACCAAATAATCTTATCATCTCGGAATGGAAAATTTCCGGGGCCGCATTTATACCGAACGGCAATCGTAAGAACCTATACCGACCAAAGGGTGTGTTGAATGTACAAAGCTTAGATAATTTCTCATCTAAAGGTATCATCCAAAACCCACTGTTAGCATCCAAAGATGTAAAATATTTAGATCCCTGCAGTCTTGCCTTACAGTCTTCAACATTCGGAAATGGAAAGTGAGGCCTCAATATTGCCTTATTCAAATTTCTTGGATCTAAACACAAGCGTAAATTTCCATTGGGTTTTGTAATAAGAACTATGGAATTTACCTACTCTGTTGGTTCACTAACTTTTTTAACAACACCTAAGTCAATCATTCTTGTCAATTCAGTTTTCAATTTTCCATACAATTTAAAAGGAATTTTCCTTGGCGGGTCTACAACAGGGTCAACATTTTCTCTTACTTTCAAACCACATTTACCATGTAAGAGACCAAGTCCACTAAAAATATCTGAATATTTTTCAATAATACTATTTACTGTTATAAAATTCACATTTTTGATTAGATTTAATTGTACAGTAGATTCAAGGCCTATTATATTTTTACATTCAATATTCACAACAAAAAATTTCAAACTGAAGCTTTTTTCTTCAAAAAAAAACGTTTAAGTTTACTTTACCCAAAACTGGTATCCTTTCACCACTGAATGTAAAAATATTAACATTTGTTTTTTCCAGAATATGTCTAATATTTAAGAATTCAGCTGTCTTAAATGAAATAATATTAGCTTGTGCACCTGTATCTATTTGACATAGCAATTTGTTACCGTTAATTTTTACCTCTATCTTCCACTCTGTTGTATTTTTTGCTGATTTAGAGAGAGTCCCAATAAATAAGTTTGCGCCTTCTTCTTCTTCACCATCGTCATCATCGCCATTTTCCTCATTGACATACACGTGTTTTACAAATTTTCTTTTTAAAAAGCACATCTTTGCAAAATGACCCCGTTTTCCACACTCATGGCAATTTACATTTTCGGCTGGACACCGATTTTTATGGAGTTGGCCACATCGATTACAATTACCTTGTTGTTTGTTATTGTTGTTGTTAACAGTCCTAAAATTTTTTCTTTTAATAACATTGATTACTGGTTCAACTTCCTGAACCTCTTCTAATTTGGATGCATTTTCCCTTGCAGCCGTTATGCTTTTTGCAATACTTATCGCTTTACTTAATGTAATCGCACCCTCAGCCAGTAATCTTTCTCGGATTCCTGCCAACTGTTGCGATAAACCACAGATAAATATATCCCTTACTAATTCCTCACGAATTGCTCCAAATTCACAATTTAAGCTGAGGTTTTGTAGAGTTGTGATATATGTATCAATACTTTGGTTAGACATCTGTTTGCACGTAAAAAACAAATGCCGCTCCATTACAATGTTTTTCTTCGGTGTAAAATGTTCTTCAAATTTTTCAATTAGTGCCTTGTACGATATCTTGTCTACGTCCTCATTAAACGAGTTGAAAATTTCAATAGTTTCACTGCCCATGTGATGCAACAACAAAGTTACTTTTCGCTGATCGGCCTGACTTTCAAGGTTTGAGGCTCTTAAAAACAACTTGAATTGGGTAAACCACAATATCCACTCTTTCGCCATATTGCTCGATTTTAAATTAATATGCGTCATATTTGTTGCGAAAAACTGTCCCGCTTCAGCTTTAACATGCGTTTGGGCTTCGTCCGGCATTTTGATTTTTTTTTTTTTTAGCTTTTATTTTATTTGGCGACTGCCACTTCTGACACCATGTTGTATTGTAAAGCGAATGAAATCAATCGCCATATCTTTATTTAATTAACGAAACAATATAAAAGCAAGATGCCAGATTGCATGTAATTGGACACAGTATTAACAACTATGCTGTATAGCACAATGGGCCAATTACTTACTACTGTAACAAACTACAATAAATAATTAAAATATTTAAAGCCTTTTAATTTTTTTATTTAAAATAACACAACATTTTTGTTAATAATTATTAATTTTTATTTAGAAAACATTGTTTAAATAAAAAAGTAGCTTAAGCTGTTCCGTTGTATGCGGAGATTTAACTTTAGTTTTTTTTAATTAATATTTATTATAAAATATAAATTTTGTACTTTTTACTGCGAATCAGTAAATCTTAAAATATGAAAACATCAATATAAACCATTTTTTTTTATTTGGTCCTTAATAAGTATGTGCCTAGTTATTTTAAGATAAAATATGTATGACTTTATTGTGATTTGTTTGAATTGAAAAAATATACATGTTTCGATTGAGTATGGAATAAAAAATCCGCCAAATGGCCTCACGGCTCTGATGACAGGGGATTCAGGTAAATGTGGCTGTATATTACCGTTGAAATGTTGAATCTCGGTTTTGGGCTTTGAAATTGTTTTTGGTTTATTCGGAAAAATCCGATTATTTACAAAACGCCAATAAAAAAACAAAAAACACGGCGTTAAATCGCATGATCTTGGGGAACAGTTGACTTCAAAAAATTTAGTTAAATGTGTTCTGGAAATCGGTGCTGGAATAAATAAATGGTTTTATGCGCGAATTGGCAAGTGCCACGTTTAAGCTAAAACCGCATATCGTGGAGATTAAGGCTGTCTAGTTGAGACCGCGAGAATTCCGTGATTATGTTCCAGCAATAAATCCTGTTTACAGTCACTACAATTTTGGCCTCCTCTTCCAAAAATAAAACTTAATCATGCCTCCTTACCAAAATTCGCACAGACATTTGCTCGTTGTGGGTTATTTCTCATGGGTGGCATAAGCATTTTCTTCGACAATTTTGTGTACTCACGAAGTCATTGAGATAGAAATGTATTAAATCAGAGAAGAATACTTTTTTAAAAAATTGGATTTGGCTTCCCTGTTGCTTTCTTTGGTCTGTTGGTTTGATCTTCTGTGTAATCTGAATTTAGAACGCATGAAGGTAGACGTATTGTGAATAATTCTTTACGTTGTGCTTTGTGGTATTAAGACATATCAATATCGCGGCAATAAAACACAACAATTAAAAAATACATTGATTTTGTTTTTGTATATATGCCGGCATATGTCACACAATTTTTATACCCGCCACCAAAAAAATGGTGGGGGTATATTCATTTTGTCATTCCGTTTGTAACACATCGAAATATCCATTTTAGACCCCATAAAGTATATATATTCTGAATCAGGGTTTGATTTGATGACGATCTAGCTATGTCCGTCCGTCTGTCCGTCTGTCCGTCTGTCCGTCTGTCCGTCTGTCCGTCTGTCCGTCTGTCCGTCTGTTGAAAGCACGATAGAGGTCGCACCGAAATAGCTAAGGGGCTCAAATTTTGCCAAAATCTTTCTTATAGACAAGGTTTGTTTGGTATTGAAAATGGGCTAAATCGGAATATTAGGAAGAGAGTTATAGCTCGAAAAGCAAGAGTAGGTCGAAAAAACCGTGTCCTACCAACATCGAATAAAATGGAATTGTGTCCAAACGGATTAACGCAGACTCATGAAACTTCGAATATATATTTCCTGAGTAAAAACAATATTATTCCCCGAAAATTATCTAAATCTATGCATTAGGAGAGGAGTTATCGATCAAAATGTACGAAAATTTATACCGCACAGTGTATTTTTCGGTATATTTAAAAACAAAAACGTCATAAAAGCAACAAAATTGGATGTACGACTCTGAAATTTTGCACTCTTTGCTTTTTGGTGACACGCTTTTTTGTAACGGAAAATCAATATGCCACGCCCACTTTTACGCCCACCTCCCATATAACGTCTTAACTGAAATTCATATAATTTCTCTATTAATATAGATTTTGGTTTAATAAAGGGCTATATTGAAACACCTAAGTTGTACTCATTCGCAAAAATAACTTTGACACGCCTACTATAACGCCCACTTTTTACGTTATCCACCGTTAATGAAATTTAAAAGCTCATAAAACCACCAATATTAGAGGTATGATAATCAAATTTGCTAGGTATATCCCCCTAGGCAATGTCATTACTGTGCCATAAAATTAAGGTGCCACGCCCACTTTTACGCCCACCTCCCATATAACGCTTTACCTAAAATTCATATAATTTCTCTATTAATAAAGATTTTGGAATAATAAAGGGCTATGTTGAAACACCTAAGTTGTACTCATTCGCAAAAACAACTTTGACACGCCTACTATAACGCCCACTTTTCACGTTATCTACCGTTAATGAAATTTAAAAGTTCATCAAACCACCAAAATTAGAGGTATTATGATCAAATTTGCTACGTATAGCCCCCTAGGCAATGTCATTACTGTGCCAGAAAATTAAGAGGCCACGCCCACTTTTACGCCCACCTCCCATATAACGCTTTACCTAAAATTCATATAATTTCTCTATTAATAAAGATTTTGGAATAATAAAGGGCTATGTTGAAACATCTAAGTTGTACTCATTCGCAAAAACAACTTTGACACTCCTACTATAACGCCCACTTTTCACGTTATTTACCGTTAATGAAATTTAAAAGCTCATAAAACCGCCAAAGTTAGAGGTTTGATGATCAAATTTGCTACGTATATCCTTCTAATCAATGTAATTGTTGTGCCAAAAAGTTTAGGTGACACGTCCACTTTAACGCCTACCTCCCATATAACGGTTTATCTTAAATTCATGTAATTTCTCTATTGACAAAGTTTTTTGGAAAATAAAGGACTATATTGAAATATCTAAGTTGTATTTATTAGCAGAAACTTTATTGACACACCTACTTTAACGCCCACTTTCATTGAAAGACTACATTTACAAAAGCATTTTAGTAGCATATCGAAGTATCTGATGGTCCAAATTTTCAATGACAATGTTGATACTCAATTGTTGGGCATGATGATGAGGCGATGTTGACTGCTCTTTTGCCACACTATCGCAAAAACCAGCAGTGGTTCCCATTCAACGAACTAAGAAGGCAGGATTATGTTGATCAAAAGAATTACGAAGTGTATAAAATGCATTTTGTTTTCAACGCCCATTTTCATAAAAAAAACCTGAATATTAAACCTGAAAATTAATTTACAAATAATTAATTAATAATAATTAATTAATAATTAATAATAATGAATTTTCCTGAAGATGCTACACGAAGGAGTAGCGAAATATTGAGAATTTAAATACAAAAATTGGATATTTAAATATGAAAATTTGAAAAAAGAGATCAAATAAAATAAATAATTAAACCTGAATAACTTTAACGCGTTGCTCATTTAGGTATCTTTCCACTGTTCAAATTAAGTTAGTCTGAGATTGAGAAATGTCAAATGAAATGCAAAAAAAAACTTGTTGCTTATGTGTGGTTCACCTTCAACAGGGGCCCTTAAAAATTAACCACCCTCTATAAAGAAAGTAATACATATTTTATTTTAAAGAGATTATTCCATAGTGATTAACAAAATAATAAATATTGTGCTTTAAATGTACACAAAATTGGTGGTGGGTATAAAAGATTCGGCACAGCCGAATATAGTGCTCTTACTTGTTTATTTTTTTTCCTTAATTTAAATAATTTTTAAAACACTTTGAAGCAAAAGCTTTTTATTCATGGCTTTGCATTTTTTTAATCATTTTAAACCAGCTGTAACTGCGAATTGTTAATTGTATAATAAAAATGGAAAAATTAAGTTTGATAAATGCAGACAGACTTTTGAAAAAGGCTGTTTACGTTAAATAATTTTATAAAAAAAACTGTCAGCTGATTGGATACGAGTACCTTATTAATCTACCTTGTGTCATATTTGAAGTTGTTAAGATCGATGCCGAATAAATGGTTTCGGGTTTTTGATGACAATTTCGCTAACAAATTTCTTATACAAAACTTATTAAAAAAGATTTTTTAGTGTTTTAGAAATTTGATTAAAATTCTCAGTAACTAAGTGGCTTGAAGACTTGAAGAGTTTTTATTAACACACAATTATATTAAACAAAGCTTTTTGAAAAATTCTAAATTAAATACTATTTACTCACTCACTGTCAATACTTAGCTAAATATGCAATACAAATTTTAAGTAACTAAAGTTGTTGTTACAACAATCAAACATTTCTAACTTTTAATTGTCATCTATTTTTAGAAATATCAGCATTTTTAATATGTTTAAATAATATGTGTAATTATTGAAATTATCATATACTCTTATTACTAATTATTTTAATATTAAATACTTAGTTATCACATATTATTGTTTATTTTTTTATTTTTAACAATTTCAAATATTCTCCCAGCAATTTTTATTTTGTAATTAAAAAGTTTTCATACGATAATTTTATTTTTGTTGCTATTTGTAATTGTTTTTATAGTATGTAAGAGTGTAAGAGTTGGTAAAAGCATACAAGTTTTGGCAAAAAGTTTTTAAATATACCCACACATATAGAAAGAACAAGAAAAAAAAGAATAACTTGAACGATATTAAATGGTATTTTTAAACGAGTGTCAATTAAAAATTTAATTTCTTCTTCTAATTTTCATTTTCATTTTTGTTTTTGTTTTTTTTTTTTTTTGTAAAACAAAAATTGTTATAAATGTAGAAAAAAACAGTAAAAGTAATTGAACTTATAAGTGTAACAGTTTTAAAAGATTACTTTAATTAAATAGTTTAAATATATTTTATTATATTAAATTATTTTTTATATTATTTATTATTTATTTTAGAAAATTCCTAGTTTTTTTTATATATTTTATGAAAATAAGTTCTGTAAGGGAAAACTGAACATAAAAGGAAAATACTTCAACATAAATACATTTTGTAAATTTAGCAAAATAAAAGGCAAAATAGATTTGTGTACCTTAAGGCGTAAAAAGGCCTTTTTTTGTTTAGAATTATAATCAATTGTATACAATTGCAATATGTATAACCAAGATAGTTCGCTAGAAACAGGGGTTGTTTCTTGTAGGCTTGACAATTGCACTTGTAGGACTTTAAAATTTGTATCTTCGATTAATTAGCATCTTTTGTAGAGCATATATATGTGACAGCACATAGAAAAAAGGAACTAAGGGTAAAAAAAAACAATTTTCACTTTTTCTTTTTATACCCGCCACCAAAAAAATGGTGGGGGTATATTCATTTTGTCATTCCGTTTGTAACACATCGAAATATCCATTTTAGACCCCATAAAGTATATATATTCTGAATCAGGGTTTGATTTGATGACGATCTAGCTATGTCCGTCCGTCTGTCCGTCTGTCCGTCTGTCCGTCTGTCCGTCTGTCCGTCTGTCCGTCTGTCCGTCTGTTGAAAGCACGATAGAGGTCGCACCGAAATAGCTAAGGGGCTCAAATTTTGCCAAAATCTTTCTTATAGACAAGGTTTGTTTGGTATTGAAAATGGGCTAAATCGGAATATTAGGAAGAGAGTTATAGCTCGAAAAGCAAGAGTAGGTCGAAAAAACCGTGTCCTACCAACATCGAATAAAATGGAATTGTGTCCAAACGGATTAACGCAGACTCATGAAACTTCGAATATATATTTCCTGAGTAAAAACAATATTATTCCCCGAAAATTATCTAAATCTATGCATTAGGAGAGGAGTTATCGATCAAAATGTACGAAAATTTATACCGCACAGTGTATTTTTCGGTATATTTAAAAACAAAAACGTCATAAAAGCAACAAAATTGGATGTACGACTCTGAAATTTTGCACTCTTTGCTTTTTGGTGACACGCTTTTTTGTAACGGAAAATCAATATGCCACGCCCACTTTTACGCCCACCTCCCATATAACGTCTTAACTGAAATTCATATAATTTCTCTATTAATATAGATTTTGGTTTAATAAAGGGCTATATTGAAACACCTAAGTTGTACTCATTCGCAAAAATAACTTTGACACGCCTACTATAACGCCCACTTTTTACGTTATCCACCGTTAATGAAATTTAAAAGCTCATAAAACCACCAATATTAGAGGTATGATAATCAAATTTGCTAGGTATATCCCCCTAGGCAATGTCATTACTGTGCCATAAAATTAAGGTGCCACGCCCACTTTTACGCCCACCTCCCATATAACGCTTTACCTAAAATTCATATAATTTCTCTATTAATAAAGATTTTGGAATAATAAAGGGCTATGTTGAAACACCTAAGTTGTACTCATTCGCAAAAACAACTTTGACACGCCTACTATAACGCCCACTTTTCACGTTATCTACCGTTAATGAAATTTAAAAGTTCATCAAACCACCAAAATTAGAGGTATTATGATCAAATTTGCTACGTATAGCCCCCTAGGCAATGTCATTACTGTGCCAGAAAATTAAGAGGCCACGCCCACTTTTACGCCCACCTCCCATATAACGCTTTACCTAAAATTCATATAATTTCTCTATTAATAAAGATTTTGGAATAATAAAGGGCTATGTTGAAACATCTAAGTTGTACTCATTCGCAAAAACAACTTTGACACTCCTACTATAACGCCCACTTTTCACGTTATTTACCGTTAATGAAATTTAAAAGCTCATAAAACCGCCAAAGTTAGAGGTTTGATGATCAAATTTGCTACGTATATCCTTCTAATCAATGTAATTGTTGTGCCAAAAAGTTTAGGTGACACGTCCACTTTAACGCCTACCTCCCATATAACGGTTTATCTTAAATTCATGTAATTTCTCTATTGACAAAGTTTTTTGGAAAATAAAGGACTATATTGAAATATCTAAGTTGTATTTATTAGCAGAAACTTTATTGACACACCTACTTTAACGCCCACTTTCATTGAAAGACTACATTTACAAAAGCATTTTAGTAGCATATCGAAGTATCTGATGGTCCAAATTTTCAATGACAATGTTGATACTCAATTGTTGGGCATGATGATGAGGCGATGTTGACTGCTCTTTTGCCACACTATCGCAAAAACCAGCAGTGGTTCCCATTCAACGAACTAAGAAGGCAGGATTATGTTGATCAAAAGAATTACGAAGTGTATAAAATGCATTTTGTTTTCAACGCCCATTTTCATAAAAAAAACCTGAATATTAAACCTGAAAATTAATTTACAAATAATTAATTAATAATAATTAATTAATAATTAATAATAATGAATTTTCCTGAAGATGCTACACGAAGGAGTAGCGAAATATTGAGAATTTAAATACAAAAATTGGATATTTAAATATGAAAATTTGAAAAAAGAGATCAAATAAAATAAATAATTAAACCTGAATAACTTTAACGCGTTGCTCATTTAGGTATCTTTCCACTGTTCAAATTAAGTTAGTCTGAGATTGAGAAATGTCAAATGAAATGCAAAAAAAAACTTGTTGCTTATGTGTGGTTCACCTTCAACAGGGGCCCTTAAAAATTAACCACCCTCTATAAAGAAAGTAATACATATTTTATTTTAAAGAGATTATTCCATAGTGATTAACAAAATAATAAATATTGTGCTTTAAATGTACACAAAATTGGTGGTGGGTATAAAAGATTCGGCACAGCCGAATATAGTGCTCTTACTTGTTTTTTTTTGATGTGGACAACATCTGAGCATCGAATGAGACCGATCCCATGCCCCAAAAGTGTTCCCTCCCAGAGATATGCGCGTTTTATAAAAGTGAAGTCGACGATTCTAAGCGCAAAAAGAAAGGGACCTAATGGTAAAATTTATTTATTTTCGTTTTTTCCCCTACTAAATTAACAAAATAACTTGATTTTACGAAACTACAAGAAATTTATTTATTTTTCTTATGAACAATTTAAAAAAATACAAAAATCATTTAATCTTTAAAATGGCTCTCCTGAACAAAACATGTTTTTACCCTTAGGTCCATTTCTTTATGCGCAGTCACATATACTTTATGGCATGATTAAGAACAAAATAAATAACAGAAGTCGTTGTAAAAAATATGCCTTTACCCAAGAAAGATCAGTAGAAAGCGGATCGTTTTAAGATGTATATTTCACAGGAGGAAAGTTTCCTAACGATATGATCAGGCTGTTGAGCTAAATTATTTTCTGTATTAAAGCATCTACTTAAACCGTATTCGTACTGGATTATACCTTTACTTGTCGTATTTCATCTAGCGAAAAGTTCATATCCATATAAAAAAATAGGAATAAGGTAGGTTTTTGTAATATTCTTATATTTTTATAGATAAACAAGGTATAATATAAAGCCAAGCAAATTGTTTCTGTATCACAATAATATATTTAGATTTAGTGGCATTGGCCATTAGTGAATGCTCAAGTGTGAATTCGATGGAGTTGCTGATTCAAGCAAGCGATTCATTGATGAGTCATTGAATTTTTACAACTATTAAAATGTTGGACATCATCTGTATTCATTCTAATCTTAAAATGTTGGCAATAGCATTTGAGCACAAGGAAAACAAAAACAAACCTACTTTTAATCCTTTTGGAACTGCTTTCAACAAAGGAAGCGCTCCTGATTTCTCAGTCTGTGTGTCTACATATTTAAATCTCTCACACAAGTATGTCAACAATAAATGAGTAGCACTCGAAGAAAAATTAAAGAAATAGCTTAACTTAAAGCACAGGGTACACTGATTAACGGTATAAAAAAGCCTTAAAATGATTTAGTAGTACCAGAATGGGAGTTTGGTCACTGTCAACTTATCTTCTGATTTCCTCAGCGACATCAACGAGGGCCAGATTATAAGTCAGAAAGCATTTTATTGTAGTTTATAAAACGAGTTATTTGCTTATGAATAATTCTTTCGCAAGTTTTAAATAGAAATGGTAGTATTGCAATTGGTCTATATTCGGAGCTATTTTCTATTTCGAAGGAAATTGACTTGATGTAAATATTATATTAAAAGTAAAAGTTAGGAAAGGAAGCAAATGAGGTAAGACAACTTTTAAAAAATTGATTGCTACCTGTAGGACTCTAATAGTTTTCAAATACTTGGGTATATATTTTTTTTCGATCTTTTTTAGATATATATTGTTCTTATATGTGAGCTTGAGTTATTTTATATACATATTTATAGGCGAGCTGATTTTGACTATGCAGTTTACACGCATTATAAAATCTTCTTAATAAAAAAATTTACTTTTTGCAAGGAATTTTTCATATTGTGAAACGAAGAAATAAAATAAAATAAAAATAAATGCATATTGCTACAAAAAAAGATTTTTTGTCTTACTTATAGAGAGTGTGGTGTTGTAATTAGAAAAATGCATTTATTAAGATGTTTCACTTTTTTCTGCTTTAGAGATTGTAGTCCCACTTTATGCGATTTATTTAAGAAAAAATAAAATTCAGGTCCAAATAAATAAATAATTGTTGAAATACCAACTCTAATTTTGTGAATTCAGTGGCAACTCATACATTATGCAACTATGTAATTTATCTTTTGATCTTTTCCTTTGTTTATTTTTTTACTCACTCGTAATCTACTCTTTGTTGAATAAAGTCATTGAAATACTTAATCGGTTCGTGTGTGTTTTATTTTACTGCGTAATTTTAACCTTTACTGCGTATTTTTCAACAATAAATAGATGAAAAAAATATATTTTTAGAATCATGAATAAAGCTTGAAAAAACATTAAATATTATGGTCGAATTAGTGGACCACATATGTTAATATAAAAATTTATTTTATTATATCAAATATTTCAATGCCAGATTGGCTAGCTTCTTATAGGAAAACTTCAAATATGACTGTGTAGTATTCGATTATTATATTTTAAATAAAAAATGATCTAGAGCTCGCAGGTAAGGATAATATATAACTAAGGTATTTACAGTCGAATCTGAAAGTGTGATATGGCTTTTATGAAAATCTATGTATTATTTCAAGAGCCATTGGGTTTTAAAAAAATATTAATGGGTTTAAAGCAGAGTCATAACACTTATAGATCCATCTGTAAGTATTAAAAAACGAAATTTTATTATTTCCGAAATTGACTTTACTTTTTCGATGGTGTACGGCGCGGCGGTCTTTACTCTTGTTTTGTTTGCTGACTTTTATAATTCAAAACAAGTAAGAGCGCTATATTCAGCCGTGCCGAATCTTATATACCCTTCACAACGTGTAGTCATGCAATAACAGTAGTTTGTGTCACCATTCATCCCATATGAAATACGTACATATATATAAAAACATACATATATAAAAACATCCCATTGTAAAATTATAAATTCACGTATGTATGTATGTTAAAAAAACAAAAAAAAAAAAAATAAAAATATTTAAAAAAAAAAATGAAAAAAAAAAAATTATTATATATATAATATATATAAAACAAAAAAAAAAAAATGAAAAAAAAAAAAAATAAAAATATAAATAATATATTAAATAAAAAATAAAAAAAGGAAAAAATAAAAAAAAAATTAAAAAAAAAAATTTTTTGGCTCAGCTGGGATTCGATGCCACGTTTTCTCTAACCAGTATACACGTTTGTATGTATGTATGTATGTTGTTGTTGTAATGTTGTTTTTGTTAAAAAAAAATCGAGGTGGTCGTGGGTTTTTGCTCATATCTCAGATGTTTATGTACCAATGTTTCTGATTTTCAATACCGATCTACTCCCGAATATTTCTGATATTTTAATACCTTACCCGGGTCCAACCTATGTCGGGGGGCTTCAAAAAGTTGATTTCAACATACACATGGACAGACGGACAGACTGACAGGGCTTAATCGACTCCCCTATTCATAAGCTTTCAGAAAATATATACTTTATGGGGTCGGAAATGAAAATTGTAGAAATTTCACACGGAATGACAAACCTATATATACCCTTTTTCACTGTGTGAAGGGTATAAAAAGCCCAGCAGTTGAAATTCGTGTTTTATATATGCTATACAAATTAGGACAGTAAAAACAACTCACACATTCAACCTAACCTAAGTTAAGCTGGTGGTAATAACTAAGTGTCTGCCTAGTCCACCATTTAATAATTTCCATAATTTTAATTTCAAATAATATTCTCGCATATTTATTATTTAAATAAAAGTATAAACTTTTCTTCTTAAACCAATTGCTGTAAAACTTTTTTAATTCTTCTCGTTGCTCTCGTTTGTTTTTAATTTTTTAATTTGTATTTAAATATGAAGAACAAAGCTATACGGGATAAAAGCGGATGGAGAATATATAAAAACAAAATGTACGTAAATAAATTTAATTGTATTTATTTATTATTAACGGAAACTTTTTTGTGTTGGAAATTTTATTTTAAATGTTTGCAGCTTCTGTAGAAATTATCTTTTTTTGCTTTAATTATAAATGTTTTGCCCGGCCATAAAGAGAGAGAGAGAGAGAAATTAAACGTATTTAAATAGTAATTAAAAAATAATGATACATATGATTGCTTTTTTTGTTTGTTTTGTTTTCATTCAGTTTTTCCATAAAATAGTTTTAATTCGAGTTTTATTTGAATGAATAAAACAATTAAATGGAAAATTTCTCGTTATTAATATTAAATCATTTAAAACTTTATTTCGACAGTAAACTGTTCATACGAAATGTTCGTTATAGGTAGTTAATGGAAATTATTGTATTAAGGGAAGTAATTAAATTAACCCTCCGTGCTTAATACCAAATAATTTATTTTGAATTATTTGTTGTGTGTGACTTGGATTAAAGATGAAGACGATTTTAAATTTTTAACAAATATTTGACAGAAATTTTCAAGTCAGAAAGTTGCGTTGAACATAAAAAATCAATTTATATGTAACATCAAGAAAAATGTTCGCTACATTCTACTTCACTAATTTTTGTTGTGCTTAATTTTTACAGACAAAGTTAATTTCAGTAATTTAAATAGAAACATTGAAAAAACACCAGAAAACCCTAAAAATGTGTTAAAATTATTTATATAACAAAATTTAGCAGACAGAATTGAAAAGTTTTAACACAAGATTAGAAGAATAGATATTTTTGTTTAACAAAACCACATAAATATTTTAAATGCAAATATTAACCACAAAATTTAAGGGCAATGTTTTTCACTAAGTATTTTTGTTGTTGTTAACATTCTACATGTATTTGGGTTTTTATTGGTTAATTATTTTGGTTTAGAAGGCTTTTGCAGGGGTAATTTTTTTCAATTTGGCAGTTGGAGAAGCACATACAAGCATACTAGTTGACATTGGCAACATTGAACTAACAACAATTAAAACACTCAATGTGGTTTTAATTGCATAATTCTTTTGACACTCAGCCACAAAATTCCCAAACGCACAAATGTGTTTTTGTTTAAATGTGTGCACGTGTATTTGTATATGTGTGCTGAGTGCCAGAAATGCATTTAATTATCATCAGGGGCCTGTTTATCACAGCACTAAAAGGCAGCAAAAGCCTAAGCAACAGCAACGACAACAGCAACAATAATGTTGATCAAAGACTACAAAACATTCTCACGTATGCACTTTAATTTGTACATTCTCTCACTCACAATTTGTACTTACGCATACATACACTCTTTTTAACACACTCACACATATACAGAAACTTAGTGTCAATTATTTATGTAATTTAATGCAAATGTATGTAAAACGAACATTTGTAAAGCCTTAATATGCAAAAGCAATTGCCGCAGTAAAAAGCTCAAGTGCCATAAAATAAATAAATTTATCTTTTTTGCTGCTGCTCTTTGTAACGAACGGCAGTTTTCCACAAGCATACAGGCACAATGTGACAAAACATTTACAATTATATAAAACGCAAACAAGAACAAGAGTTAGCGGCAGTCAGAGCGTGATATAAAAGCATAGAACACAAAAAGTGAAAACAAAAAATAATTGTCACACTAATGCTGTGGCTTAAGCAAACACAACGGGGACACCAAAAACAAAAACGAATTCCCAAATGGTCATACTTAAATAATATGAAAAAAGACAACAAAAACGCTTTGGGATTTTGTCTTTTAAGCAAATATTATTATAAGTGCATTTACATTTAACTACAAAAACTAGTTAAGAGAATAAAGGAAAAAAGTTTAAATGAAAATAAATAAAATTACATGACACCACCAAAGCGCTTCAAAAGCACAATAAATATAAATTTTCATATAAAAGGAAGATGAGGGGTAACAAAAAAAAAAAAAAAACTAAAAAAACAAAAACGAAAAACTGTATTTATTTATTTTAAATTTAAAGCATTAAAAAACTTTAAAAAAAACAGAGAAGAAATTTAGTTTCTAGCTGAGTTGTATTTCAAAACGTTAACATAATGCACATAAACGCAATAAATGATTGTAAAAAGAAAGCAGTTCAGAACTAACTTTAATTCAGTATGGTAAGCCAAAGCAAGCGAATAATATTTGTAACAACAGCTACAACTTGTAGACAATAAAATATATTTTTGGTGGTTTATTGGGTGTTCCATGATACCCAACAAACAGTGGAATCCAAATTCTGTGATTCATGTGTGGAGTTCTTAATGCACCTTTTACCTTGCAAGAAACTAAAGGCTATAATACACGGCATGTTTTTTACATCTGACTTTAAAATTTGTGAGACATATGTAAATCTACATGTCTGTCAAAATTGTACCTTTTGCGCTGACTGCTTTGCAGCAGCAGAGATTTCTGCCAACGACTGATGTCACATGTTTTTACAGAAGAAAATAGAGCGCACTCTAATTGAAATTTTGTCAGATGTATCAACGCATGTTTTTTTACAGAAGTAATGTTTTAAAGGTAACACACGACATGTTTGTATTAGCATTGGAGAATTTGACAAGTCAGACGTAAAAAACATGCCGTGTATAAGCTCCTTAAGTAATAGCTAGAGTAAGAATTATTCAAAAGAGTCAAACACAAAAAGTCTGGAAAATTGCTAAAATAAGATATTTTTAAAGTTGATTTTAGAATCATACAAAAGTTGAGGAAATAATTTTGAAAATTAGGAGTAAAAAAGATGCATAATAATTGTTGTAAAAAATAATATTTAAAAAAAAAAAAACTGAAAACTCAGTTGAAAATAAAAAAACAAAAACAAACAGAAAACCGATCTTAAGAGCAAACTAGAATGTATTCCAGGAAAGTGAGAAACAACTTAATAGGGGAATTCACTCTTGATAGCATTTTTGCAAGCTTGAGTACATTTTCTCAAACATATGGCAACAGCTGATTTTTTAGGTATTTAAAAAAAACAAATCTTTTTTTTTAATTTATAAGTAAGATTCTGTGTTTTAATATTTCCCGAAAAGAAAGTTAATTAATTTTAAAACAATTAGAATTCCTAAATCAACGGAAAAATATAATATCATGAATTTTTTGGTAAGAAATGCCATGGATGAAATTAAATTTGTGAAGATTTTAAGTCCCGAAAGTAAATAAACTATGTTGTGCAAATATGTGTGACATTACTTTGCACTGGTTTTTCGCTGTGCACATTTGCTCCAGTGATGCAAATTGCGCTTTAATATAATTTGTTTTTGTAGTCGTGCAAAAGTTAAATTGTTTGCTAGACTTGCACGGTCTGCACAACTTGCAAGGGTAGTTTGCATCAAAGAGTGAGTTCCGGTAATATTTTTCTCTCATTTTTTTTTATTTGTCGGTAACACACGAACTTTATCAAGTTCCAGGAGCTTTGATCTGTTAGCAGACTCCATTATAGAGGAGGCTGGCGGTACTGTAACTGACAACTCATAAATATTTTCATTTGCGCTTATAAAACTCACTAATTGTGGCGAAGGCTTGTTAACTAGAATTAAACAACACTTTTCTTAATACAATCATTTTTAATAAGTCCACAGAGTGTTTTTGCAAATTTTATTAACAGTTTTAGAGATACCACTACGTTCTACTAGATTTATTATGTCATGAATAGAGGGGAAAAAAAGAAAAATTTGCGTTAGACACATTCGAATAAAAATAATTTTGAAAGACAATATCAATTTTAAGATGAATAGAGGGAATTGACTTTTGGAAACTCTTTTCGAAACTGAATTTTTTTTTTAGAATGATATAATAGTGAGACGTTGCAGTAGGCTATATGTTTTCTTTTGCAAAAATATTTGACGAAATGAATCTGCCAAGCATTTATTTGTTACACGAAATGTTTAAAAAAATGTTGTTCTTCGAAAGATGTCATCAATTTGTTCAGGTACAATCAGTGCAGTTGTTTCATGAGAAATAAAGGGTCCCCCAAATAATTTTTTTTTTGCTATAAAAAAAAAAAACTACTGAATATGCCAATATTCTCCTCCTCAATTTTTGTGAAGAAAAATTCGTTCCAAATGGCCCGATAACGATCGCCATTGACTGAAACGGCCACTCCTTGCTAAAAGCCCTATTATGCACCAAAATTGCACCAAACAGTGACTTGTTTTGGGCGTATCGGCTTTTCAATGTATGCGTGAGGGTTTTCTGTGCCCCGAATGCAACAATTTTGCTTGTTTACATACCCGCCAAGATCACAATGAGCTTCATCTGAAAAGATTATTTTTCTTGCAAAATCGGCATCTTCTGTAAGTCGATCGCAGGCCCACTTTCCCAGCGTTATTTAAGCGTATACACAACCATATTCATTCAGTGGAAGGATAAAACTAATTATCTCTCAAATCAGACATGAGCTAAGTGTTACCATGCACGAAATAAGCACTAGTTAAAAAAAACGTTAAATGGCGGGCCCTTTATCTTATTCTTTAACTATCTTTTTTGGGTAATCTAAACGCCACTCGACTATTCTCTCTGAGATACTTGAAGAACTGAGTATACCTCAGTAAATCGATGAAGGTAATTTAAAGGATAAAATGCAACACTGGAGTAATGTGATAAGGAATGTTAAATGTGTTTAAAAATTTTGAAATTTAAATGCTCACATATAAATCATTTTTTAAGATAAACCACCAAAACAATATTTTCTTTATTTTAATAATATTATTAAAGCTTATTGAAAGAACTTTTTTTTACAAAAGCGTTCACCACATGTTAGTGGGCTCTGCAACGCTCATACACAGGGAATATTCTTTTTCAGCAAATTTTTTAATTTAATATATTTTTCTAACTTATATTTCTTTTCTTGCTTTCAAAAGAATCTGAAAATTGTATCAAAACTATTTTCGTATTATATAACGTTATATCTGTGGCTTTTCAAAATATTTACTTTTGAGAAAATTGGAATTGAACTTTAAGTTTTATAGATGCTTTCATAGTGTCATTGGCCAGCATTTTATTTATTAAGCTGTTCTGGGTAAGGTATGACTTTAGCTGTTTCACCATAATGAAAAAGAGCAAGAAAACAAAGCTAATGCAATGATTAACTCGAAACAGCAAAAAAGTGACATTGGCCCTTTTAGCTCCAAGCCACAGAGATATAAATGAACTTAAATTAACTTTTTATAAATTCGTTGTTTCTTTGCTTTCCAGTTATATTTGAGAATTCGAAATAAATTGTTTTATAAAAAATTTAATCCAACAAATCAGTGAAGACTACAAAAATTACAATTGGATGGGGTTGTGAAGTCACATGGTATGAACTTTTCATGGTTAACGTTTTTCTGTCTTCTTAGGGTGCTAAAAGTTGTAAATATCTAATTGTGTTTTTACATTACATAAGTAACTATTATTTTTATATAAAAAATATTAATGATTCCAATCAAAACATGATTTTAGAATTACAAATAACAAAATTTAAAAAAAAAATGCTCAAAAATAATATAACATTTGAATTACTCAGGATTTTGAAAAATATTTGTTATAAGTAAGTTGTTGTTTTATATTGTATGTACACCAAGGGTTTCACTTTAATGAATTTTAAAAAGTTTTAATATTTCAGTAAGCAGCATATTGCTTAAGTAAGTTGTTTATTTGAGGGAACATATTTTAAGTATGAATTATTAGTACATAGTACACAGTTTTGTTGTTTATTTGAATAATGCCATGGTATACAAAATTATATATATTTTTTTGGCATAATTATAACAATATATAAAAACTACAGTTTATACAGGTGAAACAATTAAGTTCTTAAGTTAACCCAAATTTCCAAATTGACTTTCGAACTTTCGAACCCAATTGTTTGCTGGGTACACTTTTGCTATATACTTCTTTACAATTCTTTAAGATTTATTTATTCTTTATGTGCTCATACCTTATAGTTAGTTTTCAACGAAAATCTTCTGTATTTACTAGCTGGTGGCTTATTTAACAATTTTTCTTAAAGCTGCCAAGGAACACGTTCAATACAAAGATTTTTATCGAGTTATTGCAAGAAATCTTTGCAACATAGATAAATTATTTTGAAACATAAAATATTTATCTTTGCAATTTAAAATGATAAAAAATATAGTGCAGGTAATTTTATTATCTTTTAGTGTGGGAATAGATACTAAATTTAAATTTCTCTCTTGTAATCTTTTTAAAAATATTTAATTTAGCTTTTACTTGAGCTCAAAATAAATCCTGTTAATTTGGGTTTGAATTTACACTCAGCTAACTGGTAATTAAGATTCACTATTTGCAAATCTTTTTCTTTTTTTGTTTGTTTTTTAAGGCAGCCACTTTTTTTCTAAACGTTTGTTTAATCCTCCTTAAAGTTCTGAACAATGTTCAATTTAGGGCATTTAAACAATTTTCATAATAATTTTTTGTCTTATTTTAAGACCTCAAACGAAGACACATTTATATATACATAAAAAGCAATTCTACTAATTTAATTATTTAAATAGAATTTGTAGAGTTTGCAAATAAATAATGCATTTTAATCCTCCTAGAATAAATTATTATACTTTGTACTTGAATTTCCTTAACTTGTTAAGCACAAATGAAAACAGAAGAAGAGATTTTCTTACTTTCTTAAATTTTCAAGCTTTGGCTGTATTTAGACATTTTATTACAACAACTTAAATGCAGAAAAATAGGAGGTGTGTGTTTGGGCCTTAAGATTACCAAAAGAATATGGTAATGCTTGGATGGAGTGGTGTTAAGGCAGAGAACGAGGAATGGGGAATACATATGTTTTGGGGTTTATTTAGTGTCTTGTTAGTAACGGAAAATCATTCTGAGAAAGTAAATAAAATATTTTTCGCTTTAGCTTTTCTTGTGTTTCCCGTGCTAAAGTAATAGCAATTAGTTCATGTATTTATTAAATTATTTTTCTATTTTAAATAATAAAAAAACGAAGATGTTTTTAGTTTGCAAGATTGTTTGTTTGTTTTGTGATTGTACTGTCAAAAGTCTGTCCTGTAGACTAGGCTGCGATTTTTTTAATAAACTATTAGCAACAACAACAATTTCAACTTTAAAAAAAAATTACTGACAATAGTTTGTTATCTACGAATTTTTTATTTATTTATTTAAATTTTTTAGTATTTTGCTGGTGTGAGATTCGAAAAACGTAGACACGATCTAAAAACATTTTGATTATTAGGCACTAAGGACTCTACAGTAGCCTCTTTCAAAATTAAGGTATGAGAAGCTTTCCGAAAATATGAACTCCGTTTTTCGGTGTTGACCAGACTCAATACAAATCATACAGCATTACCTGAGGAAATATGCAAATTATTATTGGGTGATAAAAATAATTATCAAAACAGTTTTAATTCAAACACCATTATCAATTATCTAGTACTTAAGGGACTTTGAGCGAAATCTTGTTAATTTCTACCAGATTTTCCATACAAAACGAAATCTACTTCGCCACTAGATTTTGGCAGAATCTACTAAAAATCTAGTACTACTTTGTGATGCAACTGTGGTTTGTAATAAAATATACTACGCTGCATAAAAAAAATATATAAGATGGTTGCAATTGCACAAGTACTTTATTGTTTACACTTTTTTTATATGGAGTTTGAATTTCGGAGAAGTAGAGCATAGAGAGCCTCTCAGACCACCTTGTAAATAAATATACTGTTTTGAAAACGAAATCTTGCAAAATGTCGAAAAACATTGGTATAAACGGTATTGATTTTATTAAAGATTTTTAATCAAATCTACTAGATTTCGGTCGGGTGTAAATGTAGTATAATATATTCTCTTTTAGCTGATATTAACTTGGGATTGGTGCTGTTGAATAATATTTTAAATTCGACATTTAATTTAAGACGCCATCTAAGAATTGGAATTTTTTCGAATGAACTACAATATATTCTACAAAATTATTTCTTGCATTTGTTATTACATCTGTTAAAAGGAAAAGCATTTATGCAGATGTGTTTTTGTGTCAGTTTCAGGCCAGCCCTTAAGTTGTTTTCAATATAATTTTTGAGCCTATAGCTAGAAACCTGGTGTCACTTTTATTGCTGAAACTTAATAAAGATTTTTAAATACGTGCTCAGTTTGAAAATATTTTTTTTTTTTTTCAAATTCTTAATGTCTATAATTATGCCGATTCATAGCACGAAGGACATATAATTTATATAAATAATAGGAAAGTATATGTAGGTTATCAGAGGGTATACAAATGTGACAATATCATACGCAAATATGCTGTGATATGGTTTGATTATATCTTTGCAGTTAATTAGCAGTATTAGCGGTAGGCTGATACTAAATGTGAGTAGTTGCAACACAAGGGTGATTCGATAAGTATTGTTGAATCGATTTCTATGTTTAAACATGTATTTATGTGTATATAAGGCTTCGCACATAAAAGTAGTAAAATGAATAATGAGAAGATAAGAATATACATACTGATGAATATTTATAAAAGGGTGTATTTATATTTTTTTAGAAATCAAATTTTTAACGTTTTCTTGTAGTGTGCTTACAAACAATCATATCTGAAAAATAAGTTCAGTTATGGTTGAAAATAATGGATTTATAGCAACATAAAGAGGCCCGAATTAATTTTATTGTTTTAAGTTTCAGTCTGTTTACTCCTTCTCCAGTTAAATAGTGGAAAATTAAAGCACGGCCGTTTTAAAAGTTGTTTTAAATAAAATGGATTTTTGAAATTTACTTTAATTCTTTTCGATCTAGTTTTTAAAAAAATTGGATCATTTTGCATATATACAACGCGCTGTATTTGTAAACTTAAAAATATTTGGAAAGTTATGGTGAGACTGCTGCAAAACTTTAAAGAATTTTCAATCGAAAAAGTGCATCTAATATGTCCACAACAACATCAACAAAACATTGCAGTTGTAAGCGTTAGTTTCACCGAAAATATTAATTCGGTATCGTTTTCAATGACTACAATATTTATAAAGTTTTACACAGCGAATTTCGAAAAAATACCGACAACTTTATGCATAAAAATTTCAGTTTACTTAGAAGCTCAAAGCAGCAGACTATTATAAGCGCACGCAATTCGTTCAATGAGTAATGGACCAAGGTGTAGTCAGTGAAAATTTTTCGAAAAAAGTCATCTTCTCCGATGAAGCGCGTTGTCATCGGAATGGCTTCGTAAATAGACAAAAAAGTCGAGACTGGTGCTGAGAAAATTCTCAATTCGACAAGAAGAAAATATACCTTTAACGCGCAAATATCAAGTGCGGATTTTGGTCAGGCGACAGGACTGGGCCTTACTTTTTTGACTTTGAGGCCAAAAATTCAGAGACTCTGAACGGCATTCGTTACAAGAACATGACACGGAGTTTCTGTGGCCTCAACTGGACGGCATTTGGTTTCAGCGTCATCCAGTACATCGTGCGTGACAAAATGCATTAATTGCAGCGCGGTTCTTGAGAACAACTTATCTCAAGAAACCCTGATATCAAATTGCCACCAAAAACATATGATTTAACGCCTTGTAATACAGTCAAATCTCTGTAAAAAATCATAAAAAATTGAATAAAAAGTGTAGTGACCTGTAATCAAATTAGTATTTGATATCTGATGTATATATTTGCCATACTTAATCGAAACGTATCTTCTTAACAATCGATTACAAAAATTACAACTATTATGGGAAATATATGTTTTTTTTATGAGAAGATACATTCGTATTAAGATACACTTGTATGAAGCGATCGATGTACATATTGCTCATTTACTTCAATAATGTCATAACTCAAAAAACATGATTTCAGGAAAAACTGCTTAAAATCTATAAGTAAAGGAAATTTATTTAAAACATGATTTTAAATATACAAATTTAAAAACATTTTAATTTTTAAATTTAGCATTCAATAAGATAAGAAGGTTGTAACTCTTAAATATTTTAACTTGCGAAAACTTTTCACGTACTCGGTTTTAAGTATATGAATATTGAGTTGTGACACTATTAACAAGCCGTATATCATTGCCTTTTAGGTACGGCATATAGAAAATTCTCCTAAAAATCCGTATCTAAATAAATTTTTGATTTTTATTAATTCAAAAATGTTTTGATTTTTCTTTTCGAAAATAAACTAATTTCTTTTAAAGAACTTTCGCAAGGTGTTTTTACCAAGTGTATACTGTAACAGTAAAATTTCGAGTACACTACAGTATGTGTGATAATACATACAAATAAGTGAATGTGCTGTGGCGTTCTTTCAGCACACACACACACACAAATTTTTATATAATTTTTATTTTCTATGTAAATATGCGATGTGTGACCATTTGTATGTTAGAATGAATGTGCATTGGAAATTGACCTAATTGCATCAAATCTTTGTTCAAATGTGAAATAATTTAATTTGTCTATTTAAATAAAATTAGATTTTTTACGTCAATATTTTGAGTTAAAAAAAAAAAATATTAAAAATTATTTGATTTTAGTAAAAGTTATGGTGCATTTTAAATTCAAATTTGTGTATAAAAATTATTATTTTAAGGAATTTTTTTCATTGTATTTGCATACATTTTTTGTTTAATTTACATAATAAATAATTCATTTTCTTTCTTAATTCCATTATGTCTCGCAATTCCCAGCAGGTTAAGAGTGACTTTAAAATCTTGAATCAAAAGTTTTCAATTAAATGAAATCAACAAATACTAATCTGCCAAAACATGACCTCAAATACATACAAATGATTTTCTCTGAAAGTGAAGATGGTTGCACAACAATAGATTTCTTATTTGTGTTCATTATTTGGAAATTAAAGTGTAATTGAAAATACAAAATAATATAAATTCATTAAAGATAAATCCTCCTTTTTATACCCGCCACCAAAAAAATGGTGGGGGTATATTCATTTTGTCATTCCGTTTGTAACACATCGAAATATCCATTTTAGACCCCATAAAGTATATATATTCTGAATCAGGGTTTGATTTGATGACGATCTAGCTATGTCCGTCCGTCTGTCCGTCTGTCCGTCTGTCCGTCTGTCCGTCTGTCCGTCTGTTGAAAGCACGATAGAGGTCGCACCGAAATAGCTAAGGGGCTCAAATTTTGCCAAAATCTTTCTTATAGACAAGGTTTGTTTGGTATTGAAAATGGGCTAAATCGGAATATTAGGAAGAGAGTTATAGCTCGAAAAGCAAGAGTAGGTCGAAAAAACCGTGTCCTACCAACATCGAATAAAATGGAATTGTGTCCAAACGGATTAACGAAGACTCATGAAACTTCGAATATATATTTCCTGAGTAAAAACAATATTATTCCCCGAAAATTATCTAAATCTATGCATTAGGAGAGGAGTTATCGATCAAAATGTACGAAAATTTATACCGCACAGTGTATTTTTCGGTATATTTAAAAACAAAAACGTCATAAAAGCAACAAAATTGGATGTACGACTCTGAAATTTTGCACTCTTTGCTTTTTGGTGACACGCTTTTTTGTAACGGAAAATCAATATGCCACGCCCACTTTTACGCCCACCTCCCATATAACGTCTTAACTGAAATTCATATAATTTCTCTATTAATATAGATTTTGGTTTAATAAAGGGCTATATTGAAACACCTAAGTTGTACTCATTCGCAAAAATAACTTTGACACGCCTACTATAACGCCCACTTTTTACGTTATCCACCGTTAATGAAATTTAAAAGCTCATAAAACCACCAATATTAGAGGTATGATAATCAAATTTGCTAGGTATATCCCCCTAGGCAATGTCATTACTGTGCCATAAAATTAAGGTGCCACGCCCACTTTTACGCCCACCTCCCATATAACGCTTTACCTAAAATTCATATAATTTCTCTATTAATAAAGATTTTGGAATAATAAAGGGCTATGTTGAAACACCTAAGTTGTACTCATTCGCAAAAACAACTTTGACACGCCTACTATAACGCCCACTTTTCACGTTATCTACCGTTAATGAAATTTAAAAGTTCATCAAACCACCAAAATTAGAGGTATTATGATCAAATTTGCTACGTATAGCCCCCTAGGCAATGTCATTACTGTGCCAGAAAATTAAGAGGCCACGCCCACTTTTACGCCCACCTCCCATATAACGCTTTACCTAAAATTCATATAATTTCTCTATTAATAAAGATTTTGGAATAATAAAGGGCTATGTTGAAACATCTAAGTTGTACTCATTCGCAAAAACAACTTTGACACTCCTACTATAACGCCCACTTTTCACGTTATTTACCGTTAATGAAATTTAAAAGCTCATAAAACCGCCAAAGTTAGAGGTTTGATGATCAAATTTGCTACGTATATCCTTCTAATCAATGTAATTGTTGTGCCAAAAAGTTTAGGTGACACGTCCACTTTAACGCCTACCTCCCATATAACGGTTTATCTTAAATTCATGTAATTTCTCTATTGACAAAGTTTTTTGGAAAATAAAGGACTATATTGAAATATCTAAGTTGTATTTATTAGCAGAAACTTTATTGACACACCTACTTTAACGCCCACTTTCATTGAAAGACTACATTTACAAAAGCATTTTAGTAGCATATCGAAGTATCTGATGGTCCAAATTTTCAATGACAATGTTGATACTCAATTGTTGGGCATGATGATGAGGCGATGTTGACTGCTCTTTTGCCACACTATCGCAAAAACCAGCAGTGGTTCCCATTCAACGAACTAAGAAGGCAGGATTATGTTGATCAAAAGAATTACGAAGTGTATAAAATGCATTTTGTTTTCAACGCCCATTTTCATAAAAAAAACCTGAATATTAAACCTGAAAATTAATTTACAAATAATTAATTAATAATAATTAATTAATAATTAATAATAATGAATTTTCCTGAAGATGATACACGAAGGAGTAGCGAAATATTGAGAATTTAAATACAAAAATTGGATATTTAAATATGAAAATTTGAAAAAAGAGATCAAATAAAATAAATAATTAAACCTGAATAACTTTAACGCGTTGCTCATTTAGGTATCTTTCCACTGTTCAAATTAAGTTAGTCTGAGATTGAGAAATGTCAAATGAAATGCAAAAAAAAACTTGTTGCTTATGTGTGGTTCACCTTCAACAGGGGCCCTTAAAAATTAACCACCCTCTATAAAGAAAGTAATACATATTTTATTTTAAAGAGATTATTCCATAGTGATTAACAAAATAATAAATATTGTGCTTTAAATGTACACAAAATTGGTGGTGGGTATAAAAGATTCGGCACAGCCGAATATAGTGCTCTTACTTGTTAGATTCCCACTTGAGCTTTTGTGTGCGGCAGAGAAATCAGGTCAATAAAATATATATTAAATTGAATAAATGTTGTTTAATGCTACAGATGGCTGCTGTTGGTTATTTATTTTTTTTTTATTGCAGCATTTGTATTATATTAATATGAATAAAAGTTTTTAAGGTCGAAACGAAATAAGTTAGAAACATGTTTAAATCTAGATAATAAAATTTTATATTCTCTCTGCACTACGCCCTCGTTACACTAGTGCATAATAACAGTTAAAAACTGTTTCCTCTTTTGTTTTGCATTTCTCTCTTTTTTTTGTTTTTTTTTTTTTTTTTAAATTAGAACTTGAACTAAAATGTTACAAAAAAAATTATAATTTTTTTTTGTTTAAAGTCAGGCTTTTTGTGCCATGAAATTTTTGTGTCACGTTTTAAAAAATGCACTTTAAAAATTTGTTCAAACTACTGTTGAAAACATTTTCTAAAAAAAGTTCTTTTTTACATGCCACCATAAAAAGGAAATAAAATGTAGGCTTTCCTATACAATTTATATGTGTAAAATGTATTTATTTTGTATAAAATTTCTATGTATTTAAGAGTTGTGTTTTTGTTGTTGCTTCTTCTATATGGTATTTTCTAAATTTGCTTATGTTGTAACATAACAAGCTATAAAATGAGAAGTGTTGATGCAGTGAATGCAATTTTAAAAGAAATGAACATGAAAAATATTCCACAACAGCAACAGCAGCATCGACAACAACAAAATGAAAATAGGACTAGAAAAGTAGCCACATACACCACTAAATACATATATAATGTGTGTATATTTGTATTATTTATGCTAGTGTGTGTGTATATATTTATATATAAATATAGCTTATGAACTTGCAATGCAGCATTGTGTAGTGTAGTAGTATACATAGAGATCTGCAGCAACTGTGTGTGCCTGTTCCCCAAGCACTCGTTTATAATACATCCGCTTTAGCAGGCACTAGAGTATTTTAGTATGTATGAGAATGTGCATAAAAAAGTGTTTTATTTTCATGTTCCTTTGCATATATGCATACATACATACCTACATACACGAATGTTTAATACGTATGTACTTTGGTTTGTATATTTGTGTAAAATAAACTATTTGTGTGAATTTAGTTGGGGTTCTCGTTGGGTCATACACAAATACCTCATGAAAACTGACATTAAAAACGAAGGTGCACATCAATAGTGGATTGAGGGGACAGCAGAAACAGTTAATGCACTCTAGTTTTTGGAAAGTTTGTGCCCTTACAATCTTTTGGAGAGGGATTAGTGTTAAAAATTAAATTTAACTCTGTTGCTTATTTCGTAATTGAAATAAAAGTAGACAATATGAACAGTGTGTATTTGGGTAAAACAAATTGTATAGATTTTAGCTTAAGCATTAAACTAATACATTTTGAAATTTCATAAAACTACTCGCTTATCGGCACTCTTTTCGCTACACAACATTCTTCCCTATATTTGTAAATAATAGCTTTGTATTTGTTTCGTCAATTACTAGCTTCAAGACAAAAATATTTTTTTTTAAGAATCTTTAAAAAAGTAAGTAAATTTCCCCAAGCCAATTATCTAACAGGTCTAATATAGACTAATCTAAATTGGTCTATCTAATTCAACACACATAAAACTAAATTTCGGATTCAATAATGAAATTTACAAAACTTAGTAAAGTTTTGTTTGATTAAAGACCTGAAACTAAATTTGCAAATTAAAACTAAATAAAAAAAATGTGAGAAGAAAATAGTTTTTTCTTTCAATGTAATTTTATTTTAAACGAGCTTTAAGCAAAACATAATAAAAAATAAAATAAAATAATTTCAGCCATAGTTTGTTTAGACATATTCCGATAATAATTTTTTCTGTAAAGAAATGAAATAGTTCTTTAAATGCTAAAATTATTTTGGATGACCTTTTGTCATGTAAAGAAATAATAAAAGAAAAAAAAAATTAAATACAAAAATTCTTATATTTTAAATTTACTTATAGCAATTTAAGACCTCAAGCCGCATTAAAAATTAAAGAATTCCAAGGAATTAAGAAATAAAGAGAATTTTTAAAACAATAATAATTAGAAATTTTAACTAGAAAAATAACGTAAAAAATTCTAAATAAATCACGCCTGCTCATGTAAATTAAATAATTTTTTTGTTTGTTTTTATGTTTTTAATTTTATTCACCAAACCGTGTTACCCCACTATACAAAATTTAACGACCAAGTACCGAACAAACTTTTTTGGCTGAACTACCTTAAGAAATTCAGAATTTAACTGGCTAGCACGTTCGCCAGACTTAATTGTTAATGAATAATTTTAATGATGTTTTCTTAAATAACAAGTCCCAAAGCAGAGGCAAGAGAAATAGAGCCTCAAACTTTACAGGCAGCTATGCAAAACGCCTGATAAAGAGACCAGTTTTGCACCAATTGAAATGGCGGTTATTACTCGGATATAAATTTTCGTAATTAAAATTTATATCAAAGAATACTTATATTATATATAAAACATTAAAAATAAACAATAAAAATTATTAAATTTTTTCAGCGTGACTTTTGGCCCAACCTGTGTAGCTTTAAAAAAAAAATAATAAAATTTTTTTCTTACCAAAATTATTTTCTCTCTTTAATTATCTAGTTGTTTTGAAGTAATAAAATTTAATTAAATAAATCGCTTATTACTAAGAAACAAGATAGGGAAAGGTACGGGTTTTCACAAAAATCTGTATATTTTCTTTCGAAAAATTAATTGTTTAAAACAAAATAAGAATTTGCGATTTCAATAAGATGAAACATTCAGAAACAAAAATTAACAACAAAAAAAAAAAAAATCAAAAATAAAGAAAAATTATTTCTTGTTCCAAAATTTTATTTCGGTAAAAACTAAAATATATAAAATAAAAAAAAACTTAATTCTTTGACATGATCAGATAAAATTTGAATATTTTTTTTCAAACTTTAACTAAAATATTTAAAAATATGTGAAATAATTTTCTGTTGCAAATAACAATTTGCCTGAAATTATAAACCTCATACTCTTTGCATACTCTGAATTTGTATTTATATAAAAATCATACTTGTCTTTTGTTTTTATATGCACAAACAAATTAAAAATATTTATTATATTATTCATCAATAAAACTTTGATGCGTTTTGATTACTTCAAGTTGTCTTTTATTTATTTAACGCCTTCACATACAGCCCACCTATTGCTCTAGGTGGTATGCACATTTTAGCTGTGAAAACTCATAGTAAACAAGTAAACAATTGCCTGTATCACCATTCATCCCATATGAAATACGTACATAGTACATACATATAAAAAACATAGATATATAAAAACATGCCAATGTAAAATCATAAATTTACGTATGTATGTAAAAAAAAATAAAAAAAAATTTTTTAAAAAAATTAAAAAAATAAATTTAAAAAAAATTAATTAAAATATAAATAATAATTATAAAACAAAAAAAAATAATAATAATATAAATAACATATAAAATAAAAAAAATTGAAAAAAAAATAATTAAAATATAAATAATAAATATAAAACAAAAAAAAAATTAAAAAAAAAATAAAAAAAAAATAATGAAAATATAAATAATATATTAAATAAAAATAAAAAAAAAAATAAAAAATTTTTTTTTGGCTTAGGTGGGATTTGATGCCACGTTTACTTTAGCCAGTATACACGTTTGTACGTATGTAAGTTGTTGTTGTAATGTTCGAGGTGGTCGGGGGTTTCTGCTCATATCTCAGTTGTTTATGTACCGATGTTTGTGATTTTCAATTCCGATCTACTCCCGAATATTTCTGATATTTTTATACCTCACCCGGGTCCAAGCGATATCGGGTGGCCTCAAAAAGTTGATTTCAATATACACACGGAGAGATTGTTAGACGGACAGACTGACAGCGCTTAATCGACTCCCCTATTCATAAGCTTTCAGAAAATATATACTTTATAGAGTCGGAACTGAAAATTGTAGAAATTTCACACGGGATGACGAACCTATATATACCCTTTTTCACTGTGTGAAATATTAGTCAAAGTAAATAGAAATATCAGTCTAGGAAATGTTCGTATTTATCATTGAACGGATCTTTTAAATACAACTAACTCGATGCTGAACTTATAAGAATCAAGAAGAGCATTCTAAACAAAAATATAAATTAGTTAAAAATAAGAAAGAAAAAAAATTTTTATTAGAAAATGAAATGGCATATATTTTCCAAATGTAAATCAGACTTATAATGGGTAAAACAAGAAAATTAATTAAATAAATTGGGCAATTGATTGTTAAGCACACCAAAGCTCAAAATTTAACTTCTTATTAAAATTAAGTCAAAACTTTAAATGGGTTTCATGCATAATTTTGTACTTCTGCATAATTTAATGGAAATTTTAAATAGTCGATCAACTTACTGGTAAGAGTATTTAAGAAAATACTCTACTTGTAATTTGGTAGAGTACTTCAAAAGTATCAGCTAGATCCACCCTTTAAAATTAAATCCGAGAAATCATTTTTTTTTGCAGTACCAGTAGTATTACATTTAAATTCACTTCTACTAAAATGGACTAAAGGTGAACAACGTAATAAATGAAAAAAAAACGAAAGAACTCCAGCGTTTGCCATTTACTTTCTAAACAGTAAATTCATACATGCTAACATCTCAAATATACATCATCACACTCATTCAAATACAAATGTATTGTATTCAGATAACTGAACGAATATCTGTGTGTGTGTGTGTGTGTACAAATGTTTGTTTTAATGTGAAATGTAAGTGTAAGTACGGCTGCATTTGTTATGATTGCATGCATTTGGGCTTTGCAGATGTACTTTAACTGTGATACTGTGTCGACGACTACGGCTTGTAGTTGCAGTAGTTATAGTTGAATATACAGCAGTCAACACATTCCCAAGTTTGTATTGTAAACGGTTTTTTTATCTTTTATTTTCTGTAAAAACCCAACAGCAGCAACAGAAACCGAAAAACAGAGTAAAATTTTAAAAGTAAGAAATACGACTGTAAGTATTAGAGGTAAAAGCAAAAACGTTAAACAGAAAATGGCACACATATGCCACTCAGCTTGGCTCACTGGCTGACTTGTATAGCTAACGCTACCTATTCTTTGTTATACTTTACTTCAGCTTTTCTTTTATTCTTTTACAATATTTTACTTTTTTATTTTGGCATTTTAGCAAAGATTTATTTTGTGTTATTTTATGTATAGATATGTGCACATGTGAGAGTGTGTAAATGATAGTGGTTGTGGTATAGCGGATGGTGTATATACATATAAAAATATATTTTTATATTTCTAAGCACTTTCTTTAAAGCTGCTCACTTACCTAATGGAATTTTCTCGGTTAATGATGATGGTTGTGCCTCAGCCCCCATCAAGGCATTGTGATAGTAAAAGTTGCCACTTGATGAGAGTGATGTTGGTGGTGCTGCCGCTGTTGATGTTGAGCCTGACGATGATGATGACGTTGAGTAGAACGTTGATGGCTTTAATGGCATGAAGGGTAGCCACGAGTTTGACAGTGTTATCCATAGAAATGTGTAAAATCTTAATCCAAAAGGCATTTTGTTATGTTTTTGTTGTTTATCCTAGTAGTGTTGCTGTTTTTTAATATAATTGTTGTTGTTATTGTTGTTGCTACTGCTACTGTTTTTAAGGTATGTGGTGCGCTAACAAAAAGCCAACCCAATTTTTGTTTTTTTAAATCATGTATATGTTTCACGTTTTTCACACTTTGTTAAATAAACGTTGAGAAGCGTTATAATGGAAATCGCTTTTCTGCTTTTATTTTGTTTATCGACACATTAAGTTAGTGATAATTTGAATACAAAAAACGTCAACAAAAATAGGTTTCAAAATAACACAAAATGTTTTTTTAAAGGGATATTTAAATATTGATTACTTAAGATCCGATATTCTTTTAATGAAAATGGTTGTTGATAATTAATTTATATCTGGTTACGTAGGCAGTGTTGTTGTCATAGTTAATTATTTAATTTAAAAGGTTCTTTATTTGCTATAGTTTGTTTTTTATTGTTATTTTCATTAATACATTCCATTTTTTTTTTAATTATCAAAAGAAGACTTTCTTGTTAGTCGAGATAAATGTTCAATCATTTTTTTAGTTTTTCACATGTTTACACTGTTGTTATTTCGCTGTAATAAAAATATCGTTTTATGTAATTATTTTTTGGAAATTTTTTGCGAATAATTGTGAGCAAATTTTTTAATTCTCCTAATCATGTGTATATTTTGGAATTAAAAAGTAACCTTAATTTCTTTATAATTACTTAGATAATGTTTAAGTTTATGTATAAAAACCGGTTTTGACAATTTATTTATTTATTTATTTTTATTATACAGGGTTGATTTTTGTTGTAAAATAATTTTTTATTTAAATAATCACAGAGTTAAATGTTCAATTAACTTGATGCGGTCACCTTTTACCTTGACTGTGGTCTTGTAACTATTAAAACTTTTGAGTTGTATGCTGCAAAAATATGATTAAGCGTTTTTTTGGCTTATTTCTGTACAATGGCTTTCCCCAACGCATTCTTATTGACCTTACTTTAAGTGCTAACCCTCCTCTCTGAAATGGTGCAGATGGAATAGTGTAATGGCGATTTTAACATTAAAGATTGTTATTTACTATTATGTATGTTTTCTAATTAAAATTTATTTTACAATTCTAACAGAATTACGTATTTTAAAAAACATTTTAAATTACAATTTCAATGCATATATGTTTAAGAAATTATTACAATAAATATACACAAGTAAATTTATTCAAAGTAAATTCATATCATTTACCATAACAAGTTTACACGATATTTTTTAGACGGTGCTGAGTCTAGTTGAACTATCAAAGGTCTATAACCGAAATGTTTGCGCGGTCTAAAGCAACTTTTAAAATGTTTTCCTGATAATTAGGTCGCACTGACTTTGACACCAGGCTCAATGGAAATGTTTGAACAGCATAAATCGACGGTCACAGCTGACTACACCATATCTGGAGAATGAAAATTACTGCAGGTGGTCATTTGTAAGACGAAATTTTTATGAGTCCATTTAGTTGAGAATACGCAACTCATTCATTTTATCGTTTAAAAGCCATAATCAGTGCAAAAGCTGTCAACATGGAGCTAAAATGAATGGATTCTAAAATTTCATGTTTTCATTAAAATTTTTAACTCTGATCAACAAAAAGAACTTTCACCAAAAAATTTAGTCACTTAGTTATGTAACAGTTCAATCGCCTAACCTTACAGAATAACTTTTTAGGAGCATAAGATATATTTACACAAAGCTAAGTTAGAAAGTAAAAACACTTTTGAGGTTTAAAAGAAAATTATTTTTAATTTTTAAATAATGATTTAATTTTTATTTATAATTGAATACCGTGAGTTAAATTTTAAATCTTCTTAGAAAAATCTAAACATATGAAAATCAATTGAATTAAAATAATATTTAAAGAATACTTGGTACCTGGGCTGATATTATTCGAGACTTGTTTACAATTCCAGAATCATTGAGATGTGAAAAAACTTAAATTCCTAAATAAATTGTGTTCATCAAATAAAAATAAAACTTAAATTTTTAAACAACTTGACAAAATTTAAACTTAGAATAGCTTTTCTAGTCTTACAATCCTAACAATTAGCTTTACTCAACTTGCAATTTATGCACATTTTTCTAAACTAAAAAAGAGCTTCTATTGGGGAGCCTTTTTTTACTACTAAAATTTTTAATTTTATTTATTATAAATTTTCACATTGTGCAGCTTAACTTAAACTAAACTGTGCAGCTAAATTAAATTTATGTGAATATTGAACTATTAAAAAAATTATGTAGTCTGCCAACTGGGGGAAATATAGAATTTTTGCTGCCCGGAGATTTTTCTATATAAAAAATAATGAATAAATATAAATTCGAAAGCTTTTTATGTATATTTTTTTGGGATCTTCACTGACTGGCAATAAAAAATTTAAATGTTCAAATATGTATTCACAATAAACAAGTGTTGAATATTTCATATCTTCTATATATATTCAAAAAAAAAAAAAAAAATTAACCCTTTTGCAATGTAAACAGTTACAATTTGTTCTGTGTTGGTTTGCAAATGGTATCATTACTTCTTTTTTAACTCGAAACATAAAAAAAACTGTGAATATTTTTTATGCTAATTTGTTGCACCCATCTGTTGTATATATTTGTAACGGTAATAAAAAACAAATAATTCAGCAGATGCAAATAACCAATCGAACACATAATAAACTGAAATATTTACGCATGTGTTGTTGAATGAATATTTTTGGTTTTTTGTTTTATTTTTTGCATATTTGATGTTAAAGTTAAGTTGATATTTGAGTTAAAAAATTATATATAATCTGAAGGAGATTCTAAATATAAAATTTTAAGTTTTTAATTTAATAGATTGCTTAAATTTTTTTATTTTAATAATTTCATAAGGTAAGTTTGCGTTGGCTTAATTTTTTTAATATTACGAAAGGTATCAAGTGCGGTATATTAAAATATTGAAATTAATTTTATTCTATTGTTTTTATCAGTCGCAATATAGGTGTATTGAAAATTGTAATGTTAAATACTAATACCATTTTAAAGCAGGTTCTAAACCACCTCGATTCAATTAACTAAGATAGTTCTTAATATTATAGTACCCATTTTTCTCCGCCATGCTTGGTTAATTTACATACAAAATATATTAGTCTCTTTTTAAATGATTTGAACATTTTTAATTTAAAAAACAAAAACATATAAATTAAAAGGCACAAAAATATGTCTATGCAAGTTATGAAAAATATAGAACTAAACTAACGAACGGCTATACGTCAAATAAAAAATTTGCTAATGATGAAAATCTATCAACAATAATCGCCGCCATTATAGATTTTAAGATCAGTATATAAAAAAAAATTATCAAAATTGAAAATTTTAAATTAATGATAAAAACCAGGTAATGTATCCTTGCTGATCCGACATGGTCGGTTACGTGACAATTTTTGATTTTTTCTATTGCTCTCTTTTGAACCTATATTGGTCATACATCTATCCATTAAACCATTAAAAGATAACGTGCTTACTTGATTGGTTAAAAGAGAAACAGTTGCCAATATGCGTAAATCTAATACTCTAGTGTAACAAAATTAAATGCTTTTTTTGCTTTCGTTAAAAAAGATATATATATGAATTTGGTTGACCAATGACAATATGAAATATTCAGTGACTACGTCAATATAATGCAGACAGTACTGGTGAGTGAAAACTAAATTTGTACTGTAATGTACAAGTAGATTTTTTTATGAATTAAAACTTAATTTGGTTATTTCTTAATCAAATGAAACATATAGCTCTCATATGAATGAACTAAAGTTTGCGAATTCTTACTGGTAAGAGCACATGAGTAAATAGTGGGGAGTAAAGAGATATATTTTTGTTTTACTTATTTGTTCACCTACATTTACATAAAGGTATATGATAATAAAAACAGCTAGTTAGATTTTGTCAAACTAAAATGTATTTGTCTTTCTATAAGTACATCTATATTTAAAATATTAGTTTTGTTTTTTTATTTGAAAAATTCTAGGCTAATTGTCATACGCGTTGTCCGATTAGGTACTGAATACATGATTTTCAATATTCAGGTGAAAATTTGTCTTTTTATTGATACTTTTGATTCAGTTATATAAATGCGGTATTAAGTTTCTAACTGCTAGACAATAAATGACATCCCACATAGGTCTGAAGTATTTTCCTAATTAAATACCCTAATTCAACTCACATTCCCAGTTGTATTTTACTATTGGTACAGTAATGTATGCTTGTCGTTGGTAGTTTCTATTGAAAAATTTTGTATAACTACATAATTTCAATTCATATGTTTCTATGTTTATATTAATACAGGGATGGGAAATGAATTTTTTTTTGCAGAAAAAATAATAATTTATGTAGTAATTTTTTTTGCTCCTAAAATAAATAATAAAAATATACACTTTTTTTTTAAATCAAATAGTTTTTGGATTTTTTTTTACATTTGGTAAAAACTTAACTAAAAGTTTTATTTAAAATTTTTTTTGCAACATTCAAACTCAGGAATGGAAACCCTGTTATCTTATTTGCTGACGTTTAATATAAATTGACATTTAACAATACAATTGATACATTAAAAAATGTTTTCACAAGTAAGCAATATAAGACTGTATTTCATTAGACTGTCCGGATTAAGTACAATCAGACTATAATTTATGTTTAAAATGAAAAAATTGTAAGTGAAATTTTTAAAAGGCTGTTTTTAAAACACCTATATTCTTAATTGCCTTGGTCATCGAAAAGAAGTGTACTTTTTGTTTTTAATCCTGAATTTATTGAGCAGCTCTATTAATGCACATTGAATGTCAATAAGGAAAATAAATTATGTACAAATTTTCAAATCTTAAAGACATCAAATAAATAAATAAATAAAATGTTAAGAATTGTAGCAATAATTTTATTTTAAGACGAAACTAGGCATCATCTTATTTGTAATTGAGCTTGAAAGACACATCTGACCTCTTGCTGTTACCCTATAGATTGTAAGTAAAACGATACCGTCAACGCTATTCTTTTAGCGTTGAATTAATTTCATATTACAGACCCAAAAATAGAATTTCGAATTCGTAATAATTCTTTGCCATATGAAAAATAATTATTCTAAACTCTGCCAAATTTAAACATATTTATAGGAGGGCCAACAGCACTGTTTATAGCGTTAAAAATTTTCAATTCTTTGACTTAACTACTTTATAAAGCTTGATAAATCCAACGACAAAAGATTGTGAAAAAAACTGTTAATTTTTCCATAAGCCGGGAAAATGATCTGATGTTGATGTATATTTATGTAAACGCTGGGCAACATCTAAAATAATTACGGCTGAACGCAGTGGAGAGAATGGACATGGGTTTCTTTGTCCCTAAATGATCCTCACAAATTAACGCAACTTAAGCAAATTTTCTTAGATGAAATATTTTCTCGTAAATTTTTCACAGTTTGGGCAAGGCTTGATTTAAGGCTTGATTTTAAGTAATATCAAGCATAAAAGCAATTTTCTCTCAATACCTTATCATATTTTTCTAACCTCCGTATGAAAAATTAATTGCCAAATTACAATAATTTTGAAAAGAGTAATTATTTAAAAATTAATACAATTTTAAGGGATTAAAATATTTTTAATTTTTAATGTTGTTATTGCCCAAGGCTTTGTCACTTTGGGCAACTATTTATAAATTAATGTTTTTAATAACAAATTCTACCCGCTTATTGAAATTATCTTTGGAGATATTTTTTATTGTTGTTTTAATTTTTAAGGGCACTTCAACAAAATAAAGTAAGTTATTGTCAGTCAGACACGACTATTTAATACTCTATACCAACAGATATGAACCATAGAAATTATTTGTGTTTAAAATATTCAGTCAAAATTTTAAAATAATATCCAGAGATTTATGAGTACTAAGTTTATATAAGAGCTATAACCGATATAAGATTTGGTTAATATATTTAAATATGTATATTATGAACATCAAAGTTTTATTCCAGAAAATCATTTATGTTGCGGCTTGGAGACATTATAAAATTCTATACAAATATATTCGCTGCTTGACGCATTGTACCAATTTTAATGAACACATATTACAAATATGATCTGTAATGAAAAAAAAAAAAAAATAAATAAACTGAAATACAATCTAATAAATTAGCGGACCAGCATTAATTGTTCTGCTGAATATGGGAAACTAGTCTAATTGGTTTAGTTAAAGTTGGTTGTGGTCATGTGTTTTTTGGGTCAAACAAAGAATTCCTCTAGATATTTATTTAGGGTATAAAAATGTATGGTATGTTTCTATCTTGCCTTGTTTACGCTTCTACTGTTTATTTAATTTTTTGTTTTTGTAGACAAATGTAAATAAAAACAGAGTGTAACACACGCACGTGCCAGTTGCACCTGTTTTTAATACACACATATTAACAAACGACAACACATATGCACACGTTTACTTTGATTGAACTGAACTAACGAGTAAATAATAACAACAACAACAACAAAAATAAAGTAACAGATAATAACATCAGCAACAATAATAACAACAACAACGGCGGCACATTGTTGAAAAATGGTATTTATTTCATGTTTTTCAATTATAACGAACGCCAGGTTGAAATGAAAACACAAAATCTACAATAACAAAAGGGGGGAATAAAAAGGGAAAATAAAAATGTGTCACGTTAGTGAATTGAATGTGAATGTAATGGGTTTACTTTGTGTCTGCTTGCAAGGGTGTGTTTGCGCGTTTAGAGTTAGTCAGTCAACTGTAAAACAAGTATGTTAATGTATGGGGAATATCTGTATCCATAACAAAAGAATATGTATTTATGCACAAGTGTACCTGTATTGAAATCTAGACGTTAGCATACACTACCACACAAACGTACACTAACACACATTTGCTGTTTAGTAATCAAAAAGGGAGTATTTTTCTGGGTCGTCAATTTTAATGAGCAAAGCTCAGAATACATTATTTGTATAATGTGTAGTTAAATTTGTTATTTTTCTTGTTGTAGCTGTAGTTGTTGTTGTTATTATAATTGTTTTTATTATTTATACTAATAATTTAATTTGCTACAGATTTATTTATTTAACTAGTAAAATTATGAAAGAATTTAATTCGAATATACGATTTAAATAGACATTTTACAAAGACGCGTTAATTGTTGAGTTAAATATGTCATTTATATTTGTTGAAATGTTGAATAACTATGTGTGTGTGTGTGTGTGTCTGTGAGAGTGTTTTTGCTAATATTATTGTTTAAATAATTCTAATTAATTATGATTTTTGGTTCAACAGAGCTGCAGTCTTTTTGTGAACTATTGTTAACATCTTTGTATCATTTTACCTGGAAGAAATTTGTGCGTGTCATTTGAATTAAAATTTATATTTTATTGCTCTTATTTTTTTTGTTAAATTTATTTGATATTTTTGTTATTTTTTTCATTGTTAATTTGCTCTTTAATTATTTTTAACCGATTGAGCAAATTACTATAAAATATTATGTTTGTTTTTAATTAGTGTTTGTTTTTGTTTTATTTTCTCGTAATTGTTAGCATTTAATTTACATTATTTTTAATTAGTTGAACTTCAGTTTGCACTTGCACACATGTTTACATGTTTACATGTTTACAATAACAAAGGGTTTGACTTTTATTCAGAAAAAAAAAAAAAATGTTTATAATTTGTTTATATTAGAATTATAAAGTTTTGATTGCGAAATAAAAAATTGTTGAAGGGAGATAAAAAAAATTTGATTGGGTTACATTTGTATTATCGTACCCTCGTCTAAGCTATATTTTTTAACACTTAGATTTATACGAGTTATGCAATTAGAGTTTATTGGGCAAGTGTGAGGTTTTATTTGTTTATGAGCTCATATTCAAAAAATTTATCTAAAACAATTGATTTTTAAACAAATTTTTTTTTTAAAGATCTTATGAGTGTTTATGTATTTTTTTGGTAGTCAGCTGTGTACGGGAATTTTGAATGATAAAGGACCGCTTGTTACAAAATTGGATTGCGATGATACTGTTTTTAATGCAGGTATTTGTTATTCAATTTAGAATATTAAATTTAAATATTATGAAGGCATTGATGTGCCTTAGTAAAATCATGGATAAATTTAACAAACAATAGCAACATTTTTTCTAAAGCCAAGAAAATTAAAAAAAAATTATGGTTCAGTAAGATAAGCTGTCGCATACAGAACTGTATTTATTGTGATCGATTAAGAGTACCTTCACCGTTAACAGTCTCTAGTTTTAATTTTTTCTTTAAGTTTTTCGTCGTTCTTTTGCGTTTTTGTTATTAAAAAAAATAATAAAAATTAAAAAAACACAGCAAGCATATAATATAAGAGAAACACAGAAAAGTACATTAGTTTAGTAAACAGTTGCTTATGGCTGTGACAGGAACTCAAAATTCAATTCATATCTACACGAAAAGAATACCCATGTTAACGACATGATAACGACGGTCATATTATATGCTCTATATAAAAATGTATCGTTATCAAAAACAAGTAATAGTTACTTTTGTTTTGTTTAATCACGTTGTCACGATAATCAATTGTTTGTTTGTTTGTTTGAATTTTATCATTTAATGTTTACTTTTCATGAAAAATTCGAAATGGTCGTCCTTTAAAAATTTTATGATTTAATATTGTATGTTGTCTCGCAAAAATATTATTATATTCGAGTGCATTTAATTTACGAACAACAACAATTTTATATTAAGTGGTGTCTGATTTTTTGTATAACAGCAAAGCAGAGTAGCTTTTATCAAAGCATATTCATTCATAAGCTATATGCAGCACGACAACAAACACAGCAATGAAAAAAACACATGCATTTTTTTGTATATATGAGTGCATATGTCACAAAATGTTTCTATTTTTTCCTTTCGTTTTGATAATCTTTTTTAAACTCTAATGTAAAAACTATATATATTCTCATTTTATTTGGGTTTAAACATTTTAAACCAACAGCAACTGTGAATTATTTATGATAGACAAAAAAAGAATAATAAAAAGTAATTAATTAATTTTGGCAGTTGCAGACAAATTATTAAAAAAATTGCCACCACTTGTGAGTGCTATAAAAAACAATCAATTTTTTATTACTATACCTTGACTTTGATTGTTTTTATAACAATTTGTAATGAACTGCTCTTCTCAAATAAACTTTATTATTTTAAAGTTTGATATGTGAAAAAATAAACAAACATTTTGAAAAAATTAATAAAATTAATGAAACAATAATAACACTATGCAACAAATGGCAACTTAATTTTTTCTAAATAACTGCTATATTTTTATGATCCGCTATTGTCACCTAACTGCAAAAATCATCATAATTTTCAATTCTATGAAAAATTTTGTTTTAAAAAAATTTTTTTTATAAAATTTGAGATTTTTCAAGAGGCTGCCCTATAGATCCTGTCGTAACTTTAAAACGACGTACCCGATTGTATTACACAATCTGTAGGCAAACTTTAAATTATGTCAGATTTAAATTTTTTATATTGTTTTTTGATTATGCCATTAATTTTGGAGTTATCGAGGAACAAGTGGACAATTTTTTTTATTGTAAAATTATAAAATTTTTTAAATTAAAAAATTTATAAAAAAAGAAAGCAACAAATAATTACCAGTTTTGGTACCTGAACTTAAAACTGCATTTATTAGAAATAATATAAATTTTATTACATGTAAGTCCAGGGGGGGGGTGCTTCAAAACCATATGAGAAAAGGCCATGATGGCTTTATTGCTCAATTGAATGGCAGATCAGGCCATATTGGCCTTATTGCCCATACATTGACAGGTAAGGTCTTATTTAAAATTTTGGGAAATAAGAGATAAAGCCATATTTTGTAGGAATATTGTTATGCATGGTGTTAACATTCTGTAAAAGGGAAAATCCCTAGTTATCATTAAAAAAATAACAACTAAGAATTAGTATTTTAAATTTCTTTATTTTTTTAACAAAAATTAAAAAACAAAAAAAGCAGAAAAATTCAACAAAGACATTTTTTTATTCTTGTGATGCACGCAAGAAAATTTTATTCAGCGAAGCCACCTGCCGTGTCCTACTGGAGGAGAAAACCCGTAAGCTATGCAGAAAAACTTTAATATGCGAAGCCAGATTTCAATACTTAACTTTAGTGTCTCCGGGAAAAATTTTTTTACAGAATGTTTTTATTTTTATTAGGTTTTCTTCCTTCAATGAATGCACATAGAACAGAAAACATACTGTTCAAGAAAGAATTCGTATGCAGATAGTCTAATAATATTAAAAATTATGAATGGGAAATTTAAAAAAAAAAATTGCTTTATTACCAATCCTGCTTGGAATTAAAGTAAAATCGAGTTTTTTGTCTTATTTCTTATTTAAAAGTGAAATAAAGCAAATTTTTCCTTATTGCCGTTGGTGTTTATGCAACCCCTCATAATATAATTGCTAAAATTGATTGTGCTTTGTTTACACAAAGGTGTGCAAATTTTGCTTTATTATTTTTCTTATTACTTCTTAGTTATAAAAATAAGAAAACTATTACATTAGGTGTAAATATTTCGTAAAAGGGGAAATCAGTACCTCTTAATTATAAAAATATGAAAACTATTGATCAATGCAAAATGCAAAAGTTCTTCAAAACTGAAATGAGAGATAAAGCCATTTTCTAAAATTGCTAATGTGAGCTGAAGCCATGATGGCTTTACGTCCCATTCAAATGAAAAAAGGCTTTATCTCCCTATTGAATAAGAGATAGAGCCATCATGGCCTTATTTCACATGGTATTAAGGCACCCCCTTGAAAATCCATTGATAAATTCGAGTCTATTCTTGATAAACTGAAAGTACCTAGTTTTGATACTTTTTATCACAAATTAGTGTAGAGCTAATAATTTTGTAATTTTGTTGTATTTTTTTTTAATGAAAAATTAATTTTTGATTTTTTCCGACGTCAATATTAATATAATAAAACAAAAAAAGTGTAGTGGTTATGCTGGGAATTTTTGCTTGTTGCATAGTGTAATTAACGATAAAATGTAAAACAATACTAGAACACAAAATGTATTTTTAAAGGTGGGTACAATCAATATAATAATAGGAGTGTAATAATAATAAATAGTATAATAGAAGTAATAATTTATTTTGGAAAACAGTAAATATTGTTCATTTTATATGTAGTCATTATACAATTGAATGATATTTACTGCAAATAAACCAGACCTGGGGGGTCTCAATTACATTTTGTATTTAATAACACCAATAATTACACAATTACATGTAATTGTAATTGAATTTTTTCAATTACAATTACACGTAATTGTAATTGAAAAAGAAGTAAAAATTAATTACAATTACATGTAATTGTAACTGAAGTTTTCTTAAAATACAATTACATGTAATTGTAATTGAAAAAATTCTAATTACAATTACATGTAATTGTAATTGGAAAAAAATCCAATTACAATTACATTTAATTGGAAAAAAAAAATTTTTCATTAAGTAATTTAAAAAAAACAAGTAATCATTACTTTTTTAAGTATTTATTGTCAAAAAAGTATTTAATTACAAAAATTATCAATTACATATTATATAAGCCAGTCTTTACCATTTAATAATTTTCAGTTTAAAAATGTTACGAACACGTCCGAATTGAAATTTCAATAATGATCGAAATGAAATCGATCGTTTTTCATCACATACCTGATTGAAAAATAATTAAGACAAGGAACCAATTTAAAAAAATTTATTATTTGCTTTAAATAACACCATATAATTTAGAAAATCGTTTTAAGAATTTTAAGTTTTATTTTATGGTTTTAAAAATGTAATTGAATTTTGTTCAATTACAAGTAATTATTTGTTGATTAATTACAATTACAATTACTTGTAATTAGTAATTGAACATTTTCAATTACAATTACATGTAATGTGTTTTTGATTTTTTTCAATTAACAATTACAAGTAATTGTAATTGACATTTTGCAATTACAATTACATTTTATTGTAATTGAGTTAAGTCCTTACTTTCAATTACAATTACTTGTAATTGTAATTTAGACTACCTCAATTACAAATTACATGTAATTGTAATTGCAATTGAAATGTAATTGAGATCCCCCAGGTCTGAAATAAACATAATAACGATAACTGGCAATCATATTGTGAGTTTTTAAACAATTATACAATTTAACTGATTATGACTACCAGAAACTTGGTTCTCCTTTGCGTGTGCGATTTTAATTTTGGGTCTAGCTATATAAGGAAATCTAATGATTTATGCTCCTATAGTGATGAGATTAGCAATGATGTTATGACTTGAAGCCATATAAAATTAAAATAAAAATTAAATTAAAATAAATAAAAATTAAAAATAAAAAATTCTCTGAACAATTGTAAGTGAAATCTATTGTAAAAACTCAAATTAAAGAACAATTATATGCGCGTAATTTAATGTTACTTATATTCTACATAATTGCTAATTAATCTTCTATCATTCCTTAAAATAAGTTCAATATAAAAATAATTTGCTTGATTCGTATATTTTTTATTTTGGAAAAAATTAGTAGTATATTAACCATAGCTTTGCATTAGAAATCTAATAAAGATGTTGAAAAAACTTAAGTCAAAGAAACAAATATATCGGTCTTCAAAGTTTAAAAATTTTAACAAAATTTTTTAAACAAAAGTGACACTCTCATACACATATTTGAAAACAATCCTATAAAAAATCACTTTTATAAGTTTTTACGTGTGAATTAAGACTGGCTAAGTTACTTTTAAATCTTAATAGCCAGGAAGAAATTAAATTTATTTGCAATAATTGTGGCCGAAGAAAAAAAATATGTATTCGAAATCATCTACGATTCTAATGTTAGCACATGGAACGCAACGACAATATTGGCAGGACACTAGCAATATTCGATTGATAAAAAACTTTTCGCGAATAAAATCGGAAATAAAAATTCATAATAAAAAAGAACTATGAATAAGGTATTAAATTGAAAACATAATCGAAATTTTATTACCCTATTACATCTTTTAAAAACTTGTGATTCAAAAAGATTGTATTTATATTCAACACTAAATAGACTGATCCGGTAAGGCTGATCAAGAGACTGTGGCTTGTTTTAAAACTGAACGCAAGTCTGCTGGAGTTGCAAATGTACATTACTTTTGCAGCACTTTTTTTTATCGAAGATAAATTGGATTACCTCGTAGAAAAATATATTATATATGTGAGATGGAATAAATCAATAAATGTAGCCCTTTTTTATATTTTTATCAAATTTAAAAATAAATTTAAAAATACTAAAAGTCAAATTTAGTTTTTTTTATTTATGGTTTTATAAAAAAAAATTTAATAATTATTTTATTCTGTAAACTTTGCTCCTGCTAACTCAATTGTTTGTAGTATAAAACATTAGTTAATTAAATTGTTCAGACAGCGATTTCAGCAACATTAAATAATTTACAAATGCAATAAATTTAATTGTTTATTTATGAGCTTAATATGGGTTTTATGTTGGGTTTACACTAAACAAGAACTAATGTTGGCAAAAATTTATTTATAACAATAGGGCAAAATAACAACTGCAACACAATTTTAATAGTTATTAAAATTAATTAGGTATTAGAATATTAATAAGATAGGAGATTAGTTGCAAATTTTAATTGTGTAGAATTAATTTGGAAAATCCATTACAATGGTGTTAACAAATAAAATACTTTTTTTTTTACAAGAACTACACATATTCTGTCACGTACATGCAGTCAAAACGAAAAATTAGTCTAATTAATTTTACGTCTTCTTGTATGCAATAATAAATTGTAAAAACTGGTCATGTATTTAATGCGCTTAGATCGCAACGTATGAGCATTATTATACGGGGATTATTGTGGGTTAATCATACGTATGTATATTTGAGTTACCAACCAGTGAATTTCACAGGGGTTCAATTGATCGATGATAAAGATTGGCAAAAGTGTAAAATTTTTCAAAAGTGTGTTGAATTGTAAATTTTATTGTTGAAATTATAAAGATGAAAAATTGTTGTGGAATATATAAATTTTATATGTGGTTTTTATATATGAAGCAAAATTTTCCCAACTGCTGCAACATAAATAACGAAACTTAAAATTTATTATTGAAAATTAAAAACAAGAACATTAGAAAATAACTATAAGTTTCTGATTGATCTTATTTAGATGTATATATGCAAATTGTTTTTATTTAAATTTTGAACAAATTTAAATGTTACATAACGAGAGATAATTTTATGTAAATGTCCTCTGTAATGTGAATTTTAAATGGTTAAAAAAAAATTACCACATCAAATAGGAATTATCATAGTTAACTGTAGAAGCTAAAACGAGAATTAAAGAAAAATAAACCAGCAACACATTTCAGTGCTAAAACGTTTTTGGTATTTGCTATAAATATAACAAAACCTATTCTTAGTTACATCGCAGTGACATCATTATTGCTATTTTACTCTAATTAAACCATAATTTGGGATCATTTATTTTTCGTGATATTTCCCGTTCTACTTACGAATAAGTGTTAACGCGTTTTTCTACTTCAATAATGTTTTTCCTTCTTTTGAAATAAGAAGGACTTAAGCATTTTTATCCTTATGCGAGTCTATACTTACATATATGTGTGTCTGTTTGTGTTTTTTTTCCTTTATTTTTTTTTGTTAGGTTGTTTGACCTTAATGCTTCATTAACACTTAATTTCGTTATTTTCTTTCTTTTGGAAATTGTTTGTTTGCTTTGCGAAGAAGTTTTTTTTTTAATAGCAAAGATGACAGGATTTCAAAATAAATGTTTAAAAAAGCAGTGGGAGGAAGCTGACAAGGGCAATAAAAAACTTTTATCTGTGTAACTATGAGAAACCGTGTGTGTGTAAATATGTATGTGGAGCAAAGTTTTTTTATGACAATAAGAAAAATATATTTTTTTATTTCTAAAACTACATAGACAAGTATCTATGTTTGTACATTATTACTCAAACATACTTTCTGAATCCTAAGGATGTACGCGTGTAATACTATAATTTCTGTATGAGTGTGTGTTTTCATGGCTAAAACACAATTTTTGGTTAAAATTTCTCTTTTTCGTTGTTTCTGTTATTGTTGGTAATGCTTCGCTGGCCAAGCGTTGATAAAAATTTACGTTGACAAGCGCTAATGTCTTTGTTTCTAGATTATTTTTCCTTTTTTCCTTTTCTTTTCTTTACTAAGTCTTAGTTTTGCTTGCGTTATTCAAAAATATTGAAGACAGCAAAAGGCTAAGTAAAAGTTTTTCTTTATATTGTTGAGTAGACTTGAAGCCGAAAAAGTTTATGATTTCATTCTGTTTTGTAAGTTTGTAGTTTGGTTTTAAGGTAGTGAGTTATACAAACTTGCTTGAATATTACTAAAAATTCTTTTTGTGTTTTTTTTTTGTAGAAAATTTTTTTATTTTATAACTTTACGCTAATGTAGGTTTTATGATGTCCTTAATGTACATGTATACAATCACAGAATATTTAATATTTAAATTTTCTTTCCGCCTTTAATAGTAATTATTTAAATAACATTTCCATTAAAAAAAAATGGTTTTATTTTTTTTGTTTGCTTAACATAGCATGTGCAAATTTAACACCTCCATTTCAAATGACATCAATTTAGAAATCATATGTAGAAAAATGAATTTAGTTGTGTTGCCATGAAATCATTTATTTTGCCATAAAAATATACTGTCAAAATATTAACCATTTAACTAGTTCCCAGTGATAACATAATAAGAATCTTAATCAGTATCTCCTCATGGATATGCTGTTAAATGAATTATCTTTTGTTTATTGTTATAAAGCATTGCCTTGGGATGTGTATGTAAAAAACTTAATTTGCTCAAGTAATGATTTCTTGGGATGAAAGAATTTATTATGCCAACCGCACAGTGCTAGCAGAGTGAGACATATCTTGTCCCAAAAGTCTGAAAATTTTATGTGTGTTACTTTATTATTAATATTCATTTTCATTGGATGAGTTGGCGGAGGGAAAACAGTTTATGAAACAAATATATAATCATCATATACATACATGTATAAATCAAATAAATAAAAAATGATTTGACAAGCATTTATTTTAAACGTTGTATTGGACATCTGAAAATTAAATAAGTATCTTGAATTAAGAAAATAATTATTCATGTTCTTCAATTGCATGGTCAATAACTGAAAACCGTTCAACTTTAGATACGAAAATAGAGAAAAATTTAATTCCGGCACTCTTATTGTGACATCCTTTATAGTAGAGTGTAATACTATAAAAAAAATTTCGCCGTAAACTGTCGAATAAACAATAATTTGGAAAGAAATTTTAAGAGAAATTCTTTCTTCAGAAGACTGCCCTTTTTTGCAAATGTTTGTACCATACTTTCATAACTAAGTCTAATACGTGCGATATGTTTAATGTTATTAAAACGTATCGAAATATTCTCGCCATAGTCTTTAATATCTTGAATTGAGTTGTATTTTTTATTATCGAAATTCAAAGTTCATATTATGTGGTCTAGGTTTCAGTTATCGTTTTGTCGTTATTAATGATTATTTATGTAGTGTTATATTCATTGTATCTTTCTACAAGTGGCGCAGTATAGTGGTTAGAATTCTCAACTTCAAATAGAATTTCCCTGTTCGAATCATGGCTGATCCGGAAAACATTGTTTTGCCATATAAATTATTTCTAGGAAATTTTTTTTACACTAAAAAAAACGTAAACCATGTGTGTTCCACGGTATGCTGATCTATCTTAGTTTAAAACTTAATCAAAGTCGTTACGTTATTTACGTGAGGTAAGTCACCCTGAATATTTTGGAGTATAAAAAATATATGTTGACCAATTCTTAAACGTTTATTTCTGCATTGGCTGGACTATAAATTGTGTACAATTTGAAGAAAAACACTAAAAACTATATCGATGTAAGTACATAATTAAAAAAAAGTGGGCGTTAAAGTAGGCCATATCAGAGTCTCAGTTATATTTTGTGAAAACTTCAAAAAGATCTGTCCAGCAGTGTGGCCTACCTGAGGGGGCGTGAAGAAAAGTGTGGCGTTGAGGTGTATGAGAAACAGATGTTGACCGATTCTCAGACCTACCCGATATGCACATAAAATTTCATGAAAATCGGTCGAGGTCGGAGGAGTTTAATCTCAAATACCACGACAGGATAATTTTATATATTAGATAAAAAAAATCTCTTTAAAAGAACAAGGTGATTTGCTTCGAAAATTAAGAGGAATTTGCATTACATAGATATTTAGGAAACTTTACCTACAGGATAGCAGGATCTACTACCACAAGCAAAGGTTTATTTAAATACACAATTATATATAAATGAACATATTTAAAAAAAAAATATTAAAAAAAGGCAATGTAAGATTCTTTGGGGAAGCCTTATGAGAAGTAAAAAAAGAAGTTCAAGAAGTTTTTGGAGTATCAGATTAATATTCCCTCACCAGAAATCAATTACAGATTATGACAGAGAAATATTAAAGTAAATAGTCATTATTTTGGTAAATCGTAGATGTTTATAAAAAATAAGGGTACAACAAACATTAGTTCATATGTTTTTGTAAAACTAAAGTTATTTCTTTTTTGTTTTTGCTAAAAATTATTGAATTTTTCTAATGTGTGGAAGATGTTTTAATTTGGCCATTAATTATTTTACTAAAAATTTATTCTTGCTCTTAAAGGAATAGAATTTCATTTAATCAGTTTAAATTGTTGAAATAATGTCATTGAAATAATAATTCAATTCTTGAGCACCATTGTTTTAGAAGCACTGAGGATATGTATGTTTTAATAATAATTTTTGAATAAAATTAGAAAAGTCTTAGTAAAAATATAGTATAACTTTCTTTTAATTTTATGAGCTTGTCACTAATGTTAAATTCGTTTTTTTTTGCTTACACGAATCCGTATGTTATTTTTGTTTTTATATTTATATGTTGATAACATCGTTAATATGAATTATATTCAAAAAAGAAAATAAATTGTTCTTTTATTCAGTCAAAACCATAACATATAGCAGTTTGACGACAAGATCTATATAATCTTCGGACAGGAAATACTTTAAGATTTAACTTAATATATGTATCGAAAAAAGCTTTTTGCCTTAACAGTTGCCGAATATTAGACTCTATTAAAGAAAACTTAAATAAAGATAATATAAGAAAGCCACTCATATACAGTGTTTGTCATAACATCTCATGATGTGTATAATGTTTTAGTAATAGTACCCTTCCATAGGCTTTTGCTTAAGTCGAAATAATTTTATTTGCTAAGTGCTCTCCTGAAATATTTTTTTATGTTACCAAAAGTTTTGTTCTCTACTTAAAATGCGTTAAATTTTTATAAAACCCTAAAAGAAATGTTGATTTTTCAACTTTTAATTTATGTTCTCACTTAGCGATAAAGAATGTCAATTTCCTTTAATAGCCTAGAAAGACACTCAATTCCTTAACCACTTGTTACACCATAACAAGCCTCTTAAAGATTATTTGCACAGCTTAAATTATTTTATTTCTTACTATATACAATTATACTATTATTTTGCACAAAATTGTGTGTAAGTCACTAACAAGCTCTACTTAAATAAAATATACAATTTCAACCGAAATTGTTCTGTTTGTTTTTTTACTCGCTGTGCTACACAAACCTAGATGTACATGTATTTTTTGCAGCGTAAGTACTATGAGAATTTTTATAGAAATAGAAATAAAAATAAAAAGAAACCAATTTCTTGTTAGAAGAAAAAAATCCCTATAAATTCCTTTAGCATCACAATTTTATGTTGAGACATTAAAAAAAAAAATTAAAAAAATATAAAAGGAAATAAAAAGCGTAGAAAACGTAAAGATGTAAAATTTAAATAACTTGACGTCGCTGTTGTTGTTGCTGTTTTGCAGATGAAATAAAAGTAAATGGAAAAACATACAACAGCTTTGAAACTCAAAACAAGAAGAAAAAATAAAAAAAAATAAGAAACAAATAGAAAAAAGAAAACATCAAGCGGCTCTAATTGCTGTGAAGAAATGTTGGTGAAGATTGTAGATTTTATCTTATTGTAATTACGTTGTAAATTACAACAGTAATGAAAACCAGAAATCCTTGATAGCGAAAGTGCTTTTATATAAATTTTATTTTCATTTATTTTTATTTGCAATAATTTCCTTTGAAAGGCTACAAGTAACTGTTACAATATTGTTGTAATATGTTTTTCTTTTCTTTTAAAATAAAGACATTCATTCAAATATTTTTAGGGTTTTACCATTATTTTTTTTTATTTTTATTTAACACAATTAGAACATGTTTTTTTTTTTCATAAAAACTTTAAATTTTTTCTATATTTCAAAAAATATTGTAATTTTCTTGAAAACACTTTTGTTGTGCATAAATTATATTTAAAGATTTGTTTACTTATTTGATTTTTTATTTCATTTTTCGTTATAAGTAAGAAATTAATTAACAATTAACCTTAAATCACAAACAATAGCGCATTAGGCTAAGCCATTTTTAATGAAAATCTAAACACACAAAATAGCACTCTTTTTCGGCACACTGGAGTCACATCTTTTTTTTTTTGTTAGTTTGCCTCAAAGCAATTGGCGTTTACCCGTTTTATTATGTTTTTTCTTTCTTTTGTATTTAAATTAAATTCCTTGTTTCTTATGAATTTTTTTATTTGTGTGTGAAAAAACCGACCGTTACATTACACGTTCTAATAAGTACTAAAAATATTTTAGAATTATAACGTTGTTTAAACCCCAAAACAAGAGTTTTCCTTCTTGTTTTTTGTGTTGTATGTTGATTAAAGCATCAACGAAAAGCATCACAGCATAACATTTAGATACATACACACACAGACTTATAAGTAGAATACTGGATTGTATTGTGTCGTAAAAGCCGAAATATGCTCACAACACCACGAATGTCCTTTTTGTTGTAGCTGTGGCTCTAGGAAAAAACAAAAACAGTCTCTTGCTGGTTTAAAGCTACAATTTCAATAACGGCAGCAGTGGCAGCGTCTACAGTAGCATCTGTAGCAAATGCTGTGTCATAATTTTTCTTCTAGCGCGACAGAAGTAATTAATGTTGACTTTTATTTCTCATTTAAGTTTGTGTGTGTTACAGTTACGTTTTGCAACGCCGCTGAGCTGCACTTTAAGATTATTGTCCTTTAGGGTTTACTGTGAATGCAGAGAATCTCAGTTCATGTAAAAATTTATTTTTAGTACTTTCCAAAACCAGGATGCTGTTTGTACTAAAATGAGTAAATGTCCTTTAAATGAGATGTATTGCATTTGATTTTCTCTCCTACTCTCTCTGTAACACTGTGTACTAAATATTTCTCTATCTCTTTAGCACTTACTCTCATATTTACTAACATATTTGTTCCTTTATCTCTGGATATGTGTCCTCTTTTTTTTCGTTTGTCTCTAGTTGAGCTACATACTGTTGATAAACTGATGCGTACCAACATACGAACATGTATCTGCTGCTCACTTATTGCGTGTGAGTGTGAATGTGTGTGTATGTATGTATGTATTTCGTTGAGTTTGGTCATGTAAATGTTACTGACCTAGTAACCGTTTTCAAGTTTACTCATTATATTCAAAAACATTTGCACTGAAGCAGGCAGGCAGCTTTGACTTGCATTTTATTTTTGTTGCTTCTGTTGTTTACATTATTTCATCTTCTTCTTTTTCTTCTTCTATTTGATATCTTTCTGCTTCCAACAAACAAAGTTTTTATATTTGTGGAATTTTTGTTGTTTTCGTTATATTTGACATGATATTTTGTAGTTTTTTTTGTTTTTTTTTTTTTTAACAAGGTGTAGGTAGCATTCTGTTTTTGTTGCTGTCGTTGTTCATCTTTTATTTTTCACATGATGAATGTCAAATGTTTTAGTACAAATTTTATGTTTTTGTTTTAGTTCTTAGTACTTGCAGTTTGACGTTAAATTATTTTGCAATTAAACTAACTGACGTGTAATGTTAGTAAGTGGGAGTAAAAGTTAATTAGCAGCCGCCATACATTTCGTTATTTTAAAATTGATACCTGTTAACCTGTATGCTAAAATTTTTGCTGAGAAATAGTACAAATCGAGAAAAAGAAACTTATTGTATGTGTCAACTATGTGGAACTCTAAAATAGCAGTTAGTTTTTAGAATAAATTTAATTATTTTTTTTTTTATAAAATTTTAAGGTTTAAATCATCTAATATTTTTAACATACATTTAAAGAGAAAAATTTTGTTGCTTTGAAATCAAAAAAAAAGTTTTAATTTTGGTATTTCTTGATCCATTCCTTAAGACTCTTTTAATTTTTTGCAAGAAAATAATCTTTTTCTATTACACTGCCCTTAGATGACTTAGATAAACTTTTTATTGGCGATAACTGTTAGTTCTTTATATGTCAATTGAAATGCTGAGCTCGAGTCTTGGCTACATTTTTTGAGATATGCCGTTTAGTGAAAAAGTGATTTTGAGGCCAACTATATCGAAGTTTTTATAGAATTATAAAACTGAAATTTCTAAGCAATTGTTTCTCGTACGCAGAGAATAGAATTGTTGTCAATTATATAGTAAAATATAGTTAATAAGTGTTTTCTACAGAATTTCTTTTCAATATAAAAAATTATGAGACTTACAATGAAAGTTATAGAACCACAAAAGAAAAATGTTGTGCAATCACATTTGAACCATTTGATTGGACAAAAATTAGACTGTATCTATACACAAGAATGTATGTATATGTGTAGGGGAAATATTGAAGCAAGTCACTATCATTTAGGGTCTTGTTTGGAAGCTCTTTACACCCAAGTGATTTCAAGCAATCCCTCCTTTACTGATTCTGTGCTAGTAACTTTGTATGCTCTAGACTATAAAACTATTTAACCTGCTATATAGAGATCGCCCACAATCCTCATCCTACAGTTCTTTGTAATAACAGCATCTTCTTTACCATACCATCTTCACTTAATATGTTACTGCCTATTATTCCTAATCTTCTACAAAAATCATCATTCTTGATCTGAATCTTTTTTAGATGATAATTTTAAATCACATATCTTGTTATCAAGGCGGTTATTTAGCTCTTGTACTCCTATTTAATCAGAGAACCATTACTGAACTACTGATATATGGTCTTTTTGAACCATATGGGTGGGTCTACAAGTGGTGCTCTCTTTCGGATTTTCCGAGTTTATTGTTAAAAGACTTTAGCTTACTGCAACCAAACAGAACAATTATAGGTTCTGGGTTACAAAATGACTTCGCAAACCTTAAGTCAAGTATACAACTTCAGCATTTTTTATATCAAAAGGATCACATCCTTCCAATGCATGCGTTTGTGTATCGAGTGCCTATAAATTCCCTTCCTTTGTACCCGACGATCCAAAGCATACAGAAAACTAATCATCGCTGTATAAAAGGCACATATTTACTCCACCAGACTTAAGGCAAAGGATGAATTTAACTCAAGTAAGTTTACACCAGCAGCTGCCCTTGTTATTTTGAATTTGCATGATACTTTAAAGAAACATAATAATGTTAACTATCAACCTTCTTTTAATCTCACCCTAAAGATATAAGTGACTTAAAAATATCTGTTGCAGAGTTGCATTATAAAAGTTTAATGTTAACACTCATATTCATGCAGAACTAAGCGAAAGTAAGCGTATTTGAAAACGTAAGCAAGGGACGTGGTACAGATTAACGTCGGCACCAACACGTAGTGTCATAATCCAATGGTGGTTTCAACCACTAGGTTGGGGCCGTACCCATAACCAAAGCCCGTCTGATAATAATGTGCACCTCAACCCGTTACATGTTGCAATCTTTTTGCATTGATTCTTGGTTCATGAAAATGCACCGTGCTTGGGAGCTCGGTCTATCTATTCCCTTATTTGGGTTTTTTTCTATCGGCTATGAGCCGATCAGCAACAAAATCAAGCGTGCAAACTCGAAAGAAGCCGAATCAACTCACCAAGTAGCTACTTCTTTTGAGAAGGTAACAGCACCCCGATGTCGAAGAGCAGACTGAAGTCCACCATTCGCCTCTGTTCTGCTGAGATGGCAACAGCACCCAAAAACTTCCATGTTAATCGAAAACCGACCAAGGTCAGCGCTCACTTCTGAATCCGTTATCCGCTTGGAATAACTGCAGCCACCACGTGTTCTCCAAAGAGACCTCATCAATAATCAGTTCAGAACTATGTTGTGGGGGCTTACTGATTCCCGTGGTACCAGACAGGTTTCTGGTCAGCCTTGAAAAATATATGCTCTGTCCAGAGTTTTCATTTTCTTTCAAATTATTGCTCCAAGAAGGGAGAGGTGTTGGGACAACTCTCTACCCCAAGATGGCAAACACCTAGGCCTGGGAGAATGGCCAAGGATATATGCCGCCCGGGGGATAAGTAAAAGACAACGAGATTGAGGAATTGTGTAGGCGCAATGACAATATATCTGTTTTAGGTATTCTATCGACAATTCATTAAACTTTCATCCATACAGAGATAAGTATTTTTATATCAGAACTAGCTTAAAAAAGGAGTCTTAGTAAAAACTTATTTCCTTTAAGTTTGACATATTATTTTCAAATAATATTTCCAGCAGGATGAAAAAAATATGTTGTAGTTTTTAAGCGGTTATAAGAAACATTTCAAGGTATTTGATTAATATTTCTGGGTATGTGGTTGGAACTCACTCACAAAAAGAGAGAAATAAAAGCATTTGGGATTGCGAAACCCTTTTTGCTATACAACTTTTGATTAATAACTTTACCAAACAAATACAGTGACTTAATAGGACTAAAGCCAGTTGTATAGATGAGTGAATTTTTAAATATTGTGGCCATCAATTACTAAACATATTTTTTTCATTTTAATTTTTTTCATATACAAAAATATATCGTTTAACTTTCAGTTACAGGTTGTAAAAATACTACCCTTTTTCTAAAACGATTCTGCTGTTTGGTGTTGCTATTTTCAATTCGCAATATGAAAGTGTATCCATAAACTTCACACCTCAACGAATATATTTTATGTTTTCTATTCTTGTTTTTGCTTGCCCTTTTTTCAGTGATTCCCATTTAGAATTTTCTCTAACAACTTTTAATCGATATAAAATAGTAAAAGTCCTTTTATACTTTTTTTACAATTGAATTTAAAATGGGGAAAATAAATCCTTTGACCCAATACATAATCATTCACTGAGCATTACTTAACCATTTAAAATTTAGAAAAATATTTTTTTTTTGTATTTCTTGCTTTAGTTCTGTGTGTATTTTAAGTTTTTTTTTTTTTGGTTGAGTTTGTGTTAAGGTTTTTATTTTATTTTTTCTTGCAATCATTTTACAAACCACTTTATTTTCTGCTAATGTTTTTCATATTTTTTTTCCCAATAACATTCTTCAAAGTTGTCAAAGAAAGTTTATGTTCATTCGCATTTGTTTTTAGATTTTTGTTGTTGTGGCAGTATTTGTGGTGGTGAGGTGTCTGTTGTTGCTGATATTACTGTTTCTTTTGTTGTGGTTGTTGTTGTTGTTGTTTCATTGCAAATTTGTGAACTACGAAGCTGTGTAACACTTTAATGGATTTCAAATCAAATTTATACATCGATTGGTAATAGTTGAAAGGTATTTTTAATACTCTAGAGAATCCATTTACATACAAACCAATTCTGTTTATATCAACGTTACCACCACCATCATCATTATCATCATCATTGTCAACGTTGTCAATACCATTATTATTATTTTTATGATCATGTTTGCTACCACTCTCACTACAACTAAAAATAAATACGCGCCCTCACACACACTTACTAAGAGCCATACAACTAACTTTAAAAGCTTTTATGCATAATGTTTTTGTTTGTGTTGTTGCTTTTATTTTTTTACTTTTTCTACTTTTTTCTCTTTTTTATATTTTTTGTTTTAATGTCACCAGTGCAAAAAGTCAATAAAAAAAAGTAGTTTTAAAAAATGCTTAGAAAGTTTGGACGATTTTGCTATAGAAAAACAAAATTAAATCTGTTGGGAAAATGCGTACAATGTTTAATACCGTTCCCTACTTTATTTTAAATAAATAGATGTTCTTACATTGATGCAAGCGTATGGGTGTATTTTCACATTAGGTAGATTTCTATTGATGTTTGATATTTTACATTATTTACATATTTCTTCCCGAAATGAAAAAGTTTTCTGCTAAAGATCTAGTAGACTTTATAATGTAAGTAAAGCAATAAAAAATAAAAAAATAAAAATTTCACCATAAATGTTGCTTTGTTTTAAAAATTTTTTGATATAAATTATATTTCTAAAAGAGCATACAAGTTCGCCTGTTCTGTATTTAAAAGTAAGGTCAGATATCTGGAACTGCTATAGCAATTACTTCGTTAGTAATTTAGTAATAATTCCTAATAATTTTATTTCAGTCCAAGGAGAGCACAAGGGAAAAATTATGCAATAACTAGATCTCAAAGTTCATGTAAACAAATATCATTAAACAGAGTAGTAATATTTTTACAGAAACTTGTGGTTGGTTGGTTGGTTATCGTGGTAGTTCGCTGCACGCCACGAGTCAAGTAGAGTCTGTATGACTCCGTTTTGACAGGACCACATCACTCGTCAGCTTTTAATGTATCTCAGAATAAGTCCAAGAGTAAGGGTATTAGATCCACCCCGTGGCCGTGAGGTATCTCAGTAGATAATTCAATCCAACTTCAGATATCGCAGAGAGGCTATCTAGTATATATTCGCCCAGAAATCTGTGTCTTTTAGCCGCCAGTGCAGGACATTCGCAGAGAAAGTGGAAAACCGATTCCTCCTTCTCTCTATTCAGACAGCTGCGACAATGGTCGTTCGATGGGAGTCCGAGCCGACTTGCATGTTTGCCTAACATCTAGTGACCCGATAGTACCGCCAGCAACCTTGATATGTCCCTTCGACTTCGACTGGTAAGTTGCAATGTACGTCGTGCATCAAAAGAGGGCCACGTAAGCCGTGCCACCTTACTCGTGCTCAGCCCACGCCACCTGTTATCAGCCTTCCGGAGAAGGTGTCCGGAGATTCTGCTTTTAATAGTCCCCAACGGGATTGCAACTGCAATTGCGTTAGAGATATCCAAAGCAGATCCTCCCCTGGCTAGCTCATCAGCACGCTCGTTACCATAGTGGCCCTTATGCGCAGGAATCCAAACTAAAGTAACGTCAGCCCGCTGACCAAGCCTTGAAAATTCGTTTGTACATTGGCCAACTAAATTAGACGTAGTAATGTATGACCTGAACGACAAGAGTGCCGCCTGACTGTCAACAAATATACCAATGCTCCCGTGGATATTCCCGTCATTCAGTATCCGACATGCTTCCTTGATAGCGAATATTTCCGCCTGAAAAATGCTGCAATCATCCGGAAGGCGAAAGGAGAGCTCAATCTCCGGTCCATCAGAGAAGACACCAGATCCAACACTGAAACTTTTTGTACTAATCGTATTATTTATAACCATTCATGTTTTGACCTTCAAAGAAATATTTCATCATTTGTTGAGCTGCTTAAACAACTATTTATTATATTGTGCTAAAAGATCAGATCAGTTTTATAACAACGTTTGAAAATCGTAAATTTTTTATTTTTGGAAATTGTTGTTCCGTTTGAGATCGATACTATGTGCTGCGTCCATTTTGAGGTCGTCTCTATCACTATTCGAGCGACTATTTTGATTTAAATTGTTTCATAGAATCTACAAAACCATTTTATACTATGGACGCAAGAAGCAAATTCCATCGTATAAAGAACTTGGAAGCTCGACAATAAGTCGATTGTTTACCGCTGCGTTCTAGTTTATAAAAAAAACTATTGTTTAAATTAATCGATGAGTTGATTTCTGTTTTTTTTTATTATATTTTTAAAAAGCATAAATATTTTTTTTAATTGATTTACTAAGAAAATTGTGTCAGCTGAAAAATGTGTATTAAAAAATTAAAATTTTAAGATTTTATTTATGTCAAGATTTGATTTTGAACGATAAGTTTAATAAAATTTTGATCAATCATGTAAAGAAGGTAGGTTAACATTAAAAAACCAGCAAAACAAAGTTCCGTTAAGTACATAGATAGCGGAAAATTAAACTTTGTTATTAATAAAATTCAGAGGTTGGTCTTTACTTCAGATTCGACTAAAGTTACTTTTTCTTGTAGCCCAATACATTGGATTACCCCATATTACGTAAGCACACACAGAAAACAGATTCGTTGTGGCAACTAAATTGGTTGCCAATCGAATTCCTTCGGTTCCACGTACTATCTTTTAATTCGTTTACAATAAGTAAAATGTATGTTTCTTAGCATCGTAACAGAAACATTAGACTTTTAGTTGAGTTAGCAGATTTTATTAGTTGGTATTATTGATATTTACATAAAACTATATTTGTTTCCAAATTTATGAGAATCTCTGTCGGAATCCTTACTTAAAACCCGGAAAGATAAATTACTCATATAAACTAAAAGCCAAAGTTAGTAGCTAAAAAACCAAAACTCATAATCTATAAAATTATTTTTGGAAGTTACGATTGTAAAGAGGTATAAATTTATATTGAGGAAAACTAATGCAATATTATTTAAAGCCACCCTAATATAGAAGTAATATACAGTGTTGTGCAGATATATAGCAGCACTAGAATTTACAGACATGGTTAACTCTCAAAAAAAAAAAAAAAAAGTAAGAGCGCTATATTCGGCCGTGCATACATACGTACATACATGTACAAAACATACCGAAAAAAAAAATTACAAAAAAAAATATATTAATAATAAAAACAAAAATAATAAAAAAAATTGAAAATAATTTAAAAAAATTTTTTAAAAAAATTAAAAAAAAATAATAAAATATAAATAATATATTAAATAAAATAAACTTTTTTTGGCTTAGCTGGAATTCGATGCCACGTTTACTTTAACCAGTATGTAGTAGGTTGTTGTTGTAATTGTGAAAAAAACGAGGTGGTCGTGGTTTTTCGTGGATATTTCCAAGAGATTGATACTATATACAGATCTGAGGAACATATAGTTGCTTCTAAAAGTTGATTTCAACCAACACACGGACAGACGGTCAGGGCTTAATCGGCTCCTCTATTCATAAGCTTTCAAAAAATATATACTATATAGGGTCGGAAGTGAAAATTGTAGAAATTTCACACGGAATGACAAAGCTATATATACCCTTGTGCACCACAGGTGAAGTGTATAAAAATCGATTGTGGCTGTATCCGTTATATCTAAAGTAATTTATTTATTGCAATCTTATGCCGAATTACTCCAGCTAGTTTTCAGCAGGCTCAGTGCATTAAGGCAGTATGTGTTTGTAGACTGCTTCATTGTTCTGTTGAAAAATAATTTTAAAGATGGACGATCAAACCCTGAGAAATTGTAGCATTTTTATGTATACAAAGATAGTTTGTAAAACATTTACTCGCTATTCGCATATCACACCTGAACGATTCTGCAATATATTTTTCTTCTTCATTGCCGTTTAAGATATATCTCATAAGTTGTGACATTATGAATATGTTATACATACTCTTCTAATATATTTAAGTTTATGCAAACACAAACATGTTCTTTTCATAAATAAATTTACATACTTATGTATGTATGTAAATGTAACTCAATGTATAAGTGTTTGTGTAGTTGTAAGAGTTGCTCATATTTTTATGAAAAAGCTAATGCATTTGTTGAAATAAAAAATGTTACAGAAATGGGAAAAAACATGTAAAAAAATAATAACAGACTCGGATGTTAGTTTGATTAAAGTGTTTTTCCTTACACTACACATACGACCATCCACACACACCAACTTACAAACTCGCATTTTGATCTTAAGATCAGGTCACATGAATGACAATTGAAGTCAGAATGAAATTGAAAATTATGAAATGCTTTTATCATGTCATATAATACAATTTCCTTTTTTTTACCATCAACAATGGAAAGGGGTGAGTTAAATGTCTTTATTATTGAAGCTGGTGTTGCTCTGTGTTAGGTGACAGCTTTTATGCAGTAAAACTATTAAGAGCAGTAATGCATAAATCGTAAATCAATTAGTTTGCAATTATGATAGGATGCTTGGAATGTAAAGATTCCATCTGATGGTACGTTTTACCTTTGAAAGTAGCTTATTGTTTGTGTAATTTAATTGCAACTAATAAAGAGAATGCTTATAGCGGTTATAATAAGGAAACGATTTAAAACGCAGTAGTACTAAAACAAATAATTAACTATTCTTGCTTTTTATTAAATTGAATAAAAACATTAAGTATAAGAGAATTCCATACATTTATAAGGAACTCACTGACAGTAACAGTTCAATTAAAAACAAAAAGAAATTTAAATACTATAACACAAAACATTAGTTTTTATAGCTATTGATTTATTCAATTAAGCTTATTTAAAAGTTAAGTGTAACAAACTGTATTCACATACCAGAATATAAGTCATTTTGATACCACAAAAATTATGAAAAATGTTCCATATATTTTTCTAGAGAAAAATTAATTTTGAGTTTCCTAAATATACACAAATTAATTGGTGTTGCAAATAAGATCCTTAGCATTTTTGTTTTGTTTATTAAAACACACACACATACACACAGTTATTTGTAGATAATAAAATCTCCAAATAAAGCAAAATGAAAAATTTATATGATACTTGTAAATGATGTAAAATATCTGTTATCGATGTGACCAGAAAAAAACACAAAACAAAAATAAAAATCAGCAAAGGGTTGACATTAATATGAGCATCAGCATCGTAAAGCAAATACTACATCCAAATGTCATACAACATATTGCTAAAACAAATACCAATAGAAAAAGGAAATACACTTGAACATATATACTACGTACTGCACAGTGTGAGCGAAAGGCAAACTAAAAATCATACACATTTATTTGCATAATCATAATAACTTTATACTCGTACAACAATTTCATAACATTACCGACGACATATCATTCAACGTGGTAACAACTTACCCACAAACAATTGTAGCTCATGTAACTTAATATGCAAATGCATGTACACACTGATGTGTATTTAAAATAAATATGAAATCTAGCTTATATGTGTACGTATTAGGGTAATCGATTTGGTTTTACAACCCGGTTTTTTCCTCTTTCAGCTGGCGGTTTTTTCTAAATGTTGATTTTTCGAATATCGAATACACCAGTTTTTTTTATTTAAAAAAACCGGTTTTTTATTTTCATATATATTTGTAACCAATCGTACCATAGTATGTTTAGTACGCGAAAAGTTTCCAAAAATCAAAATATATCAAAACCAAATTTTAAAATATAATAAGCTTCTATATTATTTTTTTTTAAAGGATATAAACCTAACGTTTAAAGTTAAAGGTAATTGAAGCATAAACTTAGCTGATCGATCAACTTTAGGTAAAGGTGTAGTTAAAATAAAGAAAAACCAATAATCTCTCCTTTCAGATCCTAATTTAACTTAATGGAATTGAGTGTCTGTCAACTTGAATTTCAATTAAACCTTAAAAAAAACTAGTTTATGCCTATACTTATATGTCTATCAGGGGTATAAGAAATAATTTTTAGAATGAAATTTTAAAGTTTTTCTCCCTAGCCTTTAAAATGTATTTCAAATTACAGAAATCATTTTAAACAAAATACGTCAGTGCATGTTAGTTTGAAAGACCTATTTAATATTTAAACAATGAACAGAAGGAGACACAAAAACTTATAAAAGCCTTATAAAAAGTCTTATTAATATATTTATTTATTTTACTTGTAAATAGTACTTTTGTACTTAAATTCAACTAATTTAAACCGACTTTATCAACTGCATTCATATCAGTTATTGCGTAATTGTGTAGCCAAATGTATATAAACTGTTAACATTTTTATTATAATCTGTTTTTACAATATTTTTCAATTTTTTCTTTAAATATTCTATTTCATTTATTCGAACCGGTTAACCGATTTTTTCTGAATTTTAAAAATAGCAACGGGTTTTTTTTAAATTCTAAATTTCAAACTATTTGAAAACCGGTTTCTTAAAAAAGTCGAATAATCGATCACCCTCGTACGTATGTAAATATATACAAATATGTTTGAGTTATATTTTATATTTTTGGGCTTTTATGTTTGTACAAAATTACATACATTCTAATAATCCGCATTTACGGTGTTCAAAAGCATTCAAATACATTTATTTTTAGTTTAACTATGATTTGGTTTGCACAACACATGGTCTTAGCAAAATTGTTCAATTCACAAGCTCCCAGTGTATTTTGTATCATCTATATAGTTTTGGTTTTTTTTTGGTGATTTACTTGTGAACACAATTTCTCTTATATCGATAATAATTTTTGTTAATTTTTTTTAGCAAAATAAAAAATTAACGAAATATTTAATAATGTTTAAAAATATCTATTTTTTATTTTGGAAGCAAAAAAATACTGTAAAAAATTTTTCTTCTGCAAGAAATTTTCATTGACATTCATCGGGAACACACTTATAGCATGTTTACCGACAATGCGCGTATAAACATTTTTGCGTTTATAAATCGCGAATATGTTATATTTTTTTGCATAGAACGTAAGAACAGCCTGATTGATTGGTTTGTGTATAACGCATTGGCACGAATGAAATGTCAAAACAAAGCGAACACTAAATTCAATTCGTCAGAGAAAATTTTCACAGAAGTTTGAAAAATAATTTAATAGAAAAAAAAAATAAAATATAATTTCCTTGCAAGCAGTTAAACATTTAAAAGCATTATAAATTTTTTTTAATAATTTAATATATATTTACTTTTATTTTCACAAATGTTGCCACATTAATATTTTTTATTCGTTTTGTTAACAAAAGTCACTTGTTTGCCTTTTTTTCTACAGATAAAGGGTTACCAAGTTTTGTGTTAAAAATGTAAATTTTGCATGACAGAAATTAACAAAATCTTACAAATAGCATATTGGCAATACTACCAGTTGACACAACATTCGTGTTGACCACATATAACGTAAGTCAGACGACAGGAATTAATCGTGTTACATGGACCAACATTAATACGTTTTCGTGCATGTATCATTCGGTTTTGACTTACATTAGACGCGTTCTATAAACATGCTGTTAAAGATAGAACATTAAGTAGATGCCAGCACGCTTACAAGTCAGGAAGATCTACTGAAACCCATCTGCAAGAGACTGGCGAAAATAGAGATTTATAAATGAGATGTGGCTTTGTCCGCATTTATTGAAGTAGGGGGAGCTTTTGACACGATCTCTTTTGATGGAGTCAAAAATACTTTTAATGATTTCATTATAGTTAAAAGAAGCTTTTCTTTGCTAAGCTGAAAGACAGTGTGTTTTATTCATAGATTTACTTAGATTAGGGAAAGGGTAGTTAATGTTTGTTCCCAAGAAGGGGGTTTTCTCTGGTTTTTGTATACGGCCTCCTCAGAAGACTGCAAGTTTAAGCATATGTTGCTATTGGGTTTAAGTTTATAAAGTCCACTATAGGTTGTATGAGACAAATTGCTATGCTCCTCTCATGCAGAACTAAATGTCTATAGATCCAGGAATATTAAAAATATCGAAGTAATACTAAGTAAGTACTACATTTACCTAAAATAATAACACAGGAACAAGTATACAAAAGTCAAAAGAGATTTTATATCAGTGTAAACGGGTATACGGTAAAAAGTAGGAAACCTCATCTAAGAAAATTGGATTAACACGGTGATGTCGAGACAAACATTTACTAACGTAAGTATCTGTTTTCTGATTAGATCAGGTTCACTGAATTGCTTGTGCTAGTATAGCAATGGAAGATATGCTTTACTTATAAGGGAAACTACTGCAAGGTTAGAAATTTGAATGTCAAGCGATGGCTGATGTTATTACATTGTATTGAATTTGAGCTATAGGAGAATCCTGCAGTTATGGAGAGTCAGATGAAGATAGAAAACACGAATAAAATGAAAATCGTCGATTACAAGAAAAGTAATAAAAAAGGAAAACCTAAAGTAGTTACCGAATGCAATTGACTTAAATCCCTGGAGTTAAATAAATTATATTTACAACCAACATGTAACCACCGATCAGAGAGTGCTGATAATGAAATCATAGCTGGTTTCGAAAAAGCATTCCACTTGGCTAGTGTCGGTAAAAATATAATTTTCAGATTTATTCTGTCATTTAGGTTAGGTAGAACAGGCAGCTGTTGTGCAGCTCACTTGGGTAAATTTTATTGATCCCATTGTGATACCTGAATAGAAAAGTAAGAATAGAATAGAAAAGAGAGAAGAGAAGCAGACAACACCAGAGTCTCTGGCGGGAATCGAACCCGCAACCCCAAAACTAGCAGACCAGCACACTACTGACTAGTCTACCGGTGCACCCTATTCTTTCATTTATCACAATTAAAAATGCTTTGTAAAAATAAAGAATGTTAATATGAACTCAAGCCTGATTAAAATTTAAATATTAGAAAATACATAAATCACTTTCAATTTGAAAGCTACTTGGTCCTGATTATAAACTCATCTTTGGTGCTTAAATATATTCAAAGCCTCAATAATTGTACCTCTATAAATGAGCTAACGCTATATGGTTTAAAGGGTACGATCATAGTGGTAGACAAACATGCGAAGGTATCTGCGGAGACATTTTGAGAACTAGAGTTCGTAATTGCTTTGGATGTTGGGTTGGTGTCAACCCAACCGTCAAACTCTATAGAGGTGAAAGGAGTGAACCACCTTATATGGTGCTACAATGGCCTCATGAAAAGGGTGTGGTACAGTTACTCAGATGATTTAGGAGTACGTTGAGCGAAATAACTGCATCTGTTTAAGCACATTAAAGTTTCATATACTACCTATAAGAATTTAAATGGAGAAGGAGGATATCTATAGGATGTGCGTGGAGTTTGTTCTATTCAGCCTTGGCTTGTGATAGACTTAGAATCACAGTTAGTCACACATGCAGTGCCTCATATTTTTAATTCAAAAATGTATACAAAAAATATACGAAGAATATGAGAGAATATAAACATGAAGAAAATGTCTTCTTATAAGAAAATAAAGCAATACTTGAAAATAACTGAAACACAAATAGTAGTTTAAAAATACGTATGAGTTATACCCAAAAACAGTGCTAATAAACTCGTAGCAGGTTTAAAAAATGCATTCCAGTCGGCGTATATTGAAAAAATTATTCAATAGTCTTAAATGCTTACATTTTAACTTAATTTCAAAAAATGTTTTATGACGTTTACTAATAAAAAGATGAACTTAAACCAGAATAAAATGATTTAAAATAAATATAAAAATTTTATTCAAAATTTCTTTATTTATTTTACTTATTTTATTTTTTTTTTTTATTTAATTAATACAGCAAAACAAGAACAAGTCTTATCTAATAGTAGTGGGTAGACAGTGGCACGATAAAACTTAAGTTACAATAAATAAAATGAAATCAGTTTAAAAAATAAAAAAATAAAAATTAACAAGTAGTAGTATGACAAAACTTAAAATTAGAACATTTAATTCATACTTTAAAAATTAAGTAAACAAAAGGTAAGTTGTAATCAAATGCATTGTTTAATGATATATTACATTAAGAGGGAAACTAAGAATGAGTTTGCATCAACAAAATAAAATCATTATTAACTCAAGTGGGCAAATAGTGCAGTTTTGAAATGCATTGCATTGCTAATCGTTTGAATATTAGGGGGAAGTTGGCGCCAAAGGTTAATAGCATTGTGGGAAAAGTGCTTTTTCGTTATATCCTTTTTAAAGCGAATGGCATTAATTCTGTAGCCTCTGTCAGACCTTGAAAAAATTAATCTGTTGTATAAGTACTCAGGCTGTTTTATGTAAATTACTTTATGAAAAAACAGCAATGTTCGAAATTTTAACAGGCTATCAAAAGGCATACTACATATCTGTCTTGAGTATTGCGAGGTTCTACTCCGCCTACTTCGACCAAACACATATCTGGCAATATAATTCTACGCTAGATTTAGCCTTCTCATACTAAAAGCGTCACAGCTAGCGAAAAGTTCAACTCCATACCAAAGGGGTTGGCAAAAGATAGGTCTTAGCAAGTAACATACGAATATCAAAAGGTTTGTAATATTGCGACATCCATAGATTTCTTAACATGGCAAATGCTGTTAACTTTGGGTTACAAATGAAAAGAAAATAAATAATAGCCACAACACAATGACATATGGGAATAATAGAAAAGAGACAAGCATTATACAACTTTAAACTTAAATTCATATTATTCTGTCATATATGTACTATTATGAATTTCAATATTGAAGCGTTTAAAGCAATATAAAGAACTAGTTTTTATATAGAGACAAATTACATAAAAACCTAATAAAAAATTTGATTATTGTACCTACCTACCTTAGGATTCGCATAATGAATTTTTGTTCAATACTTGCCTAAGTAAAATATTCAAAATTTAATATAGTTTTGAAAATACGTTTAAAGATCTGATGTTATTAGTGAATGATGTTAATAGTGAATAGTCCTCAGAACATATTTTAACTTGAATGTAATTTACTTACAATAAACATAATGGCTGTCAATATTTTAAATAGTAAATGCTGTGTCATAAAGATAAAACTATCACTTCTGATTATTTTCTTTATTTTCTTAATATTTTTTTCCTTATTAAGAAAAGTTCTTATCAAATGAAAATACTTGTCATTTGCAATCGAATGTGTCACATTTGCTGTGGTAATTTCCAAGAAAACTGAATCTTTGAAGTCAGCTGCCAGCAGCTTAAGTACTGAAATAATACTTCATTTTACTACTTACTGTTTATGGTAACAAAAATTAGGGTGCTGCAAAAAGAGAATTGTTAAGAGCTAATTTTTTTATATTTATATATTTTCAAAATAGTGTTCTATAAATTTTTCGTTTTGAATGGAATATAGGTTAGTTAGCTATATTCGCCTGTTGTTAGACTATTCATGTTGAACCTATTGAGTTGATATTTTGTCCCAAGTTATCTCGAAGAACTGAAACTATTTTTGCACTTCCATTTGAAGATTAAGTGATTAAAATTAGGTAAAAATTTAAATGGTCGAAGTCTAAGAAACCTTAAAGTCAAGTTAATTAACATGTTGCAAATATTAGCCGTACCAATATGATGTGCCCTATTGCCCACGTGTAACATTTCACTCACAATACAAATAAATATTAAATGGTAAATAAATATTACTGAAAAAATGTCTGTACTTCTTACTAAAAAGCATGACATTTACATATTAAAAAAAAAAAAAAAAAACATACACGCGAACACAATATGCAAATGTATTCGCTGGTAAACATATGTATGTGTGTATGTAAGCACGGAAAATGAACATATTCACATATGCAAATAAATATATATTTAATTTATATACAATTTGTATATTTTTTTTGTTGTTGGTGTTTTTATTTTATTTTTATGTACACGTGTATTAAGAGTATGATGTTTTTTGTGTTCTCTTTTATTCTGCGTTTTTTTTTTTTTTATTTTTTTTTTGCACAGAAGTATTCAACCAATTTGCAACCTCATTGTGTTTGCCGTAAATAATGACACCACTACCGCTGCCGGTGGAAATGTATATACTTAGTGAAACTGTCGTTTACGTGTGCAGTCAACGTTATAAAAAGCCGGCAAATAAAGTCATATTAAAAAGACACATACACATATACAACAGAAAAATTATATATAAAAGTACAATTACAAAAAAGGTGTTGACAAAAAAATTTTTTGCATAATGATGCTGCAGTAAAATGTTTGACAAAACTGCTAGAAAAAAATCTTTTTATTGATTCAGTTTACGTACAAACAATGCAGTTTTCATTTATTGAATTAAATATCAGTATGCCAACATTTGCTGCAACAATTATAAAATATTTGATTAATTTTTTCTGTTTCAATAGTTGGTTCTTATTTAATTCGCCAATTTATATCAATGGCATTTCATAAATATCTTATGCTGTTTTTTTTCGCCCTCTCTTTCTCTCTCTCTCTGTCTTTGCCACTTAACGCCAGTTAGTGTTCATAAATAGTAGTTGGCATATTATTTCAATAAATGTTTCAATGGTGGATAATTGACTATATACAGTGAAGTTTAATTTATTAGCAGTAACCAATTTTAGAATCACAATTTTATTGTTGTATTTCTGGAACTACTTACATATGAATTATCCTTTATCTTTTAAATTTTTTCAATTATATTGAAATATATGCCGAGAAAAATCATTTCTACGATGTTAATATTATATCAGACCCCATTAGGTATTTATTTTGTGAAAGCCTACTAATTAGGGAGTTGCTTGAGTAATCCATCCGTATATCCGTCTGTCCATGTGTACGTTGAAATTAGTTTGTTGAGAGCTCTCCGAACTCATCAAGACCCATGTGTGGTATTAAAATATCAGAAATATATACGAGCAGGTCGGTGTTGAAAATTACCATAATAGCCGGATAAGATTCTGATATATAAGCAAATAAACAGGATGGTCCCTATTTATTTTTTTCATTATTTTCACGACAAAAAAATTAAACATTTTCAGACAAAGTATAACTTTTACTTAGGCATACTTGTGATTATTTGTTGATAGATATATTCGTGAGTAATTTAGGAGAAGTAGTTTGCAAGCCGGCAAAGTTAAAGGCAACAATTATTTGGCAATAATATATATTTTTGGTGTTACAAGTTTTTCAAGCTCCTGATCATTTCACACGTTAAAGATTACACAGGCTAACACTCAATTTGCTTCCTTGAACTGATTTTAGTTAATTTCGGTGCGCTTGTCTCCATCAGCTCTAGTTTTCATGATATAGCTTTGCTTATGTATTTAAAAAGAAAAACTTTTCCATAGGAATTAAAAGAAAACGAAGAAGAAATCTGGAATGAACAGCCGGATTAGAGTCTGTTTGCAAATTCCAACAGTAGTGTGCCATCATATGTGTATCCCGCCTTCCCTGGTACCGATTCTCCATATTTTTGATATCTTGGTGAAATATTTCTCCTTGTTCTTCGCTTAAATTACCCAAATTTTCGGGAAATCGGTCCAAGTGACTGCAAATAATGGTTTTTAATACTAATGTGTCAGCCAAGGTCTCTGAACTTATCCAGAATATTCTCCACTAATTGAACATAATTTGGAGCTTTATTATTTCCCAAAAAATTTTGTATAACTTGCACGAATGATGTCCACGCATTTCATTCAGTTTAGGTCATTGACTTATTAAAATCACTAAATACTCACTAAACAGAAGTAACAGTCGTCTCAAATGATTTCTGGGCTCTCTCCAAACGATCGGCACACCAAACTTAAGCCTATTTCGTTTTCCTTGAGTCCACTGTCACAAAATTTACACAGCAAGTATTGCACACAATGTGTGGAGCCCAGCTTTTATCTTGGTCACCAAGATCAACTCCAAAGTAATCTAAATACGATTTTTTAACACATTTCGTAATAGGTTCCATGTTTTCTTTAAAGGTGTGTTCTCCACAAATATAACAAAATGTGTCAGCGTTATTTTTACAACATCTTCTATTGGAAGTCATTTCTATTTAGATCAACACTTTTTTAATAAACTTTGCCAACTGCAATAAACCACTTCTTACAAGCAACTAACTTCCGATATGCAATTGGAGGGCAAAAGGAGAAAATTATGTTCTGAATAATATTACACGAATAAAATTCGCGTTAATCAGCTAGCAATTACACAAAAAATAATATTTTCGGAAAAAACGGAATGACGAACTGATATATACCCTCCTCACTCACTGGAGGGTATACAAAAGCTATATCTGATAGAGACTAGAGCTAGAGCTAGATAGAGACAAACTGATTCCAGATTTGAATTCAGCGCACCCAAATTAACAATAATCAGTTGATAAATTCAAAGAAGCAAAATTTTTTTTTAATTTTGTCGGGCTGTGTTATAAGCCGTAATTTAAAAAAATATTTCTGAGAAAACTACGAAATCAGCTTGAAACTTATTGAGATATCAGCAATAAAATACAACTGCTTCGGTGTTTTTCCTAAAATATGCAAAGTAAAAGCGATTTTCATATAAAATGCAGGGAATTGTAGAGTAAAATACAGTTAACTATTGAATGAAGACTTGAAAATCCAATATGGCGTCCTCAATTTAATGGTGGATATATGATTTAAATATTGTTGTAACGGTTTTATTCCCTTTTACCCCCCAGTATTGGTATCAATGAAAGGCCTTGGCCAGTAGCATACAGTAAACTATTTAGAAAGTGTAAAATAAGATGGCGCCTAAAACAAATTGGAGGAATTTATCTGTAGAATTTTAGTTTAATTAATTATGTAGAAATTTTAAATCAAAGATGGCATTGGCAATAATGAAGAAAATATCTTATGAAATGAAATCTAGGAATAGCTATGATGTGTTCATTATACCTATGTACATGATGGTGGAGGGCTTTACCAGATTCGGCATGTATGATATTAAAATTAAAATTTTAATTCAGGCTCGATTTAATTTTTTTTAAATTCTTGCTTTTGTATAGAACTTTCAAATGTAATTATAAAAGAATAATATCTTGCCTACACTAGCCAAATGGAATGCGTTTTCGATACCAAGTGTGATTTCGATCGTTATGTGTTTTAAATCAATTTTTACAATTTAAGCAAATTTTAAACTCTGCATAACAATTTGTGATTTTTATGCAGTGCCTACCAGAGATCTGCTATTATCTACTATTGAAGTAAGTCAACTTGAATCATTATTCATTTTTTCGTTGATTTATACGCATTCAAACTTATTGAAAAGTCTTCACTACCTATACTCCCTTTTAAATGAAAGGTACTTACAGTACTCATATTTAGCAACACGTATGACTCAGTTGGTTGCTATTGCCGTTCACGCAAGATAAAAAGACAACCAAAAGCACGTATGACTCGCGTAGTCATTACGAAGTTGTGTATTTTAACTAGGCTTGCCAAATAACAATTTGACATTCCTCAATATAATTGTATATTGTTAAAAAACTAGACAATTTAAATTTAACAAAATAATACAAAAACAACAAGCAAAAATAAAGTGTTTGCTTTGATGTCTGTTTAAGAGATTTTGTTTTTGCGTATTATCTTTCAAATTTAAGTGAGCGGCTAAGAACGCTTATTGTTTACCTCTTATTATAGAAGCCAACCAAAACCTACCCCAAAGGCCATAATCAGTTGCATTTGTTTAAAAATCAAATAGTGATACTTGCAGCAATTTTATATTAGAGTAACTACGGGTATTGTGGAACCCCTATTTTTATTTTTACACTCTTCAAAATAATAGCGGTAAATTTTTTACCAAATTAAATGCAGTGTACATTACACATTGTAAAATTGCAAATTTTCTGGCTGCTAAAATATATCTTGCACCCTCAGACCTGGCAACATTGTTTATTCTTCATACAAATGAGAGCTGTTAATGTGTTTGTTATTGAATCAACTTGCTTGAAGATAAGTAGTTTCTTAAAAATATGAATATGGGACGCTATAAATATAAGTACGACGTAGTACTTATGTGCATTGTGAGTTGTACTTATAAATGGCGTTGTTGTGGGTATGCGTACGTCAGCTCAGTTAGATTTCAATGATTTATACGCACTTATACTCAAATTTTATGACTCACTATTAATGTCGAAAAAACGACTCAAAGCCGATCACTGGTGTCTACTATAATCTTTATGTACGTTTTGTAATTTGGCTAATTTGTTTATTTAACATTTTACCTTTTTTTTGTAAATTTTTTGCAATAATGGAATAAAATATTTTATTTCAAAACAAAATGTAATATCAAGAAAGTTAATGACTTAGCAAATGACCAATTGAAGCATCCGAGTCTTATAATGAATCCTATGCATGAAGATACTTCCTACCATTTTTTAATACAAAAAATTTATAATACAAATAAAATTTTCAAATTAATCATTTTCATATATGATGCTCACATACATATAAAAGAACAAAAACAAATTTAATGTTAATGGTTTTCGAATTCGGTTTATAACTGTAATTTATTTTAAAACATAAAACAAAACAATATGCCTCAACCAGGACATTTAAGAAATGACTTTAGAGATACTAACAATGTCATAAAAAAATTTAACGTTCTTCAAAATCATACGTCTTTATTGGCCATTTTGCTAAGGATGCATGTCAAATGTCAACGTTTAGATGGTTAAGCAAAACAATCTAGAATAAATTAAAAAACATAAAAAGCAGCCAAATGCAAAACGGGTTCATAACAATTCGTCAAATGTAATCAAATCAATGATAAGAATTTAGATGTGCTATAAAGTGCATGCAATTGAAGATTATGTTTAAACAAATAAAATGTTTTTTTTCTTTTGTAGAAATAAAATGTTTAAATAAATTCGTTTGCAAAATACACAATTTAAATTGTATGCGAATAGTTAAAATTTAACTTGATTCTAGGAAGGCAAAAATTCGGCATTTTATTAAAAGGGGAAGCAAATTAATAATTGCTTAAAATATTACCTATAAAAAAAAATTTTTAGTTCTTTAAGTAAGAGAAAATTTCTTAAGCCTCTCAATTGCCTCTTAAGTTCCTTGCTACGATTTTCTGCTAATATTCGTTATTATTTTCTTGTTTTACTTTTTACTATTTTCCTTCTTTTCAGTAAATGCTTCATTAAAGTTTATTTCCTTTTCAGCAAAGCATTGGCAGGTTTTTCAGTCAACACACTAGGCATTTGTGGTAAATAGCAATCGAATGGTTAGAGAAAAGAAAGAAAAAAACTTAGCAGTTGTTAAAAAATGTTCATTAAATATTATTAGACCCTGCAGTTTTACCTCTCATTTGCTGTTTAAAGTCCCTTTACTACACTTTCGCTTGTCGTAAAGATTACCTTTATATTAAGTTGATGTAAGTGAATGTGTGTGAGTGTTAGTTTTAGTGTTGAGTTAGCAGTCAATTGATCTATCCTTTTTAACCTTAAAAACCTTTGGGTATCCCTAATCATAAAACTTTTTTCACACGCACTCTTTCGTCTCCATTAATCTGTCGTTTGATTTTAACACACAAAAATATTCTCAATCCGTACGTCTACATGTAAAAGTAGTAAGAACAGTAGTTTTTCGTTTTACAACTCTTTCGTTCCTTAATTTTTTTTTTACTATAAAATAGTGATAAAAATTCTAAGAGGAATGAGAATAAATACAGATTTATTCTACCTGTTCTTTATTGCGATATTTTACAGTTCATAAGTAAGTTGGATTTGTTTTTGTCTGTATGAAAATCAAATATATTTTAAACCTATTTAAAAGTATTAAAGAATTTATAAAAAAAATTGCTTTGAGTGGAGATTTTTTTATTATTAACTTTTATTAAAATAAAAAATGATTTTGTATTATTTGCTTTGCAATTTTGTTTAAATTTACGATTCTCATTAATCAATAATATATAAACGCAATTACAAAATTCCTGAAAATTTTCGCACAGTTTTATATCGAAGAAGTAAGTAAAACGTTTATAAAAGAATTAAAGTATTGTTTAGTGTTTCTGTTTTAGGATTTTGTTATTACCCAATAATAAAACTAATAAGCTTGTAAAATATCACTTAACGGCTTTTGTGGCGTGTAAAAACGTTTATTTGCCAGCATTAATTTAAGTTTAAATAACATACACCTTTCAGAACTTGAGTTTGTCTAAATATTTATACACGAATGTGTTACCAAATATCCACAAATATATCAGATTTTTATTTTCTTATTTTTTATTTATTTTTTTTTTTGGACTATAACAACTTAATTAAGTTAAGTTATCCTTTGGGGGTAAAAAACGCAAACACACAATTTCTTATTAAGCTTAGTCGAATGAAAATATAAAAACCAACAACAAACACTAATAGGCCTTATAATTTTTTATACTCTCATACACCTTTAACTTACATCTTGGACTTTTTTCTAGGTTATCGTTTTTGTTTACTAAATAAATATGATAATTTAAATGGGTGTTAATTTCGAAATTTTTGTTGCCATTACATACTCAAATAGTAGCCTGTGCAGAGGTTAATTTTATCAAAAGATTTATGATATAATTAACTGCAAATTAGATTTACATTTTGTTTGTATAATGTGACCTTTTTAAATGACTACTTTTATTTTCGTCTACCTTTGCTTAGAAAAGCTTGTAATAATTGGCATTTTTGGTATATGTATTAGGGTGATTGATTCGGTTTTACAACCGGTGGAAAACCCGGTTTTTTTACTCTTTCACCTGGCGGTGTTTTCCAAATGTTAATTTTTCGAATGTCGAATCACCGGTTTTTTTACTCACAGAAGCTGGTTTTTTTAATTTTTAGTTTTATGTTCATTTAGCTTTGTAACCAAACGTACGGTGTACCGTAAATATACTATATATTTATTACTCAAAAAATTTCGAAAAGTCAGAAAATTTATTAAATAATCTTCCATAATATTGTAAGACATTTATTTGTTGCTTCAAAAACGAATGTAAAATAAGAAAAATACTTAGGTTAAAAAGTATTTTATACGTTGTTGCGCTTATAATTTGCTGTGATAATCAGCTGTTCAGTTAAGTTTTTTGACCAAATTATTGTATTTTGCAATACTTTTTGATCTCATTTTCGAATTTCATAATATTTTGCTTCTACGATATCTAGCGACTTGTACTAAAGACTACCCATAGCTTATTATATATCTGGTAACATATGACTTGTATACTTGTTTTATGGGGCACAAAACTGGGGTTTTGTGAAATACGATGAAGTCGAAAAACTTTTTAGATTTTTTATAAAAAAAAATGCTCCTCCTACCAAAAAACACACCTAACTACATGCTCTACTTAGAAACTGGTTTGAGCTCATTACACTTGGAAACTTTAAAGCTCCACTTTGACTACATTAGTAGAGCTCTGCGTTTACCGAGTAACAGATTACCCCGTATTGTTGCTGAAAATATTATTGCAAAAAAGACTTATTGGGCTGAAGAATGGTCAAATATATGTGAAAAAATTAATTTTGTCCCCGAAAACGCGCTAAATCCTTTATGTTTATACTCAACATCAATTTTAGAATCATTAAAACAAACGGAAATAAAAGACTTAGTTGCTGATGCAAAAAGCTCACAATTCCACGATCTATACTCTGAGTTAGATCATTGTATGAAACCCATTTCAGATTCAAATTTTTCGTCTCGAGCCTAAAGTTTGTTAATAAAAGCTAGAGGTGGATTATTGGATCTAAATGCTAGGTGCTTCAGAAACTCTTCAGTAGGCATATGTACATTATGTAATCTAGATTCAACTGAAAATACTTTTCACTTCGTTGGAATCTGTCCGATTTATAATGAGTTTAGGATAAAGTACTTTGGTAAAACCACACTAACTTTAAATGAGGTTGTAAATATATTAAATGGTACGGATTATTATAATATGTTATATAAATATTTGGAAATTTGTTTAAAATATAAAAAATTAATAACTGATGAATTTGCTTAGTTATTTTGTTATATAAAACAGTATCCAATGTGATATACATATGTACTAGTTAAAAAACTTTGTTTAAAAGTAATTATTCAATTCAATTTTTAAAATTTATAATTAAACGTAAATATATATATATTGAATTATTTTAAAAACATATAAATCAGATGTTGAAATTAAATAATTTAAAGTTAAACGTAAACATATAAATGTTTAGGTAAAATAGTTAAAAACAAATGAATTGAATGAAATTTATACTTACATAAATTTAAAAATAATGTTCAATTTTAAGATACAATTTAAATTAGCTTAAAATGCCAATCTGGCTCTCAACTATTTAGTTATGCCAAACATAGATAATAAGAATATTAAATCATAAAGATTGTAATATATTTTTATTATATCTATTAAATAAATAAAAATAATAAAAAAAACCTAAAACAGTTTGGCACACAAAGGGTCATTATTACATCTTGCCTATAAAGTCGACTACCGTAGGCAGTGAATGACTTTTTTATATTTTTCATTATTAAAACCTCCTTGTAACAAAGGTTTTTTTTTATACGGCAGAACCAGAGCAAATACCGGTTATTTTAAACAAATTAATTTAGTTCTCAAACTTAACTTTTTGGTCACTTTAAGGTAAAAAGTGTCTGTCCTTTAACATCTTTATTTTATATAACGGCATTTTATAATAATTCCATTGAATGTGTGTCAACTTTAAATGCAATTAAACAATAGAACAAACTAGTTTATATTTATATATGTATGTATCTCTGTCAAGGGTATAAGAAAAAATTATATTTTATGTATTCGACCGGTTAACCGGTTTTTTCTAAATTTTCAAAAGGGCAACCGGTTTTTTTTTTAAATTCTAAATTTCAAACTATTTAAAACCCGGTTTCTTAAAAATGTCGAATAATCGATCACCCTAATATGTATGTGTTGGGGGAATATCAAAGCAGAAAACTACTATTTCGAGTCACTTTTCGGCCTTCTTTGCTGACCAGCAGCCCAATCTGCAACGCTTGCATTACTGAGGTCCGCGCTACTACAGACGTTTTTCTGGACTAGAAGACGACAGTCCTTCTTAAATGCCAGCATCTACGTTAGATTGAGGTTCTCCATAGCATTCACACTTTTTGTGTGTTAAACTGCATTCATTAGTCTACCTAAGGCTCCTTCGCTTGTGAATATGGGTTAATTATTTTTTGCAACACAGTGTTACCGACCTTCGGTTTTAGAACATAATAGTTTTATAATTTTAAAATTTTGCAAAACAGGGTAGATCACAATCATTATTTCAGTGCCTGTATAACTAACTAGTTCAACAAGTGCAGCTGTCAGTGAAGCGATACAACAGAATGTGTTGTGTGTATATCAAATTGAATGTCATCAAGACAAGGGTCATAACAATAAGTGGAATAATAAATGGAGTGCCATAAAGCTTACGTCTCTTGCGATAATCAATAAAGTGCCCTTAACTTTTATTCCATAAATTTTAGGTGGTTGTTTACAGTAAATAATGCAAGCCCCGGTTTATTTATAGTAAATAAAAGGTTATAAAAGGTTAAACGTAATTTTGCAATAACGCTGAAATCATATATAAAAAAATCTTTTAATATCACCATGAATACTCCATAATAGAGCAATATTCACAACTGTGGGAATTCAATGCTCTTTGCAGGGTGGCGAAAAGGAGTACACTACAAGGAGATGTTCTATCACATCTTCTGTAAAACCTCATCATTAATGCATGGCTCATGAAACTTAATTCACTGATTTACAAAACCATCACCTACGTGGATGACGCCTCTAAAGCAGTATTAGAGATGTATTTAAATATTGTGCCTGGCTGCCAGGAAATACAAGGTACCGAAATTCTTACTCCCGGAACTGGGGTAGAGGAACTCGGTCTAGCGGAGAGTGCGTGGCATCTAGAATTTATAATTGACGCGAAACTTTACTTGTTCCAGAACACTAAATTCAGAGTAGCGAGGGAATCTATATCCATATATTCGTATAGAAGGGCAATTCGTAAGAGCTAAGACATAAGTTCGAGTAAAACTGTCTGGGTCATGGGTAGGGTTGTCAAACCGATTCCTAAGGCCTTAGTTTAGTAAAATGAACTCACCCGTTTCACGTACAGGAAACTCTTCGAGTGTGTCCTTGGAAGCTCAGCACTGCTTAATAAAATTTGTTTTCTCACCACAACCTCAAAGGCATTATTTGCTATGTTTATCAGTCTATTTAACCTTAACTAAACTAATACCTATTACCTAATATGTTTATGGTTAAATATATATTTTTTATTAAAACTTTTTTTTTATTTAATATTATGAAAAATATATTTGAATTGAATTCGTTGGAAGATAAATTCTTTTATCGTTAGCTGTGATAAATAATAAGCAGCTTCTTGTTTTAAATAAAATTTCTTTTAAATTCTTCTTACTGACGTGTCCGGATTTAAGTATTAGTCTTAGTCTCTTAGTCACTTTGTTTTCTGTTCTTATTTATTCAGTTTTATATTATACTAGCCAAACCCGGCGCGCGTTGCTTCGCCCCTTAATGAATCGAAATGCATTCTGAATTTTAATTGAATATCAAGTGCGAAAACCTAAAATTTATAATTTTTTTATGGGCGTGGCATTGCCCACTTTTCTAATCACGAAATTATAAAGTCATAACAGCTCAATATGTGTGCAAAGTTTCAAAAGAATCGGACCAGTGCACGTACCTCAAAATCATAATTGTTTTTATGGGCGTGGCCCCGCCCACTTTTTTAATCACGAAATTATAAAGTCATAACAGCTTAATATGTGTGCAAAGTTTCAGAAAAATCGGTCTAGTGCAAGTACCTTAAAATTAAAACTTTTTTAGGGGCGTGGCCCCGCACACTTCCCTCATCACGAAATTATTTAGTCAATACAGCTCGATATGTGTGCAAAGTTTCAGAAAAATCCGTCAAGTGCAAGTAGCTAAAACTGATAACTAATTTTTTATGGGCGTGGCCCCGTCCACTTTTTTCACCCATGAACACTCCCTGGTATATGTACAACAACTTACCAAAGTTTGAGCCCGATCGGTTTTACAGTTTCGGAGTCTATAGCTAACACACACACACACACACACACACACACACACAGAGTTTCACTTTTATATATATACAAGCCAAACCCGGCGCGCGTTGCTACGCCCCTTAATGAATCGAAATGCATTCTGAATTTTAGTTGAATATCAAGTGCCTAAAACCTAAAAATTATAATTTTTTTTATGGGCGTGGCATTGCCCACTTTTTTTATCACGAAATTGTAAAGTCATAATAGCTCAATATGTGTGCAAAGTTTCAGAAGAATCGGACCAGTGCAAGTACCTCAAAATTATAATTGTTTTTATGGGCGTGGCCCTGCCCACTTTTCTAATCACGAAATTATATGGTTATGACAGCTTAGTATGTGTGCAAGGTTTCAGAAAAATTGATCTAGTGCAAGTACCTCAAAATTAAAACTTTTTTAGGGGGTGGCCCCGCCCACTTTTCTTATCACGGAATTATTAAGTCATGACAGCTCGATATGTGTGCAAAGTTTCAGAAAAATCGGTCAAGCGGAAGTAGCTAAAACTGATAACTAATTCTTATGGGCGTGGCCCCGCTCACTTTTTTCCACCCATAAACACTCCCTGGTATGTGTCCAACAACTTGCCAAAGTTTGAGTCCGATCGGTTTTACAGTTTTGGAGTCTATAGCTAACACACACACACACACACACACACACACACATACACACACACACAGAGATTCACTTTTATATATATAGATTGCGATGAGAAGCACCTTATATGTTTACCCAGTTATCAGGTTCCATATCCATATAAAAATTTTTCAAAAATCATCGCAAATAATTTTTTAATCAATTGTATTTAGGAAAACTGACTAAAGGATAGACATTCAGACAAATATTAAAAAATTCTATTTTGTGTTCCAGATGGTTGACAATATACACCATTCTCAAAATTTCACAAGACATTTCATGTATAGACATATTATAGATAATATTTCAAGAGATTTCCAAGTTGGTATCAAATATTACACTTATGTTTACTACTTCTTAAGAAAAAAATTTTTCAAAAAGCAGAGTTTGTTTCCAGTCACAATCACAGTCATAATATTTTCCTTTATATCTCTCGTTTTCTTGGAAATAATATCGAAATAAATCATATTAATTAGATATGACATGAAATATATTTCCTTCAGCTTGAACAGACAATTTTAAAAACGCAGGAGAGGATATCTATTTCATAAAAATTTTAAAAACTGATTAAATTTGTAATTTTGTAATGAATTAAATGCCACACAAAAAAATTGGAATGCGTGAAAAGTGAGCAACATTTTCAGCACTTCTTAGTCAATGTTGCAAAATGATTCTTTTCAAACTCCACCAAATAGCCTACGCGTTATAATCGCTACGTATGAACACTTTTGCTAAGGTGGTACTATGGTTATATCACATCCAAAAAATATGAAGATTCAATGGTTCGTTTTTGCCATAAGCAACATCTTTTTATTGTTAAATATTTTTAGTTGTAAATAATTCGAAATTGAATATACCTTTTATTCTCTACAACAGCGTGTTTTAATTACTCCCGAATACAACACTACGTAAGGCGTGAGATCTGTATGGCGAAACTCGCTTAGAAGAATTAATTTTTTGATCACAAAAACGTATTTAGAGGCAATTGCAACATGTGAGTGACAGGATTACGCATACATGTACGTACAAATCATTTTCGCAGGAAGAGAAGGCTGGATGCACTTCCAATTGATTAATTTGTAAAATTAAAATTGATGGTAAGGATTTTTTCGAAGCTCATATAAACGAATACAATTTATTGTTTGTGTTGCGAAAAACTCGTCTTTTTTAGCTGGATCACTAAATAAAAATAATAATCATATATCTTTAAAAACACAAAAAAATAACGAGATTAATTTTAAACAGTATCACTCTTTGCTTTCCACTGACATAATCATCATTTTATTTTAATTAAAATATATTTAATGCTAATCATTCAGCAGTTGAACAATATTTTCTAACTGCCGAATTACACAAAATTATATTTTTGTGAATTTGGTGAAGTATATTCTTAAGATTTGATGAGTTTATTGGTATATTTATTAATTTTTTGCCATTTAATAATATGACATGTGCCACTCTTTAACAGACATTCGTAAAATTATATTTATATTATTTACACTGTGCTGCAAAGTAAAAGGTCGCGTTTTATGTTATTATCAACAGTTTTATTATATTCATTAATTTCATCCAGGAAGTGTAGTGGCTGAACACTTTATAAATATATTCTAGGTCTATTATATATTAATTGAATAATCTTTTTCAATGATGTTAGCCTCCGTATAAGCTAATACGTGTTATAGATTAAAATGGCTACAATTCGAATCAGACTGAAATTGTGAATTTTTTTTAAATGGACCAACTAGACAACAAATAAAATTTAATTTACAGAGTTCAGATTTAATTTTCATTAAGTTAACCACTGTAATTATGTACCTTTTATAAAATTTATTTTTTCTAAAATTATAGATCAGCATTCGCAACTCTTTAACCTATTTCCTATTTGTTTGTGTCATCCTGTGTTTACCAATGAATTTTAGTGATTCTATGGCCTTTGCCACCACATTAAAACACACTACTTTGCACTTGCACAAATATACTCAAATGCAGACTAATGCAATTTATTTCTAAGATTCTTCGACGTTCATAAACATTGAATGTAAAATGATGATATTTAGATGTGAGCAGCATAAGTATTCGCTGTAAGACTGAGATTGTGTCTGTGTTTTTGTCATTTCGTAACTAATTTTTTCCTTTTTAAAATATTTATTTATTTATGTTTTTGATAGACATGCTTTATGCTTTGATGTCTCTTCTTCTTCATTCCTTGCAAGTGTATGTACATACTTTTACTATATAAAAGCTTTTCAGCTATTTTACTTTCGCAATTTTATTTTTAATAAATTGTTTATACTTATGTCTATAAAGTGCTTGAAACATTTAAATATATTTATTTATAACTTATGTAGGCGAATAACCCAGCAGGAAATTTCAACTGATACCAGTTGTACTTGATAAAAAATTTTGCTACACGCAAAGAAAAAACATGGTTATAACAAGATCACGACGGTCATATTATATTTGCCTTAACAATAATTGGTTGTCGAAAACCAGTTATTGTTATTTTCGTTTCATTTCATCACGATAATCAAGCATTTTTGAATTGTATCATTTAATGTTTCTTTTTCGTAAAACTTTCGACATGGTTGTTGCTTCCAAATAGAATGATTTAAGAAAATTAGTGTGACAAAAAGAACATTGTATTCAAAAGCATTAAAAATTACAAATAATCATTAAATAATAGGTGAGACAACATGATAGGATTACAAAGCAATCAATCTATGATTTTTTTTACTAATAATTTGATTTCAATTATTCTTTTTTTTTTTTTGCTGAATAAATTTTTACTATTTCAAAAAAATACACAAATTTAAAAAAAAAAAATTGGAGAAACTTAAAAAATATTGGTATAAAAATTACAATTAAACTGAAAAGTACAATCAATATATGTATGTATTTAACTAATACCAAAAGACATTTATTTGCCGTAGAGAATAGCAAAGATTGCCGATTTCAATTGTACTCATTCATATTATTATTGCTTGATACTTTAATTAAACATAATAATGATAACTGGCGACCATTATATGTTTTAACCACAATCATACAATTCAGTCATAGTATGTGGCTCTTCGATTGTGGTTACCACAACCAAATTTTTTCTTTTCATGTACCCACCACTTGTTAAAAATTAGATAAAATTTATTGAATAAAAATAAATAAACTGTTTTAGAAATATTTGAAAAGTTTAAAAAATAAACTTTGAGGTTTCCCTGTTTGCTGGGACATTAACATGCATACAGCCATATACACACAAATACAGATGTTTGTATGTAGATTTATATTTGTGCTTGTTTTATGCTTGTTAATAATTAAATTACATTTGCTAGCATCTTTAGTCGAGTGTATTTTGAACACTTACTGTTGCATGCATCAGTAATTTATATCAGTGTGTGTCTGTGTGTAAATCTTATTGCTTGTGTATATGCGTTTATAGCTACATGGCAATAATGAGTAATTGCAAGTACTTTTGTTGCCACTACTGTTTATATTGTTACACATGCATGTGGCTGAATGTTTGCGTATTCGTACTCTACAGATCCACATAAGTGTTTTTCCATTATCCTAAGATGTTTTAAATGATTGAAAGCATGCATGAAAGTTTCATTTAAAATAAATTTAATTAAAATTCACGTTCAAAAGAGGAATTGCAAATAAAAAACCCTGTCGATATCATGTGTAGGTATTCAAAAAGTAGATTGCAAAATTACATTCATGTTAATGAAAATTATGCAGAGCAATTGAAAAAAAAAATTAATATTAGTTTTTAATATTACAAATTTTTGCGGGAAATATGCAATAATTCGCTGGTAATTAATATTTATTCCTATAATTTAATCTAGAAATAAAAACCAGTTGATAGGCCAACATAAAATATGAGAATTATTTTTAAGGAGGTCGTTCAGAGTCGGGATTCCCAAACTTTTTCTTGAAGAAAAATTTATTAAATTTATTAACATTAATTTAGAAAATTTTCAATTTATTTTTTTTATAATAAACTGGAATTAATTGAAAATTTAAAACAAATCTTCTATAAATTGAAAAGTTGCTATAAAATGAATAAATGAGTTACTTTCTTTAGTTGTAGTACTGAAAGGTTGAAGAGTTAAAAAAACCTAAAAAAGTGAATGCAAATTTTCTTAAAACAAAAGAAAATTTTATTGAATACAAAATTTATTATATACTAGCGGACCCGGCAAACATTGTTTTTTCATATAAATGATTTCTAGAAAATATATTTTTTACATTAAAAAAAACAAGTAAGAGCACTATATTCGGCTGTGCCGAATCTTTTATACCCACCACCAATTTTGTGTACATTTAAAGCACAATATTTATTATTTTGTTAATCACTATGGAATAATCTCTTTAAAATAAAATATGTATTACTTTCTTTATAGAGGGTGGTTAATTTTTAAGGGCCCCTGTTGAAGGTGAACCACACATAAGCAACAAGTTTTTTTTTGCATTTCATTTGACATTTCTCAATCTCAGACTAACTTAATTTGAACAGTGGAAAGATACCTAAATGAGCAACGCGTTAAAGTTATTCAGGTTTAATTATTTATTTTATTTGATCTCTTTTTTCAAATTTTCATATTTAAATATCCAATTTTTGTATTTAAATTCTCAATATTTCGCTACTCCTTCGTGTAGCATCTTCAGGAAAATTCATTATTATTAATTATTAATTAATTATTATTAATTAATTATTTGTAAATTAATTTTCAGGTTTAATATTCAGGTTTTTTTTATGAAAATGGGCGTTGAAAACAAAATGCATTTTATACACTTCGTAATTCTTTTGATCAACATAATCCTGCCTTCTTAGTTCGTTGAATGGGAACCACTGCTGGTTTTTGCGATAGTGTGGCAAAAGAGCAGTCAACATCGCCTCATCATCATGCCCAACAATTGAGTATCAACATTGTCATTGAAAATTTGGACCATCAGATACTTCGATATGCTACTAAAATGCTTTTGTAAATGTAGTCTTTCAATGAAAGTGGGCGTTAAAGTAGGTGTGTCAATAAAGTTTCTGCTAATAAATACAACTTAGATATTTCAATATAGTCCTTTATTTTCCAAAAAACTTTGTCAATAGAGAAATTACATGAATTTAAGATAAACCGTTATATGGGAGGTAGGCGTTAAAGTGGACGTGTCACCTAAACTTTTTGGCACAACAATTACATTGATTAGAAGGATATACGTAGCAAATTTGATCATCAAACCTCTAACTTTGGCGGTTTTATGAGCTTTTAAATTTCATTAACGGTAAATAACGTGAAAAGTGGGCGTTATAGTAGGAGTGTCAAAGTTGTTTTTGCGAATGAGTACAACTTAGATGTTTCAACATAGCCCTTTATTATTCCAAAATCTTTATTAATAGAGAAATTATATGAATTTTAGGTAAAGCGTTATATGGGAGGTGGGCGTAAAAGTGGGCGTGGCCTCTTAATTTTCTGGCACAGTAATGACATTGCCTAGGGGGCTATACGTAGCAAATTTGATCATAATACCTCTAATTTTGGTGGTTTGATGAACTTTTAAATTTCATTAACGGTAGATAACGTGAAAAGTGGGCGTTATAGTAGGCGTGTCAAAGTTGTTTTTGCGAATGAGTACAACTTAGGTGTTTCAACATAGCCCTTTATTATTCCAAAATCTTTATTAATAGAGAAATTATATGAATTTTAGGTAAAGCGTTATATGGGAGGTGGGCGTAAAAGTGGGCGTGGCACCTTAATTTTATGGCACAGTAATGACATTGCCTAGGGGGATATACCTAGCAAATTTGATTATCATACCTCTAATATTGGTGGTTTTATGAGCTTTTAAATTTCATTAACGGTGGATAACGTAAAAAGTGGGCGTTATAGTAGGCGTGTCAAAGTTATTTTTGCGAATGAGTACAACTTAGGTGTTTCAATATAGCCCTTTATTAAACCAAAATCTATATTAATAGAGAAATTATATGAATTTCAGTTAAGACGTTATATGGGAGGTGGGCGTAAAAGTGGGCGTGGCATATTGATTTTCCGTTACAAAAAAGCGTGTCACCAAAAAGCAAAGAGTGCAAAATTTCAGAGTCGTACATCCAATTTTGTTGCTTTTATGACGTTTTTGTTTTTAAATATACCGAAAAATACACTGTGCGGTATAAATTTTCGTACATTTTGATCGATAACTCCTCTCCTAATGCATAGATTTAGATAATTTTCGGGGAATAATATTGTTTTTACTCAGGAAATACATATTCGAAGTTTCATGAGTCTGCGTTAATCCGTTTGGACACAATTCCATTTTATTCGATGTTGGTAGGACACGGTTTTTTCGACCTACTCTTGCTTTTCGAGCTATAACTCTCTTCCTAATATTCCGATTTAGCCCATTTTCAATACCAAACAAACCTTGTCTATAAGAAAGATTTTGGCAAAATTTGAGCCCCTTAGCTATTTCGGTGCGACCTCTATCGTGCTTTCAACAGACGGACAGACGGACAGACGGACAGACGGACAGACGGACAGACGGACAGACGGACAGACGGACAGACGGACGGACATAGCTAGATCGTCATCAAATCAAACCCTGATTCAGAATATATATACTTTATGGGGTCTAAAATGGATATTTCGATGTGTTACAAACGGAATGACAAAATGAATATACCCCCACCATTTTTTTGGTGGCGGGTATAAAAACGTAAACAATATATTTTCTACGGTATGCAGTTCAAAATTTCATCGAAGTCGTTACGTTATTTAGGTGAGACATAAATTGCCCCTTGGAGTGAGTCACTCTAAATATTTAGGAGTATGAAAAATAGATGTTGACCAATTCTTAAACGTTTATTTCTGCATTGGCTAGACTATAAATTGTGTACAATTTGAAGAAAAATACTAAAAAATATATCGATGCAAGTACATAATTTTAAAGAAAGTGGGCGTTAAATTAGGCGTGGTATTCTATTAGTCATATCAGAGTCTTAGTTATATTTTGTGATAATTTCAAGAAGATCTGTCTAGCAGTCTGGTCTAAAAAAAGGGGTGGCGTTGAGGGGTATGAAAAATAGACGTTGACCGATTCTAAGACCTACCCAATATGAACACATAATTTCATGAGAAGCATTCGAGTCATTTCAAAGGAGCTTAATCACAAAAATCACGTACATAAGATTAAAAAATTGTACTTAATAACATAGGGATTCAACAATCGTATTCCAAGTACTTTTATCATTACAAATTGCTTTAATTTCCGCAAAAAATTTGTCTACTAATTTTTGGACGAACGGAGCATCAACTTTCTTTCCATAGCTGCTCTTGTTAGACTGCCAACAGGTGACCAAATGCTGCCCTTGACGCTTATATTCTATTATATACATCTTGCTTCACACCACCCTCAATTGACATCATGCAACTCAGATAACAAAAGTGTTTTGCAAATTTAAATATCTAGTTTTTTATTTTAAACTAGCCAAACCCGGCGCGCGTTGCTACGCCCCCTAATGAATCAAAATGCATTCTGAATTTTAATTGAATATCAAGTGCAAAAACCTCAAAACTATAATTTTTTTTTATGGGCATGGCACTGCCCACTTTTCTAATCACAAAATTTTAAAGTCATAACAGCTCAATATGTGTGCAAAGTTTCAGAAGAATCGGTGAAGTTTAAGTAGCTGAAAATGATAACTTTTTTTATGGGCGTAGTCCCGCCCACTTTTTGCCACCCATAAACACTCCCTGGAATGTGTGCAGCAACTTGCCAAAGTTTGAGTCCGATTGGTTTTACAGTTTCGGAGTCTATAGCTAACACACACACACAGAGTTTCACTTATATATATATAGATATGTTTTCGGTGACGTTAATAACTCGCATTGCTTGAGTTTTTCCAAAGTTTATTTCTAACTTTAACTAAATCGTCACTTTGTTTTACAAGTTATTGAGTTTGTGCGTATTAAGACAGATATATTCAGCATAAATATCTGTTTAAAATAATTGAAAAAATTTAATACAATCCAATCTGAATAATTCCCTAAGTTCGAATTAAGTAGTCAAAAATTGATGATCGATTGACTCGTCATGTTGGCTTCTACTTAATTTGTTCACTTCACACTTCTTTTGAAATTGTACCGGTTTGTCATTTATCTTGCCGTTGTATATAATTTTGGTTCATGTCCAAATGGTTTATTAAATAAAATTATTTCCACCTGCCAGTACTGTTGTCTCCTTAAGGTATGCTATACTATTTTGTAATTATATGCTAACAGAGCCTTAAATTTCTAGCTGATAAAATTGATTTTGTAACGAGTTATAGAAAATTTAGAAGTTTTTAAAATTTTTAAAAGATTATTTTAAAGTATGGAATTTTAAGGGAATCACTAGCATTGTTTATTTTATTTTATTATTAGTTTTTTTCTTTTTTATTTCCTCAGTTTAAGTACCAGAAAATTTAATCATACAAGAATGCAGTATTAATAAACAACAACAAGTCAACCAACATTTGTAGAACAGTTTTAATTTATTAGCTTCAGTTCATCGAACACTATACCCCCACAGAGTCTTTTTAAAGAATTTTACATAATTTTCCAAAATGCCAAAATGAGCCTAATGCAAACGCGAAATACTGAATTTGAGATTTGCTTCATCAATTTCTGTAATTGGCCTCGTCTGGATTTGACTATTTAGCTTCTTTATGCTAAACATATAATTTTTAACACTTAAAGAAACGACCACACCTGACTTTTTAATATTCTAGATTCTTTATGATTTTTGCACTCTGTTCTGTTGGCAAATCCAAGTTGGCAGAGATTATTAACTTTTTATGCCCGAAATAATAATGACAATAAAACAAACAACAACATGGAGCAAGAGCAACAACAAAAGTCTTGTAAAGTGTTATAATTTTATTGTTTATAAAGTAGAGAGAAGGTAAGTATTTAGATCTCATTCCGAAATATAATTTTTATTTACTTTTACACTTTTTGTTTTAATTTTTTTCAATTCCATTTAAAACGACAGTCGGCAGGCAATAATAGACAGCCAAATACCTTTAAACTTAAATAAAAAAAATATGCCCGCACACACACAGACTTATAAAGTCATAAAACAGCCAGCTGCTTTTTCTGTAAAATACTTGTGCAACAATTTAAAACGTACTAAACCGACACCGTAGTATAATACATTTTAAAACCTTAAAAAAAGAAGAAGAATAAGAATAAAAAGAAAACAGATCATAAAACTAAATTAAAAAAGTTTAAAGTGTTTTACATAAGTAACCTGGCTGGTTGGTTGGCTGGTTGCATGGCTGGCTGGCTGGCTCACTTTTCTAAGTAATAAAATTTGAAAAAAGAAAATATTATAATTCATATTAATTTAACTTTTGTTTATGCCTTTGATAATTTTACAAAAATCATTTGTTCTTTTTATTTGTTTTCCCAAAATTGTTTCTAAGCCTCACAAATTTCATACAGCTGTTTGTTTTTAATATAATTTGTATTTAAATTGTAAAAGTTTCTCTCAAAATTACATCAAAGTTAAGGTTTTACAAAACCCAAGAGTTAAACAAAAATGTTCAAGTGTGTTAATTATACCGACAGACTCAAAATAAGTGTCAAAGAACCTTAAATTAACTGTTTTTCTAAAATACTGTTACAAAAACTTTTAGAACGCCAACAAGCAACTTGATTTCAAATTGTATTTCTGCTACACAAATGTTATGAAAAGTGAAATGAAAAGAGTGTATATTTGTTTGCTAATGATTGCATATTTTATTGTTGATGATTTTTTTACTCAACCTAAACATACATGACATATTGAAGATGGTCGAACTTTCGTTCAGCGAATATTGCAAAAAAAAAATAATTTTTGAAGTAAACACATCAATACGTGGAGCTGCATTAAAAGAAAAACTTATTGGTGCAATTTATGGCACAACGACATCTTCACCGACACCTATGCCCTGCTTCATAATGAAAAAAAGACGAAAAAAATACCTTTTAAATTTAGAAAACTTGACACAATTGCATATGCAATAAAATGGCGGATATAATTTATAAAATCCAGTCTGCTACATGCTGCTAAATTTTAGTTAATTAAAATAAAAAAGTTTTATTTTTAAGTTCTTAGAAAATAATTACCTAAAATATGACTTTTAACGGAAATAACTATTTTCTCTCTTGCTGGTCACGTTTGTTAGCAAATTTTATGTTTAAATACCACTCCCAAGGAAAGTAAGTTGTTTGATTAACGTCAGCGCTGGCACTAAGTGTCATAATCTGACGATAGTCTAACCACTGTTTTTATTAAGTAGTTCTTAATTAACGTAACCTTGATAAACTCCACTAGATTTCTATCCTTTATTCCTTGTTTTTCGTTATGCGGAATGTAATTAATCAGCGAACGAACGCGGAGGTGTGGTTCGAGAGTAGCTGAACAATGAGCCAAAGGTAACAGCATCCAAAATTCGCAGGTCCTTTATCATCATTCTTTGTTTATGTTGTGGCAGTAACAGCACACCAAAAGCACCAGTAGTTGTTCAAAGATTGACCTAAGTCGATTACCAGTCAATAGTTCACCTCCGAGTCTACTCTGGTAGATGTTTGTACTCAGGCACAAATATCTGCTCAGGAGCAAATATCTACTCTGACTAAAATTTTTGCTCTCGCAAGTTTATATTATATATCTGTGGTCTATGGCTTGGAGCTAAAAGGGCCAATGTCAAAAATTGAGAAAATTGGAATTGAACTTTAACTTTTATAGATGCTTTTGTAGTGACATTGGCCAGCATTTTATTTATAAAGCTGTTCTGGGTTAAGTATGACTTGAGCTGTTTTACCATAATGAAAAAGAGCAAGAAAACAAATTTAATGCAATGATTAACTCAAAAGGGCAAAAAAGTGACATTGACCCTTTTAGCTCCAAGCCACAGATATATTATCTTTACTTGGTACAATACACATTGGCCTTAGACTAGCCAAGGAGACATTGCCCGGGGAAAACTCCCAATGACAAAAGAGTTCACAAAGAAATTTATAATAACTTTAATTTTTCTTTTGAAACAAACTTAGCAAGAATGAAAAAAAACTCAAAATTCTCTGAGCATATACACAAATGACGGTTCAATATAATACAGTGCAATAATAACAGAAATAATCTATTGCAGCGTTACCACTCAAAAATTATCTATCCGACCGAATTTGCCTATAAAATCGACCAAAATCCATTTAAACCGACCAATTTTATTAAATATTAAATAACAAATATATGCATACTTTGTACATACATATCGTCGTTCGTAAATTATTGTGTTCTATATGTATAGGTTTTATATGTCACATAGAATACAATAATTTACGAACGACGATATGTATTTAAAAAAAAAAATTTATTAAGTTTTAGATATTAAAAACCACATAAAGTTCTTATATAAATGTACAGGATTCAAATTTTTATGTTTTCATTTTGTTACGAGATCAAGAAAAAGCCGTTACAATTGGTTTGCTGTCACCGAGTTAACTCAGATCAACTTTTGCAATTATGATGGCATACACAGTCAATGCAAAAAAACAACTACAAAATTCCTTTTGTTTTTCTTGCTGTTATGCATTTTGTGTAGAACTAGCACCACCTTACAAATGGGCTCATCGTATTTTTTATAGTATTTTACACACGTTTGACATTTGCTTTTGTTTGTATTTCATTGCTGAGAAGAAAATAGTATTGCCAAAAACTGAAAAATTTAATAGCGACCAGGGTATCAATTCTCGTTCTATGAAACTATGAAATGAAAATTTTTTGTGTGTAATATCATATGGTGCCACCATACCCTTTACAAAAAATTTCTCATTTCACAGTTTCACACAACGAGAACTGAGCCCCTGTATTTCAAATGGCTTAAAATGAATATGGTACATTTTCTTAAACAGACCAAAATAACGTTTAGCCCACCATCCGACCAAGACCATTAATGTCTGACCATTTTGGTCGGAAAAGACCAATAGTGGCAACGCTGATCTATTGTTATAGGTTATTGAGGGGAAACACTGCGTATTCTAATGGAAAATTACTTGCATGTTCTTCTATCATACTCTGTATCTTACGAATATAATAAAAGTCAAAAAAACCTCAAGAATTTACTTTAAGATTTACTGCCCAAAAAAATTGTTTATTGTTTTTTAATTCTCGGAAAGTTTGTTCTTAACAGCGTCGTACCCGTTACAAAAGATAAAAACAAATTACTTAAAATAACTCATAACACCCTGGAAAGACTTATCATAAGAATGGAGTGGCATTGGGGAGAATGTTTTACAATAATATATTAATGTACTGCAGTCGATAGGGAAGCATTACCAATGCATTCTCTTATTTTATTGATTTGAAAGTTATAAAAAATGTAATTTACTTTAAACTATTATACTTAAACATTTGCTTGCGAAGGTAAACATTTAGAACACCATGTGGAATTTAAAGAAAAAAAAAACAAACATCTTCCAATAAGACGCCAAGAACTGTTATTTGTTTCTGTTACTTGTAGCATCGAGTTATCGGATTAGCTGTAGTCAAGTCTTTTAGATAATCAAACGATAGTATAAATACCGTAATTTCTAAAATAAAATTAACTACTTGAAGCATCACAAAATACAACTATTTTAACAACATGCAGTTCCATGCATTAATTCAATGTCTCACAAAATTGTATTGTTTTTTATTTTAATTTATTTTTCTCCCGTTTTTCTTATCAAATAATAAATAAAAAAGAATTTGAAGTAATTTCCTTAATATTTATAACAGAAAACGATTGGATTAGACTACTAAGCATGGTTTTAAATGTACTGCACAACTATATAGAACTAGATTAATCATCAGATATCAAAACCCATTATCATTATTTATCTCTTATTAAAGGGCGGAAACGCTTACTGAAATTTTGCTAATTTCTAATAAAAAAAATAGAGTTTTTAATATAAATGTATTTAATTTGTTTCTATAAATTTATTATTTGTAGTTTTTTATTTTTGGGTTTAGCATTCAGTTTCAGCACACACACACACACACACACTCTTTACCTGAAGTACATTTTATTCGAATATTAAAAATTGTTTTATACTTCTTCATCGCCCTGCTATCTTGTATTTATAAGTATAATAACAACAATGCCAACTTATCTTTGAATTTGAAGTTTATCTAAAATTGTAGAAGTACTGTCTTTGCTTGAAGTTGTATTAGTAGTATGTCTCGTATTTTGTGTACAAGATGCAATTGTTTAAAGGTATTCTTTATTCTTATTTTTTATTGTAAATGCAGAAAAGAAGAATTTTTTTTTTTAGAAAATCACAAGAAAATGAGGTGCCAGAAGAGGGGGAAAAACCATAGTGAAATGGTTAAACAAAGAAGTTCAAGTGTCAATTGTTCTTTAAGAAGTAAGATACTTGAGCATCAATGGGAGTGATAAGATGTTGCTGCTACTGCTTGTGTCATTTTAATTTTTCCACAAGTTGAGATTTTATTTTTTTATTGCAATTGTTCTCTTGAACACTGCTGGCAATGGTGAAAAGAATAAAATTAAATATCTGACTTCATTGGAAGAAGATGCTTTATACCATTAAATATAAAGCGTGATAATAAATTTAAATTATTATTTAAGTTTATGGCTTTTAAATTTGCTGCAATTGTCAACTACACAAGATGTTAAATAATGCAGACGCTATAAGTTTATTGGTGAAATGCTCTGAACTAAGATTTGGTTTAAAAAATTACTTCTAACATTCTTATACTAGTTTTAACTAAGACTTTAAAATTATTTTATTAAAATCCTCTTAATGTACATATTTAACTTTCAACACAATTTGACAACGTTAAGTGCTTCATGTTACGCTTTTGCAACATTATTATCGCTACTTGAGACATTATCTTTTAAAAATGCAGAGGAGCGACTTTAGTTCTTGCAAAATTTTAACTTTAACTTTATATTACACGCGATATTAGGATGAGAGAAATTTGTATTTTTTTTCTTTTTGTTTTGTTTGAAACTAAAAGTCAAAAAATAAAATTTATAATATGCATCATTTCAGTTAAAATCTACTTAAGATATTATATAGAAGATGAAGAAAATACCAAGGAACGAAACTGAAACACCTGAGACTATTAACGCACTCCTTCTCACACGATACTTTAAACGGATATCTTGTGACGCACTGTATCACATCTAGAGGCCAACATGAATAAATTTGTAATTTTTCATCATTTTTACTTGCTGCACCCTACTACTGGTACGGAAGGCATTTAAAAGTACTTGGTATATGTTTAGAAAAAATATAAGGAGATATTTTTTTTTTTTATAAAATTAAATTTTTAGATTTTTAAAAGTTTTGGTATTAAATTCCTCTGTGGCTGGTCAAAGTCAGTCTATCCATATATTATAAAGGGTCCGCCATCTAACGTTTTTTTTTTCAACTAGTGCTTATTTCGTGAATGTAAGCACTTAACGCATGTCTAATTTGACAGATAATTAGTTGTATCCTTCCGCTGAACGAATATGGTTGTGTATACGCTTGAACAACACTGGGAAATATTGCGACTTGCGACTTTGGCCGATTTTGCCAAATAAATCATCTTTTCTAATGAAGCTCATTTTGATCTTGGCGGATATGTAAACAAGCAAAATTGTCGCATTTGAGGCACAGAAAACCCGCACGCATACGAGCACTGTTTGGTGCGGATTTTGGTCCAGAGGCATAATTGGACCAGTTTTCTTCGAAAATAAGCAAGGAGTGGCCATAGTCAATGGCGATCGTTATCGGGCCATGTTGAACGAAATTTTGTTCACAAACATTGAAGAGGAGGATATTGGCAATATTTGGTTGCAACAGCATGGCTCTACGTGCCACACAACCGAAGCTGCACTTTTTTTAGCATTTAAAAAAAAAAATATTTCGCGAACCCTCTATATCAATTTCATATATATTTTAAAAAAGTCTTTAAAGTCATTAAATATGCACATGTAAGTATTTGGTATTAATTTACAGGTTTATTTTTAAGTAATTATATTTGTAAAATATTTTTCGAAAAATTAGCCATGATTATTTTTTTTCTTCGAGAACAACTGACTGAGTCACTATTAGCATTAAATTAAAATTCTTTATGGTCAAATGTCTGAACCAATTAGCTCTTTTACTTTTTGGTTTTTATTTCTGAGTGTCATTTGAAGTCGTGGAGTGTAATTTTTTTAAAGCTTCTTAATATGGATATAAAATAAGAAATCGTGATTATTGTGATGATAAACAATTTTTATATACACTCCGGTTCACTGATTTAAAAATTCCACATTCAGATGCCTGTATACATATTTTGAAATTTTTAACCGATTGCAGAATTTCAAAATAATAAAAATGGAAGCTAGACATGTTGAGATACAAAAAAAATCATGCCAAAGGTGGTTTATTAACTAAAGAACTTTTTCTGAGCAATTTATCCAACAAGTACGAAAATGTACTATTTTTTTTGGTTCACTTGAATTAAGGCACTTCTGAATATAGAGTTTTTGGTGCCTTTAAATCAGTGAATCGGAGTGTATATGAGATGATGTCTGAGACTAGAAGATAATGAAAGGGCTTGACAACTATAATGCAGAAATAATTCAGATCAAAATAAGAATCCAAAAAAAAAAATGTGGGATACATAGAAAAGCCCTATAATTTTTTGTCAGTCTAAATATGCCTAACGATTTTGTTTTTGTTTAAACAAATCTCTTAAGTGATAAAGTAAGTTCTGGAGTTTTACAGAAATTATTTATTTGATAAAATTTTCAGCGTAAATTTTTTTTAGAAAATTGTCTCTTTTTTAAAAAATATTTGATATGAAGCAAATAAGAACATTTCAATATTTTTACTTTCATATAGCAAAACAATAAAATATTATAATCCAATTTTAATTAGTTATGTGCCATATTAGAAAACATTTGTTATTTGAGTCTTATAAGAATGCAATTTTAAAGGTTTTGAAACATATGCTTCGTTGTAGTTAACCCACCAGAGTATTTATTGGTATCCAAACCCTCAACCTCCAGATTAACAAACTATCACACTGTTTTTTCGGTAAACCCTAAACGTTAGTTATTATACAGAAACGGTTAATAGTATTACAAATGAGTTAAAAAAATAGAAAAATTCTCTTTTGGGTTATGTTTTCGATATTTCATATAAAAATTTTTTCTGCTTAAAAAAAATTAATTTTTGTATGACCCAGCCATTTTTTAGATTTAAAAGGAACTTGGAATTTGAAGTACCCTTCTAAGGTTGACTATAAACACTTGGTTTATTGGATATTTAACACTTAAAAAAGAAATCCTAAAAATGTTATTGCGAAAACCTGATTTGAATATTTTACTGCACACATCGCATTTATAACACATATGGTCTGACTACCCTCATATATATTTTGTAATTAAATTGCTGTTTAATTAATCTTTTTTTTAAACTATTTTCAATTGTTCCAAAACTTTCTACTACCCATTGAGAAATAGTGCTTGAGAAGATTTTTATATAAATTGTCCAATATTGAAAACCGAAGAATTAAAAATCATATAATTCAAACAATTTAGAACTCGCTCAATAAATCTAAGTTTAAGTTTAATAATTTTTTTTTAATAATTATATAAGATAATTAATCTAAGTTTTATATTGACTAATTTAGACTACACCAGTATTGATCAGCTGTAGCGGTGCTGATACACTGGAAAATAATTTTTTTTTCGACTTAATTATACTTGAAACTGATTTTAGTCTGCCTAAATTCATATATTAGGAATATGAAAAATTAAAACAAGTGTAAAACGAGGAGATAATTAATGATCAATGTTACAGCGATAAGAGGATATTGCAAATTTGGAGAACGTTCTGAAAGCTTTAATTATTATAATTTTCATTTATTAATACTATCAGAAGTGGAACTAGCGATTTTGATATTTATGACACTTTTTCTTGAATTTTTTTTCTACAGATATTTCTTCGATAGTGACATAAATAATTCCAAAAATGTAACATTGAGATACATGAATTTAAATGCTTTCACTATGTTTTCACAAAATCGTTTATATAAAAAAATTAAAATCATTTGTAAAGTAGTTTTTTATAATTAAGTTTTAACAAGGAATTTTTTAAACTTATAATTTTGCATTCAATATGAAAAACGGCTCTACTGCCGAAAGTGCAGGGTGCGTCAAAAGACATCATTGGGCTAAGTTTTGTCTTAATTTATTTTTAAAAGACTACAAAAATACTTAAGGTTTATTATAGACTTTTTTGGGAGATGTTTTACAGTAACTTATCAAATATACTTTTAATAAACCCTAACTATTTTTGAACAAAACTATTTAAATAAAATAAAAAAAAACTTTTTAATTCCCATGGTGACTTCTTCCCCACCCTGTGGCACCGATTTTAGAAATAGCTGAACCTGTAGGTATTTTAATAGTTATCGGTTTTCAATATGCGAATTTTGAGTTATGACCCTACTGAAGTATTCAAATGAGCGTTATCCTTTTCCATATAAGGCTTACAAAGAACTATCACTTCTTTTTCATATTTTTAGTAAACGAAGGCTATTTGTTTCTAAATGTACCAAAGTTATGTCGTGACCCAAAATGTGGAACTCAATAACTAAAAAATTGCTCCAATTAATTGGCTAAATGTTCGTCAGCCATTTGGAAGAATTGAAAAAGCGATAACATTTTGTACTAAGCTAAGCCTATAATCTATTGCTAAATGACAGAGCTTCCGTATTAAGCCAATTACTTAGCTTTACAAGAGATAATACTTTAACAAACCTTTTGGAAAAATGTCAGAAGCCATTAAAAAAAAATATATATTTGACTTCGATGGAAACAAAATAATATTAGTGGCTATTAGGGATTTTGCAAGACATCAAAATAAAAATAATATAAAAAGTTAGCTTTTTATAATGGAATAGAGAACATAAATTTCTACCTTAGCCATTTGAAGAACTTTGACTTTATATTGTGTATGTGTATGTCTGTCTGTTTTGTTTCTACTTAGCATCAAATTTCTCTTGCTCATTTTCATCATTGTTCTAAGTGTAGCATTGTTTATCATGAGACACACAAACACACACACACACACACACATATACCCTCCTATTCAACACTAAGCTATGGTAGCAATAAAAAAAAAGAAGATGGTATAACAATAACAACAGTAGCAGCAGCAACAAGAGGAACGTGGTACATAACAATAGCAATAATATAATGCTGATTTTCTATGGCAGTATTTTATACTCAACTCAAATTGCTTCTTTATTTTTTGTTTTTTTTTCTTAAAAAAAAAAATTACAAAGAGATATAAAAAATGAACCAAAGTAATGAGAGATTGAAAACATTCACAAACACATATACCAACACACTTACTAATAGTAAGAACAAAAACAAGACATAAAATATCTATAAAAGAAAAAGAAAACAAGTAAGAGTGCTATACTTGGCCATGCCGAATCTTATATACCCTTCACAATGTGTTGTGATGCAATAACAACAGTTTGTATCACCATTCATCTCATATGAAATACGTACATACATATAAAAAACATATATATATAAAAACATACCATTGAAAGATTATAAATAAAATAACATTTTTTTGGCTCAGCTGGGATTTGAAGCCACGTTTACTCTTACCAGTATACCACGTTTGTATGTATGTGTGTTGTTGTTGTGAAAAAAAAAATAGAGGTGGCCGTGGTTTTTTGCTCATATCTCAGTTGTTTATATCCCGATGTTTCTGATTTTCAATACCGATCCAGTCCCGAATATTCCTGATATTTAAATACCTCACCCGGTTCCAGGCGATGTCGGGGTTCTTCAAAAAGTTGATTTCAACATACACACGGACAGACGGACAGAGCTTAAATGAATTCCCTATTCATAAGCTATCAGAAAATATATACTTTATGGGGTCGGAAATGAAAATTGTAGAAATTTTACACGGAATGACAAACCTATATACATACATATACTCCTTTTCACTTTTGTGTGAAGGGTATAAAAAGATAGATAGAAATGCGTGGAAAAGTGTGGGAATAAGGGAAAGATCATAATTTACTTAGGTATGCCATCCTTAAAGGTGGTGACTTTTGTTTTTTGGGGTTTTCTTTATGAACGTAGACAAACAAATAAATTTACATACATATAAACACACATTACGTGTATGTATGGAAGTATGTATGTATATGGGTACAACTTATGTTGAGTTATGTTTGTTTGGCATTCTTTAGAATGGATTCATTGTTTTGCCTTGAAATATGTTTTTTTCTTTTTTTATTGTCTGATGAGGTGATGCGTACATCTTATCATAGTGTTGAACTGTTGTTGGCGGTTGTTTATCATTTCGTTACCTTTTTTTTTTGCTTTTTTAGCTGAAAATGCCTGCAACATTTACAGCTTTAACTTCTTTTTTAACTAAGTCTAGCATACATATATTTTGCCTAACGTTCTATAGGTATAAAAGTAATATTATCAGTTAGTGGTTGCTGCATGGATGTATATGTGTGTATTCGCACTTAGACGAAGGTGATGAAAAATGAAAATAGTAAGAAAATAGAAAAAAAAATATTACAGCAAGAGATGTGAATTTATTAAAAAGAAAACACAGCTAATTTATAGCAACATAAACAATAGTGACAAAACCGGAAATGCTTAAGGCACACAAAGGTTGACAAGTAAGTTAATTTACAAAATTGCAAATGACTCTAAACAAAAATGACTTTCCTTTGAATAAGGCTTTTATAGCGTTTATTACACTATACAATGACTATAATATAGAAAAAAAATTCTTTTAAAATGTTGACAAAACTATGGTTGCTTTGTAAACATGCAAGCCATACAGAAATAATTGTGATCAAAAGCAAACATAGTTCTACCAAAAAATTTCTTTTTCTTTTCTACAGGGTGGAACAAAATTCTTCATGGCGTTTAGAATATAAGAAGCTTTTTCAAAAATTTTTTACATTAATTATGGAATATATTATTACTTTAATAACTGCGGTTTTCAGTTTTGCAATGATGGGCTCGTTTTAGAACACTTTTCAAATATTTTCCTTGAAATCATAAATTTTTTCGAGATTGAAAACAAATACCCTGATAGCCCTGGTGCTGAAAAATTTTGCGAATTTTTGAATTTTTTTTAAATTATGTGCTCTCCAAAAATTTGCTTTAAAAGTGCCACAGTCGGACATTTCAAACAAAAATAATATCCATCGCTCATAATCTGATTTTGAATAAAAATAGATTTAATTTCTGGCTTACTATTGAAATAAAATTACAAAAGTTAGACATCTTAGGTTGTACTTCTTACACCGATTATATCTTAATGAAAATAATAATAGTTTTTTTTAATTCACCACAGTAACGCTAGAGCCTTTCCTAGCTAAGGAAGAACTTTGAAATGAATCATTGGTTCAGAGGGCGAAATTCTGACTTTAAAATATTGAAGATTAAACAAGACCAAATAACAAAACTTTATTATTCTTGTTCTTGATTAAGTTGTTATTTTCTTTTCTTATTTTTTTTTTTTTGTATTATTTTGAAAAATATATTCCATGAAAAATTTAATTAATCTGTAAGCCCCGTGATCAAGTTTGGCCGATCCGGTATATCGATGCCTTACTTCTTCAGCCTCGTATCTTAAAAAATAAAATTTTTCAGAAGAGACAAAACGAAAACGGTTCATCTTTTTATACTTCGGTGTTTGGTTTAAATGTTTAAATGCAATTATTAAGGAATTGATTGTATTTATGTATATTAGTAGTAATAATATACTAATCTTTTTTAGTTAAAGCATAAAACAATCGTTTGATATGAAAAAGTCAAAACCGTATTTTTTAAGATACGAGGTTGAGGAAGTAAGGCATCGATATGTACTTGTATTGTTTCGATACATATTTGTGTAATAGTTTTTCAAAATGAAATTGTACAGAAAAGCAAACAAATATTTCTTAAATGACTTTACAATAATAATAATAATAAATTTACATTTTTTTTTATTTAGTTCTTCTAATCTGTGAAGTAAATCAACCATATATTTATTTGTTCTGCGAAATATTCACTATTTAGTTATGAACATATTAAAAAAACAACTATTTAAACTATTATAAATTATTTTGTTTTTCTTATAACAAGTCACTCTGTCGAAACTAAAAAAGAAAGGCCGACTTACTTATATTCCTAAAATATATTCAATCTTATAAACTCTATTTAGTCTATCAAGTTAAATACTCACGCCACTGTACGTTTCTTAAAAGCTGTAACAATACAAATTACAAACTGTCATTATTATTTTTATAATCATGTTGCCTTGTGTCAGGCTGTTTTGTATCGCAACGTAGCACAAGCACAAGTGTCTCTGTCGCCAAAAAAAAAAAAAAAAAACTTAAGTACCAGATAGCATGTGGGCTTATGCGGGTGTTGTTTTGAAGCAATAGTTAAAAGTGAAACATGTACTAATATTGACAAATTAATCAAAACAACCATAAACTACAAAAGCACAACCTCTCCCTTCAAGCTGAATCGCTCTTCTGTTGCTCCTTCTATTTGCCGGAGACACATACTCTGCTTATTTGTTTTGTACTTTTTTATAAAGAGGTTATTACTATGTAAATGTTTATATCTTTAACATAATATTTCAAAGGAAATAAGCAATAAAATGGTATAAAAAAGGTTTATTACCGAAAATTAGGAAAATGAGCAAATAAAATCTCTGCAAAAGGCATAACGACATACATTCCATTTATTGTCAGAAAATAAGATTAGAATAAAAAAAAAACAAACAAATTCTAAAGGCTGTAAAATTTTGAATGATTGTATTTGCCGTACAATAATCCAAATCAACAAGAGATGGTCTAAAATTAGTTTATTATTAAAAAAAGTTGATGTTAGCTCTAACTTTTAAACGTCTTAAAATGTTCTACGTACAGTTGTGTTCATAAACATAGAAATGCAAAAGCAATACGGAATTTCTATCAAAGTTTTTTAAAAGTAAAAAAAACACATAATGAATTAAATTAATATAAATGAATATAAATTAAAAATTAATGTTGGATTGTGCAAGACTTGGATTATTTTAGATTAATAAGAATTTTTTTAATAGACTTCCTTTGGAGATGACCCCTAATTAGGTTGAAACATCTTTTAGGAAAGCGCATAAACATCTTTTAGTTAAAAAAAATATTAAACAGGGTTAACTATTTTTAATGCCTGATATCACTCTACTGTTTGGCATTGAAGGACGCCAATTAGTGCCAACAAAGCGCCTTAAAGAAAACTGAAAATTTTTTTGTATCCGCTTAAGTTATTTTGTGAAAATTTAACGGAATTTTGTACGACAAACAGCTTTTTTCAGTGTGGGTAAAAAGTGACAAAAGTCTGACCAACTGTAAAAATTAACGATAATTAGCGGGTTTTTTATTTTAACCAATTGCACCTTATATAAGAATCAAAGTGATTTTATAAATGCATTTAGTGCTGTTCGAAATATTCCCAGCTGAGCAGATGGCCTTTCTGTAGATATTTGCGAATTTTCGTGAACACTTCCCTACACGTTCAATATTTTCTGCATTGCAAAATAAACTTAATCTACTAGATCGAGGGATGTCTGTTACGGTACATTTTGGAGGTGATGAAATATTATGCAACTTATTATTGCTATAAAGGTCGAAATTTAATTTTAAATCTGGACTCTAAGCTTTTAGCCTTTAAATAATTTTTCGATGATTTAAATGATAATATTTTATTATTCAGGTTAATTACTTAGTTGCGAATTTCTCCATTATTATTTTTCAGGTGTTATTCATATAATCTAAAGAAAAATTATAAAACAGTTAATAAATAAAAAACCTATAAGCGAAACAGTTAATAAAGTTTTAAAATCGATGGTGACCAACGTCCTTCAAATAAAACATATTCTTTTATGTGTGAGTCAAAAATAATTGGGTCTATATATGGATTTAAGCTTTAAGGTTTGATCCTCATACCATATAGTTTCAACTTGGACTATAGAATCTCATTAATGCATAACTATGGTTAATTGCCATGGCAAAAGGCTCCCAACTCCGAAAATGGCAGTTTGAGTCTTCCTCTCCTTTCTCTAACTTATGTCTAGTACAACTTCTCGAAGCGCATACCATTACTCATCAGGCAATAATTTAGAAAAATTCATGTTTAGTTTGATGTGAAAGAAAAACTGCAGCGACTGACTTTACACCTTTTGCCTAACTTCAAAATCCCATAACTTTAAGTTACCAACGCAAGTAGTCGTGATTATTTGAGAAAATATTTGACGAATGTAAATTTAAATTGGGAATAGTTTGACATTCCTTTCCAAGCATTTACAAAATATAACAAGAAATATTTGCATTTGTCTTGCAACTCTTTAGTGAATGTTTGCAACTAAATCTTGTATTAAAGCAATAAAGTAATTCAGTCACTTCTATTATTTATAGCACAACTGTACATTTAGAAGTTTATAAATTTATTTACAACATGTTTAAAAGTGTTTTATTTCTTTTTTTGTATTTTATCTTCCAGTGTATGTGTGTGTGTGTGTGAATTTACTATACATTTACAATTTGATATTTTGAAATTTTGCTACAATTGCATTGTAGAGATGGATTCTTTGTTCGATGCATTATATATTTTACAGCTGTATGAGTTTTAGAGAGCTTTTGTGCAAATTTGAAGTTTTATTGAGGTGCAGTCTTTCATTAAAATGGATTTCGAATAAAATTGTTCAACTGGGAAAAATGTTTTCTACAAATACAATACATACGAACACATATTCTTCATTAAACAGATGCAGTCAGTTAGATGGAGCGACAGACAAGCGTATACAACTGATGGACAGACAAATTGCATTTTTCGCATAAAATACTAGTGAGTTAAAGAAAATAAAGTTTTTTCATTTCAAACATTACACATTTGAAAATTTATAAAAAAAAGGAAAAATAAAATACAAAACAAAATAATGAAAAGTTGCACTTATTTTTTAAAGTTTATTACAACTTTTGGTAAATTAGTTGCTTCGTTTATCTTTTGCTCTAAAATTAAAATGTTACAAAAGTTTCTATTTTTTGTTGTTGTTACTTTTTGTCTAGAATGTATTTGCAACATATTAACTACTCATACGTGTGAGTTGCAAACATTCTAGGACCATTTAAAAATTACGTTTGATGGTTAGATAAACATTATTGAGAGCCTAAATATTAAAAGAAACATTTTAAAAATAAGAGCTAATCCTTTGGACTATTTTAGAATAATTGCAAAGTTAGCGATTTTTGAATCCTTGTGTAATCAACTAAATATTTATGTGCCTTTAATAGGGTAAGCCAAATGTCACCATGGAGTTTAAAAATTTTAAAAAATAACTTTTTTATATAGTCCGATATAAGTAATACCATCGCTGCTTAAATAAATAAGATCAAGGCGAATTCATAAATTTTTGACTTTATGCTTCCCGGTCAGCTGTTCTGACGAGTTTACCTGTATAAATATGCCTTTATTACTTCCTAGAAGTAATTAAACACTTAAGTTATTTGGTCTTTGGAATATAATTAAAAAAAAAGAATTTAATATTAAAATAGTATAAATCCTCATTTATTTCTGTTTTATTATTTTTTAATATTTATTGTAATTGGTCAAATCAATTGTTTGTTATATCAAATGTGTAAGAAATAAATAAATTGTAAAATTTTGTATAAAATTAAAACTAGGAATTCAAATAATTCATTTCAAAAATACATTAGGGCAAAAGAAAATTGAATATAGAAGTATAGTACTTTATAGCAATTGTTCTAAGGCAACAAAAAAAAAAAAAACTTTGCATACGTCATACAAACAGATGATTGGCTTCAGCAAAACTAAAGGACCAGTGCTATTTCTATTTTTCTTTTGATTCGGGTTGCCAATAGAATGAGCTTAAATGAGTGCCTAAAAACAAAAAGTACTTATTACGGCTTTACACACAAATCCATGCAATATGTGGTCTGGTTAGTTAGATATAGTTAGTTGACATTTCATTACAGCGAAACAGTTATTTATGCCGGATCTGAGAAAAAAAATTAAATTATTTTCTGTTTGGTAAAGACCGCTGGAAGCGTAAGATTCTAATTCCGGAAGAGATTTTCATTTTAGATGCTCCGCCTAATAACTAAAGAAGAAGTTTAATGTTGGCAAGGTTCTGCAACACTTCATAATCATAAATATGGGTTGCTTCTAGGTAACGATAAATAAACACCACATCTTCCAACAAGTAACAGTGCTATATTCGGCCGTGCTGAATCCTATATACCCTTCAGAACGTGTAGTCATGCAATAACAATTGTTGGTCACACCATTCATCTCATATAAAATACGTACGTACATGTAAAAAACATAAAAAAAACATACAAAAAAAATATATATTAAAAATAAAAAAAAATAAATTACAAAAAAAATTAAAAAAAAAATTTAAAAATTTTTTTAAAATTCTTTTTTAAAAAATATAAAAAAAAATATAAAAAAATAATAAAATATAAATAATATATATAAAAAAAAAATACAATAAAATTTTTTTTTGGCTCAGCTGGAATTCGATGCCATGTTTTCTTTAACCAGTATGTAGGTTGTTGTTGTAATTGTGAAAAAAACGAGGTGGTCGTGGTTTTTTGCTCATATCTCAGAAAGTTATGGGGCAATTGTGCTGAATTTCAATAGCGATTCATTTCTGGATATTTTCAAGAGATCGATACTATGTAGAGATCTGAGGAACATTGAGTTGCTTCTAAAAGTTGATTTCAACCAACACACGGACAGACGGGCAGACGGACAGACGGTCAGGGCTAAATCGACTCCTCTATTCATAAGCTTTCAGAAAATATATACTTTATGGGGTCGGAAATGAAAATTGCAGAAATTACAAACGGAATGACAAAGCTATATAGACCCTTGTGCACCACAGGTGAAGGGTATAAAAAGGGCTATATTAGACTACAGGTTATAGAAAGGAAAGCATGATAACAAAGCAAGATTCTTAACGCTCTCAATAGGATTAAACGACAAATAATAATAAAAATATAATCGCTGAATTATAGTTAGTCCAATTCATATTAAAGTGTATTTTCTTGCATTAATTTTTGTTGATAAATTTATATATCAAAAACAAATGCAAAATATTGTAAGAAAAAAATGAACTTAATCTCAGCTTATACATCTCTGTAATATAAATCTTTTTCTAATTATTTTCTCTAGTATTGTAAGAACTTAACCTTACGACATAAGGTAACATAACCTTGTATTACAAATGGATACAATAAAAATAAATCAGACTATATTCAATGTTATAATTATATTAAATAATAATTAAATTTATTGTAATTCCTGTAGCACAAGCCTGTATTAGGTTGGAAAGGAATAAGATAACTACGAGATTAATTAAGAATTTAACCTAAATCACATTGTAGTTTATTAATGTGATATTTATCTTATCGAGAAACAACAGGCTTTATGATGCAAATATCTATCACTGTTTCTTCAATGAAGCGCCCATACTCATTCACTACTCATTGACAAGATACTAGCCGTTATCTAAAGGAAATAATTTTCAAATATCTTTAATATTTCGCTTAACATAAAAGTTCCTTTGACAGATCATTATCATAAAACGTGTTACACATTTTAAACATTTTGCAATGGTAAGTGAAGGAAGAGAAACTACAGGGAAAAACGGTAGGTTACAGACATGACTGATGATTGTTCTTGTCATAAACTTCATGACATCGAAATCATGCATAGTATGTCATTAACTACCTGAATATTTACATACTTTGTGTTTCAATTTTATTTACCCACACATTTATATGGCATCAGAAGAGGTCCTGTTTGCTACAAAAACGAAAAAAAAAATTTGTATTTAAATTGTCTATGGATTTTTCTTTTCTTTTCTTTATGTTTTTTTGTAAAATAACTTATATCACATTGTACAAATACAAATCCGGATGGGATTGTATAAATTTTTATTGTAATAATGAAGGGAGACCGCAAAGAGAAACCAAATAAAAGGTAATACTTTGCCTAGCAATCGAATACAAATAATGAATAAGTTTTCTTTTCTGCCACAAACACCCACTCCCATACTCACCCATATACACACGCACATTATGGGTTTTATGTGAAAGTTAATGCGGTACGGAGCTGTCATTGAGGTTGTTACTGTTTGCATGTAATATTAGTTGGAATTAGAGTGAGAGTGTTGTGTGCGCAAAAAAAGGTTTCACTAAATTATCTTAATCAGAAATAAATTGCAAAACCTATTTAATGTTTTTACAAGGAGATGTTTTATTTGAAGTTAACTTGAGATTATTTATTATTAGAGGATTTATTTTAAAAGTACGATTTGTAGGAAATTGGAAAAAAGAGCAAGATATTTTACATAAGATATTATGGAAGATTCTTTGGGCTTAAAGCCATACAATTTTTAATTAACAATTTCAAGCATTACGCCATACAATTTGTTGTACAATAAAATACTTTCGTTTAAAAAAAATTATAGATCTCGTTGCTTTATAAAATGTGAAGCCAATTTTTAGGCTTTGCCAAATAAACGAGTAACTTTTACGAACCTTATTTAGAGCGCTTAATTCGGCAGTTCTGAATCTTTTATACTGATCACTAGTTATGTGCACAAAAATAAGTGTTGTGTTATCTGAGATGAAACAAACTAAATTTTTGCCTTAAAATCTTAAATAATTGCGGAAACCATATGTCTTCAATGGTCTACAGTTGAGGCAACAAGAAAATCGTTGTCTGGTTCTTATAACGTATGCCATTCACAGTCCCTGCAATTTCGGACTTATCTTAAATTGGTGTGGCTTAATCATGTCGTTTGACAAAAATGCGTAGCAGACGGTTGCTTGTAGTAGCTGCATAACCCTAAATTGCTTATTCACAAAATCATTCAGATGGAAATGTGCTTCGTCGAAGAAAATGCATTTTTGAGTTCCTAAGTAATCGCTGTTTCGACCGTATGTATGTAGGTGGAGGTATCTAGTCAAAATTGTCTACGTAGTGCTTCGTAAAATTTTTAGTTCTTGAAAACTTTGCAATTTCGTTACTTTCCAGCTTTCGGCTTCAATCTCGTTTAAAATAGCAATTTTTCAAGACAAAACTACACAGGAGCTTCACTGTGCGAAACAGTGATCGCTCGTCGAATGATTGATACATTAGCTGCACTTTTATGGCTGAAAATTCTTCAAAGTTTTGAGCGGGCTCAGGCTACTTTTAAATTTTTTGTTATAAGTTTTCACAATTTTAACAAAGTCTTCTTCAATAAATTACTTAATTTTTAGTAATAGGAATAAACATATGTGATAGTTGCCAAATTTGACATTTACCACTTGCAAGAAAAAAAAAATATTATTCTTAATTTTAAAAGTACATTCTTAATGACACATTGTTTATCGAATAATATAATACGATATTTTGAGATAAAAATATCTGTTGTTTTAAACACATATAATCTTTTGACTTTTGTTTTAGTTTTTGTAGAAAATATATTTATAGTTAAACAAGTAAGAACACTATATCTTTGATACCCACCACCAATTTTGTGTACTTTTATAGCACGAAATTTATTATTTTGTTATTAACAGTAATCGCTATGAAATAATCTCTTTATACTGAAATATGTATCACTTTCTTTGTATAGCTTCGATATGCTAGTAAAATGTTTTCGTAAATTAAGTCTTTCAATGAAAGTAGGCGTAAAAGTAGGCGTGTCAACACAGTTTCTCCTAATAACTAAAACTTAGATATATCAATAAAGTCCTTTATTTTCCTAAAATCTTTATTTGTAGAGAAATTTTATGAATTTGAGATAGAGCGTTTTATAAAAGTTGGGTGTAAAAGTGGGCGTGTCACATTTATTTTCAGTTAGTTCTGTTCTGTTAGCCTTTGAGCTAAAATAAATATTTGCAAAATTTCAGAATCATACATCTAATTTTGTATACACGGTGCGGTATAAAGTTTTGTATATTTTGATTTATAACTCTTTATTTAATAAACAGTTTTCAGGAAAACATGTTTTTTACTTAGCAAATGTACATTCGAACTTTCGTGGCTCTTCGGTGATGCGTTTGGACACAATTGCATTTTATTCGATGTTGGAAGGAAATAAATTTTTTGACCTACTCTTGCTTTTCGAGCTATAACTCTCTTCCTAATATTCCGATTTAGCCCATTTTCAATACCAAACAAACCTTGTCTATAAGAACAATTCTGGCAAAATGTGAATCCCCTAGCTTTTTCGGTTCGACCTCTACCCTGCTTTCAACAGACGGAGAGGCGGACGGGCATAGCTAGATCATCATAAAATTAAGCCCCGATTAAGAATATATATACTTTATGGGGTCTAAAATGGATATTTCGATGTGTTACAAAACGAAATGACAAAATGAATATACCCCCACAATTTTTTTTGGTGGCGGATATAAAAATTAGAAGCAACAAGGACTGTGTAGAGGACTGCTGTAGTCAATTTTGTCGTCAGTGGTTGCTTGTAGAAAATGCCTGATGGATAGTAATAGCCGTTACTGTTTCAGTTGGCACTCTTCGATACAACATTTATCGACTGTTATATGCACAAACCCCAACCAACTGCCATAAGATTTTAAAATTTATGTACTTGGTAAAACCGCAAATTAATATTGTAGAAACCACTAGCATAATAACTATTAAACCTGTATACATTTTTGTTGTTACCGTGAGGGTTGCAAAGAACCCGAAACTTGTTACAAAGCTGTCATCTTCTTACCGCAACACCAATCAAAACAGTAAACTTTTACAAATAACCAGCAATAATTTGTTATACGATTGAGTACAAAATGAAGAAATACAGTCTTAACTTGTTTCAAGAAGACAGATTATAAGGCGATAATATCCATTAAATTTATGTCTTAATACATTTCCCTGTCAAAAAAGTTTTTGAGAGTAATTGACACTCACTTGCGTTAATTAAGTTAAAGTTGACAAAATAAAAGTGTTTGGCAATTTCACAAATAAACCAGCTTCCTTAACTCTGTTATTGTTTTTGCTTTCTCTTTTAATTTAATTTCTATACATTTTTCCTAATCAGATTTGTTCATTCTTATTTCAAACAGAGCAAATCTTTTAGTTTCATTAAATATAACAGTTACTATGTACATATGTAGGTATTTACTGCGTGGATATTTACTTCATATCTTTTACTCTCTCTCTCTCTCTCTCTCTCTCTCTTTTCACCATTGTGTTTGTGGTTTAGTTGATGTTGTTGTTTTAATAATTTTGTTACCTTGTTATAATTTTGGTTGTAGTTTTTCTTCTATTTAATGTGCTTCCTTTTTGCTCTTGTAGTTATTTTTAAGTTATTTTTTGTTTATGTTTGTGTGTGTGTAAGTGCTTCTTAAACTTTCCTTTTTTAAGTGATAAAAAGTAAAACTTTTTCGACAACTTTCCGCACATACACATGTTCATTTACAACTGTCAATTCCAAATGTTAATGACAACTTTGTGGAACTCTTTATTAGACACCCACTCTCCTAACAAAATGTCTTTGTCATTGAAAAAGCAACAACAAAAGCCATGCCAACCTATACTGAACATATAAACAATCTTAAACATTGTTACACTTTAAAGTTTTCGAAAAGTTTATGTGTGGGAAACATCTTGAAGTGTGTGTGTGTGTGTGATTTTGTTTTTTTAAGTATATGTGTATGCGTTAAAGTTGCCTTAAACTAATAAACAAATTAGAACTTACAATCGACTATGTCAAATCTTGAATACCCTCTTAGTGCTTGAAGACTATTTGCGATCTTAACAACGTTTTGTAATGATTTCTTAATATTATTAAAATTATTTTTTTTTTAAATTTAATTTATTTAAATTTTTTTTTAATTAGACACATAAATAGAGGAATGAATAATCAAATATTAAAAGAAAAATAAAAATTAAACAATCTATCATACATATAAAATTTGTATGACTTATCCAGTTTACCATTATTTTATAAAAAAACCTCTATATTTATAATGTTTGTAGACTTTGATAAAACACCTTAAGTCTGGATTAGAAAACTTTCAGATCACCTTATTTTAAAGATGAGCTGATAAAAACGTATACACGTAATAGTTTAAGAAATATCGCGAAAAAAAACTAATTTCATTTATTTTTTAATTCGTTTTTAAATTTTAAAAATTTAATAAAAATGTCTTAAATAATATTATTTTTTATTAAGAGTTCACATACCTAATTGTTTATATTTATCTAGTCTTTTTACAAATAATCAAATAAATGCAATAAATATAAAAATAATAAAATTAAATTTGATTCTTTTATTTGTTGTTAGAATTATTTAAGAGTTCGAACAAAATTGTTTCGGAAAAAGTTCACAAAAATGTTTCGCCAAGATTAGTTTACTAAACTTCTTTTGTATTCCTTCTTCGACCCCTTCGGTCTCAAGTGATTTCGACGCTATTGATTGACATTTCTTCACTGAGTACTAGGGTGATCGATTATTCGAAATTTTTAAAAACCGGTTTTTAAATAGTTTGAAATTTAGAATTTAAGAAAAAACCGGTTTCTTTTCTGAAAATTTAGAAGAAGCCGGTTAACCGGTCGAAGACATAATATATAATTCTTTCTTTTACCCATGACAGAGATACATTATTATAAAATGCCGTTATTTGAAATAAAAAGAGACTTTGTTACAAGGAGGTTGTAATGATGAAAAATATTAAAAAGGCTCTTGACTGCTCACTGTAGTCAAATTTACCGTTTACTAACATTAACTTTGTAGGCAAGTTGTAATAATGACCCTTTGTGTGCCAAACTGTTTTAGTATACAAGTCATATGTTATCAGAGATATTAGTTAAGCTATCGGTAGTCTTAAGTACAAGTCGCTAGATTTCGTAGAAGCAAAATATTATGAAATTCGAAAATGAGATCAAAAAGTATTGCAAAATACAATAATTTGGTTAAAAAACTTAACTGAACAGCTTATTATCACAACAAATTATAAGCGCAATAACGTATAAAATACTGATCTCTATTTAAAACAAATAATATTTAACCTAATTATTTTTCTTATTTTACACTTGTTTTTGAAACAACAAATAAATCTCTTACAACATTATGGAAGAGTACTTAATAAATTTTCTGATTTTTGGAAATTTTTTGAGTAATAAATACATATTTTATGGTACGTTTGGTTACAAAGAGAAATGAACATTAAACTAATAATGAAAAAAACCGGCTTCTGCGAGTAAAAAAACCGGTGTATTCGACATTAACAATTGGAAAAAACCGCCAGCTGAAACAGTAAAAAACCGGGTTTTCCAATGGTTGTAAAACCGAGTCGATCACCCTACTGAGTACCCATAATTATATATTCAACAAAATCGAATCATCTTAATCGGTAAGGGTGTTATCGAATAATGCCCTTACATATAGATATACGGTAGCTGAAAGATTCCCAATAATCTAGTTTAATATGCAAAATATTTTAATATTTTCAATTACAGTTCCCAAATTATACTATTTTTATTGTTCTAAACTAGGGATGCCATGCACTATTTTCTCATTTCTTGCTTTACTCGTACAACCGTTGTACCGGTAATAACAAATTGAACATAACGTGAATCAGCGTAATAGGTCGTGCCGTTCTCAAGTGATCATCTTACATACATGCAGTAATTGTATGAAGAATTGTTTTTTATTTGTTAGTCATTTTTTAAGATATACATTTTTTTTAATAAAAACCTTCTCCTGATTATAGAAAATGCAACCGAAGAAGAATCAGTGCAAAAAGTAGAGTCATTCTATAGTGATGCTGTTACTTATATGCTGGAGTTGTATTTTATATATGAAAGAAAAGGTATTTTATTTGAAATTAGAATATCATGAAGAGATTTTTTATTTTTTCATTCGATTCATGTTCTGCTTATTATAAACAAAAAAAGACAAAAAAAGAATAAAAAAAAAATAGAAAAATTCGTCAACTTCCTTAACCTCGTAACCTAAAAAATACGGTTTTGACTTTTTCATATCGATTGTTTCATGCTTTAACTAAAAAAGATAAGTATACTATTACTACTAATATACATAAATACAATCAATTCCTTAATAATTGCATTTAAACTTTTAAGCAAACACCGAAGTATAAAAAGATGAACCGTTTTTATTTGTTAAAATACGAGGTTGAGGATGTAAGGCATCGTTATGCTATTACATACATTTGAAATTGTTAAGTAAAGGCATTCTGTTTGTGTTGTGTTTTTCTATGTAACCCTTGTCCTAGTAATTACGAATAGAATAAAAATAAGATCAGAGAAGTCCGGAGAGCTGTCCGAAAGTAATGCTTTAATAGGTATTTGGCCGCTCCAACTTTTCTAATTTTTTTTAACTTACGTACCGTGCCTTAGTAACTGCACATAAGAATAAAACTCAGAAAAATCGGTTAAGCCGTATTGTAGTTACGCTGTTATACATATATATGCGTAGTTTATACTGGCCAACACTGACTTTTTCCGAAACGAAAGTCGTATATTAAATTTAAGCGTTTTGTATTTTTACTTTGAGATAAGTTGTTGTATAAGTGGATCTTGGATTTTGCTATACACAATTAACAGGTCAATTTGAATGTACGTGCTACTCAATAATTTTATTAAGAAATTAATAATTTGAATATATTTAAATTATATGTATGAAATAGTTCCTTGTCGTAATAACTGAATTAAAAATATATATTCTTTCAACATAAATATGAAAGATTTCATAACACTATGGACAGGAAATGAAAGAAAATATTCGTTTCAACAAAAAAAATCTCATACTCGTCGAAACCAAAAACAAGTCCTTCGAAAAATAAATCCTTTAAATCCATATTTAACACATATCTACGTTTGTTTTTTGGTATTACAAACGGAATGACAAACCTTGGTATGCCCTCCTATGTCACCAGTCGTAATAGTGGAGAGCATAAAAAGACATTCAAAATCACGAACAAAAGATTATATGCCAAGTTTATTAATTTATAATCAAGACAAGATATAATAAAATAGAAAGAAAAATGCTCTCAGATAATAATGAACTTGGAAACAAAGTGTTAATTTATTTAAAAAAACATGTTTCTAGAAATATATGTTTTTCGATAATTTATTATATGTTGGGTTAAAATGTTTTTTTTTGTCATGGGAGATTCTCATTTGTATCAAAGCAACTAAACAAATAAAGCTTTTGTTTAGTTGTGTGTATTTTTTTTATCCATAAAGATATTTAACGTTTGCCTTTAAAATAACATTTTGTTTCCAAACATGTGTGTATTATAAAATATCTTTGGAAAAGTACATTAATTTTATGACGCAAACAAGAGACATTGTGTAGAAAACCCGTTATAATTTTCATTAAAATCTTAAATTGGGAGTGGGTCTGAAGCAAGAATAATGATAATTTTTTTATGACACATAAATCATATAAATATATTGTGTGCCAGTTGAATTTTTCTTTGTATTTGATTTTCAATTATACACTTTGGAGAACTAAAGCTGTGAAAATTGTCATTTTAAAAATATATGTCGTCTTAAAGTATTTGAAAATGGTTATGCAAATTTTACAGATTTGTGATGTTGGATGCGATAGTGAAACAGCCCAAACAGCAAAACACCAGGTTAATGATTTGCTATTACATAACAACATACTTTGTTAATGACTACTGCATATCGCCTGTCATATTGAAAAGTGTTTTAGTAATAACTTGATTCATATAATAGGATATATAAATACTTATTTGTCAGACATTTTTGCATTCGTTGGAAGCCAATTTTTCTTAGTTCGTTTTACGAACATTAAGTATATGAAATTAGGTTTTTGAAAATAGTGGGGGAGCAGTTCGTAAGATAAATTATGTGTTTTAAATGATCATTGACTTATTAATTTTAAATAAATGTGTCACAACCTATACAAATCAATTTTTAGACCTTAAAAGAATCGAGCGAGTTCTATCATATGAATAGCTTTTTTCGGTTATTAAGTCCCTATTTGAAGGCAAGGCTGATAAGAACTTGCTTCCAATTACATCGTCATATTAAAACAATGGGTTTAGATATCAAAGATACCAAGTATAATGTAGTTTAATATTTCAAACTCATTATTTTATAATGAGAGCTTTTGCTTAAGAGTGTATTCAGCATTAATTATTCAGTAATTTTAGCATTGTTTTAATGCTTTTTTTTAATCTACTTAAAGTTGCATTAAAAAAGTGAAAGAAAAAATTTTAAAATACAAAAACTTTTGAATTTACCATTTAACAGAGCAACAAGCTGTCGTATTGATAGCATCAATTAAAAGTTTGTTTTGTCCAGATGATAAGGATAATGTAATATCTATAGATTTATATCGATGGCAATAGAATTCTAGTTTTGTTGCCATTTGTAATTCAAAGTATTTACTAGCTCAACTAGTGTTGCCACAGTTGCCACACTGTTGATATGAAATTATTACATTTTTAAAGGGAAATATATAGTTTTATATAATAAAAACAAACAATTGCAAACTCAGTAATTTTTTTTATTGAAAATTGCGTGCTCTTTTCATGGTTAAGGTGCTTTTCGAAATTTATTTATTTATTTACTTTTATTTCCTGCATAAGAATACTGAGTCTTATATTTATAGCATACAAACGTGTCACGTTACAAGAAACTTTATTTATTAACATATTTAACCAAAAAGGTTTTTTAATAAGAACAATAAAAATGTAACATCTTTAAAAAATACAAACAACAATAATAAAAAAGAACATTATCATTGCCGTTTAGTTGTTGACTGAGTAGAAGGCTGTTCCAAAGACGAGTGGCATGTACATAAAACTGCCACTCAGACACTAGACACTGATGTTGGGGCAACGCAATATTTCGATTTCATGGTGATTGGAAAAAAGTATTTCATCAATTATATAATTAGGTGTTTGTAAACTTGTTACTTTATGTATGAAATTGAGAGTGAGAATTTTTCTCAGACTCTGCAGGAAGGCTCCATAAAGATTAGTGTCAACAGAGGAAACATGATAAAACCTTATAAATCCATACACATATCTCATAATATTATTACAAAAAAATATTCAGTTTCTTTTTACTTACTGTGTCACAATTTTCAAACAATTCATGCCCGCACAACAGAGAAGTTTAAGCCAGCAAAATATTTATTTATTTCTTTTGTTTAAAGACGATTGTAAAATTAATGAAAAAAACTTGTTTAAAAATTAATTGATCTTTGTGTTCCGGGGGAAAAAGATATTATATGCAATTTGACAATTATCTCTTTTCCAAAAAGAGAGAGGCGACAGAAAGATAAAGTTTTGTTTTGGCCAGTCTCAAAAAGAATTCTTTAAATCTAAGTTGTTGTAGGTATAAATTTAATTTAAACTGCCACACCTCACAGTGTTTACATAGTAAAATTCAGATATTGGTGTAGCTGAGTAAAGCAGGAAATTAAATTTTCATTTAAGTTTTAAATTCTATTGCATTCATAATGCATCAAAAAAATATTAAGTGTATTTTTTTACCCATGATGCAGAAATCTCTTAGTCACAAAAGTTTTGTCCAAACAAAATAATTATACAAAACATTAATTACGACACATTTTTAATTATCAGTCTTATATAAATTAATATCTACGACAAACGTTAATATTTATAGTCCTATTGAGCAATTTTTTTTTGGTTTTCCTCAGTCTTAAAGATAGATATGTACGTAATCACTTGTTACTCATACATATCTATATAAACAAATAATTCAATATAAACATATTTATAAGTAAACAAGATATTCTGTTATCAATCTTAGTATACAACCACTAAAACATGTCTTAGCATTTATAAAACAAATACAAATAAAATGTAAAAAAACTACACTAAATAAGGGTGAACAATTAAACAAAACAAATTGAAAAGAAACATCATCATAAGAAAGTAATAGAAACGTAAAAATATTTAGTCTACAAAGAGCACTAACCAACAGGGAGAAAAATTAGAGAAAAAAAGATAAAGAAAATAACAACCAAAACAACCTTTCTCCGTAAGCATCAATCAAAGTGTCGGAAGCAATTAGAAAATCAATCTCTACTACTTTAGGCCGATGATAAAATGTTGCTGGGCATGAATTATGTTGCACATGTTTATTAATTAAACAAAGCGAAGAAACAAATTTACCCAAGAAAAAATATCCCGTATAAACCCATAATAAATTTTATATATTTTCCAAAAAACAATGAACGTTAAAGGAACGAAATTAAATAGAAAATAAAAACGTACAGCTTAGTTTTAGAATTTTTTTTCAAGGTTCTAGTTACAGAAAACAAAAAAAAAAAAACAAAAAACAAACATAGAAAGCGTAAAAAATACTAAAATAAAGACTAAACTAGTAACCACGCATTTTCTACATGAATCACTTTAACAAAAGCCATTAAATATTCTGTAGCTTTAGGTTTTAACACTGAACTTGCTGCTAAAATAAAATGCTTAAGCAGACGGACAGAAATTCTTGGACACAGCTTTGCTATTATTTGGAGCGAAAACGGCACAAGCACAGTCAGATTTAGTAGCATCAGCAACAAAAGATAGTGAATGTGAATGGCCAAGTTCGATGTATGTATGTGTGGGAGTAGAAATGAAAATTAAAGTATTATTTATAGGTGTGTATGTGTGTGTGTGTGTGTGCAGAAGTAGAGCTATGATGAAATGAGCTTAATATATACATATACATACGAAAACAAATATGTACACACATACTATTTACTTATACAAAAACATACAAAGTATCAAAATTAGCCAGTGTCCTTCTGTCTAATTTTATGTATGTATGCAGTTGTGTATAAGTGTGTGTGCGTTTAAGTGTACGTGTGTCCTTAATTGGAACAAAGTAGATTCGTAGGATTATAAATGATAATAATTTTCATTTTCACAATGGCTTACAGCATAAATACCATAGATTACGGAATTATAATAAGGTTCTTCTTGTTGTTGGTGTGCTTGTATATGTATGAAGTATTTACTGAATATATAGTATATAAGTATGGCATGCACATGTAACATCTTTCACATAGTCGTCCATACTTGCAGACATGTGTGTGTGTATACAAAAATACAGCGCATACATATTTGTACAAAAAACTTTTAAACATCTATTTTATTATTATTATTTCATATGCCTGCACAATGTTCATACATTTATATTTACACGTTGCTAAAGTCAACTTAGGTAGAGCGCCATGAAGTGAACTTGGCTTTAATTGTGTTTAATACTTTAAAACAACATGAAACTGAGACTACACACTTGCAGTAGATAATTAATGCTTTTACTTTGCACAAACCACTTTGGTAACGGCATTTTAATTAAAATATAAAGATTTTTAAATCTCTGAGTAATGTTTACATTAAGTTATTTTTTTTTTATTTTTAATTTTTAATAAACTCAGTCTTAATTTTGATTACACAAATTTTTTGGTTTAGATTTTAAGTCGCTCAAACCGAAAAATATTGCACATATTAAAGCCGTAACGTAAATGTTAAGTTAACTCTTATTTCAATAGATGTTTGCCTTATTTGTAAATGTATAATGTTAAAGCATTAAAATGCCTTTTTTTTGTCAAATCTGGACTTAGCACTCTTTAATGTTAAGCCAGCGCTACGGATTTCAATACAAATATTTTTAATTCTTCCTTAACGAAATAAATTTCTCTTCTGTTTTTTTTTGTGTAAAAAAACTTTTTTTTATTACTAAAAATTTAAAATTTTGTTGAAAATTTAAATGCCAGGAAGAAAGAATGAACGTGAATTCTTATTATCATCTTGTCAGGATAGCAGAATATTAATATCAAACTGAAAGCTAGTTAACTGAAAATCGAGATTTATTCTAACAATACAAGCACATGTCTGACACTTGCCAAAGTACGTAAAGTAAAAATCTAGACAGAGTACATTACGTTAAAGTAATGTGACGTATGTACATGATAAAAGTAAACTGCTTCTCTCTCTTAATATATGCAGCAAAACAGTTATTAAGTAGACACTATATGCCAATACTGTATATGTTGAAAAAGTTATCCCCGAAATTATGAAGAAATCTCACACGTAAGTTTTAAAAAAATATTAATTTAGGGGTATTCACATGTTGATAGGGTAATTAAAAAATCTAAGTTTCTTACTTTTCAAATCTCTTAAAAGGTTTATGAAAAAAAAAATCACTTTTTTATACAGAAAAACCGAAAGTACTTTGCGAGCCACAAGAAAATAATAATCGCTTAAAAAAATTGTTCGGTTTGTATGATTGGTTTGAACCCAAAATTATCAGAAAAATTATTTCCTTAATTTATTTTTGCGATTCTAACTTAATTCCTGTGTGCTAGTATACATATGAGCATATGACTTGGTAAAAACTTACACACAATTTACATGATGAGTTTTATGACGTCCAATTTTTTTAATTCCCTTTTAAAGTTGTTACCAAAAACTACTCAAATTTATACGATGGTTTTTTTTGGACGTCTAATTTCTAATTTATATTGTCGACTATTAAATTTATATATTTAATATTTTTTATTTTCTTTATTTTGAATTTTGAAAAAACTTATTACTGTTTAATATTGTTTTTTATCAGTCAAAAAGCACAATCCAGTTGATGAGAATATAAAAATAAAACGTAATAGAAAGAAGAGAAAAAAGTGTAAAGCGAAGTGTCAAAAAAAAACCATGACAACAGAAACCATGTCTATTTTTCTACCCCCCTTTCTTCTCTACACCGCTTGCTATCAAACAAAAAATGACGTCCAAAATTGGACGTCATAAAATTCATCATGTAAACCTACTGTTAGTAGAATTTAATAAATCAAAATGTATAAATTTAATATTTTACACATAAATTCTACTGCAGCTATAAATTTTAATTGTCTTTAATGTCTACCGAGCTATAAAAATAATTTTATGAAATTATTTTTGTAGACAAACTGCTTTACACGTAGACATTCACAGCTGCATACATACAAACACACACACAAACATATTTGTGGGTGGTCTTTGTATATTTTGCATTAAATTATAAGTCTTTATTGTGCTTGTTCTTCTTTCTTGCTGTTTGCAAATGCTGTTAAAATATAACAAGTTGCATGCATGTAGTTGAATGAAATAAATTCTCGTGCTGGTATTTATTAAAATTTAAATCTCTCTGACTAACAATTAGATTTAACTTTTCATATTGTATTTGAAATAAAATATTTTATCTGCAGTAATGAAATATTTTTTTATTTGTGTAAAATAATTTGAACTTGTAACTAACAATTTAGCAATCTCTATTTAGTAATATTTTAATTAAAATTATTGGGCTTTTGTTTATTTATTTTTTCTAACAATATTTTTGTGGCTTTTTTGTAGAAGAAAATCAGTAAAAAAAATTTTATTTTAAAAAAAGTACAATATTAGATTTTTTAGAGAAAAAATTTTATTTTAAAGAAAGTACAATACTAGATTTTTGAGAGAATTATCTAAGAACAAAATTCTTTTTATAAGAAAAAACCTGGTTTTTTCTTCAAGTAGTAAGAAATTTTGTTGTAGTTTTACAAAAAATTCTTTTTGTTTTATTTTAAATGTATAAATGTTTCTCCAGATTTATTTATTGTGCTTAAGATTAAGCTTCTTTAACACAATTTGATTTACTATATAAAAATAAAAAAAATAAAAACTGAAAAGGTCAAGGCTGAGTTCCACTATTTCATGGTTGTGAAATTGCTGCTTTTACTTTAATTAAAATATTTATATGGACAATAAATTATTTAATTTTGAAAAAATCAATTTAAATAAATTCAGTCAACTCTGCTTCTTTTTCAACTCTGCTACGTGTTCAAACAGTGTTTGCGGAAAGAGAACACATTGGTGTATATATATATATATATATATGTTCCTTTAACTCCCACTGGAGCATAGGGCGCCAAATCAATCATAATCTAAATGAAACATAATATGATTGGATTCTTTGATTGTGGTTAAAACATTAAATGGTTTTCATTATTATGTTTAATAAAAAAATCATGAAACTATCATACTATAACTAAAAATAAAATAATTTTCTTAAGCACCATTTAATCCAACAATAACAAATGTCTAAGGAAGACTTTAAAAATGACTTAGCATTTGACTATCTTAGAAACCAATCCAACATGAATAATGCAAATGCTCCTGGGCAGGTTAAAGCTGGCGAAACTATCAGACGACATAAAAAAAAATTTATAAAGTGGAACCGCCAGGGCAGCAATAGTACAGGTCAAGCATCGGAAATCTGGAAATCTATATATATAAAAGTGAAACTCTGTATGTCTGTGTGTGTGTTAGCTATAGACTCCGAAACCGTAAAGCCGATCAAACTCAAACTTTGGCAATTTGTTGTACACATTCCTGGGAGTGTTTATTGATGGTAAAAAGTTGGCGGGCTTAGCCGATAAAAGCTAAGTTATCATTTTTAGCTACTTACAACGATGTTTTTGAAACTTTGCTCACATATTGAACTCTCATGACTATACAATTTCGTAAGAAAAGTGGGCAGGGCCACACCCATAAAAAAAAGTTATAATTTTGAGGTACTTTCACTGGACAGATTTTTTCGAAACTTTGCACACATTTAAGCTGTCATGACTATATAATTTTGTGATTAGAAAAGTGGGCAGTGCCACGCCCATAAAGAAGTTATAATTTTCAGCTACTTGAACTTCATCGATTTTTCTTTGCACATATATTGAGCTGTCATGACTATACAGTTTCGTGATTAGAATAGTGGGTAGTGCCACGCCCATAAAAAATGTTATAATTTTTATCTTCTTGCACTTAATATAAAATTAAAATTCAGAATGCATTTTTATTCATTAAGTGTCTTGGCTAGTGACAAATAAATATTAAGATGTGTAAGTAAAACGATAATATGGCCATTGTGATTATGTTAAAGGCTTGGCTCTTGTTGACATGCATATAGAGCTTAAACAAAGTGTTTTATAAACTTTATTTAGAATGAATGTAAATGCGATTTTTGAATAACGGATAACCTTTATATAATAATTTTAGGATATCTAAGAAGTTAAAAAACTTATATTTGGTTCCAGACTTTCGACTGACTACTTTGAATTAGAAACAAATTTAATTATAAAATCTTATTGGTTTTAATTTTGGCTATTCTTAGTAATGTTATAATTTTATGTATTATCGTAGTTTAGACCTTTTAAATTTATTAAGAGAGTGAGTACACATACACACATACACATTCAGTTCCCAGTATATTACCCAGCAAAAACTTATCCATGCAACAGTGCCCTCTAAATCAAGTTGATAATTTGTTTGTTTGAATATGTTTTTTTTTGCACTTAAAATGGTTTAAGTTTAGTTTAAGTTTCCATATGTGCAAGGAACGGAGTTAAAAAAATTAAATCAATTAAAACTGTTTAATTTTCTTTATTTTTTTATTTTTCGACTATCAATATTTTTCTCTAAATAAACAGATGTGATTCTCATTAGCTGAAACTTTAAGCTTATGGCATAACATGACATTGGGCTGATAGCATTAACCCTTCTCATACAATTTATTACAAACAGGTTAACATCGATTAAAATTTCTGCCCCCAAAAATGTTTTTGTACTGTATTCATTCTAAGATAAATTCCAATTTGATTTTTAGTGAAAATTTATATTTGATTGCTTTTTTTTTAGTTAAAAATTAGTTATTATTTCATTATAAAAAATAATGTAAAATAATTATAAAAAATATGGTAATGCTGATATCAAAGCACTTCTTTAACAAATTTTATCACAATCAGTTTAGCTGTTTTTGAACCATTCGAACCTAGGCAGACAAACAGAGAGGCAGATAGGCAAGCAGACAGACACAAATTCTATACACCGCCATCAAAATTTATTTTAATTAAATATCATTTGCTAGAGCCGAGTTATTTTATTCACTAAATAACGTGTTGGTATCAAATACATTTATAAAATAATAAGTAGAAGTATTTATATTTATTCAAGAATAGCTGACATACATACGTATTCAACAACGTTTATTTTAGGAGTTCCTTATGTTAAATCTTTTTCACCTCAAACGTCATGTTTAAATAACGAGAAAAATTCTCAATAGAGGTATTGTAGATTTACGTTAACTTTAACTCAACACTCGTTAATAGAATTGTCTGCTGGGTATGTGTGTATATAAATATAAGACTTGTATGTGTGTACATATATACATAGTCGTTGTCAACTTAGCCTTTGTGCACATTCATAATTATATTTATTATGTCACTTTATTATACTAAATATTTTACTGCTTCTCCTTTTGCTGCCACAAGTACCACTATCTACGCGTTTTATTTTTTTTTATGTTTATTTTTTTTGTGTGTCATTTTTAGTGCCCTGAGGTGAGAATATATTCTATGACCGTCATTTTATGCTGCAGAGTTTCCTTTTATGTTCCGTTAAACAACATGGAATTCATATAGACTCATTTACAGTTACTTTGTGTAATATGGAATAGCATAGGGCGAAAGAGAAAAGAGCATAACCAACAACAACAACAACAAAAAATAAAATAAAAAATGAAGCTAGTATAAACAAAAATACAAAAAAATACTTTCAAAAAAAAAAAAAATATCAAAATAAAATGTGGCTTTTGCTGAAAAGGCAAAATAGAAATTTTTACAAAGACATGTTATAAAACATATCCCTTGGCACCCACTTGTTATCCTTTATTTTTGCTTTTCGGACTTTTTTTTATTTCTGCATGCTGCTTTAACCAGACCCAACCTTGAGCTCATAATATAGTGGGGACTATTTAGCTGCTTTAAGCATATAGAAACAAAAAGGCAAGGAAAACTATGGCACACATGTATGTGGAAGGCTAGTTTTTCGCTTGGCAGATTTACAGAAAAAAAAACAAAAATTATAATAACACAGAACCATGCACATGGTCATAAATACGAATGGGTGTATTTTATACTTGTGTACACATCTAACAAAGAATGTATGTAAATTATTTCTATTAGTCTCGGGCTAGACAAACATACCCATGTTCGTACGAATAACATGAATATTATATACAAAAAGAAGAAGCTCCTAATGACCATAAGCATATAGTGTGTTTTTTCTCTTTAACATTTCTACTGTTTTACTATTGTGTATTTTATTTTAATGAATATTAATTTGTAGTTGTTTCATTTTCACATACTAAATTCAGTAAAAAAGAATAAACTTTTTTAAATCCCTAATTATTGTCATCTTTAGACCCTAAAACGTCTACTCTTACCCCCAAAAAAAACTTGTTTACTCAGTTGTAAAGAAAAAGAGTTTAACTTTTGTTAAACCGAAACAGAGTTGTCATACGTTAACGAATAACAGGCATTTATATTGGATGATACCAGAGTAAATTTTGTTTTTTTTTTCAATTAAAATTAAATATAAATTTCCCGTAATGGACTAATTATTGCACTAACTATTTGATAAGTGCAAGATGAGAAAATGAAGTTTAAAAAAAAGCCACACAACTTTAGTGTTCAAATAATGTGTTTTTAAAGTTAAATATTTTTTAAATTTACCAGGTTTATAATTCAAAAAAATACTAATAATTTTTAACCAAACTAAACCCAGACGAGATTAGTTTTTATAAAACTGTAAAGTTTTTAAAAATAAAATATGGTCACTCTAGCTAAATAAAACTCAGATGAGAAATTTTGTTAAATATTTTAACTAATTATAAATATAATTATTTTTGAGGGTTTAAAGGTTCAGTTAAGAAAGAGAAGAATGATTATGAAGTTAACAATGTTTAAAATATTGTTGAGTATTTGTGAGATTACGAAAATTATATTTTGCCAGATTGGCAATTTCATGTCAAATCAAAAAAGTGTTGCACCATAGACATAAATAAATCTCGAAGTTTGAAGTCACTGGCTACTTGAAAATATTAGGCTGTAATCTGGTAAAACCCTCAAAACGAACAAAGTTGTACCTACTTAATTGTCATTTTCTGAAAGTGTATATTAGGTGCGTAATTTAGAAAGCTAGCAGATTGCCGATTTTATGTACGAAATGTTTTTCTCTCGATAATGTACAAGGTTACTTGTCGTCGCCCGTAAGTCGGTAGGTAATAATTCTGAAACCAATATTTTTAAAAATTAAAAAAAATATACATGTAAGTAAGAGGTAATTTTTTTTCAACAGTTGTGGCAAATTGTGAAACCATTTTTGGATGCAGAAATATAACCTAAATTGTAAATGAATATATTTTTGGTGGTATGGGATATATTAAGGTTTTGCCATTGTGTCACACAGTTTTCTTTTTATATCCCAGTTACAATTTCTTAAAAATTTTCAATGAAAATATTTAAAACAATATGATAAGACCTGCTAATATTTAGAGGATATTAAATAAAAACTGTTTTATAGAATATTTTCTTATTCTACGTATTACTTTCAAAAATATATTGAATCTTAAGTATGCTGTTATTTTATGTGTTTGCAAATTAATAAGTACACAAATTTTTCATATCACAGATGATTAATTAAGATTTAATTAGCGATGCACCTTACGTTGTTGAAACACGCATAACTGACCTTATAGTTGTAAGATGTATATAAAGACTACGATTTTAATATAATATTTATTTCTAACATACCTCCCAGTTGAATGTTACCTTAGCAAAGTCCAGGATATAGAAATATTACCAGCAATTCTGTCTGAGGCATAATTGAATACTAAGTCTCATACTCAAAGAGGTTAGGGTCACTCAGATTACGGTAGATTAAATCACAGTGAGGTACACATTAATTATGAATGATTGTGCACTTAGGAAAAAGATTGGTTGGAAAACGGTTAAAACAATAAAAATAGTATTGCAAATATTAAAAGTTTGTAAAAAGAACATATATAATATATTTATAAACGAAAAAGCACAACAGTATTAGAAATTTATTGCTCAGACAACTAAATTAGTTCTCCAAACCAATTAGCCTTATTAAAAAGATTTGTATTCAATTCAGTTTTATCACGACCGAATTTAATTATATGTATTAGGGTTCACAACTAAATATTAATCCATGTAATAAAAAATTCTAGATTCCAATGTTTTATTTTTAATAAAAATGAATTTTTAGTTATCGCAAATAATTATTGGTTACTTGTATTATTACAATTCGATTACAGTAAACAAATACTTAATGTTAAGCTGTATTTGGTGTTTACAAACAAAAAACTGTTACATATAATAATTATTTGTTTTAGAAATTATATAAAAATACTATCTCTCAAACACAACTGATTTTTCTGTCAATTGTGAAAAATATAAATAAATCAAAACACGAAATTAATAAATATACAAAAATATTTAAATTATTAGTGTGTGGTACGATAATAAATCTGCAAGTGACTATTAAAAAAGGGTAAGACATCAATTGTGGATTAAAAGATTGTTTTATGCATTTTATAATGCGAAATAAATTTTCAAATGCGGAAACTTTCAAAACCAAAACTCAAACCACGACTACGAAAAATATCAAGATATATGCTATTTTCAAGTATATTTTTGTGTTAAAATGTATGCATACACACATACATACTTATGTACTATGTATATAAATAGAGATATTTGTTTTATATATCTTTCTACATACATATGTATGTATGTATACTTATGTATATTATTAAATAAAAGTATAATAAAAAATCATTTGAAAAAACTGTGTTCCTTTTTTTATTTTCCTGGGTGAAGTGAAGAATTGTTAACGATGATTAATTATTCTGTTGGTAACATCAATTAAAAATTTTGTTTCAGTTGCATCAAGCATATATTTGGAATCAAATACAGTTTGTTTTTTAAATATCTATAATATCAACTAAGAAAATCTGCTTACACAATCATTGGTTTACTAAAAGTATAAAGTGCAACCAAATCTACCATGCTAAGAAACGCAATTTTCAGTTGTTATAAACGAATTGAGAGATAGTACGTGGAACCGAACGAATTCGATTGGCAACAAATTCGGTTGCCACAATGAATCTGTTTTCTGTGTGTGGGGGACTTTAATATAACGAAGATTTTGGCAATTACGATGGAATGAGTAATTAAGTTTGTCAGCAATCACAAAGAGGGAGTGCGAAACCATTTTCTAGTCTAGAAAAAAATGCCTAAAGGGCACAGGACTCAGTGAAAGAATGTATGGCGAGTGGTAGCCATAAAATCATTGAGAAGCGAAGAGAGTCGACCGGATATATTAGTGGTCTGCTTCGATATTTATAAAACAGAAACAAAAACAGCAATGTTTTAAACACCACCACGTCTGTTCATTTCTTACCTGAAACCTCGTTCATATTTATTTGCAAAATTTTAACCTCAATTATCTTCGGATAACTAAGACTTTAGTTTATTTATTTTTTTGATAGGCGTATAAAAATAAATTTGGTGAAATTTAAGACTAAAATAAATCTGGTTGTTTTTGTGATATTTAAAGTCAACAAAAATCACCAGTATCAGTTTCTAAAAGATCTGTAACGAAACAGAAGTCAATATGGATACTCGTTATCGTAATCGTATATTTGTCATAATATTGGTCATTGCAGCTGCACCTTGTTTTCAAGTTAAAATTAATCTGATAAAGATTTTTTTCCTGTCACTCAATTGACAGATTTGATTACAGTTTTCTTTCTATTTTCGCTATTTGGTTTTTCAGTGTAAAAAAAAGTTTCGTTAATTGAGGCAAATGCAATAAATTCTAAGTGAGGCTTTTCATTTCGCTATGAATAAACAATTATTTTATTATCTTTTATTTTATAATTAAAATCGTGCTTTGTGGTAAAAGTGTTTCGTAAATTATGACCGTTTTATTGCCATTATAATCGATCCACCAAACAAATTATTAGAGATGTTGTGACCAACTTGGTTATCTTTCGTTTTGGATTAGTCTATTGGCTGTCAAGGTTATCTGATTTGACTATTTTCTGGGATACGGGAAGGTTTTCGCGTTCATGAACAAGCCAGTTACAATTTAAGCTCTGGACAAAAACAGTTAAGAGTCGCCCTTTACACTGGGCAAAATATTCTTAATATTACCGCCTTTAAAAAGTGAAACTAATGAAAAACAATTGAAAGCTTGCTGTATGGCAGTTTATAAAAAAATAATAAATAATAGAAAATAATTGCTTCGACCTAGAAAAACTCTAGGGAAGTATTGACCAACCAGAAGATACAGGGTGTCATATTTTTAATATTCTATATTTATAACTTTTAGCAATCCTGTTTAAATCTTGTATGAATGAGTACAAGTTTAAAAAAAAAACTTTTTATGCAAATGATAATAAGTACTGAGTGTATATACATACGTACATAAAAACGTTAGTTGCAAAATAAAGGAATCCCGCAAGGAATGCGAGTCAAGTGCTGGGCTTAACAACACAAGTCAGAAACAAGAGTTCACACGAGTAAAGAGAACTAAGGAATTATCGAAAAAATAAAACACACTTTTTCTACAAACCAACTTATATGAATAAATATTTTTATTTAGAAGTTTACGACGAGACGTCTTTCTTAGCTGAGATGTAAAGCCCAATAGCATAAAAAAGTGTTACAAAAAGGAAGTTAATGCTTGTTCTACTTAACATGCCAATTAAATTCGTTAAGTTACATTCGTTAAATTACATTCGATAAAATTCACAATCGACAAAAAAACATGATTTTTAAAGATTATTAATACTAGTGCAATTCAATTTATATATTTAAATTCAATAATTCAAAAAAACAGATCCTTTAAATGTAGTCTTAAACCTTTTTTTTTTTTTTGTAAAATTTGTAGTAAACAATGTAGAAAGGAATTTGTCTGAACAAAGATTATTCTAAAATATGTCCATACACTAACTAAAGTACTCTCTTTTCTAGACTTGGTTTAACTTTAGTTTTTGAAAATAACTGTTTTCTTTTTAGGCAAATTATATTCTGTTAGTAAACCGAATGTTGGCGATTTGTTGTGTAGAAAATTTTAGAAAGTGACAGGATTTTTATTTTTAGTTTAATTCATACTAAATTTAATTTTAACGATTAAACGATTGGTATTGTCACAGGAAGTCCTAGTAGCATATTGTCACAAAGTAATAATTTCTAAAACAAAAATAAATAAAAACTATTTAATTGTTCAATGTAAATCTTTGAGACAATTTTAAAATTTACCTGAAGATTTTGACATTAGTCTAATATTGCACTTAATACATATTTTGATTTTGGGAAATATAAATGGAATTCCATATATTGCAAATACTTAAAGAACGAGTATATGAATGAGTAATTAGAAAAAAATCGCATTATTCGCAAAATACCTAATGTAGTACAAAAACACATATTTGTAAAAAAAATCGTGGATTCTAAATCTAATTCTAAAAAACTTTAAAGTTTTAGCATTTTCTTGTCGTTATGAAAAAAAAAACATAATTTATTTCCAAACGTCAAATACTGCATCCTTTATTTATGCCAAAACAGTAACTTTTTAAGTTTTTTTTCAATTAAAATATGAAAATAATAAACTTTAAGATTTTTCGTGCCTGTAATTTTACTTTCAGTTCATAAAGTTGTTTTCTAAGCATTAGTCAATCTTCAAAAACTCTTTATCCAACTTTAGCTGAGTTTTTTTTTTCTAAAAAAATTACTTTGGGTCCAGTGCGGAAAGAACCGTGTTAATTAAAATGTTTTATTATTTATTTCCGTTTTCTCGTTATGGACGATGTTCGTTTGCCTAAATAATAGCTAAATAGCTTTATAATAAAATTAATATTTTCGTTGTTATTTAAGTCGTACAAAAAGTTTTAAGTTTTTTTTTCTATTTTTTGGTTTTTACTTTTTGTTTGACACTAAGTGACAAGCCGAGTAAAAATTATGATTAACTTGGTTACACAAAAAAAAGAAAAGAAAAAATACGTTGCTATTATTTTTACTGTGTGGCCTCTTAGCAGCAAGCAACAACTGTAATTTTATGCTGAAACGATAAATAAATCTGAAACAAAATATTATTTTCCTCCATCAAATGTTAAACAAGTTGTTAATTGCTATTCAAACTTTATGTTTCTTTTTTTTCATGTTGATGTTGTTTTACTCAAAGGCGATAAAAAAAAAAAAAAAAAATATTAACAACTCAAATGAAATGTTTTAGAGAAACAAAAAAAAAACAGAAAAAATTAATAATTTCACTTTGCTGTATTTAACTTTTCTTGACAACTGTAGTAGCAGTGCTATAGAAGGTAGTAACCTAAATACGAGTACAAAGTATGTGCAGTAAAACTTTACAATATTAAGAAGTATCCACCGAAAAAGGCTGAATATAGGAAAAGGAGAAAAATAATTTTTTTCTCAGTAGCAACTAATTCTAAAGTTGATTCTGCAAAAATAACAATTTTTAAGGAAGCCACTATCGTATTGCTTATTCAAAAAGTTTTGCCTTGGAAGCTCAACAATAAAAATATCGTTTATGAATTTAATTATTTACTCTCTAGTTTTAACATTTTCTGCTGTATGCATAAAAATAATCAAAGAGTTTATTAAACTGATTTTCTATGAAAATTTATCTCAGTTTTAGCAATACGGCAGTAAATATTTAAAAAACTAAAGCACTGTTGTGGAGTGAAAACAAACGAAATTTGTACAGTAAAAGACAAAACTCTTAAATTAAATTAAAAACTAAAATAAAACAATCTTTATATTTAAAATGTATAGTCCACGGACCTGTCGGATTTTGTTGACGAGTGTTAAAATTATGTTGTACTGCTTCTGATTTTTTGCAAATTTTTGCACAACGATTTTTTACAAAAAAGTGATGGAAGACATAAAACATTTCCAATATTTATAATAAATAATAAATTTAAAAGAACTGTATTAAATGTTTCTTTTTGGAAATTATAGCGGCAATTTTAAATACAAAAATTGAACGTTACAATTTTGTTTCTGTCCGTCAGTCTCTTTCAACTCGATTATCTCAAAACCTACTGGGATACTTTGTTGCGTTTTTTTTTTACATACAAATTGCTTTTTATGTCAAGGTTGTATCTCACATCAAACATGAAAAAGAAATATTAGCGAAATTTAAAAATTTCAAAAGCACGTATGATTTCCGAATTGTGAAGAAAACACACACAAAATTGCGGCTACGAACATTATGTTTCAGTTGACGAATATAATTTTGTCCATCTATCAAGTCCGTGATTTTAGTGATTAATTTTAGTTATAGACTTTTATTAGAGTGCCCCTGTGGACTTGTCAGTAAAGGACAAGTCAGTTGTTTAGGGGTTGCGGGTTCGATTCCCGCCGGAGACTCTGGAATTGTCTGCTTCTCTTTCTCTTCTATCCTCAATATTTCTATTCTTCTCTCTATTAAGGCGTCACAATGGACCGTAATGGTCTCCGAGTGAAGGTATGAGGGTAACTTTGCACCTACCTACCTATAGTCTTTTATTAAGCATATTAAACTTTAGTAACGTTTTTATATTGCTATTTTAGCTATTGGCATATTACAACGAAGGCTTAATCAATTTAAACCCATCTCTTGTTAGCTTGATCCTTTAAAATCTCATGATTTTTTTATGTTCTTCACCTGTGATGGCATAAATTGAAAAATAAAAAAAAATTGTCCATAAGAAAACAACAATTGTGCGTTTATCTATCTGTCTGTCTATGTACCTGTTGCAAGCAAGTTGGTATTTTCAACCAGGAAAATCAATCTTTTATTTTTTTCTGTAAAAAATATCAAGTGATTGTGATATCAGATTACATGTCATAATCTTAAAATATTTTGATTCACCAAGTTGAACGACTCGACTAATGCAACTAATGCAACTTTCAGACAGAAAAGATCAGGACAGTTATGTTCTGGTGTTAATAAAGGTATTGCAAGTAAGACAAAATTAAAGTCTTTAAATGTTTGTTTCCAATACAATTTTACAACAATGAATAATACTAAAAATGCCGAGAAGAAAGGGGCTTTATTATTAAAATCCAAAAGGCGACCATATCAAAAATGAGAGTTTCATATTCTGCCAAAAGTTGTTATCTTGAGCCATAGAAAAGCTCTCAATAAATGCCTCAACTAATACAATTGTAAAGACCAGTGAAAATATTTTAACTCTGTGGTTTTAATTAAATTTAATTTCAAACTAGAGAAAATAAAGGGTCCGCCAAATAACATTTTTTGGAAAATGCTATAAAAAAGGTATAGCTTCGGCTGTGTGGCACGTAGCGCCATCCTGTGGAAATTAAATGTTGCCAATATCCTCCTCTTCAATTTTTGTGAACAAAAATTCGTTCAACATGGCCCGATAACGATCGCCACTCCTTGCTCATTTTCGAAGAAAAATGGCTTCTGAACCAAAATCCGCACCAAACAGTGACTCGTTTTGGGTGTATCGGCTTTTCAATGTATGCGTGTGGGTTTTCTGTGTCTCAAATGCGACAATGTTGCTTGTCTACATATCCGCCAAGATCAAAATAAGATGATTTTTTTGGCAAAATCGGCCAAAGTAATGTCGCAATATTTCCCAGCGTTGTTCAAGCGTATCAGCGGAAGGATAAAACTAATTATCTGTCAAATCAGACATGAGCTAAGCGTTACTATTCACGAAATAAGCACTAGTTGAAAAAAAAACGTTAGATGACGGACCCTTAATATACCTTCTCCGAGAAAAGGAACCTGGTGCGTCGAAAAACGGGTTTGGACTTAATGTTGGATTTGGTACCTGAAAAAGTGTAGAATAAGATTAAATCAGTTAGATTTCTGATAGAAATTTATTTACCCCATAAAAACGTTGTTGCGTCGGTCATAAAAAACAGAGCAGCAACAATAGCAAAGGTATTGTCACACTAAAAGCGAAAAAATACGTTACCACATAGGAATGGCGTCACTAAAGTTGGCACCCAATCATAACTGACCATAACAAATCGCATCTCCCAACTGAAGGTGTGTTCACAGTGATAATGCGTTATGAAACTTTAAATGTGTTTTTCTCAAAACTTTATTTTCACTTTTCTCAAAGAAGATCACGTATAAACACTAATAATTGTTTATATTACTTGACCTCTTTTTTACATTTTATAATATTTAATTACGTGAGCCGAAGATCATGCAACAGTTTTATGCATTTTTTAATTAAAAATATATTTAAACAATTTTAATACGTATTTCCTTTTTCTATTAAATATCAATAATGATAAATTTTTATTTTTAAAATACTAAAATTTTACAATCATTCGAATATTACCTTGATTTATATATATACGGAAAAACTAAGTTGACGACAAGTATTATTCTAACACAAAAATTGATTTTTCTTTCAATATTTCGCGAAATACAAATTACACTAATTTTTTACTTAAAATGACTTATTCTCAAAAGAGTACAAGTTAGATACTCTCATGTATTTTCGCTGAAAAAATTGTATTTCTTGTATTCTTAAAAGCTAAATAAATAGATGAAATTCCTAGTATTTAGAGAAATTTTTGATTAAAAAAAAAACACAACAAAAATAATAAATAGTCTTTTTAATGTTTTTTTGCTTCTTAGTAATTTGGTTAGTCGTAAGAGTTTTAAATTTCAATTAGGTAAAAGATTTAATTAAAGTTTATTACGCGTGCTTAACCAGTAGCTTTTCCAACTAAGTGTAATTTTGTATAAAAAAAAAACAAGAAACTGTAAACTACAAAATAAAAATTGAAAAAAAGTTTTTAGCAAAAAACAAACGGAGAAAAGAACTCTACTAAATGCAACATACCAACACATGTGAAGAGCCATAAAAAGGTTTCAGAGTAAAAAGTTATTGGCGCAACAAGAAAACTACAACTCGTATATGTGCAAGTGTATGTATGGGTGCGTATTTTGTTCTGCAACAATTTGCAGTTTTATGGCTTAAAATACACTCGCATACACATACACATGTAAAGAGACAGACAAATATACACTAAATAAATTTTAAATATATAAAACTCAGTAAAAAGTGATTTAAGAAAAAAAAAAACAAATTAATAAACTGTAATAACGAAAGCAGCACCGACATAGGCACACAATTTTTGTTTGAAATTATGATTAACTCAATCATGCATTTAAGGAACAAAATAATAAAAAAATCTATTTTTTTACAAAAAACATTCTTATTTCATTTTTAATATTTTTCGTGCTGATTTCTGTTTTCTGTAATTTATTATCCTTGAATTTGTATTGTGCAAGTGTATCTAATTTGCAGGCTACATGTGTATGGCTAAATATTATTAGGTGTCAGAAGTGAAATTAAAATGTAATTTCATGTGTTTTTTTCTTCTTCTAAATTTATATAGAATTTTTTTGTTGAAAAATAATTTAATTTTCTTGAGTGAATTTTTATGTATAAATTTTAACACCTGTGTCAAAAAGCGTTTCTATAAACTCTCACATCAATTCTCTGCTACAGACACACATATACAGACACTTGCCAATAAACTTATATTTGTTACTTGTTTTTACTTTGACGCATTAATGCTTACAACAGTACAACAACAACAACAACAACAAAAATAACACAAAACCAGCGCAAAAATATTAAAGTTATAAATGCCTTTTTGAGTGTAAATACATATAAATACATGTATGTTTGTTTGTTTGCATTTTGTACGACCAGCAAACACACGGTAGCTAATTTCCGTTAGCATGCAGGAACTAAACATTGTTTTAGGAAAAAAAAACTTTTTTCCTAAAACTATATTTATGTCGAACTTGGCATAACCTTGTGAATTCCAGCAAAATTATTGTGAAACACGTGTATAGAATAAAATTCTAAGTTTTAAACTAAAAACTTAATAAAACGAAAACGATAAAAGAAGTAGAATCCACAAAAATTTATAACAAAAAAAAAATAGTAATTAAAAGTAATGACAAAAGAAATTCTAAAAACTATTATCTATATCGCAAACTTAGGCAGTTAGAGAAACAGAAACTAAAAAATATAGACATAAAAAAGCTACAAATTGGCTTCCAATTTATGAATTTTGCTGTCAGTTAAACATGAAGGGTATACTTTATAATACATAGTTTATAAGTGGTGGGCTATTGAAAATTTTTTAATTTAAATGGGCTACGTTATGGGGAATAAAAATTAATGAACAAAAATGTACCCACGTAACTTCACCTAACGCAAAGAAACATGTTCGCCAATTTTTATTAATAATCAGATGGTACCTCAACACCTCGAGGCAAAATACCTTGGCATTCACCTGGATCGTCGTCTCACATGGAAGTCACACATAGATGCGAAGTTGACACAAATTAAACTAAAAGCGGCTCAACTTCATTGGTTAATTGGTAGAAACTCTGTGCTACGTCTTGATTGTAAACTTCTACTCTACAGCTCAATTTTGAAACCAATTTGGTGCTACGAGATACAATTATGGGGCACTGCTTCCGCCTCGAACATAGAAAAAATTCAACGTCGTCCAAACAAAATCCTGAGAATGTGTGCTTCTCCCTGGTATATTAAAAACAGCAACATCCACAAGTATCTACAAATTCCACTAGTTAAATATGAAATCCTAGAATATGTGGTTAAGTATTTAAATAAGCTGGAAACACATCCAAGTCCTCTCGCTCGAAACATCTTGCAGCATAGAGGTCACACTCGTTTTAAGAAGAGGGATACTATTGAACTGAGATGAAACCATTTGAATTAATTAACTTTATTTGATAACTTAAATTTTAGTCTGGCTCTGGCTGGATTTACATTAACCATGTATTTTTAAGATTTGAATACTTATTGTTAGTTCACGAAGGTGAAGATCCAATAATAAAAAAAAAATAAAATTTAAAATGTAATAAGACTAAAATGTTTTGAAATTAAAATTTTTTTTTTTTTTTTTTTTTTTTTTTTTTTTGTAAAGTGAAAATTACTTCATTCATATATCTGCTGTGGCTGGCCTCACAGTACCCTATTCTTTTGGAACAATTTTTCAGCACGTTTTAGAGCGTATGAGGTTGTATCTCGTCAGTGGCCTCACGTGTATTGGCTTTTAAATGCTTAATTGTCTCTGGTTTCTCTGCATTACTGTTGTCTTTAACTGCGTCTCATAGAAAATAGTGCAATGGTTTAAATTCGAAGCTTCTTGCTGGCCAATTGTCATCACCATTTCGGCTAATGAAAGAACTATCAAACGTTGTACACAACAAATCGATTTTGGCATGAGATGTGTGGCAAGTTGCACCATCCTAATGAAACCAAACATTGTTCATCACACTACAGTGAAGAGCGGGAACAAACAAATCAGTTATTATGGTGCAATAGATGCCTCCATTAACCGTGATGGTCTTCATTTGCTAAGAAATAAGCCGCACCAAACAGTCACTTGTAATGGGTGCATTGACTTTTGTTAGACCACGTTTGGATTATCTGAGCCTGAAATATGACAATTTTGCTTGCACCAAGATGCAAATGAGCTTCATCCGAAAAGTTGTTTTATTTTTTATAAAGATCGACATGATCATGCAGTTTCTTCTCAAGGTTGCTCCAGCGTAAATCGATTCATTTCATTCAGCGGAGAAAATATACTGGATTTTGTGACAGAATAAAATGACACAAGTATTGCCAGATTCGAAAAAAATCTGGTTTATTTTTAAACCGATAAATAGCCCACTCTTGCGACCACGTTGTGGGCTTGCGTTTAAACTCCATCACCAAAAAAAATTCCTACAAACTGACAGTCGTTCTGTCTTAATAAAACCGTTGCAACTTTTAATAAAAAAATATTAAAAAAACTTAAAACAATAACAAATTCTATTAAATTTGAATATAATTCTTTAGCGCCTTAATTTTCCCCCATATTAACGGAACTCAATTTTGACATTTACAGCGCTAGTTTTTAAATATTGAAATTTTTACAAAATAATTTTTACAAAAAAAAAAAAAAATTTCATATTGCTAAAATCAACACAAGGTTTGTGCTATACAATGTTTGCTGGGTAATGGCCTATTAAATTATTACTTTTAACATCTACAGTTTTTTATATTTGAAAAATACTAACATACTCTCTTCAAAATACGTAAAAAAACCCACACATACTCTGACGACAAACTCATTTACAAACACATACGCATCCACACATTCACTTACATACATACGTTTACATGAAGAAATTGAATTGAATTTTCCCAATTCATGTTGCAAAAGTTTTTAATAACTTTTCAATAATAAAATTTCGTTGTTGTATAAAAGTGAATATTTGTGCGCGTATGTGTGTTACCTTGGTTATACATTTTTAAGTGCTTTTACTTGTATTGTTAGCAGAGAGAAGAAGTGTTTAAAATCATACAAGTATTTATGTGTCTGTAGTACCTCAACAGAATCACATACGCAAAGTAATAATTTTTCCCTGTTCTCCTACTTAAACAGTTTTTTTTGTTCTACTTCACCATCTTTTTACTTAGTCTTTGTGCACAAGAATATTTTTTCCTACACACATTTGGGACCTTCTTTTTTCATTCAATTTTTTGCATTCTTACTACGAATATCTTTAATTTTTTTTTTTTAGAATTCTTCTATTTGTATACTTTTCACAGTTTATTTTTTCACAGTATTATTCTCTTGGGCTTTCGAAAAGAATAAAAGCATTATTCATACAAGCTTTTGCTAAATAGAAAAAATAGGGAAAAATACAAAAAAAAAATAAAAAAAACAACACGTTGCGTATGTATGAGAAAAATATTTTAACGTTTTTATTTTTATGATTGATTTTATGTTGATTCATTTTATTTTTTATATTTATTATATTTTATTTTCGTTCCGCCTGTATTTATTTGCACATAAATAATAATGCGTAAAGTTTTTTTTAAGGGGCCAATATGTTGTATTCTGTCAAGGAAAGTATTTTTTTTATATTTTCTTATAAACATTAATTAAGATTAAATTTAAAAACATTCAATAATTTAATACGAAATGGAATTAAAAGTGTTTCTAGTCTTAAGGTTCATTTTGGTATAAACATTATTTGTGAAATTTATAGTTTTTGAAAAAGGTCGAACAAACACGATAGAGATTATTTTTAATCAAAAAATCCCCTTGTTGTGTAAACGGGGTGAATATGAATTAAAATAACACCTGCATGGTATTTTATCTCATCAGGTTTTCCTTCAAAACATAACTTTTCCGAAACCATATTATTATTGAAATTACTTGGTGTGGAAATAATATTTTCAATGTAAGTTTTGTTTAAAAAAATATTTATAAAACTAAAATAGCAGTCTTATAAAAAAATAGCATAAAACACGGCCCAATAGTATTTTCAGTTGTGATGCCATACCATACTGTACACCAAATAGGATGCAACTGATATTCTGTGGCTTGGAACTAAACGGGCCAATGTCAAAATATATACTTTTGAGAAAATTGGAATTGAACGTTAACTTTTATTGGTGCTTTCATTGTGACATTGGCCAGCATTTTATTTATGAATCTGTTGTGGGTTAAGTATGACTTTAGCTGTTTTACCATAATGAAAAAGAGCAAGAAAACAAATCTAAAGCAATGATTAATTCTTAAACTCTTTGTTTTTTGAAACCATATTATTAGATTTTAAATAAATCTTATTTAATTTCTGGTCGTTAGTTGAAATTTAACTGAGAAAATCAGACGTTGCCGATGAGCTGCAGTTTTTAATATTTACACTAATTGCACCTTATATGGGAATAACAGCAAATCTGTTTTTAATGCGCCATAGTGACAAATTACGTAGAGTAATTTTTAGCTGAGGCAGGCAAACATTTTCTGGTAGTTGTTTCAGGTGTTTGATTAACACTTGCTTCTTACACGTTTAATAAATCCTGAAGAAAGCATTGAAAATGGTCTACCGGTTTGAGGCAAATCTCTTACTGTTCCGTTTTGTAAACGATAAACCCGTTGCTTTAAAATAATTGACAGCTGATATAAATAACAAAATTTTACTGTTCCGGTTCTTTCTTTCCAGGTGTTATTTATATAATCTGAAACAACTTACAAAGAAAAAATATGGAAAGGAAAAGGTTAATGAATTTTTAAACTTTGACTCCATCCTGTATGATCAAAGAAGAATTTTAATTACGACGATACACATTAGGCAATACAATTTGTATTATTAAAATGTATTGCTTCTGGATATCAATATTCTAAAATATATAGAGAAATGAAATAAATGTATGCGTTTTTAATTAGCCTTCTGAATTGCAATACATTAACAACTAGAGAGGCCATAGAAGAGAGAATAATATTGCAAAAGTCTAAAGGCGTTACTCATACTTAGTATCATTGGTGCTCTATTAAGTATGTGAGTGATGTAGTTGTGAGTAAGTGCAGTGTCGCGTATACAACGCACATAGGTCTGGCGAGCCACATTTTTTGGTCAAAACTGAAATATTCAGTTGTATATATGAATTCAAATAAAAAACACATATAGTAACACAAAAACATAAATTTTATTAAGTTTTTGTTAATTCGGGTTTCACTTGTTTTTTATTTCCACTTTGCCAAACTCTAAGTAAATCACATTTTTTGAAGCAAAAGTTTCCTGAAACAAAAGTTGATTTTCTTAAAATATGCAACAACTAGCAGAAAATGATTGACGATTCGTAAGCACCAAATATCACTGTAATTTTGTGTGTTTTTGGTTCGTTGAATTCGCTTGAAATTTGTAAGTTATATATGTATTTACTATATATTTTTAATAAAAAGTTAAAATCACTGATTTTGAGGTTATGAAAATTTTTGACGTAATTTCTTATTATCATAATTTTATTAAATATTTTACTATTATAAATTGAAATACTCAACATCGTCATTAATATTCATAGCTAATAGATTTAAATATTTAGCTATCTTATTTCCGTGTAACCTGTGACTGAAATTAAACAAAAAACTACACCACGTGTTTCAGTTAACCACTGCAATTAAAGTGTTGAACTTTCTCACTTCATAGAGTAACAGTTAAATCAAATTTTCAAAAACAAATTACTTTTTTTTGTTTATCTGAAGTGTTTGCTATAATACTCCAACAACAAATATAGGAAAAAAAATTTGAGTTTGGCCAGAAAATGTGGCTCGCCAGACCTATGAGCAACGCTTCTATTATTTTTTTTTTACCTAAAAAAATTATTGAAAACTAATTTATTTTTATATTTGGTCTGCATTTACAAAATGCTTACCAATTTTAAATAAAAAAATGATTTTTAGATGATTTTTGCATTAAAGATTTTTAGTTTTAAAAAAATTCTTGTTTCCTTTAGGATGGTAGTGGTTTTCTTGTAGCATTTACGCCATTTTACATCTACTGTTTAAATTTGCATTTGCTCTTCCTGCACTGTTTTTCTACACTTCACTTTCATTTCCCTATTACGTTGAAGTTTTGACCCAATTTTAGGTGTTTAAATCGAATGCAGAGGATAGGAGCACAATGAGTTTCTTGGTTGTATTTATTTTTAAATTTCACATTAAAGATTCTCCAAATTTATTAAAATCCTAGTAAATATACATCGAGTATATATTTACTGCTACTTGTTTGTTTCAAAATGAAATTCGTTTAGCTTTGCTTGTGTGTTGGGTTATTTTAAAAATGTTAGATACAATTATGAAAAAAAAATTTGTTTGATTTAACAGAAAATTGCCATCAATTTAGTTTTTGATTAGTTGTATACTCAATTAAGCTGAAGGAATAAAATCCAGAATTTTGATTAAAAAATCTTCAAAATTACTATCTGCTTCTAACAGGCCCAAAGAATGTCGTACAACAAATTTTTAAGCGAAATTAATTCAAGAGCTTTTGACATGACATCTTTTCTCAAAATAAAAATTATTTGGAAGTGCAAACATACAACGGATCTTTAATAAAACAAAGTGTATGGAAGATATTAAATAAATTTTAATTAATTCATACATAGAATATAATGTCGTTCAAATATCCGCTGCGTCTTGGTATGTGATGTGATTTTTAATTTTAAACAATTCATAACTCTGAAGCACAAATAGAGCTGAATATTGCCAATGACATGGATAATGTTGGACTTCGAGTCATTTGTGCATTTTTCGCATAGACATTGGACCCGAGAAAAATCTACATAAAAAAGTGTAATATGATCAAACCACAAAATCATGGTGGCAAGTTCCAATCACTTCCATTTAAGGTGATCATTTCGTTAAATAGTTCGCACAGAACGGAAAATTTTGCATTAACTGTATGGTACGCAGTGCAACCCAGTTGAAATTGCATGTCGAGTGTGTCTATGTTATCCACTTTTGGCCAAAATAAGCTTATAAATGCCTGTCTAAAACTTTTCTAAAAGATTTATGAACCAGTTACGAGGTCAGCCTTAAACTCATGCCCTTGTTGAATTTTTCGTTATGCATTATCCTTATTGATCTTGAGCTCATTTTTGTTGTCCCAAACTGAAAAGTTCTTCTTCTGACCATTTATCAATAAATGTACTTCATTGTTGTAGAAAATTTTTCGATGAAACGTTGCTTAAAAAGGATACATACATATTTTGATATAACATTGAATGAGACTACTACTATTTTGGGTAAGTTTTTTATCCCTTCCGATCCCAGTGATTTTATGACATCTAGTTGGCATTTCTTCAGTTAATCTCAAGCCATTAAAGGTATTTTCTTTGGTTTAGAAAATGATTTAGAATTACCGACTGAAAATTGTTGACAATCTTCCTCCTAGCCACGTTGTGTACGAGTACCAGCTTTTTTTTGTTGGTCATATGTAGTCATATCTGTAGTGATTTGGGTGATCAACCTAAACAAATCTTCATTAGTACATCTCGTTTAATTGCTATAAGTCGGACGTCCCTATTGGAAAAAAAATTAAAGAATTGAATTAGCCTTATTATCTGTGATGTTAGCAATCTAAAATTATTATTCCAGTTCATAAATGACACGGGTAAATGTAAATGAGGACTTAAACTTTCAAAACATATTACACATTTTTTAAAGTTTTAGACAAGTGAAAATATTAGTGATTTGATGAACTGTTATCAATTTGCTAGTCTGCGGCTTAAATTCTTATCAAAGAATGTGGAATCACCACTACAATGCACAAGTGCTCCTTGCTTTGCTGCTTTTTATTGCTTTATAAAATTAGGATTGTAATTTTCAGTTATAAAAATAAAAAAAAAACAACTTTATACTTCTTCACTTAATATCTCTTAAAAAAGTTAACGGATTTAAATTAATGCTCAAAAAATTTTTAAGCCATTTGTTGAGGAACCATTCCCTTGTATCAAACTTCCCTTAAATACAACCTAACTAAATCACTCATGTAACTTTACTTCACATACATTTCTCTACACACACAAGTTTTAGTTGTCAACAAGTGTCTCACATAAACAAATACAGTCCGCTCTCATTATTTATAAATAAATACAAATATTAATAAGCAAATAATTGTGGTACGTGTAATTATTTCGGGTCTGGTGGAGTAATCTCCAGGCAAACGTTAGGAATAGTTGGCATCCGGGCCAGCTACGTCAGTTCACCAACAAATTTGGTCCTTCGAACCGGATCTTGGACAAAGTGAAGTGTTAACATTTTCGGTAAAAGCATTACTTTAAACGGAAAGTGATTCTTTGGACACAATTTCGGTGGTATCCACAAACATATCGTCGCGGGTTTGTGATACTTATAAAACAAAAACAAATCGTTTAATTAAAATAGTGGTCCAATGGACATAAAGTGTGTTGAAACAAAAGGTTTCATATATGTATATACGTATACATAAGTACAAAAACAAATCGTTAATTAAAATAGTGGTCCTCTGGACATAAAGTGGGTTGAAACAAAAGGTTTCATATACATATACTTACATACATAAGTATATAAACGAATCGTTTAATTAAAACTGTGGTCCTCTGGACAAAAAGTGTGGAAACAAAAGGTTCACATATACATACATACATATGTACATAAGTTCATATAAGAAAAATTGGGGTGTATAATACACAAACAAAGAAACAAATTCAAATCATAAAAAAAAGAGAATAAGAACAAGTCAAAGCTTGTGTGCAAATTGTTGTTTTGAAAAAAAAAAAATACGTTGAAAGTTGTTGTATGTGCATGCGTGTAGTTACATGCATACATAGTAAAACGAAAATAAAAACTAACAACAACAATCGTCTAAGAATTTCGGCGCCGGTGTCGACTGCATGAACACCTGCATCGAAAAAACACAAGAAAATAACAGAAAATAAAGTACATAGAAAAGTTAAATTGTTGCTGTGCGTGTGCGCTTATAAAATAATTCTTAAGAAAAAACATATTAGTGTGCGTGTGCGGTTTTTGCAAAATATAAGAGACAAATTTGAGAGTAACAAGAGATTTGTTGTCGTGGTGCGTGTGCGATTTAAACTAATACATAAATATAATTCTTGTGTGTGCATAACAATAAACAATTCGTCGGTAGATAGAGACAATTTAGTACAAATTGGAACATACACAAAGCGGCAGGCAACAAACTACAGGCAACAAAACAATACAATATATTACTTTGTGATTAAAGCTGTAAGTAGAAATTTTAATTATTTGTTATTTAAATCAACATGGCTTCGATTAAAACAATTCAAACAAAACGTCGAGTTGAAAAGGGCGCAATTACTCGCGCATATACGTTTATTCGTCAACCACCAGAGGAATTATTTGCGGAACAAATAGAAGCGCGTATTGTTCGATTAGAATCTGCGTGGGAAAAGTTAACAGAACTTACAAGCGAATTATACAATCATGAAGAAGAAGAAGGCTTCGTAGATCCTGAAGAGGAAACGGTAACCTATGAAGAAAAATTCATCGCATGTCAGGCGTGGTTTAAACGCGTTTTAAAATCTTTTAATCCAGTTGTTTCTACTCCAGAACCACATACAGAAATGTTTTCTCGGCTTGCTGAGCAACATTCAACTTTGCTACAGCGACTTGATGCTCCATCAACTTCTCGAAACGAGGACTTACCTAAAATTCGTATAGAACCATTTACTGGCATTTATAAGGAATGGCCAGCGTTTAGAGATCTGTTCGTTAGCGCAATAGATTCTAGACCAAATCTATCTAATATTCAGAAATTTCAATATCTAAAATCAGTTTTAAAGGATGACGCAGCGAATATAATTAAACACATGCAAATTTCGGAATTATCATACAACGCAGCATGGAGTCGACTCAAAGAGCGGTTTGATCGTCCTCGTCATATCGTAACGTCATATATTGAAACATTTATGGGCCTCCCTTCTTTACGGGAGGAAAATTCGGTTGGTATACGGAAGATATCTGATATCTCGAACGAAGTAATTCGGGGTTTGGATGCAATTGATTGCAACGAGCGTGATCATTGGCTTATCTACATTTTACAAAATAAACTTGACCCTGAATCTCGCCGTAAATGGATTGAAAAATCGCGTGAAGAGGTAAAACCTACCATATCGCAATTTCTAAAATTCTTGGATCAATGCTGTGAAGAACTGGAATTAGGTAAAAACACTGTAGTTAAATCGCCTCATTCTAGAAAAAACCCCTCTACATCGCTGGTGTCTACAAATATACAACACAAATGTTTTGATTGCGGCTCTATTGATCATCCAACGTATAAGTGCTCACATTTTCTATCGTTAAATATTGAGCAACGTCGTTTAATTGTAAGGAAAAAAGGTCTTTGTTTTAATTGCCTTCGTATAGGCCACTCTGCTAATAAATGTAAGTCTCAACACAAATGCCAATCTTGTAACGGAAATCATCACTCACTTATTCATTATGCTCGCGTTTCTCCGGCTAATCAGGCTCAAGTTGCTGTGTCGTCGGAGTTTCCCAGTTGTAATAGGCCCACATCGGAACGTAATTGCTCGCGACCAGTGTCGCTCAATACGGTTGTGTCTCAAGATAACTCTGTATCGTTTATGCGGAGAAATCTTACACATATTCTTCCCACAGCGTTAGTAGATGTTCGTGACCACAAGGGACACTTCATCTCATGCCGTGTTCTACTTGACACTGCATCGGAATTGTCGTATATCACGGAAGATTGTATAAAACGTTTAGGTTTACATCGGAATCACTCTAAAATCGCTCTTACTGGAATTTCGTCGGTAAAGGCTGAATCAACGCATGGTCATACTTATTTGCACATAAGATCCAGAACTTCGAATATTTCTATGGACGTCCAGGTACACATTTTAGGTCGTATAACTTCGTCACTCCCAAGGAGTACCATCACACGTTATGACTACGGTAGAATAAATATGGTTCATCTTGCTGATCCATCATTTAATCGTCGAAATCCCATTGACATTTTACTGGGTGCTGACTACGTATGGGATGTGTTCACCCAAGAGAAGCTACTTGATGAAAAGGGTAACACAATGGCTATTTCTACAATTTTCGGCTGGGTTATAACCTCGGTAATGTCGTCCAACCCACAACAATCATCATCGTCCTCATTTTTAACATTGGCAGATATTGATAAATCAATTCAATCTTTTTGGGAAATTGAGGAAACAGGTGCGCAAAAAGGATGCGACAGTGAAGCAGCACTCGTCGAACAACATTTTCAAGAAACACATAGTAGGCATACGGATGGAAGGTATGTCGTACAACTTCCATTTAATGAAGAGAATCCATCATTCGGTGATACATTTCAAGGAGCACTTAAGAGATTTAATGCTACGGAGCGTAGACTTTCGATGAATCCTACTTTAAAGGAAGCCTATGTTAAATTCATGTCGGAGTATCACAATTTAGGTCATATGCGTGAACTTTCACCAGGGGAAATAGATGTCAACAAGGGACGTTTATTTTATTTACCACATCATCCGGTTGTTGGTACTAAATTACGGGTAGTGTTTGATGGCTCATTTCAGGATGCAGATAATGTCTCACTAAATGACAAGCTACAAGTCGGCCCATCAATTCAACGTAATTTATTTGCGGTATGTTTTCGTTTTCGTTTGCATAAGGTTGTCTTTTCGGCAGATATCATCAAAATGTTTCGCCAAATTTGGGTTTCGGAAGATCATCGGGATTTTCAGCGAATTCTCTGGAGAGAAAATCCAACCGACGTTCTGAAACATTTTCAATTATGTACCGTCACATACGGAACAGCGTCCGCACCATATTTGTCTGTAAGGGTGTTGGAACAGTTAGCAAGGGACTACAAGGAGTCTCATCCTAAGGCGTCAAAGATTCTACTTGAAGATTTCTACGTTGACGATGTTCTAACGGGGGCCTCCTCGGCTCAAGAACTTATGTTAAGGCAAGCGGAACTCATTGATCTACTTTCACAAGCCGGACTCGAGTTAAGTAAATGGATGTCGAATTGTGCAGACATAGCCCTATCTAAGGATGAAGAACATGACTTTTTGAAAAGAAATGTGGATAATGCAGCAAAGGTTCTAGGCATTTATTGGAACGCATACGAGGATTGCATACAATATAGAGTCAACTTGGGTGACGCTACAAATGCGTCAAAACGAAAGGTTATATCGGACGTTTCACGAATCTTCGACCCTCTTGGTTTGGTTTCTCCTGTCGTAATAAAATTTAAGATACTTTTTCAACAATTGTGGTTACTTAATCTACAATGGGACGAACCACTGCCGGGTAGCTTAGCAAAACAGTGGCTTAGCTACAGGGACGATTTACAGAATCTGTCTAAGTTAAGGTTACCTCGATATGTACCGAATGCTGAATCAAACATTCAACTTGACGGTTTTAGTGATGCCTCTACTAAGGCATATTCTGCGGTCATTTATTGTAGATTTAAGGATGAAAATGGATATTTTTGTGTCAACTTAGTGGCATCGAAGACTCGCGTAGCACCGCTGAAACAAATTTCTTTACCTAGATTGGAATTATGCGGAGCTCTGCTTCTCGCACGTTTAATGAAGTCAATTATATCGTCACTTCCTCATCAACAAATTGAAATCTACGCATGGTGTGATTCTACAGTGGTTTTATCATGGCTGTCTATGCAACCAACCAAACTAAAAACGTTTGTAGGAAACCGCACGTCCGAAATTTTAGAAACTCTGCCACGCAATGTATGGAGACATGTGAGTGGCAAGCAGAATCCTGCGGACTGTGCATCTCGAGGTATAATGGCTGACCAACTGCTCGAGCTTGATCTTTGGTGGTCGGGTCCATCGTTTTTGAAAATTCAACAAGAATTTAATTCATTTGGAAATATACAACCTTCGTTTGATAATATTAACGTAAAAGCTGAAGTAAAGACTAATGCGGAAAAGGTTTCATATCTTACAACAACGTCAAGACCTGATGGTCGTAATATTCATGCTATGGAATCTGCTCTTGCGAACGTCTCTCATTGGTACAAACTTATACGTATAGCTGGCTACGTAAAACGTTTCATCAACCTGTATGTACACGGAATCAAAATTCCTGCTCAAAAACTAACTTATAAGGAAATTCAAGAAGGCAAAATTATTATTCTCAAGATGGCACAAGAATGTTTCTTCACCGGCAAAAAGGATATATGTCGTGATTCTGGACTAAGTCAACTATCACCATTTATCGACGACAATGGACTTATAAGGGTCGGTGGACGCATCTCTAACTCGGAGCTTTCAACGAATGTTCAACATCCGATAGTTTTACCAAAGCACCATAAAATAACTAGTCTTATTTTGCACGAGGAACACGTAAAAAATCTACATCCTGGTATATCTGCGCTCTTTGTAATTGTACGTCAACGTTATTGGGTTATTGGAGCCAGAAATTTAATACGTAAACTTACTCACAACTGCTTGAAATGCTTTCGACAAGCTCAACACGTTACACAACAGCGGATGGCTGATCTTCCAAAGGTACGGGTACGACAGGCGTTCCCATTTGAAAACACTGGTTGCGACTATGCGGGTCCTTTCACTCTTAAAATTCATCGAGGTCGCATTAGGCAAACATCAAAAGGCTATATATGCCTATTCGTATGTATGGTGACTTCTGCAATTCATCTGGAATTGGCAACGGATTTAAGTACGGAATGCTTTTTGGCCGCTCTACGTCGATTTATGGCACGTCGTGGTAAATGTTCATCGATATACAGTGACAATGGTAAGAACTTCGTCGGCGCCAAACGCAAACTGAACGATATGTATCAACAACTACAATCTGAGGATCACAACAACACAATCACTGCAGCCTTAGCCAAAGAGGATATTAAATGGAATTTCATCCCTCCATATTCGCCACACTGGGGTGGCATCTGGGAGTCAGGTGTACGCTCTGTAAAGCTCCATTTACGACGCGTTATTGGTTCGACTATACTAACGTTTGAACAAATGCATACACTTCTTACGCAGATAGAAGCAGTCATCAATTCTAGACCACTAGGGTCTGCTCCCGACACGGACATTGGCTACCTCTCGCCATCTCATTTCTTAATTGGTAGACCAACTACAATGGTACCTGAAGGTAATCTTTCAGAGGTAAAAATCAACAGACTTGATTACTGGCAGCACATACAATGCATGTATCAGGGATTCTGGCGTAGGTGGCGTAAAGAATACTTAACGTCTCTACAACAACGTCCCAAATGGCAAAACCCTAATCCGAACATCACAATCGGCGATATCGTGCTGGTAAAAGAGGACAACTCTCCTCCCGCAACGTGGATTAGCGCGCGTGTTACTGAAACTTTTCCTGGTAGCGACGGATTGGTAAGAGCTGTACTACTACGAACCTCACACGGCATGATGACCAGACCAATAGTTAAAATTGTGAAACTACCAATATGCTGAAACATTATTTCAGGGCCGGCCGGGATGTTGAGGAACCATTCCCTTGTATCAAACTTCCCTTAAATACAACCTAACTAAATCACTCATGTAACTTTACTTCACATACATTTCTCTACACACACAAGTTTTAGTTGTCAACAAGTGTCTCACATAAACAAATACAGTCCGCTCTCATTATTTATAAATAAATACAAATATTAATAAGCAAATAATTGTGGTACGTGTAATTATTTCGGGTCTGGTGGAGTAATCTCCAGGCAAACGTTAGGAATAGTTGGCATCCGGGCCAGCTACGTCAGTTCACCAACACCATTTTTTAATGTGATTCCATTTTATTAATTTTTATCTTATTTTAAATTTTTTTTAAAGATATTTTATCTCTAAAAGATTTTTTAAAACTCCTACTCGAATTTTACTTTTGCTCATGAACAACAAATAGTAGTGAAACTGTATTGTATACCAGTATAAAAATATAAATGTATATCTATTTATACTTACATAAATATATACATCACTCTGGGACTTTAGTCTCAGTGCAGTGATGTTCCTAATATCTGATGCACTACTAAAAGCCGGAAAATTATTTCCGTTTACTTGAGTTGCGGTAATTCTGTGTGAGAAATAAATAAAATGAAAGTGAATTTTTACCGCAGGTTACAACAGGGTGTTGGCATACTAAGAGCATGTTTTCACACATTTCTCTACAAATACACATACATACGTTATCCATTGATTATTTCTTATGAAAATTGTAGGTTTTTAAACATCAAATTTATAATTGTATTAGATTTTTATTAAGGTGTTGTAATAAAGTTAGCTTTTAATTTATTCAAATACAATTTGAAATAAGTGACTTAATAATTGATTTAGTTCATTAAGATTGTGAGACCAAATAAATACTTCCAATTATAAATTTAAATAATTAAAGAAATTTTGCGTTTAGGAACTGTATTTTGTAAGGTTTTTGCTTAATTTTTTTTAATAATTTTGCACTTTCTTAATTTAAATCTCCGATATTTTTTATATCCTATGACATTTTACTTTTAAAAGTACTAAACTTAGAAGACATTTAAATTACAAAAAGAGAACAGTACAATTCTTAATCACACACCTCTTGCAGAAAATTTTTTTCTGTTGACTTTCTTTTTTTTAACTGTTTCACTTTAAATTTGCATATAAACGAGAATGTCTTTTTCAGTTCTGTCATACTTTTTTTCATTTTAATTACAGTTCCTTATAGAAGTTTAAACAAATTGAAATGTTAAATATTTGCTATTTCTAATAGCTTTGTAAGATAGGGTGAGAAGAAATCATTGCAGTGTCAATATTTTTTCTAAAACATAAACTTATACTTGAATGCATTTAATAATTTTTATCATGATTTTTACACTAGATTTTTTTATTATGAAAAAGGATAAACTTTAGAGAGATTGTAATTAAAACACAGTTCAACTGTTATTGCACTAACAACAGATTTCATATTTTTCTTTTATTTTAAGATTAAAGAAAATTCATTAATGAAAAGGAAACGCATTTGTACACATATATTAAAAATGAAAGTAAATTTTAATTTACTATTTTAATTTGAGCCTTGCACTTTTGTTTGTCATCTAAATATCCAGCTGTCGATAAGAATGCTACAGAATCAAGAAATCAAGGAAATCATCAAGTAAAAACTTTAATTTTGTAAATTACAAATGAAACTTTATTATATTAACAATTACAAATTATGTGTACCAAACTAATATATGTTGGCGGTTTTACATTAGAAATCCTTATTAACTCACAATGAACTACAACTTTAACGATCATTATCAATAGACATTCCCCATAAATAATGAACTTTAAACTAAATGGTTTCAGCGATTACTTCTGATATCATTTTTTTATATTTATTAATTTATTTATTTATTTATCTATTTATTTATTAATTTGAACAGATTATAAGCCCATAAGGTCCAATTAATCTAGTGACAATATGGCTTAAACATTCTAAACTAACATAATGTAGATAACAAAATAAAAAGTAAACCCCCCACTTTTGCACAAGATATTGAAGCTGAACGAAAACAAATATTCAGCATATACTGCAGTATGCTTAATATTTTGGTAACAGCAATAACATATTTGTATACACATACATACACGTATACATGTATACATAAATCTCACAAACTTTGGTTACATATGTTCTTAAATTCTTGAATGGACTTATCAAAATTACGTTCCTTGTTAGGAAGATAGTTATTCTGTAATCGAGATACTCTAACTAAAAGCGATCTAGTCATAAAAGGGGATGAATGAATTGGGAAAATTATCATATTAATCCTGGAAGACCTACCAAAATTAATTTTCTCTAAAAGATAAGGAGGTTTACCATATTTATTCATCTTAAAAAAATAGTAGTACTAATCGCTGCTTAATAAAACTGTTAAAATCTGACCTTAAAATATTAATTACATGATCCCTCAATTTAAGATTCACAATGTACCTCACAACTCTATTAAAACACAACTACAGCCTTAAAAAATTCTGTTGAGACGTACCAGAATATACTTTCATTCCATAAAGGAATAAAGGCAGGCAGAGTGACAAAGCCACTCTTTTCCTAACACTCATTGGTAAATGTATTCCAAGGCAATACAGCTTCCTTAAAGCAAAGGAAATGCTTGATATAATAAAGTTAATATGAAAATCAAAATTCATTTGTGTATCGATGTATACACCTAACACCTTGTGGTGAGATACAATCCCTATGGATTCATTCATTATATGTACAGCTAGAAAAATTGTGTTATGGGAAAAACACATTGCTTTTGTTTTTGAGGGATTCAAATAAAGGTAGTTAGATTCGGCCCAGTTCAAAATGCTTTTTAAGTTTTCATTAACATTTTTCTCAAGAAAATTTACACCTAATCCAGGATCATCTGCTAGTAGATGAATATCATTAGCATATGTCTAACACTTGCTCAACTTAATTACTTTATAAATATCATTAATGTATGTTACAAATAAGAGAGGTATACATCTGAATACTTCCCTAGTAGATGATCTTATATTGCCTACCTCAGCATATTGAAATCTATTAGTAAGAAATGAAAAAATTAAGCGGCAAGCCAAGGAACTAAAACAAAAATTATTTTAAAGCTTTCAACATAAGGTTATATGACATAATGAATCAAGTGCTTTACTAAAATCAAGTGCTATAACCAAAGTATTTAATGATCTGTTCATATTGACCCTATATTTTCCGAGACATCCAATACTAGCCCTGTTGTATTGTGACCCATTCTGAACCCAGCTCGATATGGGTTTATCAGGTTGTTAATATTGATATGTTCTAACATCTGTTTTCTCAATAAAACTTCGAATACTTTAGAGCGAGCGTTTAGCACATTTATGGGACGATAATCTTAATATGAACGAGGAGATTTTACTTTAGGTATTGGTACTACTCGACCGGTTTTCTACAATTTCGGATAGAAAAACGTTGTAATAATCGAGTTTAAAAGACTCGATAAGTGTGTTGAGATTACCGGATATATCATCATTAAAATTTAAGTGAAATTCCATCAAGCCCCACGGAATTGGATTTAATGCTTGTCGTGGCTTCAAAGATCTTAAATTAATCAATATTATTAAATGAAAATCCTGAATTCAATTGAACTCTAGACAAAACAAATAAAATAAAATTAAGGTACTAAAAATTTTTACTATATATTCGTCTGCTGTTAATTCAAACTTGTTGTGAATTTTGTTCTAACCATCACTGAGTTACTACGAATTGGCTAGAAAGAGATAATTGAGCAATATTTATATGGCTTACATAACAAAATGGTGTCCTGATTGCTAACAAAGGGAATAGTGTTACCATGATTAGCCTCAATAAAAAACACTTATATAAACACTACGATCTTTAGTGTGTAAAAAAAATATTGCTTAAATTGTACTGATATAATAACTCAATTAAATAGCTTTGAGTTAAATACAAATTACTCAAAAATGTTTAAAGCACATAACCAAAAAAATATATATTTTTAAATTAAATCTAATCAATCAAACATCTCCAATAAGATTGTAAAAAAAAATCTACAAGAAAAGGCGTTACCAATTGAAATTGAATGATGATATCAATTTTCTTTAAGAATACATACAAACAATTATATACAACTCCCGTACACTCAACAACTAAAAATTTTAAATAAATATTAGTTGGTGGCGTTTGTATGTGTGTATAAAGAAAAATTACTTACATTAATGAGTTCATGAATTGCTAATACATAAAACACATTCAATATGTTTTATTTATTTACCTTTTTTCTTGATTTTGTTTTTATTATTTGTTTAGTTTATGTTTAAGTTAAGAATCCTGGTACTTTTTACAAAATATATAACTTGGCATTAGTCAAAGAAAACGTAAAATAATCAATCTTAAATGATGAATGCCAAGCCTATGATTTTTATGCTCTCAAATAAATTCAACATTAATAGTTCGTTTTCATTTCTTTTTGGGGTGTTGAAATAAGTGGGTTTGTTTTTAAAATGATCTCAAGATAAATTGTTAAAAAGTATAAAAAGAAGAAAATTATTTAGATGTATGAAAATATGTATTTGCAAACACATTGACGACCTACTAAAAGTTATTTGCACTTCAGTGCGTATGATTAATTTTTGTTAAAAGGGTCTAGTAAAATATTACTCATACAACCTGTGTTTCAATTACTGAGACTGAAAAATCCGCAGTTTTATAACAACAGCTCTTTAAATACAGAATAAATATTTTAAACTTTAATTACAATTATTTTAAATAGTTTTAAAATGTTGTGTATAAAACAAAAGTATTTTTAAGCGTTGAATATTTTATTAGCAACAAAACAGATATTTTCGATACAACAGTTTTGAATTTTAAATTTTTCGCTGTCATTGCAGTTTTTGCTGGTAGTTTTTGTTTTGGTTGTTGTAGATGTGGTTGTGTTTTGTTGTTTTGCTGATGCTTTTGTTGTTTTTGTTGTCTATTTAATCATATATATTATACTCGTATTACAGTAGTTTATGCAAAATTAATGATTATAAACAAATGTTATACAATGGCAATCTACCACTCATTTGTGGTTTCATCAACATTATCATTAAGCATTTTTGTTGCTGTTGTTATGGATACATAATTTTTTGCTTTCAATAGCTTTTTCGTTTCTACTGTCATTGTTGTATATACTTATTACATTACAACTACATCATCTCGCTATAACTATATTGTATAGTATATCAGATTTCTGTTGTTGTAACAGTTTTTTTTTTGCTTATTCAGTTGTTGGGCAATATTAAATTTTTAATTAGCAATAATGATAAGCCATCATCAACAGCACCATCATAATCATACTACAGCTGGAGTATGGCTGCTTATATTGTTCATTTTGTTGCATTTTATAGCAGCTGAAAAGAAAACTTATTAAATTTCACATAAATGTTTTTGCGTGTGTACACATATACAAGAACGTTATTATTTAAAGGTATATTTTATGATTGTATTTACTTGTATGTACGTATGCGTATGTTTATTATATGTGGTCATTAAATTATTATATAACATTCTTAATATCGCACAGGTCATTTGAGGTCACTTTAACAGCATTAATATTGAAAGCAACAATCTGTTATAATTTATGAAGTTTATAATAAATGTGTATGTGTTTCTTAATTTTCATACCCTTGACCTGCCTTTAGCAGGTTAGTTTATTACGTTATACATTGTAGTACATAATTTCAAAATAAAAATAAAATGCTGATAATTGATAGTATAATTGAATTTCTCGTTTATAAATACACGATCTCTATGTGTAAATAAATGTATATGACAGTTTCTTCTCGTATACTAATCTCAGAAAGATATGTCTGTGTCAAATTACACTGCTCAGCAGCAAAATCCTTCGTTAATTAAAACTATGTGGACTATATGAATTTTGATGCGCTGAACTCAAATCCGTTGTCGGCTTTTTTTCCATCAGATCGGGATTTTCTTTTATGGGCTTTTTTCTTCTGGTGTTTAATTTTTGAAAATCGAATGACTAGTTCTCGAATTAGGATGAAATATGGCTCCATACCTGACTAATTTAGGGGAAAAAATTTGACACGCCCATAGAAAAGATCCCGATCTGATGGAAAAAAAAGCGACAACCGATTTGAGTTCAACGCATTAAAATCCATATAGTCCACATAGTTTTAATTAATGGGAAGACAAAAAATAATTTTTTGTAGAGCAGTGTTATTTTTGCTTATTTTTTGTGTTTTTCAGTTGTCAAAAAAATTTTTTTTGATGAGCCTTCCATCTGTGAATGCTTAAAAACAACAACGCTTTTCTTCGTGTTTGTACAGTAGCGCAGATCCTGGCAATGTGAAGTAGTGTCTTTGGTGGCCCTCTGTCGTTTGCCTTGAAGCTTAATGAGTGACCTTTCTCTTTTCCTTTTTACATATAAATATGAACGTTTATTTTTAAATCCTCTTAATTACAAACTTGAATACTGCGATAAAGATTCTTGTCTCTGCCAGTGTTCGTTCATTTAGGCGATGTAAATTCAGCTTCAGCGAATTACAGAATAAAGCAGCAAGTAACTCAAAAAGTAAATACTTTATAAATTACAGATCGATTGTCAATAGCATTCGGACTTCAATATCATTCACAGTTTCAAGTGTAATTGATAAATAAAAACTTTTTAAACTTTTTTGTTAAGTAGCGACTATGAAGCTAAAGTTGTAACATTGTTAAAAAAATTTACTTTTTTTTTTAATTATACCGAAAATATTTGGCTGCTACTAGAGGCGAGGGAAACGAACTACATTTCCATTCAGAAATTTTAAATTTTATCAACTAATTAATCTATATATATAAAAGTGAAACTCTGTGTGTGTGTGTGTTAGCTATAGACTCCGAAACTTTAAAACCGATCGGACTCAAACTTTGGCAAGTTGTTGTACACATACCCGGGAGTGTTTATGGGTGGCAAAAAGTGGGCGGAGCCACGCCCATAAAAATTTGTTATCAGTTTTAGCTACTTGCACTTGACCGATTTTTCTGAAACTTTGCACACATATCGAGCTGTCATGACTAAATAATTTTGTGATAAGAAGAGTGGGCGGGGCCAACCCCTAAAAAAGTTTTAATTTTGAGGTACTTGCACCAGACCGATTTTTCTGAAACTTTGCACACATATCGAGCTGTCATGACTAAATAATTTCGTGATTAGAAAAGTGGGCAGTGCCACGTCCATAAAAAAGGTATCATTTTGAGGTACTTGCACTGGTCCGATTCTTCTGAAACTTTGCACACATATTGAGCTGTTATGACTTAACGATTTCGTGATTAGAAAAGTGGGCAATGCCACGCCCATAAAAAAATTATAATTTTTAGGTTTTTGCACCTGATATTCAATTAAAATTCAGAATGCATTTCGATTCATTAAAGGACGTAGCAACGCGCGCCGGGTTTGGCTAGTTATATATAAAACGTATTCGTTTTAAACTCAATGCCTTTTGTTTTGAATTTTACACGATTGTTTTCTCCGTAATTGTGCTTTTATAAATTTCTTGGCTGACAAGCAAAGTGAAAATACCCATCGGGAGTTTCTAATGGATTTTTTTATTCAAACCAAAAGAGATTTGTTAGACTTTTACTCACTGGACTAAAAAATCTAAAAATAAGTGCTTCACCAGAACACTGCACATTTTGTTGGTCGGTTGACAGATAATGGAGATAGAGTTTAAAAACAAGTTTTGTTTAAAAAAATTTTAATATTATATATTCTGATATATATTCTATGCGATACCAGATTCTCAGTGCTGAGAGTTATCTTAAACTAAAATATATCATACATGAGCTGCTACTATAAGACCTCAGTTTTAAATCCATACTTTGCAGAAAAACTGTTTTTCCTGTGTCCGCTTTAAGTCAAAAATATTTGCAGTGATTTACTGAACATAAAAGTAAAGTTGAAATAAATTGTTTTTTTTATATAAGCTTTAAGCTATTTCGAAGATGAAAAGATAAGCTCAAATAAAGAAATCCTGAAATCGACTATAACAATAATTAGTAGTTAAATGGTTTAATGTTTAGCTAAGAATTATTTTTCGGTATTCTAAATATTATTAAGTTATTCAGTTAGTAAACAAATTTGAACAAAATTTAATGCTCAACCCTCTTAAATTTTCCTTACTTTTTCCGTCACACTTGTGGTTATTAATTTAAATAAACCAATGAAAATCAGCAGCGAGAATATATTTTTAAAGGTGATGCTATTTTAATTAAAAATCCTAATAAGAAAAAGGAAATTTTGTCCTAAAACTTAATTATGATTTAATAAAATTCACTTGAATTATAAAATCGAAAAAAAAACATAATATTAAAAAAAAAAAACAAAATGAGAAAAGTTGTGACAAGTGCCTTTGAATAGCTGAAAACACACTCCCGTTATCTTTTTTCTCTCTTTCTCTCTATTCATTTAGTATGTATTTGTAAGGTGGCATAGTGGTATTTATCACTTTATCATTTAATATTCCCGTAAGTCTTATTTTAAAACATTTTTAGGATGGATGACGAAATGTTGTCCTTTTATGTTGGCATACGAACAGAAAAAGCCAAATTAAACAAAATATGTAAATTACATCACGTAAAACTTTATACCTCTAAAGAACGTTTAAGTTGATGGCTTTTCGTTTTTTTTTGTTTTTCTTCTTTTTTAGTCAGGATATAGTTTGGCATTGTGTGTGCCTGTGCGAGCGAAAGAAAGAGGGTAAGTGTCAAAGTGTACAATTCTGTATATGGTTTCAAACATTCTCACATTATATTTTTTTCTTTGGCTCATTTTATAAATTACTCGCGGTTTGTTAGATACTTTTGCAACAAAGAGTCAACAGAAATTGTGGCAACTTTTGCCACTGAGAGTACAGTGATTTATTTGCCACTAAAATCTTAATTATTCACGTTGGGACTAATAAAAGTGCTTAAAGCCAACATAGTTAATACAATAGCAAAATAAGACTTTGCTTTAAGTATTTAATTCTTGGCAAATTTTGCCAATAAATCTGTGGATCTACTTATTTCTAGCTACACTTTATGTTATGTTATTCCTCTAGTAAGCAATATTTGTACGGTGTGATTTAAAATAACTTACCACAATATATATCTGATCGCTATAGTATTTGCACAAAGGTATGTGTTCCGCCTTTTTATGGGTTTAAAAAAAAATATTTCTATATTTTTTTTTTTATTATTTGTAAGATTTTAAAGGCAAAGAATGAAGATAAGAATACACAAAATGCGCTAGAGTACATGCGAAAAAACACCGTAACAACTAAACCGTAGTTTATGATTGGACTTTATCGGGTGATTTTCTAATCGTCTGCGTTTGAAATTTAAAGAAAAAACACCGAAAATTTTCAATAGTAAATAAAATATTTGTTTGGGTCTACAAATTATTGCTGGCTATTTAATTTTTAAATAAAACTTATTTCGTGTTGTTTTTCAGGGCCGGAATTTTGGCCAGTTTGTCCATGTATGCAAGAGACTTTACATTCTCCATCAATAACTAATTTAGTAGACTCAAATTGTTTGTTGTTTGCTGCTCCAAATAACGTGGCACCGGCTTGTTAAAACTAAATGACAATCAAGTTCCATTTTTCCATTTTGAAGGAAAAAGGTTGGCAATCGTTGTACAATGCCTTGCATTACTGACTGTAACATTACAATTTGCATCGTTCTAAAATAAGAACGGTGCTATATGGCTACCAGCCGTACTAAACAGTGCATGTAGCAAGATGAATTGACAGCTCTAGAAGTACCTCTAACCGTACTTTACTGTGGAGCGGTCATATAAACCGGTCTGTACCAACATTCTGATGAATAACTGGATAGACAAAACTATAAGAAACCAAGTTGTGACAACATCAAAGCTTTCATTAAAAACGAAAACAAGCATATAAATAAAAAAAGGTTATATATAACAAATTTTAAAATTCTTAAATTGTGGTGAATTTTGTTCTCACTCACTATGTTTGATTTAAGTTTTCTATTTTACTAAAAGTTAAATAGATGTTATTTGCATGTAACACTAAACATTCCGTTCAACGAGTGCTAATGATAAAGCCTTAGCTGGTTTCGAAAATGGATTATACCTGGCTGATATCACGATAAAACTTATTTCTTTAGTTTGTTCTTTCTTTATCATAAACAGGAAATTGTATCTGTTCGTAACGAGAAATTTTAAGTAAATGAACTCGAGCCAGAAATAAATAATAAATATTATCAATAATAATATTGTCAGACATATAAAAGCTCATATAAAAAATTTATTTAATTAAGACTCAATGATTTTCAAGCGTTCTTCATTTATTTGTCTATTCATAATGAAATGACAAACCTTACTGAGCATTGCCGCATGACACGAATATTTCTCTACATCGAAAAATTTTGCACTGAAAAAATAAAAGAGCAAAACAATGACCCTAGTAAAGTTTATATGAAAACAAAAAATTTTAAAATACCTTTAAGTCACAGAAACACTGGTTGCTGTGACAAAATAAAAACTCTGACAGAAAGAAAGAATTTCTAAGATTTGCTTGCAATACCTCAACACTGTTATAGAGAACAGAATGTGACCAATCATATGGTAACTATTTTCAAAAATATTTCCCGAAAAATATAAGCTAGTGCAGTAAATAAGAATCAATTTTTTGAATTTTTCAAGGGAATCTATTAAAACACTTTATTAATTATTTTTTTGGCACTAATCAAGTGTAAAAATTTTTTAAATTCTCTGTGATTTTTGTAAAAAAATTACACTGTAATTTACCGTTGGTGATTTTGTAATTGCTCGAATTCATTCGTTTTTATCTGTGTAAAAGTTTTTGCTGATAATTTACCATTACAGCAGGAATATAATTCAAACTTTGACATTTTCTCAATTCTAAGAATAAATTTTCCTCTCACTATTAAACTTTGGCGCCATTAATTGGTTAAAGGAAATGAAAAAGTGCCAAAGAGACTAATTTAAAGCCCAAAGTCAATTCTATTTAGTAGTATTGTGTCATTTAATTTTAATTTATTTAAAAATTCTATGCCTTTGGGCTATAATCAAAATTATATAAAGTTTTATATTGAATAAATTGAAAATTTGTCACGTAGATTTTTTTCCTTTCATTTAATTTCTGTTTTTATGTTTTTTTTTTTTGTCAAAACATCATACATTTGTTTTTTGTTTCAGGAAATTACTTCTATCTGCATCATGTGCACACTCACACTTTATAGCTGTAGTTAAACATAATCACACTGAGCGTCAACTTTTCCATGCGATGTAAAGCAACTACCTTGAAATCTAACATGACTTGAAGGAGTGAAGAAAACAAAAAATTACATAAATAGAATAAAAAAATGTACGCAAAAAAATTTTTTGTTGTTCTTTGTGGGAAGAGTAATGGCCAAAGGCGATTTTAAATTGGAAAAAGCGTACAAACAAAATAAAATATTCTTCCACACACATACTCTTCACCTTATTAATACTTATTTGTATGTGTATATAGATATGGAAGAGTGTAGTTGTTCGCAGGCAGTTGCATGTGAGTATGTATGATGAGACTGGCAATTGCTAAGTCATGTGTAAATATTCTAATTTCCTTTTAACGACTATTACAGCAAAAAAAATATATAAATCCAAATAAAATATGAAAGCTTTCATACCTGACTAAGTAGCAAGACAAGCATGATTGAAGACAAACGTGCTATTATATAGTATACAATTACTTTCCTTTTAATTTAAATATGTCCCTCAAAATGATATTGTGTAACCTTTTCTGCTATAAGCTTAATTGCAAACATTTAGACATTTATTCCGGAGTGTTAATTTGTTGCTTGTTAACACATTTCGTTTCTTTCATCACCTTTAAGTTTTCTTAAACACATACACACGCACACACACATACACACACACACATCTATATATATTCTGTGCCTTTTTTAATGCTTTTTGCATTTTCTAGAATTTATAGCCTTTTATATTAAAACCACTTGCTTGAGTTTTTTACATACACAAACTCACACTCAAACACACACACACACACACATACATATTTGTATATATTCAACATACCTTAACCACTTTGTTTTTGTAACAGCGTTAAAGTTTGTATAAATGTAAGTGTGGGTGTGTCTCTATGTGTGTTTAAAACTTCGCTGCAATTTGTTTTTTCTTTTTCTCAATTTTTGGCTTAAAAGAGTGCGTTGCGTTTTTTTTTTGTGGTTATCCTGCATGAAAAAATTAAGTTTTATTTAGCAAAACTTTAAGTAGAGAAAATTATTTGAATTTTCTTTTATAATAAAACAGCTTTATAGGAATATTTATGTGCGTCTATGTATGTGTAAGTAATTATATTTACATGTGCACAAAGAAAACGTGCAAAAGAAAGATATTAAAGCTAAAGTTTATAAAAGTTTTTAATTAATTTAATATAAAATAATGAGTAGTGAGTTAACGACAAAACAGGGAATTAACCAGCAGTGCAATTTTCATATCCCTTTATAAATATTTGTTCTTACATTTCGTGGAAATTGAAAAATGATTTTAATTAATAATAACAACAAATATTGATTCAATTAAAATATCAAAAAAAAAGAAAAGAACTAAAATATCGAACATAATGTATTTTATTTAAATACTCAAATAAATTAATAAATTTTCTTGGTATTGAAAATTACCTCGCTAAGAATTCAATCACAACAACGTGTACACAGGTTTAGCAGAACAATTCGTTTTTGCTATAATTTTACTGGTCTTCAAAGTAATTACATTTTTTTATGTAAATAAAATAAGAACATGGATAAACATTTTGATAAAGTTAATGGAAATCAGTCTTTATTTTTTTTTCTGTCATGGATATTTCTTAATAATCAACTCTGCCATATGTCATGATAACACGGAATATCCGATAGGAGAACAAATTTACCCCAAAAATTGTTAGGTGCGCTTAACAATTCCAAAGTTACCGATATGTAAGATATATATTTTTCTAATGCAAAATTAAAAACAATCAGTAAAAAAAAGAGCAAAGTCAGAACGTATTTTGCAGTTTTTGACCCTTCGTCAAAATTGTTTAATTCTTAATAATTTATTGAAGCAAATTGAGCAGTTATATATTTGTTTAACAATATCTTATTACAGACCAGAGGGTCCTTGTCGTTTGTCTTGCTTTCATATAGTAGTTTGGTGAATAAAAAATAATTATTTTATATATTCAAAGAACGGGAATAGACCTCCGAGAAATTATTATTTTTTCTGTTTCTGAAGCACACAATTTCTGTTTTTAAAAAAGATATGGGTTTTTTCATTTGTTAAATTGTTCATGTTTATGCTTTGTTGTTTACATTTTAAAACATTTGATGTCTGAGCGATAAAAACGATAATTAAATTGTTTAACAAAAAATAATATTTTTATTTTTTTTATGCTCTTACACTGTGAGCAATATGCGTAACCAGGTAATTATTGCGCTTGTGGTTTCTTTTTTTAAGGAACTATGCAATCACCGACTAAATTTTTTTTCCTAAAAAAGAGTAACACGTTTATTAACCCTAACCATACTGATAACATTTATATACGAAGACTCCTGGCAAGCGTACATATGCCCGAAAATAAGGAAAAACATATCATATCATATCTTTAATATTCGATATATTTTTATCAGAAAATATAAAAGTTTAAATCATGAGACATAGCAACAAACAAGGCAATAAAACAGCATAAGATTTCAATCGGCAGATATTTTTAGCCTTAAAATTTAAACCTTGCCAGTTTCGTTTAATTTCAATGGAAATAATTGATGCTTTTATTGGAATTTTATTTATGATGGTTGTAAACGGTGACAGCGATGATTCTCCTTCCACTCTTTGGGGAAATTGTAGTCACTTTTTAGATAAAGCATAATTAAGAAGCGTAATACGTTTCGACAATGTATTTACAATATTGTCAGTCACTCAAACAGAAAAATCTGCTGATATCTGAGAAATATGGAATATGCTGACGTAGAAACTACGCTTAAACTATTTTCCAGATAAAAATGTGACCAAAGGCGAACCGTTATTTCCATTTAGAGGTAGAAATATATTTACCAATATATTCTCTCAAAACCAGCTAAATATAGAATTTAAAAATTTGGATATGTAAAACACCAAATAGCTATTCTTGGAATGGAAATATTTGCACAGACAAGCCACCTGGTGGTCAGTGACAGGTAAGCGTAGAATAAAATATCATTATAGATCTGGTAGATTTTTATACTTTATTTTTATTCTGTACTTCACTCCATTTGGTCATTCGGCCACAATGAGAGGAACAATACACATCGGTATTCTTCCACAAAACAAATCCTACATAACAACATGGCTATGTCCAAGCCCAAACAGCAATATTGGTTGACCTTATTGTCAGTTGTGACCAATAATATGAATAGTGTTTTCTTTCCCTCAACATTGTCTGATACTCGTGGGAAGCCAGCTTTTATTGGAAAATAGGAAATAATTAACTTCTTCAACAAAGCAAAAGGCGGATTTGATGTTCGATTTTTTTTTTAATGGTTAACTTGGCTGCGTTGGGTACATTTTGTGTATTATCTAGTTTCCATCCAAATGTCAAAAAACCGAAGCTCTCGTTGAAGATATAACAAGTAAGAGCACTATATTCGGCTGTGCCGAATATTTTATACCCACCACCAATTTTGTGTACATTTAAAGCACAATGATTATTATTTTGTTAATCGCTATAGAATAATCTCTTTATAATAAAATATGTATCACTTTCTTTGTAGAGGGTGGTTAAATTTTAATTGTCCATGTTTAAGGTGAACCACATCTAGTGTTTAAATTTGTTTTCTGCATTTTATTTGACATTTCTCAATCTCAAAGTTACTCAATTTGATCCGTGGAAAGATACGCAAATGAGCAACGCTTTAAAGTTATTCAGGTTTTTTATAAAAATGGACTTTCAAATCATTTTGTGCACTTTTTGTGCATTTTGTGCACTTCGTGATTCTTTTGGTCAATATAACACAGTACAACACATGATTTGCCAACTCAATTCTGTTAACTGTATGTGAAATTAGACCCAAAAAGAAGAATTTCTGCATCATTCGTTTTGTCTTCTTACCTGCGATTTGAAGTTAGTATCGATTTGAAGTTAGTACTATCGTATAGGGGAATTTATCACGTTTTAGGCCCTGTTGTTTGACATAGCTCGACAACCACTAGCCCAATTTAGTTGAAATAAATTTTAAAAAATTAAGAATTACAATTCCCTTAATCTGTTCATATATTGTTTTCCTATACAAGTAACACTTTCGAAGTTAAAAATGAATGTATGAAGGGAAAAAATTATTTTTTGCCTAAAAATTTAAATTTTTTTTTTTTAAATACATGAAAAATCCAAAATGGAAAAAAGTTTCAAGTCTAGTTATTTTTTCGCAAAGTCACATAACCTATGAGCAAAATGAGACAAAGATCATAAAAATCGATGTACGCGTTTCGCTTTTATTCGCAATTGAGTAAATGTATGAATTTCAAAAATTTGCTCGAGATATGCACAACATTATTTGGAGAAAACATTGACACCTTTTTCATGATTCTGAGAATTAAAAAAAAAGGAATAAACTAAAGGTTATTTGATTTTTATGATTGCGGTAATAAATGTACGTGGACAATTAAACGGAAAGTGGACCTTTTTATTATTTTGGTTTTTCCGGTGGCTACCTATATGATTTTTTTACAGAAATTGCACCCACATTTAAGGGTGGTCATTATTTTGAAAGTTTTGCACAGTTTTGAATTGCTCAGTAAACAAATTTTTTCGATCTTTTTTCTGTATTTTTCGGACGATATGACCACAAACGTAACAATATTCATCCAAATATGGGCACTTGTTGTTTTCCATATTGATATATTTTATGTTTTGTTGTTATTCACTTTTAAAAAACTGGAGAAAAATCACTTTTACTGTTCGCGTTCGTCGGCACTGGCTGAATGCCAAAAATCGATCAATGCACACCTATAAATACTACGTATTTTTGAATATTTTACTGCCAGGTACTTATAAATGGGCGCATATTTTAAGGGCGGCTGGCTATATACCTGATTCAGCACTTGTACGTTTCAAACTGTGCAAAACTTTCAAAATAATGACCACCCTTAAATGTGGGTGCAATTTCTGTAAAAAAATCATATAGGTAGCCACCGGAAAAACCAAAATAATAAAAAGGTCCACTTTCCGTTTAATTGTCCACGTACATTTATTACCGCAATCATAAAAATCAAATAACCTTTTGTTTATTCCTTTTTTTTTAATTCTCAGAATCATGAAAAAGGTGTCAATGTTTTCTCCAAATAATGTTGTGCATATCTCGAGCAAATTTTTGAAATTCATACATTTACTCAATTGCGAATAAAAGCGAAACGCGTGCATCGATTTTTATGATCTTTGTCTCATTTTGCTCATAGGTTATGTGACTTTGCGAAAAAATAACTAGACTTGAAACTTTTTTCCATTTTGGATTTTTCATGTATTTAAAAAAAAAAAAAATTAAATTTTTAGGCAAAAAATAATTTTTTCCCTTCATACATTCATTTTTAACTTCAAAAGTGTTACTTGTATAGGAAAACAATATATGAACAGATTAAGGGAATTATAATTCTTAATTTTTTAAAATTTATTTCAACTAAATTGGGCCAGTGGTTGTCGAGCTATGTCAAACAACAGGGCCTAAAACGTGATAAATTCCCCTATACGATAGTACTAACTTCAAATCGATACTAACTTCAAATCGCAGGTAAGAAGACAAAACGAATGATGCAGAAATTCTTCTTTTTGGGTCTAATTTCACATACAGTTCACAGAATTGAGTTGGCAATCAATTAACTGAAAAATGTTGTACTGTGTAATCGTTCGAATTCGTCCACAATCGTGAGAATTGTAAAAAATATTTAAATGTCTGCAAAGCTGGTCTGTATAAAATGTTAGAAAATCTTTGAATGCCTTCATTTTTCTAAAACGGGAAATTTATTAGTAAGATTTTGATTTTTAAACTTCTATAACATTTTGCTTTTAAAAGATTTTCAAACAAAATAAGTTTTGTATAATATTAAAATTTGTTAGCCATTAGTACATGAAAATAAATTGTTTATAATGTTTAGAGATAATTTTTTTTTTACTTAAGTCAAAATTTTCCTAAATTCCCATTTTTAATAGAGCATAATTTCAGGAGAACATAAGCATAAGTTGTTAGCATGCCATCTAGTAGTTGCTAGTAGAGTCATCTATCTTATCATCTTTATCTTATATTTAGCTACAGTACAATAAATTTTTATAAAAATTTAAAGAAAAAAGTGTGCGTGGCATATCTATTTGCCGTTATAACGAAGACTTTGACCAAAAAACCATGTTTGCAAAATTTCAGTATCGTACATATACTTTTGTCAGTTTTATTACGTTTTAAATTTGGAATATACACTGTGCGGTATAAATTTTCGTACATTTTTATCTATAACTCTTTTCCTAATTCATTCCTAATTCATATTCTTTTGACTCGATAAATATATATTCGAAGTTTCATGACTCTACGTTAATGCGTTTGGACACAAATCCATTTTATTCGTTGTTCGAAGGACACGGTTTTTTCGACCTATTCTTGCTTTACGAGCTATAACTCTCTTCCTAATATTCCGATTTAGCCCATTTTCAATACCGAACAAATCTTGTCTATAAGAAAGATTCTGGCAAAGTTTGAGCTAGCTTTTTCGGTGCGACCTCTATCGTGTTTTCAACAGACGGACAGACGGACGGACATAGCTAGATCGTCATCAAATCAAACCCTGATTCAGAATATATATGCTTTATGGAGTCTTAAATGGATATTTCGATGTGTTACAAACGGAATGACAAAATGAATAGAACACCACCATTTTTTTGGTGGCGGGTATATAAATTCTAAAATTGTTGCTTATTTAATACAAAATGTAAAAAGATATTTAGGGGTACCCTTATCAGGAGGGAATAAACTACTTGACTTTGGGTGGCTCTAGAGCCAACCCAAATAAACTAAGAGTAATTTAGATGCAAAAAAACTATATAAACCCTAAATTTGTATTTAACTTTGCTTAAATAAAATTCAATTGTAAAGTATGTTCGGGTACCGATGTACCCGTGTCAGAAGCATTAGGGTTAAAAATACCTCGCAAAATCATAACTTAGAGCTTGGAAAATCATTAAAATGTTCTTTTAAGCTCCACCTTTTATAAACTAAAAATTTTGATTAAAATAGCTACAGTAAAATATAAAAAAATTTGAAAAACTCTAATAGTAACAATGAAATTATCCAAGTAAAAGAGTTTTTAATTTGGTGTTTCAAAGCATTGAAAAGCACTAATAATAGTGCCGAATCCACTTACTTGGCATTGGCACAGTATCTGTATTAAAAGAGATAAAAGAGTTTCTTCAAACAATAATAGATTACTTGATCCATTGCTGCTGAAATGGACTAATGGCTTAGTATTCAAATGTAGTTTTGAGACTGTTCGATGGGTTATATGTCCAGCCCTAGGATATTGTAATGTTATATCGGCCATTTTTCTCGCTCCATTTGTTTGACTTTTGGACTAGATCTTACTAATTACGGAGTATTATTTATATGCGCGATTTATCTGGAGGACTGTTTTGATTGATTCTGTATGAGTATTAATTGTAAACTTTTTTAACGCTAAAAGTACTAAACGAATCGAACTCAATTTGATGTTATTAGTTAACAAAGATTTTTAAAAACTTTCTAATTTATGGCCACTGTCAAATTCTTGTTTTTTTTATTTCTCTTTGCAGATTTATTTATTTATTAAAAAAAATATTTTATATAAAGTCCTTTATTTGTAACAAAATTGCAAAACATTTAAATTCGCGTCTACAATTATGATTGTAAAACTACTTCTGTATATTTTAAAAATTTTTGCAGGAAAAAAAATTCAAGAAAGAACGATTAGTTTTACTCAGTAGTATACTAAAAGATTGTTGTAAGTTAATAGATTTTATTGATTCAAATAATATTGAGTATTAAAGTTCGGTAAACAGAAGCTTATTGCAGTGACAAAACACACAATTATTTAAACTTTCTTTAAAACCAGAAAAAAAAAACAATGGTGTAACAATTTGAACTTCGCAAAAATCAGTTAGGAAAATTAATAAAGAAGTCAGAAATAATAAAAAAAAATATTAATAAAATAAATGAAAAATTTTTTAATAAAAAATCTATACATTTTCTTGTTTACGAGGGCAGCCTTTTTGATTTTTCCTAATTGTTTGATAAATATTTTTCCACTAATTCTGATAAACTCTCAGTAATGTTGAAATAAATATGGAGTTTCAGTAGAAAAAGTGCTTAGATGCAAATTAGAAATTGAAGAGAAAAAACAAATTTTAACTCAGAAAACCTTAAGTAGAACTAGATTTTCAAATTAAAAAAAAAAAAACAAACGGGAGGTCCAATCGAAATGCATTTTATAAATTGTAGACAAAACAAGACGTTTTCAGAGAATTATTTCAATATTTTTTTTATGATTGAAGAATCTGTGGCAATTATGTGCGAAACAAAATATAGGCCAAATGCAGCCACAGCTTCGGTGTAATGTAACTTTTATCCGATCGTTCATATTTGCATTGACACTGGGGCATAATTAAGGTGCAATGTCCAGAGTTAAATTTTTCTTGGCTAATTGATATACACTTTTTTTAAATATCCGCAGAGAAAGAGTTGAACGGCGTCACTTAATCATGGCGAACAATTAACATCGCCATGTCGTGAGATTACAAGGCCATTGAATTTTTTGCGCAATAGTTTCATTTTTTCATTGGCTTTACAGTAAGTGAAATCAGTTACATATTCTCAATCTGTGCCTACCAAGTTTTTTTTATTACATCGCTAACAGTAACTGCTTTGCCGACCTATTTTTCGAAGAAGTACGGTCCGATAAAACCGTCAGCTGATAAACCACACCAATCAGTTACTATTTATGTCTGCAATAGCTTTAAGCAATAACTTTGGAGTTACACATACCCAAATTCGGCTTTTCTGCTTGTCAAATAATCCACTTTGGTGAAAGTTTGCTGAAGTTGATTTTCATTTCATTCACTTATGTCTGTTCAGCCAAACATTTGGCTTATTGTCGACACTCTTAATGGTCAGTAGGCTTCAGATCTGCACTCAGTTGAACCTTGTAAGCATGTACATTCAAAATTATATTAAAAGTTCGCTCCTGATATAGTATTCAAAACGCTACCAACATTTTAAGGCTTTTCATATTTATGAACCTCTGCATGATTGAATTAGCCAGACACTAAAACAAAAACAGTTCAAATTAAGTTGGGTAGAAAATATTACGTTGAAGTGTGATTCACAATTAAAATATTGCATTATAATTCTACGACACTTTATTAAAAAATTGCAATTCATAATTAATGATCCTAATACTGTCTCTGACCTATTATCATAAATCCTAAAAGCTTGCACGTAATTCTTTGTTTGATTTTAATAACATTAGCTATGATTGTATGTAAGTAACCGAGCAACATACAAATCTATGCTGCAGTAACAAATATAGTATGTTAAATGTACAGACAGCTAAAATCAATAATGTAGATGATGATAATAATGTATCCAGGTATACTAAGGATGGTCGTAACTAAATGAAATTAATGGCTGAACTGGAATAAATCACCTTCATCATTAAATGTTAACATTGGCTATTAAAGTCAATGGACTGCGAGGTGTATAAAATAAATTGCAAATAAAGATAAATAATTACAAGTTAATAGGTATACTAAAGAGAAAGCAGAGAGTGTTCATTAGCTTAACTTTTTGAAAAAAAAAACAAATAATATTGCAAACAAAAATTTTGTATTTAGTCAGTAGATAAGCCTGTTACATCTGTATTAGAGAAATACTTGAATAAAAGTCATAATTTTATATTATCATAAACCAAGCAATGAATAGTAACAATATATAATTTAATCATATCTTGAGTATTTGATTTTCACCAATCTGTACCCATTACCGTTTTGTCTGGCTTATTAACCATTTTACGTATGTCATACCTATATGCGTACGTTCCTACAAATATTTTAAAAGTGATTTCTCTACACATACAATATATTGAATATAGATATTTCTATGTGCACTAAATTCTGTGCTTAATACCATTTTCGTGTTTGGCGGTTTTGTTATTTACGCCAATTAAAATTATTCTGGGAATTTTTCCTCAATAACGGCAACATTCAAATCAAACCGCAATTTCACTCAACGCACATAATTATTAGATGTTAGTTCATATTCAGTTTAGTAAGGGAGTTTTAATTATTAAAACGTCACCACCATTATATGAAATGAAATTTTGTTAATACAAGAATTAGTATAATTTCTGTTTATGATTTTAGCATAATTGGCAGCGAAAATGATGATTTTCTTTTATTTTATTTTATTTAAATTCTTTGTGCTGATAAGAAGTTTTATTGTTCGAAACTTTTTTGACAGGCACACCTGACTGCAAAATGTTAAATAAGCAATTCTAATGTACTCGCGATCCCGATAATAGCATAGAGATAAGAAGATTAGGATGTGATCACAACGATTATGTTATTTTTTCCATAACAAAATTTAGTTATTGCAAACATATATTTTGTGTCCTTTAATTTTTTTTCATTTCAGCGAAAACTAAGTAATGACTTGCGTGTACTTCACAACATACTTTTCGATGACTATTACATATCGTCTGTCTTACTAAGAAGTATTTTAGTAATGACTCGATTTACAGCGTGGTACGTAAGTAGGAATTTTTTTTAGATAAATACACAATACAATTACTTATTGCGAAATTTGCTAGAAGCCATTCAAATACAATACTTTTTATAATTTTCATTTAGTTTAATACATAAAGGGTATAAGTAGTAATTATTTTGACAATAGCGGCAAAGCATTTCATTAATAAAGCGATGACTTAAATTTTAAATCAACATATCGCAGCATAGTCAAACCGAATTTCGTCCTTAAAAGAACCGAACGACTTCTTTAACCCTTAAATTCGCGTTGTTGCATTTCTGCAACATACCGGAAATTTAAATAATTGGAAAAATATAGTTTCTCGTATTTGCTAGATTGCGGGTGCGCGTAAATGTAAAAACGTGATAAGTGTAAAGTGTTATTCAATGCTATTTGTGATTTTGAAAGGTAAGTGTTGTTTGTTTTTTTATTTTAAGATAACTTATAATATAAAAAGAACGGAAAATAAATAATTTTGTGGAAATACAGTGCTTTCTTTTCGACAAAATCACATTTGACATTGCGCATTTGCTTTTGTATTAATTTCATTTCGATTAATTTTTTTTAGTGCATTTCTGATTGGTTTTTGCTTAGGATGCAGAGACCACTGAGTTACAAAGATATTCAGGAATACCTCCAGACCTTGGACGAGTCCGACGACATGGAATATGGAATCCTCAGAAGACGAAGAGGAAGAATTTTTTTTGAGAATAATCGTCAGTTATAAGCGGAATTATAAGATGTCGAAGATGCTGAAGATCTTGATATCCCCGTAGAAATTTTAATTGTTGATTCGCCAATTATTTTTGTCACACCTTCAGAAAATGTGGATGAGGTGGCTCAGCCTATCTATATATACTACAAAACACATAATGGGGGGTGTTGATCTTCTGAATAGTTTTATTAGAAAGTACAACATAACATGAAAAAGCCGAGTGGACAAATCGTTTATTTTTCCACCTTTTAGACGTGGCGATTATAAATTCCTGGATATTGTATAAAAAATCACTGGAACAGACAAATTCTAGCACAAAGCAAATATAAACTAGAGCTGGAAAATATCTTATGTAACCTTGGTTTACAGAGCAATGGTACAAAAATGGGCCACCCAAGCTCTTCATCTGTAGAAGAAGATTTGCCACCTAAAGATGTCCGCCAAGACAAAACTGACCACTAGCAAAAATTGGGTGATCGCGCTAGGTATAAATACTCGAACTGTAAGGGCTACATACAGATATTTTGAAAAATGTAGAGTAAGCTTATGCCACAATAGAGACAATAATTGTTTTTAAAAATTTCACGAAGAATAAATAAAGAAATTTGAATCTATATTTATTTTGAGTGTCTTATTTATAACAAATTCCCTATACATATTATAGTACGATAAGTGCGCACTGTTGCAGATATGCAACATACGACATTTTCCATTTTTAGTGGCTTTAAGTTAATACTTTATTTTTGTAAATATTTTTTCTATGTTTGATAGGCCATAAATAAATTAAAATCAAAATTCACGCATCAACATGGCACCGCAAAACATTACGCACGGATCATTATATAACGTTTTATTTTCAGTGGAGAAAATACTGAACGTTTGGAGAAAATTATTAACAAAACACCATGTTTTCGGTAGACTGGCTTTATTTATAAGCAGAAATGTATGTCGTGGTGTTCGAGAAATCCAAGATCCATTCATTAACGCCAGTAACACCAAATTAAATTTACTGTATTGTGTGGCATAACATATGAAAATATTATTGGGCCTCTTCTTCTTTGAAATTAAAGAAGTGGAAGTAGAAGAAAGTGCTGTAACCGTGAATGGAGTGCAATATTCCTGAAAATAGTCCAGGTATCGTGTTTTAACAGGATCGACCCACCGGCCACACTACCCCCGAGACACAGTGATACTTTAAAGTCAAAATTTCTTCGATTATATAATTTGCAGCAGCTAGCAAATTAATTATCCGGATTTGTAAGCACCCGACTACTTATTTTATTTGGGTTTTATTGAAAAAGTGAATAAATGTGAACTAGCCCGAAACAATCGTTGAATTCAAGGCCAAAATTGCTCTAGAAATTTGAGGGCTGTTTTATGCCTACAAGTGTTTTTGTAGAGAAGTTAGCTTTACCAGAAGTTTTTATTCTTTAAAATGATGTTGACTGTTCTGCTTGTTTAGCTCTAATAAAAAAAAAATTACAAATTATTTAATTTATTTCAAAGAGACAGAGGCTGCAATGTTAATAATCATTATCAAACATATAGCAGTACACGGTTCCTTTGTAATATTTCACAATAACTTAATAAATGAATGTTTTTGATCTTTTTAATTTATATTTATAAGCTGTTGGTTTTTTGTATTGAGCTTGAGATCACTTTCTATTATAAAAAATAGTTTTAATTTTATTTTCCGATATTTCGCGAAATATATTTATATATTTTACAATAACTTAATAATAAATGCAAGTAGATGGATTTCACATGCATGTATGTATGTACTTATTTATCTTTGTTATTGTCAATAAATATTTTAGTAGAGGCAAAGCAAATGCGAAATTTCACCAAGGTTACAAGCAGACATACACACATTTGTGCATACAGCTTACTTAGCGTAAATAAATTTTTTTAAACCAGTAAATGATTATAACCGTATTTGCGGTACATACAAGGGATATAACCACAAATTTTTTAAATTGCGGTTGCTGGAAACATTATTTTCCATTGTGAGTGTAAACAAAATTCCATTTGGTATATTTAATAATTTTAAAAAAGTTTATAGAAAGATCAATGAAGAGGTATTAACTCTGTAGTACAACGCAGTTAAGTGCACAACCTTCTGCCCATCGCAATGTAAAAAATTTTTTGAAAAGGTCATTGTTTAAGTATTCCAATATTGATAAAGAGGTAGTATTTATGATCAACCAAACTGCGATATTGTTGCTGTATTTGGACTGTTTAGTTTTAGATGATTTACCTAAGAGTTAGGGTATTTATTAAGAAGTTAATAAATCCAAAAATGATAATTGAAAAATTATTTATTTTATAATAGAAATGGCTTTTAGCTGAATTAAAATTTGTGGTGCCATGTTATGGAATTTCTTTTTTCCTTCACAACTTTTATAATCCTATTCTTAATACGGTAAATAATATCGGAAGCAATGTTTGTAATACATGCTGTCTGCTGATATTAAACGATCATAATAAAAGCATTAAATTTAACAAATTACTTTTATTATTTTTATTTATTACTGTTTGTGTTTGTAACCTTACAACAGCAAACTTTAGTTTGAGTCACATGTGGAAAATATTTTCCCAAATAAGCTTGACCACTATTTTGTTAAATACCCACCTTTACTTACCTAGTAAGTTAGCAAGTAATATTGGAGATACACATAAACTAGTTACTTTTCGACCGAATAACTACTTATTTTTGTTTGAGTTGTCCCAGAAATCATGACCCTCGCTTACAAATGAACTTACAAAAAGCAATAAAATAAGCAGTTACCAATAAAGCTGAAATATAGCTGGATATTTTAATACAAAAAAATATAAAAATTATAATATTGGGCATATTATAATATTTATGAAGTTAATTTAAAGTTCACTGTTTAAAAAAATATATAAAAAGTATTTACGAAGGTCATAACCAATAGGCCATTACTCTGTACTTTAAAATAATGATGTTGGTAACGACCCCTCATAACTATGTAATATATGAAGTAATGACAACCTATTACACAATTTTAAAAAGATTTTGCTGGGTATTTACTGTTAAAGAAATTAATCAATTTTAGTCCTTACGTCTAATTCGCCAAATATTTGTTTAATGTTAACACAACAGTCTTAAAATTCTATACGATTTTTTTTTGCATTTTCGTTATTGGTTTTTTTTTTTTGTATTAAATAATAGCTGTTTTTGGTGTGTGTGTGTTTGTGTGCGGGAGAGTAATTGCTTATTTCGTATATTTCCGCTTTGACCACTAATGCCACTGCAAATTCGTGTACGGTGTAAATCTCTGTTGTTATCAGTGGTTGATTGTCGCTTAGCAAATACGTGCAATGACTGAAAATTGTGCGTATCTAGATGGAAAATAAATGCAAACACCTATACGCATAGCCATATACCGAACCATACAGATAAGATTTATCAACAATTAGTACATGTGGTTGTTTAAATTTTCAATGGCTCCCAAGTACATGACATGCTGTTAGTTTTTTTAATTTTATAACTGTATTATTTCACAACTTTAAAGAAGTCTTATATATAATTGAATTACATATTAAATCATTGGTAAATTTTAAAATTTAAATAATGTTTTTGTAAACTCTCCCAAGAGATTTACGTCACTTCTTGTGCAATACATGAATGGATGTGTGTTCGATTTTATACACTCTGAGGGATAAAGAAAAGATAATACAAATACATATACAAATATACTAGTTTAATATTTTATATTTAAATTTTTTTAAATACAAAGAATTGAAAAATCTTTTGATGTGTGCACATGGTTATTATGTTTAATTGAAGCATAATGCAATAGCAATATATGAGACTACAGTTGAAATCGACTATCTTTGCTTTTTTACAGCAAGTTATTGTTTCGAGCTGTTAGTTGCATATAACGATTTACTTACATTTTTAATTGCAATTTTTGTACCAATATTTTTTAAAAATTTTCTTATTTATTTTAAAGTTTTTTGAATTTTTTCACAATTTTTTTAACACCTCAAACTATAAAAAAATAAAAATTAATTTAGCAAGAAGAAGAACGGTTAAATTCAAATCATTATTAAAGAAAATTATAGCTTGATTGCTTTGTAATCATACTGTTGTCTCACCTATTATTTAATGATTATTTTTATTTTCTAATACTTTTGAATATAATGTTATTTTTGTCGAAGTAGTTTTTTTTTAATCATACTATTTTTAAACGATAATCATATCGAAATTTTTAGGAAAAGCAAACATTAAATCATAAAATGCAAAAAAATGCCTGGTTGTCGTGGCAAAATATATGGTGAAATGAAATAAAAATAACTATTACTTGCTTCAGACAATCAAATATTGTTTTAGAAAACATAATATGACCATCGTTATCATGTTTTAGCCATGGTTTTTCTTTGCGTGTATGTATAACAAATTCTATTAGCATTGTCAGATAAAGAGTTTGGGGTACAAAATTTCACATTTCTAATTTAGAGAACTGTATTAGTTTTAATCTAAATTTATTGATATTTTTATTAAAAAGATTTGGTCTCTGTAAGTTTTGCTTGTTTAAAATATTGGCGTACCAAACCTTGGAATCCTATAGTCATTCATTAAATACGAGATAGTCATTGTGAAAAAATTAATTGAGTTGCCAATATTTTACGTAATAAAGAACTAAGATAATTCATAGTAAACTATTTATGTTTAACATTGATTAAGTTCTTCCTTTGATGCCATACACACTTTTATATACAACTTGTACTTTATGCTGATGTTACAAATAATTGAAGTGAACAGCTTAAAAGTTATGTAAAGCAGACATATACTACTTACGAAATAAAGAAGATTTTTGTTAACATATCAAAGCTATTAGGCAAACTTAGAAAAATTTGTTTTAGCATAGATTAACTTATTTAATTAATGCTATGCAAACTTGCCAAAGGTTCCTCAGTTCGGATTTTTCATCTGATCTTCATGTGCATCTATGTATACCGTATAATACGTTTGTAAACTTAAGAGTCGCAAAAAAACTAAAAAGTGTATTTATTGAACAAATTTTAAATTTGTCTTTTAGCCCAAGGCAAACTACATAATTTTTAGTACCTACGACCTGCATATATTGTTTTTCCTTTACCTTCTTCAGTTCTTATTCATTATGATTGTTTTTGTTTTTATTTTTGTATAAAAACTTCCAAGCCTTAAGGCACCACTTTAAGCTGCTTCAACACTCAAAATCAACAGAGTAATTATTTATTTCCTGTTCTTAAGACTTTTCACATTTCATACTTGTAAGTGTGAATTTTAACAAAAGAAAAACTTTTTATTAATCCCACTTAAAAAATAAAAAGTTATTCCATTACAAAATATTTTCATTTTACGTTATTTAGAGAAAAAAAAATGCAAATTTTAAGTCAATTTCTAAAAGAATTAGGCGGTGTGAAGTGCTTTGAAGATTAACGAAAGAACTCCGGTTTATCGCTGCAGTAGGTGATAATTAGTGTGTCATATTTCTGGGGCAAAAGGCAGCCATTTTTCTAGACATTAAAAATATTGTTATAAATTTTTAAAACTCCTTAAGCCGGTTGTTAAAAATATATTAGTTAGCGTCCTTACGAAACTGTGTGATTTCCCTTTTGTACAATTGAAAAATTTTGAATCAACTTTTTAAATTGTTGTGCAGTTTTAGACACTTAGTGCTTATTTAGTACAAGTGCCTTAACAGAGAGAATAAAAAATTCAAAAATATCAGAAAAAGTTTTAAGAAATTTCCAATTTGGCTTAAGTTCATTTATTCTTTTATTTAATTTTATAATTCAAATTAAATTAAATTGCAACCATTAGACTTATTAGAATACAAGTTATTAATCAAATAAACTGAACATTTTTCCCAGATTTAAGTATTGTGTCAAAAAAGAATATCATTTTAAATTTTAACAGTTCACTGGCTAGAGTGGAAAAAAGCACAGTTTTCGCAGCTTGGCAAAAATTTCAATATTTACAGGAGGACCCGTAACATAAAAACATAACACAAAAATTTGTTTAATCTTGAAAGCAATACAGTCTTTATTACCTAACCGTATTGCATTAATGGAAACACTTAAATCTTTTGCTTACGAAAGCACAACGTAATATGTCTTCTGCACTGCTTTTTTTAACTGCCATTAAAAAAGGGGACTTATTCATTTCAGGATCTCTACTTGCTGCCATCCTTTTTACCAGTGCTTAAATGGAAGGCATGATTAAGTTGTTTCTGGTGGAAATGAGATTAGCGCTTATTAATTTCAAAAGAGAGACCCACGAAATAGGACTTCTTTCATATAAATAATGTTTTCTAGATGCTGTCTTTGAAGCAGGTAAGCACTAAGTAAGCGATTTAAGAAGCACTTTTTGGTATTGAAATTTTTTGATGGAGGAAAATATTTTTTTTAAATGTAGCGAAAGCATAAAAGCTGATGCGAAACTAGCAATTTTGGTTAAAACAATGCTTGTGGAATTAAAATAGGAAACTTGCTTAACGGCAACGGTAAGTGACAAATTTCCAAACTATTGTGTCCTGTATTCCAAAAAAGTCTCTGAAGGAAAAGCACACTGCCGACTAGTCTACTGAAGCACAAATAATTCGATTTCGATTTATATTTACTGAGGAAAATAATTTTGTTTTTTAAATCCTCATCTTGATTCTTTTACGCACTTGCAACACAATTGTAATTATTTTAGCTTGTTTAAGTTTTTTGTTTAAATACTATTTGTTGTTGCTAATTACCCACATATTTAAAAAGTATTTAGTGTAATTTTAACGCAACGTGACTTTGACATTTTTGATGTCTTTATGGTTAGAAAAAGTTAATCTAGTTTTAACTTTTTATTTCTCTTCTCTCAATATTTGTGTATGTGCATGTAAATACACATATTGTTTTTCTTTTGCAGTAAGAACATAGAACAACATACAACACACTAAACACACCTTAATTAGTTTTAAAAAAAGTTGATTTTTACTAAAACACTAAACAAAAAAGTTTACTTAGCTAAAGTTAAATTGTTTATGTGTTGTGAAAACAATATAAATAAATTCGAGCAGTAACAAAATAATCGTAAAATATCAACACTACTTTATATGAACTAGTCTTATACAAATTAAAACTGGTAGTACTTATCAACTCACTTAAAAATTACCAACGAAACTGGAAATCAGAGACTTTATTCTTTTTTAAAAAATATAATTTTTATAATATACTGAGTTTCACTGTTACAGAATAAAGAAAACAAAAAAGGGTTCTTTGGGAAAAAATACACAAATGATGTGTCTATAAATATTTCTATAATAAATTTATTTTTAAATCCGATTTAAGAAATTTCACCACCCAAAATTTCACCGACCAAAAAGCGTCTTATTTTTTTTTTTTTAACAGCAACCTTTTGGCATTTCTTTACTTTATTAAGGCTCTTCAGTCCTTCTTATGTATGGCAACATTGCGGCCATATGTGCTTGTTTTCAGCCTATTTTATAGTCAAGTCACACCTTAAGATCCCATTTTTTGTTTGTTTTCTTTTCACATTTTTATCCTCTTTTTCCTCCTCCTTCCCATCTGCTTTTTTTTTTGTTAAGCTCCTACAACGAATAGGTATCACTTACATAAGAGAAGCAAAAAAAAAAAGCGTCCGAGTGTTGTAATGAAATTCAAAACCATTGTCCTTAACAGATTTTATGGTTACTTTATTGATACAAACAACAAACAATATTCTGGTCTAAAAGCCATCCTAAGGGTGTTGATTTTATTTATCAGTCAAACTACTTAAACATACATAAGATTGCTTGTATACGTATACAAGGATAAAAGTGTTTTTTTTTTACTATTTAAACAAGATAGTTTTCCTCTGGTGAAGGTGTACATAAATGTTAATGGACCTGACTTATCTATAAAAGGTAATTTTAGAATATAATTTTGGAAAAGGACAAGCACCCTTAAGAGGTGATTGAAAGTCGAAAGTTGTTTACTCTATAGACAAAAGTAATGAGGTTAAAAGTATTTTTAAATTAGGATGAAGCTAGTCTAAACTGATATATTTTTTTAATAGAGTCGATGTGTCGATTTTAAAATGGAGGTTTGTTTTAAAATATAACTTTTCACTTAAAAAAAATATTTGCTTAAATGAAAGTAAAATCTTTTCCTAAATATTTTCTTTTTTTATAAAGAGCTTGTGATTTGGAAATTCTTAATTGGCGGGAAATATAGTAAATTTATCATCTACGCATTTTCTATTAAAAGCACTATTAAAATCTTATATAGATCTTAAAATTAATTAGAAGGCCTTTGAAAATGTATTTTGATAAGCAGATGGTTAAACAATAAAATAAATATCGCCAATAGTTACTTCAATTGTCCATGCCTCAAGATTAAACAGCCAAGATTACATAACATACAACAAACTTTAAGGACTTGCACAAATTGTACAGACTATTAAATAGTTTCATATTCTAATTGCTGAAGCATTAAATTATTCTTGTTAAAAAAATTAGCAACTTGTAGATAAAAACGTATAAATTTATTTACGTAAACCTAAACCCTTACCCAATAAGGGATACCAAGACAAACGAGAAAATATCTTATTAAATGCCTACAACACCTTCATGTCGTGAGATGAAAACTAATTTAAAAATAAATTGTATAAAAAGTATTTTTGTTGTTGTTGTTGTTGTGAAAAGTAAGCAACAATAGAAGGTAAAAGCATTTAAGTGGCTTTATGTGTATTTCGAGTTGACCTGTGTTTTATTCAGGTGTAAAGACGTAACAATTGGGGATCACATAGAACAATCTAAACATTTTTTCTACAAACTTTCTGTAGTACAGCCTTAAAGCATGCTGTGCATATTGTTCTATAATCAGCCTTAAAAGCCTGTCATATAAACAGTGTTAATTAGATTTTTTACTATCTCGTTGTTAAAATCAGCAACCATGTTTTATATGTTGTACTAAAAACTATAAACTATTCACTATTCATATATGTCCTTTCCATAAATTACTCTACAAGTTTCAAAGTCAGCAATCACACTAAAGAATTTTAACTATTAAGTTGATAGGAAGTAGATTTTCAATGAATAATGGACACGATGTAAAACTTGCTGAAGGATTACAAAATATTTTGGGCACCATACCTGAAAACACTTTATAAACATTTTATATTTGTTATGCATCATGAATACTAATGAAATTTATTTATAGACATGAAGTCTACAAAAAAACAGTGTTTGTTGTCATAACAGAATTTATGGTCAGTCCTTAGGAGCAGTTGTGATGAATGAATATTTCCATAAATAAGTGGCAAAAATTAAGCTAGCAGACCTACGATAAAAAAAAACAAATATATTGATTTTACAGGAGAAATTTTATTCAGCCATCGGAAAAATATAGTTGTAAGATTTAGGGGAGGCTTTTGTAATTCACAGATTTCGCTAATAGTTAAGAGGCAATTGAAACTAGGTAGATTATAAGTATTTTTTTTTTAATCTTAAAAATTAAATTACTTTAAGAGATTTAGATGCAGGCTATTTTCTAAACATTTCACCAGTTAACATTTTTTTTAATGATCAATAGTTGCCAGTTTGCGTATGTGACTACTTTTAGAGCTTAATATCGTTTATCAATAATAGAATCATACGCAAAAGTTAAAATTTAAAAGGCATATTGAAAAAAGAAACACACAGGCAAAAGATGCAATAAATTCAACGTGGAAGAGTTTCGTGGATAAACCGAAAATAAATTTATCAATGAAGTGGACAGTTAATCTATCAGTATGCCGGGCAATACAATCATATTCAGCCCTGGTTTGGGGTTTCAGCCTTTTTGACGATGTGGATAAACTTCAACGTTATTTTATGAAGCGAATATTGAAATTGCCAAGTTTTACTCCATGCTATATACTGATGTCAGAAACTGCGGCTGAAGAAAGTCACTTATTTAGATTGGCGCTAAATCTAGATTACATAAACAGAATAATATTAATACACGAAGAAAATAGATTGCCTGACCAACTCTCCTTAGTAATGTTACGTCGAAACCTCTTTTGGCTCTTTCACTGAACTTACTTTGGCCGGAAGTAATCCCAACTCAATTACAGTGAAATTATTTTAGCAAGCAGTTATTAAATACATTAAAAATAAATCCTTTGAATGAAAGATTGCGAAGAAAAAATGAAAGCACTACACGCATATACAAATACTTAGATCATCAAAGAGGAATACAGTACGTTAATTCAAACCTCAGTGTAAGCGCGATTACATGGATTTTAAAAGCGCGTGGTGGGCTGATTGAGCTGAAATACAACCAATTTGCAGAACTAAAGACACATGTTAACGTTATGCAATATGAACGAATGCGAAATATTCCAACATTTCTTGGGAATCTGTCCGGCACTTAATGAATTTGGAATTGCGAACTTTAGAAAACATTCTGAATGGACAAGAGGATGGAGACTGACGAAATATAGTTAATTTTATAAAATCTGTAATATAGTATAGGAAAGTTTTAATTACTGAAATTAATTAAATAACATAAATTGAAACTTTATAATTATGTAAATGTATTACTATAAGTATATACATTTAATAAAGGGTCCGCCATCTAACGTTTTTTTTCAACTAGTGCTTATTTCGGGAATGGTAACACTTAGCGTATGTCTGATTTGACAGGTAATTAGTTTTATCCTTCCGCTGAACCAGTATGGTTGTGTATACGCTTGAACAACGCTGGGAATTGTTGCGACATTACTTTGGCCGATTTTGCCAAAAAAAAATCATCTTTTCAGACGAAGTTCATTTTGATCTTGCCGGGTATGTAAACAAGCAAAATTGTCGCATTTGGGGCACAAAAACCCCGCACGCATACATTGAAAAGCCGATACACCCAAAACGAGTCATTGTTTGGTGCGGATTTTGGTTCAGAAGCATAATTGGGCATTTTTCTTTTCTGAAAATGAGCAATGAGTGGCAGTAGTTAATAACGATCGTTATCGGGCCATGTTGAAATAATTTTTGTTCACAAAAACTGAACAGGAGGATATTGGCATCATTTGGTTTCAACAGGACGGCGCTACGTTCCACACAGCCGAAGCTACACTTTTTTCTTATAGCATTTTCAAAAAAAAAGTTATTTGGCGGACCCTTTATAATATATTTTTATTGATCACTCGACAGGCGTTTTACTTAAACATGTCGATAGTTTGGTTCTATATTTTTTTCTTTGTTTAAATTGAAATGTGTTAATAAATAATGTAAAAAATTTACGTTTGTATACACACACATATAAAATTGTTCATAGATAAAGAAAATTTCTAATTCTAAGAATAGAATCATTTAAAATACATTGAGCACTGCCGTTTTCACCGATCAAGGTAGCGATATTTAACAACTAGGCTCTTTTAAATGGTCTATTTTACATCACAACGTTCGATGAACTAAAAAAAGGTCAAATATTTATAAATTTATTCGCTGCAAAATCACGTATTCATCCATTTTTTATACCCTTCACACAGTGAAAAAGGGTGTATATAGGTTTGTCATTCCGTGTGAAATTTCTACAATTTTCATTTCCGACCCCGTAAAGTATATATTTTCTGAAAGCTTATGAATAGGGGAATCGATTAAGCTCTGTCAGTCTGTCCGTATGACTGTCTGACCGTCTGTCCGTGTGTATGTTGAAATCAACTTTTTGAAGCCCCCCAACATCGTTTGGACCCGGGTGAGATAGTAAAATATCAGAAATATTCGGGAGTAGATCGGTATCGGGAAAATCAGAAACATCGGTACATAAACAACAAAGATATGAGCAAAAACCCACGACCACCTCGATTTTTTTTTTTTACAAAAACAACATTACAACAACAACATACATACATACAAACGTGTATACTAGGTTAGCGTGGCATCGAATCCCAGCTGAGCCAAAAAAAATTTATTTTTAATTTTTTTTTTTATTTTTTATTTAATATATTATTTATATTTTTATTATTTTTTTAATTTTTTTTTTATTTTTTTTTGTTTTATATTTATTATATATATTTTAATTATTTTTTTTAATTTTTTTTTTAAATTTTTTTTTTAATTTTTTTTTAAAATTTTTTTTTATTTTATTTTTTTATTTTTATTTTTTAACATACATACGTAAATTTATAATTTTACAATGGGATGTTTTTATATATGTATGTTTTTTATATGTATGTACGTATTTCATGTGGGGAATTGTGATACAAACTTTTTTTATTGCATGACTACACGTTGTGAAGGGTATCTAAGATTCGGCATGGCCGAATATAGCGCTCTTACTTGTTTTTTCTTGCTTACGCATACTTAGGACTTTTCAGAGAAGCTCGAACGGCCAGTGTCCACGCTTATGGCGTATTAGTTATAAAAACTGAAATATTATGGCAAACTTAAAGAACATTAGGGCTTAAAATTTAAAATATACGAAAAAATTTATTAATAGGTTTGGGTTTTGTTTGCGCAATTAGTGTTAAAAATTGTTTAGGGGATCTTACTTTAATAAAGAAAACAACATGCCACAATGGGCTGAAAAATACACCATATTTACGATCCAAACTTACTTTTATGTACAAAATGTCAAACGAAAGATAATGGGAGTTTAGTATGACCAGTTTTAAGTGTGCAAACAGGTGAAAATTGTTACAGTTATGTACAGAAAAAAAAATAAATATTCTCCACTAATCTGGGACCCTTTAGATTTATGTGGTTTATGTGATTTATGTGAAATTCCTTGGAAATAGATATTTCAAAATTTTTAAATAAAGTTTTCAATACTGATTTTAAATTAATACTGATAAGAGTGGTAAAATTTAAAGCAAATAACATCATGTACAAAAAATATTCCAAAGCTGTAAAAATTAATCTTATTTTTTCATAATATCAAAAGTGTTTTGCAAAAATCGCATATAAAAAAAATATATTTTAAATCACAAGTGAAAAACTAACAGCCACTAAAATACAAATACAACACAAAAATAGTATTGCAGACAATAAAATTGAATTTGTTGCTAAAAATTGCTGTTATTACCAAATAATTGACACGATTATCAACTCATATAGAATCGATTTAAAAATATTTGAATATAAATCCCAAACAAGCCGTCCGCACACATGCACACAAACTTAAAAAATATCAACTGGATAAGGAGAACGAAAGCCAGCGAAAAAAATGTAAGAATCGCATAAAAATTATATTATCTTTAAAAATTGTTGGCATAGATTTCTTTTTTAGGGTCATAACTTATAAGTTTCATAATAAAACTTGTTGCCAAAAAAAGGAATTGGAAAAAGAAGAAGAGAACTTGTTAGTAGTTGTAGTTGTGAAAGTAGACTGAAAGGCACATGAATAGAAAACATTACTGCCATTAAAAATGTGCATAAATACTTAAACATAAATATGCTTGCATATGTACATATATATGTATGTGTGTGTACGAGCATCAAAATGTTGTTATGTGTATGTGTAATTGTATTTTATTTAACATACATTTATTCATAGGGATTTTTCAAAAAAGCAAGAGTAAATGTTAGTTTTTCCATAAGTATTATGATTATAAGAGTAACAAAGCCAACGAGGAGTAAGTGTGTTGATACTGCTGCTAATGGTGATGGCTGTTGATAAAGCGACTGCTTCTATAGCCGCTGCTGCTGATGATAATGGGAAAATCAACTAAAGCTCAAATATCTAATATAAAATAAAAAGCTTTAATGGCTGTTTGTTTGTTTTTATACTCATCATATATTTAGTTTTAAAAGGAAAAAATATATAAAAAGAAATCTTTGTGCTAAATTAGTAGATACATGAATGAAATCTGTTATTATTTTCCAGGCTGCAAAAAAAAATATCAGTATTTTTGGCACAGATTTCTAATTTTACTAGCAAGTAGTTTTCTTATTGATTTTTTTTATATTTTCTTTAAACGTATACTTGATTGGTATGAGCCTGTATTTAAGCTTTGTAATAAATAAAGCAACAAAAAAAAGATAAAAAATAAAAAAAAAAAAACATTTTTTTAAAGACAATTCTATTTTTAATGTCTGTTTGTCTATATGCAATCATTATGGAGTATACAGAGGCTTAGGGTTTAAAAGTCTGACAAAAGTTTTATTGAATACTCGTACAGTGGCTAGCAAAAGAGATGTTTTATAAAAATTCCCAAGTTTCCAATTTATACTAGACTTTGGTACAAACTTCAGTGGTTTTTCAATAAATTAACAGGTATTCAAGTTTGTATTCATCTTTTGTAGCATAGTGTGAATGCCCCTATTGCAAATCAAAAAAAAAATAAATTTAGTTTTTTATTGCTACAAAAAATTAAATTAATTTAAAATTACGAACATAACATCACTACGATTATGCTCACAACACTAATTTGACCACTACATTTTACTCCTTCTTAAAAGTTATGTAACTTTTAATTAGGTGTCATAAATTTCATAGATCACTGTACATAATTTGTTGTTGGAATATTTTTTTGTTTATATAATATAACACATGCACACATATAAATAAATTTAATTTTAGTGTACATTTCTCTACTTATACATTTCTATGTATGTATGTATGTATAACTCATACAATGTTTATATACTTAGTTGTGCATACGTATTAACATTTATATAAAAACAAATATATACTCACAAAAATAAATACAGACTCTAAGTACTTTATTTTATTTCTTGTTGTACAAATATTTTTTTGCTTTTTTTTTTTTTGTTTTTTGGTAATTTAAGAAATGACAATCATTTTTCATACAATACGATACAAAAATTTTATTCAAGATGTTTATCTAAACGGGTCAGTAGAAAATTGTACTTTGGAGACAATGTGGGAAAAAGTTGAATTGCTGAATTCACAATGCCCAAGGTATATCCTTGAAGCACTCGTATCCAATCAGCTGACTCTTTTTTATACATTTTATAAGCTCTACCTAGGCCTATTCATACAGGTATATACAACGGTGAATGGATACAACAAGGCAACTTTTTAAGGGATTTTTTCTGCCAAGGCCAATTCGTATAAGAGGAATGAAAAGTTGTTTTTGTATGTTTAAATCAATAAGATTTTATTAAAAAAAATTATATGTGCTTGTGAAGCACATTATAAATGGTCCAAGAACAACAAATATACATAAATTTGGTAAATTTATTATCAAAAGAGTACAGTTAAGTGAAATGTTCAATTCGAAATCCAAAATCTAATTTTCCTTTCCTGCATTAATAAATGAAATCAAGGAAAATTCAACAAATTTAGACATTGTGTTTCCCCATCATCATGTGCTGATAATTTTACCTGTATGAATTCGCCTTGAGCGTTACCAACTTTTTTTTAAAAGTCATGCCTGCATTTGTCAAACTCAATTTTTTTAATTTAAATTTACAATAAATAACTCAAAGTTTCAGTTGTTTAAAACGTTTTAAAAAATACAAAACAATGAATAAAAAGTTTTCGCTTTAAAGTTTTTAAAAATTATTCAAATAAAAGAAGAAAATAAAAAAATTGTGTGACATATGCCGGCATATATACAAAAACAAAGTACAAGTGTTTTTTAATTGTTGTGTTTATTGCCGCGATGTATATACTTTATGGATATGCCTTGACAATGTCATAGTATCACAAAATGGAAGAATTATTAAAAATATTATAAATTTGCAACCGATTTACATTGCTCTAATTCGGATCTATGCCAATTTGGGCCACAATGGTAACGTATGGGCGAATAAGTTAGCCAGGAGTTTGAGATATCCACAAATTTAATTGCAATATCGTTGGGGCTTATCAAAACAAGATCTCCAGACACTTTATTTGATGTGATGTCGACTGAATACATGGTGAATGACCAAGCTTATGTGGCCCTCTTTCGATATCTTTCGTAGATCGTAACTTACAAGCTTAGGTCGAAAAAACATCTCCAAGGTTGCTGGCGACATTGACTGGTTGCTCAGTTGTCAGTAAAATATTCAAGATGACACAGACTTCCGTCGAAGGATAATTGATGCAACTTTTCTGCGAATGTCCTGCCTTGACTGTCAGGAGACTCATAATCCTGGGCAAACATACTAGAAAAACTCGCTGATATATTTGAGGTCAAAATATTAGCCGCCTTTTAAACGACTTAAAATCTTACGAGTAATGATGTCTTAACAAAACGGTGAGATACAGACTCTAGTTGAGACACCTTATGTAGTGAATTAGCACGATAACCAACCAACCATCATAAATTAATAAAAATTCGAAATGTATTCTAGAATTTATACTTATTGGATTTGATATTTCTTAATAATTTTAAAACATTTAAAAGTATTATTCATTTGTGTTTTTATAGAAGCATATCCTTAATAATTTAGTAAATTAGTTACATTTAAAAATAAATATTTTTTAATTTAACCCAGATATGCCGACGGGGATACTACTTCACCAATCTTCATAGTTTTCCAAAATAGCTTTATTCTGACACATTATATTACAAAACTAAAGAAATAATAAAAAAAAATATTTTCTAACTTGGATTTTGAGTCATGTAGTACGCTCGGCACATATGGAAGCAAAAGACATTTTTTTCTTGTGATTAAATTAAATGATAACAGCGTAGTGGTTTACATTTTCCATCGGCTTGACGTATGTTCTCAGTAAGTAAATGATCTGTTCGATCAAAACTGATGTCGTATGATGATCCTGATGGAAGCGTTTGCTAAGGGTAGATATTAGCAATGTGGCAATACGCCGACGAAAATATAATTAGTCCTTTTTACCTCCCATATGTCTATGCAGTTGCTACGCATTGTGCTCTGTAAGATCAATGAGGTGTGTATACATTGGGAAATACCATTTTTACCCGGAATAGATACACGGTACAAATGATAATTCAAGAGGTGTAGGTAAAATTTCCTGTTCACATGCTGTAACAATAGGCTCCGTTTCTTCCAGATCGTGCTTTACCCATTTGACTGACGACTTAATACATTTACGTTTCTTGCCCTATTGCAATAATACAATGTCATCCTCACTATCCAAATTAGTAGACTAAGAATTTTTAAAAAGCTCAGCCTCAACATTTAATAATAAGGGTGGTAAGTTTTCAAAATTCACTTCATGTTCTTCACCAGAATCTTCATCTCTGACGTAATTGTTCGCACCTTAAGTGGGCACAATTGAGATGTTGTAAGAATTTCGCAATAACTTTTCATAACTTTCCTCTAAGGTATTTATTATCTCATATAATGTTAAAAATCTGGAAAAAAAATAAGTTTTTGATTTCACCATTTTTGCGCCCTAATGCCGAACGTACTACATGTAGTACGTCAGCAAATACATCAACTAAATCACATATAATTTTTTTTTTCACATACACTTTTGAAACGTATTTGTTTTTACAACTGTTGTTATTAAAAAACATAGAAACGCAACAGAAATAAAATATGCATATAAAACTTTTTTTCACCGAATACGAGACATCTTCACACTTTTGCCAATTTCACAAAACTGAAATCTCTGATCAAAAAAAATACACATAACCAATTACCCTAGACAAAACTTATCAAAGTATGATTCGTTGACCGTTATATTCTGTAGCACAACAACAAGTAGATTTGAAAATTTGAAGCACAATAAACGCATAAAGCTGATCAGAATAGGTGTACTGCATGTAGTACGTTCGGCATATCTGGGTTAAATAACAAAAATGGTTATCATAATCCTTCTTGACTTTTTTTGTTTAAAATTATTATCTAGATTATTTAGTAATAACTTTTTTTTTAATTTTTAGTTCCTAAGTTTTTACCTTTTTTAAAAGTACCATTTGCCTACTTATATTTTTTTTTAAAAAGATATTTCCAAATATATTAAGTGTTTGAGTAAGCCCTTATATATTACAATTCCTTCCCATATGTGTCCTTAAAGTACACACGTGGAAGTTTAAAATTTTTTCAGTATTTAATATCAAGTAATAAAATAAAGATTTAGGTTGTTAAATTTCAGCAAGTTTAACACTTTCACAAAAAATACTTTGTGTAATTTTTTCTAAATTTTGCAATGTAGTGGAAATTTTTTTAGTAACCAAATGTATTCAGAAACATTTTTTTGTAAAAAAATTATTAAAAAAACAACAAGTTCAACGGTATGAAAAATTTAGTTTTCCATCCTTAAAGAAAAAATGGGCAACTATTTTTATAATACACAGGCGTTTTTATTTTATAGAAATTATAATATTATAGACATCAAGTGCAGTGAGGAAATTTAATACTTCATTTCTTTACAATCATATTGAAAGTTATTAAGTTTTGTGCTGACCCATTCCAAAGAACTTCTCAAGGCTTGCAGAGTATTATGATGCAATCTTTCTGAGAACTTGTTAAAAGTGAACAAAACAAATTTTTTTCTGAAATTGTCTCATATGGAGACATATTTTCAAGAACTTTAAGTACATGACAATTAAAGAAAGTGCTTTTCATGTAATAAGAAAATGCATTTTGTAATTTTAGTTCTGTGCATTAACTATGACACACCTTAACCTTAACTCAGTGGTGATATTCCTAGATATCAAATTTGCAAAATGTTTCTTTATTCCAACATGTAGGATATTGTTAGACTATACGGGAGTTCACTAGACAAGATAGATCCTTAAGAAAACTGTTTGCCTTAAGAAAAATGTACAGGAACAATTCTAGCAGAGTGAAATTGAAAGATTTTTTGGTAAGAGATGAAGTTAAATACGTGGCAGCTGGTAGGGAGACTTCAAGACAAAATACTATTATTATTGAATCTTATGCAAAAGTGATTTTAAGCCTATCGTTCTATGAATCTTTCCACTAGAATAATTTTCTACTGGGATACTTTTGTTGTTGCTATCTGTTTTTTCTACTCTTGTGCACACAAAGTTAAATGCGAATAAATTTTGATGGTGACATGGGTAGTGGTGTTGATGTGGTACTAGTTTATACATAATTGTAATAGTAGTAGCAGTAGTATTAAATGGTAGTAGCAGTGGTCTAGTGTGTTTAAACCAGTATGTCAAGTGTATGATAAAAGCTGTGGTTGCTTGTCAACTAAGCTGAACACTTAACCCAGAAAGGAAACGAAGAAACACACAAAAATCTATGTACAAAAATTTTGTATCACCACACATTAACTTACTTTGTTACATCGAGTGCGTGCATCTGTAAAGGCGTTTTTTTATCTACAGCTACTGTTACTTTTTGCCGCCATTACAACGACAAGTACAAATAAGTAACAGAGTAACTAGTACTTTTTCCATTTTATTTGTTAATACAAATATGTTTAAGCACTGTCACATACAATCGCTCGTATATATTTCATGTGCGTGTTTGTGGTAAATGAGAACTTCAAAGGAGTAAACTGTAGCTTAATTACTTTGGTGTGAAATTAAGTTGTTGAGTCCCTAGCACGCCCTCCAATTAATTACAAACAAATACACTCTTGACGAAAAAGGCAAAAATAAATATTTCATTTGGTCCAACATGAAATCAAAGAGAAGAACTAAATCAGAACCCAGAAAGTTTAATTATAAATGGAAGCAAATGTTTTCAAGTATGTGTGTGTATAAGGAGAGATGCTAAATGCATGCTAAGTTTCAAGTACCTATAAAACTTTCAAAATATATTGAGGAAATTTGTAAAACCTGTGTTTTACAGCTTTGTTCATAAAATGAATACAACAGAAAATTATAGAAGAAACAATTTTTCCATTTTAGTTTGGCCAAACATAAAAACATATAATTTTGTTATTATATCAGTTGCTTCAGTTGTTGTCTTCATTTGAGCTTCCGACACATTAGCACCGCTGTTTATGTATTTACGTATAAGTGTTATTTTCGGCAATTAAGTGCAAATGGTTCTTCTGCACAATTAAATGAATAATAATGGGTAACACAATATTGCAAATAATGTTAAATTGTTATCAAGAAGTTTGTCTTTTGTGATTGCTACTGTTGATGCGCCTGCCTCTGTTGCCTGTAAAAGTCCTTTACGCAATCAAATCAGAATTTTCGTTGTTGAAATACAATTAACATTTTTCTTGTTACAGAAGAAATACTTTACTTTAAGAAATGTTGTTTCTTTACATTTCAGGCTCATAAACATAATTAATTTTCATATTTAGATCTAACTGATAATTCATAAAGAAGGATTTAATGAATTTGGATAATAATTCCAATTTAAATTAATATTTTAAATTTTTCAGGATTTTTGCTGCTGAAATCCATTTGAATTTCTAATATGAAAGTTGAACTTTTAAAACCCAATTTATGGAACAAATCATAAAATGCGTTACAAGGAAAACAACTTAATAATCTTTTTTAACATATAAATATTTGATATGAGTCCAACACGACTGAATATATGAAATAAAATACTTCGAGGTTGCAGTAATGGTGATGCAGTATAAACATTATAAGGAAAATATCTTCGGTAAGACACAAAATATATACAGTTTTCTATAGTTAAGTTTTTGCCATTGAGTATGAAAAAATACCATTCAGTGGGTACCAAAACTTCTCTGTTCATACCGCATTTTATGAACCAAATTTTTCTTCTTTTCGGTTTCTTATAAATTTGGATGTTTATCTTTAATAACACGTTATATACTGATTCTCCGATGCTAAATTATTTCTGGGTTTTTGGCATATATTTCTCATATAACGCATCGCTAAAGAAAAGTTTCACAAGTTGTGAAAGCACTAGATCTTGTAATAAATCAATTGTTATGATAAATATATGGCAGCGATAACGTCTCGCACAAAGTGCCTCGTTTTTTTAACAACAGTTGTAGGGAATCGTCCATTCATGTGCAAGAGTTTTAAAATACAGACTAGGTATGAACTTCATATTGAACAGTAACTTCTCAATCGACAGAGATACAAGTAAAATATTAAGCAGCTTTAGCCCCTTCTAGATTAAAGGTAGTGGGTGAATGGCTAGAGATAGACTATTGAACCAGATATAAACAATAAATGATATATGCCCAACGAAATATGAAAGCGTTAATTGCATCACCATCATTTTAAAATAGGACGGAGAATCGTCTGCAGTAATTAGGTTTGAAAAAACCCCAAACACCGATCTTTATTAAAACTGATCGAAAATTGGTGACCGAATTGAAATGCGTACAACTAAAATGGATGATGGAAATAATAACGAAGTTCAGATTTCTATTCTTATGGATAGTCGATCACTGATTGATCATAGTGAGTACAAAAATTAAAATCCGGAATGTCCTGTAATACATTAGTGAGATAATCTCGCATGAAAATTGCGAGCATCTAGAGATAATATAGATACAGGGCCATCATGGCATATTCGGAGTCAAGGAAATGAAATAGTTTCTGAATATCATCACTAAAACTAAAGTTTAGGCGGTGGAACAACACAAAAAAAAGTAACAAAATAATGCTGTCGTACATACTATGAGCTGACGCAAATTTTGAGAAATCGGAGGATATTCTTAAACTGAGTAGGCCAACACTAGAGTAAGTGAGCTTAGAAATCATCTAGATCACAAGAAACTGTTGAATAAAATGAAAAGTAGAGCATGAAAAAAATAAAACGATGAGACTTTGAAACACTTCCTTTGTCAATTTATTGTGTTTGGGTATATTAGTTGGTTGGTTATCGTGGTAGTTCGCTGCACGCCAACAGTCAAGTAGAGTCTGTATGACTCCGTTTTGACAGGACCACATCACTCGTCAGCTTCTAAAGTATCTCAGAATAAAATCCAAGAGTAAGGGTACTAGATCCACCCCGTGGCCCTGAGATATCTCAGTAGATAATTCAGTCCAACTTCAGATATCGCAGAGAGACCATCTAGTATATGTTCGCCCAGAAATCTGTGTCTCTTAGCCGCCAGTGCAGGACATTCGCAGAGAAAGTAGAAAACCGATTCCTCCTTCTCCTTATCCAGACAGCTGCGACAATGGTCGTTCGATGGGAGTCCGAGCCGACTTGCATGTTTGCCTAACATCCAGTGACCCGTCAATACCGCCAGCAACCTCGATATGTCCCTCCGACTTCGACTGGTAAGTTGCAATGTACGTCGTGCATCAAAAGAGGGCCACGTAAGCCGTGCCACCTTACACGTGCTCAGCCCAGGCCACCTGTTATCAGCCTTCCGGAGAAAGTGTCTGGAGATTCTGCTCTTAATAGTCCCCAACGGGATTGCAATTGCATTAGAGATATCCAGAGCAGATCCTCCCAAGCCATACTTGGAATATCTTACGAATTTATATTGGATATTGTTAAGGAGTTACATGCATTATATGAATCTGGGATTATGAACAAGATATTTTAGAAATCTTTAGAGCACACAGCATGACAACTCAGGCATAAGGGGCTTTTAAAGCCCTTTCTTTAAACCTAACCTAACATACCCAGTAATGTATCTAGTCATTAGTCTTGTAGAGTATATTAACTTAAAATTTTATTAACAATAGTATATAGTGAATAATATGTCGATTAATTAATTGAGTAGAAAATTTGTCTTACTGATTTTTATAACAACAATTTAAAATTTTCAAAATGATGTCTAAGCGTGTATCTGTTTGCTAATAAATACCATTATGAAGTCAGTGTTCCCATTAAAGCTATTTAAAATATCAAAACAGCAAGCACTTTGTTATTTGGATCTAAAAAGCAGATATTGCAAGAAATAAGCCAAATGTGCTGAATAATAATCGACTAATAACTGAAGAATGTTTCGTAGTAGAATCTGTTATAAAAACAGAAATACTTTTTGGTTCTTGTGGTACCAATTTTTAAAAAATCGGCAAATAAAGACAGATATTGTAAGCTTAAAATTACAAAACGACATATGAACCAATAGTAATAGAGTCAAGTACATATATAAATTATTCGCAAACTCCTCACTCTTATCAAAGGGTGAGCAACAAAGTATCAAAGTCGACCAACTCAGGTGAGAAAAAGCTTTTTAATGCCTGTAGCTTTTCAGAAATATTACCAATTAAATAATTAAATTCTAATCAAGATTCAAATAAAAAAGACTTGGAGTGAATAAATCTTAAAACCCAGCCACTCTTTCATCATCAGCACTTTTTGTTGGACACAAATACTGGTTATTTAAATTAACGCCTGCTTAATGCCACTGTTTAAATAGAATTTTTAAAAGTTTTGATCTGAAGTATTTTAAAAATGTCTATGTATTTGAAATATTATAAATTATTAAAATATTGTTGTTGTGTAGAATACGTTGCATTTTATCAATATGAGAAGGAGACAAAAATTCTTAAATTTATCTGTTACTGAGTGAGAATGAATCGAAATTATCAATTACAGCCTTATAATTTATTCGTCATATATCGTAATCACAGGTGACTAATAAGATAGTTTTTGGTCATGCTATGAATGGTAGAAAGTTTTAATTTTTTTTTTTCCAAAATGGTCTAGCATATGTATAAAGATGTGTAAAATAGTCTAGTAAAATTTTTATTATTTTTGTGAAACCCTTAAAAATTATCATTAAAAAACATCGCTTCTAATCTTGTTTGCTGTTATTTAATTTATTTAATTATTTTTTTGTACACTCGTCATCCAAATCCCACAAGCAAATCAGATAATTAAAACTACATTGTCAATTTGGCATTTAAAGCAAAAAAAAAAGAACTTCACCAGCCATAAATCGAATCCGCTTTTAGTTTTTATTACACATAAATTAAACCCATCCAACACAATATATAATAAAGTAAGTACAAATAAAAGCACAGACAAAAAAAAACACAAACTATTTGACAACTCTTGTCAATTTGTCACACAATTATGTTGCCAATAAAAGTTATGCATTGCAGGTCATAAAAATGACAGATGATAAAAGTTTATGATGTAGAAACCGAGGGAAGGGCAGGGCAAATACATAAATAAATGAATTGAGCAAAAAGCCAACTAAATCCACATTAAGTTTAAACCTGCATCAGAGATATTAAAGAAGAAATTAAAATAAATAGCAATGTTTCGCTAGACATTAATAAAAGAAAAGCATATGTCAGGAACATTAAGAAGGAACATGAAATCAGCACAGAGCGATCTAGTTAAATTTTGAAATTTATTCTTAAAAGCAAATAGTTAGTTTTTTTTCAAAGTTAGGCCCATACCTAAACAAGAGCGTTGAGCGTCAAGCGTTGCAATTTTGCATGTATTTTGTTATTGTAACAAAAACAAAACACATGTAAAACTCCAACGCTTGACGCTCAACGCTCTTGTTTAGGTATGGGGGTTATTCTTTAAGCGCATACATATTTACTAACTAACAAAGTGTGCTTTCGTGTCGTAGTGTCATATTGTAATAATTTGAAAAAATTTTTATATATTTTTTTAAAATTTTTTTTCGGCTTATATAAATAACACCAGGAGAATAAATATTTGAAAGATATTCGTGATCATATCATCGACATTTTAATATCAGAATTGTACTCTGTGAGGCAATGATTAGTTGCTTAGTTCATCGTCACCACCAACATGGCATCGTCAGAGATTATTTGAATCAGTTGTCCACGTTTAGATTGCCCTGCAAAATATATGTACTGAACGTGTAGAGAAAAATGTTAACAAAACACCAGACACATCCACCAGACCTCGTTATGCTCAGTTAGGAATGGCTCGTATGCCACAACGGCCCATTTAGAAAAATGTTTACGGTTATTCCTATATATGATGAATTTGGAACAGGAATTTAAATCCGCAAATTATCTGAAGTTTAATTTAAAAAGTTGTTCAGAAATAAAATCAACTTTATTGAAATTCTGATTATTGGTGATAAAAATTACTTTCACTTAAGTGTCTGGGCTATTTAGCAGAACTGTAGGGACTGGAGTTCTGAAACGCCAATCAACGCCGATAGGATGGAGTGCTGTAACCGTAAATGGAGAGCGGTATCGATTTATAGTAGAATATTTCTTGTATCCTGCCTGATATAATAGCCCTTTTAAATTAAAATTTCAAACAGCAAATAATTTTTAAAAATATAGAACTTATTAAGCTGGAGTGTTTGTCAAGTTTGTCATTAGCCAACTATTTATTTTGGAGTTATGTTAAGGAGCTGTGGTTAAGTATATGTGGACAACTCCAAGGCAATCCTTGAACTCAAGCATAACAATGGGGGTAATTTAGGTAACATTTTTTTTATACTTTGCGTATACAGATTTCTATTTTGTATATTTTTTAAGCATAAACAAATGAATACACCCAATGGATGCTTTTGGCCTACCCAATAGTTTAAAATTTAAATTTTAAAAATAATTTTTAATTTTAGAAAATTATGACATCATGACCACACAATAAGAGAGCGCGCACCTTATAAATCCTCCAATTGTTACCTTGTAAATATTTTTTAATTACATTTATAGTCTGAAATATGTTGGATTATTTCAATTATTGAGGTAAATGAATTATTAAAATAATTATGTACCAGTTTACGAGAACATATAGAATATTTATTTGTTACAGTCATGGCATTTAAGTTGACATTATTAAGAAGTAATCAAATCTATTTTATTTTTCATACTTCGAACTTACTCACACACATGTATGTATACTCTCTTATGCAGTTACTAAAGGGCAATTGGTGACAGAAGTAGTAAAACTAGTGGCTGCATTTTAGTTCATCACACACAACGAGACTCAGAGGAACACAAACAATTGCAGTTAGTCAAAATCAGCCAACCTTCAATATTGTAATAACAGTTGCAAACACGGCTGACTGAAGGAAAAGCAGGCAGAAACATTGACAAAATGACAAACTGACTGACAAATATTGCAAAAGACATGAACCAACGACAAATCCAAATCGAAATCGAATCGAGATGTTGTAAGTACATACTTTCTTTTTATTGTTCAACTTTTTTCTAGTTTTAACGTCTCTTGCAACAACTGGTTGAAATGTTATATTTACCACACTCATACTTGCACAGCAGATAAAGAGAATGTAAAAACTTCTACAAAAGTTTAAATGAATCTGTAAAAAGTACGAGAACAAAAAAAAAGCTACAAACAAGCAGTCAAACATACATACAAATCGAAAATAGTTTGTCGAGTTAAGAAATAGACATTATTAGACGAATGTTGAAATTGACATATACAAAAACAATAACAACACCAGCAGCCAAATTCTTCGCTGAATGCAAAAGACAACTGACAATTTTATTAACCAGAAGTTAGTAGTCGTAAAAACTGTAATTTTAGTTTTATTTCAACTTTATTTTTTTGTTCATTAAAGTATTAGAATTATGGCACAGAAAAAGTTTTTTTTAAAAAAATATTAAGTCATTAGAATACAATAATGTTGCCGAGATGAAAAAAATTGATTTGACGCAAGTGCGCTAGCAAGAAAATAAATGTTTAATAAATTCAATTCAAATAGAAAAAAAAAATTTAATCTCATTAGAAAAAAATTAGGAAAGTTTTTTATAAATTTTCTATGTATTTTTTTTATTAACAAACAATGTTTAATCAATTCATATTTTAAAAAAGGTTTTTAGATAAATTTCACTGTGCCTTTAAATAGCTTAAAATTGCCTTCAACTTATGTCCAATAAAATAAGGGGTGGTTTGTGTAAAATATTTTAATTGCAGCAAAACAGGTCCGTATGAAATGTGAAAACATCTGTAAATGCCTTCTTAGTTCGTTTAACGTAAAACATTGCTGTTTTTCGTGAGTGTGGCAAAAGAGCAGTCAACCCTCGACTCATCATTGTGCCCAATAATTGAACATCAACATTGTCATTGAAAATTTGGATCATCGGATGGAGGTGTACCGCCGTGGTCGCGGCAGCCATATTTTGCCGATATTTTGCTCCATACATAATTGAACCATACCAATATTTTCATAACAAAAAAATTACTATAATTGTCTTAATAATTTGTGTTTTATTCTAAATCAACATTGGCCCCTAAAATTTAACCACCATTTATGTGAGAAATTTTCTTTCTGAAACTTTTTAATATGAAATAGACAATAAATTAATTAAAGTATACATTTAAGAATTGCAAAACAAGTCAAATTATAAATTAAAAATATACGAAATATTTTAAATTTATTAAAAACTGTTTAAACTGTGAAAGAAACTAAAATAATTACATAAGACACGGCAACACTGGAATGCAATGAATAGTTTAGCTAACATTTATAACATGAAGCGTAGAAATAAGAGAAAGGAATAAAATCTACAAATTTTTATGTTATTTCCTGTAATTGATTTGTTTTCTTAAATATTTGCACCAGTTTTATGTTTAAGCCAAAGAAAATACAGACAAGTAGTCCGTGTCTAACAATAGACATGTGTTAGAAAACACAAACTAATTTAAATCAATCCTTCACTATCAATACTCTAAACAAATCTATTAATACCTTTTTCTATGTATATTATTTGTTGTACACACACACACACACACACACACACACACACACTTATATTTCAAATACATTAACATATTTATAAACTTACAAAATTTCATTTTAAATAGATTTAATATCTTTCTCTCCACAGCAATTATAATTTTGATTATGTGACACTTCGATCATTTTTCCTCCCCAGAGTGTTGTTACCAACATTTCATTTGTCACATATTCGGAAATACACACACATCCGTCAAAATTGTTGTTACAAATTTGAGTAAATGTCAAATTAAATACATGTGCTTTAACATCATAACATTAAGTGATGCACATCCCCAGTGGACAAGCCGACCAAACATTTTCTAATCAAATTAAGTAGTCACTTTAAATGTAACTGCATTTGTATAAATTTTGCGTTAATGTGTGACACTTTTTAAATACTATTTAAGATTTAAACGACTGGCATTAAAAGTAAAATATAATCAGCCTTTTCTTGAGTGTAGTTTTTCTTTAGAAAACGACAGACATGCAGCAAGTTCTTATTCATTTTACATTGTGGTAAGATAACACGGTACCAAAAGATGCGACAACGATACTCATAATTAGGCTAAATATTTTTTATTTGTTTAAAATATTAAACTACAAAGAAAATATGTAATAAATCTAACACAATTGGATATAATTTTCGTTTTTTAAAAAATATATTTTTTTTTAACATGAGAATAAAATAACTGCAATAATTTTTCTGTCAGGTATGATTTACAAAATATTTTTTAGGTTTGAAAAATAAACAAGAATTAAACTATTATTTATTTACAACCTAATCTGTATATTTTACAAATCCAAATCCTTTACATTTTAGTGCATTCACAAGAAGAATTTTAAATAACATTGCACTATGAAAATATGAGCCTTAAGACATCTTGTTAAATTAGCCCTTTCTGTTTTCTTTTTATACTCAAAAGTGTATATGGATTTTTTAAACCGCTTTTTGTATTAGTCAAATTTTGAATTTTTAAAACATCTTTAGCATTTAGTATACGAAATGTAAAAAGCCGCATACGCAAGTGGCTGTGACATAATTTTGACGTCATCATAAAGCATTAATGTATCCGCTTCGACCACATGTGAACTAATATACAATGCGTGTATTATCAAAATCTTACCGCATGCAGCCACTACGAACATTTCAAAAAATTTAACCAAAGTGTTGAACATTTTAGTGACGGCAGACTCACATAAGCATGTGGCTTTCTACATTTCATGTACTATAGGCTTAAGTACATTATATTATATTGACTTTACTTTGCAGGGTTGCCTTTTAAAGTTTCAATTTAACATAGCATAAGATAAAAAGCAAATAAAATTTATTTAATTTTTCTCTGGTCTGACTCCCATAACTATTTTATTTTTAACCGTTATTTTAACATATTTAGCACTTACTTAAAAGCCTGAAATTTGACGTACCCTCCTATAATTTTGTATTATATTTAAAAGTATTTCTGAAAAAGATATAGAAGAAAATTTATTCGAATATTTTCTACATAAATCACATTTACAACACGTGTATGACCACATCAATATAAATTCTGCATTGAAAATGCTGTTTTATTAAATTTGTTGGCCATTTCCAATTTAGTTTTGTTCAATTATTTAGCGTTTTTAACCCTGCTGGTAGGTTTGGACCATTTTGGTCAATTTTTCTTTTTGCTTTAACTTCGCAACCGTTCAAGATATCAACATAAAACTTTAGCTCACGTGATATTTTTTTATTGTATTTTTTTCACAAATTTTCAAATATCTATGATAAGTGAAAGATAAAAAAAAATAAAAAGTTACGAATCTTTGGTTTAAGTGAAAAAATTTACAGAAGTGGCGGACAACTCGTTAAGTATTCTCTATACACAATGAGCAAATTATTTTTCGTTGTAGTTTGCATATTAATTTACTGCACATGACGAACTTATTATCACATTTGGATCTACAGCAGCCGCAGACACCCAGTTTCATCGTAGATGAGATTTTCGTTACATCGCTCATAGATGCTTCACAATTAGAAGTTGATGTTCTAATTTCAAGCAGAATGATTTATTTTTAGGTAAGTGGGATCGTTTTATAACGTGTTCTTGAGCCAAGGATAAACTCAGCTGGCGTAAAAATTCTTGTCTCCTACGATTTGGATCAATTGGTGCCCACAAAGCATCGATTTCTGAAAGTAATATAAATGCATTAATCCATACTTGTTTGTATTTTCAACTATTATTTTTTCTAACACTGGCGGAAAAAATATTGTGGCATCTGGATACGGCAAATCGAGTTGGCCCTGGTTGTATGGAAATGACATTCTCAGCTAAATTTCCAACGCGGCGATCTACAGGAGATGCGCTCCATTGCATTTTATTTTTAGCAATATACAGTAAATCTATATAAGTGACTCCTTTTGAATTAAACAAAATATTTATTATTTTGAAAGTAAAGAAAATATTATCTTTTATTTCTGCAATAAGAATTAATATGCTTTTCCTGTGTGAATTCTATACAATACTTAATAAACATATGAAATATTATTAGTATACTAAACAAGCACAACAACAAGCATACAATGTTGTAGACACTTACAAATATAGTACTAATTAAACAATACAACTTGCATTGTGAATTAAATGATTATTTGAGGATTTATTTTTAAGGGCATATTTTATAATAAATCAAAATGAACACATAAATAAAATGGTTGAGTCGCTTTCGCTAATATTTGCCCGATACAAATACATTTTTATTTTTCTTATACGTTTTTTTTAATAAAGTTTTTTTATACATAAAGAATATACAATTTATTGTCCATTTCATATTTTACAATAGAGAAGTTCAATGCGCTTGCGGTAATTAGAACTTGGTAATTTGTCCATGTATTTTTTTGTTGTTGTTGTTGTAAAACTAATATTTTAACAATTCACTGAGAAACGACTATTGAAGAAAAAAGTTTTGTTGCTTTTTTTGTTTGTATTTATCGAACAGGATAAACTTCAAGAGGCTATTATCTAAACAAGATTTGTTAATTACTTACTGGTTTGATAGGAATTAAGCTAAGATTTATTTGATCCTGTTAAAGTAGAAAGAAATTTCAATAATTAAAAAAATTAAAAACAAATAAAGTTGATTCAAAAGATTTAACTAAATTTTTCTATTTTATTTTCATTTGCTAACTTCTCTTACAAAATGTTATAAATTTAATGTCTTTAAATTTTATTTTATAAAACTTGTCTTTTAAGCAATTTTTGTAAATATTTCTACTTTAAAGCGGTGAGGAATCTTAACAAATTTTTAATAACCTCTTTATAATTTTTTTCACAAATGCCATACCATTTGCTTTTTTTTGAAATAAATTCAGAAACCTTTTTTTTTACTAAAAATCTTTATGGTTTAAAATTTCTCTACATTAAAGAGTTTAAAAAATGTAATTCGATAAAAAAAAGTTAATTTGATTTGATAATATTTTTAATTCATAAGAAATTGTCGAAGTTTTTCCATTTATATTTTTTTATTACACCACTTTTTGTATGTGTATTACTTTAGAAATCCTTCTGATTTCCAATCCAATTTAATCTGATTTTACTTAATTACAATTCGAATGAATATAAAATTGAAACCATTTATGCTTTAGCGATAAAAAAAAACTTTCCCTGGTTTATTCTGGCATCTATGGTTATTTTTATAATTGTTTTATATTGCTTTGTAATATTTTTGGGCAGGAAGCTCATGCAAATTCATGCTAAATACTGTCTGAAGATTTACCTAAACTAATTATTTAATTATATTTCATATTTCACCAAATAATTTTTTTTTTCATTTCTGTGCTTTACAACTAAATTTCTTACTTCAATTTAAATTTCTTTGCGACAAGCCATTATTCCCTTTCAATATTTACTAAATAACTCTAATTCACAACTAAAAAGAATTCAAATTAATCCTTTGACGCAATAACAAAAGTAAAAGATAAATAACGGCACTTTTCTGTTGGTATTCAACAACAGCAACAATTGCTTGTTTGGCATATGTAGACTTTTGTCAACGTATTTTAATAGTTTTTCTTGGATTAATTTGAGATTGGAAGGTATATATTTGTTTGCTTATATAAATAAAATTAGATTTGAAACAAAACTGCATCATTACTTTTTTATTTATTTATTTAAAATGTCAAAAGTTGGGGTCGTACGTAGACTTTTGTTGGCTACTGTATATTATTAAGTAATATTTAATAAATTAAATAAATATAATTTATGGACAGGAAGTTTATGCAAATTCATGTTGTTCCGTTAAGTCTAAAGTTAGGTGCTTGGTTTGGCTAATCGTTTCCATAATCATTTAAGGATTTTTCTTCTCTGTATTTTAGGAAAACGGTCTCCCTGTTAGAAGTAAAAAATATTTGTTTTTTTAAGTCTAATGTTTTTTTTTAATAAAAGTTAAAATTTCAGGAGCGTTCTTAAATGTTTTGTAAATAATTTAAGATCTTTATACATACAATAGTTGCTAGCTAGTACGTTGACTGCATATATTTTATAAACAAACAAACAAACAAAACAAGCAACAACAAAACTTCCCACTAGCACTGCATTGAAAGTTTCTAACATTAAGTATTATCTCTGTTTTAAATGTTAAATTGTTAATTTTATTATGACCAGTGGCATAAAGAGTAAAGTTTTTGCGTTAAATATTAAATAATTTTGAAATAGTCTGCGGCCTTGATACGGAGCGCGGCGGTTGGGAAATATTTACAGGATTATTATTACGTAACGATAATAGAAGTATAAATGTTTGTATTAAATATTTCCATTACCTTTAATGTGTTGTATTGATATTATCAAATTTTGTGAAAATAATACTTTACAACATTATAATAAGACGTATACTTTTGTCAAACTTTAAAATAAATATTCTTTATATATTTTAATTATTGTTGTAGTTTAAAACCTTAAATTATAATATAGAAATAAATATATTTTTTTTTTTTACTTTAAAAAATAAAATGTTTTCTTATTTACTTCTTAATAATTTCATGTTGACTTGTGCTTTTAAATGAAAGTGCTTATCTACCTGGTAAACAAATTGAGTGTGCAAACAAACATTCTTAATTAAACCGCAAATAAACTTGCAAGATAAATACATCTCTATGCAAATACAAAGTTTAAGTGACATTGAAAACTTATACAAAATTTATCATCTTGTAAGTTTGTTTTCGTAGAAGGAATATTTTAAATTTCGTAGATTATTTGTAGGAAATTTTTAAAGTTTTTAAATATGCTTAAATAGATTTAAAACCAATCTATATAGTGTTTGTTTTAGAGGTAAAGATATATAAACATAAAATTAAAACCAAATAAAATATAAAACAAGTAAGAGCGCTATATTCGGCCGTGCCGAATCTTATATACCCTTCACAACGTGTAGTCATGCAATAACAGTGGTTTGTGTCACCATTCATCCCATATGAAATACGTACATACATATATAAAAAAGTCCCATTGTAAAATTATAAATTCACGTATGTATGTTAAAAAAAAAAATTAAAAAAAAAAATTTTTTTAAAAAATTTAAAAAAAAATTTAAAAAAAAATTTAAAAAAAAAATTTTATGTATATAATATATATAAAACAAAAAAAAAATTTAAAAAAAAATAATAATAAATATATAAATAATATATTAAATAAAAAATAAAAAAAAAAAATAAAAAATTTAAAAAAAAATTTAAATAAATTAAAAAAAAATTTTTTTTGGCTCAGCTGGGATTCGATGCCACGTTTTCTCTAACCAGTATACAAGTTTGTATGTCTGTATGTTGTTGTTGTAATGTTGTTTTTGTGAAAAAAAATCGAGGTGGTCGTGGGTTTTTGCTCATATCTCAGTTGTTTATGTACCGATGTTTCTGATTTTCAATACCGATCTATGAATGAAAATTGTAGAAATTTCACACGGAATGACAAACCTATATATAACCTTTTGCACTGTGTGAAGGGTATAAAAAGACCATAAAAAATTAAATTGAATAACCAAAATTTTATTTTGGCTCATAGATTAGCTCACAGATATTATTGCATTTAATATTTAAATATATCTTCTGTCACATGGCTATCGCAACTGCCCTTTACGAATGACATCCTGCTGGTGCAATTTTGTACCACTTTTTCGATCATACCCGGTCTTATTGCGCCAAAAATGCGTCGAGTGTTGACTTCTAAATGATCAAAGTGATTGTCTGGAAACAGTTTTTCTTTCAAGTAATTTGCAATTATGTGGGGAACTAAAAAAATATAAATCATTTGCCCAAAGCACATCCGGTTTTAGTGTGTCAAATGTTGACTTCTAAATGATCAAAGTCGTTTTGGAACCGTTACTGTTCCAAATGGTTTCTGATGACGTTATGAACAAGAGATAATACAAATTATTTGCCTGAATCGTCCTTCAGAAGTAGGCCGATGATACCTTCAGCATGTAAACTGCACCAGAAGGTGTATTTTTTTTTATCAGGATTGTGTTCTCTCTCGAAAATAAGTTTAGCTTTTTTTAATACACGTTTTGCTCTGATCCTCATCGCTGCTGATGATTCGATGATAAAAATATGGTTCAACTTCCAGTTGAGTCTAGACGTAAATTTAGAAAATAAATTTCCACGGTTTGTAAACGATGTAAGTCTTTAATGGTGTAAGTCTTTGCATGGTGCCTTGCCAAGTTATACTTAAAACAGCCAAACCAACTTCATTTCCTATCAGAAGTTTTATTTACTTTTAATCTCAGGATATTATGGTTAATCTTATAAATTTTTTTGTTTTGCATTTGATTGAAATGTTACTACGAAATGATAATTCCTTGTAACTGTCTTTAATTAAAAGCGATTTCAATCATAAGGTAACCTAATAATACCCTGTTCAGACAGATATTTTTAATTGTTTCAATTAAGTAATGATTGAGCATAAAAAAAAGGTGTTCACACCATTAGCATTTGATAGCTGTAAAAATACGATGTATTTATACGAAATCAAATAATGCCTTCCCTTCAGTTTTTTCCTGTTCATACAATATATTTACAATTATATTTATATATGCAAATTTGTATTTGACTTTATTCAAACATTTTATTAAAATATTCATTAACCATTTTCCATTTCCTTAATTTTTATTTTTTGTATATTTATTTGTTTGACACTAGAAATGCCACCTATAGAATTTTCTTCTCACTGAACATACTTCCCAAGAGTTATATTTCGAGTTTTGGACAATAAGTGAAACAATAAAGTACATATTGCTCAATTTATAAATAATTTTTAGTATGGGAAATTGAGCTCAATAAAGGCCTTTAATTGCGAAAATATTATAAATTGACAATTAAGGCGCGTGTGTGAACATAGTATAAGATATATAAAATTTTTAAATTAAAATTACAAAATTAAATGAAATTAAAAAAATTAATATTTGCATCATAATAAATTTATTTGCTTAGCTTAAAAAGTTTATACAGACTTAATTTTAATCTCTAGCATTTATATATTAAATTGCCGATAGCAGCCAGACCTCATGCCAAGATATTTTAGTGAAGGAACTTTGATTCGTTTTTCGCATCTATTGTAAATGCTTGTGGTTTACTTTTTTAAACAACGATTTTTTAATTATTGAGCTGTAGTTCCAATACAATTAATTTCAGGTATATTAATTCATAAATTTAAATTCGTAGACATTACCACAAGTTAAACTTTTTCAACAAACAAAAACGGACTGAAGTTAAATTGTGTTGTTAAAAGTTAACTTGTACTAATTATCAGCATTAAACTGTTATACAGGTCTTGAAAAAAAAAAAATACAATCAAACACAACTGCTATTAGAACTCTTTCAAGACTACTACAGAACAAATACACTCATCACATGTTATGTACTTATACCCTGTCAATAAATATAATTTTTAATTAAATCTTCACTATATTTATTTGTTACATAAAACTTGTATTTTTGTAATAAGTACTAATACAAGTACCTGTTTGTAAGCGTGGTAAGTTTTTAAACGAGTCCCTACTTGTAAGCAAGTGTGGTAAGTACTTGCCTCCAATGACATCGCCGTGTTAAAATAATGGGTTTAGATGCCAAATTATTAGTATTGAAAAACTGTTTTCTAGTACTTTCAACTCATTATTTTGAAATGTGTTATCTTGCTGGGATGGTATCAAAAATAACAGTTTTGAAACTAAATTTAACAAAAGAAGTTTCATTGTGATAATCAATTTTTTATTACATTTTTACTTTTCCTGTAAATTTATGTTAGCGTCTTTCTAGCTGTGATTAACGATACAAATTTTAACCAATTTATTGAATACTGATAACACCGTATTCTGTAGATAGAGATGTTGTTATATAGCGTTGTGCACCAAAAAACTCACAAACAAGTTTGTATTTAATTTCAAATTATGTGAGTAAAACTTTGCCAAAAGGTTTAAAAGGATTTTGGTTATTTCTAGATTTATCCTTGTATGTTAGACAGAGTCCAATTATTTGTGTGAAATAACAATATTTTATTGCTGTTGTTAGTAAGTTTTTGTACGTAAGTCTTAGACATATTAAATTTTAGAAGTCGTGAATTAACTTCATTATGTAAAATTCGAGTATTAAACAGAAACAAAGATATGTTTATTTTAATTTTTAATTAACGAAATAATAAAGAACTAAAGGAATTAAATTTAAAAATTTTTACACTCGCCTGTCAGTTATCGTCGTGAAATTTTTTGCACCTCATCCACCGTCAGTACATTTTATTAATTATCAGGTATCTTACTACACGGCAACGATTGAAGCCAATAACAGTTGTAGTCTTGTAGCTGTGTAGCCTGCTATCGTCTGTGTGTTTGTATTGTAAGACTTTTTTTTACCAAAAACTTTATTAAATTTTACTTAACTGCTATTTCCCTGACATTATATGTTACAGAAGTATGACGCTTCTTATCTACTATTAAAGCTTATTTTATTAATTAATTATAGTTGCATTCTTTAATCTAAGGCGAAGCGTAGTATTCCTATTCGAAAGTTTTCTTACATCAAATACAATATTACTTATATTAAAAACGATACAAAACGATAAGCTTTAACTAAATTTTGTTACACATTTTAAACTTTTAGTTTAAAATTTCTTACAGGGTAAATAACCCTTTATAAGCTCCACATAGAACAAAGTACTTCAACCAATGCAATCAATCCATTCTGGTTATACTTTTCATTCACCATCATCATCATTATTGCTAACTAACAACGTCATCAGTATCGTCGTCATCATGTTTTCAGCATTAAATGAGAGATACTATTTGTACAATTTGTATGCAAATAAAAACCTGAAGTGTTACGGGTGGAATGTTCATGTTAAACAGGGAAAATCCAGCTAAAAACTTAAGCAATTCTGATAGATTTTCTTGTCGGCACTTCGGTAAATGTATCGACAATACAGAGATCACTTTGAAAATATACTGAATGAGTGAATGAGTGAATGTGTGCATGTGGCTTAAAGCTGCTTATTTTAACCACAGAAAACTTTAGAAAATAAACATATTTCACATTGGTTACAAACGTTGACGTCAAGTTCTACTAGTTACGTTTAGTAAGCAGACATATGTAAGAGTGTGTCTAACAAAGTTATACATGCTTAAGGCACACACACGAACTCTATTTCACTTAACTCTAAACATGTGTAGTTGTGGAAAAATTTGTTGTCGTTGCATCATTTGATGTTTGTTGTTTTCTCTTGCTGCATACTGTTAAGCTACTGTTGATTTCTTATTGTGGAAAAAATGGTTTTATGGCCAGATGAAAAACAAATGAGAAAAGGAAGTATTGTTTGTTTTTCTCTGTCGATGTGTTTATGTATTTATTATGTCTTATTCCACTTTTGCTTGTTTGATTGAAGTTGATGTTGTTTTCATTATTCCTACTTTTTGCAACCAAAAGAAAAAAAAAGAAAAGGAATGAGGCAAACAGCTTTGTGGTCTCAATATTGACAGAATGTTTCTAAAGCAAGTGCAGAGTTTAAAAATATGTACTTAACGAGGAGAATAGATGAACACATAAAAGATAATAAATCTTTTCAAAACAGTTTAAATTATAAGAGTATTATGAAATCGCTACTGGAAGTGTGGGAAATGAAACCGCTGCTTGTTTTTTTTAGCAAAAAATTGGTTGGTTTGTTTAAAAAATAACAATGATTGTAAATTTTTTATAATGTGGATTTATTTCAAATCTATTATCAATAAGAATACTTAAAAATATCTCTCATTATGCTCATTTTATGGAAAAAATTATAAACAAAATTTTGTATAAAGAAAAATTATTTTCTAAATAAATTTATATCAACAACTGGGATACCAGCTTTTTCACAATATACATGGCAGCCAGCATCTCAGAATTTCGTTGAAAGTTAATGGAAAATTGTGAATACAAGGAAATGGTACAAGAAACCTTCTGCACATATCCTGCAGCATGAATACCCCATATAGAAGTAGAGCTATATCTTCGAATTTAGTTCGAAAACACTAACTTTTAAGTTACTATATTCGTTTTTATATACTACATATGCTTAAGATCCTATCACCACTTTACTTTTACCCGATCCTGTGTTGGCACTTTTTACCCAGAATATGTCCGGCTCTTGTGATATCATTCTGCTTGGCGTATCTTACTAGTTAGTTTGATATTTTTTGTTTTGGAATTGATAGCGTAATCATCAATTTTTTATGCAAAAACTGTAACTCAGTCTACCAGAGACATAAACGCCATGCCATGTTGTCAACATGTTTAAACATCGAATTTTCTGTCCCATTATTATAACAAACGCCAAACTCTGGATACGGACAAAGAAAACTTTGATTATCCAAGCAATGTGAAGAAGGAAATGGAAATGGATTGGCCATATTTCAATATACTTAATGTTATCAACTAGATTACCTAAGAGAACAGATGAAGACATCATCCCTCTCATACTTGAAGACAATTATTTACATAACGGGAACATGTTTAAATGAAATTAAACAAATAGCATCATACACGAAAATAGCTATAACGTCTTTTGGCCTAAATAATATCGTTAAAAAAATTAAATGAATTTTTCAAAATTCAAAAACATATTTTGAAGACAGTTGTTATTGTGTTCTAAATGACAATAATTTTTTCAATAATTTAAGAACTTTTCAGTTCAAGTGACGGTTCTGATGCGGCAGTGATTTTGTTTTGACACTTTTTTACCACTTGATTATAACAGCTGTCTAGTATCGTTAAAAAGTATTTGTGGAATCTCATAATCGTTAGAGCAAACAACAAAAAATGTCACCAAATTTAATATAGAACAAAGTGTTAAGGGAACATCTATCAGAAGGCGTTTTGATTAATTGGGAATTTTCCGTACGTTAGTACGGAGTATTTTGAAAAAAGATTTACTGTCGATCCAGATTATGGCCAAGGTTTAAGTTTTGAAATAAAATTTTAAAAGTTTGACAGAAATGAAATCAGCTTTATTGCAAATGTAATAATGGTGAAGTAGGTCGTTTTCATTTAAGTTTTAGTTTTCAATAAGTAGAACTGCAAGTTCTGGAGTTTTGAAAGAGCCAAAAGCCACTTCTCAACGCTACTTATACTTATATCAGTTGGCCTTACTTATAAGGAAATAAGGATGAAAATTCTGTAGCCATAAATAAAGTGCTGTAGCGGTTTATGGTAGAATATTTTTAACGTTCTTCTATTAACAATAGTCCAGAGATGTGGTTCCAGCAGGATGGAGTCACTACCTGAGATGCAATGAGACTTTTAGGTAAGTCTGAGACAATATGTGAACTCAAGAAAAATAGTGCGGAGGTAATTAAGCGCTAAAGCTAAAAACATTATTTTTTATACTTATTCTAAGTAAATTTCCATTTTTTTAAATTTTATAAAAAACTAATTATTGGTTAGCAGAGTAATTATATTATACATAACATTAATGTAACTAAAAAATAGTTTGTTCTCAGTTCCGCATTAAGATTCTCTTGCTTTTAAAATTTAATTTTATAAGATATATGGACATAAGAGTGTTTGATGGTGCAGTAATTTAGAATATATTAAATATATTTGCTGTTAATGTTTCCCCTCTTCAACAGCCATAATGATCATACACCTAAAAGTTATAACCATTTAAGTGTATTGCAACTGCAAACAAAATCTGTGTGAATATTGTAATAAATATAAATTATTATGACATTTATCATTATGCTGAACTACACATACAATGTACGTTTATGCATTAGATATGAAACATTTAAATACTTTTAGTTGTATGTGTATAATAGAACCTTTTATATGCTAAATTACATATTAGACGGGTTTATATTTCCAACTGGTTTATTTAAAACTCTCATTCGAATATGGGTTTCCCTTAAAAAGTGTGTAATGAAATCTCTGTACCAGTCTACTCTATTTTCATACTTGAATATTAATTAGATTTATGCTTTTGCAACAGAATATTATTACAATTGTAAAGGATATAATAAATACACGTATAAAGTCACATGTACACATTTACCTGGATGTGTATGGGAAAGTGTTTATCACAATGTGCGAATGTAAATATATTATTTATCTATGCCTCTTTACAGATAAAACAGTTTTGTTTAAATGCATCTTTAATGTCTCATAATAAAATCATAGAAATATATATCACCAGGCTTAATTTAACGTTAGTGCATTTATAAGTAGATTTGAAATTTGTGTACATTTTTTAAAATTGCACCTCACAATGGGATTGATTTTTCAAAAGTTTTTCAAGCTTGAATTTAATTTACTTTTTCAATTCTGATAATTTGAGTGTAATATTGAAAGGCCGACTGTAATGAAATGCAGAATGTAAATATCGTCTATTTAACTCCCTCGTTTTTATTCAGGAAACTTATGTTGTCTTTTTTTTTAGTATTTTCTCACTATAACGAGTTGTAATGAGATTTACCAACAACAACAATTTTTCTCTGTGATTCTCTTTCAAATTATCAGCAGTATGTCAAGCATGAATAAAACTAAATATTGTCATCTATTATAGAAATTTATATGAAAAGAAGATTAAGTGAAGACCTAGAATTTAAAATAAATAGAAAATGAAATTGGCTTTAATAATGCTCGTCACAAATATTTTACGGTCCTTTTAAACCCGAGGATATTTTTATCTTTTAAAAAGTAATTTTTACGTGATTTAATTTTCAAATACCAAATTTAAACGTAGTTATCCCAAACTATACATTGTAAGACTTACCAGTTTTTTTACTAAATACTTTTCAGATGTTTTATTAAATTCTAAATACAAATAATAATTCTGCACAACAAATTAATTCAAACAAAATTACTAACTATCCTCTCTTCTTGGGCAGTGCCACGCCTATTAAAACAAATTATAATTTTTAGCTTTTTGCACTTGATATTCAATTTAAATTCAGAATGCATTTTACAATAGATTTTCTGTAAATTTAACTTACTAAAGTTATCTGAAAAGAAAAATTTTTTAGCTTGACTACTCTAAATCACATGTTTTAAGTTTTGCATTGTTTATGTTCAATCAAATAAATATCGTTTACTGGCTGCAGTTATGACATAATTAAAAAATGTTTTTCTAAATGTCGTATTATTGAATTTCTAAATACAAACTGCATTTTTATAAAATTAACAGTTTGTGTAAATTTCGTTAAACATAACCAAATCAAAGCAGAAATATTTGATAGAAAAATTACTAAACTACAAAGACATACAGGATTTTCGAATACATGTCCTTTAAGTGTCTCTAAATTTTAAATGAATATTATTGACTTTAAAATCCTTAAATAGTTTCAGCTACAAAAATTAAAACATTAAGAAAAAAATCAGAAGCAAACAATTTTAATTACTTGTATTTACAGTAGATTCTGAACAGTTCTTTTGTTTCTTCATTTCATTTCAACTCATGCTTCATCATATAGTTTATTGACCAAATAATAAGAGTTGAAAAAAACTGAGTAAACGAACAAAGAGAGACAAGTAGAATTTTGTATTTGCTAGCAAACAGAAGCCAGTATGTTCTTAATGTTTAATAAAAATGGCACAATACAAAATACGATAATACAGCACAAGATGCTTATACACATTACATGTGCTAGATGTTTTATATCAGAATCATAAACAGATACGTCTGCTTGAACGAGAGAGACGTGGTTATCTACCACAGAGAGGCAAGAGCAAAATTATTACATACAACAATTTTTTTTATTAAATAAATGCAGTTTTTAATCCTTATCTTGATAAAAATAAAACAAGTAAGAAATTAAGAATGAAATACAAGTCTTTTCTTTTCTCTTTTTTTTTTGTTTGTGCAATTTTATTTTTGTTTATTTCATTTAAGTTTTCATAAAAATAAACACATTTATGCACGCAGGCAGTCTGGTAATGAATGAAAATAAAACAAGGTTATATTTATATTAAACGAAATGACTCAAATATAAATTATAAAACAGAGTAAAAGCTGGACATAAATACAAGTACTTTGTGCACTTACAAACAAACAACCAAACAGACATAATAAAATTCCCATATTATTTTACTAAAACAACATACGACCAACATACATTCTTATCTGCAATTACACTGGTAAACAGAGGTATTGCTGTATCTAGTTCGCATATATTTAGTTTTTAATGTTTATGTTTAGACATGACCGGAAGAAATTTGTTTGTTTTAACATAGTTTACAATATTCTAATAGTAAAAGTTTTCATTTAATACCCATATATCTGGGGTTACATTTAATGTCAATATTGTTTGGTTTGGAGGGGGTAAAAATGTAACTATATTTTCTTTTATATAGTCCGATTTAATTGGAACACTTTCTCGAATTTTAACCTTTTTATAATTTATTGCGTTCTATCCATTTTGAGAGGGTACACTTTTAAATACTAGATTTTTCATTAAATAAACGAAACAGTTGAAGTTTTGAGCCTATATCGCAGTTACTTTCAAACTAATTTGGTTTTTTTTTCTCAGAAATAGTTTTCGAGGGTACAATATGCAATTTTCGCAATATTTATAGATTGATATAAATATTTAAACAGTCTTCGTCTACAACCTTGCTGATTATCCATCGATTTGTTGAAACATTTTTTATGAATATCTCTAGCGGTATATAATATCTATAAATAGTAAGCATTGTGTTCATTCTTGTGTTCAAATAAGAGAATAAACGGTGGTCGATTGAGCTAGATTTAAAAGGTGATAATTTTTGAATTTGGAAAAAAGATTGATACCACATAAATATATGCGCAACATCTTAGCTCTTCTAGAATTTGATTCCAGCCAACATCTAGACAGCCTGATAGATGGACATTTTCCAATAAGCTTCTCAATTAATAAGCTTTCAGAAATTATGCAATAAATACTCGAAAATTTATATTGTTAAAATTACAAAAGGAATGATCAAGCTAAATAAAGCCTAGTCGCCATGGTAAAAGGTATAACAATAGCAAAAAATTTCAAGTCTATCTATATATATAAAAGTGAAACTCTGTGTGTGTGTGTTAGCTATAGACTCCGAAACTGTAAAACCGATCGGGCTCAAACTTTGGTAAGTTGTTGTACACATACCAGGGAGTGTTTATGGGTGGGAAAAAGTGGGCGGGGCCACGCCCACAAAAAATTAGTTATCATTTAAGCTACTTGCACATGACCGATTTTTCTGAAGCATATGTGTGCTTGCTCTCATGACCAAATAATTTCGTGATTAGAAAAGTGGGCGGTTTGAGGTACTTGTGCTAGACGGATTTTTCTGAAGCTTTGCACAGATATTGGGCTGTCATGACTTTATAATTTCGTGATTAGAAAAGTGGGCAGGGCCACGCCCATAAAAAAAAGTTATAAGTTTGAGGTACTTGCACTGGACCGATTTTTCTAAAACTTTGCACACACACTAAGCTGTCATGACTTTACAATTTCGTGATTAGAAAAGTGGGTAGTGCCACGCCCATAAAAAAAAAAGTTATCATTTTGAGGTACTTGAACTGGACCGATTTTTCTGAAACTTTGCACACATTGAGCTGTTATGACTTTACAATTTCGTTATTAGAAAAGTGGGAAGGGCCACGCCCATAAAAAAAATTATAATTTTTAGGTTTTTGCACTTAATATTCAATAAAAATTCAGAATGCAAATTGATTCATTAAGGGGCGTAGCAACGCGCGCCGGCTTTGGCTAGTATATATATATAAATGAATCCCTTTTTTCCTTGGTCACGGCATCACGAGTGAATGGCTGGACCGATTTCACTAATTATTTTTTTGTTTTATTTGTTATTATTAGGAGAAGTTTCTTATGTAAGAAAATAATAATAATGTGTCACTGGCAGTAATATTCACGTAGTTGACATTAAAACAAAGAAACGTAGTTTACATGCACTTTGCAAATATTTCGGTCGGAGTTGGTCTGTGGTCGGAGTTATAATAACAAAATACCTACATAATTCATTTACCATTTCTTAATGTGCCTTTAACATTGGTTTCAACAAGGTTAGTCAAATTAATATAATGTTGAAAACTTTAAATAGACCATTTTGATACTTTTACAAAAGAATAGGTACTATAGTTTTTTTTTTATTTTCAGTTGAATTTTTGTTTCTAAAAATGCCGGCAATTAGACGAATATTGTGTAGCATAAAGCATTAGAATAATAAGCACTTTGTTTTTGGAATAATTTTGATTTATTAATATACCAACAGCAATACTTAATAAAGAAATTAACTTAATTCAGATAAAAAGGTAAAAAATATTTCTTGATTATAGGGCGGTACGAAGTTCGCCGGGTCAGCTAGTACTAAATAAAACAAGTAAGAGTGCTAAGTATATTCGGCTGTGCCAAATCTGATAATACCCTTCACCATCATATACAAACGCAGGTATAATCCCACATCGTAGCTTAACCTATATTTCATGTTATACGCCATTTTCCTTTATTTTTTCCGACCCCAATTTTTACGTTGTTATCTGTATTCTATTACTCAAACGCTTTAATTTGATACCCATATTGATGGGGTTAAAAAAAATTTTTTACTCCATATTGTTTTAGACGCCATCTTGGATTTTAAAATTTTTAATAATTAACTGTATTCTACTGGTCAAGCCCTTTCATTTGATACCAATATTAAGGGGGCTTCAAGAAGTTACATTTTAAAATACTAGATCTGACCCGTATATAAATTTATTTTCCGCCATTTTGTAGTGCGTTAATCAAGTCCTTTCAGATGATACCAATATTGGCTAGGTTGTTTAGAAGCTGAAAAAAATTAAATTTAGTTTGTAAATTTTTGTAATATATTTTTTTTCACATGTTTGTCTATAACTTTACCGATCAGAGCACGCTTTGTCAAAAATTTTTACGAATATCTCTATTATATCTATAAATAGTAGCAAAGGTACCTATAAATTATTCTATTTAAAAATTTTAATTTTGGTGGTAAAAAATATTCAGTTGCGTTTATTTGCTCATATCTCAGAAAGTTATGGGGCGATTTTGCTGAATTTAAATAGCGATTTATTCCTGGATATTTTCAAAAGATTGATACCATAGACAGGTCTAAGGAACATTTGATTGCTTCTAAAAGTTGATTTCAACCAACACACGGACAGACAGGCAGACGGTCAGGGCTTAATCTCCTTCATTCATAAGCTTTCAGAAAATATATACTTTATGGGGTCGGAAATTAAAATTGTAGAAATTACAAACGGAATGACAAAGCTATATATACCCTTGTGCACCACAGGTGAAGGGTATAAAAATGCAACTACTGACAACTTTCCGCTTCATTGCCATGTTTTCGCTTCAAAAATTTCTGTGTAATGAAGTATGCCGTCAGAGTTCGACAGTGTAATAGCTAAACCCAAAGTATGCCATCACACATGTCTTAAGACATGTATGCGTGTCTTTAATGAACCTTATCGAGCGAACCAAAAATTATATGTATTTTAATTCCGTGTTTATTATACAAAATCTCTTAATTGTACCGTTGGCTTTTATTTCGTAAATTATAATAATATAATTATTAATAATAAAAAATTTGTCAATTTACGTTTCAACACATTGTTCTCAAAATAGTTTAAATCCGCTTGTATGAACTAAGAATCTTTTATCCAAACCTTGAACTTTAAACACACCTTTTAGATATCCATTTGCAAAAGTGTTACAAAAAATCAATTTATAAAGAACAATTTGCTGCATGATGATTTGATTTTTAAATATGAATTCATTTTTAAAATATGAATAATTTTGTTAAAATATTCATGCAAAGGAAATAAAAGACAATTTCGTTTACCTGTGTTATATGATTAAGAGTGTGCAGCAAAGAGAGCAAAGATCGATGGTCATCATATTCAATATTTAAACAAATTTCTTTACAAAAATTCTATTAATAAATAAAAATTTTTAAAAATATAAAAAAAACTTAATAAATTAGTATTAAAAATTCTATTGATCGAAATATTGCAAAGTTTTTTTTAATGTTTTTAAAATATTGTCTTAATTTCTTGATCGTTACAAAAATAAATTAATCTTTTCCTTGAGCTTGTGATCGCCAAAATATGAAAATAGTTTTTTTAATTCGTAATTGTTTTGAATTTCTTTTTCGGGAAAAAGAACAACTAAGATGTTTTTAAAAGTTTTATCTATTTCGAATACCCTGCAAAACAGTTGCATCAGTGAAAAGAAAAATTAAATGAAATAAAACTATTTAAAAAAAAAGAAGAAGAAAAAACATGCACCCAATTGCAATTACCCTTAAGCATTACTTAATTACGAACTAAAACACTGACCACAATGTCTGTAAAAAGTGGTTTATATTGGTATTAATGCACGAACACATGTGTATGTAACTTGATGTGAGTTTGTGTAATAAGAGAATAACTTACAACTTGCTGTGTGTTGTTACAAACATTAATGTAAAGTGGTTTAAGACAACAACTGTGTAAACAAAAGAGGAACTATTTCGAGGGAATGGCAAAAAGGAAAATGAGTGCAAGTAGTATTAAATACGTTAAAAAGAACAGCAACTATTCATTTGTAATAATGCTATGTTTGTATGCATGTACTTCTTTAATATTAAATACTTTACCCATAAGACAAATATCTCATAAAGATTAAATGAAGAGGGTAAGTCAATTTACAAAAATGTGTGTTAGTTGATTTACAGGCAAAAAAATATATTAAAAAATTTAAATTAAGATGCTTTTGCTTTAAAAAAATGATTAGCATTCCGACGTTCTAACTTGCTTATCGCAACAAATAAAGCTGTGCCTAACACTGACTTGTTCGGAGGTCCTTCTACAGCAAAAAATGGCAAATTACTCCAACTACACATAAATCGCAACGACCTGCACTACACAATAACAGATGGAATCCTATTATCCTTTATTTTTAGTTTATTAACATCAAATCAATGAAAAGAAGATTCGAAAAGCGCTCATTTGGCATGACATTGTAAATTTGGTAACCTGTACGTTGTGTCGATGATGATAATACTGCAATCAACAACGTGTCAGCGTCCTACTGATTATATTATTCTGCGTGGGTAGGAATACGTTTGAAAAAAATTTTTCATCACATAATTCAAAAAATCTTTTGAGTCTTCCGACAATTTTAAAAATTAAAACTACACTTACAGTGCTGTAATTAATAGTGCTATAAAATATTATAGAAATTTTTTGCTAATTATTCTTGTATTACAAAATTATTCAGGGTTTTAGTATTCCTTTCATCAACGCTTTTGAAGTATTTTTGTGTAGCTTTCGAGGTGCTAAACACTACTTTCCGAAGAAACCTTTGAAATCTTATTTCATTGAATTGTCACAGAATTGTTATTCAGAATAAAGTAATTCTACTCGTTATACCTAACTGGCACAATAAAGAAAATTCGTCGGTAAAAACTTACATTCAATTAATTGTTTGAATATAAATATTTTAAATCACCTCGATTTATCTGTAAATACTTTAAAAATGATACTTATTTGGTTGTTGGGTTTAAGCTGGCTTATATACATTTCACTGGTGCTTATGCCAGATCATCAGTAAACCTTTTACACAAATTCTTGAAAAAGTTTAAAATGTTATAAGTTTTATTTTCAAATTTATTTAGTGAATTCCTTTAAAAATTACTAAATTTATAATTATTAAATTATTTTCTGAATTTCTTATTATTTTACATGTCTGCGTCAACAATATTTGCAATAGAATTTTAATTTTTGTCTTTATCATTCTACTAAAGAGATTTTCTTGAATTTACTCGAATTTGTCATCATTTGGACAGAGGCAATAAAAAAGTTTCAACATAATTGTTCTGTTTCTTTTCCATAAACTATTTGTTCTTTTTCGCACACTTGATATTAGCACATCTTAAGAAGTCATAGTTTCAGTTTAGTTTAGGTTTTTTCCTTTTTGTACTTTTAGCTTTTTCATGCTCGTATTTAACAATTTTACTTTTTGTTATTGCAAAACATTTAATGTCACTACGAAGTCCTGATTGTTTGTAATGAAAATGTAAATCTGTTAAAGGATGAACGACAAGAACAAAAACTGAAACTAAATACTGTGTGGCAGTTAAAAATCCTGTGGAAGAAGTGAAAAAAAAAGAAAAGGAAAAGAGGTTGAATAAAAATTGTCAAACAAGTTCAAAACCCTTAAGATTTTTTTTATATTTTACGCAGCTTAACTTTTAACTTTTTTTAAAAAAAGTTTTATGTTTTTAAGATTTTCAAACATTCGCAAGTGTACTTTGTAAGTATGTGAGTAAGAATTTTGTAAAAGCGAAAAATACTCGTGATGAATTTCTAGTGAGATGTGGTTATAGACATGAAAAAAAGGACACATCATTTAATTTTTATTTTTATATAAAAAAATTGTACAAACATAAATAAAAATGAACCGAATCTGTTTCCTTAAACTCAAAAACTGAATTAATACGAATATTTATGAAAAAAATAAAGCATTGAACAAATCGCTCCAACCGTTCTCCACCTTTTCATACATTAAAAAGTGTCTGTAAAAGTGGCCTTGGTCAAAGTTTCCTTTTGTAAACATGTTTTGAGAAACATTTAAAAAAATTATGTTATTATGTATCTAAAGTTGTTTAAGGGTTTAGGCAGTACAATGTGGAACCCTTTTTGGTGTAGTGACGTACCAGAGGGAAAAGAAGAAGGCATATTAAGACAGTAAAAAGAGTTGTTACTAGCAGTCGCAAAAAAGTCAGTTGTTCTCGTTAATTAAAATTATTAAAAGTTGCCTGATAACACTGTGCTAGTTGAAAAAACAGACAAGCCGGGCACCTAGCGTTTTAACATAATTCGGGTACGCTGAATCCAGTGGTGCCCACGGTTTTTTAAGATTGGCTCTGGTTTTCGAGATATACCGTTATTTCGAAAATGGAGGAGGTTGCACAACATATGTTCGCGTAACTCAAAAACGCTTTAGCTTATTGAAAAAACTTAAAAAACCGAAATTCCGCAATAAAATTTACTTTAAGCAAAGTAAAACTTCTTTCTAATATTCGCAGTCGTTTTAGAAAAATAATTTTTTTTTTTTGAAAAAAAAATTAATTTTTTTATCAAAATTTCGAAATTTTTATTTTTTTTAAATTCATAAAAAATTGAAAAATTCAGCTAGGCTTCTAATTTTTTGCACACATATAAAAAACAAAGCTGCAAACAAAACAAGCTATAAATAACACTGCTCGACAAAAAATAATTTTTTTTCTTCCCGTTAATTAAAACTATGTGGTCTATGTGGATTTTGATGCGCTGAACTCAAATCCGTAATCGGTTTTTTTCCATCAGATCGGTATTTTTTTTATGGGCGTGCCAAATTTTTTCCCCTAAATTAGGTTTCGGTTTTCAAAAGTAAAACACCAGAAGATGTGTTTTCTCTATCTCTTATCGTTTTGGAATTATTTAAAAATTAATGGAGATAAAAAAAAATTTTCGTGCCAAATTCGTAATATTTTTCAATTTAAAAATATAATTAAAAAAAATATAAAGCAAATATTCAACATTTTGCACTTTTTTCTGAGAACTACTTATCTTAAAAATAAAAAAAGCCGCAAGCCATAAAAATCGGTTAAAAAATGTAGATTTTATTGTCAATTTACCGCAGGTACCCAATATTGTAATGCAACCAGCCTTACATATGATACAGCATTTCGTTAGGTGAGCAGGTAATGGAACTGAAGTACAACGGTATTTTGTATGGTTCTTAGAATTAAAAATTATAACATAGTATTTTTCAATTACCTGTGATTTCAAATTATTGGGTACCTGCGGTAAATTGACAATAAAATCTACACCTGAAAAAGTTAGAAATATTATTCGTCCTGGGTTTTTTTTTACAAAACATGGTCGACTGGTACTTTGATTAAAACAATTACAGTATAAATAAGAGTTCCTCAACCCCTTCACTGTCATATGGAAAGTGCTTGCGAAAGTGATTAGTGAATTTTAAAGCCTCTGACAGTCTTGTATCTAAACAGTTATACTGAAATATCTAAGATGGAGGCGTGTAAAAAGTTTAATTACTTTTGTTATGTGTGTGGGAAATATAAAAATATGCCAAGTCGCCGTAAAATCACTACTGAAACAAGTACCTTGTATGAATCATATTTTTCTTTAAGGGTTATATATGGTAAGAGTTGGACACCATCAATAGTGTGTACACACTGCATTTACCATTTAAATAAGTGGGAAAAAAATGGAGACGCCATGCCATTTGGTGTTCCAATGATTTGGAGAAATAGTTCATGTTGAAGATGAGTGTTATGCGTGCATAAATTATACAGCGGGTATAAACAGAAGAAAAATGATTTATATGTCTTATACTGAAACAGCATATGCTCGATTTCCGCTGCCACATTCTGATGAAATTACTGTTCCGGGTAGCCATATACCAACAGAACATATTCCCTCAATAATTCATTCTGTTGAAGCGGATAGCCCAGCTACTTCAATGTATCAACCGTCATGCATCACGGTTCCATGCAGTCACAATGAAATCACGCAAGATCGTCTGGATATAATGGTACGGCGTCTAAAATTATCTCAAAGACAGAGCATTCTCTTGGCAAAAGAGTTAAAACGAGCTAATATTTTAGCACCAGGTGTACAAACATACGGGGCTATCAATCGCCATAGACGATTTACGACTTTTTTTAAATCTATTGAGAATAATTCTATTGCGTATTGTACTGACATCCGCGGATTGGTTTTAACGATGCAAAATGAATATAATCCTGAAGATTGGCGCTTATTCATTGATTCTTCCAAAAGTAGCTTAAAAGCAGTTTTGCTACATGTCACTAATTTAAAAAGTCCTATTCCGATAGCACTTAGCACAAATACTAAAGAGACATACGCATCAATGAAAAAAATAATACAGTTAATTAAATATGAAGACCACAAGTGGAAAATATGCGCAGATTTAAAAGTGGTAGCTCTTTTAAGAGGCATGCAATTGGGCTATACTAAAAATATGTGCTTCATGTGCTTATGGAATACGCGTTTCGATGGCGACCAGTACAATACACGGGATTGGGCTTTACGTGAGGAAAGCAGATTGCATAGAAACAATGTTATTGAATTACCACTTGTGTCGATGGAAAAGATTTTGCTTCCTCCACTCCACATCAAACTGGGTATTGTAAAAAATTTTATAAAAGCATTGAGCCCAGATGGTGTTGCTTTTACCGAATTGCACCGAATTTTCCACGATTAAGCGGCATGAAAGTTAAAGAAGGTATGAACTCTAACTACTTTATTAAATTAGATTTATATTTCATTTCATAATGTTTCTATTTTACAGGAATTCTTAATGGACCGGACATTCGCCGTCTTATGAAGGACCATCAATTTGAGGTTGCATGGAATGATATGTGTGAAATCAGTAATAAAAAATGTATTAGGAAATCATCGGTCTGAAAACTGGCGAATTTTAATCAAAAATATGCTAACCGCATTTAAAAACTTAAACGTTAGAATGTCATTAAAAATACTTTTTTTGCATTGCCATGCCGAAAAATTTAATGAACAATCACCAGCCGAGTCTGATGAACATGGCGAGAGATTTCACCAAGTAACAGCCAGGCTCGAACACTGGTATAGCGGCAAACAACTTGATTCGCTATTAGGGGATATTTGTTGGAATCTGCAGGAGGAAGAAGAATAAATTTCTAAATAAAAACTACTTAACAACAAAAAATTTTTAGTTTGGTTATATAAAAAATTCAAAAATTTCATCTTTTCTGAAAAAATCAAAAGTTGTAGACAGACTTTAATCACAAATAGCTTATTTTGCACCTGCGCAACTTTATTTTTCATTCCCATCATTTGTTTCTAAGGCCTAGGATTCACTCCTAGGGGGATAAAATGTATGACCGACCTCCAATGTTTTTTGTTCTTAACATTTTCTTAAATTATACTTTCCCTTTATCACCATCTCTTAGGGGGGCCCCAATACAAATGTTGCGTTTTATGAAATTCTTAGATTAATTAAAATTTGTCGACTTTTGTGAATAAAATCAAAAGTTGCAAACATATTTTAATTGTTTATAGCTTGTTTTGTTTGCAGCTTTGTTTTTTATATGTGTGCAAAAAATTAGAAGCCTAGCTGAATTTTTCAATTTTTTATGAATTTTTAAAAAATTTCCAAAAAAAAAATTATGTTTCTAAAACGACTGCGAATGTTAGAAAGAGGTTTTACTTTTCTTAAAGGAAATTTTATTGCGGTTTTTTAAGTTTTTTCAATAAGCTAAAGCGTTTTTGAGTTACGCGAACATATGTTGTGCAACCTCCTCCATTTTCGAAATAACGGTATATCTCGAAAACCAGAGCCAATCTTAAAAAACCGTGGGCACCACTGGATTCAGCGTACCCGAATTGTGTTAAAACGCTAGGTGCCCAGCTTGTCACGAAAAAAAAAGTGTCAATTTCATGCACAGTGTAATTATTCATTAAACAATAATTAAAATTTTGTGAAGACTGAGTAAAGTTGATAAAATATTTTATTTAAACTTGCTTAAATCTTTTGTTATAGTTTGTGTTCAATCAATTACAATTAAAAATATTAGACTTCAGTAAATTATATGAAATATAATTTTCTTTTTTATATTAATACGATAAAACCATTTTAAATGAATTAAATATAAATAAAACAATTTTATTGAACAAAAATCTTTAAATGTATTTCAATATACTGCAAAAAAAAACCAACAAACAATTCCATAAAGTAAAAAATTTTATAGAAGTTTTTAAAAAACAAAATTTGTATCAGCACGATATAGAATATTTTTAAATGAAAACAACTAATTAAACAAATTTATGAAATAAATAAATTGACTTTAAAATATCACTTTCAAAGTAGTGTCTAGTGTCATAGAAATTTTATTTAAAATTAAAAATGTATTAAAATTTTTCTCTAATCTGTAACTTTAACAAATGTCCCTGTAAAAATAAAATTTTGTTGCAAACTGTTTTTAACAGTAAATATATTGATCATAACAATAACATTTCACACAATATTCACAAAAATTCAAATTTTATTTTTATTTTTTTTTTAAATCAAGACAAATAAGCATCGTAATAAAATATTATTACGTTGTTACCGTTTTGATAACAATTTAATGGCTTTTTTACATCCTTAAGCGTTTTACAACTGTCTTCCAGCAACTGCTGTTTCCCCTTTTTTTTTATAAATACATATACTTTAGTTACTAGAACGACTTGAATAATGTCGTTATTACTTCATTGTACTTTAAGTCATACACATACTTACACTCCTATATTCCATATGCTAGTAACTGTGTAGGACTATTATTATTACTTTATTGTGTTAGTAATTGTTGTTGCTATTGCTGCTGCTTTTTAAATATACTGAAATGTTTTGCGTTTTATGCCCTCTGAGAAAAATATGTGTATAATATTTAACGACTTACTTATAATCACATTTGGGAAGATTTTAAATTTAATAAAGAAAAGTTAAGGGATTTTTGTACCTTGTTCTCCATTTAATCTTTTTTTTTATTTTTTTTAATTTGACCCTAATCATGTCTGCAGTAAAAAACATGCCTTGTGATGAGATCAAATTAGCTGTTTAAAACTTAATTAAATAATTTTTTATTTAAACATAATTTGTCATCTAAATTATTACACGATTCAATTAAGTCTAACAATTAAAAAAAATAATATAAAGGTGGGTGCATAAGAGAATAAAAATTTACATAATAAATAGGTTTTAAATACTTGCCCTCAAAAGCATCATCACTTAAAAAACATTTTAAATCTAATTTTTAAAAAATATACAATTTTTTAAACTTATTTAAATTAAAAACTTGATAATGAATAAATTCTAGTTATAAGTTTCTATTGGATATTTCTTTCAGAACATCAGTAAAAATCTTTTGTTCCGCAGTAATTTTCTAGATCATGCATTTTGAGGTCACACTTGTCGAAATGTATAACTTAATACTACTTAAAACAGTTTCCTTAATTTGTGTTCATTTTTTAGGCCTTAGTAGTGAGTAAATAACCTTTGGGACCAGATCTAATCTTAAAAATAAAGGTACCCATAAGTCCATAAAAAACTGGCTAACATCAATGTGAAGCGCACGTTTCTGAAGCTAATGGTCATATCAATATCGTTTAAAAAATATTACCAACCTTTTTGCCACCTGATGAAACTCCTAAAATTAGAAAGTAGGAGCTTTTGGTAATGTTTACTATTGGTATAATTTCATAGGAAATATTATAATGTAAATAGAAATCTTTATAATGTAAATAGCTTATTTTGGTCATTCAATGTAAGCTTGCATTATTTATTCAGTTGTTACTTAATTTTCAATAAGAATGTAGTGCAAATGAAACTCTTATCTCATAAATAAGTATATTTAAGACCAGATGTTACTGAAAGTACAATTAAGAATATTGATTTGCAGAAACATATTAGTCAAAAGGATATTAATTATAAGAGCTATGATGTAAATTATCTGTGTACATGAGTTTTATTTAAAAACTAGAAAAGCCCGGCGCGCGTTGCTACGCCCCTTAATGAATAAAAATGCATTCTGAATTTTAATTGAAATCAAGTGCAAAAAGCTAAAAATCTTATTTTTTTATGGGCGTGGCACTGCCCACTTTTTTAATCACGAAATTTTAAAGTCATGACAGCTCGATATGTGCGCAAAGTTTCAGAAAAATCGGTGAAGCTCAAGTAGCTGAAAATTATAACTTTTTTTATGGGCGTGGTACTGCTTACTTTTCTTATCACGAAATTGTAAAGTCATGACAGCTCGATATGTGCGCAAAGTTTCAGAAAAATCAGTCCAGTGCAAGTACCTCAAAATTAAAACTTTTTTATGGGCGTGGCCCCGCCCACTTTTCTAATCACGAAATTATTTAGTCATGGGAGCTCGATATGTGTGCAAAGTTTCAGAAAAAGCGGTCATGTGCAAGTAGCTTAAAATTATAACTAATTTTTTATGGGCGTGCCCCCGCCCACTTTTTCCAACCCATAAACACTCCCTGGTATGTGCGCAACAGCTTACCAAAGTTTGAGCCCGATCGGTTTTATGGTTTCGGAGTCTATAGCTAACACACACACACAGAGTTTCACTTTTATATATATAGATATTTTAAAATTTGAAACCGTAACCGAAGGTGTTAACGATATTTATACGAAACCGGAAGCAAGTAGTGCAAGTTTTTAAATCTGAAAAGATGGATCTGAATGAAATTAATAGTCAATCGTTTAGGAAATCGAAAAATGTCGCATTCAACATCCCAGCAAAAAAATCTATGACAAAAAAGTGATTTTGCAGGGGTTCAACTGGTGACGAAGTGATTAAATTTAGGTGAAAACACTAATGATATTAACATTAGCGCGTCATTGGAGATCATGTGTTTACATGAATATTTAAATGAACTGCACTCCATTCTAATAAGTGCATGGAACTCATGCATATTTAGTGACAAATATAGGATATTTCATGCGTTAAATTTGTTTGTTTACATGAATTCTTAAAGATATTTTGCATGATGTTGCATTCATTTTTAAGCACATCATTTATGACAAATTATTTTGCAGTTAAGAAGTCATTTAGAATTAATGCTTTTACACAATTGATTTAGAAGTCTTGTAAATGTAATTCGCTTTGCACTACTTCTGCTGGGATATCATTCAATGATCAGTATAAACAGTGTTTTACTACGACTTGGAAAGAGTATTTGTTATGTAGCCGATCATTACATCATCACATTATCGCATTAATAATTTCATTAAACGTTATGAGTAAAGTAGCACTCAGTCCAGGACATCGAAATTAAACAAGATAAATTGAGTAACCGAGAATTCCTGCAAACATTATTTGGTTGGAACATTTCCATATTGGAATAAACGTTAAAAGCAACTATGGCGCAATATGTTTATAAAATATTTAATTTATGCACTTGTTATTTCATATATAAAACGACGTAGTCTTTTAGAGTTAAATAAAAGTAATGTGGCCGCTATTCGTTTATATGTTATTATTATTATAATTACTATATTTATTATAATTATTATTATTTATAGTTTACGAAGACGTTTTCTGCAACTAACCGAATTCATCAAATCAAGCGTCTGTGCGATTTGGATGCTATGTGCGAAACAAGTTTAGTTCAATAATTTTCGTTTGCTTAAAATGTGAAAATAAATAAATAGTATTTAATTTCATGTAATTTAAGAGAAAAAAAAAATAAAAAAATAAATATATGTATATTAACAATAAATACATAAATTCGTTGCATGTGACTCTAAGACATATGTAAATCCTAAATTTGCGTTATGTGGAGAGGATCCCTTACAAACCATTATAAGCAAAAACAGATTACACTATCCAATAAGCAAAAATTATCATTATTTCAAATTATATGGTATGATTTTTTTTTAAGTTTTTGTAAAATTCGCAATTTCTAAAGAGGCTGCTCCATACAGCTTGTCGTAACATTGATACGACTTATTCGATAATATTAATCAATCAGTCATAAAACTTTAAATTACGCCAGCTTTAACTGTTTTTAATATTATTTCCTGATTAAGCCATAAATTTTGGAACTATTGAGGAACAAATCGAAATTTTTGATTTAATAATAAAATTTTGGAATTCCAAAAATTTCAAAAAAATGGAAAGCAACAAATATTTACCAGTTTTAATACTTTATCTTTAGGTTGCATATACTGAAAATAAAATATATTTTATTGAATTAAAACAATTGATAAATTCTAGTTTAATTCCCCATAAAGAAAAAGTGCAAAAAAACTTTTTGTAACATAATAAAACTCAAACTAATATTTAAATTTTAATTAAGGCTTGAGTTAATTTTAACATTCTTATTGAAACAACGAATTTTTTTAATTATGATATATGACGGAATAAACTGAAAAATTAAATTTTTTGCCGACACTAGTCGAGTGGAGTGCATTTTCGAGACCAGCTACGATTTCATCATCAGCACTCTTGATCGGTAGTCACATGTTGGTTGAAAAGTTCGATAAATAAAAACTAAATAATGAAATTTGTTCATTTAAAAAATACAAAAAACAAAAAATTGTTGCATAAAAATCTATAGATAAATTCAATTTTTGTTCCAATGTTCTTGTAGTTGTTGCGGATTGCACATCGTAATGTGATTGCCAGTAATTATATTAAAATACACCCCTGATCCAAGGGAATGTATAATTTTTTAAAACCAAACTAAATACCAAAAATCCACTGTGTCAATTTATCACGAATTTTTGATAAGTCTTCGATTGCTACTACAGTTTAAACTGGCCCTTAACAAGTATTGTAAATTTATGCGAAAGCTTTTGCAACCCAAAAAACTTTAACGAAAACAAATATTTGTCTGTCATTATATTAATTTATAAACTATATATAATGTTGAGTTGTAAACAAAGAGAAAAAAAACCAACAACAGTAAATATTATTCGTCTTCTTCTTAAGTTGCTCCGACCCAGAATGCCCAAAGGCAAAAACTGTTATTATAATTGTAACTTTCTTTAGCCTTTTTCACGCCACGACAGTAATAAATTTTCAGCAAGAGTGTATATTTTATTAAGACTTCTATTAGATTGTTTATGCGCTAAAAAAATCTTTTTTTTTTTTTTTTTTTAATTTTATTTGCGCTCAAACAAATCCGAAAAACTTTTTTAATAAATTTTTGCGGCGCTTTTTTCAGGCATAAAGAAAATGGAATTTATTATTACAGCAACAAATACCAAATGACAATAGCAACAACTACTATAAAAACTACAATAAGCAGCGAGTATTAATATTGTAATGTGTACATATATAAACAACAACAACAACAAACGGTTGTGCACGTAGCAAACATATTCGCTATTAAATGGTGCGCGTAATTGAATTTAAAATTTATTGCAAATTTATTTGTAGTGGTGGCAGCAGTAGTAGCGGTAACGGTAAATGTAACATTATTTGTTTTTGTTGCTTTTGTATTTATAGACAAAAATATTTTGTATCTATTTATTTGTATGAGTATTATTTTCGATTTCCCATTGTTGTAAAAATAATATAAATAATTCCAACGGCATAGAGTTCGAAACTGATGCAGATAGGATAAGAGAGCGAGAGAGAGAGTACAATGGTAAATAGAAATTATTTCACATAAAATATCTATATAAACAGCTGACTATAATAAAAATAAAGAAATTTCTTTAGTAATTTCATTAACTTTATAAACATCTATGATTACGAAGTTTTTTCTGTTCGTTTCCTTAAACTTTGTTTAGTTAGACTTTGAAATAAAAAACTTTTTCTTTTAATTTCCCTGCACTTTGATCACTTTTTCTAGATTTCGAACTTGTACAAAAAGAAAATAAATAAAACTGAAAATAAATACAAACTAAATAGAAATCAAACTGCAAAATCTCATCGCACTTGTAAAGACTAAAAGCAAACATATATGACATCTTCAATTGCAATGAAAAATTTGTAGAAAAGAATATGCGGACATGGACAGTTATCCACCCATACATTCACAAATCAACCAGCAATCATCCTTGTATTAAGTCTCTTGTCGGTTTTGTTGTTGTCTTGAATTTCTTGCTTTTGAATATTATACGAAATGTATGTGTAAAACTATACCAAGAAAGTTTCTTGATATCCAAAGTAAATATCAATGATTTTAAAAGGAAAATGAAAATGAAATTGAAACTACAAATATAATTGAACTCCGTATAAAGCAAGAGAAAAATGACTTCGTATATTTTGTGATTTTGAAAGGATGAGCCAACAATTTTTTTTAATACAAAAAAGCAAATAGATATTTATTAACAATCTTTTAGCGTGACTCAGAAAGTTATTCCATATCAATCGGTACTGTTAAAAGAAAATGTGAGACTTTATATGGAGGGTTATAATGATATATTTATAGAATACCTTCACAAAAATTAAAACATGGTTGTGGTGATTAAAATAAAATGGTGATTGAAATTAACCGCATATAGCTCGATATGATAACTTAAAGAGTTTTCCATATTGCCGAATCTTATATACCCTTAACAACGTGTAGTCATGCAATAACAATTGTTTGTATCACCATTCATCTCATATCAAATACGTACATATGTATATACTGGTGAGAATAAATGTGGCATCGAATCCCAGCTGAGCCAAAAAAAATTTATTTTATTTTATTTAATATATTATTTATATTTTTTTTTTAATTTTTTTTTTTTAAATTTAAAAAATTTTTTTTTTTAATTTTTTAAAAAATTTTTTTTTGTAATTTTTTTATTATTTTTTTTTATTATTTTTAATATATTTTTTTTGTAATTTTTTTTTATTATTTTTTTATTATTTTTAATATATTTTTTTTGTAATTTTTTTTTTTGGTATGTTTTTTACATGTATTTATGTATGTATGTTGTTGTTGTAATTGTGTAAAAAAGCGAGGTGGTCGTGGTTTTTTGCTCATGTCTGAGAAAGTTATGGGGCGATTGTGCTGAATTTCAATAGCGATTTATTCCTTGATATTTGCAAGAGATTGATACCATATAGAGATCTGAGGAACATATAGTTGCTTCTAAAAGTTGATTTCAACCAACACACGGACAGACGGGCAGACGGACAGATTGTCAAGGCTTAATCGACACCTCTCTTCATAAGCTTTCAGAAAATATATACTATATATATATATATATATATGGGGTCGGAAATGAAAATTGTAGAAATAACAAACGGAATGACAAGACTATATATACCCTTGTCCACCACAGGTGAAGGGTATAAAAATAGCAGTGTAATGGCTATATGTACTTTTTATAACAAATAACCACCCAATGTGGGAAACAGATAAGCCCGAACTTCAAAAAACCATTTTGTCTCTGCTTCTTAGCCGTCTGCTGTGGGTAGATTAGATGCTCAAATACAGATGTTTAATCACTAATACCATCTATATATGGTCAGAGCCTATTCCTATAGTGTGAACAATAAAGTCATATTGCTATTCTATTGTCAAGACCTGTCTCTGTTATCGGCAAGCGCCCCTGGAAAATATAAAATTGTTTTGATAATCGTATCGTAGAAAAAATAGAAAACATTTTTTGGTTTATATTATTATTAATTTTTTTTTTAACTTCTTAGGAAATATTACAAACAAAATTAAAATATCAGTGAACAAATCAATATCTTATATTCGCCAAAAAAAATTCTTTTATGCATTTTAGATATTTGGGACACCCTATCTTTGCACACAGAACTCTATATATGCATTATTTCATTTTAGAATCAAAGTAGTTAGAATAGTTTTTGCTAACGGAAAAATAACAAAATAAAACAAATATATTAAATCATCTAATGGATCACTTTGTTTCTAAGACAAAGTCGTTCGAAAATATTTTTTTGTTATATTTCCCTCTATTTTTTATTAGTTCTATCTTGATGGTAACTAACTGAAAACTTTGTATTTTAGTGTTAATTAAAACAGATTTTAAAACAGAGTTTTTTTGAAAAAAATTAAAATCTATACAAAAGCAGAACACCAAGCCTCAACAAACATACTTTGTACAAAAAACTTAAATTTTTATATAAATATATATTATTTTTTGGAGAATGATTTATCTTTAAGCTATTGATAGCAGGAGCCTTTGTTTTTCCTGAGAAGTTATTACAAATACATAATTCAAAATATGGCCTTAACAAAATGTATTGCATTATTCTTTGTTCCATTTTGAATTTAAATTTTTAAATTACAAAAATGACTAAGACCTTTTCAACTCACTACAGCTAATCAAATATTTCAGTTAATTAATTTTATAAGGTATAAATTAAACTCGAAGTCACCGCCTATGAATAATAAATTGGTAGGTATACGGCGAATATTGCTATTTACTCATCCAAAGCATCATAGTATTTCTTTATTTAGTTTAGCGTTTGTATGCGTGTGTGTGTGCTTAATTTTAAATCATTTTATATCACTGTAGAAAACAAACATATGATTGCATGTGTTTAACGAGACTATGTAAAGACTGTGTGTGTGTGTGTGTAGAATAAAAGGATTAGTTTAACTAATTAACAACTTTCAGTTTTCTTACAAGCTAATAAAGATAAACATCATTTTTAAATGAACGAAAATTAAACTATTTACACACATACTCTGTACGAAACAACTGTAACACTTTTGTGTTCATAATAATGCTATAAACAAATAAAGCTCTTCCACACATATACACAATCAAAATTTTGTTGCTTGTTTTTGTTAAACTTAAGGATATTTTAAATATTTGATTTTGTTATTGTATCGTTCACACACACACACAACCACACACACATGTGTAGAGACAAGGGTTCAAAATAAAATTTATAAAACATTTAACACACATAAAATCAAATGCACACCATCATATTTACATACGTAAGCTTACAAACACACTTAAATGTATTTAGATGTGTACATTGCTGTGACTTTACAATATTTTGTATAAACAGAATTTAAGATTTTTAAAGAACATGTCTTAGCTTGTTGCTGTATATATACATATATGTGTGTGTTAGTGGTTTGTTGTATATAAGAAAAATTATGCTAATTTAATGGTTTAATTTGCCTAACAAATTCGACTAAACCTTTATCTTATGAAATGTTAAATGCAGAAGAAAAAAACAAAATTTCTTTTTATTTCTTTTTGTAACAATAATAATATTTACGCACACTCTCTTAAAAAACAAATCTCCATAACTACCGCCCAGGAAATGAATAAATGACACACAGTGGCAAAGCAATGAACGCTAGTATCTCCGACATCAGCTAAAACGTTTTGCACTACCGTGTAATTTAACAGCATTAAAAACGGTTTGAAAACAAATGTTTTTATTACCAAAGATATTGCTAAAGATATTTACAACACAGTTCTGTATTTAGATTAACTCTTGTAAAACGTGCCATGTTGTATGCATCAACAGTCGTACTAACTGTATTATTTTTATGAAAAACCTGTAAGGAACGGGAGTTTATGATGAACTTCATAAGGAAACATTACAGAATTTTGCCTGATAGTCCTTTAAATGTTTACTCTCTTTGTTGTATAAAATTTTTGTAGGGATAACCATATCGTACTAGTAGGTTGAGATCTAAATAAATCGCATTAAACGTTTACCAATATTTTAACCCAATATCAGAAGATTAACAGTGTCTTGGTTAAACATTTTTATGTAAAGCTTGGACATACCTTTAGTAATTTATACAGTATTAATTTAAGACTCCATAAAGTATACATTTTCTTAAGCATTCTAAGTAGTAGGGAAGTTGATAAAAAACTGTCGAATCATACATCTACATATCTGTTTGTTCTCCTCTTGAAATTTTTAGATGCCTCCAATAGATTTGCATGTAATAGTAGTGTTTGGTAATTGGTTGCTGTCGAAATTCAGCACAATCACCCCGTAACTTTCAGAGTTATGAGTAAAAAAACAGGACTTCCTCAGTTTTTTTCCATATTTTTATAATAAAAATTAACAGTTTTAGGCATAGAGTAATATATGAATAAACAAGTTTGTTACTACTTTTAGACATAACATGCTTCTAGAGCTAACAAATCGCTCACTAATTCTCAAAGTTATAGGCATTTATTATTTGAAAAAATTATATTTTTTGGTATAAATATCAAGTTGTTATTAAACTTAGTTAATTTTTTCAACACGATAAAGAAAATAAATTACAACCTGTAGTTTCGAAAATCATTGCTGAGGAAAACTGTCAGATTAGTTTAAAGCATACTGAGATCTAATCAACAAAATACAGGCAGTTTGGTGTTTTTCCTAAAACCTACAAAAAAAATAATTTTTTTAGCTACCAAACAACCTAGACGGTCGATGTTATTACCAAAATAAGTAAGAGCGCTATATTCGGTCATGCCGAATCTTATATACCCTTCACAACGTGTAGTCATGCAATAACAGTAGTTTGTATCACCATTTATCCCATATGAAATACGTACAACATATAAAAAACATACATATATAAAAACAACCCATTTTAAAATTATAACTTTACGTATGTTAAAAGAAAAAAAAAAATTAAAAAAAAAAATAAAAAAAATAATTAAAATATACATAATAAATATAAAACAAAAAAAAAATTAAAAAAAAATTTAAAAAAAATTAAAAAAAAAAATTATAAAAATATAAATAATATATTAAATAAAAAATATAAAAAAAATAAAAAAAAATATAAAAAAAATAAAAAAAATTTTTTTTGGCTCAGACACGTTTTCTCTAACCAGTATACACGTTTGTATGTATGTATGTTGTTGTTTTAATGTTGTTTTTGTGAAAAAAAATCGAGGTGGTCGTGGGTTTTTGCTCATATCTCAGTTATTTATGTACCGATGCTTCTGATTTTCAATAACGATCTACTCCCGAATATTTCTGATATTTTAATACCTCACCTGGGTCCAAGCAATGTCGGGGGGCTTCAAAAAGTTGATTTCAACATACACACGGACAGACGGTCAGACGGACAGACTGACAGAGCTTAATCGACTCCCCTATTCATAAGCTTTCAGAAAATATATACTTTATGGGGTCGGAAATGAAAATTGTAGAAATTTCACACGGAATGACCAACCTCTATATATATCCTTTTTCACTGTGTGAAGGGTATAATAATGGCCGTGACTAGCAAAACATAATACGCTAAAGAAATTCAGGAAGGCCACGTACAACAAACTTGTGTATGATTAAAATCTAGTATTTAAAAATGTACCCCTTTCAAACTCCTTATAAAATAAACTTTCTCAATTGACATACATGATACACTTAATTATAAAAAGTAAAGGGTCCGCCAAAAAAAAAATGCTATAAAAAAAGTGTAGCTTTGGTTGTGTGGCGTTGTGACGTTCTGTTGAAACCAAATTCTGCCAATATCTTCCTCTTCAATTTTTGTGAACAAAAAATCCTTCAACATAGCCCGATAACGATCGCCACTCCTGGCTCAGTTTCGAAGCAAAATGGCCCAATTTTGCATCTGGGCCAAAATCCGCACCAAACAGTGACTCGTTTTGGGTGTATGGGCTTTTCAATGTATGCGTGCGGGTTTTCTGTGCCCCAAATGCGACAATTTTGCTTGTTTACATACCCGCCAAGATCAAAATGAGCTTCACATGAAAACATGATTTTTTCTTGGCAAAATCGGCCAAAGTAATGTCGCAATATTTCCCAGCGTTGTTCAAGCGTATACACAACCATATTCGTTCAGCGGAAGGATAAAACTGAAATTTTTGTCACATCAGACATGAGCTAAGTTTACCATTCACGAAATAAACACTAGTTGAAAAAAAACGTTAGATGGCGGACCCTTTATAAAAATGAATATTGCATCCGAAACATATTTGCGGATAGTTCTTTTCTTAGCCCAATAAAAATGGGTATAAAATGATAGAGCTTGATAAGTAGAGTACAGCCAACTATGTAATTAATCAAAATCAAAGATGAAAATATTAAAGCAAAATTACTTTTAGCATTACGCCCTAGTGACCACAATACTACGATGTGGTTAAGTACTACACCTATGTAGACGCTTGTGAAGGATTTCTTAGATTCGGCACGACTAAATATAGCAGAGTTGCTTGTCTCTTGTTTAAATTATACCGGACTGTCTATTTTTTTCCTTTTAATTACGTGTTTAGGGTTTCGAAAACTGCTCTTTAAATTAAACAATCATTTCATAATCATATTCAATATAGAGTTTAGCAAAAAGCAGCATGCGAAAACAGCATTTTCATAAAGTCACGCTTCTCATTATATTGTGTTAGAATATTTTATTTTATTAGAAAAAAAAAATTGGAGGTAAATTATTGATTTAGTAAAAAAAGTTTTAGATTTTTTTTTTATTTTTATTTTGTTAATAAAAAACATTGGAAAGGAAAGCGTTTGTAATTTCTAGCTGAACGGAAATGTTTTTAAATTATAAACATAAGTTGTATATATGTATGGTTGAAATTTTTCTTTTTTTTAATTATAAATAACAATTAAAGTAATTAAAACATATTTTTTAAAGTTACATTCAGATTCTGCTTTCAAAAAGCACGATACTGTATTTTTAGACGTGATATAAAATTGAACATTTTGCACCCTCTAGACAAGTTCTTCGTTACTTCATACCAAAACGAAGAGCAATTGACACTTGAGAGCACCCTTTTAATACTAAATTGCCGAATGGGTGGCAAACGGGATGTTAAAGCGCTGCACCGTCGTCTCTGTTTACTTTGCATTTTTTAACTTTCTAAACACGCTTTTCTTGGCATGGCTTAAAGCAAACAACACCAGGCGAGAATACTTGAGAAAAGTTTTTCTATTCCATTTTGCTCTACTAAAAACGGTTTTCATTACTTTCTATTGTTCTACCATTATGCTATTGCTAATGCTACGAAAATATAGCTGCCTCAGTTGCTACAGTTTTTATTGTTGATGTGTTTTCTAGTTTTTACTTTAGTTATTCTATTTACTTATTGTTGGTTTTTGGCTTTAGAAAAACTAACAAACCTTAAGATGAAGACGAGTGGAAAAAAGGCGAAAATTTTCAGAAAAACAAAGAAATTTTATTGTGATGCATGTTGCATAGTAAACACGTCATACCGCCATCACCAAAATCCATATCAACAGCTTTGTGTTCTACCCGTAAAGAGTTTAGTTAAGAAGTTGCAGCATGAATGGCAAACAAAATATGTTTCGTGTATGTATGGGAAACTAATTTCATACAAATGTAATATCCAAGTATGTGTGTGTATATAGAAAATATATCTGCTAGCGTATGCATACATTTATTTCTTTTTTTTCTAATTAAATAAAATACTTTATTTGAGTTAATAACGCAAACAACAATCCGGTATCGACGTGATAAATGTTTTTGCACCTTGACGCAGGTGGGCCTAAATGTCATTTACTTAAGTGCCATGATATATTAATTTTTTTTATACATAAAGGATGAGCCAAAGGTAATCACCGGGCTTGAAAATTAAACAATTTTATTGTTTATATATTTTTTCTATTTTGATATTTTTAGGTTCAAACTGTATGTATAAAAAAATTAAAAGTAAAACTAAATAAACGGAGAGATTTACAACTTAACTAAGAACCAGAATAACATAATTTTATTACTTAAATCAACGATAAATTACAGAAAGCACATCGTAGACATTTTAACGTAAGAATTTTGTCAAAACCAACACAGCAACGTAAGAGATTTTCGAATCGCTAGACCATGTTCAATATACAATGCGGAAATACTGAATGTGTAGTGAAAGAATTTAACGAGACGCAAGAAATATTAACCAAAAGACTCAGCTAAGAATGGCTCGTATCTCACTATGGCTAATTTTAAGAAAACCCTTACAATTATAAATACAAATGGTGCAATCGGTGCAAGAATTAAGAGGTTTACATTTTGCAATGAAATTCAGACAATTGACTAGAAATGATATCAAATTTATTGAAAATATGATTGTGTGTGATGAAACTTATTTATTTATTTATTTAAGTGGCCTTATTATTTGGCAGAACTGTAGACTTGGGGGCCCTAAAAATCCAAGAGCTCTACATCAATTTCAACCCATTTTTTGTACAAATGGTGTGGCAATTCCTCTGCAAATATCATTGGGCCTTACTTTTTCGATGGAGAGCTGTATCGTTGTATGATAGAACATTTTTTAAGTCCTTGGGGTTAATGTGATTCATAATTCGATTCTAAACTAAGATTTTTTGAATTTGTATGCTTAACATATTGTAATTCGAAAATGTTTTCATTTGAATCGAATTACGGAGTAACCATCCTGCTCTTGGAAACATATTTAAGATGTGGTTTCAGCATGATGGAAACACTGCGCACACATACTTACACTTTTCAAGACAAAATTCCACTTTTAGAAAAATTTTTTGAAAGAAAATAATTTTCAGAAATTTCGAAATTATTTGGTCACATTTTTTTCGTTTTACTACTTTGGGGTTATTTGAAGGAGGGAGTATATTTAAAGCAACCCAACAAGACCAACGTTGTTGGAGAAATTCGTTCGCTACAGTTACAAATTTTGAATGATATTATGGAAAATGCTCTTAAACGAGCCCATCAATACGAAGCTAAAAACGAGAGGTATTTAAGTGTAACAATATTTTTCAAACTTAACATATTTAGCGCCATGTGCGGCACCGGTGCACACGACCTGAGTACTCGTTTGGGCCGCGTGTTCACATATCCACACGCCACCCTTATGTCTTTAAGGGTAAATGTGGCCTAGAGCACACGATTGACATTGAGTTTATATAACTGAAATGGATCTGTGGCCCATGTGGAGAACATGAAATTGTGCTTGGCCTGAGCAGTTTGCATTTTTTTGTTCTTGTATAAAAACAATTTGTCCGGATTGTAGAGGTAAAAATTTTAAATTGTCCGAAATGTAGAATTGTCCGATTTATTGGAGTGATCGGACTAGTGCATGTCCGGACTGTGGAAATTGTACTGTATTTCGTCTCAAAGAACTAAGAAAGAAAAAAAGTGTTGAATGTGTTGAAAATCTTAACTTTTTCCATGATTTTTCATCAATTTTCCGTGTGTGCACCGGTGATCACGCGGCCCCAGTAAGTAATTTTACTTCATAGGGCCGCGTGATCACCGGTGCACACACGGAAAATTGATGAAAAATCATGGAAAAAGTGAAAATTTTCACTTTCTGTTTTTAGGTATACAATAAATGGACATAAACAGAATGTTATCAAAAAAAATTTTTTTTGGCCCGAATGAGTAACGCGGGATTTTTGGGCTTGGCGCAAGATGTGTTAATGTAAATTTTTTTTTTTTATTTACACTAAAAATATGAACACTAATCAGCAGACTAAATAATGTAAAATTACGTACAACATTTTTTCCTCTCCCATGTCTCCTTTATTGGACTTGAAGGATGGAAAATACGAGAAATTTTTTTATTAATAAAGGCATCGCACAAAATGGTAAAAAAATATTTCTTAATTTGTCAGAAAATAATGTCCTTCAAAAACTGTATCCTTATTCTTATACACGAATTATAATGTATTCTATGTACATATTGTTGTTTCGTTTAAAAATTGTAATGATATGACGGGATACATTTTACAAAAGGCCTCTTTTTGAAAAGTTTCGGATTATTTCCTTTCATATAGTCAAGTTAATACGGAATATTTAACATTTATATTAAAAATATATGAATTATATAAGATATATTATGTATATTAAATCCACCCTATAAAATCGCACAAAGCAGGTGTAGATGAAACATCGGGTGCGTATTAAATGTGGCTTGTAAATTAATAGTGCTTTTTATATTTAAAATAATTTTTATTTCTTATCGACACGAAGCAAAAAATTGCAAAAATTTTACTTAGATTTTCTATTTCTTAAAAAGAACAACAATAGGCCTGAATCTCTCTAGAACTGGACACTCAATTTACCGGAAACCCTGCCAACAATTGTATTCTCTACAAGATATCGCTAAACTTTATAAAAAAAAAAAAAAATCATCCATTTCTATTATTTTATTAAATGTACAATAATTTATTTCATTTATACAGAAATACAATTTTGAAGTGATTTCAAAAACAAGATGCTTTATATTTAGTGTCACAAAGTTCAACGAGCCACCACTTGACCCATGACGTTGAGTTACAGGGTTTTTGTTTATGCTCTTGTTAAAAATTATATTCGTATTTTGCATTAATTTCAGCCAACAAAAACTACTTTTTTTTATACTTTTATTCGATGTTTTGTGTATCTTCGAAAACAATGACTGAAATTTGCACTACCTATTTACAGTACAAAAGGTAGCCTCTGCACAGACTGTGTGGAAAGTCCAACACATTCTGGAAGTATTAATACATAGAGCTAATAACACTAACTAAATAAATTAGAAACATATCGTTAATCAGATATAAATATTTAAATATTTATTACAAAATTCAGTAAAAATTTTTATTTTCTCTAACATGTTTTGACAACTCAAAATACAAAACGACCCACGTAGTGAAAATTACAAAAATGTTCGCATAAAATCCTGTTATACCCTAGGAGCTAGAAAAGTAAAGTAGCAACACCATTATTATATAAAGAAAATATAGTTTTGTTGGTGGTGATATTAAGTTAGTCAAAGTATATTTATAAATCTGTGGCTTGGAGCTAAAAGGGCCAATGTCAAAATATATACTTTTGAGAAAATTGGAATTGAACTTTAACTTTTATAGGTGCTTTCATAGTGACATTGGCCAGCATTATATTTATCAAGCTGTTCTGGGTTAAGTATGACTTTAGCTGTTTAACCATAATGAAAAAGGGCAAGAAAACAAACCTAATTCAAACCTAATTAACTCAAAAGAGCAAGAAAGTGACATTGACCCTTTTAGCTCCAAGCCACAGAAATATTAAAAGAAAATTACAAAAAAATTTTCTTCTCAATCACAAATTGTTGAGTACATCGATTGTAGAATATTAAGCTTCCAAAGATTTAAATTATTAAAAAAGGCTTAAGCACAAGCCCTAAATGCAACGAAAGGAAACAAAAGTGATAAGAGAGAGAGAGCTTTAAGTCTGCGAATAATTATTGCGTATAATGAGCAAAATATAGACGTGACGGAAATGTTCACGCAATTGCAGCAATTGAAATGTAAGTAACACGATTTTTATACTTCAATGCTTGCTTGTAAAGTTAAACTGAGAAGCAGAAAAAAGCTATACGAAAACAGGTTATTTAATATTATGAAAAATAAAATTAATTCCTTGTATCAAACATTATATTTTTCTAGTGGCCAGGGCAGGATAAAATAGTAAAAAATAGATGTGGTAACAAATTCAATTTTAAATTAATAAAAAAATATTTTTTAATAATATTTTAATCCATGTAGGCTTGTTTACATATTTTCAAAAATTTGATTTTTAATAATCCACCTTTTTACAGTCTACCTTTTTGCGATCGAAAAAAAAAAAAAAAAAACATTTGGAAAATGTATGAAGTATATATTTGAGTCGACTAATCATTTATTTCTCAGTGATTATTTCATGCAAATTTTGCAAGCTGCTTCGCCGTAGGCGGTCCATCCATAAACAATTTTTACTTACTTTTCTTAGAATTTTGTTTGGTAACTTACAGTGGCTTTAATTATTTATTTCAGAGCTGGAATTGTGGCTTGTCTCTAAAGACGAGAGATTTTACTTATTCCCTTTAAAAAATAGTATAATTGGGTGAAATCTTATGACTTTGGCGGTCAATGAGCTGCTTTAAAACGTGGAAGTAATTGCAAAATTTGCATGAAGTAATAATTAACAAGTAGTCGATTAGTCGATTCATATAAAAACTTAATGCAGTTTTACAAATAATTTTTTTCAAATCCAATAACCAGAACACAGCTAAGAGTAATTAATTATCAATATATACAAAAAAAAGTATAAATTTCTAGTTCTCTTAAAAATATTTGACAAATTTTGTATGTAACCGGATTTTATGTGAACCACACTTCAGCACCAACAAAGGACAAAATGTCACATAAACTACTTTTAAAATTAGAAAACAAAAGAATAGAAACAACAGATTGAAAATCATAATATGTAGTTGTTACTGGTTACCAACACAAGCATATCGTATTTGCATACTTATACATATTTCTGGTTACAATCAAACGAAATTTAAAAAAAAAAAAATTATACACAAAAATAGAACACTATATAAAAGCTGGCTGGCAGCATTCACAAATTTGTTGCCTTTCCTATGTCTGGCAATATATAAAATTGTCAACAGCGGAAGAAAAAAATTAAACTTAAAATATGAATTGTTCCATAGGATACTGCAGTGCATAGTTAGTTGTTTGACTAGTTGTGGTAGTTACAGTGAAGTGGTGGTAGTAGAAGTTACAGTACTTTCATTAAACCAGTTTTGCTCGCCATCCAACCAAGCATTCAGCCAGCCAGCCAACCAACCAACCATTTAGCCAGCCAGCCAACAGTTGTATCAAAATTTATGGTTTAATATACACCTACTGTTGTTGGTCATAACTCCGAAACAAAAACAAGAAACTTAACCAAAAAGAGAAAATAAAAAAAGAAACTTAAGAGTTGGCCAATTGTGACAAGCCAAAGGAAGTAAAAATATTTATACAAATTATTGCCATTATGTTTGTGTTAAATTTTTGTTTGTATTTTTTTCTTCCTTCTTTTTTTTTTGTAGATTTTATTTCTCTCTTCTTGTTTTTTTTAGTGGTTTCAGCCAAATTGCATTGTAATTCATAACTTTTCTGTTATGTTTTTCTTTTATTTTTTGAAGTTGTATTTATTTACGACTTGTGATTACAAAGTGATTAGTAAATAAATACAAAAACCACAAGCGTATAGTTTAATTTCCATTAGCTGTAATTATAAACATTTGCTTAAGAGTAAAAGAAAAACTGGGTTGCTAAAATTATTACCTCAAGATCTAATTAATTTTAATTGTATGGAGTTCTTTGTAAATATAACACTATTAAGCGGACATAAAAAAAAAAAAAAATAATAATTAAAATAGAAAAATAAAAATTGTATATTGCAGTTTTGGTGTAACACGATGTTGCAGTTGGGAAAAACCAATGTACACCATCTAAACACTTTTCGCATAATTGGTTACTTACATAATAAACTGACTTATTCTTGCTAGTACATCCGATATAATGAGATACAATTTTTTTACAAAATTCTTTGCTTATTTGTTAAGTAGTTATGATTTTGTTAAAAACAATTCATTTAAATAAAAACCTTTTTATTAAAATTTCTCTCAACGCTTCGTTAAGTTTTTTGCCGTGGTTTTTCGTAGTATTTAAATTAAATTTTTTTCTTTTAAATTAAACATTAAACAAATGTGCACATATTTTATATTTGCAACACATTTTAATTACACGGACAAATTGCTTTTCCCGCTACTAATTCAATGAATTTTACCCATAAAACAGAATTTATTTGTTTTGTTTATACATTTTAAAACGTTAGTGTATTTGTTTTAAATAAGTCAGGGTTCTTTTAATTGTAGAATATCGTAATTACAAAACATATCTTATTTAGTGTCGCACTATTATGTAATTCAAATTCATGTATGAGTTATTCTGTACTGTATTTTTCCCAAAATCCCTGCAGATAACGCGACTAGTCAATACGCGCATGTAAAGAATACTCTGTAATGGACTAAGGCTAATCTAATGATCACCCAGGTCGACTTAACATTACGATGACCTAGGGCTAGACCATATAACCCATCGGAGTAGTCTCAAAACCACTTTTTGTCACTACTCGATGGAGCACCTACACGACCATTATACAAGTTTTGACAACAATTTATGTAATCATTAAAACACGAACACTTATCGTTTAACTACAATCTCTTGTTTTAAACATAATATGGTCCATGACGGCAATACATATTACCATGTTGTAAGTAGTCTATTTAGTAAAATGGGCCACGTAGTCCAATATTATCTACAGGGATTTACCATACCTTAAAGTATGCTACATAAAGTGAATTATTTATAATTTCAATGTTACCACAATTGTTTAGTAAAATGTTAATAAAATTAAATAAAAAAAATAAAATATTCATCCCTGAATTAGAATGTAGTTCTAAAGGAACAACGTAGCGGAAATTCGCTCAAAGGTGAACTGCAGCCAAGGTTCACCCCCTTATCTGACAGGAAATTTGGCTGCAATGAATTTTCCACAGTTTGATATTCAATCAGTTTTGGACAATAATTCTGAGCTTAGTTGCACGGAGTTCGGGATAGTGAATCTGCATTGGCAACCAGATTAAACTAAATATATATTTTCCTACAAATTCAGGGTGGGTCAAAATTCACTATTTCTGTGGTATATTTTTTTCATATCATCAAATATAAATAATAAAAATTTTGTTACATTTGGAAAATAATCGCGGTTTCAGCTTCGCAATGATGTTTTCGTATTAGAGCGTTTAATGGCTGTAGCGCTAGAATTTTTGCAATAACGATAACCTGGAATTTAAGGATTATCTCGGGTTTGTTCGCGTATTCTAGCTTCTTCAAGTAATCAAGAAAAACCAGGCGTATGCTGATAAATATTGCGAATGCACTGGTCAATAAGTTTCCAAAATTCTGGAAATTATTCGCTCTCCAGAAATGTTAATCAAAAGTGACATTGCGTTTCAGACAGTGTGGGTAATAGCTCTATCTAGTTAAAACCACATCTCAGGTCTATTTTACCAAAAGTAGGACGTAAGAAATAATCAATCATAAATCGATACTGCTCTACATTTCTAATTACTGTACTTCCATCTTAATTATCTAAGAAGTAATAAATGGCTGTTAGATTTTCGGAACACCAAAACCTACAGTTCTACGTATTAACAAAGCCATTCAAATGAAAGTAAGCTTCGTCACTCATAATTAGATTCTCAATAAAATTGGTTATTATTTGGCCAACTGTTAAAATTTGACAAAAAATTTAGACGATAAGATGTGCCGTAGTGACGTACAAGCCATTCCTGGCTGAGCAGAACGCTTTTTGGTAGATGTTTCCAATATTTCGTTTAAACTTTGCTCTACAAACAATTCATATATTTTAGTACAAACACTGGATCCACTCTTTGTTCTGGGATACAAAACATAACTGAATATCACAGTAAAAACTCAAGTTTGCTTTAAGCTAAATTTTTTTATTGCAACGAAATTTTTTAAAAAGGGATAATTCCTTCAGAATAAAGTCTAATCCTTAGGAATAAATGTAAATGAATATATAAAATATTTGAAACAGATAAATTACTTTAATGAAAAAACTCAACATTTCGGTGTGTTTACTTATAAGTTATAAAAAATATTAAAAACTGAACCCTTAAAGTTCAATGTTTTCATATAAAAAAAAAGAACGATTTTCTTTATCATAAATGTCATAAATTTAATATTTAATACCAAGGGTAAATCAATACAAGTATACAAGTACATACATATGTGAATAGAAAATTGAAATTTCAACAGTCGCAAAGGAAAACTGAAAAGAAAATTGAAATCTATATATATAAAAGTGAAACTCTGTGTGTGTGTGTGTTAGCTATAGACTCCGAAACTGTAAAACCGATCGGGCTCAAACTTTGGTAAGTTGTTGTACACATACCAGGGAGTGTTTATGGGTGGAAAAAAGTGGGCGGGGCTACGCCCATAAAAATTAGTTATCATTTTTAGCTACTTGCACTTGACCGATTTTTCTGAAACTTTGCACACATATCGAGCTGTCAGGACTAAATAATTTCGTGATAAGAAAAGCGGGCGGGGCCACGCCCCTAAAAAAGTTTTAATTTTGAGGTACTTGCACTGGACCGATTTTCCTAAAACTTTGCACACACACTAAGCTGTCATGACTTAACAATTTCGTGATTAGAAAAGTGGGCAGTGCCACGCCCATAAAAAAAGTTATCATTTTGAGGTACTTGCACTGGACCGATTTTTCTGAAACTTTGCACACATATTGAGCTGTTATGACTTTACAGTTTCGTTTTTAGAAAAGTGGGCAGGGCTACGCCCATAAAAAAAATTATAATTTTTAGGTTTCTGCACTTGATATTCAATAAAAATTCAGAATGCATTTTGATTCATTAAGGGGCGTAGCAACGCGCGCCGGGTTTGGCTAGTTAATAATAAAAATCAAAGTTGTACTTTAAATCTATCTGTGTTTCTTTTATTTTATTACCCAACAAACAAAACAATTTACCTATTTGTAAAATTTATTTAATAGTAAGTTGTTTAAGCATTTTGTCACTGAGTAAAGTGGCATTAAAGGACAAGACTCGTATGCCACATAAGTTTAAATATCATTGAGAGTGCTAATAAGTGTTGAATATTTTGCAGTTTTTCTGGGATATTCTGCTCCCTCCTGTTTCGTGAAGAAAGTTTTTAATAATTTTTAAATCATTATTCATGCACGGTTCTTCATTTGTTTGCTGGGTATAGCCACCACATGCTCGAAAATATAATTGTAATGTTATATTGAAGAAAATTTAGAAGTTGTAAGCATTTTACGGTACAGCACTTTTGAACAGCAACTCAACATCGAATATCGGCAAAAAAAAGTTTTGTTTTTTTTTTTTTATTTTCTTTATATTTAAACTTATTCGCCTTCTATTGAAGCTCAGTTGTGAAAACAACTATAGGTTTTAATACTAAATGAATAACCAAATAAAGGGTATGTGGAAAAGGCAAAAAGAAAAAAAAAACTTAAATCCAGTTGAAAAGTTATTTTCCCCCAGTTTGATTTCTGATTTTTTTTTCTTCTCGTTTTCATGCAAAAGTGAAAAAAGTCTGTTTCAAAAGCCCTCATTATGATGAATAATTTCTATTTGAGGTGTATTGCAATAAACTCAATGGATGATGATGATTTTGTGTATAAAAGCACCAAAGTACTCTATAAATAATTTTCAATAATTGCATTAATTTGCAACCTTTTCTCTCTTTAACCAGTCATTGTATTGTCTGATGAACGATTGTTGCATGTACGTCTACTTGACGGCATGACTGCCTGACTGACTGACTGCCTGACTAACTGATTGTATAAACATATGCTTGAGATTTATATGATCTTCCTATCGAGTAGAGATTACAATTTCGTTAGTACTTACGTTAGCATTTTCCATATTTCTATTATTATAATTAAAATAATTACTAAAACATCTAGTAGATTGCAGGCTATTTGTTGGCTTTAATCTTGATTTTCTATGACAACAAAAACAAAAAGTATAAATGCATATTTATTGCAGTATGAAAATTGAGGGCAACAACCACTAAACGTTTACTGCCGTATGGTTTTTCATATTTTATAGTTTACTAGAAAAGCCCGGCGCGAGATGCTACGCCCCTTAATGAATATAAATGCATTTTGAATTTAAATTAAATATCAAGTGGGCGTGGCACTGCCCACTTTTCTAATCTCGAAACTGTATAGTCATCACCAAAATCGGTCCAGAGCAAGTACCTCAAAATTATAATTTTTTATGGGCGTGGCCCCGCCTACCTTTTTAATCACGAAACTATATACTCATGAGAGTTCAATATGTGTGCAAAGTTTCAGAAAAATCGGTCAAGTGCAAGAAGCTTAATATTATAACTTTTTCTATGGGCGTGGCACTTCCCACTTTTCTAATCACGATATTGTATTATAATGAGAGCTCAATATGTGTGTGTAAAGTTTCAGAAAAATCGGTGAAGTTCAAGTACCTCAAAATTATAACTTTTTTCTATGGGCGTGGCCCTGCCCACTTTTCTTATCATGAAATTATTTAGTCATGACAGCTCGATATGTGTGCAAAGTTTCAGAAAAATCGGTCAAGTGCAAGTAGCTAATACTGATAACTAATTTTTTATGGGCGTGGCCCCGCCCACTTTTTTCCACCCATAAACACTCCCTGGTATGTGTACAACAACTTACCAAATTTTGAGCCCGATCGATTTTACAGTTTTGGAGTCTATAGCTAACACACACACACAGAGTTTCACTTTTATATATATAGATTTGCCATGCACTTGCCAGTGCTTGAAATATTTGTACACAGGTGTAATCACTCACAGCTACATACATACGTACATACATAATAATTAGAGGTTGCTGGTAAATTAATTTTTAATTTAAGAGAGTCTTAAAATTATCGTATTTTGTATGTTAGTTATGAGGTCTAGTTTAGTTTACAGTTGTGCACAAAAATTATTGCACAATTACTTTAAAGTTTTCTGTAAAGGTGTAAGTTCTGTAAATTTTCAAGCGAAGACACATTTCTAAAATCTTATTTTCAGTGTGCAAGCAAAATAAAAATAAAATAGATAGGCCGGTTAAACCGGGTTCGCATTGCTTGCGCCAAAACTATTTTTGTATTGTATTCATTTTGAGTTAAATCTGATAGTGTTGGTGAAGCTAATTAATAGCTTGTTATTGTTGAAGTAATTCCTTTCATATATTTGTTTTCTGTCATACGAGTTTTAGTATTTTTTTACCCAATTTTTAGTGCCATTTCAAATAACATTTAATTGTTATTTTTATATTTTCTGTTAGATAAAGTGTCCGACATCAAAAATTTTTTTTTTTAACTAGTGCTTATTTCGTGAATGGTAACACTTAGCTCATGTCTGATTTGACAGATTATTAATTTTATCCTTCCGCTGAACGGATATGGTATATGGTATGAATATGCGACATTACTTTGGCCGACTTTGCCAAAAAAAATCATCTTTTCAGATGAAGCTCATTTTGATCTTGGCGGGCATGTAAAAAAGCAAGATTTTTGCATTTGAGACACAGAAAACCCGCACGCATACATTGAAAAGCCCATACACCCAAAACGAGTCATTGTTTGGTGCGGATTTTGGTCCAGAGGCATAATTGGGCCATTTTTCTTTTAAAATGAGCAAGGAGTGGCCGTAGTCAATCGCGAACGTTATCGGGTCATGTTGAACGAATTTTTGTTCACAAAAATTGAAGAGGAGGATATTGGCAACATTTGGTTTCAACAGGACGGCGCTACGTGCAACACAGCCGAAGATACACTTTTTATAGCATTTTCAAAAAAAAAGTTTTTTGGCGGACCCTTTATAAGAGATTATCTCACAGTAAAAAGTACCTTATACATTAAAGCAGGTATCAGAGTTTTTCTGTGCCAAAATTTGGTCAAACTTCATCTAGTTGTTTTTTTAGCCAGTTGAGTTCAGTAAGATATACAGAAAGACAGGCGGACAAATTTTATTTTTATTACAAGTATTGCTTTAAGTGCAGTTAAACTATTGATTCCTTGATCAGGATTTATTGGTTATAAAATGTGTATTTTTATCTTTTATTTCATGAACAATAGAAAAGCCATTAAATATCAACTTCAAAGCTACCAACAATAGTATGCAAAATATTTTGATCCGGCCTGGAACTACGACGCTATATACAAAAAACAAATTCAGCTGTATTTTCAGAGGTGGCAGAATTTTTTCTTTATGATTATAGAATCGTCATTACAATATCTTTTATCCTATGACTGACATAATTTTTTCTGCATCGAGGTCGACCAAGTTTATGCTTTTCTACATTTAATGGGAAAATCTATGGTCAATTATTTAATCGTAGCATTTATTTTTTTGTTTTAGAAACCGAACTATTAGAGGCAATGAGGAATTGCCTGATTGCTTGTTTTAGGAAACATTCATTAAATAAATGGTTAGACGATTGCGGGAAAATCGTTTAGTGTTACTCGAGTTGTCGTGAAGATTTATTTAACTTACTAGGAATGCTAAGTTTATTCCAATTATTAACATGTAAATAAAATCTGAAAGGACACAATAAAAGCAAAATAATTTGTAATTTATTTGCTATAACATTGGCATATACAGAACACATATAAATATTATAAAGAGATGTGTTTCTAAACGTAATGATAATTTTAAAAATGATGTTATAAATTCTAGTTTTGGTTTAACAAAATCTTGCCACAGAGTGTCAATTAACTTAATCATTAAAAACTAACTTATTAAAAACTTTTATATATTCCGAATTTTCTTAAATATTTAGGTTAATATTTATACATCATGTATACCCAGTTAAGCCTTTTTCGAAAATTCTCCTGATTTATCATTAATACTATTTAAAAAATTCAATAGTTTAGACATTTTGTTGTCTATGGAAAACTCATTTAACCAGTTTTTATATTTCAAGAAAATATCTTCATATCTCCACCATCTATTAATAGTTTAAGTTTCGGTCGATACTGCTTCCACCACTGCACACTTGATGGTAAAATTTTACTTTTATTTTATACTAGCCAATCCCGGCGCGCGTTGCTACGCCCCTTCATGAATTTTAATCGCATTCTAAATTTTAATCAAATATCAAGTGCAAGGCTAAAAACTAAAATTTTTTCTTTATGAGCGTGGCACTGCCCACTTTTCTATTTACGAAACTGTATAGTCATGACAGCTCAATAAGTGTGCAAAGTTTCAGAAAAATCGGTCCATTGCACAGTGGGAGAAATGGCCAATCTAGTGGCGCTTTAATTATATCTTTTTAATTACTGATCTGGTCTATTAGAAATGTTCAGTGAAATTATAGCCAAGGATATGTTCTTTTAAAAAAAATTTTTTTTGATGCATGCCGATTCAGGCCAGTGTGCGCCATTAATGCTGTATCATTCATCATCGACAATTAATATATTAATAGTAGTATGTATGTTTATAATTTTGTATTACATTCGATTTTAAAACTTTTTTTTAACAAAATTATATTTTAGGCATAATATATATTGTATTTATTTATTTTTTGGAATTTTACCCTACACTCAGCATGCACCAATAATAGTACTTAAAATCAGAAATTCATGCAAATTCATGAGAAGTAAAATAAGAATAATGTGACAATGCTAAATTCTACTATGATTATTTTTTTTTTGTAATTATTATTTCTTCTTTTTTAATTTAAAATGTGTATATTTTAGAATTTTTTTATTGATTTATTGTGGTGCAAGAAATTGCTAATTTCGCGTTGCTTTGTTAGTAACTTAAAAAATAGCTAATTTTAAGTATAGTATTTTTTTAAATAAAGCAGTTGTGTTTTATTTTTGTAATTTTATTTTTTTTTAATGTTTTTTTTTTATTTTTCTAATTAAAAAAAATTAAAGTAACAAATTCTTGATGTAAATTATGGAATGTTTTTAAATAATAAGATTCTACTTTATATTTGCTTATGTTCTAGAAGAAACTATTTTGCAAGTTATTCTGAGTCAGAGCTTTCCGAAATGTGGGTGTCTTGTAACTCATACTCATTTAGAAGAAGTTGCTTGACCTCATCATCTATTTCAATATGTTTTTTTGAGTACCTTAAAATACTTTTAGATTTAGATGTAATGAAAGGGTCTGAAGAAACCAACAATGCATTTATTAAGTCCTCCATAGTGTGTAGTCTTGAGGTTTTTCGTGTGTGGTTAAGCCTATAGCTACGGAAATCTTTATTTCTTGCCTCAAGTGCCTCTTCTGACATTATTCCTATTGGTAACGAAACACTTTCAATGATATCTGCGCCATGCATTAAGATTTTATGGACAGATGCAGGCATGTAGAACCAGGGGTATTCACTTACAAATATATTTGCAGTTTCCCAAGCATATATGGGAAAAGCTTCTGTGTTTACTGTATACCCACACGCCATTGTGCGCAAAATTATTCCAAATCTTTTAATTAATTCCATTTGTACGCCAGTTACTGTAGAGGCCAAAATCGGTTGCTTAAAAAATATTCTGGCAGTATTTCCCGTGTTTGTGTTCCCTGAGCCCGTCATTGGAATGTCCACCAGGATGCCCATTTGTTTTCTTAGTTCTAGTTGAATTTTTGTTTTTGTTTCTTGAACAATTTCTTTATTTTTTCCACGAACTTGCCAGGATTTTATTGGTAGTCTGTACGCGATATGAATTATACACTCAAAGCAGCGAATCCATGCATGGAGTGTTGATAATCCATACTCGTACAAATGTTCTTGTGGTTGTCTTAACTGAATCATATTCAGATTGTTAAACAATTTTGGAGTTGCCCCACAAATTCCGCAAGCCTGTGATGATGACTCCGCTATGGTATTGAAAACTTTTCCGTCAATCATTGTCAAATGAAATTCATGTTGTATTTTCAAATGATTTAATGTTGTAGGTAAAATTTGAGCAATTTGCCTCTTAACATTTTCAACCTCATCTCGAACTAAGTCTGCCGACTCTTTTTCAAAAATTAGTTTAATAGGTCTGCAGAACCTAGTTGAAGAAGGTCGATTATTTTCCCATAGTATTGACGATCCATTTTTTATTAGCAAAGGTACAATACATACAGCAAATAAATGCTGATCAATAGTTCCAGTTTCGGGAACATTAAAGCATTGCCTGTAAGTAGAGTGACCACTGCTTCCATCACAACCCCATTTATAAATGGCTTTTATGCAATCGCTATTATTGCATTCAATTACGAGGTCCTCAAATGCTGCTGGAAAACCCTGTAATATACGTCCAACAGTATGGTTAATAAGAGACTGTAAATTAACTTCTGCAGAACGTTCAGTTACGCGTATGTCGTTGGGGTAACACTCTTTTTTAGTTTTAGCTAAAACATCGTAGCTTGGATAAATGTTACAATTTCGCTCTTTGGCACCATATTGCATTAATTTATATGTATTTTTTGAGTAGTCTCCATCTATATAGGGCCAAAGCTTCTTCAGGTGTATATGGAATAGGTGCTTTTGGTTCTGCATTTACAGTTTTAAGCATTTTTGGAGCTATTGTAGGTTCTGAGCACAATTTCGAAACAAATTGTGAAGCATTTCTTTTTCCAGATTTGAAAAGACTAATGCGCGTTGCTAACATTAACTCTTCTGTTGGCGTCTTATCAACAATAGAAGAAACCTTTTTTATTTGAGTTTTAGTTGAGCACTCTGAAAAATTTTTATTTTTACGACGACCAATGGCTGGTTCGGGAAAAATAAGATCTCCTTCTAACCATTCTTTATTTCGATCTGCGAATTTTTTCATGATTCTGTGACTAGTTGTCCACTTTTACTGCAGCTTATTAACAAAATTTCTTAATTGTTGACGAATTTGTTGACATTGCTCTTCGTTATATTTTGATTGATCAATAACATTAGAAAAAACATGATTTACCACCGCCAAAAACTTTTTTCCTAGTACTGGTTCAGAGTGCCAAATTAAAAAAAGGTTGCGTTTAGACACTGACATTGCATCTAAAAAACGTAAAAAATCGCAAAAAGTTGCAACTAATTTTTCAAATGGACATAGAAAACAGAACATAGAAACAAATAAACCAACTATTGGAGCGGAATTCATCGAATACTCCCAACTTTTATTCCACAGAAGTTTAAGTTACATATAATAAAACACTATTTTACACAGGTCATTTTTTTACCACATTTAAGAACAAAAACATATAAGCACAAATCAGAAACATATTTTTTTAATTAATACATACCTAATAATTTCAATTTAAACACTAATTCGAAAAAATATATATAAAGTAATGATTTTTTTGTGTAAACAAACTTTAACTTTAAAAAAGCGCGAAAAGTATTAATGCACTTGCTAAAACATATGTCAAGTTTGAAAGCTCACAGGTGAGCAAATATCGAGAGCAAAACAAAACAAAAAAACCAAAAATCCGTTGGTTTCTTAGTTACCAAAAAAATAAAAAAAATTAACAGAATTCTAAAAGTTAAAATTTTCTTAAAGCGCCACTATATTGGCCATTTCTCCCACTGTGCATTGTAAGTACCTCAAAATGATACCTTTTTTTATGGGCGTGGCACTGCCCACTTTTCTAAATACGAGACTGTATAGTCATGACAACTCAATATGTGTGCAAAGTTTCAGAAAAATCGGGCCAGTGCAAGTATTTCAAAATGATACCTTTTTTTTAATGAGCGTGGCACTGCCCACTTTTCTAATAACGAAAGTGTAAAGTCATGACAGCTCAGTATGTTTGCAAAGTTTTAGAAAATTCGGTCCAGTGCAAGTACCTAAAACTGATAACTAATTTTTTATGGGCATGGCTCCGCCCACTTTTTCAATAACGAAATTAAAAAGCCATGACCGCTCAATATGTGTGCAAAGTTTCAGAAAAATCGGTCCAGTGCCAGTACCTAAATATTAAAACTATTTTAGGGGCGTGGCCCCGCCCACTTTTTTTAACACGAAATTATTTAGTCATGACAGCTCGATATGTGTGCAAAGTTTCAGAAAAATCGGTCAAGTGCAAGTAGCTAAAACTGATAAGTAATTTTTTATGGGCGTGGCTCCGCCCAATCTTTTTCACCCATAAACACTTCCTGGTATGTGTACAACAACTTACCAAAGTATGAGTCCGATCGGTTTTACAGTTTCGGAGTCTATAGCTAACACACACACACACAGAGTTTCACTTTTATATATATAGATTAAAGATTAATGGAATATTTTTATATATTGCATGTTATATTTATGTGTCAGTGTATTTGCCCAATCACGTATGTTGGTATGAGTTTTTATATGTACATTCGATTGTTTATTATTATGATTAATGCCTTTTTGTGGTTTTACTGCAGCGTGGCCTCTACACACACTCTGTAAAGTGATATTTTTTCCCGCAATAAAACATGCATTTACACAAATTTTTCTTGTGATTTTGATATTTTTACCAGACTAGATAATAATGATACAAAAGCGTAATCAAAGACAGGGTAAAACTTAAACTTATGTATTCATGTATTCCCACACTGCAGCCATTAACTGGGTGGTAAGTAAAAACAAAAACAAGTAGAGGAGCAAATGCAAAGAACTGCAGTTGTAACTTTTAAAATTTACGACAATTCTTTTCTATTTTTGGTTTGACTAGCAATAAAAAATCCAGCAATAAGAAGAAAAAATTTCGAAATGAAAAGATGACTAAAGGAAGGAAATACAGAAAAATAATTCAAACTCAAGTCAATATTATCTATAGTTCATTGTTCATTGTTATGCACTCAACTAAACTCGACTCAGTTCAACTTGGTACCAGAATTTGTAGAATACGACTACTATAGAAATTTATGTTATTTATTTTGTTTCCTTTCCTTAAAACCAAATCTAGTCATTCTAGATGTAGTTGTTTGTAATGGTAGTCGTAATAGCAAAAGAAGTAGCAGTAACTGTACTTCTCTCTAATATTTATTTAATCCCTCTTTGTTGTTGCCTTTTTAGTTTTAGACTTTCTTTGGATTTTTATTGTAACTAGTTGAAAGTCGAATAGACGAAAATGGAAATAAAAAAACTTGAAATACTCCAACCGTAACTTTGGTAAAATGTCATGTTGCTCTAGTGTTGACTTTATTGTCTTTACAAGTTTAATGTTGTATTTACGAGTATGTATATGAGTTTGCAAATGTTTATGTGTCGTTATACGTGTTTAATAAATTTGTATCCCTTCTTGACTAAAATGGGATAAAAATTGATTGCAAATTTTATATTCATGTAACGACAAAATAACAGAATTTGTTAACGATTTTGGTTGAGAAACTAGAACGACTATAAATTCAATACAGTTGCATTAAAAAAACACTTCACAATCTACTGTGTGATCATTATTTGTTGTATTCGAGAGAATAAATCTAGAGTTGGGATTAATAATTTTGAAATTATAGTTAGTTTTGTGTTCCATAAAGAAAAGTCAAATATCAGACATTGTTTGTAAAACCAAAAAGTAAATCGGCTTGTTAATATATAATTTTTTTTTTCTTTTAAACAATTGTTTCCAAAGTTCTATAAGTTTTATTGCTGCTAAATCACAAATAAAATATATACATACTGCATAAAATAACCTGCAAGCCACTGCATATTTAAATATTTTTAGATATTTTAATGCTTTTCCAATATCCCAGCAAAATAACACATTACAAAACAATGAGTTGAAAGTACTAGAAAACAGTTCGTCACTACTACTTACAATTTGGCGTATAAATCCATTATTTTAACACAGCGACGTCATTGAAGGGGTAAGTATTTGCCTTGCTCGCTTACAAATAGGAACTCAAATAAGTACTTATGACGCTCGCTTAAAAATAGGGACTAAAATAAGTACTTACTTTAATAGCAATAAACAAGTAATTGATTTAAATATCCCATTAATATTATGGACTTAAAGAAGTCGTTCGTTTTTAAGGACACAAAAACGGTTTGATTATTTTGCGATACGTAAATTTAAAAATCAGTTAAAACCTATAAGTCATCAATTTGTTAATGAAATGCTTTGCGGCTGTTGTCAAAATAATTATTACTGATACCCTAAGCATGTTAAACTAAATGGGAATTATAAAACGTTGTGTATTTCGCAATAAGAAATTGTATTGTGTGTGTATCTAAGCAAATGTCAGAAAATAAGTACTTACGTAGTACACCGTATATCAAGCCATTACTAAAATACTTCTTAATAAAGGCTTCTGTTGTCTCTACTTTCCGTTTTGGTTCTGCGACTGGCCGTTCGGTTGTTAAATTTGTGTAGTTACTTCTTCTGTCAGAACTTATCTGTCTTACTTTACAAGGTAATCTTACAGAAACATTTATTCTAGTTTTTTTCTTTTATATTTTTTTTTCAAACTGCGTACATAAAAAAGAAATTTGTGTGTCAGACTTGATTAGAAGCATAGAGAGTCTCTTTGTTGCAAGTACGCCTCTTTTGCTTTTGTTGCAGAAAACTTAGCTTTATCAAACTCTGCTTTTAAGGTTTTGCTTGGTTTATCCACTGCTCTTATTTGTTTAGCTAAAGATTTTACTTGATCTTCAAAACCTTTCCATGACCTCCTGCTAGTCAAAACCAGCTACCTTTATTATATCATTTGTTTCTCTCTCTCAATGGCCGTCACTAAACGTTGAATTCTATTTTCTGTAGATTTGTCTGCAACAGATCAGAAAGAAACGGAACAAAAAACCACACATACAGATTCTAAATTGAATAGAAACAAAACAGCTGATTCATAACAGCACGGAACGTTCGAACTAATTTTGCCTTAGTTCAGTCAGTCTTAAGACTGACGATGGTCATTGAAAGGTATGTTGTTTAGTTAGAGAAAGTCATTACCTAGTTTTTGCTGGGAAGTTAAACAATATTACAAAAATCTAGTTAAAAGCACATTTTGTTGAACTTGAGCTGACAGATAAAAATTAAAAATCTTTTAATGTCGCCGAGTTCACTGTTTGTGTCTTCTTATGGTTTTCGTTTGACATGATTTAAGACAAAGCAAATATAGGGGAAAAAAAGAATAAGAAATTCATTTTTATACATAATTTATTTGTAGTTTTTTTTCATTAGTTCATTTTGTTCTACGCTAAAACTTAAGTAAAGAATTATAGGAGCTGTAGTTTATGAATGAACACACTTAAATAAATGATTAAATCGCACTAGTATCTCTCCATAAACAAACCACAATTGTTTTCATATCATTTCATTTGTTATTCCTCAATAAAGACTAAAATAAACACTCACTCGCACACACAAATCGAAACTGTAGAACAAAACATGTGTATTTCGTAAAAAAAATTTATATATATAAAAATCAATGTGTGTTTGTATGTTTATGTGTTTGTATGTTTGTATGTTTGTTTGTGCTTTATAGACGGTTAAACGGCTGGACCGATTTCCTTGAAATTTTCACAGAATCTTCCTGTATGTCTGGAAGGAACTGTAGGCTATACTTTGGTTTGAAATTGTAAGTGCGCGGGGTGCCACGCCCTATTAAAGAATAAGTATTAAATAATATATATCACGAAAGTTAATGCAGCTAGAGTATTCAAATTAAGTACGGTAAACTTTGGCATTAACACAAACATTTGGGTAAAAAATGGGCGGACTTGCAATTGTAGGCGTGGCCACATGAACTAAATACTATAATTCGTATATTTGGAAAACGATATCGATTAGAGTAGTAAAATTTTGCAAGAGCAACTTTGACACCCAAATGAACATTTAGGCAAGAAATGGGTGCATTATCAATAGTGGGCGTGGCACCTGCCATATAAATTAAATACTAAAATTCGTATATCGGGAAAACGATATCGATTAGAGTACTAAAATTTTGCAAAAACAACTTTAATATTCAAATAAATATTTATGGAAAAAATGGGTGCATTATCAATAGTGGGCGTGGCACCTACCATATGAATTAAATACTAAAATTCGTATATCTGGAAAACGATATCGATTAGAGTAGTAAAATTTGGCAAAAGCAACTTTGATATTCAAATAAACATTTATGGAAAAATGGGTGCATTAACAATAGTGGGCGTGGCACATACCATATGAATTAAATACTAAAATTCGTATATCGGTAAAACGATATCGATTAGAGTACTAAAATTTTGCAAACGCAACTTTAATATTCAAATAAATATTTATGGAAAAAATGGGTGCATTAACAATAGTGGGCGTGGCACCTGCCATATAAATTAAATACTAAAATTCGTATATCGGGAAAACGATATCGATTAGAGTACTAAAATTTTGCAAAAGCAACTTTAATATTCAAATAAATATTTATGGAAAACATGGGTGCATTAACAATAGTGGGCGTGGCACCTGCCATATGAATTAAATACTAAAATTTGGGGTGGCGAAGCACACCGGGTATTAGCTAGTACATTTATATAATATTCATATGCACACACTTAACATTGTTATACTTATGCTGTATGTGTGCATTTAAATAGATATTTAACAATATTTGTTCTACTCATTGTTCAAAATTTGTATGCTTAAAAAGTACTCATTATTAATTAAATTGTCATATTTATGTGTGTATTTAGTATATTATGTAACACATAACACTCGATACAAATACACAGATTATATTATATACTTAGTGTGTGTGTGTGTATTTGTTTATTTAATAAAATATATAAATTTTGAACATTGTTATTATTATTATCTAAAAGCCTTTAATATTAATTTTTGTTTATTTTAAATCTGTATGATTGTGTATGTTCTACTTTGGCCTAGAAACAATGAACAGATTTTTCTGGTTTTATTTTTGCAACTTACATACATATGTTAATGCGTTGACTAAATAGTATTATTTTTATATTACGTAGGGAATAAAGACTTGTAATAAAAGTCAACGTCATATTTAATGAATATAGAAAACCTTTATAGCCCAAAGATAGCTGAATTCGACCTGCTTTGCTGGTATCAAAATGCATTCCACTCAGCTAGTATCGGATAACTAACTTTTCCTAGATATTCTGTCACTATCGCATTGAACTTATAGCCTAATTTTAAAAATTGAAGTATTATTGGGTCAAAAACTTTACTTATAAAAGGGTGGTTAAATTTTAAGGGCCGATGTTGAATGTGAACAACACCCAAACGTCAAGTTTTTTTTCTGCATTTCATTTGACATTTCTCAATTTCAGACTAACTCAAGTTGAACCATAAAAAGATACACAATCGACCAACTCGTTAAGGTTATTCAGGCTTAATGAAAATGGTCGTTCAAATCAAAATGCACTTCGTGTTTCTTTTGGTCGTTCGAATTTGTGCACAATTGGAAGAATTGTGAAAAAATATTTAAATATCAGCAAAAGAGAATTTTAAAATTTCGATCACGTTCGAATACCGAAATTCGGCCTCAGGTATGTATGAAATGTGAAAACATCTGTAAATGCCTTTTTTGTTCGTTAAACGTAAAACATTGCTGTTTTTCGCGAAAGTGTGGCAAAAGAGCAGTCAACCTCGATTCATAATCGTGCCCAATAATTGAACATCAACATTGTCATTGAAAATTTGGACCATCGGATGGTGATCGCGGCGGCCATTTGGCCGATATTTTGTTCCATACATAATTGAACCATACCAATATTATCACAATAAAAAGAAATGACAATAGTTTCCTAAATAATTTCAGTTTTATTTGAAATCAACATCGGCCCCTAAAATTAAACCACCTTTATAATCAGGAACAAAACAGAAACAAATTTCTTAAAATTATATCGAACAGTCAAATTTTTTACCACACAAAACTACCGATAACATTTTTCACAATACCCGAGTTTGAATTATTCCAAGTCCACATAGAATATACAAGTGCACCAAATATATATTGTATTTTGACTTATATGAAAAAAAGAGAAAAAAACACCATTAACTGGATGTAGTAGAAACTGTGGCATCATAAATTGTTGTATTATTTTGACTGAAAAACAGAGTGCCCCTGTGGACTAGTCAGTAAAGGGCAAGTCAGTTGTTCGGGGGTTGCGGTTTTCGATTCCCGCCGGAGACTCTGGAATTGTCTGCTTCTCTTTCTCTTCTATCCTAAATATTTCTATTCTTATTCTATTCTTCTCTCTATTAAGGCGTCACAATGGATCGTAATGGTCTCCGAGTGAAGGTGTGAGGGTAACTTTGCACCAGCCTTACCTACCTACCTACCTACCTACCTTGACTGAAAAACAACGAAAAAATACTATTAAAATTGTATCTATTTTTTACTTTAGATTTTTTTAAATTATTTTTTATTTTATTTTTTTATTGTAATTAAAACAAATTAGTTGTGGAAATAAATTTGAAGATAGCCAAGATTTTAAAGTTTTTATTTTTCTCCTTCTGAGACTGCTTTCTACAACGGTGGCTTCCTCTAAGCAATATTGATGTTACATTAAGAAAAATAATGATTTTTCCAACCTAGTGATTATAGTTTTTCTCATTTTAAGCAGAGACATTTTGATTTCTACACAGCGTGTAGTGATTTTTGTAATATAAAAATAAAAATATAAGATCGCAGTATTTCTTAAAACTTTTATAAAATACAATTGCCCAATAAGAAATAAATTGTGCCTGTTTTATGTTGTACTATGTCTAAAGGAACTAAAGTTTATTTTAAAAATAATTGAGTTAATAATAAATTGTATAATTATATATTAGACAAAATAAGGTAAAAGTTTGCAATTCAATATTTGTTTCTTTGAAGACTCTTGTCCCATGTGTGCTGTATTTTAGATAAAAATGTATTTATTGTTTAGAACTAAATTATTTTCACCACTGATTTGAAAAACTGCAAAAAAAAAAATACTAAAATGGAATGATGAACATCTCCAGAATAGGGAAAAAATAATAAAATAAAACATAAATACGCTCAACCGGCTTATGGTCCCGAATATTTTGTTTTTCCACATATTTCATTTTCTTTATTTTATCTTGCTTTTCACATCATAAAACTTTAACAATATTTTTTTTTTTTTTTGTTTGTTATTTTTTTGCATAATATATTTCTTTTTTACACTTGTTTTTTTCTTTTTTTTTCATTAAAAATTTTAAGTTTTTTTTTTGGAAAAAGTTTTCAACCACTTGTTTAAAACAATAATTTTTTGGTAACTCATATTTTAATAACTGTTGGCTAAGATGACTTTGAAAAGTTTTTGCTTCCTTATTTAAAATGATTTGCATTATTTACAAGCCACACAGAAACACAAATATGTTAAGCTGTATTGAGTTGAAGATAAAAAGAGAAAAATTTACATACAGATTAAAAATTGGCCCCAGGACATTTTTTTTTATTTGTGTATACACGACAGACATACACACACAAACATTTAAAAAAAATCATCAAGAAAAACGGTAAAGGAAAATAAGAGTGACTTTAATGTTCGTTGCTTAAAAGCATCACAAAAACTTAATTAAAACACTAATAAAGAATAATTAAAATTTAATTTTGAAAAGTGATTATTATGCATATCATCTTAAGCTTAATGAACTTAAAAATTGAATCCTTATATAAGAAGATGATGCAGCGGCTACATCTAACTATTAGGCTCTAGCGGTTGTCAGCTGTATTCCACGACTATATTCAACGAAAAAATATATAAGGTCCAGTTTTTCTAAAGTCTGGTATGTAAGCATCTATATATCTAGGTATGTATACTAAAGCCTACAGTATGGTACTACCCTTATTTAAAAAAAATAAATTAAGTTCTATTTTTATTTTTTTTTAATTTTTATCTTTTGTACTTCTTCGTTCTTTTTTAATATATTTAAGAAATGTATTGATTTGATTCTTTAAAATTCTATGACTTCTTAAGTCTTTGACTTTAAAGTAGATTGTCAGAAAAATTTATGGCTAAATTATAATCTCTAGCAGCTTAAAGTCTTATACAAAAAGTATTTGTAGAAGTGTGCGTTTGATACGGTAAATGTACATGATAGCTGTGTGTGTGTGTATTGCAAAGGTTTACTCTAGGACTCTTTACTTCAAAAGTGACAAATGTCTAAAAGAAATTTAAAAAAAAAAATCATATTTTTCTTTGCAAAAAGATAGAGAGAGGGAAAAAATGCTGGGAGAATAATCTCTTCAACTACAAATGCATTCTTGCAAGCAGTGCATTTGAGTAAAAGCAATCCACAAATGCACCCAGATGACATGTTAAAGTTATACATCTTTCAATTTCTTCATGCTTTTCAAACATGAAATTGAAATCGTACAAGCAGTAGACAAAGGCAGCCGCAAATCAAGGATGTTTTACAAACCGAGAGAATAAAATGACAAGAAAATAGTTGTAAGATAAAATTAAGAAGCAATAGAAAATCAGCAAATTATTATTCAATAAAAAGTTTGCATAAAATTTAAAAGTTTAACTATTTTAATATGACAATAAATAAATTTATTTTAGTAACACTCAGCTTTGAAAAATTTATCTATTTTACTGCACAAAATTTCTCATCTTCACCAGAGTGTTTTTATCTTCGTTTTTATTTTCTCCATTTGATTTATAATAATGTTAGTAGTTGGTCTTAAATTACTTTTAAATTTTCGGCATTTATTTATTGTTGTGTCTTCGGCTGGACAAAAAGAGATATGAGAAGGACTTTAAGCCAAGGAAATACACTGCTTTGGCTTGCCTTTAAACACAGTGCTTTTAATGCTTTTGTTGTTTTTTTATATTGCCGTTTTGTGATCCTTTTTTTTAACAGTAACATTATTAGGTTGCTGGTATTGTGACTTTATTGTTGTTGTTGTTTTTGTAGTTTCACTTTCAATTTTCTACTGTTATCATTTCTTGTTGTATATTGTTTGTTGACTGGGCTTTGCTCTGACTACTTGAGTTGTTGCTGCTGCTGGCCCGTAACTTATTCAAAAACTCTGGGGAGTGTCAAAATCCTTTGTTTACATTGTTGTTTGAGATTTACGAGCTGCACTACATCAGCCTTTTCTATTCTCATTTTGTATATATTTTCCTTCCAGTACTTTCTGCTGGTGTATGGTAATTTACTGCGCTGAAACCATATTTTCATCTCTAAACAACAGGACATAAAAATCATTTACAACAGTACACTTAAGTTTCCATAAAACATGTGTGTATGCATGTTTGTACATAATTATACATGCTACTTAAAGTAAATATATAGTTTTGTAGATAAAAATTATACACAAAAGCAGTTGGTTGCAAGTTTAATTATCGATTATTTAGCATAGTCAAGTTGTTGTGGTTTATTTCAGCCATAAATCGAAATATGTTGTACTTCAGACAGCATTATACTTATTAAAACTAACTGAAGACTTTGATTTTGGTAGTTTGCTAAAACAATTAAAAACACTTACACTAGTCTCCAAATGTTTCTAACTGTTGCTGGATAAAAATTATGAGTATTAAGCTACAATATGTGGTCTTATCTTTTCAAGCCTGAAGAAGCTACCCAATGTGGTAGCGAAATATCTGAATAAAATAAATAATTTTTATAAAAAAACTGATCTCCAGATTAAAAAACAAGACAACAAACTGATAAAAAGAAAGATCAATGACATTTACATTGTATTAGTATTGAGCTACGTTCACATTTGGTTATATCGCGCTCATTTCAGAGCATTTTCCATAACATCTTTCAAAACTTATGGCTGAAGCTATCGAAGTTCTGCAACAATGTTGGCCTTAAATTCAAGGATTGTCTTAGGTTGTTTCACATATACTCGCTACTACAAATGACTCCAAAGAAAAACGATAAAACAGGCGAACGCGCTGGTCAAATAATTTTCATATTTCTGAAAATTATTTTTTTCCAAAACTCTGACCTCAAAGTGTCATTGCGTATCGGGCATTATGAGTAGTGTGACCATTTTTCTAAGGGAAAATTCAAGATCTGTTTTTTAATAGCAGAAAATTTTATTACTAACCGGTACTACTCTCTGCTTGTAATAATAGCACATTCGTTTCCGTTTTCGAAGAATTAAGTACCAATGAAGTTTTCCGATGTCATGACATGGTATAGTGTGCAACTGATGGGGTTCAAATGGCGTTGATGAATTGCTCTTATATTCCGAGAACCCCAGATCATAGAGTTCTGTTTACAAACATGGTCATTCAAATGATTGAATGATTTTATTTATGAGCAACATGTTTTAATTCTTTCACCAATTGCACCTTATATGGGAATCACAGTAGATCTTTTTTTTAATGATCCGTAGTAGAGCTGAGAATAACGCCTCTGGTAGATGTTTCTAGTGCTTCATTGATACTTTGCTCTACACGTTAACGATAAACTAATCAGCGAATCATCGCCTCTGACTTTTAACTCTCGACGATATGCTCTTTCCATTAATATAATTAATCGTGATTTAAACAATAAATCCTATTATTTAAGTTATATTTTTAGTTCTCCATTATTTATTATTCAGGTGTTCTGAAAGTTAATCTGGAAAAATAACAAAAATAAACTAAAAATTTAATTTAATTTTTTGTTTGGCCCAATATCAAATTCCATCATCCTGCACACTTTCACAAGTTACGTGTATTTGAATAGGTGGAATGGGCCAAGATAAGAGCTTATCAGCTGTTGTATTGTGTATTTGGGTTCAAAATATTTAGTTATGTTAGAGGCAAACATTTTAAATAACTAGTATCAACTTAACATTTGCCTTTAGAAATACAATTTGTATCTTGGTTCCATCGTTTAAGTGCTCAAATTGGATTTTAATGTTAACACAACTTATAATTTTTTAAATTAATTTATTTTTAAAAGATGTACTGCAATTAAAACATGCTTCAATTTAATTTTAGTAAAAATTACAAAATAGTCCTTTAATGTTAACTAATTGAAATTAACATAATTATATCCTAAAAAATAATTCAATTAGTCAATGTACTACGTACTTGAAAAATGCCACACTTTAACACACGAACAGAAACATTTTTTTGAATAAAACAAAAAATGTAAATAAAATGTTATTAAGAAAATGAACTTAATTGTTTGTAGCACTAATGACATTAATTTTACTTCAACTAATTTAATAAAAAAAGCTTTTAGCATCTAAATATGCAACAGCGAAACATCACCAGCAACAATAACAACAGCACCAATAGCTATAGCAATAGCTAATGAAAACAAAATAGAAAAATTTAATAAGGGCAACAACAAAAGAAGGACTGTTTTAAGTAACTGCCATTATGTACATGGGGTAAATACATATTTGATACAAAATTATTTTCCTCATAAATGGGTATAAATAGTGAAAAAATAACCAAGAAAATTAAAAACAAATACAAACTCACACACAAAAGTCGCACAAAACAAGAGCAAAGTAAGATGTAGGAGGGCAGTTTGAAAATTTACAAAAATATGTGAGAAAACTAAAAGTAAAAAAATAGAAAAAACACTTCTCTTTTAATTCCACAATTTATTGTTTCTTTAAACTTTCAAAAAAAATTTCCACTTCATAAAAATCTTATAAACAATTTTACTTCTAAATACAGGGTTGGTCAGAATTCACGCTGGCATGGAAAAAATTTTTGATTATTATTATTTCTTTAATCTAGTATTAATTTTATATGATATAAATTTAATTTTAAAAAATAAATTTAGAATGTTGACGCTCTTAAGCAGCGTTTTGTTTTGCATGACTATCAGACTCTTCTGTCCTGATTTCAAATTCAATGTTTTGCTTTACTTGTTCTTAAGATTATGGCTTGTTAACATACACACATTCTTTTAAATAATCAAATAAAAAAAAAATATGGGCCGGTTTAATCTAATGAACGGATAACTGAATATAAGTGCTTTTTTAGGATTCGGTCAGCGAAAATTTTACTTTAAAGTGTAATTGGGACTTGTGTTCTGTTGTTCCATTCTAGTTGAACCACCTATTGGCCACCATAGGCGGAGAAAATTATTAATCATGTCTCCATACACCGTCACTACATTAAACACTCAGAGAAGTAGGGCCCTATAACTCTTTGTGATGTCACTCCACACCATACTGTACACTCGAGCGAGCGCAATAGGCGCCGATAACAACTTTGAGCTGTAACAAAATGCGATGAATAAAATTTGAAAAACAAAAATAATTAAAAAAACAAAAAATTAATTTTTTAATTCTAATACGCCGGCATTACTCTTGGTTTACGAATTTGGTTTTTAAAATTTATCTTTTAACAATTTTTGAATTTTGTAATTTCTTTGGCATCTCTAGCTTAGAAAGGAAATTTTCAAAAAGTTTCAATTCTACCAAAGTGTTAAACAGAAACTGGGCTTAAAATCTGTACATATTTAAAAACATAAGAAAAAATGATTCGAAAAAGAAAAATTTCAGTTTAAAACCCCAAAATATAATTTTTCTGTAATTAAAAGTTTTCATACAAAGTTTTTATACAAATTTTCTTAAGAAATAAATTTTTAAAACACAACAAAAAAAAAAAATTTTTGTAGGATATCTAAACCAGCTTAGATGTTTGAATTTAGCTACAAAGTAATTTTTGTAATAAAGAATAACAGCCCGAAAGAATTCTAAGACTACCCGAGCACAAAAATGTCCGCATATGTATCAGTAAGTTTGTACAACAACAATAATTATAACACCAGAAGGGAGTGGATAGATGTGAAAATGTGTGTATACGCGCTGATAGTAAAAGGTCTCAAGTATACTTAACAACAAATTTAAAATTCATTTAAATAATTAATTTGCTTTTTATAAGTATTAAAAATTACTTTTAAAAAGGCGAAAAAAACTACTAACATAGAGTAAAAAGTTAATATTTGAAAAGAATTTTCATTTGTAATGAGTTTTTCTTGTACTAATTTAACAATACGAAAAGTGTTTTTGTTGTATTGAAAAAACTTTTCTAATGTTTAGTTTCATTTACTTCCTTCATTTAGTGAAGAGTAATCATAAACAAATGTAAAAAAAAAAATAAAACCTACAAAATCCTAGAAAAAAGCATTTTTGCAATAAAAAGTAAAATAACTCTGTGTATGATTTTTAATTTGTACTCGCCCACAAACAAAAGCAGCTTTTCTCAGTTTGGATTTCATATTATTTTGTTCAGCTTTTTTTTTGTACACTTTATCGGACGAAAAAACTTGCCCAGATTTTAATACAATCTGTTTTTTTTCCTTCTGCATTTAAAGTTTACTTTTTTGTTATTTAAGATTTTTTTTCTTGCTTTTTTTTTCTCTTTGCAGATTTAGTTGGCTACTTTTTTCAACTTTTTGTTTTTGCAATAGTGAATAAAAAATGAGGATAAAAACTTAAAATAACGCTGGAGAAAAGTTTTAATAAGAGCTCTCATTAGAAAGGATGTTAAATGCCACAAGAAAAAGTTTTATGAAACTATAACGGCTTATAGAGAACTTCAACACCCAGGTCAGATTTGCAATGACAAATGAAAGACATGTGAATGATTGTGGTTAATAATGTTAAGGACATTGGAAGACATGACAAAACGAATAGTTTATAGCTTTTGAACTAAGAACAGATTTCTAGGAAGGATTCATGAACTTGTATTTAATTTTATTACATTTAAAAAATAAATAAAATAAAAATAAAATAAAAAATTTTTGCATTATTATTTATCTTTACTTCTAACATTTACTTGCAATAAACATTAGCGGAAATCACACTTCGTTGCAGATCTTGCAAGTCTTGTTGCAAGTCTTTTATATATTCTATTGCAAACGTTGCTTTTGAAAATTTCCAACATTTCCAAGAAATGGCATTTCTTGCAAACTTAAGAATATATATACTGAACTTGCAGGATCTGCAACATTTGGATGATCTGTTTGCAACGAAGGGTGATTTCCCCTATTCGTAATAACTATCTACATGCATAAGTACTATGTTAACTGCTAAATATTGTAGTGTAACTGCTGATGTTTCCTAAACAGCCATGACAACTGTTTTTTTTTTTTTTTTTTGGTTTTATTTAGTTTTTAATTTCCAATAATTTATAATTTATTTCAATCGTTTAGATACATAAAAACAATACAATTTGCCATTGCGGTTTTTTTAGTTTTAATTTCAGTTTTTATAACACAACTAGTTGTGGTTATTTTGGTGGTGGTTAAGCAGCAGGTGTAAACCGAAACAAATCCAAAGAATTAAAAATATTTATAAAACTAAATAATCAAACAAGTGAACACAAGAGAATTTGAAATTTACTGAAAAAAAACAACCAAATTATATTGGTAGATATTTACATACATAAAGCAATATTAATTCGTAAATCAAATACCAAGGAATTTTATAAAAATTTGGGAAAAAAAATTTTGATATTTTTTTAAATTTAATTTTAAATTAAACTTTCAAAAATAATAGGCTGTTGGAATCTTTTTTATTAAATTTTAGGAAATTCAATTTAGTAAGTTTAGCATCGTTTTTAATTATATCCTTAATCAATAAAACATATCTTTGTTTCCAATAAAGGTATTTTTAAGTTGTAAAGTTAGAAAAACTTTGTTCCATACAAATTGTTTGGACACTGTTTAATGAGGTTTTTTTTATTATGTGGGAATGAGCAATTCGTGTTTGTCTGAGCCTTAGACGCATTGTTCTTATTTAAACTTTTCTAAAGAAGCCATTTATAGTCCTGCATAGCTACGGTGCAGTCAGTCTTGTTTGATTGTTCCTTTTCCAAAGGTTCCAACTATTTATGTGAGAGCTATAGAATTCGTGCTTTAGATGATTTTTTATATCTAACTGTAATTTGTTGCCACGATTTGGGGATTGGAAAAAGTACCTCGCGCAATCAAATTAGCAAGTTTGTTGCCTCTTATACCTAACTGACCAGGGTTCCATATTAATTTAATGTCAGATTGCCTCCCAATTGTTTTAACTGTTTTTTTTTTAATATTTTTTATAAGAGTAATGGAAACTACCGAATCTGTACAAATTAAACATTTTTACCGAATGTATCTTATTATTATTACAGCCTCATAGATTTCTATAAGCTCTGCCGAAAATATTTGCAAGGTATAGTGATAGACTAAAGTCTTAAGGATTTCGCTTAACATTACAATATTAAAATTAGGTCCGTAGACGGTCGTTTATCTATTGGAATAGAGAAAATTGCGGTCAATTAATATTTTATTGTAATTCAAGAAATTTTTGTTGACACATTTTTTTTGGTTTATTAATGGACATGTGAATAGTTTGGAAAATTTTTTAAATTTTTCAACTATTATTAAATATAATTGCAAGTTAATAGTTTCGGTTTAAGTTCATTTTCATAGTAAATTGTAAATTATTTTTAATTAAATTTTAAGCATTAAATAATAATGTTTTAAATATTAATGAAGTTTTAAGCAAACAGTAATTATGTTTAAGGGAATCAATTTGCATATGGTAATTTTTAAGAGGGCAAATTACTATTTACAATTAAAAAAATCCCATTTTATTTAAAGAAAATAAACCAACATTTATAAAGGGCATGAATGGAGTAATTTTTCAGTAATTTATATAATTTATATAATTTTTCTGAAAGAAGATCATTAGTTACTCAATGTGATGTATATCAAACAAAAAACTTTAATTTTGTGAAAATGAGCGAAATTTTTTAATTGTGAATAAATTCGAAAAAAATAAACCGATTTTTATGATCGATATCTTATTCTGTTGCTATTACATGTGGCTTTAACCCTTTGACGACCAGAGGCAAACATACTTGCCCAGGGGTTTTCATCATATAATTGTTTCCGTAGGAGATCGAGTAAATTTGTTCAATACTGGTTTGCAGCAGACGATAGTGGCAACACAAATGTTGTAGGTGGTGGGTTCTTATCTGCCCCTATTTGCCCGCTAGGTGGCCTCAAAGTTGGTCAAAAAGTCAACTTACTTTAGAAGGGTACTGTGGAGAGACCGTAGGATGCATCTGTCTGAAACTAAGGCATATTTTGGCGGCACCTCTTACCTTTAAAAAAATATATTAGCCAGGTTTGTGTAAGTTTCGAGCTGCCCACAACTTTGCCAAACGTTTTTGGCAAGTATGTTTGCCTGTGGGCTGAAACGGAAAAAAATGCACCTAAAAATAATCAAATGTTTGTTGCTTATTTTCATCATTATATGTATTTCTGAGTATACAGTTTTTAATTTTTTGGTGCATGTCTGTTTTTAATTGTTTATAATGAAATTCAATTGAACAAATCGGATTTTGTTTGTTATTGTTCTAAGTTGCAAGCTTTTTCTGCGCTGCTTGTGTCTTCGTTTTCATTCGCTTATTATTCGAAATCAATCAGAGAAAACGTATTTCGTGCATTACTATTTAATATTGTATTATTATAGTATTTCGAGTGTTATTTTTGATTAAACAGTGTTAAGTAAGTTATTATAAATAAAAAAATTTATAATGAGTGGACACGTCCGTGATCGTTTTTTCTTCCTTAATATGGATCAAAGTGAACAACTTTTGTTTTGCGACAGCAGTGACAATGGGGAAGAAGCTGCTATACTTATGGATGAAGAGGATATTATTTTTCTAGAAAATGACGCTATGGAAATCCAAGAGGATAAACCGATAGAAATTGTTATCGAAGGCAATAATCCCGTAAAGTCTCCTGTAATTAAAAAGATCCGCAGTAGTCGAAACCTATTAACAGTTGCTGTAGAGGCTGAGCCAATTGCAACGACTTCTAATGCTTTAGTTATACTAGAAATGCCAACACTTTTTATACCACCAGAGAAGACTTTCCGGTTCAGAGGGACGAGTGCCTGTAAAAGTCCCGTTTTTACTGGATTTCAGGATTGCACTTATGACTATTCCCAAGTTCTAAAACCTACTGTAAATATACATGAGGAAATGCCATCAGCATATGATGTGTTTAATACTGTTTGTAATCTTGATGGTTAGTTTTTACAAATGCAATATACTAGTTCTTATTTTATGTATAATTTTTGGTTTCAGAAATGTGCATAGTAATAGTGGAGTAGTCCAAACTGTATACTATGCAAAAAGGTCGTGTTTTCACTCTGACCGTGAAAGAGTTCAAGACTTTTATGGGCCTAATCATACGAATGAGCCTAGTAAAACTACCCAGTATGCGAATGTATTGGTCCACAAATCCGACATTTCAGCAATCTCAAATTGCAGATATCATGACGCGGCCTCCTCCACCTATGGCAAATATAGTCGCACAAATGTATTTTGTACTACATGTAATGCATTCCTTTGCTTCACATTATCACGTGACTACTTTGGCGAGTGCCATTTATAGCACTTGTTATTTTTGTTCAAATTCTTCATAAATTTTTTCCTTAATAGCTTAAATAAATAAAAAAATATAAAACAACATACGTTTCAATAAAAATTTTTTATAAAAGAATTTTCTTTCAGCCCATAGGCAAATATATTTGTCAGGAGTAATTTTTTTTCTTGGATAAAAAATTCCCTTTCAACCCAGAGGCAACTATATTTGCCAATTAAAATGAGGGACAAAGCGAGGGCCTAGGGGGCCAAATTTTTTTTACGTATCTATTATTGGTGCATATATTATGAAAATCTAAAAAAAGAAAAAATCGCTTCAGTAGAAAAAGTCCGGTCCTCAAAGGGTTAAGATAAAGTAATTTTGGCAATTTTTGCCGTTTTCGATTTTTCATGATTTTTTGAAACCAAAACATTGCTATTTTGTCGTAAAAAAAATATATTTTTTTCTTTAATTTTTTATAAAAACTCCGAAACTACTCATTCGATTGAAACGCAATATATAAACGAATTAAAAATAAAATAAATCTTAATTTTTCAAAGTTTATCTTAAGAACATCGGACTAACCGTTTTCGAGTTATTATGGATTATGTGGAGCAGCGTCTAAAAAAATCTTGAATTTTAAAAAAAAAATTTAAAAAAAACATCTCCATAGAATTTAAAATTTGGACGATATTTGTACTACTGGAACCACAACACATGAAAATTGCATAGTGGTTTTAAAAGCATATTAAATTTTTAAAATTTTGTTGCCTTGTATTATAAATATGTGAATATATAAAGAGCTAATGCAGAAAAATATATTCTTAAACTTACAACACCACAAACTTTTATTATGTGTCATGTATTGAAATACACTTTCGGTTTATTTATTTGTAAACGATCAGTGTTTGTTGTAACGGCTGCAATTTTTTTTATGGTTAAACATTAAATTCAAATAATAACAATAACACAAACAAAAAATTTAACGAAAAGTAAGCTAATGAATATATGAACAAGTTAATATTTAATTAAAACATATTTATAATCAAAATAATATTTTTAAGATTTATAAAATTAAATTGTGTAATTTACTGCTGAAGAGTAATAAAGTAATACAACCAATACAACTTCGCCGGAGCATTGTAAATTGAACAAATTTAAAAGGTATAAAAAAGTTTACTAATGTTTATATATAAATGTATTTATACAGTCTTTGTGTGAGTGTTGCTCTCATCACAGTTTCCAGCCTTTTAAGTGCCTCATGGATTCCCTTTGAAAGCAAATAATTCGATTTAAATTCATGTTCATTAATAACATTATAAAGAATTGTATGGCATGCTTCAATATGAGCAAAAAAGGAGATTGACTTATTATACCCTTCACACAGTGAAAAAGGGTATAAATATATAGGTTTGTCATTCCGTGTGAAATTTTTACAATTTTCATTTCCGACCCCATAAAGTATACATTTTCCCGGGTGAGGTATTAAAATATCAGAAATATTCGGGAGTAGATCGGTATTGAAAATCAGAAACATCGGTACATAAACACCTGAGATATGAGCAAGAACCCACGACCACCTCGATTTTTTTCACAAAAACAACTTTACAACAATAACATACATACATACAAACGTGTATACTGTTTAGAGAAAACGTGGCATCGAATCCCAGCTGAGCCAAAAAAAAATTTTTATATTTTTTGTTAATGTTTTTTATATTTTTTTTTATTTTTTATTTAATATATTATTTATATTTTTTTTTAAATTTTTTTTTCATTTTTTTTTGTTTTATATTTATTATTTATTTAATTTTTTTATTTTTAATTTTTTTTTTAATTTTTTTTTTAAATTTTTTTAAAATTTTTTTTTTAAATATTTTTTTTTTTACATACAAACGTAAACTTATAATTTTACAATGGGATTTTTTTATATATTTATGTTTTTTATATGTATGTACGTATTTCATATTCATATGGGGAATGGTGATACAAACTACTGTTATTGCATGACTACACGTTGTCAAGGGTATATAAGATTCGGCACGGCCGAAAATAGCGCTCTTACTTGTTTCATATTAAATTTTGTGATTTACTTAACATTTGTATTTAATAAATTTATGAATATGAACAAGAATTTAACTACTTCTGAATTGTACTACAATTACAAAGTTGAATATAACCGAAAGAAAATATACTGTTTTATGTTTTACGACTAAATAAAGTCTCTCATTAAACGCTGTTCGTTTAAATACTTCTCATTATTATAACCTTCACCTGTGGTGCACAAGGGTATATCTAGCTTTGTCATTCCGTTTGTAATTTCTACATTTTTAATTTCCGACCCCATAAAGTATATATTTTCTGAAAGCTTATGAATAGAGGTGTAGATTAAGCCCTGACCGTCTGTCCGTGTGCTGGTTGAAATCAACTTTTAGAAGCAACCATATGTTCCTCAGATCTGTGTATGGCGTCAATCTTTTGGAAATATCCAGGAATAAATCGCTATTGAAATTCAGCACAATCGCCCCATAAACTTCTGAGGTATGAAGAAATAAACACGACTGCCTCTTTTTTTTCCCCATATTTTTACCACAAAAATTAAAATTTTTCAGCCATTGAGATATTCGTGAAAAATTTTGGATAAATCGGGCTCTAATCGGTAAAGTTATAGGCAAAAACATTTTTTTTTAAATATATATTCAAAAAACTTAGAATTTTTTTCAGCTTCTTGACAATCGAGAGATTCAATATTGGTATCATCATCACTAGCGCAATATAAGCACTATAAAAAATTAATATTAATTTTGGCCGCCACTACAAAATGGCGGACAATAAATTTATATATGTTTGTTATTTAAAATGTAACTTCTTGAACCCCCTCAATATTGGTACCAAATTGTTGTTTTAAATCATGTGGTTTGCACGTGAAAAGTTTTACAAAAGATCAACGTTTTTAAATTCAGCCTTCTTTTAGTGACAGCCTTTATAAGGCACCGTATAAAATTAAGACCTACTAGAAATCAAAGTAGTGAAATCTTCGTGAATTCATCCAAGTACTTGAAAATTTGATTGCGAAATTACTCTCTTTCTTTTTGATCATTCTTAAGAACATTTAAAATAAATTTCCTTTTTTAGAAATACCTACACACGTGTTATAATTTTTATTCCCCACTGTACACATGTGTGCAAATCTTTTCTTTTACTAGAAATGAGTAATTTACTGTTTTTTTTTCGATACTCTACTTACGGACGAAAGTAAACAAGAGTAGTAGTAGTAATTCATTTATTTGTATTATATTCTCTTTTGATAAATGACAGTCCTGTATATTTTTATACACATACATTTGTTATGCTCTACCATTTGTATGTATGCATGTGCTTCTTACGATTCACCTGTAGGTATAAGTAAGAGTACACTGCACTCATATATCACTCTGCTATATTTATAGACATTAAGGTGGTACAAAATCAAATCTATTTTTTTAATTGTTTAAGTTATTTTGCTTTAGCAACAGCCATATTTATAGAAAGCTGTCATGCAAAGTTTTGGTAATGATAGCGTATGTCGCAGCAAACTTGTGGAGGTCGCTAACGCGGTATATTATTCTTCTCATATCCCATTTACTTTAAGTTAAATAAAAAACTTGCTTTAAAAAAATATCACTTTAATTTAATTTTTCCCTTTACTTACAAACAATTACAATTTTATTCTCCTACATTTAGCGCCACCCTACTCTATATAAAAACGTTCATATTTTATCATTGAATGTTTTAAAAAAAATCAAAAAAACTCTGGAAAAAACCCATAAATTGTTATGTGTGCATAAATATTAAATCATAAATCTTTATTGAGAACTTATTCTGCACTCGCACTTACAAATACACGCGCAAGAATACAAAAAGAATTACTTGGTATCATAGCATGTATAATTTTTATACTTTATTCATATCATTTTGAACATAAATTTGTTTGTTTGTTTGTATATTAAATAAATATACGAACATGAAATACAAATGGAAGATCATTAAAATTTCTTCAACTGGAAAACTATATAAATAAAGCGGCTAAATAAAAACAAAATATGAATAGTTAATAAAAGAAGAAAGAAAAAACAATCGTCAATAAGAGAAATATTTTCTTTTAATAAGACAGTGATAAAACAAATACTTTGTTTTAAATTTAGTAAATCATATGAACCATCTGTAGTTGATGTTAAAATTGTTTTGTTAATTATGTATGTTTTACACATGTTTAAGCAAATTTAAATAAATTTCCTAATGCATGCATACACATGTACATTTTGTTGCTTATACACATATTTTGTGTTGGACATTAAAGAACATTAAATCTTTGAGAAAATGATGTGTGCGTTTGTTATTTTTACCACTTAGCGATTAAAAAAAATCATTTTCCACGTCAATTGTTTAGATTACTTCATGTTGAGCATTTAAATGTATTTCAGTGACGGTATTTTCAATACAATTTGATTCAATTTTTAATAATGATTAACAGCTTAAGAAACTTTAATTTTTTTTTTTGTTTCCAAAGAAATAAGATAAGTTAGTGGGCTGAAGATATTTTATATATATTACATGATTATTAGAGCTAATAAATTTTTTTGTGCATTTGTATTTCGTGGATTGTTATCCTTAGAATTTTTTTTCATGGCTACCTCACAAATTCTTTAAGTTAAAGGCAGCTACAGCAATATTAAGCAAGCAAAAGCAATGAAATTTAAAATACGTATCTAAATACAGCTTCGGAGTGATATGTAGGATTTATTTTTGTTATTGTTACTAAAAATATTCAGTTTATATCGGGTATAAAACTTAAAAAAGCAGATTTTATATCAGAAAACTTTTTTTTTAAATGTGTTTGTTTTTAATAACTTACATTTCATTTTGAAAAACAAATATCTGTCATTTATTTTTACTTTGTTTTTACACCGTATATTGAATTTAATTGAAAATTAAATGATTCCGAAGCAAACTTAATTACTTATCAAAGCTTATGGTTAATGTTTTCTATATGCGAGAGATGGAAGAGAAATGAATAGAGATGAATAGAAATCACTTCTCTATGAAAACTTTTGTCAAACTTAACATGAGCTTACAAATTCATTGAGAGCTACGCAAGGAGAAATTATAAAACGTATACGAGCAGAATAACTAATCAATAAGAGCGGATGATTAGTTAAAACCGAGAGAAAGTCAAGTTAAAAGAAATAATATGTTTTTTTTCACCGCTCATTTCTTGCGATGAAAAGTGTATCCATTACATTAACCTGAAGCGTAAAAGATCGTGTGTAAAGCCCGTCTAACAAATTGAATCGATACCAAAGCCAAATATCCATGGCGCTCTAGTAATGTTCTTTAATGGGGATCAACAGTATTCGGCCTATTATGTCAAAAGCCTTTTCGAAATTTTCACCCAGATCTTGTCCCTTACAACTACTATTTGTTTCGAGCGATTCCCTCTTGGATAGAATTCAGAACAGCGTTTTCGGAATTGATTTTATTCTTAAAGGACCTCAAATGAGCCCTTTTTTTAAATAAAAGCTACAAATTTAAAAAAAAAAAATTCTTACTTTCAAGCTATACACCCAATAAATTTTTTTTTAAATATTTTTGTTTTTTTTTAGAAATAGTCAATTATATTTAAAGTTTTTTTTTATACTTTTTGTAAAGATACCTCTAATATTGGTTAAAGATATTATATGTAATTATGTTGATACATTGTTTGATATCGTTGTATTCCTACTCAAGTTTCCAAAGTATGTATCAACAAATGTGAAATAATAATAAAAAAGTTACTGATAAAGATGTATACGTAAAATAAAATCGTAAATATAATGATGAACGTAATAAGATTTAAGAAATGTGTTAAACACTTTGGTATCCTTTAGGTAAGTAAACTTGTGTTAGTACAATATTTTTTTAATCTGAAATTTGGAAGACATATGGCAGGATTGAAGAAAGAAAATAAAAGTTGAAAATTATTAATTTTAGCCTCATAGGGGGAACATTTAAGCAGATCATTACCATTTCGGGTCCCTTTTTAATAACATTCCATTCACAATGATTTCATGGCTACCAATCGGAATTCTTTCATCCACTAAGTTTCGTGCCATTACATTTTCTCTGGACAAGAAATCAATTTTGAATTACCGATTGGTGATAGCTGAAAATCCTAATAGCACATTCCTCCGTAATTACCAGCGTCTCTATTGGACAGAGGTTGTCCATAGAAATCACAGGTAGTGTGTGTCTATCTGTCTTCCTGTCTATCCTTAGTCTACCGAGATCTGAGTCTCCCTCATCTCACTAATAATTACAAAGTACAGGATTTCTTATGCCCTCACAGTTAAGTAATTGATGTCACTTTACTTATTGTGCATTACTGAGGGTGCGATGCAGACCCTCGATCACGTTTGTTTTTTAACTCATGCGATACATCGGCATCTAAGTCTGCAGGATTATATTAATTATTATTATCTATTATTATTATTGATTATACCTCTGTACTGCGGACTAGCAATAACACCAAGACGTGGACACTATGCCAAGGTAGCATGCTTGCAGCGGAACTCATAGGAGTTAGGCATTAACATTTTTTCATTCTATAGCAAATTTTGTACTTATTGACTTAGCACATTGGTAATTAACAATAAGCCCTATTGCAGTCATTATTTTTGACAGGAAAAAATTTCCTACAATTAACACAAAAACACATCTAGAGAAAGAAGAGGCAACAAAGTGACAATACTGCATTGTATTTCATTGAATATATAAAATTAAATTAAATAAATAAAATTATATGTATTAAACAAAAATAACTAAAAGATATTAATACTTTGTGTAATGAATATACATACATACTTAGATTAATGCATATAAAGATTTATGTATGTGTGTGGAAAATTTCATTGCAAAAACCGACAACTCAAATAAACAATAAATAATGTGAAATATAAAATGAAATAAATAAAAATCAAATATGCTTTTAACACATGTTTTTATTATATTTTATTTTATTTTTTATACTTTTTTTTATTTATCATGCATTACAATTACTTTAGAACATAAATACTTATATCGTAATCATTCATACACTTATGCGTATGTATGAGTAATAAAATAATTCAATTTATTTAAAGTATTTAATGGGCAGACATGTTTCAAATTTTATTTAGTTTAATTGTAATAGGAATCGTATGAAAGTGTGAATTCAAAAATTACAATCTTCTGAAGATAATGCGTGTAATATAAATATTTAATAATTGTTGACCATATACATATATGCATCAAATATGTAAGTGATTGTGAATGCATATGTAGCAATTATGTGGTGAAGTAAGATTTAAATTATGGTGCAAGAAATTAAAAGTTATTATGGTTCTTAAGGTATTAATATGATAAAAATATTTTATTTTGTTTTCAATATTCTAGTGGCATTTTTCAATTTGGCAAAAAATAATAAAAAAGCAACTTCAAGGCATAACTACGGTTTTTAATAATGTCTGAAGTTAAGCAAAAAATTTAACATAAAAAGCAAAAACAAATAACTAAATATTTATATAATTGAAATAGTGATTTAATTATAATACACGTTTATCTAAGCAAAAAAATTAAATCATAATTTTAATAAAATTAATCGGAAAACATTAAATAAACGATTTTTGCAATTGTGGTTTATTTGTATGATACAGAGTTTTTGTTCTAGACAAAAAACCGAAAAAAACCTATTGTGAAATAATTGCGTAAAACAATCAATTTGTTTCTACTGGCTTTGGCTAGGAAAATTAATTAAATAACCTTAAACACTGTTGTCAGCATAATTTACAGAAATATACCAGCATTGAGTGGGTGGAAAATAAAAGACAAGGGTTGAGCAATTTTAACAATTAATTCCAACAGCCTTGTGAAAACAAACAAAAGGATCACTATGAATGGCAAATAGTGATTGAATGACTTAATAAATTGATAAATGTATTTGTTAAGTGCTGGTGCGAACCACTTTGGTTTGACGTCTTAATGATTCAATGGCACAATCAATAAAGACATATTTTACATTTAATTTTCAATTTTACTTAGGACCAAGGCACCATTAAATTTAAATTTCCATATAAAACCAAGTACTATGTATAAATAAATTTCAATATTAAAAACTTGCAGACATGTTTAAAAGTATAAATTATTACAAAAAAAAAATCGCTATAATTATATAAATCAATTTGATTCGCTCGTAGTTTTTGGAGAGAAAATCTGAAAAATCCGTAATAAATTATTTAATAAGTAACTTCACAAGAATGAACTAATCTTCCCTATGTAAGTACGCCTAACGGACCCATCCATAAGGCGGCTTTTCTCTCTCATTGAGATTGAATTCTTTAGGGTTGATTTTTTTTGTTTGCATGGACCACAGCTTGTCCTTATGAACTAAGCCACGTTTTAAAGCCTGTTCTTATACACAGTGGGATTATATTCGCGAGGGATGCTTTGCTTAGTCGTTAGTATGTAAACTATGGATACCTGTTAACCTCTAGTTTTCAAGTATACTTTAGTAGTAGTACTTGTGGGAATATTACATGAGTTAAAATATAAATAAAAATGATTATGACTACTCAATGCCGAAAGAGACGGACAACGAAGCCTTGTAAAAGATAAAGGTGTATGTCTTATTTTAAAAAATTTTAAAAAAATTGTAAAAGTAGTAAATAAAAATAATTTAGACAAATATTTGTCAGTATTTTTTCCTTTTTTTGCACTGAAACACTTTTAACATAGTTGTCAAAATGTACAATCATTTATCGGTTTTGACATTTGCTAGTAGTTGTTTTTTGTTCAAATTCTTTAGTAAAATTTAAAAACAAATGATTGACAGAAACAGACATAAAAACTAGTATTTAATGCAAACTAAAGTTTGCACACGAAATATAATATTAAACAAAATTTCACCTTTTAAACAAAAATAAATGAGATTTTTTTTTTTTTGTGTGAAAAGTGTTTAATTCACAACATGCAACAAAATAATTCCAACTTAACACCAAAACCCTTTTTTTTAATTCTTAAATAAAAAAGTAAATAAGCAAACGATGTCATACCAAATGCTTTAAATATTTACTAACACATTAAAGGATGAATAAAAATTCTTACATGTGTGAAAAATGTAGTATGAATGCGAGTATATTTCCTGTTCACTTGTGCAAATGAAAATAATTCCTAGAAAATTCATTTAAAAACATGTAAATAATCATTGGTCAAGCACGTCTATGTAATGAATGAACACATGAACACACAAAAAACAGAAGCGCTTTTCCGAAATGACTTATGGTGCAAATTTAAAAAACAAAATTCTGTGTCACTTAATTTGGAAACTTATCACTCCATGCCATTAAGTAAATAGGTACGCACCTTAAAACTTCTTAATGCGACTAGAAAATTTTTAATATTGGTTAGGTCTGTTGTCTTTAGGGTTTCAAATATATGAAAATAATTTCTAAATCAAAATATTGCGATATTTTCTGGTGTAGTTCATTAACCACCAGCAAAATGTGAATATGCATTATTTGGTTCGGAAAATTAAAAAAAAATTTGGTAGAAAATTTAAAAAAAATAAAATGGCAATTGACAAAATGAGCAAAGGGTAAAATCTGATAATTTGTAATAAAAATTAAAGTAATTGAGAAACTTTTACTTTGTCAAATGCGCTTCTTCCTCAATGTTCAATTCTAAGCAAGATGCAAAGTGTGTAATTACCATTACAAGCTTAAGTTTTTAAGATTCCTTAAATATTTTACATTTAGGTAAATTTAATTACACATAATCTATGGTAAGATGGCTTAAGGTACTAATGGAGAAATTAAATGATATAACTATTTCACACTGCCAACATCGACTCTTTTTAAGGCTAAAACATAAAAAATTCTGTAAATTTAAGTCAAAGTACTAGTGAAGAAATATGACTAAGTCTACGGCAGAAAATAACAAAAACCCTGTTTTATTGTTATACTTTCTGTTTTGCTTTAACTTTCATTGTACTTAAACTACAACAAGTAAGAGCGCTATATTCGGCCGTGCCGAATCTTATATACCCTTCACAACGTGTAGTCATGCAATAACAGTAGTTTGTATCACCATTCATCCCATATGAAATACGTACATACATATATAACAACATCCCATTGTAAAATTATAAATTCACGTATGTATGTTAAAAAAAAAAAAAAAAAATTTAATAAAATTAAAAAAAAAAAAATTTTTAAAAAAATTAAAAAAAAAAATAATTAAAATATATATATAATAAATATAAAACAAACAAAAAATAAAAAAAAAATTAAAAAAAAAATAAAAAAAAAAAAATTATAAAAATATAAATAATATATTAAATAAAAAATAAAAAAACAAAATAAAAAAAAATTTTAAAAAAATTAAAAACAAGTAATAGCGCTATATTCGGCCGTGCCGAATCTTATATACCCTTCACAACGTGTAGTCATGCAATAAAAAAAATAAAAATAAAAATTTAACAAAAAATTTTTTTTAAAAAATAATTAAAATATATATAATATAAAACTAAAAAAAAAATAAAAAAAAAATAAAAAAATATTAAAAAAATAATAATAAAAATATAAATAATATATTAAATAAAAATTAAAAAAAAAAAATTTTTTGGCTCAGCTGGGATTCGATGTCATGTTTACTCTAACCAGTATACACGTTTGTATGTATGTATGTTGTTGTTGTAATGTTGTTTTTGTGAAAAAAAAAATCGAGGTGGTCGTTGGTTTTTGCTTATATCTCAGTTGTTTATGTACCAATGTTTCTGATTTTCAATACCGATCTACTCCCGAATATTTCTGATATTTTAATACCTCACCCGGGTCCAAGCGATGTCAAGAAGTTGATTTCAACACACACACGGACAGACGGACAGACTGACAGAGCTTAATCGGCTCCCCTATTCATAAGCTTTCAGAAAATGTATACTTTATGGGGTCGGAAATGAAAATTGTAGAAATTTCACACGGAATGACAAACCTATATATACCCTTTTTCACTGTGTGAAGGGTATAAAAACATGTTGGTTTATTTACAAAATCTACGATATTTTAACAAAAAATATGGCAACATTGAAATTGAGACAGTATCTTAAAGTGAGAGGAAAAAATTATTTTTTAATACAATAGATTGTGCGATCAAACAGAATTCCGATTTAACGTTTTTTTTTTTTGCAGCTATGCATCTAAAATACGTCACGAGATGAAACTTTTCTCAGAGCGTTTTGTTGTATGCTCATTAATAACACCACATTTTCACTAAAATTTTATACATTTGTAATGAAACTAATATTTTTTTTTCTAGTTTTGACAATACGAAGAATAAATAAACGCATTTCAGTACATGACATTACTGCCACTGATTTTATTATGAGACTTATTTTTTCTGCTGACCTTTGCAGACACAATTATGTTTTAGAATTGTACCTCAGGACCGAATTCTAGCTTTTTCATGTATTTGTCCCATTACAACTCTATTTAATTTAAATCTATGTTCCGATAAACACAGTTCAAAATTGCAGACTTTTATGTCACTAATAATGGAAAATGGTAATTTTTGCAGTATTAAAAATGAAGCAAAACTGGCAAACTTTTTTCAAATAATATGATCTGTTTAATAAAAAAAAAAATTATTTAAAAAGGGATATACATTTGTAAAACTCAAAATCAAGGGTGTAAAAAAGTTAATTTTTTTAAAATTAATTATTTTTTCAATACCGAAACGAAAATTCCATTTTGCACAAACAAATAATACCAGGGCGAATTCAAAAGATGTTGAGATCAGCTGTAGCGACGAGGTTACCTGTATAATATTCCTTGGATATTTTTATATAATTTTAATAATTATAGGTAGGTAGGTAGGTAGGTAAGGCTGGTGCAAAGTTACCCTTACACCCTCACCCGGATACCATTACGGTCCATTGTGACGCCTTAATAGAGAGAAGAATATAAATAGTTAGAATAAAGAGAAAGAGAAGCAGACCAGTCCAGAGTATCTGGCGGGAATCGAACCTGCAACCATAAGCTACTGACTATTTCACCGGGGCACCCATGAAAAACCATAACATTTACCTAATTTGACAGTTTGGTGTGGAAGAATAGAAATAGTTAAAATAGATTAGAAAGAGAAGCAGACCAGTCCAGAGTATCTGGCGTGAATCAAACCCTCAACTTCCAAACTGCTGACAAGTCCTCTACTGACTAGTCCACCGGGGCACTCTTTAATAATTATAACTTGGGTCCTTTTTTTAAAACATGATTTTACCTAAAATATTTTGTATGTAAATTTCTAATGTAAATCATAAATATATTCTGTCCTTAAAAAAAAAAATCTAATTTTTGATTTGCCAGCAATTTTCATCATTCATACAAACCAGTATTTGGAAGAAAATTTAATTTCACTCAATACCTTTTCATGTTCATGATGCAAAAATAAATGCTAATTATTCTTTTGAACAATTTCTACAACAGCTACCATAAACTTGATATGGCTCACACACATACATACATCGACAAGTAATAATGAAAAATAAAAGTCAGTTTATGAGTATTGATTTGATTTTATTAGTTTTATCATAACAACTGATATTCTATCGTTTATGTATGTATGCATGTGTGTGTGTGTGTGCAACTCAATACTACTTTTGACGTTAACAAAGTTTCTACAATTTTCCCATTCTTCGTAGAGTATTAATAAAAATAGCAAATAAATGTTTTTTTTTTCATTCATTCAGATTATTACATTTTGTACAAGTTTTGAATCATGGCTTCATCTTTAATGTCTTTAGTTATACCCAGAGGTGTTATAAAACGTTTAACATCATTATCAATTTCATTTCATTTAATGTTGTTTATTTATTTATATTCTCTCTATTTTGTGTAGAATGTTGTTTAGTTTCTGTTGCTTGTATGTATGTAGGATTCTATTATTTTGAGCTGTTGCTGTTGATACTCTTTTTAGTTTATGCGATAGGAAGTGTCTTTACACTTGACACGTTCACAATAGAACAATGGAATTCAAAGTATTATTTCTCCCCCTTTTTTTATTTGAAAAAAAAACTTGTTGTTAAAATCACGTAATTAACTCGAGTGATTGAGATGATGAATAAGTTGTTAAATTAACACTAGTTAAATTTGAACGTATTGAGCTAAGAAAACTAATCGTATTTAATGATTATCTTTTGAATATTTGGCTACTAAAATGAGGTGATAAAGAAAAATATAAATTTTATTTGAAGGGCTATCATTGTATACCATAACTGAGTAAGTTTTTAAAGGGTACTCCTGCTTCGAATTTTGTAAAATCTTCTTCATTATGAGATAAAAAATATGTACTAAAAATGATAAAATGTAGACTAGTCTATATCCGTCCAATATTAAACTTAGCGTGAAACCAGGAGGCTGAAGGAAATTCTAATAGAAAGCTAACCCCCAAAATGCACTTACATTTAAATGATCAACTATGTGTTGAGAAATTATTGAGGAATTATTATTATATAAAACTTGGTATATCAGACGTGGATCCAGATATCAAGCCTTGGAGAAATTGACGGGAATGTGTTCTTATTAAAATAATTAACTTTAAAGTTTTAAACGATTACTCATCAAAACAAATATATATATTTGATTGTAAAAAAAAACGATGAAAGAAAGTAAAAGAGAAAGCAAGAAATTCAAAAATCCGCAGTTTGAGTTAAATAGTAAAGGGTGTTTCATCCGGTCCTGTTGAGGCAACAAAAACTCTATTACCATGTTTCTGTAAGGATGTGGTTCACAGCACCACAATTTCAGCTTCACCTCCAAAAAAGTAAGGCCCAGCCACGCCCCCTAATAGAAATCCGTACCATACAGTTGATCATTTTTAATGCTCTTACTTCTCAGCAATTGCATGTGGATTTTCTTTACCCTTAATCCTACAATTTTGTGTATTGCGCAGGACATTTAGGTGAAAATTCGCTTCGTCGGAGAAGATTACTTTTCCCAAAAACTTACATTGTTTTCACTTTACTGCATTACCTACTAAACGAATTGCTGGTTTGAGTTCCTGATTAAGCTGAATTTTACACAATTGAAGATGGAGCTTTTATTAAAATTCGCTACGTAAAGCTTCGCGATGCCAAAATAATATTTTTGGAGTTTTGGTGAACTGTCGCTTACAACAACAATGTTTCTAAGATACCAACGCTAAGTTTTCGCAATTATAACGCGTTGTTCTTTTTTTCCGTTTCTTTAAGAAAGCCAAATAAAGACTTGTCCATGTATTAGATTAACTAAAATAATTCCAAATTATTTTTTAAGCTAAAAACCTTCAAAGTAATCTCTACCAAATATTTCTGTAGCATTCTATGAGCTGCAGTAGAGGCCTGTTATTAACAGTTCTAGGAGTTTCCTAAGAACCCTATACTGTATATGATAAGAAAACTAGTTACAACTTAAATTAAGTTTACACTTAAATCTATAAATACTATTTCCTTAAAAAAAAAATATATTAAATTACCAACACAAATCATTTATCAGAGCGCTAATAAATACACTTCTTACATTCCCTCTCTTACGGCTCTCTGTTCCTTATTGAAGCTTAAAGGTATTGATATTATATTCTCTTACTGACTTAAATACAAATTAATGCTTTTGAATCAAAACACTTTTTCAGTAGCAACTTTCTGAAATTGTATTAGTAAACAATATAAAGTAATGAAGAAACTTTGCACCAACTCTATTTAAAAGTTTTAACTAAATTTGTTTTTTTTTTTTATTATTTGTTGTTTCCTTCCTGCAAGCTATACAAATTACATCTTACTTACACACTTTATTATAATTGTTGTTTTTGTTATTATTACTGTTTATTTACTTTGTTATTACGGTTTTTTTTTTTAATTTTTCGTTTGTCTTATTTTATGGCCAAAAGCATTAAAGTAATATTTATCTAAATAAACAAAAATTAATTATTTTCATTTGTGCGTTTGTTTGTTGGTGGTTTGATTTCTTTAAACTTTCAACAGTGGGTTAAAAGCTATTAAAGGAGAAAACTTGGGCTTTACATTTATTTGAAAAAAAAATACAAAATAAAAAAAAACCTTAATTATTTTTGACCAAAAGAAAAATCCTGTACATGTGGACATTATTCAAACTATATTCTTTCAGCTGACAAATTAATGATTGAAGCAAAAAATGTTATTAATTTCTTTTAAGTTTTCAAATATTTTTTTACTTGTTTAGTTATTTTAAGATTTCATAAAATTTTCTAATCGTTAAATTTGATGGCAAAAATTTTTCATTGACCACAATTTTCCTCAAAATTCCAAAAAGAAAGTTCTAAAAATTAAAAAAAAAAATTAAATAATCACAATTAATCATATTTTTTTATTAAACCAATATAGCAATACAGTATTACAAAATAAAAAATAGAACCTGAATTTATTAATAAATTGAATAATTATTTGAAATTAAGAAATCTAAAACAATTTTATACCCATTGCTTTAGGCGGAAAATTTACCGTAACAAAACGTGATATAAATTTCCATTATTTTATTTGCTGTTTTGCTCGTAGCGAGGTCTTTTTAAACCCAGAGCTTCTCGTGACCATGTGCTTGAATTGCAGGATGCACATAATCTGTCAACATGGTGTGATAACAGTTACTAATGTGCCGTCAATATTTGTTTGTCTTCTTTTTATAACAAATATGGACCAGTGATCCCACCAGCCCATTAACCGCACCATATCGGTGTTCTTAATAGATATAATGGTAGCCATAATACGGCTGATAAAAAGCTTGACTCAAATTCGATAGTGATGTAGACAATTGAGGTTTCAGTAGATCAATTATGCGCACCGAAAGCCATTTCTCACATAACGTTACTTTTCGTAATACAGTTGACTAATTAGTAGAGGCCTTTGTAGCGTTTGTCTTTCCATGCTGATATGCCATGTGTTACTGAACAAAAGTGACAAAGCAGCTTGATATGACATCGTTAATAAATTATTTTGTTCTATAGGACACACAAAACATATACCTATAGAACACAATAATTTACGAACGACAATGAGTCACGAGTGATCTGTTAAAAAAAAGCCTATTGCAAATCAAACCTTACGATGTATCACCGCATTTATATTATAAATTGAATCTGAAGTAATTTTCCAAAACAAATGGTCTGACATAAATAACAGAGAACAACTTAATAACTTGTATACACCTTTTGCAACAAATTAAATTGTTCTCAATAAATTTTTTATGTTTTTTTTATGAAAAAAAAAAAATCTAAAAAAGAAACAACAGAAAACTTTGTTTATACTATAGATTTTTATTAAACGAAAATTAGAATTGATTGTGCGCTTAAAGTATTAATTTTGTTGTTCAAGTACTTATTTTTTGTGTTTAATGTTGAATATTATTTGTCTTACAAGTAAAATTATAAATGAAGTCGACGGTAAAGGGAAGAAATGTACAAAATTTAATAAACAAAACTTTTTCCATTTTAAAAGAAAAGACATAAAAAAAATTATGAAAAATGTTTGCCTTTTTATACAATATTAATGGCAGTAGTCGCCGCATGTTGTTTTATTTAAAAAAAAAGAAAAGAAAAATTATAATTTTATTTTCATTTCATTTATATTTTTTAGGTCATAAAGCAGTACATATGTACATAGCCTGTCTGGAATTATGTAGAATGTTCAACCTAAAAATATTAAATATTAAAAGCAGGTCTATTTTTATCCAAATAGACATTAAATTTGTTAAATTTAAGTAAGAAATTCAAATCTTTTGTGTAACTTTTTTTTATTTAAAGAAGATACTAAAATAAGAACCAACAAGAAATGTAATTGTTGTAATAAGAACTTCCCTATTTTATTTTATGTATAAAATTTAAATTACTTGTATCAACCTTTTAAATTAATTGGAGAATGTTGTACTTAAACCTCTGCTTCTCATGGTGCGACACTTTGGGTAGCATCGAGGGATTTTTAAAAATTATTGAATTTCTTTATCTTAAATATCACGATTTTCTTTACTTCTTAAAATTCTTTGCAATTATCTAAATCAATAAGAATCAAATGTCGTTCATTGGTAAACGGATCACTTAAGAATGACTGCAGTGATTTTGGTAATTTTTTATCGTTTGTCTTAATTCAACTTGCGTTACTGCGAAACTCTAAAATTGAAGATAGACAGAAATGATTTATTTATTTTTGTTTAAATATTTGTCATCGTGTTGGGTGTTTTTATAAGATCTTTTATTTTTAAGCTAATAATCTGCTGGAAAAGAACACTGGGCGTAGAAACCTTTATATTAAAAATATGTTTTATAAAATTTCTAGTAACATTTACAACTTTCATCTATCATCTTTGTGTGCTTTACTGCTTTTTTATTTGCCTTGTTACAAAAAAAAATTATACGATCGGAGCAGGGCAATTGATTGATTTCGTAATATATTTCAGGAACTATAAATGCTAAAATTTTCAATCCTTGTTTTATATTTCAATACAAATTTTACAACTCATTAAAAAAACTAGATGAAATAGAATAAAGGGGCGTGGCAGCTCCTTTACAAAGAGTATATATTAAGTGACATATTCTAAGAGCTAAGAGCTATCGATTTAAGAAGAAACTATGCAACTAAGGTATTTGCTTTCATTTTTAAAATATTATTTTTTTTTAGAAGCCGGTGACCACAATTTTCGGCAGATTGTCAACGATTTTCTGCAGGATCGAAAAGAATAAACTGCCTCCTAAATTTAAAGCAAAAAGAACAAAGTAAAATAAAGTAAAACATTCAAAGTCTGGCTTAAAAATTTATTATTTTTAATAACTGTCGCATAAGAAATCTATTTCCGATTAACACCTAATTTTATTTTCAACGCCTAGTGTTTTAGAAAGTCTTAAAAGTCTACAAGTTTTTTATTATATTATTTCAAATTTAAGCTTTTAAATTGATTTTGGGTAGTATAAGTGTCCTTTTTTCTATTTCGTATCCCAAAAAAATAATAACACAATTTTGCTGGCTAATTGTGATTGCTACTTTGGCAATTACGGTTGTGTAGGACGTTGTGCCCTTTTTTATAATAAACTTCCACTTTCGGCCATACATATCGTTTGTGGAATAGGCAAACCTCAGGTTTTAACACAATTATTTTCTAATTTAAAACCAAAATTCTCAAAATTTCATACTATATTTCAATAATGTTTTATCAACCGACAATTGGAAAAAACTGAAAATTTCTCATGACAGTATTTTGAAAGCTAATAAATAGCTTGGAAGTTACATATTTTTATTGACGATTAATTTTGCTCAGTACTTATTACTTCAATAATATTGTCCTAATAACAAGTTGATGAAATATTTTCTTTGCCACTGAATGGTCTTACCTCGCGGAAGAGGTAATACCTCATCTCAAATATCTTCTCTCAATCGTCTCTCAAAGTTAACTATGAGAAATTTCTTTTGCTAGACAAGTTTAATAAACCAAATAGAGTATTATTTTTGAAAAACTCCAATACAAATTTTAACTTTTTGCCTTTAACACAAAATGAATGAATTTTTGATCCAAAACAAGGTTCTAAATACAACAGTAACCTTTTTTTTTCTATAAAACCAATGAGTCACATTTTAGTGTCACCTTACTTCCTTATAACACATTAATTTTTCGACATTTTAAAATAAATTTTAACGATGTAGCATTTATCGATTCGCATAAAGGAATTATTAAGACATATTTTTCAGAAAAATATAAAGAGATAAATGAAATGGCATTATCAGTTTCATGGTGATGCTGTTAAAATATCCAATATTTTTCACACTATTAGTGCTATTTCGTAAACACATAAATCATTAATTTTATTTATATGTTTACCTACTTTTATTACTCTATTTTAACGCAAGCGAGTATGAGAGAATAAGCCGCATTAAATTTTCGTTAACATTTTATAAAAATGTGCTTTTTTTGTATCTGTTGCCAACAGCCATTATTCATACAATTGATTTCCACTTCATTAAGTGTTATGTTACATTTATTGAGACATTTTTTTTCAATATTCTTCTTCTTGCTTGTTATTCTTATTATTGTTATTATTTCAAGTCAATGTTAAAGGTTTATGTTTGTGTTCTATAAATATTGTCGTGTCATGATGGCAGAATCTTTAGCTTTTTTGTGTTTTTTTTTTGTTTTTTTTTTTCTTTTTACTATAAATATACTTTTTAAGTAGGAGTTGATTGTAAAATATATAAACTTGGCATTTTAAGTGTTAATCTAAAAGAAGAAAATAATAATAAATAAACAAACAAGAGATAAATAAATATGTTGGGATAAACATAGCGAGTGTGAATTCTCGTATCACATATTTTTTACGCCTCATTATCTATTTGTTTAAAAAAAATTAAATACGCTTTGTTGACAGTGTTAAATACTTGTGCTAATGTATTGTTAAGTGATAATTAAATCAATTGATTACGGATTCACATGGCCTATTTATGGTAAAATATTTAGTTGTAAAATACGCTCAATAAATTATTTATTTACCGAAAATATTTTTAAAACTAAAGACACATTTTTAAAAATTACGAAAAAATTTTTAAATTTTTTTTTGTTTAAATATATTTTCAAAATATGTATCCAATCAAGGCATATTCATAAGGTATATCATCCCGGCAACAAAATCAACAATTAAACAAGCAAGAGTGGTATAGTCGGCCGTGTCGACTCTTATATACCCTTCACAACGGGTAGTCAGGCAATAACAATAGTTTGTATCACCATTTAGCTCATATGAAATAAAAAACTTAAATATATAAAAATATCCCATTGCAAAATTATAAATTGAGTTTACGTATGTAAGTTTGCAAAAAAAACAAAATTACAAAAAAAAATATTAAAAACAAAAACAACAATAAAAAATTTTAAAAAAATTTTAAAAATTAAAAAAAAAATATAAAAAATATACAAAAAATAAATAAAAAAAAATAATAAAAATATAAATAATATATAAATTAAAAAAAATAATATAAAAAAAAATTTTTTGCCTCAGCTGCGATTCGATGCCATGTTTACTTTAACCAGTATATATGTTTGTCGTTGTTGTAATTGTGAAAAAACGTGGTGGTCGTAGTTTTTTGCTCATATCTCAGAAAGTTATGGGGCGATTGTGCTGAATTTCAGTAGCGATTTATTCCTGAATATTTCCAAAAGATTGATGCCATACACAGATCTGAGGAACATCTGGTTGCTTCTAAAAGTTGATTTCAACCAACACACGGACAGATGGGCAGACGGACAGACGATCAGGGCTTAATCGACTCCTCTATTCATAAGCTTTCAGAAAATATATACTTTATGGGGTCTGAAATGAAAATTGTAAAAATTAAAAACGGAATGACAAAGCTATATAGACACTTGTGCACTACAGGTGAAGGGTATAAAAACACATTCATTTTGGTTTTGTAAATATGTATATATGTCAAACATTTTTTGTTTGTTTTTCTGTCATTTTGATATTTTTTAAAAACTTTAATGTAAAAGCCTTATATTTTCGTTTTTGAAATTATTAAAACCTTTTAAACTAACTGAAACTGGAAATAATTTATCGTATACAAAATATGTATAAAAATTTTGACGGATGCAGACATGTTATTAAAAAAAAACTTGGCACTACTTGTGAATGTAATAAAAGAACTATCAGCTGATTGGATACAAGTTCCTTGTTAATAGACCTGGTATTTAATACAGATAAATAATGCAAAAAAGTTCTATAAGTAGTTGTTATTAGGACCTCATGTACATAGTCCATACATTTGAAATCTTTAACTTTATCTCCACATTAGTAGTATTGAAATATAAATAATATTGAGCTGGAAAATATTCGAAAGATCAATGGTAGCAGCAGTGTTAACGTGTGGTGACGACTGTTCATTTAATTTTTATAAATTCAAATGTTAGTTTCTATCTGAAAATGATGTCAAGCCAATCCTTTATCAGTTGTTCAAAGAAACTATCAAAAAATGGAACGTGGTGACTATCGGCAGTTTGCCAGCTCTAAGAAAACACTTCCATATATTTCACTAGTTGAACTCAGTCAGTTTTGCTAGACATTAAAATATATTTGTATTTTATATTGTAATAATTTTGCGTTAAAATCTAATAACGTTGTTAGTGCAAATCAATATTTTGTTATTGCGAGTGTGATTTTCATTATATTTTTCATGCAGTCATGTCGGTTTGTATTGACTTCTTACCAACATTTTTGTATTATTTTGATTCTTACTTTTCTATTTTTTGCTTTAAATTAAGTATTATTTTGCAATAAAGAGGATCCTTAATCTTCACACCAAATAGTTTTTGAGGCCAACGAGTTCGGAAAGACAGACGGACAGGTGAAAATTAAAAAAGGGGCATTTTACATTTAAAATCAAGATTATAAAAATTTGAGCGCATCAATTATTCTTCGATTTTTCTTCAATCTGTATTTGAAAGAAAATTATTAAAGGATGATGGAGATGATTCACCTAAAAAGCCATTGAACAGAGTAACTTGATATCTTGGACTCACCCTCTTCAAGAGAGTTATTCAAAATTTAATAGGACGTATTTAAATTTGATTTGTTTGTTTATTTTTTTTTTTTTCATATCCAATTTTAAAATTTAAATTTCCAAAAAATTTTTATCAATGTTTAACGCTTAAAAAAAGAACTAATTACAAAATAAATGCATAAATACAATTAAGAAAAAAAAAAACAATTACAAAATCATACAGAAAACGGAAAATGCAGCAATATAATAATAATTTATTGATGGTCCAATAATCCAAAAATCTTTGCAGCAAAATATGTTAACCGGTTCCAATATATAAAATATAACTTTTAAAGAAAAAATTTAAAAATATTGTAAAAAAGATTATAATAAAAATTATATCTAATTATGAAATTTTTACAGTTAATATACGTTTGGCTGCACAATTACGCAATAACGCAATAACTGACATGAATGCAGTTGACTAATTTGGTTTTTGGTTTAGTTGAATTTAAGGACAAAAGGTACTCTTTACAAGTAAAATTTAATACATAAAAAAATAAGACTTTTTATAAAGCTGTTATAAATTTTTGTATCTCCTTCTGTATATTTTTTTAAATGTTAAATAGATCTTTTAAACTAATATGCACTAACGCATTTTGTTTGAAATGATTTCTGTAATTTGAAAAACATTTTAAAGGCTAGGGAGAAAATCTTTTAACAATTTTAAAAATTCTTTGTTATACCCCTGACAGACATACAAAAACATACACATAAAAAACAATATTTAAACTCAATTATTTTTCTCATTTTACATTTTTTAAACAACAAATAAATTTCTTACAATTTTATGGAAAAATATTTAATAGTTTTTATTTTCTGATTTTTGGACACTTAAATATACTATAGTACGATTGGTTACAAAAATATATGAAAAAGATAAAAAAAAAAAACTTAAAAAAAATAAAAACCGGTTTTTTCGGAAAAAAAAAACCGATTTATTCGTTATTCGAAAAATCAACTTTTAAAAAAAAACCGCCAGCTGAAAGAGGAAAAACCGGGTTTTCCACCGGTTGTAAAACCGAGTCGATCACCCTAATAAGGACCCTAATTATTTTATTATTGCAATTCGAATTTAGCCAAAAACATGAAATTGAAAAAAAAATCTCTTCAAAAATTTATTTTTCAAGGAAATTTATAAGTTTCTCATTGTTGAAGCTAAAATCATCTACTTAACATTACTAACACCACCAAAAAATTTTCCTTTAATACGACATACTTGATTAAAAAATTTAAAGAGAAATTCTACCAGACATCTTTGGCTTTAATGTTTATTAAATATCTTTTGCCATATCAAGAGATTAAAATAGACATAGCACGTAGGAGATTAAATTAGCATTGTAACATTTAAAATAAAAATTTCAATCTACATATATTAACATGGCCATTTATGTAATAAGTATGTCTGCTAAGTAAATGTGTTTCCAAATGCTCTATAATTACGCAAACAAAAAATTCTTTGATTTTATGCTTCATATAATTTTAAATATTTATTTTATTTTACTTTTCTCGGTTTTTTTTAAATTTTTGAGTTTTATTCTTTTGTGAAATTTAATTAAAACATCTTAAATTAATGAGACACACTTGATACTTTCTAGCTGCAGACGCAGCCAGTGTGCATAAATGCGTGTACAGACATGCATCGGTACACACTCACGTACTTGCACTTGTACTTGTATTATATTAATTTTAGCAGCAATTTTCTGCATTTTTAAATAATAAAAAAAAGTCATGGACTGAAGCCAAAGAAGAAGCTGAGAAATAAAAGACATAAAAACAACAACATAATTTAAGTAATTTAGTTATCAGTAATAACAAACACGATGCGAAAAAATCGTTCATGATGCAATAAACGTACAAGTAACCTCATATTAAGGCTCTATCTAAGTGTTTTATTTCTTATTCAACTACATACATATGCTTGTTTGTATAGATGTATTTGTATGTGTGAATGTATGGGTGTTTAAATTTCAAGATAGAGCAATTTATCGAAATTAATATTTACAAAATTATTTGAAGAAATTGGCAAAATTTCATTAAATGAAATTATCTAACTTGATTGCTTAGAAGCTTTCTTTTTAATCCGTTAATGGCGGATAATTTTCCTATAATATTGTGACTCGAAATAAAAATACTATTTTGAAATAATTATGAGGAAGAAAACACTGAAGCGCCCATATGTTTAATAGTAGAGTTATACACAATACTGTGTGTACTTGACAGCAAAGGTAACAGGATATAACAAAGTAAATGGAATTTAATAACACACACACATACATGAGCAACTTTGTAAGAAAAACATGCAACTCATGTGAAAAATATACTAATTAAATCTTGGAAAATTTTCACTATTAAGGCATTAAGGATTATTTAGAGTTGAAGTAGTTTCTTTGACTTATTCCTGGCCAATCATATTACTAGCTTTAAAGCATTTATTTAAACAACTCGGTGGTTTTCATGGGCAACCACATTTGTATTAAAATCAAATTTTTCAGGAGAGCTAGAAAACCGTGTTAGTGCTGAACGATTTTTGAAAATATATAGAAGTTACGTTGTTATGTCACTAAAATGGAATGGGGACTATCTTATTTGAGCAATTTTTAAAATAAAGTAAAGGCCGTCTAAAACTAAGCAATATGGCATTATTAACTTAAAATCGTGTAAAATGAACATACGCGGTTGCCCATGAAAACCACAGAATTATCGTTATATATACTAAGTATCTTAGCTTAGGGTTTTGAAACACAACAAAAAAAATTACTTAAATACTTTTTAAAAAACACAGACCTTATCATATTTATTAAAGAAGTTAAACCTTCTTTCCTTGAAAATAATGTACAGCAGACCGTACCGAAAAAAGGTCGCCGACACCTTCGAATATAAAATATATATGCATGACAATTTGGAAATAAATTGCTGCAGAACTAGAAGGTGACAAAAGCTTCCAAAATAAAAAAGCTTCGCAAAAATAAGAAAACAAATTTTGTTCGAAAATTCATTGTAAAACTACTTTAAAGGGCATATTTTTTTCTGCAAGCTAAGAAGTTCTAATAGACTTACATCACACACTAAATCCAATAACGTCACAACTTGGAAATCAAGATTTTTTTTGAAGACGGAAAAAAGTAATACAAAATTAATGAGACTAACAAAAAAGAAGCTGCATTTTTCCCGGTCAAAAAAAAAAGTAATGGAAAAGGAATGTTTGCAGTATTTAAAGATGATTATTATAATCAATTTGTGGTAAAAGGTCAATTTCGGAAAGTTTTGAGTTGTGACGTTATTGTATTTATTAGGCGATATGTACACATGGTTAATCTGATGCTGATAATTTAGTTTTTTCTTTCGATTGTTGTTAGAACATTAACAAATTTTTTAAATTTTAAATTATGCTTTTGTAATAGCATAAATAGTGATCCCTTAAATAAAATTTTTAAGCTTGATTACATTAGTAGTTAAACACAAAGCAGATCTTTTCCCAACCATAAATATTCATACCCTAATATTCCAAACTTATTTTGTTGATTTAGTTATACTCAATACCTTTTAATAAATATTTCAACATTATAAATTTATTTGGCTAATTTTATTTACTACCTTTTTGCAAATATTTGTGTATTAACTTGTGCCTCAGTACATTAGTTTATGTAAGAACTGTGATTTTATGTGTGTGAGTTTTCAATCGAGTGTATTAGTTGTTTTGTCTGTTCGTTTGTACGTATGAATTATTTATAAATTTTCGTTTTATACAAAAAAAAAAACATAAATTTTTTTCTACCACCTTAAAGTTCAGGCATACACTGGCTGTCCCACAAATATTCATGTATTACTAATTTGTATTTATGGTAAATTTAGCATAAAATAAACTTATTCTTCTTATTATTGTTATTGTTGTTGATCTTTCTCTTTCTATACTATATATGTATGTATGTGTGAGAGTACCTCTTATTCAGTTTAAATATTACAGAATTCTTGTTTTCTTTGTCTTTAGCTGTGGTTACTTTCATTGCACACTGAAGAAAATCTGTTTGTTCGATATGCGTGTATGTATGTGTGTGTAGATGGGACGATGTTGCCAACCGAGTTTTTAAGAGAATAATGTAAAGTGGTATTTTCATTATTCATAAACAATATAAATTTGAATTTATTGTATTTTATAACTTTAAATTAAACAACAACAAGCAGTTATTAAACATAAATACTTTACCATTGAATGGAGAAGTTTTGCTTAAACTTTACAATTCCTATTAAGAAAAATTCGAGCGAATTAATCGGATTTAGGTAAATAGGATTTTAGCAATTATTAGTTCCCTTGTAGTTTACAACAGAACGTTATTACGTTAATGAATAAATTAAGACGAAAATGTAATAAATTAGACATTTTTCAAATAATAAATAAAAAGCTGAGAATAAAATTGTATTTTTGAATATTTTTCTTATGATACTAAAGAACAGATTCTGGCAGGTACAATTCATTACAATTTTATTAAAATGCTGGTCAGGACTGTGGACGGTGCATTCGAAAGAGACAATTTTTGATACAAAAAATCGGTACATAACAATCTATTATATAAAATAACGAATTTATGTATAAATTTTTTGCATACAATCTAAACTGTATAAAACGGTGACAAATTTTAATTTTTTTAAAGCAACTTAAATTGCTCCAAAACAATTTTTTAAGCTGTTGAAAAAACAAACCTGAGGACCTATTTTAATATCTACTTGCTTCTCTTTGGAAAGTACGCAAAAAAAAAAAATCAATTTTAAAAGTTTCTTTTTAAATTCGTTTTATGATTTTCTACGCATGAAATTTAAATTATCTTGTGTACAACCTGCACATATTAAGTAGGAACATAATTTTCAGAAAGAGGCTCATAAATTTTAAAAGGTCGTGTCCCTGTGTAAAAGTTTTAAATTATTGCTCAATTCGAAATTCTAAAACACCCAATATAAGTAAATACTCCATTACACACTGCACACAGTGAACACCTGCGAGTTTAATAATTTCATTTTGAAAGTATTTAAAAGTTTTATTAATTTCTAAAGTATATGCTAATTTAAACAAAATTTTGCTTACGTCTGTATATGTATGTGTGCAAAGGCCACAAACATTAATTGGATAAATTTGATGTCTGACTGTGGAACATGTGCAAATTATGGCGACAAAATACACATTAAAATTGTACAACATTTTCAAGATATTACACATACACAAATACTTCGTTTATAAGGAAAATTTTGTAACGAAGTTAATGAAATTTTGTAGTAGATCTAAACAGAAAGTAATTCACGTATTAAGGCTAAATTTTATATGTTTCAGCTATAAGTTAAATCGATGAAAGTGTTTAAAGACGAGAACATATTAGGAAGTCTTGTGTTATTTAATGTTCAACATACAGTAGACTCGCGGTAACAAAAACACTGCCTTACGTGAACACCGGATAAGATAAACATATTTTTTACACTGATTACTCTGTGGAGTGAATACAGTGAAAAATCCTTATAATGTGAACAAATTTGTCGGTTATCCAAATCGTTTTCATAAAAAGGGGTATCCCCGTAAATGATTGCACAGGTTTAGTTTAGTGCGCGCTGCTGATTTAACATGATCAAATCTAAAGTTTTTCGTAAAAAATGTCACAAAAACTACCAAAATTCTTAAGTTAAACTTCTTGTAATTGGAAAGGTAAAAAATTCTCGCTCTTTAAGAAGTTTTGAATCTTTTGTGGACTACAATTGCTCCAAATCGTAATGGATGACAGCTGCCATTTTTGAAAATTGGTTTAATTATTAGTGGACGCTATTGGCTACTTAAATTTAACTTGGCAACGTCTTGAAAAGAAAACAATAGCAAAATGCTGGCTGAACATTTTTAGCCCTTTAGGAGATTACGAAGACTGTGAAGAGGATATCCCGTTAGCTTTTTAGAGGGAAACAATTTGTTAAGCAATTAAAATTTAAGAATTTAAGGATAATCCAAAAAAAAGAACACATTTTTTTAAATTATTTTTAATGTACTTTTTTCTTAACAAAGCATACATATGTATGTACATAACAATCCGAAATACAAAAAAATATATGAATTTGAGTTAAATCCCATGTTTAATTAATTTGAAAATTTTAAAGAGTTACACCTTCGTCAACATGAACAACTTCGCAAACGTGAACACGCTCGGTTGTTAATAGTTCACGTTACCGCGAGTCTACTGTATTTCTAATGGAGCATTTATTTATGGCTAATGTATAACTCTTTCCTTTTAAGAAATACAAAAACAAAAACAAATTTTAATCCAGATAAATCATGAATGTTAAAAAGTTAATAAAATAATGATTGAAAGAGAACTTTAAAACTGCTCTATATAGCATTGAAAAAAACCACAACATAGTGATGGCTGACGCCTTATAAATGTAGTGAGTAAACAAAAAATAATCGGCAATGGAGTATAAATTTCCATAGTTTTTCAGTGACATACCAAATTGCTGATGTGAAAAATATTTCAGTGCCAGCTCCTTTTGCTTTTAATATGGACCTTTAGAGTCAAATATAATCTTAAAAGCTGTAGAAAAAGAAAGAATCTTTGACACGTTTTTTCAACATAACTTGGTATGGTATGTATGATTTTGTTTTTTTTTTTCTTTCAAATGGACTTGTAATTTTATAGAAGCAGATGAAAAGGTCAAGCAGTGTCATATCGTTCAATCTTAGTTGTCAATGCAAACCATCAATACAGAAGATATATACACATGTAGGGGGAATATCGAAGCAGACCACTACTATCACGGGTCCCTTTTCGACCCCCTTCGCTCCTCAGTGATTTCGTGTCTACCGATTAGTATACCTTCAATCACTGAGTTCCGCGCCACAACCGGCGTTTGCTCTGGACTAGGAAAACGATTTCACACTGCCGACTGGTGATTGTCGACAATCCTCATCGCACAGTCCTTTTTAATAGCCAGCATCTCCCTCAGACTAAGGTCCCCCATCGCACTCACACTTAACGTGTGCTTGCCTGTGATCCTTAATCTTCCGCTTGCCAAAGCCGGACACTCGCATACTACATGCGCTGCCGTCTCGGCATCCTTCAGGCACATTCTACAAATATCATCATCCACGATCTGCATCCTCTTCAGATGATATTTGAAGTTACCGTGTCCTGTAATCAACGCAGTGATCCAGCTCATCATATTCCGATTAAAACCGAGTATCTTCACTGCACCCCTGCCAAGTGGCTCCCTGAGCACCATACGGGCCTGTCTACACGTGGTTCCCTCCATCCACCTTCGCAAGTTTAAAGAGTTCACCCATTGAAAAATCCTCGCCCGCACTAACCCATTACCCAGTGCAGTTCTGGGTTCCGGTCCGCAGAATGCAGCCTCAGACCCCTTCTTCGCAAGTTCTTCAGCAGCCTCATTCCCAGCTATGCCCACGTGTCCCTTAAACCACATCAGCGTTACCTCATTTGTAGAGGCACACCTATTGAGCTTTAGAACACACTCAAGCACCAAAGCGGAGTTTACATCTATCCATTGCATACGTTTTATAACCGACTGGTTGTCAAGTGCAATAAGAATTCTCTTCCCATACATTCGACATTCCAACAGGTGGTCCAACGCGTGCAGCAAACCAAGCATTTCTGCCTGATAGACCGACACCTACTCCCCCAATTTCAGAAGATAACTTTATCCTCGAATTGTTTATTCAAGATGTCCCTTCTAGTCTTTGTATTAACCTTTCGCAAATACCAATTCACTATCATCCACGTCGTTAAAACTAATAGTTGCACAGCTCCTACGCGTTCAAATTAAAGTTTGCGAACTCGTGTATTTCTGGATGGGAAAGGAACGGGGAACGGTACACTATTTGTTTATTTCTAACCTAAAAGCTCAAGAGTTTGCAAACTTTCATTTAAACATGTGAAAGCTGTTATCGCTGTATAAGAGTGTTCCCTTTTGAAGCTGATCGACTTATTATAATCGTTTTTGAAGAAACAGTGCAGTCATGTTGCCGGTATAAAATCTATACTTAATATAACACTTTGTAGATAATTATGGTTTGTTAGTTAAACTGAATTTTTCTGTCTTTTATAGATGCCATTAATTTAAAGTTTCTGAGGCATTTGCAATATATGCGTATAAAGCAATAATTAAAATTTTCCAATCTTAATTATCCAAACTCAATTCTACGTGATCTTGAATTTTCTCTCATTATAAGGAAATAATTGCCTGTAGTTCTTCAGCGTATTCTCAAGTACATCATCAATGCCCTGGTGATGGTTTCACTTGTATGCTGATTACTTATCTAACCCATGTTAGTAAAATCACTTCCAGACTTTTAGACATATGCCTAAAAATGCAAATATTGTGCTTAATTCTAGCATTATCTAACAATGATCTTCATAAGTTTATATACCGTTGACGTTTAACTTAATTTTGTCACTTGAACTGATGGATTGGAAAATGTTCTAGAACATAAAATTTCACTTATTCAAATAGATATCTGTCGGACTGTCTGTCTTCATAAAATGGGTGGGTAAAAAAAACTACTTCGTATAAGACCTTACTAGTTTATTTAGTTATATAATGAGCTAATATCATACTTCTGGCATGAAACAGACAAATAGTAAATAAATTGATATTTCGTCACAGGTTAAGCAATTTAACCAAAAAGAAAAAAAAATGGAAAATGTTATTATAACCAGAAATGAACAGAAGATTAAAAGAGAGATGTTTAAGCTATACAGTATTTGCTAAGTTATTCACCTAAAATCTTAAAATTCTTATTAAAACTATATATATAATCTTCTAAGTAATAGCAAATTTTTTGGCACCATGAATCACTTCTTTGAATGAGGTCCATAACACTCCTTTTTATCCCGCTGTTCCTATAGGGAACATAGATATGCAAATAGATCCAGGTAAAATCTTTATGATGCCTAAAACGAATAAAACTCTTCCTTTAAGTTTATTTTAAAATCTCTTTAAAATTATAAATGTTGTCGCTTTTTTATTAAATAATTTTAATTGTATGGCGTTTTTTTACCTTAACTTTTTTATGTATTAATTAAATCAAACAATTAAATTAAAAAATGTAAAAAAAATATTCCATATTTAGCCAGTCATATTTGAATTTACTGGCTGACTATTATTTTATTTTTACAACATATACAGTCGAACTTGGACTTTATTTCATTATTATTATTTATGCTAATAGTAGTAATTTTTATTTATTTATAAAATAAATTTAAATTTAAAACAAACATACTCCAATGGAAAACTATCTATCATCATTTCATATGAAAATCTTAAAAGTAAACAATTCGCGTACACTTGATTCATTTTTATTGAAAATTGTAAAAAAAATCGCGTTATTTTAAGTTTTAACTTAACCGAATTCGACTTTAGTTTTATTTTTCATTTATTTTTTTTTTTCAGTTTGTTATTAAAATTAACACATTTTTCATTTCATATTATTCTATCATTTTTTTATATTGTTATTAAATATTTGTTGTAGTCAGTAAAATAAAGTTCAATATATAAATTTATTGATCAATTTGTAACAAAATTATGAAGCACTATTAAAACTCTTCCACTTCATAATTATAATGTTTAAGAGATTTGTTTAAGTTGTTTGTTTTTGGTTGGAATATTTAAGCCTTAAAATTTAGACACTTAAAATCTCTGTTGTTGTTATCCTATTGCCAATGACGTCATTGTTACCTTCTCATGCTGTTTATTTTCTAGGGTTTCTTGAAGTATTTTTTTTTTTTTTGTAATTTAAAAAAAATATTTACCTCAGCTTATCGATATTTCTAATGGATAAATTTGAATGTAGTGGTTCCTAGTGTTCGTTCAAAGTTTTTTAAAATTCAAGTTAATAGTTAATAATATTACAGAGAGAGAAAACTTAAAAAAAATATTAAAAACAAATCTCAGTATGAGTGAGATTTGCATAAAAAAAGAATAATATAAAACCTCTGATTTGTTATATAGTACGTAAAAATATTTAATTGAATTTTTATACAAAAGGTTTTAATCATCACACGCATACATACAAGCAAGCATTTCAGTTATTAGTACCCGACAGTTTTACAAAATATTATTTTTATCCCGGTTTACTTTAAATCGTCGCTACTTGTTGAACTGTTAAGAGACCAGTCTTTAAAGGTGTGTGGATGATATCGGAATGACCCAGGCAGAAAAATACAATCAGTACGACGCTCTACCATGGTTCATGGGGGTATTACTGAAATGATAATGCCAAATGAGCGTTTTCCGATCCTTATTTTTATTATTGTCACAACATTGAAAATATGAACTTACAACACTGATCTGATGCTAATAAATTTAAACCATAAAAATTTTGGGGGTCGTATATTATTGCCTAAGAACATAACACAATGCTTCTATATGATTATGTAGTGGTGCAGATTCTTGACTTTATTGTTTGTTGTTAGAATAATTTATTTTCTAAACATTTGTAATTTCCCATTTTTCTCCCCAGCTCTGAACACGTCATGTCAGGTTGATCTCTTTTTGGTTCCCAGGAGCGAGCTGGAACGTCAGGTGGATCTTTATTTCCTTTTAGGTTGAATTGCCTCGAAGGGGGTTTAACCTTATTAATACTAAATTTTAATTAAAATGTTATGTCTTCACTGGGACTCGAACCTTGGCAGTCTTGGTTTTGGAAAGTTGCGTTTTAACCACGCAACTATATATATTTTAACTTTTATAATTTTGTGTTTGTTGTACATCAACACACGACACTAACGGCCTTATTCATAACAAAAAGTTGGCATAAAGTTAGCATTAAGTTTATTCATAACACTCATGCCAAACTCTGGCTAAACTCTTGTTAACGAGCTGCCAAACGTTTGCCAACTTGTGAAAGACAGCTTTTATGTGTTGTTGTTTTACATTACCAATATTTTTTACCTACCTTTTCATCCTGTTCCCAATTTACAGATCGTTTGCGTTGCTTTTCCATTTTAATAAAAATTATATTGTTCGTTTATTTTTTAATTTATTTTTCAATTTTAAAAATTGTTAGTATCGATGGAAACACAAAAACGTCAAAATTAGGGATTATAAACAAAAAATGGTTGCATATTTTAGGGGTATCATGCAATTTCAGAGTTGATTTATGAAAAGTTGGCAGACAGAAAAAAGTTTCTTATGAATAAACTCTGTGCTAACGAGCTGCCAAGCTTAATCGGCATTCTAGTTAGCAGCTCGTTGTACGTAGTGTATAAACTGTGGCTAACTTTTTGTTATGAATAAGGCCGTAAAAAATTAGGACCGCTTTTGTATCCGCAGTACTAAAGCAGTACAAGCTTAATTAAAACACGACATTACGAAACTAAAATAGTTTATTTGTAATAAAAGAGGCGTACTTGTTTATGAATTTTTTAAAAATAACAACAACAGGTTTTTTCTTTGCATCAACACAACAGTAATGTCGTACAACATTTGCATGTTTACAAGGTCGTGGTGGTATATACGCCGGTGATATTTTGAATTTATAGCTAAATAGTGAAAAACCGGTTTTGTGTAACATGATAGTGAAAATAAAACAAAAATTGTTTCACCCAAAAAATTGTTTTCACTATAATGTATACTTGAGTAATATTAAACAAAATATATGTTATAACTTCAGCTGTTTAATGCACATTTTATAACAGCCATTGAACTGCAGGTTATTTGCTTGCACTAACAAGGTTACACAAACCGATACACATTTAAATAAAAAGTAAAAAAATATATATATTCAGAAGTAAGAGTTGCACAGACAAGCGTGGCATGTGAATTTATACATTTTTCATACACTTTGTACACCGATATGAAATAATTGAAAAATAATCCTTATAATAAAATTTTATTTACATAAATTTTATTAAAAAATATAAAATTTCTATTAAATTTAATTGATTTGTAAATTAATACAGAACGTGTTCAGTGCAAGGTGATAATGACTTCAATAAAACATTTAATATGCAAAAAGGGAATTTAGATTAAGTGTAACAAACAGGTTTTCATTATCTGTTATTTATTTTAGTTTTTTATGTAAAATTTATTATAAAAAAAATACTTTTTAAAATTGACGATAACATATTAAAAAATGCAATTCGTTGTTATTACCTCAACAAGCTGGGATAGCGAAAACGTTTTAATTTTCTTAAAAAAAGAACAGGTCTTCATAATTAAAAATATTTTTTTTTTCTTTTTATAGGCTAAAAGCTTATTGTTGTTGTTAAATACTCTCATAGAAAATTAGTTGCTCTACACTAGCAGAGTTAAATGTATTTTTATAACCATTTACGGTTTAATCACGAACAATCTTTGAGTCAAATCATTCAATTTTGCAGAAACAACTGGCATAAACACATTTATTTCGTTTATTTTTTTTTTCTGTTTTACACATATAATATGCTTTTGTGTTAGTAGCAACTTTAGTAGCTTATAACTCCTTAAATACTGAACCTATATTTACAATATGAAGATTGTTCACATCTGCCTGAAATCAGTTGTATAATGTGATCATAAACTGCGTAACAAGAAATCGATTAGTCTATTAATATAAACAAAATTACATGGCATGTTTTTTACATCTGACTTTAAAATTTGTGAGACATATGGGCATTTCCATGTCATCGTACGTGACATTTGTACTCCTATAAAGTGGGGTAATTTTTGCAAAAGTAAGAGTAACTGAAACAAAATTAGATCTTTATGTTCCATTCAAAGGGTACTTTAAAAAAAAAATTAATTATATTCGCATCACTGTTTTCTAAAATATCCAGAAAAATTAGAATATATCGTACGTGACATAGAACAGAAGTGATTTTGAGATATATATGGAAATATGAAATCTACGAATCTTGGGAGGTATTTTTCTTTTTTTAATTTCTTACACCAGACCAAATATTTTTCATTTAAAATCCATCATACTTAATTAAAAACAATTTTTAAATGATTTTATAATAAATTCAATTTAATATCGTTCGTGACATATCGTACGTGGCAGATTTTTCTCTAATAGCATTGTTAGGTAATAAAATTTATATTATGTTAAGAAAAAAAGTTGAATTCTAAATTAGGTGCTCTTGCGACTGTTCAAATACGAATGACGGAGACAAATAATGTTATTGCACTACGTACGTGACATCAAAATAACATCCAAGGGAAATAAAAAAAATACCGCTAATTGGACTTACTATTTTCTTTTTTCTTATGGATCTTGTTAATTGTTATTGTTACTTAATGTTTAAGGAATATTTACAATTACAATTTAGTCGCTAAAAAAAATACTTGATTGCAATTATTTAAAATAAGTAAAATAGATGATCAGATTAAACTCTTATTATTGCTCTTAGAATAATTTAATAAGCTCTTAATACCTGCGCATAGTAAAATTTGAGCGTTTTTTTTTATCAATAAACTTATATTGAAAAACTTTCAAGAGTTTTTATTTTTGCAGTCGTGGTTGTCATATTCATGGAAATGTCCATATGTAAGTCTATATGTCTGTCAAAATTGTACTTTTACAGGCAACTGTCGATAACTGCTTTTCAGCAGCAGCAATTTCGGCCAACGGCTGATGTCACATGTTTTGACAGAAGAAAATAGAGCGCAGTCTAATTAAAATTTTGTTAGATGTCTTAATACATGTTTTTTTACAGAAGTAATGCTTTAAAGGTAACACACGACATGTGCGTATTTAGCAGTGTGGAATTTGACAAGTCAGATGTAAAAAACATGCCGTGTATTAGCTCCTGTAATGGCATAATTTCAAAATATACACTGTATTTTTTCGTTTTGGTACGTTGCCGTTCCGTTTTTTCTATCCACGTTACCGGCATCTACATTAATTAAACCCAAATGCCTTTTGTGAGTAATCGCAAGTTTGAGAAGAACTGCAACCATTTCAAATTTGTTTGTATAAATTATAATCCAACTTAGGTTTTTAGGGAACAAAGAATTGTTCACACCCACTTTTACGCCTACGCAGAACGGCTATACCAATTTGTCTACACACAGAAAAAGAATTGGTTGGAAAACGGTAAAAACAATAAAAATATATAAGGAAGGAACAACATATTACTATAGGTATTAAAAGTTTCTAAATGGGACCGATTTTATATATTTATAAACGCAAAAATACAACTATAATTGAAATTTATTACTTAGAATACTAAAATCGGTTTTGTTAACTAAATTGTCTCATTACTTTCATTTGTGTCCAAATCCCTTCTAACACAACCAAATTTAATTACGAGTATTAGGCTGCAGTACTAAATATTAATACGTATAACAAAAATAATCATCTATGTCAACGTATTTCAAAATATTAATAAGTTTTCGGTTATTGAAACCAATTTTTGGTATGTTGTATCATTATAATTCGATTACAATAAAAAAATACATTAATTTCAATTATGTTTGATTTTTAGAACTGAATATATGTAAGTTGTGTGTAGTAATTATTAGTTATGAATGAAAAAAGTGTTTTTTCACAAAACCGATTTTCCTGTCATTTAAAAAACAGAAATTAACAAAAAAAATAATCTTTTTTATTTTGAAAAAATTTTTAAGAAAATTTGTGAATTTATGTAGATATGTATGTACATATAAAAATTAAGAAAAGTGCTAACCATTGTATATTAAAAAAAACAAGAACAAAGGCCAAACAGTTAAGGTAAGATATGAATTTATTCTTAATTTCATTAAATTTTTTATGAAAATACATAAAATTTTTTTTTTAAAGAAGAATTTTATTCCAGAAGACTTACGTATGTATGTATGGATGTGTGTATTATGGAAATCTACCAAACACTTAAAGTAAATTTTACTTGGAATGAAAATTCGTTTAGGTACATACATATGTATTTCCCAATATATGTATGTATGTATGTACATGGAGATTTGCCGAACGCCCGTGTATCCACTAGCGACTTTAAACGTTTGTAATTACAAAGCTGATGCTATTAGAGTATGGAAACTACGAATCTGTTGTCTTTAAGCGCCACCTTATTTTTCATTTACGAAATTCGGCCTAGCTATTTCATATTTATAAGCTTCCAAATATAAGACCTACGCAAACACATAACAGGGGTACCCGTGTACCTTATAGTTTTTATATGAACTATATATGATCGATTAAGGTGTAGGTAAATATTGTATTATAAAATTTTCATTAAAAATACATTAGTATGGATTAAAAAAAAATTTTAATATATGTATATATATAACTATATTATTTATTACAGTCAAAAGAAATGCTGACGCAATTTGTTATCGAGTGCTCCAGGCACATTGGTTTCTTTCAAATACTGCATTCTTTTCGTATTTTTCTCTTTGTTTTGTTTCCTGCATGTAGTATAAATAACAAGATCCAGCTACTGACTTCCTTCCTTCCTGTTGCAGTTTTTGATACTTTTGTAGTAGGTTTTGGTGAACAACTTTCGCGGGTAGTTTCTAGTGATCGATTAAATTAACTTTCAATAGCTATTTTCGTTGCAAAGTGCCTAGTTACTTGGTGATTAAGGGCACATTCTTCAATGATGGGCATGTACATTTCTTTCCTAATTTACGAAGAAAAAGTGACCGAAAAGCAGATGTAGATGTAATTCATAGAGATGATATGTGATGCAAGAATCGACACACTCAAATGATGAACGAACATACAACTGGACATATCCGATTTTATGACACCTTATTTCGAAACAAGTAAATAAATAATATTTATATTTTTTTTATTAAACTAATTATAGTTCTGGAAGACTACGCCGCACAATATTGTTGCACACCTGGGTGGGGACTAAAAATTTAAGAAATCGCAGAAGCTTTAAACAACAATCTTAAAAAGTTTATGTTTCTACGTACACGACGAAACAGCTAAAATATTTTTAAAATCTTCTGAAAATATAAACGAAGGTATTTTTAATTGTTTATATTTTTACATAACAATGTTTTATATAGATAATGTCTTTTTTACTGTTCTATATATGTATGAAGTTATATGTAAATACATTTATTGTAATTATTTTATGGTTTCTTAGAATCTAAAAAAGCTGCAACGTTTTTACTTCTACCGTACTTATCTCCTTCGACAATTTGAAGAATCAAAAGTCAAAAATCTACACAACTTACAAAAATTGAAGTGCAAGAAAAATTAATTTCATGTTTTGATATATGTAAGTTTTAACATTTATACAAATTTTGTTTGAAAGTTGATTAAATTGGCTTTATTTCAGTCCTTAGAAAAGGTAGATACATATATGTATATCAAAGAAATTCTGTTGAATTGCAGCCAAAGGTAGTTATTTGTTGAAACATTTGACAAACTATACTGTTTGATAAAAAGTACATACTTGAAAGCTCGCTGGATCCTATAGAAAGCTGACTTTTAATATATAAGGGATTCAATGGAGAATATCGTAAGGAAACGAAAATGGTTTGGAATTTTATACAAAAATACATCTTTAAAATATGCACACAACATGACTTGAATAACACTAGTATTAGGTCTGTGTATTAAAAACTACTGCATTAGTTTTAATGTATGTTCATATTTCTAGTTAATCTATTTTAATTTATTGTATAAATTGTTTTTCTTCTTTTAATTTACAAAGATGAAGTGCACTTGCACTGCACTGCAACCGAATATTCTATAACATTAACAGTCAGTTGAAACATATAAAAATTTGCCATTTTGAAGAAAATGTTCAATAAATTACGTTTAACAAAAGTAACGAATTAAAAAAGAGATTGCCACTCAGTACTTATGCCTAATCAGAAAGTTTTAATTTACGTTTTGAAAAAAGAACTTCTTCCGATATTGGGTCTCATAATGATGAGATTTGAAATAAATACCACGTTTAAAACAAAAAAAACAGCACATAATTCTAATAACAAAGTCAACATTTTAAAGTCCTTGCAAATAAAAAACCAATTGAAATTTGCAAATTTACTTTTATTTAATGATTTTAGTATAGAACTTTCATTTAGATCGGTAAAAAAAATTTATACAAAATATAGCTTAAGTTCAACAGCACAAGAAATAACATTTCCTCAATACGACAATTTACATTTAAAAAAATTTGCAGCAATTTGTTTAGACTTTTGTGAAAACTGCAAATCAGTATTTAGTTTAGTAGAATACATTGTCCGTGATGATAATTTCTTTCTATGCGGTAAAGTTCTTGAAACTTGGTTTTTTGATATCAACTTCTTTGCGTAAAAAATAAACAACCAAACTGACATGCTTCGCATTATAAATACAAAACATCTTAAAGTTACCTATATTTCTCATATTGTTACCTCAGCTAATAGAGAAGAATTTGTTATATGGATGTACTAGCTTTAGCTATGCATACATATTTAAAGTTTTAATACATTATAAATATATTATTAATTTTAACTACATACAATTTTACATACATTTTATTTTAAGTATTGGTTTATATTTAAAGTAGATATATTAATAAATAAATATATTTGAATAATACTCAAATAAAAAAATTAAATTTAAAAAAATTAATTTTTGCTATTTTTTTGGGTAAAATAAATAAAATATTTAAAAATCATTTTGATTCAATTCAATTGATAATTCTTTTGGGAACCCTAATTATATATTTGCTTTCGATTGTATCAATCAAATATTTTGGATACAAATATGGTATATTTTAAAGATATCTATAATGTAAACTAACAATATCTGCTACAACAACCATTAGGTCACTAAAAGTCTAGTGCTGTTATTAAAACTACGGTAATAAGAAACGAAAATTTCAGTTGTTATAAACGAATTTAGAGATAGTACGTAGAACCGAAGGAATTCGATTGGCAACAAATTCGATTACCACAACGAATCTGTTTTCTGAGTGTAGTCTTTTTAATAATCTATGAAGGATAAGAATGGGTTTTACGGTACTTAGGGCAACTATTTCCGTAAAGAATCAACGATTTTTTCACACATTGAGAGTGCTGTAATATACAAAATCTTTAAAATTATTACACTAACTATTTTCACGTTTGATCATAAAATGGGCGTGGCACCTTTAGTATAAATAAGATAGATTTTGGGAGATATCTAGAACACAGTTGCCCCTATAACCTATTTTACTTATTCATATCAAATTTTAATGCTGGTTTTAGATATTTTAATAAAAACTGTACAACTCAGCCCAATAGTTATAAAATATCAAACAAGTGGGCGTAGTACCTGCCATACAAAGAAAACATATGTAATGGCATATCTGCAGAACTATTATGTTTATTGTCTCTTACTTCTGAGTGATTGGCTGCGATATCAGTTTACTGTTTCGGGCGCAAAATCGAAAAATAAAAATCTAAATTTGATGTCACTTCTGGAAAACTGTAACCTCTATTTGGTTTAAACTTAGTACGAGCTACTTTAAATAACAATTTGCTTATTATAACAGAATATTTTAGGGACCAGAGAAGGGGGAGTGATACTCCTTATGACAATTGTTTCGTTCCTAATAATTAGTGGCAAATAATATTAAAATTTATTTCCTAATAAAACCAATGCAACAACTTTTGTGGGGCCTACAAAGTGTTCCACGTTCTGTTAGTTTTTAACTAATTTACCATACATTGTTGATATTGAATATTTCATTTAATTATTTTTTTATTTTTTTCCGACCCCATAGTGTAGCCCTATTTGTCTGTCCGTGTGTATGTTGAAATCAGCTTTTAGAAACCCCCTGATATCGCCTACACCCTCGTGAAGTTTTAAAATATTCGGGAGCAGATCGGTATTGAAAATCAGAAAAATCGGTAAATAAACAACTGAGATACAACCGCCACATCGTGTTTTACACAACAACAACATACAACACATACATACATACAAACGTGGTATACTGGTCAGAGTGAACATGGCATCGACTCCCAGCTGAGCCAAAAAATTTTTTTTTTTAATTTTTTATTTATTTTTTTCTTGATACACATATACATGAACTTAGGGCCGTATTCATAAAAAATATTTTAGGTTTATTAAAGGCTTATTTGACAGATGTTGTAGAGGAATTTGTCAAATAAGCCTTCAATAAACCTAAAATATTTTTTAAGAATACGGCTATTAATTTATAATTTCACAATGGGAAGTGGGAACGTTTATTAAAATGTTGGACAGCAGAAAATTAGAATGAAAATTACCATTAATTAAATTTAATAAAGTCAACGCATATAACACAGTTCGTCGGCTATTTTATTAATCTTCAACATGTTTTATTAACAATTATATTAAAAATGCTAAAATATAATTTTGAAAAGCACGGCAGGCAGGGGTTTTTCAATGCTTTTACCTCATTTACATTAATTATTTTTAAACATTTTTTATTAAATTTTAATTAATAAAGCAATTAAAGTCATTCGGTATAGGGTTCTGGCTTATTACTAAATACTTCTTAACCATATTTAATTTAGTGCAATTAAGTGACCCCTTGTCATGTGGTTTATGTTTCGTTTTACTTAATGAATTTTGGGAGGGAAAGAACACACAGAAAGTAGTTTGGGGTTTAGTATGAAGTTTGGGAAAATTTAATCAAGAAATATTTAGGTTTGTAAGTGTGTGTACAATTGAATATTTGTAATAAGGTTTCTTATTTATGTGTTTTATAAAATTTTAGATTAATATTGAAATCAGTTTTTATTTTTGTATTAAAATATTCTTTATTAACAGCAATATTTCGGTACGAAACAAAAGCTAGTTTCTTTAGGGTAAATACAAAAATTATTTAAACAAAAACAAATTAAAAGTTGTATATCTACCCTGAAGAAGCTACCCAATATGTTTTTAGCAAAATGTTTGTAATAAAAAAGATTATTTTTATAAAAGTGATCTCAAGCTCAACGAAAAGAACAAAATATTAATGAAAATATCAAAAAAATTAGATGATAATTTTAAATAAAAAATTTTATACAAAGTAATCGAAACTAGAACAAGTCAATCACATCCTGCAAGGCTGTCAAAACCACTTAAGAGTTCACGTGTAGTGAAATACCATGGTTATCAACTCTTTAAGGCAGCATGAAAGGATAAGATGTTTTCATTGTAAATATAATTAGTGTATATAGTTTTATATTATAAGTGTTTCATAATACTTTGCATTGACACTTAAGATGTTATAGACTACAAGTAAAATTTTTATAAAGCTTTAAGGCCAAGAAAAAGAAAATTTCGTAACAACCTTAAAAAATAATAATTTTTATTTGCCTTGAATATGATTCATGTATTTCTAACACGTTTCATTCATTCGCGTGGTTCGTTTTAACTTATTTGCAGTTTCTTTTTTTTTTTTTGTAGTTTTATAGTTTTAGTGCATTTTTTTCCTTTTTTATGAACTTTTAGAACAAACTCTAACAAGTACACAATGGTAGTGAATACCTATATATGTTTGTGTGTGTGTGGGTATGTGCATTTGGCTGCTTAATATTCTCTTATAATTTTTGCAACTCGTCTAAAGCCCTTTTGAGTTAAATGCATTAAAATATATTTATATAGTTAATATATACATGAACATACAAACAAATATAAATCCTTGTATATACCCTATTAGCAACTCAGCTAATTTTAAGTTTAATTTTTCGCAACTAGTGGTTGGTTGATGCCCAGATTATTTTCAATGGGAATAACTGTCTTTTTTTACCATTCCGATGTCCTATGCAGTAGTCCATTTTTCGAATTTGAATGATACGTAGGGCCATTATTAAAACTTATAATGCAAAGCCTTTTATGGGTCCTACAAAATCCTGCCTTTAACTAACGCTAGCTGCAATAATGGCCCTTAAGCTTACTAAAAGGAAACTACTAAAGAGTTTGTTTAAAGTCCCCCCTTTTAAATATATGCAGCTTAAAGTTAGTTGTATTTAAGTTAAATATTTATAAATTGAATTTATTTCAAATAATTGCTAAAACTTTTCTTGTAATATTTTTACAATTTTATTTGAAAACATTTGTAGGAAATTAATAAGATTTATTTTTTATTGGGCAGAGTAAAGGATTCACAAAAATTTTTAAGGAATAATAAGGACATAATTATTTTAAATGCTGATAAGGGCAATACGACAGTAGCTATGGATAAATGTGATTATGTTTCTAGAATGAATGATATTGTGGGTGATGTTACCACATATAGGACTTTAGTGAAAGATCCTACTAGTAAATTACAGAAAAATAATAATGACATAGTTGAAGAACTTTTCAAACATAAGGTGATCACATTTTTGGAAAAGAATAATCTTAAGACAAATGTTGCTATTGCTCCTAGGTTATATGGAGTACCAAAAATCCATAAAGAGAATTTTCCTTTGAGACCAATTTGTTCTTTTATTAATTCCCCTTCTTACGGATTATGTTAATATATTACAAACATTCTTAGAAACATTACTAAAAATTCTATTTATAATGTAAGGGATTCACATTCAGAAGAGTGATTGGCTCAAAATGGGGCTTAAGCCCAAGGATGACACATTGGCTATATACGAGTGTACTGCGGCCTACAATTACGTACGCTTCGTTAGTATGGTGGACATCCTTAGAGAAGAAGGTGAATATAAAACCTCTTCAAAAGATTCAGAGACAGTGCTGCATTAGTATTTGCGGCGCCATGAGGACCACATCGACAATGGCCATTGAGAATATATTATCCATTTGGCCTATTGAGATACAGGTAAAATATGAAGCGGCCTTAGCTGCCACAAGATTAATGGCAATAGATGAGTGGCTTATAAGAGAACATAAGACCAGATACCAAAGAATAACGGATATCTTACCGATAGGAAATATTACAGAATTAACATGTGATAAAATCCCGATGAGATATGAGAATATTAACTGCATCACCATTATACCGGAAGAGGGAGAATGGGATGAGATAATCAGGATGGGAAACACCCACGGAATCGATCTTTATACAGACGGTTCAAAGATTGGTGACCAAACTGGAATGGGCTTATACGACATAAGCCGAAATAGAGGCAAATACTTCCGTCTACCAGATCACAACACTATTTTTCAGGCTGAGATCATGGCGATTACGGAAGGAATTAAATGGATAAAGGAAACGAATAGCGAAACTCCGATTCGTATCTTTACGGATAGCCAATCAGTGATTAAGACATTGAGAAAGGAGAAAGTTGAATCCCGGAACGTTTTGCAATGCAAGAGTGAGATAAACTCATATGCAAATTGTGAACATCTGGAGATAATATGGATACCAAGCCATCACGGGCTGATCGGAAACGAGAAAGCCGACAAATTATCCAAAATGGGAGCTCTTTTGAGTACTATAACTTTGGAGAACGCCAAACCCCTTAAACGATTTAAGGATGAACTTAAACGTTGGGCAATGGAAGAACATGTCAGAAAATGGCAAAGCACTGATGTCGGTAAGGTGACAAGAACACTCTGGGGTGACCCAAATCTTGGGAAGTCAAAGGAGATTTTGAGACTAAGTAGACCTACACTTAGGAAATTAACCGGTGTAATTACAGGTCATACGGAGTTGAGAACTCATTTAGCACGCATGGGATTATCTGAGGAGACGACATGTAGAGCTTGTGAGGAAGAGGATGAGACCCTGGTACACTACCTCTGTCATTGTCCTGCGTTTGGGCATATTAGACGCGAAAATTTTACAGTAGATAATATGCCGAACTTGGAATACCTGGGGAACTCGAACTGGAGATCCATAAGGCGTTACATTGAGGGGACTGGTTTCTTGGACTAGTCCGATATTTATGGGAAATTATGTTTATGGTTTTTTGTTTGGGAATTCCGTTTTCCACATGGAGCGCACAACATGCCAACTGGGCATAGGTGTATACCTGTCATGGGTTTGGGCTTTTATACCCCTCCTTTTCAACCTAACCTAACCTAACCTAAGGGATTCACTACATTTCAAAGATAAATTAAGTCACATTGGAATAAATAATAATGAAAAATTAATTTCATTAGATGTTTTATCACTTTTTCCTAGTATTCCCATAGACTAAGCTATTTGTATTATCGAAGAAAAATGGGATATGACAAATAAACATACAAAAATTGAGAAAAATCTATTTTTAAGTATTCTTAAATTTTGTATTACGGACAATAGATATTTTAGATATGATACTAGAATATATGTACAACAGAAAGGACTTCCTATGGGTTCGCCAGCATCTCCAGTTATAGCGGATGTCGTTATGGAGAAATTATTAGATACATGTATCGAAAAACTGGCAGAAAAACCAAAAATTATTACAAAATATGTTGATGACCTATTTTGTATTGTTTGAGAGACCATACATTAATAATAAGAAGGGGAAATAAGTTATTAATGGATTGGTACCAGAAACCTACTTCCTCAGGAAGGATCATTAATTATTATTCGAAACATCCCAAAAGAATTATTATTAATACAGCCAAAAACCTTATAGGGAGGACACTAACTATAAGTGATTTTGAATTTCATAAGAATAATAGAAGGAAGATTATCTATGATCTTGTATTGTATGATAATAATTTTTGTATTGTATGATAATAATTTTCCTAGGAAAATAATTTATAGTTTCATTGGACAATATAAAGGTCAGAGAGGACTTGAGATAACCAACACTAGTCAACCAAAGATTTATAAATCATTAATATACGTACCTATAGTGTCAGAACGATTAGAAAGATCGAGAATTTTTGAAAATTATAGATATAAAATGACTCATAAAACGTACAATACATTAGGTAAATTATTTAGTAAGACAAAGGACAAAATTGACCATTTTGTAGTATATAAAATTCCATGTAAGGGTAATAGTAGTGAAACATGCAATAAGGTATATAGAGGTACAACTAAGAATAAACTCAAGACTAGAATTGCAGGACATAAATCGGACCAAAAATACAGGAATAATGTTTCACAGAAAACTGCATTAACATCATATTGTGTTAATGTTAATCATGATCCGGATTTTATAAATACAATAGTTTTAAATACGGAAGATAGTTACAAACGTCGTTATTTATTAGAAATGTTACAGATAATAAACACACCAATAACACAGAGGATTAACTACAAATCAGATACAGAGGGAATAGCTCAGAGTTATAGATATTTAGTTCAAAAATTTTAGAAAGCGGAAATGGAATATTTTTATAATGTAATAGATTAGTAATTAATTTTTTGTTTTTTAGTGTATAATTTTTTGTATGACAATTTTTTGAAATTTGTTTCAAAAATTTTTTATTATTAGTATAAAGAAAGAAAAAAAATTTTGTAATTTTTGTTAATTTGTTAATTAATTAATTTTCCTGAAGATGCTACACGAAGAAGTAGCGAAATATTGAGAAAGGAAATAAAATATTGTTTAATTTGTGTTGCTTTTTATATAAAAAAAGAATAAAAACTGTTGTATGACCTTAGGCTCGGATAATTAAATATAAAAATTTATTAAATAATTTTCTTTTAACAGTAACACGTATATGAATCTTTTATTTACTTTTCACTAACTTTATTTCTTTAACTTTACTGATCTCCAGCACAAATGATAATAAAACTGCAAAAAAGTAAAATAGTTAAGACAAAAATGGGCAAAAATATAATTTAAAGTTTCTTTTTCCCACAGAAAAAAAGAAGCAAAAAAACAATCTTATGTGTACTTTAGTTTTAGGTAACGTATGCGTTACTTTCTAATTAGCTTATAGTTAGTTGGTAAAAGTAACTTAAAGTGCTTTCTTTTTGTAGTCGCCAACTCTATTGCTTATAGGGTATGCGTGTTCCTATGTATTCATGTATGTATGTATGTATGTATGTATGTATGTGCAGTTTTCCATTTAAGCTGTTTTAAAATGCAAATAACATTTGTTGTTGACTCAAGAGTGTACACTTTGCTTTTTTGCCACTTTTGACTGGTGTTACCTGCTGGCGACATAAAGTAATCTTCAGCTTATAATGTTGTTGCTAATGCTATTCTCTGCGCTCTTTTGTCATTTGCTTTTGTACTTCTGAATACATGTGTGTGTTTATTCATTCAGTGTATTTTTCTATTTATTTTTAAAGGTCTTGCTTATGCACCACTTCAACTGTGGCAGAGACAACTCTACAAAGACAATTCACAAAATGAGCAGACAACATTTAAACAAAAGAACGAAAGTGCTAATTCCTTTAGTTTAAAGTTTAAAATTATAAAAAAAATGTGTGGCATACAAACAAATTGCTAAACAAAAGAACAATTTTTGACAGGAAAATCTTTCCTTCCCGAAGACTTACATTGTCTAAATCAAAATGGATTAGAACTTATATTTAGAACTTCTGTTTCTGTAAAATTGAAATTAAAAATGGTTTGTTATTCAAACGAATTGGTAACAAATTTTAAATAGTTAAAAGTCAATCTAATAATGTGTTTTGATAAAATGTTCGTCAGGAAAAAAATTTTTTTTATTGAGAGTTTCAGTTATTTAATTTTTTTTTTAGCAAATACAAGGAATACAAATCCAAGACAATTTAAATAGTTTTACAAATTAAGTCTAGAGTTATATGCCAAAAAAATGCAATCCGAGATAAAGAGTATGTCTTGCTGGCTTCTCAAAATATTTTTATAAATCAACTAAAAAGTCCTGAAATAACCTAATAATTCTATTTAACAAAACGTTGGACTTTCATTAATACCATTAAAGATTACAAATATTTTATTTCGATTTGTGTGTTTAAGTGGATTCCACTTTGTAAAATTTTAAGCCAATTTATGAAAAAACCTGTTTTCCACCATTTTGTAAAACAAATCAGCGGAACAAAATTAACTCGTCTATTTGAAAAGAAAACTGTTCGAAGTGGTGAATAAATATCTAAAGAAGGTACGAATTTCTAAAAAATAAATCGTTTCCTTATGTAAATTTAAAATTTGTTTTGTATGTAAATGCGTAGAATATTTAAAGCACAACACGGGCGATTAAAGCTGTCTGTGTTATTTTTCCCTAAACCAATGCCAACAACATCAGCAAAGTCATCATCTTTAACAAGGTGATTATCATCATCATCGTTTCAGTTAATGTGTTATTTCGACAAACAATGTACTTATTCATCTTATTGCAAGTGTGTATTATGATGCTTAATAAGCACTTTTCGTTGTTATATTTTAATATGCATCACAATAGGGATATATTTATTTAATGGTTTCACTTGTAACATCTAGAAAAGCAGTTTAAAAATATTTGATAAAATATCTGTTTATTAAGTTGCGTTTGTGTTGTAAAGCGGATGCTGGTCGAAATTATCTGCCTCTTTTCCTATGTCTATACATTTAAATATTTTTTTGTCTGATGTTTTGAAAACATTTATAATTTATTACACTTTTTCAGTTTCAAGAGCCTTTTTAAATGGAACAAGAACTGAGGGGAAAAAATAAGTTTTATTTAAAAGCTTGTAAATAGTTGCAAACTACAGCTTTAACAATTAATGAAAATTATTTGTAATATATGGAATTTAGACGAAAATTCTTTTTTTTTAATTATATTTTAACGTCTTTCGTAATACGGGTTTGGTTACTTGAATGCCGTGATTACTATCCTTCTATCAGTTTGATTTGTAAAAAAATATTATTTCTAATAGTGTATGTTAAATGTAAATGTATGAGATACTCTTTTTTGCGTGCATAGCTGAGTAAATAAATATTATTAAAAAGGATTACAAAATGATAATATCTCTAAGATCAAAATAGCATTTTTATGTGATTTTAAAGCATTTTTCTTGCAATTTTTGCTCGTCAGATATAATTTGGATGGAATTTCTACTTTCAGTGCTTTTTGGGAGACAGGCTAGAAGGGCGAAAATGCAATCGTGAGAACGATTCTTTAGTGACAGAGAAAAAACCGACAAACTAACTCGTTCCAAGAAGTAGCTATTTAAAGATCCTGTTACTTAAGAATATTTCATTCTCGCGTTGACTCTTCAAGAGTACGGACGTGTTCGCTGCGCGAGTGATATACATAGTGAAATTTGTAATAAGTTGCAAAATTTGTAATAGGTAAAAAAAAAAAAAAAAAAAAAAAAAAAAATTTTTATTTGTGAATGAGTGAAAACTCCAAAAATGTAACTGAGCACAGCGGTCGAAATGCTCATATTGTATTAAGCTCCGACAGTGCCTGTTTTGAAAACATTAGAGATCCGGAATTTAATAGAAATTATTTAACCGTGAAACCTAAAATTACTCCAGCTATAAAATTAAGTGCTAGTGCGCCAAACTTAAATAAGTGTATTGAGCAAGGTGGAAACTTAGCTAAATCTGACTTGAATATACCATTAAGAAGTTCGGAACGTTTGTCCTCATCCCGGTGTTCGCTGTCCAGTGCTGGAGGAGCGACAACTGCTGCAAAAGCCACGCCAAGTCCAAAAAGCATAATAGTTGCAGTAGAAAAACCCAAAACACAGGTAGGAATGGACCGTTATATTACAGTTTTGAAAAGAGGCAGAAGCCCAAAATCTGCGGAAATCGCATCAGCTGCAAAAATTACAAAAGACAGTGAAAAACCCAGATCCCAAAATCGTTTTGCTATACTCCAAGAAGAAATTGACGCCCCAAATACATTGCACAAATCTATTAAGCCGCCTCCAATTTATTTAAGAGAAAAGAACTCAAATAATCTAGTTAAGATGTTAATTTCTTTGATTGGAGAAAACTCTTTTTATGTGACGCCATTGAAACGTGGGAACATCAGCGAGACAAAAATTCAAGTTAATTGTGAAGGCGATTATCGCTTAACAGTTTCCGAGCTGGAGAGGCATAAAAAGAACTTTTATACTTACCAACTTAAAAGTGCAAAAGGCCTCCAAGTCGTTATCAAGGGTATTGATTCTGATGTTGACCCTCAGGAGTTAAAACTGTGTTTAATCAACAAGGGCTTTAATGTCAAAGCAGTATCCAACATTAGGAACAGGGAAAGGATCCCACAACCACTTTTCCGAGTGGAATTGGAGCCTAATGACATGAAGCTAAAGAAAAGTGAAACGCACCCCATTTACGAACTAAAATACATCATGCACCGTAGAGTTACTGTGGAAGAGCCACATAAACGAACTGGTCCGGTACAGTGCTTAAACTGCCAAGAATATGGTCATACCAAAACTTACTGTAAATTGCCTACTGTTTGTGTTGTGTGTGGAGATTTGCATGAGACATCTAAGTGCAACAAAGCCAGGAACGACCCTAAGGTTAAAAAATGCAGCAATTGCGGTGGTAATCACACTGCCAACTATAGAGGATGCCCTGTTTTTGAGGTCGTCAAACGTTCTTTGACCAACAAAAGTGTTTCTGTTGCTGGACAGTCACAAAAACCACCTATTACAAATATACCCGTCTGGACACACGCAGCCTCAAATCAAATGTCATATGCCTCTATTCTTAAAACTAATCAACCGACAATGCAAAAAGAGATGCCGACCACTGAACAATCAAGTTCCATTTTTAGTCGACTAGAAGGTATGTTGGAGAATCTGATCAATTCAATGAATCTTTTTATGACGAATACGACCAGCATGATGCAGGAGATGCAAAAAATGCAGTCCACGCTACTGCAGGCTATACTAAATAGGCCATGAACTGTCTAAAAATATGTTTCTGGAACGCAAACGGCATACGCCAACATAAAAACGAACTTGAGTGTTTTCTTGTGAACAACAAAATTGATATAATGCTGATCTCCGAGACTCACATGACATCAAGAAGTACTTTCAAAATAAATGGATACACTTTTTACGACACCAAGGACCCCAGAGATAGATCTTGTGGTGGGTCAGCAATCTTGATCAAATCCAGAATAAAACACCATTTATTGGCTGGTCTTTCTGAAAGTCATCTACAGGCAACAAACATCTGTGTAGTTGACTTTGGCCAAAATCTAATAATATCGTCAGTGTATTCTCCTCCAAGGTTAGCAATAACGAAAAGTCAATATATAGAGTTTTATAAGTCACTCGGTGCTCGGTTCATAGCAGCTGGCGATTACAACGCAAAGCATACTTTTTGGGGTTCACGACTTATTAGTCCCAGAGGCCGCAATTTATATGATTCCATTTCTGAATTGAGACTTAACGTTATTTCAACCGGACAGCCTACTTATTGGCCTACTGATGCTCGTAAAGTCCCTGACCTTATTGATTTCGGCGTTATGAAAGGAATAAACTCTGAACTTATTGAGGCGGAAGCATCGCTGGAGCTTTCGTCGGATCACTCACCAACCATTGTCACTATCTGCAATCCTCACCAAATGTTAACGGATAAACTATTTTCCACACGAGTTAATTGGTTAAAATATAAAAAGTACATCAGCACACATTGTACAGAAAATTTGCTTCTAAGAACTACAGCAGACATCGACTCATGTATTGGCAACCTCAAAGAGCAAATGAAAAATGCCGCGGAACATGCTTCCTATACTTTTCGTCAGCCCAGGTACACTCGTATTTATTCTTCAGATGTACAAGAACTTTTGTCTGAAAAGAGAAGAGTCAGAAGAGAATGGCAGCAACACAGATCGCCCCAACTTAAAATTACTTTAAGAGAATGTACAAAAAAGCTTAGGAAACTGCTAGAATCACAAAGAGAAGCTTCTCTTAATAATTATCTGAAAGGTCTAGATGCAACTACTCAGTCCAATTATTCGTTATGGCGCGCAGCTAGTAAACTCAGGGGACCCGTGACCTCAAAACCCCCACTTCGCAATTTAAATGGCAGTTGGGCGAGAAATGACGAAGAAAAATGTAACCTTTTCGCAAGTCATTTAAAGAATGTATTCACTCCCAATGTAAGTACTGACATCAGTGAACTACCACCTGTTGTTGAAAGACCACCTGTAGAAATAAAATTTCAATACGTAGAGGTTGTTAAGGCTATTGACAACTTAAATATCAGAAAAGCTCCTGGCATTGACAAAATCAGTAATAAAATGCTTTTGCAGTTGCCTCGCACCGCAAAAAGAATTATTCTCTTTCTTTTTAACGCTATCGTTCGCCTTGATTACTACCCGTCAGAATGGAAAGTTGCATTGGTCAAGATGATCCCTAAGCCGGGTAAAGATCCCTCAAAAGTTGAGTCGTATAGGCCAATTAGTCTATTGCCAACAATGTCAAAATTGTTCGAAAAGATGATAATAGCGAAATTGATACCGATATTGAATGTTAACAACTGCATTCCAGATCACCAGTTTGGCTTCAGAAAACAACATAGTACTATCGAACAAACTCACCGACTGGTACAAGTTATAAGAAAAGCCTTTGAAGAAAAGAAGTACTGTTCGGGTCTATTTATTGATGTTTCTCAAGCCTTCGACAAAGTTTGGCATGAAGGCCTCTTACATAAATTGAAGCATAACTTCCCAGTTAATGTTCTCAATCTTCTACAAACATACACAATCGGTCGCCAGTTTCTTATAAAAGAAGGAGACGTTGTTAGCTGCCCCCAACCAATCCTGGCTGGAGTACCGCAGGGGAGTATTTTAGGTCCAATGTTATATTTAATATATTCAGCAGACATGCCAACAAGCAGTTTAACCCATACTTCAACATTCGCTGACGACACGGCTTTTCTCAGCACTCATAAAGATCCAAAAGATGCCTCAAGCCAACTACAGCACCATATAACCGATGTTGAGAAGTGGGCTAAAAAATGGGGAATAAAAATAAATGAACTTAAATGTTCACATATAACATTCACTTTACGTCGGGAATCTTGTCCCCCCATTTTTATTAATAACCAGGTGGTGCCACAACACTCTCACGTTAAATACCTTGGTATTCACTTGGATCGCCGTCTCACATGGAAAAATCATATAGATGCAAAGTTGACCCAATTGAAATTAAGGACTGCTCAAATACATTGGCTTATAGGTCGAAATTCGATATTAAGGCTCGATTGCAAACTTTTGCTCTACAACTCAATTTTGAAGCCAATTTGGTGTTACGGTATTCAATTATGGGGAACTGCATCCTCCTCTAACATAGAAAAAATTCAACGACGTCAAAATAAAATACTACGAATGATAACCGTTGCCCCTTGGTACATAAAAAACAGCAATTTACATAAAGATCTTGATGTTCCGTTGATAAAAAGCGAAATCACTAGACACGTTGGCCGCTACTTAAAAAAGCTGGAAACTCATCCCAACCCACTTGGCCGAAACATCTTACAATATCGCGGACATGTTCGTTTGAGAAGAAGGGACACCATCTCTCTTAGATGAACTAAATAATCGCAATCTCTACAATTTATTTTAATTTCGAAAACCAGATTTTGTCTGGCATTGGCTGGACTTTCATCTACTAATTATAGATTTAAGATTTGATAACTTATTGTTAGTTCATAAACATATATGAAGATACAATAAATATTAGTTTGAAAAAAAAAAAAAAAAAAAAAAAAAAAAAAAAAAAAAAAAAAAAAAACTTAAGAATATTTATTGGAACTAAGAGCAGAAAACTGACACTGAATCGACTTATGCAGAAGCACTTTCTGTATAATAAAGATCTGTTTTCTACTAAAATTTTTTGGTGATCTCAAATGTGACTAATGAAGTGACAACTTGGGCTGCTAAGACTTTAGGGACATGCTAGTCCGCATGACCTAACAATATACTCTCACCGCTATTTTCACATTAGATACCAACTGTTCAACTTTTGTTGAGAAGAGTTTTATGCGAAGCTTGGTGATGGCTATATATAGCGTATAGTTGACTGTAATAGTAAAATTATTAAAATTGCAATTGAAATAACTAAAGCAATTACTCCTCCTAATATATTAGGAATTGATCGTAAAATTGCGTATGCGAATAAAAAGTATCATTCTGGTTGAATTGGGGTTACTAAAGGACTAGCAGGAATAAAATTCTTCTTTCCAAGATCTGGAAAATAATTCATAACACCTCAAAGAATTACAGGACAAGAGTCATTCATAACTTCTACTTAAAACACAAGAAAGGCTGGTGGATAAATATCAATGTCCAAACTAAATTCTTCTGTAGAACACCAATTTTAAGATATTTCATCGTCTGTCTTGCATACTAAACTTGATTGGCTGAAAAATACTGAATGGATTTTCACAAGAGTTGGCACCTCTTTACCCGGGATAACGCAAGACACATGATGCTTGTGTTGCAAGATAGTATCGCATTTTGTAAAAAAGTAAACAAACATATAAAATTAAAATCTCAATGTTACTAGAAGGTTGTTAGAAAAAAAACGTACAAGCAGAAATATTTAATAAATTGCACTGACTGCAATCTACTATGAATTTGCACTAATTATGCTATCAAAAATAATCTTAAAATTAACGCAATATAAAAATATTATTGGAGCTAGCATTGCCAGTTTATACTTATCAAAATAAACCAACCCTAAAAACGCCTATTTTTCTCATAGAAATTTTACTCACGAAGATGCTAGAGTGATGTTAGTTTATTCTTTTGTAAACCACTTGACTAGAATTGTCAAGGCCAAATTATTCTGCAACTCTAACAGTTGCAAAGTAACAATGAAACGATAGTAATTAGAAATATGTGTTATTTCTTCAAGTTAGTAAAGGATGCGATTGCTCCAAGGGACTGTTATAGTTTAACATGCAAATAGTCTGTACTCCACGAATAAAATAAAAATGTAATTTTCTATAAGTATCTTCTATTCTTTCTTCTATTCACAACGGACCGTATTGGTCTCTGGGTGAGGGTGTTAAGATAACTTTGCACCAACCTTACTCTATCATACATACATATGTCTATATTTTTATATAAATAAATTGTAATAATATAAATGTTCGAACAAGATATGGTTACAGTTACATGTCCCTAATTATATACATATTTACTTTAAAATTTATCCAAAACTGTTTCTTCAGATAAGAAAATAATTATTTTTATTTTTAAAAGCAAAAACAGATTGACATTGACAAAACCTGCAAATCTGAAAAACAATTTATAAAATAAAAAATTAAAAAAAAAATTGAAATATCATTTAAAAAAAGAAAAAGACAATTGTTGTACCCAGTGTGTGTCAATCATTAAATGTTTGTAGTGTATCATTACATTTCTGCCACTACTGTGATTTTAGTGTAAACTTGTTGGCTCTATTTTCATACTGTTTAAACTGGATTTTCCTGTAATATTTTTAAAGCCATTTTTGTTAGACGGACAATAAAATAATCACAACACCAGTGGCAAAAAGACCATAAAATTAAATTGTTTAAATTAAGGTGATAAGAAAAACTAATATCGCGACTTTACTTATAGGCTTTAAGGAAAATGTACAATATCTCTTCGAATGGCTTTAAAGGAGTTTAGAGACGAGCTATTGCGATTATGGCACAAATATGTAAAATATGTTAATTCTGTGGGCTGTTATCTCTAAATAAAAGTTTAGGATCGTTTGTGCAATTGAAGTTAGAAAATATCTAACTTAAAAAGTGTTTCAAACAAACCAATAGTATTGTAAAATTTCATAAAACATTACCGACTCATTTAAAATTTTAATTTATTTTATGGTCCAAAATTACTTTTAAGTTAAGTGAACATAAGAAAATTTTGGTTCAGTCAAGTTATGTATGTATTCTCAGTTATTCACTCTCTTACACTTAGAAAATATTAAAGGATGGTTAATCTAAAGTTTTACATTTTCAAAAGATAGAATTAAATTTATTAGGAGACAGAAAATAAGTTTTATATCTGGCATTTGTAAAATAAATCGATGTACAGTTTTCCAACTGTCTGAGAATTCCTTCACTGAAGAAAAACGTTTTTTTTTTTTAATAATCTTTATCACCACATCGAAGAATATTTCATCGAGAAAATTGCGACATTTTGGCATAAAAAATGCAGTAAAAACGAGTGACTGTTTTGTGACAAACAGGATGGGCAGAGCTTTCAAATACCAAATAATCTGCAAAGATTCTCATTACAATTGTTTAACTCGGAGGTCGTTGGATTGCTTATAACAAGAATTCGTTAAGGACAAATAAAACGCTAAACATAAAAATAAGACTTTTAAGGCTGAAATAACAAAAAATGAATAAAAAATAAAATTGGTTGCTTGTGTAGGTTATTGTCAGACCAGCCATGATAGTCTTTTGAATTATATTTTTACATAACCATAAACACATATCTAATTAACGTTTATTTTAAAATAAGAACTGAATTATTACCAACTAATACAAAAGTAATCGCCTTCATTGCTTATGTCAGCCAGTATTTTTCAGTTGCCTTCTGTCATACATTGATTTCCAAAATATTATTTACCGTCTTAGTTTAGAAAATAGACAAGCAACAAACCTCTGTAATATAGCCAAATCAAATAACATAAAATAAAAATAAAAATATGAAAGAAAGTAAAATAAAATAAAATTGAAACCGCGCCCTATTTACTGCATGTAAAAATAACCTTAAGCGTTTTTTTTTTCATCATCAAAATAAAACAAGCCGTGCAAAACATAACTACTACACAACGAAAACCATAACATCACACATATATTGCTTAAAACAGATATTTTTGCAGAACGTTGCCTCATAGAGATATATACACACACTTATGTATTTACTTGCACAACTAACTCTGTTACGTCCTGTAACATTTTTACTCGTACTTATGTAAGTACGTTAACCTGCCGTATACAGTATGTAGCCGGAAACAAAGTTGTGACAAGCATTTCTATTTTATTTTCTGTGATCATACCTTTTTATTTTTCTTTATTTAATTTCAACTTGTAAACGATTTTTAAATACAATTTTGTTATGGACGATTTTTGTAACACAAAACGGAAGGACCAAGAAAGAAATAGAAATATGACGAGAGCAATTAAATTTTGTAAATAAAAAAAATCAACATTTTTTTGTAGTAGATATTTGATTTAAAAAAAAAAAAAATCTTAATTTCCTTTAAACTTAAATATTATTTGCTGCTTGTGGTTGATAAGTTTTAAGTTTAAAAATCTAGAGACAAACTCAGCCATTTTCTTCAAAAAAACATATTTTTTGGGGTAATTGTTTTGAAGAAAAATTCTATGCATGAAAAAATTTAAAGCTGCCATATACAACACATACTGATGATAAAATATGTTTACAAATTACGATTTTTATAATTTTTAATGCTAATATTTTACGAAGGGAATATCAGCTTAAATTATTGCAGTAAAAATAATTAACCAATTCAAGCTTAGAATTCACCAAGCCGAGTGAAATAACTCGGAAATAGCTTTCTCTCTCTCTCTCTCTCTGTACCTTTTTCTAGAAATAGGATTTCAAACTAAATATAAAAAATCTTCAGTAAAACTCGTTGTATACCGAGTACATTTGAATTTGTTTCAGGAAATTTTTATGCAATCAGATTAAGGTTAGAGTAGACTATTAGTGAGTTTGTCTTATTAAAAACCCAACGAACAGAAAATAGAACAACTTTTGGACGAGGCCTGAACTAGTAATTTTTTCAGAGTAGTTTGGAATTATAACGTGGTAAAGCGTCATTAAAATGTCTGATTATCATCCCAGCAATTAGTTTGGAACAACTGTTGCCTTTAAGTAAAGTTGTGTGGTGTTCGTACGGCTTAATCGAGGAGGAGGAGTAATGCTGAGGCAACAACAACTTAATTTCGTTCTGTAACTTATTAACTGCATAAATCTTAACAAGGTATTAAATAGTCTAAGAGTTGGAGCAATGATCAAGGAATAACTGTTCTGCTGCATCTTACTTTCCTTTGTATACAGGAGACTCAAAACAATAACGTCACAACACAACATTTTCTGCACAACTTTCATCTCTAAATTAATTAAAAACAAACATTTATATTCAAATTATATTTTTTGGCCAATATAATGCATTAAAATTATAAAAATAGGGTTTTACCTACAGGCAAATTATGGTCAACTATTTGTTTCAGAATTTAAATAAATAAAAATAAAGTTCATTTTATTTAAATATGGAAACAAATAGTTGAACATAATTTGCCTGTAGGTAAAACCTTATTGATATAATAAAAATTGACATATAGTTTATTAAAAAAATTTGTTTCTCATCACTGTGTTATTTGACTGAAAATTAAAGTTGTGTCTGTCTACTTTTGCGAAATGCATATATCCTGCACGATTAACCATTTTTTATCGGTCCTGAAATTTAAAAAAATTTTTAATTGTGACGTAAATTTATGTAGTGTGCGATCTCTAAACGAAAGTCGTTTTTAAAATTATTCTATTAGCAGCTAATCCTCGAAACAAATAAAACATTATGACAGATTTTTGTGTACTTCAAAGTGTTTGTTATAAAGGCCACAAGATTTATGGATTTGTTATATTTTTTTCACAAAGTTCAGCGACTTAATAAGACTTATAATTGACATATCGATGCCTTACTTCCTCAACGTCGTATCTTAAAAAATAAAAGAGAAATAAAAACGCTTCATATTTTTATACTTCGGTGTTTGGTTAAAAGTTTAAATGCGATTATTAAGGAATTGATTGTATTTATGTATATTAGTAGTAATAATATAAGGGGTGTCTCGAAATGCTTTTTACATTTTAAAATTTTCTTCCAAATCTAGTTTTTTTAAACAAAAAATACATTTTATTGGCGTTATGGAGAAAAATTTTTAGACTTTATTATGCAAAAAACCAAAGTTTCAAATATTATTTTCTTTTGCAAAATTTCGCACTTTTTTCTTAACGCTTTGCATTAAACGTTGGATACACGTTTTACCGAAGTGTTAGATAGCTTTTTTCCAAATAAATCTACATTTTTTTTTACTTTTGCAGAAGCTTTGAACTTTGTTCTTAGGTACTGCTTAATTATAGCCCAATAGCGTTCAATAGGCCTTAGGTCTGGACAATTAGGTGGATTCATGTTTTTCGGTACAAAATTTATTTTGTTGGCCTCATACCACTCAAGGACGTCTTTGTCGTATTGGCAGCTTGCCAAGTCGGGCCAAAACAGTGGAGGTATATTGTGGCTTCTGTATAATGGCAATACAGCCTTTTTCAGGCACTCATTAATATAAAATTGGCTGTTCATTGTACGATTCACAATGATTGCCTTTGAAGTTTTCCCACATGTACATGTACATGCTTGCCATATGATATATTTTTTGGCGAATTTTAAAATCTTTTTATATTTACATTTATCGGAAACATTAGCTCTTTTATTAGAAACATGAAAACCCTGACCAGGAAGCTCTGAATAGTCAGCCTTACAATAGGTTTCATCGTCCATTAAAATACATCTATTAAAATTATTTAATTTGTGACGTCGCAACTGTCTTGCTCTTGTTTTTGTTTCGGTTTGGAGCTTTCTTGTACCCCTGTGGACTAGTCAGTAAAGGACAAGTCAGTTGTTCTGGGGTTGCTTCTATCCTAAATATTTCTATTCTTATTCTATTCTTCTCTCTATTAAGGCGTCACAATGGACCGTAATGGTCTCCGAGTGAAGGTGTGAGGGTAACTTTGCACCAGCCTTACCTACCTACCTACCTACCTTGGAGCTTTCTTGACTTAGCATGTTCTTAAATTTTCTTTTTTCTTTATTCGTTCTACAAGCGACTTCGAAATATTTAGTTTTCGTGCGATATTGCGAATGGAAATGTTTGGATTTTGCTTCCAAAGTGCCTTCACCTTTTTAACAATTTGAGGATTCCTAAAACCACGAGACCCTCCACCTTTCTTGTGCCTAATAGACATGTCTTTTTTAAATTTAATAATAACGTTACGGGCAGTCTGTCTGGACACTTTTGCCCGTCGCGCAACTTCAGCGTAAGCAAGTTGTTTATTTTCATTATAAATATCCACGATATTTTTTCTCACTTTTTCTCTACTTGACGACATTTTAAATACGGATTAAATAATTTGAATAAACTTATTAACAAAGTATTGTTGACACTTATAACTATCACAGAGTGGAACAAAAAATTAATTAAATAATAATTAATAATTGTTTGCGTAGTGCCCTGTAAAAAATGTAAAAAAGCATTTCGAGACATCCCTCACTAATCTTTTTTAGTTAAAGCATGAAACAATCGTTTGATATGACAAAGTCAAAACCGTATTTTTTAAGTTACGAGGTTGAGGAAGTAAGACATCGATATTAAGGTTCTTAATTGTTACAGCTTTTGGTTATGCAATAGTTTTTATAAAAAAATAACAAAAATTAAGTTTTTTTCTTAAATATTTTATATAAAGAAAAATTATTTTATTTTAATATCTTAAAAGACAACAGAAATAAAAATCTATCGTCTTCAAAAGTATGTGTGTGTCAATTGAAAAAAAAAATTGGTTTTGTTTTACTGTGTCAATTATTCTTTCAGATTTTGATAGATTAAAGTCTTTTAATGTGTATGCGAAAATTGGCAATATTTTAATTAAAAGAAATTATATGTTGGTTTTAGCCCTGTGTGTATGTGTGTATGACTATTGAAAGTAATATTAAATAAATATTAAAAATATTCAAATAACTTTTATGGAATCAAAGTATATTCCCATAAACTATAACACACTCACGCATTTCATTTTTTATAATTTAAACTCATTTATTTCGTATTGTTTTATGAGAGCTCTTAACATTTTTTGCTTTTGTTTTACTATTGAGGTTGTATTTCGCTTTTTCCTTTTTATTACTGTTTTTTTTCTCATTTCATTCATTCATTCATTTGGTTTCCATTAAATGTCCATTGTTCATAAATTATATTCTCGTTATCTCAGTTGCCAACCCATAGTAATTTCTAGTAATGTTTATTCTTTGGTTGGGTTTCAGTTTGTTTGCTACAGTTTGGTTGTGTTCATCTTCTCTGTGTAATAGTCAGTGGAACTCCTTGGAGAATTTTGAATGAGTTTGTATTTTATTTATTAAGGGAGTCTCTGTTTAATTTATAAAACAAAGATTTTTGCATAATTTTCTCTTTTTTGATTTTTTATTACTTTACTACTTTTATATTTGTTCGAAATTATTTCTTCCTCTTTTAGTTTTTTTTATAGTGTTTTATCAAGAAGTCAAAAGCAAACTTATAGAACTTTATACACTGTTTACAAACTCTCTAAGGATTTATATATTTAAATCAAAAATTATTATAAAGAAAAATGTTTTAATTTTAACATCAGAACAGTACGAAAAAAAGATTGAGTAAGAATTTTAAAATGTCATAAATATGCTAAACCAGAGTGTAACATTAAGCTATAAATTCGAGTTAAAGACTCTAAGTAAAAAAATTAAATAAAATAAAATAAACAAGAAAAGAAAGGAGACAACGAAGATGCCCTTTCCTTTGTAAATCGAATAAGTATTGTTGTATAATCTCTATTTTATTACAATGATCTTATATAAGCGTCAAACTTTGGTTGGTATAAATTATATAAAAGCTATACTCGGCTGTGACAAGTTTTTGACACCCACTACCAATAGTGTGTTGTACTTTTATTATACAAAAAAAAATTATTTTAATAAAAAACTATGGTAATCACTGTGGCATAATCGCTTGATATTTAAACATTCATTTCTTCGTCTAGTGGTGGCAATGACGACTTTTTAAAGTACATAATTGTAATGTCAGAGATATTTGCTGAGTGGCAAGGTTAGGTTAGGTAGAACAGTCAGCTGCTGTGCAGCTCACTTGGGTCCATTATAATGATCCCATTGTAATACCTGAATAGAAAAGTATGAATAGAATAGAAAAGAGAGAAGAGAAGCAGACAAAACCAGAGGCTCTGGCGGGAATCAAACCCACAACCCCAAACTAGCAGACCAGCACATTACTGACTAGTCTACCAAGGCACCCGGCAAAGTTCCATAATAATTATTTAAGCAGATATAATTGAAAAATATTATTACTTTTTATGGACGTGGCACTTGGAACATTTTCTAATAATTACTTATATTGTAACGAAGAACATTGTATTCCAAAATCCTGTTAAATTTACTGTTAATAGTGGGCGAGTCGCACCTCTGTCGATGAACTAAATTAGAATTAAATCATTCGTAGTCGTTCAAAAAATTTTCTCATATCGAAAATACTTAATTTTAAGGCTGATCCCTGTATAATTTTAACACTAATTTTAACTTTTTAAATAATATTTATTGATGAAAAAACTACTAAAGCAAAATATTTATATCGTACATCCATTTCTTTCTATCTATTCTATGAAACACAGTATGAGAAAAGTTTTTAAAAAATTAGATTTAGAACCCATTTTTCAATAAACTGATGGCGTGTACTTATACAAGTACTCAGAAACCATATACTTTACGGGATTTTAATGGTGTATTAAAAATATGCCCCAGAAGAGAAAAAAAATAGTAAAATTTATTTCACTCTAGCATCTTTTTTTCTTCGCGTTTTTCTTCTGAAGTCGTCAATCTTCTCAGCTTTAATTTGTATATCTATGGCTTAGAGCTAAAAGGGCCAATGTCAAAATATTTACTTTTGAGAATATTTGAATTGAACTTTAACTTTTATTGGTGCTTCCATAGTGACATTGGCCAGCATTTTATTTATGAAGCTGTTCTGAGTTAAGTATGACTTTAGCTGTTTTACCATAATGAAATAGAGCAAGAAAACAAATCTAATGCAATGATTAACTCAAAAGCGCAAAAAAGTGACATTGGCCCTTTTAGCTCCAACATATATTGGTTGTAGCTAAGATAAGAATTACCAATTATTTACATTATAACCTTGAACAATACTGACTTTTATATCGAAGCAGAATCATCCATAGTAACGACAGTGTCGTTCGGGCTTTAAACTTTTAATGGTAGTGTCTCCACAGTCACTCAATAGAAGCTGCCAGCGTGAAGTGGTTTAATTTGAAATGTTTTTATAATAAAATATTTATTTATATAAAAAATAGATCTCAAACTTACATATTAGAACAACATATTGATAAAATGTTAAATATAGAAAAAAGTAGTGACATAAATTTCGAATTTCGATCTTCAATTTGTAAAACAAACACCTACTACACTTGGAATATAGAAAGTTTTTTTTTCCAAAATAGCAAAACTTTTTTCGTAAGGAAATTATATCACATTTCATGAATATTTTAATTAGCAAACAAAATTAAGTCATTTAGATTTGCAAATGTAGTGTTGTTTTATAAGCAATGCTATAACAATATGGGGGCGTTTGTTTCGTTACTCTCATATTGATGTAAGCACACAACATTTATATTAAAACAAAATTTCTATATTTTTTTCACTTAGTTTTTCTGGTCAGTGATAATTTTATTTTTATTCTATTGAATTCTGTTTATTACAGAGTTAACGTATTCATTTATTTTTTTTGTTTCCTTTTTTATTATATGGAAAATTTATTTTAATTTTATATTAGTGTTTTGTTTAAATAATATACGGCAAGAGATCTCTATGCGCATCCAGGTTTATGCGACACCTAATCAGAAAATTATATATTGTGTCCTGAAGTTGAGATCGCTTTACATAATCCCATAAAAAAGTCTGGTGTAGTCAGGTCAGTTGTCCTTGGGAGAAGACAGAAATTAAATTACCTGGATTTTAATTTGTTAAGAAATTTTCGTTGAATCTCCGCTATAACCGAACTGGCTATGTGTGCAGATGCTTCATCTTGCTGGAACCAAATGTTGTTCAAACGGAAACATCTTCGGCGCAGGTCTGGATAAAAAAACTTCTTCAATATTTTTAAATAATGCTTCAAATTTTGTTTATAAATTTTCTTTAAATTTTTTTTTTGTAAAAAATTATTTCAAGACTCAATTTGAAACTTGGAAAGCAAAATTCCCTCATATCTTTTAATTCTAAGTGGCAACGTCCAATCCACTATTTGCAATTTGCTTTTGCAATCAACTCTGATGTTGCAGATATTTAAATTCCCTTTTGTTATCGCGCTCTATTTTTTGTGATATAAATGATAGACCAAACCGTTACAGAAATTGACCAATGGCATTTTGACATTTGACACCTTGATATGTATATATGAAAAAGGGAAGAAAGAAAAGGGGATAATGGAATAAAAACATGTGGAGACGGTTATTGACTGCGGTGTCGAGAAAAAGAGTGTGTGAAACGTGAAATTAATAACATCTTACACTTAAATTTTTGGCATAATTTATGTGAATTTTAATCCAAAAGATCTTTGGCACAAATTTAAAACATATATGGCTGAAGATATTTTACACAGAGAGAGAGTTATCACCAATAATGCAACGCTTGAACTAAATGAAACTATGTACAATGACGTATTAATTTTACTGGAAGACAAATGTTTGGAGATAAAGAGTGTGACACTTATTGAAGTAGGAATGATAGCCCCAATCAGATCAGGAACCCATGCAAACGATCAGGAACTACGACGTGAGAGAGACTATGATCACCAAAATTTGGAAAATTTACTAGAAGTAAATTTACCACATTTGCAACAAGAGCAGAGTATTGTATACAATACTATAATGGCAGCAATAACAAACAAACATGGAGGCCTCTATTTTATTGACGCACCTGGAGGAACTGGAAAAACGTTTTTGATTTCATTAATATTAGCAAAAGTTCGTTCGGAAAAAAATATTGCATTATAAGTCTTGCCCAATAATATACTGTTGCGTAGTTGGTCGTTTTGGGTGCTGTTCTATCTCTAAGCCTTTCTAGACTAGATTTATTCCATATACTCAATTGGCTTGTTTACATTGCCGTTTGGATCATACAATAAATTAATCAAGCTGTTGCCTTCTTCGGCCCCTTCATTTATAAAAATCTAGAGGGCTTAGCTTACATGGTGTCTGAAATTTGTACAGTAATTAGTAAAAATCATCATGGGTTATTCGTTGTAATATTAGTCTGTTAATTTGGGCTGATAAGTTTCGAGTCATAACGCTTGGATATGCCTAAATTAACGTTGCTACAGACGCGATTTTGTCTTGAACACGGACATAGAGACTTTGATGGTTAAGTCTTCGTGCGAGGCTTCTAGATTCGGCAAATATGATTAAAAGCTTAACAGAGGTTCATCTAGTCGGCCGTGTGACGCCAAACTCGCACCTTAATTGCTTTTGAATGGAAAAGACTGTTGTGCTATCCAAATCCTTTTATGTTTTGAACCCGGACATAGGGTATTTGATGGTAAGGTCTTCGTGCAATGCTTCCAGATTCGGCAAACATGATTACAAGCTTAAAAGTGCTTCATCTACTCGGCCGTTTGTTTCTTATTTCTCTCATGGGATGGAAATGGCTGCTATGCTGTTCAAATTCTCTTTCCAACTTCCAAATAACAATTCAAAATAGAAACAGCCAAAAAATTCCGATTTCTTGCAAAAGAAAAAAACTTACTACCTACGTGTTATTTCTATAGCACGAATTGTACGTTATCCTGTACTCAAAATTACTAGTATTACATGTTATAAAAATTATATCTTTCAGCAAATAATTTACTTAATTTATGGGACTAAATTTATTCTAGCTGCACTGAACTCTTTTGAAATGGCTCAGTTTTACTTAATTTTGTTATTATTTTGTAGAAATAGAAATAAGAAGAAATAATATCACTGTTAATAGTTTTGGCAAATTTAATTAAAATTGGTCAGAAGTCCGATGTGTGTATGTAGGAGTAGGGAGTTGCTTCTATTTTGGGTTCCTGCATTATTTTGACTTTTAGCTGGTATGATGTTTTTTGTTAGTTGGTGAGTTCCAGACCAGTTAGATTGCAAAAACGACCCCGTTCGGCGAGCTCTAGCCGGAGCATACGCAAGCATACTAGCGCCGCCGACAATCTGGCCACTCGCTGTACTATTCGTAAAAATTCACCACGCTAACCGCTACTACAAAAATGAAATGAATCTTCCTCTTAGACAGACAGAGTGACAGATAGCTAAGCTAAGCATATTGACAACGATCATATTTATAATGGGGGCTAAAGCTAATACTTCATATGTGAGGTCTACAAAAATAATTTCGCTGTAATATCAAATCGGATTGTAATTGTTTTCTAAAATTTTAAAGTGGTACTGCAATAATAAATCACCTTTAATATTTTAAAAAAGATGAAAATATGACATAATATTACACCTTGTAAATCCTCCAACTGTTCTATCTTTAAAAAATTAATTTTTTTATATTTGGTTTTGCTTTTGCTTTTTAAATTAATAATTATAATATCAATGTTATAAGTACTTCAAATGCTAGAGGATGACATTAAAGAAACGGACTATTAATTTTGTTTCGTTTGGGCAGTGCAAAAAGCATTTAAAATTAAAACATTATAAACACCTACATATTCACTGCTTTTTTGGAGTTATTATATAAATACATATGTACATACATTTATATAAGTATATTTTTTGTTAAATATGATACGGTGATAATTTTGCCTTTTTGTTGTTGTTTTCTGTTTTTGATTTTTATTATGTTTTTTTTAATTTTATTTTGTTTGGTTGTTTAATATCAAACAATATACATACAATGTATTTAATTTAATTAAAAATGCCAACAAAATTGTTAACAAACATACGTACATACATACATACGTTGCAGAAAACATTAGTGTAAGTGTGTTTATACATTTACGAGTTCTTATTATTTTGTTTTGCTGCCGTATTTTCTTCTTTTTTTTTTTTGTTTTGCTCTTTTATCATAAAAAAAATATTGTTTTAATTAGTGAGAATCAGAATCCTTTGCTTTCACACTTCCACTATAAATAACAAAAACAACTAGGACTGACTATAAACAGTATGATGACTACTGCTGCTGCTAGTACCCATACACAGCTATCGCTGTTGCTATAGCTTCATACAAAATGCGACTACTCTACGTATGATTTTATGTAAAGACTTGCTGTTGCTACAGTTTTTGTTGATGATTCGACGGTTGCGTTGCTTGTTCACACTGTTGTTGATAATTTTTCAAAAAGTACGTTTGTTTTTTGTTGTTGTTTTCAAGAGTGACAATTGTTCTTGGCATATTTTGTTTTTTATAAGTTTTTTTTTTCATTTTGTATTTTTTATTTTTGCTGTTCTAGTAATAAAAATGAAATGAGAGATGAGTTGAGTGAAAATAAATGCTACAAGCATTTCACAGCATGAATTTCATTTCATTACAATATTCATTCATTTCAATCTTTTATTATTTTCATTTCATTTGATTTCATTTCGTTTTTTGTTTTTAATACTTTTCTGCAACTGCATCTGTTTGCATTGCCGTGCCAGTATTGAATGCGCCGAATGGATTTTAATTTTGTATTTAATCATACTCTCATCACAATATGATAAACGACATTGAACATAATAAAGTGTAACGCAAACGAATAAGCAAGAAATGTAAAATTTTTAATCAAATCAAAACTAGCAAAATAAACAAATAAACAAAAATGTTGCTTTTTTAACAACACTTTTAGATGAAACTTAAAACTAAATTAAATTAATTTGAATCATTAATCAAATAAAAACAGTTTTCATATTTAACAACACATTTAATTAACTTCAGCTTGATTTAGATATGGCCACAAATACACCTTGTAAACAATGACAAGTTAAAATGTGGCATTGCTGGTGTTAATATTGTTGCTATTGTTGTTAGTGGTCGTTGCACACATACATACATGTAGCAAAAAATAGATTGATTTATTCAAATATCCTTTACATTCACACAAAAACATTCCACACAAACATATCAGAAAGAAATGTTGATGTCCACAATTCTAAAAGGAAATTAACCTTATTACTAAATAAATATCAGCATTGACATAAATCCATATCATCAATTTAAACCATCCCATGCTTACACACACACACACACACATACACGTAAAGATTTATATCGTTAAATAATACAAAGATTTCATCAAGTATACAATAAGCGATACTTGCTCTCATTAGATTTGAATTTGTTTTTCTATTTGTATCTGTATCTGATTCGTAATCCAACATAATAAAATAAACTTGAAAACAAAGAGGACACATTTTGAAATCTGTAATGTATATCGTGATGTGTTTGTCTAACTGTCGTGATGGCTGCTGTTGGTTAACCACAACAAATTGAAATCATAAATTTAATAGCTTAATTGACTTCATTGACTATTGACTGATAACTTTTATAACTGATTTTCTATTTATTCTATACATTAAATAGAATAAAACTAAAATTTTTTGTGCAAATTTTAAGTAATTTGAACTAAGGTTATACAAGTTTACTGTTAGTTTGGTTTCAAAAATGATCTCAATAATATTTTACAGATGCGGATTGAAAAGCTAAGATCTGATTGTATATATAATTACTTTGCAGGATTTGTAAAGAATGCTTGACCATATAAAAAAGGAAGAATTTTTTATTTATAATTATTATAATTTTTTTTTTTGGTAAACCTTTTAATTACATTTATGTTTGTAATGTAAAAACTCAACTTTTAAAATTTTTTTAATATAATATATTTTTGTTCTTAAATACTATAAAAAGGCAAAAAACAAAATCCTTTACAAAAAATATTAAGTAGAGAATTTAACAAAAAATGCTGAGTGCTGAGATTATTTTCAAATATATTTAAAGTAAAAAACAACGTACCAAGTCTCACAAAAAATGAGAAAAGTTTTATATATTCGTAAGATTTATGTATGAGAGACCATCTTCTTTTGAAATAAATAGATTTCGGTCAATTTATGAACCATTTATTCTTATGACTTTCATCAATTGCCATTACACACCAACATTTATGTATAATTAATTTGTGCTACTAAAGGCACAAAATTATTTGTATTACGTTCGTGAAAAATACGCTTTATATATTCCACCTCTGCCGCTATTTTTCCCAAAACTATACAATATACTAGATATATTTTTATTTTTTATTACAGAAAATAGCCAACAATCATATGTCATCAATTTTATTTCAGCTACATGTATATTATTATTTAATTTTGGCATAATTGAAAACTTATACACTGAAATAATTGTTATTATATAATTATTATGGCGTACAACAACACTTAATCAACTATCTTTAGCAAAATGTACATGAAATGTAGCTGTACAAAGAGCTCCCGATCGCAATCGATGGAAATTTCTAATTGAGGCCGTTTGCTCTTAAGCTGGAGAATAGCGAAACATCATCATCATGTAATTATTTAAAAATTCTCAGAGAAGTAGGCTTATTTCTTTGTAATAAAAAACCTATTACATTTTTGTTGAACAACTTTATTTTGCACATATATTGGCAAACTTTCATTTTAAACAGAAAATAAATCTTTTGATATTCGAAGTTTTATCAAGTATTTTCATTAAATTTTAATCAGTTAATCCGTTGAAAAATATTTAAAAATATTTGTTTACGCTGAATTTTTCTAAAATATATAAAGTTATCTTCCGCTATGTTTTATAAACTTTTATTGCCTCTTGGGCAGAGCAAATGCTAAATGCTGCAATCAACGACTTATTTCCGTGTATTAAAATAAATCCAATATAATTATAATACACAAAGGGTTAAGAAAGAAAACAAACAAAGGAAGACAAAAGTTTAAAGTTTTTATTTGATTTATCAGTTGCTCGAGGTTTGAAAGTTGATAAAATATTAATAATTTTTTTTTGTTAAACACAATTTTCCAACATAAGCAAAAAAATTGTCTTGTTAATAATTGATATTTTATATTTTTTAGAGATTAACAATGTTAACAATATTCCTATTTTTGACCGTTGAAGCTTAAACTTTAACAAAATTTAAAACTTGACTAACTACTAAATTGTAACAATAACACTAAATTGTTGCAATAACACAATAATAACGGATGAATCAATAAAAAGCCGCCAATCCTAAGATTTATGACTGAAATACAGTTGTCGCAAAAGTCCATCAGCATTATCACAAAATACCAAACCTTCCTCTCTGCGGAAATAACTCAAAAATGGTTGTTCTCTGTTTCGAAAGTACGAGAAGTTAACGTCCTTTTGCACCCAATTCCATTCTTTTAATTGGGATGCAAGAAGCTCAGACTTGTTTTTTGAGAGTTAAGTAAATAGATAGAAGTAAATAGTTGTCATTCATTGTTGCTACAAGACACTTTAGTGCGCCCACTCTGACGTTGTTTGCTGCATTACACATATTTGGTCAATATTGGATACCAGCGGTAAATTGACAATAAAATCTAAATTATTTTTACCGATTTTTATGATTTATGGCTTTTTTATTTTCAAGATTAGTAGCTCCCAGAAAAAAGTGCAAAATGTTGAATATTTGCTCTATATTTTTTTAATTCCATTTTTAAATTAAAAAATATTACGAATTTTGCACCTAAAAAATTTTTTTTCTACATTAATTTCTGAATAATTCCAAAACGATAAGAGATAGAGAAAAATTTTATTCGACTAAAATAAACACAATTTTGTTACAAATCTTCTGGTGTTTCATTTTTGAAAATCGGATGACTGGTTCTCGAGTTAGGATGAAATATGACTCCGTACCTGACTAATTTATGGGAAAATTTGCCACGCCCATAACAAAAAATCCCGATCTGATAGATAAAAACCGACAATGGATTTGAGTTCAGCGCATCAAAATCCATATAGTCCACATAGTTTTATTTAATGGAGGATTTTGCTGGTGAGCAGTGTAATTTGTATATGAGCATTCACTATTGCAATAAATATCTTCAATTAAAACTAAAATAAATCATAAATAAATTCAAGTTTATCGTGCTGATCATTTAATTGCCAAATTTCTGAAAAATATTCACTCTCTAAAAACTTGCCCTAGAAAAATATGGACAGTGGCTCCATCCTGCTGAAACCATATCTCAGGTCTGTTTTGAAGTTCATCAAGTAAAAAATATTTTATCATAAATCGACAACGCTCTCTATATTTTGTTATAGCACTTTCATCTTCATTTTCGAAGAAATAAAGCATAATGATAATTTAAGAAGTAAAGCCACACCATACTTAAAACCTAATGGAGTGCAATTTGCGTTGCTGTAAAGCTCTTGAATTTTTAGAACCCCAGGACAGCTTTGCTTTTTAATATTTAAATAAGCTTGCTTAATCATCATAATTCATTTCTATTTTATTTTACAAGTAATTGGCAAAATTCAGACCTTGCCATTGACTTGGAGTCTTTTATTCCTGTACGAATTGCAACCTTAATGAAAATAACAGTAAATGTGTTTCTTAACATGTGCCATAGTAACGTACGGGCCATTCGTAGCTGAGCATAACACCTTCTGGTAGATTTTTCTGGTATTTCGTTAACATTTCGTACTGCAAAATTAATATATTTCGCGAATTAAACGTGGTTTTACTGCACCATTTTTTTTTTTTTTTTTTAATATACAACACTCAGGGGATGTCCCCTATTCATGCATGCATTGTGTTGGTATCAGGAAAATAGGTTATGGGTAGGAGGAGAAAGGGAATAGTGTTTGTGGACATTTGATTTAAACTTTTCCATATTGTAAGTGGCTGGAAAAACTTCAGCGGGGAGTCTGTTCCACATACGAATAGTACGACTAAAGAACGAATTTTCCCTGTAGTGTGTAGTTCGATCCACTGGCCAATCGACCACATATGGGTGTGCTCTTCTGGAAAAACGAGTATTACGTGCAAAATTGCGGTTCTCAGGAACAAGTTCCCTAATCTCATCGGAGCATATTCCATTGTAATATCGATAGAACACGAATTTAACATTTACGGTGCCATGTTGGTGGTGACGATGAACTAAGTAACAAATTGTTGCTTTAAAGAACGAAATACTGACACTAAAATGTCCATGCTATGCTCACCGTGTTAAAATAACTGATCGATGATTTAAATAATAAAATTCTTTTATTTTGGTTCTTTGTTCAGTTGTAGATTTCTCCATCATTTATTCTCCAGGTGTTATTAATTATGCAATTTAAAAAAAAATATTAGAACTATTTATATTTTAACTACAAATATTTGAGCTATTTCCAAACCAGGCGTTACCAAAAAAGCCGGGTAAAAATAAACCACAAGCTGTTTGTGTTTCTCTTCAAATTAAATACCCTAATCACTAAACAGTGCAGAGTAGTTAAATGGTTAGTTTTTTAAATTAAAGTTTTCTTGTAAAGACCATTAAAGCAATTAAAGAAAAAAGCTTAAAATAATAAATTATGTTTATTAGACAGAATTATCCAGCATTTCCTTTTTTTTGAAACTGCCCTTAAAATGCTAATTTATATAAACAATTTACACGTAATGTCTATTTAAACTAGTACCTTGAAAAAAAAAAAAAATATACTAAACATAAGCCATCAGGAAAATATTTTTTATTTGAAAACTAAAAATACCTCCATTTATGTACGTTTGTTTTATTTTTATAAATGATAGACAAAGTTTAAACTGTAATTTAAATTAATTATAATCTTCATTGTACCCGCGTGTGTTACGAGCACCATTTGTTTCTATTATCCATAGCAATTATCACTTGTGTAACGGTGTCATTAAAAGATTATTATGAGCTGGCATGCAATGTTTAAACTTCTAAGCATAATCATCAACAACAACGCCATCATTATTATTTGTATTATCAGCAGCAGCATCATAAGGTAACTTGTTAGCCACATACTTATGTATGCACACAACCATACATCCATACATACATACATCCATACATTTTACTATATTATCATTCACATACACCCATTTTAGAATACTTAGACAGCCAACAAAAATAACATAAAAATTTTAGCATGTAATTAAGTGTGAAAACATTAATCTTGAACTTAATAAAAATGTAAGCAGACAAAAGTACTCATATAAATTTAAAGCAAATTTAATATAATTCTTAAATACTTATTAGCAGCTACCGTGTTGGTCTGTCGTGGCTTCAAAAAAAAAAGTTCATTTCAATTTAATTAAAGCTCGAACAAAAGATTTTACGATTTTAGGTTAATGTTTAATAAAACACATTTCCTGAAAGCATTTTCATCCAAAGCACGGTAAAAAAAATATTAAAAAATATATTTGCTTAAAAGGAAATTTAGAAGAAAAGAAACTTAACAGTTGATAGGTTATCAAAAGAAAAAAACTGCCAAAAAAAATCAACTTATTTCACAATTTATCTAAACAACCTACGAAAAAGCACAGAAAGGGAGTAAAACAAACTCACAAATAAAATTAACAATTTTCCTTAAACAAAAAAAAAAGAGAGACTAAAATCTAAATAAAGATTGCAGGCTCATGCTTACAAAGATTAACAAAATTCCGTTCTAAAGAAAAGAAGAATACATGAAAAAATTAAATGATTACGAACAGAAAACAAAATCACTAAATTAGCGAGGCATTAATTTGATATGGGTTGATGGCAAGTAGCAGGAACAGAATCCGTAAAACACCGGTAACTATATCAGCAACAACAGCAGTCGCAGCAACAGCAATAGACAGCAAGCGATAATAACAACAATGACAGTCACAATATGTAACAACGTAACAATTTTCCTGAACTGAACAACAATAAAAAAATAATACAATTATACATACACACACATGCATGCCTATCACTAAAACGGCAACAACAACAACAACAACAAAAAAATAAATATAAAACGAGTAAATACTTATACTAGTCAAATGTGGAGGAACATAATACGGCATAACGGAAAGAAATATTGTTGTAGTACATGGTAGTTAAATTTTTGTTAAACTTGACATGACACTAAAGGAAAAATACAAATAGAAATAAAAAAAATCAAATACAGCGACTCACATAAGGAAGATTTCGTATTTAAACGCATGTGCATGATAGCAATTTGGCAAACTTAGCTTTAGAGGTTTGAGACATCTTTATTGGTTAGGACATCGTACTCAAGATAAAAATTTACTTTAAAAATATTTTGTCTAAATTAGTATCTTTATTTATCCTACAGGTACAAATAGACACTTTTTCTTTGATGTTTTCTGACAATGATAAGTGAAACCAAAATAAGTAAGAGTGCTATATTCGATAGTGCTGAATCTGACTCGTAGGTAGAACGACCTCAACTTAGCGTGGCTTAAATTTCATTTTTAATGTTGTGTAATTTCTATTAGTTAAGCTGTTTCATTCGATACTTATATTGATGGATTTAAAAAAATATATAACCGCCAATTTGTTTAGGATTTTACAGCATTTCTTATTTTACTGTATTACACTGGTCAAGGAGTCTTAATTTTTACCAATATTGAGAGGTTTAAGTGGGTAAATTTCTAACTATCTTACTAAATTTGGTTAACTGTATTATACTGGTTTAACCCTTTTACTTAATACCAGTGGTGGGTTGAAGGAGATACATTTTTAAGTACTAGATTCGACCCATATATAAAATTATTGTACGTCATCTTTTAGTAACGTCGATTATCGAATTCAAATTTTAATAGAGAATTATATTGTGTCCGCCTTTTTTATTTGGTGTCCATATAAGCCTTCTTGGATGTAAAACAAATAGATTTTGGATTGCCAGCTTTAGCAAAAATACCAAAGTATTTATAATTTGATACTTGAACCTAAGTTATTTTCTAGCCGAAATTTCTTGCTTTTTAGCAGGAATAGTTTTTGACACTACGGCTTGTAATTTGGTGTCTCTACCTGGATATATGCTATTTATGGCAAATATACGGAAATCGAAAGGAAACAGTAGCGTTTTTTGCTCTTCTTTCTGAAAGATATGGACTGGTTGTTTGCCTGACGTTCTCTGCAACACGTGGTGGCAACTAAAAGTTGATTTTAACAAACAGACATACAAATGTACAGACAGACACACGAACTTCGCTCTATCTCTAAGCTTGTAGAAAATATATACGTTATGCGGTCACAAATGAATATTGTAGAAATTTCAAACGAATGAACGACAAAGCTACATATAATATTAGACTCACAGGTGAAGTGTGTAAAAATTAGGTCTTTACAAACAAAAATCAAGCAAATTTAACAAATTTTAACACTAAACTTCCTGCTCAACTGCGGCAACTGGACCAACTTTTTGAGGTGCCTTGATCTATGTTTAAGAGATCGGTGAATATTAATCCTCTTAATAAATATGTATTTACCAAACATATTGTCTATTACAAAATACCCCTTATACACAATATAAATACTTTGAACAGGGAAAATGCGAGGAAAAAAGTCATATAAAAAAAGTCAACCATACAAATTAGACTAGAAGTAAGAAAAAAAATTAAAAAATTGAAAAAGTACACAGATCTTTGAAAAAAAGTTGAAAGAAGTAGAGATATTAGGTATAATTTAAAACTTAATGTGTGTATGAATATGAAAGTAATTTTTTACCAACTCTATATTTAAAAGTATTCCGCTGTGTTGATGTTTGATCTCCTAGTTTTCCAACTGTTTTCTTTTTTATATCCACTTCCAAAAAAATGGTGTGGGGTATCTTTATTTTATCATACCATTTGCAACATATAAAAAAATTTATTAAAGTCCCCAAAAATGATATATTTTCTTAGTTCTTGTTTTTTTTTGGCGAGTTATGTCCGTCCGTCTTTTGGTCTTGTCCATCTGTTGAAAGTACGATAGAGCTCGAATAGAAAATGTAATGCTGATAAAATTGTGCCGAATATTTCCCATATATTAGAAATTTTTAGTATTGAAATTAAATTGTTTTATTAGGAAGATAGTAACTGCTTGTAATGCTAGAGTAGGTCATGAAATAAATTTTTTATTGCCTCTACACGCAATGACATAGAGTGATAAAATTTCCTACGTAAATCTATTGAGTAAAAAGCTTTTTAAAAACTGTACATAAAGAAAGGAGTTATTGATCAAAATGTACAAAAACTTAGTCTGCAGGGTGTATTTTCAGGCTATTTAAAATTTAAACATGATAACGTACAAAATTCTGAAATTTTTAAATATATGTAGGCTTTTGTTTAAAATGTATGTAACAACGGGAAACGAATAACTGTTTTTCTTAAATTTATATTATTTCTCTATTGAAAAAGATTTTGAAAGAAATTAAATTGCAAAATTTGAGTTGAATCAGAAAATACCTTGACACGCCTACTTTATCACCCACTTTTTAAATATTGTGGTAAAAAAAGTGGGTAATATCACTCATATTGTAAAAAAAAAGGATTCATTATTAACCTGAATATAAAAAATTTAATTAATAGGCAAATTGCACTAAAACCAAAACATTAATATATAGTTTCGTATAAAAAATCAGAGTAGTCACAGTTGTTGACAATAAAATAAACTTTACATAGAAAAAATTATAGTTACATTATTTTTGTATTAATTAACTAATTTATTTATTTTTAAATTTTAATTATATTTTTAATTAATTCAGATAATTTTTGAAATTAATATCACATATTTTCAAAAAAAAAAAGAGATTTCTGTCAGTTAAAAAAAGTATATTGAAAAATAAAATTGAAAAAATTTATTTTTTTTCTCGAGAATTCAGTTCGAAGTAATGGTTTAATAAAATTTTAATTAAGCATGTGAAAAAAGAAGGCTAATTCTTAAAAAAATTGTCAATCTGCAGATTAAAATTCTAGTAAGTATGTATTTGCATATGTAGCTAAAAGGCAGACCTTGATCCTAAAAAATATCATAGAGAGCTTGAGCTTTACTGCAGATGGGATTGAAATCAATTTTCCTTGCAGCCCAATATATTCTAATGAATTCTTACTTTAATATGTAAGTAATTAATTATATTGATTTGATCAAAATTTTTAAAGCGTGAAATTGCTTTGTGCATAGGTCTAGGGTGCACCCTCTTTACTTTTGATAATATGACGCTTGGTTAGGAAATTAGATCCTAAATGTGTAACGTTATATGTATTCTTAATTTTTGTATTTTCGTATGTTAAAAATAAACATTTAAAAAGTTTTTCAATTTTCTTTCGGCTTCTTTTATTTAAAACAGGTTCAATATTTTATATTATTGATACAATAAATACTTTATTTATATTAATCTCAGATTTCAACTATAGACGTGATTAATAAAATTAAAATCATTTTTACAAATTCTATGAATTCTAATTAATTTTTTAATACTATTTGAATTGATATTACCGCAATATAGTTTTAAATAAAAATATTAATTTTCATTTAATTAATAGTATCATTTTGACGATTGGGGCAAAATGAAATAAACTTTTAATTAATAGTATTAATTTCGTTATTGAGATTCAAATTAATTTTTTTTGTATTTGTATAAATTGTTTAAATTGTTAAAGAATTTTATAGATACAAAAAAAAATTTAGGAAATAACATAAGCTGTGACGTGGAAAAATATTTTTAAAATATCTTAACGAATTTCTAGTGTAGAGTTTGTCAATTAATGTAATTAGTATGTTAAAATTACAATATAAAGGAGTAATATTCACACTTGTATGTCGTAGGACGTCTTTGATTGCTATAGAAAGTTCTAAGCAAAAAACCATCAAATTCAGGACATACCTTATATATTTTATTTACGTTTTTCATTTAAAATTCTGTATTTTTTAGAAACCAAAAATATATTAAAATTGTCTGAAACTTTATGAGATACCATAATGACATTTCCCCTCATATCCTTCATTTCTGTATTAAAATTTAACAACTTTTATGAAAGTACCACTTTTAATAATATGACAGCGAAGTTAATCAACGATGTCACATTAAGATTGCAATTTGAAGCCATAAGCCATAAATTAATAAACCTTGAAAATATATTAAGTAAAACGCTAAGTACATATTACCACACACACTCCCATATGCATCTGTATGTATGTATGTTCACTTGAGTCAACATATGAGGAATGTTAATGTAAGCAAAAACATACTACAAAGTGACTGACAAACATATAAAAAAAATCTTTGAGTGTATATAAAAATACTTAGCAAAAAGTTTATTGTTCATCTATATAAATATGGTGATGGTTTTACCATTCTTAAATATCATAAACACTCTCCAAATAAAACACACAGATATACTTTGTGTTATGTATTAAAGCGGACCTATTTCTAAGGAAGATATATGAAAAAAATATAGACATGATAAAGAAAAGTGTTTTGTTATTTTTGAATAATAAGTTGGGGACGCCTTTTTAAATTTTTTGTTCGTTTTAGAATTTTTAGTCGGATCTTCAGATATAACATATAGCGACGTTTTTATCTTAAAGAGACTACTGTTTTCTTCTAACGCCAATTTATTTCAAGTACCTTCATTAAGTGTCTGTCTTAATCTTATTACCGCAACGTACTTACCTACAATGTACTCGCAAGAAGTTTTAATTTTAATAACTATAAAAAAAATTATCTTTTGCCGAAGGGGTTTTCTTGTTAAAACTTTCTTAAAACAAATGGACAATAGAGTAAAGCATTTGTGGTGCTAAATCCGGTGTTTTCTCTGATGGACCGGAGATTGAGATCTTTTTTCGCCTTCCGGATGACTCTGGCGTATTTCAGGCGGAAATACTCGCTATCAGGGAGGCATGTAAGGTACTGAATGATAGGAATATCTACGGGAGTATTGGTATATTTGTCGACAGTCAGGCGGCACTTTTGTCACTCAGGTCATACATTACTACGTCCTATGTAGTTGGCCAATGCAAAAATGAACTGTCACGGCTTGGTCAATGGGCTGACGTTACTCTAGTTTGGGTTCCTGCGCATAGGGGCCACTATTGTAACGAGCGGGCTGATGAGCTAGCCAGGAGAGAATCTGCTTTGGATATCTCTATCGCAAGTGCAGTTTCAATCCCGTTAGGGTCTATTAAAAGCAGAATCTCCAGACACTTTCTCCGGAAGGCCGATGAAAGGTGGCGTGAGCTGAGCACGTGTAAGGTGGCACGGCTTACGTGGCCCTCTTTTGATGCAAGGCGTACATTGCAACTTATTAGTCGAAGACGGAGGGACATATCGAGGTTGCTGTCGGTATTGACGGGTCACTGGATGTTAGGCAAATATGCAAGTCGACTCGGGCTTCCATCAAACGACCATTATCGCAGCTGTGGGGATAGAGAGAAAGAGGAATCGGTTTTCCACCTTCTCTGCGAATGGCCTGCACTGGCGGATAAAAGACACCGATTTCTGGGCGAACATGTACTGGATGGCCTCTCTGCGATATCTGAAGTTAGACTGAATTACCTACTGAGATACCTCAAGGCCACGGGGTGGATCTAGTATCTTACTTACTCTTGGATTTATTCTGAGATACATTAGAGCTGACGAGTGATGTGGTCCTGTCAAAACGGAGTCATTCAGAATCTACTTGACTGTTTGCGTGCAGCGAACTACCACGGTAATCAACCAACCAACCAACCAACCAAAGCATTTGTCTTCTTGAGACAAAAACTCGATATTTTATTTTATAAATTCCTATTGTAAATATTGAAGATTTAAAGAAAAGTCGAAAAAGACAACAAAATATTTTTAAATTGCCTTGCACAATTTTTTTCGGTACGGTCTAATGTGCATACGTATTAATGCTATTATAAATAGAAAGAGGTTTCATTGAAGAGCTCCGCAGCAGTGTGCTGGTTTTTATGTGATTATCGAACACATTATTTGGAACGACCTTAATATTCATATGAATCTATTTATGTTTCAAAAAACACACACAAGTACACCTAGTGTAATAAATGTATTTTTTACTCTAAACCACTAACATAAACACTTGCAACATTTTTTTAAACTTTTAACAGCATGTGATTGTGAACATATCCATAACTGTAAAACAGTGCGAGTGTGGTGTATTTTCATTTTTTGTTTTCGCTGTGATGTAACAGAAATTATATAAAATCGGTAAAAAAAAAGAGCAAAAATATGTCTTCTTCTATTGTCGATGCTGATTGTATTGCATTGTTTGGCATTTGTACGACCAACTATACAACTCGTACGTAATCGTATACAAACATACTGTCGTGTTGTTATTTTCAATATTATAAGCTAAAGTATAAATACGTTTGTGGTTGGGTTTTACATCTTGCTTTGGCGTTTATTTGTTCACTTGCACTGAAAAAAAATATATGAAAATAATTAAATAGAAAATTTGAAATTTAAAAAATATTCAATAATAGTATCGGTGGGCAAAACTTAAAAAGACATTTATATTTATATCTTAAGACTTAAGTTGACTTAAATTTGACTTAGCATTTCAATTTCAATAAAAAAAATATATTTTATATAAAATATTTTTTCAGTTTATTACAAATAGGTTCCGCTTGAAAATGGAAAATCAAATTACATACTGGCTTGGAAGTCTCTCAAACTTCCACCAAATTTTACATTCACGCCAATGATTAATATTTGAGATGGTACATCGTTCGTAAAAGGTGTTGATTTTCGATAACATCAATACTTTTAAATTAATATAGATGTTTAAGAACATCGTTAATAAGACACATACATACATACATCGACGTTTTTCCGGTTTCATATCATTTGGCAAATAAATATGAAATCAGAAGCTGTGCAACGGCAAACACATATTTGCAGCAATTTATACGCATGATTATATTGCAAGAATAACAGGTAAAAGCGCTATATTCGGCCGTGCCGAATCTTATATACCCTTCACAACGTGTAATCATGCAATAACAGTAGTTTGTATCACCATTCCATATGATTACGTACGTACATACATATAAAAAACATACATATATAAAAACATCCCATTGTAAAATTATAAATTTACGTATGTATTTAAAAAAAAAAATTAAAAAAAAAATTTTAAAAAATAAAAAAAAAATAAAAAAAAAAATTAAAAAAAAAATTTAAAAAAAATGATTAAAATATATATAATAAATATAAAACAAAAAAAAATTTAAAAAAAAAAATTAAAAAAAAAATAGTAATAAAAATATAAATAATATATTAAATAAAAAATAAAAACAAATTAAAAAAAAAATTAATTAAATAAAAAAATTTTTTTTGCCTCAGCTGGGATTCAATGCCACGTTTTCTCTAACCAGTATACACGTTTGTATGTATGTATGTTGTTGTTTTAATGTTGTTTTTTGTGAAAAAAAAATCGAGGTGGTCGTGGATTTTTGCTCATATCTCAGTTGTTTATGTACCGATGTTTCTGATTTTCAATACCGATCTACTCCCGAATATTTCTGATATTTTAATACCTCACCTGAGTCCAAATGATGTCGGGGGGCTTCAAAAAGTTGATTTCAACATACACACGGACAGACGGTCAGACGGACAGACTGACAGGGCTTAATCGACTCCCCTATTCATAAGCTTTCAGAAAATGTTTACTTTATGGGGTCGGAAATCAAAATTGTAGAAATTTCACACGGAATGACAAACCTATATATACCCTTTTTCACTGTGTGTAATTGATATCTGCTCGATTATGTTCAATTTCAACTCTTTAGCTGTTGTGTTCTATTTGCTGTAAACTCTTGATTTAAAAAAACACCACCGACAATAGTGCAACGGTATTTATTCGAATGATCATGGAGGCCAATTCACTTGTGCTCTACGAGAAATATTGCGATTTTCGAAATTTTCCTTCAAAAGATCCATAGTTCCTCTTTTTGTTTTGCAAGTGGCACAGTTCCATTCAAACCACATATTATCTACGTTTAAATCAAAAAATTTTCACCACAAACTTCGGATCATTTTTCTATTGGGATTGCCATTGACTACTAATATATTATATTTGGACAGCTTTTTTTATACCGTCCTTAGAACGCAATAAGTTATTTTATGCTGAAAACTTTCATTAAGCGTAAGTTAAGTTATTTTCTTTAAATTAAATTAATGAGGCTAAATAAGAAATTTTCTATTTTGTTTTTATTAATTTTTTTTTTTTAATTTCTTGGGCCAACATTTCATAGCGAAAAATCACCTTAATATTTCAGGTCATATATGATTTTTTGGTATTACTTATTGATATTATATTATGCAAAAAAGACATTTTAGATTAATTTCAAATGTGTCAAGCAATATCTATAAATATAAGTTGAATACATTTTTTCAATAGGCAGTTCATAAAATAAAATCTAAATATGACACAAAAACAAATTCTTTATTGCCAGAATAAAATGATGAATTATTCAAAAATATAAAATTAAATTTATAAAAAGAATAATGTTTTCCTAAAATGTTTTCTGAAATTTAATAAAAGTGGAGCATATTAAATCACTTATATGTACTTTCCTCACATTCCTAGCAACACAGTTTCCATCGTTACAAATCGACAGTTTATAATAATATTATTTTTTCTGATTTCTGTTTGTCACAATTGGAATTACGATTTCAATTTGATGCCATATAAACTAACATTTCAACAGCAATTGATAAAACTTATCCCCTCATTTGATTGAAAAGCTTTCCCATTTAAGTATTCACTCATCTGTATAATAGGATTTTCATTGTGAAAATCGATACACATAAATCTACATTGGCTATTGTTTAGTTTTTTTTTTTTATCAACGAAGTATTTACTTAATCTAAATTTCTACTGGTTGCTGATAATTTCAGGGATATTTTTAACATTAAATTTCTTATTGATCCAAAAAAAAAAAAGTATTCAGTTGATTCTGTTTATTTGAGTTTGTGGTCTTGATGTAATCATCTTAAATTAAATTTAAATAAATATGTTTGTATTACGTATCTAAGCTCTTGCAATATGTTTCATTGTGAATTGGGTATCGACAGAGCGACTTGGCAAAGGATAACAAGAAATTATATGAGTACCACTTTTGATTCCTAGCTTAAGCTTTTTTCTTTTTTATAAATAATTCTTAAAGATTTTTCGACTTTAGCATTCATAATGTAAAACCATACAAACATTTTTGATCTGCATACGTTTAAACTATATTACAAATTAGTGGGGGCATTGAAAATTTAGGACAATATTATTATATTTATATTGTTAGTACCGAGAGAGTTTAAGAATAATTTATTCTGTTTAATTTTACCACTTCGATGGTACAAAACTTCGATATATATAAACTTCGTTGCTTATATCGGTACATATATTTTCATTTATTCGTAAACCAAATGCAAAGGGGACTAGACACTATCAAAATACTCATCCGATTATAACATATACAGAATGAAAAATTTTTATATTGATTTTGAAAAATTATGTAACTCAGCTCTTCGTTTCACACATTCTTTGATTTTCACAACCAAGGCAGGCCCACTTAGTTATGAATATAAATAATTCCGAAAATGTATTTCTTTTCCTCAATAAAAAATATTTAAACAAAAAATAACTGAAACTTGTCAACAAAAAATTTAAAAATACAAAATTTTAATCAACAAATATATATCGGTCTAGCCCAAGGCACATTTATTCATCAGGTAATTGCAGTTCGGAGAGAATTTTTTTGTTTATATTTTTTATATATGAAGTTTGATATTTTAAATAAATTAGAAAAGAGAGAAAATTGTTTTTTATTTATGCATTTTGACAGCTGAAATTTAAAATAAGTGTTGAAAAAAATAATCAGCTGGCAAATCAAGAGTACATGATAAATAAATATGCCTTGGGTCTAGCCAAGGCGAATTCAATATTAGGTGATGTTAAGAAGCCAGCTGATTGTTTTTTGCTCGTTTTATTTTTACGGCACAATGTCAAAGTTTGTTTACATTTAAATTAATTTTTATGTGCGTTGACTGAAAATTTTTATAAAAGTGGTAAAATTTGTGGGAAAAAATTAAAAAAATACTAATATTTGTGCAACACCTTATTGGAAAATAAGTAAAACACATTTTTTAATTTGAATAAACAACATTTGTAATGTTTTTAGTTCAGAAAATTCAAAATTTCCGTTGTGTTTGTCCAAGTGATTAAAAGTCGTGAAAATTGTGAAAAATGTGATATAAAACACAAATATGTGATATGAACTGGAACAAATTTATGTTGTAAATTAAAAATACTTATTTTTTTGAAAATTTTCGCGTAAATTTATAAAATAAAATTTTAATTAAAAGTAAACAAAAAATTTGTTTTTTGTGTTTTGACATTCTCTTGGCCTTTTTGTGTTTGTTGCAGGGATGATATCACCTGATGATGAATTCGCCTTGGGTCTAGCCAAACCATATGTGTTATATACGTTACGTGTACAGGAAAATATTTTAAAAAGTTTACTTTAATATCTTTTCTTTTTTAAGTGATTATAGTCATTTAAAATTTAGAAGGATACTTAAAATATCTGGTCTGTAAATAAGTGTTCAAATTATTGAAATAACCTTTCAAACTAAAAAAAAAGTCTGGATCCATTTTCAGCTGCGAAACGATTATAGTACTTTTTATAACGTCTTTTAAAATTAATATCTGTAACGCTCGAATTACCGTAACACTTTATGCCGTGGGTTTAAGGATTGTCCCGTGAATTGACATATACTCTTTGCAAAAGCTTTAAAAAAATAGTTAGGTGCTGACAAATTTGGCAAAGTTTTGAAAATTATTTATTCTCTATAAATGTGACATTCAAAAACCATTGGCACTGATGGTTCCATTCAGCTGAAACCATATCTTAGGTTTGTTTTCAAAGAGCAGTACAAACAATTTATTCCATCATAAACTGATCTTTTTATCGCTTCAGCATTTCCGTCTTCACTTTCGAAGAAGTTCGATCCGATGATAATTTTAGATGTAATGTCACTGTACTGTACAATCCTGTGTACCTAATGGATTTGCCGTTGATAAATAATTCTTGGATTTGCAGAAACCTACAAAAGCAATAGTCCTGTTTATTAATAATGCCATTCAAATGAAATGATCTTCGTTACTCATAATTAAATTTTCAATAAATTTTATTTATTTTCTTCTCAACTGTTTAAATTTGGTTGCCAAATTTATACGTTGGTATGATCTAAGGGTTTGAATTCTTGCACTAAGTGAACCTTCTATGGGAATGACAGTAATTTTTTTTCCGAAAACGCTTTAGTAATGTCCGTCCGATTCCCATCTGAGCAGAAATCATTTTTTGCAGCTGTTAGTGATGTGACAGTAGCACTTTGCTGCGCATGTTAAAAATTTTCCGCAGTGAGAATTATACACGCTCTACTATTTCGAGTAAAATCTTTTCAGCTTCCATATTATTGGTGACGATAAACTTAGGGACTAATCATTGCGCGAAATACTGATATTAAAATATAAACGTTACGTTTTTTTTCTTTCGTTAACATTATTGATCGCTGATTTAATAAAAAAAAACTTATTATTCTAGTCCTTTGTCAGTTGTGAATATCTTTTTATTTATTTTCCATTTACGAAAAACTTTTCCATATACGAAAAACTTGCTAAATCTTTAAACCCCATGGTGACTTTGGATCACTTAATATACATAAATGTTCCAAATATTTATGCCTTATGAATTAGTTGATAGTTTCTAGTCCTCTTAAATTACAACTGTTCGAAATGTGGAAAATAAAACTTCCACCTAATTCGTCAAAATGCCAAAAAAATATTTTTGTTCTTTATTTCAGTGTTTTCTTATATTCTCATGGATTTATTTAATTTAAAATAAATTTAACATTTTATTCTCCATGTGTACAAAGTTGCTATTTAACCCTCGTTATAATATTGGTACATTTGAATGCATTAACTTCACATACAAACAATCTGACGTGCTTATTTGTATTAAATACATTTACACACACTTATATGTACACGCACACATTCATTTACATATAATGTTTGTTGGTTGTTCATGTATCATTTTATGTATTTGACTGAAGCCAGCTTTCTCATACGTTGGATGTTTATTTGTATTTATTGACTGATTGTGTGTATGTGTATTACACTTAATAATTTTTACATTCTAACGATTCATTTAACATCATATTTTGTAACGCTCTTTGTTCATGCTGCTCTGCATGTCTATTTTTCTTTTTTCACACATCACCCCACTAATATAAACAACAATCCGTATGCGTATACATTTTATTTGAATTTATTAATACACATACACAATCACATAGATTTAATTACAAACATACAGTGACACGACATGAAATGTAAGTCATGAATGATCGCAAAAAAAAGCAAATGAATGAAATAAAATGAATAGGAATTGTTACAGAAAATGAAAGAAAATCCTAATGAAATGATTGTTATTTGCTGATTGAATGATGATGTATTTTGTATTTGTAGGATTCTTTTTAATACAAATAATGAATATTATTTTTCATTGTAGCATTAACTTTAATAAAAAATTATAATAATTTATTTGCTAAATTATATAGAACAGATTTAGGTTGGTACTTTAAAGTGGAACATGACATACTTTATCATAATGTAATTGCAAGTTTATTTTCTGAAAAAAGGTATGATATAAGACCAATTTTATATCCCCATATTTTAAAAAATTTGCAATTTGATGAAAGGTTTATTTAAATAAATTTTCATACCAAATTCTTCTTACAAATATTTGGTAAGTTTTAAAATTGAAGACGAATATGGGTGTCACTCAGGTCATACATTATTACGTCTAAATTAGTTGGCCAATGTAGAAAGGAACTGTCAAGGCTTGGTCAGCGGGCTTACGTTACTCTAGTTTGGATTCCTGCGCATAAGGGCCACTATGGTAACGAGCGTGCTGATGAGCTAGCCAGGGGAGGATCTGCTCTGGATATCACTAATGCAATTGCAGTTGCAATCCCGTTGGGGACTATTAAGAGCAGAATCTCCAGACACTTTCTCCGGAAGGCTGATAACAGGTGGCGTGGGCTGAGCACGTGTAAGGTGGCACGGCTTACGTGGCCCTCTTTTGATGCACGACGTACTTTGCAACTTACCAGTCGAAGTCGGAGGGACATATCGAGGTTGCTGGCGCTATTGACGGGTCACTGGATGTTAGGCAAACATGCAAGTCGGCTCGGACTCCCATCGAACGACCATTGTCGCAGTTGTCTGGATAGAGAGAAGGAGGAATCGGTTTTCCACTTTCTCTGCGAATGTCCTGCACTGGCGGCTAAGAGACACAGATTTCTGGGCGAACATATACTAGATGGCCTCTCTGCGATATCTGAGTTGGACTGAATTTTCTACTGAGATATCTCAGGGCCACGGGGTGGATCTAGTACCCTTACTCTTGGATTTTATTCTGAGATACACTAGAAGCTGACGAGTGATGTGGTCCTGTCAAAACGGAGTCATACAGACTCTACTTGACTGTTGGCGTGCAGCGAACTACCACGATAACCAACCAACCAACCATGGGTGTTGGTTTAATATTTTCTTGTGTATTACTTTATACAAAAAAGAAAATAATACGATTTGAGCAATGCTAATTAATGCAACAAAAATGATGGCGAACGCTACTGTATTTTTTGCGTATATACTAGAATAAACACACTTATATTTTATTGGTTAGGATAACTTTAGTTGCTTTAAAATAAATGCAATTTTTTGCTTTTAAATAATAAAAACTTTGCCTTTTGAATTTTCTATTTAGTATATGAATCGTTAACAAACGTTCCTGTACCTTTTTTTATTTCAGGGGATATTTATGGGGATACCTGGTATCTTCGATTTTCCGATGGTTATTGCGGAGTAATGCCCAAGTATTGCCTTTTTCAACAATAATACCATTCTGATACTTTTAATGTGTAAGGAACACTCCAGTGCTGTGTTAAATAAATAAATAAATTTTTTATTTAAACAACAGATAGAGGTGTGCTAGAGAAGCCGTGACGAGCATTTGGCCGATATTTTGTTTCACACTTATTTTTCAAAGTTCCTTCTGGCATAATAAAAACTAAATACTAAGATAATTCTCTAAAAACTGTATTTATATACAACTAACATCGATCGTTTTGGTTGGACCACTTTATATATTGAATTAAAATTTTCAAGGTCTTTGAAAAACTATACCAACCAGCTAGCTACATGTACACAATTTTCTAGGATTATTAATATAGAAATATTATTTACAATGAACTGCACTTTTGTAATAATAATGAGAATTTAAATATATTTATTTTCCTCATAAACAAAATGTGTGTCTAGTATTATTATCTTTGCAAATGGAAAACAGTTCCAATAAAATAATAAAAACTTTTATTATATAATATTTTGCTATTTTTTTTTCTTTTTTTCCATAAATAAAATATTCATAGTTTTGTAATAAATAAAATGCTTGCCGGCATCACCTGTAGACAGTAGTTGTACAACTTTTAACAGCTGGCGCTGTAGTGTAAATTTGGTACAATAAATATCAACTAGAGAAAGTCGTAAATATTTTAGCAGACGTTTATGTCTTTTTACTTCTTTTACAACTGGATATAAGATATAAGCCAGCACATAGCTATAAATATAAAAAACCCAGTTGACATAAAGTCATGATCTTTAGTTTGGAACAATTTAACAAAAATATAGTTTTTCATAGCACGCAGCAGTTTTATTAACATAAAACAATAGTAAACAACAGTCGATGGTTAACAACAAAGATATATTTTTTAATTTAACTAAAAGCTTACTGACTTTCAAGATAAACTTTCATATTTCCAAAATGCTACAAATTTGCACTTCATTCTAATGAATGTTCTTTCCTTTATTTGTAAGAATAGGAAAAACATTTTCTTTAAGAAAAAGTTTAAATTTTTTTGTAAAAAGGCATCATACATTGTCTTAAATAATTTAAATTCATAATCAGAGATTGAGTCAGAAAAATTACATTAAAATGGGAAAGAGCACTTGATATGAAATATGGACTATTATACAATGTGGTCGTTACATCTGTAAACATTATGGTGAAGTTGTTATCAGATTCGGCACGGCCGATTACAGCACTCTTGATTGTCTTGTATTTATAATAAAAAAAATTGACCAATATTCATTTTGATGATATCTTAGTTCACTCCAAACTATTATTTTTATTACTACCGTACTTTGAATACATCCCTACCATCCCTGCGCCAAAAAAAAAATATAATTCTCTATATATAATCTTTCTTACAAAATAAACACAATTTTAGCCACTTCTTAAAAATGTACATGTTTATGTTGATTGAATATTATTTTTATTTAAATCTTTATCTACTAGCTTTTTGTTGTTCGCTTTGTTTTCACACGCCAACACAGAACTCCAATTTACAAGCCAAGCACTTTCTTTTTATACCCATACTGTGGAGGTTGAAAAAAATGTAACCCGCTATTATATTTAACTAGATACTAGTAATAAGTAATAATAAGTAATCATAAAATACGTACATACATATATAAAAATATCCCATTGTAAAATTATAAATTTACGTATGTATGTTTAAAAAAAAAATAATAATAATAAAAAAAATTAAAAAAAAATTAAAAAAAAATAAAAAAAAAAATTAAAAAGAAATAATTAAAATATATATAATAAATATAAAACAAAAAAAAAAATAAAAAAAATATATAAAAAAAAATTTTTTTTGGTTCAGCTGGGATTCGATGCCATGTTTTCTCTAACCAGTATACACGTTTGTATGTATGTATGTTGTTGTTGTAATGTTTTTTTTGTGAATAAAAAATCGAGGTGGTCGTGGGTTTTTGCTCATATCTCAGTTGTTTATGTACCGATGTTTCTGATTTTCAATACCGATCTACTCCCGAATATTTCTGATATTTTAGTACCTCACCCGGGTCTAAGCGATATCGGGGGGCTTCAAAAAGTTGTTCAACATACACACGGACAGACGGACAGACTGACAGAGCTTAATCGACTCCCCTATTCATAAGCTTTCAGAAAATATATACTTTATGGGGTCGGAAATGAAAATTGTAGAAATTTCACACGGAATGACAGACCTATATATACGCTTTTTCACTGTGTGAAGGGTATAAATAGACAGTGAGACAATTAGTTACAAAATTTGTGACCAAATTTTCGGCCATGGATTAGGAGACCATCGTCTGTCCTCATGTTTGTAAGTCACTCGATAATGTGGTCGCAGTAAGAAACTTTTATTTTACATTAAAGATTTCTAGATATATTATGAATTTGTACAAGGATCAGTTGGTAAAGAAAATCACAACGCTGTGCCGTGAATTTGCTGAATGTGCGTTGGTGTATTAAAAATAAATTGTAAATTCAAATAAAAACCTTCTTCAACTCACGAAATTAATGCCCAATTTATAAGGTGCAAACATAACTGGCTGGGTCACATGCTCAGGAGGCCCCATGACGAAATTTGTCACGCAGCACTAGAGTGGAGCTACCGAGGACGACTTCGAAACGCTTGACGAAGGACTGTCTTGAATTAAATCGAAAAATCTTTTAACGACTCAGATACTTAGCTGCAGCCCGAAATAATAGCAGATTCTAAGTGAATATTCATGTTCCTCATGGAATATGGCAAAAATTAAAAAAAAAAAATAAAGTGCATTCCTAACATAATTTTTTACAATAATTGAACTTTTTTGTTTAAATAATTCTTCTTATGCACTGTGTAACTCGTATTCGCAAATTGGTGCTTATTTAAATCTGGTGCTAGAAAACATAAGCATTATAAATTATTCTATTTAGATATGAGCAGTATTTATAGGTATATCAATGACGTCCTTGCTTTGAAAATTTTGTTTACCTAAAATTTTGTTCTTTAAATATTGATTCGTTATCAAAAAAAAAAAAAAGAAATTAGCCAAACTTTTAGCGTTAATTTTCGAAAACATTAAGGGTTTATACCCATCAGTTCCCCATAAAATGTTGCAAAAAAAAATTAATTCAACTCCAACTGTTACAACTATTTAACTGCCTATTTAATTTAATATCTAAAAATACAAATTATAACTTTATTAGCAAAACAGGTTAAAGTCATAACAAAACCTTCTAAATGACTTATACGAAGCTATCGTTTCACAAAAAAAAAGCTAAAATTTTATATCATCGTTTAGCACAGACCATAAAACAGCCGTAAACCTTTAACAATATTGCTTTTGTTTCTGTATGTGTAACGTTCTCTAAATACAAAAATCCCTTGTTTGATGTACCTCATCTTTAAACGTTGGAAAACGTACTGAGAAATTTTTTATTCTATCTATTACAATGTGTAATGTTTTTACTCACAAAATTTAAAGTTGTCTATGCCGCATTTAGTATTTTGCTTTTTAGTACAAAAATAAATTAAATTTTTTCATTAAACTGCGCATGATTCTTATTTGTAGTAAATTTATTAGAATTTTTTTCAACTGCATTCTTTTCGTTTGGACTCTTTTGATGTCTCTCATAGTTCTTCTCAAAATGCGAGTTCTGACACTACACTCTGATAATATTTAATGCAAATTATTACATTTCATATAAACTCGTGTGTGTTTGTGTGTTTGTGTGTGTGTGTGTGTGTGTGTGTGTTACTACGTATGTGTAAAGTTTACGATTTTTTAGAGTTCGCTGAATATGAAGACATAATTGTAACTGACCTAGTACTCTTTTTTTTTTTTTTTTTTTTCTTTAATAAATTCAAGCTTAAATCGTGCTGCACAGAATTTTGAACCACCCTCCAGTTTAAAGCGAAGAAATTTGGTTGTAAGGACACGGACTAAAATTTTTAAATTTAGATTGTCTCTATTGTAGTAAAGTATGCAGAGAAGTATTTGTAATAAGTTTGCTTTGAAATAATAGAACTTTCTCCAATTCTTCAATATCTGATCAATTTTATATTGTAACCAACTAGTAACAATATTAAATAACTAGTTATAAAACTACATTCTTTCGTATACCCTGTTCTAAATAGTTACTACGATACTATTTTGAGGTTAGGATTTAATCATATCGGAGAGAGGGCTAGTTATTAAACTGCATAATTTAAAAAATTATTTTTTAGATATACCGTACTTCTGAATATTTTAAACTATATCCTAAATCATTTTTTTATAAATTATTGTCTATTAATTTTTATTGAAAAATTTTAAATTGAAGAGTTTATTTAAGAGTTATAAAGACTCATTGGTTGATAGTAATGGAATCAAAACAATTCAAGGCACAACACCCAGGCCCAAACGACAATCTACAAATCTAAATTTAAATCCGATTACGTGGTTATATGCAAAGAAAGATGAATAGATACAATAGTTATGGAAAGTTATTATAAACAACTTAACTTACCTCAAAATTTGTACCAGGGGTAGTCTGCCTAAGCATATTAAATACTCACGTTAATACTTGTTGTAAAGACACTTGCATTGCATTGCTGACTCTAAAAAACGCAACAACTTGGTCTTTTTCGAAAGATAATTATTTTCCATTTCTATATCAACAAGATTTCAATCAGACTTCGGCTGGTGCCTTCTTATGGATATACAAAAATTTGTAAGGGGTGTCTCGAAATGCTTTTTTACATTTTCAAATGTCTCCCAAACTTTATTATGCAAAAAACCAAAGTTTCAAATATTATTTTCTTTTGCAAAATTTCGCACTTTTTTCTTAACGCTTTGCATTAAACGGTGGACACGTTTTACCGAAGTGTTTGATAGCTTTTTTCTAAATAAATCCAAATTTTTTTACATTTGCAGAAGCTTTGAACTTTTTTCTTAGGTACTGCTTAATTATAGCAAAATAGCGTTCAATAGGCCTTAGCTCTGGACAATTAGGTGGATTCATGGTACAAAATTTATTTTGTTGGCCTCATACCACTCAGGGACGCCTTTGCAGTAGTGGCAGCTTCCTAAGTCGGGCCAAAACAGTGGAGGTATATTGTGGCTTTTGAAATCTTTTTATACTTAAATTTATCGGAAACATTAGCTCTTTTATTAGAAACATAAAAACCCTGACCAGGAAGCTCTGAATAGTCAGCCTTACAATAGGTTTCATCGTCCATTAAAATACATCCATTAAAATTATTTAATTTGTGACGTAGCAACTGTCTTGCTCATATTCTTGCCGTTTTTGTTCTTTTTGTTTTTAAACTTTCTTTTTCCTTTTTTCGTTCTACAAGCGACTTCGAAATATTTAGTTTTCGTGCGATATCACGAATGGAAATGTTTGGATTTTGCTTCCAAAGTGCCTTCACTTTTTTAACGATTTGAGGATTTCTAAAACCACGAGGCCCTCCACCTTTCTTGTGCTTAATAGACAAGTCTTTTTTGAGTTTAAAAATAACGTTACGGGCAGTCTGTCTGGACACTTTTGCCCGTCGCGCAACTTCAGCGTAAGAAAGTTGCTTATTTTCATTATAAATATCCACTCACTTTTTCTCTATTAGACGACATTTTAAATACGGATTAAATAATTTGAATAAACTTATTAACAAAGTATTGTTGACACTTATAACTATCACAGAGTGGAACAAAAAAATTAATTAAATAATAATTGTTTGCGTAGTGCCCTGTAAAAAATGTAAAAAAGCATTTCGAGACACCCCTTATATTCACTGAAAGTTTCTTTTAATAAATTAGAAATGGCGATCGCCACGTACCCTACAGCTAAAGCCAAATTTTTTCTTGTACACAAGAAGTCAGTAATCATGTCTCTATAGCAGGCAATATTACAGTGGCGTTAAGTTTGTTTAAACTTTATTGTAAATCAATTTACCGCAAAATTAAAAATTATCATGTACTACGAATCCATGTTTATTTTTTTAAATTACTAAAGGTTGGTAACAAATCAAAAAAATTTTAAGTAACCAAAACTTTGTAAGTTTTTACATATTTTATATCTTATTGATTCGGCCACATCATGTGAGTTTCTAATACTAACTTTCGACGTATTAGTTGAAAAAGGCATCGTTCACTACTTTCATTTACCCAAAAGCTTATTTTGAAATACAGTGTTGATGTCTTTGCCAACTTAAATAAAACTTTAAAATCAAATGGAAATTTATGACATGAGTAAATTATGCAAAATATTATATAGACTTCCGATTTTATTTCTAAATTTAAATTAAACACATACATCTACAAATAGGAACAAAGAAGCACTTTGAGTTTATAAAATACTTTTGACTGTTTGCCAAGCACAAGGAAACTCCACAAGAAAACGTACACATACAAACACTTATACACATACAGAGTTGAAGTATTTTTCTCAAAACTTTTAGATTGTCTATAAATTTAGTGCATAAATATATTTGACTAGTTTCAAACACACACACTTAAATCATCAGCAGTACCACCAACACCAATTTCAACAAAACACATACATACATATAGAGCGTATATACAGATGGGACTTTTTCAAAAATATTTCTAAAGTAAAATTTACGGTTGTGTTTAAAAAATTTAATTTTTAATAAAATATTTGGATGATTAACTGACTTTATTTAAAAATCATATATTTGCCCAACTCACAACATGTACAACAGTTGCTCATGTACAACAACAGTTGAACATATTCTGAACAATCATTTAAATCTATATTTTATAAGTTACTAGCTGACCCGACAGACGTTGTTTTGTCATATAAATTACGTAAACTTAAACTATATGCATATCTATCTTAGCTTAAAATTTCATCGAAGTCGTTACGTTATTTATGTAAAGCATAAATTGTCCCTTGGGGTAAGTCACCCTTAATATTTAGGAGTATGAAAAATAGATGTTGACCGATTCTTAAACATTTATTACTACATTGGCTGGGCTATAAGTTGTGTAGAATTTGAAGAATAATACTAAAAACTACATCGATGCAGGTACATAATAAAAACAACGATGCCGTTAAAGTAGGCGTGGAAAAAAGAGTATCCTATTAATCATATCAGAATCTTAGTTATATTATGTGAAAATTTCCAGAAGATCGGTCCAGTAGTCTGGCCTACCTAAAGGGGGCATGAAAAAAGGCGTGGCGTTGATGGAGAGGGAAAAATAGATCTTGACCGATTCTCAGACCTAGCCGATATGCACACAAAACTTCATGAAAATCGGTCGAACCATTTCGAAGGAGTTTAATCAAAAACACCACGACACGAGAATTTTATATATTAGAAGATTACATTTTATTGTATTTACTTTTTATGAATTAAACGAAATAAAAATTTTACAATTCTAGTAGCAAATATTTTTTAAAATTTTAGTCTCTGGTCTCATTACAGAATTTTGGGTTTTCTTTTAAACTGAGTGGCTTATATTATATCAGTTACAACTTCATTATAACGCAATGGACCTTATTGGTCTCCGAGTGTGGGTGTAGGAGGCAGTTGCTGCTTTCTGCATCCCCCTTTCCTACCTACAACTTCATTATCGCCGAAAATTTAATAAGCGGCACTATAACTTTAAAAGCTCAAAACCAAAAACAAATCAAACAAATATCATAAAACTATTGCAGCTTAACTTATTGCCATTGAATTCTAAATAAATGACTTAAACAAATAAGTTCACCAGCACGAGCACAACAACTGCCAATAGCTGAAAAATTCCCAGCATTTTATTAAATGTCACACATTTATAAAATTTTTATAGGAAACAAATACGAAATGAGAAAATATTATGCAGATTTAACAATAAATCACTTTCAATTACTCTCGTGCCAAAAGCGTATGATTAAAAACACTTTTCTTATTTTTCTTCATCTTGTTTCACTTCCGCTTTTTGTGTGTTATAAATAAATAAAACGATTCGTTGTTTTTTTGTTGTCATTTTCCTACACTGGTTTACGAGGGTGTGTTTTCAGTACGAGTGAGTACAAGAAATATGGTTTAAATAAAAGCGAACAATATCTGGAAGTTCTGTTAAGGAAAAAGTTAAAAGAAGGATCGTTTTTAAACCCTCATTCGTTTAATCTTCGATGCTTAGCAAAGAGACAACCGGCATAAGGAAATAACAGAAAAAAAACTAAAAGGACAATAACATGAAAACTTTAAGTGCAAGGGTTTATGTGAGTCGTCCTTTTAAATTTTTACCAAACAAAAAAGTTGGTTGTGTAAGAAAAATTCCCAAATAAGTATGTACACTTAGGATTTTGTAAAGTAAATTACTAGTTAAATTAAATGGGGTTTATTCGAAATTAATAAGGAAAATTTATTTTGCAAATGCTTAGAAAAAAAAAGATTCTTGAGAGTTATTAGCAAACACGTATGGGGCACCTATAGAGATTTTTTTTATCTCAACTTAATTTCAGCTGTGAAAAAGTGTACTTTTTTTAAAGAAGTACTTCTGTGTAGGCATTTGAAATGCAATAATCATGCTAAGTTTAAAAAATATAGTATAAATTCACTCCATTACATATATCCTTTCACTAATTTTTTTTTTAACTGCAAAAAAAAATTTAAACCAAGAAAACCCACGATTTTTCTCAAAAACGCAGTAAGCGAGTTTAAAAAAATACAACAATTACTTTCAAAGCGTTTGCATAAGCTAAAGGTGAATCCGCTTTCAAAATGAACAAGACAACTACAGTAGCTACGTAGGCTTTTGAAAATTATTTGAAAGTTTGTTAACAACAGACTAGTTTAATTTGGCCTGCATCTTTGCATATGTCTAATGATAAAAGTATTCTCTGGCGATAAAATCTACTTCCGAAGATCGGTAGAATAGAAAAAGGTGAAATAATTTTACATATACTTGGACTGAAAAAAAATTAATTATCCGTGGATATGAATACAAAACCATTGTTCGACCTATTAGTCAAAATATAGAACATCTGGTGATGAAAATTAATAAAGGGATAAACATTGTAAAGAAATGGCTTGTAACCATCGCATTAATAGAAAAAAATACCGGAACATAATTCTTCGAGCAACAATGAGCCTACAAAGCTTTTGAAACATTTCGAAATAAATCAGGTTGGATAAGTCAAAAGTCGGAGAAGAAAGGAGACTTTACGATAAGTTTGCTTTAAGATATATTTGTGATAAGAAACCACTTCCGCAAGACGTACAGTTACTTGAGTAATTTTTTTTTCATAACACTTTGCAAAAAAAGAAAACTTAAGTAAGTCCTACCAAAAAGAATAAAACTCTTCTTCCTCTTAAAATATTCGACATGGAGCAAAAAATAGTTACGCACTCCGAGTTTTTACACACAAATCACCATTGTAACATTTTTTTTGGTGGCATAAGAGTTGATGAAATAAAATTCAGAATTTATACGTTTGACCAGGCGTTGGTCAGTTGCTTTATTTTCAAATATGAGTGATACTTTCTCATATTTTAGGGACCAGTATTAAACCCACTAAGAACTAAATTAAAAATTTTAAACGTCGTACTTACCCTGGAAGAACTAGCCGAACAGATGATCAATGCACATATTTTGCGTCAAACAACAAGAGACGTAACAAACATGCAAGATGCATTAATTGACAGAAAAAAAAAATAATTTGAAGGAATAAATTCTGTGAGTTTTTTTTAAGTGCGATGCGTTTTTTAAAATTTAAAAAAAAAACTAAAAATTTTTACCAATTTTTGTTGTTTGTTCCTTGTATATTTTTTGTTGGGTTAAATTGACCCAAAGGACCATAGGAAGAAGGAGGATTTCATTGATTCTACAGGCAACGTGAATCTTTAAAATTTCGAAAAATGCCGATTGAGATAAAATCCTAAATGTGCCATAATAGGCTTAACTCAATATTTACTCACTTTTCTGTAGACTACCTAATAACCTAAATCCGAAAATCTCCGGGATTTATAACTCAAAATAACTAAAATATATGTGATACCCTATTGATTTCTAAACACAAAAAACCGAAATTATTTTATCAAGTATCTAAATAAAATAAAAAAATGTCTATGACAAGGAAACTAAGTAAAGAAAGTGAGAAAAAAGGGTAAACAAAAATTAAAGGGTTTATATAGTAAAAGAGGTGATTTCTAAAGCTCCTCGTTTTTTTTTTTTTTTTGCCCTTAATGTGTAACATTGTAAGTGTTTTGTACATAAATTAAATTTTTTTTGTTGCTTTATTTGGTTGTTTTGGGTTTTTTTCAAAAGATTTTCATACCACTAATGGCTTTTGAGGAAGAACGGAAACAATCACAGCAAATTTCTATATAAAGGGTTTTCTATAACATAAGATACAAAGTCAAAAATAAGGATGAAGCATAAAGGAGTGAGACTCAAATAAAATAAAGTAATTGAAGTAGTATTAAAGTTGTACATATTTACATATGCATGTATGTAGGTCTGAAAGTGTGTAGCGATAAGGCTGAGAGTGTTGATGTGGTAGTGGCAATGGTGGTGGTAGTTTATGGCTGTGTAGGTTTACGCGGTTTAAAACAATTTCAATATATTTTCCTAGTTATGGGAAATGAACAGTGTGCAGAAACGACTATTGGAACAAAAACTAAAATAAAACGATCCAACAAACGAACATGGCGCTATTTATACGAACATCAAAAAAGACAATCTCAATGAAGTATGAAGTAAGGAAGACAAGCAAAAAAAGGCAACAACAAAACTAAAATAAAAGAGCAAAAACACAACAAAAAAAAGGATATAGAAATCTCTAACAACCATAAAAATCAAGTACACTCAGGGTTTACCACAAATGCCAGTCAAAGTAATATATTCTTCAAATAATGTAGCTGTTGCTAGTGCTACACAGATTTTTCAATGTTGAAAAAAAAACGAATGCCACACAAATACTCCAACACTTTGCACCCACACATACATACAGTTGGCGCCATTAGTTTAGCTCATTGTTTCATGGAAATAGGGTTTTTTTTCTGGTTGCAAACGTATTTGTTTTGCATATTGAAATAGTTTGTCACACTGCGACCACTATTTCTACTGCTGATGTTGTTGCCTTTCCCATTTCCATCCAAACTACTGCAACTGCTGTTATTGCAACAACTGTACTGTAATAATGCCACTTTTCGTATGGATTTAAGGCGATGGTGTAGGTGACAAATATGAATGGGATTTCACAGTTACACCACAATTAGTCTCTTTTATTAAACTAATTAATTCGTGCTTTTGTTCCATGCGCTTAAATATAGTATAAACTGAGGGGGAAGGATGAAATCAAACCATTTTTTTTTGCGCTTAAATTTTTCTATTTTGTCTCTGGCATTAGTAAGTGAAATCAGTATAAATGGCTTAAAGAATAAAGAGAAATAAATTCAATGAAAAAGAAATTTATTTATTCCATATCCACAGCAAATTAGTATAAAGTGCAAGTTGTTGAAACAAATGTGCTTGAAATAACAAAATATAAATCTGAATGTTAAAAAGTTTCACAAAAATTAAAATTTTTTCTGAACATAGAGTTTGTTTAAAGGAATTTCTATACATAGAGAATTTATTAAATTAATAAATATTGAAAAACTTATACCAATAAAGAATTTTCTCTAAATAATGGAAGGCTTAAAACTTAAAGGCAAATTTTTATATATATATGAATAGCAAGTAATAGTGCTAGATTCGGCTGTGCCGAATCTGATAATACCCTTCACCATCATGTGCATAGGTATAATCCCACATCGTAGCTTATTATTCCATATTCTACCAGTGAAGCCTTTTCATCTTACACCCATATTGGTGGGTTTAAAAGAATTGGATTCGCCATTTTGTTTTAGACGCCATCTGGGGTTTTACATTTTTTGTTATCTTATGAAGAAAGAAACAAATTAGTTACCAAATTCAATCATCTTAAAGACCTGGGAGTTAAATAGATGATATTTACAACCAACACCTAATAACCGATAAAAGTGTGCTGATGATGAAATCGTAGCTGGTTTCGAAAATGCATTTCACTTGGCTAGTGTAAACAAACCATACCTTTTCATATTATTATTTCATTATTACATAATTAAAAAAATTCTTTGTTAAAAAAAGAATGTTAAAAAATTTAACTCAAGTCTATTTAAAAAATTTGAATATTAGTTTAAAAAAAATGTTTGCCTATAACTTTAACAATTAAAGCACGTTTTATCCAAAATTTTTACGAATATCTCCAGAGGCATATTATATCTACAAATAGTAGCAAATGTACCCATAAATTATTCTATGGCTGAACAATTTTAATTTTGGTGGTGGGAAAAAACAGAGGCAGTCGTGTTTTTTTGCTCATATCTCACAAAGTTATGGGGCGCTTGTGCTGAATTTTAATGCCGATTCATTCTCGGATATTTCCAAAAGATTGTTCCATACACAGATCTGAGGAACATGTGGTTGCTTCTTAAAGCTGATTTCAACCAACACACGGACAGACGGACAGACGATCAGGGCTTAATTGACTCTTCTATTCATAGGTTTTCAGAAAATATAAACTTAATGGGATCGGAAATGAAAATTGTAGAAATTACAAACGGAATGACAAAGCTATACATATATACCCTTGTGCACCACCAGGTGAAGGGTATAAAAATAAGAAAAATAAAATTTCGTAGGTGAGTTATTACCCAATGACAAACTGCCCAAGAAACTGCAACAAATCAATAAAAATAAAAAAAATAAATGGTTAAAAAAGTATGTATAGAATATTCTGAAGAGAAAAAATATTAATATTGTCACGTATTTTTTATTTTATTACTAGAACTCATAAAAATATTTTTTTATGAAGAATCTTTCATATTTTCTGATAATTTTATTCGTCAGCATGTATGCAAGTATAAAGAAATGGATTTGAAGTAATAACAAATAAACCCACATATTTCCAAAAGTATCTGAATTATTTTCATATTAGATATAAAGGCACTTGTTAAAAAAAACTGAAAGCTGAAAATTTAAAAAAAAAATTGAAATGCCAAAAAAAGTACTGCCACAACATGAATTATATGAGACGATTATCATTTTTGGCGATTAAAGATTTCCTTAATTCTCTGCTTTTCAGGAAATATATTTGGTAAAAATTACATTGCCTTTGCCATATTTTGTTATTACAACATGGTGGCATGGTAACTCATCAAAATGCTTTATTAAATTTGTGTATGTGTTGGTAAAATTTGTTTTGCTGTTATAAATCAATCTCAGCCTGTTTTACTTCATTTAAATGTTTAATTAAACTAAAATTAAACTAATTTAAGCTAAAAAATCGTCGTAAAATATTTCATTATTTTTCATATTATTTTTAATTATTTTTTCTTAAGTTTAAATTAATAAAAAAAATTCCTTTAATACCACGCAGATAACATGCATGTAAAGTATGGAGAAGAGTTTGTCATTTTAAAATTATAGGATTCTAGTGCTGGATCATATAATTTGTGTAAGCATTATAGCAGAGCTGCTTCACAATTACACTGCTATTACCTATACAGCTTTTGCCAATACTATATTCAGTCGGTAAAACATCTTTCATTTAACTTCAAATCTTGTTTAAAGATGATGACTGAATTATATTAGACCAATTTTTCAAAAAATATTACGAATTTTCGTATTAAACCACTACTAATTTATTGTAATTATTTAGATTGATGTTGTCTCTTCAAAAACTAACCAAGCACGAGTGTGATGAATCTTCGAGCACACAATTCAAAAGCAATTTGAGTTTGATCAAACTCACGTAAACACATACTCACATCCACTATACCTAGGAGTTTTCCTGACTAATACATGAGTTTGATGAAGTAGTTTGATGTGTAGCCATGTCACTTTAGAATGAAACTTACTACAACAATGCTTGCGCTATCTTTTTTAATGTTATCACTAATTATGTCCTTCACTAGTATGACAGCCATGAGAAATTTTTATTTTTGTTAACAATTTTTGTTTTCAAAAGTTCCGTAGTGATTATTTTTTAAATGGTGCCCTAAGATTAACGTAGGATTTAAATTTGCCACCATTTGGCCAGTAAATTGTTGACTGCACTAAAAACCAATTTGACAGCTAACAAATATAGGCTGTTAAAAATGGAGCATTAAACGATAGAAAATATGATAATATTATCGAAATAATGTTTTAATGTTTTTTTTAAGAGATTTATTGAAGAATTAAGAGAGAATGGATCCTTTGGAGACGCCAAACATACTAGTCATCCTAAAACAAGCTGCTGAAATGTCAATATTGAAGTAGTGCATGAGAGTGTCTATTTGACATCGTAGACAAGAATTGTAAATTTGAAGAATTTCTCTACATCGTCTACCTACTAAATATTTCGTACTTTAGCCACCATGGTTTCATTATTTCTGAATTATTGTTCAATAGTGAAGACACTTTTTTTCTATCGTGTAACGCTGTTTTTTAGTAAGACCAAACTGTCATCTATTGAATTGTTTTCTTAGGGCTGCCAACACTTTACTGCGTAAACGGTGAAAAATTCAAATCTTGCGTTAATTTTGGGACACCATTTACTTTTTCATGTGTTCTGTTATTTCAATCATTTTCCTCTTTTATATAAGACTAATAACATTTATTATTGCAAATATAATATAGTTAGATAAATTTTTTTAATATTTATTTCGTCACTATGGCAGAGTACTTATTTCGATTATATGGTTTATAGCTTCTTATTCTTTATTTAAAAATTAATTTTATTTTTATTAAGTAGTTTGTTTGCGATAATGAACGAATAAACTAAGAAAGCGTATTTTTGACGACACTAGCCCAGTGGAATGCATTTTCAAATCCAGGTATCGGTAATTAAGTCTTCGCTTAAATCCTGTTATGGTGTATGAAAGCTATGTGACACATATCAATCTAGACAATGGACTAAGTGGCATTGTTTTCAATGGCTAATATTGACTTCCTACAACAAAACAAGCAAAATTTTCCTCTCTATCCTCTGCGTGCAAAAATATCACTTTTTCGATTTTAAGATTTCTTTAATAAAAATTATTTTTATATTTTTTTTCATAAGCACCAGATTCAATTTACAGATTTATAAAAATCAATTTTTTTTTTAATTTATAAAATTGCGTTACGAATTATAAATAATATTTTCTGTTTGAAATCTTAAGTATTGTGAACAAGATAAGACTTTTCTCTCTGTGTCTATTTTATTTTTGTAATAGTACAAGGTAGCCCAAAAAAACTCATCCGATATTGTTCGGCTTTTATCTTTTTTTTTTCAATAAAAAACTTCGAGTCTGTTTTTTGCTTATGTTTATTTGAACCTTTATTTATTGGTCATTTCGAGAAGATGATATTGGCCTAACTGATTGCTATACGGGATGGTTTTATGGCATTTTTCATCACTTTGGCGAGAACTTCGAGCGGAAGATTGTCGCAATCGTGCCGAATGTTGTTCTTGAGGGCTTCCAGGGTCTCGGGCTTGCTTACGTAAGCACGGGACCTCAAAAAACCCCACAAAAAAGTCTGGAACGGTTAAAACGGGCGATATTGCGGGCCAATGTAAATCGCCAAAACAAGAGATGAGGAACCTGGAAAGGCAGCCTTCCAAATATCGGTTGTGGCTAGCGCATTGTGTGCCGTTGCTACCCCCTGTTGTAACTACATGTCCTCCAGTCCTAATTCATTGAATGGCAGCAAAAAAAACTAACATGTTAACATGGCCCTATAGCGCGCACATGGCCCGATAACTCTTCCAGCGTAAACGGCGCACCATACAGTCACTTTGATCGGGTGCAATGGCTTCTCGTGCATTACTCGTGGATTTTTGGTGCCCCAGAAGCGATAGTTTTGCTTATTCACTTGCCCGCTGAGATAGAGTTGAGCCTTATCGTTCATTATGATTTTGTTACGTAAAAAAATAGACACGACTATTCCGCGTTCTTGGAGAGTGTATCGCTCCATGACTTGTTCACTTGTATTCTACATCTGTCTAGTTCACAAATGTCAAAACAGATTTGTCTTTGGTTTACATAAATAAAAGCATCTTCTATTACGGTGATTTCTTTTGGCCCACCATATATTTTTTTTTTCGGTAAATATTAAATTGTTTGTTCTTTTTTTCCTACTACTGGTATTGTTATCGTTGTCATAGGAAGGCCCTTCTTGTTTTTTAACAATTAGCTTTACACTACACCATTTCCAATTGTATTTCAGAAATTTCTAATTGTATTTCAGAAATTTCCATTTATATTTCAGAAGTTTCCATTTATATTTCAGAAATTTCCAATTATTTTTCAGAAATTTCTATTTGTAATTCAGAAATTTCTATTTGCATTTCAGAATTTTCAAATTGTATTTCAGAAATTTCTATTTGTATTTCAGAAAATTCAAATTGTATTTCAGAAATTTCTATTTGTATTTCAGAATTTTTCAATTGTATTTCAAAAATTTCCGACTGTAGTTCAGAATTTTCCAATTGTACTTCAGAATTTTCCAAATGTATTTCAGAATATTTTTTTTTATTAAATATTCTTTCCTTATCTAATAAAATGTTTATAAAAAGTATACGACTTAGTAGACACCTATATACTTTGAAAGGGCTTTTATTTTCTTCAAATCTTGTTGTAACTAAAATATTTTTATTTATAATAAAGTAATTTTGCGGGAATATCTTAAAGTCATATGTTTGTCAAATAAAAGCAATAAGAAGTCTTATGTTTCCTTAAAAATATAAAAAATGTAAAGTTCTTTTTCTTACCAATATGTCGCAACTTTGAATAACACTGGTAATATTTAACTATATTATATTAATTTAAGAAAACAAGTTTTATTATTTGTAATTTACATTAAGTAATAATGTTTGCAATCAGTCCTCAAAACAAATATACATTACAAAATGTAATAAAATAAAATCAATATTTCTGTTTCATGTTCTGAAATACAATTGGAAATTTCTGAAATATAATTAGAAAATTCTGAAATTCATTTGGAAGTTTCTGAATTAAAATTGGAAATTTTTGAAATACAATTGGAAAATTCTGAAATACATTTGGAAAGTTCTGAAATACAAATGGAAAATGCTAAAATACATTTGGAAAATTCTGAAATACAAATAGAAAATTCTGAAATACAAATAGAAATTTCTGAAATACATTTGGAAAGTTCTAAAATACATTTAGAAAATTCTGAAATACAATTGGAAAATTCTAAAATACAAATAGAAATTTCTGAAACACAAATTGAAATTTCTGAAATACAATTGGAAATGGTGTAGTAATATTCATTGTATTTGAAGGTCATTAGATAAAAGAAGACCAAAAAATAATAAGACGCAAAGAAAACCTTTCAAATTTTTATTGTTTTTCCTTTTTTGTTTGTTTATTTTTTTTGTTGTTGTTTGGGTTTCAATGTCATAAAAAAACCTAAACAAATCTCACAAATCTACTTTTGTTGTTTTCAAGAATTTTTTTTTTTTGTTTTGGTTCTCCTACATTACTAGTATTGCCTTTTTGACCTTTCTTATCTTGTTGTTGTAATGTTTCTTTGAAAAAAAAAAAAACAAAATAAAAATATATTATTTTTTCAAGTGTTTGCCACTTAAAGCAAAATAGGAGATGAAAAGTATCAAATTATACAATAAAAACTTAAGATAAAAACCAATAATAGTGAAATGAAAACTGTAGCAACAAAAAATTATTTTAAGAATACGGAAAATTTTCCGAACCGATCTCACTAAAGTATTGTAAATCTTTAAAAATTAAGAAAAAAACTCTAAACGTAGTACAAAATTAAGAAAAAAACTATAATCTCAAAAATAACTTAAAAGCAACATATCGGGGTCAAGAAGGAAATGCCGCTTAAGTCAGAATAAAATTGGGATAATCACATTATTCCGGAACTCAAGACTAATCTTGAGAAAATTTTCAACTATATTTGAAATGTTTACAGGAAGTTCTACTGTAAAAGCTTATTTTATAGTTTCTCAGGAACAATATCCTTTGGAATAATTATTTATTTTAGCTAATAATTTAGCTTAGTATTCGAAAATCAACATGTTCTTTAATTTATGCAGCATAGAACTCATATAAAGGCCTCTGTTTTAAAAGGAAATCAATTTTTGAAAATGAGCTTGCAAATTTTAAAGTGCTTTTCTGAAAAACTAAACGAACAGACATAATCATTTGTTCCTTATTGCAGAATATATGTTCATTTTAAATATATTTACAATTTTTTATTTAAATTATATATTTGTTTCTTTTCTGCAAAATTTATTAGAGACATCAAACAAAAAGCCAAAGCAATAAAATAAATTTAAATAATTTTTCTTTTGTTTTTATCTCACTGGTTTACTCTCAGCATATTTATTTTTCTAATAAATTTCATATAGATTTTTAAATTAACTTTATTTCAGTTCAAAATACTGTATTGTGTGTGTATGTGTGTGTATTTTTAGTTATGACAAAACTGGTAGATTTACCAACGGTCATAATGGCCACATAAATATGGCTAAATTTAGATGTTATTTTTTTAATTTTTTTTTGTTTTGTTGCTGTTATTTAACTAGATAAATAATAGGCTTAGATAGCAAACAGTTGCAGTAGTAACTGTAAAAATATATGCACAAATGTTGAAGCTATAAATAAATAAAAATGATTAAGCAAAGAGTTAAAAAAAGAATTTGGGCCTTAAAAATATTTTAACAACGATTACTTGTTTTAAAAACAGATGTAGGAACGCGAATGGAAAAATTGTTGAAAAAATTTCAATACTATAAAATTGGCAGATTATATTTTTTGCAATAAATTATTTTCATTGTTGCTATTTAGAGTTTGCCAGCGAAATATGTCATTATTTTTTTTTTAACAAAGTAGTGAGTAAATAAGTTTATTTTGAATAAACATGTATGTAAGTCGCTGTATTAAAACATTTTTTTTTTTAATTTAGATAAAGTAGTACTGCTGATATTATCAATGATGTATATGTGACAGCGCATAGAGAAAGGGATCTAAGGGTAAAAACAGGTTATGTTCAGTAGAGCCATTTTAAAGATTAAATGATTTGTCTATTTTTTAAATTATTCAGAAGGAAAAAAAAAATTTTTTTGTAGTTTCGTAAAATCAAGTTCTATTGTTAATTTTGTAGGGAAAAAAATAAAAATAAATAGATTTTACCGTTAGGTCCTTTTCTATTTGCGCTAAGAATCGTCGACTTCACTTTTATAAAACGCGCATAGCTCTGGAAGGGAACACTTTTGGGGCATGGGATCGGTCTGATTGGATGCTCAGATGTTGTCCACATAAAAAAAAGAAGTGAAAATTGTTTTTTTTTACCCTAAGGTCCCTTTCTCTATGCGCTGTCACATATGTGCATTTGTCAAATAGCTCTAGAAAATTTAACATTGCAAATTAAGGGATCCTTATATATTAAGGAGGAAGAATATCTTCTTCCCAGCAAACTTAATTGTTTCTTTCAGTTAGCAAACTTTCTGGCAGCCATAAAACAAACAATTCATACATATCTATATCTTCTATCTTCTATCTATCTATATATATAAAACTGGATGTATGTATGTATGTATGTAACGTCTGGACTCCAAAACGGCTGAACCGATTTTGATGAAATTTTCAGAGAATCTTTAGAATTTTTAGGCGGGTGACACTGTAAAGTCTGATTTTTGATTTTCGGTATGCGGACGGAGGGGCGTGGCAAAATCCAATTTTCATATTCCACCACCAATGACATATACATACATATATATATTTTGTTTGTCTTTTTTGATTTTATTTTAAAGCAGTTGTCATGTTTTTCGAAACGAGATATCAAACTCTTAAATCAGTTATGTAGTTCTGACGATATTTACAAAAAACCTACATATGTTAATAATGATCCAGTAACAAAATTTTAAAATTTTCGAAATGTTACATTCAAAAATCCGAGTGTTCGGTTTATTTACAAAAAATATTTACAGCTCAATGATCAAATTCAATTGAAACTGCCCGGCAAATTAGTCAAATACAAATCGATCGACACAGTAAAAAATAAAGAACAAGTCGTTAATTATCCCACTGAATTTTTGAATTCATTGCAACCACCCGGAATGCCACCGCATGTACTAACATTAAAGGTTGGATCACCGGTAATTCTTATTCGCAACTTAAACGCACCAAAGTTATGCAACGGAACCAGATTGACCATCAAAAACTGTCCTCCTAGATGCAATTAGAATTGTGAGCGCCCTGTCAAAATCCAAGATTACAAGGTTAGTTCAAGATCGAATGCAGAAGCAACAATAATTCCCCCATGATCATATTGATTTCCATAATCAAAATGAATTGCACCTTCTTGCGCTACTTGTAGATTTGATATGAAGGTCAATGGAAACGTGGTGCAATAAAGTGTTCAGTGTTTACAATGGACTAGTTCGTAATGGTTACGTTTTCACAATACATGTAGAATGTTGGACACTTAACAGCTGGTCCACGACATATGTGCGTCTTATTGCAGTTCACCATACCATAGATTTATAAATATTAATTGGACGTATTACAGACGTCTACATCGTAGTAAGCTTAAGTAGCCCTATCTATACTGTGTTGGATATTCATTTTCAATAATGACTTTGAGTTCAGGGTAATGCCCACTTATCTCGCTTTGTCCGATAGGGAATTTTCGCAGTTTTTCATCTACGGTAGTTCAAAGCTTAGAACCTTGGTCCCCGTTGTGAACAATACTAGTTCCGTTTTACCTTCTTTTTTTCCTAGAGTTTTGTCTATAGACCAGTTACTTAGCAACTCAAAGATATATTTATAAAACACCACGTGTTGCAAGTGCTATAAATGTTCTTAGTCTATAATAACATCATTATAGCATTGAATTTTCAATATTTGGATCACTTTGCCAGCAGACTAGTGGAAGTTTAAATCTATTTTTTAAAATAATTTAAATTGACAAACCTGTTAAGTATCTTTTGCAAATTTTAATTTACATCTACAAGTTAGAAAACAGGTGTTTTCTTTTTCTGGCTGTATTTAATGATTTCTTAAGTGTTTTCTTTTAGTCAAGTTCTGTTAAATTCGACTAGCTTGGTCCTAGCACTTTTAAGTTTGTTGGAATTAGACGAATTCTTGTTTTGAATTTCCTATTAGTTTAAGTCATGCGAGATTCAATTACAGTTGTCAATTAACATATAAATAAATAACTAAAATGACAGTCAAAAGTAAGGCAGCGTATAAAAAATTTATAAAGAACTTTAAAAACTTTATCATATTATACCTCAACTTAAATGATAAGTCACAACGTGTTAAGTATAAGTTTTTAATGTGAACAACAATTTAGAGCTAAAACTGTCAAAGCTTCTCAAGTAATTTGTTTGGACGTCTAAGGATAAGCTAGACGGCAAAAAGATTTTTTATAATTAAAATAAATTAAATTTTGGAAATTACCTCAAGGTATATTTGAAATAACTGGTTTTAAATAGTTTCAAATTTCTTAAAAATTTAAGCATATTTTTAAACTTTTGTTGCAGCACCCAAAATATATTTTGCAAACTTTTTTTTTCTTTTTTCATATTTTCACTTTCTTTTAAGTTTAATACTCACATACTTTTATTTTAATATTTTTTTCATGAGTTTTGTTGGAACGTCTTCTTTTTTTTTTTCTTTTGCTGCTGTAACACTTTAATAATGTTAAAGATAATGTTTGATCAACATGTCATTTTAAATTGATGATATTATAAAGCAATAAATATTTTTTCCTTCATCCACCCTTTAAACAAAAAGAAAAATCTTAACCCAAAGCCCCCCCTCTTTTAATGTAAAAATTATTAAAATGTTTAAAATTCATGTTAAATATCACCTTATTTATAACTTAATGTTAAAGAGCAAATTAAACGAAAAAAAAATGGTTTATTGTAGCACTTAAAGAAATTTGTTGTTTCGTATTTGTGTTCATTTTTATTATATAATAAACTTAAAATTTTTATTACCTTTTTACCTAGTATTTAGCGAAGAGACACAAGCACTCGCAAACAAATTTGCTGATAGAAATCCTGTCCCTTTTTTATGTATACTGTTTGCGTTTGTGTGTTTTATTAACGTTTTTCCATATTTTTCGTTCATTTTTCTCAATGGTTGATCATTAAAAATGCATGACAAGATGTCAATAATAAAAACCAAATAAATAAAAAAATATATTGCTAATCAAAAATAGCTATAAAACAGCTTATGCTCTTTTGGAAAAAAAGGGTTATAAATTGTTATATAAAAATCTACCCCATTAATATTAGCAAAACTCGATTTTTAAGGACCCTTTTTCATTTAATTTCATTTAATGCCATCATAAATAACAATAAAGGTAATTTCTCAGCTCTCAACACAAGAGTAGGGGATGATCAAAAAACAGAAATAAAGACGCAAAACATTAAAGTCACGTTCATAATTCCTTTTTATATACAACAGCAGCAAAAACAAATTTCAAACAAATTCATAGAAAAACGTTAAAGGCTATTGAATACAAATTTATAAGACGTGTTTTAAAAGTAAAAAAAATTATAAAAAAAACAAAATTTTTAAACATTTTTGCAACTGCTTTGAAATACACAGAAATATTTATAAAAATCAGAGTGATTAAGTAGTGTACAATTAACAAACGAAAATCAAATCAAAAAAGAAATCGGTCCAACGTCATGTCACAAGCATGCAAAAAAAAACAAGTAAGAGCGCTATATTCGGCCGTGCCGAATCTTATATACCCTTCACAACGTGTAGTCATGCAATAACCGTAGTTTGTATCACCATCCATCCCATATGAAATACGTACATACATATAAAAACATCCAATTGTAAAATAATAAATTCACGTATGTATGTTAAAACAAAAAAAAAAAAAAAAAATCAAAAAAAATTTAAAAAAAAATTAAAAAAAAAAATTAAAAAAAATTAAAAAAATAATTTAAAAAAAAATAAAAAAAAAAATTATAAAAAAAAATTAAAAAAAAATAATTAAAATATAAAAAAAATAATAATAAAAATATAAATAATATATTAAATAAAAAATAAAAAAAAAATATATAAAAAAATAAAAAAAAAATTTTCGGCTCAGCTGGGCTTCGATCCCACGTTTACTTCAACCAATATACAAGTTTTTATGTATGTATGTTGTTGTTGTAATGTTGTTTTTGTGAAAAAAAAAATCGAAGTGGTCGTGGGTTTTTGCTCGTATCTCAGTTGTTTATGTACCGATGTTTCTGATATTTTAATACCTTACCCGGGTCTAACCTATGTCGGAGTGCTTCTAAAAGTTGATTTGAACCAACACACGGACATACGGGCAGACGGACAGACAGTCAGGGCTTAATCGACTCCCCTATTCATAAGCTTTCAGAAAATATATACTTTATGGGGTCGGAAATGAAAATTGTAGAAATTTCACACGGAATGACAAACCTATATATACCCTTTTTCACTGTGTGAAGGGTATAAAAAAAAATTAAAAATAAAATAGACTTACTGCAAAATATAGACAGTTTGATACCATTATTTTGTTAACAAACAAATTACCCAATTATGTTTGTTTAGGCCGTAATTAGCATTTTTCTCTACATTTGTTCTTTTTATTTGTTTATCTCGCAAGTTTTACATAAATTAATAATAAAGCGAATGCGTATGTATCTGTCTAGGTAAAACTAATGAGTTTTCGACTAGATTACTGTCCATTTTAATGAAAATTTAAGACAATTAACCTGATTTCCTTAAAATGTCTTACCCAAATTTTAAGTTTTTTTTTTGCGTAATTTTAAAAGGCACAAAGGAATGAAAGACATAATAAGTAAGATATTTAAGCATTAGCATTTACAGCAAATATTTTGTCATACAATGCCGCCATTTGTACAGGTATTTTGGAAATTGGAAAAAATTGTTATCTTACTTATGTAGGTGTGTACATACATACATCTACGTACATACTTTCGTACACTTTCGAAATTCCATTTTAATAATCTCATTTGCATTTTGCAATGAAACGTGTACAAGTTTTCAATAATATTAGTTCTTTTATATGTGTATGTGTGTGTGTAAGTGTGTTCTTGTAATTTTATTCGTTTCAGCTTCGCAACTGTAAGAAATTTAATAACCTGCCAGGTGTCTTCATTTGAAAACTTATTTTCTACTCGTCTACTTATTCGTATAATGTTCACTACTAATATAAATACTCATACACGTACAAATCGACTTTCATACTTATTTCGAGAGTACCATGGTACAGAAGAGTAAAATAACTCAAGTCAGTTCACGCTCGTCAGCCTTAAGGATTTTTAGAATTAAAGTCCTCTTAAAATATAGTGAGAAAAAAGGTGATCTTTGGCACGTACACGAGAGTGATATGATATGAAAATCTGTACCCTACATCTCCTTTCATTGGATATAAAAATAAGTTTGAAATATAAAATAAACAAAAAATTTGCCACGATTTTTTTTTTATATTTTGTCGCAATTTTCGCCTGTTCGGAATTTGTTATAAACCATTCCAAATGACTTGGATACCATACAATTTTATTTTCAATCGAACGCTAATAGCCAAAAAAGATTGTTGATATCTCGGATACTTATGATCAATTTTAGTCAAGCCCTCTTAAACCTATCAAATTTAAGTTTCCTTAAATTTTATTTTTTTCCCATTGGATTTTTAGAAATTGTATATTCAGCTGCATTTGCATTTGGAATTAAAGTGATTCTTTAAAAAAAGGTAAATCCCCAGACATAGCTTCTGATATAGGGGATAGTTCCCTCTAGTTATGTATTTTTTCTTAACAACAAAGAGCCACTCTTAAGGGGGCTATAGACTCCTCCAGCATACTCAGCAAGCATTGTAGCAGGTATATTTAAATATAAGTTTGTATGCGCTACAACCACGATTTTTGATGAAAACCAAAAAAAAAAAAATAATAATTTTTCGATGTTAAAAATACAAAGACGTTTTTACAGATAAAAGGGTTTTCTAAAATTTATTCCGAAATTCGGTGTCAGTGGCCTTAACGTTATGAGCGCTACGTCCAAAAAAATCATCTTCAGCGATAAGGCTTATTTCTGGCTGAATGGCTTCGTCAACAGGCAAAATATGCATTATTGGTCAGACAGCAATCCACACGTACTCCATGAGTAATCATTGCATCCCCAAAAAATTACGCTTTGGTGCAGTTTATGGGCCGGCGGCGTCATTGGGCCGTACTTCTTTCGTGACGATCAAGACCGGCTAGTTACTGTGAATTTGAATCGCTACCGTTTAATGATAGCAGAATTTGTTTGGCCCAAATTGGATGATATGGACTTGGAGGACATGTGGTTTCAACAGGACGGCGCCATGGCGCCCCCGAGCCATACAGCGAATGTCACATTCAATTTATTGGAATTTATTGTTATTTCTCGAAATGGTCCAGTCGATTGGTCGCCGCGGTCGTACGATTTGACGCAGTTAGACTATTTCCTGTGGGGCTACGTCAAGTCTATCATCTATGCCAACAAGCCAGCGACGATTGATGAACTTCGTGCGAATATCGAACGTGAAATTGCAGCAGTATCACCCGATTTATTCTTGAAAACCGTCGAAAATTGGGTTCAGCGTCTGAACTTCTGCAAGCGTGGCTGTGTACATAATGGCATCGAACGTACTTTCACAGGAATAAAGAATTTCGTTGATATCTATAACCGTTTTTGTTTTGTTTAAAAAAAACTTTTGTAGCGCTCTTATTAAAAAAACGCTTTACTAATAAAAAGTTCATAAGTATTTTGTTCACGTGCTCTTTAAGTTTATTTATTTTCGCTGAAAGTTGTTGTTTTCCTTAAGGTAAATTTTCAATTGTCCCTCGTTGCAGTAACCAATGCTAGCAATTGTTTCGCATTTAACTTACGCGTAATATTTTTATTTTTTAGTTTTATTCAAGGTAATTTCTCCTTCCACTCTCTTACCATTAACACACCATTTGGCTTATTCACAAGCCTGATAAATAATCCATTATAATAACATGACTTGGTAAAATGTTTCTTTTTATAACTTTTACCACTGATGCTAACTCTATTACATAATTGTAATATATTCTGGGTACATATAAGTTTGTTAATCATTTTTGCCATGTACCTACGTTACAAGGATTTATCTGAGACAAAAGTATATTACAAATACTTTTATTAATATAAATTTCCAACAATTGTAAAAGTATAGAACTGGTTCTTTGTATTTGAAATGAAAATCTAATTTTGGCTACAGAAAGAAAAATATTACGACACAATATATATTATATATAAATTCAATAATAATACTATTACATTTTAGCTCGGAGTTTTATTTAGCAAGTGGTAAACCCATTTGCGATTGATATTCTTATTTTGTTTTTATTTGCAAATATGCGTTTAGTATGTTAAATGTAATGAACTTGTGCTTTTCCTTAAGTATACAGTGTTTCCATAAAATGTTTAATTTTTACTGTCGTAACTCAAGTACCTGCAAGATTAAATTATTTATACTTAAACAATGCACTACATTTAATCAATTTCCTAAAAAATTGTGAAAAATTCACAATCAGAGTTCACAAAACTAATAGCTTTTTGGGTGATTGTATAGTATTTATCGTTTAGTTTGATAGAAAAATTTTAACTATTGATTTGGACAAAATAGTATTTCAAAGAATTCAAACCATGCATTTATTCCACGAACAATTCAAAATATTGTTGTTATAGTTTACAGCCTTGAAGAAGACCCAGATATGTTCATTCCTTATAACTTTATAGAAATTGGCATAAACACTTGCGCTTTGAGGTTTTTGCAGATCAGTTAATACAATTATTTATGCCAAACCTCTACCACTAACATGGTGTCTTTGCTGAAACTCTTGTGGAAGTTCAACAAAAAATCATCTTGAGTGTTGAAGCCAATTTTCAGCTCTGCAAAAGGCATTATTATTGCATTCTAGCATTATAAATTTAAGAGTTGCTATTAACAAGTCTTTGTTTTCTTAAAATGGTACTGCTTGCTACAACTTTAGGTCTTGTGGTGCTTTTGCACCTTACTTTTTCGAAAAGATGACTGGAGCAATTGTTACAAATAATAAATTGCATTACAGATGGTGATTGATAATTTTGAAAAGGCAAGATTTGCAGACAGATATTTATGTAAAGAGCATGAAATTATAACCCATATATGATGCCATCGCTTTCCACAAAGTTCAAAAAGTGTACCAATCGAGTGATTTTTCGAAGAGGTGGCCATCAAAATCTGAATATTTAATACATTTTTTAATTTTTCTTTAAAGCTTAGTAAAAGATAAGGGATATAACAATAGCCCACAATCGTCTCAATACCTCAAATAATTTATAGACTACATACAGTCACAAATACAAATTAACATTGCATTCCATTTTCATAAAAAGAATAAGGTTACAACAAAATACTTTGTAGCATCAACCACGGAGGAGTATCACTTTAATCTTTGCATTTAAATTTAGCAATAACAAATTTGTATTTGAAAATCGTAAGTAATATTTGAAGGAATATTACACAACTGAAGAAAGAATACCAGATACCAGAAATAAAATCTAGAGTTTGACTTTTTTACGTAAATGAGTAGACTTGAATATAAAGCTGTAGTTCGATAAATTATGAAGATATCCTATATGTTGCGATTGGACTTAAAATACGAAAGCAATTCATAAAGAAAATAACAAAAAACGAAAGGAGAAAAGCTTAAATTTTATAGTTGAATTTAAAAGTCTTAAGTGGGGTTATGGCTTAAAAAGTATAGGGGAAAAGGATTCGAGATATGATAATAACCGAATTCGGATTCAAATTTATAAATCCCAAGACACAGATTGTATACCCAGTAAAAACAAGATGACAAAGAGTAATTTTTCAGAAGTTTAACTAAAAGTGGAGAGATTCAATTTAGGTGAAAAAAAACATTAATGATTTTAACAATAGCCTGTCACTGGAAATTATAAATATCATGATTATCCGAATCTTTAACAAAATTAAAGGGTTATCCATTTTGCGATATCCAAAGTAAACGTAAATAAAACACATATAAAATATTTTTTTTTCATGATATTTCTTTTTGATTATAAAGTTTAAATGTTGACATTATGTGTGAAACAGTACATCATTTAAATGACCACCACGCGAAGTGTTGCAAGCGTTGATACTTTTGTGGTAAATTTCGACCACTTTTTGACACATATTGGACAGTATCTCAGCCATAACTTGACGAATGTTGGTTTTTAAGTGCACAAGAGTTGAAGGTTTATCTGCATAAACACAGTCCTTCGCGAAGCCCCACAAAAAAGTCTAACGGTGTCAAATCGCATGATCTTGGTGGCCAGTTGATATCGCTACGACTAGAAATTACGTGGCCAGGAAATGTCTCTTTCAATAAAGCCATATCTACGACGTTGTAAATGGTCAGCTGGCTTCAGTTGTTGTGTGAGCTGTACTTTATTTGGATGTAGGTGTAGATCCAAATGTAAAATATGCCATAATGTGCCGTAAGGCAGTCCTAGTTCTTGAAAACGACGAGGAATCGACACATGCGGGTCTTCGGCAACGCTTTCACTTACAGCAGCGATGTTTTCGGCGGAACGAGCCATGATACACAGGCCTTACAATATCTGTAACCGCTCCAGTCTCTTCAAATTTCTTCACAATTTCGCCAATTGCTTGCGTAATTGGACGATTATGTAAACCATAATCTCTTCTTAAAGCACGATATGTGGCTGTGCCAGAATCATCATTTTTGTAGTCGGTTTTGATCACTTTTATGCATTGTGTGATAGCTAAGCGATCCATTTTCTTCAATGTCAGACTTTCAACTGAAAAGAAAAAAATTGGTTTAACAAATTAGTTCGACCGATGTCGAATTCCAGTCCTATACTTTTGAAACCACGAAATGGATAACCCTTTATAATACACATTCCAATCGGGCTAGAAAGGGCTACTCGAAACGCGTAAAAATTCGGTAAAAATTCGTTGTGCAAATTTACATCTTTTATAGTTGATAAAATTGTTCAGTGTTTGTGCAAAGAAAAAACAAAAATAATCGAAAAATTTATTTTTTTGTGAAACTCAACAAAACAATAAATATAATTTCTGTAATAATAAAAACTTGTTCACGTATAAGCAAACGTTTGCAAAGAATGTCGTGGGTACGTGCATTAAACAATAATAAAAATTTTGTTTGCGTATAACAGCTAATAGTGTGACCATATGAAAAAAAGATCACTTATTAACTTAAATAAACATTTGCCAAAACACAAATAAAAACAAATTTTTGTACTTAACTTTTTTATACTTATTTTTAATGTTTTAAAATAAAAAATAAAACAATTATTAAAGTAAAAACTAACTTTATTTTCTTAAAAAGTTGAGAAGTAAACCCAAATTTAATAAAACATGGTCACCTTGTATCAATTTGTTCGTCGTTCGCCGGCGTAAGAAATAGAAATAAATCTAATGCAGAGTTCGCCGCGTATAGCGAACTTCGACTGACGCCACAATTGCATTCTCATATACACAAATGTGTTTTATTTTTGATGACGAATATTCGCGACGAAAAATTCGTCGTTCGTCCCAATTGTGCGCCTAGCATTACCCAGCAAAAAAATCTATGACAAAAAGGTGATTTTTCAGGGGTTCAACTGGTGACGAAATGATTAAATTTAGGTGAAAACACTAATGATTTTAACATTAGCGTGTCATTGGAAATCATGTGTTTACATGCATATTTTAATGAACTGCACTCCATTCTAATAAGTGCATGGAACTTATGCATATTTATTTATTTATTTTATTTATTTATTTATTTCAAAAAGATTGCCGCAAGCCCAAAGGGCCAATTCGGTTAGTCTACAATACAATATGTATTAAAATTAATTGGTATATTTGGCATATTTGGTCACAAGATTCGGATATTTCATGTCTTAAATTTGTTTGTTTACATCAATTCTTTAAGATATTTTGCATGATGTTGCATTCATTTTTAAGCACATCATTTATGACAAATTATTTTGCAGTTAAGAAGTCATTTAGAATTAATGCTTTTACACAATTGATTTAGAAGTCTTGTAAATGTAATTCGCTTTGCACTACTTCCAATTTTTTTTGCTGGGTAAGGTCGACCTACTTTATGATACATGCTGTCGTATACTTGATGGAAACATCTAAATATTTAATAATCATACGTCTTAGTGCTTAAACTGAACTGAATTTTATTATGTTAAAAATGCAGATTGTTGACCTTTTTACATTATTTAATTGTGGTGGTTGTCCAGCATAAGATCCGGGAATGAATAAATAACTAAAAAATTGTGGTTTATTTTATTAGTAATTTATTTTTTTTATTTATTGATTAATTTATTTATTGATTTTATTTTTCCCAATATTTCGACTCAACTTTTTTAGTAATCTTCGGTGAATTTTAATATTTCTCTCTTTTTTCAATTATTGATAAGAGATTTAAACAAAAAAAAAATTATTCAATATAGTAGAACAATAGAAAATTAATCTATCATATCTATCAAGTATCTGCATCATAAAGTCTATTATCAATTATGCTGGGGGTGTATAAACAGTTTCAGAAAATGAACCTTTTAATAGTCATAGAACTAAGGTAATTTTGCTATTAACATTTATATAAACTAATGTTAATACGTACAAAGATACAAACACATATCGCATATCTGTTATTTGATATTTCAAAGAATTTTCTTTACAAACGCATGCTTGTTATTTGATAGGTATTCGATAATAATTTCAATTTCTCTCTCCCTGCCATTTATCTATTTTTATATCTTAAGGTTGCTTTGTCAATTCTCAATTATTTTTCAATCAATTTTATTGCTTCTTTGTACTTTATTTTCGAATTTAATAGACTTGTTTGTGTGTTTGTGTATGTGTGTGTGTGAAAATCTTTCAATGCCAGCGGATGAAATCAAGAATTTTATTTACAGCGTTAAAATAAATTGTATTTTATATAAAGGTGTCTGTGCCTTAACATTAACGAATAGCTTTGTCGGGCAGCAATATATTAGATGTTTAATGAAAATGATAAAAGTCTATCGATTTATGGTAATGTTTTTCGAATTATTTATTTAATTTCATTTTAATGGTTTTAGCCAAACTTGTGGGTTTATAAATCATTAGTTCTGGAAGTATTAGAGACAGCATCATTTAGCTTTATTTTTTAATACTCCTCGAGCAAGAAATACATCTGCTTGTTATTTAAAATCCTTACAAAGAATATTTTTTTAAAGATAACATTTTTTGGAAAACTTAGAAAATCATTGGTGACAACAAACTAATATATGTAGCTTATACTATAGTTTAAGGCCGACATAGCTTCTTTATTCTTTAAGAAGGGAAATACAGTTATAAACGAATTAAGATATAATTTATGGTGGTGCAAAAAATCACTTAAATCATATTAATTAAAACTGAAGCTTAATAAAAGCCTAACATGATTTTCTTTTGTCTTTCAATTTAAGTTTTTTTTAATTTTTCTTTATTTCATATAGATAGTTTGATCCCCAAAATTCAATAGTATGAAAGTAAATCAGTAAATGTTTTGTTTAAGTTTTCTTAACTCTATTAATGTTTAGTTTATCTTAAGCTACTTTATCAGCTGATATTGGCAACAATATAACAACACAACATTCAATAATCTCCCAACAAAAATACATACACATACATAAACAAAAATGAAAAAAGTTAGATGAAATACAACAAAACACTTACGTATGTATATTGTAGGAGAGTTTTAGAAAATACTGGGGGTCTACTCCCTGCAGTTTGTAATCATTTGTCTTTTCAGTTCCTTCTAATACCTGCAGATAGACTTTTTCATTTAATCAAGATTTTTATAAATGTACTTAATTCTTACTTTAGTTATCTACTCTTACCTTTAAACTACAGTTATCTTAAGCATCTTATCAAACAGCTGGGTTTACGACAATGTCAAAACTGAAAGGTTTTTCTTAAATTTACAATACATTCGCAGATACATGTTTGCTTAAGTATGCTATGCTACACACAACTATGGCCATTTATGTTTGTGAGAGTTTACTGCCATAGGTTTTTATTTTGTTGGCTTTTCTTTAACTTCAACAACTAAATTAAGTTAAGTTATCCTTTGGGTACACATTTTAACATTAAATCAAAGTACAATACAACACATACCAACACATTAATAGCACTACTTTATAACATGCTTATCAACACAGATGCATACATACACTAGATAAAACGGTAACTAAGTAAGTAAATATAAAAGGGTCTTACTTTGGCTATACCTGTGAAATGTTTTAGTTTTATTGTTAGTTTCTGATTAAGTGTGTGTTTGCATTTGGTTAGAAAGACATAGATGAGTATAAAACTGAATAATTAATACTAAGTAAGTTGTGCTTTTTTTTATTGTATGAGCCACTTTGAATAATTTATCAAAGTGCTAATTTGTGAACTTTTATCGCAGGTTATTATTATTTTTTTTTTGTTTGTTTGTTAAAGGTAAAGTCTTAGTCCTTCTTGAAAAACACAAATGTTAAAATGAATAAATTTTCCTCTGCACTCAATAAATATCTTAGACTTATAGTTTACTTATACTTTTGTTTTTAGAACTTTTAATTTATAAGTTAAACATTAAATAACTTGGATTTACTAATGAACCTTGCAGTGGTACTTAAAAGTTAATAACTAAAAAAAATTTAAAATAAATTTGTTTCAATGCTTGTCTATTTAAATGACTTTAAAAAAAAGTTAAGCATTTTTGCTTATCAAAGAACTTAATTAATTGAAGAACAGGCAGAACTTTTTTATTTAACGAATACAATATTCAACTGCCTGCTAATATCACTGAGATATCAATTTATTGAAAAAATGTGTCATTTATTGTCTGAAATTTGGTAGCTGTCCAATATATTCAAGCGGATAATTAAAAGCAAGGCGCTTTATGAAAGAATAAATCGCTGGAATTGTAAAAAGTCATTACAATAGTTTAAAAAGTTTAGATCGATTCATAATCATCCTCAACAACTTCAAATTTTATGAAGCACCACGCAGCAAATTTTTACAAATAATCTTCACCTTCATGTGCAGAGAATCAGTTTATTCAGAAGCTTTAACTACAAGACCATGAAAAACGCAAGCATCTCCCTTAATGGATTATGAAACAAAGTGAATTCTGTTTCAATTTTCCGAAAAAAAATTCATCTTCTTCGATAAGGCGTATTTTTATCTGAATGGTTTTGTAAATACACAAAAATGCTGAACTTAAGGCTCATAAAATCTTTATCTAATTCTTGAAAAACAAATTCATCCACAACGAGCAACTGTCTGGAGTGGATTTTGGTGAAGCAAAATTATTTTTCTTTACATTATTGAAGATCGAAATTGCAGTAACTCTAAACGTCATTTGTTACGGATCCATGGTAACAGAGTCCTAGTGAACGGTATGCGATTTCAGGAAGCCGATGCCATCTGCCACATCGTGCATGAAACAATCCATTTTACTGCACACCAGATCATTAAATTTAACACCAGTCGATGTTCCTTAAGGGTTTTAGAAACCCTTAGTTTTTGCAAACAAACCAGAAACAATAATTTAGCTCGAATCCGAGATCTAATGCGTAATTCTTGAAATACAGCTACATCTAAGTGAAAACTTCATAAAAGGATCAATGGTCTGCCATCAGAGCCATAGAGGAAAGTTTCTAGACCTTTTGTTCATGCACAATCAATACATATATCTTCTACAACACAATAAGGAAATCGCAACTACTTATCTGAAAAAATACGTGTCTTTTGTTTAATAATAAAAAATATATTCTTTCTGCGAAACCCATTATATTAAGTTACGTAAAATGAAGAACTTCACCAACATACATATCCCGGAACTTCTTACAAGCAATTAAAAGGAATAAATTCTAATAAGATATATTTTAATGAAAACTGAAAGCTGTATGTTATTCAAAGGACATTTTTGTTTTGTGCAAATTTTTTTTAATATGAAGTTTCCAAAAAAAAAAAAAACTCGAAAATATTTTAAAACTAAGTAGGTGCTTCTACTTCATTTTGCTCGTAGATTTATAGACATATTTCAGTTTTATATAAATTAAAAATATCTTATTTTTACTAAACGGTTTAATAACTAAAATATGATCGGATACATTTCGTCGCTCACAACATTTTAAAACTACAATAAAAAACGTTTTAACGTGTATCGGGTTTTAGCAAAAATCATATAGAGATTTAGTCTATCAATTATTTTTTATAAATTTTGAATTCTAGTAACTGAAGCATACCCAGAAAATTTCTTTAATTTAAAATATGCTGCCTATGATGCTGTAATATCTTGCAACTGTAATAATGCTTAACAACGTTTCGATAAATGGGTTTCAAAAAATAATATTTCTAACTTGAAAATTTTTTCGATAAAAACTTTATTTTACAGCAAAAACCTTTGATTGTTTAACATATGCCTTTTCCCTGAGGAATATCTTTATAATTAAATACAATACATGTAGAGCTTCTATAGTTCCTACTAGAATTAAAAATTTACTGCCTGTTCAACGATGTCAAAAGAAAACCCAAGCGAAATTTCATTCGTACAAATACGTTAAAAACAAAAACAAATTTTTAGTTTTTGTTGTTGTTTTCAATATATTTATAAGAATGAAATTTCGCTTGGTTTTTCTTTCGACATCGTTGAACAGGCAGTAAATTCAACTTTTACTTTTTAAAATTGTTATTTGTGTAAAAAAAAATTTGTATAATTTTAAAAATAAACAAATTGTAGGGTGCAAAAAAAACCAAAAAATAGACATAAAATACAATAACAACGAGCAATTTGCTTTTGTTCAAACCTACCACAATGTTCTTTTGTCGTATGTGTAAGGGATAGATATTTAGTTATATTTTTCATTTATATTTTTATTTATTTGAACGAAAAAAAAATTTTAAGCTAAAATTAAAATTTGTGTGCAGATTTTTAAACATTAAATAATATTAATTAAATTAAAACTTTATTTACTTTTCCGTCTCTGTGATTTGATTTTTGCACACTTACGCTCACTCATAAAATGTTATATTTCATTGTCCTTTTTATAATTTGTAAACAATATTTCTTATTTTGTATTAAAAAAACTAATTTCATTCCTATGCGCACTTTCAATTTATTCTTGTTTTACCTAAAAAAAAAAACTTTTTAAACTGCTTCACTATGCTCTCAATTTCTTATCAACTGGTAACTGCCTTAATAAATAACCAACAAAAAAACACAAATCTGTGCATACTGACCTTAACACATGATAATCAGTTGTGTTGTGCAACACAGGTCAACCGGTATCAGTTGTAAGTGCTAGAATTATTACCAAACGTATAGTTAAGTTGAATAAACTGAATTATATGGATGTATCAATCTAACGTTTCGTGATAGCAATATTTATCATTAAGAAATTAAAATACTTGGAATACAAATTGTATAACCACAATAGAAAATTTGGATTGCAAAAATTTAACCACCCGATTTGCAAAAAAATATTACTGACTGCACTCTGAGTGAAAAGGCAAAAAAACTTAAAAGTTAGATGTTACATTTTCTACGATATTTTTAAGGAATGGAGAATTTTAAATTTAACAAGAAACACCTCGTGCTTTCTAGATTTTTCGTGCACTTCTGCAGACCCAAAATTGCCATTTTATCTCACATAGAAATACTGTGATGAAAATATATTAAAAAAATTAATTTTTTCTATAAATATTTTTTTTTTAATTTTTATTTTGATTCGTGTTTAAAATAAATTTCTATTGAGAAAAACATATAAATTTTTCTCAAATTTTTTTTGCTAAAATTTAAAACACATCCTAGCACAAAAAAAAATTTTGATCATTGTTATAAATTTCGTTATTGAAACTTTCTTTTTTTGACAAATATCAAATTAGTAAGTAAATATGACCAGTTACTATTCAAAGTAACATGTCATTGCTTTTAAAACAATAAATACAGACGATTTCTCCTGTTAATAAAACGTTTTTTAATTAAATTGTTTGGAAACAGCTCTTTAAAATATTCTTCTCTCCCATCTTGGCATTTCTATTTATCATCTGCAATCCAAATTAATTTTAAAATCTTACAAATATTGCCCTGATATCTTCTTCACAAAATCTTTACTTCCATTAAAGTTTTTTTTTTTTTTTAAATCTTAAAAACTCCTAGTTGAAAATATTAAACTTAATAAAGCTGACTACTGCCAGTGCCTCCATTTTACAGATTGAACCTGCAAACCATCATATAATATTTCTACACTCATATTTTTTTTGTCAAAAGAAAATATTGCCAACAATAAAATCACAAGGCAATGCGTGTAAATATCTGACATGGAGTCGTTATGTAAGAATAACAAAGTCAGGTGTTTCTAGAGCTTAACCCAAGTAACGATATTACAAATATTGTACACCTAGTGATATCGAACCATAGGTTCCCAAATTTTTCTTTTATAGAGAATTACTTTCTGTGAGCTAAGTGAAGGTAAATGCGTGTAAGGGTTTTATAGATAATTTATAAATAATATTAACAAAAAAAAACAACACAATTGTTTAAAAAAATATACAAAAATTCAATATTTAGGAAAATATTTTCGTAGCCGACAATTAATTAAGATTTCCCATAAGTCTGTTTATTCTATATATAAAAAATGTATATGCAGTTTGTCGATTATTACTAAAGAACGGCTACATCCATCTAGCTATTTTTTTAATATTTGCTATAACACACGTTAAGGTTTTGCCACGCCTAATTTTAAGTCCATTTTTTTAATTTACCGAAAATCGGAAGACAATTTTTGTAACCTTTTTAAATAATCTATAAAAATCAATAATGGCTTTGAGTACATAGTGGTTGTGGCACCCACCTCCTACAAAAATATCATAGATGCTATCATAGTTCGTTAATAACTAACTGTATTCGTTTGGTCAAGTCCTTTCATTTTATACCAAAACTGGGGATTGAAGGGGATAAAGCCTTTATATCCTTTTTTGACTGATATATTCAAAATTCTATGTGGACTGTATTACTAGTCAAGCCCTTACACTTGACTCTCTAGATTGTCAAAAAGCAGAAAAAAATTGATTTACGATTGTAATAATGGAATGGAATATATTTTTCTGTAAAATTATTGTTTATAACTTTACCAATAAACAACGCTTTTTTAACGGATATTTTCAAAAGACTGATACAACATACAGGACTGTGCAACATGTGGTTGCATGTAAAAGTTGATGTCAACTAACACAAGGACCGACGGACATTCTCAATCGCCTCCTTTTTTTATAAGTTTTTAGAAAATATATAATTTCTGGAAAACTTTAATCTTCATTTTGTTTTAAATAGTACGATCTACCTTAAATAACAATTTGCTAACTAGAACCAAAAATGGAAAGGCTCGAGGAAGAACTCACTCTTCTCACACCATCGCACAGAGGGTTGAAATGTACCAAAAATGAGGATTATTTCAAAAGCTGAACTTTATCCTTCACATTCGTGTGTGGTACTGGGTGAAAGGTAATTAAAAACTTTTGTTTTGAGTAAATTACTCTATCGACTGTGAGCTGTCAAAGTCAAATAATATTTCAGAAATTTTCGTGCCGTGCCTACAACTGAAAATTGAGATATTTTGGGTGCTGATAATTCTTATTAAGGCTTCTACAAGTAATTTTTTTAAAATGGAAACAGCAACTTCAGGTATTTGGCTTAATTGCACTAATGTTTTTAGATAAATGTTTTGCAATTTTTTTAATATCTTTTTTTAAAGTGCTCCATATTTGGGGTATTTTCGATATATACACAGAGTTTCAACAAATTTCTTAAGTGATATTTTAATATGGTATTTTAGCTTATATGTTCCACACCAAAGTTTTGCAGAGGCACCGGGTTTTTTTACTTATTAAAATTTTTGTGAACGAAGTCCAGCTTACTCCAGTTGCTAAATACTTAGGGCCGTATTCATAAAAAATATTTTCGGTTTATTAAAGGCTTATTTGACAGACGTTGTAGAGAAATTTGTCAAATAAGCCTTCAATAAACCTAAAATATTTTTTTATGAATACGGCCCTTAATCTGAAAAAACAAACAACAAATCAACTTGTTTGTTCTTAACTCTTTTTTGTCTTTATTTTTGGTATTAAAGTTATTTTTATAAATGAGTTTGGTTTCTATCAGAGATGGTTGCTTGAGATAATTTTGACTCACGCTCACTTACAAAAAATAATTTCTGTTTTATTTACACTGAATTCTAATTTTTGCATACGTTCGTGTTTTTATTAAATTTAAAATTAACTCACGAGCTCGAAATGATCACGAAAACAGTTAATGTTCGAACAAAGCTTAAGCTTAAATACTAATATGTATATTAAATGCTAAGAAAAAATCTAAAAAATAAGCTAACGCACAAATGCGGCAATAACTTACGTTATTATAAATAAATTTCTTGATAACATTATATGTAACTCACGAACTCTGCATTTAAAAAATATCGTGTCATCCTTCAATCTCTTTTAATTGTTATAGTTCATTGTACCCTACATAAAAAAATTGGGCGCAATCATATAGAAGTATGGTTTTCATTTGCACTTTAATAGAACAAGTAAAGATTCGTACTATAAATTGGGTAAATTTCAACCTATTCTTAAGGATTTCTAACATAAGCTACGTAAATTTTAAGAAATTTCATGTAGAAGTACAGAGTTTGTTGAAATTTACCAAAAAAATATATTTATTATTTTAGTTTTTAATTAAAACATTGAGTAAGCTTTAATTTTCAGTTTTACTCATTAATTTATCGCTTTTTATTCCAAAGTTACGGCATAAATTGTGAACTAAGGTCTTTTTCTTCAAAAAACAAAAATGCGCTTAACGGGTAAAAAAAAAAAAAAAATTTAATTTTTTTTTCTAAAATACTGTCTTTTTATGTGCTTATAATAACCCATCAATAAAAATATATAATATTTTAAAACTACGGCGTCTATGAATTAATCGCCACTTTGCGTACTATCGAACCCACTGTGCATCGTACGAATAAAGTACTATTTATGAGAATTATTACATACAAATGGAGACAGACAATATTAGGATATAATCCCTAAAGGGTACAGAGCAAATACTATATTGGAGCCAACAAAGTGGTCCGGCTTCTGCTGGTTCCGTCTTGTATAATAACTTTTTTTTTTTAAACAGAATTCTTTGAAAACTATACACAGTGAATATTTTTTAATTAAAAATTAATCGACAATTTCATAAAATTATATCGATTTTAATATGAGATTTGATCTGTGAATTAACAAATATGCCATTTATTAAAATTATTTTGTAATAAAAATTTCTTTTAAAGATAAAAAAAAAAGATCTTCAAAAAATAAATTTTGTTTTCTTCACCGGAAAGCTAAAATGCCTTTTCGATGGGAAACACTGCCAAATACAATCATGCTTTTCACTCTTTGCTATCCTGCTGTCCTAGAAAAACAAGTTACAATAATAATGTGGTAAATTATGTGAATTTATGCAATAAAATTTTAAATTTATACTTCTTCCTGCAAAAATTTTATGCGAAATGTTAAAGGAAAGTTTCTTAAACAGGTATATGTGACTATGCTCGCACATTTGCTTATGTATGTGTGTGTGTGTGTGTTTGAGTGTGTAAGTACACCAGCAAATATATATTTTATGAAAATAATTGCAAAATTTTAAGAATATAATCGAGAGATTACAGGGGTGCAAAAGAAGAAAAAAATAAGAAAGCAGTGAGGAAAAAATAAAATGTTGGTCTAGGAAATAAGTTGTAAATGTAGTAGCTTTTTGTGGGTGGCAGTGATTGTGTTGTTGACTCAAGCAAACAGCTCTTTTCCAAAAAACCTACAACTTCGTTTTATGTTAATCTAGAAAAAAAAAGTATAATAAAATTACATAGAAAAAAACACTTTTAATATAAGATTGTGTGTGTCTGAGCAGGTGACTTTCTTATTTCTCTAAACGCTAAACATTTTTACTTTTCGTTTTGGTGACGATGAAATAAATAAGTATGTGAAGTATACGATTTGCCAGAAGGCAGGCTCATTTTAATGAGGTTCTATTGCGTATGTGTTTTCTTGCTGAAAATATAAAATTTGGATAAATGAACAAAATAAAAATAAAGTGTAAAAAAATTTCATTGCAAAGTGTTCAAATTTAATAAACCTTAAGTAATTGTATCAGAAATTATGTTATTTAAAAGAACATACAGATAATTTAAAAATAAATTCATAAAAATGTTTAAATTTAATAAGTTACTGAAAATGTTTAGAGCTTTTTAAAAGTAAATATCTGTTAGGGACATAGTAAAAGATCCTGATACAGACTAGTTGTTTCTGTTTTATAAACGAATGCAGAAAACTGTTTTGATTTTAGGATTTTGTGTTTTTGCACTGAAAAGCTGATTTAGCTCGGTTTTATTGCCGTATTAGGCAGCTTGGTCTTATCCATGTTAATTAACGGGTCTACAAGCCTTTTATAAAATACCAGTTTAAAACATTTTTGGGGAAAATAAGAATCCCGTTAGTAGTTTTACTTTAGCAGCCGGCAAAACAAAGTAAAAATTGTAAATAGTGCAAGGAGAGTTTCATTTGCAGCCCTTCGTTATAAATAGTTAAAAAAGATTTTTTCTAAATGCAACCCAAAATGTGAAATAATTTGTCAAACTTTATGTGCATCAAAATGAATGCAAACAACAATTTATGCAAACGAACGTCGCTAACTCATGCAGCATCGTTTTTTAGTCACCAAATTTGCATAAGTTCTATACAATTATTCTTAAAGAGTTTTTTTCATCTTTCCTTTATAATCAAATAATGTAAAGGAAACAAGTATTTAAGTTCATATAAATGCTCATAACGAACATATGGCATTTATTAATTCTCTTTATTTGGAGCAGTCATTAGCTAAGAGCTTTATTTAATGGCATGCCTTATAAAGACTGTTTGCCTCATTTTTTGTCATTCTGAGCTAAATAATTCGAGGTAGTCTGTACGTCTGTAGTTTTAGGGTTTCGCGCCAAGTTCTGATCTGGCAATTTTGTTGGTTGGTCTGCAAAAGTATGTCTGATCCGTTAAGATTTGCGAACAATGGCGATTAACCACAATTACTTGCTGATCACCCATCGTTAAGAGAATATTTGGAGGATTTGTTTTCAACTGTTTGAAGCATGTCTTGGCTTATCATTGTTGTTCTTTATATAGTACGATCTATACTTTTATTTTATTACACGACTATCAATATAACAGAAGTGACGACGGATGCTATTTATTCGCCTTTTATTAGGCAGAAGATTGCGTTGTCTGTATAAACACGTTTTAAGTTTAAGATTTTGCATGCCTTACGATATAAACTGGTGTGTTTATGTTCGATAACTTCAAAGTGATGTGTATTTTTTGCATTAGCGATCGTTTGATTTACAACCCCACCGATTAAAAAAAGGAAGAGGGTTAGCGATAAAACCCACCCTTTACTTTACACTTCACTTTATACTAAAAGCTACTTTCTAGCCTGAAATTGTGGTCGATAATTTTATCAGAAACATGCTAGCTTATTAGGACGTCCAGATTACAAGTCAGTGCACTGTACACACAAGTACATGTGCGCTCAAAATCAAAATAAAACACGTATAGCTATTGTGTTCAAAATTTTTTTCACTGTGGTTATGATGGTATTAATTGAGTTTGCTTAAGATTAATCTATTTTTTAGTACACTAAGCGCTTTAAGAAATCAAAAGAAGAAACTGAGCAGGCCAATACTAACAAATTAAACTAGTGCAGTTATAGGTTTAAATGGGATACAAAGCATGACAATTAGAGAAGTAGATTTTGAAACACTAATTATGTCAATGTTCTGTGTTTGGAACACTTTTGGTTTTGAATTTCGAATCAATTATTATTTAGTACATACTATAGGTCAAGTCATTTCATTTAACATTTCACATTGAGACTCTAAGAGATATAAATGTATCCGCTCATATATTTCGGGCGTTATCATTTTATAAAATATATTTTACTACTCAAGCCCTTTCAACTAATACAAATGAACTTAAAAAGATTGCAATAGAATATCTATTGTAAAAGTAAAAAGTGATTTTTAAAAGCTCTAAAAATATCAATTGAAACCAAATTGAAGCAAATGTATTTGCTAACAGTTTAAAAAAAATTACATGCTTATGCTTCTAAGACATAAAAAACAACAATTGATGAGACTATGGGTATTTAGTTATATAAAACCGTTTTTTAGGAAATCAAATGCCATCAGTAAGCACTCAAACATTTTCTTACATCATCTTTTAAAAAACCATTTGTTAAAAATTGAGTTCAAGTTTATAATCTACTGTTTACTTAGATATTTTAACAATTCAGCAGGTACTTCTTTCCAGACAATATTTAATCATAATTTACTCTTTTTATTGTTTTATCCTTACACAGATGTACCCTAAGTGCACTCCTTGTAATACGTACAAACAGATATCTATCTGTATGTATTGTTGTAAGAATTTTACTACTTCTTTCGTTGCCGTTCGAAGTGAATATGTGTGTCATCCGCAGTGCACTTCAGATTGTGGAAAAAATAAAAAAAAAATAATAGAATATTTAGTTGGAAAAATATTATCAGTTTACAGCATCATTAATGATTACGTTACACACATCACAATGATATCATATTGAAGGGTGAGCCAAAAGAAAAAAAACATTTTACTCCTAAATTGTGCTTTAGTATACTGTAAAAATTTTCGTACACTTTCAATACGAATTACTTTAATTTAAATTTTTTTCTTGATTTTCTTGTTTATTTAAGGTTCATCCTGCCCTCTTGCATCTACCCTAATCTACTCTGAGTATGAGTGTATGTGTTTACATATAATCGTAGGTGTGTTAATAGGTTTTAGTAAATAGTGTGCGGTTATAGTAGCTAAAGTTGCAATATAAACTTGAATAATGATAAGCATAAGCATGCAACAAATGTTGCTGACATTAGCACAAGGAATTATTATGCTCTTATCAAACAGTTGTTGCAAGTAAAATTTCACATACCCACACACACGTATGTATGTTTGTGCATCGCCAAAACATTCATAAAATAGAAATGAATAATGTGAGTGACTGTGTCTGCATACGAGTGAAAGATCCAAAATGATGATACGTAATTCTTTCTAAAAAGAAAATCCAAAGTTTGTTGCTTAAATTAAATCAAACTAATGACTACAAAATGAAAAATTTACAAGTTAAAGATTTTTAAAGAATTTTTAATACGGGATAGTTCAAATACAAGAATATTTAAAAAAAAATATTGCGTTTAAAGGACACCAAATTGTAGATTAAAAGAATAGATTGAAATACAAAAAAAAAATATTTGTTTTATTTTTACGTCATGTCTCGTTAAATATTGTGCATAGAAAAATACTGATCAGTGTAAACTTTGCAACGATTTTACTTTCACGATTAAAAAACTTACAAATTTTTTAATCTCGACTTAAGAGGTTTTGTCAAAAGAAATTTGTTTAATTTGGTTTTTCAAAATTACGACTATTATAGAAACTAGCTTGTGCCCGTGACTGCGTCTACATAGTTATCGGCACAGAAAGTAGCCCCTTTATGCATTAATTCAGGTTGTTGTCTATCTGTGCGATAAAATTCATTTTGATTCATTGAGTTTATTTTTAAGTTATTGAATAAAAAATATCAAAATATTTAAACAAACAAACATTCATATTTATTTTATTAGTGGGATAGGAATTAATAAAAAAATATTTAAGACAAAACACTTTTATAGATGACGTTGGAAAATTTAATTTTGTTCGCCACTACGTGTAAATTTTGGATACTCAAAACCCTTCAACAACCACCAAACTAAATACGAACAAGTAACAGTGCTATATTCGGCCGTGCCGAATCTTATATACCCTTCACAACGTGTAGTCATGCAATAACAATTGTTTGTATCACCATTCATCCCATATAAAATACGTGCATACGTACACGTTAGAATAAATGTGGCATCGAATCCCAGCAGAGCCAAAAAAATTTTATTTTATTTAATATATTATTTATATTTTATTATTTTTTTTTTATATTTTTTTTTAAATTTTTTTAAAAAATTTTTTTTAAATTTTTTTAAAATTTTTTTTTTTGTATTTTTTTTTATTATTTTTTTCTTATTTTTAATATTTTTTTTTTTTTGTAATTTTTTTTGTTTGGTATCTTTTTTACATGTATGTATGTTGTTGTTGTAATTGTAAAAAAAAACGAGGTGGTCGTGGTTTTTTGCTCATATCTCAGAAAGTTATTGGACGATTGTGCTGAATTTCAATAGCGATTCATTCCTGGATATTTCCAAGAGATTGATACCATATACAGATCTGAGGAACATATAGTTGCTTCTAAAAGTTGATTTCAACCAACACACGGACAGACTGACAGACGGATAGACGGACAGACGGTCAGGGCTTAATCGACTCCTCTATTCATAAGCTTTCAGAAAATATATACTTTATGGGGTCGGAAATGAAAATTGTAGAAATTTCACACGGAATGACAAAGCTATATATGTATACCCTTGTGCACCACAGGTGAAGGGTATAAAAATATATTTATTGCATATTTCCGCAAACTTGTATGATTGTCGTGAGAGAGAATTGCTTATGTGTTAATTAAGATTGTTGTCTATCTGTGTAAACTTTCCATATGTTCATTTAGTTCTGTTCAGCCGTCAATGCGTGATAGAGAAACAAACATCCAAACATAAAAAATTTTCCATTACTTGATGGTTTTTAGTTTTGTTTCGAGAATAGCTCAAACAATTTTAAACACAAAGACATGATTTATATCCGAATAATTATGATAGTTTTAGTCTTAGCGGCACCCGAAAAGTCCAAAAAGGTTAAATCATAGATTAGAGCTATACAAGCTAATTAAACCAAAGATTACGAAAATTTATATTTCACAGAAGAGAATTTGGCACCATGACTCCCAAGCTAACACAAAAGTCCTGTTGCTGTATTGGCGTCACGTCAATTATGTGCTTATTTTCCATTTCCAAGAAAAAGAATAATTATTTTTTGACAAAATTTGAAGTTCAATTGGAGTTTTCCTAATTTCAAATCTGGTAATTTGCCCTTATATTTATTTTAAGACAATAACAAATTATATTCTAATTTTACTAACCAAGAAGTGTAGTAATCACTATTAGCCTTTTATGGTGTAGTAAACATAAAGACTATGGCGGAAACTGGACCAGAAACCTTTAGTTGTGCACACTAAGAACTATTCCACAGGAGCGTCCTTGTAAGAAAATTATTCAAAATCTTTGTGCAAAATTCGGAACACCCTGCTGTATAAAACACACAGTTGTTAGGATCGAAATGTATCAAATGATTATAGTATCAGTTGCATATAAGAGAAAGGCCTATCACAAACTTTTGCACGTCACACGAAGTGACTGCCTTATTTTAGCTATTACGTCTTTTTGACAATCGACCGGTTTGTGTAACACAGCGGCTAATTTTAAATTATATAAAATTGCAAGATTTCCCAACGTGTTTAAATTTGATTGCTTTTGGTTTTCAAAGGACTGAGAGTTAATATTTTGAACACGAATAGTCTATCAAGGTCAAAAGAGCATGTTTTAAAATGATATTTATATTTTACCACCCTGTCCTAAATAGAGAAATTTGTATGAGTAGCTCAAATTTTTTTTTAACTAAAAACTTATATCTCTGTATTATCACAAAGTAACTATGCTTAACATCATTGCGTAGACCAACCATTTAACAATTTTCTTTAAACTGAATTATCAGAAATTTTAAATTTTATGTTTTAGTGCAATAACAATAAACTTATTTTCCTTCATATTAAAAGAAATCTATGTTTACACATCATTAACCAAGTCACTTATTTTTTTTCGAAAAATTTTCAAATTAAATACAACTAAATCCAAGACCAAGGGTCAAATGTAAACTTCTCGCTAAATATTGAGATTCACATGTAACAGGAATACTAGTATAAAGTTAATTACAAATGAAAGCAAGTTGTAACCAAAGTATAAAGGCAAACGAAACAACAAATGTAATTTAAGTTATGAATAAATTATAAGATTTAAAAGCAAACATTTCATGTGCGAGCACAAATTAGTACTTGACCGAATTCAATTGCTTTTATAACATGCACTAGAATGAAACAAACTCAAACTTGTTAATGTGTACAAACAACCATTCTGTACAGATTCTTATTCTGGCATTACAAAATAGAAGAGCAGACAATATGCAAATGAATTAAACTGTTGACTTTGTATGTACTACCTGTTGCAGGTTTACACAAATATACATACTTGTGCATTGATGTAGTAGTAAGCATTTTAAATAAATTTAAATGTACAAGCATATTTATTTTTACTAAGTATTGCCAATTTTTTTTTTTATATATAAAATTGACAATTGAATTTAAAACACCCTTCAAGCAAAATACTCCTTAAACATTTTTAAATTTCCCGTAGTTTTAATTGTTAACAAAGTTTATCCCACACAATTATTGGTGTTCATTGTTAAATTTTAATTAAGTTTTGCCCAAATTAAGAACCCAAACTCTCATATTTTGAATGCAACTACTAAAAAACACTTTCTGTTGCTTGACTTGTATACAACCAACACTTGTGTATGCATTTATGTATGTATACGTATGTATGTATGCACAAATATCTGTGAGCCGCAAAGACATGTCTGTATTTGTTTGTACTTTTAAGCAATTAAGATTTCACGTACATTTAAAACTAGAATTATGACCACCGTCTAATAACAATAGTGCCTATATGAATATACACACATTCACACCAGCATACCATCCATAAATGCAACCACACATGGATTTGCACACATGAGCACACATAGGAGTGGTTTCCGGTTTAGTGTTAAAGTGAAAATTATGGCATACTAGGTACGTATACATATGCAGAGATATGTGTGTAGAGCAGACTACTTTTATAAATGATAAAAACTTTTGTTAAGTTGATTCGTTTAGACAGAGCGTAATTTTCATTAGCAAATATTAAGTCTGAAAGTATGTTTAACGTCATCCAAAAATTGGCAAAATACGAGCGGTAAAACCAAAGTATATTTCTGCCAGAAATTTTCTATTTTTTAAAGTTTTTTTTTTTTTTTTTTTTTTAACTTAATAAAGCTGTAGTAGTAGTAGCGGTAACTGTATTTAAATAACGTACGAAATATTTTATCCCGATCAAAAGAGTGCTGATGATGAAACCGTAGCTGGTTTCGAAAATGCATTCCACTCGGCTGGTGTCGGGATAATAAGATACTTTTCCAGTATATTCTTTCATTACCACAAATAAAAACTGATTTCTTCATATGTATATGAAAAAAGAAAATATATGAGAAATTTAGTATAAAATGAACTTGAGCCAGAATAAAAATAATATAATCTTTAAGATATTAAATAGTTCGACAATTAAATAAAAAGAAAATTAACAATTACACATGGCACGGTGTAGATCATATAGACAAATACAAGAACATGTATGATCTAAATAAAGTTGTGAGTATAACAACCAACAAAAAAAAAAAAAAAGAGCTTTCATTGCCATCAGACTGATGGTTTAAAGCTACGATTAAAATGTGGTAATTGAAAAAGAATAACAAAGAAAAAAGGGGAAAAGCTTTAGTGTTGAAGAAATTTCGTTCTCACTCACCATGGCAAATATATGAGTTTATAGGTAAAAGAATTAATTTACAAAATCAATTTTCATATAAACTTGTGAGTTAAATAGATGATATTTACTATCAACACTAAGACATCCCGATCAAAAGAGTGCTGATGATGAAACCGTAGCTGGTTTCGAAAATGCATTCCACTCGGCTGGTGTCGGGATAATAAGATACTTTTCCAGTATATTCTTTCATTACCACAAATAAAAACTGATTTCTTCATATGTATATGAAAAAAGAAAATATATGAGAAATTTAGTATAAAATGAACTTGAGCCAGAATAAAAATAATATAATCTTTAAGATATTAAATAGTTCGACAACTAAATAAAAAGAAAATTACGAAATATTTTATTTATTATACCCTTCACACAGTGAAAAAGGGTATATATAGGTTTGTCATTCCGTGTGAAATTTCTACAATTTTCATTTCCGACCCCATAAAGTATATATTTTCTGAAAGCTTATGAATAGGGGAGTCGATTAAGCCCTGTCAGTCTGTCCGTCTGTCCGTCTGTCCGTCTGACCGTCTGTCCGTGTGTGTGTTGAAATCAACTTCTTGACATCGCTTGGACCCGGCTGAGGTGTTAAAATATCAGAAATATTCGGGAGTAGATCGGTATTGAAAATCAGAAACATCGGTACATAAACAACTGAGATATGAGCAAAAACCCACGATTACCTCGATTTTTTTTTCACAAAAACAACATTACAACAACAACATACATACATACAAACGTGTATACTGGTTAGAGAAAACGTGGCATCGAATCCCAACTGAGCCAAAAAAAATTTTTTTTTAATTTTTTTAAAAAAATTTTTTTAATTTTTTTTTTTATTTTTTTTTATTTTTTATTTAATATGTTTTTTATATTTTTATTATTATTTTTTTTTTAATTTTTTTTTTTTTTTTTTAATTTTTTTTTTTATTTTTTTTTTTGTTTTATATATGTATATTACATATATATGAAATTTTTTTTTTAATTTTTTTTTAAAATTTTTTTTTTTTAAATTTTTTAAAAAAATTTTTTTTTTTCGTTTTTTTAACATACATACGTGTACGTATTTCATATGGGATGAATGGTGATACAAGCAACTGTTATTGCATGACTACACGTTGTGAAGGGTATATAAGATTCGGCATGGCCGAATATAGCACTCTTACTTGTTTTTTTTAAATTATTTTTTTTATTTTTTTTTTTTTTATTATACCCTTCACACAGTGAAAAAGGGTATATATAGGTTTGTCATTCCGTGTGAAATTTCTACAATTTTCATTTCCGACCCCATAAAGTATATATTTTCTGAAAGCTTATGAATAGGGGAGTCGATTAAGCTCTGTCAGTCAGTCCGTCTGACCGTCTGTCCGTGTGTATGTTGAAATCAACTTTTTGAAGCCCCCCGACATAGGTTGGACCCGGGTAAGGTATTCAAATATCAGAAATATTTGGAAGTAGATCGGTATTGAATATCAGAAACATCGGTACATAAGCAACTGAGATATGAGCAAAAACCCACGACCACCTCGATTTTTTTTTTTCACAAAAACAACATAACAACAACAACATACATAGATATAAACGTGTATACTGGTTAGAGAAAACGTGACATCGAATCCCAGCTGAGCCAAAAATTTTTTTTAAAATTTTTTTTTAATTTTTTTTTATTGTTTTTTTTTTTATTTTTTATTTAATATATTATTTATATTATTATTATTATTTTTTTTTTAATTTTTTTTTTTAATTTTTTTTTAAATTTTTTTTTTTGTTTTATATATATTATATACATCATATTTTTTTTTTTTATTTTGTTAAAATTTTTTTTTTAATTTTTTTTTAAATTTCTTTTTTAATTTTTTTTTAATTTTTTATTTTTTTTTTTTGTTCTTTTAACATACATACGTGAATTTATAATTTTACAATGGGACGTTTTTATATATGAATGTTTTTTATATGTATGTACGTATTTCATATGGGATGAATGGTGACACAAACCACTGTTATTGCATGACTACACGTTGTGAAGGGTATATAAGATACGGCACGGCCGAATATAGCGCTCTTACTTGTTTTTTATTTAATATATTATTTATATTTTTATTATTATTTTTTTTTTAATTTTTTTTTTAAATATTTTTTTTGTTTTATATTTATTATATATATTTTAATTAGTTTTTAAATTTTTTTTTTAATTTTTTTTTAAATTTTTTTTTTTAATCTTTTTTTTAACATACATACGTAAATTTACAATTTTACAATGGGATGTTTTTATATATGTATGTTTTTTATATGTATGTACGTATATCATATGGAATGGTGATAAAAACTACTGTTATTGCATGACTACATGTTGTGAAGGGTATATAAGATTCGGCACGGCCGAATAAAGAGCTTTTTCTTGTCTGTATAATATTTTTGTATTAAAATTTTTAATTTTAGACAGTCGTTTTTTATATATTCAATCCAAGGTTTATTTTTTTATTTTTTTTTAACAAAAGGAAATTTATTTGTGCTAATAATAAAGTACATGGGGGTCTCAGTAAAGATGCACTTTTTCACTTTGTAATAAAATCACTTGCTTTGTACTTTTTTATTCAATTTTTAAAAAGACAATAATATTTCACAGAAATAGGCCCAACCGATGTAATTGGAGACCTTTATTTTTTTATGAAAGTTTCCATGATTTACATCCAACACTTGGACATTCCGATCAAAGAGTGTTGATGATGAAATGGTATCTGGCTTCGAAAATGAATTCCACTCAGCCGGTGTCGCGATAAAAACTTACTGTTACAAGTTTTTTCTTTCGTTATCACAAAAAACTTTATTTAAAAATGAGAAATTTAAAAAATTAACTTGTTCCAGTTTAAAAATATAATATTTTCCATGATTTTTTAAAAAGATGTGCTGCAGCTTACCGATGAAATGTTGGATTTCGAGCTTGAGCTCAAACATAAGATTTCACAAAACGCAAAAACAATTTCCCAATTATACGCATGATGTTGGTATTTATATTGTTTTGAAAATTGTTGCTGCAATAAATGGATTATTTCATGCACGTGGTGCCATTTTATTAAAACCACATTTCATCCAAATTCATGCCATCTAGTTGAGACCATGAAATCTCCATTATTATGTTACTGTACCGACTGCCGTTCAAAGACATTACAATTTTAGTCACATATCCAAGAATGTAGGGCCAGTAATGCCCCCTTTACAAAATTCATACCGAACAGTTGTGGGTGCATTTGTTTCTCATGAATAGTATGAGGATTTTCAAAGCTCTTAGTTTAAAAATTTTGTGGTTTACCGAAGCCATTCAGTGGAAAATGCGCTCAGTTGGAGAGGATAACCTTTTTTTAAAAAATTGGCATTGATTTCACTTTGTTCTATACCGTTTAAATAATTGCCAGCACTTTCCATGATGTGCTAAAATTTTCTCAATTTTGTATACATGAATGTGGATGTCGTTTTTCAAAATTCGCCGCGTAGTACTTCATGAAATTTCAAGTTGCTGAGAACGATGTAGAATTGATATTTTCGGAGTTTCCGTGACACTCTTGCTTACAACAGCATGGTTTTAATGTTCATAGTCGACCCGTTTTCTAAAAATTTTTTATACCACTTTTCGAATGATGACACATGAAGTGCAATTTCTAAAAATTCTTTGAAGATTACGAGCAGTCCAAGCGTAACTTTCTAAACTTTTGTAAATGAAAAACAGTATAAACAGCTGACGAATTTCAAATTTGTTACTTGCACGTAAACGTAAAAAGTGAATTTTAACTGAAACAAGCTTTAAATGTATATCGAACGAGTGGAGTGCATTTTCACAACCACTATTTTGTCAGTAGTTTTAATATTAAATGTAAATGGTAGGCAGTTTTATGTTCGTATTTTAGTATTCATTCAGTTAAATTTCATTTAAATTTAAATTTTTTTCAAATACAGATCTTGTTTTTAGTAATTGATTTATTCAGTTGTGATAAAAATATGGCAGCATTATGATTTTTTTCCGCAAGTGTTTAGCGGAAATAAAAATCTTTACAAAAACAAGTGTTAGAATTAAGCGGAATAAAAAACTCAATTTCACTGTAACTATCCTATTTTTACTGAAATTTTATTGAAGTGTGCTTAAATATAACTGAAAGATAAATGGCATTTTAACAAAAAGTCAGTAATTAAAAATGCTGTCAGAAATATTTTTTGTAATAAAAGACTCTATATAAAAATATGCATTTAAAAAATAATTTAAAAATATCAATAATTTTTAGTCCTCAGTGATCTTTTATAATTTTTTTGTCAAAATATTTTTTGTGTTTTTGATTTTCAGCTTTCTAGCTTCAGTAAGTATGTAAAGTCTTACCTAAATTTATATTGTAAGTAAAAACTATAAGCTTATGTATGTATATGTGTGTATGAGGGTAAAGGTTTTGCATTGGCTTCTTGCTGTGCAAAAATTCCTTCTCAGAATTCTTGGCGAAATAAATATGACAACTATGACAAGTATTTTCTTGTATACATTCACCAATTCCATATGCATTACTTATTCATCTTTTACTCAAAACCACAAAAGTCAAACCAAGTAACATTATCCGTTTATGTTTCTATTGCCCTTATCTCATACAAAAAAATTTCTTTGCTCGGCTTAGGGTTTTTTTTAGTAATGCTCTAACTTATTTGTTGTTGGTATAAGAAAATCATATGGAAAAATATACCAAATATTTGTTCAACTTTAAATAAAAGCCGTAGAAACTATCCAATGGAAAGAAATAGTAGAAAGAAAAACAAAAAGAAACAATAGAATGGCAGCTCTCACACACATATTTCTTGACATGCCAAAGTCATAGAATAGAATTTTATGAAGAATGTTGGTTTATAAACTCACGCAAATAATATTCTACGTGGTGTTGTCAACAATAAAAACAATTCCTTCCTTGGAATCTTCCATTTTTTTCCTATACATCTCCTTTAACGTTATTTATTCTTACTTTTGCTAAGTATGCAAATAAGGTATATGTGTGAGAGTGTGTCTGCTAGTTTGCATGTGTGACAACAGCATGCTTGCATTTCATTTATATTTTGACATTTGACGTTTTTTTTTTAATGAAACTGCAGCTCGTAATAAACACGTTTTATGTTTAAGTAATAAGCAACAAAACAAACAAAAATAATAATTCAATTATATTATTTAAGGCAAACACAAAAAATATTGTGGAACAGCGTTCCAAAAGGGCTTTGCCAGCAATCAAACGAATCCTTAGCAAGCGTATCATGTGTGGCTGAAGCTGACAATAACACAAAAATCATAAACTGAAAGCAACACGTACCTCCATATTTCCAAAACCGTTTGTGTCTGTGTACTTAATTATGTACAACATTCTTCTTCTATCACATCTCTTAAAAAGAAGTAAAAATCTAATTTATGACTTAAAATTTCGTTTTACAGAATGACCAAAATTCAAACCAAAATTAATTAGGATGGATGACACGGCTCTTAGTTGAAGACATAGGGCCGTTTATAAAGTCTTATTTGACAGATGTTGTAGAGAAATTTGTCAAATAAGCCTTGAATAAACCTAAAATATTTTTTATGAATACGGCCCATAGACTTTTAGTTTATTAAGAAAGCACACTGTATATGTTTATGTGTCACCTAAAATACGTAGTGAATAGTTTTAGACATCTACATCCAACAAAAGTTGGATGTATCAGAGTACATTTCATTGACAAAAAGGCATTTCACTAACGATGCTTCTACGTATGGAAATTTAAGAGAGGACTAAATCAGAACTGTAGGGCATGAACTGGGCCTTCCAGTAATCTAATTTTAGAGTTTTTTTATAACTTTAGGCTGTAAATATAAATTTATTAACTTAAAACTGAATATTCTTATTTGAATTCCTTTTGTTCTTTAATATTTAATCCTATCTGCAAGTCGCCGATATTTTTTTGCATACAATGTTGGGGAAATCATCAAAATACGTCGTCGCTGGGTTCTTAAAAACATTATATTGTCAGACAACCAGCAAGTATCTAAACCGTAAATGCACACTATGCAATACATTTAAAATACTCGAAAGAATCTTAAGCTATGGGTCACATTCGTTACCATAATAAGAACAAATAAATTTCTTTTGTCTTTATTGGGTAATATTTAAGATAGGCTTCAATTAATCATTTTAATTTAAAATTATAATATACTAGCTAATACCGGGTGTGCTTTTAGTATTTAATTCATAAGGCAGGTGCCACGCCTACTATTGTTAATGCACCCATTTTTCCATAAATGTTTATTTGAATATCAAAGTTGCTTTTGCAAAATTTTAGTACTCTAATCGATATCATTTTCCAGATATACGAATTTAAGTATTTAATTCATATGGTAGGTGTCACGCCCACTTTTGTTAATGCACCCATTTCTTGCCTCAATGTTCATTTGGGTGTCAAATTTGCTCTTGCAAAATTTTACTACTCTAATCGATATCGTTTTCCAAATATACGAATTTTAGTATTTAATTCATATGGTAGGTGCCACGCCTACTATTGATAATGCACCCATTTCTTGCCTCAATGTTCATTTGGGTGTCAAATTTGCTCTTGCAAAATTTTACTACTCTAATCGATATCGTTTTCCAAATATACGAATTTTAGTATTTAATTCATGTAGCCAGGCCTACTATTGCAAGTCCGCCCATTTTTTACCCAAATGTTCGTGTGGATGTCAAAATTTACCGTACTTAATTTGTAGATTCTAGCTGCATTAACTTTCGTGATATATAATATTTAATACCTATTCTTAAATGGGGCATGGCACCGGCCCACTTACAATTTCAAACCAAAGTATAGCCTATAGTTCCTTCCAGACATACAGAAAGATTCTGTGAAAATTTCAAGGAAATTGGTCCAGCCGTTTAACCGTCTATAAAGCACAAACAAACATACAAACACACATTGATTTATATATATATATATAGATATATATGCACATAAACTTATTAATTTATCAGAATAAATTACTTAGTAAAATTTTTAATGGAAATACCCATACACGACCGTTCATAATTGTATTTTAAAATTTTTTAATATTTTTCTTCAATTACACAATAAACACTTGAACGTATAAATTCTTTTAAAACATTTATTCAACTATTTTATCAATTATTTTGAAAATTTATTAAATTATTAATAATAAAGTAATTTTATCACTTTCAATAGACACTCAAACAAAACATCAATACTAGGCAACATCAAACAAAATCGAAGTTAAATTTTTAAATAAATTGCAAATATTTATTTGATGAGAACTTTTTTTGCGATTATTCTCCTGTCAATATAATTTATCGTTTAAATTTTTGCTAAATACTAGACATATTATTATTGTCATTTATAAAATATTCCTGCACACATACACATTCACGTATTTATAATAGACTTGTCTAAGAAAGTTGCTGCTACGGTTTTCTATTGAACATTAATATTTGGAAAAAAAAACAATGAAGGGCAGCCGTCGCATATATATATTTGAGTCTCCTGCCTATAATTTGTATCTTTTTTTATATTTTTCTTCAGTTATATGTTCATTTATAACAAAATATTAGGATGATTAATCATGGGAGATACCTGTCTGTCGGTAAAAATAAACACCAGTATTATCTACATAAAGTAATTGTGAAGCAATACAGTCCTCTTGCTGATTTTTGCCAAAACGTTTTACATAAAGACAAATATCTTTTTTAAGTTTGATGTAAATACATTTTTATTCTAGCTGAGGGCGGTGGTGAGGTGATTTTGATCACTGGTACCTTGAATTCCAAGTCCTAGTTCTGAGTAGAAACCTCGGAGCTGAAAGACGAAGTTTGCAAAGCGGGCCAATAGTCTTATGAACGAGGTGACGTCCTTGAAAGTACAAGAGGCATGGAAAAGAGTTTAAACGCAGCAAGCCCAGAAAATTAAAGCCGCACCAATTACTTAATGTGGTAGAATCTAAAATAGAGCCTATTGTTCGACAAAAGAGAGTTGTCGAAACAGTTGGGTATCAAAGCAAGCCATCCAGAAGGTGAGTAGTAGTACCAACACTAATGCAAATCTAAATATTGGAAAAAATGTGAAGAATACTGTTCCTCATATGGCTGGAGGTGGACTCATTCGAAATATTACTGACATGTCGGTGAAAAATCTTTTGTAGGATAACACTAAAAGGTTTTCGAAACACCTTTCAAGTATTCTCCAGAAAACCTCTTGGAAGATGTGGATGTTATAATTCTTACTAGAACCTGTATACCAATATACAGCTAACTCGAAGTTTCGAACCAAATATCAATCATGTTTGCATGCTGTAACTATCAGATAAGCGATATTCCTGGCTATTCTATGGGAACGATAGTATAGAAGCGTTACGAAACAATAACATAATGGTTGACATAACTTCCGGTACTCCTGGGGTATGGACATTATTTTGAAAAGGTTTTAGAGGCAAAATAGATCAGTAAAGGAGGCTTCCAAGTGGGAAGCTACTCACGGTAAAAAATTACCCACAGTAGTGAAAGAAAACGTAGCACTTACCTGGTAGTCAAAGGATAACCGAAATGTGATTTTGATAAAGCCATCGAAAAATTCAGAGCAGAAGAAGAGCGAGTTGTTCACCCATCCTGGTGCAGGGGTACACATCTCTACGAAGACGAGTCTACTAAAAAAAACCTCTTAACGTAAACCAACTTGATCAGCATTTACAATGATGATGCTATGCTCAATGAAGAATAGGTTCAACATAGCTTTGTAGCTGGAAAAATTATCTGCTCGGGATATTTATATGCTTGTCTCGTAAGAACGGCTATCAGTTTTTTTCACAGACTGGAGAAAGAGTAAGAGCATGTAACTATCATTTTCGTCATGGCATAAAGACATCACGCAAAATCTTATAATGGTAGTGATAGGTCCTGTGATTGGGATCGTCTTTAGTAGCATCAGCTTACCATACATTTTCTTACCTTCATTGCGTTATATTTTGCTTCGTTATTTTATAAGTTTACACGTTTTCCTTATAAACATCATATTATCAGGTATATTCGCTTTCACTTATTTAAAAGTATCCAACTTTTTAATATATTTAGTAGTTTAGTTATTGAACACTTAAGGAGTCTGTCCAAAAAGTTTCCTTAGAAAATTCCTCGACAAAAGCAATATCTTGCTAAAACCTTTTGAAACATTTTTATGTAATTATTTATATATTTTCTTTTTAACTTTATGTTACTTTTTTGCGTATACCTGAAATATTATTTATAAAACAATTCCTCGTTTAAAAAATTTCAACAATCAATATTAAAAAAAAAATATTTTTTTTATTGTCAATATACTTATGTGACGTTCCGGAGTTGCCGTCGACGAAACAAAATTTTTATATACTTACAAAGAAAAGTTAAATAATTATAAATTTGTTAAGAATTTTTATTTGTTTATGAATAGCAGTTGATATTTAATTTAGTTTATATAACAGTCCTACTAAAACTTTTTATTTAAAGTTTAATCCCCTATTTTTAATTTTCTCACGTAATTAGCAATTTTTGTTGCCTTAATTAACATTTTAATATTTAACTTTAGCAAAAGTGTTAAAAACTTGATAGTGTTTCCCCAAAGCCAACAATTTTTTTTTAACATCAACATCCCCTTTTTAATACAATTTTGTTTGCTCGTTTTTTCAAACTACAAAGGTAAAAGCAAAAAGGGTTTTTTTTTACATTTCATTAATGTAACATTAACCTAATGAAATTTTAATCTTGCAATACTTTTTCATAAAATCACACTATATAGAAAATATTAGACAAAAAAAACACGCCTTTCGTTAACAAGAAAAAAATGAAAACAAATTATTATCCTTTACTCACATAAAACCAAAAAAAAAATTATAAAATTGAAAATGAAACGCGAATATAATAATTTTTAAAACTAGAGGATATCCTGAGAAAAGAAATAAGATTTTAATAATTTTCAAGGCTCACTGAAAAATGTTTTAATTAAAAAATGCTTATAAAATTTTATGTTAACATTCAACGTCGTTGGATTTGACAGAGCTAAAGCGTGACTTGTGTAAAGATACACATTAGTCTGGTTAAGTGTAGGTAAGGTTAGGTTGAAAAGGAGGGGCATACACTTATGCCTAACTGGCGTGTTGTGCGCTCAATATGAATAGAATAGTTAGGATAGAAAGAGAATAGAAGGGAAAGAGAGTCTCTGGCGAGAATCGAACCCGCAACCCCAAGTTAAGTGCAATTTTATATATAAATATTGATAAAGCAGCTAATACACGGCATGTTTTTTATATCTGGCTTGACAAATTCCACACTGATAAATACGCACATGTCGTGTGCTACATTACATAAAGCATTACTCCTGTAAAAAACATGTGTTGATACATCTGACAAAATTTTAATTAGAGCGCGCTCTGTTTTCTTCTGTCAAAACATGTGACATAAGACGTTGGCAGAAATCATTGCTGCTGCAAAGCAGTTGCATGTAAAAGTACAATTTTGACAGACATGCAGATTTACATATGTCTCACAAATTTTAAAGTCAATTGTAAAAAACATGCCGTGCATTAGCCGCTTAAGATTTAGTGTGAAAGGTTGTTATTATAAATAAGAAGCTTACAGCCCCAAAGCCTCCATGACTTATTTTTAATAATAAAAAAAGAGTTTTAAGTCAAATTGCAATATAAAATGCTAAATTCTATCTGAAATAATTATTTTAATTAACAGAGACATTGAAATACAATTTAATCAAACAAAAAAAAAGTAAAGAAAGTTACACCTCTACCCCTTGCGCCTTAACGCTTTTTTTAATTTCTAAATAGATTAGCGTGTACCACAAAATAGCTAATAAAAATTTCAACTGGACTAAATTTTTTAAATAATATTTTATTTAAAAATAAATTGTATTGTTCTTTGTTACCAGATTCTATGACGTCATCGTTTAGTTTAACGTTGTTTTCTGGAGGAAGTAGTGGAAGTTTCTGCAAAACTGGCCAACATTTCGAGATATCATGTTTCCTTTGGTAAAGTTTTCTTAATCATCTTCGTATAACGGGTTCCAGAGGTAATCCTTCTAAGAGTGTAACCGTTAGGTTTTTCGGATGCTCGGTATACTATTTCTAAAAAATATGGACTCTAGAGTTGTAAAGATATAATCTTTTATTGATGTTACAGTTAATTTTTTACTTGAATTTGCCACAATGCTCTCCAATCTTAAGGCATATATATTCGAAGAAATTTTTTATTTAGCAATTTCTATAAATTTAGTTCATATATCATATATCCCTTGTGTTCCAAGCGAAACAGATATTTTATTAACAAGTGCTAGACTTGGTCACAATATCTTGCTACAGAATAAGAGCGCTGCATTTACCTATTAAAATCTATGCTTCTCCGAACCTAACTTAATAATTTCATATTTAATCTTGGATCCCTTGTGATTTAAACTCCTCAAACAGAAAAATTTGTTGCTGTTTGTTTCGCTCCTTTTTTATCTAGTGGTACGTACTAAATTTCATACTGTAAATAACAGTATTATCATTTTGCGTTTTTTTTTATTTAGGCCCAAAATATTACCCATAATGAGGTCAAACAGAGTTATATTTACTACATACTCTGCGAAAGAAGTGGTAAGTTACAAGAACAGCTGCCTCCAACAGCATTTACTGTGGAACAATATAAAGTTCAACTGCTTTACACTTATTAGCGGAACTCACTTTGATGCAAACTACCCTTGCAAGTCGGGAAGACCATGCAAGTCTAGCAAACAATTTAACTTGTGCACGACTACAAAAACAAATTCTATTAATTTGCAATTTGCACCACTTGACCAAATATGCACAACTAAAAATTAGTGCAAAGTAATGTCACACAAATTTGCATAACAGATACACAATTTTTTTACTCTCCGGATTTAAAATCTCCACAAATTCAATTTCAGACATGGCATTTTTCACCAAAAAAATTGTGATATTATATTTTTCCGTTGATTTAGGCATTGTTATTTATTTAAAATTAATTAATTTTCTTTTCGGAAAATATTAAAACACAGAATCTTATTAAATTAAAAAAAGATTTGTTGTTTCTTCAATACCTAAAAAATCAGCTCATTACCATAAGTTTGCAACACACATGAAAAATTCACTCACGCTTGGTAGCAAAAAATTAGTGCATATTTGCACTAATTGCAAAAATGCTAACACGAGTGATAATAATAATAATTTATCATTGGAAGTGAAAATTATTTTAAATTGTATATTTTTTATACATATTTTTTCTTTCAATGTTTATATACATATTTTTATTAAAAAAAATTTTGTTTAAATGTTTAATTTTCGCATTATTAAATTATTAACAATAACCTTTTAAAATCTTTATAGATAATCTTAAATAGTGCCGGCTGTATTATAACAGATTATAATTAGATCCTTAAATTTACATGTAAAAAAAATTATGTAGAAATGTTTAAATAATATACAACATATTTTTTTCATAATTTTTTTTATCTAATTTATTTTTTATATTTACGCAAAACAACATTTTTTTAATTTCGCCTTGCTTTTGTATATTTATGCAGAGATGTAAAATTAGATTTTCCCCAGGAAATAACTCCCAAAAAGAAAATTAAATAAGTCCCCAAAACTTTGTTCATGAAGCAAAAACAACGAATAATGGGGATTTATTTCATGTTTAGGGGCTTTATTTCAGTTTTCATTTTAGGGAGTTATTTCATAATGAATGAAATAAGTTTCTAAAATTATTTTTGGGGACTTATTTCATTTTCTATTAATTCACAAATGTTACTTTAAAAAAACAAGGTGTTATATTTTCAACCAAAAACACGTTAACATTAAAATTAACATCTTGAACTTTTAAGCGTTACTGTTTTATTCTAATCAATTTTCGCAAATAAATAACTAGTTTCTCATATAGCGTCGCCTTTTAAAGAAGTAGTGAATTAAAAAATTAATTACGAAGTTATTAACGGTTATAGGAAAAATAGCAAATTATTGTACGTAAAAGATGCTGGTAAATATTATAAGATTGAAAATAAATAAATTTCAAATGAAATGATATGTTTAGGTCAATTTACTAAATCAAGGAGTTTAAAAAGTGTATACGTGAATAATTTTTATACACTGTTTAAACTCCTTAACTCTTATTAAACATATGTATTTATTTAAACAAGTTGTTTGGTAAATTTTGTAATAATATTTTTTTTTAGGTTTGAGGAAGCCACTCTTTTGTTAAAGAAAGGTTCCATAACCGTAGCCACGTTTCTTTCGAGAATGGTGTACGAAAAAAATTAAATATGTATGTGTTGATGAGGTTCCTAAAAATAATATATGTACTTAACGAAGAATCTTCTGATGAAGAGCTAGATAATGATGCTTTAGAATTACCATTTCTAACAATGAAAACGAATGTATAGTATGTAAAGACAATACACCGAATATTGTTATTTTTCCATGCAAACATTTTAAACTTTGTGATGAATGTCATGTCAAACTAATGGCTGGTGCGATTTCTGCCGGATCGCAAAATTGTTCTTGTCCTTATTGTCGTGGCATTGCTCAAGATGCAATGCAAATATTTATCTAGAAAGTAAATATTTTGAAATAAAAAACATTGTCCCTACTTTATAATTTAACTTATTATTTTTCTTCTTTAAAAATAGGGAATTATTTCATTTTTAATTTGGGGATTTGTTTCATTATGAAAAAAGTCCCTAAATGTTGGGGTTTTACTTCATTTTTGTTTGGGGTGTTATTTCAATTCATTGGGGGCTTATTTCATTTTTGAGATTGGGGCATTATTTAATAATGAAATAAGTCCCCAATTTTAGGGACTTATTTTGGGAAGTTTTTTTTTTTGGTCACGTCAAGTGTATTAAAATTATTTGTATTTGTAGTTTTTACAACCTTGTTCATGAGCTTCATAAGCATATATCCTTTTTTAATAACTTTTTTTAATTAAAAGGATCATAACGAGTTTTCCATTCCTGATATATTAAGTCGCCTTGACGAAAAACATCACCTAAAAAGTTGCTTTGTTGCACGATTAAAGGTACCCTATGTGTTAATTTAAGTTGTTATCTGTAGTTGTTCCAAATTGTATTTTGTACTGCTTATCCATTTTTGAGTAACAAAAATCTAAACATCTAACAAACAATAATATTTATTATAGGATTTTGAAGAGAATTATATAAAAATTTCTTATTGAACACAAAGTTTTTAGGATCATTCTTCAGTTTTTAACCAACCAATCTTTGAAATTTAACCAACACTTCACTTCAACCAAAAATAATAAATTCGTGCTACAATAAAATTATTGTCAATAGTTTTTTTTTAAGGCATCCATATTTTAAATAAGAACAATTCTTAAAGAAATTCTCTTCACACAAAAAATTATTTAATATTTTCGTTTAAATTTCAGTTTATAGCTTTTAATTTGTGAAGTTTAGAAACTTAGTATTAAACTCACATTTAGAAAATTTACAAAATAATTTACTATAAATCATTTGAGCCATTAAACCCATAAACATTCATGCTACTTATAATTCAGCTCACTTCAGAATAATATACTTCAGAACTTAATTATGGCTCTTACTTATTCATTATTTTTTTATTGTATTAAACAACTAAGGAGAAACTAAAAGAAGCTTCTTATCTCCTTTGTGATTTTATAATTGAAATTATGCCTATTGATGAATATACTCTGCTCTATATAAATACATACAATAACAACGACCCTTTTTGAAAAAAAATATTCTATATTTTGAAACAGTCAAGTATGGGGGAAAAGAGGGAGAAAGAGCTGGCATACAACTTCAAAACACAACTGTTGCTTTTGCATGTACATATACACTGAAACCGAGTCGATTTCATTTATCCATTCCGTTGCTTTTTGACTCAATGTTAATGTTTTTCTGTCAAGTTTTTGCATAGACATTTCTTTAGCTTTAATTAATGTCCTCTTTATGCCAACTTAAGTGAAGCAGTTGAAGAAACTCATCGTAATATTATTAAAGAAGAGTAGTTAAATAGGGAGCAGAGTTAAAAAAGATTTTTGATGTTAATAAACAGAAATAAATTGTTTTTAAAAGCGCTAAATAAGAGATGTGCTGAAAGTGTTTTGCCTTTACTATCATTATGAATTTAAGAGAAATATTTTCTTATAGCGTAAATTTTTAATTTACTTTTTTGTGCTTTGGCTTTGAAAATCAATGGAATTGAAAATGAAAATATGAAGATTATAATTTGTATTTTCTTAAAGTACACATATAGCATTTATTCTCCTGTGGACTTTTAGCAAAACAGCTTAAGTTGAGAATATTTTCAAGCTTCAACATAAAACTAAATTTGGAAAAACTCAGTTTAATTAAATTAAAAAACTAAAAATCTTGAATACGTTCTGTATGTTCGTTGCAAGTAAATGGTGAACGATTAAAAAAAACAGTCAACTATATTCATAAATTTATATAATCTGATTTGTAAAAATGTTTTAAATTTAATTAAAAATATTTTTGTAAACATTCTAGCGTAGGTACACAAAATTTTGTTACTCATGTCTTGCTACGGTTAAAAGTATCAATTAGAGCTATTTTTTTTCTTTGATTTGTTTGTTATTTGCTCTCATGGCAAAGTTGAAAATTCAAAATAAGTTTTTAGGCACATATCGCAACTAAACAGTCGAGGTCGGAAGAATACCTCTAGGTTGCTGAAGGTATTGGCGGGCTATTGGATGTTAGAAAAATATGTAATCCAACTCGGACTTCCCTAGAACGAGCAAATATCATGTCTTAGCTGCCAAGAGATACTAAATCCTGGACAAGCATAAATTGAATAACCTCTATGATATACCTGAGGTCAGACTAAACGATCTGCTCAAATATTGCACGCCAACGGGTTGGATATAGTACTCTCCTGTATGATTATAAGAAATAGTGAATCTGGCCAATGATGTGGTCTTGTCAAAACAGTACACACACCACTTGACAGTTCGTCCGTATTGAACTACAATTCTAACCAACCAACCAGGCCACGAATACTTCTAGTATGATACAGCAGAGGGAGTATAATAAGGAAACCATTTTCTAATAAAACACATATATTTAACCCATGTATCCCATTCTCATTCAATATTTTCCCATTTAATCTCAGTTTCCTATTTTGGTACAATCTTGTTCCACTAGATTTTCGTTTCTATCACCTTAATGTACCATAAAATATATAAAAAAATTTAACCTACGCTAAAAAAGTATTGTGTTTTTTAGGATAAAATTTGCTTTAAATTTTTCTTGAGGTGAACGGCCCTTAGGCAAACCATAAGTCATCTCGAATAAAAAAAAACGTTAAAACGCACTTTAAGATCATATTGCAATTAGCAAAGATACATATAAGGAAAATTAAGAAAGTTATCCCTCATTTTCGGCAATAAAAAAGACTGAAACAATTTCACAAATACTTAATATTCGAAGATGTGTGGCTCTTATTTATTTTTTTTCCGTGCGCACTATTACGTTTGGTAGGATATTTCATTAATATTTATTCGAAAATTTTCTTCCTAAAATCCTAACATTTCTGAAATATTCAAACAGAGATCCCTACGATAATTAAAGTTTTAAAGCCTATCAAACATGTCGTAAATCAAATTTCTTAAACATATCTGACGGACATCCACACGAAATGTCTGCAAATAACGTCTGAATTTCGTCAGAATTATCTGATTCAGATAATCTCTGGTTGGGTACATAAACTACTAGCAAAACTATTTTAATAACAATTGCAACAACTATTGAAATAATTCTACACAACCTTGCATACATATGTAATTATTTAATAAACTTAATGTTTCTGTAAGCATTTTTTTTTTTTTATATATTCGCTATCTCTCTTGCTCTTTTGTTTTAGTTGTTTCTATTTGTCTTTTGTTGTGCAAACTTCAACAAAGTTTTGTTGCTTAACGAAAAAACTTAATTACATACGGCTTTTCAACAATTAATGAGATTTATTTAAAGGATACTTATCATTGAAACACATTTCTTTACAAAGCAACTAAAAGGAAATAAAAATAAATAAAAAACAAAAACAAAAACACTACGTAGGAAATATAAAATTTGTTTATGCTCATACAACTTGATGTGATTGATAATGAAGATGACGATAATGATGTTTCTGATAACAATCAAGTGGGTAAAGGAGATGATGAATAAATTCCATTACGATTAATTAGTTTACAACCTTGCGTTCTTATGACAAAAATATACATAATTTTAAATCAATAGAGTTTTAATTTTTTTTTGTATTTCAATGTAAATTTCTTCTAGAATTGAAAGGTAAAATTATTATTTCCTCGTAAATTATAAAAACATACTTTTCTAAAATGAAAATTATTAATTCAAAAATATGTGTCTGTTAGTCTTACCAGAAAAAGTTCTCCGCAATAAAAATAAGCAGCCACTAGAATTTTTTAAAAAGTTTTAGGCAGCAGTAATTTTCACACATCTACAGGTAACGCTTTTATTATTATTTTTCTCTTCAGATATTTGTGAACTTAAACGAAAACTATACTTTATGCTATTTAATCAAATAGTTTTTTAATATTGCTGGAAATGTCGTTTGTTATAATCTACTTTATATTTTCAAATAAGAAGATGGAATGAATTTTTTTCTAAAGGAATTTCATTTTGACTTTATTCGAAGTATTTATGGTGGGTCGGTATCATTCTTACAGCAAAACGTACGTAAAAAATATGTGCATGTTTCATTGAAAATATGTTAAACCATGACTGTTTTGTATGCTAAAGCGTAAAATCTATACGCCTGCTTGTGCATACGTGTAAATGTCTGTGTATGTGTGCGTGTAATATTTGCATGCCTTTAGTACGTACTGCATACCTGTAACCTCGAAAATATTTCTACTATTCACAAAAAGTAAATTTAAATAATATGAGAAAAATCGAAATTGATATCGTTTGAAAACTTCTGACGAAAATATTTTCTTACAATTTAGAATTGGAATCCTTGCAAGTATTTGCGGCAGTATTAACCAAATGGAATTTCCAAATAATATATTATTTAGCTCTTGGAAAATATTTACTTTTTGACATATAAAAATGCACACATTTCTGTTAGTCTTTTGAGTTCTTAACGAAAAATTGTAAAATGGTAAACTCAGTTATGAAGGGTTGGAAAAAACAGACTAAAAAACTAAAATTATGTTTATAGATTTTAAAGCAAATAAACAATAAATATATGTTTGATACGATACGAATTTAAAATTAAGATAACTTTTGAATAAACTAATTTAAAATAAATTCACACTAAATTAAACTTTACTTTGGGTTGTGTCTTTAATGTTTGCATGAGGCTATTGCTTTTGTGTATACATACAGGTAATTTTCTGTAGTAATGACAACTGAATAGGACAAATGAAAAAAAAATAAATAAAAATTTGCAATTTTTGCTACTTAACTTGGCCGCCTTAAAACGGTTTCTTCCTTCTTTAACAACGATGCAAGTATTGTTTTGCATTATTGTGAATTTTTTACAGAATCGCTTTTTGCTAGCCGTATAAAAAACAATTTTTATTATTTTTTTTTTAATGCAGAATCCGAGTAAATAAATAAAATAAAAAAGTAAAAGAAATTACAAAATTATTTGCAAAAATATAATTATATTCATATAAAATCACTAGGGTCGTAAAAATCTAAAATATAAAAAATCTTATGTAAAAAATAAAAGTCCTTTGGAAAGTGATGTGCTAGAAATGATCTTATCAAAAATAAAACTATTAAAGTTTTAATTATATCTATATATCTGTGGCTTGGAGCTAAAAGGGCCAATGTCACTTTTTTGCTCTTTTGAGTTAATCATTGCATTAGATTTGTTTTCTTCCTCTATTTCATTATGGTAAAAGAGCTAAAGTCATACTTAACCCAGAACAGCTTCATAACTCCAATTAAATTCCAATTTTCTTAAAAGTAAATATTTTGACATGGGCCCTTTTAGCTCCAAGCCACAGATATATAAAAGAGTAACGTAGCTGACTGACTGACCGATTCATCATCGCACAGCCCAATCGCAAAGAGATAGAAACATGAAATTTGGACAATGGAATGGATTTTTGGAAATTCGTACTTTAAAAAGGGTAAAAATGGGTATAATCGGTAATCTTATATCTGCTAAACTAAAAATGTGACAAATTAAATTGAAAAAGTATTGTAATTTGCACGAAAAATAAGCTGACAGGTGTCTGGCCTTTTCTGGAATTTTCAACCCCTAAGGGGAAAAGCGAGTAAAAACTATAATTTGTTTTTTTTTGTACTCTGCATAACTTTCAAACACTAGCTAGGAAAAAGGTTTAAACTGTATTAAGTAATCCGCGAAAAAAACATTAAAATATTGTGCCTTTTTTTGGTACTTTTTTTAAAAGAAACTTTTCTAATATTATTTAATGGGACAAAATTTGATAATAACACTGCTCTACAATAAATAATTTTTTGTCTTTCCGTTAATTAAAACTATGTTGACTATATGGATCTTAATGCGCTGAACTCAAATCCGTTGTCGGTATTTTTCCATCAGACTGGGATTTCTTTTATGGGCGTGGCAAATTTTTTCCCTTAATTAGTCCGGTACGGAGACATATTTCAATTTTCAAAACATCTGTGTCTGTGTTAATTTTTGAGTTTTTTATAACGATATCTTTTTTTAAAAAATTGTAAGCTCTTTTATAACACTTTGCATTTCAATTTTAATTTTTACGCCATTAAAAGAAATAAAAAATTCGCAAAAGCAAACATGTTGGGACAACCATGTTTTGCTATGACGGATGTCTAACCTTGGTATACTTCAAGCCCGAACCATACAAAAAAGTGCATTTGTTGTCTTCTTGTAATGGAAAAAGGTTGGTTGACACTATCACTAGAGAGCCCGACATAGTGTTGTATTACAATCAAGCCAATAACGGAGTTCATACATTCGATAATATGTGTTCGTTTTTGTTATGTTAAAGAAGAAACAATAGATGGCTCATTACAATTTTTTGTATTCCTTATTTAAACATTACTTTAAACTAGAATAAGCCCGCGACATTGTCTGCCTTGTTGTCACCACAAAAGGTAACGCATGTGCTAATTTGGGTCGTTATATGCCTGTGTAGCAAATTTCATTTAATTCCGTTCAGCCGCTTTTGCGCGATTGAGTAATAAAACTAAAAACATCCAAACATTTCTTATATTTAATAGTAGTATTACATTCATTGTTGTATTTTAAGTAATAGAAATATTTTCTTATGAAAAGCTAAAAGTAGGCAGTATGTTAAAAAAAATTTAGTTTTTCTAGTTTCTCCTAGAAATTTCTCATGCATAGAAAAAGTAAGAAGTGAGTAGTAGGCAATAAATTAAAAACTTAAATTGTCCGAATTTTAACTGGAATTATTTTTTTTTTTTTATTTTACAAATCATTTCTTGAAAATTTCGAATCGAATAAGAAAATCAGTCAAAACACTTTATCCGTTCTCACGTAATGCAGTTACAAAAATGGACCGTTTCATTTATATATACAGTGAAATCTCCATTACGCACTTCCCTTAAGCTGGCATCCCTTTTGGACGGACAACATCTTTAAAAAAAGTGTTGCATTTTTCTAACTGGACAACCCCTTGATACGGACACATTTCAATGGGCTCTTTGGTGTCCGCTGAAGAGAGATTCCACGGCATATCGATGGCTTAAAATAAAAAGGGCGTATCTTGATGTTGAGGAACCTTCTCAATAATACAACTCTGCTTATTTTATTTTCTATTACTTCTTATTTATTATTTGTTTTACACACATACACACTTACACACAATTTACTTGTTAATTGACACAGTCCACTTGAAGATGTGCAAATAAACGGTTGAAATACAAGAACATTAAAAAATATTGTTTTAATCGTCACCATAAATTGGTCCTCCTTCGCCAAATAACAAAATCGCCTTTTCAACATCTTCTGATAGTCCTCATACAAAAAACATCACCCCTAAAAAATCTGGTGAGCTATAATTGAAAAAAGTTGATTTATAGCCACATAAAAAAGGTCTAACTCATTTCATCCATTAAAATTTCTTTTAATTGTTTCCTTCTCCTGGAAAATAATATACGTATTTAGCCATCGGTAACAAACTCTACCTTTAACACCAACAGAAACACACACAAAAACCTTAATAAGCTGAAGAAATTGATTTGTAGCATTTTTGGCATAAATGTTTATTCAAACATACAGTATCAGTTTTTAATTTATTCTCTAATTAACTGCATTTATGTTTGGCAGAAAAGAAAAAAGAATTAAATTTCAGTAACAAGCTACAAATTTCTTGTATTTTTTTTTTCTTTTTGATCAGAAAAATAGAATGAAATTTTTTGTTATTGACACATGACTGACAAGCAATGCAATTACTTTTGACAGCCATTGTTGTTAAACTACCATTAAACTCTGTGATTTTTTGCAAATAGATTTTGTTTAATTTTATTTTGAATCTACTGGTTTGACGTTCCTATAGACAGATGTATGTATAAAACTTAAATTAAAAAAAAAACACACAACAGTTCAAATTTTTTTATTAGAAATATTTCTCTGTCGTTGTGTTTTGTTTTTAAATAGTTGTCATTAAACTTAATTAAAATTTATGTTTTTGTAAGCATCATGTAAATTATGGCAAATTTTAATATCAACAGCCAATGGTAAAGTGTACACATTATCGGATATATCAACATATAAACTCAATGCAGTGTTTATACGGACGTGCATACTTGTGTATGTATGCCTCATGCTTTGAATACATTGACAAGAAGTAAAACTTATAGTGAACTAACAATTAACTAAAGTGTTGAGGTATATATGTATGGATGTGTATGTGTCGCGTTGCTTGTTTTTATATATTTGTGCAAACATTTTGTTGTTTGCCTTGTCAAACAGTCTGTCTAATTTGTTTAATGTTTTGTTTGTCTACTTTTTGGCTTGTTCATCATACTTTCTTGACACTTTTAACATTTTTTATATACTAAAGTGAACACGGCATACTTTTTCTGTTATTTTTATTGTTACTGCTGATGGTATTGTGTCTGTCATCAAAACCAGGTCTCGCTCATTGTTCGCCAAAAGGGAATAATTGGCTTTTTATGACCACTGGCACTCACAGTATTTTATGACCATCAACGTCTTTTTAGTACTTATTTTTTGTCTATTTTGCTTTGTGTTTAGCTGTGTTTTCTTGTTTTAACATTGAGAGGTATCATTTTACAAGACCTTGTAAATTTTGTCAATGCCTTCTATTGTTCATGTTGTTATTTTTTATTGCTGCTGAGGCAGGAAAAAATTATATTTTTACGGTGTTAAAGTTGTTTTTATTGTAGTGGTAGAACACTCCTACTCACAGTTTGACATCTTTAACGTAAAAAACCTACAAATGAAAAAAAAAGTACATTTGAAGATTTTGTCAAGTTTCATCAAAATTTCCCCAGGGTCATCTTCTTTTATTATAAAAAGAATTTTGATTTGGTTTGAATTCACAACCCTTATTACTAATAATGTTTAACAGCTTAGTTTAAGAAGTTTAGGTATAAGAGTAATCGATGCATTAGTGAGTCCAAAAATATCATTAACTCAAGATGCTAAAGTACAAGCGGAAGCATGTTTTAAAAACAACTTGAATCAAAAGATTGGAATACCCCCAATATACTAAGCAATTCATTAAAATTACGGAAACAAAATGACACTTTAATTTGTAAAAAATTTGTTACCGTTTGAAAGTATTTTACGACGCCAACATCGGCTGGTGATATTAAATTGTTATTGTGCAAAAAAAAAGTTATTTTATAAAACAACTTCCTTTTTTAATTGCATTTAAGAGGGCGAAAGTTATTTCACAAATCTTTCTAAAATCAAGCTCTTCGAACTCTAAACAAAGTATCAATACTTCAGTTAAAAAAAATGCCAACAAGACTTATTTTTAGGCAGTGCTTACATATTTACGTACATGCAAATATTGCATTTGTTTGTTTCGCGAAAGTGTGCTTTCAGTACTACTTTCTATATTACCTGATAATAAGAGCAACAGAATAACTCAAATAGCGATTTCTTTTTAATATTTCATCATACTTACTTCTTTGTCTTTTAGCACTGCCTGCCTTGATAGTTTATTTTCCGCATTATTGTCTATCTGTCCTCTTGTATGTCCTTCTTAACGAAATTGGCTCAAAACCTACTGCATGGATTTTGATAAAATTTGGTATAAGGACAACTGGATTAACATAAGGAATATTTTATCATCACAAAATATCTTATTTCTAACATAGAGTAGAAAAATAACAAATAAACTGGTATTTAAAATTTTACTGAAGGTTTTCTAGAAAATATTACGGACACGGCAGGATATAAGAGAAAGAGCACTAACAACAATATCGGAATTTCTAATCAAATTAATATAATACAAAAATTTTTTGTTGCAGGCCATGCACACTGGGATCAACTAGTCATATTCAAAAAAAAAAAATTTTTAATTTTAAAAACAATAAATTAATTAAATGAAATTAATTTAATTAATTGGACCAGTATCTACAGTAATCCTGATATAAACCAACAGATATCCTTTTTTTATGAAGCAACCTCATACCTATACGACAAATACGTACCGGTTAGAAAAAGAACTGTTAAACCTTCTACTAAGCCTTGGTTTAATCAAAATATTTGTGATTTAATAGTTAGAAGAAATTCCGCTTACAATAAATGGAAAAGATATAAAACTACACAGTCAAATGAAATTTTTATATCACTACGTAGATCTGTTACTAAGGAAGTAAAGTTAGCAAAGCAACGCTATTATAGTCGTGTATTTTCAGAGGCTATGGATACTAAAAAGATGTGGAATGAGATAAGAAAAATTGGTTATAAAGATGAAAGTGAATCGGTAAGTCTTTCCACTTTTGAATTAAATGAATTGAACAGACAATTTACCTTAAATGACTCAATTCCCCTTCGTTCTGACTCTTATGCAAATTTACCAGATTGCAATCTGGATCCTTTATTTAGTTTTTCCTGCGTTAACCAGGAGGATGTTCTGGAAGCTTTTCTTTCCATAAAGTCAAAATCTATTGGTCTAGACGGTATGAATCCAATATTTATTAAAGCTTTTTTACCACAGGTTTTACCCTATATTACACATATTTTTAACACTATTTTTACAAAATCTATTTACCCTGATTTGTGGAAATGGGCAAAAGTAATTCCCTTGCCGAAATCAAATAATAAATATAGGCCAATTTCTGTACTTCCTTTTCTTTCGAAAGTTTTCGAAAAAATTATGAGCAAACAAATGAATGAACATATATCCAATAATAATCTTTTATCATCTAAGCAATCTGGTTTTCGCAGGAAAATAGGGTGTTTCACTACTTAAATTGATGTATCGGAAGATCTTCGTTATATCGTTGACAGTGGTAATATTGCTTTTTTGACTTTATTGGACCACTCTAAAGCTTTTGACTCAGTAGACCATGATATTCTTGTTAGGAAGCTTAAACATATTTTTGGTTATTCTGAAACCTCCTCTAAATTGGTTCTCTCTTACCTTCGGAATAGAGAGCAAGTAGTTGTCTCTAAAGATAAGTCGTCTACCTCTGCGACTTTAAGTAGGGGTGTTCCGCAGGGTTCTATACTTGGCCCTCTTTTGTTTTCTATTTACATAAATGATCTACCACGTGTAGTTAATTCATGCAAAATGCACATGTACGCTGATGACGTTCAGTTATACACATCATGTAGCGTACGAGATGTGGAGAATTGTGTACTGAACCTGAATACTGAGCTGAACCTCGTATATGAATGGGCTAGGATGAATTGTCTTACCTTAAATCCGAAAAAATCTCAGTGCCTTGTTATTTTTAAAAGGATATATGATACCACTTTTCCTCCGAAAGTTAGTATTAATGGAGTGGATATTGCCTACGTTGCGAATGCTAAAAACCTTGGAATGATTTTTAATAATACCCTAACGTGGAATGATCAAATTAGCAAAGCTTCTGGAAAAGTTTATGGGATGCTCCGTAGTCTTTGGTCTTCTCAGTACTACACACCGCAGAAAATTAGATTTGTTCTTGCAAAATCGTTTATTTTACCTACGCTTTTATATGGTTGTGAAATGTTGTCAGGTTGTGATAGTGCAGACATGGGCAAACTTACAAGCGTCTTTAAAAGTGTAGTTAGATATGTATATGGTTTACGCAAATATGATAGTATCTCCGCTTTTCTAAATAAAATTTATGGCATTTCTTTTGAAGACTATCTTAAATTTAGAATTTTACTTATGGTTCATAAAATTATTTTCACTAAAGAACCCATTTACCTTTTCGAGCGATTTCAATTTACAAGATCTAACCGTAATAACTGTCTTGTACCAATATTGTATAATAGACTAATATCCGAAAGACACTTTTTTGTAAATGGCATACGTCTTTGGAACTCGTTACATACTTTAAATAATCAACTTCACAAAATATCAAATACAACATCATTTAAGAAAGAACTCTATAAATTTTTTCTCAATTGATTTTTACTATTTTATTTTAACTTTTTAATTAATTTTTATATTTTAACTTTTTTTATATAATGTTTACCTGCTGTGCAGGATATTTTTTTTACATTTTTATTTTTGATATAAATTATATTATATTTTATATTATACTTTTAATCTTAATTGTAAATTAAACTTACAAACATTGTTCTTATTGAAAATTAATTTGTTATGACTAATGTTGTTTTATAAGATTTTAAATCTTGTTACATTAGGATTTTCGAAAATAAATAAATATAAATAAATATTAACGAGAAAAACAATAAGAGCTGAAGAAATCCAAACATTTCATATTTGAATTATAAAACTTAAAAAAGTTTAAAGTTTAATGTGCTGTTTTTACAAGCCGATTGAGTGATTGTCTTAGACGATTTATATGTAATTTGTTTTTGTAACAATAACAAAATAAACATAAATCACTCAATCCGCTTGTAAAAACAGCACATAAAAGCATGAACTCATAATGGGTTTACACGTATACCTGAACTGGCAAGAAAACAATTAAAATATTCCTACTAGAACCATAATACCAAACCTAAATCAAGAATATAGTCCCTTGAATGTGGCGCTTTAGGGATTTTCAATTTGAATTCCTTAGGTTTTTCCTGTCTAATGCGGCTAAATGCAGGATACTGACAAAAGTTGTGTTCCAAAGTTTCATTTTCTTCTACATGTCATGTAAATGTACATGTAATTCTACTTCCATGACAAAATTAATTTGCTCATCACGAGCACACAATCTTCAGCGGCTAATATTGTTGTACGTTACGATCAGCGTTTTCCTAGCGTTTGTGTTGCAGCCAGTAAAGATTTCAGACGAATAAAAAATTGCCTACAGTAGATATGTTTTAGCGAGTAATTTTTTCACTGGCAATGATGTAGAACGTGATATATACTTTACCTCAGACCTGTGTAATGTGAATTGACCACATTAAGGATTTACCAAACGCTAATCTGTAAAATAAAATACCTGTGGAAGTCACAGATTAGTTAGACAAGGCTCATGGTATATGTAGTTGTAGTTGTCTTCTAGTTTAGAGTCGATAAAAAGTTTTAAGCAAAACTGAATTAAAATATTACTTAAAATAAATTATGTGCTCTTCATTAACAATACAATTAAACAAGACAAAGCATACAAACTAAAGGGTCCGCCATCTAACGTTTTTTTTCAACTACTGCTTATTTCGTTAATGGTAACACTAAGCTCATGTCTGATTTGACAGATAATTAGTTTTATCCTTCCGCTGAACGAATGTGGTTGTGTATACGCTTGAACAATGCTGGGAAATATTGCGACATTACTTTGGCCGATTTTGCCAAAAAAAAATCATCTTTTCAGATAAGGCTCATTTTGATCTTGGCGGGTATGTAAACAAGCAAAATTGTCGCATTTGGGGCACAGAAAACCCGCACGCATACGAGTCTCTGTTTGGTGCGTATTTTGGTTCAGAGGCATAATTGGGCCATTTTTCTTCGAAAATGAGCATCGAGCCATGTTGAACGAATTATTGTTCACAAAAATTGTAGAGGAGGATATTGGCAACAATTGGTTTCAACAGGACGGCGCTACATGCCACACAGCCAAAGCTACACTTTTTGTATAGCATTTTCGAAAAAAAAAAAAAAAGTTATTTGGCGGACCCTTTATATAATTTTTAAGAAAAACAACCCATGAATCTTTGCCTGTGTATCTATAAAAGCTTTTGTAATCTAGTATTAATTTAGTTAACATTTTTTTTATTAAAAATTTTTAGAAATTTCTCAAACAAAAAATCTAAAATTTATCGAGCATATTCCGTTTTTTGTTGATTAACAGATTAAATTGCAAACACCTTTAATCAACTACTTTTGTTTTGTTCCTACTAATATATTAAATAATATAAGAAAACATATAAAAAAATAATTACAAAAATAAAAACTCTTTAACTTAAAGTCTGATGAAAATAAATTAAAATTGGTAAATCGCTTGGTTGCCACAACGAACCCCTTTTTCCTGCTTAGCAACCAAATTAAATTTCTTTACAAAATAAAATAAGAAATATTCTGTGCGTAAAGTTAATTTGCTAAAAACTTTGCTCCTCAAAAGATAAATTTATATGTAAATACAAGTCTGCTTTCTAAATAGTTAAAGTACAAATAATGTTTAGCTTATTTAAAAACTTATCTAATTTTCAACACCTTAAAAAGGTGTTACAAAAAATGTGGTGATAGAAAGAAATTAGAATAAATATAAAACTTTAGACATAAGCGCATACATACCAACAACTTCATAAATATTTTTTTGTATATTAAGACATACTTTCGAAAATGCAAATTAGTGAAATTTCTTGCAAAAGGTATTTTCCAAATTAACATTAAATATGTTCAAAAGAGTGAATGGAAAAAAAAACTATGAAGAAAAACTCATATTCTTTTCTTTTTGTTTTTTTAAATTTTTTGTGAACTAATAAACTACATTGGCTGGTCCAGTTAAAATGTTAAAGCAAAAGGTTAAAGAATAAAACAAGAAAAGATCCCTTAAGGTCAATATAGTCTAGGTCGGCTATGACTTTTTTTGTTTTTCGTTTTGTTTTTCTCCGACCTTTTCTCTTTATTTTAATGTTTGGTAATGAGAGGATTTTTTATTAAACGTTGGCTTAAAATAGCTTTAGTCAAAAATGTTGTTTTCATAAAAAAAAGATTTTGCTCTAGTAATGCAAAATTTTTGAACTTCAAAGACAATAGGTTTATATTTAAAATGAAAATATTCAGGACAATTAAAAGTATTTGTCTTTTTAAAAACGCAGAGTATCAATCAATTTTAAGGAATTTTTTTATAGAAAGAAATTTTTTTTTAAGGCAGCGAAAAAATAATAATAAATGAATACAATTGACCTGAAAAATATTGTTATTGCATGCTACGTTTATCAGACTTCAATGTTACAGCTCCATTTGCTGTTGTCTTGACGTATTTTTATTTATTTATTTATTTATTTATTTAATCAATATAATAAAATTTACAGTTGAGCAATATTTTTTAATTTAATTATAAAAATAAAGAAAGATAAAAACAACATTAAACGTATGCATTTGAGTTTAGAAACCTTATCAGCTTTCCACTTGTTACAGCAACATTATCAGAAAAGTCAATGTGAACATAGAACTTATTTACCTCAGCACATATTATTCTAATTGGATCAAAGTTAATGTAGTTTCATCTATGAAATGGTACATATAACGGTTCATAAAATCTAAGCTGCCTATTAGGAACATTGATGCATATTTTATGTCGAAGATATGTAGAATCAATTTTGCCTTGAATTAGATTTATGACAAATGCAATATTGGAAACAATTCTTCGGCTCTGTAACGTTGGGAGCGCAATGAGTAGTAAACGACTACGATATGACGGTAAGTTTGTATTAGGATTCCAACGAAGGTTACGAAGGCAGAACAGCAAAAATTGTTTTTGGACTGATTGTTTAAGGATCTTAGTTGTAGCCCATATCAAATTGTTTTATTTTGTCTGGGTGTTTGTAGGACTTAAATACGGCATAAAACCAAAAAAGTGCGCTACAATAAATAAGTATTAGGAAGTATTCACCAACAACAGGTATACAAACACGTAACTACTACATAAAGGCAAACGCAATTTTACAAGTCTACTATATAAACTACTTAACTTGTTTTAACTGAAAAAACATTTAACATTTTTTAAGGAAAAAGATATTAATCAAAATTATTGTCTAAAAGCAAATTGAATTAAATTTTCTCTTTAAAATCAATTTTATAGTTTCGTCATATATACATGACACAAGTATGTGTGTTGACCACACTGGTAGAATATTTCTACAGTTTGCAACTAATAAAAATAATATGCTCTGCATTTTTCGAAAATGTTTGTACCACGCCTGCCTTCACTACAAACAAAATATTTTTTATTGCATATTTGATTGCCTATCAAAACTAGAAATTAAACAGTCTGATCAGTGTGAACAGCTAAGCCAAAAATGGAAAAATTAGAATAGCAATTGTGTCACAAGCCAATAAGCAGGGAGACGGGAAGAAGTAGAATGGGGTTTAATCTATAACCTCCTAACAAACCAAATTTTTTATGTTGATAATTTATAGTTTTGGAAGCCATAAAAAAAACTCAAACAAACTCACCACCCAATCACCTCCCTCTTCGAAACTCCAAAGCTTGGATTCGCGAAAACCAACCAGACAGCCGAAACATTGATATTTGGATATCTAGGGGTACAAATCATTGTCTAAACTTTATTCAATTAACCTTGATATTGAATAGTATACTTGATCTTGAACAAAACACTGAACCCTTACAATATATCTATTTATAATTGCTAGATCTATGTCTAGGGAACTGTTACAGAACCAGACGTAAACTTTGTATGAATTACGGAGAAGAGACAAGACTTTTGGGCCTGGTGTGTATGTTAACTATTGCATAGCTGCCAAACGATGATACCTAGAAATATGCGAGTTTGTCGCCATCATTTTCTTGTGAATATAGATAGCCAAGCAAAAACTAATTCAAAACGGGTTATCGCCAGTAGGTGGTGCTGAAGTCAGTATAGATTTTACAGTTAAAAATCATCTGTAAGTATTTAACATAATCATAAAACTTACACAAGCAATGCTCACATTATGCAAATATTTGACGAAATAGTCACTACCGCTAACTGTATTATTTTCTGCTATAATAGATAAACATTTGCTAGCTTAAAATGTTTCTTTATTAACACCAATTGCAACATAAATTCATTGTATTATAATTTGGCGACATTTGGTGTAGGAAAAATTATATAAAATTAAAAAGATAATAATCAAAGTAGTAGTTGTGCTAATCTGGGCAAATATTTATCCAAATCGATAAAATAAACTAACAATATGCACATTTATAGAAGGGCCGACTTTTTTATTTTATTTAAAAATTGAAAATTTTCTAAAATTTTATAAATTCATTTAGATTTTTTTACAAACGTTCTTTAATAAATATAAATCTAAGTTAATTAAAAATTATACTTCACTGCTCTAATAGTGGCAAATTGGTTTAGAATTTTATTAAGAAAAATTCTATAAAAATTACGAGAGATAAAAATGCATTAAAATGTTGCTTTCCTTACATCTTCTAGTGCGACAGCACTGATCCAATCATTCGTAATAGACATAAAAAATCTCTTATAGTGAACTCATAACTTTATCCCCTCTCCACCACAACCGCGCATAATAACCATCAAGATAAATCTCTTCATAACATTTTAACTAAAATGCCCGGTTATAATAAAAGAAGAATTCATAATGCTTTTGTAAATATTTTATTAATAATTTTTATTAAAATGTAGCCATAAGTAGTAATGAGTGAAGAGGAATGCTGGGAAGCGAAGAAGAAACTACATCAAGTTAAGAAGAGGAGAAGTGAAACTTAAATGAAATGTATTTGCTGTTAATGCTTGAGATCTTAATTTTAATTTCAACTATTTACAATGACCATAAAATGGTATAAAAATAGCATTTTACACTAAATTATGGCTTACAATGTTTACCCAAGAGTAAAGAAATGAAAATATTTCAGCTCAGTCGTTCAGTATTGTTCGTTCAAGCAGGTGGCCAAAATGTCCAGGGGGAGTAGTGATACACAAGAAATGTCTTACTTTGTCTATGTGCGTAAATGCGGCAACTGATATGTATTAATAACAGTAGCTGTAGTAAAGATAGTAGTAATAATATCCAGTTGTACTGTGAAGGGTAGAGAGAGTGCGAAAATTTACAACATTTACTTTTATTTTGCACTTAAATTACCACAACTCAAGAAAAACGGAAATAATTTTCTGGCTTTTAGTGAAGAACTCAGCAAGTAGATTGTAGAGTATAGCATATAAGAAAGTCCTCTGTACTCACTCACACTCCCACACATACACACTTAAGGAATAGAGTTTAATGTTGTAAAAGTCTTAGTTAGTTGCGTTGGTGGGTAAGTAGATGTATTAAAGTTCACGTAGTAAAATAACATGGCACTGGTATTATAAAGCAACAACAAAAACAATATGTATTTTCATACAATAGCAAAATATAAATATCAAGCACGAATAAAGCTCCATGTGTTTGTTTGTGTGTAATGAGAATATAAAAACGGAAAAGTAGATGTAAAATCAACATTTTGAGCATAATAAAGAAATTAAAGTTAAGTGAAAATTATATCTCTAATATGCGTCACAAAAACAAACAACTAAAACTAGAAAAACAGATAATAGCTAAAAGATATCATATTTTTGTTCAATTTGTGAAATTACAAAACCATATATATTTTGACAAATGTACTCAACTTAAGTTGCATGTAGAGAAACTCATGCGTATTTTTGGCATAATTTTGAAAACAAAAGAAACTTTATAGCGATTACCATGTAGTTTTAACTAGTTTTTTACACCTGCACCCTAATTCGTGGCAGTTCTAAACAATAGTTTTGATAGTTTCCAACATTTAACAATAAATATAAGATAAAGTTTCTTCTTGCACACACACACGCACACAGAAGCACACACACTCAAATGCAAGCAAATATACATTTAATAGTTTCTAGCTTAAAATGTTCATATTTCGCATACAATTAAATAATAAACTATAATACAATTGCAATTGTTAGTAGAAAAGTCGTTAACAATTATGTGTGGCATAATAACGCATGTATGTACAGAAATAAGTTGGCAAAGTATAAGCTTAACACCTTACGAGAATTTTGCGATATTTAAACTTTATAATAGAGAAATTATTGTTGTGAAATCGGTTGCCTAGTACGTACCTAGACTGTGTAGTAATCAGTAGGTGTAAATTTATTATTTTTATCAATATCAAATTTAAATTTAAAATGAAGAAAAGTAAAAAGTTCTAAAGGTTCTGCAGATTCCGATATTAAAAATTATTTTGAGCTCTTAAATGTATCCTGTCATTGTCCTTCTTTTGAAATGCCTCGATTGTTTTATTATTATCAAGCAGGCGTAAGGAATAAGATACAAAAAAGTGCTTCAGTTTAACATGAGATGGAGGCTATAGAATATATCGCTAAAAAACTAATCAAAAACTTTTAAAATTTTGCAAAAAAAAAATGTAGGATCATATTCCAGACGAAATACAAGCTCTCATACTCAAAGTGAATGAGATCGTGAGTAACTTACGTTGTTATGCTTTGAATTCATAACTAGAAGTCAGTGTTGTTGCGGTTGCCAAACGAAGTAGTCATAATTTAATATCCACAATAGAACTCAAAAAATAAACAAAAAGACATTTTTCCCTTTAAACTAAAAGACTTGGTTTTCTTTAAAGGGCAATAAAATCCTACAAAAATATTAAAAATTGCAATAGTTTTCAGATTGAAATGCTCTCCAAAATCAATTCAAATTATTGAAAAATTTATATTTTCACGTTATTTATTGCAATTTGATTTTTTATTATTACCAAAAAGGAGATTATACTTTTATAGAATATTTCCTAAAAAGCCGACTTTCACTCTCATAGACTTAGACAGCTGGCTTTGCCAAAGCCTTCAATCAAGTGGAGGAGCCTTTAAAATTATTAATTATTTTATTCTACTTAGATTTCGCTTCCGTAAACAAGAAAGCCAATTTTTAAAATACTTTGGCTGCTGAACACGAAACCGCTTTTCGCTTTTTAGAGTTCAATGTTAATTTGGGGTTTTTTTTAACAAATATGTCGTTTATTTTTATATCTTAATTTACATGGCATTGCAGTGGTCACTGCAGTTATTATTAATTAAATATTTCACGTCATAATTAGCTAAAAAAAATGTACAGAATGGTCAAAAAGTCACCATGGAGCTTAAAACTTTAAACCTTTTCAGATTTCCAATATAACAACTGGATTATAAATAATAGAGAGATTCTGATGTGATGAACATAGAACCAGGATAATATAATCTTATTATTTAAATTTTAACAATCAGAGCACATCATTTCAACGCCAGAATTTCGAGGTCTGCAACAATGATTTTTTTTTTGGTTCATCAACATGATATCTAAAGATCTTTGCTTCGAACCGATAGATGAAGTTTTTCAACATGTAGAGCAAAGTGTTAATAAAATACCAGACATATCTAGTACGAGGAATTCTTCTCAGGCGCAGTTTAAGAAGATAATTTCGGTTATTCATATATATTGTGCATTTGGTGCAATAATTAAAGTCCGCAGATGACCAGCAACATCTAAATTTGTTTGTTCAATTTCAACAGTTAGCCAGAAATGAAGTAAACTTCATTAAAATTGCGATTATGGGTGACAAAACTCATATTTGGTTGAATGGCTTGGACAATAAACGAATAAGTGAGACATTCATCAAAGCTAATTGCACCCCATTAGGTCTACAATATGGTCTGAAATTATTATAAAGATATACTTCATCGAAAATAAAGGTGGAAGAGCTGTAACCGTTAATAGAGAGCCCTATCGGTTAATGATAAAACATTTATTGCGTTCTACACAAATAATTTTTAGAAATTCGGCAGTAAATTAACGCGTTTGCTAGACCCAACTCTTTTGTTTGAGGTTAATTAAAGCAGCTTGTTGGTTGGTTATCGTGGTAGTTCGCTGCACGCCAACAGTCAAGTAGAGTCTGTATGACTCCGTTTTGATAGGACTACTACGACTCGTCAGCTTCCAGTGTATCTCAGAATAAAATCCAAGAGTAAGGGTACTAGATCCACCCCGTGGCCCTGAGGTATCTCAGTAGATAATTCAGTCCAACTTCAGATATCGCAGAGAGGCCATCTAGTATATGTTGGCCCAGAAATCTGTGTCTCTTAGCCGCCAGTGCAGGACATTCGCAGAGAAAGTGGAAAACCGATTCCTCCTTCTCTCTATCCAGACAACTGCGACAATGGTCGTTCGATGGGAGTCCGAGCCGACTTGCATGTTTGCCTAGAGGGTTGATTCACGCTCGAAGGCATCGTGGCCAATATACTCGCATGGCCATACGTCCTCGACCTCCAACATCCAGTCGCATTAAGCCTCACCGCACTACTTGCGGATGTGGCCAATATATGAATATCTATAGGAACGAGATGCAACATAGTGTTCAGCGCCTCCGAAGGACTAGTTCGCATCGCTCCCGTTATCCCAATGCATGCCAATCTCTGTACTCTATACAACTGGTCCACAACATATTTACGCCCTGTTGCAGTCCACCATACCAGAGATCCATAAGTGTAGTAGGCTACCGTAGCCTTCTTTACCCTGTGCTAGACGTTCAGCTTCCATGACAATTTAGAGTCCAGGATAATACCCAGATATTTCGCCCTATCCGATAGGGGAATTTCGCAGTTCCCCAACCTCGGTTGTCTTAATTAAAGGAGCAGTTATATGTTAAAAATACCTTGACAATTCGACAAGTAAAGGCCAACATTGTTGCAGCAGTTCGAAGACTACAGCCAAACATTTTGAAAGATGTTATAACATATGCTTTAAAACGAGCTCTTTGTTGTAAAGCTGAAAACGGGAGTCATTTAAGTGATATTCTCAGTGAAAAAAATTATATAAGCGAAAAAGTTATTAAATTTGTAAGCCCCATATGGACTCTTGTCCACCCTATATTGCTTTCAGTTTACACTACAAAATTATGAAACGACCCTTTTCTTTCGCAAGACGGTGTGCGCACAGCAAAACTTTATTTTATATATTTTTCCCCTTTCTGCCCTCAACTTATTAAAAACAACTTTAACTAAAATTACTAAACTAATAGTTAAAACAAGTACACATAAGTACATTTATAAACATTTAGATATTGTACTAAAAGATTAAACACACACACTGTTAAAGCAAATAAAGAAAACGTGTGCGAGTACCCGGTGGCAAACATCATTATAATTATTTGCAACAATATTCAGGCTGATAATATGAAATTATCGATGGCAGATGCTGACTTTTACTGGGTGTCATATAGGAATTTTTAAAATAAATGACCAAACTTTCATAGATGACTAAAGTTTATTTTGTTCCACAGTCCTCCTATTAAATATCATCAAGATTTATTAGCGACTTCTGAGTTTGGTAAAATGTAGACTTATAACAAACTACGTTGTTAAGTTTTAACTTTTTTAAGTGTAACTGTCACTATATGAACGATGAATTAATAGTCATGTTATCAGCAAAATTTTCATTTACAATAGTTTCCTTCAAACTACGACTTGAAACTAATTCTAACATCTGGTTCGTCGATTTAAGCGACGATGTCGTTTAAATTTGCCACTGGGTATTTTTATAACACAAACACTGTTACTTGTTAATGGAGCATTTAGTGTGAGTTGTGTTTTATAATACGGTTTCTATATATTATTTATGTGTATTTATATGATGGTATGTGAATTTTGCTAAACTAAAAGTTAAAAATAATTTTCATACGTGACTTTGATAATTTTCTACTTTTCTACTTTTAAGTTGTTAAATAGTAATTTTCTTTATAAAAAGAAACATCATAAAACATTTGAACTGAATATCTGGAATACGAGTATTTGAAAAACACATTTAGTTTTCATCAGGTATTTAGCAGAGTTTTCAAATTAAATGTTAATTTTAAAGTAAATAAAAAGGATTATATCAAGATAACTTTTTTATTCACAACCTCCACTAACGCTTCTCTATAAGCTGAGTATATACATACGTTATACACATACCGTATATGTGGGTATGTAACACCAAGAAACCAAAAAAGTTCAGATTTATATTTAAATTAATTTAGTTATGCCTGTATGTCTATTTCCCAAGGACACTCTCGACTGCTCAAATTATAAAGTCAATAAAAAAAAAAAATTTTTAACTTTCTGAAATAATCTTACATGTACCAAAAATTAAATATATTTAAGTAGATTAAAATACAACAAACGAAAATCATATATTTTTTAATTTTATCAGAGATTATAAAATGACTGAATTTTCTGAAAACTATTCAGACTATTATTCTGATTTCGAAGAAAAATATTTAACAAAAACAAATGTTACAAATATCGAAATTTATTATGGCCAAAAGAATGGATAATAAATTTAGAGAATAAAGTTTTGGGCAATTTTTTTATTACATATATTTTCGATCTTTACGCCTTACGCTACTGTTTGACTACGTGGGTTGCATAGGACAAATTACAAAATGATTGTATTTATGAAATCAAGTCATGAAATTTATAAACAGGAGGCTAGCGTAATGCAAAGATTGGATTTAAGGTAGATTTTAATACTAAACCGACCATGCCTCCTCATATATTTGAGAGAACTCAGTCTCTTTGAAGGAACATGAAGAACATGTGTTTATAGACCAGTCGCTTTATCTGCAACAACAGCAATGTGTATGTAGAACACAAATACTACAAAAAGTACTATAACTTAAATAAGAAATAAAAAAGTACAGAAGACCTGTTCTTCATTGACCTCATTTTGCTCAAAACCTCTCTGACATCGAACTCAGTAGCGGCTTACTTTTTTACCTAGACTGAATCCTTAACATTATTGACGTAGCTACAAATTTATTCGGGAGGTAAAAAAACTTAAAATATTTTATCATAGCAATATCTTAAACTGACTTCATTTTATATATATATAATTGTTATTTTTTTAATTTCGGAAGAGGCAATGCATTACTAAGTATCATAATCTAAGGATAGTACTTATTACTACGGCACTGAAATGCTTTTGTGTCTTGTTCTGATTCAAGTAGGAACAGAGGAAGCAAACTCTTCGAATATTAATATCATGGTTCAAGGGAACTTTCTACAAAGGGATCCTTTTAAACCGTTTATATGCTTATTCAAAAGATGATCATCGACATAATCGAATTTGCAACAGGATATATGTAGGTAGCAGAACCTCCAAGACGTTTATGGTTCCTCAAAGTTTGTAGGTGGTTTGCCACCTATGCGAGCCTCAGTCATTAAACCTCTATTTTTATTGAGAAGGAAACTTCACTCACACAAGGTCGAGCATTAGTCACCAACCAACCACCTCCGTATATGTTTTTCGGTTTGAAAAACCCTCATTTACCAAGTCTTCTCCGAAGAGACCTTACTAGCAATCAGTTTAGAACATTATCTGGGGCTTACTGGTATCACATAAGTCTTTGGACAGCTTTTCACATATGCTCTGACCAGAATTTAACCAGACAGCTTTTGATAACACCTCTATATCTTGTTCTCTAAATTACAAGGCGCAAACACAAGTAAAGGAAACATGCTTACACAATAGAAACGCTCGTAATATTTCCTCAATTTCAGCCTAACTTGCACTATACAGATTTATCTAAGAGACCATAATTTCAAAGCAAAAAAAAAATGCAAGCAACAACTCTACCTGTCGTAGCCGACTACAGCACTTCAACTTATATTGTCTTTACCTTAACGTCCTGGAAATAAGTTCGGTAACTAAATAAACAACCAGTTCGCAAATAAATTTAAGAACCCAGTTCCTATTTAAACTCAATTTCAGCCTTACTTTTCATTCGTCAATAGCTGTTATGTTTTAGAAATATTTATTTAGTAAGAGAAATATGTAAAAAATATCGTTTATAACAAAAACAGTTATTGTTCTACTTTTTGCTGCAAACAATTGAAAGTTTTCAATTCAAATTTTTATTGTTTTAACATTGTTACTACATTCCATTAAGCATCATGTAAAAAACGAAAATCTAAAATAAAACTATAAAAGAACTAAATATAATAAAAAAGCGAAGCTCTATAATCTTTGTACGAGTGAATATTTTTGAAAAACTTTATTGAAAATAAAATTTACATTCAATGGAACAAGGACACAGTACAATGGTTATAAATTGAAATTTTTCCTCTGCACAGGTGTATGAATGTGTTGGATATTAAGAAAGAATTTAAGAAACACAGAAGCTGCAGTAACAGGAAAATTTCTTTCTTTTTCTTAGTTTTTTTTTCAAGTTGTATTGTACGAAGTTTCATAGCGAATTGATAGAAAAATATCACATAAAGTGTGAACTAAACAATTTGTTCTTCTTTTAGCAACATTATTTTAACAGTCCCAATAAAATTTTTGTGAATACTTTTTATTTGAAAGGCGCTTTTAAAAAGATAAAATTTTTCTCGTGAGTATTAATACGAATAATGAAACTTTATATTTGAATAATTCACAAGATGTTCTAAGTGTCATATTGTCATAATGTCATGATTTCAAAAATTTTATCAATAATGAAAAGTATTGTTTTTCTTTTAAAATTTTTAAAAATTATGACATTATGACAATACGACACTTAGGACACCATGTGCATTCACCAATTATATGTGTTTATTCTCTTGTTTTATTTTTTTATTTAACGACAATTTTAACTTCTTTTTATTTTTTAAATTATTTCGACGTGTTTCCGATGACACTTTAATTGAATCATGAAAAAATTACACTAAAAACTAATACATGTTATCGTCCAGCGGGTAAATTTTTGGTTTGTGAATCAATAAAGTAAGAAATTGGTTCACTACTTATATCATAGTAAATACTTTTGATTCGTTTTTTGTAAAAAAGTATAGAAGAAGCATGCATATTTTAACTTTTGCTTTTATTTTCCCACATTCCTTACAGTACCTTATGGTGCCTAAACGCACTGCATTAATTTATTTTAGCCAATAAAAATGAATAAGCAATTATTCATTTAGGGCTTCTAAGAGTATGCTAATGTCAGTTTCATAAGAATATCGCATCATAACTTTAATGAGAAGTGTAAAACCGACTTGAATTAAAAAATTCGATTCGAAACGTAAAAATTATTTATCCTTTGAAGATAAGTATGATCTGATGAAAGTTTGAACCTATAAAAGGATGTGTATCTTTAATAATTTTACACACTCAGAGAATATTAATTGATACCCAGAAAAGTCTTCTACACGCAAAGAAAAACCATGGTTACGACATGATCACGACGGTCATTTTATATTCTCTAAAACAATATTTGGTTGTCGACATCAAGAAATAGTTAAATCTATTTTATTTCATCATATATTTTGCCTTAATAATCAAGCATTTGTTTGAATTGTATCATTTCATACTTACGTTTTGCATAAATTTCGATTTGATTGTCATTTAAAAATAGTATGATTTAAGAAAATTAATGCGACAAAAATAAGATTATTTTCAAAAGCATTAAAACTTACAATTAATCATTAAGTAATAGGTGAGACAACAGTATGATTACAAATCAATCAAGCTATGATTTTTCTAAATAATATTTTGATTTCAACTGTATTCTTCTTGCTGAATAAATTTTTATTATTTTAAAAGTTTGATATGCCAAAAAAATACACAAAATTTTAAAAAATGGGAGAAAATTTACAAGAAAATATAAAAAAAATATTGAAAAAAAAATGCAATTAAAAAGGTAATCACAATCAATATGTGTATGTTAGAACAAAAGATGATAATTTGCCACAGAAATAAGCAAAGATTGTAGATTTTAATTGTAGTCATATATACGAATATGCATTAAACATAATAATGATATTTGGTAACCATTACATTTTTTAATCGCAATCATGCAATTCAATCAGAGTATGTTACTCTTCGATTATGATAACCCAACCATGTTTTTTCTTTGCGTGTAGTTACCATTGACTGCCTCATATAATTGAAATGAATTATGTTGTTTTAGGTGCTGATTTCGTTAAATGCCAAAGTAGTTTCTATAACCTTACCAAAGTATTGAATTTACTAGTAAACGCACTGCCTAATATTTAGTCATAATTTAAACTTTACTTTAACATACAGCTCACTGTAAATTATACTATTTGCAATAAAACTTAAGATCTTTTTATCTCCAAATAAAATATGTAAATTTACATATATATACATCTGGTTCTTTTTACTAAATTGTTTTTCTTTGCTAACCTCCTAAAAGCTGTTATGAGAATTTGTCAAACAAAAGTATTTACCTTATTTATCCACCAACAATAACTGCAACAACAAAAAATATAAAGTACAAAAAAAAACAAATGAGGAATGAAAAAAGTTTGCTGGTACATAAAGACACTAAAAATATATTAAAAAAATTAAGAAAAATATGTAAGTAAATACATTTGATTTAACCTAAACATTGGATACCCTGCACTAGTATTATAAATTATACTATGACCGAAATCATCATGCTGTGCCCTCGAACGCACATCACTTTTCGCAATTTTCACACACACAATAAGACTTTTAACAAACTTACTAGAAACAGAGCAAGAAATTATTATTTTATTTAGTCGTCGTTATTTTAATGTACAAAAACAGTTAAGGCGGAATTAGTCTTCACTTTCTGTTCCGTTCCGAATCAGCTGACTTCATTCTGTTAAATAGAAAATGTGTACAAGTCGTTAGTTGTTCTGTTACTTTCCGTGCCGTTGCGGACGAACCTGTAGAAAATAGAATTTAACGTTAAGTGACGGCCATTGAGAGAGAAACAGCTGATATTTAGGTCCCTATATTTTAAAGGTGGCTGCAACATAGAGACTCTGTTTGCTTATAGATGAAATCTGACACAAAAATTTTTTTTTTATGTACGGACTTTGACGAGAAAAATAAACAAAAAATATAATAAGTTTGTGTTTGTAAGATTACCTTGTAAATTAAGGCAGATGATTTTTTACAGAAGAAGTAACCACAAAAATTAAACAACGGAACGGCACGTCACAGAACGACAACAGAAAGTAAAGACTAATAAAGCCTTTAAGGTTTCAACTGCGTAGTTTCGTATTTCTTTCTTTTTTTTTTAAATTTTTAGTCAACTTTGAATATTTTCTTATTAAAATATCGAAAATAGAGTCTGAAAGAATTTTATTTAGCAATGAGTGTCCAAAGTATCATTTTGATATGAAATCACTACAGGAAGGTAATCCTAAACATTTTGTAGTGGAAAATTAATGATTAATGAATATGTGGTTTCAACATTATGATGCCACTTGGCAGCATACATTAAGAGAAACTGTGGATCTTTTGAAAGAAAAGTTTGAAAATAGCATTATTACTCGTGCAGGACAAGCGAACTCCTCACCAATATCGTGCAATATAGAACTTTTAGACTATTTTTGTTGGGTTTTTTAAGTCGAAAGTGTATAGCAATAATCCGATAAGAGTTTATAAGCTTGAAAACAGCATTTTCGAGTGGATATAAATCACTGAGAAAAGTTTATTAAAAACATAATTGGGGTTGGGAGCCTGACAATCCTTGCCAGACATAATTTTTAACTTTTAACCGGAAACTTTTTGTAATAAACTGAAATTAAAGAAACATTTTCTTTATTTAAATTAAATAATACCTCAAATTTTTAAACCCTTTGTTTAATTCATTCATACTTTTATCAATATATTTGGAAATATATTAAAGCTGTTCAAGAAATTTCTCGAGTGCACATAAAATATACTCACTGCTATAATATATTTTTAAACTGCCTCTCTTTGTTATGACGACTGACTAAGTTGTCGACTAAAATGTTCACACATGTACAATTAATCTTACACAATTAGCATTCGACAACTGATATTTTTATTTTGTTCATTAAAACTTGAGTTTTAAAAGAAATTAATTTTGTAAAATGCATTTTCGATTAAAAATTTCAAAGAATTTAAAAATCATCATAAAAACTTTTTCTTTTTTCCTTAATAATTTTTATTATGTTTAACTTCGTTGTCAGATTCATTCGTTTACTTCTTTAAAAGTCTTGCATGTATTTTTTATTAAAAAAATTTTCGTAATTTGTTATTTTTTTTCTTATTGATTTTAAAGCTAATTTTTAAGAACTTAAAGAAAACAATATGTTGCGTTGTTACCTTAAATTATTTACATTTAAAATCATATTATTTTTAAGGCAAAAATTTAAAAAAAAAATTAATGATCAAAGCTAATAAATATATGGAATTTTGTGGCCAGTTAAGTGCAGAGAACCTTACGCTGTTAATGACGCAATTAATGGTAAAAAAATCTCATTTTATTAATTGATATATTTTATGCAAATGGATTTCATTTAGGGCTTTAATATCATTACAGCGCCATTAAGGTGTATTTCGATTCACAGTATTTAGAAACTAAAAAAAAATTTTAAATGTATTCATTTATCCGGAGTTTTATATATTAAAAGTGTTATGTTTTAAAACGCTACCACTTTTCGAATAAGAGACTAATTCAATTCAATTTCAATTTATTTCTAGGCACACTACTGGAACGAACAACGCATTTGTCAGTTAAAATTCGCTGTGTACACTCATCGTATGAACCACAATAACTACGAAAAAGAAACATCTATTACATTTTATAAAATTTTTGTTTGTGCAAAAAAAGAACATATAAAAAATAAAAAAATATTAAAATTTTTGTTAAACTCAACAAAATAATAAATACAATTTCTATCATAGTAAATATATTTCTGCTTCGCAAAGCATGCAGTGCGTACGTCCAGTCATCATTAATTAGAATTTTGCTTTCGCATCACTGCTAATAGAGTGATCATATTCAAAAAATTTCACTTAAAAACCTCAAATATTTACAAGAAAAAAAATAATTTTTGCAGTTAACGTTTTTATAATTATTTTCAATTCAAAAATTTAAACCAAATATAATAGATATGGTCACATAGTATCAATATGTGAATAGTTCGCCGTCGTATTTAAATAGAAATAAACATATTTCAACCGGCATATTTGTTGTATTCATTATCATACAGGCAAATGTGTTTTAATTTTGATAACGCATTTTCGCGGCGAAAAATTCGTTATTCGTCCGAGATGTGCGACTTACGTACCTATTGTTTTTTAACCTTTATAACGAACAATATCATTTGGTGTAAAAACGTACTCAAACTTTATTTACGAAGACCAATATTATCTTCAACTATCGCTGAAGCGAACACATACATATATTTTTTTATTTCAAACGGAATTCATTTATAAAAATCAGCTTGATATTTTCAAACTTCATTTCGAAAACATCAAAATCAGACATAAATGAATATACATATGTACATGCCAAAGCCGGCAAGAAATTTAGAAATTCTTGTATTATTTTTGGTAGTTTATACATGGCAACAAAGTATATTGCTAGCGCGATATAGGGTGGTTTAAAACATTTTAAGGGTAAAACAGATATCACCATTAACCATTTACCGCCCCACCTATTGTGTGGTGTAACGTATAAAAAAAGAAATAAAGACATTTATAGTATATCACACATACTAGCTGGCTTTTTTTACATTATTTCGCCTCAGGGGGTAATTACAACTTTCATAAGCTCAAGTTTGAATTTGAATTTTCTGACAGCCATTCACAGAGATGATGATGATGATGATGAAAAGTTTGGTAGAGAAAACTAAATACAAGAAAAATTAAAAAATAAAAAATAATAATACTTTTTCGTAACGTAAATTCACACAAATGAGAACTTATAAAATTTTATAATTTATATGCAAACACCGGGACAATAGGAGTCGTTTTCAACATTTTGGTTTATTACTCTGATGAAGACTACTACTACCACTGCTACTCTTTGCAATACCACACTGCTCTTGCTACTACATTTTACTTAACAACAACAACAAAAAAACAACGGAAATATAAGTGGCTGGCAGAAGGAAGGATATCAAATCGCAAAATTTGTTTTTTATATTTCATTTCATTTTTGTAAGAAAGGAAAAAAACTGCATATTTGTTCAACATTTTTTGGAGGTAAGCAAAAAAAAACTAATATAATTATTAAAGATGATACTCTGGAGAAATGTTTTGTGTAAAATGCAAAAATAGAAATAAAATCCCATTCGAAATTATTAAATCTCTTTTCTTTTCGCCGCTGCTGCTGTTGTAGTTAGTTTTATGCCACAAATAAGTAAATGGTGTTTTATTATACACCCAAAGTACAATATTTAAAAAAATAATATTTCTCTCTTTTTTCATAAGAAAAATAAATGCTAATATATTTTTATTGGCCAGAAAAGTAAAATTCATTTTGTTATAAGAATTTGTTGCTATTTTTTTCCGTTAATATAAAATATTAAGGCCGAGTTATAAAATCCACATGATTTTCATCATTATAGTTATTAACACTGCGAGAGAATTGTTTTAATTTAATGAAAAACCGGAGGATTACTTTTTAGCCTTTATTTATGTATAAGTAGTCTAAATTAAATGTTTTCATAATCATAAGCAGAGCAACGAGACGCTCATATTGAGTATTTGAAAGTGTAAAACCGAAAAAATTATTTAAACACAAGTTGGCGATTAATGACAGAATTCGAACGCTATCAAAATTTACTCGCAAGCTTGAATATGCTGAGCTTTTGCTATAGAGATAAAGATAGCATTTGTAAACATGTTCGAAAAAAATAATTTATTTTGTAATTCATTACCGAATATTTGGAAATTATTGGCTTTCAAAAAAAATTTACTTTAAAGTGTTATTGTGTCTAAAGCCTATAGTACACAAAATGTAAAAAACCCACATGCACATGTGGGTCTGACCTCACTTAACTTCTCAGCACTTTTTTTTAAATAGTCGTAGTGACTGCATGCTGTAAGATTTTGATATTACGCGATATAAATATATTTTAGTCCAAAAATGCAAATGAAACATATGTGACCGAAGCGATACATTTATGCTTTATGTTGACGTCAAAATTATGTCACATCCACATGCGTATGTGTGTGGCCCTTTAAATTTCGTGTACTACAGGCTTAAGGCAATATGGACAGTGGCTTCATTTTGCAGAAACCATTTATAAGGTATTTTGTCTAGCGCAGGATTATTTCATTTCTGGACAGGTGTTAAAATTTAGCTTCACAATTTAGATGTTGCCGATGAACTGGGAATTTATCATAAATTCTAAGTCATATAGTAGTAATATTAAATCATCTTAATATTAAGTCATCCCTAGCTGGTATATGTTTCTGGTGTTTTGTAAATACTTTAATTAATGCATATTTTCCGCAGTGCGCATTAAACGTGATCTACCTGTTCAAAGTAGATCATGTGAGTGGTGACGATAAACTAAGCAACAAATCATTGCTTAAGCGGGCAAAATTTTGACGTTAAAACGACGACGAGCCTTCTGCTTTTAGATAATTGATAAATAATAAAATTATTTTATTGTGGTTTCTTGTTTAGTTATGAATGAATGAATAAACAAAAATCTAAACAAAATAAGCCCGATTATGAATGTTGGCCCACCCTATTAATCAACTAATTTTTCTAATAAAGTGGGTAAACTTACATATAAATTCATTACATTGCATTGAATTGCAACTTTAATTTGGCTAAATTTAAAAAAAAATTTCATCTAACATGTTGCATACAAACAGTGCCTACAGTTTTGAAATAAATAATACAATAAAGGCAACAAATTCAATTTGAAAACAAGTAAGAGTGCTATATTCGGCCATGCCGAATCTTATATACCCTTCACAACGTGTAGTCATGCAACAACAGTTGTTTGTATCACCATTCATCCCATATAAAATACGTGCATACGTACACGTTAGAATAAATGTGGCATCGAATCCCAGCTGAGCCAAAAAAATTTTATTTTATTTTATTTTATTTAATATATTATTTATATTTTATTATTTTTTTTTATATTTTTTTAAATTTTTTTAAAAAAATTTTTTTAGAAAAATTTTTAAAAAATTTTTTAAAATTTTTTTTTTGTAATTTTTTTTTATTATTTTTTTCTTATTTTTAATATTTTTTTTTTTTGTATTTTTTTTTTTTTGTTTGGTATGTTTTTTACATGTATGTATGTATGTATGCATGTTGTTGTTGTAATTGTGAAAAAAACGAGGTGGTCGTGGTTTTTTTCTCATATCTCAGAAAGTTATGGGGGATTGTGCTGAATTTCAATAGCGATTCATTCCTGGATATTTCCAAGAGATTGATACCATATACAGATCTAAGGAACATATAGTTGCTTCTAAAAGTTGATTTCAACCAACACACGGACAGACGAGCAGACGGACAGACGGATAGACGGACAGACGGTCAGGGCTTAATCGACTCCTCTATTCATAAGCTTTCAGAAAATATATACTTTATGGGGTCGGAAATGAAAATTGTAGAAATTACAAACGGAATGACAAAGCTATATATACCCTTGTGCACCACAGGTGAAGGGTATAAAAATAAATTATAATTGAAAATATATTTTACAACAACAACACAAACTATACCCAAATTCATTTTAATTAAGCAAAGTTAGGCAAAGGTTTGTTTAGCTCCCTTGCAATCATAATCGCGTCATATATTCTGTTTTTTATTGTTGAGCAATCAATGTTAATGGGGTGTTTCTTATCAGGGGCAGACAACTTTCGAGTAAAATTTCCATCGTGTTCGATTACAGTGATCATCTGCAAGGCGCTGAAATGTCAAAGTTATAATTGTTGTTGCTTTGGAGTATTGTTGCAATGACGGTCTAATTCGCTTATTCCGTAACCGCTTAAACATTTGTGTAATGGTCCGGAAGGCAGTATCTTTAAGTAGATTTTTTAAAGGTATTTCCATCATATCTCTTTTTTTCTAACAAGACTTTTATATGATGTCTACATTAATCAATCAACAATTGTTACAGAAAATTATGTAAAGGGAAAAATGCAGTCTTAAATAAGATACCAAATCCAAAATTGCTGCTAAATTTTTTCTCTTGTCTGCCTTAGCTGGTGCAGATATGGTACAAAATAAGCACACATAGAAAAACAGAATAATTTTAAATAAGAGAAATAATATTTCGTACATATTTTAAGCATATCAGCTATTCCACTATTCCCCCAAAATGATGCCAATAATACAAATATTGAGCCCTCAAAGTACAAGCCACCCACACAAATGCATGAGTATGTACACATATATATGTACATATAATGTTTAATATTTTTACAAGCCCTACAATTTTAATCTGGCAACATGAATATCATACAGTTGTTTTGTTTTTAGTTAATTTTCTATTTACCAATATTAGGCAACTGTAACTCAACTTATCCCAATTTTATAATATAATTAATAAAAAAAACCTGGATCTTCCCAAAGATTTTAACATTAGCGTGTCATGGAGAATTTATTGAATATATTAATGAACTGCACTCCATTCTGATAAATGCATAGAACTCATGGCTTTTTGAAGAAAAGCATCGGATGTTTCAGGAGTTGAATCTGTTTGTATACATGTATTGTTTAAGATATTTTGCATGATGTTGCATTCATTTTTAAGCACATCATTTATGACAAATTGTTTTACATTCAGGAAGTCATTTAAAATGAATTCTTTCACACAATTGATTTTGAAGTCTTGAAAATGTTATTCACTTTGAAGTACTTCTAATTTTTTTTGCTGGGTATATATCAAATAGACTCACCTAGTATTTGCTTCAAAAAACTTCGAATTTTTCGATTTTTTTGTTTTATTTGTATAAGAGCTGCCGCAATTGTGTTCCAAAAGGCAATGAAAATTATGTCTCAGTTCAAACAAAATTTGTATACCAATACCCACGAAGCAGACACCTTAATTATTTGCCAATCAAAGCGTTAAGTTCTTGCAATTGAACCTTTCGTTTGAGGCTATGAAATTTCTATTACAAAAACGATAATTTTGTAGTTCTAGCTAAGAGATATTGATATACCGAAAATTCTATTATCACCCCTTATTATACGATTAGAAACAATTCTATTAATCACAACCGATACTGTTTTCTCTGTAAATAATTCAAGGCATAAAGATAGTTTTAAAGCTCACAAGAAGTTTCCAAATTTATTAGGAACTACTAAAGAAGCTATTTCAGAACTTTGGCAAACAGCAGAATTAATTCAAATGCAGGGACATTGGGTTCTATATGTATTTAAGCCAAGACACTTTTTAAGACTTGTATTTGTTATTTATTCATTTGCCGAACATTTTTAAAATTTTAAAAGCATTGCTGTCTCAATGCTACATCTAGCGCATAAATAAATAAATAATTTATTTATTTATATAAACTTAGAAAATACGACGTCACTGTGTCTCAAATTCAGCCACTTGCACCCCTTCTATTTGCTAGGGCAACCATTAAATTGTGTCGAATTCTTCTAGTAACTCAATAGTATATCTGGAAAATCGAACGTTTTTCTTAATCCCAAAAGTTAAATCAACCATTTTATTTGAGGAGTACGAAACCCTTTCACGGTGGTTCAACAGCAAATGCATACATCGTATTAAAAAATTTACCAATTGTGGCCGAAATACAACTGCCGGGACTTATGAATGTTTAAGTGTATATAAGCGAAAAAAAGGCATGCAGAGAGAATGCATAAATTTATATGCATTTATATGTTCAAAAACATGCCACATATACATATGCATAAATATTTGCATTTTTTCAATATACAATTTACAATTTCAGATACAAACACAAGCAGCTGGGCATCATACATTAAGGATCATTTAAAATTTATGCAAATATTCAATTGCCTCGTTAAAAAAAAGTACTACAAAACAAATAAACAATTACTAAAATTGTAATATTTTGCTATTCGCTTGTATTTGGAAATATATTTCTCTTTAATACAGATACTCGTACGTATTTAAATTTAAAATATTTTCACCTTTTTGATAAAATTAAACAATGATTTTATATGCTTAGCTTTTCCTTGTCTGACTTCATTTTGAATTAGTATGGCCTGAACACTGAACCGCATCAAAATAATATACAGGCTTAATCAATTGTAAGTGAATGATGACATTAATTTTATTCACCAGGAAAACCTCCAACCGAATCAGTTGGAATAAATAAAGTAAACAAATGAAAATAGCACATGCAAAGAAATTGGAAAAAATAAATAAAAACAAAAATTTGTTCTTTTTATTTTTTAGATTGACTTGAGAAAAATTGCGCACATTAAAGAGTTCATGAAGGGCAAAATAACATCAGCAGCAATAGTACTCGCAACATCAACTGCAATATGTTGTTAACTTGAATAATGATTAAATTGGCAGCCCTCGCAAAACATGAAAACATGAGAAGTAATTTTAGGCACTTTTAATACAACTGTTTGCCGAACTTCAGTCCCCTTTAAAGCTCTCTTTTTCTCAATAAAAATTTTGTCGCTTTTTAAAGCAAATATTACATTCAGAAATATCTGAGCTAAATAATTCATTTTGGTTTAATATATTTTAATAAGGACTTATTTTTTATTCTAAAAAACTTGTCACGTTTAACGGGGATCTAATGTGCATACTTAATATTTTATGTACAAGTAAAAAAATATCTTCTTAATGCTGGTACAGTTCTATGAAAATATGTAGCAATATTTACCTTTAGCCACCTAAATTTGTTTTTACTTCCGTTTCATTGTTGTGTGAGAGGTTTTTCTTTATTTTTATATATTTTTTTATTAAGTTGTTTGATTTAACAAATAACATCTCGTTTGTCTAAAATAAATGCAAATAATAAATTTTCTGCAAAACGAAAAAAAGAGAAAAATCGCATTAATACAAAGCAAACAAAGTAACAAATCAATATCGTTATTGGAATTTTGTTTTGTGGTTTGAATTAAATTTTAAATTGCACAAATTAATTTTCCATAAACCGCATAAAACAAAGTATACACAAAGTAGTCAAAAAATTCAATACACATTTTGTTGAATGCGATTTGATAAAAATAAAAATAAAAAAATTAAAAAAAAATAAATAAAAAAATGTGTTTAAATAATATGAAGAAATTATAATTAGGATTTAGGTATTATAAGTATTGTTTTTTGGTTTAAAGGGCATTGCCTTTTTTTAATATATCTGCGCCAAAATAGAACAACTACTTATATCGGCAGAAGCCCAAATTGAGATATTAATATTGTTATCCTGAAATTTGAAGTTACCCTCAGTTAAATTTTAAACTATATTGGCCAACTTCACAAGAAGATAAAGTGAAAAATTATTTTACTATATTTTTTTAATGAACAATATCATTTGGAATATAAATTTATCTTAACTTATAGTTTAGCTAAATATACAAAAACCTACATGCTCCTTAAATTTTACAGCGGGAAATACATTAAATAGTCTTTTTTTTAAACGGAATCAATTTATAAAATCCAACTCAAAAAGTTCCGTCAAGAAAAATTATAAAAACAGACATAATCAGTTTTTCCTCATTGCCACAGATATATTTAAAATAAAACCGTCTTTTAATTTTTTATCAGCTAATATATCCTTCTTCTGTGGTAGATATAGCTTTGTCATTTAGTTTGTAATTTCTTCAACATACATCTCCGATACAGAGACATAAGACAGCGTGGGTTTTGAAAATGTTACAACTCTTACTTAGTTTTTTTTTTAGATTATATAAATAGCACCTGGAAAATAAATAATTTAAAGATTCTCAACTGAACATAAAACCAAAATAATAAAATTTTATTATTTCAATCAGCGATCAATGAACCTAAAAAAACTAAAATGTAAGTGCTGTAACCAAAAATTGAGAACGGTGTCCCGTTTTGGTGATTTTTTAATTTCCTGCTCTTGATAACAGATCGGAGATATGCTTTCAGCAAGATAAAGCTCGAAACAAAATGACTCTTTTAAGTCAAACTTTTAAAGAGATAATTAGTTCCGGAGCTACGGAAATTAATAAGTCAGCTTGCGACAATCCTTGAACGGCCGACATTGTTACAAAAATTTTAGTTCTACAACCAAAGATTTTGAAAGACATTTTAATATATGCTCTAAAACGAACCCCTTATTGCAAAGCTGAAAACGGGGGTCATTTTAGTGACATTATTTTTCATGCTTGAAGCAAGCTTATAATTTGTATATAGTATAATGTTGAATAAAAATAATATAATGTTAATAAAATAAATAAAATAAAAATAGTGCACCCACATCGAGTTCAGATATGTTTGGGATAGTAGTCTTATAGAAATAACTAGAAATAAATCACTTTCAAAATCTGTCATAACAGCTTTTTAACTTTCTGAGATATGAGCAAGTAAACACGACAGTCTCTTTATTGCCCCATATTTAAAAAAAATAAATTTTTTACACCTGTGATATTTTACTCTTTTTATGCCCTTCACCTGTGGTACACAAGGGTATATATAGCTTTGTCATTTCGTTTGTAATTTCTACAATTTTCATTTTTAACCCCATAAAGTATATACTTTCTAAAAGAGGAGTCGATTAAGCCCTTTCCGACTGTCCGTGTGTTGGTTTAAATCAACTTTTAGAAGCAAGTATATGCTCCTCAGATCTGTGTATAGTATCAATTTTTTGAAAATATTCGGGAATGACTCGCTATTGAAATTCAGCACAATCTCTCTATAACTTTCTGAGATATGAGCAAATAATCACGACTGCCTCTGTTTTTTCCCATATTTTAACCACCAAAATTAAAATTTTTCAGACATAGAATAATTTATAGGTATTTGTAGATAGATTATGCCTCTAGAGATTTTCGTGAAAAATTTTGAATAAAACGGGCTCTAATCGGTAAAGTTATAGGCAAAAAAATTTTTTAAATATATATTCCAAACATTTGACAACGAAAATCAATTTTTTTCAGCTTCTAGACAACCGAGGGAGTCAATATTGGTATCATCGGAAAGAACTTGACTAGCGCAATATAAGCACTAAAGAAAACATTAAAATTCATATTTGCCGCTAAAACAAAATAGCGGACAATATATTTATATACGGGTCAAATCTGGTATTTTAAAATGTAACTTCTTGAAGCCCCTCAATATTGGTATCAAATAAAAGGGCTTGACCAGTAGAATATAGTAAATTAAAAAATTTAAGATTGCATCTAAAATGGCGGAACAAATTAATAAGGAAAAATTACGTATAACATGATATATAAGTTAAGCTGGGATAATACCTATGTACATGATGGTGAAGGGTATTATCAGATTCGCCACGGTCGAATATAGCACTATTACTTGTTTTTTTAATTTAGTATTTGATGTCATCAAAGAAAAAAGAAACCAACTAAAAATTAAAAAAATTTAATTTATTTCGCGATAAAAATTTTAAAAAGCTCTAAAACAAGGATAAAACTAATATGTTTTTTTTTTTTTTTTTTTTTTTTTTTTTTAAGTATTTTCATTTATTCATATATATTTTTACAAATTTACAATTTGGTGCCCCAGCGCCTTAAAGGCTTTATAGGGGCAAAAGGCAACTTTACATATTACAGAAAAAAAAAATATAAACAAATATACAAAATTATTTTAAAGATATGTAAATAGAGTAAAAAAAAAAAAAGATTCAGATACGTTAGATTTTATAATTACATTAGAAGTGTTTCTATATTTTTAAGTAAGTAGTCTTTTATCTGATTTTTAAACGTAGAAATAACATTAATGTTTCGATAATTTACAGGCAATTTATTATATTCAATAGGCCCAGAAAATGAAATTCTTTGTTTGGTCAAATCAAGGCGACATCTAGCAAAACTTAAATTTTGAGCTTGTCTGGTATTTCTTTGCGTTCGAGCCAAATTATTAGAAAATTGTACAAATCGATGTTCATTGTCACTTAGAGTCTTAAACACGTACATCAACACTTTTTGTTTATACAAGCCTCGTATTGGCAAAATATTTTTTGCATATCTTTTAAACAAATTTAACGTTGAATATCTCATAGGCAGATTAAATACAAGTTTTAACGCTTTATTTTGGGCAGATTGAAGTGACTTCAAGGAATTATTTATTCTACAACCATATACAGCAGGAAGATAAGTAAAATGTGAATGTACAAGAGACTGATAAATAAGTAACTTTGTATCGCAGTTAAGCTTATGTCTAAACTTATATAGTATTCCAATGCCTGGTGAAACTTTAGCTTTCAATGAAAGTATATGCTCATCCCATAACAAATTTTGATTTAAGACAACTCCTAAGTATGTTACCATCTCAGATTCATTAATAGCGATTCCATCAACATGTACAAACATCTTCTCATCATTTTTTAGATTGTATGGTTTAAACCTTACAAATTTAGTCTTGGAGGGATTAATAACAAGTTTGTTGCATTGCGAAAATTCCATTAGAATAGCCGCATCATATTCAATCTGTGTTTTTAGAACTTGTGAGTATTTATAAGGATAAAACAAGCATACATCATCAGCATACATAAATAACTTGCCGTTAAAGCCAATATTTTTCAGATCATTAATAAAAATCTTGAACAGTAAGGGACCAAGGACACTTCCTTGCGGAACTCCACAGGTTACTGGTAGCATTGTACTTTTAGACTCACCAACTTGAACGAACTGCTTCCTGTTTGATAAATAACTTCGGAAAATGTCCAGAGTTTTATTCGAAACTCCTATAATAGTAAGTTTTTTTATTAAAATATCATGGTTAACCAGATCAAAGGCTTTAGAATAATCAAAGAACACTCCTGCTACACCACTGCAGCCACCATCAAGCTCTCCACAAATGTAATCAACCACAGTAACAACAGCTTCCTCGGTTCCAGAACCTTTTTTGAATCCGAATTGCCTTTCGAATAAAATGTTATTTATATCTAGATAGTTTGAGATCTGTTCAAAGATAAGTTTCTCAAAGACCTTGTCCACAATCGATAAAAGAGATATTGGTCGAAAATTTTGTATTTTATTTGATCCAACAACTTTAGGTATGGGAATTATCTTATGTATTTTAAGAATATCTGGATATTTTCCTTCTTCAATCATTTTATTAAACACGTCAGTTAATATATTAACAATTTTATGTTTCCTTGTTAGTAAAATTTTCGGAGTAACGCTATCATATCCAGGAGACGAATTGCACTTTAGATTGTCAACTATACTTCCAACTTTAGCATTATCGACTTTTTTTAAAATAAAAGTTGTTCCCTGGGGTATTAATGTTCGAAATATGTTAATGTCGGCATTATAATTACTTGCACTGATAGATTGCATATTTTGTACTGCACTAAAGAAGAAATCGTTAAATTCTAAAGCTTTATCATTTTCCTGACTTAAGACAGTTCCATCTTCAGTTACAATACTTTTTATACCACGACTATTACGGCCTAGCTCCTTGTTTAAAAACTGCCACGTTTTCTTAGTATCACCACAAAAGCTCTTTAGTTTATTTATGTAATACTCATTCATTAATTGGTTGTTACATATTTTAATGACTTTACTTATTCTTTTAAGCCGCTGAGATACTAACTTATTTTCGGTATTCTTCCTTCGAGCTCGAAGTAAAGTTTTCTTAAAACAAATTAATGAAAGAAGGTAATCTGTCATCCAAGGAGTAAGTTTCTTACGTGCACACATTTGCCTATTTAACGTTGTTGTATGAAGTAATGCAGCTTCTGATAAAGTATTTATTAAATTCTCACAAATGTTTGATGAACTGCTATTCAAATTTTCATTCTGTAGATTATCATCTAAATAATGTCCAAGTTGTTCATAATCAACTTTGAAGCTCTTTTCTGTTAAAACGTTCTGCCTCACTAATTCAGTTCCAAACCCACAATATATTAAATTATGGTCACTTAGTCCATTTTCAATAGAGTGTACAAAAACATCACGATTTATATTAGTAAAAACAAGGTCAATAGACGTTTTACTTTGAGGCCGTGTTACCGTGTTATGACAAGAAAACATATCAAACTCCGAAAAAAGATTAAGCAATGAAATACTACTACAGTCGTTAGATAACAAATCCACATTAAAGTCTCCCACAAAAAGGTAAGGAGCACCATTAGACAAAATTAGTAAATCTTCAAGTTTCCTTAAAAAATCTGCAAAAATACATTTTTGCGATCTATAAATGGATATAATTACTAAAGGTTTATTCATAATTTTTAGATCTGGTAACTCTATCGACACAGCATCCAAAAAACCTTCACTGCAATTTGCCTTAACATTGAATTTTAAAGATGACTGAATAAAAACCGAAGTTCCGCCATATCCATCCTTTCTACAACAGTGGACAACCTCATATCCGGGTATTGAATACAGATTCTCTAATTTATTACTGAACCAGGTCTCCTGAATTGCGATTATATCAGGAAGTCTTGCAAGTTGACTAATTTCATATTTAAATTTATTAAATTTACCAATTGAAGAAACACTTCTAATGTTTACAGATAATAAATTTAAGTTTTTTGAGCATTTTTTATTAATGTACGAATTAAATAGTTTAACATTTTTAAAATATTTAGAATTCATTAAAGGAATTAAAAAGAAAATAATAAAACAAAATTTATAAATATAAATATAATTTTACGAACTCAAGGAGCCTCATCATCCTCACCATTATCTTCAGCATTAATTTCTTCATCACTAGTTTCTTCTATCAAAACAGTATTAGCACGGGTTTTCCTAACACGTCCACCAGAAGCACCAATTAACAATTTATCAACTTCATCCATTGATTTGATCTTAATTTGTTTAGTTTTTTCATCTTTTTTAGCAAATATATTACCACCACTAGAGTACACAAACTTATAACCAACGTTTTTTAAAGTTTTGGCGTGATTAAAAATGTCCAAAGATTCTTTGTTAAGAAAATCGTTAATAAATACTGTGCTTAAATTTTCAATTTCCTTCAATTTTGCTTTTTTATCCATAAAAGCCGTTTTCCTTTTCCTAGTTACAAATTTTATAACAAGAGACTTTTTTGTATTTCCCTTGCTCTTTGTTTTATTATTTTTTGTTTTATTATTGTTGTTGTTTAAAAAATAACATTCTTCAATTTCATTCTCACAGATACTAGCTCCAGTTTGCTTTGCTAAATCCATAACGACCTCTAAAGGTTTAGTGGTTTCATCTTTTACTTCTACTCCATTCACAATGCAATTTTTTTGTACTCTAACATCGTTTAAAAATTTAACGGATGATTTTAATTCATTAACCTCATTACGAAGCATTTTATTTTCTTTTTGTAATGAATCGATTTGCGTTTTATTTTTTGTAACTCCCTTTAAAATTGTATCATATTGGGAGGACATAAACTGAATTGTCTCCCTAATATCACTCAGCTTATTTAGTTGTGTTTTAATTTGTGCAAGTTCACTCACTACAAAATTGTTGTCAACTGGTAAACAAAAATGACATTTATATTCGAGAGAATCATCGTTTAACAATTTATCAATTTGCTTTTTATCCATCTTCGTGCATACAGAATGTAAGGTTTTATTGCAAGCATCACACTGGAATTTATCTTCACTTTCCAATACTTCTGTTTTACATTGCAAGCAAACTATTCTATTTTTATTGTTTAAACTTTTACGAGTTTTTCCCACCATTATTCTTTAATTACCACAAAGAGAGTATAAAATTCTCTTCACTTCAATTACAGTTTTGTTTATGTATGTAACGATTTAAAAACAAAATTAATTATTTATATATTTTTGTAATCTGCAAGTATTTTGACGTGTGATCACGACGGAGTTGCCACGGAGTTTTGATCATTTATGTTACGAACCGTTTTGGCCCAGTGAGGTTTCCGACTAGCTTGTTCGTGGCGATAGCTCAGGCAGGTTCCAACCCTCTCACTGGCCACGCATCCGCTCATAAAACAAACTGAAAACAACAAAAACTACTACATCAAATACTACGACAAACTCCACCACAAGAAGAATTCACGAGAGTCAGGTGTTTACTCCCGTTTTGCCCACCCAACCATGTCGCAGCAGCATCCGCTGTAAAAATCTCTCTGCGACCCATTTATGTTACGAACCGTTTTGGCCCAGTGAGGTTTCCGACTAGCTTTTTCGTGGCGATAGCTCAGGCAGGTTCCAACCCTCTCACTGGCCACGCATCCGCTCATAAAACAAAACTGAAAAATACAACAAAAACTACTACATCAAATACTACACAAACTCCACCACAAGAAGAATTCACGAGAGTCAGGTGTTTACTCCCGTTTTGCCCACCCAACCATGTCGCAGCAGACTCCGCTGTAAAATTTATCCGCGACCCAAAAAATACAGCGCTGTTTCTTATAACCATTTGTTTATTTTTGATGAAGCGAGTACTCAACAGAATGTTGGTTGAACAACAAAGTATGATTATATGGTCCGTGCTTTTGTATTTTGTAATTCCTAATTTTTAGTTGCTAAACTTCTTGTTTTATATTAGTACTAGAAAAGCCCGGCGCGCGTTGCTACGCCCCTTCATAAATTTTAATCGCATTCTAAATTTTAATCGAATATCAAGTGCAAGGCTAAATAAAAACTATAACTTTTTCTTTATGAGCGTGGCACTGCCCACTTTTCTAATTACGAAACTGTAGTCATGACAGCTCAATAAGTGTACAAAGTTTCAGAAAAGTCGGTCCAGAGAAAATACCTCAAAATGATACCTTTTTCTAATGACGAAAGTGTAAGGTCATGACAGCTCAGTATGTTTGCAAAGTTTCAGAAAATACGGTCCAGTGCAAGTAGCTAAAACTGATAACTAATTTTTTATGGGCGTAGCCCCGCCCACTTTTTTAATCACGAAATTATAAAGTCATGACAGCTTAATATGTGCGCAAAGTTTCAGAAAAATCGGTCCAGTGCAAGTACCTCAAAATTAAAACTTTTTTTAGGGGCGCGGCACCGCCCACTTTTTTAATCACGAAATTATAAAGTCATGACAGCTTAATATGTGTGCAAAGTTTCAGACAAATCGGTCCAGTGCAAGTACCTCAAAATTAAAACTTTTTTAGGGGCGTGGCCACGCCCACTTTTCTTATCACGAAATTATTAAGTCATGACAGCTTGATATGTGTGCAAAGTTTCAGAAAAATCGGTCAAGTGCAAGAACCTAAAACTGATAACTAATTTTTTATGGGCGTGGCCCCGCCCACTTTTTTTCACCCATGAACACTTCCTGGTATGTGTACACCAATTTACCAAAGTTTGAGCCCGATCGGTTTTACAGTTTCAGAGTCTATAGCTAACACACACACACACACACACACAGAGTTTCACTTTTATATATATAGATTTTTAAAATTTACTCAGGTTTGAGTTTAATTAGAATTTTCTTCCTTATACAAAATTTAGTTGTAATAAAATAGATATACTTTTTTAGATTATTTTATTTATTGTCACAATTAAATGTAATAATTTTCGCAAATAAAATAAGGTATTGTCAAATTTATTTGGCACTAGCCAATCCCGGCGCGCGTTGCTACGCCCCTTCATGAATTTTAATCGCATTCTAAATTTTAATCGAATATCAAGTGCAAGGCTAAAAACTATAACTTTTTCTTTATGAGCGTGGCACTGCCCACTTTTCTAATTACAAAACTGTATAGTCATGACAGCTCAATAAGTGTGCAAAGTTTCAGAAAAATCGGTCCAGTGTAAGTACCTCAAAATGATACCTTTTTTATGGGCGTGGCACTGCCCACTTTTCTAAATACGAAACTGTATAGTCATGACAACTCAATATGTGTGCAAAGTTTCAGAAAAATCGGTCCAGTGCAAGTACCTCAAAATGATACTTTTTTTTTAATGGGCGTGGCACTGCCCACTTTTCTAATGATGAAAGTGTAAAGTCATGACAGCTCAGTATGTTTGCAAAGTTTCAGAAAATTCGGTCCAGTGCAAGTAGCTAAAACTGATAACTAATTTTTTATGGGCGTGGCTCCGCCCACTTTTTCAATCACGAAATTATAAAGCCATGACAGCTCAATATGTGTGCAAAGTTTCAGAAAAATCGGTCCAGTGCAAGTACCTCAAAATTAAAACTTTTTTAGGGGCGTGACACCGCCCACTTTTTTAATCACGAAATTATAAAGTCATGACAGCTTAATATGTGTGCAAAGTTTCAGACAAATCGGTCCAGTGCAAGTACCTCAAAATTAAAACTTTTTTAGGGGCGTGGCCACGCCCACTTTTCTTATCACGAAATTATTTAGTCATGACAGCTCGATATGTGTGCAAAGTTACAGAAAAATCGGTCAAGTGCAAGTAGCTAAAACTGATAACTAATTTTTTATGGGCGTGGCTACGCCCACTTTTTTTCACCCATAAACACTCCCTGGTATGTGTACAACAACTTACCAAAGTTTGAGCCCGATCGGTTTTACAGTTTCGGAGTCTATAGCTAACACACACACACACACACACACACACAGAGTTTCACTTTTATATATATAGATAGATAGATAGATAGATATACAAATATGTAAACAAATGTTAATACGACTCAGCATACAACAATTAAACAAAATTCAACATATCGTGTATACACAAAAATTGTATGCTAACTCATATGTTGAAATATCATTTGATGACGTATCGTCGTTCTTACATTATTGTGTTCTATGTGATATATAAAACCTATACATATAGAACACAATAATTTACGAACGACGGTATGTTGAATTAAAAAAATTGGTTCTTTCAGCATATCGTGTAACGGACCATCATAATCAATATGCTAACAGAGACATTTACTGTTATTTTAAATCAAATGGATATTAGCATACATATGCTGATTCAACATACCGTCTAAACGAAGCTATATTTTCATTTGATTTTATTTATTAAAACATAGGTATAGATATGTGCTTAAATAGAGATACAATAACCAACTAAAATTTTTATTGACTTACCAAGACTTCCTTTCTGCAGTAACCGATTCAATCATTTGTTTACATTTTTTACACATCACTAAATTGCACTTTAATTAATTTTTCATCAAACAAAACCGGCGTAAAAATTTAAACTTTCAATTATGCTTATAATAAATTACGATCATTTTAGATTAAATATTTAATAAAAATTTCACTATTTTTATGATATTTCTAAAGAAATTAAACTAAGATTGTTAAAATATATAAAAAATTACTTGTTGTTACACACACCAACGGCCCCGCATTAATTACAATATTTCACTGAACAGTGTGTGTTTTAAAGTAAACTTTTTTATTTAAAATATTATGGTATTTAATACTTAGTTATCAATCACGTTAAGCACTTTTAAAGAAATTTTAACGATATTTTAATAAAATATTTTATATTTTATTGAACGACACAAACCGGCGTCCATCACGAGAGCAAAATAAAATAAACTGTGGCTGATTCACAATTAAAGCAATAATGTATATTAAAAAGTGCTGCCAAGTTGAAGTCGATTATAATAGACTATAGTAAACACAACAATTAAAGTAATGTCAATGCTTTGCGGTTATTGTCTTAAATAATTGGTAGAAAATCTATTACGATGGTAGGTTTTGGCGCCACTAATGATCTATAAGTGCTGCTCACATTTTTGACAGTATACATAAATTAATTAATAGATGGTAGAATTTATGCAGTTGGGTCATTTTACTTTTATTTAGTTATGCGTGGCGGTTAGTAAAAACGTAGTGTTTTTTCTTCTTTGGCAATTCTTGTTGGTTTGCCTAAAAGGATTTTTACGCTAGACTATTATAAAACCGATCATATTTGCTCAATTCAAAACCTATTGCAAAAGCTTAGTAGTTTTACATATTCTGTTAACGATTTATACATTGATATTTTATACAACAATTTTGCCTATATTTATAGAATGTTGTAAAATCAATTATAGCCAGTCGTTTTTCAGCAATACGTAAACGTGAAATTCTTACAACATAGGACATGTTGCCAATTCAGCAATTTATCATATCATCTTTTAGATAAGCCACTTTAGAACCAAAAGAGTTCACATTTAGCTAAATTTACACAAGCAGTGTAAGTTGCATATATTAATACGTTGTGTTTGTAGTTAATTTTTATACCCGCCGGCTTCTAGACTTGAGTAGCGCAATATAAGCACTATAAAAAAATTAAAATTCATGTTGGCTGCCACTACAAAATGGCGGACAATAAATTTATATACGGGACAAATCTGGTATTTTAAAATGAAACTTCTTAAAGCCCCTCAATATTGGTATCAAATAAAAGGGCTTGGCCAGTATAATACAGTTAAGCACTGACAAATCGCGTTTTTGTTATTTTCCCGTAAAAGATACAAACGAAATTTGATTTTTTTCAGCTTCTTAGTGACCTTGAAGGTCAATATGGCGACCAAATGAGAGGGCTTGAATATTAAATAAAATAAGAATTGTCAGTAAAATGTATTCACAAAAAATTTAAAAATCGTTACGAAATTTATTTTAGGCAAAATCTACATTTTTATAGACATTAAAATTTGTTATGGCAATTAATTTGAAAAACAAATAACTTAAAATTGCAACTTAGCTTAGTACTTCTGATTTTCTTTTGCTCTTCTTTCAAAATATAAATTTATGATAAATTTTATTACGATTAAATTAAATCAGTATAATATAAAAGGAAATAATTTATGGAACTAAAAAACATATTTTTTATACCCTTCACACAGTGAAAAAGGGTATATATAGGTTTGTCATTCCGTGTGAAATTTCTACAATTTTGATTTCCGACCCCATAAAGTATATATTTTCTGAAAGCTTATGAATAGGGGAGTCGATAAAGCCCTGTCAGTCTGTCCGTCTGTCCGTCTGACCGTCTGTCCGTGTGTATGTTGAAATCAACTTTTTGAAGCCCCCCGACATAGGTTGGACCCGGGTAAGGTATTAAAATATCAGAAATATTCGGGAGTAGATCAGTATTGAAAATCAGAAACATCGGTACATAAACAACTGAGATATGAGCAAAAACCCACGACCACCTCGATTTTTTTTCACAAAAACAACATTACAACAACAACATACATGCATACAAACGTGTATACTGGTTAGAGAAAACGTGGCATCGAATCCCAGCTGAGCCAAAAAAAAAAATTTTTTAATTTTTTTAAAAATTTTTTAAAAATTTTTTTTTTAATTTTTTTTTTTCAATATATTATTTATATTATTATTATTGTTTTTTTTTTTAATTTTTTTTGTTTTATATATAATAATTATAATTATATATAATAATTTTTTTTTTAATTTTTTTTTAATTTTTTTTTTTAAATTTTTTTTTAAATTTTTTTTTTTTTATTATTGTTTTAATTTTTTTTTTTAATTTTTTTTTATTTTTTTTTTTCGTTTTTTTAATATACATACGTGAATTTATAATTTTACAATGGGATGTTTTTATATATGTATGCACGTATTTCATATGGGATGAATGGTGACACAAACTACTGTTATTTCATGACTACACGTTGTGAAGGGTATATAAGATTCGGCACGGCCGAATAAAGCGCTCTTACTTGTTTATACCAAATCTGTCTCAAATACCTTTAAGTCAAAGTTTAGATTAACCGAAAAGTACAAATCATTTCTTTTGATTTTATTTCTTTTTCGCTAAGATGCTTAAGGCAAAAGACAAATTTACTACATTCCTACTTCTGTTGAATTCTACCGCCGCATATTTATTAAAAGCAATATCTAAAATTGCTGGCATAGACTAATATTACACTCATGCTTGTGTCGTGATGAACAATTGAGGTTGTCAGCAATATTATAATTTTCATATTGAAACAATTGTTTGTAATTGAGAAAACCACCTGCAATTGTCGTCACTGATCTATGTATGTACATATATTAATACACATTCATACACATAGATATTTTTATTAAAAATAACGACCACAACATGATAAAGTGTGAATTTAATCGTGGTCATTACAATATCGAATTTTCATTAAGTATAAAATATATCAGAATATAGTTAACCGAGACACGGAAAGGACATTGTTTTCATACAGTTTATAATGAGAAAAATGTAGGTGCATGAATTCATAATGATAAAGGAAATAAGCACATGCTCGGCAAAAACTTCCTTTAAAACAAAACGCAAATATGTACATACATACATATATGTATGTAAATATAAACAGACATATGTATTAAATAAAACCAATCTTTTCATTAAACATTTTTCATTTAAAAAAAAATCATTTCATATATTAAATTTGTTAATGTATTTTTAATGGCCTCATATAACCAAGGCTGGCTGACCAATGGACAAAAACACAGCAACAATACAATTGCAGCAACAGTAAAATAAATAACATTTCAACAAAGATGTACCAAACAAACAAACAGACAGACCGACAGACAATGAAAATTGTAAATGACCTGATATTAAAATTGCAACAAAACCAAAAACTCACTGAAAAACAAAAACACGAAATAAGTACAATACAACAACACAAATATGAAATAAAAAAAAATGAACTGAAAACCTGAAAGTAAAATTAATGGCAATTATTTTAGTGGTAGAACGTACGAGTAGAACAATGAATGAATACAAAAATGGAAAAATGGAAAAAATTATATAGAAACATGGCATATCAAGATAGCAGCACATTATTATTGCTAATTAAAAATTTAATATGTTGCCACAATAGTAAAATTGCAGCATAAAACTATGACGACCCAGCTCTAAAAATAAGTAAATTATACTTAACATACAGACGACATGCAAGCATACATACTTCACTTTCCATTATTTCCCTTTATGTCCGGAAGAAAATCATCATGGGTCCCTGAATATTTAAGTAAAACAAAGAGATGGAAATAACTTAAGCTTATTACAGAATGTAAATTTAACATGATGGTTGGCCTATTAAAATAGTATTTTTTTCTCAGTAAATTTCAACACAATTTTTAATTTACAAAATTATAGTTTCAAATGTCTTTCTAACCAACAATAGAAATTGGTTTTTTGGGTGAAAAGTTAAAACATAAGTCTTGTTTATGTTCCAAAGAAACTATTGTGTGAGCAGACAAACTCTTCAGAACACTAATGGGAGTTTATTGGTTTTTATTTCAGTCATGAAGATACACTTTTTTCAAATGGAAAAGAAAATTAAATATTATTTCTATACAAAGGCTTAACGGATTAAAAATGCTCTCCGCTATAGGAAATTTAATTTATAAGATCTTTTTGTTTAGTTATTAATAAAGCCTCAAAATAAGAATATTTCGGACCCTAGATTAAAAATAATATTTTGTGTTTTGCATTAGTAAGCTGAAGCTTGAAAATAGTTTAGTGCTACTCATCAGCACATTCGAAATGTGAAATCTATTTAGTTTTTCTATGAATATCACTAGAGCACATAAAATCATCAAAAAAACGCATAGTCTATTCATAATTTTCTCCTTTCCAAACCTCCTAAGAAGTAAGAAAAAGATGTATGTATGCACTGCTTATTTTAAAATTTAATGTTATTGCTACTCCTTTTTTCTGGGTTATTCAGAAAATATAATTCTTTATACTAAGTAAATGTTTCGGTTTTGTCGCTGATTAAGTGAGGTTTGTTTAAACAAAAGGAGGATAAAAAAAGCCCATTCCAATGAAAGATTTACTCGTATAAGCATTTGGCATTTTCTGTGCTTCCAAGTGATCTATACACTAAAAATTTCGTTAATTATACGTCCAAGTCCAGAATATTTACAAAGTTAGATTAACAATGTTCCTTCCCTATAAATGCAAATTGTTTTAACTGACAGTCTGATCTCATTTAGACTCCTCTTAACAGTTTGCGCATAGTGAACTATCACGATAACCAACCCACATGAGCTTTATGAGCCCTCAACCCTCAATGTCATGTTACTGTTCTAGCTAATCTTCTGAGTATTGGACATTATAATCTAAGAATCCCTTTCGTTCTCTCAAGATTTTAGTATCTCCATACTATATTCACTACCTTTGTTATAATGAATATAAGCCTTAAGGTAATTTTTAAACTTTCAAAAAGGTTTCTGACTCGTCCAAATGATGGTATTAAGAAATGATCCTATTTTGAATAGTTTATACGGTGATGGCTTATAATCCATATTATCGATCGCTGTTTCTTATTTGTATTTGAAATTGTCCCTTTCCTTTCCACTCAAAGATATTTTAAGATTCAAATTTCATCCGCATAAATACGAATCAAAGCTTAAATATACGTTTCCTGTAAATAAAGTAAATTAGTATTGTTATTTAGCAGACGGAAATTTAAAGCTTTGTTTTAATTCAGGTCATAAAAACCATTCCAAATCGATAACTGATTTTAGATCCATCTGTACAAATATTAAAGACTTGGATATTCCTAAATCTTAATGCTTTAAGACATTTTATATCCTCTGCTATGAAAGTAATACATTTTATCCCATCGGCAGGATTTGGATTATTATCTTGATTCAGGTTGTTTAATCTTTTAGCAGCTGTTGTAGTTGCAGCTAAGGTTTTGTATGTATGTATGTATGTATGTTGATTGGTAACTTTTATATCATGTGATTTATTTTCCCTTTATTTATATTTTCAAAAATTTTCTGAAATACATTTTTTTAATTAAAAACAAATTTTAAAAATATCAAGGTCTGAAAGTATGAAAATCAAGTTGTTGATTATAAATTATTTTTTTTATTTCCTGGTATAAAGTTTCAACAAGTTCTCCTAATTTAGAGAAATTTAAAAAAACTTGATTTAAAACTTGAATTACTTATTAGTGATTTTTTTTTAGGATACGATTTGCTGTAACATTTTAAAAACAACATTTAATTTTATAATTTAAATACGTATCAAAAACAAGAATTCTAATTTTAGATAATTCACTTCGCACTAAGGACATATGCTGGCATCAGACTTTGCAACAATTCTAGATTAATGGATGGCAAACCATAACATCAATCATGTATGCACAATTGTTTTCCAGGTATTGTCATTACATTATCTCTCTTTTATGCTCCATTACGTAAATTTTGTATTAGAAATAAAAAATAACCACAGCCATGATGTACACGAAAACCAAAAGGAATAACAACAAGTGTTTAAAAAGATAAAAGGAAACAGTTTTAAGGTTTTAACCAAACAAATTATACAAGTATCTAAGTATACTTAAGATAACTTTTACTTATGGCATTACAGATAGAGGGATATGTATGTATGTATATGAGCAATATGTATGAGTTTGTAGATACGTGCTTATAAATATGTTTGCATAAAAACATTTTATAACAATATATTTTAATAATTAGTATGCAGGAGCTACTTTCGATGACACACTTCTTATTTCGTTTATTTGGTGCTTCTATGTGTGAGCTCTTTAATCTATCAATCCATTCCATAAAAAATCTATAAATATTAAAATACTTCTAGAATACTGAGCATAAGGAAAGAAAGAATAAATAAACAGGAAAATGTGTTGTGTACCATCTGAGTTAAATTCGATTTTTTTTAAATTTAATATCATTTGCATTATCTATATTAGATCATTTCAAAATATAGCTTTAACTTTAATGATTAAGTTTTTTACTTCAAACCTTGGTTTATTTACAAAGCTAAAAATCAATTTGTAGAGTCATCAAAACTACAGACGTTAATTGGAAAAAATGTGATGTAAAATATTAAACTTTACCCAAAAAGTTGCAATTAAACAAAAATAAAAAATAAAATTTTAAAAAATAATTACCATCACCCTAAAAATATATAATTAAATTAATAAATACATAGCGTACATGCATTTACGCTCTAGACACACACACACGTACGGTTATGCGCAAAAACATTATGAAAGCAACAGAAAGTAAAGCCAACGTTTTAAAACAACTTGAGGGAATTTAATTTTTAAAAAGGTTTAAAGACTGAATAAACAAATGAATGAACGAACGAACGACTGAATGAATGAATGTGGGAGTAATTGTAATGAGAATCACTGTAAATCAATTAACAGTTCATTGTTTCTGCTCATTGTGTTTTGAATTGTGTTTGTATGGGTGTGTGCTTGTGTATTTATGTGGGAGTCTTGTTCGTTTATGTTTATTCACATTTATCTGCTTATAATAGGGTACTCAAAATTTACACAGTTCAGATCTAATTGAATTAAAAAAAAATAATTTTAAATTAATACAAAAAAAGATAATTTAAAAGTATCATATAACAAATATGTAAGTATATAAAAATTTAAGGCAAAAATTTTTATTATAAAATAAATAAATTATACTTATAACAAGATTGTAAAAAAACTGTTTCTATACATGCAGCATTTTTTTTAGAATTCGTATAGCGGTGTGTAAGGCCGTCTCTCTAGAATACATAATATCACTCTTTAAAATCTTGTCTGTCTGTCTTTCCATAAAATTTGGTGTAGATGTACCTGGGTCCCTAGGTTAAAAATAGGGATACTAAATGGTTTTAGAAATTGGGTAAAACGGACGCGAAAGAAACAAGTAAGAGCACTATATTCGGCTGTGCCGAATCTTTTATACCCACCACCAATTTTGTGTACATTTAAAGCACAATATTTATTATTTTGTTAATCGCTATGGAATAATCTCTTTATAATAAAATATGTATCACTTTCTTTGTAGAGGGTGGTTAAATTTTAAGGGCCCATGTTGAAGGTGAGCCACACAAACAACAAGTTTTTTTTTGCATTTCATTTGACCTTTCTCAATCTCAGACTAACTTAATTTGAACAGTGAAAAAGAACGCAAATGAGCAACGCGTTAAAGTTATTCAGGTTTTTTATAAAAATGGGCGTTTAAATCAATATGCATTTTGTGCACTACGTAATTCTTTTAATCAACATAATCGTTCAAATTCGTCCACAATCGGGAGAATTGTAAAATATATTTAAATTTCTGCAAAACAGGTCTGTATAAAATGTAAGAAAATCTGTGAATGCCTTCTTAGTTCGTTGAATGGGAACCATTGCTGTTTTTTGCGATAGTGTGGCAAAACAATTGAGCATCAACATTGTCATTGAAAATTTGGACAATCAGATAGAGGAAAGGCGCCAAGGATGGAGGGGGGCCATTTGGCCGATATTTTGTTAAATACATAATTGAACCATACAAATATTATCATTACAAAAAGAAATAATAATAATTTCCTCAATAATTTGTGTTTTATTTAAATTCAACATCGGCCCTTAAAATTTAACCACCCTTTATAACTTCGATATGCTACTAAAATGCTTTTCTAAATGTAGTTTTTCAATGAAAGTGGGCGTTAAAGAAGGCGTGTCAATAAAGTTTCTGCTAATAAATACAACTTAGATATTTCAATATAGTCCTTTATTTTCCCAAAAACTTTGTCAATAGAGAAATTAGATGAATTTAAGATAAACCGTTATATGGGAGGTAGGCGTTAAAATAGGCGTGTCACCTTATCTTTTTGGCAAAACAATTACATTAATTAGAAGGATATATGTAGAAAATTTCATCATCATACCTCTAATTTTGGCGGTTTTATGAGCTTTTAAATTTCATTAACGGTAGATAACGTGAAAAGTGGGCGTTATAGTAGGCGTGTCAAAGTTGTTTTTGCGAATGAGTACAACTTAGATGTTTCAATATAGCCCTTTATTATTCCAAAATCTTTGTTAATAGAGAAATTATATGAATTTTAGGTAAAACGTTATATGGGAGGTGGGCGTAAAAGTGGGCGTGGCACCTTAATTTTTTTACACAGAAATGACATTGGCTAGAAGGATATACGTAGCAAATTTGATCATCATACCTATAATTTTAGCGGTTTAATGAGCTTTTAAATTTCATTAACGGTATATAACGTGAAAAGTGGGCGTTATAGTAGGCGTGTCAAATATGTTTTTGCGAATGAGTACAACTTAGATGTTTCAATATAGCCCTTTATTATTCCAAAATCTTTGTTAGTAGAGAAATTATATGAATTTTAGGTAAAACGTTATATGGGAGGTGGGCGTAAAAGTGGGCGTGGCACCTTAATTTTTTTACACAGTAATGATATTGCCTAGAGGGATATACCTAGCAAATTTTATCATCATACCTCTAATTTTGGCGGTTTTATGAGCACTTAAATTTCATTAACGGTAGATAACGTAAAAAGTGGGCGTTATAGTAGGCGTGTCAAAGTTATTTTTGCCAATGAGTACTACCTAGATGTTTCAATATAGTCCTTTTTTATTCCAAAATCTATATTAATAGAGAAATTATATGAATTTTGGGTAAAACGTTATATGGGAGGTGGGCGTAAAAGTGGGCGTGGCACATTGATTTTCCGTTAGAACAAAGCATTTGACCAAAAAGCCATGTGTGCAAAATTTCAGGGTCGTACATCCAATTTTGTTGCTTTTATGACGTTTTTGTTTCTAAATATACCGAAAAATACACTGTGCGGTATAAATTTTCGTACATTTTGATCGATAACTCCTTTCCTAATGCATAGATTTAGATAATTTTCGGGGACAGATATTGTTTTTACTAAGAAAATATATATTCGAAGTTTCATGAGTCTACGTTAATGCGTTTGGACACAATTCTATTTTATTCGATGTTCGAGGGACAGGGTTTTTTCGACCTACTCTTGCTTTTCGAGCTATAACTCTCTTCCTAATATTCCGATTTAGCCCATTTTCAATACCAAACAAACCTTGTCTATAAGAAAGATTCTGGCAAAATTTGAGCCCCCTAGCTTTTTCGGTGCGACCTCTATCGTGCTTTCAACAGACGGACAGACGGACGGACATAGCTAGATCGTCATCAAATCAAACCCTGATTCAGAATATATATACTTTATGGGGTCTAAAATGGATATTTCGATGTGTTACAAACGGAATGACAAAATGAATATACCCCCACCATTTTTTGGTGGCGGGTATAAAAATAACTTAAAACAATAAACTATTCGTTTTAACTAATTGTTGATGTCAGTTGAGCCAGGTTCTACTATAACTTTTTAAAAACATATTTAGCATTATATTTCGAGAAGAAATCCCCATTAAGGTACTGTATCCGATATCTATTTTGAAAAACTTAAATAATAATAAATATATAGAATCTTGTATAAAAAATTATATTCTTACCTGGAAATACTCTGGGGGAGGCATAGCCCTCAGACAGAACCCCCTGCAAATACCTTCGCAAATTATCAATGGACTTAAAACTTTTACTTGATAAAGTAAAATCAAACTATGGGGGATAGCAGTCATACTATCTTAAGGGTAAAAAGCGCCATGAAACTGCACAAGAACGGAAAATAAGTCTACTCTAAATTGCGAAATATTGTCGTTTATCAAAATGGAAAATTATTGGTCAATTTTTTACGTGAATACCATAACCCAATATTCAAATTAAATCACAATTGTTACGCCTCATTATACGGCTGTTTCTGATACATAGAATATAGACTGTGATATCAAAGACAATAAACATTTTAAACTTCTTTTTTATCGTACTACTACATTTCATGTAGTCAACTACTTAGACGTAGAGAATATGTGGTTTTAACAGGATGGTGCCACTTGTAACACATCAAGAGAAACAGTGGATTTTTTGAAAGAAAAGATAAAAAATTTCATTTTTTTCTCATAGAGGACAAGTGAATAAGTCACCAAGATCATGCGATTTGACACCTTTTGTGGGGCTTCTTGAAATCGAAAGTATGCAGTAATGACCACACAACAATTCTAAAGCTGTAGCTGTAGAGGCTCCTGTGCAAAAAAATAAACATAGATAAATAACAGCCGTCTGTAGCCCATAAACTTTGAAATAAATAGAAATTTTTGAATTGAATTGCTCTATATTGGTATAAATGTTGGGTGACAATTTAGCCAGACCAAACTGTAGACGAAGACAAACTATTTACTTAGGAGAGTACAATACTACGGGCAGAGGACAGGAATAAAGAGCCACTTAAGTTGCTATGTACGCGAACAAGTTAAAAGAAGTTAGTTCTAATCGAACACACTAGCATGACGAATTTAATTGACTATCGGTTGATAAATAATACTTACGTTTTATAATACATAATAAAATGTATTAATAAACTGCATTTGAATAAAATATAAGTCTTAATGTGAATTTTATTTATACTTACATACATTTATTACTCAATGTTTTAAAAATAAAAATTTTTAAAATACAACTTACAAAATAAAAAAGACACAGTAAAATAAATAACCTTTGGTTTGATTAAGATTTTGAATTTTACGTTTTAGAATAAAAAATAAGCAACGGTTGTATTCGATAATCTTTATAATTTTCTGTAATTAAATAATATTAGACGGAGTAAAATATTAAGTCTGATAAAAATTTTTTATTTAGTCGTGTCTCCTTCGATGTTTCAAAAATATTAAAAATTTTCAATACTATCTGGTTACATTGATTTTTAATGTTTATTTTTAAATGCATTGTTTATTTTCTTTAAAGGCTTACTTAATTGAAAACGATCAAGCATTGAACATAAGTCATGATCTTTGTTATGGTTTAATTGTTGGTTGCAATTTGTGTGTTCAAATGTACACCATGAATTGCAAATTTGTTTTGTAAACACATTGCAAAGTCTGGCTGACTTCCAAAACGTTCGTATACAAAGTTTGTATACAGTATTGCTACTGTATTTAAATCACATACATATGCAAAGTTCAGAGACAATGCATCAATTATAAAAGCGATGCATTGTTTGCTTGCTTACTGTGTTAAATATACTTGGCGGCGGCGTTTTGAAATGGTATACATTGTATAATTATTGTACTGCGGCGTTATGAAATATGATGTTTTTTTCAAACACAAAGCAATTGACGTTTTGGAAGTCAGCCTCTATAGCTACCATTAGCCGAAATAAGCCACACAACTCGGCTGCGAGTAAAGAACAAAGAAATATATCATCCGCACCTAAGCCGCCATTATTAACCGATCGGCTACGCTCTGTGATAAAAAAAAAACAGCTGACAGGTGAACAGCCCTTTATAGCTGCCAAAAATAGACATTAGCCTAAGTTTGTCACTGCTCCAACGTTGGTCGTGTTACCATGTAGCCGTGATATGGTGTTATTTTTTGCACATATGGTTAAAGTAGATAGTCTGTTGTTTTCTATGTTTTTGTAGCGTTACGTTTATGTAAGGAGACAATATGATCTTATTATTTAAAAATTCTAGAAAAAATCACCACTACAGATAGTTCTTTTTATTAATTTTTTTTTGGGATACCCTTACGTACGTGCATATATGAAAGTTTGTATATAATTGTATTTGCCATGGATGTGTAGGTGTATACATTATTGCATTTGTGGTCTCTTTTAAAAGCCCGAGGATAAAAGCGTTTATTTGTTAAACGCAACATTCCAACAACTTTGTGACCAATTTAAAATTTAATAAAAGTGACAATAAAGAGCAAATATTAAATGCATTTAAGAAGATAAAATGCAATTGAAGATATTTTATTACAAAACAGTAAATCATAGAAATGTGCAAATTTGAATTTGTCTCACTAGAGAGGAGAGAAACAACTAATGATATGTCAAAATACATTAAGTTATTTGAAACTCTATTAAATATTTTCTGTAAAATTTTCATAAATACTTCACAAATGTTTAGAATCCAAAAAAATATTTAAGAAAAAAAAAAACTTTTAACTTTTAATACAACAAATTATAAAGTCCAATTTTTAGAAAATACTAATTTGAGCAGATTATTTTTTTACATTTTTTTTCTTTCAGTTTTTAAAGTACAAAAAGTTTACATATATAAATAAGCTCGTGCATTAAAATTATCCTAAATGTTAAGAGGGAAGGTATACGTCAAAACCTTAGTAGATCCTAAAACTTTATTTTTATACCAAGAGAAGTGGTTAAAGGGAGTTAACTTCTAAATAAAATTAGATTGACTAACAGTCCAACACATACAAATTTGACAAGATTTTTTGCCATTAATCGTTTCTTATTATTTTTATTGCTTATTTAGGAGCTCTAACAAGTCAATTAAATAATGTTGCTTAAAACCTCAACAACAAGCCGTAAAATCTGTTTAAATTAATTAAACTTTAAAAATTAAAACAATAGTTTAAATTCAAGAATTCAAAATTCTCAAGTTTTCCAAAGGAATACATCCCGACCTTTTGATTTCGTTTTGAACTTTGCATTCATAAAAAACATTTTCAAGTGGCCACAAGAAACTTTGAGAATTAAGTTTAAAAGATTTTTGTTGTTGTTTTTTTTTTTTTTTTTGCTGCTTCGGAGTTTCTTGTGTTGCTGTAACAATGACAGCAACAATAAACAATTTCAAAAATTATGAGTCTAACGTTGAGGAAAATAATCAACATTGTGTGCTCGCACAGACAGAGAAAGTTTTGCAACAATGACTTCAAGTTAAACTTTTTTCATTACAGCAACAATAACAAAAGCAACAAAGGTTATAATAACGTTAGCCGCCGAACAAAAAAGAAAAATCATTTTCTTTCACCGTTAAATAGTTTTAAGGTAGTCTTTGTTCATTTCATCGTTCTTTTTTTTGCTCCAATTTTTTTCAATTTCTTTTGAAGATTTTTATCTTTTACAAATCAGCACCTTTTATTGTTTTTCTTTTCTTTTAATTTTTGCTGCACATTTTGTTACTTCTTAAGAACAAAAAAGCCAAAATCATTGAACGTTTTTTACTTGTTTTGATATTTTAAAATGATTATTTTTTCAATCGAAAACATAACAAAACTGAACACATAAAAGCAAAACTTTTGATCGCTATTTAAAAATCAACAGTTCCATAAAGCAGCTTAATACAACACTGTGCAACATAATATTTTGGTCGTAGAAAAATAGGTACAACATTAATTTAAGAACCAGATATAGGAAAACTGAGTCATTCTTTTTATTGCATTTTAAATTTTTAAAATTATAAATTACAAATTATTTTTTTATTATTAAAAAGAAGTATTTTTTATCGATGTGTGTATAACATGGAAGGAAATGGGGGTGGAACAAAGAAATATAAATATTTTGTCAGGCTTGTTAGTGGCTAAAAAACGTTCTGCAAAAAATTTGTCCCATTTTATACTTTAAATTTTGACAAGTGATAAAAACGCAACAAAAATTTTTACGAAAAATTGTAATCAAAAATATTTGGGATATGAAAATAAATTTTTCAATAGATTTTTTTTTTAACTTAAAGCCAATAATTTTATGTTTCGAAACTTATTCTCTAATAATTTATTATATTCATAGCTAAATCAAATATTACATTCGTATTGTTTTTCTTTTAAAAACACATTATTTATATTTGATATCCTTTTAAGATTTAAAAAGGAAAAAGATCAGAAACTAAAATCTTGGTACGCAGCCTCGCAACAATTGATCTGATTAAAAACCCTTAACAATCAATCATGTTCATTAAGAAAACTAAATTTTTGTAACATGGTGTGATGTTTCTGTTAATTATTATTAAGTTGATTATTTATTAAAAACAATTTAAATTTAATTGTTTGGATGGAAAAATAATCTACAATCAATAAACGAAAAGACATTTTTTGGTTGCTCAAAAAATTGTTTTAAATACCCTTGAAATATAAGATAAATCGAAATTATTTGAAATAGTTATATTAACGGAACATTTTTTTGAATTGGAAATTTACTAAAAATCATCAAAAATCGTAAGCCTGGATTGAAACCATCAAAAGAACAGTGCTGGGCAAGAATTTAGCCAAATTATTTGTAATAAAAATTTGTAAAATTTAAGAATTTGTTTCTTTAGCCATAAAAACATTAACAAAAGGTTTATTACAAACAGAAAAAAATAGTATATAAAGCTGAGCCACATATTATACACCATGCAACAGCATGTGTGTAAATATTAAAAAAAAATACCTTATTACTATACGAAATTGTATGAACTAAAACAATAATCATAGGACGTAACGAAGCCTTAACAAATGTGTAAAATATCGTTCTATAATGTCGCGTGATTACAGTAATGGTCTAACTTTATCCGTCATTTCGTTTCGTATTCCATTTTTAATTAATTTATTTCATATTCCAATTTGAATTAACACTGCAGAGATAATAAACGAAATAATAAGGTTTCATATCGAGTGCTATTTTCGGCAGTGTCGAATTTGATATGCCCCTCACGCAGTATACATAAATATGTATTAGCGGCCGCTAGCTTTAGTTGTTGTTGGCTTATGTAAATCGAATTCTCCAACAAAATACATCTGTATGTACTTTATGGGATCGCAATAATTTATCTAGCAATTATATTATGCAACTGTGACCAAACCTTATTCAGGAAATCGATAATCAGAATTTAAATTGTGTTTTTTCCAAAAATAATTTTTGGTTGATATCTTTACCGGTAATTGACCTTTTTAACACCAAAACAAATATTCCAAAATTACATATTGTTTACATACGTAAGAAACGTTTCAAGATTTTTTATAGGAGCTAAAAATTTGATTTTGTTGGTGTTAAAACCAAAGGCATTAGTGTTGTTTCGCTAAAATCGTAATGTGCCCATATAACTAATTTTCAATAGCAAAATTCTGAAAAGCATATCTAAGAAACTGATAATAAATAAAAGTCTGAAGCAGTGTTGCCAGTTCTAGGTTACCAAAAAAGGCTAAGTTTCATACAAAAGGGTTAAAAAAGGACTAAAAAAAAGGACTAAAAAAGGGCTAAAAAGAGGCAAACAATTTCAAAGGAAGTTTTATTAAAAACAATTAGTTTTTAGATAAAAGATCGAATAGTTTTTTACGTTCACTCAGAAAATTATGACAGCAAGTGACTGCGGTATGCAAAAAGTATTCCAAAAATTATTTGAAAAGTAAATATCACTTAAAGTATAGAGTAAAGTTGTTAAAAAGTTAACTACTGATAAATACTGAATTTAATTCAAATTTAATTCATATTAAGCCAAGGTTTAAAATGCAGTTGTGGAGGAATGCAGGCTACCCAGTAAACAAAAAGACAAAAATTTAAAATATGATTATGAATTTTATTTCTGGAGTTAATATTTAAAGCTGAGGTAGGCAGTCAGTTCTATGTAGTTTGAAAAAGGGACGTACCGGAACCATACGCAAAGTTTTCTAAGTTACAAAATTATTTGCGGTAACTATTTTAAAATGCGTTTCAATAAAATTTAGAAACTAAAAAAGGGCATAAAAATTAAACTGTTGCTGAGCTTTTATAATGAAACCTCTACGCTTGCACTGATTTTTTGAAAACATATATACGAGCAACCAAGGCGAATTCATACAGGTGAAAGAAATTATCAGCCCAGCTGATGGGGAAACTTTTTGTTAAAATTGGTTGAATTTGCCTTATTAATGCAGGGAAGGTAATGTGATTTTTGATTCGGTATTCAACAATTTACTTACGTGTACTTTTTTGATAATAAATGTGCTAAATTTATGTATATTTGTAGCTTTTGCATCATTAGTAATGTGTTTCAAACATTTATATCCTTTTTTAAATAAATTTTATTATATTTGATATGTAAAAACAACATTTCCATCCCTGATGTACGAACTGGCCTTGACATAAAACATCCCCTCAAAAGTTGCTTTGTTGTATCAATTCGCCGTTGCATATACTTTATGGATATGCCTTGCGAGCAACTAAATTTATATACTGTCTGGGAGAAAATTTTAATATCTAAAATATTACTCAAAAAAAAACTAAAAAGGCTTAAAAAATTAAGTAAGCCTAAAAAGAAAGCTGAGGGATAAATTATTTTTTTCCAGCTAAACAAGCCTGAAAAAGGCTCAATTGGCAACGTTTACCTAAAGTATACATGGAACTTTAAAAAGGTAATTTCAATCGGCAAATGACCAAAAGTACTTCGAAATATTAATTCCTCTATCTATAAGGATTCGGAATATATTTTCCTTATAGAGTCACAGATGAATATTGAAAAGATCACACATGGAATGACCGTAAGTTATAACGTTTCACACTCTCTTGTAAAGGGTATAATAATGAGTCTTAAGATATTTTTAATAATTTGTAATGGGGTGATTACTGATGGTATAAATGAAGAAACTGATTTTTCGCAAACTACATCAGCACATCTATATTCACCATCGTTTGCTCTTTAAAATTTTAATTTTTTAGAATTTCAATTTTGTTACTTTTGTTTTTGGTTTTTGCAATTTCTACCCAATTAACACAACTTATTCAAGCCTACACAAAACAATTAAAAAAATGTGCTCGTAAAACGAGTGTCACAATTTTCCTCAACTACACAAAACGGGAATTAAGTCGTTTACATAAGAAAACTTAAAAAATAAATTTTTTATTTCTTTATTAAGATTAGAAAATCTATTTCATTTAAATTAAATAATGCAATATTAGTATGAAGTAGTAATAAATATATTTCACTCATATCATTATTTCACATGGTATAAATTACATAAATAATAATAAAAAATTCAGGATGAGATTTTGTCATTAACATTATTTAAAATCTTATATAAATATGTATTGAGTCATTGGAATTACATACACAGAGAAATGTCCAGCAAAAAATAAAAGAAAAATGTGTTTTTTTATAGAGGTACAAATTTGAAATCAAATATATGAAAAATAAATTTTTTTAATTGACATGAAATATACTTCATTCAAAAGAAAATCTTCTGGCATTATAATTTAAATATTTCTTCTGGCAAATGACAGCCACGGCTGGCTCGGATGTAGTATAATCTTGAGATCCAATTTTCGTTGATTTCTTCAATATTTTTGGCCGTATATCGACAATAATGCGGAGAATGATGTTTCGTTTCAGGCTTATCGGCCTTGATAAGCGACTTCACGTACCCCACAGAAGACAGTCTAGAGGCGTGAGATAATCTTGGAGGTCAGTTCGCGGATCCGAAAAATAAAATAATGCGGGTACCAAACGTTTTTATCAATAAATAAATTATGGCGTAAATTGTGTGATATGTTCCACCGACTTGTTAAAACCAAAGCTCCAAAATATCATGGCTGTTCAAATTTATTTAATCCTTTAATTCCCAGTGGAACATAGGGTCGCAACAAATGCTCTCCATTGTATTCTATCAGTAGACATCGTTTTCATTTCACTCCAAGACACACCATGATCGTTCAACTCGTTCTCAATTTGGCATCTCCAAGTATTCGCAGGTCTGCCAGGTATGGCTGTTCAATTGATGAACGTAAAAGTCAGTAATTATGGCTCTCAAGCAGTCACAATTGACTGTTACGTTCTGATCAGTGTCGTTTTTAAAGAAGTACGGGCCAATGATTCTACCAGCTCATAAGGACATCAAACAGTTTTTCTGGATGTATTTTTTGACATACCCGCTCAAAAAAATGTGACAGACGATTATGTTGACAGTAAAAAAGGCGTATATCGCGATACGTACTTTTACCACAACCATGATTTTCAAAATAAATTTTCACAATTTGGGAGCCCTGTTTAAGCGTCAATCTATTTATTCAACTAAACATAAATCATTTGCAGCTGACAAGATGGCCGCCAGTTAAAAAAGTTTTACTAACTAAAAGTTGTATATGTACCTCTATAAATAGCACCCTTTTTGTAAAATAAAACACTTAAGTAAAATAAATACATTTTATTAAATATTTTTATACTTGTGTATGTTTATTTAAAAACATAAACAAATATTACAAACAAACAGTATGTGTACAATGCAGCAAAAATGTAAATACACAAACATATTGGCGCTCTTACAAACACACACACTCTCTCAAATGCTTAAAAATCAAGAACCAAACAAAACAGAAAAAAAAGACACATACAATTGACACTTCATATGCCATTAAATTTTACCATCTGTCAATTTTATGGTCTGTAACCATTTTACGATTTCAACACTTAATGTTAAATATTCTACACAAACGTTTCTATAAACATGCATAGAGTGTAGTAGATAGTTTTTATATCTGTACTAGAAAAGCCCGGCGCGCGTTGCTTCGCTCTTTCATGAATTTTAATCGCATTGTAAATTTTAATCGAATATCAAGTGCAAGGCTAAAAACTATAACTTTTTCTTTATGAGCGTGGCACTGCCCACTTTTCTAATTTCGAAACTGTATAGTCATGACAGCTCAATAAGTGTGCAAAGTTTCAGAAAAGTCGGTCCAGTGAAAGTACCTTAAAATTATAACTTTTTAAATGGGCCTAGCCCTGCCCACTTTTCTAATCACGAAACTGTAGAGTCATGACCACTCAATATGTGTGCAAACTTTCAGAAAAATCGGTCCAGTGCAAGTACCTCAAAATGACACCTTTTTTTAATGGGCGTGGCACTGCCCACTTTTCAAATGACGAAAGTGTATAGTCATGACAGCTCAGTATGTTTGAAAAGTTTCAGAAAATTCGGTCCAGTGCAAGTAGCTAAAACTGATAACTAATTTTTTATGGGCGTGGCCCCGCCCACTTTTTAAATCACGAAATTATAAAGTCATGACAGCTTAATATGTGTGCAAAGTTTCAGAAAAATCGGTCCAGTGCAAGTACCTCAAAATTAAAACTTTTTTAGGGGCGTGGCCCCGCCCACTTTTCTTATCACGGAATTATTTAGTCATGACAGCTCGATATGTATGCAAAGTTTCAGAAAAATCGGTCAAGTGCAAGTAGCCAAAACTGATAACTAATTTTTTATGGGCGTGGCCCCGCCCACTTTTTAAATCACGAGATTATAAAGTCTTGACAGCTTAATATGTGTGCAAAGTTTCAGAAAAATCGGTCCAGTGCAAGTACCTCAAAATGACACCTTTTTTTAATGGGCGTGGCCCTGCATACTTTTCAAATGACGAAAGTGTATAGTCATGACAGCTCAGTATGTTTGAAAAGTTTCTGAAAATTCGGTCCAGTGCAAGTAGCTAAAACTGATAGCTAATTTTTTTTGGGCGTGGCCCCGCCCACTTTTTTCAACCATAAACACTCCCTGGTATGTGTACAACAACTTACCAAAGTTTGAGCCCGATCGGTTTTACAGTTTCGGAGTCTATAGCTAACACACACACACACACACACACACACAGAGTTTCACTTTTATATATATAGACTAGCCAATCCCGGCGCGCGTTGCTACGCCCCTTCATGAATTTTAATCGCATTCTAAATTTTAATCGAATATCATAACTTTTTCTTTATGAGCGTGGCACTGCCCACTTTTCTAATTACGAAACTGTATAGTCATGACAGCTCGATATGTGTGCAAAGTTTCAGAAAAATCGGTCCAGTGTAAGTACCTCAAAATGATACCTTTTTTTATGGGCGTGGCACTGCCCACTTTCCTAAATACGAAACTGTATAGTCATGACAACTCAATATGTGTGCAAAGTTTCAGAAAAATCGGTCCAGTGCAAGTACCCCAAAATGATACCTATTTTTTAATGGGCGTGGCACTGCCCACTTTTCTAATGACGAAAGTGTAAAGTCGTGACAGCTCAGTATTTTCGCAAAGTTTCAGAAAATTCGGTCCAGTGCAAGTAGCTAAAACTGATAACTAATTTTTTATGGGCGTGGCCTCGCCCACTTTTTAGTCACGAAATTGTAAAGTCATGACAGCTCAATATGTGTGCAAAGTTTCAGAAAAATCGGTCCAGTGCAAGTACCTCAAAATTAAAACTTTTTTAGGGGCGTGGCCCCGCCCACTTTTCTTATCACGAAATTTTTTAGTCATGAAAGCTTGATATGTGTGCAAAGTTTCAGAAAAATCGGTCAAGTGGATGTAGCTAAAAATGATAACTAATTTTTTATGGGCGTGGCCCCGCCCACTTTTTTCCACCCATAAACACTCCCTGGTATGTGTACAACAACTTACCAAAGTTTGAGCCCGATCGGTTTTACAGTTTCGGAGTCTATAGCTAACACACACACACACACACACACACACACACACACACACACACACAGAGTTTCACTTTTATATATATAGATGTATGATTACACAACACACACTATGATCAACTAACTATAAGAGTGTATAAGTGTAGACAGAGATAAGTGTATGATTTTGTTTTTTGTTTTTTTTTTTTTTTTTTCGTATATATTTACCATATTTGTTTTTAAGTATTTATAATTTTATAGAAATTCACAAACACAGATGCATTGTAGGTTATTGTGTTTATCCATACAATGACCTTTTTTATATTTAAAAGTTCGCTTGTTTACTGGGTTTGATTTTATTACTATTTTTTTTTGTTTTAATTTTTATATATTTTTTTAGTATAAAATTCCAAAATTTAATTGCCAAATGTATACTGTATGCATTTATATTGAAGTATGCCTACTAACAGTTTGTTGTTGTGTTTGTATGTGTATTTGCAAGCAAACAGGCTTAAAATTCATATTAAAACATTTATGTTTATTTGAAGTTTGTTATTTTTTTTTTCATTTGTCCATATTTGTTTTATTGAATTGTTTAAAAAAAAAATAATAATAAAAACATTTTTTTTTGTAACTCTGCCAAAAATATATGTGTGGAACATTTTTTTTATTTAAAGGCTGGAATTTATTAAATATTTTTATATTAAAATTAATATTTTTAACAACTATATTATTTACAGTTTCATATAAAAGTGCTTTGGTCCACAGTTTTTGATAAAACTAATAAAAAGTCAGATTTCGCTATTAAAATAAATAAAACACCTTAAAAATTAGTGTTGAAAATTTTAACAATTTATCGAGAAATTGCAAGAAACATAAGAACAATATTATGCATTGCTCATGTTTGTTGTAGATCTGCTCTCTCATGTGCAACGTCATACCAGCACACAAGTGAAAATTGTAAAACAGTTAATAAAAGGATTACGTAAATAACTAATAAATAACATTAATAACACTGTGCTAGTTGAAAAAACAGACAAGCCGGGCACCTAGCGTTTTAACATAATTCGGGTACGCTAAATCCAGTGGTGCCCTCGGGTTTTTAAGATTGGCTCTGGTTTTCGAGATATACCGTTATTTCGAAAATGGAGGAGGTTGCACCACATATGTTCGCGTAACTCAAAAACGCTTTAGCTTATTCCAAAAACTTAAAAAACCGAAATTCCGCAATAAAATTTCCTTTCAGAAAAGTAAAACTTCTTTCTAATATCCGTAGTCGTTTTAGAAAAATAATTTTTTTTTTTAAAAAAAAATTAATTTTTTTATCAAAATTTCGAAATTTTTGTTCTTTAAAAATTCATAAAAAATTAAAAAATGCAGCTAGGCTTCTAATTTTTTGCAAACATATAAAAAACAAAGCTGCAAACAAAACAAGCCATAAACAATTAAAATATGTTAGCAACTTTTGATTTTATTTACAAAAGTCGACAAATTTTAATTAATCTAAGAATTTCATAAAACGCAACATTTGTATTGGGGCCCCCCTAAGGGATGGTGATAAAGGGAAAGTATAATTTAAGAAAATGTTAAGAACAAAAAACATTGGAGGTCGGTCATACATTTTATCCCCCTAGGAGTGAATCCTAGGCCTTAGAAACAAATGATGGGAATGAAAAATAAAGTTGCGCAGGTGCAAAATAAGCTATTTGTGATTAAAGTCTGTCTACAACTTTTGATTTTTTCAGAAAAGATGAAATTTTTGAATTTTTTATATAACCAAACAAACATTTTTTGTTGTTAAGTAGTTTTTATTTAGAAATTTATTTTTCTTCCTCCTGCAGATTCCAACAAATATCCCCTAATAGCGAATCAAGTTGTTTGCCGCTATACCAGTGTTCGAGCCTGGCTGTTACTTGGTGAAATCTCTCGCCATGTTCATCAGACTCGGCTGGTGATTGTTCATTAAATTTTTCGGCATGGCAATGCAAAAAATGTATTTTCAATGACATTCTAACGTTTAAGTTTTTAAATGCGGTTAGCATATTTTTGATTAAAATTCGCCAGTTTTCAGACCGATGATTTCCTAATACATTTTCTATTACTGATTTCACACAATTCCAGGCCAATAGCTCGATATCATTCAATGCAACCTCAAATTGATGGTCCTTCATAAGACGGCGAATGTCCGGTCCATTAAGAATTCCTGTAAAATAGAAACATTATGAAATGAAATATAAATCTAATTTAATAAAGTAGTTAGAGTTCATACCTTCTTTTACTTTCATGCCGCTTAATCGTGGAAAAATTCGGTGCAATTCGGTAAAAGCAACACCATCTGGGCTCAATGCTTTTATAAAATTTTTTACAATACCCAGTTTAATGTGGAGTGGAGGAAGCAAAATCTTTTCCATGGGCACAATTGGTAATTCAATAACATTGTTTCTAAGCAATCTGCTTTCCTCACGAAAAGCCCAATCCCGTGTATTGTACTGGTCGCCATCGAAAAGCGTATTCCATAAGCACATGAAGCACATATTTTTAGTATAGCCCAATTGCATGCCTCTTAAAAGAGCTACAACTTTTAAATCTGCGCATATTTTTCACTTGTGGTCTTTATATTTAATTAAATGCATTATTTTTTTCATTGATGCGTATGTCTCTTTAGTATTTGTGCTAAGTGCTATCGGAATAGGAATTTTTATATTAGTGACATGTAGCAAAACTGCTTTTAAGCTACTTTTGGAAGAATCAATGAATAAGCGCCAATCTCCAGGATTATATTCATTTTGCATTGTTAAAACCAATCCGCGGATGTCAGTACAATACGCAATAGAATTATTCTCAATAGATTTAAAAAAAGTCGTAAATCGTCTATGGCGATTGATAGCCCCGTATGTTTGTACACCTGGTGCTAAAATATTAGCTCGTTTTAACTCTTTTGCCAAGAGAATGCTCTGTCTTTGAGATAATTTTAGACGCCGTACCATTATATCCAGACGATCTTGCGTGATTTCATTGTGACTGCATGGAACCGTGATGCATGACGGTTGATACATTGAAGTAGCTGGTCTATCCGCTTCAACAGAATGAATTATTGAGGGAATATATTCTGTTGGTATATGGCTAACCGGAACAGTAATTTCATCAGAATGTGGCAGCGGAAATCGAGCATATGCTGTTTCAGTATAAGACATATAAGTCATTTTTCTTCTGTTTATACCCGCTGTATAATTTATGCACGCATAACACTCATCTTCAACATGAACTATGGGATCTCTCCAAATCATTGGAACACCAAATGGCATGGCATCTCCATTTTTTCCCCGCTTATTTAAATGGTAAATGCAGTGTGTACACACTATTGATGGTGTCCAACTCTTACCATATATAACACTTAAAGAAAAATATGATTCATACAAGGTACTTGTTTCAGTAGTGATTTTACGGCGACTTGGTATATTTTTATATTTTCCACACACATAACAAAAGTAATTAAACTTTTTACACGGCCCCATCTTAGATATTTCAATATAGCTGATTAGATACAAGACTGTCAAAGGCTTTAAACTTCACTAATCACTTTCGCAAGCACTTCCCATATGACAGTGAAGGGGTTGAGGAACTCTTATTTATACTGTAATTGTTTTAATCAAAGTACTAGTCGCATGTTTTGTAAAAAAAAAAGCCAGGACGAATAATATTTCTACCGTTTCCAGGTGTAGATTTTATTGCCAATAACTTGAAATCACAGGTAATTCAAAAATACTATGTTTTAATTTTTAATTCCAAGAACCATGCCAAATACCGTTGTACAATGCAAAATGAATGTAATCCTGGAGATTGGCGCTTATTCATTGATTCTTCCAAAAGTAGCTTAAAAGCAGTTTTGCTACATGTCACTAATTTAAAATTTTTTTATACGCGTAGAATCCTAGCCTTAAATTTTGCACCTGCAGCGCCTGAGATACCCCTAAACGGGCCAAATGTATGACCAGCGCAACTTTATTTTTCATTCCCAACATTTGTTTCTAAGGCCTAGGATTCACTCCTAGGGGGATAAAATGTATGACCGACCTTCATTGTTTTTTGTTCTTAACATTTTCTTAAATTATACTTTCCCTTTATCACCATCCCTTAGGGGGGCTCCCATACAAATATTGCGTTTTATGAAATTCTTAAATTAATTAAAATTTGTCGACTTTTGTGAATAAAATCAAAAGTTGCTAACAGATTTTAATCATTTATGGCTTGTTTTGTTAGCAGCTTTGTTTTTTATATTTTTGCAAAAAATTAGAAGCCTAGTTGCATTTTTTAATTTTTTATGAATTTTTAAAGAACAAAAATTTCGAAATTTTGATAAAAAAATTAATTTTTTTTTCAAAAAAAAAAATTATTTTTCTAAAAGGACTACGGATATTAGAAAGAAGTTTTACTTTTCTGAAAGGAAATTTTATTGCGGAATTTCGGTTTTTTAAGTTTTTGGAATAAGCTAAAGCGTTTTTGAGTTACGCGAACATATGTGGTGCAACCTCCTCCATTTTCGAAATAACGGTATGTCTCGAAAACCAGAGCCAATCTTAAAAAACCGAGGGCACCACTGGATTTAGCGTACCCGAATTATGTTAAAACGCTAGGTGCCCAGCTTGTCACGAAAAAAAGTGTCAATTTCATGCACAGTGTAATTAATACTAAAAAAACATTAAATAACAAATAAGTTAAAAAAAAGTGATAAATTTTATTTTTTCTGAAATCAACTTAAAACGATAAATAACCGCTTATAATAGACTTTACAATAAAATATAATTCTTTTGTTCTTCTTTAATTATAAATAAGTTTCATTGTTTATGTATTGTTTTTGTTAAGTGCAAAGCTGATGTGACGTGCATGTGAAGAACGATACATTTTTTTGCAGCTTGAATGCGTAATCCTGTTGCTGTCATTCTTGAACAAATTAATTTTTTTTCCATTTCCACAACCTTTACAACATACATTTGAAAACTTTTCTCAAAAACACTTTCTAAATTTTCACATATTTAACATGAGAAAAAACAAATAAGAGCGCTATATTCGGCCTTGCCGAATCTTATATACCCTTCACAACGTGTAGTCATGCAATAACAGTAGTTTGTATCACCATTCATCCCATATGAAATACGTACATACATATAAAAAACATACAAATATGAAAACATCCCATTATAAAATTATAAATTTACGTATGTATGTTAAAAAAAAATAAAAAAAAAAATTTAAAAAAAAAAATTAGAAAAAAAATTTAAAAGAAAAAATTTAAAAAAAAATAATTAAAATATATATAATAAATATAAAACAAAAAAAAAAAATTAAAAAAAAAAATATATAAAAAAAACTTTTTTTTGGCTCAGCTGGGATTCGATGGCACGTTTTCTCTAACCAGTATACATATTTGTATGTATGTATGTTGTTGTTGTAATGTTGTTTTTGTGAAAAAAATCGTGGTGGTCGTGGGTTTTTGCTCATATCTCAGTTGTTTATGATGTTTCTGATTTTCAATACCGATCTACTCCCAAATATTTTAATGTCTCACCCGGGTCCAAGCAATATCGGGGGGCTTCAAAAAGTTGATTTCAACATACACACGGACAGACGGCCAGACGGACAGGCTGATAAAGCTTAATCGACTCCCCTATTCATAAGCTTTCAGAAAATATATACTTTATGGAGTCGGAAACGAAAATTGTAGAAATTTCACACGGAATGACAAACCTATGTCAAACAATAATATTAATAAAATGCAATTAAAATTTATAAATTTAATTATCTATAATGTATAGCAGGATGTAGATTAGCGTAACTTAATAGGAATATTATTGACTTTTTAAATTCAATTAGATTTTCAAATATTTTTAGGTAAGCCCTTAAACAAACAACTATTTTAAATAAAATTATATAGCTGACTGCCTTTAACGTGATACACACAGTATTCTGAGCCTCACAAAAATGGTAGAGGTCGATCAAGTTCGAATATCAGCTTCCGATCTTTTTTCTCTAAAAATAAAAATATTTTGGTTTTCCTCGGCTAATATGCACCTTACTTTCTGCAACGATTGCTCAGCATTGGTTTACTACATCTCCAAAGTATCCTTCAATCTTGCCATAGAATATGCACGATAAAAAGTACACTTAGATGATAGCAGAACCATTTTCTGCCATTTGTTTTTGAGGAGAGCTCCTGTAAGCATTCGCAACTGCTGACTTGTCCACTTAATATATCAGAGCAGCTTCATTGTCGACAAAGATAGTTATGCGATTTAACTCTATCATTTTGTAAACTAGATTAGCTGTTTCTTTAATTGCAACATTTTCCGCTTCATATTTAACTAAGTCTATACGACTTCTATGTACCCATTGATTCATTGGGAATACCTGCTCCAATTCCAGAGCACATTTTTGACCCATCAATATATATTAAGATACATTCGAATAGAGGCGATTCCTTTTCGGGATTGTGATTTCTACTGTAGGTGAAAATCAAAGGATACTTTGTTCTGCTGATAATGTTCTTTAGCTCATTTACTGATCCTGTTTCAGTCAAATTTTTGAGTATTCCGATTGCGAATCGCGCCAGAAAAGTAAGGCTTTTAGAGCAGGTTGTGGGGAACTTCCACGATAACCTCTGATTAATATTATGATTAACAAACTTTGATAATTTTTTTATATTGTCTCATGTTTTATATTAAGGCGACTACAGATCGAATCTTACCCTAATATCTGCAATATAACCCTTTGCCAAATGTGGGATCTACCGGAAAATCTTTAAGATTTAAAAACTTACAAGAAAATAAATTTAGTCTTAACAAAATAAATGCCAAACAACAAATAAAAGCAGATTAAGAATAAGAGTTTGGTGATCATTAATTTGCAGGTACTAATGCCTGAATTATGTAAAACTCTATGAAGCTACCTTGACGACGTTTTAATTCTACATTAATAAACCAGGTGTAATTGAATAACTGAAATACAGCATTGATCAGGGGTAACTTAAATTGGGACTTCAAAATAAACAAACCAGATACATCCTTTACGTGAAAGAAATTTTTTTTTGAAAATAAATACTAGAAATATTGTTTGACGCTTACGAAGTCTAGACTGCAATAGTCATCACATTTGGTTTCTTGTTTCTTGAAGCAAAAGTTCACCACTTTTATTAGCACATTAAATATCCGGCAAATATCATTAGAGGTTTAGCGTTATTCTTTTATTATTTGTTTTGCAATCAATCTTACCGTTATAAAAACTTATTCTTTTCTTACTATTGTTTTAACAGCATTTGTGAACAAACACACAGGTTATTTGTATGCAATTTCTCCTCCATTTATATAAAACTTTAGAGTTAAAAAATAAAAAAAAAAATACCAGCAAACAAGATTTACTCCATTTCCATTAATTTTTTCCACCAGTTTTTGCATATTTTTTTGCCAAGAAAAAATAACAAATTTTTAATTTGTGCTTTACAACATGCAAATAAAAAAAAATAATAAAATAAAAAAGTAAATGCATGTAACGTGTATATAAAAAGTATTATCCTTAAAATTTTGCTACACCTCTCGTTTTGGTAAATGTCAGGCGTTTAGCTTCCAATTTTACTCGAAGTAAAATGTGATTATAAAAGTTTTGTAAAAGAAATAAAATTTTGTTGCTGCTGTTGTTCGACAAAAAAAAACGAAAAAAAAAACAACAGATTTGAATGAAAAAATATTAAGTTATTTTCAATTTGCAGCACTAACAGCAAAAATAACAACAAAAAAGTCAGATCGTAAAAACACTTTCATTCCACTTACTAGCCACACTAACGGTGAGTGTGAGTTTGTATGCATGTGAGTGTATTTAAAGCCATTACCGAAGAATATAAAAATATAGATTCGAAAAAAGTTATACAAAACTCTTTGGTACAAAATTTTTCATTCTTTTTGTTCATTATTAATACATACAAAAAAAAAACACAAAAACCTGCATTTAAAAATGTTTGTGTGTATGTTAATGTTTGTCACAGAAAGGCAGAGATAATACTAGCATGTCTGTGATTACAAATTGTTTTTTTTTTCTAATCGGCTACTCCTTTTTAGTTTTTACTTCCTTTTTCTAATTCAAATGCGCATCGAAGCGTGGAATAGACGTGAAAAAAAATTTGCATAATTTTGTTTTGCTGTTATTATCCTTCAAGGTACAATTTCCTTACATTTTTTTTTCACTATTTTTGATATTTCGTTTAACAATATCTGTGGCATATAGAATTTTGTTTCGTCATTTTCAACTTCTGTTTTTATTAGTTTATATTGTTGTTTGCTTATGATTGTAAACTAATCCTCAGATAACAAATGAGAAAAGATTAGAGTCGTGTCAGTTACTGTAGCAATTTATAGAAGAGAAAAAATACTACAAAGGAAATTATCAATAAAAAAGAAAATTGGTCAGAGTTTATCGTAAAATTCCTATGAAATATCTTTTTTACTAATGCTTTGTATTTTAACGAAATTTCAACTTTAGCATGGATTCTAATATTTATTTATAAGTTTTTTTTCATGTTTCCATACACCAGAGCCCTCCGATAGAAAACTGTGAACAAAATTAGAATTGATCGTACATTTTCCTAAAACAAAATAATTTATTTCATATTCTAAATTTTAAAAATTAAAAAAATATATATTACTAAGAGAGGATATATAAAAACCTTATTGCAAATAGATTCCATAACAAAATTAAGAAAAATATAAATTAAATAATGAAATATGTTTTTTTTAGATTACCTTCCAAAAAGGTTTACACTATCAAATATTGAACTGCTAATAGTTTTAACGTCTACTTTTACTTTCATAAGCAATATGTAATTCCAGCAACTTTACAACATTGTGGAAATTTATTTTAAAACTCAGTACTCACTAGGCTTTTCGACAAGCAATAAGCCAAATCTATAGTTTTGTGATTTTTGCCGGTACAGTCAATATTTATTTCAATATTTTATTCAACGCACTCTACAGTAATCCAGTCTGCATTAATCCCATTTTCTTATCCTAGTTCTTACAAAAAAGGGGCACGTAATGACCCTAAGTTTACACAAATTCAGGAGTGCCCAAGTACCTGCTGGATCTGCCCTTGTCTGTATTCAATGACTAAATCTGTGTTTTCTGATATCCAAACTTTTGTATGCTTAAATAATGGCCCACGCTCCCACTATCTTTAATTTAATATATCAATTTCACTACCAAAAATATCGCACTGCCTCAGTACAGATTGACATCAAAAAGTCTCACGAGTCTTATAAGGCTCTGTCTTTAAATTATCTAAATTTAACCTAATGTTTCAGCAAAGTTTTGTCTCTAGAGGTGGTGATTATTTATTTTAAATGATTTTTATTACCCAAACCAATTTTTTGAAAAATAATAGTTTTTTTTCGCATTAAAACAAATAATTCATAAATTAAGAATTATTTATTTAATAAAACCTTGAGATTTTCTCAACTTCCTAATTTGATTTCTAAAAATTAAAATGTTTACAATATTTTTATTTTTTTGTAATTTTAAACTTATCAATTTTGTTTATTGAAGAAAAATAAACTAGTATGAGTGCTTTATTCGGCCGTGCCGAATCTTATATACCCTTCACAACGTGAGTACACAATAACAATTGCTTGTATCACTATCTATTCATCTCATTAATATAAAAAACGTACATACATACATATATGTTTCATTATCTTTATGATGACTTTATCCGACTTTATTGACTTTATTGTAAAATTATAAACTGCGTTTATGTTCATATGTCAAAAATAAAACTTCGAAATAAAAAAAAGTAAAAACAAAATAAAAAATAAAAGAAAAAAAAGAATAAAGAAAAACAAAAATAAATAAAAAAAAGAAAACTAAATAAAAAAAAAAACAAAAAAATAAAAAAAAATAAAGAAAAAAAATGGAAAAATAAAAAAAGGACAAAGGGTTGGAATTAAAATTGTAGAAATTTCACACGGAATGACAAACCTTACACTAACTGTGAAGGGTATAAAAAGTATATTCTTACTGCTTTATTCATAAAAGTTATTAATGGTTTATAAAGGGTTTATTAAACTAATTTTCTATGGAAATTTGACTTATAAAGCTCTTATAAGGCTTTTTTATTTTTTATGAATTAGACCGTTAAAATTTATCAAACACAATCGTAGCTGGAAAATTGTTTTTTATATTTTGCTAGAAAATAATTAATATATAACTAGACATTTTATTTTGTGTCATCACCTTTGCCCACTTTATAACTCACTGTTACTGAGTTCAGCATCTATCTATATCTACATCTATATATATAAAATTGAAACTCTGTCTGTGTGTGTGTTAGCAATAGACTCCGAAACTGTAAAACCGATCGGACTCAAACTTTGGCAAATTGTTGTGCACATTCCAGGGAGTGTTTATGGGTGGCAAAAAGTGGGCGGGGCCGCGCCCATAAAAAATTAGTTATCATTTTTAGCTACTTGCATTTTACCGCTTTTCCTGAAACTTTGCACACATATTGAGCTGTCATGACTTTACAATTTCGTGATAAGAAAAGTGGGCAGTGCCACGCCCATAAAAAAGTTATAGTTTTTAGCTACTTGCACTAGATCGATTTTTCTGAAACTTTGCACACACATATTGAGCTGTCATGACTATATAATTTCGTGATTAGAAAAGTGGGCAGGGCCACGCCCATTAAAAAAAGTTATAATTTTTAGCCTTTTGCACTTGATATTGAATTTAAATTCAGAATGTATTTTTATTCATTAAAGGGCGTAGCAACGCCCGCCGGCCTTTTCTAGTCTATAAAAGTGAAACTCTGTGTGTGTGTGTGTGTTAGCTATAGACTCCGAAACTGTAAAACCGATCGGGCTCAAACTTTGGTAAGTTGTTGTACACATACCAGGGAGTGTTTATGGGTAAAAAAAAGTGGGCGGGCCCACGCCCATAAAAAATTAGTTATCAGTTTTAGCTACTTGCGCTTGACCGATTTTTCTGAAACTTTGCACACATATCGAGCTGTCATGAATAAATTATTTCGTGATAAGAAAAGTGGGCGGGGCCACGCCACTAAAAAAGTTTTAATTTTGCGGTACTTGCACTGGACCGATTATTCTGAAACCTTGCACACATATTAAGCTGTCATGACTTTATAATTTCGTGATTAAAAAAGTAGGCGGGGCCACGCCCATAAAAAATAGTTATGATTTTGAGGTACTTGCACTGGATCGATTTTTCTGAAACTTTGCACACACATTGAGCTGTCATGACTATATAATTTCGTGATTAGAAAAGTGGGCAGGGCCACGCCCATAAAATAAAGTTATAAGTTTGAGGTATTTGTACTGGACCGATTTTTCTGAAACTTTGCACACACATTGAGCTGTTATGACTTTACAATTTCATGATTAGAAAAGTGGGTAGTGCCACGCCCATAAAAAAAAGTTATCACTTTTCAGCTACTTAAGTATCACCGATTTTTCTGAAACTTTTCACACACATATTGAGCTGGCATGACTATACAGTTTCGTAATTAGAAAAGTGGGCAGTGTCAAGCTCATAAAAAAAGTAATAATTTTTAGCCTTGCACTTGATATTCGATTAAACTTCAGAATGCGATTGAAATTCATGAAGGGGCGTAGCAACGCGCGCCGGGATTGGCTAGTATTAAATAAAATGCAAAACGAAACAGTATATAAATTTCTATTTATGTAGATGCTAATCGACTGCAAACTAAATTGTTTAACCTTTATGTGACCATTTAGTTTCTTTTTTCTTTCTTGATTTCTTCTTGATATAAACAAAATATTGTAAGAATTTTCAAAATTTTCCTTACTTTTTAACAAATCTAGAGATCTTCTATAAAAAAAAACTTCTGCTTAAAATGTATCTAAAGATTTCACTAAATTAGATTTTGTTTGTTTTTCTTTTTAAACTTTTTTTTTTGTTTGCTTCCTTTTATCTCTGCACCAGCTTTTTTCTCTTCCAAGTTTAATAAAATTTGCATTAGTGTCAACGTTTCAAACGAATATATAATTATGGTACACAAAACAGATTTTCTAAAGCAAGAGAAAATATAATACAAATAAAAATAACAAAATTTTTCTTTCTATTTTCTTACTCAACTCAACTCAACGTTAATAATATATTTTTGTTTTAGATTTTCTTTGCACCCTTTATTTGTTTTATCTTTAAAAAGAAAGGAAATTGTATTTTAGGATTATATTTGTTTGGGAAAAGTATGTAAATTTCTACTCTTTAAACAGTAATTTGCTGCTAACTTTGCAAACATCATGAAAACAAATCGATGCAATAAAATGCTCAATTTATTTGTAAATACACTTTAATGAATTGTGTAGAGTGGAGGGTGGGGTTGGAATGTTGGATTAACAATTTTAACGATGTTTAAAAAGTTATTGTAATTACTTCCTGCTATTCTATGACATGACAGGAATACACACATACATCTGAGTTAACTGAGTAGACGTCTATGATATTTTTAAGTTCATATTTATTTGAAAGAATTGTATGTGTTTACAAAATGTTATTTATGGCAAATATTTTCAAATAAGAAAACAAGAACACAATTATTAATTTCATCTATAAAAAAAAGTTTCTCGCAGAAAAGGTCTCCCACAAAACAACAATCTCGTTAGAACGATTTATGGTTTATGGTTTATTAAGAAGCGTAAACAGTAGCGTATAAGAAACTGCAGGATAAATGCTTAAATGATCTTAAATTATATTAAAAAATATAGCAGGCAATACAAAATAATTTTATTAAGCCAAGCATCCAGTTGGTTATAAATATTATGGAATTATTTAAAATCTATTCAGAGTTTATCGATTAAATTTACTTACTTCATGTACTCGTAATCCTTTCAAAAATGGATAATAATTTCGCTTATATTCAACACACACAAGTAATTATGTTAAACATATTTCTTTTTTATTTATTTAACAAAATAGATGAGCATGAATTGAGATGAGATGTGAATTTGCTGGAGTAAAAATTGTATGGGAAAACAAAATCTTGACAAAGTTACAATGCACTCGAGTAATAAATACACATCTACATATGTATGTGTTTAAGAGTATGTGTACGGGACTAAAAGACACAGAAAATATTAGAATCATTTGTATATGCAAACTAAAGCAAAAAAATTTTGTTTTTTTTTCTCAACGAATAAGTGAATGCATTCTTTAAAGATGTGTTACAACATTTTATTAGACCCCATTCTGAACTAGATATTAGGAAATGTCGTAACTTGTTTTTTTACAGCAAAAGTACAATTCACAACTTAAATATCGATAGTGAATGCTACTACCTGATCTCGTTATAAAGTATAACACAACATTAATTATTTATAAGTGACAGACAATGTTTGAACTACGATTTTTTTTCCTGAAAAGTTTTTTTTCTAAATTTGTTTTTAATTTGGCAAATTTAGACGAAATGTAGTCGAATAAACTAGGAAAGATTAATCCAAACTGTAAAAAAAAAATTATCTACTTAAGGGGCCGCCATCTAACGCTTTTTTTTCAACTAGTGCTTATTTCGTGAATGGTAACACTTAGCTCATGTCTAATTTGACGGATAATTAGTTTTATCCTTCCGCTGAACGAATATGGTTGTGTATACGCCTGAACAACGCTGGAAAATATTGCGACATTACTTTAGCCGATTTTGCCAAAAAATTCATCATTTCAGATGAAGCTTATTTTGATCTTGGCGGGTATGAACACACAAGCAAAATTGTCGCATTTGGGGCACAGAAAACCCGCACGCATACATTGAAAAGCCGACACACCTAAACGAGTGACTGTTTGGTGCGAATTTTGACCCAAAGACATAATTGGGCCATTTTTCTTCGAAACTGAGCAAGGATAGGCCGTAGTCAATGGCGATTGTAATCGGGCCATGTTGAATGAATTTTTGTTCACAAAAATTGAAGAGGAGGATATTGTCAACATTTAGTTTCAACAGGACGGTGCTACATGCCACACAGCCGAAGCTACACTTTTTTTATAGCATTTTCAAAAAAAAAAAGTTATTTGGCGAACCCTTTAGATAGAAAGGCATTTAGTTTTGCTTGTGCGTCAAATCGTGAAGTGTCCAGTTCACGTCCAGTGTCTTCAGTTTTAACATACCTAGTGCGAAACAGAGATTGCGTAAACATCACTCAAAAACTACTTCATCTTTTTGAAGCAGCAAATTTGTAATACTTCTCTACGCAGAATTTTGCACAAAGACCTTGCTAGATATGAAGACCTACAAAGTTTCATCAGAAAAGCCAAATGGTTTTTTTATACGAATTCCATATAAGAATAAGAATCTATTGTATTTGGCATTAAATAATCTAAAAGCCCAAACCCACGACAGGTATGCACTCATGCCCAATTGGCATTTTGTGCGGAATTCCCAAACAAAAACCATAATCATAATTTCCCGGACTAGTCCATGAACCCAATCCCCTCAATGTAATTCCTTATAGATCTCCAGTTCGAGTTCTCCAGGTACAATGAGTAACTGTTTGGTGCAGATGTTGATATTAGTGGGCAATTTTTCATTGAAAATTATAAACCAGCCACCCTTACGGACAATGGCAAGAATCATCGTGATATATTTAACACGTAGTTAAATCAAATGATATGAATAACTTTCGCTTTCAAAATATGGTGCCACTTACACCACAGTCCAACCTAGCAGTTGAGCTCTTAAACTCACCATTTGCAGAAACCAATTAATTAGCCGAAATTCCAAAGTAAATTGATAACCTTGAAACTGTGATTTAAGTCCATTCAAAAATTTCTTGTGAATTTTGGGTCTTCAAACATGTGAGCGAAGTTTTCATTACAGATATTTGAGACAGCACAATCAAAACAAGTAAGAGCGCTATATTCGGCCATGTCGAATCTTATATACCCTTCACAACGTGTAGTCATGCAATAACAGTAGTTTGTATCACCATTCATCCCATATGAAATACGTACATACATACATATATAAAAAACATACATATATAAAAACATCCCATTGTAAAATTATAACTTTACGTATGTATGTTAAAAAAAAAATAAAAAAAAATTAAAAAAAAAACTTAAAAAAAATTAAAAATAAAAATTAAAAAAAAAATTAAAAAAAAATTATTAAAATATATATTATAAATATATAACAAAAAAAAATAAAAAAAAATTAAAAAAAATATTAAAAAAAATAATAAAAATATAAATAATATATTAAATAAAAAATAAAAAAAATATATATAAAAAAAATTTTTTTTTGCCTCAGCTGGGATTGGATACCCCGTTTTTTCTAACCAGTATGTATACACGTTTGTATGTATGTATGTTGTTGTTGTAATGTTGTTTTTGTGAAAAAAAAAAAATTGAGGTGGTCGTGGGTTTTTGCTCATATCTCAGTTGTTTCTGTACCGATGTTTCTGATTTTCAATACCAATCTACTCCCGAATATTTCTGATATTTAAATACCTCACCCGGATGCATGCAATATCGGGGGGCTTCAAAAAGTTGATTTCAACATGCACACGGACAGACTGACAGACTGACAGAGCTTAATCGAGTCCCCTATTCATAAGCTTTCAGAAAATATATACTTTATGGGGTCGGAAATGAAAATTGTAGAAATTTCACACGGAATGACAAACCTATATATACCCTTTTTATACCCTTCACCTGTGGTGCACAAGGGTATATATAGCTTTGTCATTCCGTTTGTAATTTCTACAATTTTCATTTCCGACCCCATAAAGTATATATTTTCTGAAAGCTTATGAATAGAGGAGTCGATTAAGCCCTGACCGTCTGCCCGTCTGTCCGTGTGTTGGTTGAAATCAACTTTTACAAGCAACTATATGTTCCTCAGATCTGTATATGGTATCAATCTCTGGGAAATATCCAGGAATGAATCGCTATTGAAATTCAGCACAATCGCCCCATAACTTTCTGAGATATGAGCAAAAAACCACGACCACCTCGTTTTTTTACACAATTACAACAACATACATACATACATGCAAAAAACATGCCAAAAAAAAAAAAATTTAAAAAAAATTTTAAAAAAAAATTTAAAAAAATTTTTTAAAAATTTTTGTAAAAAATTTTTTAAAAAAATTTTTTAAAAAAATTATAAAAAAAAATAATAAAATATAAATAATATCTTAAATAAAATAAGATAAAATTTTTTTGGCTCAGCTGGGACTCAATGCCACATTTAGTCTAACCAGTATATACATATGTACGTATTTGATATGAGATGAATGGTGACACAAACAATTTTTATTGCATGACTACACATTGTGAAGGGTATATAAGATTCGGCACGGCCGAATATAGCACTGTTACTTGTTCACTGTGTGAAGGGTATAAAAAGTACTTTGAAATTGGATTAGCAATGTCACGCCACTCATATCGATAATTTATTTTTCGTATTTCATTTTGAAGTTTTGTGACTAAATACTTTATAATTATTTTAATAGCAGTATTAAATTAAAAAATTTTAATGTCTCACCCTTTACGTCTCATTATATAATTTTCCAAAATATTTCGCTTTCTAAACGGATTTTGATGGAATTTGATTATGGTCATAACACTGGGTTAAGTTTCTGACCACCAACCACCCAGCCCTTTGTGTTATTTTCTACCGAAACTTTCTTTTTCTCCTACATTAATCTTATGGTGTGTGTGCAGGTATATTCTTAAGGAGTCTGGGTCTATCTAAACCCTATTTCTTATTAGACGAAAGATATTGATCAACAACAGAATCGGATTCGTAATTCGAAAGAAGCCCAAGAAGTCAATAATATTGCTTCTTTATTGAAAGGGAACATCACAACGAGATGTTTATGTTTGCCCAAAGACTACAACCTCTATGATTATAAGTTACTAAATCATAAATGTACACTTTTGATGTGAAATAAAAGCACTCAGAAATTCGACTAAGGTCGAGCATCAAATTTTGAACCTCCGCCGAATCTGTTTTACCACATGGGATTAAACTGCAGCCACCACTTTTCTACCAAGAAGATCTTATAAATAACTAGTCTTTAACAAGTTCTGAAGGTATCAGATGGTTAGTCTGACCAGTCTTGACCATATACTCTGACCTTCCAATTTACGACTTCAAACAGCCAAAAATGCTCGAAACATTTCTATATCCCTTATTGAAAATACTTCAAGGCCATGGCACTGGGCAAAATATTATGCCCCCGGGAGAGGGAATACAAAACCGTATTCCCATCTGCATCTGTCTACAAATTGCCAAATAGAGGTAAAAAGTAAAAACTGCTGAATATTATTTGTAAATTTATTTTAAACGAAAACATTCGATAAATTCAAAAAAATTTTTCGGGTTCATCGAAAATTATCATAAATAGTCTATTTATTCTTTTTTATATAATTTTTGACCGCAAAATATTCTTGTTAAAGTCTCTTGAAATGTTTATGATGTTTTTTATAAGTATCTTCTCAAGGTCAACTCCTTCAAAACAAGTTTCGTACAGCATTAAAGCAAATCTTAAAAGGTTCTCTAATGCAGTAATTTAAAAAAAGTGCTGTTTAGGCCCTTATGCGACTTATGGTGAATGCATTTGACATATTTAAAGTGGATAAAGTGTAAAACTATAAAATTGCATTTTTATGGAAATGATTTTTAAACATATAAAACCATACAGAAACACATTTATTCATTCACACTAAACACACATAAACATACGTACATACACATACATACGTATGCAAAATATATGTATGTATGAGGAATGCATATAAAATAAAATGTGGATATAAATATTATTTGTTGCAATTTCAGTTGCTGGATAGTTGTAGCTATTCGTTTGGCTGCTTGGCACTATTGTGATGGGTCACCAACAAAATTAAAAGATTTCTAGTACGACCAGCTTCAACCAATATTTAAGTGTGTTAGTGTTTGTGTGCATTTAAAGTTATACGAATTTATATGAGAGAATATAGAAGTGATACAACAACAAAATTTGTGTAATAAATGTTTGTCACCTCTGTGGTTTGCTTGAACAAATATTTCAGAGAGCGATAAAAAAAAAAACATCATCGAATACATAAATAGAAGTGTAGGAAGGTGTTTGGAAAGAGCAAAGCTGGGGTTTTTTTCAATGTGCCTGTACAGAAGTAGTGATTTTTATAACTTAATGTTTCAAGTTAACGTTTTAGTTGCTGTTGCTACTGCTGTCATTGTTGTTTATTATGTTTGTGACATGTAGTTGTCAGGCATGTAAATTGTTACCATTAAATTTACTTTTGGTTGTATGGTATTGTGTTCTATTGCTTGCATGTTGTAATATTAAGCTGTAGAAAATATAAATAACAACAATATTTTTTCCCTCAACTCTTAAATATAAAATTTTATCTAATCAACAACATCTTAATTGCTCAATATGGTAAAAATTATGGCTGACTACAAATAAAACAAAAGATATGCTGATGTAGATCAAGCCAACATAATGTTGGGTCGAATTAGCTACAACAGCAATAACAGCACTATGCGTATATTATAAGGCCTTAGAAATTTAAAATAAGAGCTAACAACTGCCAAACATTTGACAATTTCAAAGTATTGTAAACGTTTTAAATTTTATTGCAGATTAAATTTTTAAATTTTTATTATTTTTTATTCCACAATTTGTTGAACAGCTGCTGCTAACTACCTTTGTCATTTGCATACATATTAATAATATTTAAAAATGACGAAAAATCTTTAATAAAGGTGAGTTATTAAAATTTAATTTTTGTGATTCTGCTGCTACTTACTTTTGTGTTTAAATATTAATTTAAATTCAAAATATAGATTTTAGTTACATTAGGATATTCTCTGTATTTTTTTTTTTTTTTGAGTTTCTGCAAATTGCCATTTATTTTCAAAAACAAAACTTTCCACTATTCATGCACAAAAATAATACCAAAATATAATTCTAGTTTTAATTGTATGGCTGTAAAAGAATCACAAATAAAAGCATATTTTGAAAATATGAATATTTCAACTTTTTGAGGGTGCAATATGCTACATCGGCAGAATAAAATTTCCAGTCAGCTTTTAGTGTACTAAAATATAAAATAAAATATTTTTTTTAAACCCACATCAACTGCAATCGTTGCACATAAAACAAACATGGACAAAATAGCAACGGTTACGAAATTCATAATTACAAAGCTCAGTTTATATTCTCTATCTTCTACGCAAACAAATTAAAGCCATTTTAACTTTTTTAACAGTTATAACTTCAAAATAGCTAAGCATCTGCTTTTTTTCGATTTGATTGTCTAAAAAGTAATATAATTTTAAAAATTATTGCAACATTTATATGTAGTACAAAGTCTCTACAGAAATGAAATAATATTTTTATATTATGTCCAAAATAGCAAATAATCAAAAAATATTGACTTCAACAATAGCATAGTCGCAAAGCAATGAAATCAAAAAAATAATAATAATCAATGATTATCAAAATGATTAAAAATATTTTAAACACACACAAAGAAAACTCATGGTAAGGGCATGATCATGACGGTCATATTATAGTTTCTTTAGCAATATTTGGTTATCGAAAACAAAAACTAGTTTCTTTTATACTGTTTAATCATATATTTTGTCACGATAATTATGTATTTGTTTGAATTCAATCGCTTAGTGTTTACCTTTAACTACGGTATGTTTGTCCTCTAAAAATAGTTTGATTTACAAAATTATGACGACAAAAATAGTATGACAACTTCGCCAATATAATATTATATTCCAAGGCATTTATGCAGTCAATCTATGATTTTTTAACTTAAAAACCTGGTAGTTAAATATATGATATTTACAACCAACATGTAATCACCGATCAAAGAGCGCTGATGATGACATCGTAGCATTCCACTCGACTAGTGTCAGTAAACCTACTTTTCCGGAATGTTCTTTCACTATCACATTATTAAAAAATTCTTTGTTAAAATAAGAATGTTTAAAAATTGAACTCAAGCCTGTTTAAAAATTTGAATATCAGTTTATTTTTTAACTCTTATTTGATTTCAACTGTTCTCCTTCATTCTGAATAAATTCTATTATTTTGATAGTTTAATATAATACCCTGTTCAGACAGATATTTTTAATTGTTTCAATTAAGTGTTGATTGAGCAATTAAAATAAGTGTTCACACATACTCAATTTATCTTACCCCATTAGCATTTGATAGCTGTAAAAATACGATGTATTTATACCAAAACAAATAATACCTTCTCTTCAGTTATTTCCAATTATCTTTATATATATATATAAATATGTATTAAACTTTATTCAAACATTTTATTAAAATTTTCATCAACCATTTTCCATTTTCTTACTTCTTGTTCTTTGTATAATTATTTGTTTGACATTGGAAATGCCACATATAGAATTTTCTTCTCACTGAACATACTTCTCAAGAGTTGTATTTCGAGTTTTGGACAATTAGTGAAACAATAAAGTACATATTGCTCAATTTATAAGTAATTTTTTTGTATGGTTAATTAAGCTCAATAAAGGTCTTTAATTGCGATAATAATATAAATTGACAATTAAGGCGCATGTGTGAACATAGTATAAGAAAGAGTATACAAAGAATTTTAAAAAAATTTAAAGCCAAAGAAAAAATGAATAAAAATAATAATTAAAAAAAAAAATAATAATAAGAAAAAAAAGTGATTATCAAAGTGAGTATAATTAATATAACTAATAGCAACACACGAAAATTTGCTCTAGAAAATGGCAAGGATTGTCCATTACATTTCCAGTCATTGTATTATTATTCAGTTATACTTAAAAAAAAAACATAATAATTAAGTTTTGCCACCATTAATGTTTTTACCACAATCATACAATTTGATAATGTTTGTTACTCTTTAATTATGATTACTACAACCATTACTACAAGGAAATATATTATCACCATGTGTAGATATCTTATGACTGTAAGGGCTAATTCTATTGTTTTGCCAGATCATAATGGGATATTAAATTAAACAAAATTATTATTTTTAATTGTATGGCATTGTCTAGTGAAAACGTAAGGTCATAATACCAACAAAGTATATTAACTTGCCAAATAAAGGTTCAAGCTTGGTAATGATATGAGTTAGATCTTTAAGGTGGTTTGTCTACAGCGTTCAGCATTAGGGTGATCGACTCGGTCTTACATCCGGTGGAAAACCCGGTTTTTTTCCTCTTTCAGCTGGCGGTTTTTTTCTAAATGTTGATTTTTCGAATATCGAATACACCGGTTTTTTTATCCAAAAAAGGCAGTTTTTTTTTATTTTTTAAAGTTTATTTTCATTATATCTTTGTAACCAGTCGTACTTTAGTATATTTAGAACGCTAAAAGTTTCCAAAAATCAGAAAATAAAAACTATTAAATATTCTTCCATAATATTGTAAGAAATTTATTTGTTGTGTAAAAAACAAATGTAAAATAAGAAAAATAATTAAGCTTTAATATTATTTTTTTTTATGGGATGTAAACCTAACGTTAAAAGTTAAAGGTAATTAAAACATAAACTTAGCTGATCGACCACTTTTAGGTAAAAAGTGTAGTTACAATTAAGAAGAACCAATAATCTCCCTTTCCAGATCCTAATTTTAATTAAGGCATTGAGTGTCTGTCAACTTAAATTTCAATTAAACCATCGAACAAACTAGTTTATGTCTATATTTGTATGTCTGTAGGGGTATAAGAGAGAATTTTTAAAATGAAATTTTAAAAATTTTTTTCCCTAGCCTTAAACATATATTTCAAATTGCAGAAATAATTTTAAACAAAATACGTTAGTGCATATTAGTTTAAAAGGCCTATTTAATATTTAAAAAATTTACAGAAGGAGATACAAAAATTTATAATAGCCTTATAAAAAGTTTTATTTATTTATTTACTAGCTAATACCCGGTGTACTTCGCCACCCATATCGTAATGAATTAAAAATTTTATAGTTCAAAAATATATTTATTTTGCAAGTGTCATGCCTGCTATTACTAAATCAACCATTTCTTATTCAAATAATCATATAGACGTCAAAGCTTTGCGTGCAAAATTTGGGTACTCTAACTATTATCGCTTCCCAGATATACGAATTTTTGTATTTAATTCATATGACAGGTGCCACGCCTACTATTTTAAAGCATCCATTTCTTATCAAAATAGTCATATATATGTCAAAGTTTCTCGTGCAAAATTTGGGTACTCTAACTGCTATCGCTTCCCGAATATACGAATTTTAGTATTCAATTGCTGTTAGAGCTGCCATGCCCACTATTTCCAATGTACCAATTTTTTCCAGAAATGTTTATTTGGGTGTCAATGTTGCTCTTGCAAAATTTTAGTACTCTAATCGATATCGTTTTCCAAATATACGAAATTTAGTAATAATTCATGCGGCCACGCCTTCTATTGAAAGTCCGCCCATTTTTTACCCAAATGTTCGTGTGGATGTCAAAGTTTACCGTACTTAATTAAGAGGCTCTAGCTGCATTAACTTTCGTGATATATAATATTTAATACCCTTTATTTAATAGGGCGTGGCACCCCGCCTACTTACAATTTCGAACCAAAGTATAGCCTATAGTTCCTTCCAGACATACAGAAAGATTCTGTGAAAATTTCAAGGAAATCGTTCTAGCCTTTTAACCGTCTATAAAGCACAAACAAACATACAAACACACATTGATTTATATATATATATAGATTAATTTTCTGTATATATTTATTTTACTTGTAAAGAGTACCTTTTGTCTTTAAATTCAATTAAACCAAAAACCAAATTAGTCAACTGCATTCATGTCAGTTATTGCGTTATTGCGTAATTGTGCAGCCAAATGTATATAAACTGTAAAAATTTCATAATTAGATATAAATTTCATTATAATCTTCTTTTACAATATTTTTTTAATTTTTACTTTAAATAATATATTTTATATACTCGAACCGGTTAACCGGTTTTTTCTCAATTTTCAAAATAGCAACCGGTTTTTTTTTAAATTCTAAATTTCAAACTATTTGAAAACCGGTTCTTAAAAAAAGTCGAATAATCGATCACCCTAATTCAGCATTCTTCTAGGTATAATACTTCAGGAGATATCCATTAAAAGAAGTGATTCAATAATTTTCAAAATTATTTTTGTTCATCAAAATTTCACGGTGCACAAAATACTGATTTATTTTCAGTCATTTGGGTCTTTCTGCGAATTGTAAAACTATACATAGCGTCAAAAATAATACACGTAAATTCTATTTTTTAGACTTGTTGTTTGTTGCTTGCTCTCCTGAAATATTTAAAAACTAAAAATAAATTATTCTACCAAAAGTTCAAAGATTTGATTACTTGTAACCATAAGACAAAAAGACATACCATTTTTTAAATTCTATAGAACTTATGAACGCGTTAGCTGTAAAACCAAATAAAAAAAAACAAATTTATACCTATGGAGTGAGGGCAACACCCAAAATATCCAACCTTTAGTGCGGCTTCATTGTATCTTATTTGTACTAAAATAAAGCTGAAGCCTGCTTTACAAGAAATGTAGATCGCTACCACACCATAATCAGTTTTTTTTTAAATATGAGTATCATTAATCCGAATTCAACAAAATGACACAATGTTCTATAAGATTGCCACAACCATATATTTTTGCCAATAAATTTATTTCTAAATAAAAATCTTTCATTTGACCTCTAAGATCGTGCGATTTGACACCTTTCTATTATTTCCTGTGGGGTTATATTAAGTCACTGATTATTGCTGATAAAACAGTAACAATTGACTTATTGAGACCAACATTTTCATGTTATTCCTTAAATATGAACAATAATGCCCATAAACGTGGCCTACAATTTGACGTCCAGAATTCGCTTCATCAAAAACAGTCGCGTATTGAATTTTCGAAAAAAAAATAAATTTGTTTATAAGTAAAACTTACTTTTTTGTGTAATTTTCTACAATTTTAGGTATTATCAGTTTTAAAAATATACAACGTACATATCGTCGTTGCTCTAACAAATTCAGTTATGTGTGTTTTACTGAATTTTCAGGAGATAAAAAAAAGCATTTTATTTTGTTACTTTACGGTATTAAACTTACTTATATTGACTATTGTTTATTTTTCAACCAATCAAGATATCCTTTAACGGTTTGATGGATGGATGTACGACTAATAAACCTTCAAAATAGAGCAACAAAAAAATATTTAAAAATTCTCACATAACCGATTACGTCAGAGCAGCCACAGTTTTAAAAATAATCCCACAATCTAATCACAGTACGTTGTTTTAACATTATTATCGAACTAAGCCATGTTATTTTTTTGCCTGCAGATACACTGCTACACTTCCAAACTCTTTGATAATCAAATGCTATAGTTCTTTCTAATGAATTTTTCTTTTGTGCTTTTGGCAACTAGAATTATGGCCGATCCTAAGATTTAGCTGTTACAGCTAAACTTTATGGTCTCAACTGCATAATTTCATTAGAGAATAATAAGTTATAGTCAGCATTTAATATATATGATCAATAAAATATAAACTGTATGACAATCAAAGATTAATTTGATTGTATGAACTGACTAAATTGATTGAAAAAAAATTCGATTATCACAAGATATCTATTTTCTGGTGTAAAACACAGTGGTGATTACTTGGATTTTTAAATTAAGTTTATAAAAAGTATAAATTTGTCTTTCTTGTACATACGAGTAGAAAATTCATTCTTACTTAGCACAGTAGTTTAGAAAAGAAAATACTTCCCCCTTCAAAACAATTTAATTGTAGATAGATGATAATGTTAAGCATTTTTTAAATTTCTTTTGTCTAATTAGATTTTGTAGCTTTGTAATATGTAGTAAAGTTCTATGTGTGTGTACTCTCTACCTAATGCGGTTAACATTTAATGCATGAGCGATGTTTAAGACCTTCCGTGCGTATTTGTTTGAATACGTGCAGTATTCGTGTTAATTAAAGTCAAATATTTGATTCATTTGAGTATACTGTAGGAAAATGAAGACAAATAATTGCACTAAACAATACAGAATATCAGACACGGAGTAGGTAGTAATTATTGTCAAATAATATTGAAAACACGCACACAGCCAACATGACTTTAAAATGTTTAGTAATTTAATAACTATTAAGGACTTGTATGTTTTCTTCTCATTTGAAATCATTTTATATTAAATAACCGAATTTGGTGCTTTATGTCTTCAATATCATTGAAATGGTATTGTTTTAATAATAAACCATGTGCTCACTCACACACACAAAAGTTCAAATTTTACATTCATTAAATCTACCACACAATAATCATCAGTAAGCATTTTTTTCAATTTTCTTTGCACGTTCATATATAAATAGTTTTCTTTTTTATTTTTTAAACTGAAGTTCTGGAGATTTATTAAATATTCTTGCGGTTGTACTCACTCACTCACACACATGCACATGCATGAAAATACCCCTACCACTATTCCATATGTGCTGTTTTATGTGTATTGGAGTGTGCGAATGCTTTGTTTTTATTACTTTTTAACAAACCTCAGATTTTAATATAAAAAAGCAACTACAAACAAAAGTCCTTTTTTACATAAGAAAAAAAAAAATCCGAGTAGTAATGGAATCGAGTAAAAGCAGTTTTATAACAAAACAGTTTTGCACCCTTTTTTAGCATATCAAATTTGGTGGTGAAAAAATAACACTGCAGAAGCCATGGATTTTATTAAAACAATATTATGCTTTACCAAAACTATGGTTCCCTTTGAAACAAAAAATATTATCAAACAAAATTGTTTATTTGTAAAATATGAGAGATTTGTTTTCTTGTTTTGTTTTTTAATGCAGATTCGATTGTAATAAGTTCCTGAAACAAGTGAAATAGAAAAAATGTGGCTGTGATATTTTCTTAATTGTAAAAGGAAAGCCACGTTAATAAAATGTTCTTTTTTAATTAAATTTCTGGCTCAAAACTAACTAAAATTAAAAATTACCAAGGCATACGATAGCCAGGACTCAAAGCTTATTAAGCTTTAATTTAACATATTGCTTAAAGATGCCGACATGACCCATGCAAGATCCAAAATAAGTGACCACAGACAACGTCAATTATTCGTTGAGTGGGGTTCGGACAATTTGACAAAAAACATGTTTTTGAAAAGAGGAGCATTTATATGCATTGACGTAAAAGAGACGAAAACAATCCCCATAGGTTAGATTTAGGTTAGATTCGGCAGCCGCCCGAAGGCATAGCTCACTTGGATCCTCCGAGGGTCCCGTCGTGATAAATAAGTTGCATCATTATTTTATACTTCTTCCAAAACCGCACTTCTTCAAAACTACATTTGCAAAATCCTCAAGACCAGAGCCTGCTACTGATCATTAAAATTAAAATTATTGTGCCTCCAATAGATCGACACACATTTTTTTTAACAGAATAGCACTACGTGTGACACATCGAAAACAACAACTGATATTCTGGATTAATGATTACGTAGTATGATTATTCATGCAATGTGACGTATGGTTAGTCGTGCTATTTGAGGCCACACATTTTTTTGTGGAGTCTTTAAAAATCAAAAGCTATATGTAAAGGCTCCGCCAAATAACTTTTTTTTTTTTTGAAAATGCTATAAAAAAAACTACTGTTCTTCGGCTGTGTGGCACGCAGAGCCGTCCTGTTGAAACCAAATATTGCCATTATCCTCCTCTTCAATTTTTGTGAACAAAAATTTGTTCAACATGGGTCGATAACGATCGCCATTGACTACGGCTACTTCTTGCTCATTTACGAAGAAAAATGGCCCAATTATGCCTCTGGACCAAAATCCGCACAAAACAGTGACTCGTTTTTGGTGTATCGGTTCTTAAATGTACGCGTGCGGGTTTTCTGTGCGCCAAATGCGACAATTTTGCTTGTTTACATACCCGCCAAGATCAAAATGAGCTTCATCTGAAAAGATGATTTTTTTTGGCAAAATCGGCATATTCTGTCAGTCGATCGCAGGCCCACTTAACGCATTGGATGATCAGTTGGCTTCAACCATATTCACTTAGCGGAAGGATAAAACTTATTGTCTGTCAAATCAGACATGAGCTAAATGTTACCATTCACGAAATAAGCACTAGTTGAAAAAAAACGTTAGATGGCGGACCATTTATATTAACCAAAATCCTTCGTTTAGCTCAAATTTAAAGTTTAATCTTTTTGATATATTTTCCTTATCCTGCACGCAACACTGTGACATGATGTATTAAACACTAAAGGTGAATTCACCCATTTGTTCTGAACAAAATTTTTTCCGGAGAATAACATTTTTTACTGAGAGTTTTCTGCAGAACGATTCACCCATTTAAGAAAATTTGTCCGAAAAAACAAAGCTGCCATATAATATAAAATGCAAACAGTTGTACAAAGTGGAAGCACCGCTAGCAAACTATGTAAATAAATACAAACGTAAATTATTTCATTAAAATATATGTGAAGAAAATGTCGGATAGAAGAAAACTAAAATTATTATTTTTAATTGAAGTGCATAAAGTCAATTTGTTTGCAAAAGAAATTTATAAAAAAAAATCGAAAATAAAAAGAGTCGCTTCTATTTCATTCCATAAACCCTGTTTTAAATAATTATTTTTCTATGCACTATTGCTCATGTCATACAAACATTTTCTTCCTGGTTTTTTAATTCTTCTATTAATTTTTGAGCAATATTTTCATTAAATTCCATTTTAATTGTTAATTTTCGGCAAAAACTATTTTTGTATAATAAATGTACTGATACTGTGTGATGTGGCAACCAAATTCAATTTTCATGTAAATATTGAAAAATAGTGGCATCCCAATTCAGTTTCTTCTGAACAAGAATTAAAATTAAACCAATTCAAGAAAAATCTTTCTGAACAAAATAATCTCTCTCTCTCTCAAAAGTAAAACATCAAACTCAATACAAAAAAAATTTGTTCTGAACTAAAATGTTATGGGTGAATCCAGCTTTACTTTTATTGCACGCATACTGCTATACGTTTAATTAATATTTTACATTAAGCTTGTTTTATTACTCTTAATTAAACTTATTTTTATTATTTGTTCATACCATTCAACCATTCAAATACAAATGTTCCTATCTGTGGACTTCTGACAAATCAAGTTAAGTTAAGTTTGTCAAATGGCTAAATATTTTAGAGGAGATAAATGAAATGAATGAATGAAACATCGCAATAGTTTTATTTAAGTTGATTCTGGACTATGGGTTTTTGACGAGATATTTTTAATTCAAGAATTAAAAAAAAGTTTGTTTCTTATTAGATGTAAGACAAATCGTCTTGAAAATTATATGTAAAAATTTTAAATTTGTTTTCTCGACTTAGTATATTTTTCCAAGATTCACATATATAAATTAAAGATATGCAAACATCTTCGGCTCCTGCTAAAAAAACGTTACCTTAAGATTTTCAGGACAACAAAATTAATCAAAAATTAAAAATATATTTTATACTGATTTTTTATACCTTAGCTTATTACTGATAATTCACAGTAGGACACAGATTAGACTATTTGGAATTTGGGCATTCATAAAAGCATGTAACCAGCTTTTGTCGTCGATTGAAGTAGCTTACCCACGTCCACGTCTAACTTATGGATTCACAAACAGTAGTAAGACAGTTTATTTACCCTTTCTGGATAATACAAGAGTTATGTACACTTTATTGAGTTTTGAAGTTCACAATTTATTACGCAAACTATTAACGATAATATAGACTTAATGCGCTCTTGCTGAGGTTAAATACTGGAATGTAGCTCAAGACTTTACTCTTTCAAATGAGGGTGGCAAAACGGGACGGCTAGTTATGTCGGCTCACAGTTCTAAGTCGGGTGATGAATTGTCAGTTATGCAACATTGACAATAATTTATAACATGTATATAATAATTTGCTTCTTTTAATTAAAACAACATATCCAATAGATTTTCTAAAATTTTCTATTCTATTTCTATTATCTACGGTTCTAGGTGTGCGTGTCAAAATTTTAGGTCTCATTTTAATATAATTTTTTTTTACTAACTGAATCAACGGTATGTAATGTATGTGTGTGTGTTATAGACCGTATCTAATGTGCTGTTTTTAGAATGCGAACGATTACTTTGAGTGGACGCTTTGCGTGTAATTTGTTTTTGTTACAATAACAAATTACACGCAAAACGTGCACTCAAAGTAATCGTTCGCATTCTAAAACAAGTAACAGTGCTATATTCGGCCGTGCCGAATCTTATATAACCTTCACAACGTGTAGTCATGCAATAACAATTGTTTGTATCACCATTCATCTCATATAGAATACGTGCATAAGTACACGTTAGAATAAATGTGGCATCGGATCCCAGCTGAGCCAAAAAAATTTTATTTTATTTTATTTAATATATTATTTATATTTTATTATTTTTTTAAATTTTTTTAGAAAAATTTTTAAAAAATTTTTTTACATTTTTTTTACAATTTTTTTTTAATTTTTTTTTTGTAGTTTTTTTTTGTTATTTTTTTGTTATTTTTTTGTTATTTTTAATATTTTTTTTTTTTGTAATTTTTTTTGTTTGGTATGTTTTTTACATGTATGTATGTATGTTGTTGTTGTAATTGTGAAAAAAAACGAGGTGATCGTGGTTTTTTACTCATATCTCAGAAAGTTATGGGGCGATTGTGCTGAATTTCAATAGCGATTCATTCCTGGATATTTCCAAGAGATTGATACCATACACAGATCTGAGGAACATATAGTTGCTTCTAAAAGTTGATTTCAACCAACACACGGACAGACGGACAGACGGCCAGGGCTTAATCGACTCCTCTATTCATAAGCTTTCAGAAAATATATACTTTATGGGGTCGGAAATGAAAATTGTAGAAATTACAAACGGAATGACAAAGCTATATATACCCTTGTGCACCACAGGTGAAGGGTATAAAAACAGCACATAATACAACAGTGTAATTTAAACTTTACTTACTTCAATAGTTAAATCTGTACGTGTAATAAAGTATCACGTTACAACAAAAGTATGTAAATAAAATTAAATGGTTGATTATTTTTTAACTAATACCCCTTATAATATGTACAAAGACATTGATTAATATAAGAAAAGTTTCTTAAAGATTTTCTTTTCATAATTAAGAAAACCTTAACATTTTCTTATCACGACTTAAGATGTTTTGTCAAATTTCACCGCTTGTTTTTTTTTATTTATTAATACGACTTGTGTACATGCGTCATTAACATTGTACGTTAAAGTTAAACAAATCATTTTTAAACATTTTTTATTCATCATGATTGATATACTAACTCCAACATAAACAGTCGCCTGCTCGCATTAAACTTGTCATGTTTGCATATGACAATTATAATGATTTAAATTAAAAACCCCACCATAACTTTACTAACAAATATGAGTTAATATTTTAAAATATAATTAGGATCAAAGTAATATTGTGAAGGGCTTAACAGGATATATTTTTTTAAGTGTCAAATAAAAATTTCTCATTTAAATAAAAGCTACTTTCATTACAGCTACTGTAAGACTTGGTAATTAATACAATAAATGTTAAAATTTTACGCAGCTGAAAGAAACCAGAGAGGCAGATAATGAAAAAATACAGAACAGACGACAAAGATAAAAATAAGGCACTGAAAATGAAATTGAGTAAAGAACAAACGAAAGAAAAGTTTTATTATCCGTTTATATAAAATAATGTCATGAATAAGCTTATTGGATTTTACTTAAAACCAAACATACACACATACGTAAGAGCATACGCACGTTTGTTTGTGTGTATTAATAAGATGAAGTGAATGACTAAAGGAATATGAAGGCATGACAACCAGTATTAATGTAAATAAGTATACAGTATATGCGTATGCGTGTAAGTATGTGTACGATATTAATTATAATACATTTTTAATCCTATAAATGCTTATTAAGGACACGTTCGCTTTAATAGTTTAAAGACTTAAATCAACATTAAAATCAAATAAAACCACACAAACATTCAAGCCATTACTAATTTATTTAGTCGTTTGTATAAAACATAAACAATGTGAATACTTGTGCCTTCTTATAGCGGGTGTTTTTTTTTTAATTAAAAAAAATAAAATGAATTACCTTGAGTATCCGTTAAATTGATTTTATGGAGAAAAAATTTCAGATATGAATTGTTGAATATAATTTTGGTAAATTGGTTACTTTACTTTGTTCATGCCTTTTTAAGCCCTTTCTTTTGGCCGTGATTGTTTTAACATGTTTTTTAGTATTTAATTTTTTTATTTTTCAACGTAAACATGGTATTTGTAATATTCCGTCAACATGTTGAAACTTGGCATCTGCAGAATAACTGTTTTTGAATTAAGTCATAAACAATTTATTACTTTTTGCTTTTTACCATCCATTATCGTTTCTAAAGTTCATTGTCATTTACTAACACATTTCTGCTAATAATTCTACCGATAAAGATGTTAACTTCTTCTATTCAGCGATGTTTTGACATGGGCTTGTTTATTATTCAAAATGAAAATTAAGCACATTAATAATTAAAATTTTCGCTCTTTGATATACTAAGTGACGCTAAAGCTATAATTGCTTTAGCTTTTGTATCAAGTTAATCGTTTGAATATTAATACTTTACTGCTCATCAATAATCGCTGGCTGTGTTAGCATATTTGAAATCCTTACAGGACTAGTAAATTGAAATTATATTAAATAGTCGCTTTGATAATTTATTAGGTATGAATACCATAAGAAAACGCAAACTTTTTCATATAAATTAAGAAATATGATAAACGATTTATCTGCTGTAATTGATTAGTTATTTATACTACAAAACAGTCTATCTTCCTAAAAAATTTTACTAATTTTAATTTAAAAAAAAAAAACACCCTTTGTTTTATTCCTATTAATCATAATTGTACACAATTAATATTTTACTTATCTTACATATTTGTAATCATTACTACCACTATCAGCATCAATATTGTAATGACTTTTAATCCCACTTGAAACCCAAAAGTGATATTATTACACTAAAGATATATTATAATTTTAAAGTCAATTATCCGTCTCCCAAAATATTGTTCTAAACAAAAATATTTGTTTAATTCATCAAAACACTCAACCACAAGGTCATCAAGATATCAAGTTCAATGCTTTTTGGAATATTAATTTAATATTTTATCTACTCTGCCTGTAAAATTTTATAACTAAACAGAAACCAATTGACCAGTCCCTTAAATTATGCAACACTTTGTAACATTTAACGCAAATCTATTTTGTATGTGTGGCTAAGATCCTTAAAGAAAATGTAGATTTTGTGTAGCATGAGTTTTTAGAAAACGTGTTTCCATACGATTGAAAGAGGTCTGTAGTCTAGTCACACCTTTATTGACTGCTGTTATGAATTAAAAGATTTTATGATTTCATTATCGATACTGGACCATTAAATTAATGGATGCTATTAACTAATAGATACGTTCGTGTTTATGTACACATACTAACACAAGTGTTACTTTATGTATAAGAAAAACCACATGTGAACACGAACACCTTTTAACATTTGGAAGAGCTTTTTAATTGATTTATGAGACAATTTAACTATGAAAGTATTAAAATATTTATTGTGTCTGTTGTGTGTAGTTGGCGGTTGTTATTTTATGCGATATTTTAATTAAAAATACATTGTGTGACAAAAGTCAACATGAGACGTTTACATTTTATAACTCTATAATTTATAACTTATTTTTATTATTTTTTTTTTCAACAAAAAACCATAGTAATATAATTTTATTATTTAAACCAGCAAAAATGATTTTATATCAAACAGCATATCGTCGACTTTTCAACATCAGAATTATACCCTGTAAAACAATAATTGGCCGCTTAGTTTAAAAACAAACATTGCATTGTTAGAGATATGTAGTTGAAGGATCTAACTTAAATATTTAAAATCAAGGCATATTTATTCATCAGGTACTCTTGATTCGCCAGCTGATTATTTTTTTCAACACTAATTTTAATAATTTATGCTAAAAATGCATAAATAAAAAACAATTTTCTCTCTTTTCTAATTTATTTCAAATGTCAAACTTCATATATAAAAAATATAAACAAAAAATTCTCTCCGAACTGCAATTACCTGATGAATAAATATGCCTTGAAATATGCCTTGATTTAAAATATAGAAATACAGTTTTGTCCAAAAACTTGAAAATATTTTCATGGCATTATAAATACGTAAACAAATTTGAAAACTTAAAATTATATATTTTGTTATAATGAAAATAAGTTATTATTGCTTTGAAAATTAAGCATTATCACAAGAAATAAAATCATTATTGAACTCAACACGATCGCTTTTGTCTCCATCCCCAAATGAAGTTAAATTTGAGTTATTTACGACAAAGTAGTAGACCACGTGAAATCCGCACCGCTTAAAATAGTGAACGTGTAGATCAAAGTGTTACCGAAACACCCGGAAAATCTACAAGAAGGTTCTCTGCAAAGCTCGGAAGGGCTAATATGTTTTTGTAATTCCCACATGTTGAAAGTGTGGCAACACAATATGAAATTTATTATAAGCCCTTCTCATATCAAATGCAACTCTGTACTTTTAAATTCTATTCTGTTCTTTTCATTTTTATTTAATACGCAGTTTATTGAATTTTTGTACAGTTCCTTTTTATCCCTTTGGTTGTTAAGTTGTTTACCGAAAACACTTTGAATTATAAACCCAATACTACATAAGGTAAAACTGACGTCCAGCTTTATTTCAACAGTTTAGCAGAAATAAAAATCACTTTAACTGAAAATCTGATTAAAAGCGATAAAGCACTACTTGATTTGAATGGCTTTGCTAATAAGCTGCATTTTAAATTCCTGGGTTTCAATATTCTAGGAGCCATTCATCAACCATAATTCTACCCCATTATTTATACAGTTCGGTTTCTCTTTATATCTGAAAATACTACTGAGCACTACTTTTTCGAAAATGAAGATCAAATGCCTCTAACCACAAATGGAGAGCGCTTTTGACGCTAGTGGCTCTATTGATACAATATCTTAACGTCCAGTTCTTTAAAACAGACCAAAAATGCAGCTTCAGCAGGATGGAACCACTGTCCGGACTGCTGGGGACATAATCGCATTCTTAATTGGCAAGCGCATTGTCAGAACACGACTTTTTTTAAGTTGCTTAGAAGGAAAATCCTTCAACTTACGGCCAACATTGTTGCAGAAATTTGAACGCTACAGCCGCATGTTTTGAAAGATGTTATGGGAAATTCTCTAAAATAAACCAATTATTAAAATGCTGAGAAAGGAGGTCATTAAGTGACATTATTTTTTATATTTTATTTTTTGTCACATGAAAAAAGATAAATAAATAAAAATACCTAGATGAAAAAATTATAACATTTTTAAATGCCATGACGTTTAACCCAACCTGTATATGTAGCTGTAACGTAGGCTGCACAGAACTTTAAATCAATTTAAATCGATTTTTTTTATACAAAATTTTATTCCCAAGAAAAATATTTTCTTTATAACAACAATTGTTCATACAAAAATAAACGAACTGTAAGGATAATTTGAACAAGCTCACGTCAATTTTAAATATCATTGGTGTACAAGTACAAGAGTGTAATACTTGAAAGGCAGAAGCGAAACGTAAGTTCAATATTTAAAACTTTTCGTCCTTTTTTCCGGATAAAAAATTTTAAAATTAATTTTTAGTATTTAAAATAGTTTTTCCCTTCGCAAAAAAAACTTCCTTTCTTTATTTCGTTAATCACACACATATTAATTTGATTACATGTTTTTTTTTTTATTTTTCCAAGAGAAACCTGTACTTTCAACAGCTTTAATAATAAATTGACAAAAGATTTATGGCAACCAATTAAATAACAAATGTTCTAAAGGTACGTTTATATGACTTCCATTATAATAAAACACATCCGGTGGATTCAGAAGGTGGCCATAAATTAAAACATGAAAAGTTGTGACTGAAGTCAACGAACCTTCGTAACTAAAAGTTCTCCTTCAAACCTAAATTGTCTGATAAAATATCAGCGATAGAAGCAAAACCATTAAAAATATTATTTTAATATAAATCTTTTATTATGTATGAGTTAAAATAATTTTTCTTAAATATTAAAGTTTAAAAAATAGAATAAACGGTTCAAAAAACAAAATCATTCGCAAATTAAAGTAGACTTTTCTATGATATAGTGATTCAGTCATACGAAAAAAGTGGAGTACCTTTAGGAACAATTATTGATAGCATCTTCTAATGAAAGTTATATAATTTGTCATCCCAGCAAAAATTACTGCATATCCGGAAGCAGGTTTGTAAGGAAGAGATAAATGTACTCTCCTTTCCCAACCTGCTTCAGGAAGGCATGATTTTTATATGAGATTTCCCACTTGGTAGGGCTCTTTGATGCTCTAATTATTTGCTATTTTCACACATGGTTAATGCAGTAATATCATGTCTCTTTTATGTGTTTTTAAGAACTACAGTAAAGAGAGGTAATCATTCGCTTACATTCCTGCATCCTCGTAAGCGAGAGAAGTTGCAGTAAGTTATTTTGTAAAACATGAAATATATTTAATACAAATTTCTGACTTCCATTTAAAGCACCCTCGAATGCGCTCTAATATTGCGCTATAAGAAGGTATGATTTTTTTTTACTGCTTACCGGTACAAAATAAATTTTTGCTGGGATGCTAACTGGGGAAAGGCTAAGAGAAAGCAAACTTATTATCACAATGCGTTACCCCTGTTAATATAAAAACTTAAAATTAATTCATAAAATTATTATTATTATCTACCATTAGTAACTTATATTATTCTTGAACATTATCAACATGCTGCCAATTAAATAGCGGCATAAACAACCTCACACAATGATCAAGTTCTTGTGTCCATGAATGAACAGTCAAGATTGAAAACAGACTAGCATGCTGAGTACATGCTTGCTCAAAGCTTGATATTGGTACGCAAATGTTAGTGTAAACAACTAATACACCACACGTTTTTTACATCTGACTTGTTAAATTTTTTACTGCTAAACATGTCGTGTGTTAATTTTAAAATATTTTTTCTATAAAACTCATGTTTAAATTTATCTTTCAATTAGAGCATAGTCTATTTTTTTGACAAGTCACCTGACATTAACTGTTGGCAGTTATATCTGCTGCTGGAAAACAGTCAGCGGCGATTGGCTGTAAAATAATAATTTTTTCAGACATTCATAAATGCCTATGACTCACAAATCAGACAAGTCAGATATCAAACAACATGTCGTATATGCTGCTTAATGTTTTAACCGCAATGTATTCTACTTAATGTTCAATGAAATTGTTCGAGTATTCATGAACACAAGCTTGATCGATTACCAAATTTTAAGTCGTATTGCATTTTACATGCGCTAATTGTTTTTGTTTGGTTTAGCCCCATTGTTTAATTAATTTCTTTATATAAAGTATTTTAAAATATTCGAAATTTGTTCATCTTTCTTCATGTTTATGAACACATGTAGTGCGTGCTCATATCTGTAATGATATTTGCTTGATAGTGTTTAGTGTTCATAATTCAAATATTATGGGCAGTTGTAAACATCAACGAAAGCTTTTTATGTTCATATAGGGCTTTAGTATAAATGAAACCTAATTTAGAGGAGATTTTGAAATTTTTTAGTAACACGGAAACCCAAGATTAAGGTCCACTTTCTGGCCGTTGTTAAATTATTAATTGTAATAACGGTATCCGGTTAATGTAGTAACAGTATCCGGTTTTCCAGGATACTCTTGCTTTTAAATAGAGCTGCTTGTTAGTTGTTTCACTTAAAAAAAAACAAACAAAAAAAACGCAGAAGTAATTACTTGTTATATCCCAGTAATTGCTAAAGTTCTGTTCTTGATTAAACAATAGCTTCTTAAAAGGGACTAGATAACCATCTATTTACAGAAAATGGCTTCTACTTGCTTTGTGGATGTCATGTACAGAAATTTTAATTGCAGATGACTCTGAATTTAACTAGTACTTAGAGTATGCTTAAGCTTTTACATCTGTTAAACTTTAATATTTAATATAAATGTGAGTTATAAATTCACTCATCACTTCATCACTTTATCACAAATTTTCAGCATAAATTTTTGAATTAAAACGTTTTAAAAATTATGTAAATATTTACTTTTGACGACGACCGCCAGAAAAATTGCAATAAATTTTCTTCCAAAAAAAATCTAAAGTTTAATATATAATTTTTGTTTTTTTTTAATCTACTTTTACATCAAGAAAAGAAAAATATTGTTAAAAAATATATGTACACCCAACTCTTTTTTTACACGGTAGATACGTTCCTCAGAAATTCGCGTAAAACAACCGTGTAAAAAAGAGGCGTTTCCTATAGCAAAATGGGGGATACGTTCCATGTCATCTCAAAACCGTGTAATACGAAATAAAGAACTATATTTATATCGAAAAACCGTGTAAAAAATGTTGAAAGCTACAAAATTTCAGATATGCATATAAATTATATGTTCATATGGCATTTTATTGAGCATTAAAACTTAAAAAAAATAATTCATACAGGTGAAAAATAAAAGAACAATGGAAATCTGTTAATCCAAAATTAAGAACAGAAAAATTAGAATAGAAATAAAAAAAAAAGTATTTACATAGCTATATAATTATTCGTCGCTAATTGATAATAAGCGAAATTGTTTGCGATGAACTGGACTAAAGTCGGTATCATCACTAGAGATATCCATCAAATTATCCAATGGTGACTTTCGTCCGGTAATAGAGTTTTGAAGTGTCGGACTACTTTCCGAAAGGTCTTGCGCCGTCGACTTTTTTATTAAAAACTATTGTATAGAAAGTTGAATTTTTAGTTTTTTAAGCTCTTTATACAACTTTTTGTACCCAGCAATACAGTTATTAATATCTCGTTCGAATTTCAGGGCACGTTCCATATTAGAATCATTATGATTCATCATACTTTTACCAAATGTTAGACCGTCATAAATTAAGCTAGCAGTTAGTTGACATATTTCGGTCTCCTCGTCGTTATCGTTATTATGGTTCTCAGTTTTGTCGTCATCTGTTGTTTATTCAATCAGACAATCATCATCTAGAGGCTTATCTATCATTAATTCGTCGACATCTTCAATTTGACAGTCCAAGATTTTTAATTTTACTTCCAAAGAAATGGCTTGCCTTTTACGAATCTTTGAAATTTTGGACATTTTGTTAACTGTTGGTTAGGTTAGGTAGAACAGGCAGCTGTTGTACAGCTCACTTGGATCCATTATATTGATCCCTTTATGATACCTGAATAGAAAAGTAAGAATAGAAAAGAAAGGAAGCAGACAAGTCCAGAGTCTCCGGCGGGAATCGAACCCGTAACCCCTAAGCTAGCAGAACAGCACACTGCTGACTAGTCCATCGGGGCACCCTTAACTGTTGGTAAGGGCAAACATTTTATTTTTAAAGCTTAACTAAAAATTTATAGATAAAATACATTTTTTCACTTATTAGGGTCAGAAATGTTCAAATCTAATTGATAGCACGAACAATTGATAAAATATTGCGAGCTGATAAGCTTTAACCACTTTAATTATGCAATATTTTATGTAAATATCATGCGAACAAAATGTGTAGGTAAGAGTTATCGAATAAGGGGATTCCCCAGTTACTACTATGTATGTTCTTTTCAGCAATGGTGCCAAGTCTGGTAAAAACAAACATAATTACAAGACATTGATTTTGAAACCGTACTAGTTTAAAAATTTTTTACAAAAAAATTTTTTTTTTCAACCGTGTAACTTCAAATCCGTGTAAAAAGAAACCGTGTAAAAAAAGAGTTGGGTGTATATTAAAACCTAAAAATTTCTATTTAAAAATTTTTCTTAAAAAATTTTTTTATATTTTTCCTTTTAAAAGTTATTTTTATGCTCTTTTGGGTAAAGATAAAATTTTCTTATTTCCAAAAATTTTGATTATACTTAATTGATAAATTTTCTTTAATAATTTAATGGATTCATAAATTTTTTATATTTTTGTTTCTAATTTAGTTTTTAAATATAATTAAATAATAGTATGTACATAAATTTAAATATTTCCAATTGATGACATCTTTAGCAATTATTAAAATTTTGCCTGTGAACCTTGTCGCTGATGCCTTAAATAATTTCCATTATTATGTGAATAATTTCTTTCTTCTTAAGTGACCTACTTAGGCATTGACTTGAATCCAATTTTTTTTTATTTTCTGAGAATATTACTTTGTTCCTTTTCAATTTTTGCACATTTCTTGTCACTTTTTCACTCTTTTCGTTGTCAAATTGTAACAATATGTCATCCGTCTACAATTCATTTCCTTCTAACCTCGTTGTGAGTGATGAATCAGGTTGAGCCATATTTTTTTTTTTTTCTTTCAAGAAAATGCAAGAACAAAAAAAATAAAATTCAAACGCTTGAGTGTAAATGCCGTAATTAAAAAAAGTACGAGAATTGAAATTATTACAATATTTTTAAAAATATAAGCAAAATGTATGGAACACAAAATGATGATAATAAAACTGAAATGATTACGTGAAAAAAGATACAAAAAAAGATCATGAAAAAAAGAAATTGAAAACATTTAATATGTATTGTGTATTGTTAAGTGACAATACAATCAAAATCTGAATGACAAGAAAAATATGTGTGTATGCATGTGTTCTTCTTTAAATCCGTTGCTGCTACTTAAATGCATCCTTCACACACTTTCTTTTATGTGCTAAGCCAACCCATTTTCTAGAAAAACATCATCATAATCTAGTTTTATTTTCCCGCCATATTATCATACTTATTATCTCTAGTGTTTTAATAGCTGTCGTTTTTTACTTATTCATTCATTCATTTTGCTATGCTTTTATTTATAAGCTGACAATGTCGTTTATAGCAAACAAAAAGAACAAGTGGAAATTTTTTAATCGTAATAACCAACAAAATGTTGCATAATTATTATTTTCACTCGCTTTTTCATACAATCATCATCGACATCATCAAAAGAAGATGCAGTAGCCGCAGCAGCAATGGCATCATCAGCAGTCATCATTAACACTCCACTTCATGCCACCGCCCATAACTACCAACTGACAGCAATTGCAGTCATATTGCAACAATTTTCAACCGTTAACAAAGTCATTAAAGCACTAAGTACGTACACAAAACTAGAAGAAATACATACTTACTTCTCCAAATCACTCTTTCTTTCTTTCTGAAATATTCAAAAACATGGTGAAAAACAGTTTTTCTTAAATTTTAGAGTCTTTAAAATTTCTTTTTGTTTTACCCTCTATTTTTATTTTGTCTTCAACTACTACTGCTGCCAGTGATGATTGTTTTTATTTGCATTATTGTTATATAGATATTATATTATAGTTTTCTTTTTCTTGTTAATAATGACTTCTAAGTTTATGATGATAATTATGAAAATGGCAAATAATAATAATAATAACAGGAAATCCTTTACACAATGACAAACAGCAATGTTAGCTCTAGAAGAAGAAAAAATTCAATGCCTAATTCTACTGAAAAGTATCTCTAGTATTCTTGAGACAGTAGAGTGCTGCTACATACGGCTAAGTCGAAAATCCACTCTTTATAATACCCTTCACCGGTGGTGCACAAGGGTATATATAGCTTTGTCATTCCGTTTGTAATTTCTACAATTTTCATTTCCGACCTCATAAAGAATATATTTTCTGAAATCTCATGAATAGAGGAGTCGATTAAACCCTGAATGTCTGTCTGTCTGTCCGTGTGTTGGTTGAAATCAACTTTTAGAAGCAACAATATATTCCTCAGATCTGTGTATGCTATCAATCTCTTGGAAATATCCGGGAATGAATCGCTATTGAATTTCAGCACAATGGCCTTATAACTTTCTGAGATATAAGCAAAAAACCACGACCACCTCGTTTTTTCTACAATTACAACAACAACATACATATATACTGGTTAGAGTAAACGTGGCATCGAATCCCAGCTCAGCCAAAAATTTTTTTATATATTATTTTATAAATTATTTTTATTGTATTATTTTTTTTAATATTTTTTTTTAATTTTTTAAAAAATTTTTTTTTTAATTTTTTAAAAAATTTTTTTTTTTTAATTTTTTTTTGATTTTTTTTTTTTTAATTTTTTTTTTTAGAAACAAACATACGTAAGCTCAATTTATAATTTTACAATGATATGTTTTTATATGTATGTTTTTCACATGTATGTACGTATTTTATATGAGATGAATGGTGATACAAACAATTGCTATTGCATGACAACATGTTGTAAAGGGTATATAAGATTCGGCACGGCCGGATATAGCACTGCCACTTATTTTATTATAAACTTATATCACTTAGTTTTGCAGTAAATTTCTTTGGAAATTCGAAAACGCAATGAAAATTTTTTCTGGCTCTTTCTTGCCTTCTTTGGTCCTTAATTAACCGGGAGCATAGTCCACTAAAGTGTGCTCCTGATTTTTCCCAGTTTTTTACATTCTGAGACATATCTCGAAGAAATTCCGAAGAATACCCGAACTTCAACCATGTATCTAAGACATCGGAATACGACATGTTCCAACATGCTGCGTCTAAGCATTACGACCAACCCTGTGCAGTAATTGCCTAAATGCGCCATGGTCCGTCATGTACTGTGTCAAGTAGTAGTTTACATCCCCAGCTTTCCTATTCATCCATGCCTATATTTAAGGAATGAGTTTTTTTTCTGCTAAGTCTTCTGGTATCAAATTTTATAAAATTTTCTTTAGTTATTCATAGATTTTTATACTGTTCAATACCTCAAAAAAAAATTAAAAAACTTAACTATATTAAGTTTAATAAATTTTTTAACACATCAATCTGTTACAACAAATCTATTAATCGATTTGTCAATCTTAAGTCAAAGTCAATATTACAAAGAAACACATTCAAATAGAACGTTTATAATTTTCCATGTAATCAAACCTTCTGATCTCATAATCATACCTGGAAGTTTAGTGTAGTTCAACAGTAGAAAGTAATAGAGACACATTAACTGAAAGTAAAGACAAAGTAATCAAAAACCATATTTATCTACACAATGACTTTTATCTATTTTATTTTTCTTCATGTAGAAGAACTCACGCCAAAAAATCATAAATAATTTTCAGTGAAATTATTACTTATTATTTCAATAAGGAAAATACATTTGCAAGGAGCACAGTGGGGGGAAATAATACATTCAGAAACTTGGAACTCAGTAATTTAGAAAAATATTAGAATGAAAATAACAAATATTTAGCCACTAGTGCAAAAATGGCTTTAGTTGATAAAAGAATGTGTGTTGTAGAATTATTCAATACTTGACTTTGCCACATACAATTGGTGCACGTTTTTTCTCTTTTTTATTGTCTATCGTATAATAGTATCAAATTTTATTAGTCATAAAAGCAGTTAGTTCTTATTGTTGCCATTCCATTTATATTTAAGGGTTTTCCAATTACAATTAAACAAATCATGCTTTAAGGAATTTTTGGTTTATTTTTATGTGTGCAAATTTTGGTGTGTGTGTGTGTGAACTCCCTTATCCTATGGTTGCCTAAAAGACACATATATTCAAACCGTTACATTCAAATGGTTATATGCAGGCATGTATATGTATGTAACGCTTAAATGATAGCTGACGAAACACTATTTCGATTACAGACTATGAATTTCTTTTTCCATTTATCTCAAAGCAATATCCTGCTAATCACGTATCAATAGGAATATTATTAACAATAAAATACTTTTTTTATCGCTGGCAAATATAATCGATATTATTGGGGGAAAGTTTAAGAAGATTTGGTTAGATTAAATCAAACATTATTTTGTTATTTGAACATAGTAATAAGTACTGTATACGTATATACTTTATTGTGTTATGGTAAAGTTTTTCTTTCTATCTAACCTACACTACTACTGATGGACATAATATTTCTTATCCGATAAATACCATTCACACTATGCTGTATGCTCAAGATGGCTATAGACCTTCTTGGATTTTGCCTAACCGTTTTAAAATTATCTCAATTTAACTAAGCTTGAATGAATTAATTTCTTATGCTGCCAGTTTTTAAGCTTCAGTAACTAGATTAAGAAAATCTTTTTAATACGATATTGCTCTTGATTGCCTAGCCGTTTATTTTGATCACTTTGGAAGCTACGACTACACACAAGCTTCGGTTATTGATCGGTTACACTGGATTTTAGTTAATGTTTCAAGTGAGGCAACTTTCACGTTGCTTCTACTGCATTAAATATCACTCCATAAAATATCATAAGTGAACGGCTGGAGCAATGTTTAGGTTTTAAGGAAACCCAGTTAAAAGACAACACAAATGTTAGTGGGTTATGTAGCAGTCACTACCACAGATACCATATATTAAGTCAAAAAGTTAAGTTTATAAAATAAAAAATGTATTCTAGACCTGTCCTTTTATATCCTGTTCTGATAAATAAATAAAAAAAAATTTAAAACTTTTGAGTAACTCTACCCAATTATATTCAATTGTAAAAAAAATAATAGGTTTATGCCAATAATTTAATTACTCATATAGATTAAGTGATGGACAATTGTATCATACTAGTATGCCAATTTTATATTAATGACACCGGGACTTACAGAAGTTCAAGAAAATTAGGGTTTTGAAACTGAATTCTAAAAATTCGGTCAATCTTCCCTCTTTGATACAAGTAAAACAAAGTATGTCAGTGAAGCTTATTATTTAAGCAATAGAAAAAAGGTGGCAACATTTCGTTCAATAGATAGTTTTCATATTTTCTCTTAATTGCTGCAAATAAGAAGGGCTTAAGGCAGTGATTTTTTTTTTCTTCGTTAAGATAATTCGACGATATAAACATTTTAGTTCGCAGTTAGCTTAATATCAAGAAAAGTTTATACTTTTCTTTCAGTGTCTTTTAACGATGTAGGTTCGATATTGAAGAAATGAACTTAAATACACTATGTAGTTTGTTATGTCAAACACATGATATTGTTCAGTTGTCCATATCGAGCTAGTACGTTAGAACAAATCCGAAAAGATCACGATCCATGGGGTTAGGAACGACAAAATTTTAGCAATGTCCTAGATTATTCTGACTTTGAGTTGACCAGTTGATTTCATTTTTGGCACGAGTTTATATTATTTTCAATAGAAAAATATTAAGTTTTACTTGATACCTATTCTTATATTTTTAATATTAAGCTTTATTCTTCCTACAGACCATAATGAAAAAATTAAAAAAATTCCATATGTTATCACCGATTGTTAATACACATGGTATGAGAAGTTTTTAATTCATTTATTATCCCAGCAAAAAAAAATAACAAAGAAGTGGTCTGAGAGGGCTGATAACAAAGTGATGTAATTCAGATGACAATACTTATGATTTAACATTGGTGAACGTTTGCTTACACAAATATTCTAATGAATTGCACTCCGTTCTAAGGATAGGTACACACTTGGGACCTGTTTTGAACGACTTTAATCTTTTATGTTGCATTTTTGATACATACACTGCAACCAATAACTAATCCATAAATTTAACAACAATTCCTTACTTTGTATTCGCATTTAATATCGCGGAAAATACACGATAAAATGAAAAACAATTATTGTAAATGTTTTTGTTGAAATTATTAAATTGTTTAATTTAATTTATTTTATTAATCGCCAGTTTCTTTTTTTTTTATTAATTACTAAATATTTCTTTTTTTTATCAAAAAGAATTTAAACCATAATCCATTCAAATGCAATATGCAAAGTGTTTAGCTACCATAATTAGTGCATAGAATTGATGCATATTTGGTGAAAAGCTACCGATGTTTCATGAGTTGCACAAATTTGTTTGAATGAATTTTTTAAGATATTTTGCATGATCTTCGATTCAATTTAAAGCATATCATTGATGACTAATTTGTATATATTTGCATATAAATATTGATTTTGAAGTTTTAAAAATGTAATTCACTTTGCACTACTTCCAATTTATTTTGCTGGGATTATACACTTATTCAATATTACTAATACGTCACCAGTTGCTTGCAATATAAAAATTCATAACACAGAGTTTTGCACACATTATTACAAATTTGTATCTCCTCAAAAAAAAAATCACATTAAATTTATTTATTAAGTTTTGTTTCACTCGTGTTACATTACATTTCGCTTTGTTTTTTTTTTATTTTTTTATATATATTTTTTTTTTTTTTTTGTAATAATGCTCGAGGGAAATCAATTTTCAACACTACATAAATCAGACATAAATAATTTATGGCAAAATGTTATATATATTTACAAATATTTAAAAAAAAAAACACAACAAGTGACTCCCATTTATACACAATATATATTTATGTTTTCTGAATGTATTTGTTGAAATGTGCAAAAGCAAATATTTCCAAATACACTGTCAAACTTGCAGACGCCCACAGTTATGTTAACGTGTGTTTTGTGTTTCAAGTCACACACATCCATATGAATTTTTAACCTTATTGTCATCATAACAGTCATCACAAAAATCAACATTTACATCCGCAGCCGCCCCGATTGTTAATCATCGTTTATAAATAAATATATAAATTTGAATTTAAATAAACCAGTGCGCTTGTAAATGCCTAATTGTCAATAAATTTCCACAAATTTAATAATTGTTTTAACAAACGCACAAACAGAAATATACAAATCAAAATAAAACATCAAACAATATTATTGCAATAAATACAAAATTTTAAAAAAATAAATACGAACATTTTCACATTAGACCGTACCGGAGACAAAGTTTACGAAACACCTCTAAGTTTACATATAGTACTTTTGCAAGGCAATTTTGATTTTTGTGTCGAACATAAGGGTCGCTGTTAAAAATTCCCCATTATAGCTTTGGTTTTAATAGTTAGATACTAAAGTGTGTTATAATCAATGTTTTTCTCTCGATATGACTAAAGCTTTACTCTAGGGCTTGTCGAGCCCTACACTAGGCAATGAAAATCAATAAAATAATAATAATAATATCTCGGTACATTCGCTTACTAGTAATTTTTAACGAGCTTTATTTTTTATATTTATAATTATTCAGTGGCCATATCGTGATAGGATCTGAGATCTAGTGGGTATAGCTAATGCAAAGAAAAAGCTTAAATAATTGTTTTCTTCAGAATCCTAAACTGAGGTGATCTTATTTTTAAGGCTATTAAATTTATTTATTTTTTTTAAATTCTGCCCTCGAACCGCCACCATCTCAGAATGGTTACGACAGTGATTCGACTTTAAATATTAAGGTGCGTCTTCCAAATATTTTCTGTTTGCTTGTAAAGTTGTCCGCCCTTTTGTTTGCATAGGTATTTTTTGTATTTCTATTTACATTGTAAATTATTTGAATTGGATTATCATCTGTAGTGCTTATTAGAAATCAGTTTTAATTTTATATCAAAATATATTTTTCTAATATTACAAATTTAATATTTAATTATATGCTTGTTTTGAAGTGTTGCTTTTATTACAAAATCTTTGAAATAGTTCTATAGTTATACAAATTTTGCAAGAACTTACTTCTCAATTATTTTATGAGAAAATTTTATATACATTTTTTACATTTACATTTTTAAGTTCTTCTTTGAGATTATAAAATTGATAAAGTTTTTTAATTATATTTATTTGGTTGTTCGGTTTAAGCTAGTTCATATGAATTTCACTGGTGCTTATGCCAGATCATCAGTAAACCTTTACCCAAATTAATAAAATAAGAATTCAAAAATAAAACGAAAAACTATAAAAAAAACTCCTTCAAAAACCCAACCAACAATTTTTCAATTTAAATTTATTTTATTTTTTAATCCTTTTAGGGGAGCATATCCCGAATAATTTAGTAGATTTAGATAAACTTTTTTATTAAAAACAAGTAAGAGCGCTATATTCGGCCGTGCCGAATCTTATATACCCTTCACACCGTGTAGTCATGCAATAACAGTAGTTTGTATCACCATTCCATATGATATACGTACAAACATATAAAAACCATACATATATAAAAACATCCACATTGTAAAATTATAAATTTACGCATGTATGTTAAAAAAAAATAAAAAAAAATTAAAAAAAAAAATTGTTAAAAATAATTAAAATATATATAATAAATATGAACCAAAAAAAATAAAAAAAAAATATTTAAGAAAAAAATTAAAAAAAAAATAATAATAAAAATATTAATAATATATTTATTAAAAAATAAAAAAAAAATAAAAAAAAAATTAAAAAAAAAAATTAAAAACAAAATAAAAAAAATTTTTTTTTGGCTCAGCTGGGATTCAATGCCACGTTTTCTCTAACCAGTATACACGTTTGTATGTATGTATGTTGTTGTTGTAATGTTGTTTTTGTGAAAAAAAAAATCGAGGTGGTCGTGGGTTTTTGCTCATATCTCAGTTGTTTATGTACCGATGTTTCTGATTTTCAATACCGATCTACTCCCGAATATTTCTGATATTTTAATACCCCACCCGTGTCCAAGCTATGTCGGGGGGCTTCAAAAAGTTGATTTCAACATACACACGGACAGACGGTCAGACGGACAGACGGACAGACTGACAGACTGACAGAGCTTAATCGACTCCCCTATTCATAAGCTTTCAGAAAATATATACTTTATGGGGTCGGAAATCAAAATTGTAGAAATTTCACACGGAATGACAAACCTATATATACCCTTTTTCACTGTGTGAAGGGTATAAAAATAATCACAAAATTCTGGAAATTTTTAATTCTTTTTTTATTATATATACATTATATAATTAAATATAAACAACTCCTCTCTTAACTTTAGCATTTATCTAAATACCAAATTAGCAAAATAATACCTCCTCATAAGCACTTGTCTGTGTGCTAGTCATTTCAAAAGAATGTGCGTGTATAAATGTTAATCGTATAGTTTGTTAATTGAGAAACATAAACATAAGTGAACAATTAACTTTTTACGAGTTCGCTGCTTTCTCTATTCCATATAGTGAAATAAATTTAGCACAATAATCATATAGTGCATAATGCTAATGTTGTAGTTTTACTAATAAAAAAATCTAACAAAACAAATGTGCAATTCTATAAAAATAAAATTATTAAAGCAAATGTTTAACCACAAAACGGGAATGAATTAAGTGAAATTGAGAAAAATAAAGAAGAAGAATACATATGTACCTATACATACACATATTGAAATGGAGCACAGAAAATATATTTATCATTCTGCTGATATACGTTCTCTGAATTTGTACCGATACATTAAGGAAATTAAACACTGCTACTATTTAATTTACTTAAATCAACACACTGAGTATATACGTTAAATTAAATGATGGCCTTTTTGGAAGATCTAGTTAAGATTTCGAAATCAATTAAACAAATCACTCTTCAGAGTTACAAAAAGATAGTTTTGTAAAAGATACTTTGCATTTTTTGATGCAGTCCTAAAGTCAATTTACTTTTGAATTGATGTTTGTTTATTATTTTAGTTTACGCAGGCATGCAATTTTATTGTTACTAGATGAAAAAAGCACAAACAAGATTTTGTGTTATTTTAGCGCGTATGATAGCATTCTTCAGCGCATCCATACGAGCATATTTTTAGTGATCACCTTTGCTGTCCAAAATAGCTCAGATGGAATAGTCCTTCGAATTTGCATTTGGTAAATTCAAAAGTTATTGTATGGATGTAACGAAGAGTGGAATTGTGTTACTTAAGCATTTTTAATTCTAACCAACCTTAGGCGACATTGCCAAGTCTTGCTGGAACGTTTTTGGTCTACGACCGAAATGTTTGCATTTACTTAAAAGCCCAGTGGTGGTCACAGCTGCTCACACCATTATTTCATATGAAAGATCCATTGGGTTTTTTAAAGTTTATAAAAAGCTTAATAATAAATTTGTTTGTTGAAAACACAACTTTTGGATACACGATACGTTCGTGTAGCATGTAAATAATATTTTAACAGTCTGAAGACAAAAGGTGGCCACTTCCATGTAATGTGAATCGATTCTTAAATCTTTTTTAATATAAATTAATGAAAAATAAGTTTACACAAAAAAATGTTTTCATTTGATATGATAACACTTTAATCGTCTAACCATTTAGTAAAATTACTACAGCAATATGTGATTTAAAGTCTGTAAAGTTATATATACACAGACTACTATTACGGGTCCTTTGATTTTCAATGTTTCAGCGATACTGAAATATTTTTTTACATCATGAACTCTAAACAAATGTGTTGGGATAATAATTTCTCTAACTAGTAAACATTTTTGACTGACGATTGCCAACAATCCTCATTTCATAGTACTTCGCAATTGGCAGTATCTATTTCAGACTAAAGTCTCTATACTATCGAAACTTAATATGCCTGCTTTGGTCCTTAATCATCATCAAAGTTTAACAAAACTTCGAATTTGAATTTTAGGATTTTCTTATGCCCAATAAGTAAAGATACTTGTAAAGAACTCATTGCGCATCCACCCAACATGACTACGTAATGTAGCTTTTCAAACACCACTCGACTCATCTTCGTTTTATTCCCCACAACATCTTTATGTACGAGCCACAAGGATTCTCCAATTCCCCAGTTATTGGTATTGGTAACACTTCTATACTCCAGAATACCAACGGTGACATGAGCCCGAGGGGCGTTACAAGTTTTTGCTCTTGCAACTAGCGTTTTCGGACTTTCCCATGACAGTTACACCATGTTACAAAAAAATTTTTTTTTAATGATGAGACAAATTTGTTATGGCCACTCTTCTATAGATCAAGTATAGTACAACTGCATACTGAGTTTTTAGTTCCTTAATCTTTATTATTTTCAAAAGATTTTAAATTCTTTTAGGAACACAATATTTAAAATATTTTTTTGGAAAGAAAAAAGTAAAATTTTTATTTTTTTTTTTTATTTTTATGTACCACATAGGGAGCAATAACATGAGGATGAAACGAAATATTTTATATTTCGCCTTAAAAAAAGTTCCTTTCTAAATTTTTTAAATACAGAAGTAATTATAAAATCTATAAATGTTCATCACTCGGCAAAATTGCAAATATGTAAAAGGATAAAGTTCTCAAAGGACATCATTTCTAATTTTTATTTTTAATTCTATTGATTAGTCCATTTCATTATATGATATATTGAAGAAAATAGTAAAAAATGTTATATAATTACATTTTTTATCCTTTGAGATTTTAGAATCCTTTGTTATATTAATTTACGAATTTGTCTTGACAACAAAATGCCATGGACTCCATATTACTTATTGCAATATTTCTGGCATATGTATTTATATCTCAGAAGTAAGTCGAATTAAATATTAGTGTGTGCCCACAAAGGATACAAACTGTAATATCGGCTTGTACTGTGCGCCTACTTATTAGCTTAACAGCAAACAAAAAAAATATAAAAATTCGTTGAGAACAACATTTACACTCCAGTAAAACTTTTAATGAAAACAAAACAAAAGCCACATTGTGAAAGACAGGAACAAAAAACTTAAGACGTAATTTATTCACTGTAGATGGAAGGTGTGACATGTTGATGTTGGTGTAAAATATTTTCCGATTTCATAGAGATCTTAAGTGAGAAAAAATTTATTTATTTTCGTAAATAAATAACCGTTTTTAAAAATAAACAATAAAAATGTTTTTCAACTAATTTTTGCTTATTGCAGTTTTTTTCTAATACATCCTGTACATTAGTTTTTGCAAAATAAAAAAAAAAATAAATACCAGACAGCGGTCAATGTAGTTCTTTGTCAATATTATCTGTCTAAACATAAACTCACACAGGTAAACACAAAAAAGAAAATGATAGCTACAACAACAACAGATGACAGAAATAAACAACTCGAATTACATTTACGAGTAAATTTGTTACTTGTAAACTTTTGTGTGAACACCAACCATTTGCGATTCTTCCCCAGTACTGGACAAGTATCAATTCCGATGTGTTTTATAAAATGCAAACGAGTTTTCAATAAAGATTTATGATTCGATATACAAACTCATAAAAATTCCAATTTTTATAGCGTTACTATTGTGGCAATGATAAACGTTATGTCAAAACAGGATGTGTTGCAATTGTTCAAACATAAAATTTTAATAAAAAATATTTGACAAGCAATAAGAAAAATTCATGAAACATAAAATACAGCATTTATTTTAGCTAACTTAAGTTAAAATATTTTTTTAATTTTGTCCACCTACTTATCGTTTAGCCTGTCAGAAATTTTTGTCTACATCCTTATCAATATCTCATATACAATATATATGCATATAAAGATAATATTGACTATTTATACAGAAAGACAGAGAATATAAAAAGAGAAACACTAAAAAAATGGTCATAAACTCTTTTGCCAAAAAAAATAAATAAATAAAAAAATCATGCATAAATACATGTCCTTTATCTTTGCATGAATTATACAGTTATAATTAGAAATAACATTACTTTTATCATTAGATTTGCATTCACTATTAATTTTTTTTTTTTTTGCTTTTTTGGTTTTTCTCCAAATTTAACGAAATGTTTGTCTTACAGCGGACGGCTTGACAAAATAAATAGAATAAGTTTAAATTTGACACGAGATCAATATGGAATGAGGTCACTAATAAAAATATTTTTAAATTTAAAAAAAGTTTTGTAGTAGAATTTTGAAGAAAGCAAAAGTATCATTCAAAATTTGGATACTAAATGGAGAAACAGTTTTAATAAAAAATCTTCTTTTAGTAAGAAAATTCAAAATTTGTTTAATTAAAATATTTTGTTATTTGTTTTATTTTATTTAATTTTAGTAGAGAAAACTATATTTACTTTGCAAAACTACTTTCACACATACCCGTCTTGTTTATTTTCAAACAATCAATACAATCCCTCAACGGTTTTGTGAACAAATGAAGGAGTAGCAAAGATTTTGAAATTTTTCTATTCAACTAGAAGTTATTATTAATGTTTGATTAATTTGAAATTTATCAAAAGATTTCTAGAAAGTATAAAATTTATTTATTTCAGGCCCAAAAGCCTATATTACAAAGGAATATTCTTGAACAAAACTAATCCAAAAAATAATAAAAACAACTAATTCAAATGTATATAAATAATAATTAAATACAAATTTTAGCTATTAGCTCCACAAACGAAAAAAACACAAAACAATACCACATAGGTAGTAGGCAAACAACAAAACTATCCAGAATGACAAAAAAAAAATACACAAAAGAGACTTGTAGAACATTTTCTATTAAAACTTAATTTTGCCTGAGCGGGGTGAGATCGAAAATTTTTAAAGATAATTAAATTTATAAGAAATTAAACATTTTATTAACCCCCTGCTGACTTTCAGACTTACGTTAATTCAATTTTTTTTTTTTTTTGTTTTTGGCTAAATAAAAAAATAAGAAAGAAATTCCGAGATTACTAAGTCATTTTAAATAGTTGATTCAATAATCATTTTAATATTAAAATTTTTTTTATTTTATTTGTATTTGGTTTTTAATTAATTATTTTTTAAAAATTTATTGTTTCTTTTTATTCCAAGGCACATTTATTCATCAGGTAGTCTTGTTTCGTCAACTGATTATTTTTTCAGCTGTCAAAGTCTATAGATTAAAAGCAATTTTCTCTCCTCTCTCATTTGTTTCAAATGTCAAACTTAATATATAAAAAATATAAGCAAAAGAAATCTCTCTGAATTGCAATTACCTGATGAATTAATATGTCTTGTTTATATTCTATAAAAGAATATGTTAAATTTTTTAAGATTTTCAAATATTTCCAAAAAATCAAATTTAACAAAAACAAGTAAGAGCGCTATATTCGGCCATGCCGAATCTTATATACCCTTCACAACGTGTAGTCATGCAATAACAGTAGTTTGTATCACCATTTCCCATATGAAATACGTACATACATATAAAAATATACATATATAAAAACATCCCATTCTAAAATTATAAATTTATGTATGTATGTATGTTCAAAAAAAAAATTTTAAAAAAAATTTAAAAAATTTTTTTTTAAAAAAATTATTAAAATATATATAATAAATATAAAACAAAAAAAAAAATAATAAAAAAATATTTAAAAAAAAAAAATAAAAAATTAAAAAAAAATAATACAAATATAAATAATATATTAAATAAAAAATAAAAAAAAAAATAAAAAAAAAAATATTTAAAAAAAAAATTTAAAAAAAAAATTTTTTGGCTCAGCTGGGATTCGATGCCACGTTTTCTCTAACCAGTATACACGTTTGTATGTATGTATGTTGTTGTTGTAATGTTGTTTTTGTGAAAAAAAATCGAGGTGGTCGTGGGATTTTGCTCATATCTCAGTTGTTTATAAACCGATATTTCCGATTTTCAATACCGATCTACTCCCGAATATTTCTGATATTTTAACACCTCACTCGGGTCCATACAATATCGGGGGGCTTCAAAAAGTTGATTTCAACATACACACGGACAGACTGACAGACTGACAGAGCTTAATCGACTCCCCTATTCATAAGCTTTCAGAAAATATATACTTTATGAGGTCGGAAATGAAAATTGTAGAAATTTGATACGGAATGACAAACCTATATATACCCTTTTTCACTGTGTGAAGGGTATAAAAATATCGTTACCATTTTAATTCTGCTATAGCTTCTAGCAGACGTAAGAAGGTTAATGAAACATTTTTAAAATCTGAATGCAGCCGACATGCTACTCAATTGTGATTATTCAGAACATTGTTACGACACAAAAGCTAGTCCGTGGATTCTTCCATATAAATTGTAATTATGAGTAATTAATAAACGACAGTTTCAAAATTAAGGCATTCAAAATTGCAGAGTAGTACTCTGTTTGGTATCGAGTTATGGCTGATCATCTTTTCATATTTCCTCAAAAGTTTGACAGAACAACAAAAATTAATTTCTGGAGTAGTAAACATTAACGGCCTTATTCATAACAAAAAGTTGACATAAAGTTAGCATAAAGTTTATTCATAACACACATGCTAAACTCTGGCTAACGATTTGCTAAACTCTTGTTAACAAACTGCCAAGCATTTGCCGACTTGTGAAAAACAGCTGTTCTGTGGCAAAAAAATTTTATAAAGAAAATAATAAAAATTTTTGTGCAAGAAAAATATTGTTCGTTAATTGTTTTAAAATACTTTAAAGTTTTAAAAATTGTTAGTTTGGATGAAAAGACAAAAAAATGTCGAAATCATTAAAAAATAAATGGTTGCATTTTTGAGGAGTATCGTGCAATTTCAGAGTTGATTTATGAAAAGTTGGCAGACGGATAAAAGTTTGCTATGAATAAACTCTGGGCCAACGAGTTGCCAAGCTTAATCGGCATTCTAGCTAGCAGCTCGATGTACGTAGTGTATAATCTGTGGCTAACTTTTTGTTATGAATAAGGCCGTAAAATGTTAAAACCTTTTCATTGCCCGGTCGTTTTACTTACCCTGCCATATGGTTTCCATGGAAATTATATGAAATAACTGAAAAAAAATTCCCCAGGTTTGATTATTATTAATTTCATTTTTTTTTTTGTTCCGCTTCGATACTATTTCAAATTTATTTAGTCTGTAACACCTTTTTCCCTCACCAAGTTCCTACACTTTAACAAAAAATTAAAAATCTTAAATTTTATCATAAATCTCCTGACATTAACAGCACCACTTCAATTAATCTAATTAAAATTAAAAAATTTATTTTCCCTTTAAACAGAAAAAATACACCCTTTTTATGATGGAGGAAAAAATAATTAATTTTTATTTTATGATCTGGAGTACATACATATAGTTTGTATGTAGTCCCTGTACAGCTTTAATGTGCATATACTTATCCATAGACATACAATATAATATAAACATGCATGTAGTGTACTTCGTGACATTGTATGTGTAACTAAGTGTTTGTTTTAGCGAATGTGTTTGCATTTTCTAAGAATGTTTGCCAAACAGTTAAAAGTCAAGTGCTTCGTTATTTAAGCAGCAAAGAAAAATACTTAAATTTTTATCAACATACATATAAGCACCCACACACACACCCACACACACACACGAATACATAATGCATATGTATGTACATAGAAAAAAAACATACATTGTTATACATATAAATGTATAAAAACTGTATACTTTAGTGATCAACACCATCAACCATATTTCAGCAACCAGAAAAATAAGTATGTCTGTCTGACTGATTTTTTTTACGCATCCTATATCACATACAAGCATACACGCATACTTACAAAGTTTTATTGTTACTAGCAGTAATCGTAGTACATAGTATGTAGTTCATATAAATACTCTTGTGTGCATTAGAAGAGCTCACTGTCTTTAAAAAATTCGTAAAAAATTTAAAATTTTATTACGTTTCCAATGAAAATTGTTTCACTAAGTTTAATTTTTGCGGCTGAAAGTATTAGGAAAAGCCTTTAAAGCAACTATGCATTTTTAGTCAAGTTTATTTCGTACTACGTTAAATGTATTCAAAAGTTAGTGTTACCTAGTTTACCGCTAATTTAATTAGAAAACTATTGTCAACAATTTTTTTGTTCAAATTAATGTTGGTATAGTTGAGAGAGCCAAAATATTCTAAGTTAACAAAAAACTTTAAGGCATATATGACTTATATGAAAAGAAGTAAAATTATATTTATTTATGAAAAAAAAAAATCTATAAAAGTCCCGAATCCTCACTGATTTATTCTAAATTAAAAACTATTTTTCATGAGCCGTTCTAATATATACACACACATGAATGCCTCTAGTTATGTGCGTTTGGTAGCAGTTTTACAACAGGAGTAGGAGTTGCATTAGTTGTAATTCTAGTTGTGCAGTGTCAAAGATTATTTGCAATTTTAAGAAGTTGCTTGTAAAAAAGAGGTCTGAAAAAGGAAGAGCAAAGATATGGTTAAAAAGCGAACTGCAAGTCTTGACTGTTATAAAAATGAAATTAAAACATTTCTCTACAATGGGAATTATACAAAGAATAGTAAAAGTAGTTTAAAAAAAACAGCAAATTAAAAGTATGTTGATGACAGTTTGAATTAATCTGTAGCTGAAAGTATTATATTAAAAATTTTGCAATGTAAATTGTGATTATGAGGCAATTTGTGCAAAAAAAAAGAACAATTACATAGTGTTAGAATACGCAGTACCATGTAGTTAAAAAGCAATATTCAGCGTATTTAACAAAACCTTTACGAGTGCTCAATCTTTATAAAACACGTTAAGGTTTTAACACTTATTAATTAATTAATTAATAGCATTTCCACCCCAAGCGAGAAGATACTTTTTAAACAGTATTGCCCTATAGAACTTAGATTGAAAAGTGAGTATTTTTTAAAAAACGCTTCAGTAAAATTAAAATTGATTAAAATACTCAAATAGAATTGGTTTAATTTACATTTGATTTAGTTTTATTTGGTTACAATTGAAACGGCAAAAAGTCTGAAGCAAGCTTTTAGGATAAATGTGATTTCATTTACGTCAGCAATGTCAATGAATTCCGAAATGTGATGGTGGATCAGGGTTAAGTGATATTATCCTAAGAGCCAGGTTCATGCAACAAGTGGCAATTCCTAGGTACACTAATCTGATGGTTTATGTATAGACACCTTGTTAGAAAGCTCGAACTATCCAAAACCAAGCCTTTGTCACGAGGCATATGAAGTAACTCAGCAACATAATCGGATCTAATATACTGACAGGTAAACATTAAACTCTGAGCATAATCTCCGCAAGATACCGACAACCATCTACCATCTACGTTGAAAAGAAACAACACCCTAAGACGTTAACTGTTGACCGAAGTCCATCACTAGCACAACCATCAGTCATTAAACTTACGGTCTCTATTTCTTTTGAGAAGGCAAAAGCACCTATAGACGTTTCCGATAGAGCGAACTCTGAAACAAAGTCGAGAATCAGTTGGCCTCACCAATATTCAGTCTAAAATAAGTTCTATAGTACCAGATAGATTGCTGGTCAGACTTAAGTTATAACCGAAAAAAGTTCGCTTCCTTACTTGTTGGTTTTTTGTAGTTTAAGGTATTGGTAACACCTCTTATAAGCCTACCGTGAAGATATTTTGGAGGACAATTATCTAATGATTACTAGAATGTACATCAGAATTTGTTTGTGAGTGAGTGAGTGAGTGAGTGAGTGAGCTTATAAATAGCCTAAGAATGGTTTGAAATTGTATCGAGTTATTTTTATTGATGATTTCACTCATAGATATGCAATAGTTATAATATTGTAGGTTCAAAATAGTAACTACAATTTAATTACACGTTATTGTACAAGTGTGTGAATTATCATCAAATAAAAAGTTCAAGAAAAAATTTTGTTTTTTTATGTATGAGTCGAGCATTTAATTAAAATTACCAAAAGACTGTTTCGAACAATAAATACACAAATTTATAAAAAAAAAAAGTATAAAAATTTCTAAATCAGTGTAGCCTAACTAAAAGGCGCAGTACCCAAATATATTCTTGTGTCTATTTTAAATCTTCTTGTGTCATTTTATATTTTTTAACTAAAACCGAAGAATTTCCTTAATCCCTATTGCAAGAGTTTCGCGCATCGTAATGGCTTATATTTTTTTAGTTTACCACTCAAAGTCACTAGAATTTGTGTACAAAAAAAAACGAAAAATAATAATAAAAAAAAGTTTAACTTTTTAAACAAACATTTATTTTGTTTTTTTTTTTAGTAAAATATTCTCTTTAAGAAAAAATAAAATTTGTTTTGTTTGTGTGCAAGTGTAAAGGAGGTGGAATTTATTTTTTAATATTTATAACAAATATTAAATTTTATTAAAAAACTTTTGTGTGCATTTCTTACTTTTTTAGCAGCAATTTTGTTTGTTTGTTTTTTGATAAAACAGCCAAACTTGTTTTCGAATGCAGTTGCGCTAACTGCAAAAAGCTTATGCATTCAAGCATTTATGTTACTTTTTTCGCGGTTTTTCTTTTTGTTTTTGCGAACAATTTTTTATTTATCAAAATTAAAAATATTTTTTCTAGTTCAGCCTATAACAACTGAATGCTTAGTGAGTATTGGATGGAAAAGCAATAAAAGTGCTGTTGAATTCTGGAAAAACTTCTGCTGCCAATAATATACAGTGAAACTCCGTGGCTCGTTTAATATTTCAAAGTTTACAAAAATATAAATTTTTCCTTAAGCAATTTTCAACATTTATAAAGTTATTCAAATGAGTAACAGAAAAATGAAAAGAAACGAAAATATTGCAGAAAATCATAAAAAAAGGCTTAGTTTTTGTTCAACGTTTATTTAAAACGTGCATTACAAGCAACATGACACTGAATGTATGGCAGTTGTTGGCAGCAAGGTGTAACAGAAAATAAACAAAAAAACTCTATATTAAAAGCAACATCTACTGGAATATTTGCTGACCTTTTTTAGTAACTAATAAAAAATTTTAACAAAAAGTTTTTCAATATTTAGTTTTTTTTTAATGTAAACGCAACGAAATCATAAATAATAAAAATAGTAAAATAAATGGGTAATAAAACCAATGAAACTTTATTCTCTTTCATGTACATTCACAAAGGCACACACACACACATACATACACACTGATATTAAGTAAATGTTGCCTGAAACAAGCTTAATTTACTACACAATATTGCCATTTATTTAACTTTATTTTATTAACCAAAAAACCAATTTTCATATTCAAACTTACCAAAGTAAATTTCATTCTTAATATTGACTGTGGTGGCTTCAGAAATGCACAACTTTTGTATTTGAGCCAAATGAGATATAAAAATACAACAAAAAGAAAAATCGTATTGTAACTCAGTAATACAACCATAGAAAAATAAAAAACAAACAACTTCAATGTTTTACTGTGTTTAAATAAAACTTTTAATAAGTCTGCTCATTAGATGAGATGTTAGAGAATACCACCCAGCAAAATTAAAAACCAAAAATATAAACACCCAGAAATAGCTAGACCAACAAGAAAAAGTTTTTACAAAACTAATGCGGAAATAACAAAGTTTTTTTTTTCTTTAATATTGGAAAAAAGGCTTTTGGTTTTAAGTGAAACTAAGTCTGTACGATTGCATCTTATGCACAAACACAGATACACACATGCAAACGCATACTTACTAACATTAAAGCAAATGAGATGTTTGTTGGAGTGGGTGTGTGTGGAGATGAGTTTAAGAGCAGTTGTATTTTACAATGACATTAAGCATAATGTGTCTAAATGTCGGCTGACCAAACACACAAAGTCCACGAAAGCGTACGAGAGAGGGTCAAAGGCGGCAAACTTATACTGTAAGTTAAACATAATTGAAAAGATCATTAAGCTTTTACATTGTGGTGGAAAATAAAATTCTAGTCTGGTTTTCTATTCAGCAAATGTATTTTACTCTTTTATTATTTTTTACTTCCATATCAGACAAAGTTTGCTGATGGATTTTTACGCCACAAATTGGTTTAAATTGAAAATTTTATTCTATTTAAACAGAAGTAAAAGAAAAACATATAAACTTTATAGGCTGGCAAATAAATTAAATATTATTTAAATACAAATTAGTCATATAGTTTTAGAGAATTGGTTACATTTGTTAAGAAGCTTTAGTTTTAGTTTTCATCGAGGGCAGTTAAATGCTTTAGAATCGTAAAAAGTATAGATTTGTTTGTAAGGGTATGCTTGCATATCTTTAGAAAATCGTATCTTAAACGGATATTTCTTTGACGTTGGTCTAAAAAAATATCTCAAGTTAAAAAATTGCAGTTTGAAGTTTTGTTTGGCTGTTGTTTAATTTTTTTCTCTTTCCTAATTTAAGTCTAGTACAAGAATTTTGAAGTACAATGTCACAAAAAACGCATAGACTTTTATTAAAGTCTAATGCGAAAAAATTACTTTTATTGTAAAACAATTATAATTACGCAGTGAATGGTCAATTCACTTGTTAAAATGGTGAAACTTTCAACACATTTTGCTGTTTTTTAAATATCTTACTTTTTAAAATTTAATATTTTCTTAATTCCATCATCATTTCTTTTTGCACTATATTTGAAGAAATCTTAGAAAGCTAATATAAACATGCACTTGACATTGAACTTATTTTGTGAAAAATTTGGCGTAACATTACGTGGTGGCAAATATTGTACAATTAATAAATAAAACTTTTAAAATGATTTTGGTTCCAAAATGTTTAGCGCCAAATGCCATTTCGAATAACTATTTATTTATTCTTTTGTATTGAAAGAACATTTTCTAAAAACAAAATTTTTGGTGGGGTACTTTCATTAGCTTCATTTCATTGTATTATAAATTACAAATATAAATATCTTGTTATATAAAAAAAAATTATAAAAAATTTCGTGTTTTAAGCAGTTTTGATAAAAAAAAAAATTAAAATGCTTTCATTCTTTGCAATTTCGTCAAAAAAATTTATAATTGGTTTTCACACCTATTTACACTACACTCGACTTGTAATTAATAGATATTATTTCTAAAGCTTGGTTTTCACTATGCAATTTTTGTTGTCAAATTGTCCAAGTTGTTGGCAATTGTATGGAAACGGGTTGTCATATGGCGTCATCTATGTTTGCAGTCAGTTATGCACACAAACTCTCATCTAAACTGACAAATAAGTGATAACGCCAAATTTCAGTTTGTCAGCAGATATGGCAGCATTTTTTTTTCAAAGTAAATTTGACAACAAGTTGTCAATCATTTTTGTTTGTCGTTCGTCAGTTTTTTTTTGTCAGTTTTTAAAATGCAGTGAAAACGCATTTGACGCAAACTGACGGACGTCATTTGAGGCAATTTTTGTTGGCATTTCATATGACATAGTGAAAACCAAGCTTAAAGCTTTATTGTGTGCAATAGTAAAATTGACAAAACATATTTTACACACAAACTGACCGTCTTAAGTTAACCTTTAAACACATCTCAAATTCTGATCAATTCAAAAAGTCCATGATGAACCTTGATTTTTGATGTAGATAGAAATGCTTATAATAATTTTATTTATATAAATAAAAATCATATATCGTTTGTTGGAAATCGCATCACTTAAGAACTGTTACAACTATATCGACCAATTTTTTCATAAATCTAAAATCGGAGAACATCTGGACCGATATGTTTTATTACTTTATAAATTAATAAAGCCCAGTAATAATTCTTACGAATATTTTTTTTTTAATATAAAGTGGGTGTCGCATTCAACTCCTATAAAAAATCAAAGGTTTTGCATTATAATACCAGCTTTATAAAGGGTGGTTAAATTTTAAGGGCCGATGCTGAAAGTGAACCACACCTAAAAATCAAGTTTTTTTACTGCATTTCATTTGATATTTCTTAATTTCAGACCAACTCAATTTAAACCATGGAAAGACACACAATCGAGCAATGCGTTAAAGTTATTCAGGCTTATTATGAAAATGTGCGTTCAAATCAAATGCATTTCGTGCACTTCGTGACTCTTTTTTCAACATAATTGTTTAAATTCGTCTACAATGGGGAGAATTGTGAAAAATATTTAAATTTCAGCAAAACAGGGGTATAAAAGAGAAAAACATCTGTGAATGCTTTCTTAGTTCGCTGAATGGCAAACATTGCTGCTTTTTGCGATTGTGTGACAAAAGAACAGTAATCCTCGACTCTTCATTGTGCCCAACAATTAAATATCAACATTGTCATTGAAAATGTGGACCATTGGACGGAGGAGTGCCGTCGAGGTCGTGGCGGCCATTTGGCCGATATTTTGTTCCATACATAATTGAACCATACCAATATTATCACAATAAATAGAAATGACAATAATTTTCAAAATAATTTGTGATTTATTCAATCAACTTTGACCCTTCAAATTCAACAGCCCTTTAGTTGAACTTAAAACGAGGTGGAGAACAACAATAGGCGCAACAGATTCAATCAAATTAAAATACATTTTATGATTTATCTAGAAAACTATCTTAAAATTTTATGCGTTCTAGTTCTTCCTATTTGTCTAATTGCAATTAAAAATCGATACGATAGGAGCCAGAGAACTGATACCCCCATGCAGAAAATCATACAAAAAAATTCATATGATTTATTTCAAAACCAAAAAATGTTAAAGTCTTTACACCAGGTATTAGATATTTTAATAAAAATTGAATTGAAGAATTCATTCTAATAATTATTAATAAATGGGAATTCTTGGTACCAGCCTTACAAATAAAATATAAATATTTAGTGGCATATTTGCAGAACTTTTATTGTTTTAGGCTTTAAATTCTGTGTAATTAGCTTTGATATTAAATAACTTTTTAGGACGCAAATTGGAAAAGGTTAGACAATACGATGTGATGCCGACCGTACAAAAAAAAATACTTTTTTTTTATTTCTGGAAAACTGTTATCTCGGCTTAGTTTAAACTCAGTACGAAACCTAAGTAAAACCAAAAACTATAATGATCGGAGTAGGAGGAGTGATGCCTTCACACGAATTACTTACTATTTATGGCAGTTATTACATACGCAACAAATGTAGGAAGATCATATTACCATCTGTCTCCTAATGAAATTAAGGAAAAAATTATTTGGGTACAGCAAAGCGGTTCAGATTTTGCGAGTAAGAAATATTTTTTTCCAGAATGTGACGAAAATTTTCACAAAATGGAGAGCTAGAGGATAAAAATACGTTGCGAGAATATTTCACGTTGGTTATTTTGTACAGTATTTTTGTTTCAATTGCTTGTTGCAGAACGACATAAAATATCTCTAAACCAACTGCAAACATAATCCCTTCAACTCTAGAATTTCAGCCCAACATTAAAACTAAAAAAAATTATTACACATTTTTAATTAAGTCACTACTACTCTTGTTCATAGAAACACGCAGAATACTGCTTAGAAGAATTCACAATGTGTCTAATTAAATGTAAAAGCAGCTTATGATCATGACTGATGATATTATGAAACAAAAACTTAAAATCAAATATTATGAGGTACTTACTTAACAAACTAGTATTAGCATTTAAACTTATTACAACATTTGAAGCATGACAAACATTTCCAACTAAAATTGAATTATTTTGTTGTAAAATGGCTTACATGATTAAATTAGTTTAATAATTGTTCAATTGAAAAACAGCCGCAATGCAAACAAGCCAATTTTGAATAAAGCTTTTGATTGTCATCACGAAAAAAAAAACAACAAAAATATGAGAGCGAAAATATAAAATAAAAGTTGCACTGCGATGTTCACTTAAGTCTTGTGTTTAACATGAAAGTTTCAACAATTAAACCATGTTCTATTGCGATAAGAGGCTTAAAGTGTTACAGGATTTTTCATTTATTCATTCGCTCGCTCGCTCGCTCCCTTGCTTGTTCATTCATTTATTCTTTTTATTTTGGGGTGTGAAATATATATTTTTTTTTTTGTTTCTTCGTTTTTGGTGCATTTTTGGTGATTTTAAGCCATTTATTGTGATAAAAACTCAGTTGCGGTTAACGTTGTTGTTGCTATTGCTGGCTAGCGCTAAAGTAGTCATGGCTAACAATGTAGTGGATAATAATGATAGCTACGTTGGTAGCTGTGGCTGAGATAACGGCAGTTTCGTTGATGGCCAACTAAAACTAACAGTTGTTATAGTTTTTAGGTTTTTTTTTTTTATTTTGTTATTTTGTTTGAATGACAATATTTTGCTTTTATACAAAAACTAAAAAAAAAAACAACAAACTTTTGTACAAAAACTAAGCAATATAAAATACACACACACACACACACTTGATGGCTTACAAGCAAACTAAAGTAAATTGTTATTTTTAATCCCTCTGTTTTATCTCTATCTCGATCTTTCTATCGTGAAAAACAAAACAAATTGGCTACAGGTGAAATATCAATTGTTGGCACTTGACTCTGCTTCCTCTTGTTCAATGAGTAGAACCAACCGGCTGTTAGTTGGAGATGCTGTAAACAAAAAACTAAAGATATAGTTGATTAGGATAAAAATTACAAAAACTAACTAAAAGAAACAATGATGATGCTTAACGTTATGTAATCACCCTACAGTTTTATTTTCTTGTGAATATTTTTAATTGCAATTAAAAAAATGTCCTTAAATCAAGAAAATAGGCATCAAAGAAAAGTGTGAAAAAATAGCTTAAACCGATTTTTGATTTTTGATTATTTAGCAAAACCACAGTGGAATATTTTTAATGAAAATATTTTTTTAAGAGAAAATGAAATAATATCGTTTGGTATTAAACCAATGAAATTTGTATCTGCTTGATAATTATGTATAATTAGTACGCAAATGTATGAAGTTTGTTGCAGTACCAAAATCAAGCTTCTAAATAATTTTTTTTAATGTTCATACATGTATGTTTAGGTATTAGTGTGTTTTCTGTGCATGATAACAGTTGATAAATAAAGGTGCAACACGGCTAAATCTAATTTTGTTAAATACGTTACTTTGTTTTAATTCTCGATGTTTTTACATGGATATGTATAACAATCAGACAGTGACGAACAAAAATAATCTTTGAATAATTTAAAATATTTTTCTAATATGATAAAATACATTTCAAATTTCTAAAATATGAAACTAATTAAAATATTTAAGCCAAAAAATAGAATTTATTGAAAAATTTTATTAATTTTAAAACCTAAATCTTTAAAAAAAAAAAATTTTTTAGCACCTTAAATTGTATAAAAATATATTTTAAAATATTTCTTTTCATTATTAAAACTAAAAACCTTTCACAGAATTAAAAGTCACTGTGTGTACAGCTTTGCGTTATATTAAAAAGTGTGTACGATGTGCTTAAAAACACAAATATACATGTACATGCATAAATGTTGTTTTTATAAGCGCTTAATTGGTACATAAACATTTATGCTGCATAACAACGTTAAGCTTTAAAACAATTTTCCGAAAAACAAAATTCACTCTAACGCAACGCACTCACATTCCAAAGCACAGAGGAAAACGAAAGGAAAAATTCGCTGGCACGCAAGGGGTTTAAGCTACTACTAACTATTTACACACACACACACATACATTATAAATGCATTCATATTATTGCATATTATGGGCAATGTTTTTATTACATGATAAAATGTTTTGTCGAAATTTTAAAGTGATTAAATGTTACTTTTTTGTAACTTTCAAACCATAAAAAGCAACAAATTTATTAAATGCCCTTAAATATTTTAAAATTTCTAACAAAGTTTTAGAAAGCCAACTATAATATGTCCTTGTGATGGTATTACACATGAATATCCACACATGTCTATGCACACATATTCGCACTTATAGACATTGAATGTATTTTTTATTTTTTTTTGTAAATAACAGCAGTTTAGTTGAGTTTATTTTAAGCGCATTTAGAGACAAATTTTTTATCCACCACTTTTGGTCATCATACCAATTTACCTCTTCTGTATGTCTATTTACACACACACATGCATTATCCTACATAGTGTATAATCAAAGAGCACCTAAACCACAATATCTCCCACATTCAAACACCCTCAAGCACACATACATTTATTTACACAACCGTTTGTATTATAAATATAATATGCAAAACGACGATCACATAGTGTCGCTATAAAAGTCATCAACAAGCACGTGCAAGTGTATAAGTTTTTTACGTGACATAATTTGAAAAGTTGAATGTTGGCAAAAAAAAACGACTGGTTTTTATTTTTGTCTCTTTTGCCCCCGGACTTTGCTTGCTGCATATTAAAAGTAATACGAACGACTAAACGATTCTTTGAGCTACCAAGACATTTTCATAATTTACATGTTAAAAGCGTAAAATGGAAAGAGCAACAACCACAAACAAATTTCTTTTTTAAAGTTATTCTTATTCGTTTATGAAAGTACTGTGGCAGGATGTGTGTACGAAACATTTTCAAAGGTTACGCTGAGAAAGGAATTGTTTGTTAAAGTTCTATACGAACTTGTTTGATGTGCAATGTGTTTCGCTATAAATTGAAATTGTTTAAATAAAATACTTTAAAATTAAATTTTTTTCTTTTCATTTTTGTTATAACAATATTATTATTTTCAACCTTATAATTAAAGAATTAATAGACTTTGTCACTTGAGGCAAAAATAAAACATTTTAAAAACCTACATCCGTTCACGTTTATTCAAGACAAGGTTTGTAAGGTAAAAAAATTAGTGTAGTCTGGCTGCATATCTGTAAGAGCATCACTCGACAGATTTTGCTTAAATATTTGTTGTTATAATTACCAGCGCACAGCTTAAATAGAACAAAAGTTTTAAAAGTGGGCGTGGTGTCCCCAATAATAAGTTAATGAATTTTCTATGCATTTTCTGCATGTACGTGAGAGTATAAATTGACAAATTTCGCTAAATATTTTTTGTTGTACTCATAACTACTTGCACATAGTTTGAATGAAGAAAACAAAAACTGAAGAATTACATTTTCTTTCATAACTAATACAAATATGTGAAGGCGTAAGACCATCACTTTTGGTTGCAATTTTAATCATCAGAATAATATTTGTATGAAAAAAATTAGAGTGGACATGGTATCCCGAATAAAATGATCACATATTTAATCGTATTTTATTTGTAATTACCAGGACAAGGTATCAGGAAAAAATAATAATTAGAAAATATTGGAAAGTATCAAAAATTTAAAGCAAATATACTGAAACGATATTTGGGAAATTTAATTTTAAACCTTTTTAATTTTCTATATATAAATGGGCTCATTCCTGGCATTTTTTTATAATATCTTTCCCGATTTCTGATTATAGTCTTATAAGTTGTGCAACAATGTTAGCCTTGAGTTAAATGATATTCTTTAAACAACCCCACAGATAATAGTCGGGCTCTGACAAATTTTGCATTGGCGCTTTCCAATTAGTTTTCGATTATCTGAAAAAGAATCGCTATACAAAAATTTGACTTAAAAGTGCGATTGTATATCGAGCAGTACGAGTTTTCTTGGGCTGAAGTTAATTTTCTTTCATACCGCCTTCCAATAATAGTTCCAGCATTTCCATATTCAATTTCGAAGCACCAAAGCCTACCGATATTTTCGGATATGCAACTAATAGGAAGCTATTGGCGTCAATCAATAACTCTTAAATTTTCAAAACCCCAGAACATAAAGTTCTGCTTACTAACGAATTCAATCAAAAGAAAATGAACTACAACAATGATAATCAGATTTTCAATTAATTTAATTTCATTCCTGGTCAACTTTTGAATTTTAATTATAACATCTATGGGATTTTATTCTTGCACCAATTTCTCCTTTTATATGAATAACAATTAATAATTATAAAAACTTGGCGTAGTAACATATAAGCCGTTCTTATCTGAGAAAAATTCGTTCTGGTATATCTTTTTGGTGTTTCTTTGACACTTTACACCACACGTTCAATATTTTCCGTAGTGCTAAAGGAGCTAATACATGGCATGTTTTTTACATCTGACTTGTAAAATTCTCCACTGCTTATACAAACATGTCATGTGTTACCTTTAGAACATTACTTCTGTAAAAAAACATGTGTTTAGACATCTGACAAAATTTTAATTAGAGCGCGCTCTATTTTCTTCTGTCAAAACATGTGACATCAGTCGTTGGCAGAAATGCCTGCTGCTGCAAAGCAGTCAGCGTAAAAGTACAATCTTGACAGACATGTAGATTAACATATGTCTCACAAATTTTAAAGTCAGATGTAAAAAACATGCCGTGTATTATAGCCTTAACTAAACGTGAGTTTGGGATGAACTAAGCAACGAATCATTGCTCTTGAGGGTAGAGTTACGATGTTAAACATTGAGTTTGCGTTAAAATAATTGATCGGTGATTAAAAAAATAAAATTATTTTATTCTTGTTCATTGTTCCGTTGTTAATCCGCATTACGGCATTCGATATCGACCGAAATTTTACTCGAATGATTGAGTTCACAGTACTTTAGATATAGAGATTCTAATAAGAATTGTAAAATTTCGATCATTAACAATTAATTGTTAATCCATAATTTATTCTCCAGTTGTTATTTACTCATAAACAGAGAAGTAAATAAATTTTCAACCCCATGGTGACTTTTGATCCACCCTGTAGTAGTACCTTTAATTAAATATTTTTAGTTTTTAATGTAGAATATTACTCTTTCAAACCTTACCGTTGATTGTGCGCTATTAGAATAGGTCCCTACGAACTATATACTCTACTCTAGCGTGATTAATGCATTATGTTCAATGTGACTTTTATGAAATATTATTCTACATAGTTTGAACCTATTTAAGCCGGATAATATTTAGATCTATATAGCTTAATCCTATCAACCTTAACTTAATCAATATGCATAGACGATTGAAAATGTTGTGAATGTTAATCTTCAGTGCTTGCAGCAACTAAAACTTGATTTGGTATAAACCAGATTTGTATGCCTAATTGCGAATTAACTGGCTCGACTTATTTTTAAAACTTTTCCGAACAACTGTAATGTTTTCGGTCAATGAGGAATGTGAATGTGAATTCGATCGTTTTAGGCCAAACTTGTGACCATAAATTTATCTACTGAAAGTTGGTGATATAACACATCATCTGTTGTAATGGATTATCACAAGTAATATTTTCAAATTTCGCACTAACTGAGCCTCATTTTGATTATAGTAGTTTTAAAAATTACATTCAATATCTGACAGGACAATATAGTTTATAAATTCCACCGGAACAATATAGCTACTATAGATATTGAACACTGATCCTGCCTTATTAGAAATCTCTTAATTCTTAATAAAATTATTCAAGAAATACCGAACTGCGTTTTCACCAAAAAAGAAATCTTATCAAACTTATCCGAAAAAACATTATATTGAGCCCAAGACCAAGTTTAACCATTGATAAGGATTCTAATGTTTATATTGTAATTTACTATGATTTATATTAATATTCTTTGTATTCCAAAAATATGAATGTAATAAAACATGAAAGAAAAAAATTCACATATTTGCACAGGTCAAGTAATAATTAATGCCATAATAAAATATTTAAATGAAAAAAAATAATAATAACATCAACAGTATCAAGTGACCGTATAATAAAAGTGAACAGAAAAGCAAATTCACCCAAACAAATAACTGGTGATATTTGACAAATTTTATCAACTTTAATTTAAATCAGTAAATCACAGTTTTTGTGTTTATTTCCTCCTTTTTTCAGGCAATTTGATGTGCCCTTTAGAATGTATAAATTTTTAAAATCAATTCTGACAAAAAAAATATAAACAAAAGATGACAAAAAAGGCAACTGGTATTCATGAATATATGCACAGAAAAAAAATCAACAATCATCACACACTCCTAAATAAACTCATACAACAACCGCACTTATACACAGAGACACACACATACATACACTATTACAACTATAAACTGCAAGTAGTCGGCCATAAATGGTTGTCGTATATCAACACGCCGCCAAAGCGAAAGAAGTGAAAAAATAACAACCGGAAATAGTACGAATCTGTGAGTGTGGTGTGTGTGTGTGAAAAAGGAGCAGGCAAAAGGCTGAAGTATGTCTGTATGTGTTTCTTTTTCACATATGTTTAAAAATGTGTGTAAATGCTTGATGGTTGTGTTATTGTAAAATTTTAATTGGCAGTTTGTATATGTGGTTATTAAAGAAATCCTCTTGGTTTGACCGCTTCTACATTATTTTGTTTTGTCATTTTTTTTTGTTTGCTTTTTTTTCATCCTTTTTGTATTGTCCATATAATTTTCTTACTTAAATTTGGCTGAACAGTCGATTTTAGTGTTGGCCGACCATTGAATGTATATAATTTTTTTGTCTGTCTGTCTGTCTGTTCGTTTGGCTGGCTGTTTGAGTGGCTGCTAGGTACTTATGTTTGCGTGCATGTCTGGTTGACTATGCATAAAATACACACAGCTTTTTTTGCTGATGTTGTTGTTTTTGTAACTTTTTTTGGGCATTTTCCACATTTAACCACAACTGTTGAAAATATACGTGCAGTTCCAAATGCGTAAGCTGTTTTTATAGCTTTACGAGACAAAATAGTAAAACTTTACACAATCTATAGCAATGTGTGTACATGTGTATGTAATACAACCAACCATATGAATATGTGTAAATAAGGGGACCATTGTTTGTGTATTTTACGTTATCTAGACATACGCATTTATATATGTATATTGCATTGATATTAAATAGGAATTGACGTAATAACGTGCTACAACTGCAAAAACAGAAGCAATACATTCCGGAAAAACACAAATGAATCAACAACATCTACGGTAACAACGACAACGACACAAACAAATGAGGTTAAAACATATTATTGGTAAATGTCAGCCATGTCCTCTCATATTTTTTTTAAGTATTTCTGTTGCTAATGCTGCTGCTACTAAAGTGTTTGTTGTTTTTATTTATATTTTGTTTAATTTGCATTACATTACCTTTGACTCCCCTCGTCCGCCCAACTGTAGGTATTGTAAAATCCATTAACAGTAAAGAACAATTGGTAACCACATACACGAACGCACATACTGACCGAACGATTAAGGGCCTCAAATTTTTTAAACGTTAAACAAAAATGAAAACGTAATGGTGGCAAATATAAATTCACCTCATTAAATTTAACCAATTTAAACCAACAACCATCAACCGAATATGATAAACCCATGACAGCAGCCACGGTTACAAAATGTTTAATTATATTGACAAAAGCAAATAAAAAAAAAATAGCACTTACACATACATACCAACCATTGCATAGAGTAGAAAGGGCTTAAACTTCATTTAAAAGACAATCTCCACAGCATGTGTCACAGTTATTTAGTTTATATGTTGGCTGTTTAAAACTGAACTGCCACTTGTTTGGAAATTTTTTTGTTTTTTTTTTAACAAGGAATAATAAAACAAAATATTAATTTATGACCTAAAGTTTTTATGAATGGTCATCATCATTATCATAAGAGTGGAGTATAAGGAGTAAAATACACAAAGAGTTTTATGCATGGCTAAAATAAAATCTCATTCAAGTTAATTTATATGACAACTTAAGTTTTTATATATAATTGAAATAGATAAAAGTATTGCGTCACACAACTTTAACAAGACTCAAGTTTTTTATTTTATCCAACAAATCGTAAGTGGATGCGCGATATTAACGTCTTTTGCAGTTGAAGTACGATTCTTGTTGATAACATTACTTAGTAGGATCCGCATAGTATCAGTAGAATCGAAATGTTAGGAAGAACTACATAGTTCATGCAACTCTAAGTGTACGTACACTATGTTCATACATGCATTGAGGTAAAAAAAATGTAAATTGAGCTGGAGTCTTTAAGCTTACACAATTAGTATTTCATAAAAAAAAATATTTTTATTTCGCACTATAAAACCCATTCTTATATTTCAAAATAAATTAATTTTGTTAAAAGTTTTTCTTTAATTATTTGATTGAATTAATAAATCAATGTAGAATCATTGAATAAATTTTTTTCATAATTATATTATTGGGTTTTTTCATTAAACGAAAATTAAAATTTTTAATGTTTCTTAATTGCACAATTAAGGCGTTAATCTAAACATATAATTACTGAAATGTTTGTATTCGACTTATGGTCGAAATTTAACCCTAGTAACCAATTTCAAATTTAAGCATCGAAGAAGACAAAACTTATCTAACTGTTCCAAAAAATTTTTAACTGTTCGAACTATATTCGGATATAAGTATTATTTTTTTTTAATTTTTTACAAATTGTGCACATGCACCAATTTTTTTATTATTTTTATTTTTTTGTTTGCAGACATTTTATTTTACTGCACATAACAAATAAAACAAGTAAGAGCGCTATATTCGGCCGTGCCGAATCTTATATACCCTTCACAACGTGTAGTCATGAAATAACAGTAGTTTGTGTCACCATTCATCCCATATGAAATACGTACATACATATATAAAAACATCCCATTGTAAAATTATAAATTCCGTATGTATGTTAAAAAAAACGAAAAAAAAAATTAAAAAAAAATTTAAAAAAATAAAAAAAAAAAATTTTTTAAAAAATTTAAAAAAAAAATTAAAAAAAAATTATTATATATAATTATAATTATTATATATAAAACAAAAAAAATTAAAAAAAAATTAAAAAAAAAATTTAAAAAAAAAATTATAATAAAAATATAAATAATATATTAAATAAAAAATAAAAAAAAAAATAAAAAAATTTAAAAAAAATTTTTAAAAAAATTAAAAAAAAATTTTTTTTGCTCAGCTGGGATTCGATGCCACGTTTTCTCTAACCAGTATACACGTTTGTATGTATGTATGTTGTTGTTGTAATGTTGTTTTTGTGAAAAAAAATCGAGGTGGTCGTGGGTTTTTGCTCATATCTCAGTTGTTTATGTACCGATGTTTCTGATTTTCAATACCGATCTACTCCCGAATATTTCTGATATTTTAATACCTTACCCAACCTATGTCGGAGGGCTTCAAAAAGTTGATTTCAACATACACACGGACAGACGGTCAGACGGACAGACGGTCAGACGGACAGACTGACAGGTCTTAATCGACTCCCCTATTCATAAGCTTTCAGAAAATATATACTTTATGGGGTCGGAAATCAAAATTGTAGAAATTTCACACGGAATGACAAACCTATATATACCCTTTTTCACTGTGTGAAGGGTATAAACAATGAATAATTTTGCAACAAAAAACTTGTTATTAATCCGATTACACGACTATAAATATGGTTGGCTACATTCGTCGCCGTGGAACCAGCTTCTCAATTACTTTTGAAAGAACAGCATCATACATATCTGATGCTAAAGCTGCTTGTTGCAAAAATACATTTTTTAGTGTTGTCCCCCTTAAAATAAAATAATTATTATTAAAAAAATATATATTTATTTGTTTTATACTACTTCATTGTTAATTCACTGAAAATATTTTTTATTTAATAACATAAAATATTTTTAAACTCATATTCATTACACATTCACATTTATTCTGGGTCTGTTTATTGTCGCCTTAAAAAATAGAAATTAGACATAGACAACGGTGGTCTCGTAGCTATGGTCGCATATGCATTTTGAATGCGACAGATTGTAGCCGTTCGTTTGTTGTCATCTACATATCTGTGGCTTGGAGCTTAAAGGGCCAATGTCACTTTTTTGCTCTTTTGAGTTAATCATTGCATTAGATTTGTTTTTTGCTCTATTTCATTATGGTAAAACAGCTAAAGTCATACTTAACCCACAACAGTTTCATAAATAAAATACTGGCCAATGTCACTATGAAGGCATCTATAAAAGTTAAAGTTCAATTCCAATTTTCTCAGAAGTAAATATTTTGACATTGGCCGTTTTAGCTCCAAGCCACAGAGATGTCCTTTTACTTTACTCTAAATTAATGACCAATATAAATACACCTTCAAATACAAAATATATAGTTGTTATTATTGTTATAAACATACAGAAGACTAGTCCTAATTATTTCTCCATAGCCTATTTATATATAAGTATTACAGTTTGATAGGTGCCGCTATATTCAAATACTTGTTTTTTAATTATTTTAATATATTCTTGGTAAAAAGTGTTTTTTCTGAAAACTTATTACAAAATAATGAGTTACAAGTACTCAAATACAATGGTTCACTATTTGCAATCAAACATTTAAACCATCGCTTACAAACAGGGACTCAAATAAATAATTCTTCTTATAGCATTAATTAAGTACTTGATTTTAATAACCAAACTAACTTGATGTTACAGATATACTCTGATTTACACATTTAACGAGCGATTATAACACCACTTGTTGCAGATAATGCTTGACCTTTGCATTACCTGTATTGTAATGTATGTCCTGGAACATACGAGTATTAAGTAATATTATAGAAGTTTTAAGATAACTGTAGATCTTAACAATTATGGCAGTGTTAATGCAAAAAATTTAACGAGATGAGGTATCACGGTAGTATCACAACAGAATGTGTTGTGTGTTTATCCAATTTACATTAAAAAGTAGAATAATAAACATAAATACTTAAAGCGCTCTTCACTCTCATACTGTTAATTTCAAGAGTTATTTTTGACAATAAAATAAAGCTCGTCATATTGAAAGAATATAGTCCAATGTTTATGAGGGCTATGAGCACAACACTATTTATATAATGAACTTTCGTTCAGCTCTAATGATGACAAAATTTGGGTCTGTTAGTTCTGCGATATGTTTTATTGTGATATTAAACTAGTGACACTCTTTAAGACATTGATTAAGTCATAAATAGTTCCATCACCATTGTCAATAATATTATTACTTTTCCTTAAATATGCTAAACGGGATAAGAATCATAAAAAAATATTTCGATAGCTCCTAACAATTTTCACATTCAAAATATATATATATAGATATATATACTTACAGAAAAAATAAAATTTTCTAAGATATCTTAAATTAACGCATTACTAATTTACTACTTATTAAGATAGCCGAAAACTCGAATTTACTAATACAATAGAATCAAATACTTTTTAGCTAACAGAAACCCTCAAACGATTAAAAATCAAAAGTAATATTATTTGGTTTCCAGAATCATAGATATAATCCAATAAAAAAAAATTAAAATGAACTACATATTTATATAAAATGAAACTAAATATGAAAATGTTTAAAATTGAAAACATTTAAACATTTGTATCTTTAAGCTTAAAAAACGAGCAGTTTATAAATATTTTGCGTGACAATCCAATATAATACCAATAATCTCTAATAGCATTATACTTTTAGTAAGTGTTAGCGAAACACTTAAGAGCCCTGTAGGCTTCTTACAGAGTCTTATTTCATAAAAAAAAAATTACAGACTTATAAACTTTCAGACAATTGAGATAATCTTTATTAAACATTAAGTTATTTATTTTTTGTTCCAATTTAAACAACCAAAAATGTTTTTAATCCTCCTCCTTTGCCATATGAACATAAGAATTTTACAGAATTTATTTCTTCACATTTCTTTTTTTTTTTTTGTTAAACCGCCTAAAGTTGTATATTTTTTTGGGGCATCCTTGTACTGCCTACAAATTAAATACTTTTATGTTTTGCACATAGTTGTATATGTAAATTTTTGTCACGTTCTCTGGGTGTGTATGTGTGTGTGTGTATGCCCATAATTTAAAAAAACGAAATAATATTTTATTTTCATACTTCTCGGAAATTTGAATCCTATTATTTGTTTCGTCTTCCATATAAGTTTCGACTTATTCATATGATATAATTTTCTAGGGCTTTTTTTATTTATTTTTTTTTTCTAGTTTAATTTCAATAAGACTCGCTGTAAAAAAAATAATAGACTTCTGTAAATTTATTTGTATGTGTAAGTATTTGTTTTGAAATGAATATGTGTAAAAAACGTTTATAAATTCTGTTAACAGTCCTTAAGGCATTTATGAAAATTGAATATTGTTACTTACTTGAGGCTGATTACAGATATCAGATTCTATCACTGTTTTCCCTCTTATGTGTTTAATTTCCTTTAAAAATGTTTTCTTTTCTTTTGTTTTTTTTACGAGGGTTTTGTTATCCTAATTTTTTTTATTAAAAGTTTTACACATACGCTTCATAAACATTCCAAATAAACCAGAATTGTTTTAAATTTTCTCCAAGGAATTAAATTTAAACAAAAATTTTCACTTATTCTTAAACAACAATGCATATAGATCTTACATGTGTAAAACAATTAGAGCACTTTGGTTTATTGTGAACAAGAGTTTATACATTTACCAGATATTAACATAATTAAAAAGCACCATACTACGATTGGATTGTGCAATGGTCGCTCAAACACATTACAGTTGTACACAATCATATTAGGTAAAATAAAGTAAAATCTCATAACGATAATATTTTTTTATTTACATAATTAAAGTGGCAGTACGTTTATATCTTTTATAAACCCTGGCTTGCTTGCTTTACATAAACTGGGGTTTCCTTTATCGCCAAAAAAAATTATATTTCAAATTACTAATATAACAGCTTAGTACACTTATTGATATTTAACCTAATAGCTGAAACTTGTACAATACCCAAGTCATTGCTCCACATATTGTTATGCATCTTGTTATCAAACATAAATTGCTGTATACACAACACACTCTGTTGTATTACAAAAAATTGAAAAATGTAATAAAAACTTTTACGTTCAAACTCTAATTTTTGAAATCACATATCCAGATATTTATATCGTTATCAGAACTAAGCAAGGCACCAATTACTTTGTTATATAATCGCTATTATTGTAAACTGATATTTTTAAATTTATATAATACTACCATAAAATAAGGTTTGGTACACAGGAACAACTATAATCACAATATGTTCAGACAATCACTAGATAAAAATGATTTTATACATATGATACGCCGTATCATCAGATGCTTCTGGCCAAACACGATCAGCAACTCTGAGCTGCTCCACAAAACAAAACAGATACCACTCCAGCAAGACATCTTAAGGCGAAAATTTGGATGGATCTGCCACACGCTCAGATCAACAAACACAATCGCAAAAGCCGCTCTGACGTATAATCCACAAGGTTCCCGTCGAAGAGGACGCCCAAAGATAACCTGGCGTACAACAACACTCAATCAACTATCTTTAGCACGATATACATGGAATGAAGCTGTACAAATAGCTTCCGATCGCAATCGATGGAAATCTCTAATTGAAGCCGTTTGCTCCCAAGCTGGAGAATAGCGGAACATCATCATCATCATACATAGAATATAAGTTTAAAAATTATATCAAAAATAAAATGATATTTTCTCATGTCTTTTGTTTGAATTTTAAAGTTATTGAATCTGAAATGTAATTATTTCATGCAGCTACTAAAATAATAAACAAACAATTACCAAATTATTAATCAATATTTTAAAACATACTCTTCGTTTAAATAAAAATTTTTAATAAAATTTTAAACGTTAAAAAAATTTTACAAATTTATGTGTACAATTCAAAATTTAAATCCGATTTCTGGCAAAAACAACAATTTCTTAATTGACAGCAGGTGCAACAACTAAGATTAAACAAATTAAACTTTTTTCCATACATTTACCAAAAATAAGAACAAGAAAAAACAATAAGATTTGTGACTGTTAAAAATATTTTTGCCATAAAACAGAGTCACCAACACAATGCCATACAAGTGCCAAAGGAATATGAACTACAAAAACAAAAATGAGCAATAAAAATAAAATTAACAATAGCAACAGCAACAATAGCACCAAACTGTAGACAGACTATTTAAGTAAAATAAAGAACCAAGAAAAAAAACAATGGCAAAAGAATTAAATACTAATAAATAAAATATAATAATAAAAGTTCTCTTTGGCTGGTTTGTTTCTTCTATGTTGTAGCCACGTTGCTGCTTGTTGCAAATTCTCAAGTGAGTTTTAAATTTTACATAGAACCAAAAACAAAAGCAGCTGCATGAAATATATGCTAAAAGGCACTCTATCTCCATAAAGTTTCAGTGCATTGTGGAAAATTGTCAACCAGAAAAAACCAAAAAAGAAATTAAGGGCCACATAACGCACGCCAGCAATTCTAGCATATTTACAAATACAGTGATTCTTAAAATTTCGCAAAGACACTAAGAGCCTAAAATTTAAGTGTCCACTTGGATTTCTTTCCTCCGTTTGTTTAAGCTTTTGTAGCGGCAAAAATTCCTTTATGTATGCATAGGTTGGAGATGCCACCCTTTATTAATTAAAATAGTGCGTTCGATTGCGCTAACAGTTTTAGCAATATTGAGCGTATCCTTCTGTTTTCTATTAGTGTTTAACTTATTATAAGCAAACTGTTCTTAAAAATTGATACACATATGTTTGTATGTATGTATGTATGTATGTATATATGTATGTATGTATGTATGTATGTATGTATGTATGTATGTATGTATGTATGTATGTATGTATGTATGTATGTATGTATGTATGTATGTATGTATGTATGTATGTATGTATGTATGTATGTATGTATGTATGTATGTATGTATGTATGTATGTATGTATGTATGTATGTATGTAATAATGTATGTATGTATGTATGTATGTTAAAAATAAATATGTACGTATAAAAAAATATATTTTTCTTTCCGAGTAATTTCCATTTGAATTAGGTTCAATGATGTCTATAAATGTTACTTAAATTAACTAAAATCATCATCATTTGGCGCCGCTTTTTTTAATTTGAAAAGTTTTTGTAATTTTTTACATTTTAACCTTAAACGAAACCTATACCCCGTTAAAATAATAAAAAATATATGATTATATACATTTCATTTGCACCAAAGTTGACTCAAAACTTACACAAAATTGGTTGTGCGAGATAAGCACAAAAATCTCCCTATTTTTAGCTTTTACTATACAGCAATCTCTTTTTTATTTTAGTTTTCTAAGAGCAAGAATTTCTTTGTATAAAACAAGTTAAAAAACAACGACTGCTATTTATTTTTACAAAGTTATCCTATTATAAAGACAACTGTACTCATTTGAGTACAGCGGCTGAATCCATATAAATATTGTAAAGATTTGTAATAAAAATTGCTTGAAGAAATGGAGACCGACTTAGCATCACACGAAGTATTTGTTGACATCCTCTTTACTAGTTACAATTGGTGGATCTAAAAGAAAAAAATTTCGTGCGACTGGAACAATTAGAGAGAACCAAACAAAAAAGTGTCCGTTGAGAAGTGCGAAAGAAATGAAAAAGGAAAATCGAGCCTCATATGACTACAAAAAAAAGCAAAATGAAATTTTAGTAAAATGGAAAGACAATAGCGTATGTATTATGACAACAAATTATGACGCAATTGAGCCATTGGGTAAAATGTTGATCTTCTACACAACGAAAAATAAATGCCAATATTTCAAATGTATTTCAGTCCTATACAAACATATGGGAGGAGTAGATGAACTGGGTCTGTCTATTTCTCTCTACAGAATTGCCACTTGCGGAGAAAACTGGTGGTGACCATTATTTACGTACATAGTTGATATGGCCGTTGCAAACGCTTATCGGTTATATGTTATGAGGCATAGCGATAGCATCATTCTACTGGTATTCCAAGGTTCCATTGCAAGGTACTATTTACCTCAAAACACTCAAAATAAAGCTCGACTTTCATTCTTATTGGTGTTAGGATTACCCTAAAAAATTAGAAAAACAATTAAGATGTGTTTTGTATCATGCAAGAGTCCGCTGGCAATGCAAAAAATTCTTAACAACATAATACATTAAAAAAAAATGTTTTGAAAATTTTCACCTGTAACCCGCCGCTGTACTCAGTTGAGTACACCCCTCCTACTCCGCAAATATATAATTTTTTTTTATTTTTTCACTTTTTTATGTTAATTTTATAAACATTGAATAAAAAAACATACTTTTTGGTTAATTACCGCTTCTGGTTTTATTTTGGCGGTTAATGGGTTAAAAATTAAAGGACTTATAAATTATTTTTTTATACCATTTTTTTTCCACAATTTGTATCAATAAAATCTTTTAATTTTCATTTAATCAAAAGCATCATTTTAATGATTGGAGCAAAATCAAACAAAATTTATATTATTATACCCTTCACACAGTGAAAAAGGGTATATATAGGTTTGTCATTCCGTGTGAAATTTCTACAATTTTCATTTCCGACCCCATAAAGTATATATTTTCTGAAAGCTTATGAATAGAGGAGTCGATTAAGCCCTGACCGTCTGTCCGTCTGTCCGTCTGACCGTCTGTCCGTGTGTATGTTGAAATCAACTTTTTGAAGCCCCCCGACATAGGTTGGACCCGGGTAAGGTATTAAAATATCAGAAATATTCGGGAGTAGATCGGTATTGAAAATCAGAAACATCGGTACATAAACAACTGAGATATGAGCAAAAACCCACGACCACCTCGATTTTCTTTTCATAAAAACAACATTACAACAACAACATACATACATACAAACGTGTATACTGGTTAGAGAAAACGTGGCATCGAATCCCAGCTGAGGCAAAAAAATTTTTTTTTAAATTTTTTTAAAATTTTTTTTTTAATTTTTTTTTTATTTTTTTTTTATTTTTTATTTAATATATTATATATATTTTTATTATTATTTTTTTTATTTTTTTTTTTTTAATTTTTTTTTTATTTTTTTTTTGTTTTATATATATTATATATGTATATAATAATTTTTTTTTTTTAATTTTTTTTTTTAATTTTTTTTTTTTAAATTTTTTTTTTATTTTTTATTTTTTTTTTTGTTTTTTTTAACATACATACGTGAATTTACTGTTATTGCATGACTACACGTTGTGAAGGGTATATAAGATTCGGCACGGCCGAATATAGCGCTTTTACTTGTTAATATTAAATTTGTAATTGAATTCATGGCACAACGGATAGCATTATTTATTTAAGTAATATGTATATTTCTAGAATTTCAGTGCTTGTAGTGGGCATATACTTCTACGAAAATTACTACAAATATTTTTTATTGTCTTCCTGGGTTCAGTTTACAGTGGTAGACTTTTTAGAAAATTAAATTTTCTGTCACACTTTTTACGAATATTAATAACATTAAATTATTTGTAAGCTTTTACTAAAAATGTAGGTCATTTAAATAAAGTCGTAATTTCCTTAAATTCATGTTTATTTAATACAAATGATAGTCAACCTTAATAGTCATGCTTATTTTCCAAAGAAAAATATTTTTTTGTTGTGTTTTTTTTTACAAAAAATGAATGAATATTATTACCCATATAAATATTAAACACAATTACATTAAAAATTTTTAGAGAAACCTAAAGGTTTTTTAGACGGCATAACGCACTTTACATACAAACACAAGATTTTTTAAATACACACAGTCATATTTTCGGTCCACAGCATTAAATAGCAGAATTTAAACAAGTTAATATTAAATAAAGGAAGTAGTAGTCAAAATTCGACCGTAATTTATTTTATTTACAGAGAAACGTTATAAAAAAAAACAATTAGTTAATTTTTCCAAAATAACTGTGCAATTGCAAAAACTGTTCCAATCCTTTTCTTTATCATTATATTCATTTCTAATCCTTTTAAACCAACTTTATATTTATACAAACACCAAACCAGCAAACCATTAGATTTATCCAATAGCATATTGAAATCGTTACCATTAGGTGAGGAAAAGTTGAAAAAATTGGGATCTGCATGGATCATAGGGGTAGTCAACGTTCTGTTAAAAAAATTGGCATCGCCTTGACAATCATTATTGCAATTTATATTTCCGAATTCTATTTCACGACTGGTATTCCAAGCTTGCTGAGAATTCTTTGTAGTACAATTATTTTATGGCCGATGTTGATTTTGATTAAAACACAAACTACTAAGGAAATTATTGTCATTTCTTTTTATTGTTATAATATTTTTAAAACACAATTATGTGAGGAATAAAATATCGGCCAAATGGCCGCCGCGACCTCGTCACGATGGGCATGATGATGAGTAGATTTTTACAGCTCTTTTGCCAAACCATCGCGAAAACCCGCAATGTTTTCCGCTCAACACACCATAATAATGAAGTACATTTTTAAATTCCTCATTTATAAATCTCAATTTGAGCAGTTTTCTAAGTTATAACCTTATACCACCACTTATATATCGATGCCTTATTTCCTCAACCTCGTATCTTAAAAAATACGGTTTTGACTTTTTCATATCAAAGGATTGTGTTATGCTTTAACTAAAAAAGATTAGTATATTATTACTACTAATATACATGAATACAATCATTTTCTTAACAATTGCATTTAAACTTTTAACCAAACACCGAAGTATAGAGAGATGAACCGTTTTTTTTTTCTCTCCTAAAAAATTTTGTTTTTTAAGATACGAGGTTGCGGAAGTAAGGCATCAATATGCAAAAGATTTTATAACAAGATCTTAATTGCAACAGAAATTGAAATATTATTTTCAGCAATATCGATGATTCGTACTTTGGCAATCTATAACGAGATTTATTTTATAAGTCAAAATTAAAAAAAAATAGAACAAAATCTGTTTAAGCCTTTAAAGTAAATTTTTTGATTTAATGTCTCCAAAGAAGTGCAAACGTTTTTAAAATGTAAAGCGATTACCAAAGGAGTTTAACTTTCCTCTCAACTAATCTCTAGAAACTAAATTTGACGACTAGAAGTGAGTTTTAAAGGCTTTATTAAAGACTACTTATATACAACCAGTTGTAGCAGATTTCTCAAGTTTATTCTTTCTCTGTTCTCTTACTTTAAGTTCAAAAGTTACAATGACGTACACATCGACATATAAACAAACTGCAAATTGTAGAAAAATAAAAGAAAACATATTGAAACAAATTCAACATAAGAAAGAAATTTTCACATGTATTTGAAAGGAATTTAGGTGGCATGTTCTTGAACAACCATTCATATACTAACATGTGCATTAAAGAGCATATTAAAATTAGTGCGGTAATGTTAAAAAAAAAACTATTTTATAAACAAAATGTGTGTTTGTGTTTAACAGAAATTAATTAATGTCAAAATAATCCTAAAGCAATAAAGTATATGTATAACTAGATGTCAACATAGAGCTTCTTGTTCAATACAACAGGGACCAATCTAATAATCGAGTACATGCAAGTGTTTAAGTGTATGTGTGAGCAGCAACTTTCAACACCAAACACGCCTCACTATTGTTTGGTTGGGAAAAAATTGGAAACTAACAATGAGATTTCACCAAAATACAATATGTAGAAGAAAACCAGGAAACGTTGAAAAAGAAAATGGAACCAGAAACCATTAACAACACACTACATCACTGCAGCTTTTGGATTTTTCCTTTTCTCCTCCACCCCCTTAAAGTGAAAAGGATTTTAATGTGTCAAGTGGTATTTTGTTTCTTGAGGGATTTTATTTTGCATTTATCAAAGTAGAAACTAAACCCAAATATACACACAAACACACGCACTTTTTACACTCGCTGATACCACACAAAAATAAATATAAAGTAAAAATACTTGTATTTAAGTTAAAACAAATTCCTTTATTTTATTTTAAAAAGAAATTGTATAAAGTCTGTTAAAGCTTAAAGAAAGTAGACAATTTAATATTAACAAAAAAAGACACTTTTTATTTATTTCATTTCGCTAGTGTTAATTATTGTAATTTTCGTTAACTAACTTTAAATAATTATGTAATAATTCTGTTTAACGTTTGTTATTGATTATATTTCTTACATGATTACAGTTAAAAGATAAAAGTCTTAAAAGTAAATTTTGTGCTAAAGAAATAAGACTCCAGATCGAAACGAGAAATAGAGGATGTGGCATTTAAAATAAATTTAAAATCCAATTACGCGCCTCATTTAGTTGTGTACGTCTGTCTGTTTATCTGTCTGTTTGCCAATGTGCGTTGTTTGGCTGTTCGATTCCTAAAACACCAAATCCTTGTTTAACGGCACAAGTATAACTTAAACACTTAAAACTGATCTAACCAAATCGAAGCTCCTTTAGCTAGAAATTTCACTTTTCACTTCAGTTTTCACTTCGAATATTTAATAAATAATTTTAAAATTTCAAATATTTTGAACTGAAAGTGGATAAAATGTGTTTCAAATATCATCTCTGCAATATTCTAAACAAAAATTTATGAAACAGAAAAAACACAAGAGTTATCTTGTTTTAAAATACAAGAGTTATCTAGTTTAATATTTTCTTTCTATTTAAATATAAACAAATAAAGTTTTTTTAAGTTTAAGTTTTTAATAATAAAAATAATTTTCTATAATTTATTTGTTATTTAATTATTTTTTCACATGTTAAAAAAATCAAAACAATGACGTATTTCTTGATGATGGAGTAGTTTAATATCGAGAAAAATAATACAAATTATAAAACATTTGGCTAATTCAAGCGCTGTATTGTCATAATGTCTTAATTTATAAAAATTTCAAAAGGGTCTAAAATTTTACAATAAACAATAGAAAGATTTTCAATTATTTAAACATATTTGGATACTTATGACTTTTTGACAATACAACACTATTATGAATTGTTCAATTATTTTAGTAAAACAGAGACCTCATCTCTTCTCTATATATATAAAACTGGATGTATGTATGTAACGTATGGACTCCACAACGGCTTGGCCGATTTTGATGAAATTTTCAGGGAATCTTCAGAATATTTAGGCGTGTGACATTGTTAAGTTTGATTTTTGATTTTTGGTCTGCGGGCGGATGGGCGTGGCAAAATTCAATTTTCATATTGCCCTACCAATGACATAAACAGATATAAGTTTTGTTTGTTTAATATTTTTCGTATATATTTTTGAAAGCCGTTGTCATGTTTTTCAAAACGAGAAATCAAACTCTTAAATCGGTTTTGTAGTTCCGAAGACATTTACAAAAACCCCTATGTATGTTAATAATGATCCAATATCAAAATTTTAAAACTTTCGAAATGTTGCATTTAAAAATCCAAATTTTCGGTTTATTTACAAAACATATTTACAGCTCAATGAGCAAGATCACTTGAAACTGCCGGCAAAATAATCAAATACAAATCGATCGACACAGTAATGGATAAAGAACAAGCCATCAATTATCCCACTGAATTTTTGAATTCATTGCAATCACCCGGAATGCCACCGCATGTACTAACATTAAAGGTTGGATCACCGGTATTTCTTATTCGCAACTTAAACGCACCGAAGTTATGCAATGGAACCGGATTGACCATCAAAAACTGTTCACCAAATTTAATCGAGGCAACAATCATCGGTGGCAGATTAAAAGGCGAGACGTACTTATTCCACAAATACCGATGACTTCCAACGATTTACCATTCCAATTTAAGCGGCTCCAATTCCCTTTGCGTTTTGCCTTTGCTATTACAATCAACAAAGCACAAAACCAATCATTAACTATTGCTGGCTTAATTATGAAAATTTATGTATTTCACACGGCCAGTTGTATGTGGCTTGCTCTCGAGTAATAAATAAACATAATTCCAATTTCAAAAAATATAAATTTATAAATAAATTAAAAAGATAGCACCAAAATAGGAAAAGTAGCTGCAGTATAAAGAAATTAAAAAACGTTAATATTTATCATGCTTCATCAATTTGATAAAGATTAACATCTCAGAATGAAACATTTCTTTTTCGATTGCTAACATTCCTCTCATTATGGTATTCAATACAATTCGAATAAATTTCCATATTAATTTGGTTTCAGGAAATACGAAAATTATTTACAATAGCCTGTGAGGAGCAAAATCTGTAATTAACGCATAAATAATCAATTTTGAAAATAATTTAATATTAATGCCAATTTGAGTTACAAGTGTCTTTATCAAGAATTTCTCTTAAAAGCGAACTAAAATTGCCACACAGTTAACGACGAAGAAAAAGCAATAATTGTTTTGTATACAAAATTAAAAACAATTAATGATCTGCTAAGTATAGTTATTCTTAACTTTACAACAAATTCCTTGAAATAAAGTTTAAAACAAAATTTCCATTAAATTAGTTTTTTAATAAATAAAAAAAAAATACTAAATAAAGATAAAACAAAAATAAGATTAAATAAAATAAAACAGAACCATTATATTAACAGCATTTAAAAATAAGGAAATATTTTTTTTTTTGTGTTCAAACAATAACTGCCTTGATAAATATTAAATCTTTAAGTGTTTGCATTAAACAATTTCTTACATTTACAATAAAATAAATTTATTTCCCAAGATAAGTAAGCAATTCCTTTAAAAATTCAAACGCATTACTGACTTTATTTTCGTGTTAGAAGAAGAAGAAAAAAAATACTCTGCCATACAGACAGATGTCTACATCATCATCAAGGAAGTGGCACAAAATGTCATTAAAATGTTATACAAACGGAAATTGTAATTTTGTGTTGAATTCCGTTCTTCAGTTAACAATAGACATAATAAAGCATAAAATATAAAAAGAAAAAAGTTTTTATTTACATATTTTTGTTGTTTTGTTTAAGTTGAGAAAACAAAAATAACAAAAGAAAAATTAAATATTAAAATGTATTTTTCTGTTTTAGTTTTTTTTTTTTTTTGCCAAATACTAGAAATGTTTTCTTTTCTAAGACCTTATGGTCACATATACAATAACTTCTCATGCAAACGCGTAAAAACAAACATACGTAACAATCCAAATAAAAAATCAAGTTATTTAAACATTTGCCCTGTAAACAGTCTCAATGAAAAACGTTTTTTTCTTTTCAATAATATGAGAAGTATTCTGCCTAATTTTGATATTCGGTTTAATTGCAGTATAAAAGTAGGGACCATCTTAAAAATTTAAGCTAAAAATTGTGTCCATATGCAGAATAACCGCACTCTAAACAATCACAAATTCTTTAAATTTTTAATCTAAAAATATTTTTCTCTTTAATTCAAAACATAAATTTAAAGGGCGTTAAATACGATCTGGCAAAAACTACATTGTAATACACTCCTAAGCCAAATTAGCAGTTATATTTACTTTCCTACTTTTATTTTATTCAACTTATCTGTATTCATTATGTCGGTAAGGTGACGAATATACTACGGGGTGAAACCAATCTAGAGATATTAAAGGAGATTTTTTAACTGATTAGACCAACACTAACATGATTAACTAGTGCATAAAGCTGAAAGTCCAGACCACGCTTTCTAGCGTCAGCACTTTCTGCTTTTCAAGTTACCAGCAAGATACCACGCTTTTTGCGCATGAAATAACACAATTTGAGAAATGGCACTCAGTATGTAGATGTCATGGATAAACAAAATGTAAATTTTGTTCAAGAGCAATTTTTCTCTATAATTATATTTTATACTTGCCAATAATAATTTTAAACTTTATTACGAAATAATTTTTTTTATTTTTTAAATTTTTTCTATAAAAATAAATACACACTACAAACATAACTATCGATAAAATTAAATATTAAGTATACTAAGTCATCTCTGGCATTTAAACTCAATTGAGTAAAAAGTAAACCTACCTTTTGCGTTGTATGAGTGAGAGCCAGACCTGGGGGGTCTCAATTACATTTTGTATTTAATTACACCTATAATTACACAATTACATGTAATTGTAATTAAATTTTTTCAATTACAATTACACGTAATTGTAATTGAAAAAGAAGTAAAAATCAATTACAATTACATGTAATTGTAATTGAAGTTCTCTTAAATTACAATTACATGTAATTGTAATTGAAAAAATTCCAATTACAATTACATTTAATTGCAAAAAAAATTTTTCATTAAGTAATTAAAAAAAAAACAAGTAATCATTACTTTTTTAAGTATTTATTGTCAAAAAAGTATTTAATTACAAAAATTATCAATTACATATTATATAAGCCAGTCTTTACCATTTAATAATTTTCAGTTTAAAAATGATCGAAATGAAATCGATCGTTTTTCATCACATACCTGATTGAAAAATAATTAAGACAAGGAACCAATTTAAAAAAAATTATTATTTGCTTTAAATAACACAATTTTTTTCATATAATTTAGAAAATCGTTTTAAGAATTTTAAGTTTTATTTTATGGTTTTAAAAATGTAATTGAATTTTGTTCAATTACAAGTAATTATTTGTTGATTAATTACAAGTAATTATTTGTTGATTAATTACAATTACAATTACTTGTAATTAGTAATTGAACATTTTCAATTACAATTACATGTAATGTGTAGTTGATTTTTTTCAATTAACAATTACAAGTAATTGTAATTGACATTTTTCAATTACAATTACATTTTATTGTAATTGAGTTAAGTCCTTACTTTCAATTACAATTACTTGTAATTGTAATTTAGACTACCTCAATTACAAATTACATGTAATTGTAATTGTAATTGAAATGTAATTGAGATCCCCAGGTCTGGTGAGAGCGTCCTACACTTTGTGCTCTGTAACTTACAACATATAATTACACTGATTCAACTTTTTTGAGAGAGTCGTACGATGCAAAAAGCGTAAAGAGCGTAAAAAGCGTGGCTTGGACTTTAATCTTAATTGTTAATGTCCTGCGCTTGACCGCGTTAGACGCGTGCATATTAATGGCAGCTATGGAAATTGGAAATGGAAATTTCTAAGGTATTTTATTGAAGGGACTGTGTTTTTGCCCTTTACCTAATTAAGATTATGGACTTTTTGATTCCTTAGAGCGCACAATATGTCAATAGAAAATACGTATACTTGTCATTTGCTTGGGTTTTAAATACCTTTCTTTTAATCCTAAAACTACCTTGTGTTTCTTGTTTTATTGGTTACGTTAAAAGCAAAATAAACCAGTGATAGATAAAATTATAATTAAGTTTTGCAACGAGTCTGCGAATTTCATTAGAAAAGGTTAACAAATAAAAAATTTTTATAAAATTAGGTTGTGACACTAAACCATACTAATACAAGATTGTATCGAAGTCGATTTGATTAAAAAGCAAAATATTTCCTATGAACTGTTTTCAGTGGCATTCGCCTAATGCAATTTATTATTTACCGTTTACTATTTACGAACTAATCTGAATACACACAAAAAAAATTTACTGAAATCGGTCCAGTCAATTAGCAGATTAATAATGGATTTTTTTAGCCGCATAAAAACTCAAAATGATAATAAAATACTTACGTTATTGCAGGAGCTATTTTTTATTATTATTTGGTACATAATTTTATGGCATTATTTTTTATGCCTAAAACAGCTACGAGTTACATGATCTATTTAATCAGGGTGATGTTTTACTACACTTTCCAATAAATCTGGACGTATGACGTAAATAGTTGCTTGAGTATTGATTTACCATGCTTAAGGAATTGCTGCTTTATCGGCATTAGTCAAATACTTAATACTGCCAAACTAAAAGTAATCCAGCAGCGTTAAGTTGTACGAATGATGGGTACACTGAATACGACTATTTGTTAAATTAAAGTTGTCACCAATTTGGTTTTTCATGTATTATTTGAACCAATATTAACTAATGGATCTTAAATATGGAATCTGTCTTTATAATTGTATAATAGATCTATCATCTATCTGCAACCAGACTTCAGTCGCTCGTTCCCAGGATAGTGGTGGGTCTGAGTTGACTATCGCTCTCAAGGACGCAATTTTTTTCCTTAATCGGACTAGTTTTCCAGCCCTTCTGTGCCGGGGTCTATTTATCTTGGGTATCGCGGTAAGTTTCTCTTCGATCTTCCTCTGCTGCCTCTTTCGATACTCTTCTATCGTAAGCTTTTTGGGGCCTGCCTTAACTATAGCTGGTCTATACTGTGGAGCAAATTTATTCTTGCCCACGGGTATATATTCCTTCACAGGAATAGTCTTCTCAATGCCAGAATTTGGCAGGATCGCCATGTAATAGATAAAGGGTAAAAACACCTAATTTGTTGTTTTGTCGGCGCTGATTAACGCCACTAGCCCTATCTTATAATTAATTCCTGGCAAGTTTATATGCCAAGGATTAGTTTTTCAAGCAGTTGGGTGCTGTGTTAAAATAAAAGCCAATTTTAAGGCTGGATAATTATTGATAACACTGTGCTAGTTGAAAAAACAGACAAGCCGGGCACCTAGCGTTTTACCATAATTCGGGTACGCTAAATCCAGTGGTGCTCTCGGTTTTTTAAGATTGGCTCTGGTTTTCGAGATATACCGTTATATCGAAAATGGATGAGGTTGCACCACATATGTTCGCGTAACTCAAAAACGCTTTAGCTTATTCCAAAAACTTAAAAAACCGAAATTCCGCAATAAAATTTCCTTTAAGAAAAGTAAAACTTCTTTCTAATATCCGTAGTCGTTTTAGAAAAATAATTTTTTTTTGAAAAAAAAATTAATTTTTTTATCAAAATTTCGAAATTTTTGCTCTTTAAAAATTCATAAAAAATTAAAAAATGCAGCTAGGCTTCTAATTTTTTGCAAACATATAAAAAACAAAGCTGCTAACAAAACAAGCCATAAATGATTAAAATCTGTTAGCAACTTTTGATTTTATTCACAAAAGTCGACAAATTTTAATTAATTTAAGAATTTCATAAAACGCAATATTTGTATGGGAGCCCCCCTAAGGGATGGTGATAAAGGGAAAGTATAATTTAAGAAAATGTTAAGAACAAAAAACAATGAAGGTCGGTCATACATTTTATCCCCCTAGGAGTGAATCCTAGGCCTTAGAAACAAATGTTGGGAATGAAAAATAAAGTTGCGCAGGTGCAAAATAAGCTATTTGTGATTAAAGTCTGTCTACAACTTTTGATTTTTTCAGAAAAGATGAAATTTTTGAATTTTTTATATAACCAAACTAAAAATTTTTTGTTGTTAAGTAGTTTTTATTTAGAAATTTATTCTTCTTCCTCCTGCAGATTCCAACAAATATCCCCTAATAGCGAATCAAGTTGTTTGCCGCTATACCAGTGTTCGAGCCTGGCTGTTACTTGGTGAAATCTCTCGCCATGTTCATCAGACTCCAAATTTCATGACATCAAGAAGTACTTTCAAAATAAATGGATACACTTTTTACGACACCAAGGACCCCAGAGATAGATCTTGTGGTGGGTCAGCAATCTTGATCAAATCCAGAATAAAACACCATTTATTGGCTGGTCTTTCTGAAAGTCATCTACAGGCAACAAACATCTGTGTAGTTGACTTTGGCCAAAATCTAATAATATCGTCAGTGTATTCTCCTCCAAGGTTAGCAATAACGAAAAGTCAATATATAGAGTTTTATAAGTCACTCGGTGCTCGGTTCATAGCAGCTGGCGATTACAACGCAAAGCATACTTTTTGGGGTTCACGACTTATTAGTCCCAGAGGCCGCAATTTATATGATTCCATTTCTGAATTGAGACTTAACGTTATTTCAACCGGACAGCCTACTTATTGGCCTACTGATGCTCGTAAAGTCCCTGACCTTATTGATTTCGGCGTTATGAAAGGAATAAACTCTGAACTTATTGAGGCGGAAGCATCGCTGGAGCTTTCGTCGGATCACTCACCAACCATTGTCACTATCTGCAATCCTCACCAAAGGTTAACGGAGAAACTATTTTCCACACGAGTTAATTGGTTAAAATATAAAAAGTACATCAGCACACATTGTACAGAAAATTTGCTTCTAAGAACTACAGCAGACATCGACTCATGTATTGGCAACCTCAAAGAGCAAATGAAAAATGCCGCGGAACTTGCTTCCTATACTTTTCGTCAGCCCAGGTACACTCGTATTTATTCTTCAGATGTACAAGAACTTTTGTCTGAAAAGAGAAGAGTCAGAAGAGAATGGCAGCAACACAGATCGCCCCAACTTAAAATTACTTTAAGAGAATGTACAAAAAAGCTTAGGAAACTGCTAGAATCACAAAGAGAAGCTTCTCTTAATAATTATCTGAAAGGTCTAGATGCAACTACTCAGTCCAATTATTCGTTATGGCGCGCAGCTAGTAAACTCAGGGGACCCGTGACCTCAAAACCCCCACTTCGCAATTTAAATGGCAGTTGGGCGAGAAATGACGAAGAAAAATGTAACCTTTTCGCAAGTCATTTAAAGAATGTATTCACTCCCAATGTAAGTACTGACATCAGTGAACTACCACCTGTTGTTGAAAGACCACCTGTAGAAATAAAATTTCAATACGTAGAGGTTGTTAAGGCTATTGACAACTTAAATATCAGAAAAGCTCCTGGCATTGACAAAATCAGTAATAAAATGCTTTTGCAGTTGCCTCGCACCGCAAAAAGAATTATTCTCTTTCTTTTTAACGCTATCGTTCGCCTTGATTACTACCCGTCAGAATGGAAAGTTGCATTGGTCAAGATGATCCCTAAGCCGGGTAAAGATCCCTCAAAAGTTGAGTCGTATAGGCCAATTAGTCTATTGCCAACAATGTCAAAATTGTTCGAAAAGATGATAATAGCGAAATTGATACCGATATTGAATGTTAACAACTGCATTCCAGATCACCAGTTTGGCTTCAGAAAACAACATAGTACTATCGAACAAACTCACCGACTGGTACAAGTTATAAGAAAAGCCTTTGAAGAAAAGAAGTACTGTTCGGGTCTATTTATTGATGTTTCTCAAGCCTTCGACAAAGTTTGGCATGAAGGCCTCTTACATAAATTGAAGCATAACTTCCCAGTTAATGTTCTCAATCTTCTACAAACATACACTATCGGTCGCCAGTTTCTTATAAAAGAAGGAGACGTTGTTAGCTGCCCCCAACCAATCCTGGCTGGAGTACCGCAGGGGAGTATTTTAGGTCCAATGTTATATTTAATATATTCAGCAGACATGCCAACAAGCAGTTTAACCCATACTTCAACATTCGCTGACGACACGGCTTTTCTCAGCACTCATAAAGATCCAAAAGATGCCTCAAGCCAACTACAGCACCATATAACCGATGTTGAGAAGTGGGCTAAAAAATGGGGAATAAAAATAAATGAACTTAAATGTTCACATATAACATTCACTTTACGTCGGGAATCTTGTCCCCCCATTTTTATTAATAACCAGGTGGTGCCACAACACTCTCACGTTAAATACCTAGGTATTCACTTGGATCGCCGTCTCACATGGAAAAATCATATAGATGCAAAGTTGACCCAATTGAAATTAAGGACTGCTCAAATACATTGGCTTATAGGTCGAAATTCGATATTAAGGCTCGATTGCAAACTTTTGCTCTACAACTCAATTTTGAAGCCAATTTGGTGTTACGGTATTCAATTATGGGGAACTGCATCCTCCTCCAACATAGAAAAAATTCAACGACGTCAAAATAAAATACTACGAATGATAACCGTTGCCCCTTGGTACATAAAAAACAGCAATTTACATAAAGATCTTGATGTTCCGTTGATAAAAAGCGAAATCACTAGACACGTTGGCCGCTACTTAAAAAAGCTGGAAACTCATCCCAACCCACTTGGCCGAAACATCTTACAATATCGCGGACATGTTCGTTTGAGAAGAAGGGACTCCATCTCTCTTAGATGAACTAAATAATCGCAATCTCTACAATTTATTTTAATTTCGAAAACCAGATTTAGTCTGGCATTGGCTGGACTTTCATCTACTAATTATAGATTTAAGATTTGATTACTTATTGTTAGTTCATAAACATATATGAAGATACAATAAATATTAGTTTGAAAAAAAAAAAAAAAAAAAAAAAAAAATGTTCATCAGACTCGGCTGGTGATTGTTCATTAAATTTTTCGGCATGGCAATGCAAAAAATGTATTTTTAATGACATTCTAACGTTTAAGTTTTTAAATGCGGTTAGCATATTTTTGATTAAAATTCGCCAGTTTTCAGACCGATGATTTCCTAATACATTTTCTATTACTGATTTCACACATATCATTCAATGCAACCTCAAATTGATGGTCCTTCATAAGACGGCGAATGTCCGGTCCATTAAGAATTCCTGTAAAATAGAAACATAATGAAATGAAATATAAATCTAATTTAATAAAGTAGTTAGAGTTCATACCTTCTTTTACTTTCATGCCGCTTAATCGTGGAAAAATTCGGTGCAATTCGGTAAAAGCAACACCATCTGGGCTCAATGCTTTTATAAAATTTTTTACAATACCCAGTTTGATGTGGAGTGGAGGAAGCAAAATCTTTTCCATCGACACAAGTGGTAATTCAATAACATTGTTTCTATGCAATCTGCTTTCCTCACGTAAAGCCCAATCCCGTGTATTGTACTGGTCGCCATCGAAACGCGTATTCCATAAGCACATGAAGCACATATTTTTAGTATAGCCCAATTGCATGCCTCTTAAAAGAGCTACCACTTTTAAATCTGCGCATATTTTCCACTTGTGGTCTTCATATTTAATTAACTGTATAATTTTTTTCATTGATGCGTATGTCTCTTTAATATTTGTGCTAAGTGCTATCGGAATAGGACTTTTTAAATTAGTGACATGTAGCAAAACGGCTTTTAAGCTACTTTTGGAAGAATCAATGAATAAGCGCCAATCTCCAGGATTATATTCATTTTGCATTGTTAAAACCAATCCGCGGATGTCAGTACAATACGCAATAGAATTATTCTCAATAGATTTAAAAAAAGTCGTAAATCGTCTATGGCGATTGATAGCCCCGTATGTTTGTACACCTGGTGCTAAAATATTAGCTCGTTTTAACTCTTTTGCCAAGAGAATGCTCTGTCTTTGAGATAATTTTAGACGCCGTACCATTATATCCAGACGATCTTGCGTGATTTCATTGTGACTGCATGGAACCGTGATGCATGACGGTTGATACATTGAAGTAGCTGGTCTATCCGCTTCAACAGAATGAATTATTGAGGAAATATGTTCTGTTGGTATATGGCTACCCGGAACAGTAATTTCATCAGAATGTGGCAGCGGAAATCGAGCATATGCTGTTTCAGTATAAGACATATAAATCATTTTTATTCTGTTTATACCCGCTGTATAATTTATGCACGCATAACACTCATCTTCAACATGAACTATGGGATCTCTCCAAATCATTTGAACACCAAATGGCATGGCATCTCCATTTTATCCCCGCTTATTTAAATGGTAAATGCAGTGTGTTCACACTATTGATGGTGTCCAACTCTTACCATATATAACCCTTAAAGAAAAATATGATTCATACAAGGTACTTGTTTCAGTAGTGATTTTACGGCGACTTGGTATATTTTTATATTTCCCACAAGCTTAAAAGCAGTTTTGCTACATGTCACTAATTTAAAATTTTTTTATACACGTAGAACCCTAGCCTTAAATTTTGCACCTGCAGCGCCTGAGATACCCCTAAACGGGCCAAATGTATGACCAGCGCAACTTTATTTTTCATTCCCAACATTTGTTTCTAAGGCCTAGGATTCACTCCTAGGGGGATAAAATGTATGACCGATCTTCATTGTTTTTTGTTCTTAACATTTTCTTAAATTATACTTTCCCTTTATCACCATCCCTTAGGGGGGCACCCATACAAATATTGCGTTTTATGAAATTCTTAAATTAATTAAAATTTGTCGACTTTTGTGAATAAAATCAAAAGTTGCTAACAGATTTTAATCATTTATGGCTTGTTTTGTTAGCAGCTTTGTTTTTTATATGTTTGCAAAAAATTAGAAGCCTAGCTGCATTTTTTAATTTTTTATGAATTTTTAAAGAGCAAAAATTTCGAAATTTTGATAAAAAAATTAATTTTTTTTTCAAAAAAAAATTATTTTTCTAAAACGACTACGGATATTAGAAAGAAGTTTTACTTTTCTTAAAGGAAATTTTATTGCGGAATTTCGGTTTTTTAAGTTTTTGGAATAAGCTAAAGCGTTTTTGAGTTACGCGAACATATGTGGTGCAACCTCCTCCATTTTCGAAATAACGGTATATCTCGAAAACCAGAGCCAATCTTAAAAAACCGAGGGCACCACTGGATTTAGCGTACCCGAATTATGTTATAACGCTAGGTGCCCAGCTTGTCACGAAAAAAAAGTGTCAATTTCATGCACAGTGTAATTTATTTACAAATTCTTGTGTTTATATGCAAAAATAACGGGATTCTTAAAACTATAATAATATGTAAACAATTTGTTTTTACAAAATTTCCATTTGAGTTAATATTGAGTGAAAACATTATTATTGGGTTACAATTAAATATTAAAATTCTATAGGTATATGGTGGTATTATAAATACCCTATACTTATACATACATATATATCAGTTCAAATTCAATATTACTCTACAATTGTAAGTAGCTTCACCTGCTACCAATATTTTATTCTTAATATTCGCCATATTCATATCGATTAAAATTTTCGGAATAGAATTTTCAAAAAAATATAAATGATTCTTGGCAATGATAATTTTATCACCCGTATTCAAAAGTACACTTTCAATTGTTGACAGGGCGTTAAAAAAATCAGAGCAAATGATTACAAATGAACAAGTGTGCGAGTGAATTTATGTTTGTGTCTGTTGATTTTCTTACAAAATAAGACACATTTCTACCGGTGTCATCAACAGGTAGATATATGTCGTTTACAGTGAAATTATATGCAAAAGTACATAAACTTTAACAATAAGTGTAAAAACATACTCAGTCTTCCACACAAATAAATGTTTCAACTAAATGTATACATTTGCATTTTAAATTTTCCGCAGCAAAAAATATGAAAAATATACACTGATTTTATAAAGAAGTAAAATTTTAACACGAGTTTTGAGCAGAGCTTATGGTGGATGGAATAATTATAAAAATGTACGGTAAATACTTCAATAGATGAACGCTAGTAGTTTGTTTTAAATTCTATGTGATAAACTTAAAAATAATTGTTAGGCATTCCAGCTGGATCCGTGAATATAAGAAATCTACGCAATGTCGCTGCAAAGTATTGGATTTCAAAAAAATAATTTTTTTAATAAACAAGTAAAAGCACTTTATTCGAATGTGTCGAACTATGTACCTTTCACATAGTTTGTGCCATCATATATACATATATACATATGTAGTGACAAACTTGTATATACCCTTTTAAACTCTTGAGTGAACGGTAGTCGCTTTTGCTTATATCTCTGTAACTTATATGGAAATTTTATTACTTTTCAACACTCACTATTTCAAGATTTTAGCTGACAACTATATGGTGCAACTGCGATAAAAAATTATTTAGGAAAACGATAATCTGAACATTTAATTGAGTTTTTTACAAATTTTTCTCTTTGAAATCTTTGTCGACAATTGAACCAAAATTTTCCTAAAATTTTGCCAAACGCACATAAATATTTGATATATATATGTAACAAACGTAACAAAGAAGCTAAAAAAGCTTATTTTAATAAAAAACAGAGTCAAACGTGTTTATTTTGCTCATATTTGAGATCGTTATATACCCGCATATCTAATATTCAATATCAAAATTTTCGAAAGCGTATCTGACAAATTAAATTCATATCAGACACAGAAAAAAATATTCCTTAAATTCGTATAATTAATTGACTTTTGATTTGTTTTAAAATTCTAATTATATTTTTCTTTAACTAAATTAATTTTTTTAATGATATTTAATAATTTCAAAAAACAAAGAGATTAAATATACGGGTGGATCAAAATATAATGAGTTGCCTAATGCTTTAAAAAATCTAAATAGAATTTTTCAGTTTAAAACAAACCTCAAAGAATTTTTATTTCAGTAACTTGAAACGCTTCTTCTGTAACTTTTATTTTTTTTTTCTCTCTTCTTTTTTGTAACTTTATAAATTTTTTATTTTATATATAAATTGTTATATGTTTATAAATATAATATAAAAAATCAAAAAATTTGTTTAAATGAAATTTTTTAAAAGTATAATTTTGTAGAAAAAATTTTATATACTTATTATATAAGGAGCAGAATAATATAAAATAGTAGACAATCTGCATGAGAAAGTTCTGGTAAATGGACATATATAAAAATATGTTTAGTTTCTAATACAATAAACGGTTTCAGTTTCAATGTAGATGTGCCCAAATCCAATAATTATATATATCCTTATATTTCTCATTTAACCCATTATAGCCCAGCGTCCTATTTATAGGACATTATAAAAAATATGTTTTTTTGTCACTTATATAATTTTTATTCTAAAAATATTTTTTTTATTCGTTAGGTGTAATACCAAAAAATCTTTATAGGTATGCTTGCTTTTTCATTCTATTATAACTTGCCAGTGAAAAATAACTAAACTTAGTGCATTTTTAAGAATCTTGGGCGACATTATAAATATGTTTCTAAATCATATAACACAAACTTTAACAAAAATATATGCTATTATTTAAATTAAAAACTATTTACCCAAACTGCTTATGAACTTATTAAAATAAAAAAAATACCATACTTGAAAAAACAGATGGTGCATTTTGACCGTCCTATTTATATGACGCTGGTACTTGACGTTATCAAAATATTAACAGTTTTTTAAATTTTCAGTATATCGTGTTTGTTGTTTGCTACGCGCTATTTTCTGCTTTATATTTGGGAGATTCATATGGATGCTTGTACTTTGTACTTGTACTTCAAGTTTGTGTGTCGATCTTCATCATTTTCTGCATTGGATATTGCGTATAGTAAAGTCGTTGTTTCGCGGTATTACATTGATAGCATTCACTTCAGTTCAAACATCCTTAAAATTATTTTCTCTAAAGATGTATAGAGGAACATTGTCTTTACGAGAATTGTACGATATTTTAAATGATTCTACATTTATGGCATCTAAAGATGTCAATATAATTGTTCTTTTACCAGAACCAAATGAATTGACTGATGAAGACGACGTCGATGATAACAACATAGGAGACTTGGAAGTGACTGATGTACTAGGAGAACTTTTACTGCAATATAAATTACCTGATATATCTGAGCCTGAGTGTATATTGCCTTAATTTTGACTTATATATGGGAAAATCGATCGTGAATATTTGGCATTAGGATCGAGAGTAGTAATAGATATGTTAGAGGCTATATCAGAATCCGCAAAGTCATCAAATATATTTTGAAAATTTATTTTCCAGTAGAGACTCACTGTTTCATTTGCAGCAGCTAGGATTCCGTGCGATTTTGAGGGCGAACAGACTTTCATAATGTCCTCTTTAAGACTTTAAAACTCTTGGAAAGGAAGACCGAGGTTTATTTGATTAGTGATTCGATGCAAATGTAGAAGTACTTATCGCAAAATGGAATGACAACAAGTGGAGTGGATCAACAAGACTGTTTGGTGGATAAATACGCAACAAATATTAGAGCCAAGAAATTTCAATTATAGACATGCGTAAATTAATTAAAATAATTTTTAAAAATTATGGAAATTTCAATTCATTTTTTAATACTGTTTTAATTGCTATTTTTCTCAATATTTGTTCAATTACAATTCATAATTTTCATTTAATTAATAGTATTAAATATTTTGATGATTGGAGCAAAATTAAACAATTTTTTTATTTTCGTAATTGAAATTCATATTTATTTTCTTCAGTGAAGTCTAAAGTATAGGTGGGCGCTTGAAAAAGTTTATTTACATATACATATGGGCAGATGGACTAGGCTAAATCAATTCTTTTATGTTAAAGAACTCACAACACACATATACTTTAAATGGTCTCAAATGAATATTGTAGAATTAAAAAACGAAATGACAAACTTATACAAGATGGGCCAAAAGAAGTCGTCCGTTGTTGTTTGGTTTTAATTTTTTTTCTACATGAAAAAGTTCAATTCTGTTGTTTGAATATGTTTATTTGAATTTTATTAGTCAAGTCAAGAAGATGATATCGGCCAAATGGGCGTCGTCACAATTGATTGCTCTACGGGCTTGTTTTATGGCATTTTTCATCAATTTGGTGAGAACTTCGGGCGACAGATACTCGCACTAGTGTCGAATGTTGTCCTTGAGGGCTTCTAGGGTCACGGACATGTTCACGCAAACACGGGACTTCAAAAAACCCCATAATATTACAATTTCGTGTGTGTGGATAACGTATTACTTAAAAAAAAAAAATAATAATTCGACTAAAGGTTCAAGCTACTTTCAACGATTCAACTGTTTAATATGGTATAAAATATTTACAAAGAATCTGGCAATCACAAAATTTAAATTGAAAAAAACATATATTCTTAGATATTTGATTCATTTTTTTTTTTAAATTAGAAAACATCAGATCTGTGTTTAAAAAAAATCCAATTTTAGAAATATTTTTCTTCTACCTAAGCTATAAAACGTTAAAGGAGATTTATCCCATTAAGCTCATATATTTATATTCAAATTAATTTTACAATTCATACAATGATGCTAATCATTTGCCTATATTCATTATTTACTTTTTTTATAACCGTCAAGCTTTTACTGTATGCCACAATTTCACACAATTACGTATGACATTATTTATGTGTAGAATAATTCTTATTTCTTTAACTGTCTGTTGCCATACAATAGGGAGCATATGAGAACGTACATTAAGTGCCACCATATTTTTTATGATCAAATCCATTTCATTTTTATGCCACTTAACTGAGCGACAAGCAGCCAAACAAAAAACGTAATAAATTTAAAAGAAAACTTCATTACGTTAAAAGAAAGATTTTGAAATTGCATTTTAATATCTGAAAAAGAAAATTTATAAATGTACTTGTAAAAGCTAAACACAGTTATAATGATGATTTTTAACTTTGACCTCCAATCCAAATACTGAGTTATTTTGAATGAAAAACACAGTTAAGCTAGTAATTATGATTAACTTTTTATGTTTATACAAAAATTAAGGATTATAGTCAAAACTACCATGATCACGTATTTCAAATTTCTATAATTGCTAAGTCTATAATCTTAAAAATAATATAAAAAATATACATAAGTATAAATATACTTAAATATCTATATTCCCGGTACTTTTTAAGTGCAATTGTTATCGTGTATTTAATATGCAAATCATTTATTTCAATATAACTTTTTTGCTAAATTTATGAGTATTTATTCCTCTAATTTTATTTAGACAAATTAAAAGCACTGTGATGAGATAACAGGGGACATAAAAAATTATGCAAACAAGAAAAGTACCTTTTACTGCTCCTCTACAATTTTCAAACTCAACTTGGATTAATCGTCTCTAATTTTAAAAATCTAGTCTTAAAAAAATAAAAAATACCACAATTACTATAAAAATGGAAGAAGTAGTTTTTAAGTTTCTTATATCATCAATGATTTTGAATTTTCCAATTTCGTAATCATGGACTCATTAACTAAAATAATAGATAAATAATATCAAAATAAATAATGTCTTTTGTCTCCCACATGTCATTATAAAATTCAATTTTTAAAACATATTAATATCTATTAAAAAAAATTTTTCAATTGACGTGTTTTAAAGTGAATATATCTACACTTATCTGAAAAATAGCAAATATGTTCTTAAAATTCCCAATATATCTTCCCGATTTTTTTTCTTTTAATTCCCTTATGGAAATAAATACTAAATGAAATAAACTGTTAATCTGGAGAAGCTCGTATTGCAAATTGTAAGTATCTGAAATGGCCCAATAGTTGAAAATTAAAGATTTGTTTCTGTGTTTTCGCTTGTTGTGTGTGTACCTTTTTCGTTCCCTAGAATTGTGGCAAACTTATAACTGCCTACATATATAAATTGAATATCAGTAAGAATGCATTTTATAAATTTTGTGTAATTTTTTTTTGTGCAAATGGCGGCTCAAAAATTTGGCAGCTGTCACGCATATTAATTTGAATTATAATCAATGCAGAACTGAACGGAGTTATGTGCTCTTGTTAATTTCAAAAAATTGTCAGTCTTGAAAGTGCATTAAGTACCATTCAAAAAGTGGTCAAATAACTTTGAAGAAACTGGGTTGGGCTTATAGACTAGAAGTCCTGAGAGAAAACTTTTTGGTCGCTGTCTTTAAAACATTGATAATGTAAACGAAAGCATCGTCGAAAACCCGAAAATATTAATTCGGAATCGTTCTCAATGATTTCGAATTTCTTAAGGCACTACGCAGCAATGCACCCACAGCATGCAACTATCCGGTGCGGATTTTTGTCAGGAGGCATAATTTTGGATTTACTTTTTTGAATATGTGGACCAAAATTGCAAAAACGGCATTCAATACTACAGGGACATGATGACGGAGTTCTTATAGCTTCAACTCTATGGTATAGATCAGGGCGACATTTAATTCCAGCAATTGGCAACACCTTCCACAATAATCCATTTATTGCAACAATGATTTCCAAAATAAACGATCTGAAGAAATTATGATGTTAACTGGCCACCAAAATAATGCGATTAAACGCCCTGCATTTTTTTTTGCGGAGTTCTGTATAATTTTGGGTTAATGTTATTACACCAGGAACAATATCTGAGCTCAAATCCAGAATCCAATGAATGATTGGAGACAACGAATATTAAAAAATTCATGAAAATTGTAGTGGCCTGTTATTAGAGCAATATGACAGACATTTTATTCAATACTTAATCAGACCCTGTCTACTTTACAACTCACTAAAAAGTCACCAAAAATACGTGCCTTTCCTTATTTAATCAAAAAGTATATTCTTACCGAGACAATAATATAAAAAAATTCATAAGCTATTGTTTAATATAAAAAAAAAAAAAAAATTTTAAATGTATAAAGAAATTAAAATTTTTACCCCTTTATATACCAATGAATTTAAAAATCTTTTATTTTTTTAAAAGAACTTTAAGAACTTTGTTTTTGAGTAAATAATACCGTTTAACGTTTTTCTTATGCGTATCTGTAAGTTAAGTAAGGTACCAGATAGATATATAATTTTAACCCATTACTGCCTCTTACAAGTTAAAGATTCAACTTATTTTTCAGTTACTTACGATGCTTTTTCAAGTGAATCTGCATCTTTATTAGCTAATATAAGGTTCCCAATTTACCCGTGTTACCCTTTTAACATCAACATGAAATGGTTACTGTAAATACATGTATGTGTTACAGCATTATATTCAAAATTTTCAGTAAATATGTAAACGATAAAAAAGAGCACTGAAGCAGCTTGTATAATGTTAAACATGCATATGACACCATCGCACATCAGAGATTTATTACAACACAAATATCGTTGTAACAATCACACTTAAAATTGTATTGGCCATAAAATTGTTAAGGAATATTCAAACATATTGCGTGATTTCCACAAAAATATGTCTTTTACGAGCATTTAAATAATTTCCCTACAATAAATACAACTAGTAAAAACTGCAATTTTAAAATCATCTCCCTCCTTCAATTGGTTTTACGGTTTATACTTGCAGTATTATAATTTGAAAACAATTTTTTTTTTCACTGTTTAAACAAAATTACTCGTACGAAGACAGCAGAATTATAGAATATAAATATAAAAACTTTATAAATTATCTTCAATTGAAACCATCTTTATAAATGATTTTCTTTCTTTTTTTATACTTTTTTATTAAGCTCTTTACACATGTACGTCTATGCACTTTTTCAGCTGAATAAAAAGGAGAAAATAAATCGAACGAGAAGAGAAAAATGAAACAAAATGAAAAGTTGCTTTCCTAAGCAAAAACCATACAAAATATACTTTTGTAACTATTTAATAATAATAATAATTCTTTACTCTTTATATACTACTACTGCAGTGCTTAAAAACACTTACACACATGCATACATATACCAATATAAACTATCAGATGCATGTCCTTAATCTAATACATGAGTGAGAGTGAACTGAGAAGTCTCTTGGCTTACATATTCTCTAATGCCTAAATGGTTTAAAAATTTTAAATAATTTTAAAATAAAATAAAAAAATCAAACACTAATATGGCTGAGGTAAAGTTTTACTCAAATTCCGGACAAATTAATAACAAACAACAAATGCTTACTTCTTAACAATTGAAAAGGACTTCGCAGACAGCCTCGCTTCTTAGTCTAATGTATTGAATTGCACATTCAGCATTCAGTCTTTTTGTTGCAGTATTCGACCATAAGATTATAATTCTCTTTCATTCTCTACATGTGTATGTAATTGCATATTAGTGTGTATATTTGTGTATGTGCATGATTTACTACATACTATAGAAAATATGGTTGATTATGTGGTTAACAAAATTTCTATGCATTACAACCAGTACATGTATAAGTGTACATACATGCACACTTACATATGTATACAATACATATAATAATAACTATTCTTGTAGTTGTTGTATACATGTGTCTGCAGTAATAACTGTAAATGTTCAAAATGTTGTATTGAAGGATGTTCGTAGTCGTAAGCGGTTTCTGTGGTTAAGAAAGAGATAAATTAAGAGAAAATTGTTAAAGAAAATTATAAGAAAATCCTAACAAAAAATACAAATGAGAAAGAATGTTTTTTCCTTTTTGGTTGCAAAAATCTTTTTCTTCTTCCTTTATTTCTAACATACAAAAATTATTGCGGAAATGTATGGTATTGAATATTTAAATGACTTTCATACGATTTATTTAATTGCGCTTATTAGGGTAATTGTGATTAAACTGTAAGTAAATGTGTTTTTAACAGCAACTTATACAAAAGTCACTATAATAGTTGCGGTGCCATTTCATCTTATTTAGCAATACATCATTACAAAACAATTAAGAAAGTTAATATTTACAGACTTGAAAGATATAATCTCTCACATATTGCACTAAAATTTTCCTAAATTTTGATTATGATGAACTTGCTCGAAGAATCCGCTTTTACTTGCTGTTGTTAAAAGCCCAATATTATTTATTACAAAAAAATGAGTTGAAATTTTTAAACAACAAGCTTTCACTTGACCAAAACAATCACGAAGTACATGCAATCCATTTTGATTTGAACTCCCATTTTCATAATAAACCTGAATAACTTTAACACTTTGCTCGATTGTAAATCTTTCCATGGTTAAAATTGGGAAATGTCTAATGAAATGCACAAAAGGTGTGGTTCACTTCACCATCGGCCCTTAAAATTTAACTACTCTTTATAAGTTCTTATGTTAGTTATACTATGCAACCAAAGAGGGACAAAACTGTAGAGAGTATACGTTTCAGAAACAACCTTCGAATTTTAATATTTTTTTTTAAAGCGCATTGAATTATGTTGTCATTATTATTTTTTTATGCAGACAGTGTTTTACGTTTGGTAAAGGAGACAGCATTTTGTCATAGTCCTCTTTGCTTACTTAACAGTCAAGTATTTACTACGGTTTATATTTGTTATACCATTAGCCGCAGGTGCACTAAATAATACTACTACTGCCTTGGCCTTTTTCGACACATGGGAGGAAAACTTTAATTTCATATGCTACGAATGTTTTATTATGATGTTCATCTACGATATGCAAAAACTGATCAATCTCTGTCTTATTATTCAAATTGTTTAGATTGGTGTTGAATTTTCTTCCACTAGTTTAGCTGATGTAGCACGATGGCTGTCAAACGAGTACTACGAAGTATTCACAAAATAAAAAGAACTTTTTTCTCATGTAGATATCAACATGAAATGGTCATTTAAGAAATTATCGCCTTCGCACCTAGGAAATGATCATTTTCACATTATTAACTCAAACTTCTGTACTGAAAATTTAAATTCTTTCGCTATTTTTAATCAAAATTACTACAATTATAGACTACGAAACACATAACGATTGATGAAATATTTTGTTTTAATTAATGTAATTTATTTTTATTTACAATAATTAAAATATTCTTTCTAAAAATAATTAAAATTAAAAATCCTGATTTTGACACTTTGTATTTAATGGTTATTAATACCAAGAAACAAAAACAAGAATTAAAAGCCTAAATACATTTTCCTTTAAACAGCTTAATTTAGATCATTACAGTCATTGACACAAAAACATCTTTTCCAGAAAACACTGGCACATTAACATCCCCTGCAAATTTACATATAATTACATACATACAATTACGTACGTATGTATGTAAACACTAATTGTTGTTCCCTTTTCTTGTACGTATTGTCTTCTTTTCTTTACAGTTTTTTTTTGTTTTATTGTATTTTTTTTTTGTTGCAAACCAAATGCAACCATTAACGGATTTATAATTGCTGTCATTATACTATAATTTACTGACTGCATGGTTTCACTTCTCTACTATTCTCATTCCCATTCAAAATCTTATTGTATAGTTTCGTTAATTGTCACCATGCATTGTCTGTGTTTATTGCAACATATTCATGTGCTAGCAACAACAACAAAGTTTGGTTGATGTCATCATTATAATTGTTGCAATTTTTCTACGATTTCTTACATTTTTTGTCATTCTAGACAAAGAAACTATGTAAAGATGCTACACACATAGAATTACAATAAAACGGATGTAATTTTATAAAAAAAAATTACTGCTGCTAATGATCCACTACTAAATAACAATCAGAAGCAAAATTTTATTACTTATTTTAAATAGAACGATTTAAATAAGTTAATAGACGGAGAAAGAGTATTCAATAACGTTTTGTATAAGTATTTTATGTATTAACTCCTATAGGATCGCTTAGCTAAAAATATTTTTTATACTATTCTTAAGTTTCTTATCACTTCTAGTCACATTAAATACAGGAGGAGACATATTTTAAAAAAAATCTAAAATAACAATTTTAAAAATTTTTAACCTGCAAGTTTTATAAAACTTAAAACAAAAATAAAATTAAATTATAAAATAAACATCTATATAAAATTATTTTGACTAATTCTGTATTTTTCATTAGTACGAAGAAGGTTAATCGAAATTATGACTCCTGTGACATCAGCAGCTACAGTGATAACAACAAAAACATTTGTATACATACAATATTGTTAGGAAGTAGGAAACGTATTTATGTCTAAGAAAGTTGTAGTTTTTAAATATGTGGTTGTGTTATTTTCTATATGTTGTTATAATTCCTTGCAATTTATCTACAAGTTTGTTATGAAATTAATTGCTTTTGAAGATGACAAAGATGTCATCCAGAAAAATACACTTGAAGGAATAATTGCAATAATATCAGGAAAAAAGGAATGAATTGTTTTACAATATTTAAAAAATATTTTTTATTACAAAATTCGATACTTTTAATTTTCTAGTTCTTTTTTTATTTATTTATTTTGTTGTAATTACAATTATAATAAATATTTAATTATAAAAACAATAATTTTATTAGAAAATTTTGTATATGTCTTTGCTATTAAAAAACATTAATGATTTACAAATAAAATACCAATTTATTTTAACTCTTAAATTAATTCTAGATTTTTTTTAACTGGCGGTTAATCTTTTCTTTATTTAAATATTTTGTATATACACTCAGGTCTTTCTTTCTGCGGTATTTTTTTATGCGAATTTGAATTTATGCGGTTTTTAAATATTCAATTTTTTTTTATATAAAAATAATATTTAGATAATTGATAACACTGGGCTTTGATATTTCTGTTAAGGTTTGTGCTTTCTGTAAAGTATGTAGATTTCTGTTAATTAATGCGTTTCATGCGAAGACCAGCAGCGATTATTTGAAATTTGGGATTTCCCCTAAAAATTTTGTAAGCAGGCGACGAAGAAATGTTCTAACGTACGTTTGCAGTTTAGTCATTGACAGTTGAATTTTGCATTAAATTTAAAATATTTATTGTGGTGGAATTTTACAGAGATCTTTAAATTTTAATTATCGAAGGTGTTGAAGTTTCGCTCAAAAAAGTAAGTGTAATTTTGTTTATGGTTTCAATGCTAACATAAATTTTTTGGATTCGATTTTAAGAAATTGATATGGAGAAATATAAGAAAAAACGACAAACGATTTTTTTAGAGATCAAAATCGAAATTTTGGAGCGCTTAGCAAATTTAGCTAAAAATAAGGCTCTGGCAGACCACTTTAAACTAGGCGAATCATCAATCAGAGCCATAAAAAAAAATAAATTTCCTTTTTTATGCGAATTTTGTACATTTTTAATACCTCAATTTCAATTTATGCGATTTTTTTAAATTTCGGAACGTATCCCTAGTTTTTGTATGGAGCTAGAATCTTTTTTATGCGGTTTTATACGGAACGCATCTACCGCATAAAAAAGGCCTGAGTGTATTTCTTTTTTTTTTTTTGAATAATTTATTTCTGAATTTGATCATTTTCAGTTAAAAATAGTTCTAGAAATAGTGTAGAAATAATAAATAAAATAATTATTTTTCTTCTGTGATAGCGATTTAAAAAAAATACACTTCTTTCTAACACTACTATTACAAGTTTTAAAAAACAATCTAATTCATAATAATTATTACAACGGAGTAACGAAGTATTAAAAGAATTAATAAAAATTAAAGTCATTATTTTAATTATTAAAAGACCTTGAGCTAAAATAATTCTAGAAAAAAAATTTTTAATCTCTTTATATATTTTTTGAAAATAATATATTGTTAACAAAAGCTTTCAAATTTTGTTCCCTTAAACTTCAGATTTTAAATTTTTCGGCTTCTTTTAATAAAATTTGTAAATAGTCAGTGACATAATAGAAAAAGGGCATGTCTCGATTTTATGTTATTTTAGCTGAAAAAAAATCAGAAAAAAATAATAGAGGGATGATTTATCTAGCTATAAGTCTATTATTTTCGATCGTATCCCACTAATTTGTTATGGGTGATGCTTTCGTATCTGGACTATCGGAAGTTTTGTTAAGAATGCATGTATGTAAAAGCAAAACATGAGCACGACTTAAACAATTTTCCTGATCATTTCCTGTATAACTTGCAATTGCCAGGGCAAGCTTGTTAGAGTCAAGAATTAGAACAGTGGGCGTGGCCGAATATCTGTATAATCAATACTGTAGAAATATTTTATGGAATCCGTTTATCTTATTTTTGTTGTATTCGAAATAACGTTTATATAGCCCACATAGAAATAAAAATTATGTTCTAAATCCAAGAATGAAATTCTTAATTTAAGCCGAGATCGTGCTTAAAAATTCAAGTACGATTTATTTCTATTTTTTTTACAACAAATAACAAACGGGATTGTTTTACAAGTAGAAGACTATTAAATTAAATTAAGAATTAACTTCTTAAATTAAGTCTTATTTCTCTCAAATTAAAAACAAACTTATATTTTTAAGACATTTGCTTAGATAAACACACTCTTAAAAATTTCAAATATGTTTTTATAATTCTCATTTTGTGTATCATACTTTAGCTATAGGATCCGCCATCTAACGTTTTTTTTTTCAACTAGTGCTTATTTCGTGAATGGTAACACTTAGCTCATGTCTGATTTTACAAATAATTACGCTTGAATAACGCTGGGAAATATTGCCACATTACTTTGGCCTATTTTGCCAAAAAAAATCATCTTTTCAGATGAAGCTCATTTTAATCTTGGCGGGTATGTAAGCAAGTAAAATTGTCGCATTTGGGGTACAGAAAACCAGCACGCATACATTGAAAAGAACAAAACACCCAAAACGAGTCACTGTTTGGTGTGGATTTTCGTCCAGAGGCATAATTTGGCCATTTTTTTCGAAAATGAGCAAGGGGTGGCCTTAGTCAATGGCAATCGTTATCCGGCCATGTTGAACAAATTTTTGTTCACAAAAATTGAAGAGAAGGATATTGGCTACATTTGGTTTTTACAGGACGGCGCTACGTGCCACACAGCCGAAGCTACACTTTTTTTTATAGTATTTTAAAAAAAAAAGTTATTTGTCGGACCCTTTATAAGTATACTTTAGTATATAAGTAATCTTACAACAAAGCTGTAGCAGTTTCCGAGTTAACTTAGCCTTCATGATTTGTCCGTTAGTTTTCTTTTTAGTTTTAATGAAACCTATCGCTAAGAAAATGTTAAAGGATAAGTAGTGAAGAAACTGTACTATACAACGCTCAAACCAAGTTACGAATTCTTGAAACAAGCGCATCTTTTGATTAATTTAATCTAATTTATACTTGAATTAATCTTTTTTCAATTACGTCAAGTATGGTTTCGGGCTTAAGTCAATCTAATAATTATTAAAATCTAATTTTTCGGCTTAACTATTCCTAAAACTAAGAAATTCGTACTTGACACATTCATTCTCAAATCAATAATTTTGTACTTGGCTTAAGAAAATCCGTACCTTCCGTACTTCTCACACCACTACGGATTGATTTAAGTTGGATTACTTGCTTTATTTTTGAGTGCAAAAATTTTTAAAACAGGGTGCGCTATTTCCAAGAGATTAAATTTTCTATGCAATTTCTATATGTATGTAAGAGCATAACTTGACTACGGCCAGACAGATTTCGCTAAGCATTTTTTCATTGTAATTGCTAGCATATAATTTGTTTAAAAAAAATAAAAAAGTTTTCGTGACATCTCCCATGCAAACTGAATACATTTTCACCATATATGTCACATACAACTGAAGCTTGTATGTAAGTATGTATTACTTAAGAACGACTTGACCAATTTCGCTGATTCTTTTTTTTGTTGTATTTCCAATTACGAGGACCGGTATGAATAAAAAAGAAACTGAAAGCTGAGAACAGATTGACACTAAATTTTATGTACAATATATACATATTTTTAAGATTACCAATTGAGAAACGTATGACCAATTTTGCTAATACTTTATGTTTTGTATTTGTAAAAACTAAGAAATGGTTTGATAAAAAAAAGAGAAAAAAGGGCTTGATATCTCCAAACTAAAAACCATAAAACTTTAATTTTAAACTTGCAAACAATAATGTCTAAAGGGATTTTTAAAGGAACTATATTTAAAAATATCTACCCAGTTTAAGTCAATCAGTGATATTCAGTTAATTTTTCAATGCGTAAAATCATTAGTATATTTATACCCGCCACCAAAAAAAATGGTTGGGGTATTATCATTTTGTCATTCCGTTTGTAACACATCGAAATATCCATTTAAGACCCCATAAAGAATATATATTCTGAATCGGGGTTTGGTTTTATGACGATCTTGCTATGTCCGTCCGTCTGTCCGTCTGTTGAAAGCACGATAGAGGTCGCACCGAAAAAGCTAGGGAGCACAAATTTTGCCAGAATCTTTCTTATAGACAAGGAATATTAGGAAGAGAGTTATAGCTCGAAAAGCAAGAGTAGGTCGAAAAAATCGTGTCCTTCGAGCATCGAATAAAATGGAATTCTGTCCAAACGCATAAACGTAGAGTCATGAAACTTAGAATATATATTTATCGAGTTAAAAGAATATTTTTCCCTGAAATTCGCTTAAATCTATGAATTAGGAAAAGAGTTATAGATAAAAATGTACGAAAACGTATACCACACAGTGTATTTTTCAAATTTAAAACGTAATAAAACTGACAAAACTGTATGTACGATTCTGAAATATTGCAAACATGGTTTTTTGGTCAAAGTCTTCGTTATAACGGAAAATAGATGTGCCACGCCCACTTTTTTCTTTAAATTTGTATAAAAATATATTAGTCATATATATTAGCATTTATTCATCTTACACTGCGCCATTTATTGTTCTGTAGCGAAATATAAGATAAAGATGATAAGATAGATGACTCTACTAGCAACTACTACATGGCATGCTAACAACCTTTTTCATTCCACAAGGGATTTTTAATCAGGGTTCGTGAAAACGAAAATGACCGAGGTTGTTGACAAAAAATTAGCTAGAGTAACAATCTGTGCCCAACTCTTAACATACATATTTGTTCCCACAGTTTAATGAGGTTATAGATTTAAACATATAAAAAAAAATGTGCATCAGTAGGTTTAAAATATGTATTTGAATATTTAATATATATTTTTAAGTCAAATTATATTTTTATCTATTTATTCTTTTGTAAAGGGTGGTTAAATTTTAAGGGCCACAGGGTGATTCAAAATATGCATTCCCAGCATTTTGCTAATACGGGAAATTTATTAGTAAGATTTTGATTTTTAAACTTCTATAACATTTTGCTTTTAAAAGATTTTCAAACTAAATAAGTTTTGTATAATTTTAAAATTCGTTAGCCATTAGTACATGAAAATAAATTGTTTATAATGTTTAGAGATAATCTTTTTTTTAATTAGGTCAAAATTTTCCTAAATTCCCATTTTTAATAGAGCATAACTTCAGGAGAACATAAGATAACAAAAACAAATTAGCACTATTTCGTAGATAAAACTTTCCTCTTAAATTCATGTAAATTCTCTATGACTAAAGATTTTGGAATACTAAAGGACTATATTGAAATATCTAAGTTATGTTTGTTAGCAGAAACTTTATTGACACGCGTATTTTAACGGCCACTTTCATTGAAAGACAGAATTTACGAAAACATTTTACTAGCATATTGAAGTTATAATGGGTGGTTTAATTTTAAGGGACTATGTTGATTTTGAATAAAATTATTATGAAATTATTATCATTTATTTTTATAATGATAATATTTGTATGTATGGAACAAAATATCGGCCAAATGGCCCCCAACCTAGGCGGCACACCACGATCCGATAGTGCAAATTTTCAATGACAATGTCGATGCTCGATTGTTGGGCACGATGATGAGTCGAGGTTGCTTGCTCTTTTGTCACGTTATCGTGAAAAACAGCAATGTTTCCCATTCAACGAAGTAAGATGGCATTCACAGATGTTTTCACATTTCACACAGACCTGCTTTGCAGACATTTAAATATTTTTTACAATTCTCACGATTGTGGACGAATTCGAACGATTATGTTGACCAAAAGAATCACAAAGTGCACAAAATGCATTTTGATTTGAACGCCCATTTTTATAAAAATCTTTCATATTTAAAAGCGTTGCTCGATTGCGTATCTTTCCACGGTTCAAATTGAGTTAGTCTGAGATTGAGAAATATCAAATGAAATGCAAGAAAAAAGTTGAAGTTTAGGTGTGGTTCACCTTCAACATGGGCCAATAAAATTTAACCACCCTCTACAAAGAAAGTGATACATATTTTATTATAAAGAGATTATTCCATAGCGATTAACAAAATAATAAATATTGTGCTTTAAATGTACACAAAATTGGTGGTGGGTATAAAAGATTCGTCACAGCCGAATATAGTGCTCTTACTTGTTTTTGTGAGTATAGGGAGTTCGAACGTTTTGGCTTATCTTACTCTTAAAGTAATCTCTTATGTATTTTAATACAATATTAAATAAAATATTTAATTTTCACTATTTGAGTTTTTAACAGTAACATTTAACAAAAATAATATTGCCTTGCTGTGCTTAAAATAATTTTAAAAAATATCTTTTAAAATATCTACAAATAAATGGTCGAATTTTATTTAAATTAATATATTTTTGCTTGCATTCTTTTCTTAAGCTCACATCACCAAGTTTTTCTCAGTATATTTCTTAACAAAACAACTTCAATATACTGTCTGTCACTCAATCACTGCAACTGCTGCTTTTGATTTCTTTCATTTCAATAAAAGAAAATTAATAACTTTATTCACCGCTTCTTTTAAACTCCAAATGCAAAATTTTTTATTCCTTTCTTTATAAAATCTACGAATTTAATATTAAAGCGTTACACACATCTAAGATGTATAATCTCACAGAAATTGCATTAAATTCCTTAATAAATGTATTTATTTGTAGCATTTCTTTTTCGTTTTATGTCTATTTATTTAATCTTCAGAACATCTTGTTACCAAATGTAAATTCATTATTACCTTTTTTCAAATTTGGTATAACGTTTATTTTTTATTAAAAAAATAAACAAAAATAAATGTGTAAAACAAAATAAACAAATAAATAAATAAGAAATTGCCTTCTTTTAAGAATTACTTATTAAGTGAACATGTGAGCTAAAAGTTATATGGATCATGTAGAAAAGTAAATTCCTTGTAGTTAATTTTTTTATCTTTTATTTTGTACGAAAATGAAGATGTAAGTGTGTGTGTGCTCAAAAACATACAGATAGATTACATAGTTATTGTACGTACATAATCCATTTTATTCTCACCTTTCTTTATAAAAACTAAAGACACTTAAATATGTATATGTCGTAGATTGTATGTACAAAATCTAGGTGGGTCATTTGATAAGTAGGTAAAAATAAACATTTTTTGAGATTATTATATGATGTTTCTCGATACGAATTCTAAAACTAAATTACAAACAACATATGACAAAGTAATAAATGTGTCAACAGCAATAAACTTAATCTGATTTGGAGATATAAATTGATAAGGACTTTTAATATGGATAAATCCTTTTAAGTTTACCATTTACACTATTTTATAAATATTGCAATACCTACATAAAAAATTTAATTAGCCTCTCCGTACTCATCACATGAAAATAATTCTAAGCTGCCATATTAGGTTAGTTTGCAAGATTTAATTTAATAATTAACAAAAAATAAATAACTAAATTTTTCCACCTTGAAAAATTATGTTTTTTTCTGTAGATAATTTAAGTTTCCACGTATGTGCTCGTTTCGAAATGGCATCGTAATTTAATTCGAACAAAATTTTCAATTTTCCACCAAACATATCGTAAATATGAAAGTGTTCTTTTAAATTCACATACCTGTTAAGTATTTCGTATATACATCAGGGATGGAAAACTGAGATTTATAAATGGCACTTAAAAACAAAAAGTTTTATGACTGAATATCAAACAAAGTTGTGATGTGATGATTTAGTAGATGTAAAAGTAAGTAATTCATACTGTTAAAAACTTTTGTTTTTAGATTTAAAAAAATCTTGAAAACATGAAAAATATTACAGGCAAAACAAGCGAACTAAATTTTTTACTTTAAGAGACTGAACATTGAAATTTTTAGCAAAAAAATATAATAGAAAATTGTTGAGAATTTATGGCAACTCTTTCTACAACAATGTGAACGACGTTACTATTGATTTAGTATTCTTTGTAATTTTATTCATTCAAATTTTTATATCAACTTGTATAACAACGTATTTTTAATATCTAGAATATTTCTAATAAAAAATTTTTCCTTTTTAAATCAAACTAAATATTAAACAGGTTATGGGCCCAGGATAAAGTCCATGTTAATGTGTGCCTCGAAAAAAAACAAAAAAAATATATAAAACGTTTTTTTAAGAAAATTTAAATATTTTAATTCTTCAAAAGAGTGAATAAAAGAAATACGTTAATAGAAAATGTCATCAATATACCAAATTGAAAAACTCGACGACACAAATTACGATAGTTGGAGTATCCAAATGCGTAGTGTGCTTTTAATAGCGGCTGGTGGAAAGGAAGCTGCAGTCGATAATATTGAAAAAAAATCGTTTATAAGAATGAAGAAAACTTAGTGACTGGTTGTTGATGCAGATTGGGGTGGCAATGCTTTAGACCGCAAATCATATACTGGATTTATATTCTACGTGAACGGCTGTCCAGTTTCATGGGAGTCTCGCAAACAATCGTGTGTTGCATTGAGTTCAACAGAGGCAGAATATATGATGGGGTGCAATAACGCCTTACGAAATAAGGCCTTTAAGGCTTTATTTCTCAATGGAAAGTGAAATAAGGCCTTTATTTCCAAGAAGGTTTTATTGCACTTTGAAAGTTAAATAAAGCCGTAAAGGTCTTATTTCACTTCAATTTCTTTTTAAATGATGCAATAAAATTTCTTATTCTTCTTATATTTTATTGAACAATTATAAAAAAATTTCATATTGACAAAAATTAATAGAACATTATTAATTAATCCCACTTATGGAAACGAAATCACAACAAAATGAAAAAAAAAAATTACTTTAATCATTACACATTTTTGCATAAAAGCATACACAAATATTAATTTAACTGCAACAATATTGAAAATCTTTGCTTTATAAAGTTTTTCTGCATGGCGGCCTGTGGCCGCTCTTAGGAGTTTTATCCTCCATGGGACGCGGCAGGTGGCTTCGCTGAATAAAGTTTCCCTGCGCGCGTCACACTACGGAATATAATGAGACGCGCGCAGGAAAACTGTATTCAGCGAAGCCACCTGCCGCGTCCTATGGAGGAGAAAACCCCTAAGATCGGCCGCAGGCCGCCACGCAGAAAAACTGTATTAAGTGAGATTTAGGTGGCTTTTTCCTACGTAGTGCATAAAGTCCATGGACATTATGTCACTATTTGTGTGTCACAATGTTTATGGACATTATGACATGCCACCGAAAATATATACTTACATGTTCATTATGAGCAATATGTATTATTAGCAGTTGTTTAAAGATATTGGATTGTTATCAACAACAACAAAAAACAATAAATTGAACAGCGTAACAAAAGAATCAAAAAATATAAAATAAAGGCTTTATTGCACCATTGGCTAAATTTCAATAAAGGCCTTATGTCACTTTCAAAGTGCAGTAAAGCCTTTTCCGCAACAAAGACCTTATTTCTCAATTGGAAGTGAAATAAAGCCTTAAAGGCCTTATTTCGTAAGGCGTTATTGCACCCCACCAGAATATATGGCAATGTCGGACGCGGTCAAAGAGGCGACATTTTTAAAAAAATTACTTATTGAAATTGGATACATAACAGACGAAGCTGCTATATTAAACATCGACAATCAAGGTGCAGAAAAATTTGCAACTAAACCAATGTGTATCATAAACGTACTAAGCACATCGACATACGGTTCCATCATGTGCGTGAAGTAGTAAAGAAAGGAGATATAGTATTAAATTATTGTCCAACTCAACATATGATAGCGGATATACTAACTAAAAATCTTTCGAAGAATAAGCACTTGGGTTTTGTTGAACTGCTGAAAATGACATAAAAATTTGTATTAATTTTGTTTTTTGGAAAATGTCATTCACATTGAGGAGGAGTGTTGAGAATTTATGGCAACTCTTTCTATAACAATGTGAACGACGTTACTATTGATTTAGTATTCTTTGTAATTTTATTCATTCAAATTTTTATATCGACTTGTATAACAACGTATTTTTAATATCTAGAATATTCCTAATAAAACATTTTTTCTTTTTAAATCAAACTAAATATTAAACAGAAATAACCTAACGAAGCGAAATAAAATGCAATAGGAAATTTAGTTTATACTGTCTGAATAGGTACTCATCTACTACGTGCATCGAAATTAATAGAGATTCAAGGTTTGTTACGACAATCAAATATTTGAATATGAGCCAAATGATTTAAAATAAATTTTTAAGGTCGTCAAATTTATGCAAACAAATAATAAATACACAGTGCTACTTCTGCACCGCGAAAACTTAAACGGACTATGGTTATCAAAACTATGAAACTGTACCATAAGATTTAAATCTAAGGATCAACAATAATTCTGGTTATCACGACCAATTTTTTATTTTACTATTTTGTAAAACTATTTGACACACTGCATATTATATATATACCAACTAAAACCTAATAAATATAAAATCAAAAAAAAATTAATAAAAGTACGCTAAAAACCATTCGCTTTTTTTTCATTCAATAAATAAATTTAGAAAAACAAAAAAAAATTATTCACATTAGGACCTACAAGTTCAAATAAAATATCAACTACCAAAAAATAAATGAAAACAGTACAAATATTTATACTTGTAGATTATAATAGGCAAACATTTGTTTAAAAATATTTTAACAATAAAGTACAGTCGTCGGTACAATTATTTTAATAAATTGTTCTCTTGTCTGTTGTATTTTATTTCGTTAAAATGCCTTATAAATCGTAGCCTTAGCCTTGCAGTAACTTTCGCTTCGGCATAAGTATTTTGTCACTTCATATTAGTTTTCTTGTGTGTTCGTTGCAATTGAAGGTCAAGTGAAATTGTTCTAACTAATGTTCGTGTCTTTACTTATAATTTTGATTCATCAGTGATTTGAAAATATGGGGAAAACGGATAAGTTTCTTTTATAATATTGTTAGAGTCTAAATAAGTAGCAAAGTTCAATGCTGACTTTAAGGTAATTGACAGTGTTAACGAGCTCAATTTTTCGCGTCATACTGATTATTATTAAATAAACAAATTTAAAAACGACAAGTAAGAGCACTATATTCGGCTGTGCCGAATCTTTTATACCCACCACCAGTTTTCCGTTCTTTTATAGCTAGGGTTTTTTTCTCGCAATTTTTTGTTTCCCGGGAATGCCAGATTTATTTTTTAATTTCCCGGGATCCCGCAGCAAAACAAATAAAAAGTAAATTTGTTTTAAAAAAAAAACTTTTTATTAAAAAGCATTAAATAGTTTATAATGTAAAAGAAACACTTCAAAACTATAAAAATTAATAAAGAAACTTGAATTCAAAATATTAATTGAGAAAAAATATTTTTAATTAAACAAATATTTACTAGATACGAGATCGAATATGAGCACAGAAAATAAAAATGCAGGTACTTCAGCTATGAGATCAAAAATAAAGTGATTAGAATTCAATTTCAATATAAACAATATAAACATCTGCTTTCGAATCGTAGCCGCCTTTTTTATTTCCCGGGATCTCAAAAAATAATCCCGAGAAACAGGGAAGATTAAATAACTCAAATTCCCGGGAATAACCCTATTTATAGCACAAAATGTATTTGTTTGTTATTAACAGTAATCGCTATGCAATTATCTCTTTATACTAAAATATGTATCACTTTCTTAGTATAAATTTGACATGCTAGTAAAATGTTTTCGTAAATTTAGTCTTTTAACGAAAGTGGGCTTTAAATTAGGCGTTTTGAAGTTGTTTTTACTAATGAATGCAACTTAGATGTTTCAATATAGTCCTTTATTATTCCAAAATCTTTATTTAAAGAGAAATTATATGAATTTGAGGTAAAACGTTATATAGGAGGTGGGCGTAAAAGTGGGCGTGTCACATTAATTTTCCTTTAGAACAAAGAATTTTACCAAAAAGCAATGTTTGCAAAATTTCAGAATCGTACATCTAATTTGTTGGTTTTATGACGTTTTTGTTTTTAATTATACCGAAAAATACACGGTATAAAGTTTCGTACATTTTGATCGATAACTCCTCTCCTAATGCATAGATTTAGATAATTTTCAGGGACAAATATTGCTTTTACTCAGGAAATATATATTCGAAGTTTCATGACTCTACATTAATGCGTTTAGACAAAATTGCATTTTATTCGATGTTCAAAGGACACGGTTTTTCGACCTACTCTTGCATTACGAGCTATAACTCTCTTTTTAATATTCTGATTAAGCCCATATTCAATACCAAGCAAATCTTGTGTATAAGAAAAATTTGAGCATCTTAGCTTTTTCGGTGCGACATCTATCGTGCTTTCAACGGACAGACGAACAGACGGACGGACATAGCTAGATCGTCATAAAATCAAACCCTGATTCAGAATAAACATACTTTACGGGGTCTAAAATGTTTATTTCGATGTGTTACAAATGGAATAACAAAATGAATATACCCCCACCATTTTTTTGGTGGCGGGTATAAAAACGATGCACAAAATTTACCACGATCCGGAGCGAAAAGCAAAACAACTCTAAGTGAAAAACGAATCAACTTGCAAAAATTTAAAACAGGCGTTCTGAAAAAGCCTAAAAATGCCACAGATGATGCACAGTACTTGAAGCATGTTTTAAGACCTAAATAGCAAAGGATATTCCATACATATCAAAACAAAACAAACTCCAGCGTTTAGCTTTTGCTAATACTCATGACCAAAACTCAGTAGAGTTTTGGAGAAAAGTTCTATTGATTCATCGAAAAAGAATATTTCACAATTAAATTTCAATAAAGCATTTTAAAAGTAAAAAATAAATAAGTGATTTCTTTTTTTCTTGTCAAAATAACTGTGCCGACGACTGCTTGTATTCCTAACATAAAAAACATTATCCATCCCTGCCATAAAGTATAATAAACAACAAATAAAGTATTTCCAATCCTAAATAAATACATATAACTTTGTAGTAGGGAGATCGATTGTTAATTTTTTCAAAAACCGGCTCTCGGATATTCCGAATAATTGTTTAAAAAAATAGGTTTTCGGTTAAGCATTAAAAAAGCGGTTACCCGGTTTTCTTCGAATAAGCAAAACAAAAAAATTAAATTATTTATTAAAATAAAAAGTTTATTTAAATAAAATCAAAACAATTCACAAAGTAAAGAACAAAAAAAAATATACTGCAGTCATGACAGAATTTTTTAAAGAAATTTTGCTTTCAAATATTATAGAAAAATATTAATACATTTATACATAGATATGCATACCTTTTCGTTAATAAAATAATATATGTATGTGTGAAAGTAATTTTTAGAAACAAAAAGCAGTTTAAATGTTTTAGAGTATGTTTATCTATTTTGTTATTTTGTTTTTATGAAACTTGACATTTGAAAATTACCTTTTAATTAGCCAACATGTTGGACATATAGAATATAAAGCAATAAATAATCTTATTAGCCTTTCAGATCACTTATGACACGTATTTAAATAAAATAAGTCCTCGAAAATGTGTTCTTGTCTTTTGTATGGCATTTTGGTATGTTTATATATTTAATACTACTATTCAGCTCATACCTGTAGCCGCCTTGCTGGTAACAAAATAACCGATTTATTCGATATCGAAAAATGGGCATTTCAAAATATTCGTTTTCAACAAAACTGAAAAAACCGGTCGACTAATAACTGTTCGATCACCCTAGATTCTAGAGAATAAATGAACGAATAACTGAATGAATAAAAGGATGGTTGCTTTTTGACTGACTCAAAAGGTGGGATATGTGTGCGTTGGTTTTTGTAAGTGTTTGCACCTGAAGAGATTAAATTTCATGGCTTTAGTTTCATTTTTTCTCTCCCTCTCGCAGAAGTTTTAAGCCGCATAAGAATATTAGGGATGTTACTTTTACAAAATATTTTTTTCATTTGTAATTAATTATTTAACATACAAATCTCAATATATTTTTTTGAATTTCAAAAAGAAATTAGAATCTGCTTTTAGTTTTATAAATAACTGACAATATTTAAGGCACTTAAGAAAATCAATTGATTAGCAAGATTCATCTGAAGTAGTTTTTTTCATTTATTTATCTATATACATAAGTATATAAAAATCAATGTGTTTGTGCTTTATAGACGGTTAAACGGCTGGACCGATTTCCTTGAAATTTTCACAGAATCTTTCTGTATGTCTGGAAGGAACTATATATAGGCTATACTTTGGTTTAGGGGTGCCACGCCCTATTAAAGAATAAGTATTAAATATTATATATCACGAAAGTTAATGCAGCTAGAGTCTTCAAATTAAGTATGGTAAACTTTGAGATCCACGCGAATATTTGGGTAGAAAATGGGCGGACTTTCAATAGTAGGCGTGGTCACATGAATTAAATACTAAATTTCGTATATTTGGAAAACGATATCGACTAGAGTACTAAAATTTTGCAAGAGCAACTTTGACACCCAAATTAACATTTCTGGAGAAAGTGGGTACATTAGAAATAGTGGGCGTGGCAGCTCTCATAGCAATTGAATACTAAAATTCGTATATCTGGGAAGCGATAATAGTTAGAGTACCCAAATTTTGCAAGAGACACTTTGACATCTATATGATTATTTGAATAAGAAATTGTTGATTTAGTAATAGTAGGCGTGGCACTTGCAAAATAAATATATTTTTGAACTGTAAAATTTTTTTTTCATTACGATGGGGGTGGCGAAGCACACCGGGTATTAGCTAGTGTATTTATAAAGCGATATTCTAGGACGGGGTTAGTTGATACATTTTTAGCACTACTTATACAATAAGTTACCTAACTGATAAAAATTATGAAAAAAGAGCGAACTTCAAGGATTAGTTTAAATATATAGATTTCTGTACACTTGTCTATGTACACCTTTAAACCAGCTACGTGATATGTCCCGTTCTTAAATCATGAACTTTTTTTAAATTGTCACAAATTAAATTAACAACAGAGCTGGATACAAGGACATAATTTTATTTCTGTATCTGAACATTTTAAAATTTAACATAAAACATACAAAATATTTTATTGTCTGTCAAATAAGAGCGTAAAGTGTCATTAATTCGAACTTATCAAACAAAAATAAATATAACGAAAACAACTTAGATAAAAAATTTCAAATTAATAATTTTAAAATAAAAAAAATAAATTTTTCCAAACTAATTATAAACATGAATGAATTAAGTTGCTTTCAATAGCAAGCATTTCCCATCCATAGAAACTTTTACCGCCCTAATAAGAGTGTGTGTTAGATTGGTTTTTTGATTTCTTAACATTTATACAATTATTGTTATAGTTTGACACCATAAGAACGAACGAATAAATGAATAAGCATGTATACGTGTATGTGTGTGTGTGTTTGTATGTATGTTAGCTTTAGAATCTAGTATAATACTAAATAAATATGGTAAAGGCAAATGTACTTACTCACAGCCTGAGAGATGGATTGTTTTTACTTACAACTAGAGCCGTCTGTTGTTGTCTGGTTTCATTGGCTTCTGTACAAGAATATAGTATGAAATACACACCCCCATCCACACACAAGTATCCACACACACACACACACATATACTTTCATTTGTATTTAACCGACAATGTTAGTTTTCTTTTATTTGTTTGGGAATTATGTATTTTCTTACTTTTTCTTACTTTTTTATAAATAATTTTTATTAAATGTCTACTGGAGATAAATGTACACACAGACACACACACACGTGTTTATATCTGCACATGCCTTAGTGTAAATATCTCTTGGGGAGGTTGTGACAATTTATTTCATTTCTATTTATACCTTTTTATTAGAAATACACTACACGTTTAAGTGTTAGTATAGAGGGGAGTAAGAGTTAATGTGTAGTTTTCGATTTATATAATTTTATTTTTTATTTTATTTTATATTTTATTTTATTTGATTGTTGTTGCTGTTTTACTTACATTTGCCAATTCTCAATTATTTTTCAATCAACTTTATGGCGTCTTTAGCATTAGAAAAGATTATTGGTTGACAAATCATCATTGTAAATCGTTTATTTTTTTTTAACTTTTTTTTTTTGATACAAACATACTTGCTTATTCTTTTTCATTTTGTTGTTTTGTAATAGGATAACTTGATAATGTCTTCCACACATATAAAAGTATTACAAAAGGATATAAATCCGTACAAACATACATGCCACACATGGTCTTATATACACCGACATTAATGTCTTAAAAGGAAAAAAAAACAAACAAAAAACACAGGATGTTAAAACGATAAAGAAAAATAAAACAAAGAAAAGTAATTACAAAAGTTGCTGCTGTTGTCTCTTATTCGTTTATATCTATCTAATGTGATTTTGCTGTTGTTTCCTTTTTTGATCTTGATTTTTTTCTATCATTGTTTCTTGTACTAAGTATTTGTTGTCTTGTAATTCACTTGATATTTCTTTAAATACTGTATTTATTTATTAAATAATTGCATTACATAGTTTGTTATTACTTTACAAGTGTAATTAACTTAATTTAGTTTCATTCAATTTAAAATATTTTTGTTATTATTGTTTCATAATTTAAAAAAAAAAAATTATATAAAAAGGCAATAGGAAAAAAGCCAAAATCTTATTATGTCCCTTTCTTTTTTTTAACTTATTTATTGTTTTCAAAATACAACGGTAACAATTTCCCATTTAAGGAACAACTATTCTACACTAATATGCACTTTCAAGGATATTATGAACGTTTTTACAAATTTAATTTTTGTAAAATTTTCTCCAAATTATATTAACAGTTAGGAGCGTAAGGAAAACTTAATTTTCTATAGTATTTTTTAGTTAATTTATTTACAATATAATACAGGATTCTTCTTGTTTCCAAAGTTAATTTAAAAATATATAAATTTTCAAAAAAAAAACTGGAGAGACTTTAAATTTAAATTTGTTAATTATTTAATGTTTAATGTTTAATTAACACAAGTACATTTTTTTAATTGTTTGTACCACGACGTATAAATTGCATAAGTATCATTGTTTTTTTTTTGTTTATATTTTCTATAGGTGAAGTGTGACATTTGAGATAAATTAAAGAAAAGAGCAAAATTTTTTTATAAAGACTTAAGCAGCTAAAGTTTTAAATAAGTAATGAAAAAAATAATCAGTTTACAAATAGAAACTACTTGATGGAAAAATTTTTCTTGGTTTTTACTATTGTGGTATAAAAATCCTAATAAAATAAAATCTAATTAAATCACGGTAGTCTTAAATTGGCAACACTTAAAACGCCATTTGTGCAGAACTTACGAATTCAACTTTATTGTTTAGCTCAGTAACATAATTGCTTTATTTTATACGATGCACATAGGGGTATTTTGCCAATCTAGCCGTTGCCATGCATTAAATTCTTGTTCATTGTAGGTTTCATAGGTTTCATCACTCACATCTTTAACACAGTAATTACTAAAAGTATCTTTCCACAAAATTGGAAGTATGCCAAAATTGTTCCCATCCCTAAAAATAGTAATGAGTACCGCCCGATTGCTATCATTTCATATTTATCTAAGGTTCTGGAAAGGCTCTTACACGAACAAATGGTTGACTACTTACATGAAAATAATTTATTTACTGATGTACAATCTGGTTTTCGACCTAAACATAGTTGTGCTACTGCACTTCTCGAAGTGACGGAGGAAATTCGTAGCTATATTGACAGTGGAAATGATGCCTTGTTAGTGCTTTTGGATCATACTAAAGCATTTGATATGGTTAATCACATTATGCTTCGTATTAAGTTGAATAATCTGTTGTTTTTTGCCTCCTCTGCGACTGATCTTGTTTCATCATACCTAGAAAATCGATATCAGTATGTAAGCTCATATAACAAACAATCGTTGCCGTTGCCTGTAATCAAAGGTTTTCCCCAGGGGTCCATTTTAGGTCCTCTACTATTTACAATATATATAAATGATTTACCAAAACAGTTATCATATTGTAAGATTTATATGTACGCCGATGATGTCCAAATTTATATATGCTGCGAACCTGATAGAATAGATGATTGTATTGTAAAATTTAATTATGATTTATCCAAAATTGAAGCTTAGGCTGTAGCAAATGGTCTTTGTCTGAATCCTGTTAAATCTAAGTGCCTTGTAGTTTCTAGACGAGCTAAACAAATAAGTATTGAATCCAATATCACTTTGAACTCGCAAAAAATTGAAATTGTTAAGAAAACGAAAAATCTTGGAATTATTTTTAACTCTTCACTTACATGGTCTGATCATATTAACACTGCTGCAGGGAGAGTATTTGCAATGCTTCGTTCACTTTGGGCCACTAAACACTCGACTCCAATAAACACGCGCATGCTTTTGGCAAAAACGTACCTAATACCGGTTTTACTTTATGGCAGTAAAGTTTTTGCAAATTGTGACCAGAAAAGCACTAGAAAATTGACTTCTACATATAATGCTAATCTTAGATATGTCTTCAATTTGGGACGTTTTTCTCATATTACACCCTATGAGACTAAACTTTATGGCGTACGTTTTGGTGTTCTGTTAAATATTCGATCTCTTGTTCTCTTACATAAAATTATTTATACTAGAGTGTCGTCGTATTTGTTTAAACGTCTCTCCTTTACGCAGTCCAGAAGAAATTACAACCTCGTTCAAATAAGATTTAGGAAGCTTATATCTGAATGGCAGTTTTTTGTCCATACCATTCGTCTATGGAACTCAATACCATCGTCTATACAATTCGTTAGTAATACAACGCAGTTTAGGAAATGTATTTTTAATTTTTATTGTCATAATTGAAAATGTGTAAACTCTTTTTTAAAACGTTTTTAGATGTATTTATATTGGTTATTGTTTTGCTCCTTTCCCTTTTTATTATATTTATAACTAGCCAATCCCGGCGCGCGTTGCTACGCCCCTTCATGAATTTTAATCGCATTCTAAATTTTAATCGAATATCAAGTGCAAGGCTAAAAACTATAACTTTTTCTTTATGAGGGTGGCACTGCCCACTTTTCTAATTAAGAAACTGTATAGTCATGACAGCTCAATAAGTGTGCAAAGTTTCAGAAAAATCGGTCCAGTGTAAGTACCTCAAAATGATACCTTTTTTTAATGGGCGTGGCACTGCCCACTTTTCTAAATACGAAACTGTATAGTCATGACAACTCAATATGTGTGCAAAGTTTCAAAAAAATCGGTCCAGTGAAAGTACCTCAAAATGATACCTGTTTTTTAATGGGCGTGACACTGCCCACTTTTCCAATAACGAAAGTGTAAAGTCATGACAGCTCAGTATGTTTGCAAAGTTTCAGAAAATTCGGTCCAGTGCAAGTAGCTAAATCTGATAACTAATTTTTTATGGGCGTGGCCCCGCCCACTTTTTCAATCACTAAATTATAAAGTCATGACAGCTCAATATGTGTGCAAAGTTTCAGAAAAATCGGTCGAGTGCAAATACCTCAAAATGATAACTTTTTTTTATGGGCGTGGCACTGCCCACTTTTCTAATCACGAAATTATAAAGTCATGACAGCTTAGTGTGTGTGCAAAGTTTTAGAAAAATCGGTTCAGTGCAAGTACCTCAAACTTATAACTTTTTTTTTATGGGCGTGGCCCTGCCAACTTTTCTAATCACGAAATTATAAAGTCATGACAGCCCAATATGTGTGCAAAGTTTCAGTAAAATCCGTCCATTGCAAGTACCTCAAAACTAAAAAATTTTTATGGGCGTGACCCCGCCCACTTTTTTTATCACGAAATTATTTAGTCATCAGAGCTCGATATGTGTGCAAAGTTTCAGAAAAATCGGTCAAGTGCAAGTAGCTAAAACTGATAAGTAATTTTTTATGGGCGTGGCCCCGCCCACTTTTTTTCATCCATAAACACTCCCCGGTATGTGTACAACAACTTACCAAAGTTTGAGCCCGATCGGTTTTACAGTTTCAGAGTCTATAGCTAACACACACACACACACACACACACACACACACACACACACACACACACAGAGTTTCACTTTTATATATATAGAAGAAGATAGATTGTTTGTATTTAATGTTATAATTTTTTATTGTATGACCTATTTAAAACTAAATCAAATTGTTTTTCCTGTACTATAATTATAAGACTCAAAGTTTTGTTGTATAGGAATACCAATATATAAATAAATAAATAAATTTAATCTTAAATTTTACTTTTGACCAAATGTCTGGCTAGATTGACAAAACACTCCTATGTGCGATGTCATACAGACTCCACTTTACAGTTAGCTCGTAATGAACAACCACAATAACCATTATGATTCAAACTAAGCTCAAGTATTCATAACTTCTGGATCTTAACTTTAGAGGATGCTGCTGATATCTCTTCGTTCCTAACTTCAAATGAGTCTAATACAAGATGGGCCAAAAGTCACAATGGCCTTACAAAATCTAATAGCATTTTTGTTTTTGTATAAATTTTTTTTGTTTTCTTTTTTTTCTTTTAGACTATAAAATATACAAGCTGTCAATGGGACTTACTATAGGGAAAAAGTGTTGTAAAAGCTGCTTTAGAAAAGTGAGCACCAAACATTTTGGTCGTTGACCATGGTCGTATCTACAAGACATCTCACCATCTCAAAAGGATCGTGTAAACCAGGATCGTATAAAAAACAAAAAATTGTTTCACACTTAATTTCGATATGATGGAAATGCGATGGACTTTTCCATCTGGATCATTTGGAAGAGCAAGGAGAGCTCTAAAAACTATGATACCAGAGATTCGCTAAAAAAAATTCTATACGATAATGGAAAAAAATATCTTACTCATGCAGCAAGCAACTCATTTTTCAAACATTTGAAGGCCATACATTATGGCAAGTATCCCCCAACGAGCTAAATTTAACGGATTCTAAAATCTTAATTATTTCCGGATATTGTGTATTTGAATCATTAAGAAATAATTTCAAATAAAGATATGGTCGTTTCAATAGATAACACTTCTCTTTACATACGGCCAGTTCAAGGCTTGTAGATCCGAATAACGCCAAAGTTTTTAATCGGGCTTTTTCTTTCAATGTGTATTAACTTAATAAATTAGAAAATAAATTGTTTTTGTTTTAATATTTTATTTAATTTTATTTGGCAACTTTTGGGTTTTTTAAAAAAATATTCTCACTGCTTTCTTTTCCCGACTTAAGGATTCTCATATAATTAATGAGTTTTTATTTTTTAGTTTTTTAATTTCTTTTCTTTTTTTTTTCTTTTTGTAGTCATTTCTAATATTAAAGTTAATAATGTAAGTGACTTTCATGACTTGACCTATTTTGTAGCTTCTCTACTCGTTACTTTATATTGCTCCCTGACTGCAACAACTATCTACTGACCAGGCATGTATTTTAAAATACTTTTATGATGGTCAGACACTTTATACTTTTAACTTTTATTAACAGACTCTTGCTCTTGAGTTCAATACTAAAATCTTTTTTAGATGTATGTAAGCATGTGTGTATTTGAGTGTATCTGTATTGCTGTGTCCAGCCTGACAATGTCTATAAGTAAGTGACTGTTGTACTCTAGTCTATGTTTAAATGAAATGGAGCTTCTTTATAAAAGCCAATATAAAGCTTTAAGTTAATGACTGTCATATTGGTAGAAATACTAACAACAACAAAAAAACTGATACTAAAAGTAGGCACATGCGAAAGTCGTCTAAATGTGTTTGGAAAAAATTTATTAACCTAGACAAGATCAGTTACTCTACAGATTTTATTCAAATTAAAAATGAACGTTTGTAACATGTTTTTATGCATCTTATAAAAGTAGTCTCAACTGCTCTACTAAATCTAGTTTATCTGCTTACGAAATACCACACGCACTCACTTACGTATATTAGTTGCATGTGTCAAAAGTAATAAATGACTTTAAAACAAAACGAAATCATACTTAGTTGCTAAAATAACTATCTAATCACATGACTTGCACATATTTCTGCTACCAATATTTAATGAAAAAAAGAAAGAAAGAAAGAAAACGAAGCAGTATAAAAAATATTTAATGGAATTTAAGCTTCATTAAAAGTATAAATTTATTAACCTATTAGGCATTTTAGGAAAATGTTCATTACAATTATTAGCACCATTAGTACGACATTATTATCGCCATTGTTATTGGCAAGAAAGTCAATTTGCACACACACATACACACATATCTGTATTTAACTAAATATGTTCTTGTTATTGTTATTGTATTATATTGTATTTAAATTTTGTTAATGAACCTCCAGATTGAATATGTGAATGTGTGTGTGTGTGAGTGTGTCTGTGTAAAACAGTATTTAAATTTAATGCCAGTAAATTTGATTATATTTTATAATATTTAATTTTTTCTCTATATCTCTCTATCGATTTTATTTCCTTTATTATTATCATGGACTTATTGAAGCTTACAAAGGATTTGCTATGCACATAACAGGATTTCCTTAAGTCATTGTATCCTTAAATATTTAAATGGATATTAGAAAGAATATAGAATGTGGTATTGAAAACATTAATTTTGTGGCTTATATACATATATGTGTGTGTTTGTATGTATGTGCATATGTATAGACATTTCAATTATAATTAAACTTTTTGTCTGTTAAATAAATGTTGGTATATAAGTGTACAGGTGGTTAGACATATATATAAAATACTTAATGTACAAACATATGTACACCTACTTGTATGTTTGTTGTAGCATAGATATACAGGGTGGTAAAAGAGTTATCAGGGCTATTAAATAGTCTTTAATTAAAAAACTACACGACATTAATGGGCAGTTTGCTTAATTTAGGCATACTGAATTGGCTTGAAATAACGTCATTTTCATGATATTTGTCAAGATCTTTTTATCCATCATTTAAATTTTCTATCAAGTTCTACTTTCAAGTTGGGGTTGGATTTGTGCTTATTTTTTTACCAAATGGATAAAGGAAAAATTTTTATATTTTTCGACGCTGGTTTGATAAACAATTTATTCCCTGCGTTTCTTTTGTTTCACCCTGTCTTTTATACAACGTTTAGATAATTTTAAACGTTCACATTTACACCTGCCATTGCAGTCAATCTTTCATTTTGCACAAATTAAGTAATTATCCAAATGTAAACTTTATTAATGTAAAAACTATTTAAAGTCATCTATAGTAAATAGTTCTATACAAAACATGAAAATGCCATTAAGAAGTAAGTAAGAAGAGAGCTGTTATAAGTATGTTTGAATAATAAAGAAGATACCGAATATCTTCTTCATATTGCCTTAATAAGGAAGCACTTAATAAGAAGGAAATATTATTTGTATACAAATAAAGAATTTAAAATAAACAAAATTTATTATAAATATAAATTTTTTCCAACAATATTTATGGGAATAGAAAATATTGAAATTTTAAAAAAATATTAGCAAATAAAAAAAATAAATTTATAATTTTATATCAAAATATAAATTTAAAATAATATTACGTAAACATAATCTCTCTAATAATGTATATAAAATTAAAAAAAAAATATGGAAACATTATGAAATATTTAAAACAACTTTGTAATAAATATCACTGCAAACCCAAAATTTAATAACAAAAAACTATTAAATTTAAAATTTCTCTACAATTATGTATACTGCTGGAAATTTGTGCCAACTTCTTCTAAAGGCACTAGCCTTTTGACATTTGAGAGAAAAACAAATCATTTTCTTAGTTTAAATATTCTCAAAAATTAGATCAGATCTTGTCATAGGATAAGATTTTAGTTTGTATAATAATTAATAAGTTAATAAAACCTATATGAAAGTAGTTACAATCTCAGGCTTTTTTAATAAGACATTTTTACTTATCACAAAATGGTTTTGAAGTTTATAATGAATTGAAGTTTTTAAACTTATTTTGAACATAAAACTTGATCCGAGCTACTTTGTTAAAACAGAGGAAGACTGTCATTTGTTCAAAAATCAGTTATCAGAAAACATTTTGGCTTTTTTTATCATATAGTTATTTTGAAAACACTATTACAACATAAAACCGTCATATGCTGAGACGTTACTAAGACATGATTATTTTTATATTAGTGCCTCTGTTAAAAGACTATGAATCTTGCCGCAGAACACAATTAGTTCACTGAAAGGTCACTTTGATGGTGCTTTTTAATAACAATTTTTTAATTTATTTTTATTTTTTAATATACAACACTAAGGGAATGTCCCCTATTCATTCATGCATTGTGTTGGTATCAGGAAAATAGGTTATGGGTAGGAGGAGAAAGGGAGTAGTGTTTGTGGACATTTGATTTAAACTTTTCCAGATTGTAAGTGGCTGGAAAAACTTCAGCGGAGAGTCTGTTCCACATACGAATAGTACGACTAAAGAACGAATTTTCCCTGTAGTGTGTAGTTCGATCCACTGGCCAATAGACCACATATGAGTGTGCTCTTCTGGAAAAACGAATATTACGTGCAAAATTACGGTTTTCGAGAACAAGTTCCCTTATCTCATCGGAGCATATTCCATTGCAATATCGATAGAACAGTGAATCACAACCCACATTGCGACGGTGTTCGAGAGAGTCAATAGAGTTGGTTACCCTACTGTCGTTAATAAGCACCTTCGCCCTCTCCTGTACGCGGTCGAGTAACTCCAAAATAGACTTTGAAGCACCGGCCCATACGTGAGAGTTGTATTCCATATTCGGTCGGATGTAGGTGGTATAAATAGCAAGGAGATCGGATGGAGTGAAGTATTTTCTACACCGTCTTAAAAAGCCGAGACACATGAATGCTTCCTTCGACACGAGAAAAATATGTTCAGTCCAGCGGACGTCGCACTGAATTTTCATGTCCAGAATATCAAGAGCTTCCAATCCCTTGATACTCATACTATTTAATAGTACATATGAGGCAACAATATCCGGCGTGGGTTTGTGTGTTAGTAGACAACACTGAGTTTTTCGAGGATTAAAATCCACTCTATTCGCACGACCCCATTCGTAGATGTTCATCAGATCCTGATTCAGCGTCCTATTCATGTTTCGCCTAATAGCATGGATCTCAAAAAGGCTTGGTCTATGGCTGAATGAATACGAATAGCACAAGTTGCTGTCATCTGCAAAATAATATATAGGGTTCGAAGTTTGACGTAGAAGGTCAATGAGAAATACAAGAAATAGAGTCGGAGATAAAACGGTTTTAAAATTTTTTAAAGTTGTCATTAAAATTTCATTAAAAATGTTTTTCTAGATTTAAATTTTTTAAGTTAAATTTAAAACGTTCTTGTAGAATTTTTCTTCTGAAATAATTCATTGATGCATGTAGTTCATGGTCTATATTACGGAAAAAATATTTGTTTTTTTTTTTTGCAAATAAAAAGTATTAAACATGGAAAAAGCACTAAGATGGAAATTTCCACCACCATGTAAATTTATATGTCAAGCATGTACTAAATAAATGAAAATCTTCTTCAATTAAAAATGTGATGGAAAACTGTATCCCCATGCAAAATATAAAAATATTTTAATCAATTGCAGCAACTTTAACAAAATTTCCACCGCATAATAAACAACGACTCAAATATTGCCTTCCGCAGCTGGTTTACAAACTAAATTCAAGTTAACAAAATCAGTTTATTGGAAAAAATGTATTCCAACTTATTGTTTAGTTAGTAAAAGTATGATAATCCGCGTTAACCCACAATCTGTCTTTTAATTTGAATCCCTAAGACGACATGATTTCCTTAACAATTTTATTTTCTTTGTAAATATTAAACCAAAAAGGCCATGCATCATCACAAGCAGAATAATATTTTTCTTATATGAGGAGCCCCAAAGTTAACATTTATATTATTTTAGAAAATTGTTTTGTTTCTAATTATATTATCAAAAATGGCATCTTCACAAAAAGAATTTTTCCTTAAAACTCAATAAAAAGATTTTTAACTTGCATTTGATTGTCACTTTTTATTAACTGCTGCGAATTTAAGATTCATGTGGAAATCAGAAATTGTCAGGTCTTTCAATCAAGTTTCTCATTCTTTAAGCTCCTACAAGTTGATAAGAATTATCCAATTAATGTCTGGCTACAGTTCTGCATACAGATAACCAGCAAAAATGTTCCTTCTTATACAAATCCTTTCAATAGCCCAACTAAAAGTTATCAAAGTTTTTTCGCAATCAACAACTCTCCTTAACGACACAAACCCTTTTAATCTTTTCTCGTTTACACATAACATTGTAACAACCAAACATACTTTAAACAAATACAAAGAACATAAGATAAATAAATACGGCACTGAACAAATGTTCCGCTTCTACAGATATAACCCGAAAAAAGAAAAACCACAAACACATGTTAATTCCCAGAAAAGGACGATTGGGAATTAAAATCAAACGACGATAAACAACAACAAGAAATCGGAATTCTATAAGAAGCAAAAGGTAAATAAACCAAGCAAATAACAACCAACACATATACATACATACATATCTAACAACAACAAAGAAATCTAAAAATAAACAACAAGAAATGAGCAGGGGAAAGGCAAGAATAGAGATAAAAACAGATTTGCACACAACTTGAGGGTGACAAGGGCGATCAACATGCATGCCATAAAACTGACTGATAACTTTTACTTTTGTTTACAAATCAACAATCAAAATGGTTAGAGCAGCAACAAAAACAACAACTATTATAAGACCCAAATTGCTAAAATAACAATAAAATGTTTACATTTGACAGTTAGACGACAGACTATTGAAATGCGATTATAAGTTGGAGCAGATGTGTGAAAGAAACTTAACAACTAGAAAAGAATTAATCAGTTAAACAGTGTTGACAACTAAGAATCTTTCTTTATATATACACACACATACATATACATACATATATTTTAGTTCAAATTATAAACATACATATTTACATGATTGTTACCTAGAAAAATGTCACATATTGTTGTATTGATTTGTAAACATGAAAGCTGTCAGTTTATCATCACTTTAATAATACATATAACAAGACATTGAGAAATTTGGGTCAAAACTTCAAAGGTGATTAAAAATTATTTTAAAAACAACACACTTTTTACATCGTGATATAAAGTACAGAATTTCAAAAGAGCTTTTCATTTAATTTCGCAATACAAAAAAATTAATTGATGACCATATAAAATTTTACAATTCCAAGTTTTTGTAATTTGAAATACTACTAAACAGGAAGGAATTTTTGCAAAAAAAAAGTAAATAAAATAAAACACGCGACCGCTTTTTCCATTTTGTCATAAAATTTGAGTTCAATTTAATTTAAATCCACTTATTATAGATCACTGTCTTATACATGGTGGTCTAAAAGGCACACCTGCGTGTAAAAATTTAACACCAACACACAAAACGACAGAGCGAAAAAAACAAAGTGTTAGAGTTTTTACTTTTTAATGTGCATTCAATTTAACTGTGCCAACGAGTATATCGAATTTATTTCAGCACCAAAAAAGCATCAAGCCAAACATCAATTTATCGTTTAATTTCAAGGTTTCGTCAACAAGATGCGGTGTCAGGCTTGCCACTATCAAAAAGACTGAGATATATACAGAACCATGTGAATATTGATTGTGTTTGAGACAACGTTGAAAAATATTTGGAAACTTCAAATCGAAGACGTACTAGACATCTTTAGAATTTTACTTTGACTTTTACTTTTATCACGTAATTTATACATGCATTCATACAAAGTCCCAATGGCCCAACACGTTTTCCATAGTTGACTACTAACAAAGACTAATTGAGGCGACAAGCTTCATAAAGTTGTGCGCATCCAATAGTTTGTTAAATATTTAACAATTTAATAATAAGTGATGAAACACATTTTCAATAGATATGTAAGTACACAAAGTATACCATCTTGGCGTACTCCAAGCCTCAGAGTTGTTCACTAGCGCCAATTGCACTTGCTCAAGTGTACTGCAGGATGTGGAGTAACATTACAAAGAATTATAGAACCCTACTTTTTCGAGAACAATGTTCGTAATGCAGTGACGATGAATGGGAGCAGTTACTATACTATGCCAGCCACAAGGATGTTTCTGCAGAATGGAGCCACAGCATACATGGCCCGTTTTCTTTACTCTTTTAATTTAATTTAGATGACCGAATTATCTTAAAAAATTCAGTTTTTCATCACGTTCATCAGACTTAATTGCCTCTATACCGAACTAACTATACTGAAGCAGAGATCAGGGCAACAAGACCTGAAACTTAAAATGTGATTTTATATTACTATAAGTACTGTATTTGATTTATTTATTTCAATGTGCAAATCTCTATTGCTATGTATATATATATTACTTACTTTGCCAACTTGTCTTAAGAATCCATAGTGGCGCTGAGGCCATAACAAATTACGAACTTTTTGTACATGAAATGTTTTTTTTAGCAAACAGAAAAGCACTTTAATTTATTAGACAAATCAGTTAACAACGATCAGCAACAAACTTCCGTTGAAAAGTACGAGGATTGTCTTGAAACCATTTCTAGACGCCTTGAAGTATGCTCTAAATTCTATATGTTGTATTCGGCTGTTTGTAACATATTTGGTGTATTTTCAAGAAGTCCTAAATGTCGTATTGTCATAATTTCCCACGAAAAATAATATTAAGAAAAGTATTGTTTTGTTTATTTTAAAAATGTTTAATCTTTTTAATTTTTTTAAAAATTATTACATTGTGACAATATGACACTTAGGATATCTTGTGCATTTACCGATTATATTTATTTAAAAATTATCAAACCAATCTAAAGCAAAGTACCATTTGGTAAGGTCAGCAAATATTGTTATAAATTTTTAAAAATTTTAAAGTGGTTAAATAAATATTGTCTTCAAACATAAATGTCCGTATAAAAAATTATTTTCATTAGCAAAACCAAATGGCACGGTGCTACGATCACATAGACCGGTCAGTATCAACATTCTGTTGAATAACTGGACAGACAAAATTATAAAAAAAAACAATAAGTTGTGACAACAACAAAGCTCTCACTACCACCGAACTAATGGTTAAAAGCAAAAACAAATATATAAATGAAAACAACTTAAAACAAAAAAGTGAATAATTACAAAAACCGAAAAAGGCTTAAGTAGTGGCAAATTTCCTCCTCACTCACTATGACAGTAAATATGAATATATTTAAATGCGATGTTTGATTTAAGTTTTCGATTTCATTAAAACATGTGAGTTAAATAGATGATATTTACACCCCACACTAAAACACTCCGAACTTAAAGTGCTGGTATTGAAACCATAGCTGGTTTCAAAAATTTATTCTACTCGGCTGGTGTCGGCATGAAACTTAATTTTTCAGTTTATTGTTCCATTATTAAAAAGAATATAAAAGAATTAAAAAAAAAATAAAAACAAAATAAAATGAACTCAAGCCAAAAATAGAAAAAAATGTTTTTATGACTTAACAACTCTTTAATGAATAAATATTTTATACTTTCGACTCCCAGAGTATAATTTTCCAAATTAGTATTAAAGTTCTCATAATTTTTTTTAGTAATTTTTCATATGCAAATAAAAACTCTACCCTTCTTATGTATTAAAAAACATTTAATTAACGCTTATTCGAATCTAACAATAATTTTTAAATTCGTGTTTTGGAAGATTTCTTTTATATATTTATTACCATAGACAATCTACTTTCCCAGCGATAATAAATAAATAAATATTTTGAATAACTATGCTGTAACTTTAACAATTAAATTTCTTTACCAAAACTAAAATTTCTTAACAGTGTACGATAATTATTTTATACCACAAACACACACGCAAAGAAAAACTATGGTTACGACATGATCACGACGGTCATATTACAGTTTCTATAACAATATTTGGTTGTTTAAAACAAGTAATAGTTATTTTTATTTCATTTTATCATATATTTTATCACGATAATCAAGCATTTGTTGGAGTTGTATCATTTAATGTTTACTTTTTCTAAAAATTTCAAAATGGTTATTGTTTCAAAATAGTATGATTTAAAAAAAAAATAATTTGACAAAAATACCATTATATTTAAAATCATTAAAAATTACAAATAATTAAATAACATTATTATTATATTTTCAAACACATTAAGTCTCTTAAATTAAAAATTTATTAGTGCGTAATTTTTAAGGTGAAGCTGAGAAGAAAATACAAAAAATATTTTTTAATGAAGTTTTCATTTAAAAGTATTCTTTAAACTAATTTTTAAAGATTACAGGTAAAAGGCGAAAATGCAAAAAAAAAACTAAAACAAATAGAGTGGGAGAAAAGAAATTAATATTAAAAATTTTTAAGGTAATATGTAAATTTAAAATATCTATCACTAGAGCGTATTTACTTAGTACTTTTAAATGTATGAACTAATTGTTCTACCAGCTAAAAGAAATGTTAAATAGACTTCAAAACATTTCAATAAAATTTTTAAAGATAATCCACAATTTATAATTTAAATGAGAAGCTACTGAATAATTTTTTTTTAACTAATATTTTCAATAAACCTTTACTTTCGTGGGATATATATTTAAAAAATTTTAAACAAACCTTTAAGAAGCAAAATAAATTCATTGACTTTTCCATAGACTAAAAAGCATAAAAAGAATGACTTATAATACTACTCAAGGTTGTCTGGTTGGCATAAATAAAATTTATGAAATTGAGACTGGTGTTTGCGGTCAGCCAAGTCAAGATTTATTTTAGCCAACAGATAAAATAAACAAATCAAACACACAAACGTACAACTGTGAATAAAAAAAAGTCATAAATATGTCATAAACCAAAAAAATGGCCACAGACGGAGATGTTTACTTAACACACATACACATATATTTACATATTCACACTGTAGTATTGGGCTATGAATTAAAGATGGGTTTGTTGTATTAGTACAATATGGTTTTAATTTTTTTTTAAGTAAATATTTGGATAAGTAATCTTCATATTTAAAAAAAAAATTTGCATTATCTGCACTTTTATATCAAAAGAAAATCGGCAAATTAAAAATATGTCATTTTGTATACAAAAAAAAATTTTTTTTTGTTAACAAAAAACAAACAGCACAGCTTAGTTAGTTTTAGAAATATATGAATAAATGTCAATAAAATTTACAATTTTTTAATAAGTTGTAGTTAATTTGAAAGGAATATGTATATTTTATTTTTATTAAACGTTTTTGCAAAAAAGATATTAAAGTTTGATATATCAAACAGTTGAAAATATTAATTTGCATGAAAGATTTAAACTGTGTTTTATTTAAATTAATTTGACTAACAATTTTAAACATAATTGTGGAAGAAGGACCATAATTTTTTGTACGAATTTTTACAGCATTTAGAGATACATATCTTAAGTCCCACGTTTAAAATCTAAAAATTGTGTCAAAAAGTTTGTAAATTTTCTCCACTTCTTTTAATAATATCGTAAAAAATTACAAATTTTAACTCTCAAAATTCAAAGTCTAAAATTTATTTTCTTTTTCACAAGCAAAACTGGGAAACTCTTCATGATTTTATTAGGTTTAATCATATTCAAAGATTTATTGGATTTATGTACAAAATCAAAGCTTTTTAGAAGGTGATCTGCATATTCGATATAAAAATTAATAACTATTAAATATTTTACGTGCAAAATAATCGACAAAATATCGATAAATTAGCAAATATGGCAGGCATGGGTGTGACATCTGGGAGAAGCAAATTATTATAACCTTGATGCATACATCAGGCAACATTTGAGCGCTAAAATTAGCTTTGTTGACTTAGGAAATATCCGACAATAGAAGTCTTTTGTTTAAATTCAAACTAATAATTCTTTAACCCTAGAAGGCTAACCCACGTAAATTTTACGTGTAGTTTTTTTTAATATTGTTGCTACGCAATCATCCAGCAGCCTAACGGTACCAAATTCAACAAGTGTTTTTTCCAATAGTTTTTGAACAAGCGCAGAAAGAGAAACAAAGAGTTTTTATTCGTAAAAGAGCTTTTAGAGCAACAACATTGAAAGTCTATACGTAAAAATTACGTAGTGTTAGTTTTAAGAGTAAAATTTGTGCACGGTTCACCAATATTCCATTAGCACAAAATCTGTTGGAAAAATCGTACAACATAACTATTGTGGGCACTTTACGCAAAAACAAGGCAGAAATACCGCCAGAGCTACTTGAACTGAAATCGCAGGGTATTGGACCTTCTCGATTTCTTTATGATGAGGATATAACTCGGGTGTCTTTCAAACCGAAGCAGAATAAAAATGTGTTATTGATATCAACACTGCATTTTAATGGAGCACTTAACTCAAAAACTGGAAAACCGGAAATTTTCTATACCTATAATTCCACTAAAGGTGCAGTTGATACCTTTGACCAGATGGCTCAGAACATGTGCTGTAATCGAAAAACCAAGCGTTGCCCTCTTTGCTTTTTTTATAATATGCTGAACATTGCATCGGTTAACGCTTATGTTATTTATAGCTATAATGCAGTGCAAAAAGAGATTAGGCCAATGAACACAATAAAATTTTTGCTCAAACTGCAAGGACAACTTACCCGGACATGGCAGGAGCAACGACTGACCACGACTTCCGGCTTGCCATTAAACTAAAAGAAAGTATTAAAAATATTGTTCACATCAACCGTGTTTGCGAAGAAGCTTTTCAGGAGAAGGGAAAGAGAACATATTGTAAATATTGCCACCACTCAAAAAAACGTATGACAACCACATACTTTCATATTTGTAAAAACGCGGCGCTATGTGGAGAGCACCAGATAAAAATATGCAAAGACTGTTTTAACCAGGACTGATGATACAAACATACACAGAAAAATTTATTTTATTGCACCTAGGATTTCATCTCAAACCGTAATTTTAAGTTTTTTTAATAAGTATATGTTGTTGCTTACTTTTACATGAATTGATTTTTATTTTTAATAAACAAAAAGTAAAAAAAAAAACAGATTTTACCACATTAATTGAAGCGCTTTAGAAAAATTTCCTTAATACGTAAAATTTACGTGGTGTTAGTCTTAACGTATAATCAAAAAGCCTTAGCCTTCTGGGGTTAATATCAATTTCTTCACCACTCATCGGAAAGGTTTAAAACTTGAAGCTTAAACACGTATGTTGTATAAGATTCTTGCATATTAAAATATATATATCAAAAAATTCATATTACATTTTCACTGTGTAATAACACTGAAGTATGTTGAACTTGAAATAATTAATTAAATTATTAATTTAAATACAAATATGTATAAATATATCATGAATTTATAAGAAATATTTATAAAGATTGATTGGTTGTTGTTAATGATCCATTCTTTACTCTAGCTTATAATACAAAGGTGAAGAAAATTAGTTTCCAATAACATTGTAAACTTACCTGTCAACTTTAGCACAAATTGTCCAAGTATCAACAAAACTTACACACATGCAAGTATGCAATAAGTTTGTACATAAAAATAGCTTTAAAATATGTTGACACATCATTTAATTTGATTTGCTATTATTCTTAAAGTGCCTTTCTTAAAAACTAAAACAAAAACATCATTTGTTAATATAATTTTAAATCCATTAACGAGAGAACTGACTGTGATTATAATAATCATAATTATGAATATATGCATGTATGTATGTATGTGTGTATGTATTCACAAAGATTTGGAATAAAATTTACATAATGCATTTAATTTCATTATAAATATTAAGCCTTTGGGGAATATTTAATCAATTGTCTTATTTTGTTTACGTGATTGTGCTTTAGTATTTATATGTAGGTGTATGTGCATGTATGCACTATAAAAATACATAAAAATATAATTTAATTGAATTGTGTTAACTCATAACTGATTCTAAGAAGTGGCATCATTTTATTTTAAATACGTACACCCAGCAAAAAAAAAAATCTTATACAAAGAATTGATTTCGCAGGGATTCACAACTGCAGACGACGTCATTTAATTAAGGTAAAATAACTTAAGATTTTAATATTAACGTATCGTTGGCGATCATGTGCTACTATAAAGTTACAAATGGACTGCACTTCGTTCTTAAAAGTCCATAAAATTTATATATATTTTATGAAGAATAACCGATGTGTAATGAGTTGATTTTGTTTACTATCATTGTCTGTTTTAGATAATTTGCATGATGTTGCATTCATTTAGAAGTACATCATTTATGACAAATTATTGCGCATTTATAGAGTCATTTACAATTAATGCTTTGACACTATTAACTTAAAAGTCCAAAAATGTAATTCACTTTGCTCTACTTAAAATTTTTCGCTGGGTATGTGTCATACGGTGTTTAGTTTATAATTAAATTGAAATTTCCAATAGGACCCTTGAGTTGAAAGTAAAATAAATTTGTTAAAAAATAAAATACTGACTTTTGATAAGAAAATATCATACATACTTGAAAAAGATTATTTATTAATCGTTAAACCAGTCACACAACTACCCAAAGTCTTTCAGACCTCCTCTCTTCAAAACTACATAAAATTAAAATTAAAAAAAAAATAATTATAAAAAATATAAAAAAGGTGTATCTTTTTAAGCTTTTTATTTAAATTATATATTTATATTTTATTCGAACTTTTTTCTATATATTAAATTTTAATGTGAACCATTTTTTATTTTTGGCTTAAGTTCATTTAAGTTCATTTTATTTAAAAAAATAATTATTAAAGAAAATCATAAAGATAACTGTATGCACTAACTTAAGCTTAGAAAATTTCCAAATAGCCTCATTTACATACAGTTGCAAGCCTCATGTCATTAAACCAAAAACGACATCAGACTACTCATCTACATGACTGCAACTGTCGTCATATTGGCAGCCATCGTTGACGTTTAGTCCGCAACATAATTATATTGAAGACGACAGCAATACTGTAATTAACTAATCAGAAGTAGTCAACGGCAACAGTGACGGTGGCAATTGCGATGCCAAAAACTGAACGGCTATAAATAACATACTTCTGTAGCTGATAAATTCTTAGGTAAATAGGAATTTTAAATTTTATTTCTTTATTTTGGTATTCTTTATTGCTCAAAGCTTTGGAAATACAAGTTTCTGAAACACAACTAACATAATTAAAAAATAACCATGGTTTTTGATTTAATTTGTGAATTTTACATCACCGTTTCTTCCACAACATTTTTAGTTCACGACTTCTATAATATGACATAAGACATACGTACAAATGGAGTAAAATATTAGGTCTGATGACATTTCCTATAGTTGATACACGCCTTGTTTATGCATAGCATGTAGTCTTGTTTAAGGTTTCGTTTCTTGTTTCATTCGAGTCCTTAAAAATATCAAAATGTTTTAATATTTTCTGATTTTATTGATGTTGAATGTTTAGTGTGAATTGTTGTTTCTTTTTTAATGGTTAATTTTATTCCTAAGCTTTTAAAAAATATTCATACGTAAGTATATTCTTTAAGGGGCGTTAACGAATATCGTAGAAATTTCACATGAAATGACATTATCTGTGAAGTGTATGAAAGATGTTTGCTATATTAATAAAGGAGAGTTTTCTATTAAGAAAAAATACTTAAAATATAAAATATTTAATTTAATAATATAAAATAATTAATTGTCAATTTATAATGTTCTTGCAAATAAAGGCCTTTATTGAGCTCAGTTTACCATACTAAAAATTACTTATAAATTGAGCAATATATACTTTATTGTTTCACTTATTGTCCAATACTCGAAATGCAATGCTTGAGAAGTATGTTCAGTGAGAAGAAAATTCTATAGGTGGCATTTCTAATGTCAAACAAATAAATATACAAAAAATAAAAATTAAGAAAATGAAAAATTTTTGAAGAAAATTTAAAAAAAAATGTGTGAATAAATGCAAACACATACATATAAGTATATATATGTATGAATATAATTGTAAATATATTTTATCAACAAGAAAAACACTGAAAAGAAGGCATTATTTGATTTGCTATAAATACATCGTATTTTACAGCTATCAAATTCTAATGGGGTAAGATAAATTGAGTATGTCTGAACACTTATTTTAATTGCTCAATCAATACTAAATTGAAACAATTGAAAATATCTGTCTGAACAGGGTATTATTGTTTCATTTATTGTCCACAGCTCGAAATAAAACGCTTGAAAAGTATGTTCAGTGAGAAAAAAATTCTATAGGTGGCATTTCTGATGTCAAGCAAATTCATATATGTACAAAAAAACAAAAATTAAGAAAATAGAAAATGTTTGATGAAAATCTTAAAAAAATCTTTAAATAAATTCAAATACATACATATAAGTATACACTTATATAAATTTAATTGTAAATGTATTTTATTAACAGAAACTAAACTAAAGAGAAAGCATTATTTGATTTGGTATAAATACATCAGCAATTGATAGCTGTAAAAGTAAGACAGATATTTTTAATTGTTTCAATTTAGTGTCGATTGAGCAACTAAAATAAGTGTTTATACATACTCAAATTATCTTACTCCAATAGCACTTCACTGGCCTCAGTCCATGCCAGACTGTTTCTCTTCGGTTGTTTTCCTATTCAGAAAATATATTTGCAATTATAGATATATAAATTTTAATATATTAAAACATTTTACTAAACTTACCATCAACTTCGACTGCCATTTTTTTTATTTTAAATTATTTATTTGTTTGACATTAGGGATGCCACCCTTAAATTTTCTTCTCGATGAATTTACTTCTCATACTCCTGATGGGAGTTGCATTTCGAAATTTGGACAATAAGTGAAAAAAAAAGTATATATTGCTCAATTTATAAGTAATTTTTAGGATAAAAATAAAGGCCTTTAATTTCGAGAATATCATACATTGACGCATGAACATAGTATTAATTTTGTGCAATTTTTTATAACAATTTATGCAACAAAACATATTTATTGACAATTATGTGACATAAAAAACTATTCATAAACAAATTTAAAGCTTATATGAAGAATACCAAGGCATATCCATAAGGTATATGCAACGGCGAATTGATACAACAAAACAACTTTTCAGAGGATGTTTTATGTTAAGGCCAATTCGTATATCAGGGATGGAAAAATTGTTTTTACATATTAAATATAATAAAATTTTATTAAAAAAAAGGAAATAAATTTTTTAAAGACATTACTAATGACGCAAAAGCAACAGATATACATAAATCTAGCACATTTATTATCAAAAAAATACACTCAAGTTAGTTGCTTAATACCGAAACCAAAATAACTTTTCCTATCCCTGCATTAATAAATAAAATCAATTTTGACAAAAATTTTCCCCATCAGCTGGGCTGATAATTTTACCTGCGAAGAAAATATGCATTCCACTCTACTGGTAACTAATTCCAGTTTACACACTCTGCTTTTGTACAGCTTAACAGATATAATAAGAATTTAATGAATGGCATATGTTTATAAACCTTCGAATCTAATAATAATAATTGCCAGTATTTATTATGATAGAAGTTAACCTGGCGGTATAAAAGGCAAGGCATTATTTTAGGTTAACCGGAACGTATTAAAAGAACAATACTATAATTTGCAATGGCCATCTAAAGACAACAGAAGCATTACGACATCTATTTGTTAAATAAAAAATCGTATACAAAAAATAAAAAATAAATATCCTAAATATTGAAAAATATTAAATTTCAAAATCTATTCATTAATTTCGACATTTCTTACACAAAATTTCCAATGTCTCCTTCTCTTATTTTTGGCTACCAAAATAATTTCATATTTGCCACCATTTAATTTTAGCTTAATCTTACAAATTTATCGCTTTCAAATGCGAAGAGTAGCTTAAACCAACTGTTATATAAATTTAAAAGTAAACCACAAGAAAATATGTGTAAACACAAGCACACAAATACATTTATATAAACTTATATACACGTAAATACAAACATGTACATTTTCTTCTAATAAAATAGACTCTTTTCATTTTAGCCATAAATTTGGTGAGTGTGTGTGTTTTTTTTCTCAACACTTTTAATGGCTTTTAAGTAATTTGGATAAAAAATTAAAATACAAAAATAAATTTATATAACCAAAAACATTTATTTAAGCAGTGTTAAAAAGAAACAATAACAATTAAAATCCCATTAGCAAGACAACATGCACACACACACACACACATACACCCAAACATTTGCAAAGATACTTTAAGTAAACAGTTATAAATAATTCAGGGTGTATTTTAATTTAAAAGGATCTTATTTTTTATGCATGAGATTATTATTTTTTTTCTGTTTTTTGGTTTCAATTTTTATATTTTCATAAAATTTTAATTGTGTTTCTGCTAAGGTTGAAAAATTCTGTGTGTTAATTTAAAGGATAATTTAGTCTTGTTTAACTACTCATCACTTTTGTTTTATGTTTGAAAAAAAAAAGAGGAAAAAATCAAAAACAAATTAGGTTAACGCTTAAGTAATAACTCAAGATCTTGATACATTTTTCTACTTTCTCTATGTTAGATTGTTATATTATTATCAGTTAATACTTGAGTTTAAATTACGCAACACATCAGAAAAATTTTTTAATAAAAAAGATAATTTTCAGCTCTCTACTTAAGATGTTTTACCAGGCAATAATTTACTTTGTGGCAGATATTTTCTATTGGATTACAATTCAATCTGCGAAAGTTCTTATTTAATACCCTGATATAGGATTGCAATAAATATATGCTTATACTGAACTTCAAAGCATATGCTTTATTAGTGACTTGCGTTCAACTTTCTTTTATGTTCAATAATAAAACATATTATAGAAATACAATTCTGTTTCAAATATAGGAAAAGTGATTAAATTCGTTGATTTGCTGAATTTACTGTATTTTCAAATATTAAGATTTACAAACAATTTTAAGAGTGTTACAAATTTAACAAAAATCTCTAATGCCAAACCCCTATTCATTATCATGCGATTTTTTTTTTACCAGGCCCTTTAAATTTTCTTTATATTTTTTGTGAAGCTTAATAACGGTAATAAAAATGAAATCAAGTAAATTTTTTTTTATTATTTTTTTTAATCTTAGAAAAAATATAGGAAAAAAAAAACATACGAAATTTGTAATTGAAGTGCAATGAAGCCTAAACCAATGTCGATTGGTTTGGTGTTAATTCAGCGCCGACATCCCAACATCAAGAAACAGCTAGCCAGCCAGCCAGCCAGCCAGTCAAGCAATCAAGCATTCATCCTTTTTAATATTCATTTGAAATTTTATGATTTTCGCAGTTTCTTTTTATTTTTCTTAAACAATTTTCTTTTTTAATTTTTCAAACCCAAGAAATCATCCAGACCAATGCTGGCGGCCTGACTCATTGGTCTATCATCAATTTAAGCCAACATTTGCTTTATAATAATCAACACAATATTTAAATGTTGCCAACATTGCCCCCAGGCACTTGGTTTTTTTCTTTTTGTACCAATATTTTTTTTCCTCAAAGATGGATGGGTGAGTGGTTAGGGTCGTGGATATTAAATTGATGTTGGCACACAAAAAAAAAACAAAAACACTTTGAAATCAAACGAATATTTTCTTGTAAATAGCAACTGCAACAACTACAAAAACACCCATATAATCAATGAACAAAAAATAAAAAGAAATTCCAACAGCATTTTAAAAGCGTAAATTATGTTAAAATTGAAAAGAAATAAGAATGAAAAAAATAAATAAGTATAATCAAAGTTGAATGAATGTTACCTTATGGCTAGATAAAGATATACACCCACACACACACACACACACACACAGTCTTCAAACACAAAATAAATTCATTGATTTATACTTTTGCACTGTATCATAGTAATTTATTTGTATCGATGGTGGTCGTAATGATATTTATTTTTTTTAACTTTTTTTTTTAAGACAAATAAATTGTTTAGAAAGAAGAAAAAAATAATTATTTGCTTTAAGCAAAGCCTCATTTATTACGTTTTATGTGAACATAAAATTTAACTAAAGAAACTCATTGAAAAGTTTGTATTAAATTAAAAAAATTTATTGTCCATGACTTCAGTTGTGGTGGGGGGCAAACATTTCTTTACCTAAAAGCACAGAACTATATTCGGTCATAAATATTTTCGGATATATAAACAACTTTAAATTATTATAAATGAAATATAAATTGAAATATTACAGAAGATTTGGGATAAAACAAAATAACCTAAGAGTTTGTTAAAAATTTCATTATTCCAAATGGTTTTATACTTTACCCGTACAAGACCATTTCTTAAGTTTGCTTTGCTTGGACAATAAAACATACAGAGCTTTTATATGTTAGTAGCCGTAGAAGACCTTTATTAAGTAGAATCTCGAATAAAGTTTTATTAATATTTTTCTTATAAGTAACAGTAGTTAATTGAAGTTGCTGGGTGGAAACTTTTGTTGTTCGTCGCTTGGTGAAAATTCTGCTAGTTTAAGGTGTGTTTTATCTTTTAGGCCAAATTCGTTTATACTTCTGTAGTATTTCCTCAACTCTTAATTTTGTGCAGAATTTTCGTTTCGATTTCGTCAGGTAGATTTCAACTTTCCTCTAAGTTTAAGCTGTTTTATTCAGTTATCATTTTAAATCATTATGAACATAAGTATTCTTACAGAATTTTATAGGTGATATTTATGTTTGCGTGAAGCTCGTTTGAAGAGAATTTTGTGCTATATCTAAGTTGTTTAGTAACTTAAAATGTTTAATCAGGGTTATAAAGTATCTAGAAGTGGACTTGATATGGAAGCTGGAACTGATTAAAAAGCATTTTTCACTAAATCTTTAGCAGAAGTTTAAGTGATCATTTAAGGATTAAGTGATCATTATTTTTAGTGATATACTGACGGTTGTATGACTCTCTAATACATTTTTTGAGGTTGTTTTTATACGAATTCATGTACCATTTATAAACCTTCTAAGAAAAAATCCATTAATCTCATTAACTTTAATATAGTTATATGATCTTTATAAAAACTTAAATTAAATTATGTGAAAATACATCTATATATATAAAAATGAATCCCTTTTTCCCTTGGTCACGGCATCACGCGTGAATGGCTGGACCGATTTCACTAATTCTTTTTTTGTTGTATTTGTTATTATTAGGAGAAGGTTCTTATGTAAGAAAAAATTACGAAATTTACGCAGGAAACTAAAACATTTCACTTTTTTAATAAAATAATGTGTCACTGGCAGTAATATTCACGTAGTTGACATTAAAACAAAGAAACGTAGTTTACATGCTCTTTGCAAATATATCGATCGGAATTGGTCTGTGGTCAGAGTTATAAAAACAAAATACCTACATAATTCATTTACCATTTCTTAGTATACTTTTAACATTGGTTTCTACAGGATAATTTGTACTGTGTGTTTTTTTCTGAAGTGTTCGTTCAACAAGGTTAGTCAAATTAATATAGTGTTGGAAACTTTTGATAGACCATTTTGATACTTTTACAAAAGAATAGGTACAATAGTTTTTTTTTATTTTCAGTTGAATTTTTGTCTCTAAAAATGCCGGCAATTAGACGCACAAACTTAAGTCGCGCCAGAAAATAAAACTAAGATTATTGTGTATCATAAAGCATTAGAATAATAAACACATTGTTTTTGGAATAATTTTGATTTATTAATATACCAACAGCAATACTTAATAAAGAAATTAACTTAATTCAGATAAAAACAACAGAAATTTCTTGATTATAGGGCGGTACGAAGTTCGCCGGGTCAGCTAGTATATTATAAAAATAGTTGATCAGGACAACATTGCTGGCCTTATACCATATTTTTGTATTGAATTATAAATTCGTCTTTCGTTGTAAATACAAACTAATAGTCTACTATACTTAATGCAATTTCTGTTATGTATAAAATTTTTATAATTATTCGAGTACCATGTTAAATACCATTTTAATTTTACCGGGTGTCCAATAAAAGCGCACAGTTTTAATTGTCTATCATTTTGATAAAACTACTTGAATGCTGATTTTTTTACAGTTTTTTTTGCAGTTGCAGAAGTTTTCAATAATGAAAAATTCTCGGTCTCAATTATACGCCAAATAAATCGACAATGAGAGGCTTAGTGATGATATCAAATGAATTTGATATGACAAATCAGAAGTCCACAGTTCATAGAAGGTAAAGCGTGGCCGAAAATCTATAAACATTCATTCCTTATTTAACATTTTCAGAATTTTGGTTAAAGATCTGAATTTGCACGTATACAAAGTTCAATTAGTACAACAAATTAAAACATGGGATCATGAGAGTTGGAGCAACAGATTTGCGAAAAAAAAATCAATTTTTCGTTCAAACGATATTGTGGCAAATTTATATTTATTTATTTATTTAGTAAATCGTATATCAGATACAACAAGAAATTAATCTTTTTAATATGTAATATATAGTATATGATCTTATAGTGCTATTAAATGCATACTTGTTACTTGTTACAGCTATATTATAAATCAAAAAATTATACAAAAAGTTGATAGTCATACATATAAATACAAAAAAAATTCAATTGTTTAACGTTGCCTATAGTTTGCATTGTGTTGGGTAGTGAGTTCCACAGTCGTATGGTGTTTGTAAAACACTGCCACTCAGATGGTTCTGATAAAAAATTCTTTATTTTCATCTTTAAATTAAAAATTATCTCTTTATTTAAAGTACCTAGGTGTGAAGTTATATCGATACCAAATTTTATCAAAATCCATCCAATCCAGTCAATCGCGCTCAAGACAGACAGACAAAATTACTTAAACGTGTGATTTTGAACTCTAGATCATTGAAGATAGATTTTGAAGAGCTGTAGAAGTATAAAAATGGCGCACAGGCTATGTCATTAAATTTAAAATTGTGGATGTAAATTAGTCTCTCATTTAAAGAAGCCACATTAGCAAAAATATATGTTTTGCTTTATGACAAAAATATTAAAGAATACAACAACACTGAAATTAAACAATGTTGAACTAAAACGAAGCAACATTAGAACAGAGATGAAATAGAATATTAAAACTGAAATAAAACATTCAAAACATATTTTAATGTTTTGATAGTATACAAGAGAAATATTTGAATTCTCTTATTAGAGTGTTTTCTCTTTAAATTGCTTTAAATGTAATTTTTTTTCAAAACGTCTGCTTAATATTGTTTATGCTTTTTGTATGAGTCCTATTATGCTCGATGTTTCGACACACTGTTTCTTTATTTCATTGACACTTTTTGTTTTGATATTCTACTTTGCTTGAAAACACAAACACTAACAAAGATCTAGTGAAACATTTTGGAGCGATGTTTAATTTATTCTAGTGAGAGACAAGTTTTTTTTTTATTTATGTTTACAATTAAATATACATAGTGATTGGAAGTAGTGTAAAATAGAACATATAACACTTAAAACATTTACTTAGATAAAAACATTACATGTACAAAACCCGATTTTCGCAATATTATTCTATATATATATCTAATATATAAGATTGTAGACCGACTTAATTTCCATATACTTTTTTGTTAAGTAGGCTTTTAGAACAAAAAAACATTTTAGGCTACCAATCACCAAGTCGATCAACACATATCCTTTAAAAGTGTAGTTTACTTAAAAATATATTATTTCTTTACGCACAAAAAAACAAAAAAAGGAAAAAGAAAAAAATTGTTGACTACACACTTGATTGCTTTTGTTTCTTGATTTCTTTGTCTTAAAGAAATAATTTAATGCAAAATCAAATTGTACTCGATACCAATGCTAGGAAGGTTAGCCCGAATAAATTAAAAAAAAATTAAAGTACATTTGGTATGGTTGGAGGGTATCTTTTAAAATAAATTTACTTTTATTTCTTTTTATTCTCTTTTTCTTTTAACAAACAAAAATAACGAAATAATAATGAATTTTGTTTGATTTTTTTATCGATTCTTTTTTTATCTAAAATTGAAACAATTTTTATTACGGCTATTTAGTTGCTATAGCTTGCTATTATACAACCTTTTGCTGTATATACGCTAGTAATTGTCTGTGCAGATACAAGAAGGGTATTTATAATAAAAAACAAAACTTAAACACCCAAAAGAAACGAACAAAAGTAAAACAAGTAAGAGTGCTATATTCGGCCGTGCCGAATCCTATATACCCTTCACAACGTGTAGTCATGCAATAACAACTGTATCGCCATTCACCTCATAATATGAAAAACGTACATACATACATACATATATGTTTCATTATCTTTATAATGACTTTATCCGCTAAAAAACATCCCATTGGAAAAGTATAAATTGAATTTACGTATTAAAAAAAATAATAAATAATCAACAATTTTTTTTTGTCTTAACTGGAATTCGAACCTACGTTCATCCAGTTTGTATTGTTGTGAAAAGACGAGGTGGCCTAAGTTTTTTAGGCATATATCAGATATTTCTGCTTTTTAATACCGATCTGCTTCCAAATATTTTTGATATTTTGGTACCTTACACTGGTCTTGAAAATGTCTGGGAGCTTTACAAAGTTGATTTCAACATACACGCGGACAGACGGACATATTGACAAACAGACAATGCTTAATTGACTACCCTATCTATATGCTTTCAGAAAATATTTACTTTATAGGGTCGGAAATTGTAGAAATTACAAGCGGAATGACAAACCTGTATATACCCTTACACTCACTATGAAGGGTATAAAAAGAAAATCCTCATTACCGATTTTGATTACTTTTCATAGCTAATACTAAAACAAAGAAACCTACATACATACTGAATATACTAGATATACTGAAACTATAGGTTAAAAACATTCGCCAAATGTTACAGTAAAGCGCAAATTTACTGCAGGTAATATGTAGCAAATTAAAGAAATTTATATTAAAAAATATTTTTTAACCTCACTTCTGTATCCCTATTTTTTGAAATTCTTTTTTTTTTACTTTATACTCATACACCTACATTTGTGTGTATGTAGTTTTATTTATATTTTTTTTTTTAAACATTTGTGTATCTGATTCTCAATTTTTTTCGTAAAAATGCCAATCGAATTATTGTTTAAAGATAAATTGTACTTTGATATAAAGTTATTAAAATTGCAAGGAAATGATGAAAGAAAATATAAATACTCATACACATACGCACCATCATAGACATAGGCAATTTACGATAAACATTTCACAATTTTACTTTCTGATGCGTAGTCCAGATACTTTTTTTGATTTTATTTGTTTAATAAGCAAACAACAAATGTTTCAAATAACAGAAAAGCAAATTAAATAAAGATATTGGAAAAAATATTCTGCTGCAAAGTAACTTATACACTCACCACCATAGTGACAGTTAACATTTTAACATGACTAGAAATGGTATGTGACGTTTTTAAGTTTCAAGTTTTTCTACAATTATGTAAATAGTGGATATTTATTAAAAACCATAGTCATTACTCAAAATAAAATCTAACTTTTAAGCTTTTGCTGGTCATAAATATCCAAGCCAGATTTTATCCCCTTTAGATTAATTACTTAGAAAATTTTAATTTCTAAACTTAACGCTCTTATTCTTTATATTTGTAACATCAAGTATTTTCTGTTTCAAATATCAATTATAATAATTATTACTAATAATTATTAGCCAGTGCCGTATCTCCTTGAATCAAAATTAGTCTCCTTTTATTCAAGTAAGGTAAACAAATTTTTACAATATTATTTTCAAAGAGTAGGCGATGTGTTCCTTGAATATAAGTTGAATGCAAGTTTAAAAAATATTGCTTGATAATGTCGTGCTAGTAAACAATAATAATACTCATTCATCGTTGGTACATATTGAGGACAATATTGCTGCTGTTGCTAAAAGTAAACAACTGTATCTAAGAACAACGACTCGCCATCGATCTCAGCAATTCGAAATTTCATGTACGCGAATGATGTTAATTTTTCACAATGATTTTAAATTATTCGATTGCAGGACTTAATTTACTTATTAATAAGGGCAAACGATGGTTCGATTTGATACGTTTGGTAAGTCCCTTACAAGCACCAGTTGGACATCAAATATGGCGGAAAGCTCCTTTTTTTAACGAGGCAAATTTTCATTTCGCCGTTTGTATCAATTAGAGTACCTAGGGATCGAAAACAAGACATTTCGAAGCAAATTTCGGCAACAGATATGCGCACAAAATTAAAATTACTTAAGAGATTAAGACGGCAGAAACATTTTTAGTCGAAAGTTCAAAAAAATCTTAGAAACTCTATAGATTATAGACAGTAAGACAAGATCTACTTTGCTTTAAACAAATAGTTAAATGGAGGGACATTCGTAGACCTTGAAGTTTTATATGAATATAAAGGGTCCGCCAAATCACTTTTTATTATTTGAAAATGCTATAAAAAAGTGTAGCTTCGGCTGTGTGGCACGTAGCGCCATCCTATTGAAACCAAATGTTGTCAATATCCTCCTGTTCAATTTTTGTGAACAAAAATTTGTTCAACATGGCCCGATAACGATCGCCATTGACTACGGCCACTCCTTGCTCATTTTTAAAGAAAAATGTCCTTATTAAGCCTCTGGACCAAAATCCGCACCAAACAGTGACTCGTTTTGGGTGTATCGGCTTTTCAATGTATGCGTGCCGGGTTTCTGTGCCCTAAATGCGACAATTTTGCTTGTTTTCATACCTTGATCCAATGCCAAGATCAAAATGAGCTTCATCTGAAAATTTGACTTTTTATTGGCACAATCGGCTAAGGTAATGTTGCAATATTTCCCAGCGTTGTTCAAGCGTATACACAACCATATTCGTTCGGCGGAAGGATAAAGCTAATTATCTGTCAAATCAGACATGAGCTAAGTGTTACCATTCACGAAATAAGCACTAGTTGAAAAAAAAGCGTTAGATGGCGGACCCTTTAGAATATATTTAATTCAACAATTTTATAATATTTACCAGTAATGTTAAATATAATCCAAATTTTTTATTTTTTTGCGAAATATAATAATATCTTTTTATACATATTTACTTCTATGAGTAATTTAACTCAAAGTAATCCTTGAACCAGAAGAATATTAAAAACAAAATGTAAATAAAAAATGATTTTTATTTATTGCAATTCAATATTAAATTTTTTATTAAAACGGCATATAAACAAACAGTTGTTTGAATTATCGAATCATAGCAAAATAAAAAAGCAATAAATTTATTTATTTATTTTTGAAAAATATACTTTTACTTCAATCAGAGATATACTAGACAAATTTCTCTTTAGCTGATAAGATTTAGATAAATAAATTCTAAAAGTACCACAAATGTGATAGAAAGTGTCGAAATATTTTCACTTGGCTTAAATAAGTAATTACGAAAAATTTTAAGGGATCTTGAGCAATATTTAGTTTTGCAATCAAATTATAGTTTTTACTTTTATTTGAAGTTTGTCACCATTAAAATAAATTACTTTGATGTAAGAAGTGTGAATATAAAATTCAATAATTTGTAAACGGTTGATCGTAGAGTTTTAATTTTTTTTTTATTTAATTAATACCATAAAACAGATCACAAAAAAGTATAACTTTTGTAGTTCTAACCCTACTTTTTTACTCCTGATCCTTTTTTGGGGACCCTTCCTTAAGAGATTTAATAGTTGTTTCAGTAACTTTTTGATAATAAGAAAGAAATGGCCATATTCTTTTTAAAATTTTCCACATTGCACGGACATTTTCTTGGTGCTCTCTATTATTAAATATATTACTATTAAAAAAATATTAATTTAAATTCAAAAACATTATAACTCACCACGAAAGTGCATTTACTAATCTACTATAGTTGTTTTAACAAATAGTACAAACATAAAAAAATCACTTGAAAACAAAGTGTTGGTTTTTTGAACACCTTAACAGTCAGAAATGTCTTGTCACAAAGTTTGCGAATGTTTAATGTAAAACCAAGAATGTTAATAATTATGGTTTTTGTCTTTAACAAGCTTTAAAACAGATTAGATTGACTGACTCACTGTTTAAAAAAAGAGAAGAAAATGTTTTATGACACTCCATAAAATTTGTGTAGCACGATTTGTTGCAGGACGTTTTCTAAAATATTTGCGGTCAGTTAAGGTGCGTTCAAAAGGTGTACCGTCTTTAAAAACTAATTCATTTAATAGTTTTTTATATAATATTTATATTTTAGAAACGGTCATTTAGTGAACGGTCATTCCTACTATACATACAATATTTTGAAAATCATCAAAAATTTAATCGTGCTTTATATTAAGGAGACAAGAAAATCACATTTTTCTTTGAGCCAGTCTATTACCCATATATGTTTATGTGTGTCTCAAAGTGTTTGATTGTTGAGAAAACAAGTTAAAACTTAACACACCCCTATAACTCCCTGGAAGTAAAAAAATAAAACAAAACTTAACTTTTAAACAAAATTGACAGACATACTGGGCCAATTCAAAGTAGACTCTCATATTGTACTATGTCATATAATTCATATTAATATTACTAGTGACTTTGAACACCTTTTGTTAACAAGTTATGTATTTAATACAAGAAAGAACACAAAGAGATTACGCTGTTACAAATTGTACGTATACAGGAAAGAAGAAAATAAAACATATTCTCTCTGAGAGTTGAGAAGCGAAGAAATTCTCTCTGAGAGACAATATGGTTAAAAGTATAACATAAACAATTTCTTATACATAGGAAACAAATGTGTAAAGTCATATTACTTTTTTTTTGTATGGAAATTACTAACAAAAATTTTATGCATGCATAAAATAATTTGAAATAGTACAAATATGACTGATATGCAACCACTTTGAATTGGCCCACTGTTTTTTATTAGTATTTATTTAGTAAAGAATAAAAAACGATTGTCATTTGTTAAATTAACAAAACAAACTAATATACTCTACTCTGTTGTTATTAGTTTAGTCGGAATTACTCTCATTCTCTCTCTCTCTCTCTCTCTTAATATAAATCTGTGATTTTGTTTGTGACTGAAAATGTGTAAATAGAACCAAAATAAACAAGACTAACTAAGTGAAGAAGTTTAGTTTAGTCAAACCCGACTGTATTGCACATACCAAAACATGAAAAAATTAAATATTTGTGCTGGATTTATAATGCGATTTCGATGTTAAATATTCTTCAGTCAGGAATTTAATTTTTTATTTAAATTTTATGAAAGTAAAGATGATTTCTTGGTTTATGCCGTATAAAAAATCAAGCGAAAATTATTTTAAAATATTTTCAGAATTGTTAATCAGCATTTCGTCATCAGTTGATTATAATCGCTTTTCCCTCATTTTTTTGTTAACCTAAGCATGGACAGGGATACGTACTGAATTATTTTATTCGTATTAGCAAATGATTTCAACTTGATAGCAGATTAAAATATTTTGATGAATTAATTTATAATATCATAACTTTCTACATACCATGATGTAGGGTGCAAATAGCCATAAATTACTGTAGCATACATTCGACAACATAAAATATATAAAGTTTTTTAATACAAAGCTTTTACTAATTTTACATATTTAAAAAAAAAATTTTGATACTTAAGAACACCTAATTGCCCAAAGCGCTGGCTGGACAAATGTTTTTTAAAGGGTTAACCGATAAAGTGGATAAGGTGGATAGAGAAAACTACAAGCTAATATGAATTTTGAGCACACTCTTGATAAGAGAACAGCAGCTCTACTTAGATTTCATTGGAGTACAATGAGCTAGATTACGCCATTGGATACAGAACAAGGAAACATCAAATATGGTCTTAAGAAGATGCAGGTGGCAAGCAAAAGACTGAGATCACAGTTAGTTACACAAGATATGCTCTAAGAGATCCTTATCTGGAGGAGATGCTGGCTCTTGCAAAAAAGTGCAATAAATATTGCCGTAAATAATCAGCCGACAATATAAAATCCTTTTCTAATATAAAGCAAATGCCGGTTGTAATGCGAGAGACTCAGAGAATAAATGGATATCGATTGTTAGCCGCAATCACTGAGGAGCAAAGGGCTTCAAAAAAAGGGCACGAAATAGTAGTCGTCTATACACTCAGAACTTACTTTTATATTACTTTTTACAATCACTCTATTCAAATGTATATTTATAACTCACATATATTTACTTTTTTCACCAACATGCCCTCTCTGTCGGTCTATTAAAAAAAAGTACAGACATATTTGTAATATAAATTTAAATCTTAACTTTTGCTAGATTTTTTTCGCAATTTAATATGTTTCTAAAACGTTTCAATATGAAGGTGTAAGTATGCGTCTTTTTTTTAAGTCTACCCAGTTTATTTAACTGTGTTTTGTTTTTTCAGTTTCTTCCATCATTTTTATTTTTATTTTTATTTTTATTTTTTCTGGCTTCTGTATTTTTTTTTTTTTTTTTTGGCAACAAGTTTCAGTTTATTATGAAAGATTGTAATTTATGAGGACGAAATTCATGCCAAGAACTACATAATCCATTACATTTAAAGATAATAATGCTTTATGTATGTTTTATTACAATTACATACAAATAAATACACACATACACATGCAGACTTATCTACATATAGAAACGCTTAAATGACTACCCGCAGTTCTGTTTAAAAGCACTTAGTTGGTGAATAAAATTATTTATAAACCAAAGAAAAGCTCATTTGAAGAACTGTTGGGCTACCAAATAGACTACAACTAAATGCAAATCCGGTTGTGTGTTTCTGCAACATAATTTTATGCAAAATGTTTGTCTTCATGAAGTTTATTTTCATTTAAACCTTTAAAAGGAAGACAAATATTTAACTAGACAATTCAGTTCATAATATTTATTTTGTAAATTATAAACATACTTAGAATCATTAATATTTATTTATTTATATTTGTGCAAACAAGTGCATGTTTAATTAAGCAATTTTGTCTTAGCATAAAAAGAAAAAAAACTTAATATTATTAATATGAATTTGTATTTAATAAAGGCATGTGCATCATTGGAGTAATTTAAGTCTCATTATTCACTTAAATCTCAATAATGTACATAATTCATATTTAATCAAAACAACAACGAGTATTTAAGCCAAACTTATGTAAATCAATGTCTATTTTGGATACCGACTTTTAATTAATGTTTAATTAATGGCTGCCAAAATTAACGAATCCAACTAACGAGTTAGGGGGGGTAAGTTTTTAATAAAATACATGAATTGTTTAATTAAATATATAACACAAATACTTGCCAAAGGAAAAATGTACTTGTTGGTGGAAATATTCTATTTTCCTCCCCCAGCATCCAAGCTTTCGTAATTTCCTATGATGAAATATGACCAACAGGGCATGTTGAAAACTGTCAGAAGATAATGAGCACAAACTTTAAAACTCAAATAATCCAAAAGCATTTTTGTATTTTACACACTCTGCGACTGGTCCATACACATATTGAATCACTTTATTAAGGATGATAATATATGCATTTGTTACCTTTAAATGCATATAAATCGATTTAAAAAAAACGATGCCCATGACTTGGGCCATGTAACCCACCATTTGTTAATATCAAAGTTGTCTTAAAACTGTTTTATTTCACTTCTTAATTAAGCATCTACAACTAGTTCAATTGTTAACACATGATAACTTTGCAAATATTTAACTACTTGTTTGAAAAAAACATGTCTTGATTCTTATATAAGAATACATTATTAGTTATAGCTAATCCATTACAGCTATAATCTACAACATACTTTAATATCATCTGGTAGATATAGCAGTTGATATGCTTTTAAATAATTTCTTAAAATCAAATAAAATATTTAAAATAATTTGACTTTAAGTTAGGCTCACCCAATAAGTCTATTTCAAAAATGTTAAGGCTCTTCTGCATTGCTATTTTTTATTATTTTTTTTTTTTTTTTTTCTAAAACAAAAAACTTCTTTATGCTTGTACAAGCAGAAACATACAAAAATTTAGCTTTTTTATTACTATTAATTTCTAGCATAAAAAAAATCATAAAAATTTGTAATTTTATGGTTTGAAAATTGATTCAAATGCAAAAAGTCTAACGTGTATATGGATTTGTATATGAATGTGTGTACGTACATGTATATGTACGTATATATGCCTCTATATGGTGAAATATTTTCAGTCTAATAAATATTTGTTTCTTTGCCACTATACAATTCATATGTACATGTATGTGTGTATGTACATCTACTACACACAAACGTACCAATTTTAATAGAAAATATGTCACAAGTGTCCAAAATAATCATCCATCAATTTTTAAACATTTTGATAAAAATATTACAAAGCTAATGCATAACAAAGTTTTAAAATAAAATTGTTATAAAATGGAAAAGAACAGAACATCAAAATAATAAAAAAAAATATCTAAACAAAATTTTAGCAATATTTCAATTTCATCAATATTATTTTATTATTACTTTCAGTAATAGTTTTTCCCCATTACTTTTTTCACATTATATCAAATTGAGTAAAATTAAATCAATTTCAAATTATTATATAAATATTTGCAAATTATCATTTGCATTATATTGATTTTTTTTTTAATTTTTAACTATCATTTTTAATAAATATTTTGTTATTTTATTGTTTTTTATTCGCATTATTAAGTAGTTGTTAAGTTTTTATAAAATCTTCATTTTGATTTTCTGCAGGTAGGTAGGTAGTTAGGTAGGTAAGGCTGGTGCAAAGTTACCCTCACACCTTCACTCGGAGACCATTACGAACCATTGTGACGCCTTAATAGAGAGAAGAATAGAACAAGAATAGAAATATTTAGGATAAAAGGGAAACAGAAGCAGACAATTCCAGAGTCTCCGGCGGGAATCGAACCCGCAACCCCCAAACAACTGACTTGTCCTTTTACTGACTAGTCCACAGGGGCACTCTAATTGATTTTCTGCAACTCAACGTTTTAACGTTCACACATCGATCTACCAAAATTTTTAAGTATACCATGATTGATTCAAAAAAAAAACAATAGTCGTAATACTGTCAGGTAATAAAATAAAATTATAGTTTGGTTCTCCTGAAAACACAGTAAAACACATATGATTTTATTAAGGCAACTACGGTATAGTTAGATGCAATTTAATAAATTTTAAGTTTTTTATACATATATAAAATATATGCATAAAATATGCAAAAACTTTTTAGATATATTTAAAAATATATTTATTTCCTTATTTTATTTGTAGCTTTTTACCCTACACCGCTCTACTTAGGAGGGTCAGTATAAGCTTGCCCTGCTACCCGAAATAGGTATTTTATACATCTTCGAGCTTGCTAAAATTGTCAAGTCTATTAATGAAGCCCAATACCCCACAAGGCAAAGTATTCAAAATGCTCATTTGCATAATAACACTACACTCTATAAAATATGCTTTTGCACAGTGCCGGGCAATTTAAGAGCACGTGCTTCTCTAGCTCGTCATGTATTTATATCGTAAAACCAGCACGTTACTACTTTTGACCTGACAATTTTACTTATATGGTGTCTAAGACTGCTGTAGATTTGTTTTATTAATTAATTTAGAAAATCAGATTATTTGTTTATTTTTCAGTGAGCTCGTCTAGGAGCTCCACTGTGTTTTATTTAATATTTAATTTACTTTTATTAGCTCCCCTAGGAAGCTCTACCAAGTATGTATAAAATACAATTGTTTTTTGTTCTTAAAATTATTTTCTTCTAAACTACTTATGAGAATCTTAAAACTAGTCTAGTGTTGGTTAGCACTTATTCAAAAACTATTATTATAATTAAATAACTAGTGTTAGTACTTAAAAATTAGTTGTCAGTCCCACACTGATATGCCGTGGAAAAGAATATGAAAATGAAAGAAATATGAAGCGTGCCGGCACTGTAATACACACACTAATAGTGTAGCTTCTTGTGTGTGTTTCCGCCAGACGCTTGCCAGATGAATTCAAGTAATGCGATCTTTTCTCAAGCGCTGGCTTAATTTACACATTTATTTATATTGTCACAACAGGGTTTATATAAAAATTTACCTAAATAATAGTGAGTTTAGGTACCCTGCGGTACAAATGTGTTTCTAAGTGAAATGCCCTGCAGTGCTTTATATTAGCTTTGCAACACTGCAATAACCAGTCTAAAAACCAAATAACACCCTCAGGTCCTTCTTGTTCATGGAGAGAAGTCATTTATATTTAGCCCTTAAAAGGAACAAGCACATCTTAGCCTGACGTTCACCTGAGCTATTCGCCAGTAACTAGTAACGTAAAGGTATGTCACAAAATGGCTCCGGAACAATCATTAGATGGATTGCTCTAAAGTTCAGAAGACGGTCGGCATATTAACTACCTACTTGGCCCCCATAACCCGTAATCCAAGGACGTCAATACATTCATAGCAACAAAATTTTTTTCATAAGTTTTTAAAGCTTTTTTTCTTTTATGCTGATTTAGCTCATAGTGAATTATAAATTGATCTACATATCTGTAGATACGAAAAAAACAAACTCTTCTAATTAGATAGACGTTATATTTAGTTTAAGATTAAGTATAAAAAAAAAGAATGATGAATCGCCAGGATTATTTGCGTAACCCCAAAGCTAGCATTTAGATGATTGTTTTTTAAAAAATCACCTTACTGAGTCTTTTTTGAGTACATTCGGTGATTAAAAACTAATTAGTCACTTACATGATTAAAAAAGGACTCGAAAATCATTCGAATTAATGATTAAAAAGAGTTTGATTTTAAATACAATAACAAACTGTATTGCAATCGCAAATCGATCAACCAGCCGTTTAAAATGTGAGTACTTTATCCGTTATTTATTATCATATTTTACGCATCTGGAAGATTTAAAACCGATTGATTAAAAACAAATAATGCAGGTGTTTAAAATATGCCTTTTTTTGCATTTTGTGATCATTATACATAAATGATTAAACAAACACTGCTTGTTATGTCGATTTTTTCTTAAATATTACAGGAAAATTTTTGCGTAGTCTTAAGTAAATATCAAAAATTTAAATTTTTGTTCACTAATAAAAGTAATATCGAGGTATACACATCGTTTAATTGTGAAATGTTATAATAACCAAGTAAGTAAGTAAAAAATTAATTTTCTTTTAAATAAACTTTGATGTATTATGTATATACATTAAATAATATGAATTTAATATATTTTTATTTAATATTACCCCAGGTTTATATGGACGTGATTTTAAAAATCGACTCGATTTTGTTTTTTCTACTATTTACTACTATGCAGTTAAGGAATAATGAAGAAAATTAAGTCCTTTTTAGAAATTACGTCAGTGTGAATAGCAATACGACTGATAAATGAGTCGAAAAACAATCATAAAAGACTATAAAAACACTACCAAAAAAATAAGAAAACGACTAAAAACTTACTCAAAAAAAGACTCGTGAACGATTAGAAATATGACTGATAAGTGACTCGAAAATGACTCGCAAATTAAGTGAAATAAGACTAATAAATGACTAAAAAACGAATCAAATAAGGCTATAATAAACATAATAAAAGCCATCGAAAATGACTCTTAACTAACTAAAAAAATGAATCATAAATAAAACATCAGGAAGAGTCGCGACCAGGGACACTTTTCTCCCGAACAAAGTATCTTTTACGATCAGAAAATGAGCTCATATTCTGCATTTTCAATCGCGAAGAGGATTTGAAAAATACTCGAATTTAATCAGAAATTTCAAAATTTGCTGGCTGGGCCCTGACTATTTGGGGCAGTATAGTATTTTCTTTGCATATGTGTATCTGTAGACCTATTTTTAATACGGTTAAACAATAACTCCCATTAAAAATTCTTTAAAAGTAAAAATTTCAAAAATCAATTTGATTAAACTACAGGTTGCAGAAATTTTTGATTCATTGCATTAAAAAAATATGGAAGTACACTTGTAATCTCAATTAACCGTTATTCCTAACAATACAGCACTTTTAACAGAGAACATTTCTTAACAAACAAGCTGTTTCCAAAATAAATAAAACATCTTTGAAGCAGAAATACTTTGTCAAAACCAATTTAGTCAACGCTTAAAGTTTATCCGAACAAGTTTCAATGCTAGTGATAAATAGTTTTAAAAGTTTATAAAAGAATGATTTTGCAAGATTTTTATATTCTATTTTAATAAAATTTTGGGCTCAGTTAACTGTTTGTACAAAACTTAAATGGTTATAGTATTTTACTTATAAATATAGACCTCCACATTCACTACAAGTTTATTAATTTATCAAGGTTAATGAAACAAAACTTTCTTACGAAAATTTCTTTATAAACTTTTTTACACCCATGTAAAACTTGTTTGTCTTTGAAAGTATAAAATTTTGTTTAAATCATTCCTATATGACGAAAAGTTCGAATTACCTCGACTTAATATTAAACCAGCTTACCACACCAACCAGTTGTTATTGTCGTACATGTGGATGTATGATGGATATTTAATTGTGTTCAATAGATAAATATTAGTCATACGTCATGTGGTATAGTAAATATTGCAAACATTAACCAATTACAATTCATTTGATGTACTAAGTAAGATTTTTTAAGTTTAAAATATTTAAATTAATGTTTACATTTATTTATATGAAATATTACATAAGAATATACAAATATTTTTATATAAATAGAAACGACCTAAAAATTCATTGAAAAAGTGCATATGTAAGGAGTACAGAGAAGCAAGTGATGTTGTTTTTTTCTGCAACAAACACAAAAAAAAATCGAAACATTGTATATTTAAAAGTTAACTTGTGTACACAAGCATGTTAAAAAATCATCATATGAATTTCTTTTTTTTTTTTTTCTTTTCTTCTTTAAATTTTTCCAACACTTTTTCCAACAGCAAATATAAATCAAAAGGCAAAACAGAAATCAATGTGCGCACAATGTAATCTACATATGTTCAATATCCATTTCCATATGTATCGATTTAAATTGGTTATTTCAATTTTTGCACATTTGCAGTTTTTCTAAGAGAAAAAATATATAAAAAAAAACTAGAAACTAGAAAAAAATTTAACAGACTTGATAGAAGTTTAAAAAGAAATAAAATAAAACATATGAAAACTTCATTTAAAATTTATTAGTTAGATTTTTAGCAAACAACTGATACTCATTAATATTTTAAAGGAATATTTAAATAAAATTCTTTACTACTCTTGATAAATTTTGAAGATTTCAAGTAAAGCCAAAGCAGCGTTTGTAGAATAACAAAAACTACCTCTATAATGAAGCGCATAAGAAGGTTGAAACAAATTACAAACCCCAATGGCGTATCTTCGGCACTATAAAAAAATATTGTGTGCGTGGCATATTAATTGTCGATAGAATGAAGCACAGAGAAATTAAACAGTAAAATATTTTACCAAATAACTTGTGCATTTTAACTACAATATTTCATATATACATCATACACATGAGAATAATTCCCACAAAACAAAAAAGTTACCGAAAAAAAACGTTAAGACTTAAGACAACCTAAACTACCCGCCTGTTACGTCTCAACTACAGCAACAAACTGTTTAGCGAGTAATTTTCTTCATAATGATCATGATCATGATAACTATATAGATGATGATGAGAAGGAGGGTGAACTAGAAATATACAACAACAAAACAGGTTGAAATCATACATTCTCAATAGAATTGTTTAAATGCCCAAATTCAACAACATCAATTATGTATGCTATATCCCACAACAGCAGTAATAATACAATATCTTTATACAAAAATGTGTGAGTGTTTGAATATGTGTGTGTATGTGTGCATTTATGTACTACTTAAGTTTTGAAAATATTTTCCATATTTAGGTATGCACTAAACGTAACAACCTCATAACTGATTATGGGCCAGCAAGTTTATACTTTACCAATCCAACGTTAATGTAAGTGAATCTGCCATTCAGCCACAGATTCGGTTATACATGCCTATATATTTAAATAAGAAAAATAAAATGTTTAACATGATAATGAATTTTACACCGAAGGAACGTCTAAAATAAAATAAAACACACACGTAAATAATTTGAGATGCAAATTAAAAGGAAATAAGAGATAATTAAAATTTTGTTCAAAAACGTGTTGGCTACTAAATCCTTCAAAATAAAATTGACAGAAATTAGGAAAACACTCTATAGTTTGACTCAATAAATACCATTAAATTTCCACCTACACAAATCCCAAAATATAATTCTTACGTCAACGTGCAGGTGGACGTTGGTAGGAAGATATATATACTTGTGGCTTTTACTCATGTAACAAGCACAGAATCATAATGTATACCCCAGATAAATCGTTTACTTTTTTTTTTTATTCATTTTATATCATTTCACTTTTTGTAAGAATTTTTGGTTTGCAGAATTAATAACTTTTGAAATAAAAAAGAACTTAAAAGTATAACACTGAACAATAAAAAAAACTTTGATGCAATTAAAAACAGATTTTACATTGACTTTAACCGCAATTGTGTAAAATTTTAATTAAATGACCCAGAGACATAATAACGAAAAGACAAAGAAAAAATGTTTAAAAATGTACTGTCTTTTACATATTGTAACATACATACACAATTTATTGTTGTTGATTTTTGCATTTAATTTAAAAAATAACTAAAAGAGAAATTAAATTAAAATTCAAACTACAGATGTATTAAACATGTTAAACACAATATATGTTTACTTACTTACTTTTTTACTTACTTGTTAAAGTACATAAATACAATTTATAAAAACATAAATGAATGATGCACTGATCAAAAAACCACATTAATAATAAATTTAAAAAAAAAATTTGAATAGTGTGCTAATATGCCAGTCTGGAGGTTATAAGTTCGCCTTACGCCAAAGATTCTGGTAAACTAGTAAGTTGTGCAAGTTGTTTTTTGCAAAAGCTTTTACGTTTCTTTCTAATTTAATGGATAGTGCGTATATTAAAAAGCAAGTCAAGCTTAAAAACGTTTCAATTTGACCTCTAAAAAACTTAGATCGTATTTTTTTACTCATATTTTAGTTCGTAATATTCACACATAACTGATTTTTTAATAGAATAATTCTCGAAGGTAGATCCGGTAAACTGACACTATACAAAAGTTTAACAAAGACGGACAGATGGCTTTTAAATAAATTTTGTAATTTGAGTTGATCAAAGCTAGTTTAACCTATTATTCCACTCTGAAAAGTCGAATTATGACCTCAAGCTGTTAACAACTTCCCTGTCCCCATACAACGAACTTTGTGAATGCTCCACGCCCACTGGTTTTTTGTATTGATTAACTAAATAACTTGCATATATATCATAAAATATAATTTTGGTAAAAGACTAGATATATATTCCTATTAATTTGGCTACTTTATTTTGTGACCCATATACGACTCATGGACGTAGCAATAAAAATTTTATCTTACGACGTTCAATAAGTCACATATGAACATCAATCAGAGCGAAATAATTTGCACGACAAATGATTTTTGGCGCGCTAATAATTACTTGGCAGCTGATAATTGTCAAATACATATATTGGTGTGCGTATTAGTTGTACAAAGAAATGAGTCACATATGACTCATGAACTTATTCCAATACGCTCCTGTGAGTCATATATGACTCATTGGACAGAGAAGTTGTTAAGTATATTGTTAAGATTTATATTCTGTAAGCAGGTTATTTAACCTATTCTGAAGATCTATTAACACAAATCTTTTAAAAGAAAGAACATTTTTGAATTTACATATGAAATACTAATAACTTAGTTTAGCTTAAATAATAACGAAATCTAGAATAACTTTAGTATTTCAAAGTTAATGGCTACAATTCAAAGAATATAAAATGTCTTAGAAGAATACATTTTTATTGATTTCTTTGAGTCACAAATTTTTTTTCTAAGTGTGCACTTTAAAAATGTAAACCTTCTCTTTATACTTTCATTGAGTGTGTGTGTGCGTGCTAGCATAAGTTTTATATAACCGTATGGGTGTATTGTTTTTGAAAAAGTTTCTCTGCCATTTATGTAGTTGTCACTGTACGTTTGTATCTGTACTTTTTAATCTGTATATTTACACAAAATACAAAATATTGATATAGTTTTTATTTTACTTTTCTTCTCTTGCAGTTAAAAAGAAAACAAGATTTTTTTATTTAATATTATCATTGTATTTGTTTAACTTAAATGTAAACATTAATTGAAATATATAAAATTTATGATTATATTTTTATCATTATTGTTGCAATTTCTTTGTTTATTTATTTGCTTTGCGTGAGTCTATGTGTGCATGTGGTTTGATATTAAGTAGGGCTTGCAGTTTAAAAGTTCCTAGGAATTTTACGGCAACTATTGTCAGGTAAATTTTTTTTTATTTAAATACAGCTGAATATACAATTTACATTAAAAGGTCACGATGTAAAAAATAATTTTAATTTAATAAAACTAAATTTTAATTTTGTAAAAATTTAAGAGAATCAGTTTAAGGTTTTTTTTTAATATTTTATTATTATTATTATTATTATTATTATTATTATTATTATTATTATTATTATTATTATTATTATTATTATTATAAAAATCAACTTTGAAGTTTAATATTATTCAATTTAAAAATGCGAATTAGTTTTTTCGTAAAATGATCTAGTCCATTAGGCGCTTAAATCATTAGGTTTTTTTTCTGAATTTAGTTTCCTTTGATTTTATAAACAAAACAGTAATTTTGGACCGTTTGAAATGCAAAACTATGCTGATTTTAGCCGCATTACATACGAAATTATTTTAAAATTTTCAAAAATTTAACTTAAACTGCTAACTTTTATGTCATAAATCTATCTATAAAATTAAGTCAACTTCTCAAATATATAAAAATATTCTTTATTAATTTAATAAAATTTTAAGTGGGCGTATGATTAGCGTGGACATTAATTAAATTCGAAATAACTTAAGAATTTGAATTGGAAATTTCTAAGGAAATAAATTGACGGTGTGGGACCCTGACCTAGTCGTCATATTTAAGGAATTGAGATTATGATTTTTATACACTTCACACAGTGTTTGTCATTCTGTACATCTGACCGCTGTCCGTCTGGCCATGTGTTCGTAGAAATCAATTTGTTGAAGCCCCCCGACATCGCCTGGACCCGGGTAGGATATAAAAATATCAGAAATATTCGGGAGTAGATCGGTATTGAAAATCAGAAACATCGGTATATAAGCAACAGAGATATGAGCAAAATACCACGGCAACTTTTTTTTTTACACAACAACAACATACAACATACAAACATGGTATACTGGTTCGAGTAAACGTGGCATCGAATCCCAGGTAAGCCAAAAAAAATTTTTTTTTATTTATTTTATATTTTTTTTAAATTTTTTTTTTTTATTTTTATTAAAATTTTTTTTTTTTAACTTTTTTATTTTTTTTTTTTAACATACGTATACGTAATGTACGTATTTTATATGAGATGAATGGTGATACGAACTAATGTTATTGCATGACTACACGTTGTGAAGGGTATATAAGATTCGGCACGGCCAAATATAGCACTCATACTTGTTGTTATTTATTTCGTTCCTTTAGAGTGCATAACATACCACTAAGGCATACCCACCCCTCTATTCAGCCTTACCTAACTTAACCTAACAAAACTGTTGCAATTCCATTAAAAATATATAAACTTCGTGTGCTGCAGGATTAAATACAACTTTCTTGCCGACTATAAGTTTCTCAATTTGTGTTCCTTTTGTTTTATTTAAATATAATATGAATGAAATTTGTTGCACCTTTTCCAGATACTTTAATCCTAATACGGGTTTCACAAATTTTAAAATATTGTTTTTGGGATTTTCGGGAATTAGCTTTTACATTCCCATTAACCGGTAACTAAAAACGCCGGCGAAATCCAAAACCCTAGTTGGTGTATTTGTTACTTAATTTAGTTTTATTTTTCATTTATGTTGTTCTTGATTTTTTTTATTTTTCTTTAAGCTTAAAGTTTAGAGTAACTTTGTCTTCTTTTTTATGTTGTTGTGTTTGTTATTAAAATGAAAACAAAATAGACTTTTTTGTGTCCGTATGAGTGTTCAGTGTATAAAATTGTTTACTTTGAGTTGTTCTTTCAGATAGTTACTTAATTTCATTTAATTGGTATAATAAAAATATTGATTTATTTTTTGGCAGTAACCCTAAACGGCCTATAAAGGACAAATATGGACACTTATTTAATTAAGCTGCTTTTAACACTTGTTTAAGGTTTAAAGAGGTTTAAAGCGTTATATGAAAAAGAGACTTGAGTTTGAGGACTACATTTTTTAAAAGTAACGTCTATTTATCTTGTTATTATTTTTTTTAGCTTAAGATCACATCTTGTTTTTAAAAAAATGTTTGAATTTGAATATGTTTTTATTTAGATAATTTCTGTATTTACCCAGAAGAAGCTATCCATTGTCAAGTAGCGAAATATAAGTGTTAATAAAGAATATTTTCATAATAAAAATAAAAAGCAATCTCAAGCACAACAAAAAGAAACAAATAATTATATTTTTTATATTTTCTTAGATTTCATAATTTCAAAAAATAGGTTAAAAAAAACAAATCTTAATTTATAAGAATGTTCAATATGTATTTTTAATTTTACTCACCGATGGGTTAAAACTTTTTGTTTTAGTTTAACCAATTAAAATTTTTGAATAGAATATATCATGTCATATTTATTATTATTTGTCATTATTTTTATTCTACTCTTTATTGAATTTATAAAAATAATAAATATTTTCCTGTTCATACGTCTGATGAGGAAACAGCAAATAATAGACAAACTCTGTAAAGAGAAAATCAAAAATATTTCTAAATTTAATAAAGACATTAAATGGTATTTAAGCCCTAAAGGTACTTAACCGAAAGTATTGTATATCTATACAATAGACTGAAAATATTGGAAAAAGACTGAACAAAATTTGCCAGAAAAAACTATTTAAGAAAATAAGTTTTAAAAGAAGCATAACAGCAACAACAATAAAAAAACTTTATATAAATTGTTTTCCTTTTTCCACTTATTTTTTAATATTTTATAAATATTTTATGTATTGAAGTAAAAGAGGAAGAAGAGTTTGTTTTATGCCTTTTAGCAATGCAGATAATCGTAAGTTGTTTATCGTTTATCGTTGTATATTGACACTCAATTTTCTACAGGCTGCCATTGGCATTTTAAATAAATTTTATTAAGATTTCTTTCTTTCAGTTACAAAAAAAAAGAAAAAAGTTTAAAACTATTCTGTAAAGAATATTGCAACAAATTCTTCTTGAACGTACACATAATGAGGTGTGAGAAATTGTAATTTTAGTTTCTGCAAATGTTTGTAAATTTGCTGCTTAAAGCTACAATTTAAATTGTATTGAAAGTGTGATTTTAAAATTTTAAGGCAACTTTAACAAACACTAATATATATTTTTAATTAAATTGTTAAATATTTTTTTAAAAGTTTTTAAATTCCATGAGACAAGTTAAGAGCAAAATTTTTTTCAGTGAAGAAAATTTAATATCCAAAAAGGATTAACATATTTGTGAAGCAAAAGCATATTTATTTTTGATGTATGTAATATGCGCATATGCGTATACACAAGCGGGTCGAAGAGTATAACTGGAAAACAGAATAATACACATTAGTTGTGACGGGACTAACGTATGTCTGGTATTTAAACTTGTAGATTAATTAAATGAAATATTTTTGTTATATTTAAAACAATTTTTTTTTAATTTACTGAAATATCAGGATTGAAAAGTCTTAAAAATTAAATGTTATTTTAAATAACAGGTAGCCGAGACGCATCTTATTATTTTTTACTTATGTGTGGAAGTTGTGGGACTTGCAGTTAAAGCGCCCAATTTCAAAACAAAGAACCCTCAATTGAAATAACTGTCATTGTGATGTTTGCATTTTTAACCAAAAAGATTCAACCCTTTCTAGATAAAGTTACCCAAAAATAAAGGAGGTATCCCTTTGTTGGCAACAAAGAAAGTTGAGCATTATATGAAGGTTCAGAGAGTGCCACCTAGCAACTGACAAATGTTGTCTAAGGTACCACATCACATCGAAGCAAAGATCTGAAACATTATAAAATGAAATGGATTCGTTGTCCTAAAGCAATGACAAATAAAATACCCATCATTTTGGAATAAGCTACAATAGATTTTGCATCCATTTTTATGAAAAAATTACTGAAAAGGAATTAAGACATTATTTCTTTTTACAGGGTAACGTTAGTTTATCAATCCAATAATGCACAATAAGTTCATTTACAAAAGAGAAAAAAATTATATTTTTCGATCTTAACATTTTTTGAAAAATTCTCATAGTGTTTACATTTTTGTATAAACTTTTTACAAAGGTGATACTTTATTTTTAGTAGCTATTAAGATTAAAATTTCTACCAAAATATTCTACAAAAATTTCTATTTTAAAGCAAACAAAAAAATGATTAGAAATTTCTACAAAAAAATTCTTTAATAATGCCATAAGTGCCGGTAGCGTTATCAAAAGTTACATATGTATACATACATATATAAAATTATTCGGCTACACATAAGTTTTCTAACACCATATTCATAACATTTTAGATGAGTTTAAAATGTATTTTTCCAAAATAAAAACCCTTTAAAATAAATCTCAAATACATTTAATTTGTTATGAATACACGTCAAATAAAATATTATATTACAAGAACTGCCCCCTTAACAATTCACTTTATTCACATTTGTATCAAAATAAAAACTAAAATAAACAAGTAACAGTGCTATATTCGGCCGTGCCGAATCTTATATACCCTTCACAACGTGTAGTCATGCAATAACAATTGTTTGTATCACCATTCATCTCATATCAAATACGTACATATGTATATACTGGTTAGAATAAATGTGGCATCGAATCCCAGCTGAGCCAAAAAAATTTTATTTTATATAATATATTATTTATATTTTGTTATTATTTTTTTTATATTTTTTTTTTAATTTTTTAAAAAAAATTTTTTGAAAAAATTTTTTAAAATTTTTTTTAAATTATTTTAAAATTTTTTTTTGTAATTTTTTTTATTATTTTTTTTTTATTTTTAATATTTTTGCTTTTTGTAATTTTTTCTTTTTTTGTATGGTTTTTACATATATTTATGTATGTATGTTGTTGTTGTAATTGTGTAAAAAAAAGAGGTGGTCGTGGTTTTTTGCTCATATCTCAGAAAGTTATTGGGCGATTGTGCTGAATTTCAATAGCGATTCATTCCTGAATATTTCCAAGAGATTGATACCATATAGAGATCTGAGGAATATATAGTTGCTTCTAAAAGTTGATTTCAACCAACACACGGACAGACGGGCAGACGGATAGACGGACAGACGGTCAGGGCTTAATCGACTCCTCTATTCATAAGCTTTCAGAAAATATATACTTTATGGGGTCGGAAATGAAAATTGTAGAAATTACAAACGGAATGACAAAGCTATATATACCCTTGTGCACCACAGGTGAAGGGTATAAAAATATGTGCACTTACGCATAATTGTTATTATGCTTTTTACTTACATATTTATAACTTATAATAGAAACAATCAAAATGTTTATGCTTATTTACATACAAACACTTTTTACAGCTAACATACAGGCAACATATAAATGCAGCACAACTCTAACAGAAACTCCCATGATACGAAAAAAAATCCTCAAACCCACACACACAGGCATACGCATATAAAATTACAAAGAACTTTTGTACTTACTAACAAATAAAGTCTGTCATTTAAAAGCTTATTTTTAGTACCACTCCAATACATATACGAGCATTTATAAAAGAGAGCAATCGAGTAAGTGAGTAAGTAAGTGAGCTTTTGCCAAAGTTTTGGTTCTTAAAATTATTGTACTAAAATTGAGAGAAATTCTGTTGTAACCGTCATGGTTGTTTTACATTTTCCAGCGTTTTTATTTATTTTCAATGACACTTTCGTTAAGTTCTCTGTTTTTCTATGTTGTTTTTCGTTTGGTTTTTGTACACTTTTCGTTAAATTGAATGTAACTGACCTAGTAACTGATAACAAGTCGCCTAATTAAAGCCAATTACGAAAGGGTGTAGTGGAGTAGTTTACAATTTGTTAAATAAGTTTTCTTAATTTACGAAATAGGGAAATTCTAACACTTATCGCTTACTTACATATATTTAAAACTGAAGAATTTTTGTTTTTCTAATATACCTAAATCAAAGAAACCACATATTTTTTTAATTTGATAATATTTAATTTTCTTTAAAAACACTCATTGTTCTAGTTCTAATCCTAGCTCAGTATATTACAAAACTGGTTTTTAAAGTGTAGGATATGCTTTTTATCGTGTATGAAAATTTTATGGCATTTTATATTTAAAAATAATTTCTAACGTATGGCTTCCGTGACTGTGCCTTATGAATGCCATTCTGGCAGTCAATTTTTACACCACTTTTTCGAGCACACAGAGATTAGAGGTACCTCCATTAAAAGAATTCAAAATTTGTCAAAGCACTCGAATGATATCGTCAATTTCTATCGTCTATTTCTTGAAATAATTTGGTTAGTAAAACTTGGTCACATGCTGTATGGTATGATAAGCCGTCTTGTTGTTATCATGTCTTTTCCGATTGTTTGAAATGACATCAGGATTAAAAAATTTACGAATCACGAGACTGACTTGCTAAAACAGGCTTAGGATTAGTAAATTCGTTTTGTCTGCCACACTATCCCGAAAGATACGGGTTCAATTTGGATGAATATTATCCAAAAGATTAAATGTAGTCAGAAATCGACCCATAGTATTGCGTATTACCAGCTCAGATGGACAATTGTGGATACCTTAGGCTTGACAAAATGCTTTATAAATTTATGGAATAAAGCTTAAAATTTTCGAAATAAATTTCCACGATTTGTAAACGTTACTCTGGTGTAAGTCTCTTCAAGCTGGTTTACCAAAGTAAACTTGAAATATCTTCATGCTTCAATAGTTTGACAGCTAGTTAGGAAGGTATCCCAATCGGTTTACAGGTCTAAAAACACTATTTTTACGCACTTTAATTTTGATGTTATTAATTGTTATTACCTAGACTTTCTTATTTTGTCACATTTTTTTTAAGAACGAAATTTTTCTGTCAATAAAAATTAAAAATTCAAACATCAGTATAATGGCAGACAACAAAGTTTGAAATTTCATGTGAGGTCTTATTATTACAACAGTATACCGCTTACTCCAATAAACTATAATTTGATTAAACGGACCGTATATTTTAAGTGAATACACGCTATAAGAACGACTAAGAATTTAAATTTTAATTATACAAAATGAAAATCTTTTTGCTCTAAGTATGAGAAATGATGTCAGTTAAATGATCGCGGCTTTCAGATTCGCAGTGATAGGTTTATTTATAGATTTTCTACAACAATTTTGACATTTAGTTCAAGGATTGCATCGGCTTATTCACACAATTTTGCTCCTTTAAATAACCAAAAACTATAAAGTCGGATGCTGACAAAGCTGACAAACACGCTGCCAAATTATTTAAAAAATTTCTGAAAAAATTTGACTTAAAATTGCGACTTTGTTTCGGGCAGTGTGGTCGGTTTATTAATTCCATTCTGCTGAAGTCACATATTAGCTCTGCTTCAAGAGCAGGACGTAAAAAATGTTTTTTGATAAACCGATACCGCCCTCCATTATGGTTACAGCACTTCAAATATACTTTTCGAATAAGTGAAGGACAATGATATTTTTACATCTAATGCCGTACCGCACCGTACACTAAAAAGGGTGTAATTGGCAATGATGGGTGGCTTATAATTCCAGAACCTTAAGCTTTGCTTATTCAAAAATCCATTTAATTGAAAATGGGCTTCATCACTCACAATATTATTTTTAGTGGATTTCATTTCTGACCAACTGTTGAAATTAAACTGCAAAACTTAGGCGTTTCCGATGATCTGCGAGAATTAACTAACGATCCCTGAATGGGAATAACATACATACGCTATAGTGATGTATAAGCCATTCCTAGTTGACCAAAACGCCTTCTGGTAAAGTTTTCTGGTATTTCGTTAACCATTTTCTCTACACGCATTTGGAGTGTTTTTGTAAATCTCTTCAATATTCATGCTATAGGTGTAAATTTTATAATTAAGATATAAAAAAAAAATTGCAAAGAAAAAAAGCCACGATAACTTTCGGCCCACCCACAGCCAAATAAGAAAAAACATTTCTTAAAATCATAGAGCATTCCCATACTTCCTTTCAATATAAAAAATAATTTATAACTTTGGAGAAAAATGTGTGAACATCATAATAAACTGAACTGTTAATTTAACTTTGGAGAATATTCAATTAAATCACGACTACAACAAAACAAACAAAAAAGAGAAAACCATCAAATAATTAATGGCGCTGTGAAATCAAATTCGTAGAGGAGCCTTTAAATAATGTACACAAATGCAAAAGTGTGTGTTAGTCTGTGCGTTAATAATTATTTAGGCAATATTTGTTATGTTAAAAGCATATAAACGTGCAATGCACACAAATACAAAAGCATACGCACAAATACCAATACATACACTCATACATGTATACTAAAAATTATATATAGGAAAATACACTTCATGTCATCATATCAATTGTGGTAAGAGTGAAATTCAATTACAAATGCTTTTAGTCAAAAAGAGCAATCTAATGTTTATCATTATGAACACATGCACACACAATTAAATAATATATGTATGTGTGTTAATGTTTGATACAATATTGATGTTATTTTAAAACTGTTTGTAAGTGAATATAAATGTCATACGAGATGACTAGTTACAAAAGATATTAAAAGTTAAATATATATAACGAAAAAAAAAAAACATGAAACAAAAACTTTAGCAAAAGAAATTTCTTCTACTACTCACTTTGACACATGTCAAAATAAAAATATTATTTTTATATTCCCAAAAGTAAAAACAACAGCAATAAAGTGATTTTTTTAATGACCATTAAAAAAACAGTCTAAACAAAGTTTTAGTACATTAATTTACCGAAGTCAGACCTTCAACTATTTTTGTCTGTTTATTTAATTTTTTCCACAATATTTATTGAAAATTGAATAGATTTTTCTTGCTTTCAGCAGATTGATATGGGTTGTTTAAAACTCAATTTATTTCTCTCAACATATAGTGAATTTAAGTCCCCATACATGTAAAACTGATAACTGCGATACCTGTTGTTTCTGCGAAATCACAGAATATTTATTTTAAAGTTATTGTTATGGGAATAAAAATATATTTTTCCAATAGAGAAGACAACAATAACAACAATTCAAACAAAGTTCGATTTGTTGTTATTACAAAACAACAACAAAAACATATTAAAACAAAGTAAAAAAAATAACAGCATTAACGGAACAAAAACTGTACTATTAGGTATTTGCTTTAAAACTTTGTTTTTGGAGGAGAAAAAAAATTACACGTGCCTTAAGAGCATTATTTACCATAGAGGAATCGAGACAAAAAAGGGAACAACAAATCTCATTCATACTTACAGTTACACACAAGCACACAAACACTCGCTAAAGTTTTTATTTGTGTTTTTTTTTATATTTTCAAAAACAAAAAGAGAAAAAAAAAGAACTCGCATGTACACATGAACACATTCTCTTGAGGTTTCAAATTGTTTAACAAATGTTGTAAAAGTTTCGCTTAAATACACAATAAGCGTACATACTTATGTGTATGTGTGTGTATGCTCGTGCATATTCAAAATGCGATACATCAAATTTTTGTTTTTACAAAAATAGTAAATTGTCTAGTTTATTACAAACAATATGAAATAAATATTATCACATAAATTAAATTTCTCGGGATTTTGACGCAAAAGCTTTAAAGCTGATTAAAAAAAATACTTTGATTTATTTAAATTTGTTACAATTTTGTTTTAAAAACCTTTTCTAACTATTGCCTAGAAAATGAAAATTTAATCGTGCGTGTGATTTATTTAGAATTTAGTAAATGTTGCTTATACTACCTGCAGTTTTACCTTTAAGTACTCAGCAAAAAAATTTCGCATGACAGAGAAGTGCTTATGCAGCAGTGAAAAGCCGACGAAGCAGTAGTTCAAATAAGGGATGCATTTATTGATGATACAAATTTATTAATAGGCTGCGCTGTATTTAAAGTGTCTAAAAAAAACTTGCATTTTAGATGAATAGAAAACGGTTATCACGTAGTGGGAAGCATATCCCAGCAAAAACTGGGTAATGACTTGCTCTTACTAAAAACGTAATTTTCAATGACTATTACATATCGTCCGCCTTACTAAGAAGTATTCTAGTAATAATTTGACTTATAATGTGATACGTAAGTACTTATTTACAGACATTTGCTAGATACACACACAAAACAATTTCTTATTGCGAAGTTGCTTGAAGGAATTTAAATACATAACTTTGTATAATTCCCATTCATAGGGTACTAGAAAAGCCCGACGCCCCTTAATGAATAAAAATGCATTCTGAATTTAAATTTAATATCAAGTGCACTACCCACTTTTCTAATCACGAAATTGTAAAGTCTTGACAGCTCAATATGTGTGCAAAGTTTCAGAAAACTCGGCCCAGTGCAAGTACCTCAAAATTATAAATTTATTTTATAGGCGTGGCCCTGCCCACTTTTCTAATTACAAAAGTATATAGTCATGACAGCTCAATATGTGTGCAAAGTTTCAGAAAAATCGGTCCAGTTCAAGTACCTCAAAATTATAACTTTTTTATAGGCATGGCCCCGCCCACTTTTCTTATCACGAAATTATTTAGTCATGAAAGCTCGATATGTGTGCAAAGTTTCAGAAAAATCGGTCAAGTGCAAGTAGCTAAAAATAATAACTAATTTTTTATGGGCGTGGCCCCACCCACTTTTTTCCACCCATAAACACTACACATACCAGTGTACAACAACTTGCGAAAGTTTGAGTCCGATCGGTTTTACAGTTTCGGAGTCTATAGCTAACACACACACAGAGTTTCATTTATATATATATAGATAAGTAATAATTATTTTGAAAACAGCAGCAAAGTATTTCATTAAGCAAGTGATGACTTATACATTTTCATTAGTTTTTAAATTTCAAATTAACGTATCGCAAAATAATCTAACCAAATTTTCGTCTTTAGAAGAACCGAACGACTGCTATAAGTCCATAACAGTAATGGGTTATTTAGGTTGTTTAAATCAAGTACTTATATATTGCTATAAAAGTAAGTACTTATTTACATCCCTTTTTATAGGCAACTGCCATAAGTACTTAAATATACAAGTCCCTATTTGTAAGCGAGCGTGGTTAGTACTTGCCTCCAATGGCATCGCCGTGTTAAAATAATGGGCTTAGATGCCGAATTGTAAGTAGTGAAGAACTTTTTTCTTTTTCTTTCTCTATTTTGTAATGCGTTATTTTGCTATTGTTATTCTCTAATGTGGAGATTCGCTTGTTTATATTCATTGAAATAGCGCTAACATTAATTATGGCATCAAGCTGATTGAGAGTTTTATCAGCTTGGCGCTTGTATCATCGAAAACGGATAAGTTGAGTTTTATTTTATTTACAAGATGCTGTATCCATAAGATTTTTAACAAATCTTTAGAATCTTTTCCGGATGGCAAAAGGTACATTTCTGAAAGGGTCATTTCATTTTGCAGTCTATAAACCTATTCAATAAGACCAATTTTATATTTGCATTCCTCTATCTATTTTTCAACAATATAATTGACATGATTAAAAGTAATAACTGAAGATGAGCTGAAACCCGAGATATTTAAGTCAGATTTGAAGACGTAATGGATTCAGACTGAAGTTGACTATGATTATAATTTTTTCCCATTATCACTAATGTTGGTACGTTTATTTAATAATTCAAATAAAACTGTCATTCTCTAAATATCCAAACAACTCTAAACATTAATAACAATAAATAATTGATTATTTACTAAAACTTATTTTAAAAGTTAAAACAAATAAAGTATATTTATTCTCAGCAACAATAATTTTATCAAACATAAACTTTCGTAGTCGGTTTAGTTTCTTTTTGGTGGTAAAAAAAATTTTTTTTTTTTAAATTTCATTAAGTCAACGTACTGCACTGCAATTAACCCAACTTTAATATATTTGCCTTTAAAAAATTTGGTATTACGTTTCAAGTTAGTGATTTTTAATTTAATGTTGTTTGGAATAAATACATTTTATCACTCACTTTCTTTAGTATTGATTTTTAATAACTCGCCACTATACCGCCATATATCTTCAGTAATGCATCTTAGAAATGTAATTTAATTATTCGTATTTAATTATTTACAGCATCTTCAGATAATGAAATGCACTTGTACTTCTTTAAAGCATGTTACAAGCACAAATAAGTAAGTAACTGAATGAATAACTGAAAAGGGTGGAAAAGAGGTAAGCAGTCATGTGCCACGCTACTTGATGTATCATTGCAAAGTATGTACAATACTCTACTATAGAAGATAATGGACTGAGAAAATATGTGCAAGAATTTAAAATTTTTCTTTATTAATTACAGCAACAACCTTAAAAATTGATGATGCTGAACAAAAAACAAAAATAAATAATGTTTAAATGTATGGACGTAAAAATTCACAAACAAAGTATTAAATGTTGAAATATCTTCTCAAATCATGAACTGCTAAACAAATAAATACACATGCCACCATATGCGCACATGTTTATAAAAACTGTATTTCCTTTTTCCTGTATTAAATATGCTTCGGTTTTTTATGACATTAAATCTTTATTATTTTATTGAATTTTTTTTTTTATTTATTTTTTGTAAAACAAATTGCGAAGCATTACAATATTTAGTTGAGTTTAGATATAATAAAATATTTTTATTGTTTTGAACAGCGGCAATTTAGTTTGTTAAATGTCATTTAACTAAATAAATGTTAAACTAATGCCAGCAACAAAATAATAGATTTGTATGAACAGAGTTCAGCATCTATATTGTCATTCATAGAGTTATTAGTGCTGTCGCTTTAAAATTGTGCGATTAATCGAAGTTGTGACTTTTGAAACCATTTCTTTTTTTTTTTTGGTTTGGGGGGGAAGGTTGTAGTGCTTGTGTTTGTAAATTCGTATTTCTTATTTTTCTTTTTTTAATAATTTTCATTTACTGTACAACCAGAATAAGAATTGTTTTTTAAAGTACAGAAATGCAATATTAATAAATTACATTAAGGTAAACAAACATAGACATAACTATCACAAAAGTAGAACGCACTATCGGAATGGTCTTATTACACCGATGCTGATAGTTTAGCAGCCTCCTGAGTCGTGTGTATTTTGACAAATCAACATGAAAAGACTTACACCGGAATAACGTTTACAAATCAGTTAATTTGTCAAGTTTAATTTGTATAACATATTTAAACTATTGTCGATTCATATTTATTACATTTCGTCGTTGCTCCAACGGGATCGATTATGTGATTACTATTGAAATCATTTTTATTGCTCTATTTTAAACCTTTATTAGTTATACTGGGTGGCCCAAAGTTAACGAAGTGTTTTGAATACGTTATATCTTTTTATTTATGAAATAATTAATAAAAATGGGGAATATTTTTAGTTTAGTTATGAAAAATAATACCCCGCAAGTAGTGGCCATTTTCTGCTTCGCTAATTCGTCCTCTTTTCAACACATTTTCCATAACATTTCGGTTCGTATATTGCCTTTTAATTGCTGAATGGTTCTAGGCTTATTAATGTAGACTTTTTCTTTCAAATAACCCCAAAGAAAATATTCTAGCGCGGTTAAATCCACTGAACGCGGAGGCCAATTAAAATTACTTGTACGCAAAATAATTTGTTCACCAAAAATTTCCCGTAAAAGAGCCATTGCGTCCCTTGCAGTGTGCGCTGTGGTTCCATCTTGTTGGAACCTTACTTGCGAAAGGTTTTCCACGGCTGGCCTTAAAAAATTTTCCAACATTGTCCGATATCTAACAACATTGACGGAAACGACGAACTTTAAAAAAAAAGGACCAATTATCCTTTCCGATGAAACATCGCACCAAACCGTACAATTAGATGAGTATAATTCTCGATGTTGACCTACTCTCGGATTTTTCGTAGCCCATATCCTGCAGTTTTGCTTATTAACAAACCTACTTAATTGGAAATGGGCTTCGTCACTCATAATTAAATTATGAATAATATAGTGATTTTCTTCTGCTCAAAAATTTTAATAATTTGAGCACGTTGTTTAATTGAGTACTGCTCCATTTTAAATTCCCCAAGTCTTCTTTACAAAATACTGAAAAGAAAAAAAATTATAATAAAAAAAAGTTATAAGCAATTCAAATCCCATTGGTAATTTTGGGCCAGCCAGTATAATTATTCACCAAATCATTTAAGGACATCTTAATATATCTCGATAGAATAAACAAAAGTCAGTATGCGTAAGTAAAATAGTACAAAATTACAAAATAAAATTATTTTTTGGCTCCACTAAAAACTTAGCAAAAACACATAACTAAATAACGACGATTTGCTTCAACTTATTAAACTATTTTTTTATTGATTAAATTTAATCAAACTACAACACATAATATTCTTTTCTATTCCTTTGCGACGCTCTGCTTTAGTTTCGAACCATTGGAAACAATATGTATTTAACTCGCACGTATGTACACACATATTTTTTATTTATATATCCTTCAACAATACCTTTAGTAATTAATTTCTTAGTTTGCATTTGAAATTTCACAATTAAAAAATTTTAATAACCTTGACTCAGGGGCGTGTGGCTATATGTATTATACTCTAAAGAAAATCAAATTTTCTTTATTCAAAATTTATATTTTATTCGAATAAATTTTTAATCGATTAATTAAAAACTCTATTGAATACATAAAAAAATACGTAAAACTAAACCAAATATATAAATTATTTAAATATGGCAAAAGTATAATAAATAAGTAATAAAATAAAACTAATAAAATACAGTGGCTATCGATGTTTCAATGGAGGTATGTCAAACACTAAAAAATTCAAACACTATAATAAAAATATATTTATTACAAAAGTTCTTTCGACTACAACTTTTTCATAAAAATTATGAATTAATACAAATCCAGATTAATTTTAGAAAAAAAATTATTTTTCAGTATGACATTTAAATAAAATTGTAATTGTAGTCGTAAATATATGTAGTTATAAGTACAATGAAAAAACCATAGTATATACCGGGTGTTTTTTTCAGTGGTATAGAACTTCGAATTGAAATAAAACACAAGAAAATCATTTTAATGACCATCAATTTGGCTTTATTGGAAGGATAATTTTATGCCATTAATGTTTAAATATGATTTCAGGCATGTGGCCGCCGCGGCTGGTTCGAATAAAGCCAATTCTACAGGTCCAATTTTTAACCACTTTTTCGAGCATATGGGGCCGTATGTCGGCAATAACGCCACGAATGTTGGCTTCTAATTCCCTTAACGTTTCTGGTTTGTTGGCGTAGACGAGCGACTTTACATATCCCCAAAGAAAATAATCCAATGGTGTCAAATCACACGATCTTGGTGGCCAATTGACAGGTCCATTCCGCGAAATTATGCGCTTATCGAATGTTTCCTTCAATAAATCGATTGTGGCGTGCGCTGTGTGGCATGTAGCGCCGTCTTGTTGGAACCACAACTCATCCACATTCATGCCATCCAATTCGGGAACAAAATAGTCGGTTATCATGGCTCTATACCGGTCTCCATTAACGGTAACTGCCTTTCCAGCATTATTTCGGAAGAATGACTCCACCAGCCCATAGAGCACACCAAACAGTCAGTTTTTGTGGATGTAATGGCGTCTCAAGGGTCGCATGTGGATTCTCTTCACTCCAAATGCGGCAATTTTGCTTGTTGACGTAGCCATTCAACCAAAAATGAGCCTAATCACTGAACAAAATTTTGCTTGCGGTAAACTTCGCGAACTGAACCGTTATTTTCGAAATAAATTTGCACAATTTGCAAGCGTTGTTCTTTTGTCAACCTGTTCATGATGAAATGGCAAACCAAACTGAACATAAATGACATTAGAGTTGCCAGATTTGACCACAAAATGCCAGTTTTATCTCTATTCGAAAAACAAACCTGTAAAAAAAACACCCGGCTTTTCAATACGTATGAATGCGTATAAATCAAAGAAATAATGAGTAATGATTCAAGTTGACTTACTTCATTAGTATTCGTTAGAGATCTCTGGTTCAAACACAACTTTTAAACCGTTTTAATTCAAAGAATTTTTTATTATTGTTTCCATTGTTTTCCATTTAAATTTGTCTTGTATTTCTCCAATCTTCAATCTCTGCGCACGTTTTTGTTTCCGTCACCCAAAAAAACTAAAATTCTATTATACGTACAACAAATATTAAAGTAAAAACAACTTAATTAAACGGCTTTATAATAAATAACAATTATTGCAATTCTTAAAAGAACACTTTTTCATTTTCAATACTTTTTTCGATCAGAAAAATTTTGAGAGTCTTTTTTCACAGTTCCTAGTCTCATTTCGAGAACGTCACGTACGATATTAAACTTTTGAGTGTAGATCGTTGCCAAGTTATTAGCATTAAATTAGTTTGAAATGGCATCCAACCAGAGAAGTCTAACAGTGTTTAGATCAAATATATATTTTTGACTTGCTGTGTGACACTGCGCGCTTTCCTACTAAAACTAAAAATTATTTATGCTCTCATCTTTAATTTGATCTTATAAAAATTAGGAGACAGCAGCTCCGTAGCGCTTACTAATTGTTTCTCCTCGCGAATATTTTGCAAGGGAATGGTCAGTTGAATTCATTTTCTGAGTCATCTGTACCCTGCCGGAGCTTAATCCGAGATCTCTGTTAAAGACTTTTATGACTCTAGTGCAGGAAATGCGCAGCTGTTAAATAAAGCCATGTACGTTCAGGAGATTTATTAAAGTAAAAAACGCTTAGTTATCGACATATCATTTACTATAGAAGTATGTTTGCATTTTGGCAGAAGCAGAAGCTAATATTTTGAACAGAAAATCTATGAGTGACAAAAAAATTTTATATAGAAACATAATTAAAATTAAATTTCCCATTTTATGAAATTTTCCACATACTATTGTGCAGCTTCAAATTTAGTTAATAATTCCACAAGTTAAAAAAAAATTAACTTTTTTATGTTGATTGGAATTTTACTGCAATTTTTTGAAATTTGGAATTTGGTTTAAAAAAACATATTTTTCTCCCACAAGTTCTCCGATATCTCAGAAAATACTGGGTAAATTTAATATTTTTGATGAAATTATTATTTAAATTAATAGGGTAAACCATTTTCAAGGTATTCCAATATATACAGTGGAAGTGCCTTAACAGTAAACTTAACGGTATATCGCGAAAAGTTGAGCTGATTGAAAAAATGCTAAATCTGCGAAAATATTGTTCCCTTGAGTTATCAAGTTCTTTTCTTTTTTTGGCAATACATTTGAGATCATCTTAAAATAAAGTAAAAAAACAACTTAATAAATTTAATGTAAAAAGCTTTATTTATTTTTTTTTTATACAAAATTTTTATTACTGCACACTTTGTTCTAAAGCTGAGAACAAAAATCCTAACAAACAAATACAATTTTGTAAATATAAAAAGTTCTACTGAATATTGAAATTTAATTATTTTCTACAAATTGTGTTATACACTTTTCCTTAAAAACTAAAACATTCAAATGTGTTTTTTACAAAATTTAAAAGAAAAATTTATGATTTTCTTTAAACACTTACACAAATGCAAATAAGTGCATGTGTTTAAAGATGGTAGATACATAAACACATAAAATGTACTTTCAAATATTTATTACAAATGCAATGCACCACAGAGTAACAAAACAGAACAACAAAATAATAAATAAAAAAAATGAAAATATTATAACCTTAAGAATGTGTTAGAGGGCAAATGTGTATAGTTTCGTTTTAGTTTTTATTTATTTTCATTTTTATTTATTTTTTTTTAATTTTTGCACACTTATTCATTGGAATAAAAGTGCCACAAGAGAGTGAGCATGTAAATTTTTAAGAATAACTTTACACTCAACTACATGTTTACTGCGTATTACATGTTGCATAATTGCATGTGAATATCAAATGTGTGTAGATTCGCTTGCTTGCAATGAAAATGCAGTGCGATAAGTACTTGAATAAATGAAATTTTTAAGATAAATTTTATAACTTTCAAGCTTGCTTATAAGTATGTATTATTGGCAAAGACAGCAAAAAAAAAAAGGCTCATCTTTATTGTAAAAGTACACATGCACATGTGGGTCTGACGTCACTAAAATGTTCGGCACTTTGGTTACATATTTTAAAATAGTCGTAGTGGCTGTATGCGGTAAGATTTTGGTATTACACGAAATCTATTTTAGTCCATCAATGCAAATGAAACACATGTGTGGCCGAAGCAGATACATTTATGATTTATGATGACTTCAAAATTACGTCACAGCCACATGCGTATGTAGCTTTTTACATTTCGTGTACTACAGGCTTAAGAAGATACCTTCTAAAAATGTATACAAATATTTACTTAAATAAACACAAACAAGCTAAGGCAATGCCCCATCACCTTCATTTATTAACATTCAGTTAGGCACTTTGTTCAAAATATTATAACAGTGCTATACCAATATAATTACTACACTGAATAATACAAACTATACTATCTAGAGTGGCTTTTGGGTGCGATAACAGAAATAATAATGTATTTTAGTTTGCGGGTATGATCTGGGGCCGGGAGTTCATGCAAATTCATGTTTTCCCTTAAAATTATCATCGATTTTTTAGTGCATATTTTGCTTTTAATGCATGTTTTCTTAGAATTTTTTATTCCTTTGCCAAATGCAAAGCAATTTAAGCTTTTCGTGTATACCGAGGGAATGTAAATGAAGGCTTTCCTCATGTTTTTTTTTTATAAAAGCCTAAAATATCGAAACATATATACCCATAGCAAGGCCTTTGAAAATCTAATACAAATACGTCTGCACCAATAACACCAATCAATTATTATTAGACATCAATGCGACAGTGCTTTGCATCCTCCTTCGATCCATATAGTCTGGTCAAGTATCCTGAGAATGAAATGTCTAACAAAAATTCTCATTTGTAGAATAGTATCCATACAGATGTTTTTCAAGGTCTAAAAATTTTTTAACTTTTAAGAAAAATAATACACCTTAGAATTAAAATCAGTTTTTAAATCATTTGCTACATTTTTACTATCATTGTCATTCATTGTTTATTCAAAACTTAAGTGTTTGAACCTCCATGTTGTGTCATGTTTTTATTTTATTTTGATTTATTCAAAAACAACACGCAAGGAAAAACGGCTCCACGAAAAGCCCCCCAATGAAATAACGCCCAAACGAGAAATGAAATATTCTCCAAATTTTTTTCATACATTTTTGGGTGTTATTTCATATGAAATAACTCCCAATTTTTTTGGGCCGTCTTTCATTTTTTTTGGAAATTATTTCATTTCTCATTTGGGGATTTCAAATTATGAAATAATCTCCAATGAAATAACACCCAACAAATTTTTAAAATTCGGGGCTTGTTTCATAGCGTTTATAATTTGGGTGATATTTCATTTTGTATTCGGGGGTTATTTCATTTTTAAAGCTGTTGGGTTTTGGGGGTGTTTGTAAATAAATTATATAAAAATAGGCCTTTTACAAGAAAACTTTTAGCCTGTGAATATATTACAATATATTTTCAAATATATAAATGATAACGTTCTGGATTTGGATGTGCGACCTTCGTGACAGACTACGAAATTAGTCTACGGACGGCAATAATGATTGTTTTCCCTAAATCAAACGTAATCGGCTGTTGGTTCCACTTTTGCAAATCAGTGAGGAGGTCCATAATAATAAAGTGTAACCAACTGGCAGCATTTGTACATACAACCTATATTTTCTCCATCTTGATTTCATGAGCAACCATTTTGTTTTTTTTTACCATTTCTTACGTATAATGTATTAAGATTATTATTTATGTATGTACATGACAATAATTTTTTGGTAGTTTGGTTTTAAAAATAAATATATTGGAAATATTAAACATTTCTTTGTCCATACTTCCTTCTCCATTACAGAAAATTACTGCCTTCTTTACAATATTGTAACTTTAATAACGTCTCCCATGAGTTGGATTTTCAAGCCATTCGAAAGTTTTAGGATAACTCGTTGGTGGCTGATCTAAAATTGCTTCCATCGTATAAGGTTAAATTACTGCACTGGACTTAGTCCATTTACAAAATCAAAAGTAGTCACTATTAAACGAGCTTTGTATGTTCTTTCACCAAAAAAAAATTGATTATGAATGCTGGCACACTTTCGAAGTTGCATATATCCTTATTATGAAGAAGACGCCTGCGTGCCTCCACACGATTTATATCAATAAATTTGCGATTTTGCTGTTGGTTCATATTGACTTCATGAAATCCTTAGTGAAACTGACTCTTTAATAAATTTTGGGCATAATTTCATTTTTGTTGTTGATGGGGTTTATTTCATTGGGTGTTTTTTTATTTTCATCATTGGGAGTTATTTCATATGAAATAACCCCCAAATATTGGGGGTTGTTTCGTTTTCGCTTTGGGGTTTATTTCATTTATTTTTCGGTGTTATTTCATTCACTGTTTTTGGGTGTTATTTCCAATTTTTTGGGGTTTAATTCATTGGGGATTGTTTCCTGGGCGTTATTTCATTGGGGAGCTTTTCGTGGAGCCGGAAAAACCACGGTTACAATATGATCACGACGGTCATATTATATTCGCTTTAACTATATTTGGTTGTCGAAAACAAGTAATAGTTATTCTTGTCTCATTTCATCATATATTTTGTCATGAAAATCAAGCGTTTGTTTGAGTTGTATTATTTAATGTTTACTTTTCGTAAAAATTTTGACATGGTTGTTGTTTCAAAATAGAAAAAAAAATTAATTAAGAAAATTAATGCAACAAAAATAATATTGTATTCAAAAGCATTAAAAACTACAAATAATCATAAAAGCAAAGCAATCAAAATATGATGATTTTTAAATTATTTTATTTAAATTGTTCATTTTCTTGCTGAATAAATTTTAATTATTTTAAAACTTTGAGATGTGAAAAAATATATAAGATTTTTGTAAAAGTTTTAGAGACTGGAAAACAAACCAGAGAAATTAAAAAAAAAATATCGGTATAAAAATTGCCATTAAAAATGGTAAGTACAATCAATATACTTATGTATGTATTTAACCAACAGCGAAAGACAATAATTTGCCGTAGAAAGTAGCAAAGATTATGGATTTCAATTGTAGTCATTCATACGATTATTGAATGATACTTTAATTAAACATAATAATGATAACTGGTAACCATTATATGTTTTAATCACAAACATGCAATTCAATCATGTTACTCTTCGATTATGATTACCACAACCATGTCTTTTCTTTGCGTGAATACAGTTTACGGCCTAAAATAATATTTCCACTGTAAAATATTTTAAGAAAAAAGTTTTACGTATCTTGCAGTTCTTTGTTCATTTGTATTTCTTAGAATTACACCACGAAACAAAAAAAAATTGCTTAAACTTATAGTTGCAAAAATTTAAATCGATATTATAAATTTGCGTACAACGATAGTATGGAAAACAAAAAAATTAAATTTTTACAAAGATGTTATTTTTGTATGTATTTCAAAAGAACTGTTAAAGGAAATTAATTTTATGTTAAAAAATACTAAATGATACCACACACATGCATACGTTTGTTTGTCTTTAACCATTATTTAGTTGAGTTTAGTCTGGATTTAATGATACAAATAAATTTTGTCGTTTTATATATATAGAAAGAATAATAATAAAAAATAAAAAAAGCCAAAACTGGTAAACAGTTGTAGAAATACACACATGCACAAGAGATTTAAAACTAAGAGAATCAGAGAAGAGGGGAATACTGACTTACACACGCACACACACACTATATATATTGTAATAGAGTACATTTGTCATTTTCTAACATGACATCAAATATCCTTTGGCTCTTCCTTTTTGTGCTTAGTTTACTTACATCAGTTCATCATTAAGCGAAAACGTGCCTCGTATTTTAAACAATACATGATTAAGAAAAGCTGTTACTGCTAAACCAAAAGATATTCTCACAAATATACACAAAGATACAAATGCACTTATTTCAACAACAACAACAACAAACGAAAAAAGTTCATGTTCAGCTATTCGAATGAAAGACTGATAAGGAGAATTGAAGAAGAGCAAAAACTGAAAATACTTTTAGTAATTTACTAACGGAAATAAAAGTCAGCGAAAAATATGAGTTTGAATTCTAAAAGAAGTGCCTGCAAGACAGCATAATGTCTAACAGAAGAAGATGAGCAGAAGCGGCAAAAGTAAAAAAGGGTTAAAAAAAACTAACATTTGCCATCACTGATGACTGAAAGAGGAAATTGAAATTAAATATACAGTAAAAATGACAAAAGGTAGACAGAGGAAAGAGAAGGTGCTCAAAGAAACGTCTTTAAGAAAAACAAGTAACAGTGCTATATTCGGCCATGCCGAATCTTATATACCCTTCACAACAATAACAATTGTTTGTTTCACCATTCATTTCATATAAAATACGTACATATATGTAAAAAACATACCAAAAAAAATTTTAAAAAAATTTAAAAAATTAAAAAAATTTTTAAAAAAAATTAAAAAAAAATACAAAAAAAAAATAATAAAATATAAATAATATATTAAATAAAATTGTTTTGGCTCAGCTGCAATTAGGTTGTTGTTGTAATTGTGAAAAAAACGAGGTGGTCGTGGTTTTTTGCTCATATCTCAGAAAGTTATGGGGTGATTATGCTGAATTTCAATAGCGATTCATTCCAGGATAATTCCAAGAGATTGATACCAGATAGAGATCTGAGGAACATATAGTTGCTTCTAAAAGTTGATTTCAACCAACACACGGACAGACGGGCAGATGGACAGACGGGCAGATAGACGGACAGACGGTCAGGGCTTAATCGACTCCTCTATTCATAAGCTTTCAGAAAATATATACTTTATGGGGTCGGAAATTAAAATTGTAGAAATTACAAACGGAATGACAAAGCTATATATACCGTTGTGCACCACTGGTGAAGGGTATAATGATTGAAGATTATGTTGGGAATTGGCATATAACTTGTTAACGGTACAGGGCAGATAAATAAAGATGATTCTAATTAGGTAACTATATTTAAAGGCTTAGATTGCATATATAATGCGGTACTTTAAGCGAAATAACTCCAATTATAAAATATATTTTAAAGTCATGTAAAATTTTCAGAAGTCCTATGTTGAAAACACCAGTGCCATGATGAAGTTGTGGAACCACTGTTTTCTTTCTATCTTTCTTTGGTTATTCCAAAAAAGATTTTGTAGAATGTAACCAAATAAACTTAGAATGGTAACGTATTCTTTAATTAATTTCTATCCTTAATATTTTTTAATATGCCTTTTAAATTCTTACTTTAATTGTCCGTTATAACCTATTTGAGAGCACTTTATATTTTCTATTAATATTTTATACATTCAAAAAGTTTTTAAGTTTTCATATTTCTCAATTTAAGTCATTATTTGTTTTTTTTTTCTCTTCAGTTAATCTATTAAGTAATTATGTATTGCTATTTCGGCAGAACTGATTATTGTCATCAGTTTCAACATTTTTAAATATGAAAACTTTTTTATAGTTTTTATTTTGTTTTTTATTATAATTTTTTTTTTTTTTTTGCTTTTGACCATTCTCTGATTTCTTTATTTGTTTCGATACGAAAATATTATTGTGAATAATAAATAATTCTTTAAATCGTAATTGAGTTTTTAACACATAAAAATAAATTAAACATTTATTGTCAGTTGGTACTTAAATTCTTACAATTCGATTTTATGCTTAAAAATTTTCTATGTTACTCTTGTTTATTGCTCTCTTTCTCAATGTCTCTTATATTTTTCCCTCGACTTACAATAATATTTAGTAGATAATAACAACTAACATCTACATATAAAAGTCGTTCTAATACACAGACACACATACATACATAGAAAAATATTTTGTCTTCCATTTGCTAAATATTTATATTGCAAATATTTGGCAAACATTTTAATGGCCATAAATTAGAAATTACTCCAGTTCGGCTGCCAAGAATTAAAAACAAACCTACAATTTCTGCAAAGATCTAAAAAAGAAACGAAAACAACAGAATTGTTAATGCTTATCTAATAACTTGAAATGAGTGAAAAATTTCTAATAAAAGTATAAGTATAATAATCTTTATGAACTAACTGGTAAATGTTGTTATAAATGCTTATAAGAGTGTGATATATGTAATAGTTTGGTTTTTATCTTTTTTTTTTATTATTGAGAAATAATTGACATAATTTCAACATTTGTTTATTAAGCAGAGTTTTTTCAGACTTTACAGTGCGGAGACTAGTATATAATATGAAGCACACACTCTAGACCTTTTATCTTTTTTGCTCGGATATGAAAAGTAAAGACCATATTTAAATTCATCCTCTGGTATTTATAATTCACATCTTTGTTCCTATTCCCTTTACTTTTGCTGCCAGAGATATGTATAGCTTAATCTACAACATTCATTTCCGACGCCATAAGGTATGTTTATTTTGTGAGAGCCTATAAATAGTAGAGTCGATTGAACAAAATTTTAGAAGTCGCAATATTTTGCATGTAGTATTTAACATTACCGTCTTAAAAAAGTGTGCAGAATCGCCCCATAACTTTCAGATATATGAGCAAATCAACACGGATGCCTCGGTTTTTTCTTATAGTTTTACCATAAAAATAAAAATAAATTATCCCTAGGTTAATTAAAAGACACATTTGTTACTATTTATAGATGCAACATGTCTCAAGGATATTTTGTAATTTTGGACAAATCGGTCACTAATCGGCAAAGATATAGACAAAAATTAGTTGACATAATTAGACTTTTTTGAAATATATCATGTTTCCCAAACTCCTAAATAATTTTTAGAACGCTAGTCACACCGAATTGCAAGCCAATAGCTTAGAAAATTACTAATGACAAAAACTTATAAATCAATTAGAATTCAACTAGTATATACCCAGCAAAAATTTATTTTGTACCGGTAAGCATTAAAAGAAAGTCATGCCTTCTTATAGCGCAATATTAGAGCGCATTCGAGGGTGCTATAAATGGAAGTCAGAAATTTCTATTAAATATATTTCATTCTTTACAAAATAACTTACTGCAATTTCTCTCGCTTACGAGGATGCAGGACTGTAAGCGAATGATAGCCTCCCTTTACTGTAATCAAAAAAAAATTATTGAAGGGTGACGCAATAATAAGAACAGAATTATTTTGGAGTATCAGTTGATGTTTTGTGCTTTAAATAACAAGAAGTGCGCGTGTAAAATTTTTAAAAGCGAGTCTTTGTGTTGGAGAAGTTAAAGAAGTGTAAATTGTTTCAGTTTTTTGTTAAATTAGTTTGTGTATATTTTTTTTACTTTTGTTGTCAAGTAGTTTTTAATAGTTTTTGTGTGTATTATTTCTTTTATGTGATTTCTTCATTTCTTTTTTCGGTTTAGTTTAGCGTTTTTTTTTTTTTTTTGATATATCACTTTTGATGCGTTTCAACGTAGATGGAAGGCAAGAGAAAGAAAAGCTTCTGGATTATCCAAAATTTTTCAATGCAATGCATGGTACGTAGGTACAGCATTTAAATATATTTTAAAATTTATCTTAATGCTTATTCTAATAACATTTTTTTTTGTAGCAACGATTGACGAAAATACCATATATTATAAGAAAGAATCGCTTGGAAATAATAATACATTTTTCGATAAAGAAAATTTAAATATATAGTTATATAATATAAAAATATTATTGAAACTTTATATTATTTACTTTATTAACTAACTAGTGTAGAATTGATTTTTTTTTTTGTTTATGTTAAAATTAAATCGAATGTTCTGTATAAAGTTTTTATATTTTTAAAATAAATTTGAAATAAAAAAAAGAAAAATATACATGTTTTAATGCTTCAAAAGTAGCACATAAAATAGACATGATTTTACTGCATTTAGGATGATTTAATCGCATCTATTATAATTGCATATGTGCAATAAATACATATGATTTTGGATGCCGTAATAACACACATAAAAAAGACATGATATTACTGCATTCACCATGTGTGAAAATAGCAAATAATTAGAGCATAAAAGAGCCCTACCAAGTGGGACATCTCATATAAAAATCATGCCTTCCTGAAGCTTATAAGCACCAGAATATTGTTTCATATTCCAAACAACCCAAAGACGAAAGGCTTGCATAGAAAAATCTTCTTAATGTTGGTATCAAATGACAGGGTTTGACCAGTCGAATACAGTTAACTAGGTAAAAATTCAAAATTAATATGGCGTCGGAAATAATGAAAGAAAATCAACGTATAACGTTAAATCAATACTCTTGTACATAGGCATCATATAATTTTATATACCTAGACAACGCAGTAAAACTATCACTAAACATGGACAGACTTACTAACTACTCCTGTTAATGTTCAAATGGCATCGAAAACCATACTAGACTTAATTTTGCAATAAAATATTCATCATTTTTGCCTAAATAAATATCTTCAAGTTTTTAAATTTCGTTTTCTGTTTCCCAGTGAAAGCAGACTCGTATAAATAAACGGTGAAAATATAGAGTTGTCACAATCTGTACAACAGTAATCTTTCTTACTACTTTTTAAGGCATTCAAATAGTCTTCTATGTACTGCTGGAATAATTTTTATGTTCCGTTTTTCATTTTATATCCAAAAAACAAACAAAACAAAATTTGAGCAAATCCGTAAAGTAAAATACGATGTGATATCACTTGGTTCCCTCAAACGAAAAAATTTCTAAGCCTTTTTTTATTACTATGAACTATAATTATTAAGAAATCTTAAAAAAAAAGTACAAGTCAACGATCTAAAATACAAAACAATAATTTACAGGATTTTTGTCTGTCTGTATGTCTGTCAGTCTTTCTGTCTTTCTGTTTGTTTTCTTGTACCAATATGATCAAAATTTTTGGAGGAATTTTAATAAAATTCTGTTAATATTTATCTTGATAGTTTGCTCAATATAGAGAATACTGTTAATCATAAAATAATACAATTATTTTTAATAGCAAATATAAAACGAAAAACTAAAGTACGCTAATTTTTCAATTAATATGATAAAAAATTTGTGAGAAAAAGAGGATTCACAGACATAACAAAAATAAGAATACAAAATTATCCACACTTATAATAATATTAATATATATTTTTGGATAAGAATGCTTAAAATTTTTTTGTTAGAATTAGCTGGTTATATATGTGTGTATAATTCCATTACTCTTCCAAGACCAACTGCAATAAAAAAAATAATAAAAATATGGTTTCGACAACAGTATGACTAACTGAAGTAATCATAAACCTTGTAGTCATATGTTTTTCTTAGGATCCAAAAGTCATTCCTCTGGTCTCTCATCAATTCCAAAATCATTTTGGAATGATAAACAAATTATCCGCCATTTTGTTTTAGACGCCATCTTGGATTTTATACTTTTTTATAGTTTACTGTGTTCCACAGGTCAAGCCCTTTCATTTAATCCATTATCGTTGGGATTAAAGCGGACAGGCCGTAATTGCTGTATTTTAAAAATATATCTGCTATTTCATTTAAAACGCCATCTTGATTTTTAACTTCTTCATAGTTTGCTATATTCAACTGGTCCAGCCTATTCATTTGATATAAAAATTGAGGGCGCTGAATTGCTAGATTTATACTATATATCAATTTATTGGACGCCATTTTGTAGTGGCGGTCATCATAGATTTTTAATTTGTTATGCTGTTTTATGTTTTTTTTGTCAAGCCCTTTCATGCGATACATAATTATATTGACTTAATGGATCAAAAAAACACCTAAGCAGTATTTTTGTGCTTATAATCCAGTTAGTTCCAAACCGATTTCTTAGCTTTTCCCTGCAGCAATTTCCGATGCTATGGTTCGTAATTTAAAGTTTTTAATATGTCCACAAATTATATCGATTTAGATTTTTTAAACAAATATTTGTTTTTCCATATTATGTTCGCCTATATTTATAACTTTTTTAAGAATGTCCCTAGAGGTATATAGCCAAAGTGTTATCCTAGGATTGGAAAATTTTAGTTTTTGTGCTTGAAATATATGAAAAGAGCAGAGGCGCTGTGTTTATTTCTTGACATCTAAGAATCCACTGGTTATTTCCAAAAGATTTATATCACATACAAATTTGCACAACATATGAAGGCTTCTAAAAGTTGATTTCAACAAACAAACGAACAGAAGAACAGATTGGCAGACAGACACTGTTCAATCGACTGCCTTTTACATAAGCTTTCAGAAAATATATAGTTTTTGGGGGCGGAAGGGTATAACAATATGTATTCATGTAGGGCATCCTATTTTTCTTTTTTATATAAAATTTGATGTATTTATAATTTCATCTACACACGTATTATATTGTATAGAGCACATAAATTGACAAAATTTAATTTATTTGCCCAACGCGCATATCAACAAATAATTATATATAAAAAATAAATATAAAAATATTTACACAATACAACTTAACATCCAGATTACACTTAAAACAGCATCACAACTGTTGCCTTTTTTTAATCATACTGTTTTCATTTCAAAAGGCCTCCTTTTGAAAAACCAAATAATTGTCAAAAGTCTTTTTGTTAAAGAAAAAAAAAGTTCATTATAAACAACAACATCATTATAATAATTTTTTAATGCTCATCGCTGTCATCATTATCGGTTTGTTATTACGACATTTCGCTTAAAAACAACTTATTCATTCAGTCATGTTTATTCTTTTAATTTTTTTTTTCTGCAGAATTTTGTGTCTTTTGTATATTTTCAAAATTAAATGAATTGAATAGTAGTGATGCTTAAGTTCCGTTTTTTTTTTTTTTTTCTATTAATATTATTCATTTAAATACAACTTGTGTATGTCAACAATATTTTTCTTACTTAAATATTCATACCATTAGTAACTTGTGCTTTATTCTTGTTCTTTTTTTTAAAGTCTGTGCAAGGGTTTACGAGTATTTACATGAATATAAAAGTAGCTTTTCATCCTAATTTTTGTAGTACTTTTTAGTGCTTGTCAGCCACTTAAAGTACCTTTTTTCTGGTTTATTTTTCTTAAGAGCCGTTTGAAAAATGTCTGTACATAAAATGTGGTCAAATTGTATATAAAAACAAAATCTGAAAATTACATACTCTACAATTTTAACTTAAAGTACCAAGTAGCCAGATATTATAAATAGTCTGATTGAATAAAATTTAAGGCAAGACCATGACTTGTATACAGACTCGGTTCCCACTTAAGGCCTTTTTTGGAAGGAGGTAATTTTTTTATAATACATAAATTATTTGTTTACTTAGTTGGAAGCAAGAACTATTACTTATCAATACAAAAAAGTTTGGTTTTTAATATCCTTTCCCCCTTAACCCCTTGTTTTCTTATATTATATGCTTATGATTATAAGAAGTAACTCTATACTCTAAATCAGCTTGTAAGTATAAAACTTTTGTTGAGCTAATTTTGTTTTAAATCACGACAAATTAAATTATTTTATTACTAGCATATTGAGTTTACTGAAAATGTTCAAACTTTTGCAACATTTTTATACATCACTGCAGTGCACAATTTAAATTACCCTTTAAAATATTTTTTTCAGACAGTCCAACGATATTTTAATTAATATTTTTAAATTGTAATTAAGGTTTCTAACATGTTTCTATCAATAGTCAGTTGATGAGGTAACTAAACATATTAAAAATTCTATATATAAATTATATTTACTCATATACTTGATAGCACGTGCGTATGTGTGTGTGTGCTGTACTTGCTTGACAGTTAAAACGATGCGTTGAAACAATAACTTAATTTGAATAACTGTGATAATTACTTGTATCAATTATTAATTATTTTATTTATCATTCAATCAAGTTATTTATTTAAATAAATTTTAAATTTCCGCAATTAGAAAACTGTCAAATTCATTATAAATCATTACGTAATTGTAAATACATTTTTCACTTAATGTGTACGTATAATTGCTATATTTTACATTTGGTGAACTCACAAAGTGTCATAAGAGTCGTACTATCATATGTTTTCGAAATTCAAAAAAATAAACAGCGTCTGCGCTAACGTCAGAATAGTTTTACAATCTTCTTGAAATGATTACAATTTAATTTAATTAAATAAATATTTAAGGAAATTTAAAAATAGAAAAATCAACTTAAGCCAGAATAAAATTTAAGTACTTTTTTTTACTTTGCCCAAAATTCATTTCACTTTGACCAAAATAAGGATTAAAAATGTCTTATACAGATATGTGTATAAATTTTTTCTGACTCACTCTTAAACACAGTTCTGTTATACAATATTGAGTATTATATTATTTATACGCAATTAGTAGGTATTTTTACGTACAAAAATAATATTTAAAAATATTTATTAATGAAATAATTATTAAGAACTAAATACGTATAACAATATCGCACCCGTTACAAAGGTTTAAAAAACAAGTAAGAGCACTATATTCGGCTGTGCCGAATCTTTTATACCCACCACCAATTTTGTGTACATTTAAAGTACAATATTTATTATTTTGTTAATCGCTATGGAATAATCTCTTTATAATAAAACATGTATCGCTTTCTTTGTAGAGGGTGGTTAAATTTTAAGGGCCAATGTTGAAGGTGAACTACACCTAGACCTTAAATTTGTTTTCTGCATTTCATTTGACATTTCTCAATCTCAAACTTACTCAATTTGATCCGTGGAAAGATACGCAAATGAGCAACGCGTTAAAGTTATTCGGATTTCTTATTGAAATGGGCGTGCAAATCAAAATGCATTTTGTGCACTTCGTGATTCTTTTGGTCAACATAATCGTTCAAATTCGTCCACAATCGGGAGAATTGTAAAAAATATTTAAATTTCTGCAAAACAGGTCTGTATAAAATGTTAGAAAATCTGTGAATGCCTTCTTAGTTCATTGAATGGGAACCATTGCTCTTTTTTGCGATAGTGTGGCAAAAGAGCAGTCAACCTTGCCTCATCATCATGCCCAACAATTGAGCATCAACATTGTCATTGAAAATTTGGACCTTCAGATAGAGGAGTGGCGCCAGGGATGGGGGTGGGAGGTGGCCATTTGGCCCATATTTTGTTCCATATATAATTGAAACATACAGATATTATCATTATAAAAACAAATGATATTAATTTCCTAAATAAATTGTGTTTTATTTAAAATCAACGTCGGCCCTTTAAATTAAACCACACTTAATAACTTCGATATGATAGTAAAATGTTTTCATATATTTAGTCTTAAAGTAAAAGTAGGCGTTAAAGTAGGCGTGTCAATAAAGTTTCTGCTAATAAACACAACTCAGATATTTCAATATAGTCCTTTATTTTCCCAAACACTTTGACAATAGAAACATTATATGAATTTTAGGTAAAACGTTATATGGGAGGTGGGCGTAAAAGTGGGCGTGGCACCTTAATTTTTTCGCACAGTGATGACATTGCCTAGAGAGATATACGTAGCAAATTTTATCAGCTATAACTCTCTTCCTAATATTCCGATTAAGCCCATTTTAAATACCAAATAAACCTTGTCTATAAGAAAGATTCTGGCAAAATTTGAGCTCCCTAGCTTTTTCGGTGCGACCTCTATCGTGCTTTCAACAGACGGACGACGGACGAACATAGCTAGATCGTTATCAAATTAAACCCAGATTCAGAATATATATATTTTATGGGGTCTACAATGGATATTTCGATGTGTTACAAACGGAATGATAAAATAAATATACCCCCACCATTTTTTTGGTGGCGGGTATAAAAACATATATATGTGTCAAAATATCATATAGCTTTTCTGAAAGCTCTATTTTAATTAATTCTATACATTTGTATTGCTGTCGCTTATTTATTTAAAATAACGTATGTGATGTGTATCCATGTTTTTTGTTTAAATTTGCATAAAAGTTTCAACTATCTCTAACTTCGTTATCTATGGCAACATGTCTTACTTTATTAGTCTTAAAAGGTATACACATAATTCATTATCCCAGCTCATCACTTCTCCTCAAACATGTTAAATTTTTAAGAGAAAAAGAGGAAAAAAACACGCTTAAGTACCCATCAACTCTATGCATATTATTTAAACTGCGAAGATGACTATTCTACGTTATCGGAATTTCCTCCTTCGCGGTTGCTAAAATCCAATAATATTTTAAAACATCTCTAAAGCTTCAACAAAGACATTAATACATTTATAGTATATAGAAACAATTAGTTTTGCAAGGAAAGCAAAAACTGATTTTTGTAACATAACTTAAAATTTTTTGGTTTTTTTTTATTATCTGTATTATCGCAATCTTCCTGTTGGCTACAGTAGGATAAAACTAATGATAATATGAAATATAATAAGAAACGAAGAAAACAAGATTGCTGATGATAAAATTTTAATCTATGTCATTGTGGAATGAAAGTTAATTAGATAATCTCTACATGCAACACATAATCACCGCTCAAAGAACGCTGAATCGTCCAGCGTCGGATAAACATTTTCAGATTATACTTGCATTTATCACAATTAGAAATTCTTTTTTTAAAATAAAGAATTTCAAGAATTAACTTGAGCGTGAAATAAAATATAAACAATTAAATTTTTTTATTTAAAGGAAAAAAGGTATTTTTTATTGAGCACCCTAATATTAAGTCTACAATTTTACTCAATATAAATCATTGACACTTAATGGGCATCACAAAAACATGTTTTTAAATTATAACATTGTAACTTGTAATCCACCCATTCAACTTTCAATTTTAAAATTAAATTTCACTTAAGTTTTAAAATTCTAGCACTTAATGTTCAATTAGCTCATACTTGTGTAACAATTTGTAACATTTGAAATGATTGTTAGTTGAAAAAATTAAAATCTCCCCTATTTTTTTGCAATCTACAAAAGGGTTAAGCTACCCATACACAATGTGCATTTCAAAATAAACTTGTAGAGGAAAACTAAAAAGGGGGAGAATTCCCTAATTTCGTTTCGTGTAAAATATTTAATATATTTTTATATAAACATAAATATTTTATTAAGCTTCACATTTAAATATTTTTAAAAAAATTCTTTTAAGTTGAAATTGTGTTTTTTTTTTTAAATAAATCATTATAATCGTTGGCCTATTTTTACGCTGTGTTATTTATTTGTATTTTTTTGTTTTTTTGCAAAAATATTATTAAAATATTTACAAAAAGCAAGGAATTTTTTTCTTTTCGCTGCCACTACTGTTGCTGAGGTCTGACTGAGATAGTTATGGCAGTGTTTAAAGTAATTTTTAATAATTTATTAAATATATTAACGTTGTTGTTAATCACAATATAAGATTATTTATGTGTATGTATGTATGCCTGTATAAAAGACAACACACAAACAGACACATACATTTTTACATGCTTGTATACCAACTACATATTGTTCTTTAATTAAAACTGCTATCATGTTTGTATGTCTGCATCTATGCATGTGTTCATTATGAACAATAATGAGTTTAATGTTAAACCTTCATTTGATATTTCAGATTCCCTGCGTTTATGAATTTTTTGTTGAACAACAACCAACCATTCATTCATTCATTCGTTCGTTTAGCCATTCACTCATTTATTTATTCATACTTTAGCTTATATATTTTTACATCCTTTAGTCCATTCGTTAAAATAATTAAAACAAGGAAAATCTACCCTCATTTAAAGCTCATTATATTGGTATATTCGCTAGAGCTTGTGTATATATGTATGTGTGTGCGTTTGCACGGTTGTTTGCGTGTATTATTAATAATCCCGGTATAATAAAGTGTTCAAGGAGTCAATATTAAAAATATTTTTATTATCACAACTTTTTTTGTTTGTTTTATTTTTATATAAATAAAGAACACAAATCCAATAAAAAATTTTTTTTCGCAGCACAAATATTTATATTAAATTTATTCTATTAATTGCACAAAAATCAACGAGTTTTACTTCAACCACTACATTTTAACACTAATGAAAACGGTAATATCAATTAATAATTATGATATTTTTTTATAGCTTCGGCTTATTTCAAATCAAGTTTAACGCATAATAAAATGCCTAATAGTAAATTGTTGAATTAATAAAATGGCCAAAACTGTAGGCAAGACATTTGCGTGACTAAAATATACAATGAAAAGCTAAACAATTTTCTTAATTTCAAGGCTAGTTTATAATAAGTATATAATTTATCTATACAATTGGGAGCAGTGTTTTTTTTTTATTTATTAAAATTGAAAAATAAATCTCATAAAATATTTTTTAATCATATGAATGTACATGAATACGTGTATTTTTTTAAATATTTGATCTGTTTTATTAATACGATACGGCATTAGTTATTGGTATTTATAAATATTATAAACCTAAAATATTTTAGATATTTTTCTTAAATATCAACTTAACACAAAATGGAAGTAGTTCTTAGTGAACTACTCTCTTAACCTTCATAGGATCTTCGGGTCAAATTTGTCCCATTTCGGAAGAAAATTTTAATTTTTTCTTTAAGTAAGGGATGTAGATTTTAGATGTTTTATGACTTTTATTTAATTTTAAATGTTAATAACAACTTGTGGTTTATATAAATAATATTTGCCAAACAAAAATTTATACAGTTTTAAGCACTAAAGATCTTCGGGTCAAACTTGACCCGGAACAAAATCTTTGAGTTTTTGTTACGTACAGCTTTGTTAGAATAATTTATTTCACAAAAGGAATATCAAATATGTTAAACCTAATGTGTCTAGTGTTAAAGAAATAATTCTTAACACGTGATTTGTACACAATAAAAAAATGTCCAGAGAAAAGTTTTGACTCTTCTACCATTCATCACCTCTTTCTTTTAACTACGCCTTTATCCACAGAGTATAATACACTATAGTGTAGGCAATAAATAAAAGCACAATCCGAATTGAACTAAGAGATCCAAATATGGACATAAACAAAATTTTGAAAACATAAAAATGAGGTAAAAAATATACTTTCCTAATCCTACTTACTTCGGGAAAAATCAATCGCAGTTATTGTCCTGGTTAAAATTTTTATATAATAAAATATTAGTTAATATGTACTGATCTTGAATGATATTTTAAAATTTTAAATAAATGCTATACTAAACACGATATTGCTATAAAAAACTAAAAAAGATTCTTAAGAATAAAAGACTCAAAATTGTAGTAAATTGGCACAAATGATTATTTTTTAAAAAAGACTTACTTTAAACAAAGACATTCCACGGATTTTTTTCGACAGATTAACCTCCAAACTTATATTTAACCAAATATCAATACTGCATAACATATTTCTAAAAAAAAAAAAGGTTGCACACATACATACGAAAAACTGTTTATACGCGTGAGATTTTGTATGTATTATGTATGTAACATGCAAATTCATAAGCATTCACTTGTTTTATTTATAAATTCCAGTAAACACAAGTGGTTTCCTGACCATAACAGCGAGTCACACAAACGCACATACTCCCACACATTCGCAGAAATAAAAATAAAATAAAACAAAATAAGCAATATACAAATAAACACAATTCTAGGGAAAAATAAAAATATTTTATTTTGTTCTTTTTTTTGCACCACCAGCAAATGGCTTATAAATGGAAACATTTTCAGCAATTTCCCACAATTTACACAACATGTTTTTTTTACGAAGCAGCAAAAGAAATTAAAAGTATATTAAATTCATTATATCGTTTGCAAGGTATCTAAAGATATCTAAAAGGTCCTCGTCCGTCTATCAGCTTAGTAAATGCCTGAGAGGAAATTCCATGAAAAACTATAATTGAAGATGTCAAAAATATATATAAAATAGGTAACAAATAAAAATTATGAAACAAAACGTTATAATTTCCAAAATTTAGAAATAATATTCATCAAGCCTTAACACGAAATCTCGATCAATAGGGAAACAAATCATGACTACAAATTTAACAAATTTTTTACTTTAAATAAATATATTTCTTAGGTAAAGCTTGCATAAAGCCTTTTTCCCTTAGAATGCATCTTTTCATTTTAAAATAAAAATATGTTTTTTTGAGATGGTTTTTGGTTTTTTATTGAATTGCAAAACATAGCATTTTCAGACTAAGTATGAAATAAAATAATCATGAAAGCCCTTCATTTTTTTTGTTAAATTTTTCATGACTTTTTCTCAGAGATGTGACTGCATCTCATTGTATGATCTCGGATTTGAGCCCAGGATATGTTTCTGGTAATTTCGCATAAAACTTAAAGAAAAAATATCACGATGTCGAATCGCAGATCTTGGTAGCTAGTTGTTACCGGAGTTTTTTGAGTTAATTTGTTCTGGAAATCGTTACATTATATAAATTGTTTTATGCGCGACGTGAGAGGTAGAATTATTATGCTGCAACCACATATTGTCCGGATTTATGCCATCTAGTTGAAACACAAATTTCTGTTATCATATTCCTAAGTATAATTAATGCCGTTTACAATCATCGCAATTTCAGCCTCATTTTCAAGATCTGTCCAGAAGGTTGTGTGTTGTAGGTACATTTTTTTCTCGTGGATTACATGAGGATCATTTAAAATTTTGTGTATTTACGAACTCATTCAGATGGAAGCTCGCTTTATCGGAAGAGATTACTTTTTTCGAAAAATTGCCATTGACTTTAATTTGCTCCATTAGCCATTGAACGAATTTCCAGCGATTTCAATGGTCTATTGGTTTAAGCCCTTGACTAAACTGAATTTTGTATGAATTTTCATGAAAGTGGAGATCTTATGAGTACGGCAGTGAATTTTAAGAGCGAGTGAGTGAGTGTCTCAAAAATAGTGCAAGATTTAAACGTTGTCCCAGAATTAAATCAATATCTGAATCAGCCATCTTGGTAGCCCCAAAAAAATTACCTGTCGAATGGTTTTTGTTTTAGGACACAAAATGGTGGGCACATAAGATTCAACACAGCCAAACATAAAATTTTTACTTGCTTGTTCTCTCTCATTTTTTTTTTTGTATTTTTTTCCCATAACAGAGCAGCACAATAATATTTAACTTTTAGAATCGTTTTTTAGATTTTAAAATTTAACATCTATATAAGTTTGTTTACATACACATAAATATGAGAGTGTTAGTGTTAGTGTCAAGTATTGAGTAGTCTATGTTGTAAATGTGTGTATGAATGTTGTTGTAAAACAACATTTATAAATGTTAAAGTAGGTGTGAGCTTCAATATTTTTTAGCAGAGTTCAAAGGAATAGAACGAAAATTTGCAATTTATTGCAATATCCGTAGAGTATAAAATAAAAATCATTTTAAATGGAAATATTATTATTTTTTTTTTTTTTGATCGGTAAATTGCATACAAGTTACGTAGGGTAGTTTAAAAATTTGTGTTAAGAAAACATTAAATTGAAAAAAAAATATAAAAATATTTTTCAATTTTAATTTTTAATATCTACATAGATATTATATAAAATTATTCAAATCGACAATTTGCAAACTATTGTTTTGGAGACTTGGAGAAAGTAATCCCATTAATACAGAGTTGGTTAAGCAATTCTAAATTTTAAGTATTCCAGAAAAATTTTGTTTGTAATTACCGAATTTAGATATAAAATAAAAGAAAATATATCGAAAATTTTCAAAAGCAAAAACAAAAATTTTTTAATAGATTCAAAATTTATTAAGTTTTTTTTATAAAGACAGAACTTTTTTAACAAGTAAATTTATGAAAATATTTTTAATAAAATTGTAGAACACTATTCACAAATGATGGCCATATCATATTTAATTTACATACATAAAAATAATTTATTAAAATTTATTTACAAACATAGAAATCTTCAAAGATGCAGGGACCGTAAATAATAGTTAATAGTACAACTCAAAAATCTTAGCGCACACCTATACTGTCACATTCCAATATGTTCGTATTAAAGTTCTCTTTTAAAATCTATAGTAATCTTGAAAAAAAAAACGATCTCAACTCCATAGTTAACTGCTATTTTTCAATGAAAAAATAAAAAATTGGTTGAAACTGTTAAAAAGAGCGTTTTTATTAGTTGTTCTAAAATAAGCCCCCGTTAGAGAAGTTAAATTTTTTCCATCAGATGGAATCGAACTCGATAATTTTTTTCGATGGCTCCTTAACGACTGGCAAATCTCTTTTTGTATTCTGGAAGAGAGAAATATGACATTATTCGTATTTATATAAATGGGCAATTCTTTGTAGAGTATTTCTTCAACCCAGACTAGCATAAAGAGTCAGTCCCCTTCCATTTAAAATTATGTTTATTTAAGTTCTCCTTTTTACCTTCTCTATCACATAAAGGTAATCACTTCATTTAAGTTGTTTGCAAATAAAAAGTTATGCAAAAAATAATATTAACGAAAGACATACATAAATTTACTACTGCATTCAAGGCTTAGACTTCTGCAACTATGTATATATAATCACATTATAATGCTTGTATAAAACCATAATCGCTAATTAAAAATCGCTAATGTGCCATGTGTACTACAGCTTCAACTACACAAGTACCCGCTATTATTTAAATTTCACACATGTGTTGGAAAATAATTTGTTTTCGTTTTCTCTCATGCAATCGCAATTTATAATCAATGTATCTTTATTTGTGTGCTGTTACCTTTTTTGTGCTCTTTATGTTTTTTCATTCTCTTTTATGGAAAACTTTAAAACCATAAAGTTTTTTCATGTTTCGTATTGTTTGTGTTGTAGTTAAGTTTTGTTAAACATGTGCATGTATCAACATGCACATTTAACATAAACTTAACTTGTTTACTAAAGTAGATTATCTGTGTATGCATTCAACTTTTCTACGCACACACATTTATACTTATAAAGTTATTCTTCAGTTTTTTTTTTCTTTTTTTTTTGATACAACATAGAAGTAACAAAAACTTTTAAACAACATCAAAAGAATGAGAAGAGATCTGTTAAAGTCACGTCTACATGTAGTAATTTTGTAAATTGCATTTTAGTATAATTACGCAAAAAAGCGAGAGAGAGAGAAAACAGAAAACAGCGAAAAGATAAAAACAAATAAAGAAGGAAAAAAATTAATACGTAAACACACATTCATTTACAAAATTATCCTTATTCACTTGCAGCTAACACATCACTTGCACTCTATACATGTTTATACTTATATGTATGTACATAAGTATGTATATGTGCACGCTTATGAAATTGTTAACAAATAAAAACCTTCAACGAACATAATTATACATACAAAGCAAATACCCACTCACACTTACCTCAGCATACATGCAGTATGCTCAAACGCTGCTCTTCATACTAAAGTCTTAATTACTACAACAATAACAACAGAATGCGAAAGACAACTGCAGCAACAAAAAGTGTATAATTGCTAGAGCAGATAACTTTTCTAAAGGTGAATTCCTAACCAAGTTACTCTTTAACGATTTAGTAAAGTTACACCGAAAAATTATAACAAATAAACACAATTATTAAAGTGCTTACAATTGCAGATCTCATATGCAGATAACAGTTAACACATACATTCTAAAATTTAGGTGCATTACGACTAATTTCAAATTATTTGTTAATAGCTTTATAAGGTAATAGAAAATGTGAGCAATTTTAAGGTAAATAATGCGAAAAGTACGAATTCAAATAAGACAAAATTATGTGCAGAAGATAAAACATAATGAAGTTCTTATTTTCATCTAATTTTCTGCATTTACATACATACATACTAAAGTCTGTATTATAAAGAATTGCTTTTGAGAACATTTTAATATTAAATGGACAGGATATGTATGTGTGGTTAAACGTAAAATCATAAGGCATTAGGACTTGTTAAAAATTTGTAAAAATTTCAAACGATGTTAAATGTAAATTATTTAAACAAAAAGTTTTCAGAGAATTGTTTTAACATTTTTATTATTATAGAAGGATCTATTACAACTACATATGAAATATGATATTTTTAATTACAATGAGTCATAATAAAAGTTCAACGTCATCAGTGTGTTACATTTTCTCAGTCTTTAGCTTTTTAATTTTTCTTGGCTTATTGGCACACATTTCTTCCTTTAAATATTCCCAATGAAGGAAGTCTAACGGCAAAGAGTCCGCTTAAGTTTTGCGTATAACAATCAATGATGTTGATTTTGTCAGCATATAATCGTTCATAAATTACTGAGTTCTATGTGACATATAAAACCTATACATATAGAACATAATAATTTACGAACGACGGTATGTTGGCATCATTAGACACTTGTCATGAATAATTTCGGTGATCTTAATTTGCATTTCTTAAAGTCCTTTTCATTAGCAAATTGAAAAAATCACACAATAATACATCGCCTTGCCTAAAACGTCTCTCCGTATTAAAGGGATCAGAGAGATTTGCTTTACAGATTTAGACGCTAAATCTTTGCCTCAGTTGACTCAAGTCAGAATATAGTTACATACCTTCATGTTGTTTGCGATTATGTTTGTATACCGAACAGTAAACAAACGGAAAACTTTGCATTACATACCAACTACAACAACAGCCCACAAAAGCACACGTAATTTCTTGCCGCTTATAGGCTGAACTTGCTGATCCGTGAATGAATTTTATGAATTAAGTTTTTCGGGCTGGTAGCACTGGTTGGTAATTGTTTTCGAACTACATTTGTGAAAGTGAAAAGTGTTTAGTATACTCTGCCATTTCATCATGTAGAAACTCTCAAACAAGCAACGACTGCAAATCGTTGAAATTTATTATCAAAATTCGTGCTCTGTGAAATCCACTGTTTTATCGAAAAATTTTGTTCAGCGATGAGGCTCATTTCTGACTAAATTGATACGTAAACAAGCAAAACTGTTGCATCTGGGGTGAACAACAGCCACATGCCTTACAAGAGTTACCGGTGCATCCCAAAAAAACGACAGCATAACATAACACCTGTTATTATTGCTCACTGGTTTGTGCGGCTCAGAAGTAATGATTTTATAGTAAAAGGCAGATAACGCTGAGGTAAATGAAAAAAAATTGAAACAGAAAATTAGAGGCATTGGGAGCTATTTATTTAAACAAAAATTTTAAAAGACCTCAAAATATTTGTCTAAAATGCTATTTTAACGACGTAAAAGAAAACCACTTCTGTACCGAACTCTTAAGAGTACAATGTAACCATTACGGTAACTCACCTTATGTGAAAGCCGACTATCTAACCGAAGTGATGCCAAAGTCAAATATCCATGGCACTAAGATATTGCGTATTAGGTGGGTGGGACAAAGAGTATCCTATCAATAAAGTCAATTTGAAGTCTAGTTAGGCCATCATGGAAAATCTGTACCGAATGCAATTGAATCATTGGTGCGAGCATTGGCCGGAAAACATCTAGAATATGCGTCCAGACATGAAATCGTAATATTTTATCATAACATCCCTCAACCATTGTGCAATACCTGTTTACTCATTGAGAAAAATTGTTTGCGAAGTATTACCTCACCCACCATATATTTCAGACCTTCTCCTTCTAATCAGTATTTATTACGATAATTACGAAATAAAATTTTATGGCTGCAATCAATAAAATTGTTCTACCATCACAAATCTACCTAAGTTATTACACCAACAGTTTTCTCTCTGTAGACAACTGATAACGTGTAGTCTTTGTAATAAAAAATCGCATTTTACCCGAAAAAAACCCTAAAAAATAATTTGACAAATGAAAGTTAAAGGTCAGTAAAATAAAGGTATTAAATAATAGAAAAACTCATCTGCATTATTGAACAATATTCAAACAATAATGAAAGACAGTGCCACACAAGTTTTTCACTGCAAGAAACATTTCTTGGCCGTTTGCTCTCTCGTTTCAGTGATCAAAACTGGACCTCCAGATCGTGTGATTTAGTACGAATTCATTTCTTTCTATAAGGTTATTGAAAATTACAAACCTACGCACACTGTGGTAAATCACAAATCTAGCTGGAAAAAATAAAAAAAAATGTCTGGCAACATTCCTTTTGATCGTTTAATGAGCTTCTGAACACAAAAGGTAACTGTAAATCATGTTTTGTTTTTTTGTTTTTAGCTCTGATTAGGAAACAGTAAGCTTTAAAGTCAGTTGTTGTCAATACGTGTATTTAGATTTCAAAGAGAATCGTATTTTTTGTGTGACTTTGGTTTATGATTAAAAAGGCTACTGTGATTTTATTGTCATAATTTTTTTTTATTATTATTAACCTCTATTTCAAGGAAATATATTTCAATTTTCATTTAATTATTTCCATTGTAAGTATTAAAAACAAATCTTTTTTGTGAAAGGTTCAGAAAGTGCAAAAAATAAAATATTTCTTATTTTCAAGTAGAGTTAAAGCTGTTTATTCCGGATTGTTCCGCTGTAAAATTATATTTGGATTAATCTTTCAAGTGTTATCTTTAAGGTAAACCAAAAACATCTTGCGCATTTTTACGACCGCCATACATTTTTTTTTACTTTTCCAGTATGACCTCCACTCTTTCGCGAAAGGAAATTTTTGAAGAATGGGTAAATATACATCGCAAAGACGTCTTATTGGCATTAATAATGGTTGGATATGGTCTTCAAGATATATCAGAAGAAGTGAAAAGAAATCTAAAGGCAAATATAAATATTATTTGTTTTAAGCTAGCCGAAAAATGGATAAAAAGTGGAAGGCATCGTGACCGTTTCTTAACATCAAATTCAGCTTGGCTTGAAGAACCGTACATATTGCTTGAAAGTGTACAACCGAAAAGTTGCAACAAAGCTGGAAGAAAACCAAAAAACTTTGATGACTGTAGTGAAAAATCGAAAAAAAGAAAGATACAAAGTCTTTTAGATTCAACTGATCATCGAGAAATTATTAAAGCTAGTGAGCAAGTGTTACGTAAAAAGGGAAAGCAAGATTCAGCCAGACTTGTGAAAGATCTGTCGGAAGCTTCATCAAGTAAAGGTACGGAACTGAAAAAAATTTGTGAGAGATTTAGCTCTGAGCCTGTGCCTTAAGGGAGCCTTTCTCCAGATGAAGCCTTAGCTTTAATTGTTGATGCTAATTTGTCAAAACATCAATACGATGTTATTCGGCTAAAACTCAACGCAAAATGCAAAAATCTTCTTCCCTCCTACACTAATGTTCAAAAAGCTAAGAAAAAATGTTATCCAGCTGAAACAGAAATCACTGAGATGCATGCAAAAAGCTCACTCCAGTCATTAGTGAATCATACAATTGAAAGGCTTTGTTTGGCTCAAAAAGAGGTTTTACTCGATATTGATGAACTGAAAACTGTAGAAAATCGTCTTAATATTTTGATAAAATGGGGATGCGATGGGGCTCAGCAAAAGCAGTATAAACAGAAGTTTTCTTCAGAAGAGGGCCATACAGATGAAAGTTTATTTAGTATTTCAATGGTTCCTATTCAAATGAATTTTAGTTCTACACAAAGAAAAATAATTGTATGGCAAAATTATTTTAATATTAAAAATGATTATCTCCGACTCCTTACGTAAAAACTCACTTAATATTTTTATTAATCATAAATCTTAGTTGTATTTAACCTAAATACTAAATAATTTCGGAAGATGTGTTTGAGAAACCAATTTTTTATCTTAAAATTTATTTTTTTCTTGATAGGGAGCAATGTTTATTTTTTACCTTATTTTATTATTGAAAAAATATTCGTTTTTTAAAAAAGGTTGATTTTTTGTAATCATTTATATATTTGAACTCATTTTTTATTTAATTCATAAGTGAGAAGTGAACCCAACGCGATTTATTAATTTTGTCCAGTTAGATTTTCGATCTACCACACTGTGCTACGTCAAAAAGCCTACAACTAGCAGTGCATTAAAAGAGGACACACATTGCTGCATCAATGAAATTCAGGCGCACTTATGAAAAATTGTCTTGTGGAATTTCTACAAACAATATCGTACGTACATGCAAAGTCATGTAGGCCACTTTAATAATGATTAAAAAAAGAACAACCAAAGGACTAAAAACTATGTTTTGTTTTTATTTTGGAACATCCTTGTATCCCAATTTTAACTATTATTGCATTTAATTAAGTTACTATATCTAGACAAAAAAAAAAACTAAAACCAATTTCCTCTAAGGTCATATTTATTTATTAACTAAATAAAAAAATCTTCTGTTTTTTATTCTCAATAATATAATTATCAATATAAACTCATCCATAAATCTTTTATTGTTATATTTTATTCCAATTAAATTCTATCATTTTCTTTTCAATCACAAACAAAAAGCTGAAAGGCATTTGTTATAATTTATTTTTTTTTTAATTTTAATTTCCTTATTTTGTTATGTCATTATAATTGTAAAATTGTATTAATTATTTACTTGTTGCTGATTTGTTTTCAATTGATTTGAATGAAATGGAAACTTTTTCTTTTTCTGTTATAATTGTTGCAGTTTCCACATTCTTTTTTTTCACAAGTTTATTGTCAGTATTATTAATTTCTTATATTGCTGGATACTCAGTCCATTATTTAAAAATCAGTTAAACAAAGAAGAAAGGGAAAGTGTTTAAAGCCCACACAAAGGATATAAAATATTCCTTTGTGAAGGAACTGATTTATTAAGTCAAGGGAAAGGTGAAGGTGAATGGGCATTTTTTAATTAAGTGTGGATTTTAATGAGGCTTTTGTTGGTTAACCTACAGCACTGATTAAAAATGTAGCACTCAATAATGAGTTTAAGTAAAGTGGCAAGGATTGTTTGGAAAGTTTTGTTACGAAAACATTTTAAAAATTTTCCTACTACATAAATGTAAATCAATCTACAAAATATCTTGCTAATTCTGATCGATAATGATTCCTTCCTTCTATTCTATTCCTTCTTGTTCTATTGTTCTTTTGTTGAATTTAATTTTTAATCATATTGTTCATAACCCTCACATATCGTGAATTTCATTATAAACTCTTTTTTCTAGCACTGCCTTAACTTTGCCCCGTTCAGATATTTCAAAATCAATATTTCATTGTCATTCGCACATTTTGTTTTAACATTTATCGAAAAAAGAAAAAAAAACACAAAACCTATTTACAGCGCTACATTAATACAAACATTTTTTTTTTTGTATTTACTATTTAGTGACAATTAATTTGCAATTTCAATCATGACCAGGTGTTGATTTTACAAGCAACAGAACATAATGGTGTTTTGATTATCCGTACGTTTTAATATCATTTTATTTTAGTTTTTTATTTTTAAAAATTTTATAAACATTTTTCAATATAAATTGATGGTTTATTTAATGTCATCATTTTTACTGTAGTTAATCAAATTGTTTAGTAATACAATCACCACAAATGAATGGCATCACTTTCAGTTGTACTTCATAGGTATTAGTACATACACTTACTCATTTATATATAAAATAAATATATGCTTGTGTATGTTTAGGTAACAATACGTGTATAAACAAGTACAAATAATATTAAATTCAATATCAAATGCAATTGATATGAAACTTGCATGAATGCACACAATCAACTATGTTTTTGTATTTATGTGTGTGTGTCTGTGTGTGTATGAAAGTATGTGTTTTTGAATTTTCACACACATATGCAGGGTATTCCATAGATGTTTAAATACCAACTGTTAGTTAGTAAGATATTTTTTAATCATAATGCTGCTTGAGGAAACCTATACCAAAGGCAATTGATTGTTTTAAAATTGCATTCAGCTTAAAAATTGTATTCCCCTCCCCTTCGAGAAAAAAAACATTGGAGTCAGGGAATTCAATATATTTTGGTATAAATCTTATATAAACACCTATTTTGGTGGTAGTGTATCTTTTAACTTTACCAAGCCTTCCTACACAGAGAAAACAGTATCGGTTGTGAGTACCGCAATTGTTGCCAATAGCATAGTTTAGTTGCGATAGTAGAATTTTACGTTTGCATCTACAGAATTTCGTTTCGAAATATAAATATGTAGTCCGCACTACAAAATTATAATTTTTGCAATAGAAATTTTATAAACACAAATAAAAAGTTCGATTGCAGGGACTGAACTATTCGATTGGCAATAAATGTGATTTTCTGTTTTCTGGGTGTACACACCACTACACAGGGAAATCAGTATTGCTTGTGAGTACCACAATTGTTGCCAATCCCATAGTTTAGTTGTGATTGTATAATTTTATAGCTGTGTTTACAGAATTTCGTTTTTTATAGTTTTTTGTTTTATTTTTGAATTCTCATTTTGTTAATGAGAACTTAAAAATATAACTTATAACATTTCAAATTTTTTCAAGAATTTAGGTAAAGGTTTATTGATGATCTGTTATAATCACCAGTGAAATGCATTATTATTGAAAAATTATAGGACTATAATTGCCAAGAAAATCTATACGCTCTTAAAATTGTATTAAAAATCCTTTAAAATTTAGGGCTACTATTGTCTAATGACGGCACTGCCAAAGAATTCAAAACGATTGAAACCAACTCAAGAGAACTAGGTTTATATTTGTTTTTTTTTTTACATAAAATGCAATGTGATCTATAAATTTTTAGTTTAAGGACATAATTGTACTTTTAAAGACTATAACCATTACCATACACTGCAATACTAATTTTTTAATATTCAAATATACCAGCATTGTCATCATAGAAGGTTTCAGAACAGGATGGATAACAATCGCAATGGCAGTTCCAATATAAATAGTTAAACGAACGCAACTGGAAAGGCAGTAACACAACAGAATGTGTTGTGTGTATATCAAATTTAGTTTGACAACAAAGTGCATGACAGTAAATGGAATAACAAAGTACACGAATTTTTTATTTTTGTTAACACAAAAGATATGCTTATAAGCAAGTGCTCTTAAGATTTTTAACGTTAATTTCAGGAGTTGTTTCTTTCAATAAAATGAAACAGGATTTCTTAAAAAAAACAAACTAACATTAATAAGAGGTATAAATGTAAAAACAAGATTATATTTTGGTTGTTCCTAATAGGATGGCTATCATGTTATATTATTATCTGATTATATTATGAACTGGAAATAATAATATAAGTATCATTGTGCGTTTGCTGAAGTTATTCTTATTAAACATGAATGTATAAATAGCTGATTTAAAAAAATAAAAATTCACAATACCGCAAACAATTCAGTCAAAATTTATTTGGTAACTCTACTCATAACACTGTTAGTTTTTCTCCCTTTTTCACTAGCACAAATAGGCGAAGTAGCTGATTTTATATGTGTCTCTGCATCACAACACATACTTACAATTGACTTACTTGTATTTAGATACAGATGAGTACGAGTCAATGTTCTTTGTGTTTGTGTATGCATCTGTGCATTTATTGTATAAAATGTATACCAAATGAACAAGTGTATTGGTTAAGTAATATTTATTTTCTAAAGTAAAGTGCGATATGTGTGTTCTTACGTATGTAATAGCATTAGATATCAGGTGTTTTAGAGTGTAAACATTTTGTTAGAGTGAGTATATATTTTGTTACATGTACATAAGAGTGTATGCTTTTAGTCAACAGATTATTATAAATTCCAAACATAAACTACAAACATTTGATGAACTCATTAGTCGCACAATAATCCTAAACTATACCAAAGAAAAACATTCGATGTCATTTGATGAAATGCTGATAAAATTAAGAAGGATGACAAAAGTATTTTAAAAAAACCAGCAAAAACTTATTTATAAAGTTTAATCCGTAAATTTGTTTTACAAAAAATCTAATATATAAAAATTTTCAAAATCTATAAACAATTTGTTTATTTTAATTTTTAAAAAATTTAAAAAACAGTTTGCCAAAAGTTTCATATTTAAATAAAAACTTTGTTTTTAAGTGTACTTTTGAAAAATATATCGAATATTTAAATGTGTGTACTTTGAACACAAGAAATTGGTTCGCTGAGTACCCTGGTAGAAAAACTAGTTGTGTGCTAGTGTGCCAGTCTAGAAGTTCCAAGTCTGCTTCCCGCCAGAGAGTCTAGATGTTTAAAAAAAGCGCAGCTGTAATCGTTTTTACCTTAAAATTCTTAACACAATACGAATAGAAGTAGACAATTTAAAATTTTTTAAATAAAAATTACAAAAAAAACAAATATTTTTATTAAATTTTTAAATTTGTTAGGGATGTAGAAAACAACTAGAGGTAACAAAATAAGTCATTTTATTTATTTATTTATTCAAATAATATCTTAGAAAGGGATAAATGTAACAAGACTCATTTTGATTCCTTCAGTTTTATAACAAAGAAAAATGAATAATTTTTGATGTGAACACATTACGATTTAATAATTCGTAACCAGGCAAAGCTAAATGTAAACGAATATTTTTTTATTTACTAGTATAATAGTGTACATAAAGGTCAAATCACTGAACCCGATTCTCCAAGGCTCGACTTAAATTTTAATAAAAACGTCCACCATTTTTCATAAAGTAAAGTCTAAATAAAAAATAATAAAAAAAAATGTTAAAACGCACGATTTGGTGGATACTCGGCAATTGTAATGCAAAAACCATTTAACAAAATAAACAGTGCATTATTTCCTAGGGAAATTAAATAAAATAAAGAACTATCCTTTCTCAGCCAAATGCATTTTAAAAACGAATCGAGGTGGAAATGCATTTAGATGAATCTCATTTAAAAAATATTTAATTCTTTGATCGATTATTTTTCTGGAAAATTTTTGCTGGGTTTTGCCACTGCTTGTTCAAATAGCTTACCAATGCAATAGAGCTAAAGAGTAAAGATGCAACATCTCTTACCATCGATCTCATTTAAGGTCATTCTTATCAAAGAAAGCTTACACAATAAAACCACACTAGGGAGATATTTTTGTGGATGCTGTTGTTTTTCTTTAAAGCAGATGAATAATAAAAAATCAATAAAAAATTTAAATTCTTTGTAAACTATGTTCGTTAGTGTATTTTGTTTTGATGAAAACCTTGTCTTATTTAATGTTTTGACATAAATTCAACACTAACAAGGGTAAGTTCATAATTAATAGTAAGAAGTATCAAGTTCATAATGAAAAACACATTAGCTTTGAATACGACTTTATAAGGGTATGGCGTAACATGTTTTAAATACAAAATATTAAATTTTAATTTTTCTAATTGAATTTACCAATTTCTTTCTCATTCAATTAACATTACTAATTACATGCATAAGTATGTTGGTGTGTGTACAAATTTCTACAAAATGTGTTACAATTTATAACAACAAAAAATATATATTTACATCTATATATACACATATGCTTAAGTACCCAGCAAAAATTTAGAAGTAGTACAAGTAAATTACAAATCCGGGCTTTTAAATAGTGCCAAAGATTTAATTTTAAATGACTCGCTAAATGCGAAGTAATATGTCAGAAATGATGTGCTTTAGACTGAGTGAACATCATGACAAAAATATTTTGAACAATTCACGTAAATAAACCAAATCAAACATCGATTGCTTTTCATCATAAAAGATTCAGTTGAATGCATTTATTAGAACAGAATGCATTTCAATAATATATTCAAGTAAGCCCATGACCTCTAATGATTAATATTGAATCACTTAGGAATCTTTTAAGCCCCTGCATCTTTTTTTGCTGGGCAGGTTAAATTCGTGTTTTGTATGTGCGTATGTGTATATGAATTTTGTAAACATTTCTGTCTGTGTAACATATTGTTACCTTTTAACACTTTTAACAAATGTTTTAATTTTTTTCTTTATTGGTCTAACAATATACACATACATATGTGTTGTTGGTGTACATTTTTTTTCATTTGCATTCACGCACAAACAATTACAGTTGTGTGAGTTTGTATATGTAAAAATATTATTTTTTTATAAATTCGCTGTCAAGTATAAAATGCTTTTATGAATGTTTCTGTGTAAATGTAAAAGTGTTTGTTTATTAAAAATTTGTATTATTTTATATATGTGACTCTGTTTTTGTATAGCTGTTATGCGGATACAAAACTTATGTGTATGTGTGAGTTTATGTGTAAGCATTTCCGTAAATTTGCACTATTGGTTTTTTCGGGCTATTTTTCTGTATTTTTCTCTGTTATGTTGTATACAATGATGCCATTTCAGTTTTAAACAAAATATGTGCACCATATGCACTTTGCTGCAATGTGTATGTATTATGTTTGCCTGCTACTGCTGAGGTTCTTCGCGTTTTTTGTCATAGGGATTGGTGAGTACATCATAAATTTGTTTACAGAACATACATTGCGTTAAAAACGGAAACAGTTTTACACCGCAAAAAAGCTAATGTATGAGCATACGATGAGTATGAATGAATTGTTGCTGCAACAATTACATTAACAGCAACTGCTGTTACATTTTTAGAGCGACAAACAAAATTAAAAAAAAATAAAAAAAAAAACAGGACAAACATATAGCCTGTAACAACCATTGAGCTTGCCTCTCAACTAACCAGTCAACCAGCCAGCCAACCGAACGGCAGCAATAAAAGGCAGATACAATTACAGAAATTATTCGACAAAAATAACCGATTTACAAAATGCTTAAATTATGTATATGGGCGAAAAAAATCTATTAAGTTGTGATTTATTATAGCCGTTTTATTAATGGATAATTTTTTTAAATTCTACTATTAACGCTGTTGCTAGCTAGAAGTGAAGCAATAAAAGAGTTTGAAATTTAAATAGCTTCGCAGAAACATAAAATGAATTCTTTGTGTGTTTTATTAGAAAAACATACTAAAATATTTCCTTGATAGTGCATTTAATTAAATTCAAAATTTATATAAAATTAGTACTTTTATTACGTTTTACGGTGGTTAAAATTCAAGTAGTATTTCTAATTTAAAATAAATTTTTATATTGATGAATACATTCTGCTCAGTATTTGAGTTTCCCTTAGTGTGCTTGTTAAAAAATTTGGATCGAAACAAAGTACCCAGACCAAGTACTGTACATTAGTTTGTAAAAATACTTTGTGAGACTGTAGTGTTAGTGAACAAGGCACATTATCCATGTTTCTGAAAGACATATACCTTAAGAACATCGCTGCTGTGACCAAAAGTACTCAAGTCTATCAAGTAACGTGGCCTCGCCATTGATAGCAACAACTGAACATTGTGCACTCCAGAATTAAGAGAATTTTCACAAAGATCTCATATTATTCAAATACTTTTTTTAAGTACATAAATAATTAAAGTTAAATGACTTTCCTGGTTTTATGACATCCTAGTTTGAGCTTTATAGAAGCTCACATCGTACAGCAAATCAGATAAATGCTTTTCAATGAGAATCATTTTCATCTTGACGCTTGTACAAGATCGTACAAAAGTTAGCATGGAATTTTAAAAAACTTTATTATTTTATTAACAAAAATTTATTCTCTTTAATAATAAATAAAATATAAAAAAAAACAAAGAAAAAGTTTCATCACTCTAGGTTGGCTGTTCAGCTTCCATGATAATTTCTAGTCCAAGATAATACGCAGATATTTCTTGTCCACGAAAAATATCTAAGCTCCCTGGGTAGTCCAGAGATCTTAGCCCGCATTGTAAACATTATATGTAATTATTTTGGTGGCACTACTGGTCTATTTTTTCAAAAATTCTACTATATATGAATAATACATATATTGTCTACGATAACCACTTCAGAGTTACGATACCGCAGAAATGCGAGATGTTTTTAGTTCGGTAGTGGTGTTACCAGACGATGATTATTATTTGATCCCTTTAAAATATTTCTTGTTGGGTGCCGTTAAAGACCGATATAAAACAAACAACTAATTTTATCCGAAAATGCATGAAAGATAATCAAAACCGTCAACAAATTTTTTAAAAATGGGTTTGACTGACCTGTTCCATATATATTCACAATATTATCTATGGCTTATGAAACTATAAGATAACAAAATAAGCTGAATTTCTTTAATCTTATTAAATTTTCAAAAGGCATATGTATTTGTTTTAGTCTACAAAAAAGGATTTATCAAAAATAAAACAAAAAAACAGGGTGGACCAAAAGTCACGCCTGCGTGTAAAAATTGAATAACTTTTTTGTTTATTATTATTTTTTATTAAATTTTTTTTTCAATTATAATATTATCTTTGTATGACCTAAATTTTAATTATGAAAAATAATGTCAGAGAGATGACCACCATTTTCATCGATGCACAATTGGGCTCTTAAACAGGCGTTTTGCATAACTGCACGCAAGGTTTCAGGATCTATTTCCCTGATCTCAGCTTCAATGTTGTTCCTTAGCTGCTCTATAGCTTGAGGCTTGTTAACATACATTCGTTCTTTGAGATAACCCTATAGAAAATAATCAGGGGCAATTAAATCCGGTGAACGTGCTGGCCAATTAAATTCTGAATTTTTCGAGATAATTCGGTCGTCAAAAATTTCATTTAAAAGCGTCATTGTGGCACGGGCCGTGTGTGCTGTTGCTCCATCCTGCTGAAACCACTTGTTGGCTGCCTCAGGGCGTACAAAATTATTAAGCATAGCGCGATATCTGTCCTCATTCACCGTTACTGTATTACCAACTTTATCCTCGAAGAACGATAAAAAGTAAAATTCTACCACTTTAGTTCGTTGCTCAGTCGTTTAATTTTGCATGGTGGTGAAACACGAATCGATGAATAAAATCTGAGAAAAAATAAATAAAAAATATTAATAAACAAAAAAGTTATTCAATTTTTACACGCAGGCGTGACTTTTGGTCTACCCTGTATATATGTATGCACTTTTTAATATTACATTTGAACTTTTTTCTATTTGTATTATATTTTTTAATTTTTCAATTTAGGCTATAAGTTCTATGTGATAATGACAGAATATCTAGGAAAAGTTAGTTATCCGAAACTAACTCAGTGGAATGCATTTTCGAAACCAGCTACGGTTTCATCATCAGCACTCTTTTTATCAGAACTACAGATGTTGTGTGTAAATATCAACTATTAAACTCAACATTGTATTGAAAATTGAAACATAGAATTATTTAATTTAATTGCTTTCATGTTTATTCATATATCACTGAGTTAGTACGAAATTTACCAACATATGTATGTACTTATTCAGAAGCTAAAAATGAAAAAACTACTAAAATTTTTAAATAATTTGACGAGGTCAATAAATCAGTATTTGCTTACAAGAAATCGCCTTGCCTTTTAATATGAAGATATTGTTTTATATCTATTCTTTTAACAAATGTAAATGTAAGTAAATTTTGACTTGTTTCCAAAGTATAAAAATAAAAATCTTTAACAACGAACATCTGTTTAACCCTGCGTATGTGTAATATTTTTTAAGTTTTTTTTAACTACATATTCCTCATACGTCATTGATGACAATACCTATTCTCATCTAGTTTACATTGGACATTTTTTATTTATTAACAAATCTACAAGGTAATAAGAGGCAAACCAAAGCAAAAAATTTTTTTTTCTTATTAAATAATTTTTCTTTCCCATTTTGTCTTCCTTCGTAATTATTCACAAAACTTTTTTTCTTGTTACATTCTAACTGTATATTTGTTTCAAAATTCAAACGTAACCCATGGCGCCTCAGAATTTCAACTTTTTCCCCACCATTCCCACTTTAACTTCGAAATTTATAAGGCCTGTAGAGTTCATAACAAAACTATTTTATATTTATATTAAAAAGATATAAAAGTATAAACAATATACAACATATTTCTTATTGTTAGTTAGAAAAGTTTTCCAATTAAACAAAAATAAAAAAATGGATAAATAGAAATAAACACACAAACAAATAAATAAAAAGAGATTCTACAAACACAAATTACCATTTGCAAGCTTAAAAGGCAAGAGGATCAGCAGGCAGTTTGTAGAAATGTAGTTTGATAGAAATTTTCATACTCAAAGAGAAGAATGGAATGGTATGGGATATTGTGCAACAATGTAGTAAATTACACAAAGAAATGGTTTTTGTGGTATTTGCTATTACAGGAAGTATTTTTGGCCAAACTCAATGACAGAGATGACAATAGCACGCAAGGAAACTCATAAATCCTTAGACAATACTACAATCTTACTTATTTCTATACTATATTTTAAACTTTATATACTTTCTATATAAATAAATTTAGTATGTATTTTATATGTATGTATGTATGTTTGTATGTAAGCATGATTGCTATTTGCTTCTTCATTTCATTTTATTTCTTTATTTTTACTTTTAAATGGGATTATTTTATTGTGAAAATGACAACAAAATCAACAAACAATTCAACACTCTCATTTATACGTGTCATGAGGTTGCCATAAGTAAGCAATTCCTTTATATGGCCTTATTATTCTGGTATAAATTAAAATTCTTCAATAGCAAATTTTATTAAAAAAAAATTACAAAAAGTTCAAATATAAATTAACAAATAGCTGCAAACACATTTACATAAGGATATACAAATATATGTATTTTGTATGTCGATAATAAGGATATACTCATTCATTTAAATGATGTAGTCGTAGTTTGTTGCTTAAAAGTGTTTAAGAAAAAAAGGAAATGTCCCAGTTAGAATGATAACGACAATTTAATTGCATAAATCAAGTATTATTCAAATGCAATAAATATTTTTATTTGAGTAGAAAGCATGGAAATATATTTCACATAAATTATGTGCTGACGATATTTAAATGAAATAAAAATGCCATTAACATTTACAAAATTTATTGCGAAAACGAACAGTTTTTAAGTATTTATTAGTGTTTGAAAAATTTCATTTAAATAATTGTTATACTTTTTAAGTTTCCTACAAACAAACTTTAGAAAGGAAATGTGATGGAAAAATTAACCGTAAAATACAACTGTTCAGTATTCATATCGTATGCAAAACTTAAGTATAATTTTTATTTTGATTATTTTTAAAATTTTTTCGATTAAAAAAATTCCAAGAAAATTAAACTTTTAGGGTGCCATCATGGTTTGTTTATACAGTAGACTCGCGGTAACGTGAACTATTAAAACCGAGCGTGTTCACGTTTGCGAAGTTGCTCATGTTAACAAAGGTGTAACTCTTTAAAATTTCCAAATAAATTAGACTTTTGATTTAACTCAAATTCATATATTTTTTTGTATTTTGGATTGCTATGTACATATGGTTTGTAAGAAAAAAAAAGTACTTTAAAATTAATTCAAAAAATGTGTTACCTTTTTTTGTTCTGGTTCAAACAGCGTTGTCAGAACATTTGTTTGAACAACGATGTCTGATATTAAAAGGCATTTTGAATATAAAGAAAAGAGACGATACATAAAAATTGCGACAAAATACACTTTATACGTTTTAACCATATCAAAGAACATGAATAATTTTTTGACAGTAGCTCTTCCGACGTTTTGTTCTAGTCTGGACAAATCAATGACTCATCTAGACGCATTTTGCTATTGTTTTCTTTTTAAGACGTTTCCAAGTTGAATTTAAATAGCTAAACCAATTTTCAAAAATTGCAGCTGTAATCCATTACGATTTGGAGCAATGTAGTCCACAGGAAAATCAAAATTTCTAAAACAGCGAGAATTTTTTGCCTTTATAATCACAAGAAGTTTAACTTGAGAATTTTGGTAGTTTTTGTTACATTTTTTACGAAAAACTTTGGATTAGGTCATGCTAAATCAGCAGCACGCACTAAACTAAACCTGTGTAATCATTTACGGTGATACCCCTTTTTATGAAAACGATTTGCATAACCGACAAATTTGTTCACGTTATAAGGCTTTCTCACTGTGTTCACGCTACATAGTAGTCAGTGTAAAAAAAAATATGTTCATCTTATCCGGTGTTCACGTAAGGCAGTGTTTTTGTTACCGCGAGTCTACTGTATTCCATTGATTCTGCAGTAAATAATACTTTTATACAGCTTCTCTGTATAACTAACGATTTTCTCCTTAACGAAGAAATAAATCCACTTAGTGTTTATAATAAAAATGCGACTATTTTGCCGACTACAACAAAAATTCGCTCAAAAATCTAATAAAACACAACTAAGTGATTTATTATTCTTGAATTTGGGTACCTTCTTAAGCTCTACGTTGAAGTTATATTTATATCGTTCACTATTAAAATTAATTGCGTTTGAAATATGTTTACTTTAAACAATAAATAACATAAAAAAATACACGTAATTACTCCTTAATTAATTTAGCAAATTAAATATTCATGTGACAACTTTTTAACTGTCAGTGCAACATGTTTTCATATTTCTTAAAATAAAAGACAAAAATATTAACGCAGTGAAAGTTTAATATTTTAATATTTAAGAAATTAATAAATATATTTGTTTGGTTGTTGGGCTTAAGCTGGTTTATATGCATTTTACTGGTGATTATGCCAGATCATCAGTAAACCTTTACCCAAATTCTTGAAAAAGTTTAAATCGTTATAAGTTATATTTTTAAATTCTCATTAATAAGACGAGTATTCAAAAATAAAACAAGAAACTATAAAAAACTTTTCCAAAAACTCAACCAAAAATTTTTTAATTTTAATTTATTTTATTTTTTTAATCCCTCAATATATTTGCTATAGAAAATTTTACATAAATTTTAGGCAACTTAAATCAACTGACCTGCTTTATTCATACAGATGGTCTAAGGAAGAATATTAAATTCCGTTCTCTTTCATAGTGAAGTCAGACATGATTAAAAGGGGTAAGTAAATTGAAACATTATATCTGTGGATACGGTAATATTTCATATATCAAAAAAAAACCTGACATGATAAAATACTCTAACTGTGTTTTGTTGTAAAAACTGTAAAAGGAAAAGGTCTTTGTCTTCGTCGCAAGCCACAAATGTAAGGTATCGTAAAATGGCATCTTTTTATTGTCGTATTCTACGAAATTTTGGCAAAACAAATTTGTTAAAGAAATTATTATATTATTACAATAATTACATATTATAACTAAAATAAAGCTCAAAGACGCTTTAAGCTTATGTTATGAAAAGTGGCAAGTAGGTATTTTTGATGAATTTCAAATCAACACAAAAATAGGCAAATTATTAACGGAATCTTATAACATTTTTCAAGCTTAAAATTTAACATAAATATTTATTTAATTTAGTAACTAAATCTTAAATAAATAAATAATTTCCCCACTTACTTTGCTGTAAAATATAAAACATACTCAGTACCTGGCACGGCTGACTAAATATTATGTCTGACGTTTAGCCTGATTTATGCGATATATGTGAAATAATGTGGAAAAACTCAACAGTCTCAAAACTTATTTTGGAACATTTCTACCTGCAGAATATTAAAGTAAAGGGTCCGCCATCTAACGTTTTTTTTCCAACTAGTGCTTATTTCGTGCATGGTAACACTTAGCTAATGTGTGATTTAACAGATAATTAGTTTTATCCTTCCGCTGAACGAATTTGGTTGTGTATACGCTTGAATAACGCTGGGAAAGTGGGCCTGCGATCGACTTACAGAAGATGCCGATTTTGCCAAAAAAAAATCATCATCAGATGAAGCTCATTATGATCTTGACGGGTATGTAAACAAGCAAAATTGCCCCCTTTGGGGCACAGAAAACCCGCACGCATACTATGAAAAGCGACCCAAAGCGAGTCACTGTTTGGTGCGGATTTTGGTTCAGAGGCATAATTGGGCCATTTTTCTTCGGAAATGAGCAAGGAGTGGCTGTAGTCAATGGCCACAGCTACACAGCCGAAGCGCAGTAGTATTTTTTATATCATTAAAAAAAATAGTTATTTAGCGGACCCTTTATGTTAAATTTAAAAAAATTAAAGTTTGTTCATTGTGTGCTGCAGAATTGGAGGGAAGCTTCACTTATAATGAATTTATGAAAGAATAATACCACATATACATCTCCACCATAAAAGTATGACCAGAGCTTTCTATCAAAAGCACAGAGAAAAATATAAATAAAAACAAAAATACTTTAAAAAGAAAATTTAAAAAAAAATTTATTAAAAAGAAAAAAATAAATCGGAAAAAGTATAGACAGTTTTGCGCTTGTAAAATTTTATAAAAAGTTTTTTTAAAAAAAATTTTAATTTATTGCACTTTTTATTTTTTTGTGCAATTGGCAACTCTGTAATTTTGAACCTATTACATATGTTTATTCTGATTATTAAAAATGGAATGCTATGGCTATAATTGTGAAAACTTTATACAAAAATTTGGAAATTTTGAAAGCTGAGACCGCTGGTTAACTTTGAAAATTTTTCAATAAATAAAGTGCACCTGATATATCAACCATTTAAGGAATGATCAAAATATTTACAAAACCGGTGTCATTTATGAACAATAACACTTCTGTGTGTCGACATACCGATTAGTCTCTTGGAAAGATTGCTATGGTAGACTGGTAGAGTGTGGCTGAAAACCAAAAACTTCAAATTTCACAAAGCACCATGCAGTGAATTTAGACAGAAGGTATCCATATTCATGCATAAAAAATGTAACGTACTCAGGAGCTGAAACCACCAGACCATGGTACAATCATACAATTCATGATAAAAAAGAACTCACTCACATAGACCAAATGTCTAATACGGATTTTTGGTCAGGTGGCGTGATTGGGCCTTACTTTTTTTTTAAATGATGCCTAAATTGCAGCAACTGTGAAAAGCGTTCGTTGCAGGAATATGATAACAAAGTTTTTTTTGCCTCAACTGGAGGACAAGTATCTGAACTACATGCAGTTTGTATCAAAATGATGCAACCTGACAAAATGCCTAAAAAAATTTATTTATTACAGCAAGGATTTACAGACTAAATTATCTTAAGGAATTTTGATGTCAACTGACCACCCAAGATCATAAAATTTAATGCCGGGTGACTTTTCTTTCTCTGCAATATTTTGAATTCTTGGCTTTCCTGAGCTAAAATCAAAGATCCAGCAAGTCATTGGTGAGATATAGCAAAATCTCTGTGAAAAAAGTCTTGAAAGTGTTTATAAAAAGAGTAATAGCCCGCATCAAAGTCATGGGTGTCATTCGACAAATATTTTATTCTATATTTAATTGGAACATAATTGGCAGTATCTAAAAAAAAAATGTTTTCTTAGTAAAAAAATTAATTTCTAGCAAAATATTAATAGTTTAAAGAGCAAATAAAACGAAAAATTTTACTAAAGACAAAAATTGTTCCAATTAAAACAAGTAAGAGCACTATATTCGGCTGTGCCGAATCTTTTATACCCACCACCAATTTTGTGTACATTTAAAGCACAATATTTATTATTTTGTTAATCACTATGGAATAATCTCTTTATAATAAAACATGTATCACTTTCTTTGTAGAGGGTAGTTAAATTTTAAGGGCCCATGTTGAAGGTGACTACACCTAGTCTTTAAATTTGTTTTCTGCATTACATTTGACATTTCTCAATCTCAAACTTACCCAATTTGATCCGTGGAAAGATACGCAAATGAGCAACGCGTTAAAGTTGTTCAGGTTTTGTTTTAAAATGGGTGTTCAAATCAAAATGCATTTTGTGCACTTCGTAATTCTTTTGATCAACATAATCGTTCAAATTCGTCCACAATCTGGAGAAATGTAAAAAATATTTAAACTTCTGCAAAACAGGTCTGTATAAAATGTTAGAAAATCTGTGAATGCCTTCTTAGTTCGTTGAATGGGAACCATTGCTGGTTTTTGCGATAGTGTGCCAAAAGAGCAGCCAACCTCGACTCATCATCATGCCCAATAATTGAGCATCAACATTGTGATTGAAAATTTGGAGCATCAGATAGAGGAGTGGCGCCAAGGATGGGGGCCATTTGGCCGATATTTTGTTAAATACATAATTGAACCATACAAATATTATAATTTCAAAAAGAATTAATAATAATTTCCTAAATAATTTGTGTTTTATTTAAATTCAACATCGGTCCTTAAAATTTAACCACCCTTTATAACTTCGATATGCTACTAAAATGCTTTTTTTAATGTAGTCTTTCAATGAAAGTGGGCGTTAAAGAAGGCGTGTCAATAAAGTTTCTGCCAATATATACAACTTTAAAATTTTAATATGGTCCTTTATTTTCCCAAAAAGTTTTTTATTAAAGAAATTACATGAATTTAAGATAAAGCGTTATATGGGAGATAGGCGTTAAAGTGGGCGTGTCACCTAAACTGTTTGGCACAACAATTGTATTGATTATAAGGATATACGTAGCAAATTTGATCATCATAACTCTAATTTTGGCGGTTTTATGAGCTTTTAAATTTCATTAACGGTAGATAACGTGAAAAGTGGGCGGTATAGTAGGCGTGTCAAAGTTATTTTTGCTAATGAGTACAACCTAGATGTTTCAATATAGTCCTTTATTATTCCAAAATCTTTATTAATAGAATAATTATATGAGTTTTAGGTAAAACGTTATATGGGAGGTGGGCGTAATAGTGGGCACCTTAATTTTTTGGCACAGTAATGACATTGCCTAAGGGGCTATACCTAGCAAATTTTATCATCATACCTCTAATTTTGGCGGTTTTATGAGCTTTGTAATTTCAATAACGGTAGATAACGTAAAAAGTGGCCGTTAAAATAGGCGTGTCAAAGTTATTTTTGCTAATGAGTACAAAAAAGTTTTTCAATATAGTCCTTTATTATTCCAAAATCTTTATTAATAGAGAAATTATATGAATTTTAGGTAAAACGTTATATGGGAGGTGGGCGTAAAAGTGGGCGTGGCACCTTAATTTTTTGGCGCAGTAATGACATTGCCTAGGGGGATATACGTAGTAAATTTTATCATTATACCTCTAATTTTGGCGGTTTTATGAGCTTTTAAATTTCATTAACGGTAGATAACGTGAAAAGTGGGCGTTATAGTAGGCGTGTCAAAGTTGTTTTTGCTAATGAGTACAACCTAGATGTTTCAATATAGTCCTTTATTACTCCAAAATCCATATTAATAGAGAAATTATATGAATTTTTGGTAAAACGTTATATGGGAGGTGGGCGTAAAAGTGGGCGTGGCACATTTATTTTCCGTTAAAAAAAAGCGCTTCACCAAAAAGCAAAGTGTGCAAAATTTCAGAGTCGTACATCCAATTTTGTTGCTTTTATGACGTTTTTGTTTTTATATATACCGAAAAATACACTGTGCGGTATAAATTTTCGTACATTTTGATCGATAACTCCTCTCGTGATGCATAGATTTAGATAATTTTCGGGGATGAATATTGTTTTTACTCAGGAAATATATATTCGAAGTTCCATGAGTCTACGTTAATGCGTTTGGACACAATTCCATTTTATTCGATGTTCGAAGGACACGGTTTTTTCGACCTACTCTTGCTTTTCGAGCTATAACTCTCTTCCTAATATTCCGATTTAGCCCATTTTCAATACCAAACAAACCTTGTCTATAAGAAAGATTCTGGCAAAATTTGAGCCCCCTAGCTTTTTCGGTGCGACCTCTATCGTGCTTTCAACAGACGGACAGACGGACAGACGGACGGACATAGCTAGATCGTCATCAAATCAAACCCTGATTCAGAATATATATACTTTATGGGGTCTAAAAGGGATATTTCGATGTGTTACAAACGGAATGACAAAATGAATATACCCCCACCATTTTTTTGGTGGCGGGTATAAAAAATTCAATTTCAAAAAATTTCATGACAAATGTATTCCAAATCAAGATGAAACTTTAATTGCCGCATTTATAAGAAACATTTAAAGCTTATTAAAGGTTCATTAAAGGCTTATTTTACAGACGATGTACAGAAATTTGTCAAATTGTCATTCAATAAACCTTAAACATCTTTTACAAATACGGCAGTAACTCTTTAAAACTTGTTACCAATATAATCACACTGACTGAAGTTTCTCTTTAAATGAATATTTCCCTTTAAAATAAAACATGTTAATGATAAAATAAAAATAAACCCCTTTTCGTATTAGTTAAACATTTAGCAGTTCATCTATTAAGCATTCATCGATAAAGGAAATTCAAAATCTCTATTTGAATACCTAGAAATCCTTAGAACTTTACTGCGCTGCTCGTATTTATCTTTTTTATTTAGTACTATAGCTTTTGGTACTTTTTTCTTTGTTATTAATCCTTTTTGTAAAATCTCTGCACGTATCGATATAAAGAAGCAAAGACCATTTAACGCCTTTTTATGCACAGTTTTTCTTAACACTTGCTCTTGCTATTGCCTTTATGAGCCTGCCAATACTTAAACACAATCTTAACATTCATAAATATCATGCAGAGTCTTTTTGCTTTGATTTCTTTTATTCACTTTTTTTTTATTATAGAACATTTCTTCGTAAGTCTTATGCTGCTTAAACAAAACATACTAAAGCGGAGTAAGTAAGAAAAGAGAGAGGTGAAAAAGAAGACAAAGCAGAAACTCTTAAAGGCGACGTGACATCGTCAACATTAATACTCACAAGCAATCAACAGTATTGAGAAATCATATCATAACCATACTCGTAAATACAATCGAAATACAGATAAAGAAACACATATGCATGTGTATGTGTCATATAAATTTTTGATTGTGTGCATTAGTGTTAAACAAGAAGAAAACCCATTAAATAGACATAACAAAAATCACCGGAACTCAAAGATACGGAACGTTTTTTTTTTTTTTTTGTTTTGGTAATGCTCCTTTCTTCTTTATATTTCTTCAACTTAAATCCACCACAGCTCACAAAAGTTAAACTTTTAGCTTTAACATGTAGCACAACAAACAGCATGTATGTATTAAAACTAAATACAAAACATAAATATTTATTTTATTTTTATTCCAAAGCATATATGTACACATGTATTGGTAAATAAGAGTTAAAGTAGAAGAAACAAAATATAGAAAAAAAAAACACTATAAATAAGCATAAGAATAAAGCTTAACTAATATCTAGTTTTGTGTTGGTGTTACCGTATTGTTATTTGGTTTTGTTGATTGTGTGTAGTTGTGAAAGTGCAAAAATTTAGCCGGTAGTAGTATTAGTAATACTAGTAGTAGAAGTAGCGCGGTTTTTGCTGTCTTAATACAGGAGTAGTTGTTGCTGTTGTGTTATTTGATTATGGTAAAGATATTACTGTTGTTGATGGTGCTGTTAAGCTTTTATTGGCGAGTTAATGTGGCTGTTTGAATAACAGAAAGGAGTGTTAATGCTTATTTATTTTACTTCGTTTTATCGTATTTTACATACTCCATCAAGATACAATACATGTACAGATAGAACTTTTTATTATTTACGGAAAGATACAGTCGGTGAACATAAAATTGGTTACAAACAAGGATATCTTTTTAAAAGAAAATATTTGGTATTGTTTTTAAAAAATAAAAAACTGAAAAGTATAAAACAGAACTAAGAATTAATAGTTGGAATAATAACGAATTAATAAAAATTGAAGATTATACACAAATACAAAGATAACTGTAATTTATCTTCAAATAAAATATTTTCAAAATTTTTATTTATAAGTGAAAATATATTAAAATTTTCGTTTAAGAAATAAATTATTAAAACTCTTCTATTTTTAGAGAATTTATCAAAAATTGTAAACGAACATACGGAAAAGTATTGCAGGGTTCTTCTATGAATAAAAATCTTTCTTGATACAAATACCCCAATTATAAAAGCTGTCATTACTTTCCAAATAGTTTCAATGGTAATAGACCTATTGCATGAAACTCATAAGCATTTTCATACTAGTAGATTGCAATACTGCAGGACCCAGCATATTCTTACATTAAAGAGGTATTTTCAATTCTATAAAATAATTTTAAATTAATGTTAAAAGTTATCATTGCTTTTTTAACAAATTGCTTTCTGTTCTCCCCAATACGTATTTCGGTGTCCATAGCCTTAATTTCACTATTACCTTCAACTAAATCATACTAGAATTATTAAAGATTATTTTATTAAAAAAATTGTTATTAAAAATTAAAAAAAATATTGATGTTCCGATTTACAACTAGCCATAAAGACTAACACATTGGTTCCTATATAATCCTAATCTATTTAGACTGCTACCTTTAAGTGTATCCAATATTTTATTTATATGAAATCAAATTAATATTTTTTTATTTTCAATTATTCAATTTTAAACAAAACTTTAAAGAGCACAATTTTTGTCACCAAGTGTTTGCTAATCTATATTCCAGCATGCGTGATTGTGGGATGTAAAAGGAAAATACTAACGGAAATACATTAAAGCTTATATAGAAATAAGAATGAGCACACACACACACACATAAACATAATCAAATCCCTTTTACACATAAATGTACAATAGCGTGCATTATAAAAGCTCAATTTACATTTTACTTAAATGTCCAATAAAATGTAGAAAAGAGTAAAAAGTGTTTAATAAAATCTATCCTGAAAAATTGTATGACACTAAAAGATATACAACAGATTAAGTTTTTTTTTTTAATAAGTACTATTTAATAATTATTTAGTGTCTTTGACCTTTTATAATTATATATAATTATAAAAAGTTAAATATCAAGACACTAATCCAACAAAAAACAAATCTATGTATATATATAAAAGTGAAACTCTGCCTGTGTGTTAGCTATAGACTCCGAAACTGTAAAACCGATCGGACTCAAACTTTGACAAGTTATTGTACACATTCCAGGGAGTGTTTATGGGGCCACGCCCATAAAAAAATAGTTATCATTTTTAGCTACTTGCACTTGCCGCTTTTTCTGAAAATTTTCACACATATTGACCTGTCATGACTTTATAATTTCGTGATAGGAAAAGTGGGCGGGGCCACGCCCATAAAAAAGTTTTAGTTTTGAGGTATTTGCACTGGACTAATTTTTCTGAAATTTTGCACACGTATTGAGCTGTCATGACTTTATAATTTCGCTATTAGAAAAGTGGGCAGGGCCACGCCCATAAAAAAAGTTATAATTTTGAGGTACTTGCGCTGGTCCGATTTTTCTGAAATTGTGCACACATAGTGAGCTGTTATGACTTTCAATTTCGTGAGAAGAAAAGTGAACAGTGCCACGCTTATAAAAAAAAGTTTTTATTTTCAGCTACTTAAACTTCATCGATTTTTCTGGAACTTTGCACACGCATATTGAGCTCTCATGATTATGCAATTTCGTGATTAGAAAAGTGGGTAGTGCCACGCCCATAAGAAATAAGTGATCATTTTTAGCTACTTGCACTAGATCGATTTTTCTGAAACTTTGCACACACATATTGAGCTGTCATGACTATATAATTTTGAGATTAGAAAAGTGGGCAGGACCACGCCCATAAAAAATGTTTTTATTTTAAGGTACTTGCACTGGACTGATTTTTCTGAAATTTTCCACACATATTAAGTTGCCATGACTATACAATTTCTTGATTAGAAAAGTGGGCAGTGTCACTCACGCCCATAAAAAAGTTATAATTTTGAGGTACTTCCTCTGTACCGATTTTTGTGAAACTTTTCAAGCATATTGAGTTGACTATACAGTTTCGTGATTAGAAAAGTTGGCAGTGCCTCGTCCATTAAAAAAGTTATAATTTTTAGCTTTTTTCACTTGATATTTAATATAAATTTAGAATGCATTTATTCATTAAGGGGCGTAGCCACGCGCGCCAGGCTTTTCTAATATATTATAAAAAACTCGTTTCCTGATGATGCTACACAAAAAGGTAGCGAAATATTGATAAAATAATATCAAATAAAACAATAAGATTTTTAAATATTGAAAAGACCTTAAGCATAAAAAACTAATATATTTAGGTACTATTTATTTAAATTTTTCTTAAAAATTAATCAGAATATATGGCCTCAGCGCCAAAAGGCATTAATGATGCCAATGCCGACAGATATTTTGAAACAAAATTTTGTATGAAATTTAAAATACTTAAGGCATGTTATATAACAACCCAGCAAAAAAAATTGGAAGTAGTGCAAAGCGAATTACATTTACAAGACTTCTAAATCAATTGTGTAAAAGCATTAATTCTAAATGACTTCTTAACTGCAAAATAATTTGTCATAAATGATGTGCCTAAAAATGAATGCAACATCATGCAAAATATCTTAAAGAATTCATGTAAACAAACAAATGTAACACATGAAATATCCGATATTTGTCACCAAATATGCATGAGTTCCATGCACTTATTAGAATGAAGTGCAGTTCATTAAAATATTCATGTAAACACAATGACACGCTAATGTTAAAATCACTAGTGTTTTCACCTAAATTAAAGTACTTCATCATCAGTTGAACCCCTGAAAAATCACTTCTTTGTCATAGATTTTTTTGCTGGGAATAAATATATTTCTGAAATAATTGTAATTTTTGTGCAATCAAACTTGGTGTCAAACATGCCTAATGCAATTAAAATATACGGTACTGTACATTTAGAAAATCTACTCTTATGTGGGTGAAATCAAGTTAAAAAGGAAGTTTTTATATACGATTTGCACATTTGATTGTATAAAACATTTACATATACGCACATATGTATGTATGTATGTATGTTTGGGTGTAAATATTTGTGTAAAGTATAAAGTGTATTTATATTTATTATTATGTTCTGTTTAGTCACTTATGGTTAAAAGTCATAAAGATTTACCTCTGATTTATGAAGTGTTCTTTTGCCATTTTTTCACTTCTGTAAGTCCTAATCTATTTATTATATTTTTTGATCTTACACCACGCAAACCAATCAACTATTAAAAATTTTAAAATAAACTGGTATAACAAAATGTATATAAAATGTCTTTGTATGTTATTTAGTTTTTTTTTTTATAAATTTAACAGTTTATCCTTCAAATGTTTTAAAAGGCAAGATTTTTTACTTCTACTTTTAAAAGCTTTATTAAAGCATTCTATTTAAAAATGAAAAATTTGAAAGATTTTTAGAAACCAAGTTTCGAAAATGCAATCTTTTAAGAAATCTTAATCGTTATTACATAAAATATCATAAATGGGTACAAAAGCATAAAATATCTTTACTCCTAAAGAAAGGGTGACCAAATTTGAAGTATCACTGGTCACTGAAAATCTCTACCAGGTGATAATCTAAAGCTGTTTGTTGCGGAAAATTGATTTAAGACGTAGAGAGTATGTGGCTTCAACAAAACGGCGCCACTTCTAACACACTAAAATATATAATGGATTTTTGGCAATAACATTAGCGAAATTGCAATTGACAACGGAAATTACATTTTGTGACACCTTTAAACTATTTTTTGTAATTTTGTTTTAATCAAATGAATACAGCAATAATCCCACAAAAGTTCAAAAGCTTCAAAACAACACTATCGAGTGGATATCAACAATTGACAACAGTTAATTGTTAAGCGTAATTGAGAATTTTGGTAAAAGATTGTAAAATTGCCGAGCCAGTAAAAGACGTTACTTGACCAACATAATTTTTCACTTTGAACGGAAACCTATTTGTAATTAACTAAAATAAAAATAGTTCACTATTTAAAAAAAAAGTATTCTTTTATTAAAATTGATACGACGCCTTACACCCTTTATTTACTATAACAATAATTTCTTGAAAGAGTGCTTAGCAACACATATTAAAAAAAAAAAAATCCTCACCTCAAAATCCTAAAAAAACCATATTTAGGTTAGTTTTCTGTATGCATATGAGTAAAGAGAAGCTTACAAATACATTAGCCTTTACGTACTTATCTTCACGGTATGTGTTAATTCGAAAGTCAATTTATTACTGCTATAGTTAACAAAGCTATCAAGTCATACAAAACACACAAAAACACATACTCCTTAACATAATATTTACTCGTATTCTTATACAAAAGAAGCCAGACAATACATACATACATAGTTGCGACTAGAATGAAACACAATGAAAGGCGTTTCAAAATATTCATTGATTCAAATATTCATTTACTCGCTGGCTCTTGTACATTTTAATTTATTTATCATCAAATACATATAAAGATTTATGAATATCTAGGAATATAAAATGTTGTTGTATTTGCGGTGTTTGTATGCATCCGAGTGAATCTTTCATAGTATGTGATTAGTATAAACTAATATGTAGATGTACATTAATATAAATCTTGTTAAACGAGGGTGAATATTAGGTTTTATTAGATTGAAGCGTTTTTACAATGCTTCTTAGGTTTTGTGCATCTCTGATCCTTTCCGCTCTGAGCCTTTCGTTATAGCGATCCAAAAAGTAAACTTATATCGCAGACAAGTACAAAGAATTTAAAACCTATAACCTAACCAATTGTTATTCTACAGATATTCTGTGGCACCGAGTTTTGAAAGCCGCAATGCGATCCTTCAAAATGGGTTCATAGTCTGCCAGCTATTTTGCTCGGACTACGCGTGGTGTTTAAACCCGATATTAACGCCTCTCCAGCCTCTCCCTGGTGAATTTTTCTAAAACACCAAACCTTCAACAGCGACAAGTGACGGTGTTAAACTATTTTGCGCATCAATGCACAAACTTCGGCCAACAGACACATCACACCATACGGAACCGAAAACATTCGTAAGTCCTTCTCTAAATTCAGCATCTCATGTTTTTGTTCGAAACGATTCAATACGACCATCGCTGTCTCATCCATATGACGCTCCATATCGCATAGTTAAAAAATCTACAAAGTATTTTACAGTCAGCATATTAAGCCGCAATGTAAACGTCAACATCGACAGACTCAAACCAGCCTTTATTGAATATTCCGACACAAATGTTTTGGTTCAAAGGAACCAATCTCAAAACAGTTGCCAGCTTATTCCCCAACTTAATTCTAATAATGATGCAACCAAGATCCAACAACCACGATCTGTTCAAAAACCAGTACCAATGCGGGACGTTCCCTTGTAACAGAATGAAGCTCCACCAGTTCAACACACCTCTCCAATCGTATCAACAAAAACCTCCCGAAGCGGCCGACTTATCAATTTCCCTCTCAGTTTCCGGTAGCTTTCATCTAGTCGGGGAGTACTGTGGTACCCTGTCTAAGGTTTATACATTTTCGTTAACTTCTTTTGTATCATTGTTATTCTTTTTAACCTTAAAGTAACTATAAATAATTTCTTGGCATTCATTCATTTTTCTTTTCTTAAATCGTGCACACGAACTTTAACGCGCGCTAGAAGATATTTTTCATATTTTAGCGATTAAGAAATATTTTTTGTTTAAATAAAAAACTTAAAAGAGGCTAAACACCACGGGACTTTTTATTACAATATATTGGTGTCATCCAACCACCAAATATATTTTCGATATGTATTGCAGGTACCACGCTTTCTTATATAATTACATCTTATTTTTGGATTCATTTGTACAATTTTTATTAAAATGTCTAATACCATAATTGGAACCTCTAACATTTATTGTTTCTTGAAATAAATTATATGATCTTTTTTAGTATTAGGCGTATCATTTCCCTCAACAATCATATCAATTTTGATCGGAATAAGACAAATGAGATAAAAGTAAAAGTTTTTAGATTATATATGAAATAGTTTTCTAGATGTCTCACAAAATGTATTTTCTTTAAATTAATGGAATTTATTTTAAGCTAAACTATAAAATTTACAGACTATAAACTGTAGATTCTATGGAAAGTGTGTGCCACACTAACATAAAATTTTAAGAAAATATGTCTGTAAGAACCATTTTTGAGCCTAATAGATTATTTAAAAACAATATAAGACAAATCGGTTCTGGCGTTCTCCGATTGTAGATAAATAAAAAAAAATTTGGCATAAAAGTGGGCGTAAAAGTAGGCGTAGATATTTTTTCTTTGTTTTGTAAGGACTTAAGTTGAGTTATTATAATTATAAAATTAATTTTAGATAGCCGTTCTTAAGTGATGCGATGGCCAAAGCACGATAATTGTATTTTATTTATGTAGAAGGAAGAATTTTTTTTTTTAATTTTTGTTTTGTAGAGAGTTTTATTCAATTTTATGTTTCTGTAAAATCTGGCTAAAAAATTCCCGTATGGAAAAAGTTTAAATAAATTTTCTACATAATAAGTTTCTTGTTTAAAGAAGCTTCTACTTAACAACTTCCTTATAAAGAATTCAGTTTATAGGTTAAAATCATTTTTTTTTTCATTTTGTGTTGTTTTATTTTTTAAAAACTCTATACTCGAAGTTCCATACTTTTTCCTAAAGATTTCACAAAAGAATCTATGTTTAAAGGAAGTTCTTTTTTAATGGAAAATCTCCTTCAGCCCTCGTAACTTAAATCTTATTACGCTTTCATTAGAAAATCATTAACAACTTCAAAGGCGATTGTGTAAACATGACTTTAACAATTGTTATATTTATTATTCTTGTTGCACATACACATACACACACTTTAATACAACTGCAAAAACATAAATCATAATATACATTTTCTGAACTCAAACCTTTATCGCTTAAGACGTTTACACACACCAAACCACAAAGAGTCTATACTGATGACTACATGGGAATTTGTTTGATTTGATATTGTTTTTACTTATTAGCAGCAATATTCAATTATTTTAATGCCGTTGCCAAAACATACAGATTGAAATGAATACAATAAGATTTTCTTGAGTCATATACTGATAACTAAAGTTGTTAAAGGGATGAAATTTTTAAGAAATTTGTTTATATTTAACAGAAGATACTAAAGATTGATGTTTATAAGAAGTATTCAGTTTATATAAGCGCTAGTTCAGTTCAAAACAAGAAAGAGTGTTTGGTCGCACCGATAACATCATACATTTTGTAGATATAATAACTATAATGTGGCTTTGATTTCGGATTTAATGTTAGACGTTATTTGCCTTATTAATTCCGATACCATCTCTAATTAAAAATTTTAACATACTTAGTTAACTTAATTCTAATAGTCAAGTCCTTTTAATTTGATATCCTTATTTACGGGTTTGAGAATAATAAATATTCGTCTTTTTTTTTTGAGAAGCCATCTTGGAATTTACACTTTTTGATAATATTTTATAATCAACAATATTGTGGGGGCTGAAAATTTGAAGGCCATAAATACTAAATTGTATCTCTATATCTGTGATTTTATTTTAAACGTCATTGTGGGTTTTAGCTTTTACATGATTCTACTAATCAAGCCCCTACATTTGATTCCCATATTAATGGGGCTTAGAAAAATTATCCGTCAAAAGTCAAGCCCTTTAAATTGATACCAAAATTGGGAGGGTTTAAAGGAACAAATCCGTAATTACAATATTGGATCCATAAATCTGAAATTGTATTGAAGACATCGTATGGATTTTAAATTTTTCATAGTTTACTATATTCTACTGGTCCAAATCCAAGGGTTTTCAGAGAGTAAATTTTTAAATAATTTATTCAATCTATATATAAATTAAATGTACGCTTTGCTTTAGTGGCGGCCATTATCGATTTAATTTTTTTTTTATTCAATTCTGCTGATTAAGCTTTTACACCTGCTTACATCTGAGTGAGTTTCAATCCTATTTCCTACTTTTTCTCCGATATAAATTCTTAATCTACGACTTACAATTTGTTGTCACGAACGTGTCCAAAAATCATTTAAGAATTTAAAAAACTTTTCATATTTAAAAAAAAAAAATTTTAAATAACTTTTTACAAATACATTAAATTCGCAGATACGTGAACTTATTTTTACCATAGGTGTTCACGTTTTAAATTTTGTTTAGGTTTTAGATTGCATTTTTTTTTATAACATATTTTATTTAATTTAAACTAAAGTATGTACGTTATTTTCACCTCTGAGACATGTTTTAATTCAACTTTTTGTAAACTTCTGCCATATTTTAATGTACTACATAGCTACTATGGTTTAAAAACGGGGTTTAAAGATACTTATTTCTCAATTATTTATTGAATTCATCCAAAATAGAGGTTAAGCGTAGTTATTTTCCTTAATTTGATTGTGCAATTCAATAGCTTTCTTTTAATCATAATGCCGCTAACCGGAGACATTTTTCCATTTTTGGAAGCTCCGAAGTATGCAGTGTTTTCCGTTTTCCAGGACCCGAAAATGTATTATTAACACATTTCGAAATTGCATCTTTATTGTTTCTTATTGAACAAATCGTCGATTTGGCGACATTCTACTTTTTCGACAAACCAGTTTCACATTAACCTTTGCGTAAAAGCTCAATCTGACTTTTCTTAAATATTTAACACTTTTGGTTTTTTATCAGGCATATTTTCAATAAAAATATTTTAAGAGATCACTTGTTTATATTATTTATATACTATATGTATAGTCAGCACAGAAAGATGCTTCCAGTAGAACTGTCGCATTGATACTAAAGCTACTTATCATGAAACAAAAGTTGTTTACAACAAACAAACTACGAAATTCTTCTGCGGGGAATCCCAAAAATTTTAAATGAGCCTTCAGCCTTTGTTCAAGTTTTAGAGTAGTCAATGTAATAAAAAAAATGTAATGTGGATGTTCACATTTCTGCGAGTTCACTGTATCCCTAAAACCATATTATGTCTATGAAGAGTAAAATGGGTTACGATGAATTATCCATTTTTTTTTAAGTACTAAAACATACCTGTTAATTTGTTCATACCTTATAAAGTTATAAGGTGATTATGCTGGTTTGTACCGATTCATTCATAAATATTTCCAAAAGATGGCAACATTTTGAGGCTTTTAAAAGTTAATTACAACCAAAACAAACACATATAAGATATTGCTCAATCGACTGTCCCATTCAGAAGCTTTCAAATATTCCATGATGTTGAAATTGAATATTTTAGATATTACAAACGGAAAGTACAAGCCGCACTAGCGAAGGGTATAACAATACTTATATTTCTACTCCATATAGAGATTCTGATATCAAGAGAAAAAAAATTAATTTAATAAAACAAATTAGTAGGTATACAGTTATTATACACACATGTGTATTTAATGTACATAAATACGTACATATTTTTTACAATTTTATTTTATAGCAGAAACAATAATTTAAGTATTTTATGGACTCCCAAATGATTACCTCTTTTGGAAACAACTGATAAACCTAGATTTATATACATACATAAGTCCAAGTATAAGTAAGTACATACATACTTATGTACGTATTTCAAAATTGATATATTCCCCTGTACTACATTTAGAAATAATACTCTTAGATTCGATTTTAATATTAAGATGTATTCAGTACTTTATTTACCTTGTGCTGCACCAATAATCATACATCATTTCTTAGTTTTGTTTTCATTTTATGGTCCCTAAATATCACAAACAAAATAGATAAAATGACACAAAAAAAAAACTTTGATTTATTTGAGTCAAGTTACAAAGGTAACTTAGACTTATAGTAAATTTCAAAGGCAATAATATGACAATCGACATAATCTAAAACAAATTTATTTGAAGTGGAAGTTCATGCAGAGAGAGAGTCAGTTACAAACAATTATTTTTGACAACAAAAAAGTTTTAAAAAAATATTAAACTAAAAATACTATTAAAAAGCACAAATACAGAATAGAATTAAAAGCAACGTATAAAATTCCAAAGTTACTTTTTATCAAAAAGAAAGAAATTTAAAACAAAAATAAAGTTGTAGAAAAATGTAAGACCTAGATTTTTTGTCTCTTTAGCTGACACAGGCTTTTTCATTTATATTACAAATTCTTAGACATACATGTGTAAATAGTATTTACTAAATACACATGCACATGTGAGAAGAACATAAATAAGGTTGCAACCACATAAGTTTTTGTATGTGTGACATTAATGGCCATAGACACAGGTAGACACCAAATGCACACAAACATTATAAATACATACAAACATTCGTATGTACTTATATACTCATCACATCCCAGCGGTAAAAAAAAAGATAAGTGGGCCTTATAGCAGGGCTTATTAAGCAGACACAAGGACTCCGACACCCATTACATACGTACTTATTTATTTTTTATACACATTAGAATATAGAACAAGGTCTTCCATACTCGCTGCTAATAACGATGTTTCTAGAAGAACTTCTTATTAGGAGTCTCTTTGGAAGCCGTTATGTAAAAAAACTTTCTGATGTTTAAGTTTTAATAAAATTGGGTTTTTCTAATATTTGAAACGTTTATAATTTTTTTTTTTTTTAATATAATTTTTATTGTCCGTTTTTTTTTATCTCAACACTATTAACTCACATTTTAGAAGCCTTAAACACAAGTAAATTAATTCCTTTTCTTTTTGCAATGTTTTCTTTTTAAGTTAATTTTTTATTTAAATAATTTTTTTTTAGTATATCAGATATATATCATTTTAGAATATATATCTTTCCAATCTTCTTGAACAGGTAATACTAGAACGACTTTCAGGATTTTCGGGAGTTCCGAGACTCTCTGGAAGGCTTTTATGGTAAGGCAGGATAAAATGAGATTTGAAATTTAAGAAAACGTGTAAATTTTTCTTTCAGATGGCCTTGTGGACTTTTGCCGCTGGGTTGTTTTTAAAATGTAAATGTGTATGAGTATAAGTTTATGTGTATATGTGTAATTCAATCCTAATATTTCCGTTAGTCAATGTCTTTTATAATTTCTCAAGAAATATGAAACAATAAAATGAAGTGTACTATAAAGTACTATTATTTACAGAGACACAAAGAAATTAAGTGAGAATTTTTTTTAGTCTGTGCAAAATTTTTTGAATAGCAGAACATGAGTTATTAAAGTCAGGATCTAACAGTTTTTTAACAAGATATTGTACATATTTGCACATATTTAAACTGTTTCTTGTTTCGATATTTCTAATTATTTTATGTTTTCGAAAGCTATAAAGATCAAAACATCTGTAGGCTAGAAATATGACAACTAAGTCACGTTTTCCGGTTCTTTAGGGTTCTTTACTGGAAATAAAACACTCTGATCAAACTTGGTTCTCCGAAATTATTGCCAGTCATAATTCTAAAGCTTGGTTTTCACTATGTCATTTTGTTGTCAAATTGATACAATTTTGGCAATTGTATGAAAACGGGTTGTCATATGGCGTCATCTATGTTTGCAGTCAGTTATGCACACAAACTGCCATCTAAACTGACAAATAAGTGAAAACGCCAAATTTCAGTTTGTCAGCAGATATGGCAGCATTTTTTTTTTTTCAAAGTAAATTTGACAACAAGTTGTCAATCATTTTTGTTTGTCGTTCGTCAGTTTTTTTGTCAGTTTTTAAAATGCAGTGAAAACGCATTTGACGCAAACTGACGAGAAGTCATTTGAGGCAGTTGTTGTTGGCATTGCATATGACATAGTGAAAACCAAGCTTAAGTTCCGCAACTTGTTGCCAGAAAAAAACATACGGAAATATTACAGGCCATACAGGAGTGTATTGCCAGTTTGATAAGGCACGCTTCGACTACATGACGCTATACCGTCAAAAGGGAGAAAATTAATAATGAGTTCTAGTAAGGTGTACATAAAGGCTAAAAGCGATAATTTCACGGATTAATAAAAAAAAATTTCAAAGTTAAAATTCTACATCACTGGGCAAAATATAAATGACAAACGAGTAACGGTGCTATTGTAGAGATGCGTTTTAATCAAACATTATGAGAAAAAACTAAAAAAATATTCAGAAAATAGCTGAGAAGTTTCATAATTAAATCATATTTACCTCAAGTAATTTTGGAAAAATAATAAAAATAACCATGCAGCCAGGTAGTTCACATATTCGTTGAAATCTTTTGCTTTAATTTTTAAAAAATATTATTTGTGGAAGTGGTTTTGTTCTTAATGTCTGTATTGAAACTGTAAAAAATAATACATTTTCTCAGTTTAAGTGAACATAAAGTTACTACTTGGTCTTAATTTAGCAGAGATTTGAATTTTATTTTAAAGGTTGAACAAATGATGGTTATTAAAAAAAAAAAAAATGCTGCGCATCTTGATGGAAATTATGCGTGTTTTCCATTTTCAATGTTATTTGTATGCTTCAATACTCTAAAAATATATTTCAGGAACAAGCTCAAGATTTTTTTCGTTCTCAATATATTGGAAAAATATTAATTACTTTGTATATATTTTGCTAAATCTTTCCATTTATTTTAAAAGCTATTCACATAAAATTTTCTGAGCTTCACTATTGTAGTGTTAGAAATATGCAGTGATGCCAGAAATTAATTAGCAAAAATGGCTAAAATTCTGGAAAAAAATGGCTATAAAAAAGCTAAAAAATGGCTAAATTTTTTAAATATTTTAATAAAAAAATAAGAAAAATTTATTTTAAAATAAAAATAATAAAATTTAAGACCATTTGTAATATACTCAATATATCTTTGACTAGTTATTAAGTACAAGAATTGTTATAATAGCGTTAAAAGGACCAATTATTGTCAGCATCTAGCTCGCTATTATTGTCATTGTCATCTTAACTTTCTTTGGATCCTATCAATTTAAGATAATTATGTGGTACATTATATTGATAACAGCATTTATCAATCCTTTTTAAGCCGTACCTTAAAAAAAGTATATAGAAAAAATAAACTATTGGTCTTTCGAAATAAACCAAACTTTCTTCAATCTTTATAAGTCAATATTGAACGTGCCATTCATGACATACAACTTGAGTTTGTGGAAAAAGTGCTCAAAAATTGGGTTCATCGAATTCGTTCCTGCAGAAGAAGTCGTGGAGGCGATTTAAATGAGGTTTTATTTAGAACTTTATTGTATCGATTGTACTTCTTCATATTAAATAAAAAACTTCTGAATTTCCGTAACAATAAGTGTTTTTTTTTAAAGAAATCATATCACTCTTATTGAAAACCCTTTTACATAGCTAATGTATTCTCCTGCTGTTGCAGCTTAAAATTCACTGGAATTAAAAGTAAAGGCTTGTTCTTTATAATTTGTATATCCGATACCATTTAAACAGTTAAATCGTATAATTTTGCATTAGTTTCACATTTACAATATTTACAAAAACTTTTTAACTTCTGTAATCCATTCTTTTAATTTTGTGTGGGATAACCATTCCTTCATAAACTTCTGGGAAAATTTTGTTTATTTTTCTTAAATTTCTTTTTTTATTTATTTATTAAATACACATGCTTGGTTGGTTTTTTTACTGATTGATTGTTTGTTTGCAATTTTTAGTAGTTAAAAAAACATTATTTTATAGAAGCTTTTTTCACTATTTAGGAAACGAAACAACACTTAAAAGCTAAAAACAAAAAATGGCTAAAAAAAATATCTAGGAATAGCTAAAAAACGGCTTATAGTTAAAAGCAGATTTTCTTAGCTAAGCGTGTTCAAAAATAGCTAAATCTAGCCATAAAATAGCTAAATTGGCAACACTGGAAATATGTGAGATGGTCCAACGTCATTCAAAGCAACCTCTAAAATTTATACTTAAATAAGATTGTAATAAAATAAGTTTTTCGATTAAACAGTTTTTGAAAATTTAAGTGACGTTGTGAATAGAATACAAAACACTTTTTTTTTAATTTGTCCGGCTGTCTACCTTTCTTGCTGTCCGTCTGTTTGCCATTCTGTTCGTCTTTCTCAACTTAATAGGGTCAAAAACTAAAAAAAAATTGTGAGCAGCCTTTAACACTACCAGTAGTACCAAAATATAATTTCGAAGAAAATAAACTTTGTTGAGACAAGCTTTGCGGTCCAGATCTGCCAGTATAAAATATCAGTATCAAATACAAGTCGAAGTAATAAGATTTCGGAAGATACTTGAATCTTAAAACGGCATAAAATAAATTAAAATTTAGCCTAGATTCGAATTGCGAAATATGAAACTAGAAAGATTCCGTTAGCTTCTTTCAACACAAAAAAAATTTAAATTTTAAAGCACCTTAAAAACATTTTTTTTTTAATCTTGGGAAAGTGTTTCTATTTAGCTGTTTTTAATGTTTTCCCAAATATTTTTAGAATTAACAAAAACTTTTATATATTGAATTGTTATCTGTTATTTAAAAGAAATAAAAAATTATGGTTTGATTTTTACCAATACAATTTTAATGCATATTTTAAACTTCCTGCCAATTTATACTCCATTAAATAGAGTTAAATTCCAATATTTTTCAATTCACTTTTTTCAATATTTTAACAATCCCTTTATATATTCGTATTATTGATTTCACTTTTTTGGCCTTTGAAAAAGTAGTTAAAAATCTGTGCACACATATAAAAAAAAACTTAAGTGCTTCACATGCCATTAAAAACCCTTGCACACAAACACTCATATACAATCGAACTTTCGCCCAATAATCGCAAATTTATTTCATTAGTTTGTTAATATGTTCAATGTAGGTGAATGAAAGTTTTAAAAGTTTTATAAAAAAAAGAAAATATTTTTGGTATGTTTTCCAACCGTGTCCTTTATTTTATGCACAAATACAACCATACTTACTCACATTTAACTATTGATATCTGTTTATAAGTACATTCTACCAAGGGCGAGGAAGGCAAAACTTTCACATAATTTTGTTTTTTTTTTCATTTTATAAATTAAATCAAAGTTATATTCATAATTTCCGTATGATATGCTGTTTGTTTCTTTACTCTCTCCTTTCTGTTGAAATAAAATGTTTTTGGATGACCTCTCAAATCAGTGATAAAGAATCAACCAAAAACAATATTAAAACCTTACATACTTGCTTCAACAATATGCTTCTACTGGCCACTCATAAACTTTTTTTATATAGTTTATGTATGTATTTAACATACTGGTATGTTTGCTTAATAGTCAGAATAGAGTACTAAGGAGTTTTTCAAAAGGAAAGTTTATTAATAAACTTTTAACATATTATAGCTTTAATGAATTTTAGGGGTTTTAAATCTATTTTAAGTTAGAATTTTATTTAGTTTTAGATAAATAATTAAAAAAAATATTATTCAATAGTCACTTAAATGCAAGTAAAATTAGTATTTATGTCTATCTTCTTCTTCTATCTATCTATATAAAACAGGATGTACATATGTATGTATGTAACGTATGGACTCCAAAACGGCTAAACCGATTTTAATGAAATTTTCAGGAAATCTTCAGAATATTTAGGTGGGTGACATTGTGAAGTCTGGTTTTTGATTTTCGGTCTGCGGGCAGAGGGGCGTGGCAAAATCCAATTTTCATATTGCACCACCAATGATATGTACATATATTTATTTTATTTTCTTTTTTTTTTTTTTTTTTTAAGCCGTTGTCATGTTTTTCAAAACAGGATATCAAACTCTTAAATCGGTTGTGTAGTTTCGAAGATATTTACAAAAAAAACTTATGTTAATAATGATGCAATATCAAAATTTTAAAACTTTCGAAATGTTGCATTCAAAAAGCCGAGTTTTTGGTTTATTTACAAAAAATATTTGCAGCTCAATGAGCAAATTTAATTGAAACTGCCCGGCAAATTAATCAAATACAAATTGATCGACACGGTAATGGATGAAGAACAAGCAGTCAATTATTCCACTGAATTTTTCGAATTCATTGGAACCACGCGGAATGCCACCACATGTACTAACATTAAAGATTGGATCACCAGTAATTCTTATTCGCAACTTTAACGCACCAAAGGAACCAGATTGACCATCAAAAACTGTTCACCAAATATAAAAGAGGCAACAATCATCGCGAATCAAAGCGAAGACGCACTTATTCAACGAATTCCGATGATTTCCAACTATTTACCATTCCAATTCAAGCAGCTCCAATTCCCTTTACGTCTTGCCCTTGCTTTTACCATTAACAAAGCACAAAGACAATTCATGTTTTTCACACGGCCAGTTATATGTGGCTTGCTTCCGAGTTGGCACGCCAAAAAATTTATACGTTTTTACACCAAATAAAAAAACAAAAAACATTGTCTCTCCGCTGGTCTTAAGATGAAGTAATAAATAAATATAATCTCCAATTTGCCTTAAATATATGCGTTTCTTTTTAGATTGAGCCCATACCTACACCATATGTAAGTTATTCTGTAAAAAAACGTTATGATAGATATTCCATGGATTTTTATTTGAAGGCCGTAAATTTCGTTAAAAGCTCAATTTAAATCGCGTAATAAAACACTAATGTTCGCTTAGGGCCAGCAACACGGACCGGGTCAGCTCGTAGAAGATAAAAATTAATGTATGATTTAAATTGTTCATTTTTTCTGCAGCTGGCTACTTTCAAAGCTTAAATTTATACTTTTTTCTATTTTGCATTCTTAAGATTATTTTGTTGTAAAATTTAATAACTTTTTTTTAACGCCCTCCATTGTTAATTAACTTTGTCATAATTAGTATAGGATTTCGAATGTTGTGTTATGAAATTTTTAAAATTTTAAAATATAATTTTTCAAAAAAATATTCTAATTTAAAAAAAAAAATTCTTAAAAATATCTCGATTTATTAAGAATTTCGATAAATACAAAATCTCAGTCATGTTTATAAATTTAATATTTCCCGGCAAATCCCGGTTGTTTAGAGGTTAGTTAAATTTGACAGCTGACGCCTTTCCAAAACGTGTCCTCTTCGTCCCTATAGTAGTACTTAAGCATGAACATTAACTTTTTTACGATCAACATACTCTTGTATTCTAGTAAAATAAAAATGTGTTGAATACTTAATTTATAGAATTTAAAGCTCCTTAATTAAATTCCCATTTCTCTTTTAATGCTTATATCCAAGAAAAAAACAAAAAGGTTTTTTGTAATTGTATTAAAAACATTTTACATCTTATTTAAGCTAAATGTCAGCAATTCATAATGTGTTTTTATACAAATTATTTAGCCACATCTTTTTGTTTTTTAAACTACCATAAGCAATTATACAAATTAAAAAATATATACATATAACGTAAAAAATACAAAAACAACAAGTAAAAACAAAACTTGTTTTAGCCATGAACAACGTTTTGCCTGTGTGTGTCTTTTATAGTTCACCTTGTTATGAGGATATTGTATTGTAACAATGGTTACTAGTGCTACTACTACTGCTCCTGTAACCATTATTATTGCTGTTGTTGTTTTAACTATATGGATATAACAGTTTTTCGGTTTTCTGTAATTCATTCTCGTAGATATAACAATAATAAAAGATGCAATACATTGTGGCCAAATACAGTAACAAGGGCTGACTGAGTGTGTGAGAGAGTTACAGCAGTACTAGTGGTAAGTATTTCTGTATGTAGTAGTTGTTATAGTTGTGGTTGTATTTGTAGCCTAGTCTAACAGAATTGTGGTATTTAACCGAAACCATAAGATGTATCTTTGTGCTTTTGGTCACATTGTTTTAACTTCTTGTTTGCCACGCAAAACACATATGCACACAAATAAACACGTAGTTAAAACCAACATGCAATCTTACTTACAAAATATAAACTGCACTAATTTTTGTAAATCTGCAGATCTACACACACTCACGCGTGTGCACACACACATACATATATAACGTGCAAAAACTTTAAACGTTAAGAGCTCATAAATATATTTAGCTCAGTCATACATATGTATGCGTGTACTATATACTAAAGCTTTATATGTATATAAACGTGTCTTGTGGGCGGCAAGACGTGTAAGTTTCTATGTGTATTTAAGAAATCAATACCTGGTTTGCTTAGTTCTATCCACATTTCTCTTTAACTGCTGTAAACACTTTATTATTAAGTCCAGTAATTTATGGCAATTACTCGTAGAAAAATATAAAAAAACAAAAGAAATCTGCTTTTTATTGCAGATCTAATGAAAAATAATTATTCTTTAAAGCCATAACTACAAATTATCATGAATTATCTTGCCGGCATAAGCTTTTATGTTTAAGTAAAAAGTAAATAAAAGTCTCTTTAAAAAATATTCTTTTCTTACTTCAAAATAAGTTTAAATTACACAAACAAAATTAAACAATTTATTTCTTTGGGTTTCACTTAAGTACAATTTTTGGTTAATAAGATTTTTAGTTTTTTCCAAATTAACTTTCTGTCTTTTAATCTTATACTTTCTTTTTTTCTCACTTTTTTTTCAAGATTTTCTTGGCATTATGCTAATGAATTTGTTTGCAAATAAATAAACTATTAAATATATTTTTGTTGCATACAAATTAAAACAGGGTTCTGTATTGCAAAGAGCATTTCCTTTTTATATAAAAACTGAGCCATTTATCCTGACAGTATAGCATTTCAACGTTGGCAGAGAATTTCGTTTGAATCCTGACATCTGTTAGCAGCTTAAAAATGCAAACGCAAAAATTAATGCAATTCTTTATGCTACTACTTTTTTTAAATCTCTTAGTTCTCGTTTTCACTTATTCATTCCTTTGGCAGTGGAACAAAAAATTAAATAGAGACAAAATGAAAAATACGCAAATTTAAATTATATTTAAAACTGCTGAATTAAACAGAGATATTTTTTAGAGAATAATTACAAAAACTTAATTGTGTTGTAATGAAAAAAATAATTAATAAAATGTTTTCAAAATTTACCGTTCTAAGCTTTTGCAAAAGTTTTCTCTGAATGCCGAGTTTTTAAACAATGTTCTTTAAAGAGGACATTTTTTTAATTATACTTTAAAAAAAAAGTTCAAACAAAAATTTCAAATTCAGCATTACATACGGCTTTAACATTTTTGATTATTAAACAATTTTTAGAATTTTTTTAAGTTAAAAAATCCTCTACATATAATTGAACTAAGATAACTTTTCAATAATCTTTATTTTTATATCCGCCATCAAAAAAATGGTGGGGGTATATTCATTTTGTCATTCCGTTTGTAACACATCGAAATATCCATTTTAGACCCCATAAAGTATATATATTCTGAATCAGGGTTTGATTTGATGATGATCTAGCTATGTCCGTCCGTCTGTCCGTCTGTTGAAAGCACGATAGAGGTCGGGCGGAAAGAGCTATGGGGCTCAAATTTTGCCAGAAAAACAAAACAAAAATTTATACAGCGCAGTGTATTTTTTTTAAATCTTTTAAAATTTAAAACGAATAAATATAACTGACAAAATTAGATGTATGGTTCTGAAATTTTGCAAACAATGTCTTTTGGTCAAAGGCTTTGTACTAACGAAAAATAAATATGACACGCCCACTTATACGCTCAACTGCTTTACCTCAAATTCATATTATTTCTCTATTAATAAAGATTTTGGATGAAGAAGGACTATATTGAAATATCTAAGTTGTATTTATTAGCAGAAACTTAATTGACACGCCTACTTTAACGTCAACTTTTATTGAAAGACTAAATTAATGAAAACATTTTACTAGCATATCAAAGTTATACAAAGGAAATGATACTTATTTTAATATAAAGATATTATTCCAAAGCGATTATTTACTGTTAATAATAAAATTATAAAATGTTTGCTATAAAAGTACACCAAATTGGTGCTGGGTAAGAAAGATTCGGCACAGCCGAATATAGTGCTCTTACTTGATTTAAATAGTTTATTTAATTAATAAATTATACTAAAAAACTTAATATGCCCCCAATCAATCTTTCATTGATATTTATTTGGCTGTTGAGCTGCAGTTAGTCTATATGCATAAGCATTAGTAAAATGCATATAGATCAAGTGAAAACCAACAATCAATAAAATATTTTTTTAAGGTGCTCTCTATACAAATAGACTTTAACGAAAGCGTTCTTCATACAAAGTATCTAATTAAAGTTTTGTTTGACTTTTGAGCTACTTTAAATAAAGTGTATTTAAATTACAACAATATATTAAAATCCTCTCCCTCCTTCTCAATTACTTAAACCTTAAACTCTCCCGGCAGAGTCAACAACATTAATAATAATTCAATTTTTATTTAAATCTTTTTCAAACATGCACATTCATGAATATAACTGTCTTCGAATCAAAAAAAGAAAAAAAAAACAACATGAATATATAAAAACGAAACTCATCATGTTCCTCATCATCCACTGGAGTTTTCTTAATATTTACATACACACAAACATTTACACATATACAAACAAAGTATCACTTGGGGAGTATGTGTTTTAAAAAAAAATGTCTTTTTACAATTGTCATTTGGTTTTAACTACAGAAACAACAAAGAAATGAATCTGTGCATTTAAATTATAGAACAAAAAAAACATAAAGAAGAACATAAAATGAAATTTATCATTGTTTCAATTTAAATGACAACATGAATATTCATGAACATTATTACATAACAAATTCAGCAACATTTAAACAAAATCTCAAAGAACAGATCTAAAACTGAAAATATAAAAATCCACACAAGAGGACACAGCGTGTACAAAAAATAACCAAAAATTTCTACAAAAAAAAAACAAAACTTAAGCAGAAAAAGAGCATTTGCAATTCGCTAAAAGAAAAACGGCACAACGTTAAAAACTCAAGGGCCATTTTTGTAAAGAGAAGAATACATTAAAGTTTGAACATACAGCAAGACAACAGGAAAAAAAACCTGAAAATAAAAATCCAACAATATAAAAAATAACGAACATTGAATGTAGAAAAGATGGCAACAAACATAATGTTGCACGCAGTTTAAATTTAAAAAAAAATAAAAAACGGAGAAATGTATCCATATTCCTAAAATATATAACAAAAACACGGTGTTTGTATGTGTATGTTTAACATTTATACAATTGCATATGGATGTGTTTACATTTTTTTTTTTTTAATTTTTTGTAATTTCCATTTTAAGATGATGGTAGTGGTTGGTTGCTGTGCTAAAATGTCAAGCTACAATGGCAATTTGTAACAATTGAACTTTTTTGCATTTGAAATATTTTTTTTTTTTTTTGCTAAAGTTAACAAAAAATAAGTGATAGTTTTCTTTCTTTTTGTGTTAAAATAACTAACATATGGAAGCGTTGAAAAGAGTTGTTGCGGATATTTTCTTTTTTTTCTGCATAGCATTCAACTGCAAACATGTTTGCACTTGACTTAAAATTTAGTAACCGTTGAAATTTAAATTATTTTATATGTTAGAGTTTTATTGCAGCCAGTCAAAAATGAGACCAATTATTTTTTGCAAATATGTTAAGTGGCTTATATACACATGTAGGGGGAATATCAAAGCAGACCACTACTATCACGGGTCCCTTTTCGACCCCCTTCGCTCCTCAGTGATTTCGTGTCTACCGATCAGTATACCTTCAATCACTGAGTCCCGCGCCACAACCGGCGTTTGCTCTGGACTAGGAAAACGATTTCACACTGCCGACTGGTGATTGTAGACAATCCTCATCGCACAGTCCTTTGTAATCGCCAGCATCTCCCTCAGACTAAGGTCCCCCATCGCACTCACACTTAAAGTGTGCTTGCCTGTGATCCTTAATCTTCCGCTCGCCAACGCCGGACACTCGCATACCACATGCGCTGCCGTCTCGGCACCCTCCAGGCACATTCTACAAATATCATCATCCACGATCCGCATCCTCTTCAGATGATATTTGAAGTTACCATGTCCTGTAATCAACGCAGTGATCCAGCTCATCATACTCCGATTAAAACCGAGTATCTTCACTACACCCCTGCCAAGTGGCTCCCTGAGCACCATACGGGCCTGTCTACACGTGGTTCCCTCCATCCACCTTCGCAAGTTTATAGAGTTCACCCATTGAAAGATCCTCGCCCGCACTAACCCATTACCCAGAGCAATTCTGGGTTCCGGTCCGCAGAATGCAGCCTCAGACCCCTTCTTCGCAAGTTCGTCAGCAGCCTCATTCCCAGCTATGCCCACGTGTCCCTTAACCCACATCAGCGTTACCTCATTTGTAGAGGCACACCTATTGAGCTTTAGAACACACTCAAGCACCAAAGAGGAGTTCACATCTATCCGCTGCATACGTTTTATAACCGACTGGTTGTCAAGTGCAATAAGAATTCTCTTCCCATACATTCGACATTTCAACAGGTGGTCCAACGCGTGCAGCAAACCAAGCATTTCTGCCTGATAGACTGACACGTACTCCCCCAGATTCAGGGTGCAGGATAAGTTCAACTCAGATGAGTACACACCAGCACCTGCCCTTCCGTCCATAAAGGACCCATCAGTAAAGATACTGATGTCATTCTCCATGCACTCATCGTGCATGAATCCATCCGCTATAAGCGTGTGATGTAGCCTTTCGACCACCTTCACTCGACTCATGCGCTCCATCGGCATCTGAGCCTCCCTAACCTGGCACGAAATAATAGTAAAATCAAATAGTTTCAGCTAAAAAAAAGTTACTCAAAAAATGTTGCTGTATAAAAAAATAACTTCAATATTCTTTTTAAGCTTGAGATCAGTTATTTTACATAAAAATTATTTTACTATAATCCAATATTTTGTTACCAAATTAGGTGGCTTGAACATTTTTCTTTAAATCAACAATTTACAATATAAAAAATATTTTAATAAATTTTTTTTTAAAGTCGAGAAATATTTTTTAGATTGTTTATTGTTTAATACAAATAAACTGCTACTCTGAAAAAGCTCTCCAATGAGCTGGTGAAATTTTGGATTATAATAAAATAACTTTTTATATAAAAAACTGATCTTAAACTCACAAATTAGGGCAAAATATTAATAAAGAACTATCGAAGAATTTTATATAATATGTACTATAAAAATTTATATTTTTTAATTTTTTTTTAATTCTTACGACAAAAATTGCAATATCTAGATAGTATTAATTTTTAATAAATTAAAAAATTTCTTTTATATAGAAATTTTTTTAAAAATTCCAATTTCGGAAATAGTTTAAATGAAGTAATTATTTACGAAACTTTTTAACGCATTTTTTTGTTAATTAGAAACATCTAAACAACTTATTCAATAAAAAAACTAGGTTAATATTATACCTTCAAAGACACTTGCTTAATAGCGAATTTTGCTTGAAGTTATTTAAATAACTTTTATCTTTCTCGTTTCTTTAAACATAATGTATTTATTTATTTATTTATTTATTTATTTATTTATTTATTTATTTATTCTTTTATTCAATTCTTTTAATAAAGACTCCAAAATGGACCAATCCAATTTATTGCAACTATACTTAAACTACTTTAATAATTAAAAAAAAAAATGGAAAAAAATATTTTTTTATTTCTCTACAATGAAGTAGGTGTAAAAATACGAGAAAAAATAATTTAAAAAACCTTTGAAAAGTAACAAACAAATGACGACAATTGAATTAAATGCCTTCGAAAAATCAAGAATAATTAAAACATGTACCTCATTAGTATTAAAACTAAACCATACACTATCAGACATACAAATAACTTAATAAGATGTTCTTTAGGACTAAAAGCAGGGCTTAAAAAGACAAGGGTAAGCAAAGGTCATTTGAAGTTTTACAAAATGTTCGACAGATGGTTGTAGAACTTAAACGAAAAATTTTAATATTTTCACCTATAAAAGCAAATTGTTTATGTTTAAGATTATGGCTGATATTTTTTTATTTCAATAAAATATATGGCGGAACCGAAATTTTACTCTAAGAAAAACTAAATGACTTGTATAGGTCCATAAAATATATCGATTACCTTGGCTAATAAGATTTTTTAATGTTATACAGTTAACTACTTAACCACTCTTTATTTTCATATTTTTTAAACCCCAAATGAAACATGACATAAAGCCATAAACACGACTACACACTATCCACAAACATGCTCCAAAGTGTGTATCTATTTACTATAAGAATCTTTATCTGACTTAAAATTTTACCCAGCTTATTCGAATGTAAATCTTATATTAAATTAAATAAGCCATTAATTAGAGATGTTGTCGGATAAACGGCGACCTATAACTTCAATAAAAAGATTGATTTTTTAGATATTGTTAATTGTATTTATAAAATTTATGTTTTAAAAGTTTTGAACAATAAGTGTATACCAAAAAAATCAAAAAAAATATATTTAACTAAAAGTGTATCGGCTGCAGCCGGCCTTCAACTATCGCATTTTAATTTTTTGTACAACAGTTGTCGCCGCGGATTACTTTTTGACGGCTTATAAAAATCATGCTGTTATTTTAAAGTCAGTTATGTGTTTATAGCATTAATATAAAAAAATAATATTTCCGAAAAATTTAATGGAAAAGTAGCAACAAAAACGTTATATTTTTGTGTACCCTTCACCTGTGGGACACGTTGTTTCTAATTTTTACAATATTATTATCCGTCTTAATAAAGTATACATTTTCTGAAAGCTTATGACCAGGGGAGTTAATTGATTGATTTCCATCTATCCGCTGTTGTGATGGGTGCTATCTTTTCAAATCGCAATTGCAATCCAGCACAATTGCCTCATAAGTTTCTGAGATATAACCAAAGTAGCACGACGGCCTCATATTTTTACAATAGTTATTAATATTTTTCAGCCCTAAGATAATTTATATATCAATATATACACAACTTATACACGTTTGCCACTATTTATAAACATAATATGCCTCTAGGACAAATCGGCTCATTCCAAATCAACATTTTTTTTTTTAAATTCAAGATGGCGTCCGAAATAAAATGACGGATATATGGATTAAATAGAGTAACTACGACTTTGCCCCATTCAACCCCACAATATTGGTATCAAAATAAATGCCTTGACCAGTAGAATACAGTTAACTATGAAAAAGCTAAAATCCAAAATGGCGCGCTGAAATCGCGTAAAACATTAAATCTAAAATCTAGAATAAACCATGATGTGGTCACTACACTATATTCGGCACATATTTTAACAGTTTAATTACGCTTAAGTATTTAATTTGCAATATTTGTGTGCACGTTTATATATTAAAATTATTTTTACAACGGCCCCTATACAATACTGTTGGTTACGTTGCATTTTTTTAATGCTTATACAATATGGAGTAGCTACCAGCATGCAAGTGACAGGAGTTATGACTCATTAAAAGATAAAATTTTTGTTTTAAATAAGCAAGTTTTAAAGTTTATAAAACCATTTATTGTAATTAAAAGCTAAAGAAATTAAAAACTTTTCAACCAATTTTGAATACTTAATATTATTACTTATAAATTAAGGTTTTTTATAATCAAATAAGAAAGCAAATAAAAATACATTTTCATGTATCCTGAATAAGACTTCAAACTCTTTACCAGCTTCCGTTTATCAAGAATTATTTTATTTTTTATCTTTTGTTTTCTTGGTTGAATTTATAAAAGGCGTTAATACGTTTGACTTCTAAGCCAAAAGTGTTTTTAAAAACAAATACACACATACATACTTGTAATTTTTTTTTTCTTTTTGGTAGCCTTTTTCCATGAACTGTAATGGAAACAATGAAATTGTAAAGAATTCCTAAAATGCATCTCAATTGCTGAACTGAAATAGAGTTTGTGTCATGGGTATATTCTTTTAGATATTTACAAGAAACACAAAGTGAAGTTTTTTCATGAGCACTACTAACAGTATTGTAATGAAAATAGGAAACGTTTGTCTTAAAACTTAATACTTGAACAATTAAAGCTTCTTCCTCCTATGTGTATTGAACTTTTAAGAATATCAAAGACCTTTAGCTTTCCTGTAACATTTTTATTTGAAAGAATACAATAAAGGCGGTTTGGTCGGATTTAGATGTCAAAGGCAAAGTAAATTAAACACAAAAAATAATTTCTGTATTATTTACTTGCTGTTTCTTATTAATTAAAAACTTTGGTGAATGAAAAATTTATCAAGAATTTTCTTTAAAGGATAACACTAATAAAAAGTTCTTTTTTTCACACTTTCTACATTCATATTCGAAAAATCTCCCGAGTTTTAAAATACTGGTCTTACACTTTCATTCTTTCTTTACAACTGTGTTGTACTTAAATCAGAAAAAAAAAATAACTTAATGTTATAATAAAGTCACCCTGTAATAACATCTTAAAAGTGTCAACATAATGCAAATATAAAACTTTTTGACTTTTTCTTTTCAGTTACCATAACACTTTCTCCATATCAAAGTAGTTGCATGTGTTAGTTGCTTAATAGTTTTTTGCGGCATACATAAATATACACTCGCAATGAAATATAAAAAAATTCACTTGAAAACCTTCAAAAGTTTGGTATTCATTTTTAGTTGCCTTTAATACAGTCTTAAACTTGGTTGAAATATTTTACAAATAAAACTTTGTAAACAAACAAGTAATGTTTCTTTTTCATTTCCATTTCTTATATTTTACATTAATGTTGTTGCTATTGGTTTGCGGAACAAAGAAAAAAGTAGAGAAATAAAACCAGAAATGTAACAATTTCTTAACGATCTTTGGTGACATAAATTTCAATTTTTATAACATAAACTCACATAATTTATTGTCAGCATTATGACGATGGTAGTATATACCCACAATCCTGCATACATTCTTATACATACACATATAAGTAGTTTGAATACAGATGAAAATGCTGATGAGAAATAAGTAGGAAAGTAGAAATCATGAAAATTTATAAAAATATAAATTGTGAAAACGTATGCGAATGTGTATGTTAAACACCTGCTTTCGCCTTTTTATTGTGACTTTCTTTTTTTTTTTTTTTTTGTTATGCCACTTCAGAAAAAAATCTTGAAAAATTACTTTTCTGTGCTTGTTTATTACAAAAAAAAAAAGGTAGAGCTTGAGAAAATATTTATTTCATACTGAAGCGTATGATTGATATTTATTTAGTATTTTGCATTTCTATTTATAACTCATACGTATGGTGTGAGTCTTAACATTTATAAGAGATCAGAAATGGAAAATAATTTTTTTTTTTTTTGGAATCAAATATTTATTTAATAATTTTGTTTAATCTTAGAAAAGTTTAAATTAAAATTGTCTATTTTTTCACCTTTAGTTGTTGCTTACTATTATATTACCAATTAGAAATAATGGAAACAAAAGGATTGGGCTCAACATATAGGAATTTATTGGGAATAAAATTTATGTTTTTAAGATTTCGTAAGAAGTTTAAAAGTTTTTTTATTCTTGTTATTATTATTTTAATTAATTTATTGTATATTGTTTTGACTACATATTTTTTTCGGGAAGGGAGGAAAATGCCTGACGCATCTCAGATACTGCCGTCAGAGTCATGGTATGTGGAGCTTGCATCCACAGAAAACCTCCCTTTTTTGAGCCGTCATTATGCCTATGTCTAGATTCCGCTTTTTCATGCGTAATATCCTCTCAATATACGTTGCCACGTGTTCCCAAATCTCATTTTTCATCACGATGTTTACTGGGGATATTTACTCTACGGTTTCCTTCGCTTTCTGATGTTGCACGCTCCATCTCTTACACTTAAAAAGAGTGTGCTCTGCATGGTATATGCAGTTGTGTCCATATATACAGGTTGCTGTGCTTACCTTTCCCATTCTGTGTATGTAATTTAGGAAGTATCCAGAAAGTACCTGTGTTACGAAATAGCTTATTTCGCCATGCTTTCTGTTTACCCATTTATCAGGGTCTGTAATCAGTCTCGTTGTCCATCTGCCTCGTGATTCGCTGTCTCATTTGTCTTGCCACCTTCGCATGGTATGCATTCGTCAAGTTATTTCCGATTCCCTGTTTATTTATTCAATCAGCCTTCGATCTTTCCAAAGTACTTCTTTTTCTCAGCTAATAGGTCAACAGGGCTAGAGCCGCTTATAACGAATACTGCGGGTTCCGAGACTGTACGATATGTTGATGCTATTCTCTGAGCATAGGTGCATTGTACACCTGTCTGCATTTTTCTTCTTTACTTCGCCTGTAGGGCATCAGCCCAGATGCCGCATCTAATAGTGTTAAATACATATTAAAGTCTTTCTTAGAATGTTAATACCAAGCAAAAAAAATTATAAAATTTCCAGGACTTTCAGGATAAAATCAATAATGCAAAAGACCTTGTCAATCGTTTCTCATAAATTATGTGTTTTTAATTTTTAATTTTTAATTTGATTTTTTGTCACCTATGTGCAGCTAAGTAATCAGCACATCCTTATAACGATATAATCTAATGTCCTAAAATCCTTCGTAGTTTGAAATTAATTAAATTACTTAATAATGTTTAAAACCCCGTAAATTATATTGTTTTTCTGCTGTTGTATAGTAATTGTTTCAATTGTGAACTCCGATATACCCAATTCTTAATTCTAATTCTAAGTGTGATTTAGTTTTGTCTATTTAATTTATTTATTCTTCAAATATATAAGCGATACACAAATTTGTTTAAGCATTAAAAATACTATAAGACTATTTTTAATAAAAACTTTTCGCTAATATTTAACATTTCAATATCAGTTTTCAAATATTTATATTAATGAATCCTTGCTTGTCAATACTAAATGAAAGTATACGACAATGCATTACTTTTCAACCACAAATAATGCTGTAAAAAATTTGTGTCATATAAAAACTTCCATCTCTGATGCGGTTTAATTTAGGAGCGTGCTTAAACTAGTATAAATAAAATTGTAAAAATCTTTAGGTAATGATTAAATCAGTCATTAAAAACTGCAGGTTTTCCAAATAGCTCAAAGAGTTGTACTCTTAATCTCTAATGCTACTTTCATATTATCCATTACAATTAAAAATATCTCTTGATATGATATTATCCAAAACAGATCAGCCTTAAGAATTTAAACATGTCCAAACTAAAGACTGTTTATTAACAACGTTTAATTTCCTTTCATATTAAGATGAGGCAATTGCGTTAAATTGTGTACTAATATTTAAGGTACATATATCTACTCCCTGTCATATTCAAACGTTAAAAAAATACTAGAATACATATTTGGCTCAAGTTGTGTCGTGGTATCCTTGAAACATAATTCGGAGTAGTTTTAAAGGGGTAAAAAATATCTAAAAAATTGTTATCAGCTGCAAAGTGGAGCTAAAATCTGTTAATAAAAACGTTTCTTTTTTCTCACTAAAACATATTGTATATGATATAATTAATACCAGCGAATTATAAATAATGATTTACAAATTAAATAAATTACATCGTGTAAGATTTATTTTTAACCTTTATGGTGTATTTTTCATCATTTTAAAAGTAATATTTTTTCATTTTGAACTGGACGTATGAATGATTTGAAATTTGTTCGCTACATATACATCATACGTCAGGTTGCACTGCCATACACACACACACACAGAGTATACAGAAAGTCGAACAAATTCGAAAGAATAATGAAATAATTAATTTAAAATACAACAACACATAACAGTGCACTAAAAAAATATTACGACAATAAACAAAAAAACTAATTTCAGCAACTGTTTCACTAGATTCAATGGCGAGAAAACATAATCCAAACTATATATGGCCAACACGTTGGTTCAGTCATAAATCAAAATATTTTTGTTATATTTTGCTCAATTTTTTATTGTTGTTTTTGATATTGTGAAAGCAAAAATAACAGAAAATACTTCTGCTGACTATTATGCAGACCTTGGTATTTGAAATAAGGGCCCAGTTAGGGACCTAAGGCAGCCAGCTGAAAGAATAAATAAAAAAGAGGTCGTGTACGAATAACAGTTGTGCGTATAAATCATTTATTGGTCTAATGTTTTTGACAGACTTTTTTGTACTTCCATACATTAATGTGTATGTGTGTGTGTTTGTAAAACAAATATACACAGTAGAATAAATACTTACACTGCAGCCTACTTGTAAAACAAAATTGTTGACATTATGACTTTCTCTCACAAACACCAATAAGATGTTGTTTTGTTTTTTTAAATTTAATTTTCCACACAAATACATATATAGTACACACACATGCACGTTTTTTACATTTACTGAGTTTAAAGGTCAAAACATATTTAGTTTAGTTTTCAATGCTTGTACGTATTTAAAACCTTAAACAAAAAGTATATGTCTGTGTGCAGTTTTTTACATTTTAATTCAAATGCAAGTTGAGTTGCTTGGTTTTTTTCTACTTTATTTTTGGCAAAATCAAGTTTTTAGTTTAAGTCCATAAATTTTAAATATGTTTAGAGTTTTCTTGCCAAAAATGTCAACATTTATCAATGCAAGACTTAAATAAAGAGTGGACTTTATTTTCTACAGTTCTCTTTCCTTTTTTTCGGTCTACATATTTGTCAACTATTCTGAAAGATCTTTAACTTTTTCCCTTTGTAAGGAAGAAGACCTTAAGTGTTTTTAATAGCTTAGAAAACCCCAAAATAAAAAATAAAAGGGAAACCAACAAAACAGACTTAAGCGTAAAGTAAATGTAAAACCTAAATATAAAAAATTACTTGATGAAGGAAAATTAAAAAAAAACAAAAGAAAAAACAAACGGCAGAGAAATAATAACAAAATTGTAAATTTTTATTACTTCCTTAGTAACGCCTGCTGAAAACACCTTACATCCGTTGAACTTAAGTGCTGTAAATCTCCAAAAATACCTCAATAAAAAATAAAAAAAAAACAAATATTTTTTAAATGAATAAATTGGCAAATGCCACTTATTGGAGCTTAAAATAATGTATTTGTTGTATTATTGTAAAAGGAAACAATGTAGATTTATTTACTTATCTCGATTTGTTAGTATATACACGCAAAGAAAAAATATGGTTGTGGTAACCATAATCGAAGAGCAACATACTATGATAGAATTGTATGATTATGTTTAAAATAATAATGGTTACCAGTTATCATTATTATGTTTAATTAAAGTATCATTCAATAATCATATATATGGCTACAATTGAAATCGACAATCTTTGCTTTGTTACGGCAAATTATTGTCTTTTGCTGTAACATACACATATTGATTGTACTTACCAATTTAATAGCAATTTTTACCAATTTTTTTTACATTTTCTCGTTTATTTTTAAACTTTCTTTAATTTTTCAAAATTTTTGTTAATTTTTTTGACATCGTAAACTTTTAAAATAATAAAAATTTATTTAGCAAGAAGAAGAACAGTTTAAATCAAATTATTGTTAATAAAAAATCATAGCTTGATTAATTTGTAATCATACTGTTCTCTCACTTATTATTTAATGATTATTTTTAATTTTTAATGATTTTGAATATAATGTTATTTTTTTCAAATTAATTGTTTTAAATCATACTATTTTTAAATGATAACCATTTTGAAATTTTTACGAAAAGTAATCATTAAATGATACAATTCAAACAAATGCTTGATTATCGTGACAAAATACATGATGAAATGAAACAAAAATAACTATTACTTGTTTTCGACAACCAAATATTGTTTTAAAAAAAATAATATGACCGTCGTGACCATGTCGTAACCATGGTTTTTCTTAGCGTGTAGTTAAGAGTTTGTACGTTTGTACGTTTGTACGTACTTGTTTTCGACAACCAAATATTGTTTTAAAAAAAATAATATGACCGTCGTGACCATGTCGTAACCATGGTTTTTCTTAGCGTGTAGTTAAGAGTTTGTACGTTCTGGCTTTCAGTTAACATTTTTTGGTCGACTGTCTCTGTTTTGAAACTTTTATTAAATCCCTAAATTAAGATAGAAACTAAATAAATTAAAGAAATTTTTTTATTAATCTTTTCTTTTTACTTTCAAGTTACGGATTAACTTTGTGCAAAACATTTTGCTTCATTATTCTCCCATAACGAAGTATGGTTCTACATGATCTACGGTTTCCGTGCTGTTTTCAAACTTCTAACAGGCTTGAGGAAAACTGTCTTATGTTGATAGGATTTTACTACCTTAAACACTATTTGTTTTATATAGCACTGCAGTGTTGAAATTTGGGACAATAGATAGACGTAGAACAAAATATATTATGTCAAACAAAAATATGAATTCGAACTTATTATTTTAGTTAGTCACGAAATTATATAACCCATTTTACAGTTGTGATGGAGTATAAAAAAAATGTTTAAAAAACTCATACATTGAATTTGAAATGTTTGCTCTTTTTGTATTAGAAGATCATACTATATCATAATAATAACAGCAATTTCAAATTTTTTTTTTTTTTTTTTTGTTAGTTGTTTGATAAAGATGCATAAAGATAATATGCACCTTCAACAGCGCAATACTAGGTAACCTATAATGACCACAATAGTGGGCATGAGAGTTGACTATTTTGAGGTAATGCTTCTTTTTCTTTAAAGTAATATCTATTCGCTAATAGTAACAGATCTCTTGTTAAGTCTTACCCCTGTACCACTACAAAATAAATTAATATTTAAACATCGCTCACTTAGATGCAGTAGGATCTGTAATTGTAAATTATATTAAAAAGCCCTATTTACCTTAAAAAATGTAGAATAACATATATACAATTAAAAAAATAACAATGTCAAAACCTAACACATAAATATTTTAATATAAAAGTTGTAACTTTAATTCAAAAGCTACATCAATAAAAATGGCACACAGCTGTACCCAGAATTAAGAGATAAATGAAAATCAAAATATGACTCAACCTTATAAAACTTTAGCTTTTTATTTTTACTTTTTTTCCGAGTTTAAAGAAGTGAAGAAATATTTGGATTCAGTACTTCATTGACAAGTCATTGATTCATAAAAAATCAAAGTTTAGTTTTGAACATAAAACGCATTGAATATATTCTAAAGAAATTTTCAAAAATAAACTATATAATCCACATTCAATAGCAAAATATTTACATGTTAACAGGAGAAACTATGAATCAATTTCTTACCATCAGATAACCCAACAAAACCATTAAAAAAAATAAATTAAATTAAATTGTGAAAATATTTCTATAACATAACTTTACAGCACTAAGGGGTGTCTCGAAATGCTTTTTTACATTTTTTGCAGGGCACTACGCAAACAATTATTATTTAATTAATTCTTTGGTTCTACTCTGTGATAGTTATAAGTGTCAACAATACTTTGTTAATAAGTTTATTCAAATTATTTAATTCGTATTTAAAATGTCGTCAAATAGAGAAAAAATGAGAAAAAATATTGTGGATATTTATAATGAAAATAAACAACTTTCTTGCGCTGAAGTTGCGCGACGGGCAAAAGTGTCCAGACAGACTGCCCATAATGTTATTTTTAAATTCAAAAAAGACTTGTCTATTAAGCACAAGAAAGGTGGAGGGCCTCTTGGTTTTAGGAATCCTCAAACCGTTAAAAAGGTGAAGGCACTTTGGTAGCAAAATCCAAACAAACGAATAAAGAAAATAGAAAATTTAAGAGCGTTCAAAGTCAAAAAAGCTCCAAACCGAAACGATAAAGGAACAAAAAACGGCAAGAATAAGAGCAAGACAGTTGCTACGTCAGAAATTAAATAATTTTAATGGATGTATTTTAATGGACGAAGAAACCTATTGTAAGGCTGACTATTCAGAGCTTCCTGATCAGGGTTTTTATGTTTCTAATAAAAGAGCTAATGTTTCCATAAATTTAAGTATAAAAATATTTCAAAATTCGCCAAAAAATATATGATATGTCAAGCAATATGTACATGTGGGAAAACTTCAAAGGCAATCATTGTTAATCGTACAATGAACAGCCAATTTTATATTAACGAGTGCCTGAAAAAGGCTGTATTGCCACAATATACCTCCACTGTTTTGGTCCGACTTGGCAAGCTGCCACTACAGCAAAGACGTCCTTGAGTGGTATGACGCCAACAAAATAAATTTTGTACCGAAAAACATGAATCCACCTAATTGTCCAGAGCTAAGGCCTATTGAACGCTATTGGGCTATAATCAAGCAGTACCTAAGAACAAAGTTCAAAGCTTCTGCAAATGTAAAAAAATTTGGAATTATTTGGAAAAAAGCTATCAAACACTTTGGTAAAACGTGTGTCCAACGTTTAATGTAAAGCGTTAAGAAAAAAGTGCGAAATTTTACAAAAGAAAATAAAATTTGAACCTTTGGTTTTTTGCATAATAAAGTCTAAAAATTTTTCTCCATAACGCCAATAAAATGTATTTTTTATTTGAAAAAAACTAGATTTGGGAAACATTTTAAAATGTAAAAAAGCATTTCGAGACACCCCTTATATTCTCTTTTTCTATAAAGTTCGGCTTCAACGTGTTTTTAATTATTTAAAAAATATATATATAAAACTTAAGACATGTATAACTCTCCAACTTTATTTATATACTTTAAATGTTTTCCCTAAAAAAAATATTGCACAATGAAAAACAATTGTTGAAATTTCACTGGGTTATATTTAAGACAACATCTTAAAACGTATTCATATTATTGTTCAACTGCCATAAGAAAAATGTAAATATTGCAAGCAAAATCTCATGTAATCCCTTAGAAATACAAAAAGTTTTCTTAAATAAATGCAGCAAAGATTTAAACAAGAAATATGTATATATAAAACATTTTGGGATTTCTCAAAACTCAAACAAGTTTCGTACAAAAATTAACTTAAAAAAAACTATTGACACAAAACTATACATAAATTCATTTTAAAGAATAAGTACATGAGAGCGAACCACCTTAAAAGTTGAAAAAAAATTTTCGAATATACGATATTTCTGGCAATTCGAAAACACAAATTTTTTGACAAATATAGGGGTCACCTTTTCCAATATTTTGCTAACATCATATATTCACAGTTGGATTTTAATCTATGAGGTAAAGATATTTTTATATCGAGGATGAATTTTATGAAGTATGGTGATAGCTGTAATAAAATTTATTTTTATTTTTTTATTGTATGCGAACGTATACATTTTTATTTATATCACTGACCCCTAAAACATAATATTAGTCTCGGGGCCAAATATTGATGTATTATTCAAAAGATGCCAAAGATGTAATGTTTTGCATATTTTTTGTTTGTTTTGGAACAGTTCATATTCGAAAGTGCATGGCGAATTTTTTTCCGGGTACGGTTTAATATTTATAAGTGTGTATAACAATTATTAAACAAACAGTGACCAAAACATAACTTCTTTATGTGATCTTACAATTTTATTTTTAAACAATTGTTCTTGAAAACTTGTGGCAGAATTTTTTGAGAATTATTTTGAAAAAAAAACAAATAAAAAAAGCCTTAATTTTTCCTATTATACTAATATTAATCAAAAGATGACTTAAGAAAATGGTAAGTTGTAGAAAATAACATAAATATTCTCTTCATATTGAACAAAACTTACCCATGAGCTTCTAAGAAAATTACCTCAGATTTTCATATAATTACTATAACTAAATGGCATATTATTTGCCATAGTGGGTAGCAAAAACATTGCATTAAAATAAAACAATTTTTAATACAAAAAAACTGGTCTTAAGCTTGAATAATGGGTATGTACAGAAATAAAAGATTTCTATGCCGAGTCTCACTATACTATTCCAGCCGAGTTTATTACATATTACACGATTCTGCTGATTACTATAATTAAATGGCATCTTATTTGCTCCCTCCCATTTAGCCACATTGGGTAGCAAAATATTGTATAAAAATAAAATATTTTTTTTATGTAAAAAAATTACTCTCAAGCTTAAAAAATTGGTGTGCATAAAAAAATTCCTAAGCCGAGTCTATAGTATTTTCACTTTATGATTATCGTTCCACAGCATGCAGCATGCATGCCAAAAATACAGCAATTATATTTAAAAATGTTAAAATTATGTCGAGCTTATCAATTATCCATCTAAGAAAAAAATATTAGTCACGTAACTTATTAGCAGAGAAAGTTAAGGCAGGTCATTACATGACTCTGCTGTCCGCTTCAGATCCCCTCAGCAAGAAAAAATAATGCCTTGGCATATGCTGTATAACATATAGGGCTAATTTGCAGGAACTACATATTACTCATATTTCAGAGCTGTTATTATAATTTGGCGTTAGTTCAGGGTATAATTTAGTCTGGCGAATAAGCATTTTATCATTATTACAACTTTAGTTTAACCTACAATGTTAAATAAGCTTGCTTTTTACTTACCGCTCACTTTAGATTAAAGCGCAATTATAACAAGTAACAGTGCTGGCCGTGCCGAATCTTATATACCCTTCACAACGTGTAGTACGTACATACATGTAAAAAACATACATATAAAAAACACACCATTGTAAAATTATAAATTGGGTTTACGTATGTATGTTTCTAAAAAAAAATTACAAAAAAAAGTTTTAAAAAAATATTAAAAAAAAAATTTTTTTAATTTTTTAAAAATATTTTTTAAAAAAATTAAAAAAAAATAAATAAAAAAAAATATAAATAATACAGGGTGGACCAAAAGTCGCGCCTGCGTGTAAAAATTGAATAACTTTTTTGTTTATTATTATTTTTTATTAAATTTTTTTTTTTTAATTATAATATTATCTTTGTATGACCTAAATTTTAATTATGAAAAATAATGTCAGAGAGATGACCACCATTTTCATCGATGCACAATTGGGCTCTTAAACAGGCGTTTTGCATAACTGCACGCAAGGTTTCAGGCTCTATTGCCCTGATCTGAGCTTTAATGTTGTTCTTTAGCTGCTCTATAGTTTGAGGCTTGTTTACATACACTCGTTCTTTGAGATAACCCTATAGAAAATAATCAAGGGCAGTTAAATCCGGTGAACATGCTGGCCAATTAAATTCTGAATTTTTCGAGATAATTCGGTCGTCAAAAATTTCATTTAAAAGCGTCATTGTGGCACGGGCCGTGTGTGCTGTTGCTCCATCCTGCTGAAACCACTTGTTGGCTGCCTCAGGGCGTACAAAATTATTAAGCATAGCGTTCTAGAGATGCCCAGTTGTCCAGAACGTCTTCGTGTTGAAGTTCCTGAATATTCTGCAACACTGACCCGTGCACGATCAATGTTTACTTGATTCTGTATTATTCTTGGTCTTCCTGATCGTGACAAATCTGACACTGCACCTTGTTGTCGGAACCGTGCAATTAAACGATTAATTGTGGTTTGGTTAGTTGCATTTTTGGTGTTGAAATAATTTCGATATGCTCGTTGCGTCAGTAAAATTGAGCGCCCATTGGAACAGTAAAATTCTACCACTTTCGTTCGTTGCTCAGTCGTTAAATTTTGCATGGTGGTGTAGCACGAATCTATGAATAAAATCTGAAAAAAAAAATAAAAAATATTAATAAACAAAAAAGTTATTCAATTTTTACACGCAGGCTTGACTTTTGGTCCACCCTGTATATAAAATAAAAATAAAAAATTTTTGGAACAGCTGGGATTCGATGCCACGTTTATTCTAACCAATTTGTATGTATGTTGTTGTTGTAATTGTAAAAAAAAAACAAGAAAGTTATAAGGCGATTGTGCTGAATTGCAATAGCGATTCATTCCCGGATATTTCCAAGAGATTGATACCATACACATATTTGAGGAACATATAGTTGCTTCTTAAAGTTGATTTCAACCAACACATGGACAGACGGGCAGACGGTCAGAGCTTAATCGACTTCTGTATTCATAAGCTTTCAGAAAATATTAACTTTATGGGGTCGGAAATGAAAATTGCAGAAATTACAAACGGAATGACAAAGCTATATATACCTTTGTGCACCATAGGTGAAGGGTATAAAAAGGCAAAATATTTATCCGTTCGAAAAATCCTACCTCTAACTAATTACAAATCGTAATAACAGCTATTATAAGGTTTAATTAAATTTAGGCCAAAATAAAACAGCCGTTATAAGTTGTCAATATCAACTCATTTAATTAAAACAATTTCTATATTACACTCAGCTGTAGTTAAGCGGTCTTTTCACTACTTAAAAAGTGAGCTCCATCCATATGAAATCATGCAGGTTGCTAAGCGCATCACCAGAGAACAAGATGTAATTTTTTATATTTTTTTTATTCTAAAAAAGTTGCCTGGAAAATTTAATAATTCGAGACAAACAAAATTATGTTTTTCTATTGGAATTTTACCACAAAATTACTAAAATTTACAGCTTGGGTAACTTTGGAGTTAAAAAATAAAGTCCACCCACTAGATGGCACTGTATTCGAAGTACATAATGCATATATATGCGAAAGCCTCAGTTTTTTCTATGTTAAAATTTGTCTAAAGTATTATTAATGCATTGCTCCTCAACTCTATTCTAGTGTCCACAGAAGTACTATTTCAATTACAATTTACCTTAAATATCTTTTCCTTATTGAATTATTTTTTCGTTGTTGTTATATACAAACACATACATATAAACACATGTATTTAAATAATTAAGGAATTATTATTTTTTACCTGTACAAAAGCTGACACTTAAATAATAAGTTAAATATTTAAAATGAACATAAAATTTACCACAAATAAACATGAGTGAGTAGGTGTGTGCATATATAAAACTCTAATATTTTAGTTGTTTTATTAAATATATTATTTTTATCACACTACTTTTTTACATTTTCTTCTTTTTTCAATTTAAACAGACAATTTATAAAAGTGTTTTAAGAGGTTTGTTTCTACTTTGTTCACACATCTCAACACACTTGTATACACATACCAATGTACCTTCATATAAGCAAACAGACACTTACAAATACACTATACTCTTATGTGTAGAGAAAAGTATCACATTACATATTTTAAAGCGTTACTTTTTGTTCAGTTTGTTCTCCTTTTTTGGGTTTATTTTTTTATTTTTTTTTCCATACATGCGGGTGTGAAAATTAATTTCTATGAAAAATTGCAATCTCAAGTGTTGCACACTCACAGCTACGAGTACAAATACAATGGTTGGTGCTTATGCTTGGTTCGTTGCTTCTGTATGTTGGACTATTTGCTTTAGCTTCACATACATTTTTTTCTGCTGCTGCTCATACGATTTGTTGTTTTTTAAAAGTTTTTGTTATTATTTGCAATTTTTTTAGTTTTTAACACAAAACTGAAATTGAAGATAAGACATCGTTTGTTATAGTCCTTTCCGACACATACAATCTCATATATTCACACAAAAATTTACATTAACCAACATTAGAAAATGGTTAGTAAATATTTTGTTTAATGACTTGATAGCTTTATAAAAAAAATTTTAAAGCATATGGAAATGAGTAAACTAAATCTGTCCATGAAAATAAATTTAAGGATTTCCTATTTTGCGTTCTTTTGAAGTTAAGGTTTATCAATCCTTACTTTTACCCTATTTATTTGTTTTTGAGTGTCTGTTTGTTTGTTTGTTTGTATATAAAAACATTTTACTTATCACATTCTGAATGGCAGTAAACTTTCAAATGTAATCGTATATTCTTTTTGTTTTTTTATGATTATTTTTCACTATTCTTTAGTATTCTGTTTCTCATTGAATATGAACAGAAAGCAGTTTAAATTAAAAACAATAAAATTGCTGATATTAAGAGGTAAAGAAAACTAAATTGAAAAATTTAGAAAAGAAACACAAAAATGGAACAACTGTAATAAAATTGTTTAAGCGACTACAAATATTTCAATTTGTTGTAAATTCTAGCTAGAAAAAACCATCTAAAGCTTTATAATTTAGATTTTATCATTTAATTGTATTGCTCATATGTGTATTTTTAATATATTTTGCCATTCTGTCCTCTTTTTTTCCTGAATCTAAATCTTATCTTTTTTTAAATTTATAAGAGTCGTATTTACTTCTTCCTATTAGTCTGTTTTTGTAGTTTTTCACATTTTTTTTTTATCTATTCTACATTTGAACCTGTCATTTCGAAAAGGGCACGAGTCACACTTTTTTCAAATATCACCTTTTGACGCCATTTAATTCATTTAAGGGTTTTACGTATTCTCTGTGAATATGGTAGATCTTCAAGTGCAACAAACCACCTTATATTGCCCTCGAAATCTAAAGTCTGTATGAAAAGGGCACGAGTCCGGGACTTATGCCCTTTTCAGGGGAAACAAAATGCTAATGTATAATATTTGTATAGAATTCTATTATTGGCACCTCGTCTCTGATGCAGCCTACTGTGTATTTTTATTCTGAATTATTTTCCTCAGCCGCGCTAGTCAAGTGGCTAGACAAGCCAAGCTAGCTAGACAGTGGGACAACAAATTATTTTTACCATCAATTTATTTGATAGCGAAAAACGAAACCAATTTTTTTATATTAATTTTCATTTTATTAAATTTTAGTTTTTGGTATAACTATTTTTGGAAATATCTACATTTAATATTTAATAATATGAAATGTTTTTAAGCAAACAAGCGAAATGTAACTTTTACGCATACTCACATATTTTTCACCGTTGGTTGCCCACTGCAGACTTTATGTTTACGTTTTGCTTTGTTGTTTTATTTTTTCACAAATCTATCAAAGTGATTTCAACCGCAGGGTTGCCAACTCACTGCATTACATACATATTTTCATATGAAATCTTAACTATCTAAATTAATAGTAGGCAGACATAGAGCTGGCAGCCCAGTTCTTTTAGACGTTGAGGCTAATGAAAATTTTGAAATTAGAAGGCCTAAAACTGAAGAAATTATTGACATAAAAAAATGGTGGCCGAACCATTACAAGAAACTGGTGCTTTCTGTGGATTCCTATGGCAAAAGAGTACCCAAGGACAAAAAAAAAACTTTTGCTATTTCCCAAGTGTCACATTTCACATTTTCCAAGTCTACACCAGGCCTTGTTACAACACGTGAATCTATAGATTGTTTAACCAGTTATGAATTCCAGCTCTTACAGAGAATGGGCACCAGCCCGCCTTTAACATCACATGATACTCCTGCGTATGCTGGCAAAGTGCCAATCAATGTAAAGAAAATACCAGATTTGAAAAAACTAGAAAAATACATTCCAGAAAAGTACCAAAATTTCTATGCAGAGATTTTTGCATGGCCAACAACTTCAGCTAATGAACAATATGAAAAAAATAATGATGACTAAATGTCAGTCTAACAAGTCATTTCGAAAAGGGCATTAGTCCAAACATTTCACCACCACATGCTTTTTTTAAAAATAAATAAATGGCACAAAAATTATATATGTTTTTATTTATTAACTTCTATATTCAGTTTCTTAACCATCATAGATTTTTTCCGAACAAATACGTTTTTTGTTAATCCTGAAAAGCTTTAATGTATTGACTCATGCCCTTTTCGAAATGACGGGTTCATTTACTTCTCTTAGCAGAGTTGTAATTTGCTTTTATTCTATTTCGTTAATAGTTTTTTGGTATTCTATCTAAATAAAGAATTAATCTACTGTACCCTGTCTGATTCGCCGTAGTTGTTTGTCTTATTGACAACTGTCGGGCCAAGGTGTCAGTATGGAGAAGAGAAGTTGAACAAACACTTCTGGTTTCTTGGAGTCATAATTTTGGAGAATTTGAGCTCAGGTCAAAGCATACGTTCAATGTTAATCTGGAACCAAACTAATACAAACAAAATAGCAATCAGTAAGCCCCAAGGTCTCTTTCTAGACCGTTTATTGGCAAAGTCTCTTTCGAGAGCACATGGTGCCTGTGGAAACTACCAAGCGGAAAAACGGAGTCGAAGGTGGTTTAATGACTGATGATTGCTGTTGACGACCAAACTAAAACAGACACTAATGGCTTATTGACTGATACTTGCAGAGCTGGAAAACCTCCGAACTTTGGACGGGGTGCTGTTGCCTTTCAATATAAGAAGTTGCTTAGTGAATTGCTTGGCTTTCTTTGGTACACACATTCGATTCTGGCGCTCATTAATTGCAAAGTCTCGTAGCAAAAAAATATATAAAAACAAGTGCCAAGAACTAATGTTGGTAATAGTGCCACCTGTGACATACTGACTACAGTGGCGGTGGGTGGGCATCAGTTACTCTACCCAGTTCTAAGATATCCGTCATATTATGGCACATGCTGCCGGTGCTGATGTTAATCAAACCTTATACCGTATCCAGTCCTACATGATATTATAGTTATTCACATCCTTTCTATATCGTACTGAGTAATTGGGATTTGACTTAAAGGTGGCGCTTTCTAAACGTTAATGTGATGCTGACCTGGGGGGTTGCTATTTTCTTTTTGTATGGATTTGTTCGGAGGGGGCTGGAAAAATTAGAAAATTGTGACGAAAATTATTTGTCTTTGAAGTTTGGCGTTCTGAGTAGACACATCACCGGCACAAAAAGTTATAAGTCATTAAATGGAGAGAATGGTTTTTTTACTATTTTTGGAACATGTCCCATTGTACAGAATACCTATTGAACCTGTTTATATCAATATTAAAATATTCTTCCGTGTGTATCTCTTTATGCATTTTATTGTGATAATGATAGTTATAATATTAAAAGTCATAATTATTTTCTTTAAATTTTAAATTAAAATCTTCTAAAATAAGTTAAATATTTATCTTTTTATTCAGATAAAAAAAAAACATAAGTTCAAGAAAATATGTTACGTATGAGTTAAAATGTAACTAAAACTTATTTGGTAATTGAAACCAATTTACCAGCTTTAATTACCATGCATCGTTTTCGCATCACTAAAGACTGCCGCCGTCGATGCTCTATTTTATTAATTGAATTAATTAATTATATTTTACATTCAAAATTCAGTTTTAAGTAATCAACATACTTCTTACACAACCACTTTTATTTCAAAGAAAAAAAAACAAAACTTTTTAATTTAATAAATATTCATAATTTCGTTGCTTTAAAGAATAGCAATCCCATAATGACGATATGAATATTTGATTGCTTTTTCACCACAAGCTCTACAACAAGTCTTCAAACTAAAATGACAATTTAAAAGGAACTTTGGAAAATATATAATTTTGAGCGTACATTTATTCATATATCAATTACAATATTGGAATTTATAATTTGCAAATAAATTGCGAAGTTTTGCAAAAAAATAAAAAACAAATTCAAAAACCCAAAATATAAAAAGGGAAAGAAAAATTTATTTGTTAACTAATATTATAGATGACCCAGGAAATAACACACATATAAGAAGAACTTTAAATCGCTATTTTAACTTAAATATATACCTTTAAACAGCGTGTACATGTTAATTAACGTTACTCATACGTAGTGTGGGAAATTCTTTATCGTTCAAATTCTGAAGTCAACATGTGGGTACAAATTGTTAAAAAACAAACTTCTGTTTTTGTTTTTATAATATCAGTAGTTATTGTAAGCACCAGCATTTTTTAAAAAATTAATATTTTTCAACCCTCTCTCTTACTCTTATTACGTTCACCTTCTTTATTTCAACCGCCACCTGTTTCGTACTTCTTTTTTTTAATTTAAAAGTTTGCTTCTTTATTTTACTCTTTTGTTGCTTAATAAAATCATTGAAGCTTCATAAATTTTAATAAAAAACAAATAACGACGACAAGAAAAATGAGATGAAGTAAAAAAGCGAAGAGTAAAAAATAAAAAATAAAAATCTAAAACAAAATTTAATAAGAAAAAAGTTTCATGTAATTTCATCAACAACTTTAAAAGCATTTATAAATGCTCTTCTATGTAGATGTAGTACGAAGCATACATGTAGATGTATTTAAGTGTATGCCGGAAACCACACACATACGCTTATATGCACATATTCATATGAAAGATGATGATGATGTCAAGAGTGCTCATTTTGTTCTTGTTGTTTGTTTTTTTTTGTTTTGTAAGGTAAAGAATATTAATGTAAGCATGTAGACATGCATAAATTTATCTACAGTTAGTTTCCTTTTTTATTGTTAAAATTAAATTAAATTCTCTTCATAATTTTTTCATCAGATCGGAAAGTAAAACAAGAGCTTTATCTGATTTTTATTTTTGTTATATTTGTTTGCAAAATTGCTAAATTTAACGAAAAAAGAAAACAGTTAAGGAAAATGATACCTGTAATCACAATATATTTTTTTTTAGCTTCCAAAAACGTATGTGTTTCAGAAAAAACAATTTGATTGATTTGATATTTTTCAAAAATTTATAATTTTTTCCAGGAAACTATAAATATATACAACGTACCCTACATATATGTTTGTATAATTCAACTATAATGGTAGCGAACAATATTGTAGTGAGTATAATTTAAATTAAAGCGTTCCTGCATACATTTAACAAATTCGTTGCGGCAATTTAATTCTTGACCAAACAAGTGATTAAGTTTTATAAACTGAGCTTCTGTTTTGTGGTCATAAAATGCCTATTTTAATAATTTCCCTTAATAAAGTCATTCGATATAAATAGAAATTTCAATTAAACGTGGAAATTTTCCTTGAATTTTGTATAAGATTTTAAAAGGAATTCTCTTTTTTCCATTAATTTATCCCCAAAACAGACTTGACATATACATTTTAAATCGAAATTGTGTAGCTAAAATCATATATTTTTACCATTCCTTAAATTTCGGTTATCACAATATTGTGGGTGTTAAGGGGAATGAAGCCGAAATTACCATATTTGACCCATTTATCCGCTATTTTATTTCAGACTCTATATTGGATTTAAATTTTTTCATTGTTTACTGTATTCCATTTTAGAAGCAATTTCTTTTGATACCAATATCAAACTAGAATTGACCCGTTAATAAATCTATCATGAATTTTAAATTTATTCATTGTTGGTTACCGTGGTAGTTCGCTGCACGCAAATAGTCAAGTAGAGTCTTGACTCCGTTTTGACAAAATTTTGTCATAGTGTACTATGTTCTGTCCTTTTTTATACCCGCCACCAAAAAAATGGTGGGGGTATATTCATTTTGTCATTCCGTTTGTAACACATCGAAATATCCATTTAAGACCACATAAAGTATATATATTCTGAATCAGGGTTTGATTTGATGACGATCTAGCTATATCCGTCCGTCTGTCCGTCTGTTGAAAGCACGATAGAGGTCGCACCGAAAAAGCTAGGGGGCTCACATTTTGCCAGAATCTTTCTTATAGATAAGGTTTGTTTGGTATTGAAAATGGGCTAAATCGGAATATTAGAAAGAGAGTTATAGCTCGAAAAGCAAGAGTAGGTCGAAAAAACCGTGTCCTTCAAACATCGAATAAAACGGAATTGTGTCCAAATGCATAAACGTAGACTCATGAAACTTCGAATATATATTTCCTGAGTAAAAACAATATTGTCCCCCGAAAATCGTCTAAATCTATGTATTAGGAGAGGAGTTATCGATCAAAATGTACGAAAATTTATACCGCACAGTGTATTTTTCGATATATTTAAAAACAAAAACGTCATAAAAGCAACAAAGTTTGATGTACGACTCTGAAATTTTGCACACTTTGGTTTTTGGTGAGACGCTTTTTTGTAACGGAAAATCAATGTGCCACGCCCACTTTTACGCCCACCTCCCATAAAACGTTTTACCTAAAATTCATATAATTTCTCTATTAATAAAGATTTTGGAATAATAAAGGGCTATATTGAAACACCTAAGTTGTACTCATTCGCAAAAATAACTTTGACACGCCTACTATAACGCCCACTTTTCACGTTATCTACCGTTAATGAAATTTAAAAGCTCATAAAACCGTTAAAATTAGAGGTATGATGATCAAACGTATATCCTTCTAATCAATGCAATTGTTGTGCTAAAAAGTTTAGGTGACACTACCACTTGAACGCCTACCTCCCATATAACGGTTTACCTTAAATTCATGTAATTTCTCTATTGACAAAGCTTTTGGGAAAATAAAGGACTATATTGAAATATTTAAGTTGTATTTATTAGCAGAAACTTTATTGACACGCCTACTTTAACGCCCACTTTCATTGAAAGACTACATTGACAAAAGCATTTCAGTAGCATATCGAAGTTATAAAGGGTGGTTAAATTTTAAGGGCTGATGTTGTTTTTAAATAAAACACAAATTATTTAAGAAATTATTATCATTTCTTTTTATAATGATAATATTTGTATGGTTCAATTATGCATTTAACAAAATATCGGCCAAATGCCCCCCCCCCCCCCATCCTTGGCGCCACTCCTCTATCTGATAGTCCAAATTTTCAATGACAATGTTGATGCTCAATTGTTGGGCATGATGATGAGTAGAGGTTGACTGCTCTTTTGCCACACTATCGCAAAAACCAGCAGTGGTTCCCATTCAATGAACTAAGAACGCATTCACAGACTTTCTAAAATTGGCGCTTACAATTAAGCCACCCTCTACAAAGAAAATGATACATATTTTTATATTATTATCACACGGTGATTCAAAATATACATTCTCAGCATTTTGCAAAAACGGGAAATTTATTAGTAAGATTTCGATTTTTAAACTTCTATAACATTTTGCTTTTAAAAGATTTTCAAACGAAATAAGTTTTGTATAATTTTAAAATTTGTTAGCCATTAGTACATGAAAATAAATTGTTTATAATGTTTAGAGATAATTTTTTTTTACTTAGGTCAAAATTTTCCTAAATTCCCATTTTTAATAGAGCATAACTTCAGGAGAACATAAGATAACAAATATAAATTAGCACTATTTCATAGATAAAACTTTCCTCTTAAATTCATGTAAATTCTCTATGAATAAAGATTTTGGAATACTAAAGGACTATATTGAAATATCTAAGTTATGTTTATTAGCAGAAACTTTATTGACACGCGTATTTTAACGGTCACTTTCATTGAAATATTAAATTTAAGAAAATTTTTTTCTAGCATACCGAAGTTTTGAAAAAAATTATTATGAAATTATTATCATTTATTTTTATAACGATAATATTTGTATGCTTCAATTATGTATGGAACAAAATATCGGCCAAATGGCCCCCCCAACCTAGGCGGCACACCTCGATCCGATAGTCCATATTTTCAATGACACTGTTGATGCTCAATTGTTGGGCACGTTAATGAGTCGAGGTTGCTTGCTCTTTTGCCACGTTATCGTGAAAAACAGCAATGTTTCCCATTCAACGAACTAAGATGGCATTCACAGATGTTTTCACATTTCATACAGACCTGCTTTGCAGACATTTAAATATTTTTTACAATTCTCACGGTTGTGGACGAATTCGAACGATTTTGTTGACCAAAATAATCACGAAGTGCACAAAATGCATTTTGATTTGAACGCCCATTTTTATAAAAATCTTTAATATTTAAAAGCGTCTCTCGATTGCGTATCTTTCCACGGTTCAAATTGAGTTAGTCTAATATTGAGAAATTTCAAATAAAATACAAGAAAAAAGTTAAAGTTTAGATGTGGTTCACCTTAAACATGGGCCCTTAAAATGTAACCACCCTCTACAAAGAATGTGATACATATTTTATGATAAAGAGATTATTCTATAGCGATTAACAAAATAATAAATATTTTGCTTTAAATGTACACAAAATTGGTGGTGGGTATAAAAGATTCGGCACAGCCGAATATAGTGCTCTTACTTGTTTTGGTAGGCATATGGATCCTCCGGGTTGACTAAAAGTTTAAGAGAATCTATTATCGTTTCTTAATTATAGTTTTAAAAATTTAAGCGAACATTTTCAAAACACCCGCTAATAATTTGGAGTCTTTAGCATGTACAAGAATTAACTAGCAGTGTAAGTAACTTTAGTAAAAACATAAACACATTTTACAAATTATTTTTACCTATTACTTTGCCGATTAGTGACCTAATTTTCTAAATATGCCTAGAGGCATGTGATATTTATAAATAGTAGCAAAGCTGTCTATAAATTATCACTGGGCTGAAATTTTTAACTTCTATGGTAAGAATATGAAAAAATAAGAGACAGTCGTGCTAATTTGCTTATATTTTAGAAACTGATTAGGTTTCATTGCTGAGGTAAGTTGCCTGAAGAAAAAAATAAACAGTTTAACAAAGTTTTAAAATTTATAAAAAATATCAAAATTAAAATTATTTTAAACATGAAATTTATGCGACCAATCTCTAAAATATTTCTTATAAGCAGCATTTCAAAATTTTCTATCAGATAATTTTTAATATTTTTTTAAGGATTAAAATTATATGGAAGATTATAATATTTAAATCTATCTATGTATTCTACTCTCTGTTTTCTTGTTTCCAATCAACGTCTAGCTATTCACAAATAAGTTGCAGTTTGTACAAGCCGTGTATAAGAGAATTTTTCTGTAAAGTTAAAATTATTTCAGTTAGGGCCTTTTTACCTGTGACCAACAATACATGCATGTTTAAAGATATTGTTAAAAAGTTAAGTGGTAGATTAGAAGCAGCTTATGGCGGCTTGTTTTGAGATCTTTGCAATGATTTTAACTAATTCTAATTACTATGTTCATATATAATAAAAAAATTTATCAATAAAAAGCTTTGTTTATTAATCTATTTTTAAATTTGTAAAGAAATTCAAAAGACCATAAACTATTACCTTGGAAATAAATAACAAGATATTTTGTATATATTTGCTTGCATGCGTGCAAAATACTTTTATCAATAGCAAACATAAATACTTTATCAAACATTTTGTAAATCAATAATGTAGATTTTAAAATGCAATAAACCAAATACACTCTACTCTGGAACTCCATATTTAACAGCACTTACAAAGCGCCTTTGTCCATTTACTTACTTTTACTTACTTACAATATAATGCTTTTTTCATGTTAAAAATCTCCTTGTCAAAGCCAAGGGTCTAACTTCAATATCATAAGAACGTAGAGTTTTATGATCAAAAAAATTAAATACTTTTGAGGTTTTTGTGCTGGTTTTCTGCAACGATTTATTGCGAAACATTTGCAATATATTTATATAACATACAGATCATATGGACTGACGGAGAATCGACTCCCTTTGTCATTAACTTTTAGATAATTTTCATTTTATGGGTTTGAAAATAAATCTTGCAGAAATAACAAATATATATGTACTTGGCCCCACAAGAGAATGATACAAAACCATCCACTCGAATTTGTATGCTTAATACATATAAATTCGAATCGAATTACGGAGTAACATGCATGTATTTGTGCATCTCTTTTATAATATATTGTTTATTATGTTTCAAAGAAAATGCACTTGATGTATGACTAAACACAATTTAACAAAAACATTGAATAACAAAGGTTTTATTTTATAAAATCGTATGACTAAAAACTAAAATGTAACATGTAAAACAGACACAACACATGCTTAATCATAGCAATGGCAAAACAAAACATATAAAAATTTTTGTCTCGATTTCTACGAATTCAGGGGAGTAAGTATCAAATCAAATAGAAAAAAGCAAAAAAAAACTCCATGTGAAATGTAATTTCTAATATATAATTTCCAGAATTCATTACTATATAACTGCACATGTATGTATGCACGAACATGTATATTACGTGTGTATCTGCATACGAAACGTTAATTACAATTATGTGCATTTTGCATTCATATTAAACACACATAGGTTGACTATTGTAGTATTTACACTTATTAAATTACAAACATACGCACATGCTAAAACATAAAATTTAAAAATCAAACAATTAAAAGAAAATTTTATATTTTTAGTTACAAATATATAATTAAAGTCAATTTAATAGGGAGAAAATAAACAACATTTTGCTGAAATTAAAGATCAGATGTACTCATTGAATCAACTGGAATAATTAATTAACATTTAGATAACCATATATGTATGATTTGAGGGTTAAAGTTATGGTTTTTTTAAATTTTGTTTTGCAAACTCCTAGTTCATTAGTAATTTTATACATAAGCATGAAAATAAAATTAATCTTTTAATAAAGACATTTTAGTTTGTTTGTCAGTATCACAGTTAATTGTTTTGAATTCATAAGAACTGATGTATGAATAGTTAAATATCAAAAATGTACTTAGCATCTCTTTAATATTGATATGCCTAAATGCACTCACAAACTCACTTTCAACATCAGTATTAGCAACACCAACAAATACACAGTCTGTTAGATAGTACATAAAGAGACAACAAATGCGTACATGTAGATTATAATGAATAAAAGGATAAATTAGATGGATGTAAAAACTAAAGTAGTCTTTTGGTAGCATGCTCCTAACGACCTGCACACATACACAAATTAATGCACAATTACAGTGATGCAGAAAATTTTATTTTTAAATAAATTTTCGAAAAAGAGAAAATTTTTCCATTAATAATTCTATATAAACAATTCTTACAAGAAACACTTTTTTGTAAGATAAAATTAACGTAAAATCTTGTTAAAAGAAGGGATCTTATAAAAACACAGTCTCATCATCAAATCTTGCATTATTTATCAGAAATTCATTTTCAATTTTCGGAGTTCTTCAAACAAGTCAAATACTTTTTCTCAGATGCGAAGTCCTTAAAAATCAAAATTCACTGCATCTTTAATAAAAAAAAGTTTTAAAATAATTACACTGCTCAGCAGCAAATTCCCCCATTAAATAAAACTATGTACCATATGGATTTTAATGCGCTGAACTTAAATCTGTTGTCGGTTTTTTTCCACTAGATCGGGATTTTTTATGGGCGTGGCAAATTTTTTCCCTTAAATTAGTCAGGTACGGAGACATATTTCATCCTATCTCGAGAACCAGTCATCTGATTTTCAAAAATAAAATACCAAAAGATGTGTAACAATAAATAATTAGCATTCATTGTTGCTACAAGGCACTTTAGTGCGCCTACTCTGACGTTGTTTGCTGCATTACACATATTTTTGTCAATATTGGATACCTGCGGTAAATTGACAACAAAATCTAAATTTTTTTAACGATTTTTATGATTTATGGCTTTTTTTATTTTTGATATAAGTAGCTTTATATTTTTCTTTAATTTCATTTTTAAATTGAAAAATATTACGAATTTTGACCGAAAAATATTTTTTTTCTCCATTAATTTCTACATAATTCCAAAACGATAAGAGATAGAGAAAAATTTAATTCAACTAAATTAAATACAATGTTGTTACACATCTTTAGGTATTTTATTTTTGAAAATCGGATGACTGGTTCTCGAGTTAGAATGAAATATGTCTCTGTACCTGACTAATTTAGGGGAAAGATTTGCCACGCCCATAAAAAAATCCCGATCTGATGGAAAAAAACCGACAATGGATTTGAGTTCAGTCCATCAAAATCCATATAGTACATAGTTTTATTTAACGGGAAAACAAAAAATTATTTTTTGTCGAGCAGTGTTATCGTTAAGAAAATATGTTTTTAATAAACTGTTTTATAGTTTTCACTAAAAAGTAACTTTTAAAAAATTTACAAATTAAAAACGAGTTAATTCATATTAGTGTAAGGCAATTTGGTGCTAAGAGACGGTATACATTACATTGAATATTTTCAAAGAATACTGGATGCCTCTTGAAATCCCAATCATACACTCACAGGTAACTCCTTTGTGAGTTACAAAGCATTGTAATAATAAAGCTGATGCTCTTGCGAAATGACTTTAACCAAATTCAGGCGTTATACCATCTATCGAATAATGGAAATAGGTGATTTCAAACCCACTCCGTTTATTTGATTTAGAAAAAGAACAAAAACAAAACAAAATCGTACTTGCAAAAATACCAGAAAATGCTGGTCCAACCTGAATATATGGAGAACAGGATTGGCTTCTAGTGGCATATCAAAAAAGGTAAATTACTCCTAACAATCACCTTAGGAAAGCAATCATGACGAAGAAAAAGCGATAACTACTGAATTTAAGGATCTGAAACGTCGTATTCTAGCCCATCAAATACTTATTCACAAAATCTGTCTACTTAAAGACGCTTTGGATAGAATCCACATTACAAGACCATTAATAAAACAGAACGTTGGCGAAAGCACAAGTCAAATGGTGTTTTAGCATATGATAACACAATCTGACCGCAAAGTACACAAGTAGGCTTCAGATTTTTGCATAATTAACTTAGCCTAATATCGAGCTCATAACACTGTTTTGTCGTTTATTGTAATTTACGCACACGCACTTAACCTCATACTCACATAACAACATTGGGATTTTAGGTGTATACTCGTACATATGTATGTGTGGTTATGTTTTTGTATATTGGTGATATTGTCAATGATAATAAGCTTAATTTCCCATATGAATCTGTTGTCATGTTCATCTGTCAGTGTTTTACTTTTGAATAATTTAATCTGCTCCAGTTGTTAGCTAATTATTACTCCTTTAGCGCATTGTTGATCATGCATGTCACTTTATGCATGTTTTTACACCAGTATTCATTTATATGTGTGCGTATATCTTTTTATGTGTTTATTTGATTGATATGTGATACAAACGGTTGTGGTTTTCTAACTAATACACACACACACACACACACTCAAACAACATCTTGTTTACACGCCTATACACCCATTCTTGCATTCAAACATGCACATTTAAAACAGGATAAATTGAATTGTTTAATTGCACCGCTTGTATGTAGTTGTAAACTATTGTTTGAACAATTTATTCAGTTGAAACAAGGAAATTAACACCTGCCAGGGGAAAGCTTTATGAAAGAACAATGATTACCGTTGCTTTTTTGTTGGTTTTAGTCTTTGCATCAATTTCTTCTTTTTTTTAAGTTTTTGATAGAAAAACAAAAAAACTGCAATGTGTAAAAAATTTTAGGTTTTTCTTCTTTTTATATTTTTTAAACTGTTTGTTTTGAAGGCAGCACTAATACTTGATTATGTTTGGGATGGCTACCACACCGTGTGGTTGGTAATATATATTTTTTTGTGAATTAAAGAAACAGTTTAAGGTACACTTAAAAATTATTAGCTTGAACAAAAATTTATAGTAAATACAATTTTCAACAGAAGCTCTAGAATATTCTACAAAAGCAAATAATACTTTTTTATTAAAGCACATATTCAATATATAACAAGTAAGAGCACTATATCTTTTATACCCACCACCAATTTTGTGTACATTTAAAGCACAATATTTATTATTTTGTTACTCATTATGGAATAATCTTTTTATAATAAAATATGTATCACTTTCTTTGTAGAGGGTGGTTAAATTTTAAGGGCCCATGTTGAAGGTGAACTACAGCCAGTCTTTAAATTAGTTTTCTGCATTTCATTTGACATTTCTCAATCTCAAACTTACTCAATTTGATCCGTGGAAAGATACGCAAATGATCAACGCTTTAAAGTTATTTAGGTTTTTTATGAAAATGGGCGTTCAATTCAAAATGCATTTTGTGCACTTCGTAATTCTTTTGATCAACATAATCATTCAAATTCATCCACAATCGGGAAAATTGTAAAAAATATTTAAATTTCTGCAAAACAGGTCTGTATAAAATGTTAGAAAATCTGTGAATGCCTTCTTAGTTCGTTGAATGGGAACCATTGCTGTGTTTTGCGTTAGTGTGGCAAAAGAGCAGTCAACCTCGACTCATCATCGTGCCCAACAATTGAGCATCAACATTGTCATTGAAAATTTGGACAATCAGATAGAGGAGTGGGGCCAAAAGAAATAATAAATAAAAGAAATAATAATAATTTCCTAAATAATTTGTTTTTTATTTAAATTCAACATCGGCCCTTAAAATTTAACCACCCTTTATAACTTCGATATGCTACTAAAATGCTTTTGTAAATGTAGTCTTTCAATGAAAGTGGGCGTTAAAGTAGGCGTGTCAATAAAGTTTCTGCTAATAAATACAACTTAGATATTTCAATATAGTTCTTTATTTTCCCAAAAACTTTATCAATAGAGAAATTACATGAATTTAAGAAAACCCGTTATATGGGAGGTAGGCGTTATAGTGGGCGTGTCACCTAAACTTTTTGTCACAACAACTACATTGACTAGAAGGATATATGTAGTAAATTTCCTCATCATACCTCTATGAGCTTTAACATTTCATTAACGGTAGATAACGTGAAAAGTGGGCGTTATAGTAGGCGTGTCAAAGTTATTTTTGCGCATGAGTACATTTTAGATGTTTCAATATAGCCTTTTATTATTCCAAAATCTTTATTAATAGAGAAATTATATGAATTTTAGGTAAAGTGTTATATTGGAGGTGGGCGTAAAAGTGGGCGTGGCACCTTAATTTTTTTGTACAATAATGACACTGCCTAGGGGGATATACGTAGCAAATTTGATCATCATACATCAAATTTTGTCGGTTTTATGAGCTTTAACATTTCATTAACGGTAGATAACGTGAAAAGTGGGCGTTATAGTAGGCGTGTCAAAGTTATTTTTGCGAATGAATACATTTTAGATGTTTCAATATAGCCTTTTATTATTCCAAAATCTTTTTTAATAGAGAAATTATATGAATTTTAGGTAAAACGTTATATGGGAGGTGGGCGTAAAAGTGGGCGTGGCACATTGATTTTCCGTTACAAAAAAGCGTCTCATCAAAAAGCAAAGTGTGCAAAATTTCAGAGTCGTACATCAAATTTTGTTGCTTTTATGACGTTTTTGTTTTTAAATATACCGAAAAATACACTGTGCGGTATAAATTTTTGTACATTTTGATCGATAACTTCTTTCCTAATGATTAGATTTAGGTAATTTTTGGTGAGAAATATTGTTTTGACTCGAGAAATATATATTCGAAGTTTCATGACTGTACGTTAATCCGTTTGGACACAATACCATTTTATTCGATGTTCGTAGGACACGGTTTTTTCGACCTACTCTTGCGTTCCGAGCTATAACTCACTTCCTAATATTCCGATATAGCCCATTTTCAATACCAAACAAACCTTGTCTATAAGAAAGATTCTGGCAAAATTTGAGCCTCCTAGCTTTTTCGGTGCGACCTCTATCGTGCTTTCAACAGACGGACAGACGGACAGACGGATGGACATAGCTAGATCGTCATCAAATCAAACCCTGATTCAGAATATATATACTTTATGGGGTCTAAAATGGATATTTCGATGTGTTACAAACGGAATGACAAAATGAATATACCCCCACCATTTTTTTGGTGGCGGGTATAAAAAATAATCTAAAATTATGGTATGAAATATATTCAATCCATAAATTTTTCGATTTCTTTAAGTGTATTGATAGGAATGCAATTTACAAGTACAACGATTACCTTTTTTGGCCAACATTATAAATTATCAATACTTATCGTTGCTACCACTACCATCAAATAAAAAAAAAATTTAAAAAAAGACATGAATTTCTTTGCAAGTTTTTTTTAACGTTTTTATTTTTCCTTTTTAAGATTCTTTTATATTTTATTAGAAATATTGATAATGGTGGTCAATTTCAGCTCTTTTGAGCCAATTTTATTTGTGATTTAATATTTATTTTAAAAACTTTTATTGAAAGGTAAAATTATTACTGCAGTTTAAAAAGAGTAAAGAGAATTTTATGATAAATAAATTCTAAAGAGGAATATAAATTATAAGAAAATAAGTAATTTAGTTATTATAATAATAAAGAAATTCAGTAGTACCCAAATATAAGCAGCTAAAATAAAACATTAATTGCTAGGACTTAGTTTCTTTGAAATTTTGTAAACCCGCATTTTATTTATAACAAGAATTAATAAAAATTTAACAAAACTGCCATAAACTAAGACTGAAATAGAAATTTCAGTTTATAATAACATAAAATTTTCAACTCTCTAGTATTTGTTAGAAATATCAACATATTTTGCACTACCTTCTAGTTTTGCGTATGAATAATAGTAATTAAATTTGGAACGTTGTCATATGTGACGTATGATTAATATTAAATTTTCTCTAAATGACTTATTACTTTGTAAATACTTAAGTTCTACAAGATATAATATTTCGTTATTTTAAATTTATTGTATATGGTAATTAAAGTATTTGCTTTGCATATAAATGTTAATCCATTTTATTTGTGCTGTAACTTTGTTACATCTGTGTAAAATGTATATTTTATGACATTTATGTTGACGTTATTTATATTAAAAATATTTTCACATTTATATTTAAAGTCATAAATTACTATTAAGTATTAAATTACATATTTGTTTATTTTTTATACTTAAATAGATGAATATTTTAAAAATATTAATATCAACATAGAAATATAATAATTCATTGCACACATTCTTCGAAAGCAAAAAAAAAACTAATAATATTGAAATGGAGAATAATAACAATCATATAGAGATATGCACATAAGTAAATGTTAAAAATAGGGAAACCAAAAACTATGCACTCAAAATGATTTTAATAATTAAAAGTGGCTATTAAGCTAACTTACTTAGTCTTAAAAACGTCATAAGCTCTTTGATATTTTATAATAAAAACACGTTAAAAATATATATACTGGCAAATCCCGTGTTGCTTTGCTGGCCCAAATTTAAGATTTTGCATTGTGTTCATTAGGAGATAGATTTTAATATTATATGCCAGCAGTTGTTATGTATACACTAATTGTCAAAAATACTATATTATTTGCATGAGAGTATAACTCCCCCCCTTCTCCGATCTCCGTTACCAGTTTTGGTTCTAATTAGAAAATTATTATCAAAAGTAGATTGTACTATGTTTTAGCCAGAAATAAATTACAGTTTTACAGAAGTGACATCATCTAGTTCTATTGATTTCGTGGCCAAAAAAGGCAATTTCGTAGCCAATTACACAAAATTTAAAGCCTTTTACAAATTTAGTTCTGCAGATATACCAAATATGTGCTATGTATAGAGGTACCATTCCCTCAATTTAATCCAATCCAATTATTGGGAAACATTTTAAAATTATTTATTGAAATGTTTAATACCACGATTGCGAACTCCAATATATATTGTTTTTTCAATAAATCATATGAGTTTTATGTATGGTGGGTGTTATCATTACCCCTGCTTCGATCGTATCAATTTGTTTCTATAATAAGAAAAAATCAGATGGAATTGAAGCACAACATAGATTATTGGTATAAAAATTTTCTATATATTTATTATTTTCTTTATATAGAAGGTGTTATGTCCAGCATTCTTTCCCAGTTCGTTTTTAGCTGACTTATGCAAGGTCTTATTTGAATACCCAACATGAATTCTTATTATTATTAATTATTTTTATTGAACAAAAATGGACGAATAGTGGATCTGTTTGTGTATTTTTCTCTTATTTTAGATAAATTAAAAAAAAAATGGCCGTAAAAGGGGTCGCTTTTAATTTTTGTTTTTGTAAAGCCCAAGTTGGGTTATGACAAACATTTATAAAAAAAGGGAAATCGTTGCAGCCGTTATTCAGTGTTGCCATTACCAGCAAACATCAATTGATTTTTATTTAAAAATATATTTTCTACCTTAACAGATATTCCAGATATTAAGGAACAGATCTAGATAATTGTTGGCCAAAATATTAAAGTTTAAGCCGAAAGTTTATATATTTATATTCGACATATCAACTACTAGACTAGTTTATTGGAGTTGTTGAAAATAAATTTACCAAAAACATTTTATGAAAGTTATATACTTAAGGGAGTTACTTAAAAGTAACTATAAGTAAACTCAAAAAATACAGAAAAATATTTTCAATATCCAAGAAAGAGAGATAATTTTATGACATCAATATTTGAAGATGATTTTGTGCATGTTAGCACTGCGTCTGCTTCAGCAACAGATCATTCTCAAAGACAATTTTTTGGCATATTTTAATCTTTCAAAGTTACTGCTTTGTTAATATAAACTAAAGACTTCACATAATCGCAGATAAAATAACCCAAATGCAATAAATCTGCCAACCAAAAAACTCTTTTTGAATTACTAATTTCATGCTTCCCTGCCTCCAAGAGCGATTGTAAATAGAAAGCATAATTTCTATATGTCTATTCTATATATAGAAATCATAATAAGCGCTTATCTCTGTCAGAATCAGTTTGATCATACCTTCCCTTTACGCTACTTAAAAAGGTAGCAGCCAGCAAGGGAGCAAAAAATACGTTTGAACTAAATTTTTCAAATTTTTTCCACTACTGAAACAACAAACAGTAAGAAGATATTTTTTGTGCTTCCATATGCAAATAATTTCAATATTTCTATGTATGTTTTACGGTAAACGAATAAAGTCTGCACTGCTTACAAAATTCAAAACAAGTTATCTTGAGGCATGATCTTTAGAGAAAAAATGCATTCGCAAAATATTTTCTTTAAGCTGCCATAAGATCATCTGTTTTCTCATCTGACTTAAGCTATTAAGCAATAGTTTAAAGTTCTCCAAGTAACCAAGAATTGTAAAATTTTTTATACTAAACTTAATTATACTTGTGGTAAGCTACTCTTTATAAAAAAAATTAAAGATTATATGTCTGAAAGTGAATCAGTTGTTAAACTTGGATGAGAACTCAGATAGTATAAAGATGACATCAGTAAGTCGAGTCTTTGACGTGTTGTATGCCATGTGGTACCATCCTGTTGAAACAACATGGTTTTAGCTTATATCCTATATTATTCAAAAGCCAATCTCTTAGCGACCATGACTCTGTAGATCATGCCTTTAATGGTAACGTTTTTCCCAGATTCCTTTTTAAAAAAGTGTGGATGACAAATTTATTTTTTTGAATTATTCTTTCACAACAAAAAGTATATATTTTAACACATTTTTGGTTACTCTGTATTTTACTTAATTCCACAGTTATGAATATGTATTCACACACACACACACACATATTCTTACATATAATACAGATTTTAATTTAATAACATTTTATCATTACTACACGTAATTTGAAATAAAAATGTTTGATTTTCAAAAGTACCATAACGAATATAAAGTAATTTTATAATTTCATATATGTCGGTAAATTGTATTAATCTGTAAAATCTATATAGACACACACATAAAAAACACACGCACACTTATGTTAACATCTAAAATACTAAACTATACAAGCAAATATCGAAAATATTTAAATGCGACACGTATACTAATTTCTTTGAAGGATTCGAGGCAAATTCTATAAAATATGACATAAGAGCAGTGTTGCTGAAACTTATTTATAAAATGAAGAGAATTTCGGAAATAGAGCTAAATTAAAGTTTATTCACTTGAATTTTTATGACTCCATTTCTTTTGACCCTCAGGACACTTGTGAAACGTCAGCAGAAAAATTCTAGCCGATTTATATAGGGTTTTTTCATGGTATAAATATTTATTATTTTAAGTTTTCATGTGTTTTATCGAGTTCTTCTGTAAAAAATTATTATTCGAATTTTTATTTAGGCTTGAATTCATTTTAATATTGCTATAGCGAAGACCTTAAGCTTAAAAAACTATTACATATTGCTATAGAACTTTTTTAAAACACAACAAATTCAAAAATTTTTCTTTAGTAGCTTACAAATAATATGAGATTTAATACTTAAAAGAAATTTCTGTCATAGACCCTCCACGACTGCATCTTGTAAGCGCCATCTAGGCGGTCAATTGTACAACACTTTTCGAGTATACCCGTTCTTATTTCGTCAATAGTAAGTCGAATTTTGGCTTCTAAATGATAAATCTTTTAGGTTTTATAAGCAGTCGCCTATAAAAAGCAGTCCAAAGGTGTCAAATCACACAAACAAGGTGGCAAATTTACAGGTCGACTTCTTAAGGTGATCCGGTTATCAAACGGCATGGACATATGGCATGTAGCACCGTTTTGTTTGAGCTATTTCTCTATCAATTGATTTGCAATAACATGAAGAATAAAAAATCGCAAGACCTAATTGCTGAGACAGGCGTCGGATCGGATTATTTCGAGTTCTCTGCCATACTCGTACCTTCAGCGGCAATGGCTACTTCTGTTCACATGGCACTGATAAGATTTGATTATTTTTCCTAAATAGAAAATGTGGTTATAAATCCATCCATGGTCCATACCTTCTTACGTGGACGATTATGCGCACAGTAAACTTGATAAAGTGCTCTTTAAAAGAAAGGGAAATTTGGAAATGCATTTCCACAATATTTTGGTGGAAGCCTTTACATGGTGATTTGATAATAAAGTTGAATTTCCTTAATATCAAAGGTTTACAGTTATTCTTACCGGATAATGGTAATTGATGTTAGTAATGGTAATTATTAAGTCAGAGTTGCGCAACACCAATCTTCTAAAGGTTAGTTCAATCATAATTTACGATGTTGTTTGTGAGTGCTACCATGAACATATTTCATTAGTATGACAGCTTGTTATCCCTACAGGATGTTGTATAAGTCTAAAAAAAACGTTTTATCTAATGATATTAATTGATGTTAGTAATGGCAATTATTAAGCCAGAGCTATGTCAAAGCAAACATTAAAAAAAGTTAAAAGAAATAATTCTACATTCACATATTACAAATATTTGCTCTTATTAGTGTAATCTCTTCTTTTAAATATTTATTTAATGTTACGGGTTTTGTTGGCTGATTTTACAACTTTTTTGAATTGAAAAAACTTTTGATTGTTTTAACATTTTTTTAAAAGAAATTAAAACACTTTATTGGTCAATTCTAATTTGTCAAATATTTGCGTAAGATAAACATAATTTAATGAATTTTCAATATACATACATAAATACACAAAAAATTACACATTAGCAAAAAAAAAACAGATTTATTATACATTACAATAGTTTTTAAATTTTGGTACAAGTTTTTGCCAATTGCTCAGAAATTATTCTAAAAATAATTTTCAAAAATACACCAACACTATGTTTTATTTAGTTTATTTATATAAATTTTTTCAATAAATTCAAAAGGGCACTGCCAATTCGCCTTTAACCAAAACTTCATATTTAAATAAATAAACCTAAAGATAAATCAAATATTACAGTTTTTTGTGTGTCTGTGTGTGTGTATTTATTATGGTTTGTTTGCGTTTTTTTCCTATAGATTTTAGTTCCTTTTTAGAATTTGGCATTGCTTCACATCTAATTCATAAATGTTATGATTTCGTAATAATAATAATAATGAATTCAAAATGGTACTTACATGTGTTTGTGTTTGTGTGTGTGCTAGCGCACATGCATGCCTCTGTGTAAATACATAATCATTTTATTTCTCTTCATATTTGTAGTTTTTTTTTTCTGTTATAGCAATGCGGTAAATTTTAAGTAAATTATGAAATATTTTACTAAATATTTATACGAGTATAGTATGGACTGTTTTAGTTACACACACAAACATTCTCATAGTTGTGTCATACATATACAGTTGGATGTGTCTAATCAGTGCAAAGTTTTAAGTTAGTTTTATTATCTCTTTCATGGGAAAAATTTACCTCTTAACGTATAGATTCTTACAGGAAATTAGAACTATATTTAATTTAAATTAAACATATTATTTTGGTTAATAGATACTATTTTTAAGGAAATTTTCTTGATATCTTAAACATTTTATAGTTTCCGCGATCGTTTGTTATTAAAGTAAAAATATTTTACTACAAAAATACATAATGGTTTTCATAACATGATTTATGATTAATATTATATTATTAAAACTTTAGTTATGTGTTACATTTGATTATTATAAAATTAATAATGAAAAGTAAAGCATTTAAATTTTCTTCACAAAATCAATTTTTATCAGTTTAGTTATAAGTAGCACTTCCTATGTTGATTACAATTAAATAGTCTTTATTTTTACTCTACGAATTATTATCGCTACGGGCTCGGAGGTCACTATATACGTGGACAGCCAAGCGGCTCTTAGTGCCATGATGGAAAATATGAGAACTCCAGACTAGTCGATGACTGTAGGAGAGCTTTGCGAGGAATTAAAGGGGAATATGGATTGAGACTATACTGGGTGCCGAGTCACTCAAACATAAGCGGCAATGAAATGGCAAGACTGGGCTTAAAAATGGTAAATCCTGATTGGGTGGAGGCGGTTAGGCCTCCATTGGGATTCTATTTCGGTAAGATCAGGGGATGGGTTCTAAGTCCAAATGGACTGCAAGTCTGATTTGGATTTGCTTCTTGACAGAGGTTGGGTCTGCGTGAGAACTATAATAGGTATCTTTACGGGCCACTGTATGTTGGGCAGAATGCGGGTAAGAATGGGATCGAACCTGTCGGATATATGCAGGCAGTGCAAGGACAAAGAGGAGTTGGAGACAGTTGAGCACATTCTGTGCCAATGGTACAGACTGCAGAGTAGCAGATTAAAATGACTAGGTAGTAAATTCCTAGGGGAACTGTGGGATGTCTCGGGTTGTGGATTCGAGAATCTCATAGGCTTCGTAATGGGAATGACCTGGCTTCGTAACACGAGACTGAGAAGAGGTAGATTGTAGGGCTTAGCTCTTTTTTGTATTGATTTACGGTCCACTACTTCACTTCTTTTCCTTCTTCTATTCTTTCTTTTTTTTATTCTATACTAAGACATCACCATGGACCGTATTGTCTCTAGGTGAGAGTCCCTGGGTGAGGGTCTCTAGGTGCAGGTCTCTGGGTGCAGGTCACTGGATGAGGGTGTAAAGATAACTTTGCACTAGCCCTACTATCTACCTACCTACCTAACTACTCTACGAATTATACTTAAATATTTTCACATTGTAAAAACCAGAAAATGCTCACGTGAAATGCTTTTGCGTCTTTTTATTTCTCGTCAATTAAATTAAAATTTAACATATTTCTACTTACAACGCACAGGCATATTTAAGCACATGATATGGTATTACTTTAATTTATACTATTCTGCATACTTTGCATGTTTGTGTGTGTTTATAACTATGTATTTATATTTACAAATAAATTAATTATACCTTTTATTACTACAAACATTTTTGTTTTCGTATACAATTACAAATATTGCAGAGATATTAATATATTCAATACCAGTGTTTCACAATCCATTTCTGTTTTACAGCATTTAATCGCACTCATATTTTTTCAATAAAGTTTCCTCAAATATACAAAATTGTAAAAGTTATTGACTTAATGTCTGCAAAAAGAAATATATTTTTAACAAAAGCTTTAATGATTCCGGAGCATATTGCTATTCACAAAAGATTTTTATTTATAAACAATAAATAAATGAAGATTAAAAAAATCTATTTCAACACCACCTAGAGGGTCCAAACAATGAGGTTTTAGTTTTTGACAACGGTACCACCTATGTATTAAATATACATTGTTTTAGGTTATAAGTGTAAAAATTAGAAAAAACGCACCACCTATCGTATTCAAAAAACAGAAACCACACACTAAAACTATAATAGAATTATCAGCTTCATAGCTTTTGCAATACCCGGAATCATGCGTTACCAAACGCACCAACGATATAAAAAATAAAATATTTTATACTTTTAGACCAGCTTGAGATCAATTATTTTTTACAGAAATATATTTCTTTTTCCAATATTTCACTACTGTCTTTAGTTGCTTCTTCAGGATAAATATGCTAACAAAAAACAAATAAAATTTAACCTGAAAAAGTATCCCAGTGTGGTAGCAAAACATGTCCAGAAAAACAATATTAAAAAAAATTATTAATCTCAAACTTGTCTAAAATAATAAAAGATAATAATATTCTCATAATATTTCCAAAAAAAAATTAAACAAAAAAACTCAAAAACCTTGTATTCATTATCGTAAAAAAGAATTGTTCAGTATAGTCATATCGATATTGACATTCCGTGTTGGCCATGGTATTAAAGTGGTATTTGTTGTGTGTAATTAAGACATCGAGACCAAACCACAATGTATGATAACACGATTTAACAGTAAATTAAAATAATTAAAGTTTTTTGTATTAAAGTAATGTCTATTAAAGGCACCAAAGTCTACTTTTTATGATTTGGTAGACAAATTACACAGTCAATTTAAATGTACAAAATGTAGCATCAGTTTTCGGCTTAAAAAGCCGATAATAACCTTTGTCACCGAAACTGTGTGTAGGCAAGCACAGATCCATATATATTAAGAAGTATATTTCACCCTCGCCCTCCTGCGACTGCTTTATAGCGATCATAAGACGTTAATTGCTTGCTATACATACGAAGCCGAATTTTTTCAGATCTGAATTTAGTCAACTTTGATGCAGATTATAGGCCCACTGCAGAACAAGATCCAATTGAATTAAGAGTTTAGAGATATTCACCATATTAAGATAAATTCGATTTTCTTTTAGTGAACTTAAAGGCGTTTGAAGGACGACCCTAATTTTGGCCTACAGACTTTCCCTTTATATCGTGACGTCAATAAACAAGAGGGTTATTAGGTTCTGTATTTACACAAAGCTGGTATTTAATCCTTCTTATTAGCTTTTCATATTTGTTCATAAGCATCATCTTTTATAACAGGGAATGTTACATATCGTACCACAAAGTAAACGAAATAATAGACATTCTGCATCCACAGTTTTTAATCAATAACAATACGATCCAACGGTGGTTGCTGTTAAGATTCCATATAAGCATTTTGAAATAATGTTTCATAACAATAATTAAACTGCTCTGATAAAAACAGTTTCCTTCTCAGAGAGCCTACCGAGGCATGTTAGCTTGGTTGTTGTGTACTCTTGGTATATTGTCAGTACGGGGTAAAGAAATAATACCAACACCTCTGTCTACTTGGTGCCTTAATTTTGAAGGGCTGAAACTCTGGTCTAAAAATATATTCGAGGCTGATCATAGGTCTATCTGGTACAACGGGTATCCGTAAGACCTAAAATTTTTTCTAGAAACACATACCAAGTCTGTGTTATACTCTCAAGCGAAAAATTAGATTTGGTGGGGATTTAATGGCTGGTACTCAACCTTGTATCAAACTTCAGCCAAGCGGCTGTCTTATCAACAGAAATAAAAAATAATATACTTTTTTTAAAAAGGAGGTACTTTAACATGGACTGAACTTATTTTCCCCTCTAATAAAAATTTATTTAAAATATTTTCAAACAATTTACTGAGTTAATTTTTTAATAAAAAATTTACTAACAATTTTATTTCAATCTTCATATATAAACCTCCGATTATATCATGATGAAACTCTCCCAAATTCTTCTGAAGACGCATTCGATAGTTTGTTGTCAAGAAAGTGGTCACATTTTCTTTTTACCTACATCAAAAAAACCGATTTGTATTAAACTTTGCACACACACACATTTTTAAATACACACATAAAATTACCGTTATAATATTATTTAGTGAATATAAAAGTGGGCAGTGCCACGCCCTTACAATAAAACATTATGTTTCTATGAAACTTGGAGCATACAGTGTTCCTCTGGCAATTAAATCTAATGATTTAAAAAGTGCAGAGTGCCATCCCCATACATATTTTCTTTGTCAATTTCTTATACTAAACTGATTTTTAGAAAACTTTGCATACACATTGAAATCGCGAGACAAAACAAAGTTGTTTGCTTAGTCACAAAAAAACTGGACATTTGCAAATTCACTTATGCATGCAAATTAATAACAGGTGGTACGATAATAAAAACAAATTACGACGTCGTGCAAAATGTTGTTGACGCGGAGAAAATTCAGATGTTGTATTTTTTATCACGATTAACATACGAACGACATTGGGGGTAGTTATTAACAATTAAATATAATAAAAAAAACCCTTATCAGGGCCTACAATGTGGCCCGGGTTCTGCTAGCAAATAATAATTTTGTTAAAGTTTTAAAAATTTTTGCTATTTTGTCTATTTGTCACCACTTTGGGAAACCCTTTTCTCTGCAGTAACATATTGCACCATCTGTGGTTCATTTTTTCTATGTATAAAACAAGTATTTTGAACATGTTTATGTTCTATATAAGTATTTGTATTTGTAAATACTGTAATTATAAATTAATTTAAAAATAATGGCCATCAGTATATATGTGTATGTGTGTGTAAGTGTTTTACTTATTATTTCTCACTACTCCAGTGAATATTAATCATAAAAATATGAATTCGAATTTTTATTTTATTATATCAGCTCGTTTATCATTTTTGATTGCCAATGTTCATATGAATATGTATGAATATATATGTGTATATATGTGTTACTAAAGCATTTGTTTGTATGTGGATGCATTTATTCTTGTATGTTTTATAATAAAATGGTACACAAATTCAAAATCAAACAATATTAAACACTAATTATTTATGTATTTATTAAAGAAATTCAACGTCAGCCATAAATGCGACAGAAAAATATACAAAAAATCAACAACTATGTACATACATATGTATGTATGTAGAATAAATGAACTACACTGTAAGCAAAAATTTTGCAAAAAAAAAAAAAAAAAAACTGACTGCTTAATCTGACCTTCTATTTTCCTCAAATTAAAATTGAAAACCTAAAATTGAAAAAATTTTTAAACAATTTCTTTAAATACATACATATTAACAAATTATAAAATTTTTAAAAATCATTCTCTGGAATTTTTGTTTAAATTTGTATTTGTGTAAATTTCTCGATGAATCCCGTTTTTGTTTAACGTTCATATACAACAGATTTGAGCGATTGCGTGTGCTGAGATTATTAAAGGATACAAACAAATAACCATATACACAAATGCACACAAGTACCTTCATTTAGACATTCATTCACACGTACATACATAAAGTTAAAATATAAATAAATGTTGAACGCAACATAAATAAATCATCATTAAACAAACAATTTATATGGGAATTTAATTATTGCATATTTTTAATTGTTGTTTGTTGTTGCTTGTTTCTATATTATTATTTCTATTATACTCATTTCATTCTAATATTTCTTTTATAATTATAGTTTTGGTTATTTTTGTACACGTTAATGAATTTTGTGTGCGTGTCAAAATTTTTAAATAAGCTTTACTTTTTTTCTAATTTAACGTTTGAAATAAAAATATTTAGCAGTGGAGTAAAATGAAATAATTTATTTTTTTAACTTCAAAGCATTATAACTTTAGATTTTAGTAATAATTAATTAATATTTAAATTATTTTACATATTATTCTAATTAACTCACTGTGCAATTGTGGACTGGTTTAAAAATATAATTAGCTTCAGTAATTGTAATATTTTATACACAATTTAAATAATACTCTCATTTAGTAAATCATATTTATCTTTGTATACAACACCAGCTTAACTTGGACCACTTTACTCGTCCCCACAAAACTGTATGTTATTCCTAAAAAATGCTAGATCAGGAAAAACAATCTTCAATTAAAAAAAAAACAATAAACTCTGAACACCAAATTTAAAGCAGAGAAAAATAAAACAACAAAACATCTTTTAAACGGGAGTTTAAATTGATACACATTCTCTGTTTTTCTAAATTATCTTTTTTTATAGAATATTTTATATAATTTTTCTTTTTAAAAACTACAATATAGTTATTATTAAATATACAGTTTTTTTAGTAGTGGCACAAAATATATTTTAAGAAAATTTTTAATAATATTTGTTTCAAAATAAAGTTATAGTAAAATTCATTAAACTTCATTTTTATAACTTATTTTCATATATTTTTTAATAAACTAATTTTTGTTAAAAATATTTTTAAACAATAAATTTTATAAAATAATTTCATATTTTTCGTTGATTTTTTTTAAATTTTATAAACAAATTTAATTTTTATTTAATAAAAACTTCTTTTTAATTTGTTTTATTTTTGAATAATTAAATTTTTGCACTGGGGCAAAAAGATCTTAAGTCAGAAACTACAATTGTTTTGTTTAATACCAAGTAGAATATTTATTTTTCGGAAGTATTGGCTAGAGAGCAGATGATTAAGATTGAGAACAGTTGTGCTAGAAATAAGTTATTGATACCAAACGAAAGACTAAAAATAATTTAGCAATTCCAAAAAAAAAAAAAAATTTGAAAACCTTTGATGTACATATCAACAGTCTTCACAATTATTTAATAAATTTAAACAGAATTATTCCATAAATTTTCTCAAAGAAAATTTAGTTTAGTTAGCAAATTCCATTAGTTTTTGATTAAACAGTCTATGGCGTTTATGTTGTTAAAACTGGCCATACATGAGTGATTGTGAGTGTGAATTATTTGTGCTCGACATCTTGTTACTTAGTAATGAGGGTGTGCATGCACAAGGCATAGAAATTTTAATTTTTTATTTCTTATGATTTGTTGGAGGTGTTATAGTGGGCTTGCGGGCTAATATTTGACATTTTTTAAATTTAATTAACAAAGTTAAAGTTTATATATTGTTGAGATGACAAGCAAGCAATTTTTTATTTAATTCATTGAAATAAATTTAAAAAAAAATGTCAAGTAAAAAATATAAATCATAAGTGTAACACCAGCTTGAGACGGCTTCAAGCAAGCATTTTAGTTATTCAGTCATCGAAATGCCAAACAACCCTGAAACATGATCAAAAAGCATATCCCAGCAATTGGTATAGCTATTCATTGGAGCAAATATTATGCCAATTTTGAATATTCCACGAAATAGTTAGTGACATTTTAAGTCAATTCTTGGTAACATTTGACTGCCAAATTTAATATCATCGGCTCGGTAAACATCTAGGCAAAATCGGTGTGTCGATTAAATAGCCATTGGGCCAAGAACATTGTCTTTGTATGTATGCAGAAGATTCCGAGGTCATTGATTCCTCTCTATGCACAAGAACTCTTAAGTCATAGATTTAGTACCCAATAAATCGATGCCCTTAAAACCAACTTAATGTGGATTAACGCTCAAGTTTTTTCGATACTATGCAACTGAGTCACGAAAAGCTTAATTACACCGATGCGAACCACAATGCGAACACCCGGCGGATATTGTTGTTTTGTGTTATTTTAGTTTTAACCTTCTTTTATTCTAAGACCCTTTTTAATAATTATAAAAAAATTAATTTAAAAAAAAGATTACAAAGCAATGCTTTTTCATTTGCATATAGACGAGGCGTATTCATAACAAGAAAGCATATCGTCAGATGATTTCAATAAAGCCCTAAGTTACATTAAACCAATTTTAAAAGAGAAGCTAAAAGCTTTCTTAGGGCATATAACCCAGCTTTGACTTACATAGAAGTAATCTCAAAACTACTCCTTGTCACTACTCGACAACACTTATACAATCGTTAAAATACGAAAACTTGTCGCTTAACTACAAACTCTTGTTTGAAAATTACATGGTAGATTGTTACATTACATCCAGTAACTCCAGTCCAGTCTGGGGATATTCATTTGTTATGAATACTTTGACATCATTTACATGTTCCCACTTCTTTTTAATTTTTTTTTTTTTTCTTTTTTTTATCGAAAGACGTAGTTACATTTTTATTTTAAAAATTTTTGCGCTTGCACTCAGAGTTTTTAGAATTTTGTGATAAGAAGGTTATTTTTAATTGTAGGAGTGTAAAATTTTGCTGGAATATATGTTTTGATACAATTTATCATAATCAATAAAAACAGTAGATTTCTTTTTTTTTTTTGAACTTAGGGCTTTTTTAAAAACATATGACGATATGCAATATGCTAAAAATACGAGTGGCTGGACGAATTTATCTTCGCGAATATATGTATCTTGATTAAGTATTCAATTAACAATATATTTGTGATTAATTTTCCTAAATTTTAATAATTCGGTAAAGCTTTGAGAATATTCTCTATTTATGAAAAATTTTAAAATTAACTCTCTGAAATATAAAAAATACATATAAAGGACTTTTTTATAATTCTTTATAAAATTCTCTAATGTCATAGACAAGTATGGCGAGTAAATTAAAATTCCAAATACTTTCAAAGCACACTGCAACAGTGTAATTTTCATTAAACTACGTTTTTAGTGAAATTAACTTTTAAGTGTTTACGTTGTAACGAATAAAATAACACCGCAGATAAGAACATGTAAAGTTTCTTTAAAAATCTACACCCATACATCCATACTCATGTACATTAGTAAGTATTTTTGCATGTAAGAAAATAAAGTTAAATGAGTTTCTTTTAAGTTATCACACAAAAAAGCGTAAGAGCCGAGGTGCTATTAATTAAAGCTTTTTATTTAGTCTACAATTTTATGCAAATAAGTAGACAAAATTTTCAAGTGTAAAAACAAATTTCTATAAATAATTAAGTTGTTTGTAATTACGGCATGTAATTATTTTTTGTTTGCAACATGTTTATGGTTGCTGATTAGAGTTTTACATAAAAATTACTTTAATGTGGCATAAGCAGATTTTAATTTATATAATCAAGGTAAAGCTGTTATACGTGCATTTTGCAACTACTATGTGTAATATCACTAAGTAAAAACTCATTAAACAAAAAATTATATTATATTGGCTTAAAACGATTTAAATAATATATAATTACCTGTAACAACTTTAATTAAAAATAAATAAATAAATAAATTTAAAATAATCAAAATAAAACATTTAGGAATAAATTAAATTCTATAAACACCTCATATTGGTTGCAGGTTTCTTATCTCATTAAGAGGAAACTTTTTACATAAATTCACATGGTTTTCCCCCAGTTAGTAATGGGTCATAATTATGTTGTTGCAATGTTAAATGTTATATTTATGTAGTTTCTTCAACTACAATAAATGTTGCATTGCAAATAATTGGCAATCATTGACTAGAAATAAGGGGAAATAAAAATACAGCATTTCTTCTTTTGTATTGTATACCTACACTTTTATTTATATTATAAGCCGCAGTATTGTGTAATTTATTGCTATTTCTTTAAAAACTTTTTCTTACAGTGAAAGAAATTTTCTATTTTTAAAAAATTTCCACAAAAAAACGCATACGTGTAACTATGGTCATTTCTTGAGTTGGTATTTAAATACAAATTTAGTTAAATTGTGTTTATGATTTAAGTTTCATTTGAATACAGTTTAAATACAGTTTGAATTTTTCAATCTTAAAGAATTATTTAATTTTTTGCAGTTTTCCAGACAACAGATGTTTAGCAGAAATAAATAATTTTTTTAAAGTTAAATTGTGGATGCAAAAGTATAAGAAAAATAAAAATTTTTTTTCTGTGCTTAAAAATACCAAAAAGAACAAAAAGAAATTGTAAAACAAGAGCTAAAGTAAATACGAATAAAAAAAATTAAATTTTATACCAACTTTAAATATGAATGCAAATGATGTTTTTATTACCGATACCTCGTCAATACATCGATGTACAATTCGAACGGTGTTGAAGCCGTTTTTAGTACACTTTTGTTATTTTATAAAATTGCTTGCATTAATTACTTTAAACTCGTTCTTATTAACGACGCGTTGTTTAAATGAGGAGCCGCATAACAAAAGGTGCTTTTTCGCTCATTTCAAATTTTTGGGAAATCGAGATTTATTTTTTCGCCCCTTTAAAAAACTGCAAGAACATGAAAATGCTTACAAGTTTTTTAATTATCTACAGATGCATCTTACTGTCATAAGTCAACCCATTAAATGTTAAGAATATTTGAAATAATTTAATTTTTTATTTCGGAAAAAGCACCTTTTGCAAAAAATAAAGCAAAAAAGCACCTTTTGTGAAGAAAAAAAAGTAAAAAAAAACACCTTTTGTTACGAAAAAGTAAAAAGCACGTTTTGTTAATAGAAGGAAAAAGTACATTTTGTAATGCGAATACACATATATGACGATAAAATTTTGACTGAATGTGGTTAAACCTGATCTAATATATTAAAAAATGTTAAGTAAAGTATATTATTTTTGTCGTTTTAATGAATAAAATTGCAAACTAAACAATTCTTTCTTAGCCATAAATTAAATAGATATGAAATTTCTTAAATAGTTAAACTCTTGTTCCAACATCTTCTTCTAGGCAAGAACATCCAACATTTTCGTCTATTGAATCCTCCATACCTTTATCCTGGTTATACAAAATGTCCTTGTATCAAAATAATGACTGCTTTTCACTCCAGTCTTTACCAAACTGTTTTATCAAAGGACTTTTCACGTCTTTTCTTTGGCAGCGCTAATATAACGGCCTGTTTTAGTTTCATCCAGAGAAAATGAAAGGGGTGTTTTTCCTCGTTTCAGCAAATTTAAAATATTATTCCGCTTGTTTTCCGATTTAAATTTCCCATGTTTAAATTTTCTACGGCAGCTTGCAATTTTTCATGTTTTAATAATACTATTGAATGTTTTTTTAATAATACTTAGTCATCAAACAATATCTAAATTATTGCAGTTATTATTTAACAGTTATTTTAAATAAAAGCATACGTAAAACAAATTGAGAAAAATATGTTATAAAAACAAAACTATAAAAATACCAAAATAAAGGAGAGTTTCAGTTTAACATCTGATTAATTTTACTTTAACTGTAGTTTGGTTTGATCATTAAAGTAAAAAGTGAAACTACACAAAGAAAAAAGAACCTTTTGTTAAAAAATAAACAAAAAAGCACCTTTTGTTAAGCATAAATTTTTTACTTTGTAAAAAAATAATAATAATGCAAACTTGATTGTTTTTACAAGATTTCAACCTAAATATTATAAAAATACCAAAAAACCAATTTTTCGCGAAATGCAAAAAAATCACCTTTTGTTCTGCGGCTCCTCAAATATAAAACCATCAACATTGTTTAAATTAACTTTGTCTAAATAAACTAATGAGGGGATCTTCCGCTAATGTTTCATTTCAAATATGAAATGTCAAATGAAGGAATTCACTTAGTGATCAGCTAAAATTCATTAAAAAAAATATTTTGTAAATCTTTGACACACACTCTTTCGTTTAAATATCCCCAAAGAAAGAAGTCCAATGGCGTCAAATCACATGATCATGGCGGCAAATTAACTTTGCATTGACGTGAGATAATACTTCCATCGAATTCCTCACGCTAAAGAGCCATTGTTTCGTTGGCCCTGTGGCAAGTGGCGCTATCAAGGACCATATCTTCAATTTCTGGCTACAAGAAGACCGTTATCGTCCACAAGAGCAAACAGTATCCATGGTAACTGCTTGGTCAACCTCATTTTTGAAGAATTAAGGTCTGATGACGCCATCAGCTCATAAGCCGTAACAACCAGTCACTCTTTGCGAATGCATAGACTTTTCAACCATTAATTGTGAATTTACACAAATACGGCAATTTCGCCTGTTAACCAATCCACTGATGTGAATATATGCTACGTCGCTGAACATGATTTTCTTTGTAAAGTCGCCAATCGCTTCTGTCTGTACAACCAACCAATCGGCGTATTGACGACGTTTGAAAAAAATGTATGTTCTTAGATGTTAAGTTGTTGCACACGACGACTAGCCGAGGTTGACGGCTCTTCTGCCGCTCTATCGCAAACAACAACAGTAATGCCTTTCACAGAACGAACTGAGCGAGCATGTACGGGTAATTTCACATTTCCTAAAGATTCAGTTTTCTAAAATTCTGCGCAGTTTGCCCAATTCTCCCGATTGTGGACACATTTTCAATTATGTTAACCAAAAAAATCAGGAAATGCACGAAATGTTTCACTAGGAGCGACAAATTTTGACACAAGCCAAAATTGGAGTATATTTAGTTGCGATGCTAAACTTTTAGATAAAAAATAACATCAAATCTAATTATATATAATATATTTTTACATTACATACTATTAAAAATAAACAAAAACTTAATGTGTTAATCAAAAACTAAAAATTAAATTCCCATATGGTAGTGCGCATTGTTAATTATTACTGTATGGTGAAAATATTGCCTAAAACAATAAGGCAAATATTAAGTACATATTTTCGAAAAATTAAGTTTGTGCACCTTTAATGTATAACTTTTATTTCAAAAAGGGAATAAAAGAAAAAATGAATATGATAAAAGATAGAATACTTTTAAAATATTTTACTGCTGCTGCGTTTTTAGCACTCCTCAGTTTTAATAATATAAAACTTATCAGACTTATCAAGCTTATTTTCACAATATTTCTTTTTTATTTATTTATTTCTTTCAGTGTTGTGTGGAGGAAAAATATATTGTTGCAGTTTATAAATATTTGACAGTTAAAATATTACCTTGTTACCTCTAAAATATACATGCAACAAACAGCAAGTATTGCCACAACTTATTACATATTTCTTAGGCAACTTCTACTTCTTAGCAAAAGCTTATTAGCATTTTTATAAATTTTTTATTGTACTTACAGAATACAATAATCCAGTATATAGTCACAACAACAAAAAATATACGGAGAGGTTTATTTGCAATCTTCTTAATATCTGTGTATCGATATGTAGTGGAGTGTTTGTTGTATGTATCCTTTACCACAATTATTAGAAATAATTAAGACAAAACTTTATTTTATTAAAAATTGTTTCTTCAAAAAATTCAACAAAAAAATTTCGATTTTTAAGAAAATAAGAATTTTATAAAAGTGAAAGACGCCAGACCCTGAAATACACATTTTGTGCGTAAACGTTGAAAGTGCCTTTACTTAACCTAAGATGTTAAGGGATTCTACAACACTTAAATAGAAAATGTTTACAACAATACCTGATCACGAAGCGTATTTTGTTGTGTTGGTTCTAACTACAGTCTATAAGCTTTGATTTAATACTGCCACTTAGCAACCAATTTTGTATGATCCTTCTAACCTCATTTCTTAAAATATCTTGACAATGATTTATTTTGCTTTATAAAAGATGGCTTAGATCGTTTGAATTTTTTAAAATCATATTGAATTGAAGGGTATTAAAGATTCGGCTTACTTAATTATAGCCCTTTAACAAGTTTATTAGGCTTCAAGTTAATTCAAAAACTCTTACAAGTTTTGCTATAAATTCTTGCAGAACAAAATAAATAAATAAATAAATATTTATTGCACAAAGAAGTAAAACTTGCTGTAACAAAAACGTACTTAAGGAAAACCAATGGTCCAAAGCCAATAATGCACGTATTTAAACAACATCAAGACAAATATAGTACAACTGTTTCCTTATAATTTATATTCAACTAGCCAAACCCGGCGCGCGTTGCTACGCCCCTTAATGAATCGAATTGCATTCTTAATTTTAATTGAATATCAAGTGCATAAACCTAAAAATTTTAATTTTTTTATGGGCGTGGCCCTGACCACTTTTCTAATCACGAAATTGTAAAGTCAATATGTGTGCAAAGTTTCAGAAAAATCGGTCCAGTGCAAGTACTTCAAAATGATACCTTTTTTTATAGGCGTGGCACTGCCCACTTTTCTAATCACGAAATTTTAAAGACATGACAGCTCAGTATGTGTGCAAAGTTTCAGAAAAATCGGTCCAGCGCAAGTACCTCAAAATTATAACTTTTTTTTATGGGCGTGGCTCTGCCCACTTTTCTAATCACGAAATCATAAGGTCATGATAGCTCAATATGTGTGCAAAGTTTCAGAAAAATCGGTCCAGTGCAAGTACCTCAAAATGATACCTTTTTTTTAATGGGCGTGGCACTGCCCACTTTTCTAATGATGAAAGTGTAAAGTCATGATAGCTCAGTATGTTTGCAAGGTTTCAGAAAATTCGGTCTAGTGCAAGTAGCTAAAACTGATAACTAACTTTTTATGGGCGTGGCCCCGCCCACTTTTTCAATCACGAAATTATAAAGCCATGACAGCTCAATATGTGTGCAAAGTTTCAGAAAAATCGGTCCAGTGCAAGTACCTAAAAATTAAAACTTTTTTAGGGGCGTGGCCCCGCCCACTTTTCTTATCACGAAATTATTTAGTCATGACAGCTCGATATGTGTGCAAAGTTTCAGAAAAATCGGTCAAGTGCAAGTAGCTAAAACTTATAACTAATTTTTTATGGGCGTGGCTCCGCCCACTTTTTTTCACCCATAAACACTCCCTGGTATGTGTACAACAACTTACCAAAGTTTGAGCCCGATCGGTTTTACAGTTTCGGAGTCTAACACACACACACACACACGCACACACACAGAGTTTCACTTTTATATATATAGATATACTTATGCAACAAAAAGAGGCAGTGCTTTATGGCAAAAAAATAAAAGTGTAGTTATAAAAACCAGTACAAATAGTAATTTTTTTAAATAAATTAGCTTCTGAGGACAAATGTGCACAAAATAAATATAAATTTTATAAAGCAATAATACCTATTAAGCAAACAAATATTTCACTAAGATTGTAGCAAACATTTCAATAGGATTTTTAAATGTGTGCATCACAAAAATGTATATTTAAAGAAAATACAAAAATTGTTATTATTTATTTGATTTCCGCTGTCGGTGGTGTTTGTTAAAATAAATTATAAAACTTTGTATATTTTGTAATTGCAAAATAAATAAAACAACCAGCAAACTTCTTATGCAATTTACATAAATAATCATGAGGGTGACTGCATGCTTATGTGTGTGTGTGTGTGTGTGTGTGTGTTTTTTTTTTAATTTAGTTTTTTTTTTTTGTTGTTTCGCCTGAGTACGAAAATAAAACTTGTAACAACATACACTTATTACATTTTTTTTTCCAAGAATTTTCATTCAATTTTTCAAGCGTTTTATTTTCTTGTTTCCACTCAATAATAAATAAAAGTCAAACGAGCCGCCAACCACCACCCATTGTGCCATTTTCGGTAGTTTTAATAGAGTTTTGCTACTTTAATTTGTTTACAACTGGAGACTTTGGAAATTGAGTTAAAATAACAACAATCTTTTTGCTACAACCAACAACAACTACAACTACTATTTAACTATTTACTATGTATTTTACATGCAACGTTGTGTAGTTGCAACAGTGATTGTTACTTCGGGCTGTACGAAAAGAAGGGAAGAGCACCATTACTAACGGCTTTAAACAATGTGCAACCGAGAAACAAAAATGTTCAGCTTAAATAAAATTAACATAAACATTATATTGCCTAACAAATTTCCATACAACTACTGTTATACATGCTCACATAAACCCACACATTCGCGTACAACCTGCTTAAAACTAAATCTGAGGTTTAACAAGTATTTGACTCGTCATTATCCCTTTACACTATTTCCTGCAGAATATTTTGCAATATTAGTATTTTAAAATAAATTTTAAATTAAAGAGTTTATCTAAAACATTCTATGGATTAGAGAATGATTAAACATTTCTGTTTAATAGAACTAAGGCCTGAATATTCAAATTTTCTATAAAAATGCATTACAAAAAGAATAATTTATTTAAGGGAAATTACAAACTTTCTTCTTATTTAAAATCTGTTTGTAAAACGAAATCTTATAAAAATTTTTCTAAAAATGCAAAAACAAAAAATAAATGAAAATTTAAAACTCTATTTTTTTAATACCAATTTTGTACATTTGAAAATTTTAAAAAAAAATATAAAAATGAATCGTATGGAAATTGTTATTTAAACCAAAATGTGAAGTTTATCAAAATTTTTCTAAGAGTTAGTTAGGTTAGGTTGAAAAGGAGGGGCATTAAAAGCCCAAACCCATGACAGGTATGCACTTATGCCCAGTTGGCATCTTGTGCGCTTGTCTAACAGTTAGTAAATAATTTAAACTTTTCTTTAAGAAAAACTTAGTAAATTGTTTTATTAAAAGGAAGAATCCATTCAAATGTTTGCTATAAAAAAATTAATAATTCAAATGAAAAATGTATGCCTAATTTTCTACAAATAAGCAATTTTTCTTTTAATTTCTCATTGACGAATTAATGTGAATCCTGGAAACAGTCTTATTTTTTAAACCTCTTTCAATTTGTTTTTATAGTTTGCAGGCAGTTTTGTGCCTCCATGAATGTTAACGTATATGTTTGCTTGTTATTGTTACTAAAACCCAGTTGGCCACGTCTTCTAGACATCCTTAAAAGGATAAACGATAACATTAAATTATCGACAATATGGGGAGGGACAGCTTACACAAATTATGCACGACTAAAAAATAGACAGTGGAGCTTACCTTGTCTTGAGACATAGTAGCTAAGTTAAGGGCAGTCAATCCACTGATGTGTATTATACGGCATATCCTGCTGCAAAATGGTATACGGACTATGCAGATTATCTAAAGTTAGTACAAAAGTAATGGTTTTGGATCGTTTCAAGTAGCATCGGCTTACCAACCCTTCGAAACACTTAACTCTCAGACTTTAGAGAGGTAATTTCTGGTATATTTCTGTAGGAAAACAAGGGCCAAAATTACAGCATTCGATCACGATCGAAATTTTACTCGAACGATCGAGTTTGCTGTGCTTTAGGTATAGAGATTCTAATAAGAATTTTCAAATTTCGATCACGTTCAAATGCCGTAATTTGCCCCCAGATTGAAATTCGGTATAGCGGAAGATGGAGAAATCTACGTAAGCATATCACGGTACCGAAAAATACGAATCGCATCATATACGAGTAGAACTTTTCGGAACGTGTTTCACATCAAGCACTTTGGAATACGGAAGAGATTGAGAAGGTAGTGGAGTTATGGAATGTTTTTAAGGGTTTCATTCTTTATCTCAAAATTGAAATATAATATAATAAATGAATGTTTTCGATCTTTTTAATTTATATAAACAGTTGTTTTTTGTATTGAGCTTGAGATCACTTTCTTTTATAAAAAATAGTTTTAATTTTATTTTCCGATATTTCGCTACCACATTGGTTAGCATCTTCAGGGAAAGTTTTTACAATTTTTAATAATTAACAATTAAAATATTTTAATTGTCAATACAAAAAACAACTGTTTATTGAAATATAATATTAAAATTTGTCTGGCAGGTTTTTTTGAATATTTATGCCAATTTGTAATCCGTTGTTATTACTAAAATACATATAAAATTTTATAGATAACAAAATAATTGGCCATTTTTTTCTTAACGAGAGACAGCAATCGTTTCGATTTGTTTAGCTACCTTTAGAAATCGTCTTACATACATATGTATGTATATTCTGCACTACATAAACTATAAAGAAAAAAATTATATTATTTAGCATCCATTTTTGTTTCGCCCTTATCAGATAATTACAAAATCTTGTGTGTTGTCTTAACAGTTGACGAGAGACATCATGAAAGACTTGATCATTATCCTTATTATCAACAAAGTAAAAAAAAATATTTAATTTATAATATTATCGCTGCTTTTCTCCTTATAGTGTCTTTTCGTATACATACTTAAGACTTTGTTACTTTTCTGTCGTCGACACAAATTAACAATATTTAAGTCCTAGTAACTCGTATTGTTATTGAAAGTATCTAATAAAGATGAACATCCAAGACTGATCGAACATTTACATCAGCGATGCCAATTTAGCGCTTTTTGCGATAAATTAAGTGCGTTTCAACAACCGAAAAGACACATTTTTGTTGGTGTAATAAGCGCGATTTACTGCAAAAGTAAAATTATTGAAATGATATAATATTTTTACCAAAATTTAATAATTATAAAATAATTTAGTAATTTAAAAGTGTATGGCTTCTTTAGCGAAAATTTTAATATCAACTAAGCATAATGCTTGAATCCACTATCCGATAAAAAATGTTGTATGAAAGATGTAAGTAGAACCTATCTAATATTACAAATATCCCAAAAAAAAACGTTTTTTTTTTTAATTATGATGATACCTCAGATTTGAACACCCTTTATTCATCTTACATATTGTTACAGATTTATTTTTAAGTAGCTTAATTTACATTATAATTTATTTTAGTTGTAGTAGTTTAAGTTACTGTAGTTTTATTTATATTAGTTTATTTCGCTGGTTGTTCGAAAATTATGTTTGTTATTATGTGTAGCATACTTTTAGGCACTTCTTTTATTCCTACATATTACTTAACGTGTTAATTTAAATGTAACGGTTTTCGAATGTAATAGAATGTACATACGAGAACTTTGTCGAATGTTACCGCACACCACTATGTTACTATAATTAGCCGAACAACACAGCTAACATGATTAGTTTAACAGTAGAGCTTGTTAAGTGTGCGTCAAAGTGAATTTGACAACAAAGGTGTATAACCATAAGTGTAATAAGTAAAGTGATATAAAAGCAATCTTTGAGTGTGTTTAAGTAAATAAAGTGCTCTTAATTTTATAACGAATTTCAACTGTTTTGGATTGCAATAAAAGAACTCAAAGTATATTTAAAGGAAATAATCCAACCTTTATAAAAGGTATAAACGTAACAATATTAAAATAATGCTAAAAATATTTTGCATTATTATTAATGCTTTGTTAACAAATAAAACCATTAATAAAAAATTAATGATAAAATTTTTTTTTTTATAAAAATATATGTAGCTTTTACTAAAAAAATGTTTTTGAAAATCAAAGTAAAAAAAATTTTAGCGCTTTCTAGCGTGATAAAAAAGCAATCTTTGAGTGTGTTTAAGTAAATAAAGTGCTATTTATTTAATAACGAATTTCAACTGTTTTGGATTGCAATAAAAGAACTCAATGTATATTTAAAGGAAATAATCCAACGTTTATAAAAGGTATAAACGTAACAATATTAAAATAATGCTAAAAATATTTTGCATTATTATTAATGCTTTGTTAACAAATAAAACCATTAATAAAAAATTGATGATAAAATTTTTCTATTTATAAAAATATATGTAGGTTTTACTAAAAAAATGTTTTTGAAAATCAAAGTAAAAAAAAATTTTAGCGCTACCTAGCGTCTTTTGGTATTAAATAGTTGGCATTGCTGATTTACATTATTTGAGGTTACTTTCGATTGAAAGAGAAAATTTTCATTAACAATGAAAATCACTTTATTAACTAAGTAATATCTATAGATATACATAAATATACACACAAGTATTTATTTAAATTTTTCAACAAATCAACTCTAAAGCGAAATGTAACTCTGGATTAAGAAGTAAGCATGTCATAAATAATTTTCTACAACAATTTTAAAGAACATTTATCATTGGTGTATCTACATAACTGTTTTTTAAAAGTTTTTGTATATCATGTCCCGTTTTTTATTAAAATCGTCATTCTTCCAATTTTGTTTGATAAATGCAGTTTTGTAAAGAGTTTTGTTGTGCTTTAATATACTCGTATTATAACCACATACAAAAGTATATAAAAACATTTAAAATATGCATAAAGTAAAAAAAGTGGTAATAATATAAGTTAATTAATATAACTAAAATAGTATATTAGACAAGCAAAAAGTAATCGAAAGAACTATTATTAAATTGTTTTCATAAATAATATTGCCTAGAGTTCAATTTCGTTGTTGAAATAATTGTTAGCGAGCATTTTACAACAATATGAAGTCTTTTAAAATTAAGGGTCATTGTAGTAAGCTTTTTACAAACTATTTCTGTAGAGTTTTGGTTTGTTGGGTTATATAATATTTTTTTTTTTACGTTAAAAATATATCAAATTTGAGTGCTTAAGTTGCAGTGATTTTTTCGTCATTCTAATAAACTTTTAATTTAAATTCATTGTTTTTAATTTATAACTATTTTTTTCTGTTTTATAAATTAATTTCTTTATAGAAATTTAACTACTTTTAATTTGTATACAAAAATACATACATATGTATGTATGTATGTATGTATGTATGTATGTATGTATGTATGTATGTGTATAAAATACTTTTTACAGCTAAAAAAGTTTACATTTTCAATAACACTTTTTTCGCTCTATGCATGAATTAACGAGGTACTCTCATTATAATCTTTTAAATGAAAACCAAAGAATACATTAGTATAAGAAAAGAAATTAATTCATGCATAAACAATTATATTTATTATAAGTACGTTTTTTACTTATTTAAATCTTTGTAGAGTTCTTTGTCCATGTACATTGTATCGAAGATTAATTACCCTCCTCACACATAATTACTTGCGAAAACTCAATGTCAACCACGCATTTTATCTTTATTTTTATAGAGGGCTGACAAAAAAAAAACAAGAAAACTCTTTTATAAATAATTTTTAGATAAACGAGGTCAGTAGTAAAAAATTTTTAACAATTTTTTATCAATTTTTTATTTTCAATTTTTATTTCGCAGCATAGTATTTTCAATAGATTTTTTTTTTAATTAAGAATTTATCACCAATTAAATGCTGAGTTAAATTTTTTACGTAATGTTTTTAAAAATAATTAAAAAAAAAATAAAAATAGATTCTCTTCTTAAGTATTCCTATAAGAAACATAGGACCAAAGTAAAGTCCAGTAGGTTGGTTAGGTTGAAAAGGAGGGGCATTAAAAGCCCAAACCCATGACAGGTATGCACTTATGCCCAGTTGGCATGTTGTGCGTCCAGTAATCCAGTCCAGTAACTAAGTAATTTAATGAAATTACTCTTTCAAAAAACATTTGAAGTAAAAAGTACGTGAACAAAAGATTTGTGAAAATATTAAGTTTTCCAAAACATCTGTTCGATTTAAACACGTTGTGTTGTAATAAATGTATACTTGATAGTATACTTTTTATGATACGAACATTTTTAGAAAATTATTATACTAAATGTTTTTACAAATTATGCAATTGAGCAAATTAGTTTTTTTTTCTCTTTTGTCTTTGTAAATTAAATAAAACCTATGAATTTTTGGTTGTGAATATTGAATAAGCTTAAAAATTTATATTACTGAATACCTACATACTCAACATTTGTACAACTCAAAAGAAAATCTAAAAAAATATAAAACAAGTAAGAGTGCTACTCGTTCGTGCCGAATCTGATAATAGCCTTCACCACCATGTACATATGTAGGTATAATCTCACATCACAGCTTAACCTATTTTATTGTATGTTATACGCTATTTTTTTATTGTTTCCGATGCCATCCTTGATTTTGAATTTTTACGTAGTTATCTGTATTCTACTAGTCAAGCCCTTTAATTTGATACCAATATTGATGGGGTGAAAAAAAATTTGATCCGCCATTTTGTTTTAGACGCCATCTTAGATTTTACTTTCTTTAATAGTTTACTATATTCTTCTGGTCAAGCGCTTTTATTTGATGCCAATATTGAGGGGGTTCTTGAAGTTACATTTAAAAATACCAGATATACTTATGTATACCCATATATAAATTTATTGTCCGCCATTTTGTAGTATCGGCCAACATGAATTTTAATTTTTTTTAATGCCTCTATTACGCTAGTCGAGTCCTTTCAGATGATATCAATATTGACTCTCTCGGTTGTCTAGAAGCTGAAAAAAGTTTATTTTCGTTTGTCAATTTTTGGAATATATATTTTTAAAACAAAAAAATTGCCTATAACTTTACAGATTTGGGCCCACTTTATCCAAAATGTTTCAGGAATATCTCTAGAGACATATTATATAAGCAGATAGTAGCAAAAGTGCCTACATATAAATTATTCTATTGTCGAAAATTTTTAATTTTCGTGGTAAAAATATGGGAAAACCCAGAGGCAATAGTGTTTATTTGCTCATATCCCAGAAAGTTATGGGGCGATTGTGCTGAATTTAAATAGCGATTCATTCCCGGATATTTCCAAAAGATGGATACCATACGCAGATCTGAGGAACATATGGTTGCTTCTAAAAGTTGATTTCAACCAACACACGAACAGACGGGCAGACGGTCTGGGTTTAATCGACTCTCCTTTTCATAATCTTCAGAAAATATATACTTTATGGGGTCGAAGATGAAAATTGTAGAAATTACAAACGGAATGACAAAGCTTGGTATATAAATAACTTTTGTTATAGTGGAAAATTTTTTTTAAATTGCTTAAACCACTGTATACAACTTTCAACAATATATGCAACTAAAATGTTTTATTATTAATTTTGCAAAACTATCCTACACATTTTTAACAATTGTTTATAAATACTTTATATAGAAAAAAAATTGTCTCCCTTTTGTGTTTTAAGTGAAATCAAACTGTTTAGAAATATCATTGTAACGTTGTTTATTACGACGACAATGGTTTAAGAAAATCGAACAATTTGTTTCCACCTGAAATTTAAAAAGCAAGCTTCATCTTCTCATATACTTGTATGCCAAAAGATTAAATAAAACATAAAAAACTCCTGACAAAATTATTAATTTTAGTATTCACTTAAATGTCACATTACAAGCATTTAGCAATTTTAAATATTTTGGAACACTGTAAAGTAAATTAAATATTTATCAAGATACACCTTCAATTAATCAACTACTCATAGGCTGTTCTTTTCGAAACGTCGAAATTTCATTACATTTTCTAAAATGTAAATTATAAGAAAGCAACATGTTTGACAGATAATTAGTTTTATCCTTCCGCTGATCGAATATGGTTGTGTATACGCTTGAACAACGCTGGGATATATTGCGATATTACTTTGGCCGATTTTCCCAAAAAAAAATCATCTTTTCAGATGAAGCTCATTTTGATCTTGGCGGCCTTTTTTCTTCGAAAATTAGGAAGGAGTGGCCGTAGTCAATGGCGATCGTTATCGGGCCATGTTGAACGAATTTTTGTTCACTAAAATTTAAGAGGAGGATATTGGCAACATTTGGTTTCAACAGGACGGCGCTACGTGCCACACAGCCAAAGCTACACTTTTTTATAGCATTTTCAAAAAATAAAAAGTTATTTGGCGGACCCTTTATATATTTTTTAATCAAAATTTTTAAGTCTGTATAAAATGTTTAAATTATGTAAAAAATTATTATCCTCCTGCAATGTGTTTTATTATAAGCCTTAGAAAATATTGTAAGTTCTTGAAATAAATCAAAATTAACGTTAAAAAATGAGGATGTCATATGACATCTCTGAGATATTTGAGTATAGTTGAGCTGGCAATACCGCAAATTAAAAACAGCTGTAGCTTTGCTTTTCTCTATGTTTGTTTGTATGTGCGTATGCCTATTGCAAAATACATTTTCATAAAATTTGATATGTACATGTAAACTAATTGTTTTTGGTAATTAATTCATTTCCTTGCCAGTTAGAATGCATCATCAACCACGTAAATTGGAAGTAACGATAAGGAGTTTTTACATATTTAATACAACGTATGGTCAGAAAGAAGGAAAGGTAAGTTCGTTGTAATAAAATTCTCTTTTTTATTTTAATTAAAGATTTTTTTAGGAAAAACAAAAAATTTTGTATTATTATCCCAAGGAAATTGACATAAATGCCCAAATACGTGATGTAGGCTTAAGTCAAGCCTTTACAGCATTCACAGAGTAAGTTTACGGACCAGCGGGAAAAAATTTAATAAGTAGGTACATTGTTTGTGGCCATTTTAAGTGTAGAGTCTTAGTCTACATTTAGTCCATTTCGTATACCTTATAAAATTTGTAATTGAGGAATTCTCTGCTACTCCACCCAGAAATACTAAACTTCTTAATATGCAAATTTTTTTTTTCATGAAGTAACAAAATTTTCATTGAAGTGTTTAAAATAGTGCTATGACTTTGATACCTCGGTTAAATTAATTGAATTAATACTTTTAATGTTTTCAGTTCATTTACGGAGAAAACTGGTGAATGTGAAGTTGTCCATACCGAGAAAACCACGCAATTGTTGTATCAGCCGGAATCAAACTTTTGGATTGTTCTTGTTCTAAATGTTCCCAAGGAAATACATTCGAAAGATGGTGTAGAGTATCATGAACATCATAAATACGAACTACATGATGCCATTTATAGGCGCTTACTCATACAAAGCTATAATCGTTTTTGTTTAGAAAACGGTACATTCCAAATGATTTTGAATAATTTTTCTGAAAAAGTAACGGCTCGTGATTATTTAACACAGAAATTAGAAAACTTTTTTAATAAGGTAATTCATAACATATTGTTAATAAATTAAGACCGTAATAACGCAAAAAATTTTCTCTTGAAAAAATCTCGCTGAATTTTACTTTATTAGAAAAAAATTTCGTTTAACTCGGACAATATAAATTTTAAATAGATTTGCATTTCTTATCTTTCCACTTCCATTTCAAAAATTGTTATTATAGTCTTGTATTCAATAGGACAATAGCACATAAAATAGATATTATTTATGTATTACAATATCCTTTCAATATTTTTTTAGTACATTAATTCTTTAAAACTACCGGCCAATGATATTATTGAATTTATGAACTCTTTGCAATATTTACCGCTGGACAAGTTTTTGTTTCTAAGAGTTCACAATTTCATGGATTCTTTAAAATCGACATTTTCCGTTATAAAGGATGCAATTTTTCTCTACAAGGAGTTTGTGGTTGTGTAAGTTATGCCGTAAAAATATTAAAAAATAATATTCACTTTTCTTTCTTTTTATTTCAGTGGCGGAAAATTAAACCCTTCCAATTTATTTACACTTTATCAGTATATCTTTGAAAATATTGAAATAACAGAACAAGATCCTATGGCCAATTCGCCACTAAATATTCGTACTGTTTTCCTAAAAACAAATGACGAATTAGCTTGTTACAAAATGCTTCTGCTTCCATCGACAAATACTTTATTGGTGCTGTTCTTTCAACAAACGATTGAATTAACTTCTCATCTACTAGACGAATTAAGTTATGCCATTAAGTCACAACAGTATGTTTTGACGAGGGACATAGATGACTATTTGGCAAAGCAGCCGAGTACAGTAAAAACATCTGCACTGACAACAGCGTCAATAGACTGTTCTACCCAAGTCGAGTATATGTCACCGAAATATCTATTTCTAAACGATCAAAGCCTTAAACTCAGCAGTAATTTATATGATAATGATCCCCAGCATAGGACGGCCTTGCCACAAAATGTAACTAATATAATAGCTGATTTATTTAACTCTTCGGACAATGAAGTTGAGAAACCGCAAAGGGATGAGGATAAGAAAAGCTATTCAGAAATTATGGTCAAATCTACTGATGATTTTTGGATTGTTAAAAGGCGTTTTAATTGGCGTCAGCGGTTTGTGATTATATTCAGTCAAAAGGCTACCCTATTAGATGTCACAAAAGAAGCAGAACGAATATTTGAACAAGAAATTAAAGATGGTGTATTCGCTGACAAATAAACAATATAATTAAATAAATAAATGGTGTTTTCCAATTAAAACGTCTATTTCGATCTTTGGATGGGTTGCAAGCACTGTCCGTGGGACTGCGCTGGCGAAAGCTATGGGCGCAGAACGCGCAACGGACAGCGCTTGAGGAATCTCAAGTTAACGCTGCCGCTGAGCTCAATGTATCATCAGACTCCACAAAAACATCATTATTTGATAGTCCATTACCACCTGAAGTAGTCTCACAAAGTCCTGCTCCACCAGCAACTCCTCTAGCCGCTGATGATCCATTACGCAGTTTCACAATGTAAATGCGTCTATTGGACATGCAGATATTGTAGCTATGATCCTCGTATACGATAGAAATACGCTCACAGCTGCTGTTCGGCATAAAATTTTCGTCAACACTAAAAAGAAATTTATCAAAAAAAATTAACTTTTTATAAAAGAGAAAAATATTTGGGTGGGTCGGTCCGTAACAAACCTTTCAGTTAAATTTATCAAATCTAAAAAAATGTTAGCACTTCTTTCGTCGTTTTGCAATTCACCTCCGGATTCAAGGACTGCTCCATCTTCTTTAATCACTAAGTAACCAATTTGATTCGTTAATTTTTCCATGATTCTTTGGTGACTTCGATTTATTTGCTTTTAGCAACAAATCAAAACAAAGATTTGTTCAGATAACAAAATAAAAAAGTAAACAAAAACTGTGATGCCAGATAGGTGTTATTTAGATATGGTTTATACATGCAAATATCTACAATAACAAAGAAGTCAATATTGCCTACCAGTGTAGTCAACAGAAACAAATAGTGTCTTTCTGACAATTTATATAATATGTATGTATTAATTTCATGGTTAGAAAATGCTTAAGCATAGGCTAAGACCAAAAATATAACATTATATGACAATGTCATTTATACTATTAATTACTACTCTGGCGTTGTATATAGGGGGATTATCCTGTTGTAATATCTAAGATATAGGACCAAATAGTTCATTGAACTTCGAAAAAGCTGATTCAAATAACGTTTTATACCTTCCACAAGTTATTTTACAATAACGCCTCCCTCTCGGCTTTGATGTCGGTTTAAAAATCGCTTTTCTTTGCGCAAATAATGAAAATAATAGTTATAGCCATCAGGCCTATCCAAATTAAGCTTCTTCTCATCCGTAAATACAACGGTTCTCCAGTCATTTATATGCCATGTAGTAATTTGCGAATTGAAGCAGCTTTTCCTTTCGAGAAGCTTTAAGTGGCGGCTTTTTTGACAAGGATAAGGCAGAATTAGAAGAAATTCTGATGATTTTTCTTTTCTCATGCGTAGATAGAGACATAAAACCTTGCCATATTGACTCGTAAAATGATTAAGATGTAATAAATTTTAATTATTTTTTTATTTTATTCAAAGAAAGTATATGTTAAAGTCATAAATATTGATGATTTTCATATTTTATTGATCATAATTCGTTAAAAAGAAGGAACTTGAATCTCGATAATAGTGAAAAAGTAAGTTTAGCAAATATAGTGCAGTTAATAGAGGTACAAATGATTTGAGATACAAGACTAAGTATAACGGAAATTTTGAAATCTCAAACAATAATTTTAATGCACAAATTGTGAAAATAGGTATTCCTGATCCAATGCCTTGCGATAAAAACAATGGGATAACTAAGGAGAAGAAATTTGTAATTTTGAATAATATTTGTCCTCTTACACCTGAAAATCACAGGATGTTTTGGCAAAATTTTCCTGAAAAGTAGTAACGAGTATTAAAACTGAATCCATTTTTTTTTACTTTATTGTGCAGTTATTTTCAGATTAAACTACTGTTCCTTTAATTACCAAGAAAATTCAATTAAAGTTTTAATAGAAAAGCATTTAAAAAATATTTTCTTTTTAATGTATAAGAAATATACTTTTATTAATTAATTTTATTTGTCTTATATACTTTGTAACAAATTTATGAAATATTTTACTTTAATTTTCTAGATATTTACTTTTGTACTATTTATTTGAAGTTTGGTGTAAATGAAATAATGAAATAAAACTTTTATTTTGCATTACTGCGTTTTTCTTCTGACAAAATAATATAAATGATTGCAAAAACAGGAAAAAAATGCAATATATTGTTGTGCTATAAAAAAAATAATGGCAGTAAATTGCAATTTAAGCATTTTCCAGCGATTTTCACAAATTTAGCCTACTAAAAACACAGTATTATCAACACAGTTCAAATAAATATTTTTGACGTAGGTCACCATTTTGTATTTTGCTCTTGATACGGTCGGTCGTGAGAAAGAAAGAAGTTCTGCAAATTGTTTAATAAAAATTTTAAATAAGAAATAAAATAATTATTTATTAAAAATTGAAAAGAAATACTATAAGTGTAAGTGCTTTTTTATTTATTAAAATAAATAAATTCCAAAAGAAATATAATCATCCGAAAATATGCAAACGTGAAAAAATCGATATTTAATAGTACGCCACACCCTTAATATAAGAAAAATTGCCTTCAATTTGTTTATATTAATTAAATAGATGCTAAAGATAACTTGTATTTAAAATGTATCAAAAAATCTATGAAAATACATTTTCTATTTAGAAAAAAAAGGTATTTAGTACCTATATTAATTGGTAAAAATATCCAGAAGAAAGTTTTTTTTTACGATATGTGTGATTGAAAAAACTACGTCATCCGTTCGTGGTGCCTATTGATTCGAATGGAGGTGTTGTGCTAATTTACATTTATTTTCTTTTTGTTTTTCCTTCTACTTTTTACAGAGTATTTGAATTACTTGTTTTCTTTTATCCTATATATTGGTGTTTTTGCTACCTACTACTATACTTACTCAAACTTACAACATAATCGAATGGACACACTTCTATCTGGGTTTTGTATGTAGTTATCCATAGAACGAAAATTAGTTTGTAGCTTTCTATTATTTAATTTAGTGTTGAATATTTTGTTTACTAAACTGTGTGTTCTATTTTTATCTGAAATTTTCAAGAAAAGAATATTGATATACCGACAACGACCAACCGGCTTGCCGACAGCAATCCATCTCTTGAAAAGTGCATTTAAAGATAGGTACTACTACTTTTAAAGAAAATTCATTTTCATATTGACTTCTGTCTAATTATCCAACTTTGCATCCATCGGAACACTACTTTTGATTATAATATTTTGCTATGTATGTATGTACCTACTTATTATAAAACAATATTTCCTTCTAATTATAATTATAATTCGTTCTGTCAGTGTTGCCGGTAAGTGTAGGTATGTAATTAAAAATTCAAAATTATCCAGAAATAATTGAAACGGAACAAATATAGTTTAACAATGTGCCTACTTTTAAATAAAACATATTTATAAAACTGTCTAAATTGCTGAATAATAGATAAATAAGGTATCAAACAATTTTATAATTGTGCACTATTTTCGTTATGCTAAATGTAGTTTAATATGTAAAAAAATTTCAGAAAAATCTAATTTCTTTTTGGTTTTAAATACATATTAAATTTTCGTATTATGACAGACAAAATGGCAACACTGTGTTTGACTCACTCCTTATCTACTGCTTGTATTTACGAATGTGTTTATGTTGAAAAATTACGTCATTTTGCTATTCTCATAAGTACAATTTATTTAGTTTAAATTACTATTTTTTTCTATTGTAATAAGGAAAACCAGCTTATGTCAGTTTATATTTTTTTTAAGGAATGTACGTTTTGTATATTCAGTTAAATTTTAAGTTATGATTCTTAATGATATTGTTTGTTTGTTCAAAAATAAGGTCAATAAGTTTTTACGCTATAACATCATGTAAAGTGACTCGAAATAAGTTTACTCCGAACTTAACAAATGTTCGTTTTTGCCCCAAATTTAATATTGGGAAAGTGAAGAGATAAAATAAAGTTATCATTGAAAGTGTATAGGTACATAGTACATACTACTTATAGGTACAATAAGTACATACCTACATACTTACTGCCTTATTCATAAAAAAAAAATATTTTAGATTTTTTAAAGACTTATTTGACAGATTACAGAAACTTGTCATATAGGTAAGTCTTCAATAAACCTAAAATATTGTTTATAATTAAGGGAGTTAATATTTATGGTTTTATTCATTTATTTATTTAAATTGTATTTATTAGTTGTAGTTATTTTTCTATTAAATTTTTCAATATCACGATTCATTTTTACACATCTAACGTTTTCTGTTACATACATATCGTTGGTCACACGTAGAAAGGCCCTAATTCAAATAATTGCAACTTGACAGGAGAAGCTAAAAACAACAGAAATTGTATTAAGATAATGTAAATTTTTCGTATTGTATTACATTTTTTACTGCGCTTAATTTTTGATTTTATGATCAATATGCTCTGAAAAATCATCATGGTTAGATTTACATTTGAACAACGCTGTCAACAATAAAGTAGGTATTTGCTTTAAAATCATTCATCTATTCGACCAACGTTTTCATCGTAAAAATATGTTCAATGTTGAGACTTATTCTTGGCTAACAGGTTTTGCAAATAAACAAAATTGGCTTATATGAAGAGAACCAATCCACAACTGATGCTCCAGTTATTGTGTAATTTACGCGCATGAGGCATCATAACACATTATTTTTTCATGTGTCGGAAATAGAGAACTTTTTGCATAATGATCAATGATTTTTTGTTTGAATATATGGATGGCATTGACCAGAGCGAAATGTGGTTTCATCGGAATGGCATTACATGCCATATTGATCGAAATAATTTTCAATTGTAATGCTATGTATTACGTTATTTTTTACAATTTCAAGTTATTTATTCATCTATTTTGAACCTTAATTGGTCATTCGTTTATTAAAAAAAAAAAACAATAATAATTATGTGTAAGTAAATATTATGGTCGTACGTTTACTCAAAAGTATTGACTATTTTTTACTGAACTTTACTAAATTGCTTTCGTTTTTACAAATTTCTATATAAAACGTAAAAATTTAGTAAAACATAGTCAATAATTTTAATAAAGGAACGAACCCATTACAAAGACAAAAACACCTTTTTCTGTTCTGAGTGTAGTAGTTTGTCGTTCCGTTTGTAATTTACAATATTCAGTTGAAGCCCTAAAAAGTATATATATTCTATATTCCTTATAAATAGAAGAATTGATTTAGCTTAGTCCGTTTGTTCGTGTGTATGTTGAAATCAACGATATAAAGCACCCACGTTTACTTCAGACTCTTGTATGGTATCAATTTATCAGATATGCTTTCGATTTCTTTTGTTTTTATACCCTTCACACAGTGAAAAAGGGTAAATATAGGTTTGTCATTCCGTGTGAAATTTCTACAATTTTCATTTCCGACCCCATAAAGTATATATTTTCTGAAAGCTTATGAATAGGGGAGTCGAATAAGCCCTATCAGTCTGTCCGTCTGTCCGTGTGTATGTTGAAATCAACTTTTTGAATCCCCCCGACATAGGTTGGACCCGGGTAAGGTACTAAAATATCAGAAATATTCGGGAGTAGATCGGTATTGAAAATCAGAAACATCGGTACATAAACAACTGAGATATGAGCAAAAACCCACGACCACCTCGATTTTTTTTCACAAAAACAACATTACAACAACAACATACATACAAACGTGTATACTGGTTAGAGAAAACGTGTTATCGAATCCCAGCTGAGCCAAAAAAAAAATTTTTTTAATTTTTTAAAAAAATTTTTTTTAATTTTTTTTTTATTTTTTTTTTATTTAATATATTATTTTTTTTAATTTTTTTTTTATTTTTTTTTTTTTATATATAATAATTATAATTATATATAATAATTTTTTTTTAAAATTTTTTTTTTAGTTTTTTTTTTATTTTTTTTTTTAAATTTTTTTTTAAATTTTTTTTAAATTTTTTTTTTTCGTTTTTTTAACATACATACGTGAATTTATAATTTTACAATGGAATGTTTTTATATATGTATGTACGTATTTCATATGGGATGAATGGTGACACAAACTACTGTTATTTCATGACTACACGTTGTGAAGGGTATATAAGATTCGACACGGCCGAATATAGCGCTCTTACTTGTTTACATTGAGATTTAGCATCTCATGGAATTTATTGAAACGTTTGTTATGTAGGTACATATATATCAAATATGAGTCTTTGGAAATATTCACAGAAACTCTTGGTTCAATGTGTTAATTACCGACAAAGACATCAGTGAACAAAATTTTAGAAACAAATTTAAAATAAAAGTTCAGATTAATATTACAGGGCGTTAATCGTTATTCACAAGTGGAAAGGCCCTAACTCAATTATTTAAAATTTTACAGGAGAAGGTTAAAACGTGTTAGAACCTGTATTATAATTTTGTAAAAAATTTTGTTAAACTGTTATTTTTGAACTACATATGTATGTATGTATTGCATTAAATTTTTTTGTCGAGTTTTATTTGTGTAATATTTTTTGAAATCACTGAAAAATTAAATTTCGTAAAAAATATGAGTTAAAATATATGTGTTCTCTTTTTTTTATCCACTGCAAACATATTTAATTATTACATGATTGTACAAACTGTGTGTAGGGTATATAAGATTTGGCTAGCCGAGTTAAGCACTATTCCTTTTTTTTAAATTGGTTTTAAATGACTTCCTCTAAATTTTTTCTACACCAGATGGTAACTTACTTTTTAGATCCGTTTATGGTGTAATTGTAATTTTACCCTAGATCAGTTTTCATTTTTAATTACAGAAAAAACCTGGGGGCAAATTACAGCAATCGAACGTGGTCGAAATTTGAAAACTCTGATTAGATTCTCTATACCTTAAGCACAGCGAACTCGATCATTCGAGTAAAATTTCGAACGTGATCGAATGCCGTGATTTGGCCCCAGAATATGACAAGAGAGAGGAAAATTTATTGAAACTGTTTAGGAAAAATAATTCACAAACACAACTTGAATATTTTTGAAAGTAATAGGCAAGCAAAATCCACATCTGACAAGCAACAAAAATTGCTAGACAATAATAATTAAATAAAATACCATTTAAAAATTATCTAGAAAATGTCAGTCATACAAATGATGCTGCATAAATATCTTCAAGCTGTATTTTGACTTGCAGGACGGTAACAACTACAACGATATAAAAACGTAAGAATTTTGTTTTTGTATACATATACAAAGGGCACATTTCCACAGCAAAGTACATTTTTCGTAGATGTTTTTTTTCAAATCATTTTAATTCGTCCACCATAACACCCTATAAGAGAATACACTTTAATTATATTTTTAAACTTCTACAAACTTTGTGTTGCCAGCCAGGTTGCACTTAACAAAATGACAAACTTTATAAAAAATTAAAGCGAATTCTTATACGAATTTACTATGTATGTACGTCTTGTTAAGAGTACCTGGTTGTGTATTTTAAACATCTTTTGATATGAAAAAAGATTTTCTGATATAAAAATATTATTGTTTGGATTTCTTTGTTTATTTAAGGATTTTATTAACTTACCTTAAATACTACTGCAATATTGAAAAGGATGCGGTGTAAAACTTTTTTATGGAATACCAATTCCCCCAACCGGCTGATATCTACGTAAAATTAACAATTTCTTAATTAGCGATTTTAAATTAAATGTATGTATATTTGATTCTACTATGTAATTTGAATTTGTTTTAATATTTGTAATTTAGCGATATTCGTAATATTATTGAAATTTTTAACATACAGGGAACATTGTTTGCATGTTTTATAAAAAAATCTACGTGCCTATGTACTTTTTAAAAATTTTAGTTCTAAGTAAATGACAAAATAATAAATATATAAAATATATTTTATAACTACTCAAAACTCCTAACATAAAGCTGAATTAAGTTTTCTATAATTTAAAACAAAAAAAAAAAAAAAAAATTATAAAAAATAACATATTTCTACTAATACTTCAAATTTCTATTGTATGTAGTAATAAAATTTTATTTTAAAAGTAGTAATATGTATTAGCAAACTAAAGTGATGACATAATATGCCCAAAGAAAATATAAAATAAATAAAAAAATTAAAAATCTACAAGAAGAGTAGCCACTTTGCCAAACCAACAATTCTCTTTTACCATCTTCCGTTTCAGTAGTTCCGGTAGTTATAAAGGGAATAATGCAAGTTGGATGAAAAACAAACGAAACAACCAAAAAGAGTAACGAAATCGTCCAAAACTATGCCTGATCTGCTGGAAGAGAAACTTAAGATCCTAATAAAATACGAAAATGATTTGAAAGATCTTCAGTATCGTCAATGGTTTCTTAAACAATTTAAAGGAGATGGATCTGATTCAAGTCTTTGTAGTTTGGAGGAGTTTGCTGTTTATTTTCTTAATACACTCAGGCAATATACAGAAGTACATTTAAAGACGTCGAATGGAACCGAGACACCAAATTGTCAAACGCCTGTGAAGGCGGTAAAATCTAATAATAGCAAAGAAGAATCTGTATCAACCAAACGATTGCCTGTTAATTCATCTTATCCGGAAACTTCCACGCCTAATGACGATAGTATTTTAAAAAATGATGTTTTGAAAAAAAATTCTTACAACGAATTTGATTTCCATTCAACGCCTAAAGCTGGCACATCGACAGATCGTTTGAATTATTCGCTAAACAACTCGTCTTCAACACCTGTTAGACGCCATGCGTCAAAGAATTCACGTAGACTGGCAACCACACCAGGTTCATCTAATAAAAGCTCTACATCCAGTCTGTGCTTAGGTGATTTTCTTGTCATTAATACATCAACAAACAATCGTTCTCTTAAAAAGAAAAATACACCCTCTGCGAATCAACAAGTTGGCCAAAAAATTACGCTCTCTGCAAATCAGCAAGTTAGCCAAAAAACTACTTCCTCTTCAAATGATCAAACCGGCCAAAAATTACAAACAGAGAAGCCAAAAAAACGTTTGCAACCCATTAGCATAAGTAAAAAAGTGGAAAACTGCAACAATTCGTCCATATTTGGCGGAAAAAGTGCTTTTAGCAATGAAAATAATATTTTAAAAATATCCAATACTGAACTGGAGGATAGAGATCAATGCTCCATATTGGCGGCACGTAAATCTTTGGTCTTAAACGCCAACGAAATAACAAAAGAAATAAAAAATGTCTCACTGCCTTTAATGCCGCTGGTAGCTGATATAGTGACTACTAGTGCGCCAGACAAAGAATCGACTACCGAGGAAATTCCTCTAGATCTAAAGATGTTAGAAAATAATGAGACTCTAAAAAGATTAGCACAAATCTATGCCTTAATTATTGATTTAAACTTAACCACAAATATTTTAAACGAATTATCATTTCTTTTGAATCTTTTAAATGTCAGCACTAATACCAATAATCTTACAACTGAAGCTTGTACAAATTTAAATACAGAAAACCTGTGCTGTCTTAAATATTTGTCTAATGCAGTGTATTTTGCTTTGCTGTGCTTAGCGCACGAAAAACATGCCCTGGGTTCTTTGGATGCAAAATCATTGAGCGTAGTCCTTAGCAGTCAACGATTTTCCTATCTGCCCGAAGACGTCAAGACCTTTCTTCTTAACATGTATCAACGTAAACAGCAGTTAGTGGCTGAAAAACCATTTTATGACAATTCTCTGTGTTTAGATGCCAAACCTTGTAACAATGTGTACTTTCAACAGGAACAAGATTCCAGAGAAAATTTTACTTCACATCTAGAATTTGTTAATTTTCGAGCACAAAGAGATCTGTTCTATAAATGTTTAAAAATTTGGGAATCTAATCATTTAAATCCCACATGGAAATTTTCTTCAGAAATTACACCAAAAATTAGAGAAATATTTAAATTAAATGAGAATTGTATTAATATGGCTCATTTGGCTAAACTATTTGTGTCTCAATTACTCCTCTCCGCCTCGAATACATCTTCGCCTGAAGAAATTGGTTTAGATGTAGACTTGCAAAAGTTTTCAAAACTGACTCAACGTTTAATAGCACCAAGCCAGTTTAGCGTAGACTATCAGTTTCCGCGCACCGAAGCCTTTTTTCGAGATTTTATTTTAGAAGCTCGATCTCTCGCCTTTGCCGAGCAGCTTAAAATGGAACTTTATACTGAACTCACGTCACAAAATGACTCTTCGCTCGATCATGTAAACATAGGCAAAACTAAAAATGATGCAGAAGACAAAAATGTCCCTTTAATTGAATGCTCAACAAGTGAAAATATTGTCGTCAGACCGGATATTTTAAACTCTATGCTAATATTGGCTAAATTTTTGGGATTCACCATTTCCTTGCCTTATAGCCTTTGTAGTTCCAACGCAATGCCGGCACAAGCCGAAAAAATGCAAATAAGGCTGCGGTCATTAATGCAAGCCAGTTTTGACTTCTGTGTAGTACTTAAACAGGCAATTGAACAAAGTAAGCTTTTGATAGTTATTCCCTGGTTGGTACAATATTTCAGCTTGCTGGATAATATTACTTTACAATTGGAAAATCATATGAAAACTTTAAGACTCATGTACGCTCTCTACACCTATTTGGGAGAATATAAAAACAAAACTTTCTGCAGCCTTCCTTTTTTTATTATAAAACTATGTTTAGGCTGGCTATTTGAATCTAAACAATTTATAGCTGATCAATATTATAGCTATAGAGCATTACTTAAAGTGAACAACTCTCAAGAATCTTTAAATGAGTTGGAGTACGTTAAACGAAAATTAAGTTATACTATCGATGATGGCCACGAATCGGAGAATTCAGTGCTCAATCCATATTTGGAATCACTATTACCAATTGCTTGCCCCTTTTTAGCTGAATTTCGGGTGTCTATAATGCCTGCAAAATATGCTCAAACTAAAATTGCATCGAGAACCGGACGTTATCGTCACATAACAACTAGGATCGCCGAATTACCTAAAACGACAGAGGTTGCCGAAGATGAAAAGTCGTTAAACGGCGACCTAAATACACCTACAAAGATACAAAAATGTCTAATGCAAGCATTTGTACAATCACAGAATGCCTCCATTCGTCAAATAATACAATTTTGCTCTGAAAGATGTTACAAAAGTGTAATAAAAGATGGACAACTTAAAATATTGCTTCCAGCTAAAACAAATGCTGACAATTTGGTGAATCAAATAACATCATTCGATTATCATTCTGTCTTAAATGCAATAAAGACTATATACGATGAAGCCTATGCTCAAGTGAACGCCGAATGGAATGAATCTATACCCCAAATGTTAAAAAAACGTATTATTAATGCATTAGACAGTCTGCTGCCCGAAGAGACGTCCTCAGTTTTGAAGAAAACATACTTTATGATAATTGAAAGGGAAGCCAAACAAAAAATATCGCAATGGTATTTTGCTAACATCTGTGACAATTTCTTTTGTGAAAATATGCAAGTTATGGCCAACAAGATCTGTAGCGCTAATAAAAACAAAGTGCAATTGGGTTCTACACAACTATCCATAACTAAAGAAACGCCAAATGTTTCGGATTTAATAGATGAATTGCAATACTGGCTGCATTGCACCTCAATTAGAGTGGAACGATTCGAAGATTCTAAACCTATTGTACAGATGTTAACAAGTCTGACAACGGCCTTTGATAACGAATTACCGTCCTTTCTATATCATTTATTGGGTGTCGGAATAATACACCTACTACAAAATGTTATAGCCAAGCATGTTACTCATATGACCGGCGAACTTTTGGAAGCTGCATTTCAGGTATGGTTGCATCCCAATATGCAGAAAGCTGTAAACAGTACTTCTGGCATTTGTATTTACGGTGCATTAGTGACCATAGCATTCATAGAATCTCTTGGCACCAATACCGTCTCTTTCAAACAATTGGGCAATTTAGTGATCTCTATGATTAAGAAAAAACTTATTACCGTTAGTTATGCCAATGAACTTTTTGTCACAATTTTTAAACACGAATGGCAACCATTGGTTTTAACAGAAATTTCCAATATGTTAAAAATTATTGCAGAGGAGACCGCTGCAGTGACCCCAAATACCCGTTGTGATAATAATGCTAGTGATAACCAAAACTGCAACGATGACGACGATGATACCGACAACGAGAAATCAAATTTATTTATGGAAATGTTAGCCGACTTGTCAAGAGATATTGATTTTTATTAAATTTGCATATTATGTACGTGTTGAAAATTATTGTTAAAATATGAGATTTTTTTTTTTATTATTTTAATAAAGTTTAACTATAAATGTTAAAAAATTTTAAATGCAAAATATTTGTTCTTTATCCTGGATAATCAAAAAAAAAAACGGTACAGTAAAAAAACGCTAAGTTGTCCTTTTTCACAAAAAAAAAAAAAATACTTTTTAGAAAACAAAACATACAATTTTGATTTAACAAAATAGAACAAGTTGTAATTTTCTTCCAATATACTGGTCTATTATTAACGCTATAGCCAGAGATCGAAAATAAATACCAATAGGTAATCCGATTTGTTTGTTTGTGTACTCAGTGTACTCGGCTAGTGTCGGTAAAAATATAATTTTTCAAGATTTATTCTTTCATTTATCACAATTAAAAAAAATTCTTTTTAAAAATAAAGAATGTTAAATATGAACTCAAGCCTGATTAAATATTTAAAAATATTTAACGATATTCGTATGAATTTCCGCAATTTCTTCCAATCTTACTCACGAAAATTTTGATCACGTTCGAATGCCGTATTCTCCCTCTGCACAATGTTTTGCATTGCAAGAAAAGCTAAATTTAAATAAATATAGAAAAGCTAATTATGAAAGACAAGCGATACGAATTTGAGCCTGAAGAGTGTTGCTTTGCACTTTTAAACGCTATTATTAGCGGAACTCACTCTTTGATGCAAACTACCCTTGCAAGTCGTGCAGACCGTGCAAGCCTAGCAAACAATTTAACTTTTGCACGGCTACAAAAACAAATTCTATTAAATTGCAATTTGCATCACTTGAGCAAATATGCACTACCAAAAATCAGTGCAAAGTAATGTCATACAAATTTGCACAACAGATACACAATTTTTTTACTCTCAGGATTTAAAATCTCATTTCATTTCATACATGGCATTTTTTAGCAAAAAATTGTGATATTATATTTTTCCGTTGATTTAGGCATTGTAATTTATTTAAAATTAAATAATTTTCTTTTCGGAAAATATTAAAACACAGAATCTTACTTATTAATTTAAAAAAAAGATTTGTTGTTTCTTAAATACCTAAAAAATCAGCTCGTTGCCTAAGTTTGCAACACACATGAAAAATACACTCACGCTTGGTAGCAAAAAATGAGTGCATATTTGCACTAATTGCAAAAATGCTACCAAGAGTGAATTCCGCTATTATGAGTCCAGCTTTAGTACGAGTTTGAGTAGTGGCAGAAAATTAAAAATGGGTAATGTTTAATTTAAAGTTATACGAATTATTCGTTCAGAAGGCACTACTGTTTACGGAAGCTGTCCCTTAATAGAGCTTACACTGTAGATATTAGTATTAAACAAAAGTCAGAAGTAAAAATTTATATGTAATGATTTCATTATTAATACACAAATAGTTGTTATTAATTTTTAACTTTGTTTCGAATTGATAAGAATTGGCCGACATTATTTTAGTTATAAAATGTTTAACATATTGTTAAATGTTTATTTTTGTTTTTGCTTTTTTTTTTCTTTCAATAAAACAATAATAATGTGTGTTTCGTGATGTTCATTTAAATTAACCCCCTTTTATATAAAAAATACTTTTTCCCAAAACATGACAACATAAAAATAAATTTATTAATAAAAAATTCTGCTCATAAGTTATTTTCATGGTAGTTGATTCCGGTGATTTTCATTAGGGCGCGGTATAATAAGAGTAATACTCTTTCTTTCTCTCTCTCTCTCTCTCTCATACTTGCATACAATTGTTTAAGTCTTTTGTTAAAAATTATCAGCGCAAATATTGTAACCGCTATCAGCATAATCGACCTCAGTCACACATTAATTGGATTTTATTGCCGGTCGGACTTGATTTCATAATGAAATATCTCTTTTTTTGTTTCTTTTTAGGGTTTTAGGTGAAACGATAAGAAGAGAAGCGAAAAAGTAACATATTTAAAAACGAGAGCATTTTTGGTTAGTAATAACAAATAGAAGAAAATATTAAACACGCTTGCAATCTAATACATATGTATTTGTTTTTCAATTTGCATTACAGAAAAACGATTTTAAATTAATTTAGATTTAAAGAACAGAGAGAAATAACGAACGAATATGGAGAATTTTACTCCTAAAGAGGTTAAAATCCTCGAAACTGTTGAAGATATTCAGGAGAGACGTGAACAAGTCTTGTCCCGTTATAATGAGTTTAAAATTGAAACGCGTCAAAAGCGTGAAAAACTCGAAGATTCACGTCGTTTCCAGTATTTTAAGCGGGATGCCGACGAATTGGAATCGTGGATTAATGAGAAACTTCAGGCAGCTAGCGAAGAATCATATCGGGATCCCACAAATCTTCAGGCTAAAATTCAAAAACATCAAGCCTTTGAGGCTGAGGTCTCGGCCCACAGCAATGCTATTGTTTCTTTAGACAATACTGGTCAAGAAATGATTAATCAAAATCATTTTGCTTCGGAAACCATTCGCCGTCGTCTCGATGAGTTACATCGTTTGTGGGAATTGTTGTTAAGTCGTTTGGCTGAGAAGGGTCAAAAATTGCAACAGGCTTTGGTTCTGGTCCAATTTTTGCGTCAATGCGAAGAAGTCATGTTTTGGATTAAAGACAAAGAGGCTTTTGTGACAGCCGACGAATTCGGCCAGGATTTGGAACATGTTGAAGTTCTACAGCGCAAATTCGATGAGTTTCAAAAGGATATGGCATCTCAAGAGTATCGTGTTACTGAAGTCAATCAATTGGCCGATAAGTTGATACAGGATGCTCATCCTGATCGCGATACCATTACAAGACGCAAAGATGATTTAAATGAGGCTTGGCAACGTTTGAAGCAACTGGCTATTGTACGTCAGGAGAAACTCTTTGGAGCACATGAAATCCAACGCTTTAACCGTGATGCTGACGAAACTGTGGCCTGGATTGCCGAAAAAGATGTAGTTCTTTCTTCGGATGACTATGGTCGTGATTTGGCCAGTGTTCAGGCCCTGCAGCGTAAACACGAAGGCGTAGAACGTGATTTGGCGGCTTTAGAAGATAAGGTTTCCACCTTGGGTGCTGAGGCTCAGCGTTTGTGTTCTATTCATGCTGATCACAGTGATCAAATTCGTGACAAACAAGCTGAAATTGCCAACTACTGGCAAAGCTTAAAAGCTAAAGCTGGAGAGCGTAAACAGAAATTGGACGAATCCTATTTCTTGCATCGCTTTTTGGCTGATTTTCGTGATTTGGTTTCCTGGATTAATGGTATGAAGGCCATCATCTCTGCTGATGAATTAGCTAAAGATGTTGCTGGAGCTGAGGCTCTTTTAGAGCGTCACCAAGAGCACAAAGGAGAAATCGATGCTCGTGAAGACAGTTTTAAATTGACCACTGAATCAGGTCAAAAACTTTTGGAACGTGAACATTACGCTGCCGCTGAAATTCAAGAGAAATTAGCAGCCTTAGAAAACGATAAGAGTTCTTTGCTTTCATTGTGGGAAGATAGACGCATCTTGTACGAGCAATGTATGGATTTGCAATTGTTCTACCGTGATACCGAGCAAGCTGATACCTGGATGGCTAAACAAGAAGCTTTCCTGGCCAACGAAGATCTTGGCGATTCTTTGGACTCCGTAGAGGCGCTCATCAAGAAACATGAAGACTTTGAAAAAAGTTTAGCTGCTCAAGAGGAAAAGATTAAAGCTCTTGATATTTTCGCCACTAAACTTATTGACGGTCAACACTATGCTGCCGATGATGTAGCTCAACGTCGTCAAATGCTTTTGGCTCGTCGTGCTGCTTTGTTAGAGAAATCTAACAGACGTCGTCAGTTGTTGGAAGACTCCAATCGTTATCAGCAATTCGAACGAGATTGCGATGAAACTAAAGGTTGGGTAAGTGAAAAACTGAAGTTTGCTACCGATGACAGTTATTTGGATCCTACTAACTTGAACGGCAAAATGCAAAAGCACCAAAACTTTGAACATGAACTCAATGCCAACAAATCCCGCATTGAAGACATAACCACTGTAGGTACTGAACTAATCGCAAAAGAACACTACGCAGCCGATCAAATTAACACACGCATGCAAGAAATTGTTGTTCTTTGGGAAACTTTAGTTCAAGCTTCTGATAAAAAAGGCTGCAAACTACACGAAGCTTGTCAACAACAGCAGTTCAATCGTACCATTGAAGACATTGAGCTGTGGTTGAGTGAAATTGAAGGTCAACTTTTATCAGAAGACCATGGCAAAGACCTAACATCTGTTCAAAACTTACAAAAGAAACATGCTCTCTTGGAAGCTGACGTTATGGCCCATCAAGATCGCATTGAAAGCATTAAGGTGGCCGCAAATAAATTTATTGAATCCGGACACTTTGATGCCGATAATATACGTCAAAAGGAGGCTAATTTATCGTCACGTTATGCCGCTTTAGCCGCTCCTATGGCTGAACGTAAACAACACTTAATGGACTCTTTGCAAGTGCAGCAGCTGTTCCGTGATTTAGAAGATGAAGCTGCTTGGATACGCGAAAAAGAACCAATTGCAGCTTCCACCAACCGTGGCAGAGACTTGATTGGTGTGCAGAATCTTATTAAGAAACACCAAGCTGTTATGGCTGAAATTAACAACCATGAAGCTCGTCTTTTAAATGTTATCAGCTCTGGTGAAAATATGTTTAAAGATCAACCTTTTGCCAGTGAAGACATACGTCAACGTTTAGATGCTTTACAAGATCAATGGAACAACTTGAGAGAAAAATCTAACCAACGTAAACAGGACTTGGAAGATTCTCTACAAGCCCATCAATACTTTGCCGATGCCAATGAGGCGGAATCCTGGATGAGAGAAAAAGAACCTATTGCAACTGGCAATGATTACGGCAAAGATGAAGATTCCTCTGAAGCTCTTCTTAAGAAACATGAAGCTCTGGTATCGGATTTAGAAGCTTTTGGAAATACGATTCAAGCTTTACAAGAACAGGCCAAAAACTGCCGTCAACAAGAGACACCTGTAGTGGATATTACTGGCAAGGAGTGCGTTGTAGCTCTTTACGACTACACCGAGAAGAGTCCCCGTGAGGTGTCAATGAAGAAGGGTGATGTTTTGACTCTCTTGAATTCGAATAACAAAGAATGGTGGAAGGTTGAAGTAAACGACCGTCAAGGTTTCGTACCAGCTCCCTACATTAAGAAGATTGAGGCCGGCCTTAGCGCTAGTCAGCAGAACTTGGTGGACAACCATTCGATTGCTAAGCGCCAAGCTCAAATCAATTCTCAGTACGATAACTTACTTACCTTGGCCCGTGAACGACAAAATAAATTAAATGAAACTGTCAAGGCTTATGTTTTGGTACGCGAAGCTGCTGATCTTGCCCACTGGATCAAGGACAAGGAGAATCATGCTCAAATCGCTGATGTTGTTGGTGAAGATTTGGAAGAGGTTGAGGTATTGCAAAAGAAGTTCGATGATTTTAACGATGACCTCAAGGCAAACGAAGTACGTTTGGCCAACATGAATGAAATTGCCATACAATTGACTTCTTTGGGTCAAACAGAAGCCGCCATGAAGATTCAAACTCAAATGCAAGATTTGAATGAAAAGTGGAATAATTTGCAAACATTAACTGCCGAAAAGGCTAGTCAATTAGGTTCTGCTCACGAAGTGCAACGCTTCCATCGTGACATTGATGAAACTAAAGATTGGATTGCCGAGAAGGAAAATGCCCTTAACAATAATGACTTGGGCAAAGATTTGCGCAGTGTTCAGACCTTGCAACGCAAACACGAAGGTGTCGAACGTGATTTGGCTGCCTTGCGTGATAAGATTCGTCAATTGGACGAGACTGCCAATCGCTTGATGCAGTCTCATCCCGATACTGCCGAACAGACTTATGCCAAACAAAAGGAAATCAATGAAATGTGGGACCTTATTATCACCAAGTCCACTGCACGTAAAGAAAAACTTTTAGACTCGTATGATTTGCAACGTTTCCTAAGTGATTATCGCGATCTTTTGGCCTGGATCAATTCCATGATGAGTTTGGTAACCTCTGATGAATTGGCAAATGATGTCACTGGAGCAGAGGCTCTCATTGAAAGACACCAGGTATGTTAATGTTATATGACCAGTGATACACTATAGCTTTTGTAAAAAGACTGCTTAAAAAATTAAATGGAAACATCTAATGAATGTATTTGCTAAGGTTTAAAAAAAAATTTAAACAATTTTACAATCATACAAATTGAATTCTTGTTTTGTTTATTGCTTTTAAAACATCATGGGTGACGTGTGCGATATGATTTACCAATTTCCGGATAATCTACAATTTGTTTTCAACAATACCACAACACAAACACACACATGCTTCAATTCTTATTCGTTCAAAATCTGATATTCACTCAAACAATCATGCATTTCTCATTCTTCGTATATCTGCCATTTGGAGATTTTTACTCACACATACACATACATTTTTGTTTACATTTACATAAATATTATTTTAAAAAAATTCATGCGTCTGTGTGTGTTTTTATAGGCTCATCGTTCTGAAATCGAATATATGTATGGAAATAGTAGCGCCAAAAGCTTCTTCCATCCAACACCAAAAGAGGTAGTTTTCACCATCCATCAACAAAGTTTCTAACTAAACGTTTAATTTTTTTGTTGTAAAAATATTTCAATGTTTTTTCTTTAATTTTTGCGTTATCAAATGTTTATTACGCACTTTTACTACCACTACTACTACTACTACTAGCTACCATTTGCAAAATATATACATCATTTTAACTTCCTAATAGAATTGCTATTTTTATTTTTATAAAAAATATTTGTATTATAGTTTTAATTGTATTCATTTTATGTCTCCTAATTATGTTGTTAACCTACTGTCAGCATTTCATGCATACCATTCAGTCAACCAAACACAATCATACGAGAATCATTAAAAAGCTGTGTTTTATTGCTATTCACTAAATTCTTTACATATGATATTGTAAGTTCATCACAACAAATTAAATACAACAAAGACACAACATACAAATCCACCTCAACCACCTACTTGTATACTTGTATATTAAATATTTTGTACCATCTACCCAATATTGTCTTCTTTAAATTAAAACTCGGTCTTTTGAGTTTCGTTCTTAGGAATACTTATGTATATGTATGTATGTAAATAAATTGTAGATTGGCCTAAACTAACGATGATTTTGTTAATAGAAATAATTATTGTCTTAATTTACCTGTTTATGGAAATACCTCTCGAGCATAGATTGCCGAATGATTTTCGTAATTGAAAAACTCTCAAACAATTTTTTTTTTGCATTACCTTTTTCTTGTATGTATCGCAATTTTTTTGTTCAACTAATAAACAATTCGCATATAAATAACAGTATTCAGAACAAGAAACAGTGTCCTAACTAACGATCTTTCCCATATGGGAATTTACACATACAAAACTTAGTAACTCTTTAGTTCGTTAGCACACAGTTTCTTGTTATTAATAACGTTTGAAGAAATTGTCGTTTATTAGTCGAATTATTCCCATTTTGAAAAGCTAATTTGTTGTGAATTACATCACTACTATCAATTTTTTAATTTAATACCCACTTTAGAGATTAAAAATGTAGCCTAGACTAGAGTACCATGCTTACCACCCTCGGGTAAAAATCAAAGTAAACGCCAGTTATATATAGTATTAATATACATATAAACAAAATCTGAAGTTTACAGGAAAGAGTTCTAACTATAACTCCTACAGATTGTAATGTTTTGCATAAATGGAAAAGTTTATAATAACTTTAAAACTAATGAAAAATTTAAGGTAAATACTTTTAGATCTAGATTCGTGGTAAAACATTTAATAAAGAACAATCTGAAATTGCTAGAATTGGCTATGACTAATTGCCGCAATCAAATAACTGTAAAATCAAATACAATAAACTTTAGTAAGTTTTACATATATGTATGTATACCAAACAAATTAAAAAGAAACAGAAGAGAAAACCCGTTTGCTAGTAAAGCACATTGAACCTTGAAATGAAATTAGTTGTGCTAACGGTGAAAAACAAATTAATAGAAAAAGATTTGTATTGTTTTAGTTATTAATTTTTGACATTCTTTCAGATGATATAAATAGATATTTTCTTATCTTTGTGTTAATATCAGAAACAGGGACCGTAATAATTATTCCTTTTTTTTTTTTTTGTTTTTGATTCTAAAATTTATTGGCAGAGGTACGTAACCAAATAGCCAGGGTATTCCACGTAGGTTCCGGCTCCTTAACTCGACCTATACCTCTGTCTAGGAAGTCGGAGACACTTGAACAATAATTAAAGCTTGAATTTTATAGTTCTCCTCCAGTTAAAAAAAAACGTTAGTTCAGTCACCGCAAGTCGACCTATACCATTGTATAGGAAGTCGGAGACATCTGAACAAATAATTATACTGAGTTTTATGGAACTCCTCCAGTTAAGGCCATGACTGACTATCCTACAAAGTCGTGCGATTATGTCAAATAAAAATCTGATAATTTTCTGTCCTACATGAAAAAATCGCAACAAAATGTGTTATTGGATGCCACACTGTCATACTTGCTTAGAAAAAGCAACTCTGATCGCACAGAAACTATTATTTTATGAAAATTTTCAAAAGATTATCAAATCGGACACACTTGTCAAAAAATCTGTCACACATGTGCACTTTGTGTCCACACTATCACACTTTCTGAACACACATACAATTTTTGACATATCGAACGACTAAATCTGATAGTCAGTCATGGCCTTTAGCAATGAGTTTGGTTGGTACTCCTCCAGTTAATCCAATTGATAATTATTCCTTTTTTCATAAAAGTCAGATGATAACAGTTATTTTTTGTTTTTTATATTTTCGAGCAAGAATAAAAGTAATTTTTTGATTTTTACTTTTTCGACCAAAATAACAATTATATTTTAATTTTTATATATCGAGCAAAAATAACAGTTATTGTTTGCTTTTTATTTTTTCGAGCAACAATTAAAGGTATTTCTTGATTTTTATTTTTTTTTAGCAAAAATAAAATTTATTTTCTAACGAAATGTACGTGTTAAAATAATTTTGTTAATATTGAATATTTATTTAAATGTGCATAAAAATCCCCATGATGATCACATTTTTGTGATTTCTCACATTTTTGTGATTTCTCACATTTTTGTGATTTCTCACATTTTTGTATACTATTCTAAATCAATGGTGGGCGCTGGTTTGCCTGAGTTAACAAGGTGATCGGGTATTTAGTAAATCATCCTACATGATTGCTGAAAAGTTTTTAAACCAACCTGAAAAATAACATACCTAAGAAATATGTACTTCCCTGGCTACGTAGACTGGCTTTTGTTGTGCATTCTGTACCTGCGACACATGTTAGTTTTCAGCCCTCAAACTGATTCTAGGAGAGTTGGGGTACAATTTGTCAGTGGACAATTTGGAAGTTCTAATGATGATGTTTAAAATATTCTCGATATTGGCTCGAAAAAATTAAAAAATAAAACAGCAGACAGTTGTCCGAGGCCTTCGGCCACGGACTGTCCCTGCAAGCTGTGTCAGAGACACGGCAATTAAGTTTAACGTAGAATACGCCATCCGATAAGACAGAAAACATATATAACAACAAATGATAAATAATATAAGCAAATGAATTTATTTATTTGATTGTTACTTTTGATATATACATGTTAAATTCAAATTTACATTTAACATTTTGTTTCACTTAAATACATACATAAGTAAATATGCGAAATTTTAATATTTCATCAATCAAAACAACAGCCGAAGGTTTGTGTCCACACTGAAACAGCAGCATAGTTTGTGTTCACGATCAACCAATATGAAATGTATATCAAACGAAAGATAACATCTTCATTTACCTACGAAAAAATTTTTAAAAAAAGTTATCTCGCCGTTTCCTCATAATCAATGAAATAAAGATTACAACAATAACAATCTGACATGACTCCCTATACCGTAGGGTAAGACGTATTCTACGCCAAAAACAACTTTTATTTTTGATCGAAAAAATAAAAATTTAAAAACAACTTATTTTTGATCGAAAAAATAAATATCAAAATTTTAAAAAGAAACATATTTTATCATAGACTAATGCATAAGGATCAATATTGTATACTTGAATCCGTTTTCCGACATTTACTTCTACATACATAAATGCTGGTTTTGTTTTAACATTTCAAAATAACTATTGTTTTCGGTCCCTGATCAGAAATACTTAAAATTGACGACCGACTATAATATTGCACCACAGTGTATATTTTTTTCTAAATCTCTTATACAAAGTTTAACGCTGTATAAAATAAAATTATACAAAATAATCAAATCATTATCATTGCAATCATGGGCCAAATTCCGGCATTCGACAGCTCAGACGTGCGAGTTTTTTATGCTTTTGGTATAGAGGTTCAAATAAGAATTTTATAATTTCCAACGCAATCGAATTTGCGACCAGTTTCAATCTGACTCATTTCGATTAAACACATACATACATTAGTATGAAATAGGTTAAAAAGTCATATATTTTCTCATTAAAAAACAGAAACATTTGTTAGGTATGCAATTAAAAATAATAATCGTCAAAATCATTGCAAATCAGCCATTAAAAAGTAATTCGTTAAGCTTTAATATGCAGTAAATGAATTCTTAAAAACATTTTATACGGAACCTGTAAAGAAATGTTGACAAAACAATCAACGATAACATCAGTCAGTAAGTCTTAATTGGATATTGTTTAGAGCTCCGTATAACATGAATTTTAACTGGGCGAAGTAAAATTAATCCAAGCCTTAACACAATAAATGGGTTAATTGGAAAAAGTATAGAGAATTAAAATTTAATATAAACAAGTTTCTGATTTGAATATTGTCTATAACCAACCAATCAACGCTATGTTTGTATTCATTTATTATATGTTGTCTAACATTTGGGTTGTACTAAAGTGAAACTTTTTAACTTTCCATTATATTTTGTAATTGTATTTGAATAACATTTGTATTTGTAATTTCGCTTATTACTCCCGCCACCGTTGCGCGCATTTAGGAACATCGCACTGAAATTGATGCTCGTGCTGGTACTTTTGGGGCGTTCGAACAATTTGGCAACGAATTGTTGCAAGCCAATCATTATGCTTCGCCCGAAATCAAGGAGAAAATCGAAGATTTGGCCAAGACACGAGAAGAGTTGGAAAAGGCCTGGACCGAACGTCGTTTACAGTTGGAGCAAAATCTCGATTTGCAATTGTACATGCGTGATTGTGAATTGGCCGAAGCTTGGATGTCAGCTCGTGAAGCCTTCCTTAATGCCGATGATGTCGATGATAAGGGTGACAATGTAGAAGCTTTGATTAAGAAACATGAAGATTTCGATAAGGCCATTAACGGCCATGAAGAAAAGATTGCCGCTTTGCAAGTTCTCGCTGATACACTGATCAATCAAAATCATTATGCATCCGATTTGATTGATGACAAGCGTAAACAGGTCTTGGAACGCTGGCGTCACTTAAAGGAGGGTCTTATCGAGAAACGTTCTCGTCTGGGCGATGAACAGACATTGCAACAATTTTCGCGAGATGCTGATGAGATTGAAAACTGGATTGCTGAGAAATTGCAATTGGCTACCGAGGAAAGCTACAAGGACCCAGCCAACATCCAATCCAAACATCAGAAACATCAGGCATTTGAAGCTGAATTGGCTGCTAATGCCGATCGTATTCAGAGTGTTTTGGCCATGGGTGAAAATCTTATTGATAAAAAGCAATGTTCTGGTTCCGAAGATGCTGTCCAAAAACGTCTTACTCAAATCGCCGATCAATGGGAATACCTAACTCATAAGACAACCGAAAAATCGTTGAAGCTGAAGGAGGCCAACAAGCAGCGCACATATATTGCTGCCGTCAAAGATTTGGACTTTTGGTTGGGTGAAGTTGAGTCTCTACTCACCACCGAAGACTCGGGCAAAGATTTGGCTTCGGTGCAAAATCTCATGAAGAAACATCAATTGGTTGAAGCTGACATTGTTGCCCATGAAGATCGCATTAAGGATATGAACAAACAGGCCGATTCGTTGGTTGAAAGTGGCCAATTCGACAGTGCTGGCATCCAAGAGAAACGCCAAAGCATCAATGAACGTTACGAACGCATCTGCAATTTGGCTGCCCATCGTCAGGCTAGACTTAATGAAGCCTTGACTTTGCATCAATTCTTCCGTGACATTGCTGACGAAGAGAGCTGGATTAAGGAGAAGAAACTGTTGGTCGGTTCCGATGATTATGGCCGTGATTTGACTGGTGTTCAAAACCTCAAGAAGAAACATAAGCGTCTTGAAGCTGAATTGGCATCGCATGAACCGGCTATTCAAGCTGTACAGGAAGCCGGTGAGAAACTCATGGATGTATCAAACTTGGGTGTTCCAGAAATTGAGCAACGTCTCAAAGCTCTTAACCAGGCTTGGGCTGAATTGAAAAATTTGGCTGCCACTCGTGGTCAAAAATTAGACGAGTCCTTGACCTACCAACAGTTCTTGGCTCAAGTTGAAGAAGAAGAAGCCTGGATTACTGAAAAGCAACAGTTGTTATCGGTCGATGACTATGGTGACTCCATGGCTGCTGTTCAAGGTCTTTTGAAGAAACACGATGCTTTCGAAACCGATTTTGCAGCCCACAAAGATCGTTGTGCCTTAATTTGTGAACAAGGCACCGATTTGGTTGAGGCCAAGAATCATCATGGCGATTCTATTAGCCAGAGATGCCAACAATTACGCAATAAATTAGACAACTTAAATGCTTTGGCTGCTAGACGCAAAGGCTCCTTGTTGGACAATTCTGCCTACTTGCAGTTCATGTGGAAGGCTGATGTTGTAGAATCCTGGATAGCTGATAAGGAAAACTACGTACGTTCCGATGAGTACGGACGTGATCTTTCTACTGTTCAAACTTTGTTAACCAAACAAGAGACATTTGATGCTGGTATATTTTTATTTTTAAAGCGTGGATGTTGAGAGATATCTAAAGCTATTTTTTGTGTGTTTTCTTTCGTTTAGGTCTTAATGCTTTCGAACAAGAGGGCATCCATAATATCACTACATTAAAGGATCAACTTATCAATGCCAACCATGCCCAATCGCCAGCCATATTGAAACGTCATGAGGATGTCATTTCACGCTGGCAGAAATTGCGTGACGCCTCCGAGACACGCAAACAACGTCTCTTGGCCATGCAGGAACAATTCCGCCAAATCGAAGAACTCTACTTGACATTCGCCAAGAAGGCTTCAGCCTTTAATTCTTGGTTCGAAAATGCCGAAGAGGATCTTACCGATCCTGTTCGTTGCAATTCGATCGAAGAAATTCGTGCTCTACGCGATGCCCATGCCCAATTCCAAGCTTCACTGTCATCGGCTGAAGCTGACTTCAAGGCCTTGTCTGCTCTTGACCAGAAAATTAAGAGCTTCAATGTTGGACCTAATCCATACACCTGGTTCACCATGGAAGCTCTTGAAGAGACTTGGCGCAATTTGCAAAAGATCATAGAGGAACGAGATGGCGAATTGGCCAAGGAAGCCAAACGTCAAGAGGAGAATGATAAATTGCGCAAAGAATTCGCCAAGCATGCCAATCTATTCCATCAGTGGCTAACCGAAACAAGGTAAGTTTTAATTTTAATAAAATTCACAAATATACACTCACATCACCTGGAAGATTTTACAATTGTTTGGCATAAATGGTTCTTGTCAAAAAGAATTTTTTTTAATTATTTTTTAACTTATTTGCACTTATGTGGGCACTTATATTAAATTTCTTTTACACCACTTTTTTAATTTTTCTAGGTTTTATATGCTGGGTTATAATGGTCAAGGGTAATAATTATTTATTTTTTTTTATTTTAACATCTTCGTATTGACTCAATTTTAAGAGTAACGAATTTTTTAATTTTAAAATGTGTGTTGTCTGTCTTTTTTTGCCATCTTTTGTCTCAAGTTAACAACAATATTAAAAAGCGCCAAAACTAACTTGCGTTGTAACATACGAACTTCCTTTTGTATATAAATATTTGAAAAATATCTTAAAGGATCTTTGGAATTGTAAAAATAAAAACTAAATGCCGCCGTTTATTTATTTATTTTTTTTTTTGCTTCTTTATAAAAATATAAGTTACTTATAACCAAAATTATACATAAACATGTATATTATGAAGGGGTATAGCAACGAGTAAAACTATGACACCCATTTAACCTAACCCAACTATATGAATATACTCGTATGCACATATTCACATACAAACGAATACTACATACGTGCGCTGTATAATGGCTTTATTATCTAAATTTGTACATACATTTTATTATATTTTATGCATGAATAATTTAAACTTTAATTTTAAGTTAAACGAATACATAGTACATTTAGACTAATTTATTAAATTTATATTTATGTGTTGTATCTACAAACGAAAACTGCAGGACAAAAGTTAAGAGTGTTTCATCGACGTTTTGTTTATGTCCGATAGGCGTGCTCATTATTTTCAATTTGTGTCAATTTTAGGCAGGCTATTGGAAGATGTTTAGAATCCAATTCAAAATATAACTATTACAAATTTCAAACTGTAAAGAAGACATTTTTTATTACTGTAATGCTGACCGGGCTCAGTTTCTCTTATAAATTGTCACCTAAATTTCTACAACTTTGTACTATTTTTCTTAAAAGTAGATCATTAATAAAAATTTCTATAATTTGGCTAACTTGACACCGCATATACGGGTTCGTCCAAAAGCTATTACCATAAATTTTTCAATATCTTTTATTAAAAATTATAATTTTTTTTTATTAGGGTTCACAAAAATTTTGGTCGACGTTAATAAATTTGCATTGCCATTCTCAACTCAACTAAAGCTTTTTTTTATTATCTTCTTAAAAATTCTTATAATGGGGGTATCATTGGTTCCGTAAATATCGATCGATACGCACTTTGTATTTACATTATATTTTAAAGAGAAGTAAAAAAAATTTAACAAGAAAAAATATATTCCGCATAGAAAATGCTTTCCAATGTGCCTGCTTTTATATAAAATTTGATATTTTAAATAAATAAAATAATAAAAATTTTAACTATAAACAGTTTTGATTCACCATATGTAAAAACTATTTGGATGTGCGAAAGTCTTAGACGATCAAACTAAGTTGAGTTGACAATAGGATCATTTAATGTTTATTTGATATTTAAAGTTTTTTTTCTCAAGATTTTTAATCTAAAATCAAGTCATTGTTGATGACCATTTGGGCTCATTGTATAGAAATTTCTACCAGTCCCTTTAGAATTTTCCCGCGATAAGGTCTCTTGTAGAATATTTTCTTCTAGAGTTTCCAGAGTCTGCGACTTACTGACTGTGACTTTGAGTGGATCTAATCGATATTCGTGAATAAAACGAGGACTTTCAATGGCTCTGAAGTACAAATTTAGTAGTTAACGTATCCTTTTAAATTAAAGTGAGCCTCGTCGCCCTTGATATCGATCGAAAGTTTATTATTCTTTTGAAAAGCTTTATACCAAGAGCATAGACTACTCAAACATGCAAATAAAATTTTTTCGATAACGAATGCCGTAGTTTGGCCCTAAAAAATTGTTCTGCAAAAAAGTCATAAGTATTCGGCAGACCAAAGTAAATATAAAACTTCGTTACATAAGGTAAAGTAGAAAAACTAAAGTGCTCAATTAGATTAATTACCTACGAGCTTTTATTTTCTAATAAAAGATTTTTATGATCTTGGGTAGATATAAGAAATCAAAGAAATGTGTTAAATGCAAATAACGTAGAACAAGACGTGATGAAAAATTCTCCAAGTCTAACAGCAAAATGCCTGATTTGATCTTAAGAAATAAAAATTTCGTGCTAAAAAAATTATTTTTCGATTGCATTTGTTATTTACATAGAAAAAATGATAATCGTCGTATATTTTGTGTTTGCTTTTATTATTTTCTTTTTAGTTTAGATTAGTTTAATAGATTGTTAAGTTAAATGTGAAAAAAGATTTCGTTTATTTCCAATCTAGACAAAATATTGTGTGTGTCTAGCTAAAGTTTTATTAGAAAATGCTTCTGGATTAATTTAAGAAAATAGGCCAAACAATATAATTTTGAAAGCTAAATCATGCAAAATTTAATCAACATTTAACCAACAAACCAAACAGATATATGAACATAAAAAACTGACTTTCAAATGTTTTATTATGTTTATGAGATAATCTGCCTGTTCAACGATGTCGAAAGAAAACCTAAGCGAAAGTTCATTCGTACAAATATATTGAAAACAACAACAAAAACTAAAAATTTGTTTTTGTTTTCAACGTATTTGTACGAATGAAATTTCGCTTGGGTTTTCTTTCGACATCGTTGAACAGGCAGAATGTATTCGACTTTTGTTTTTATTATGATTATTATTATTATTATTATTATTATTATTATTATTATTATTATTATTATTGTTATTATTATTAATAATAATAATCTGGTATAAGCACCAGTAAAATGCTTATAGACCAGCTTGAACCCAACAACCAAATAAAATATTATTATTATTATTATTATTATTATTATTATTATTATTAATACATATTTCAAAATTGTATATCTTAGTTAAGATCAGATATTTAGTCTAGGATAAAGAAAAATATATACATATTTTAAATGCTTTTTAACATAGAATATAAATATTTTAGTAAAGTTTTCTATTTTTATATTAAACCAGCACACAATTAACCTTTTACTAAATAAACAAAAACTCGTACAATGCTTTTTTTAACATTTTTTCGTGTTTTTTTTTTAAATTTATTTTTGTTCAGAACATCCATGATGGAAGGTTCCGGTTCTTTGGAACAACAACTGGAAGCACTTCGCGTCAAAGCCACAGAGGTGCGAGCACGTCGTGTTGATCTTAAGAAAATTGAAGAACTAGGCGCTTTACTGGAGGAACATTTAATATTGGATAATCGTTATACGGAACACTCTACTGTAGGTTTGGCCCAACAGTGGGATCAGTTGGATCAGTTGTCGATGAGAATGCAACACAATTTGGAACAACAGATACAGGCACGCAATCACTCGGGTGTTTCGGAGGATTCGCTCAAGGAATTCTCCATGATGTTCAAACATTTCGACAAGGATAAGAGTGGTAAACTCAATCATCAAGAGTTCAAGTCCTGCTTACGTGCTCTCGGCTACGATCTACCCATGGTGGAAGAAGGTCAACCCGATCCCGAATTTGAAGCTATTTTGGATGTAGTCGATCCCAACCGCGATGGATATGTTTCCCTGCAAGAGTATATTGCCTTCATGATTTCCAAAGAAACCGAGAATGTGCAATCCTACGAAGAAATCGAAAATGCTTTCCGCGCCATTACTGCCTCCGATCGTCCCTATGTCACCAAGGAAGAATTATATTGCGTAAGTGTCCTTTCGTCTTTAATTATCAACTAAATATCAAATCTTATAACCATCAATTCTTGCAGAACCTTACCAAGGACATGGCTGACTATTGTGTGCAGCGTATGAAGCCTTATGTAGAACCCCGCTCTGGACAACCCATTAAAGATGCTTTAGATTACATTGAGTTTACGCGAACTCTTTTCCAAAATTAAATATGCTTTTATATCTTTTACTATATTTTTAACTTATAATTTCAATATTTAAAAAAAAACCCAAACAACAAATAAGAAAATATATATGCTTTATTTAATTTATGCTCCTAAAACGCCTACACTTTTTAATTAATACAAATTAAACAACAAGAATAATATTTACATCGAAAAACCCACACAAAACACTCTTCTGAAATCTAAAACTATTTATCGACATTTATGAAATGCAATATTCTTAAAATTACTTTTATATACGTATTTATTATCTTCTCTATTTTTAAGCACCCATCATAATGCATTTAACACAAGTAAAAAAGAATACAAATTATCTAGACGGTTTTCCTGTAGCTTTAATGTATTGATGTAATTCATTTAATCGTGCTTAAAAATATATATATAACCGATTATAAAATCCACTAGTAATTTGTCCCCTTTTCTAGTTATTCGACAATATATCAATCTTAAAGATGTATATGTATTGATTCAAATAAATAATGCCCAAATCTAACTTACGGTTGTTTCTATTTAAATTTAATGAAATCGTAATTCATTCATTCATTAATTACATACAAACACTAACATTTATTAAGGCATTTCTACTACGAATTTTTTAATAAAATTTAATTTTGCAATAGTTGTTAAGGCTGCTAATAGAGTATATCTTAGACAAAGTCAACCATGCCTGCAAAAAAAATCGACTGTCTTGGGCCCTGTGATCTAAGTTAAAGCATAAGCTAATCTGGATATAGAAACTTAATGCATTCAAATGATTGGTGATAATTTTAGATGAAATTTTGAAAACATTGTGTTATTCATATTCATCAAATTAGATGTCTTCTCAGCAAAAATAACATAATTTAAAAAATGATTATCGAGAGATTCAACTGCTCAGTTTAGATAAATAAGCATGATTTTAACATTAGTGTGTCATTGCAAATCACGTGTTTAGCAAAAATTATTATAAATTGAGCTAAATTTTAATAGGTGCTTTGAATCGCTTATAATAAATAATACAGAATTTAGTGAAATTTTCAAAAAAAAACAATTTATTATTTTGCTGGGTAAATAGTAATGAGCTCAAAGTGATGTTATTTTTTACAAGTTCATAACGAGATAATGGGTGGTTTTATTAGTTCCGCAAGAAACGACAATTTAAAGTAGAGAAATATCGGTTGATATGAAAATTTTTATTATTCATACGGGCTCTTGACCCGACCAGAGCTGAATTACGACTGAAATTCTCTTAATGGAAAGATAGCAGCTGGTTAGTAAGTGCATAGTTTTTTGTAACAAATAACATTGGATTTAATTTCAATAATCCAGATCTCGATTTGAACGATGTTCTAAAATTAACGCAGGATTTTAAATTGCCGCCATTTGTACAGTAAAGTGTTGGCAGATTCAAATATTAATAATAAATATTCGGGACACCCTTTATACCTTGATCGAGATATTGGTGTTTAGACTTAAAACCGTTTCTTATGTTAGAAGTTGCGTATACAAAAATTGTTTAACATTTTTTATTTGTTATATATTCATATGTTTATTCGAACATATTATTTTAGAATTTTAATGTACATACTTATTTCATTCTAGCTAAACTTCTTCTTTTTATAATTATTATACATACTCAAACATTTCAATTACGTTTCAAGCGTTTAAAATATAATATGTATTAATTAATTAAATTTTAATGTAAACCATTTTTTATTTCGGCTTAAGTTCATTTATTCTTTTGTTTAATTTTATAATTCAAATTTAATTAAATTGTAACCATTTTTAGGAATATTCTTTCTAAAATTAATTCCGATATTAGCCGAGTGGAATGCTTTTTCGAAATCAGCTACGATTTCATCATCAGCACTCGTTATCGGTATACTGCTATGTAACTTAAAATTCCTATTTATGTTACAATTCAATGAAATTTGAATTAGTGAATCTTAGTATTAATTTTCATATTTTGTTGAATATTTATTTTATTTTATTTCTCCTATCAAATGACAATTCATAATTCAACATGTTCATATTCTTCTATATTCGTAATACTTAAGCCAAAATAAAAAATGGTTCTCATTAAAATTTAATATATAGAAAAAGTTCGAATAAAATATAAATTGTATTAATTAATGTAAAAAAAAAATATGTTTAGCCCACATTTAAAAGTGGAATTATTAACGACATTATTAAAAGAAACTTGGTATTACTATTTTTTTTGTTTATTTATAAAATCTATAATCTGGCTACCTCTTGTACAGACACGGCTGATTCTTGACATTTGATTTGTGACTTGCGTGGCTGATTGGCGATTGTGAAGCGAGTTTATTATTTATCATTTATTTGAATTCAATAAAAATAAATAAAGAAAGCGTTTAAAATACTATGGATCAGACAGAGAAAAAACTGCGAAGTAGTGAACCCATTAAATTGGGAGAGTTGAATATGACACCAATTTTGATTGCTATGATTGTGGGCTTTATAGCCGTAGGTAAGTTAAAACTATATTAATACCTGGATTAGAATTGATATAATTAATTTTTAACTTGCATTGATTTTCAACAGCGTTATTTGTTATTCTGCGCAAAAGATCTTCAGCCCGACGGGACTTTTTGCTAACTGGCATAAATGAGGCAGGTAAAAGCTCGATATTCATGCGTGTTTTACACAATAGATTCCCCGAAACTTTCACTTCTATTAAGGAAAATTTGGGTGAATATAAAATTGGTGGTTTTTCTGGTCGCTTAGTGGATATACCCGGCCACTATAGAGTCAGGGATAAATGTTTCGATCAATATAAAAAAACCGCCAAGGGTATTATTTTTGTTGTGGATTCTGTAACCATACAAAAAGATATACGTGATGTGGCAGAGTAAGTTGTTGTTTAATGTGCTATACCAGAAGATTATAATACAATAATGGAAAAAATTTCTGTTCAAGTGCTCTCTATACTATTCTAACGGATTCAGCGACTCTGCCCTGCTCTTATGTGGTATTGTGTAATAAGCAAGACCTGGCTACGGCCAAAAGTGTACAAGTCGTTAAGACTTCTTTAGAAAAGGAAATGTAAGTTGTCTTGCATAAACGTTTTTTTCTTTATTAAATTTTTTTGTATCAACAGGAATACAATACGTGACACACGTAGTCGTAAACTGCAATCAGTGGGTGATGATGATGTCAATAAACCCGTGTATTTGGGTAAACAAGGCAAAGATTTCGAATGGTCACATTTACATCAAAACATTCAGTTTTATGAATGTTCCGCCAAAGATGGTGAACTTAGCCATCTTACTGACTGGATGGATAGAATGTTGTAGTTTGTCACATACTTCGCAGATTGTTGGCCTGCAAAAATCGTGTTTCTCCTAATCGTTCTCATTAAAATCAGATATATAATACAAGATTCTTTTTCTTCCTTTTTTGAATTTTATCTTTTATTTAATTTAATGTTTGTTTTTTTTTGGCTTAGTATTTATTGTAAAAAAATCAATTATTCAATTAATTGAAATTTTTTAGTTACTCAATAAAGTTAAGGTTTTTTGTATTAAAAGTCTAAAAAATATATATATATGTATGTTCATTTAAATACAATGAGATGAGATAAAATCAATAAATTCATGTTGTAGTTACATATATACATTTATGTGAACATATTTTTAAAAGAAGAAAGTCGACTTTATTTACTAACCATATTTTATATTTTTTGATTATTACAAGATACAAAAATTCAACAGGCAATGAAAGAAAGGTAACAGACAATCGAAAAATATGAGTATTATTCATTGCTTTTATAAAAAAATTTAGGTAGCGAACTCTACTGCAGACAAAATTGACCAAAGGTTAATGACCCATACAAAACTGAGATTCGTGTATTCGTATGTGCACTTTGTTTTCACATTTTTTTAAAGCAATTCAACAGAGCATATTTACTAATCATATTATTAAACACATTTCCGTTATTTAGAAGGTTACGTTTTAAAATATTAAGTAGGGATTATTAGGATTTTATAAATAATATAATACCAATCACTTAAACAGAAAAAAAGTTTACATTTTCTTAATATCGAGTCTCAATAATATTCTACAGGTTTATACTGAATTGTTAAAACTCAAACTAAGTAACACTTTGCTTCAAATAAATGTTTTCGAAACAAATTTTGAATTTATGAAGATTAGAAAATAGTAAAATGAAATTATGTAGAGCCTTAAATATTTTTATAAATTTTTAAAAAACTTTCTTTAAAGCAAAGATTATGATATATTTAAATCATTTCTATACTTAGAATATTTTTTTTCGCTTAAATTTCTGTTCGATCTTTAACCAATGTGTAACAAAAATTCACAGAAACACTTCTCATTGTAAATATTATTAATGTTTTTTATTGATTTTTTATGGTTTGATATGATATGATATTTTATTGACATGGAGATTTTGTTACAAATTTTAGAAATATCGCAATACAGAAAAAGTATTATGGATTTTTTTCGATAAGTGTATATCGTTTATATATTAGCCGTCAAAAAAACTCGCGATATTACTTGATTCCTTTTTCATAATAACCTTCTTTACATCTTTATAACAAAATGTTTAATTTTTTCGTCTTTATTTTCAAATTTAGTATTGAAATACATATGTATATACTTATGTAAATACTTAAAAAAATTTCTAATATGTAGTATACATAGGTATATACAGTTAAAAAATTAAAGAAAGAAGTAAGCTACAAACAAATACACATATTTTTAAAATAGTAAAAGTGATGCCAAGTAATTAAAAATTTTTTGTTTTTAGAAATTAGTGACCAAAGAATAAAAAATAATAAATTTTGTGTTTTTTTTAATTTGTTAAATGTTTATTAAAATATGTAATACATGTTGTAACTGAATAATTGTTAGAAAATTAAATAAGTTATTTTTTTGCTTGTTTTGAATTCCGAGTGGAAACAAATTATTTGGAATTATAATTGTAGTTTTGTTCTTTACTATGTATTTCTTTTACATGAAAATACTTAACTTGCACAACTACTTTTTCACTTTATTACAATTTAAATTTCCTAAAAAATGGTTCATCACTACCCACGGTTTTTTATGCGAAATATATTTTTAATTTAACCTTTATTTTCAAATTATTTTAACACGTAAGTTTTATATGTATTTATTTACATTTTAAAATCATTTACATTTTAAAATCAGTAAAAATATAAATAAAGTTAAGATTATTTTATAATTTTATATGATTCATATAATTTTACAAACACCTAAAATTTTAGTTGCGTAGTAATTTACACATTAAATTATTTATCTAAAAACGACATGTCTTCTAATCTTTATAAAATACGGTAATTCACCACGTTTATTTTTAATAATATATATATATATAAATTTTGTTTCTTTCGTATTAAGTTTATTTTAAATATCTAATTTTTTACACATATTCATACGTTAAGCTTTAATACATTTGAAACATTGATTGGCAGCACTGTTATTGCAATAAAACAGTTTGATTTGCAGTTTACTAGGCTACTGTTTGTAAAAGTTTGTTGTGCTTACATATAAATTATTGTAATTCATTAAATATAAAGAAAATTGAAATAATTCTGTATTCTAATAAATATCGTATTGTGCAGAATATAAAAAAAGTTTTATTTTTTAAGTGTAAATGATATTAACTGAAATATATGCTGCTGAAAAAAATTGAAAGAACAATTGCAGTTTGCGCCATTTTCAAGTAAAATTTAGACAAGTGGAAAGAAATGAAATGGCAATATATTTTTCTGTGCATGTTAAATTAAAAGTGTAGGTGTGTGTTGTTTTGTGATGTTGATGTGTAGTTTTCGTAGCGTAAAGTAGTGAAACAAATATAAAAGTTGTTAAATAAAATCGCTCATACATACCGTTTTTAAGATAATATCAATAAATTTCAAAGTTTACAGCAAAATAAATATGTATGTACATATGTATGTACCATACAATATAAAGTTTCGTGTAATAAAAACAATTCGATTAATTTTATATCAAATGCAATAAAAGTAATAAGGCAAATAAAGTAAGTAAAAATCGTTATTAATTATAATTTTCTTCTTCTATATATATAAAAAATTTATATAAAATTTAATTTAAATTTAATTTAAATTTAATTCATAAAATGACAACGGCTGGGCCGATTTCTGTAAAATTTTTTGTCAGTTATTCGTATTTTCGACGTGAAGGTTTTTACGAAAGAAAATTTTGGAAAATCCCTCCTGAAAAGTCAGAAAATTGCAAAATCAAGTTTTTGTATGAATTTTCTTGTGAAATTATTCCTTAATAGTTTTTCAAATGAAAAAATAGAAAGTTATCAGCCAAAATCTGAAAGATGGAGTAACACGTTGACTTAGACTTTGCGCAACCTGACAGACATCACTTTGGCATTGTAATTTTTTAAAGTAAATGTGCTATTTTTCTTACTGCAATTTATACGAGTTTTGTGTATTGTTAAATCACGCATTCACGTAAAAGCATTAAAAACAATTGGAATTCAATTGAATTGGGGCGAGGCGAAGTTTGCCGGGCCCGCTAGTTAATTATAATATTTATTATCAAATAATGTTGAAAAATATTACTTACCAGACAAGGAAATATTTAAGTTACAGTTTTAAGATTTAACTTTCATATTTATAGCCAAATTTTATATGTATAAAAGGATACAAAAATTTCTGCAAAATCTGTTAAATGTGTAACAGAAATTCACAGGAACACTCTTCACATTGTAAATATTATTATTAATTTTTTTTATTGATTTTTTATGGTCTAAAGTTTTATTGACATAGAGATTTTGTTATAAATTTTAGAAATATCGCAATATAAATAAGGTATTAGTGATTTCTTTTCGATAGTTGTACATCGCTTATATTTTAGCCGTCAAAAGATATCTCGGTATTACTTGATATCTTTTTCATAAGAACCTTCTTTACATCTTTATAACAAAATGTTTAATTTTTTCGTCTTTATTTTCAAATTTAGTATTGAAACTATGTATTTAAAATATGTATACTATATGTAAATAAATACTTAAAAAAGTTTCTAATATGCATACATACATATGTAGGTATATACAGTTAAAAAATTGAAAAAAATAAGCTACAAACAAATACACATATTTTTAAAATAGCAAAAAGTAATGCCAAGTCAATAAAAATAGCTTGTTTTTAGAAATTAGTGATTAAAAAATAAGGAATTATAAATTTTGTGTTTTTTTTAATTTGTTAAATGTTAAGGGTTAAAATATTTAATACATGTTGTAACTGAATAATTTTTAGAAAATTAAATAAGTTATATGTTTGCTTGTTCTGAATTCCAAGTGGAAACAAATTATTTGGAATTATAATTGTAGTTTTGTTCTTTACTATGCTTTTCATTTACATGAAAATACTTAACTTGCACAACTACTTTTTCACTTTATTACAATTTTAATTTCCTAAAAAATGGTTCATCACTACCCACGGTTTTTTAGGCGAAATATATATTTAAGATAACCGTTATTTTCAAATTATTTTAACACGTGAGTTTTATATGTATTTATTTACATTTTAAAATCATTTACATGTTAAAATCAGTAAAAATATAGATAAAGTTAAGATTATTTTATAATTTTATATGATTCATATAATTTTACAAACACCTAAAATTTTAGTTGCGTAGTAATTTACACATTAAATTATTTAGCTAAAAACGACATGTCTTCTAATCTTTATGAAATATGGTAATTCCCCACGTTTATTTTTAATAATACATATTTATATAAATTTTATTTCTTTCGTATTAAGTTTATTTTAAATATCTCATTTTTTTACATATTCATACTTTAAGCTTTAATACATTTGAAACATTGATTGGCAGCACTGTTATTGCAATAAAACAGTTTGATTTGCAGTTTACTAGGCTACTGTTTGTAAAAGTTTGTTGTGCTTTTAAATTATTGTAATTCATTAAATATAAAGAAAATTTAAATAAATCTGTATTTTAGTAAAGATCGTATTGTGCAGAATATAAAAAAAGTTTTATTTTTTAAGTGTAAATGATATTAACTGAAATATATGCTGCTGCAAAAAATTGAAGGAACAATTGCAGTTTGCGCCATTTTCAAGTTACATTTAGACAAGTGGAAAGAAATGAAATGGCAAAATATTTTTTTGTGCATGTTAAATTAAAAGTGTAGGTGTGTGTGTGTGTTGTTTTGCGATGTTGATGTTAGTTTTCGTAGCGTAAAAGTAGTGAAACAAATATAGAAGATGTATAATAAAATCGCTTATACGTACCGTTTTTAAAATAATATCAATAAATTTTAAAGTTTACAGCAAAATAAATATGTATGTATGTACATATGTATGTACCATACAATATAAAGTTTCGTGTAATAAAAACAATTCGATTAATTTTATATCAAAGACAATAAAAGTAATAAGGCAAATAAAGTAAGTAAAATATCGTTATTAATTATAATAATTATTATCATATCATGTTGAACAATATAACTAACCTAACAAGGAAATATTTAAGTTACAGTTTTAAGATTTAACTTTCACATTCATAGCCAAATTTTGTATTTATAAAAGGATAACTAAACAAAGTTTTCATAAAAAATTCACCCTAATACCCTGTAAAAAATTTAAAATTTTATTGTAATATGATGTAGATGTAAATTTTAATTTTACTACAAAATGTTTTTAAAAAACATTGTTGTAGGTATTGATAGTTTCAAGTAGAGCCTGTTATTATGTTTAGTATCTTATACGAATAAACTCCATATAAAAAATATACGGCGGGCCATTAAAAATTTTAAATTTGAATGGAATGGAACACAATATAATGCATATTAATATTACGACTATTTTGGCAGTACCCCATCCGATCAATCCAATTTTTCTTTATGCAAAATTTTTCTCTAAGAATTGCCTGAAATATTCAGTTCCAGAGAACCATGACGAGTTGATGTTGATGGATGTTCTTGCATAGCCACCATGTCAAATAATGCTCCATTTCGAAAACTCTATTGTGTAAAAGTATTAAAACATTTATATTTATAATATTAGTGGAATAGAATTTAATGCAAATATTTAAGAAAAAACCCTGCTATGGACGGCGTTGGACAAAAAAAAATATTTTTCGCAAAATTCTGTGATTTCGCCTGATTAACGATGTCAATATATTTTATAAATTAAAACTGAGTACTAGGCTTAAGTCAATTTAATTAATATCATAAACAATACATTTGTTGCAACTAATTAAAAACAATACGTAATTCAAATTAAGTTGTAGTTTTAATTATTTTTTTTTAATTCATTTTATCAAATTTGTTAAAATATATTAAAAAACAAACAAAAAAAAAATAAGAAATTTTTAATTTCAACAATTAATTTAATTCTTTGAAATCACATTGCGGCACATAATTAGAAACGTCAACACATTATAAGAAGAAAAAAAAATCCAATAACTTTCCGTCTAACATATCTCTTACTATCAGGACCAAGGGTCCCAAGAACATATTTTCATTGATTGGCTAATAATTACAAAAAACCCATTTAGACTACTTATATAAAAATATTACTTAAAAAAATATTTTTATTATGAATTAGACATTTCCTAGTTATCAAGGCAGATATAAAAGAAACTCGTATTCAATCAGCTGATTGTTTTTTTTATATACAATTTATCAGACTTACCAACATTTTTATTAATATGTCTGCTTTCGTCAAACTAATGTCTTTTTATTTTTATTCTACAATGCAGTTTGCAGTTTCAGTTTATTTAAAAGGATTTGAAAAATTGAGAATAGAAAGTTTCTTAAAAATTATTAAAATTAAATAAAAAATTGTGTGACATTTGCAGACATTTATACAAAAACAAAATGTATGTGTTTCCTATTTGTTGTGTTTGTTACCGCAATGCATATACTTCATGAATATGTCTTGCTAGTAAGCGTGCCTTTTTCGAACTGTATTACGTAAGATTTAAGTTAGTAAAAAAAATAACCAGCATGTTCTGCGTAATCAAGTTTGCAAAAACAATTTATATTAACAATGTTTTTTTAGTTTTGTTACACACATTTGTTTTGCACATGTGTTAGTAGCAAGTTTTAATGCTTATAACTTCTAAAATACTGCAGCAATTTTATTGAGATTTTGCGCATCTGAAGGTCAATTTCTTTTAAATTGTATATTTTTATACACTTCACACAGTGAAAAAGGGTATATATAGGTTTGTCCTTCCGTGTGAAATTTCTACAATTTTCATTTCCGACCTCATAAAGTATATATTTTCTGAAAGCTTATGAATAGGGGAGTCGATCAAGCTCTGTCAGTCTGTGCGTATGTCCGTGTGTATGTTGAAATCAACTTTTTTAAGCCCCCCGACATCGCTTGGACCCAGGTATTAAAATATCAGAAATATTCGGGAGTAGATCGGTATTGAAAATCAGAAACATCGGTACATAAACAACTGAGATATGAGCAAAAACCCACGGCCACCTCGTTTTTTTTAACACAAAAACAACATACAACAACAACATACATACATATATACAGAAGTGGTATACCGGTTAGAGTAAACGTGGAATCGAACCCCAGCTGAGCCTAAATAAATTTTTTTTTTAAATTTTTGTGTTTTTATTTTATTTTATATATTATTTATATTTTTATTATTTTTTTTAAATTTTTTTTTTTTTTATATATTTTTTAATTTTTAAAAATTTTTTTTTGTTTTTTTATTTTTTATTTTATATTTATTATTTATATATTTTTTTTTAATTTTTTTTATACGTATCTTTCTTTTATTTTTTGTTTTATTTTTTTTAATTTTTTTTTTATTTTGTTTTTAATTTTTTGTTATATTTTTTTTAACACACATACGTAAATTTTTAATTTTACAATGAGATGTTTTTATATATGTATATTTTTTGTATGTATGTAGTATGCACGTTTTTATTTTTGATAAAACAATGTTTTGTTTTACACTTTATTAAATTTTTCAGCTCTTTGTTTATTACGATCGAATTAGAGAATTATGATAAGCCGATATTTGTTGATAATGTATGTACAATTTAAGAAATATGTCAAGAAAACATTATTTAAGATATAGTTTGTTTCTGTGTGTGCATGTATTTTTTACATTCGTGTGGTGGAAATATTTTCATTTTATATTGATTATAAAAAAGTTAGACGAGAGTGAGGTACGACAGACATACAAATAATTTATTACATTTATAAATTGCCTAAAAGTATGCTACAGACACAGGAAGTGTGTTTAATAAAATCACATTGTTTATACTTAATTATTGCTTAGTAAAGACACAAAAACTGCATTACCTTTGTAAGAGTTAAAAGAAGATAATAATGTGTTCTTAACAATATTAAAAAGAAATTGTCGTACTTATTTTAAATAATTAATATATGTAATTTTAAAAATAAACAAAAAAAAAATTTAAATAAATAATGTCTGTTTTAATGTAGAAATTACTAATAGTGATTTCTTTTCTTAGGAAAAATGTATTATTAGGGTGAACTATATGCAAAAAGTAGTAATTAGACAACACTGTTTTTCGACTTGTCTCTTTACTTGCCGTAACTGTAAAAATTTTACTTGCTTAAAAATTTCTTCGCAAGCTGAGTCGCAGGTTGCCAAAGTTTAGTTGTGTTAATAAAAAAGTGTTAGTGTATTGGTTTTTTTCACTTGCACTTGCATGTGGCAACGGTGGGTTAGAAGGCGACGTTGCTTATTTGCTCTAACTAAACGCAAAAGTCCCGTATAAATACAGCGTGTTAGTCGTTGGCCTTAAAAACAGCTGTGGTTTGTTTATATTGTTCGTGAAGAAAAAAAAAATACATATATACATATATATAATAAAAATATACTTTATTTTGGTGTTGCAAATTTTATAAATTGTTCTAGTCATTTAAAGTCTTAATATGCAATATGGCAAAGGTAAATGTTTGTTCTATTGTAAACATACAAAATTGCGAATATTTCTAAGGTTTTTCGGGCTTCCGTCAGCATTTTCTAATTAAAAAAATAAAAATACCATTAGTAACATAATTTTAAAATATTCACAAAAAAATTTTTAATTTATAAAATGTGTCACCATATTTTCATAAATTAAAATGCACACACATTCACATAACACATAAACTTTTTTTTAATTTTGAAACATTTTCTTCAAAACTATCCATATTAGGCATTTGTAATCAAGACATAAAGTTCAATCAATTAGTTTTTGATTGCAATTCTAAAACACGAAACATGATAATGCCCTATAAAAGAATGCTTGGCATAATAAGTCTTCATACAGACCGTATTTACAAAATTATAAAAAAAAATTTAATAAACAGCAAATTAAAAAAAGATCTTAAAAAGAAGGATAATATAAAACTTTAAGAAAATTTACTAATTTATTTTCATTAATTAACTAAACATCAAGTCATTAAACTTTACAAACAAACCCTTGAGATCTGTTACCTTAAATAGTAAGTTAAAACAATGCATTCGAAAATGGTTTTGAAAATTTCATCCACTCCACAAGTGTCGGCAAAAATATACTCTTTCAGTTTATTTTTTTATAATGTCAATTTAATTTCCTTAGAATAACAAAAAATTTTAAAAATGATCTCAAGCCTTAATAAAATTCTAACTTTAGTTTAAAAGTTTGACAATAAAAATTTTCAAGGTTTTTAAATATTGGGTTTATCCGTAACATAAAATCGGTGAAAAATAAAATATATATTCTTGTGTTTTTATTTCTTTCTTATTTTATTGATAGGATTTAAGAGATTCGTTGCAAACAAATATTAAAAAAAAAAATTACAAATTTTTTGTTAAACTAAATAAGTTCGTCATTACAAAGTGTTATGTTAACAACCATAATATTGAATGTGGTAAAATTTTAACTACAGTCGAATCAAGTAAATCATGACAAAGGGAAAAAACATGGGCTATAATAAATAATTGCCCATGTTAAAAAAAAGGGCAACACACTTCTGGAAATAATGATGAAAGTAAAAACTGTAAAAAGGATTAAAATTGATATTCATACTTTGGCGAAATGAGAACAAATTGAAACTGATTACAGTCAACACATCAACATAGGGAAAATATACAAAAAAATATTACACTTGATAAATACAAATTCTTTTCGTTTCTGGTCTTAAGTACGGCAAGATGTTTTGAAAATTACTTGTATACTTACACTTGTTTAAAATGTTGTAGTTGTTGTTTTCAAAAAGTGGGGTTTTTAACACTTCTCTTTACGTGGCGCACAATGTTGCAACAATCAATGAACGCACAAAAACCCAAAACATAACTGGGAAACAAACAACCATGTTCACATGTTTATCGATGCTTTGATTAAACTACTGGCGAAAGCTAAATAGTTAAAAAAAGCATAAAAATCATTTAAAATTTCTTTCACATTCACAAAGAGTAAGAAGTTACACCTTCTTCTGCCCAACTGTGGCAAGGGAAGCCACATCGTTACCACTGTTATCTCTGTTAGCGCAGTTAGGTGCAATTTCTTTACTGCTGGTAATTCTAGTAAAGATGCTTGCCAAGAAAAGATACTACTATTATTATTGAAAGATAACGACAGCGTGCTGTTGTTGTTGCTGTTAAGTTTTTTGTCTTAACAAGGTGCCGCAGCGACAAGGTGCTAAATGACAGCCAATTATATATTATGACTGTAGGGCTTTTAAAAATGCTTTCGTCGCCTCGTTCATGACGTGATAATTATGGTGTAACAGCGTCAAGATTTATACCTTGTACTTGATTTTATAACGATGTGTTAAAATAAATTTCATTTTATAAAACATTGATGTCGTTACAAAAATCCACAAAACTTAAAATATCACCTCCTGCTATTACCCACCAACACTACTCTACTATGTGAGTGTGCTTTATTTGCACAAAATAAACTGTCAGGCGCGCTCAATTGAAAGTTGACTATAATTTAAAGTTACACCATATCCACTGACTCTCTTCCTATATATCGGGTGTCGCAACTAGAACGCAATTTTTAAATTTTAAATAAAACACAGATATTTAAAAAAAAAATCGTGAAACTTTATTATATCGTTAAGTAGACGGAATGAGGTTATGTATGGAACAATATATCGTGCAGATGGCCGCCGCGGCTTTGCTGGCACACACGCGATCTTTTAATGAAATTTTCAATGACATTTTTGCATAAATGCTGCGGTATTTCATTAATGCAGCGTCCAATTTCATCTTTCCTCTTGAGTCGTCGTCGGCTTATTCGCGTAAACCATCGACTTAAAAAAACCCCAAAGAAAAAAATCTAAAGGTGTTAAATCACACGATCTAGGCGGCCAATTCTTGTCTCGAAAAAAGCGAAATAACACGACCGGGAAATGACTGATGCAGCAATTGAATTGTTTTTCTGGCTGTATGACATGTGGCGCCATCTTGTTGAAACCACATGCCCTCCACATTCATTTCTTCAATTCTAGGCAAGAAAAAACTGGTTATCATTTCACGATACCGAACACCATTGACTGTTTGCGCTTGACCTGCCTCATTTTCATAAAAAAAAGGTCCAATGATTCCTCCAGCCCAAAAACCACACCACACAGTGGCACGTTGAGGATGCATTTGCTTCTTGTGAATCACTCGAGGATTTTCCTCACCCCAAATGCGACAATTCTGCCTATTGACGAAGCCATCAAGATGGAAATGGGATGATCGCAATTTGCGAACTGTAGCCGCAAAACTTTCACCATTTTGGTAAAACAATTTCACAATGAGAACGCGTTGCTCATTCGTGTAGCCCTCCATTTTTACTAACCTCGTACCTTCTACTAGCAAACAATAACCATTGTTCAAATGTCAAACAATGACACTTCGAATGGCGCCAAATTTAAAAATTGCGTTCTAGTTGGGACACCCGATAGAAAAAAGGTAGGTCCGATTAATATTGTCGTTTTTAAAAGAACCAACCAACTTTTTGATATAATTATTCTTTGGTTTGCTTTTTGTATATGTAAGTTCAATACTGTGTTAATATAAGTTTTCATTATGTCTTCATAAAACATGAATGTGAGGTAAAGCTGCAAAATACCCATAATAATCTATTCAAATTTATGAAAGCGAAGCAGAGACTCAAACAATGACAATGTCAAAAAACTCTATATATAAAAATGAGATGCAAAAATCCTCAACCTAATCCAGTAAACTGAAGCACCTCAGTCTCGGGCTATTTACTTTGTAAAACTAATAAATGAGTATCAATAACAAGAGTATAAGATAGAAAAGTAATAGGGCGCGCTAAAGCACCCTTTTAAAATACCTCACTAGCAAAATATATAAAATATTGAGTTAAAAATTAATTTTGATATAATCTATATGTAAGTGCAGATATACACAGAGTTCTTTATTACAGTGTTAAGATTCTCTGGGACATACAAAATTTGCAAATCAGTATGTTAGTAAACAAACTCCATTAAGTAAAAGACAAGTTAAAACTTGGCTACACTAAATTATATATTTGTAAAAAATAAAATACATATATGTATACATACATATGTATGTATGTATGTATGTATAGGAGATAAACAGCTTTTTTGAAGAAAAAAAAATTTGTTTCACATTTTTATCATCTTAAATGGAAATGGTGTAGTAGACATCAATGTAAACACATTATAAATTATGATTATAGGTTTCAATACTGAAAGAGAAGTGAAATTCTTTAAAATAACAACCTGTAGCCATACATAAAGATATATGGTCACAAAAAGGAAAGAAACTAGGTTGATCGACAAATGAAAAATAATAAGTACTGATGTGAGTGTATGTAAGATTTTTTTAAATGACAAGTATTTGTCATAATATCTAAATATCGAATAGAATTAAAAACTTACATGTATTAGAAGATCTACGTTTACATCATAACAAAATACAATAACAAAAAAAAAATCGGTATAATTGCTTAAGTTTTGTAGCAAAATAAAGTGACTGCCAAGTTGAGGGGGTTTTCTTTTCTAAAAAATGTTGCACTTTTTCTGCCTTCTTTTAATACAATTGTTATTTTGTGAATAATAAATTTATTGTTGAAGATTATTTAAGTACTAAGTTAGGGATTTTATAAAGAACGATGGACGAACACAATCATAATCTTCGAGTTTTCTGTGTTGTTGGTATAGAAATTCTAATATGCATTCTAAAATTACGATCGCATTCGAATTATATGTATAAACATTTCAAATTTCGTAAATATTTCATAAGAACTTTAACCTTGGAAAAAACAAAAAATAAAAAAAAAGTTTAAATTCGCATCGAATTTTAAGAGAGAAAAATAATTACAATTTTTCAATATTATTTTTTAATAAAAATCTCAACTTAAAAAAATTTTTTGTTTATTTTTTACGTAAAAAATCTTTCCGCTAGTTTTTAATAGTTCGATTCGATGAAGTGTATCCTTAATGTACTAAAATGAAGAATAACCATCTAGGGTTAAAAATTTGTTTAAACTTAAATTTTTTTTTTTTTTTATTACCAGCGCCCTATTATTTGGTAATAAAGTCTTTTTTATGTGAACGTTACTTTTACGTAAGAGTTAATGATGAGTTATCTAATTTTTGTAAAATGGAATCCGGAGTACCACAAGGTAGTGTTTTAGGACCACTACTTTATACAATATTTACTTCAGATATGCCTCATTTAGATGAAGTAACAGTAGCCACATATGCTGATGATACCGCATTCCTAGCAACGAGTACGTCGGCGTCAGAAGCATCCAATTTAATCCAAGAGCAGATTGATAATCTTCAGACATGGTTAAACTATTGGAATATAAAAGTTAACGAAAACAAGTCCACACACGTGGTCTTTAGTCTAAGACGAGGTGATTTCCCATCAGTATACATGTACGGCTCGCAAATCCCTAATAGTGACACCGTTAAATATTTAGGCATGTATTTAGACCGGCGCTTAACATGGAAAGCTCACATAAAAGCAAAAAGAACACAAATGGATTGGAAATTCAAAAAAATGTATTGGTTAATTGGCACTAAGTCTGAACTACGTTTAGAAAATAAGCTACGTCTCTATAAAAGTATTATAAAGCCCATATGGACTTATGGCATTGAACTTTGGGGTACCACGAGTAATTCCAATATTGAAATTCTCCAAAGATTTCAGTCAAAAACTTTACGAATGGTAGTTAATGCACCGTGGTATATAACTAATAAAGCACTTCACCTAGACCTAGATATTCCTTATGTTAAAGACGAAATAAATAATTATAGCAGTCGATACCTACAAAGGTTAAGCGATCATATTAATCCATTGGCCATCTCCTTATTAGATGAAAGTGAAGAGACTAGAAGATTGAAAAGAGTTCATATTTTAGATCTCCCATTTAGATCATAAATTGTTATTAAAAATACCTTTCTATTTCTTTTTTTTCTTTTTTAATATTATTTTTATTCCTTTTTACTTTTCTTTGCGTTTACATATATAAGAATTAATTATAATTTTGTTGAGCAATTTTAAAAGTAACTTTAAAAAAAAACATTGTAAATTTGTACATATGTAGATAATATTATTGATTTTACTGAAAATCGATATGTATGTCATAGTACTAATTCTGAGCAAATTTGCTTAATATCTTAAGATAGATTGCAAATAAAGAAAAAAAAAAAAAAAAAAATTTTTAAATTTAATTTTTGTCAACAAATGATTTTCAATGTCTTCGAAGATATCAAGCAGATTCATAAATATGATAGGTAGTGTTTGCAGGTGATTCGATTACAATATTTCTCTTTTTTTTATTAACTAAATAAGATTATTAACTAATAAGGTTAAAAGATATATAAAACAAAAAATCTCAAATACTGAAACTTACACAAACAATTTATAGGCTGAGCATTTTTAATATGTGTATCGAAATGATTGTTGATCAGAGTTACTTATGTCGCGAACTAAAACGAAATGGTTAGGTTAAGAGGCAACCACACCTTAGATGAATGTATTTGATTGGATCTGATACTAGCACAGGCATTCATTGCTACATTCTCGCAATTTGGTTCTAAACTACAACCATCACGTGAATCTCAAAGGGGCCTTACTAACTAGCAGGACAGGACAATAAAACTAAACTTATCAATATTATTTATTTTTTATATGCATATATTGCCACATTCCCTTAATAATTTATTGCCGCTACTTAAATTTAAGATTGCCTTAAACAATAATTTTCATACCTCCCAAAATAATAATCCTTACTCATACAAATGTGTATACTCTTGAAGGAAACAAGTGCATTAATACACTTCTAAGTCTATCACTATAAATAGATTCAAACTGATATGTCTAATAGTCTTCATTGTACACACTTGTTAGATTTAAAAAAGATAAACACCTTTTAGAAAAAAAAAACTTTTTACAACAACAAGAATGCTTATGAATTGTCCTTAGTAATTTATGCAGGTCACGTATTATTGACAAATGCAGGGTTAATTGACAGGTCACGTGCTATGATATAAGTAGTATATTTGTGGGCTTTCTGGGACACCAAATTCATCCTTATGGAGATTGCATGAGGATGAATTTTTGTTTTAAATTTTCATCCCAATGGTAATTTCCCATAAGGATGAATTTTTGTTAATAATTTAAAATATTCATCCCAATGGTAATTTCCATAAGGCTGATTTTTAATTTTTGGTTGATATGCATTTTGTTATTGGTTTGTTTGTCTCAAGTTTCAATTAAAATTTTTTTATTGTCTGCAATTTACTCATACGGATGATTTTTTTGTTGTTAAAAATTTTTTTAAAATTGTAATATGAGAAAATGCAAAGGTAAATTATTATTTGTAAATACATATATAAATACTTACATATATAAATATGTGTATACAAACTTACATGTTTTAGAAAATGTATGTGCAAAATTGTTTAAATAAGAATGTTAAGAGATGAATTTTCACAGATGAATAATTTAAGAGAAAATAATTTTTATTGAATGTAATTATAGTTTTCCATAAAGATGAATTTTATTTTTTAAAGATGAATAATTAAAGAGAAAATGATCGTTTGAGTGATTTTTATTAAAATAGTAAAGAGGGATTGAATAAAAAAATATATGGAAATAAACTCAAGATATACTAAACCAACATTCTTAATTGATACAAAAATATATTAAAAAGTTACATGAGTATTTACATTCCTAATACTCAACCTATTTTTTAATTAGGTACCATTAAAAATTCCAAGAATGTATTAAAATGTCTTTAAAATTAAATTATTAATTGTTAAAAAGTTGCTAAGTTAACATGTCGAGAAATATAATTCTTAAATTTTTGGAAGACTTCAACGGATATATTTTTATTGAACACCTTTGTCTTATTAATAATTTTTTAAAATTAACACAGAGTTGTAAAGACACTGAGGAAATACCTGTGCATGGAAAACACGGTGTTCATTACAAAAATTGTATTTGGGCAACGGATTCCACAACTGAGGGTCCTGACACATGCAGATGTATGATATACGGGCAGAAAAAAATTTTTATAGAGAATCTAATAAGGAGATATTATTTATTGGAAAAACGTATAAAATAACATTTTGTACATATATACAATAATTTAAACATAATTTGTGTATCAGTTAATTAATTATTTATTCTACATTTTAAGTAAGCATTATTAATAAACAAAATTTTTCAAAACATAAAACAAAATCTTCTTTTTTCACGTATGTAGATGTGTATATGAAATACATTTGTTGTTTTGTCGTGTGCTATAGCTGAAATGAAATTTAACGCTTTAATTTTATGATAACAAAGTTTTTACATAAGACATTTGAAGTTTTATTATATTTTTTATTTCTTAAATTGCACTTTTAGTTGAAAAATAAGCTGAGTATATTTTTAAGTATTCTTGGAAGTTTTCCTGAAAGTTTATTGACTTTAAAATGTATTTTCTTTCAATTGTGTTAGACATAGTCATGATAATTTAAAAAATTGTAAGTTAACTAAAGAGACAAAATATGAAAGGTTGTTGACATTAGTAAACAAAATATTTACACTTTTGTTAGAATAGGTCAAGATTTTAGAATTTTGTATGAGTGTAAATTTTATGAATATGATAGAATTTTTCGTAACGTATTTAAACAATCAATCATTTTTAAAAAAACTGTGCAAGAAGCGACATGGATTTTCTTAAAAAACCTAAGGAAAACGCTGTAAGCAAAAACAACCAAAACGGAGAAAGGACAATAGAAAAGGAAAGGATACATATAGAGGAAGTGATCATCCTACCGCCAATAGACCTCCAACTATTCCTGGCATTATATGATGGGAATGACAACATTATTTTAAAAGCAGCGGAAAATTTTGAAGCGAAAAAATAATCAACATCATTTTATTGTATTATTTGTTTATATATCTTTTTTTATTTTTATTTTCATAATTGTTTAAAAAAAAAAATCTTAAATAACCTTAGTACTATTGTATCATTTTTATATAAGTTAAAATAATTAAAAATTCTTAATATTTGATTAAAAGATACATTTTTACTTCTTAAATAAATAAAAATACAGCAGTATAAACCACATAAATTAGATGTTTCACTTTGAATTCGTCTTGTATTGCAGATGAAAGTTTTGGAATTTCTTCTTAAAAATGAAATGAATTGTTTAATAGGTGGTTGGCCAGCAGAGCAGAAGAATTCAGCTGCTTTATTTTTAGGAAAGTAAAATGCAACCCAATGCTGTCCAGGTTTATGTGATGGATCAGTGTTAGCAATATAAAAACATGGTTTTTTAACTGATTTTGTTGGTAATTTATTGCATGCATAAACACCTTTAAATTTACTCTTTGTTATATTGTTTGAATTCAAAGTATTTTTTATTGTAATTGCATTCATAGCGTTTGAAAAATACTGCGAGACTTATCAATTTCTATTATGCTATCAAATTCACAATACACTAAACAGGTAATCGCTTCAGTAATTGGTTTTCCAAAACGTCCTTCAATGCGAATTGTCCCTTGATTTATTAAATTTCCACAGTTAGAGTTGTTATTATGATCAGGTGTTAAATCAAAAGCGAGCATAAAATATCCGTTATCAAAAAGTTCTTTAGTTATTTGATGACCTTTATCAAAATGATGAATTCCAGTTCCTTTAAATAGTGTTTGATAACCACGGGTGCTTATAATTGTGCCATTATTATAGTTAAATTCAATTGGTTGTGCGGGAAATTGCACTCCATTAACAACCAAATTGAATCTTTGTAGGTTAAAATGTTGAAAGTTAAATGGATTTTCTTTTCTATCTCCTGTATAAGCTTTATTAGATACCATACCAAAAATTACAAAATTAGGTAGCTGTCCAAGTATAACATTATCTAAAGATAGCGAGTGGTTTCCAGGATGTATAGTAAATGTTTTTATTTCCACTCTCTTATATGGATATATTGCATTTTTTGATTGCAACACGTTGTGATGTGCCATTAAAATATTATTATTGATAGCAAGATGATTTATGTATAAATTAGCTTCGTGTATTTTTAAATTACATTCATTTTTATCTCCACCTTCTAAAATATAGAATTCGGGTTTCTCCAAATTTAGCGTTACCTTAATATCAACATTATTTAGCAAGTATTTTTGTTGATTAAACACATCTACATGAAGTTTTCCAAAAAGCTCTACTTTTTTTCCAATTTTAAATAATTTTCTTCTTTTATCTAATCCGGGGTTTTCTTTCTCAATTAATGAATTAATTTTATTTGTATCAACTGCCCAACCACAAGATTCAAGATGTGTTGATGTTGCATCGTTTCCATAATTTAACAATGTTTCCATATATGCTCTATAGTGATAGTTATTGTCAGGTTGGGATACATTTTTATTATTTAGATGAACTATACAGTTTCTAAATAATGAGTGTAAAAGGTTATTAACAACACTTCCGCTTCCTTTAAATTCAACGACTAGTCTAAGATAAATACTATTGAGATCTCTATAAGTTTCTCCATTTCCTAATGATACAAACTCAATAGTACTAGAATTATCCAAAGAAGCTATTGGGTTGTAGGATATTTCTTCAGTTTTAATGACACTGGTTTGAATTGGAGGAGCTTCAAATAAATCTAATTCACTTTTCATACATTCTATAAATCCAGACATTTCAAATTTCCAAAAATATCTTTAAAGTTCTTTCCTCTGCAACGTTTTAATTTATTCTGCGGTCTCTGTTTTAAACGTTTTAGTTTTATACGCTTCCCTTTGCCTCTTTGCATTGTTTTAATCTTGTCGATAGCAGCCTCTGTAATGTCATTCATGACTTTTCTTCCTTGATTTAATAAAATTTGTTTTACTGGTTTTGTTCCAATTTCCTCCAACATTTCTTTTCCAATATCTAATGATTTATTTTTTAAAATATGCAAACCTGTTTTCAATAAAGGTTTTAGATGGGAGAATAATGCTGAAAAAAGTGATCCAATACCACGTCCATACTGTATAATTCTTGGTGTATGATATATTTCACCAATATTTTGTAAGTTATTTCCAGACTGATTATTATAATAATTTGTATACATCACATCCATGGTTGTAATAAAAATGATTTATCTTTCTATTACATAATCATTATATACGTTTCTTTTTAAAGTGTAAAGTGCAATAAACTGGAATATATTCTAACAACTCCATTACTTTCCCTTCATCATTTCGAATCATTATTGAAATATCATTAATATTAAAAGTTTCGATTGGAAAATATTCAATACGGCTAAAATGAATATAATTTTTTAATGTCGATATTGAAAATATTTTTAAACATTTCGTTTTTTTACTTCCTACGTATCGAGGTTTAATTATATCAGTGTAAATAAATACGATTTCATCTATTCCAGTGGATTCATTTTTATTAATAAAGTTGTTTATATTGGTAGGCAAATCATTTAAAGATTTATCTAAAATATATTTTTTTGACGATAAAATAGAATCTTTTCTATTAGCTTCAAACTCTTGATCAATAGTTTGAGCATTTTGTTTGATATTTGAGCTACCTTTATTTTCGTTTCTTTTTATATTTGAATTTCTTTTATTGTCACCTTTCTTTTCTTCGAATGGTGTTATAGTTTTTAGAATATTATCATCCACATTATTTAAACGTTTTGAAATTTTATAACCATTCTCTAAATTTGTTTTTGTTTGCTCGTTTGTTTTATTCATAAGTTCTTTAAATTTCAATTTAATACTTTCATGATTAATATTAACATCCGGATTTGGTGTTTTTAATATTTCATAATCTAAAGGTTGGTTTAACACATTTCGTTTTTTACGTTTTATAACATTTTCATTATCTTCTTTTTTTGTTTTATTCATTAATGAAAAAGAAATATCTGATAATCCAACTACCCATTTATCGTTTAGGTATAAAGATTGCTTTAGCAAATTTGTAAAAGTGCTTGAAGAGTTTTTATAAATATCTGTTGAATCATTACTTAATAAAGTAACATAAAGATCACTTTCTTCCATACTTGAAGCCATCTTCAAAAGAAATAATTGAAGTTAGTCGTTGTTTGCTATACATATATGATTAAAATTGGGTTATTCGCCTATGTCGGTTTGATGAATCCATGAATTATGTTCCTTTCCGAAACCTAGCCATTTTACAAACAGCTTTTTTCCACGACGTTTCAACACTTTTTCTACTAAATAAACGTTGGGAACTTTAGTTTTTAATAATTCTTCTTCATAAAATCCACCTTTTATTATATTTCCCTTAAGATCTTTAAGTTGATATGTTATTGGATTTGTTACAAAACTTTTATTTATTTGAAAAACTTCTGAAGACCAATTTGGTGTATATCCTTTCTCAAAAACATTTTTATATTTGCTTATGCGAACAAAATCATTTGTCTTATATTTTCCTCTTTTAAATATTTTTAAGTTATTGTATATAGTTCTAAGAAGCCTTTTTTCATTTTTCTTGTTAACAGAGTTGGGTCTCATTTTAATAGTACGGTGATAAGATGAATTATACTCTTGCAATAATTTATCTAATATATTTATCCACTTATAATTTCCTTGCATACTGAATTGTTTCCACATTTTAGTTTTTAAAGTTCTGTTAAAACGCTCAACTACAGATGCCTTCATATTTGAAAAAGTGTGATAATGATTAATATTAAGTTTTTTCATTAGACTTTTAAAGTCTTTATTATAAAATTCTGTTCCTTGATCAGAATGAAGATTTTTGGGAGATTTTTGTTCGTTCAACTTTATAATATTTTTAAATGCTTTTGAAATCTCTGTTCCTGTTTTAGATTTCAGTGGTGCAGCATACGCATACTTTGAGAATACATCTATTACAGTAAGCATATACTTGAAACCTTTATTAAATTTTGAATATGGAATCATCTCCACTAAATCTATTTGCCATGTATCTAGAATCCCCTTCTGAATAAATCGTCGACGTTTAAAGTTTTTTCTTGCTTGACGATGAAGTTCATTAACAAGAGTTTGTTTACTCATATTTATTTAAGGAATGTAAAGCTTCGATTCATTTACGTGTTGTGTATGAATGTGTAAACATGTTTCAACAGTTTATATATCCATTTACAATGATGGTGTGTGGTCCTTCAGGTTGTGGGAAATCTACATTTATTAAAAATTTGATTGAAAATCAACACTTAATATCTAAAGGCATTGATCGAATTGTATGGTGTTTTTCTGAAAAAAATTCACTACCATTAATAAAAAATGTTCAGTTTATTAAAGGAATTCCAGAAACTTTTAGTACTAATGATAAAGAATCAACTTTAATAATATTGGATGATTTAATGCTTGAATCGTCAAATAAAAAAGTTTGTGAACTCTTCACTAAGGGGTCACATCATAGAAATTTAGCTGTAATTTTAGTAACACAAAACATTTTCCATAAAGGCGCTTATTCAAGAGATATTTCTTTAAACTCTAAATATATAGTAATGTTTAAGAATCCAAGGGATAAGTTACAATTTCATCATTTGGCTCGTCAAGTATATCCCGAAAATTCAAAAGCTTTGGTTGATGTATATAATAAATGCACTCAACATGCTCATGGTTATTTATTAATTGATCTTACACAACAAATACACAACGCATTAAGATTCAGATCTGATATATTCAATAATACTCACTATTCAATATTTGCAAATATAAACAATGACTTCCAATCTAAAATTGTTGAGGGAGAACAAACATATTCTTTATGTTCTTAAAAAAGCGAAGCCCAAACTACGTAATGCAATTTTAAAATATGTTGATGATGTTGCTATTAAAGCTATACATGAAATACTTTTCAATGTTATTAAAAAAAATCATAAAATAAACAAAACAGTTTTTGAAAAATTAAAACCATATAAAAATGCGATTAGAAAAGTTTGTTCACCACAAACCTCTATGAAACAAAAGAGGAAACATCTTATTCAAAAGGGAGGATTCTTACCAATTATTATTTCTTCAGTATTAAGTGGAGTTATTGGAAAAATTTTGGAAAATGTCAAATAATTTATCTAAACTAATAGTTATACAGCCATCAGTTTATGAGAAGTTTATAAACAAAAATTCTGATTCCACCTTTTTGCATCGAAAGCTTTTACCACTATATGCTTCACACACGTTAAAAGATATTAACAAATGGTATTATATTAAGCAAGAATTAGCGAAATATTTAATTGAAAAACAAAAATCATCAAATCAGATCATAAGTTCTAAATATAACAATTTACGTGATAATGAAACTCAGACAAGAAAAACATACAAAAAGCATATTGAAACTCAAACAATGCAATCAAAGCAAAGTAGTGTTGGAACACAATGTAATATAAACTTGCCAGAGGATATTTATACTTACGATCACGATGATCAAATTGATATGGATACAACAGTACAAAAAATAAATCCTTCTTCTGCATCTTCAGTAGGCAAACGACTAAAAAATTTTTCAAATAGTGGAACACCAAAAATTAGAATATTATCAAAGGAAGAAAATCATACAAAATTGAAGCAATCAACTTTACCGTATCAGTATTCCCCACGAGTAACTAGAAATCGTAAAAAGTTAGATTATGAAACTGAAAATGTACAATGGCAAAATATTTAGAAAATAAAACACATTTAATAATTGAAAATATAAAGTTTGTTTATTATTGATAAAAAAAAAATATAATTTCTTAAAATAAATAATTGCAATAGTTATAGTTTGTTTACATAAAAGTTTAATGTATTTAGAATTAATATACAACAATTATTATGGAATTTTGTATATTTTAATATTCTATTTCCATTAGAAATTTATCTAAACTATCATCATTATTAAAGCTCTCTATAATATAATTTTGATCTACAAATTCTACTTCATTATCATTTATTTTACAGATATCTTTATCATTATTATATTCTATATCCATTAAATAATAATCATCACTATCATTATTAATAAATTTTTCTTTATAGTGACCCCAAGCTAGGGTATTAATGTTATTCACACATATAAATCTTTTATTATCTAAATAGCTTAAGGATATCTTGTTAATAAGGGATGTATATACAGTGTGTAGTTTTGATTTAAAAATATACATATTTCTATAGTAAATTTTTTTATTATATAAGCAATTTTTGTAGTCAGAAAGACTTAGTTTTTTTGTTACGTTCACTTTGACACCCTTAGCTTTTTTAACTTCTTCCATATTTTCTGTTTTAAACGAATACATTTTCGCTCTCAACCCAACAAACTCTTTCATTATCTTCCCAAAATTTTCATCTTTCATCATACCTAAGACCTTTTTGTTTTTTTGTGGAATATGAAATTGATTATTAGCCTCATATTCAGATGTGTCAAACCTATCTTCAATATCTTTTTTAATGTCTTCATAAAAGTCATCCGTTTCTATTGTGTATATAAATGAATCTGTATCCATATAATTAAGTTCAACTTTAGTTTTATATTTAGGTATCATATATTCATAATGGAAATCATACATCTTCCATTTTGAAAGTTCTAAAATTGTAAAACCTAAATAAATTGGCTTATTATAGTATGAGTAAGTTCTATTTAATTCAACCGCGATCATATTTTCTTCAAATATATTACAAGAATTAAATTCTGGCTTAGCAATGAGGGCACGTGCTCCAAGTTTTTTACCAATACTTTCCCATTTATTCACAATTTTAATATCTTTACGTTTATCAACGTTTTCCATTGTTTTACCGTAAACAGCATTGTTTAATAATTTAAAAAAATTTTTTTCAAATGAGTTTTTCGCATTAGTTCTATGAAAGTTATTCAAGGAAATATATTTCTTTAACCAATTGGATTGTCGAAACTTTAATATTCTATGAATTTTGGCTAACTTTAAACCATGTTTTAAACATTGCTGCAAATTTTTATAATGAATTATATATTCATATTTATTATGTAGATCAACAATCAATTTTGTTTCTTTTGACTCGGGAGGTTTTTTATTTTCACAACAGAATGGTAGATTATTATGAATGTCATGGATTTCAACTGGATATATCAGATCAACTTCTAATATATATCCAACACTTGAATCAGTGGGAATTGAGTTCAAAGAAAAATTATTAATATCTTCTACCCACTCAAAATTACCCTCAGGCAGAGCTTCTGACATTGCCCAACCATATAAATTGTTTGCATCTAAATACATTAAGTATTTAGAAGGTAATTCATTATTATAGTCTGATAAATATTTATTATTTGCAATTGAATGTCTTTTTGTACATTGTACTATTCCTCCCCTAATCCCCCTTTGAATAAATGTTATCATGTCTTTATCAGTAAGTAAATCTAATTTAATATCCGTTATTTTTAGCATGGCATCCCATGAAAGTCCCGGAGCTGTGTAATAGTGACATGGATCTAATTGATAAATGTTTTTACAAACTGTTCTGAAATTCTCAAAAACATCTGCTAATAATAAAACATCCGTCTTTAAGTACAACATTAAATAATCTTCTAAGTTTTTGCAATCGAAAGTTTTCCAAACTTCTTTCGCGTGTGTGTAATCTTCTAGAGAACATTGTGTATCTGTTAACTTATTATAAAAATCTGCAATATTAGGTAAACTATTTTCCAAAAGCTTTTCAATAGAATTTAAATAATTATAAGGAAATACGCCTTTTCTTATAAGTAAATTTAATTTACTTTCATCATTATACATAGATTTAACAGTCTTTAAATCTCTTTTTTCTAAATTTTTCACAAGATTGTCTAAACTGGATGGCATGAATCTATATGAGTCAAGAAATCTTATTTCAATGTTATTATCTTCAATTTTTACTGTTTTTGATAACGATATATAGAGTTCTTTATTTAAGGGGATAATATTAATTGAACCATCGTCAATTTTGTTCAACTCCTTAACAAATAAATGACAATCGTAAGATGAAAAGTTATGGAAAATAACGGGGAAAAACTTTGGAGTTTTATAATTGATATTACATGAGTTATGTGCTGGCCCCCTATATTTTCCACTGAAATGACAGTGATCTCTTACTTTAACTTCATTTACAATAATTTTAGAGCAAATATGACAAATGTCATTTCTATCGAAATCAAGTTTTTCCAGTTCAGTTAAGGGTGTCATTGTTTTACTTTTTGAGATGAAATTTAAATATAAATATTTAACATCATTCACCAGACTTTCTATAAATAATTTTGGTGACTCTAATCCCTTAAAACTGCAAAATTTGTTTAAACTATTACTAAAACTACATTTTATATAATAAGCAAATGCATATGGAATATGTCTATCAACTAAAGTCGTTGATGAAATATCCCCTTTCGGAATGCATGTTTGAATATTTTCAAATATGCACTCCGAATCTGCATATATAACAAACGGTAAGTCTAACTTATTGCTAAAATTGTTAAATTCTAAAACAGACTTATCTGGGCTTGGGACGTATGATATTCTTTTTGTGCAATTCTTCTGGTGTTTCTGAAGTTTCACTTTTTGATGAAAATACTGTAAACAATCATCACATACAAAAATACTTTCATGATGTCTTGTTTGTTGAGATTTAATAAGTCTGCAAAAATTAGAATATAAATATATAAGTTTAACATATAAACTAAATAGAAAGAAATGTAGTACAAGATAAAAATAGCAATTTAAAGTAATTTTATGCACTTTTACTAACCTTGAAATATTTTTAATCCACACATAATGTGAAACAACATCCTCTCCAATACATTTTTGAAGAAATAGAATGTTGATGTGCTTAATTTTTTTCGCTTTTGTTTTATAATAGGGACCCAATACTAAGTCTGCTTTTTCATCATAGCCAAAAACATTTATACTAATATTATGATTGTTGCTTTCAAATATTTTTATATCTTTAATTTTTAGCGGGAAGCTTAATCCGTTGAAATTTAAACTGTAACCATTTATATTTATAATATTAAAACTGATATTTACTTTATATTTAAAAGTGCGCTCTGCATGTGTTTTTAAATCTGAAATGGCTGATATTATGCACCATTTGAAACAAAATTCATCATTATTTTGTACATTTATGCAGGCCTTTTTTAATGTTAATTTTTTCGGTAACGGAATGTATGATGTTCCTCTTAATGGTTGATGTTTATTTAAGTTGACTTCAATTTTAATGAGTTGTATAAGAGTCCAACCACTGTCCTTTTCCTGAAATTCCTCCATTTTCTGTAAAATATTTTGAGTTTTTCTCTCAAATAGATCATCAAACTCCTCCATGTTGAAAATTTCCTTCATTTTTGTTTGGAAGGTTTTCACTTCCAATGGAGTGTCTTCTAAGGTATCCATGTTAGGCTTGGCGTACAAGGCATAAAACTCCATATTAAATTTCAGGGCATTATGTATTTTTAAAAATTTATTAACCTCCTGCTTAATTGGTGCGCAAGCCTCTTTCATAAATAGCTCTGGTAAGAGGCATTCTTCTTTTTTATTGTCATAAGATAGAGTTAGCAATCTAGATTTAAAGGCACTTCTAATTATCTTCACATCTAATGAAGATTTTTTAGAAACCACTCCTTTTGAACAAGATGCATGAGTCCTCTCATGCCTTTTAAGACTTTCGATATCACTAAAAATTGTTTTACATTCATAACACACAAAAGCCATTTTTATTTTAAGTTTTTCTTATTTTATTTAAAGAAGTTTAACAATTTGTTAACTTAATTTTAAATTACAGTTTATATTATTTGTTTTAGATTTACACACAAAATCTTTAATTTTTATACAGACAAATTGACCGATTACTTTAGTGAACAATACTATGAATTGCACTGGCTATTGCTTTTACTTATTTAAATATTAAATTCATATTTGGTTAGCTTTGTTCAAGGTCATTTTGAAATGTGTACTGTTGTTCTTTAAATTATTACATAATTATGCTTTTTAGTTTGTTGACTCTAATTATAAAATTCTTATGTCTATATATGTATGTACATATGTATATATATATATATATATATATATATATATATATATATATATATACATATATATATGTTAAATTCAAAGTTAAATTTACCTGAAATTAAAGTGGCGTTTTTATCGGATTCTATTTCAAAATATGCTTGGTTTATCATTTTTGAACTCAAATCAAATTGTTCGAAAAATATGAGGTGTTCTAATATATATACATAAAATTCTTATACAATATTATATATGTATGTATGCTAAAATCAAAGGCAATTTTAAAATTAAATTCAACGACTTCCTGGGATTATATTTCAAAATATGCTTTGTTTAAAATTATGAGGCTTTCTCAATAAATATTTTGAAAATAATTTTTAATTTAGAAAAATGGACTCAAAGTTAAAGTGCGAGTTTTGTCGCTATGTTTCTTTTTTAAATGTCGCAAACAAAAAAAGACATTTTTTAAATTTTCATAATTTTGCCTTTAAAAAGGCTAAAAGTTACAAAAAAATAAAACCATCCTCATATATAACAGATATATCAGGATGGCTACCAACAACATCACCCACATCAACAGCAGAACAATCAACAACATCATCAACTGCAATATCAGGATGGCTACCAACAACATCACCCACATCAACAGCAGAACAATCAACAACATCATCAACTGCAGTGTCATCATCATCATATGAGCAATATATGGATGAGGATGGTGACCAAATCTTATTAGCCTTAAGTTTAGATTCAACAACATTATCAGCTGCACCACCATCATATGAGCAATATATGGATGAGGATGGTGACCAAATCTTATTAGCCTTAAGTTTAGATTTTTAAGAAACAAAGAATAAAACAAATGATTTAATATTTTTAAATTAAAAAAATGTATTTTTATTTATTTACTTTATGGTAGAGGTTTTTAACATTTAAATTCTTAATTGTAGTTTAATTCAAATACTGCTAAACCATTTGCTGATTGTCGACCTTTGTAAATAATTGTCCACACTTTATCATTCATTTCAGATAAGTATGGATCTTCTTTATTTAAAAATTTTGTAATTCTTTGAGGAAGATAAAACCATTTATTATTATCCAAATATGCTATGACTTTTGATCCATATTGTGATTCCTTCCACTCAAACCTTAGGACTTTATATGGTTGATGTAGGGGGATATCATCAATTTTTGTATACTGAGGTATTAAACCTTGGGCAATATTTATTATTTGATCATACATCTAAAATATTTTAAATAAAATTAGAAAAAACTTCTAAATATGATGCGATTTCTTACCATTTTATTAAGCATACTTTTAAGTATTGATTAGACTAATGAGGAAAAATATTATCATTATCGTTCTTTTATATATAAGTATATCTTGAGTTTATTTCCATATATTTTTTTATTCAATCCCTCTTTACTATTTTAATAAAAATCACTCAAACGATCATTTTCTCTTTAATTATTCATCTTTAAAAAATAAAATTCATCTTTATGGAAAACTATAATTACATTCAATAAAAATTATTTTCTCTTAAATTATTCATCTGTGAAAATTCATCTCTTAACATTCTTATTTAAACAATTTTGCACATACATTTTCTAAAACATGTAAGTTTGTATACACATATTTATATATGTAAGTATTTATATATGTATTTACAAATAATAATTTACCTTTGCATTTTCTCATATTACAATTTTAAAAAAATTTTTAACAACAAAAAAATCATCCGTATGAGTAAATTGCAGACAATAAAAAAATTTTAATTGAAACTTGAGACAAACAAACCAATAACAAAATGCATATCAACCAAAAATTAAAAATCAGCCTTATGGAAATTACCATTGGGATGAATATTTTAAATTATTAACAAAAATTCATCCTTATGGGAAATTACCATTGGGATGAAAATTTAAAACAAAAATTCATCCTCATGCAATCTCCATAAGGATGAATTTGGTGTCCCAGAAAGCCCACAAATATACTACTGATATATGCTTTTATGACCGGAAGTTGCAGGTGCTATTAATAGGTGCAGGTGCTATGGACAGGTCTCGTGCAAGGATTTATGGCTTTAAGACCGGAAGTTGAACTCTTATTTCCTATCTACTATTCATGTTCTCGCAATTTAGTTTTAAACCAGAACCATCACATGATTCTCAAATAGGAACCGTGATACCAAATAGGAACCTGATCGGCTGTGAGCTGTAGGCTGAATTATTAGTAGCACTTCTCTACACTAGATTACGTGAGCGAGAAATAATCAATTGTCATTTGGCAGTAAGTTTTCGCAATGCATAAACTATGAGTTGATCGTTCGCAGAGTGACTTAAATATAATTATGTATATAAGTAACGACGATGGTGGTATTCCCTATCTGGTAGACGGGCGCAGTTCTATTACTATATAGTAGTGTAATTTATTAAGTGCAAATATAAAAGGAATCCGATAAACAATAACTAAGAATAAGAACTTGTAATATTTCTTTTCTTTTATCGCTCACCACAAATTGGCAAATGTTTTCTAATTTAAATGTCTGTATTTAAAGGTTGTCCCGATTTTTTAAAATAATAAATTTGTTATTAAATAAAAAGATGATGTTCGTTTGAGATACATAAAAAAACTGTGTAAATATACTGATTAAGCCTAATCAGGCACTTGGTCAAACTTTCTTTTAATTTTGCTTCTCAATGATTTTAAGAGACTGCTGCAGTGATTTTTTTTTAATATTTAATTTTAATAATTTAAATTTTGTTAAATTTAAAATGAAATAGTTAATTAAGCATAAATTAACGGTAAATCAATACTCAATAATGATTTCCGACTAAATATGTTTTTGACCTTTTGTGTCTTATTTCAAGTTAATTTGATCCTTTTTTAGATATTTTTTTTCTTATTACATACACACATACAACTTGAAAAAAACAACTGTTATTTTTTCATAATTCAATGCAGTGAAGTATATTAAATTCGTTTCATTTTGCCCTAAAACCCAATTTTAAGCTTCAAGCCACTACTGAAGCTCATCTTCTTTGCTCATCCTTTCATATCTTTTATGATTTTTTTTATATTTTTTCCATAGTCTTTATTTTGTTATGTGTGTTTGCCTTAAACTTTTAAGTATTGAAACAAAAAAATATGGATAAAATTTTTCGGTTTATAATCGAGTAGAAGAATGTGCTGAAATTCGATATGGCTCCATAAAAATTGAGAGTGTGTGTGTGTCCTCAGATTTAAATTAATGTTCCGCAGCAAAGTTTTGTTTCTTGCACTAAAAATACAATCTTCATATGGCGTATATAAATGGGTGTCTATATTGTTTATACGCATGTAAGTGTGTATGTAGATTGTCATCATTATTACTCTAAATTTAACGTTTTGAAAAGAATCATTCAGGCGTACTGCAATTATATTGCTACTGTATTGAATTTTTAAAGATTTTCATTACGCTTTATATATCAACAAAAAAAAAAGAAAAAAAGAAACATCAGTTTTCGCTTGGCTTACGCATGTCAGACAAAGACATATGGTCTAACATATGATGTTAATGCTTTAATAAAAAGAAAGAAAAAAATACTTAAAACTTGTTGCATTTTTTTGTATATTTTTTAGCACGTGCTATATGATTCTTAATTTCTACTATACGTACGTACTACATACATATAATAATCATTTCATTTGTTCAACTCTTATTTTTTTTCTAACACAACAACACACAACATCAACATAGAAATAATAGTTTTTAGATATTTCCTTATTTCCTAATAAGAAAAATAAAAATATTGAAGATATGTATAATATACCACCATCTTTATGAAACTATTGTCATTAAACAAGATGCATACTTTTTCTAATTATTTGGACTTGGAACTTTTAGTCTCATTTATAAAATGTTTCTCAATGTATTAACGATATCTTTTGTATTAAGCTGTCCTACGAACCTATTAAGAAAACAGACATTACAAATATGTAATTCCTAAAAAGTTGATTATATAAAAGTGGTTTGTTTACTATTTTCGATCTGCAAATTTGAATCAATGAGATGTGTCCACCACATGATGCTCTGTATTTCGTAAGATTCAACATCTAATAATATGATAAGACTTTCCACGAATTTCTTGCGGAAACTTTAGAATTACAATAACATTACAAGAGGCGGCTTAAAAATTCTCTTAAGATGTTCTAGAATATCGGGTGTCCAAATTTGAAGTATCAATGCACAATGGAGATGGTTCGAAGCTCGACGTAGAGAATATGTAGGTACAACAGGATGGTGCCACTTGCCACATATTAAGAGAAACAATGGATCTTTTGAAAGAAAAGTTCGAAAATCACATTATTTTTCGTAGAGGACAAAAGAATTGGCCATCAAAATCGTGCAATTTGATACCTTTAGACTATTTTTTGTAGATTTTTTTGAAATGGAAAGTGTGCAGCAATAATCTCACAACAGTTAAAGAGCTTAAAAGCAACATTATCGAGCACATATCGACCACTGACAATAGTTTATTGAAAAACGTAATTAAGAATTTTGGTAAAAAATTGGAAGCCTGCCATTTATGCAAATTAAAATTAGAATAAAATATATTAAAATTAGAATAAAATTAGAATAACAACTTGTTCCATGTTGTTATAAGAATGCATTCGTTGCTTACAAGAAAAAAATCGATCACTACAAATAAAATCAAAACTAGCTTATTTTTTTTCGACTGGCTCAAATATTCAAAAAATAAATCAGTGGCAAAAAGGAATAACTGCCTAAGTCGGCATAAAATTAATAAAATAAAATGACACTACTGAAATCCCGCAATGAAAAATTACTCCTAGGCGAAATTTATTTCAAGGGAATTAATTTGAAAAAATTAACTCCAAAATTTAACAGTGCCTTCCTGAAAAAAACTATAAAAATAGACATAAGCAGTTCTTCCTTATTGCCGCAGAAACTATGTAATAACGATTTTAGATAAATTTGTATTAATTAGACACTATTAATAATTTTGCTTTTTAGATTTTTTTTTTCAAAAATTTTTTTATTATTGTTTTAAGAATTTTTCAAATTCTTTCTAATTTAGGTTTTTCATTAAATTTTTAGTAAAACTGTTATATTAAGAAAAGTGTTTTCGGAAATACATATATTAAACAGTAACATATAAAAGGTCCGCCAAATAACTTTTTTTTTGAAAATGCTATAAAAAAAGTGTAGCTTCGGCTGTGTGGCACGTAGCGTCGTCCTGTTGAAACCAATTGTTGCCAATATCCTTCTCTTAAATTTTTGTCAACAAAAATTCGTTCAATATGGCCCGATAACGATCGCCATTGACTACGGGCACTCCTTGCTCATTTCCGAAGAAAAATGGCTCAATTATACCTCTGGAACAAAATCCGCACCAAACAGTGACTCGTTTTGGGTGTATTGGCTTTTCAATGTATGCGTGCGGGTTTTCTGTGCCCCAAATGCGACAATTTTGCTTGTTTTCACACCCGCCAAGATCAAAATGAGCTTCACCTGAAAAGATGATTTTTTTTGGCAAAATCGGCCAAAGTAATGTCGCAATATTTTCCAGCGTTGTTCAAGCGTATACACAACCATATTCGTTCAGCGGAAGGATAAAACTAATTATCTGACAAATCAGACATGAGCTAAGTGTTACCATTCACGAAATAAGAAATAGTTGAAAAAATAAAACGTTAGATGGCGGACCCTTTATTATGTTCTTTGGATTTTCTTGAGTTTCCGAAAAGTGGTATTGCAAAGATCATAGGTATAAGAGAGTATAAAAATTGTTATGTGTAACAAAAGCTTATTAGTTAAGTTCTGAAATTCTATATAAATAATAAATTCTTTTTCGTAAGTAATTTTTATTGGGTCCAAAAGGAAGCGGAAAATCGTTTTAGATGTAAACACTACCAGCTTCTAAATTATGATCTAAATGATTTAAGTATCACAGCCATAACCTCCTCTTGTTCTTGTTCTCCGTTAAACATTGTTAAGCTTTTTGAAAGAACTCTTTTTATAGAATATCAAAAAATAAATTTTTGCAAATATAAGATCATAAATAAATAGTTGGTCCATTATTTTTTGGATTTGGTTAAATTATAGAGGGGGAAAAAACAGCAACAAAAATTAAATATATGTTATATTCAAGTTAAATAGTTTGTATATTGTGATGAGAAGTATTTAACTGAGACATGGTTGATGTTCCACCAGCCAAATAGACAGACAGACATTTAGACATTTACTATTTATGTATCCATCTATCTACATACATACAGACATTATTATATCGCTTATTATTATCCATGCACGGTCAGTCGTGTGCGGCGTTAAGCAACCGTATGTATCCGAATGCAACCGACCGAAATCATTGCGCTTAATAGGTTTTAGGCTAAAACTCGTAAACGTGTGTTGTAAATACAACAACAACAAAAACAACATTTAATCGTACTTGAATCCAAAAACAACAAAAAGCCAAACACATCGCATACATACTTAAGTAGGTATATGTTTTTTTTTTTATTTTTTTACAAAACGCTAAAATCAAGGTGTGTGTGTATTTTTGTTGAACGAAAGAACATGTGTGTTTCCATATGAATGAAAATTTGTATATCTGTTGTATAAAAAACAATAATTTGGTCAAAAATGAAACAGCAACAAACAAAAAATAAATAAATACAATATAAATAAAAATGTTTCATACAGTATGAAAAACAAAACAATTTAACGCAAATGAGTGGTCTGAAGCCGAAACAAAAATTAAAAAAATTAAAAAAAAAGTTAATGGCATGCGCGAGAAAAAATAAAATATTTATGATGAATAAAATTATTCATGCATGATTGTCGTGCAAAAAACAAAAACTCAGTCAAGGGTTGTAATTTTTATAAATTTAACTGAAATTTATTAGGACTTAAACAAGTTTAAATTTTAGCTGAACAATTTATCGATAGTGTTGGCAGTTGTTAATCTTTTCTAGGTATTATTTTTAAAAATCATAAACACTTGTTAATGTTGTTTATTTTTAAACAAATGATATTATAAATTAAGGACAGCTTGTGCCAGTAGTTTGTGTTAGTGTTACCTCAATTGGGTTTAAGTTTATTTCATATAATTTTATTGCAATTGTTTAAAGATTTAAAATAATTTCAAATAAATGCGAAAATTGTAAGTAATTATAGTTCTCTTTTGTGTTATATTACAAAATATAAATATTAGCCACATCGATTCTTACAAAGAGTACATCATAAGGGTTCCCATATAATAGTTTGCCTCAAACTTGCCTGATTGCCTGATTATTGCAAGAATTTTTAAGGTGGTTATTAAACATTTAGGAATTCTCTTAATGCCTAAATAGTCATCATATTGAAATTCCTGCTGGATATGTTTCTATTGTTCTTTTCTTAAATGACTCATATTTTGGAATAGCTACAAAATTAACTGAAAAGATAATGTAGTTAAATGATTGGGTTGGACTATTTCCGCTGTACTATTTGCTTCTTTTAGATGTAAACTTTTGTCATGTAATTGTTAAATCGTGTTTTTAATATTTTTCAAACAAGACAAAGTGATAGAGAAGTATATTGTTAGAAGAGCAATTATTATCGCTATCATCTATATACACTGGCACAGGTCCTATCTTAAAATATTTACAACTCAGAAAGAGTAATGTTAGGGACTTAATGACTAACGTCAGATTATTGGAATTTTATCCTTAAAAGTAAATAAGAAAAATAAATTCCGATGTACCGACATTTTATTATACACATTTGAATTTGAATTACAGTCATCAGATAGAAACTATCTCAAAAATGTTACAATATTTTTTACAAAATTGCATACATTTTTTGCGGTTTTAGGACAACGAAAAATAACAACAATAAAAAAGCCAAATATTTAAAAAAAAAAATTTAGAATTGTTAAACTCACAATTTACAATTTCACTCATTGTACAAGGTGGGCCAAAAGAAGTCATCCGATGTTGTGTGGCTCTGATTTTATTCTAAATGAAAAACTTCGATTCTGTTTTTTGATTATGTTTATTTGAACCATTAGAATTTCATGGTCAAGTCGAGAAGATGATATCGGCCAAATGGGCGCCGTCGCAATTGATTGCTATACGAGCTCGTTTTTTGGCATTTTTCATCACTTCGGCGGGAACGTCGGGCAACAGATTTTCGCACTAGTGTCGAATATTTTAAACACGAGACTTCAAAAAACCCCACAAAAAAAAGTCTGGACGACCGGGGAATCGGCGACGGAATTCGCGCTGCGCCAACACCACAGACGAATTGTTACCAAAAAAATAGACACGACTATTTCGCATTCTTGGCGAGGGTATCGCTCCATGGCTTGTTCACTTGTATTCTACATCTGTCTAGTTCACAAATGTCAAAACAAATTTGGACATTGGCGTCGCCATTTGCAAAAAAAAAGAGCATATTCCAATAGGAGCAAAGATTATTCAAATTATGTAGTCAATAGTCACTTATTTTTGTTCTCCCAAAGGTGTTTAATAATAAAAAAATAAAATTTTAAATCAAAAAACATTTTATAAAAAATAAATTTTACACGCATTAAAATCTGTAAGAGATTTTTGATTAGGTAAGATTTTTCCTAACTGCAGCCCAAAGGGACCTTAGTTTGATTGATTGGTGTTAAATATATCGAACCTACAAAGCCTTTGAAACGTATTGTCATAACACAGTTGTTTTAAATGAAATCTTTCTTATCATTGTATTTTTTATCGTTCCTCATGTGCTATTTTTATATAGAGGTTCGAAGAATTTTTTAGTTCAGCAAATATTAATAATCTGCAATATATTTGTAAGCAAAACTCAATATTTTTATATAAAAACATAAGAAATAAATGTCCTGTCATAATAACTATACAAATGATGAGTCTTTTAGAGAATAAATTTGTGATTTGCAAGCACTCATATCTATGTACAATCTTAATTCCTTTTGGACAACAATGTAAAGACTTCTTTAGCAAAATAACAATCTTTATTAGTTTCACAGCAGGATATTTTGTGCGTAAAATTCCCATTTGATTGTAGATATCAAAGGCTCCTGTTGTTGCCAGCAAATTCGTCAAATCCTCTATACCGTTTGAACAGTTTTCGAATATTTATTACCTTTTATCTTTAAAATTGAGACGCTGGCTGTGATATAAACCTCACTTTGGTTTAAGTAAAATATCTATGGTTTTGTTTGATAACCGGTGTTGAAGATGCTCCAATGATTAATTTATTTTTTGTCAACGTGTGAGGTATCTCTGCCTACCAAGTCAAAAAGTTAAATATAATACATACGCATGCATGTATATGTTCATATGTATGGATGTATGTATGTTCATACAGTCGAAGGAACGTACTATCATCGGTAGCATGGTACAAGATTTAATATGTATTATTGCTGTTGTTGTTATTGTAAAAGACGTCCGTATTTTTGTCCGTTTGTCCGTCTACAAATACACACTTTTGTACCGGGTTCTTCTTTAATTTTATTGTGTTGAATGTTGAAGGTATTTTTTTGTTTGTTGTTTTTTGTGTAGACAAATGTTGTATCAACACTCAATTTTAGCTGAACTAAATAAAATACGTTTGTGTATGTGTATGTGTGTGCGCTTGTGATTTGGTTATTTACGAGTTGGACTTACAGTTTAGTCGTCCGTCATCCATTGATAGAAATGATTAAAAAAATAAATATAAAGTAAGAAATAAAATTCGAATGCCACCCAAGTTTAGGGTAGTGGTCGGTCGTACCTAAGATGTGGTATGTATCGTACAATCATTATTTCATCTGAATGGTTAGTAATGCGGTGAGTTTTTGACATTTGCCGCTGCTTCTTACAACAGGTTATTGTGGTTTGTTGTTGTGATATTTATCATTAACTTTCCTACACTTTAAATAATTTTATTTCTACACTGTTTTTACTTTTAGAAAATATTAAATTATACATATTTTTTAAGTGCAATAAAATCATAGAAAATCAAAAATAGAAAATACATTATTAATGCCTAGATATCCTTATGTGTTGTATCTGTTTTTCCCAGTGTACAAACTGTAAGAATTTTTGAATTGAAACGTGCGACATCACTTCGACATCAAATTGACGACTTCGCACTGTTGTTTGTTTAATTTTTTTTTAATATTATTTCGCTTGTATTTTGTTTTTGTGATCTTCTGTGAACATTCTTACGACACAGACAATGAAGATTGATGAACAAACCAACTAAGCGAAAGACAGACGCAACGACGGACAGGTACAATAAATACAATATCAGAAGTGTGCATACAAAGATTATGTGTAGAGTTAAGCCGCAGTAGTCTTTTTAACATTTAGAGATGTGTTTGACGAAAAATATCTCAGGTAATTATAGTCTGTGTGGTTTCAACAATCGAATCGACGAGTCATGGACGTAAATGTATATACATAAGTATGAACTCATTGATATTCACGTACGTATTGGATTAATGAAGAATGGGGTGTTATATTTTGTTGATTGAAGTTTGCCGTTTATTCACACAAGATAATATTTTCGCAACTCAAGTAAACAAAAGATGTTGTAAGAAAAAAAAAAAAAAAACAGAAAAGCAAAAGTTGATGAATAAATTGCTAAGTTTTGAGTTGAAACAGAGGCCCTTTTAACGCATTTAAATGTTTTAGTTTTTTTCACGGGTTTTTGCTTTATTGCAATTTTTTTGTTTGCAGCTTTAATAGCCAGGCTACCAATGCACAAACATTCTGTGGACCTTAATTCCTTTTTATGGTCATTTGAATATCCAAGCATAACAATTCACGTTTTGGAGTATGAGTCAAACAAAAACAGCAACATCAGATTGCATCACTGGTTCCACTGCTATGCTTACTGATCACAACATTGCGATTTTACACAAACAATCCAAAATCAAATCGAAACTCTTCCCAAAAACAGCCAGTAGAACGAAACACTAAACGCATTGAAGCATCTTATTGTGATGGTATAATGGTTGCGCGTGCGCCCACCTCATCATATGAACATTTTTTTTATTCTTTTTTTTTCAAATTATTTTAAAGCAACAAACTCCATGTTACGTACATAAGGGTATAAAAAGAGAACAAAAATACTTCTAGAGTAAATTTTATAAACATAAAATGTTCAAAGTTTAACGTTTTTAGTCCAACTAATGAAACTTTTTTTTTTTTAAATCTATGTATGTATATATAAATCAATGTGTGTTTGTATGTTTGTATGTTTATATGTTTGTATGTTTGTTTGTGCTTTATAGACGGTTAAACGGCTGGACCGATTTCCTTGAAATTTTCACAGAATCTTCCTGTATGTCTGGAAGGAACTATAGGCTATACTTTGGTTTGAAATTGTAAGTGGGCGGGGTGCCACGCCCTATTAAAGAATAAGTATTAAATATTATATATCACGAAAGTTAATGCAGCTAGAGTCTTCAAATTAAGTACGGTAAACTTTGACACCCACACGAACATTTGGGTAAAAAATGGGCGGACTTGCAATAGTAGGCGTGGCCACATGAATTAAATACTAAAATTCGATATCGATTAGATTAGAGTAGTAAAATTTTGCAAGAGCAACATTGACACCCAAATGAACATTTAGGCAAAAAATGGGTGCATTATCAATAGTGGGCATGGCACCTACCATATGAATTAAATACTGAAATTCGTATATCTGAAAAACGATATCGATTAGAGTACTAAAATTTTGCAAAAGCAACTTTGATATTCGAATAAACATTTATGGAAAAAATGGGTGCATTAACAATAAAGGGCGTGGTACCTGCCATATAAATTAAATACTAAAATTTGGGGTGGCGAAGCATACCGGGTATTAGCTAGTACATCTATAGAAATTGGTTAAGCGCATACACATAGAGAAAAATTCGTTAAAATAAATAAAATGTTCTATAGTGCTTGTATTAATTAAATGCATTTATAAGGTAATCAATATTCATTCATCGGAACGCAGAATATAATGGTCTGTGTTTGCAGATACAATAAAATTATATTATTTTGGCGTATTTCAAAATAATACACTGTGCGTAAAAAGTGTGTTATACTTTTATAAGTTTTCTTCCACTTAATTACAGTTTTGTATTTGCTTAGACTTGACAATTTTTATAAGGAAAAGGAAGACAATTTTTAAATTGTCTCATAGAATTCTAGTCAAACAATTCAAGCAGAGCCTCCTACGACTATTTGATTTACTACTATTCAACCAGCTATCAGAACAAATTTAATGCTTTCTTCAATGTAATAAAACAAAAAACCAATAACACGATTGTCGAATCAAACAACCTTCTTGCTCTGATACGGACTTAACAATTCGTCACTTTAAAGGTTATGTTCAGGGGTCCGGCTTTAAAAATTAATAAACATCGATAACCATTGCGTATTCTTTAGTCAAGTTCTTCTAACCCGCAATTTTTTCAACACTGTAGTGATTTAAGAGTTTTGTGACATTCCTGTACAAAAATCCTTGGAGTATGATCTATAAAAGGACAGGTCATCTTGTTTGAAATTTTAGAAGAGACTAAGATTATGTAAAGCAATACATTGACGTCACCGTACATAGATAATTTTTTAAAAAGGGGGCTATAGCTTTTGAAAATTAAATTTAAAAACGGCAAATAATTCATTTCGTGTTTGAAATTTAAAAATTTCGCATTTATATTTAATTCCAAATCAGCATTCAATTTAGAACATAAATCAGAAATATCGAACTTTGTGAAGACATATATTTGTTTTTAAATCTAATTCTGACAGCAGTTTATTTCCATGTCAATCCTAAAAGGACTTTTTCTTTTTGTAACTGATAAATATTTCTTATGTCACATGTTAAGCATGAGGATCAGATCGTATACATGAATACTCTTACAATATTCCTATTTTATCTTTAATATCAATTCAAATTAAACTTGTAAAGAATATATGTAAATTACAACCACTGATGCGTTTGCGATAGTCCAGAGTGTAGCAATATTTCCATTAAATTCCATTAGGTCTTTAAAGACATTGAAACATTATTTTACCAGTGTACTTACAGAGTCGACTTGTTTTTGGTTATACATACAGATCAAACGATCACCATTGTTTTTGTATGTTACCATTACATATGATATGTGAGTGTAGCCAAGTGTGAAGGACGTTTTGTATCTGTCTATATCTATGAACAACAACTCTAGAACTCTATTATTAAGTAAAGAACGAATTAATAAGTGAATGAATGAAGAAACCAAGCTCATATAAATGTAAACCTTACCACACGAACAACAAAGCAGAAAAATGAAAATGTGTAAGATGAAAAAAATAGGCCGTAAATGAAAGTGTTGAGTTGTAAAGTGAGTTAGTTGCCTTGGGTAAGAAGACTTTCATTATCGTCCAACCTAAATAGGAAATTCCTTATAATGTAGATAAAAACTAGATGTAAAAAAATAAAAGAAATTAAATGTTAAAGTGAATTGCACGTGTGTGTTGTATGGATAGTAAAAGGCGCCATAAATCTGATCTTCATCTGTGAAACAACAATATTATCATGTGTGTTTTGAAAATGGCATTTAAATTTGGTAAATTTTTGGTTGCTCTTGTTTTTGTTTTTTTTTTAGGTTTATGCCAACCGTTTATATTTTTGTGTCTTAATTACTTGACAAAGTACGAATATGGGCAGAGAGGAGCATAGAGTTGAAATGATGTCTTGACTGGTGGTCTTTTGCAATGCCACCCGAAGCGAAAGCAGCAATGCATCAGAACGGGAAACTGGATAAAGCAGCATTCACTCGCTGGAAATTAATATACTCCTATGGATGTGTGTGCGTGTGTGGTTATCACAAAAATATCGCTAAAATATTATTCATACAAATGTTTGGTTGGAAGGATGGATGCAAGGTAGACTGTTTGGTGGGCAGGACCGTAAGAAGTCAGGATGAATAAATTTACGTTTTTATACATATTTATGTATATGTGTGTGTTCGAGTAAAATTGAGCAATTTGAAATTCAATCAGTAGCCCTGACTGAATCAAGCAAATTATAGTAATTGAATGTGGTTCTTTCTTCTCTTAAGGAAGAAGAGACGGAAAAGGTGGACGAGCAGCAAATGAAGAGTTTGTATGGCAGTGCAATGTTTGTGGTGATGATTGGTTATGTTTTGCTGTTGTATTTAGTTTAAGCTAGCGGCAACAGACTGTTGGCGGTCGCCTCACACAACTTTAATACTACCACACAAAAGATACATACCAACAAACTTTAAATCAACAATCACGGCTCCAATTGTTAGTTTTTCAAAATCATTGCCGACCACACATTGTCTGTGCGTAAAAGTAACTAATTCTTTATGGCGGCGGCTCCAACAGAAGCAGCTGGATATCTTTTACAAAAAAAAATTAAGGCATCTTACACACTCAAACTTCCATGTATAACAGCACCAATGAAATTATCGCAAAATTTAAAACAACAATGAAATAACTGAGAAAGTTAAAAGGCAACGATTAAGACATAATTATACAAGTTGGACATAAAAATGATTTTAAATGTATTACATGAGAAATTATAACAATTATCATGAATTAGTGCGGATACAATATTTATTTCCTTTTATGTTTTTTTGGAAAAAGTTTAGTATCATGACAGTTGCTGTCATTGGGACAAATTGAAACTCATCAAATAATTGCCAAAAAAAATATTGGATTGATCTCATTTTAATGACATTTTAGTAAATAAGCATCGCTATAAGTTGCAGATATATACATATAGTTTTTCACAGCTTGCAGTTTCTCAAATATTCATTTGCAATCACCAAAAATATATAAGTATGTTCTAGCGGGCACGACAGATGATATACTCTTAAAACGTTGGCTTGCTTGCCATCAGCGTGTTAATTAAGCGTCTATCCCATAGGTCAAGAAATTGAAAAATAAATAAAGTCTTAAAACCAAATCTAACCTACTGGGTTCAATTATAAATCCAAACTACTCTGACACATAAAAATTTTCACCACCTAATGGCTTCGATTGTGAACATAAACTATTTCCGACAGTTTACTTGTTGATTGAAATCATGGTTTTAAAGCCCTTAGATGATTTTATTTTGGGACAACCTTTTATTATTTGTCGTTGATTCGTCATACATATTACAAAGGTCTACCTCTGTTTTTAAATTAAAAATGTAACACAAAGAGTTATTTCATACAACCCTTAAAAAAAATGTAGTCTTCATTGTTGGCAAAGCTGAATATAAATAGTAATGTTATTATTGTTTCTACATAAAACTCTAGAAAAAAAAGGTAAGACTGACGATTAAGCTAGTGTTTTAGATCATAATCGATTCGGAGTTTTAAAATGTTCTTGCTCGTAAACGTTGTGAACACTTTTCCGTGTTTTTCCTTTAGTTGTTATTCTCAAAAGCTCTATAAATAAACTATTAGACTATTCTTATCTATTTTTTTTTCACTAGGTGGACCCAGTCTATTATATTTAATAAATATAATAAAAATAAAACAAGAACATAAGTTGCCAACGGGTTGAAATTAAACATTTGAGTTTTGCAGAGAGTACAAACAACCACTAGAGATTATGTTATTAGAAAACACACCAACAAGAAATATTGTCAACAAATAACAGTTTCCAACACGTACATAAGTACATACTACAAAAACTACTTAAAAAAAGCTGATACCGACATACATACATACATACATACATACATACATAAATACTGGGCCAGATGATTTTAAAAAAGAAACAATTATATAATTGTTCAATTTCTCTTGTTTTTTCATAAATATCAATGTACTCGCACTTTGTAAATGTAGTTGTATTACTATTATTTGTGTTGGTAATCGTACTTTGTTGCTGCTATACGTGTGTAGATATTTGCTTAGTACCTACATGAGGAGAAAAATCACAGAATTGTTGTCATGTTATTATTATCAATTTTCTGCGCTCACACCTCACTCTGCTCTACCAATTATGCTTAAACACTTTAACAGTCCCCACTTTCCTTCTCGTCTTTTATATTTTGTTTACTTGAAGAAGAGAAATATTAAAAACAAATCTAGATAGGTACATATGCGGAATAGTCGCGTAGTTGTTGTGTTTTATTTTTTCGGCTTTTTCGATCCTCTTACCTGCTCCCTTCTTCTATATACGAAAAAGTAACAAGAAGTTATTTTTGTCTGACTCGGCTGCTATTTGATAGAATCAAGAAAAACAACAAATGCCGTGATTGTTTCACGTGAACAGCAACCCATGCTTTAGTGAAGGTCACGTGCTTTTGATAAACTTTAAACATTTTTAAGAACCGTATTAGAATCCAGCCGAAGATTCGTTCTGGACTAAGTTAAAAATATTAGTATAGATTTGAACCGAATACCCAAACGAATAATTTTATTTGGAAAATATTACTCATTCGTATCTAAAATCTTAAACATGCATCAGTTTATATCGAATGCTTAATTTTTTATCTTTTTAAGAACAACTTTTAAAATTGACAATTTGTTTAACTAAAACGAGTTCCACTTACCCAAGGTTCTTTTTGTAAAAATTGTTGCATAATTTATTATACCCTTCAAACAGTGAAAAAGGGTATATATAGGTTTGTCATTCCGTGTGAAATTTCTACAATTTTCATTTCCGACCCCATAAATTATATATTTTCTGAAAGCTTATGAATAGGGGAGTCCGTCTGTCCGTGTGTATGTTGAAATCAACTTTTTGAAGCCCCCCGACATAGGTTGGACCCGGGTAAGGTATTAAAATATCAGAAATATTCGGGAGTAGATCGGTATTGAAAATCAGAAACATCGGTACATAAACAACTGAGATATGAGCAAAAACCCACGACCACCTCGATTTTTATTTCACAAAAACAACATTACAACAACAACATACATACATACAAACGTGTATAATGGTTAGAGAAAACGTGGCATCGAATCCCAGCTGAGCCAAAAAAATTTTTTTTAAATTTTTTTTTTTAATTTTTTTTATTTTTTATTTAATATATTATTAATATTTTTATTATTATTATACCCTTCACCTGTGGTGCACAAGGGTATATATAGCTTTGTCATTCCGTTTGTAATTTCTACAATTTTCATTTCCGACCCCATAAAGTATATATTTTCTGAAAGCTTATGAATAGAAGAGTCGATTAAGCCCTGACCGTCTGTCCGTCTGCCCGTCTGTCCGTCTGCCCGTCTGTCCGTGTGTTGGTTGAAATCAACTTTTAGAAGCAACTATATGTTCCTCAGATCTCTATATGGTATCAATCTCTTGGAAATATTCAGGAATGAATCGCTATTGAAATTCAGCACAATCGCCCAACAACTTTCTGAGATATGAGCAAAAAACCACGACCACCTCGTTTTTTTACACAATTACAACAACAACATACATACATAAATATATGTAAAAACCATACAAAACAAGTAAAAGCGCTATATTCGGCCGTGCCGAATCTTATATACCCTTCACAACGTGTAGTCATGCAATAACAGTAAATTCACGTATGTATGTTAAAAAAAACAAAAAAAAAATAAAAAATAAAAAAAAAATTAAAAAAAAAAAAATTTAAAAAAAAAATTAAAAAAAAAAAAATTATTATATACATATATAATATATATAAAACAAAAAAAAAATAAAAAAAAAATTAAAAAAAAAAATAAAAAAAATAATAATAAAAATATATATAATATATTAAATAAAAAATAAAAAAAAAATAAAAAAAAAATTAAAAAAAAAATTTTAAAAAAATTAAAAAAAAAATTTTTTTGCCTCAGCTGGGATTCGATGCCACGTTTTCTCTAACCAGTATACACGTTTGTATGTATGTATGTTGTTGTTGTAATGTTGTTTTTATGAAAAGAAAATCGAGGTGGTCGTGGGTTTTTGCTCATATCTCAGTTGTTTATGTACCGATGTTTCTGATTTTCAATACCGATCTACTCCCGAATATTTCTGATATTTTAATACCTTACCCGGGTCCAACCTATGTCGGGGGGCTTCAAAAAGTTGATTTCAACATACACACGGACAGACGGTCAGACGGACAGACGGACAGACGGACAGACGGACAGACGGACAGACGGACAGACGGTCAGGGCTTAATCGACTCCTCTATTCATAAGCTTTCAGAAAATATATACTTTATGGGGTCGGAAATGAAAATTGTAGAAATTTCACACGGAATGACAAACCTATATATACCCTTTTTCACTGTGTGAAGGGTATAAAAAGAAAAAATTACAAAAAGAAAAAATATTAAAAATAAAAAAAAAATAATAAAAAAAATTACAAAAAAAAAATTTTAAAATAATTTAAAAAAAAATTTTAAAAAATTTTTTAAAAATTTTTTCAAAAAAATTTTTTAAAAAAATTAAAAAAAATATGAATTAAAAATAATAACAAAATATAAATAATATATTATATAAAATAAAATTTTTTTGGCTCAGCTGGGATTCGATGCCACATTTATTCTAACCAGTATATACATATGTACGTATTTGATATGAGATGAATGGTGATACAAGCAATTGTTATTGCATGACTACACGTTGTGAAGGGTATATAAGATTCGGCACGGCCGAATATAGCACTGTTACTTGTTTTTTTTTAATTTTTTTTTTTAAATTTTTTTTTTTATTTTTTTTTTGTTTTATATATATTATATATATAATAATTTTTTTTTAAATTTTTTTTTAAATTTTTTTTAAAATTTTTTTTAAAATTTTTTTTTTATTTTTTTGTTTTTTAACATACATACGTGAATTTATAATTTTACAATGGGATGTTTTATATATGTATGTTTTTATATGTATGTACGTATTTCATATGGGATGAATGGTGACACAAACTACTGTTATTGCATGACTACACGTTGTGAAGGGTATATAAGATTCGGCACGGCCGAATATAGCGCTCTTACTTGTTTTTATTTCGGCTTAACCGAAATCGAATGCAAACTAATAAAATATGTTTTTATCTTTTAACTTATGAGTAAAACCAATGCATATAGAAGTTGTTTGATGCTGTAAATGATGTTAAAAGATAAATCTTTTTCTTTATATTTATGAGATTTGTCAGCTAAAGTTTAAAATAAATAAAGCAACAATTAACAGCTTATTGCTTAGCCTTTAACTTTATTTAAGGCCATGATAAGGTTCGATATGTCAAAAATTGTATGTGTGTTCAGAAAGTGTAATAGTGTGGACAAAAAATTCGTATGTGCGACAGATGTTTTGACAAGTGTGTCCGATTTGATAATCTTTTGGAAATTTTCATAAAATAGAAGTTTCTGTGCGATCAGAGTTGCTTTTTTGTTTTGCATCCAATCACACATTTTGTTGTGATTTTCTTATGTAGGACAGAACTCCATCAGATTTTTATTTGACATAATCGCGCGACTTTGTAGGATAGTCAGTCATGGCCTTTAGCAAATATTTTGTACTATGCGATCAAAGGTGTGGAAAAGAAGTTATTTTCTTCTATTTTATATAAAACTTACTTAATATTAGTTAATTTTAGGTTTCTCATAGTTTTAGAAGAGGCTGAGTATTTTTCTTTGGCCGAATATTGGGTTTATTTTGGCCTGATATAAATAGTTTCGGTAAGATTCGAATAAATATGTATTTATTTGTGATTTTTATTACTTATTTACTTGTATTTTTTAATTACACTGTCTCACTGACACTTTGTTTGTGTGTCTGTCTCGACAGGCTAGTTGCCGTTTATTTTCGATTCAGGTAAAATGCTTTAAGGCAAATTCTAATATGGACATGTTAATGAGTGTGTGTGTATATAGATATGAATACTAGGAGTACTTAGGCATGTATTCACTTTCTCCCCTACTGGCGTTTATTTACAAATATTGATATAAATATTTTTTAACAACCATGCTCGATTGACTGAACGTCTGCTTATAAACGATGGGGTTGGCCCTGAGGGAAAATATTGTGTTTTAATATATTCTATTATTCTTTAATATCGTTTTCATACTCTTTACCTGTAGTGCCAATGGTATATATAGCTTTGTAATTTCTACAATACTTGTTTTCGATCCCATAAGGTATATGTTTTCTGATTGATTGATTAATGTCCATCTCTCCGTTTGTTAATTCAAATCAATATTTAGAATTGAGAAGTTAGAAGTCAGTTTGCAAATATCCGGGAATGAATTGCTATTGAAATTCAGCACAATCGCCCCATAACTTTCCAAGATATAAGCAAATAAACTCAACTTTTTCTGTTCTCTCCCATATTTTTACTATTATATTAGAGTATATCTATAGAGATATTTGTAAAAAAATGTTGGACAAATCGATAACTAATTGACAAAGTTATAAAGAAACATTTTTTGGAAAAATATATGTATTTTCTTAAATATATTTTAAGTTTCTTAAGCTCCTAAATAAATGGACTCGATAAAGACACCATATTACAAGCTGTAATCTTAGTCGAGAAAATCGGTTTGAAAATAACTGAGATATAAATATCAAAATACAACTGCTTTGGTATTTGCCTAATAATATAATTCTCTTAAAAAAAATTTAAATCCAAGATGGCCTTTCCTACAAAATGGCGAACATTTAATTTATATGTATAGGGGTCAAATCTAGTATTTGAAAAATGTACCTACCCAACTTGCGCAATACTGGTATCAAATTAAAGGTCTTGAACAGTATACTACGAAAAAGTTACAATCAAAGATGGCGTCCTGAATAAAATGGCGTATGTGTATTAGTACAATTTATTGATAACAACTTTGTAACCTTTAATTCTCACATTATTGGTATCAAAAAAAATGTGTTTTACCAGTAAAATACAGTTAACTATGAAAACATGCAAAATTCAATATGGCGTCTTAAACAACATAGCGGAAAAAGTTTTTCTCTGAACCCCTTCAATATGGGTATCACATGAAAGGCCTTGACTTATATCATCCTCTTAAGTCTGTAAAAAATCAAAAATGGCGTCGGAAAAAATAAAGCAAAATGGCGTACAACTTTAAATTTGAATATATCACTATTACTGGGGTTAAAAATATCTAATAAATCTTAATCCTTTAAACTTTTTGCAATTTTATTATATAATTTCACAAAAATGCTCAATGAAATGTAGATTAAGCCTTTTCTGGATGATATGAAAGTTATCTAGATAATGTTTTATGTTCTACTTGTTATTGGGAATAACAAAATAATAATAATGCTTTAATTATAAAATTTGCATGTTTTCAAATCTACCAATTTTTGTGCACAAATATGAATTCATGAATATATGTATGTGCGTGCGAGTATGTTTTTAAATTTTGTGTTTTATGTAGCTTTCAATGTTTATGTTTCTGGTAAAAATGCTTTTAAGAGTTTTGTAAGTAAAATGCTTTTAAGAGTTTTGTAAGTGACATTTATAACAATTTTAACAATAGCAATTATAACATATTAAATACATGCTAATGTGTACAATTATATAAATATACAATTATATTAATATACAATTTAAATAAATGGTAAATATTTAATGGAAATAACCGCTATCACTTGACGCATTTTAATATTTGGAAATATATTTATAAAGTACTTGTTATTTGCTTATTTGCATATTCATACGTTTGCCTTCTTATTGTATAATGGGAGGAATTGAAATGGTTGTTTCGTTAGCTGTTTGGCTAACTGACTGTATGGATGAATTTATAGCTTGTTTGTTTGATATTTTTGGAAACTTTTATTTAAAAGTTCTACAAATAAATAAGATAATAATAAATACACACAAGCAAATATGTACCTAATGATTGTTTTTTTTTTGCAAGATATAAAAAAATTTCCACAAAAAAAAGAGGAAAATATTTAATACAGAAATACCAAGAATAACTTTTTTTATTATTAGGTTTATAAATAGACAAATTAAAATAAATAAAGTTAAAATAACTTTAATATACTTATTGGAAACCTATTATTAAAACGAAATACATATGTATGTTAGGATTTCGCTCACTAAAATGTGTTTTTTTATAATTTGTTTTCCTAAATATTTCTATATTTAATGTTTTCTTTACATAGCAGTTCCATAGTTTTCTAAATCTTATCATAAAGAGACCAAAGGGTGGCTAGCATTTTGGCACGTACCTACTTTTTGGCAGACCCATATCACAAAAAAAAAAATAAGAAAACAATATATACATACAAACTTGTATGTGTGTACAAACACTTCAATATTCACTTGCTCTGTTGATAAAATAAAAACACTATTAATTTATTAAACAATTTGTACTCAATTCATTTAAAATAATAATTATAATTTTACTACACTGGATATATTTACATGTGTGCATACGTACATACATACATATACATCTTCTATATATATAAAAATGAATCCCTTTTTCCCTTGGTCACGGCATCACGGCATGGCTGGACCGATTTCACTTATTCTTGTTTTTTGTTGTATTTGTTATTATTAGAAGAAGGTTCTTATGTAAGAAAATAATAATAATAATGTGTCACTAGCAGTAATGTTCACGTAGTTGACATTAAAACAAAGAAACGTAGTTTACTTGCACTTTGCAAATATATCGGTCGAAGTTGGTCTGTGGTCGGAGTTATAATAACAAAATACCTACATAATTCATTTACCATTTCTTAGTGTACTTTTCACATTGGTTTCTACAGGATAATTTGTGCTATGTGTTTTTTCTGAAGTGTTTGTTCAACAAGGTTAGTCAAATTAATATAGTGTTGGAAACTTTTGATAGACCATTTTGATACTTTTACAAAAGAATACCAACAACACTATTCATATACGCGCCAGAAAATAAAACTAAGAATATTGTGTATCATACAGCATTAGAATAATAAACATTTTGTTTTTGAAATAATTTTGAGTTATTAATATACCAACAGCAATACTTAATAAAGAAATTAACTTAATTCAGATAAAAAGGTAACAGATATTTCTTGATTATAGGGCGGTACGAAGTTCGCCAGGTAATCTAGTATGTATATATAACAAAGTAATAATATTATAATAGAAAATTTTCAAATAAATATGTATTTAGAAAATTTGTGATTAGATAATTAAAATAATTATAAAAAAATTAAAGCAAAACTAGCGACCTTTGGAATATCCTATGTTTGAATCTGGAATAACTATTTACGCTCTAAAAAAAATGTTTAAATTGGTTAACAGCTTTTGGAGTTAGTATTTACGAAACAGAAAAACAAGTTACATTTAAACACGTGATTTAATATTCAATTATTTGTTATGAGTTTGTTTAAATTTAATTTTCTGAAGCACGCTTTGTATGGAAGCTAGAATATATTTCGAACCAATTAATACACAATTTAGAATAGACTTTTTGTTTGCATGAAATTTATTTCTCGCAAATTTAATCTTTAATTAAATATAATTGTTATCTAGTTTTTTGATCTTTTCTTATTATTTAAATTTTAACAAAAATATTTAAGCTTGAGGTCTTTTTTGTGCAAAAAATAATGTTTTTTAATTTTTATTACTTTTCTCGAATAATATATATATATATATATTATACAAACCAAAACAATAATTCATTGCTGATGATGCTGCACAATATTAAGAAAATTAATAAAAACTAAAAAACATTATTTTTATTGTCAAAAACACCTGAAGCTTTAATAATTTTTTTTTAATATTTTTATAACTCAATATAGTATGTTTATTTACAATATAATTTAGAAGTTATTATGAACTTACTTTTATTACATCATGAAGCCTTTATGTTAGATAAATTACCTCAGAAAACCCGATAAAATACACTTTTGTTTGAATCAATAAATATACTTGACTAAAAATTGTTACTTTATTTCGAAAATATAATAGTATGTAGTTTTCATAAACTCATTTAATAAATTTATTAAGGTTTTTTATTTGAATAGTTGAATATTAATAAGGTAAAATCACCAGCAACTTTAAAGGTAAATATTTTATACTCATGATGATGCAATGAAATTTTAAAGACACAAAATATAAAAGATTAGCTTTCAACTTCTAATAATATAATTCAATAAAGTGTTTTAGGCATATTGTAAGAACGTATTCGTGTTTTTAAGTACAAACATTACTCAGTCGTTAATTCCAACAGTCGTGATTAAAGAAGTAAACAAATATTTCATTGAAAAAATAATTATGTTTGTTTTAAACTCAATAAAAAATAACATCCTGACTTTTGATTTAAAACAAATAAACATGTCTGTGTTTGTAATAGAATTTAAATAAGAGAAGAAGTTATAATTAAGTAAGAAAATATGGCGTAGGCAGTAGTCATCTTAGAGAACCCTACAATTAGTGATATAGCATTTTTCATTTAACAGAGTTACCATATTTTTGATATTCAATTACACAGGCCAACATATTATGACTTTAAGAAAATATTTTTAATTTTTTATTGTAACTGGGAGACACTTTCCTCAAAAATTGTTTGCATCCAATAAAACATTTTATCTATATAGCAGTGCGAAGGGCTGATAACGCTGCTTTTTGTACAGACATAATAATTGCTTCTAATTTACTAAAACATATCATTGAAATCATGACTTTTGCAAGTGCTATATATGCGCTTAGTTTTTGCAAATGAAACTTCGCCATAAAAAACTAATGCCTTTTTTAAGCAGGCTTGGAAAGCTAAACTCCGCTTTCCTTCTTACAAACCTGCTTACAGGTAAATATCAATTTTTAGTCTGATTCATACTTTTTATTGATTTTTCACTTGCTCAAGATGCTTTCAAGATGTTAATGTACATAATTTAATTTAGCCTTCATATAAGCGTGTGTCGACTGCATGAAAATAATAGAGATGTTCATGTTGATGTCCAAAACCATTATAGTGAACATGAGAAAATGAAGGATGCGTGTAAAATAAAAGTAAATAATGCAACGTGTGAGTTCCAAAATAATAATAAAAAAAAAAATGAAACGAAATGAAATAAGTTTCATTTGTTTTAAACTCATACTCTATAGACAATACTTTATGTAAAAATGGTAGTTAAATCAATAAAAAGTACATAAATAAATAAAAAACGAAAACTAGGTGCTTTTCTGTTGTTTTGTTCCGCGCAAGACATGAAAAGACTTTGCTGGTCTTTTGTTTAATTTTAATGTTTGTGTTTGAACATTATGAAAAGAAATATATGCTTGTAGTCAGTCAATAATATAACAGCAGCACAGTGTTTCGATTGGTCAGTACTTAAATTACCATAAAAAATATATTGAAAGTTGTAAATGTAAATTATGTTGTTTCACGTCATGTTGCTCAGGATTCTTAAACCAGATTCAAAAACAAACACTACTAAATAAAGCAAATTATTTATTAAGTTCCAAATGTTATACATACACACATACATGTTTAAGTATGTATGTATATTCTTGCTGGTAATTTTTATCTACAGCATCAGGCTGTAAGTATGAGATATGAAATTTATACATGAAAAATTATTTTGATTTTGTAAACGCCCTTTACATATCAATTTTGCAATAATTATTACAGCAGGTGATACTTAAATATATTATATTTGATGTGAAATTTGTTTTTTTCTTCTCCTGGTCACCATTTTGTTTTTGCATTAAATGTACAGCTGCTGAAAGTTATTGTTTGCTGTTTAATTTAAACAATTTATTTAACTTTCATAATTATTTGTCATCTGGTATGGGATCATCGAACATATGAAATGCATGTTGCAAATTAAACTACAAGTTTATGTGTAAACAATTAATTATTTTTCGAAAAAAAATCACAACTTACAATTTGTATCTTTAAGACTGTCTTAAGTACAAGGTCATAAAAAATTAAAATAAAGCATTTATTTCGCAATTTCGAAATTTTCTAATTTTTATGTAAACAGAAGACTCAGTATAACAACTTAAATATTTTTCCCCGAAAAATTTCATTATATTCGCTTGTTTTTTGTTTCAAAGTTTAAATACGCAATTTTAGTAAAAGCTTTTAAATAATGGTAAAATAAATAGTTAGAATTCAAGGGCATTTGGGTTATGACCATATTGTCGCAAATCAGCGATAAAATATATAAAATTTAATATTATTATCTGCTAATGCTTAAGTGTATTTATTTCATTTTAAAAATAAATATAAAGATTTAGGTAAAATAACCTTTTTAATGTAAAAAAAGACAAAAAAAATTATCTTTAATATTAGGCCCTATAATAAAAGTGTTTATATAGACGTAAGATAACTTCAAGGTTCGGCCCATTGCCATAAAGTTAAATAATTCTCTCCCATTATTTTGTTTCGTTAAAAAAAAGAAAATCAAACATTTTAAATATAAATGCTAATTGTAGGAGTAAAAGAAAGTTAAATATAACGAGTGTCTGAAACTACAATGATAAAAAATATTGGAAAAGTTAATGGCTTACTTCTTAAGGGCTTGTGCGGAAGAGAACTAATAATCCTTTCAGGTTTATTAAATTTCTCCGGGTATGTTCTCTTTTTATGCTTTCATTTGTTCTCTATTTAATGTACATATTTAAATTAATATTTTTTTTGCTCTTTAACGCATATCTAAGGAAATAAGGAAAAACTGCTTATGTCTTATTTTGTCGTTTTTTTTTTTAGAATTTTAGAAAAGTATTTTAAAATTTTTAAGTTGTTTTGTATAAATTGATTCCCTTTTAAATAAAAACTGTAATATATGTTTTGTCATGTATTATTGTTTTTAAAGATCATGTCGGCCATCTTAAGTTGCGTAAGCTAATAAGTCAAAGTAATATGATATTGAGCATTAAAAACATAAAAGCTATAACTTTCTGAAAAATTTTTCTAAGATAATTGAAATTTTGACTTAAGTGCAGTTTTAAAATGTGGCTTATGTTAACTTAAGTCGATATTCCTCTGCGCCACAAATGTATCTCCAATTCAGGTTAAAAACTCTAATGTGGGGACTTCCATATTCAATGAGAACTCCTATTACATTTCTCAAATCCGTTGTGACTGTATCTTGATATGTTCTCCGAGGACTAAGAATTTAGGGATACTATCTTCAGTTAATTTTTCTTTTTCTTAAAAGAGTTAATTATAATTATCTTAAACGGAATCTCAAAGTGTTGATAGAAAAAAAAGGACTGTACTCTGGTCCATCTTTAAACGATATTCCATGAAAGCGGCTAATAATGTATTTAAGATTAAGTGTTATTGATTTCTTATATTTCTTATGCATGCATTAAATTCAATTATTTCGAAATCAGATCGTAAAGGCATTCGCTTTTTTACTAACAATTAATGTCAATAGTAGGTATTAAAAATTAATTTTTTAAAATTTAATATGTCATCCTAAATACCAAATTGAACCACAACACTTTTTAAACCTTAAAAATACTGCAATTTCAAGTAAACTCCTTTAAAGATTACTTGTTTAATTTTCAGTTCAATACTTTGAAATTCTCCAAAAGCTCTTCTTACGAAAAGAAAAACTTGCACACAATTAGCGCTTAGCTGGAAATTATTGTTCCAACTCTTCTTCTTTAAATCCAATATGAAATTGTATCTGCTATGTGAATTGACACACATATAGCGAACGACATAAACTGAATTGCTGTTGGTTTTATATAAATTAGGAAGCTAGAGGAAAAATATATTGTTCCATAAGAAGTATGTGTAAGAAAAACAACCTAAAATTAAAGTTTAAAAAATTTTCTGGCAACTCTACGTTTGCCATGAAAGTAATTTTTACATTTGTTATGAGCAGTGTTGCCGCCGACCAACTTTTTTCGCAGTGAAATCGACAAAAAAAAACGCAGTGAAGCGCAGTGACGAGAAATAAAAAAATTTCGTTTTTGTTTGGACAAAAAAAAGGACATTTTTTTCACTTTTTTAACACTTTTTTGCCCTTTTTTTAAGAATTACTTGTTTTTTTTTTAGTTAATTTTATTTTGCCCTTGTGTTGTTGCCGGGAGTTTCCTTTTCTTTGCATTTGTCTTCTTGTTGGTTTTCTCTTGGCTGCTATAAATAAATATTATGTAATATTTTCTAGTTATTTTAAACGCCAACTTACCCATTCATTTCGACACAATATAAAAATTAATTAAATGGACTGAAAAGCAAATATTTTTTTTACGAAATAGTTTGTTTATGTTTTTCTTACGGGATTTTTGACATTTTAATTCAAGACCTAATCAGTCAACTGCAACGTAACGAAACAGCAGAAAATGTTGCCATCTAGCTGCTATATTTTTAACAGGGTGACAATTTTAACTCGTTGTGTTATAGGCTTTATAGACTTACGTGTTAAACACGTTTGAGGTAAATCATGTTAAGGCGTTGTTGATCAAAAAAAGAGAAAAACTACCAAAAACTGAAAAACGCAGTGATATTAAAAAAAAACGCAGTGACGACGGGCAAATGGCAGTGAAAACGGCCACACTGGTTATGAGACGCTTTTACATTAATCGCAATCTTTTCTCTTTAATTGATACATGAGTTAATGTTCTGACAATTGTTTGGTTAAGAAATTTTTTACTTATTTTTTTTAACATTTTTACATGTTTTCTAACAATCGTTTATTTTTATAGATTGATTTGTCATTTCTCTGAATACACACCAAGTTTTTTGCACGATTATTCTTTTGTGTATGTCATTTATATTATTATATATTATCAAATATATCTATTGTTTTTCATGATAAAATCACAAGCCAAATGGAAAAGAAACTCTTTCTATAAAAAGGCGAGCACTGCAAAGATTGTGGAAAAATCATGATAATGTCTTTTATTTTTGTTTTTGTTGGGGTTAAAAATTTATCAGCAATGATCGACTGCCAAGGCCCACTTTTTTCATGTTTATTGTTGTTGATGTCTTTGAAAAGTCAACGTTTTTTTAAAGCGTGCATCGAACAAGTGTAAAATTGGATGTCGCTATCAGTTTAGTTGTATATATACAAGAAAATACAATTAAACAAACAACTTCACCAACAATAATAATAAAAAGTAAAAAAAAAAAAAAAATTACCGATAACGAGTACATAAATGAAGCTCGTGGTTACCCCGATATTTGTTTCCAACTACTTGTTGTTTTGTATTTGTTCTTAAATCTCGTGTCAGTGTTTTTTTTTTCATAAATGTTATTATTTTTATATGAACATTTTATCAGGAGGAGGTGGAAAAAAACGTTTCAACGTTCTTTCAATTATCACGTACTCACAACTATACCACATTAAATTTTTATCATATTTTCGAACATGTGTATAATTGTATATTTTCGTTCTTTTAGTTTTTTTTTGTTCATTTAGCTGAAACCTTTTAAAAAATATTCCATATTTTTTGTTTTGCTTTCACTATCAGCAAATTTTGTCAACCTCAACCGCATTGTGTGTAGTACAATGTATCTGCTTTTGTTTTTGTTGTAGGCAACACTATTCTCAACGAACTATTTAACGAACCGCACTTGCAAATAACGGTGAGAAAGAAATGTTTAGCCCACAACTGCATTATGAAAGAGGGCCAAATTGATAAGGGGTCTTTTAGATCGAAAATAAACTTTATTTACTTAAATTGATTAGTTTTGTCGTTGTTTTGCTTATCAAAATGTTGGAATCACAAATGTAATTGATAACTCAGTAAATTACACAATAAAAAGTTAATTATATTTTTATGGTCCCACTAGGTTTCTTTTTCAACAGAAATTTTAATGTTGTATAAAACTAAAAAAAAAAAATAGTTCGAAGGTCCCTTCTGAAGGTCAAATAGTTGAAATATTTAGGTTTTTTTTTATTTTTTCTAATGCTTGTCGTTAAAAAAAATTATTATTATTATTTCTATAATAGTCATATCAATTCATAAAATGCGGGTACAGCCAGTTTAAATATTTTCGACCTATAAGGGTCTTGCGTGTCCAACATCATTAAAAGATTACCTGTTTATAGTTGGATCTAAACCGTGGGATAGATTTTTTTTAAATTCAAGTAGGCTTTTCCTTCTTAAATGTTTTCAGTATCGAGCGTCATTCTGGAAGTTGGCAGTCGGATTGATTATTAAATAAGAAGATTTATTTAATATTCGTTGGTACAGATGCAATCTTTGTTAGCTCTAACTAGAACAAACGGTACATGGATTGAGTTTAAAGTTTGTAAGTAGGACTAGATAAATAAAACAGTTGAAAACGTTATCGATGATTAAAACAAAATAGTGCCTCTGAGTTTGTTTACCGAACAATGTGATGGAAGCGTACCTGGAAAAATGAAATGAATGACTTTGAAACTTATAGGTTGTTTAAATAAGTGCGGGTATGTGCTGATGCTTTTGTGGCGGTCATGTTATTATGGGGAGAAAATTTTCAATCTTTTATTAACTGTAATTATTGATGCCAATTTACCTTGGCTAGTTTAAGCACGTAAAAAAGATTTATCTTTATTATTGAAATCAATGTTTAAGCGCAATCTTGAATTACTGGTAACATCTGTTGGACACCAATATTGTATGATTTAGTCCGAAAGACTCTTTCTGGTTGAGTTTTATGTCGCAGATTTATATTGCAGTTTATAAATTGTCTCAAAGTCAAAACAATTAAAGTCATCGGTTGAAATAATCCCGATATTTTTGGCTGAATATTGTGCAAAGCTGCTGTGATCTTTTAAACGATATCATTCACGAGTTTACAAAAAAAAAAAAAACAAAAATATAACACAGTTTATAACGAAATTACCAGATATATTGAAAAAAGGATTCCTAATTGCAAGTCTCCTTTACGCTAACCTCTGCAGGAGTAAATTTAAAGGGAGATGTGTTTTGACGTTTCTTTTACACTTTTGTAAATTATTACTTATCGTATGTGTTTCTTAATCCTTCACAATATTTCCATTTCCTACTGTACCATGGTGTCTCCATAATAACTTGTATGAATTTTATGTTATGAATTTTACATATAGTTTATCATATTTTATCATTTATCATGTATGAATTTTACATGTAGTTTATCATAAAGATATAAACCATGACCTGAATATGAGTTAGGTAAGAAACATTTATTTTTCGAAAAAATTTCTTGAATTTATGAAAGTTGTTATGATTACAAGAATAAGTTAAAGTTCGGTGTTTAATATCGATGGCAATTATTTTTAAAATATAGCAGGGAAGAGTATTCTAAAATATAACAACGAATGCATTGAGCAACAAAAAATCTCTCAATTAAAACAACTAAACAACTAATTCTATCTTTTATTTCAATATTTCGCTGATCAAGAAATAACTAACAAATTGTTTTTAAGTCTATTTGAATGCTACCAAATTGGCAAATTATTATGCGATAATATTGCATTTTGATTAAAACGATAAGATTCCCATAAAGTGCCACGTGCCAGTGAAATGACGACAATTTAATGACGAAATTGAAATAAGTGGAATTTTTAGATTTTATATTTTACTTTAATGTACACTTAGTAATAAACACAAAATATATTTAAAATTAAATAATCAATCACAACATGATGCATCCATACATCCTTATATGCAAGTGTTTATTTGTATTAATGACCATCGATTGTTTTGATTGTGTTGAGGCCAGAGTGTGGACAGATAATTTGTAGTCATCGTATTCGTGCTTGGCGCGTTAAACAATAATCCAAAGTTTAATTAATAATTAAAAAAAAACCATTTAAAATAATAATAATGAAAATTTATAGAGTCCGTCCTTATCATGCATTTGTTGGGCCTACGTGATGTATGACGTGTACAAAGTGCTGTCCCCTCCAATGGAAATATTTTGAGACGAATGTGTGCTGTGTGCTTATTCATTTACACTTATTTAATCAGAGGTTTTTATTGTGAAATTTTTATTTATGTTAGTATTTATTACTTAAAATTTTTGTTTTGTGGGTTATAAACTCAATATAAATTTTGTAAAAGTGATAAGAAGTTTACAAAAAATAAATACTTTACACTTAATTTGTTCATGTAACTGAGTTGAGAGTCGTTTTTTGTGCCTACAAAAAACTGAGTTTAGTTTGTTGAGTAGTTTAGGTAAGCATTGAGTATGCGTTTGTTAATGAAGAGTTTAATACCAGCCCCCAATTCATATTATATGCTTTAAGTAATTTACTTTAATAAGAAAGACAATGTTTGTATAAAATTCTTCATTTCTGATGTATTTATACTACACTATAAAAATAGGTGAAAGTGTTGCATATCGACCCCTGTGCGCGAAATTATCGTATGTTACGTTTTTTTAGAAATCGACTTTTTTATGCTAATTGGTTCTATATCCATTAATCCATCTGCTAATAAAATATTATAGCAATAACTCTTTTAGTTATGGAGGTAACACTGGTACATTTTATCGTTTGTAGCAGTCTTATTTACGTTTTTATTTATTTAAAATTTTGTTTTTGTAACATACGATAATTTCGCGCACAGGGGCAATTAAATATTAAAAAAAGTCTGACAATATACAACTTTTGCGTTTTTAGCTACGGCAGATTTTCAGTTAAAAGGTATAAAGAGAAACTAAAAATTACAAGAAAATGTTATTTTTTATACCTTTCTCCTGTGGTGCCAATAGCTTTGTCATTCCGTTTATAATTTCTACAATATTCATTTCCGACCTCATAAGGTAAATTTATATTCTGAAAGCTTATGACTAGGGGAGTCGATTGAGCATTGTCCGCCTGTCCATGTGTTCGTTGAAATGAACTTTTAAAGGCCCCACATATTATTAAGTTACTTAGATCTGTATAACGACCCACAGCCTTCTGAGATATGAGGAAATAAACATGACTGCCTCCGCCATAATTTTACCACAAAAATCAAAATTGTTCAGCCCAAGTTTATTTATAGAAACGTTTGTTACTATTTATTGGTAATATGTGTCTCTAGGGATATACTTTTTTTTTGGATAAATCGGCTACTAACCCACAAAGTAATAGGCATATATTTAAATATATTAGGTTATTGAAGCTCCTTAAAATCCATCTAGTAATTAAAAATGTACCTGCTTCACCCTCCTCAATATTGGTATCAAACGTATGGACTTAGTAGTAGTTATGGCTTTGCCCCCTTTGAAATAATCGTATCAAATGAAAGGGCTTGCCTAGTATAGGGCTTCCATTTCTATTTAAAAAAAGAGGACGTCAGCATAAAAAATGTAAGACATTTTCCCAAAAAAAAAAGAGGACACATTTAAAAAAAAAAAATTAAATTTGATAAAATTAACGACGCCATTTAAAATACAAAAAACAAAATTTGTTTTTACGAAAAAACTTTATTTACAAAAATACGAACTTAACATATCATTCTGATTTAATGGTTGAAAATAAAAACAAAAAAAAACAACAAAAATTCATTACATTCATTATCGGGAATGTATACTTTTAAAAATTTTACATATATTTTTCAACACTTCAAATTTGAGCCAATATATTACCATCGCATCTCTTCAAATATTTGTAAAACTCTAGGCAATCCATATAAAAATTATATACCCTTACTATATATTTTGTTTAAGACTTTCTTCTATATTTGGAAAATAAACTTTATGAAAAACAGACAGCTGACAAGCCGATCTTTTTTAAAATAAAATACAAATTAGAGTAGGCCACTTCGATAAATAGCGACAATTAAGGATAATAAAACTAATTTTGTACAAAGAGAAGTTTTAAATTTGTACTTTTTCAAAACTAATTGCACGAGCACCTAAATCTTTTTTTCATACATTTTGTGACCTGTGATTTAAAGTTTAAATGTAAGAAAAAAAACTTCAGAGAAGGTGCAAAAAGCCGGACAACCCCGGACATTTGCTAAAAAAGAAGTAGGACTGCCCCCGATGCCCTAAAAAGGAGGACGGTGTCCGTGGAAAGGAGGACGGATGGAAACCCTAACCTAGTAGAACATAGTAGACTAGGAAAAAGTTAAGATCCAGCATGGCGTTCAAAAAAAAAAATTGCGGATAATTTCTTTTCTCAGTCTAATAATAAGTGTATTAAATGAAAAGGCTTGGCTAGTAGAATACAGTTAACTATGTAAAAACTCAAAATAAAAGCAAGGCTACGATATGGTCACTATACCTATATACATGATGGTGTAGAGTATTTTCAGATTCGGCATGGCCGAGTATAACATTCTTAATTGTTTTAATTGGCAGCGTCTAGGATACAGTTATCGCCTGCATTATAGTCAAGCACACTAACTACTTAAGCCACATTACCCACCTTCAACTTTTTTTGTCGCTTTGCACAAAATCACATTTTATCTCACACACACATGACTGTTAATGTCGCGTGATTTTTGTTATGAACAAACTACTGAAAGAAATCACTTGATCATGAAAATACGAATATAAAAGTAAAATACAGAAATAATCAAATCAAATTATTATTTAATTTTAATTTGCATACGACATACTATACACATAAGTCACTGGTAAATACAACACAAAATGGCACACGAGCAGCCTCACACGATTAACTGACTGGCGACTGTTGATAAAGATCTTGTGCGTCAGCACAGAACTTTTCTTAATACGTCCGTCAACTTTGTTTCATAAATAAACAATTTTATGTACAATAAAAATGGAAATGACTTTGTTTAAAGACATAAATACACCGTAATTTTTTTGTCTCTTAACGATAACGTGAAAAAAGTCAAACCTAAAAGCATATTAGATTTGCGCAAATTATACGGGAGTTTTTTTTATACCCTTCACACAGTGAAAAAGGCTATATATAGGTTTGTCATTCCGTGTGAAATTTCTAAAATTTTCATTTCCGACCCCATAAAGTATATATTTTCTGAAAGCTTATAAATAGGGGAGTCGATTAAGCTCTGTCAGTCTGTCCGTCTGACCGTCTGTCCGTGTGTATGTTGAAATCAACTTTTTGAAGCCCCCGGACATCGCTTGTACCCGGGTGAGGTATTAAAGTATCAGAAATATTCGGGAGTAGAGCGGTATTGAAAATCAGAAACATCGGTACATAAACAACTGAGATATGAGCAAAAACCCACGACCACCTCGATTTTTTTTCACAAAAACAACATTACAACAACAACATACATACATACAAACGTGTATACTGGTTAGAGAAAACGTGACATCGAATCCCAGCTGAGTCAAAAAAAATTTCTTTTTAATTTTTTTTAAATTTTTTTTAAATTTTTTTATTTTTTTATTTTTTATTTAATATATTATTTATTTTTTTATTATTATTTATTTTTTAAATTTTTTTTTATTGTTTTTTAATTTTTTTTGTTTTATATTTATTATATATATTTAATTATTTTTTTTTAAATTTTTTTAAAAAGTTTTTTTTTTATTTTTTTAAAAATTTTTTTTTTATATATTTTTTTTTGTTTTTTTTAACATACATACGTGAATTTATAATTTTAAAATGGGATGTTTTTATATATGTACGTTGTGAAGGGTATATAAGATTCGGCATGGCCGAATATGGCACTCTTACTTGTTTTAATTTACATATGTTTTTAGTGAGGTTTTTTTTAGAAGGATCCGGTATTTATTTCATAACAACCTCAAATTTCACATTGTAAAATATGCTACCGTAAACACAGCACTTAAAAGTTATTATCAATTCGATTTTTTTTAATTTCTAGATATACTTATAGTGTAAAAGGAAAATCTGCTATAGAAATTCTAAAGTTTTTAAACATTTTAAAGTTTCATTATAAACAGCCAATTTTTCAATCAATAATTTTTACGTTAGATAATACCATGTTAAAAACCTATATAAAGTATTTTCATTCTTTTTTCTCTCAAACTAAACCATCTGCAAAAATATAAGATTACGAACGATTTATCTTAGGTCGAGCTACCACATTTATTTAATATATCCTCAATTAATTTTTATCAGTAATAAAGAAAAGAAAAATGGATTTCATTTCATAATTAAAATCTAATCATCTAGCAGGGTGTTTTTTAGACCTGTAAACCTTTATATAGGGATGATTGTAAAACAAGCTGTCATACTAATTAAGTGTGTTAGATTTTTTTTCAGAATACCTTGGCAATTCACTATCATCTCTTACACCAAAACAAAGTTTACAAATAGTGCAATTTTCCACAATTCAGGCTTTGTTACCCAAACTTATAGGGCACTTTGTCAAGTTTATAGTGTGCTTAAACATCATTTATGCAGGTAATATACAATACAATAAATAGATTCATGACCACATTTACTTTTTTGGATAAAGTTATTCATATTGAGCACGTATCGTACGCACAGAAGAAGCCATCACAGCTGTAGACGCCAGTATAACAGAGGAGTCGAATTTATCGATCCGTAGCCATTCTCACCAAATCGGTCTTCTGTTTCTTCATATTTTTATTTCTTATGTAATTGAAAATCATTTGGAAGAGAAACGGTACCAACAAGACGGCGAAATACGTCATACGACGGTAAAACTATCACTTTGTTAGGTCAAACGTCTGGTGACCGAATGACTTTAAAATTGGTTTTCTCGTTCGCGTGACTATCTTTTGTAGGAGTAAGTCAAATCTCGGGTCTATGCTGATAAATCAGCAAAGATTTATTATTTAGAAGCCTTTTATTCGCCGAACTCTTGACCAAGTAAGACCGGATATGCTCAAAAAGTGCTTCAAAATTGGACCGCCAAAAGAGATAATTTTTAAATATTAAATATCATAAAATTTTAATTTGTTGTGTTCTATTAAAAAAAAGTTCTATACCTCTAAAAAAACATTATAAGACCTATAAGCGACTTTTTTAGCTGAATTAGCTATGTTGGTCTATATGTATTGCTGAGTGTGTGAAACATTCACATGGCCAAAAATAATACCAAATTAAATCGAATAAAGTTCTTTAATACTTCAAAAAATTGATAATTTTTTGTTTGATTTCTATACCAAAAAAGTACCTTTATAGTCGAGTTAAGTACAATATCAATTTCACATTTTCCATTCTTAATAAATATTAGTGCAGCTATATTATTAATAATATTCCAAACGATCAAATAATCAGAAACATAAATTCGTTAATATTTTGTGTGACCTTAGATGCCCAACGGTTAGGCACGAGTACTAAAATGTTAATTAAAAGAAATATTATAAAATATTCTAATTGCGGCTTAACGTTTAAACAAATAAGTGAATATTTTTAGAGTTAATTAAATCAATTGCACAAATTATTGCATAAGTGTGCACAAATGCATATAAAATGTTTAAGAACATATACACATGTAGTCGTACATAAGTTTATAGAGTTAATTAAATGAATTGCACAAACAATTATACTCGTGGATTTAGTTTGGGTTAAATGCCACCAAATAGCATTGTGCAATTCCTTTTTTTTGTTCTGTTTTTGTTTTATTTTTTAAAATAGTTTTATATGTAGTTAGGTGGTGACGAATCGGATGTTTATAGAAAATTCATGTGCAATAATAACAAGTCACGTGTTTGAATTATATATTTTAATAATTTCCAAGAGTTTTAATTTATTTATTTTTCTAACAAATTAAAAAAAATAAAAATATATAGCCAAATCGTTGCGTATTATAAAAGGTCATTTGCAATTTCTAATACACAATTAACATATAATTTTTATTTCTTACAATAGTCGACAACAAAATGAACGCTTAAAATAGTTTTATTTTAAAATTCCACCATTAAAGATTTTTTTTTAAATATTGGGTATAGTTGGGATTCTGCTTCATCGAAAATACTTCAGCCCTAAAGATACCACATCATGTCATCTCAGAGTGAAACAAATAAAATGGTATTGAAGCGATCGGTCCGAAAATCTACGCACAACTACATATCTAAACTGTGCAACAGCATATATTTAATGAATGTTTTTAATATTGATATCCATACATAGAATGTATCTTCATGTGAAAATAAACTTCGGTATAGTCCGAAATGCAAGTGTGTTACTTTGCAGCTTGCACGAATGCCCTACATGCGCCATACCAGCTTCCTTAACATTTAAGTTGGCTACCACATTGCACTAAAACATTTTAGAGCATTTAATGCAAAGTAATACACAAATTTTATGCGCTTTATTTACAATAATTCTGACATAATGATATTTAGAAGTCTTACATAATATGTATATACGCGATCTTGAAAAAGGTCCTGTTGAATTTTAAACAGTTCTGTAAAATACCTTTAATTTGTTATTAAATTTATCTCCAATAAAAATTCTATTGTATACCTACAAAAAAATTTATTCTATTTAAAAAGGTAGAAAAAGGGAAAACATTATTTCAGAAAAGACAAAGGCATCCTTTTTATAATTCATTAACAATACAAGACCAGCAAAAGTGTAGTGTTGATGCTTTAAATTTGAAATCAAAAAAAATTTTAATATTTTTGGAAAAGACTTAAAACTATACATTTCGTGAGAATCTTGTTGAAGGTTGTCAACGTTTGGAATTATATATTTCTATAGTAATTTAATGAATTATTCTCAAAATATGAATTGAATTTTAATGTGAATTGTTTAAACCAATTATTTTTCAAACCAATTTAAACAAACCAAACAAACCAATTTAAACAAATTATTTTTTTGTCTTTAACATTTGCTGAACCAACGAATTAAGCTTATATTCATAATATTGAATTTATTATAAATAACTTTAAGTTTTCATTTATATGATGTTACATATATATTGTTATATTATGCATGTTACCTCTTCGAATACAACAAAAAAAAGTCATTTTTTTTCGACCTTTTGTTCGATGACTCATACCAACGAGTTGGAAAATATTTGGTCGAGTCACTTTAACTTTGTATCTCACACTTTCACATCAATTTTTTTGTTATTGATCAGAATTATTTTTCTCTATTAATTGTTTCATGAAATATTAATAAATAAATAATAATTTTAATTCCTTAAATCGTTTTTGGATTATAAGCTTTTTTTTAAATTTTACAAGTAGTAAAGTAAGAAATACTTTAAAGCAATAATTTTATCTAAGAAAAGAATTGAATTAAAATTTTAATAAAATCAGCTGTGTTGACGTTTTTCACATAAAATTTTAAATAAACTGTAATTAATTCGCCTGGAACTAGTAATGGGACAAGGGTAAATACCCAAATGGTAAATTAGGGATTTAAATGTAAATACCCAGGTATTTACCCAAGCACCTGGGTATTTACCCAAAATGTGGGTATAAATCAGAATAAAGAAAAATTTTAAATTAATTTAAATTTAAATTTTTAAAACAAATGAAATAATTTTTAGATTTAATCGTAATCGCTGTCGCTGTCCGTATCTGATAAAAACTTATATCGAGTGGAGTTCGTGATGCCTGTTGAAGCTGAAGGGATATCGTCTTGAGTACTTTCTAGTGAAGTATTCATGGCATTTTCGAATTGAGTGGAGTGGGTGCTTTCTGCTGAAGGTGATAAGCTATTTTTAAAAAAGCAAGTTCCAGTTCACGATATATTTATGTGTTATTTTTCCTACTCTTTGTGTTGTTAAACGGTTCCTTTTTTTTGAGTGAATGAAGCTGTGGATGCTAAAAGCACGTTCAGTAGCAGTACAGGGAGCTGTTAAAATTCGAACAGCTAATTTGCTTAATTGCTTGCTTCCATAAACTCCATTCCTCCAAGTTACTGGAGAAATTTCTTCCAAATAGCTCGCTAGGAACAAATATTTAAGAATGAATGACCAAATTCTTTTTATGCACCTGAGGCTCAAGCGTGGGTTTCAAAACTTTAATCTTTCTAGTTGCTCAGCATTGTTGCCGCATCGCTCCCACTCATTACATTGAATTCACATAAGTGCGCTGATAAGCGGTTTTTATTAAGAATTATTGTTGTGTTTGATGCATTCAAAACTGCCTTATCTGAGCAAAACGCATCAAGAAATACACTTAAAGAAAATATGTTCAAAATAAATTCAAAAATTTTCACATTTCTGTTACAACGAGTATTTGTTATTCAAATGAGTATTTATCCAAAATTAGATAAATACCTGGGTATGAAAGTGGGTATAAATGGGTATATACCCAGGTCTAAACCCATCTCTATCTGGAACCAGTGAACTTTTGTTTACCTAAAAAATTAAATTAAAATTTATTATTGTTCAGTTCTCGTTCAATTAAATCAAAATTTAATTCAGTAATTTTTTTTTATATGAAGTTAATGCATTCGAGAGATTTTAGTTTCTGATGAGTTCATTTATATTTAAAATTTAAATTTTATTTTATGCAAAATAAATACATTCAAATTTTGGTTATTGATGGCAAATTAAAAAATATATTTTGAAGCACTCTTTAACAGCTCTGGTATTTACATGCTGATATTTATCTATAACTATTACCTAGTGTGTAACTCTGTTCATGTTGGACTAGTTTTCATTGTTATTTTAAAGTTTTTGTTTTTTTTTTACAATATTTACCTTTTTTTGTATTTAGCAAAACTAGTTGAGGCACGTGCCGCTCATTTTGCACGTTCCCTTTATGACAATATTCTGTATTATTTTGTGTATTCAATGTTTATTGTTATTGTTTTAACTATTATAATTAAAAAATGAAGTAGTAATGTAAGTAGGTACACTCATATGTACATAAGCACAAGCAAATTATTCATATACATACATACATATGTACATACGTAATGTACTAAATAACAAAACTAAGTAGAAAGTAAATATTTTGTGCAATTTATATTTATAAACCTGTTTTCTTTTATATTTAGTTACTTTTCTAGTATTTCACTAGGGCACACCCTACATTTGGTTAGCAATTAAGAAACATTTTATTTTTTAGATCATGTTACACTTTGAAACAAAATACTGTGTAGACATCTTAAGATTTATTAATTAAAACGAGTACTTTTTGCTTGTTTGTTATAGAAGTAAGGTCTATCCTAGATCAAAACCGTTGTACGCACCGCTAAAAGGTAGATGATTAAAATTAATTAATAGAGAAGTAGAGCTTTTAAAAATTCGTCTTAACCTCAGTTTAGTTGTACAATTGTTTATATAATTATATTATTTTGCAAAAACTGCTTAGTGGTGGCATTTTTTCTATGTTATTGAATTATCGTAAAAACGGACGTTGCAAAACGTGAGAATTACATAAAAGGTTCTGGTATTAAAATTAAGCATTATTTTGACATGAAAACCCATTAAGGTTAAGGTGGCTTTTCATTCCAAAAAGTTGTCAAGTCAAGTTTATCGACTTGAAAGAAAAATAATTAAATAATAATAAATAAATGCCATTTTATATAACGATGAATTTTCATTTAATTTTTGAGATTTTAATGTTATTATTTTTCTTTTGCGAATTAGTCTGCGAGACCCACAACCAAATACATGAAGATGTCTTTTAGACAATAAATATTAAATAGATACAAAATATATTTAAAATTAAAATTTAATGTTAAATAAGTAAAATTAAAATTTCCCAAAACATTATAATATAAATGCTAACAATTGCCATAGTCTTTTAAACAATATGTACAGGGCTCAAGTTAAATGCAAAATACTGAACTATTTACTCAAGCAAAAAGTCTATGTCTAGACTTCAAACAAAAAAAAAAAACATCTAATAAAACATCTATTTAAAACAAATGGCCGAATGCTTTAAAACTCCACAAACAAATTTTTAAACAAATTTATCGAGAAAAATAGTTGTTAATTGTCGCAAATCAACAACACCATATTTAGCTGAAGTATTTTTTGTATAAAATCTTTTACAAGTTCAAGCAGCTGGAATTAACGCACTTGGAAATTCCAAAAATTTAAGTATTAAATTAACAAAACAAAAAACAAAACAAAAATAAGAAATAGTTTAAAAAAATTAATTTATGAAATTCAAACGAAATAAGAAGAATGAAAAAAAAATTGTTTTAAACAAATATTTATTCATTTTAAAAAATATTAATAGAATTTTAAACACTAGTTATACAAACTGGATTATCATAATTTAATCAGGTTAGTCATGCTAATGCATGATTGAGAAAATATAAAAAAAATATTTATTCAAATAAGTTCTTTGGAAATGTAGGCACAATTGAACAAATTTCCAAAAATAAGCAAATAATGGAACAATTTTAACAAGTCTGTTAATGTATTGAAAACTTTATATGAATCAATAATTTTTTATAAATTAGAAATTTTCTATAAATTTAACTTGTTCATTAAAAAGGGAATTTATAAAAATAATACAAATTAAATATGCATAAATATTTCTCTAAAACAAAATTCAGTACAATTTTTAAGGTCGCTTTTGATATATAAAAAATATGGTTTGAAATTATTCTCAAGTTTTCCAGTTGGTAAATATGTTTTTCGAAAATACTGAACCGAATATATTTGGACCGTTAGCTAAACCTGTCAGTGTTAAAAGTTGGGAACTGGGTGGTATTTTAGGTGGAGAAGGTTAGTCTCATTGCATTTTACTGATACGAAAGTTTAGTTACAATGCAGTATTAGACCAGTGAATACCTTGTCAATGATGCTGTGAACCTGACACAGTGACAATTTCGTTTATATTATACTGTTTCCGCTTTTTAAAACTTTTGTGGATTTGAATCTTTAGCAATATGGGAGGGATCGTACGGGACGACAAGGTTACCTGGAAACATCATACGAAATTAACGGTGATTATCTATTCGCCATGCTTAGCTATTAGGGAAACTAAGTTTATACCCATACAAAATTTCTAAAAATCAATTTGCAATCTTGCAGATAATAAAAATATCGTAAATTGATTGTTATTACAACATACGTTACTTAATTACTACATCTCTTCCTTCACTAGACCTTATATAATCCACAATGGATATATCACAAAGGTAACTACACTACACTACATTCCAATTATTAGGTATCACAAAGGGATCAGTCATTGGCCCAATTATAATAGTCTTTCGGATCATCAGCTTGTTTAATCCAGCATAATTATCTAGGCTACACTTTGAAAGACAGGGACCTACTTTAAAAGTACTGGTGATCATTTTAATGATATTATTTTTGCTTTTTAATAATTTTTCGAGATTATCATAAATAATTTTTTTTTAAACGAAAATTTCATTAACTGTCATTAATTATTTTATTGGATTTTATTGGCCTTAATAATTATTGTTTTTGTGAATTAACAACTTACAGTCATAAAACTTAAAAACAATCTCGTGTGCTAAACACATCATACACATTTATAGCTTTTAAGAAAAATTATTATAAAGGGTCCGCCAAATAACTTTTTTTTAAATTCTATAAAAAAAACTACTGTGCTTCGGCTGTGTGGCACGAGCGCCGTCCTGTTGAAACCAAATGTTGCCAATATCTTCCTCTTAAATTTTTGTGAACACAAAATTTGTTCAACATGGCCCGATAACGATCGCCATTGACTCGGCCACTCCTTGCTCATTTTCGAAGAAAAATTACCCAATTATGACTCTGGACCAAAATCCGCACCAAACAGTGACTCGTTTTGGGTGTATCGGCTTTTCAATGTATACGTGCGGGTTTTCTGTGCCCCAAATGCGACAATTTTGCTTGTTTACATACTCGCCAATATCAAAATAAGCTTCATCTGAAAAGATGATGATGTTTTTGGCAAAATCGACAGGCCCACTTTCCCAGCGTTGTTCAGGCGTATACACAACCATATTCGTTCAGCGGAAGGATAAAACTAATAATCTGTCAAATCAGACATGAGCTAAGTGTTATAATTCACGAAATAAGCACTAGTTGAAAAAAAAACGTTAGATGGCGGACCCTTTATTTATCGTCGCACGCGCTGCTTTTTTTCTGTTATTCGCTTTGATAAAAAACTTCTGCAAAATGTTCTTCAATATATATTTAAAACTGTGGCAAAAACAAATAACTGCTTAAGTCGACTTAAGCATTATTTAGATAGTAACGGAATTATTACTCCCTAATTCAATGATACCTTTTTATATAAGTTCTTTTTTTATGTTGTACGATTTTTTTAACCAAATCTTAACTAAACTTTGTATAAAAATATTCTGGTAAAATTTATTATGTTGTTTAAAAAAGCTTTTAATCTCTAAAATTATAAACAACTTGTTAAATTAAATATGTTACTTATTGGGCAATAGAACGATGTACTATAATATGAATGGTGAGCCAAACAAAAATAAAAACCTTTACTTAAATGACAAAGTCAGACATAAGTAGTTTTATCTTACAGTCACAAAAATAATAAAATCAAAAAGTACTAGTTAACATTTAGTTAACATTAATCAATTTAAGTAATATTATAATGACTAACATTTCGATAATTTGACACTTCCAGAGGTGACAAAATTCATTTTTTTTTGTTTCGATTGCAAGTGGAAACTTTTAAGCAAAAACAGTTTGCACGCGACTAGAAATAGTAATAAAAGACATGAGTGTGAAAATAAAAATTTAGGTAAATATTGTTCTTATATAATTTAAGTTAATAAAAGATAAAAAATATTTTATTTATTTCTGTTTTGAAATTTTAAAAGTTTGTTACTTTATTCTTTTAATTCATTCCAAAAAAATATACCTATTTACTTCGCCAATTCGATTTGAATTATTAAACTCTTTTATGTTAAACTCTTTTACAATTATTTCTCTGTATAAAAAAAACAAACACCTGTTGCTTTGTTTAATTTCGTTGCATGCAAGTGTTTTCCGTATGTTTTAGAATCAAATTTTATTGGTTATAGATAGATATCTCTTCTAAATCGATTAAAATAAAATCCGTGAACAAACAGTAGAGAAAAATGTTCCGAACTTTATTTTTATTGAAATGATAATTTTAATAAAACAGTTACATTACAAACATACAACACATTTGGTGAGTAAATGAATGAATATTTATTATACCCTTCACACAGTGAAAATGGGTATATATAGGTTTGTCATTCCGTGTGAAATTTCTACAATTTTCATTTCCGTCCCCATAAAGTATAAATTTTCTGAAAGCTTATGAATAGGGGAGTCGATTAAGCTCTGTCAGCCTGTCCGTCTGTCCGTGTGTATGTTGAAATCAACTTTTTTAAGCCCCCCGACATCGCTTGGACCCGGGTGAGGTATTAAAATATCAGAAGTATTCGGGAGTAGATCGTTATTAAAAATCAGAAACATCGGTACATAATCAACTGAGATATGAGCAAGAAACCACGACCACCTCGATTTTTTTCACAAAAACAACATAACAACAACAACATACATACATACAAACGTGTATACTGGTTAGAGAAAACGTTGCATCGAATCCTAGCTGAGCCAAAACAATTTTTTTTTTCTAATTTTTTTTGTTTTTATTTTTTATTTTATAAATTATTTATATTTTTATTATTATTTTTTTAAGTTTTTTTTTTGTTTTTAAATTTTTATTTTTTTTTTTGTTTTATATTTATTATTTTTATAAATTATTTTTTTTCTTAAATTTTTTAAAATTTTTTTTAAAATTTTTTTTTTTAACAGACATACTTACGTAAATTTATAATTTTACAATGGGATGTTTTTATATATGTATGTACGTATTTCATATGAGATGAATGGTGATACAAACTACTGTTATTGCATGACTACACGTTGTGAAGGGTATATAAGATTCGGCACGGCCGAATATAGCACTCTTACTTGTTTTTATTTTCAGAGGGTCTGATTGAGCATGAGTGCCGTAAGAGATTTTACTCACTTAATATATCAAGGTTTTGTTTTATAAATCCTTTTTGGTATCATATTTATATATTAAAAGAAGGCTGCATTTTAATATTTGACTGACACTTGATGTTATGAAAATATTATTATTAATTATATTTACACTAAACTTATTACTTACATATATTTTAAATCTTGAGTAATTTCGTGTAAAAACAAATGTTGTAAAGGGTCTAGATATAATTAGGGGCAATGGGTGTTTTAAAATTCACACCTGATTTAAGGTTGTTAACATTTGTAAAAAAAAATAATAAAAAGAAAACAGGCAATATTTTGACAGCTTACAGATGCGATTGAGGATAAGTTAAAATTGTTACGATTTAACTACTTAAAATGTGCATATTATTTTATATAACTAAATTCTTTGTGTTTTCTCGAAAGAAATACTTTTAAAAATAAACTGTTTAATTTAAATCTTGCTTTAATTTTAGAACACCTTTTATAAGTGAAGTAGGAAATTCGTAGAAGTTGTTATTGATTTTTAATGAAACAAATCAATACACTTTAAACCTTAATAGTACTTGATATTTTTTCATATCATAAACTAATCAAACTCATTAAAACAGCGCCTTTTGAAACATGAGGAAATATTTTTTAAGTTCTCATTTCTCATATTTCTAATTTTAAAATTAATTACTTTATTTATAACACAGGCCCACAAAAAACACTGTTTTCTTGCTGTTTCTGGGCTAGATAATGTGGTATGATTCCTTATTATCGATGGCAGTTATTTTGAAAACAGCAAGTTTACAATAACACCGATAAATCGTATCTTATTATTTAATAATGGCTACAAAGTTAACTAAGACGTTGTGTTAATGACCCTGATAACAGTTGCTACGTTTGTAGTGAGTATATATTTATAAAATTTGCAGAACAGTATGGAAAATGAATCGTTCTAATATTTATTCAGCATAAAATGCTTACAAATTTTAAACATTTCGGCTGCACAACTATAATCATAAAATAACACTATTCCCGAGCAGTTCGTACAACTCCTTGAGAAAGAAAAAAAAATATTTTTTTACTAAAATTTAATTAATAGATATAAAGGCAAGTGGAGTTAATGTTTGGATTTGTGATCTATAATCATAAAGCGATGCCTGTTGAGACCCAAATTAATTTTGGATTCTGTTTGTTTTTTGACATGCTCACAAGTTAAAAACAATTCTTATCACTAAACAAAATAGCCAACATTATCTAAAGCCCTTATGGCACTGTTTTTTTTCTGTCTTTCTTAATCTAAGATTTAAAGAGTGAAAAAGATTATGTTAAAGAGAGAAAACGATTCATAATATAGGAATTTTTTGTTTATTTGTCAATGTTTGTAGACATTGGTGAAACAAATCGCTATATTAAAGTATAAAACTAAGCAGTTGGTAGTACTGTATAATTTTAAGCTAAAATGTCAATTTTAAGCCAAAAATTTTGAGATTTTATTTGGCAGATGGCGGATTTTTAAAAATTTTTTTGATTTTTCTTAACATGGCTGAACTCATTGCTTTTATACAAATTTCCTATGATAACTTACTTGCACTCCTTCCTTAAATCTTAAAAAGACAAAAAAAAGCAAGACAACCTTTTGAATATTAACTAAAGGGTGTACAAATTTTAAGGGCCAATGTTGATTTTGAATATAACACAAATTATTTAGGAAATTATTGTTAATTCTTTTTATTATGACAATATTGGTGGTATGGAGCAATTATGGGAAAAAATATCGGCCAAATGGTCGGCGGCACTTCTCCATCCAATGGTCCAAATTTTCAATGACAATGCTAATGTTCACTTGTTGGGTACGATGGTGAGTCGAGGTTAATTGCTCTTTTGCCACACTGTCGCAAAAACAGCAATGTTTTAAGTTCACGAAATGCATTTTGATTTGAACACCCATTTTCATAATAAGCCTGAATAACTGTGACGTGTTGCTCGATTGTGTATCTTTCCATGGTTCAAAATGTGTTAGTCTGAAATTGAGAAATATCAAATGAATTGTAGAAAAAAAATTTGATGTGGTTCACATTCAATATCGGCCCTTAAAATTTAATCACCCTTTATATTAAATAAAACAGTTGTACTTAAAGGGTGCCTTGTATAAACCATTAAAAAAGTTGGCAAAAAATTTGAACAAACTAGGTCGAAAACTCGAAAATATCAATTTGACATCGTTCCTAATAACTTCAAATTTCACGAAGCACTATGCTGCGAATTTTGGCAAAAACACTTCATGCATATTAAATCATTCAGGAGCTTAAATCAGAAAAACATAGAAATAACCGGCAATTTGATCAGTAGGTAATGAATCATTCATATATGAGAAACAAATGCATCCACAACAAGCGACTATCTAGTTTTAGGAAAATAATTTCTTTTTATGCCTTAACTTGACGTTATGGAGTTCGACGATATGGGGTTTCAACAAGACGGTGTTGCTTTGCACACTGAGCGCATGCAACAATTCATTTATCACAGTAGCGATTTTCAAAGCAAATTATCTCAAGAAATTTTGATATCAACTGGGCACCAATATCATGCGATTTAACGCCGTGCAATTATTTTATGAAATCTCAGGTTTATGTGAATAAATCAGAAAAAAAAATTCTGAGCTCCGATCTGACCTCCATCTCTCTTATCAGAGTTATTTGACGGATATTTAATTCTATACGTAAGCGAAACAGGTCTTCTTTACAAATCCAATAAAAAAATCACTGCTCCTTACATAATACTTGTTTTTATTTTAAAACCAGTCTTATTATACCCTTCACACAGTGAAAAAGGGTATATATAGGTTTGTCATTCCGTGTGAAATTTCTACAATTTTGATTTCCGACCCCATAAAGTATATATTTTCTGAAAGCTTATGAATAGGGGAGTCGATTAAGCCCTGTCAGTCTGTCCGTCTGTCCGTCTGTCCGTCTGACCGTCTGTCCGTCTGACCGTCTGTCCGTGTGTATGTTGAAATCAACTTTTTGAAGCCCCCCGACATCGCTTGGACTCGGGTGAGGTATTAAAATATCAGAAATATTCGGGAGTAGATCGCTATTGAAAATCAGAAACATCGGTACATAAACAACTGAGATATGAGCAAAAACCCACGACCACCTCGATTTTTTTTTCACAAAAGCAACATTACAACAAACACATACATACATACAAACGTGTATACTGGTTAGAGAAAACGTGGCATCGAATCCCAGCTGAGCCAAAAAAAAATTTTTTTTTTATTTTTTTTTTTTTTATTTTTTTTTATTTTTTATTTAATATATTATTTATATTTTTATTATTTTTTTTTTTAATTTTTTTTTTTAATTTTTTTCTTATTTTTTTTGTTTTATATATATTATATATATAATAATTTTTTAAAAATTTTTTTTTTTAAATTTTTTTTTAAATTTTTTTTTTGTTTTTTTTAACATTCATACGTGAATTTATAATTTTACAATGGGACGTTTTTATATATGTATGTTTTTATATGTATGTACGTATTTCATATGGGATGAATGGTGACACAAACCACTGTTATTGCATGAATTCACGTTGTGCAGGGTATATAAGATTCGGCACGGCCGAATATAGCGCTCTTACTTGTTTTTAACTCAAATATTCATGATAAATTTTTTTTAAATTTAAAACAGCTTTAACAAAGAAAAGAAAAAGGAAGAATTTGATTATTTTTGCATTTAAGTGATTAAAACGGTTAAAAAAATGTAATTATTTTAAGAATTTGCTTGTATGCAACAGTGTCATTAAAGAAATTAATTCGAATCTATCCTCTTATATATACTTTGTAAATCGTTGCGTCTCGTCACGTCATGTCACCTCATGACACACAGCAAGTATAACTCTTGTAAACAGTTTAAATACAAAATATTTCAAAAATTCATTAGATAAACCCCATTTATTTATTTATTTATTTATTTATTTATTTATTATTTCTGTTATTACAATACAACAAGAACAAGTCTTATATTAAAGTATTGCTTAGTTATTTGGCATAATTATAGATATGTAAATATTATCGTAAATTTAAACACTAATAATAATTATTAAAAAAAAAATAAAAAATAATAATAAAAAAAAAATAACAATAAAATAATAATAATAATAATAATAGCTAACAATTTTAATTTAACTTATTTATAACTAACAAAGGGCAAAAGTGCTTGTTTAGAAGGTAAAATAATTACGAAAAGTGCCTAAATATGGCAGATTTGAAATGGCTTGCATTGCTAATAGTTTGTGTTTGAGGGAGTAATTGGCTCCAAAGACGAATTGAATTAATGAAAAAGTGTTGCTCAGATATCGCTTTTGTATATTTAATGCTATTTATCTTGTTACCTCTATTCGACCTTGAGAATGTTATTTTTTCATAGAGATATGGTGGTTGTCGGTTGTATATTATTTTATGCAAGAAGATAAGAGTTCGGCACTTTAATAAATTATCAAAGGTGACATTATAAATTTTATATGCAAATCGAGAAATGCTTTCGTATCTTCTAACACCAAAAATATATCTTGCAATGTTGTTATATGTTACATTCAGCCTTCGTCTACATTCAGCATTACAACTAGCAAATAGCTCACAACCATACATTAGAGTTGGCAGTAAATACGTTTTGGCAAGTAGCATTCGGATGTGTGTCGGTGTAAAATGTTGCGACATCCATAGGTTTCTTAACATAGAAAAAGTTTTTCCACAGTTTATTTTAATATGATCTGACCAATTAAGTTCATTATTAAAAGTTACACCAAGATTTTTTGCAGTGTCTACATAGTTTATAGTTGTGTTATTAATCTGTATTGGCGGAAGATACGTTGTAAGGTGTCTTGATGATTTAATCACTAAAGCAACAGATTTCCGTGGGTTTAAACTCAAGCCATTTGCAGATGCCCATAAATAAATTTGATGTAGATCTTGGTTTACCAGTTGTACACAATTAGATGCGTCTGAAACATTACAACTTATATACAGTTGTACATCATCAGCATACATTTGTATTTGACAATGTTTTATTTGCAAAGGTAGATCGTTAGCGTATATAGAGTATAACAGTGGCCCAAGTATCGATCCTTGGGGAACTCCTCTTGGCATCATACAACTTCTGGAGACAGTTTTTTTGTAGTATACGCTTTGACTTCTATCACTTAGGTATGAGGATAAGAGTTTTAATGCTGTTGACGAGAAATTGCACATTTGTTTCAGCTTAAGGCAAAGAATGGAATGGTGCACAGTATCAAATGCTTTCGAATGGTCAAGCGAAATAAGAAATGACATCATTTGGCGTTTATCAATATGGCACCTTATTTCTTCAGACACGTCAATTAGCGTGGTAAGTCAGCTATGTTTTGGCCTAAATCCAGATTGCCTTGCATTTAGTAACGAGTTAGAATGTAAGTAATTGCTTATTTGTGAGTGTATTAATTTTTCAAATACTTTTGACAGATAAGGCAAAATTGCAATAGGTCGATAACTTTTATCTGGTTTCGGTATTGGTACAATTTTGGCATGTTTCCAAACAGTTGGAAATGTAGATGTAGTTAAAATCGTGTTAAAAAAATGGGTGAAGTAAATTAGTGTATAAGGGAGTGTGAGCTTAATAAACTTAGGATGAATACCATCACAACCGACGGCATTAGATTTTATGCGAAGAAATGAGTCAAGTACATCTTCCTGCGTTAAGTGCGCAAAATTGAATTTAGGTATCTGATGTTGATTAGAGTAGACGTTGTTGTAAAAATTAATATTTATATTGGGGGCGATATACCTGCGAACTCCTGGTTTAACTGGTTTACATCAATGTCATGTGCATTAGAGCGGTTGGGATTTATTATACACAATTTACGAATATCCCTCCATTTTTTCCGTGAGTCAACGGACGTTTGGAACCTGTCTTGGTAAAACATAAACTTAGCCATTCTGATTTTTCTATTAACCAATGCCCTTGCATTTTTAAAGATGACATAAAGTTCTGGTGTTCTAAATCGTTTCCACCTTCCATATGCCTGGTTTCTGTCTTCAATTAAAGATTTTATTAAAGGTGTAAACCAAGGGTTATTATTACGTATAATTTTTGATTTTAAAGGCACGTATTTTTCAAAAAAGTATTTAAGCTTGCAATCTAAAAAATTTAATTGGTCATCAACAGAAGATGTGCAGTACACATAGTTCCAATTTGTTGAAAATAATTCAGTACTTAGACACTGACTGTCTATATTCTTGAAGTCTCTATATTCTCGTATTTGTGGTTCTGAGTTATTATGAGTTTTAAAATCATAAGTTATAAACAATAGATCATGCCGTGAGAACATAGATGCAGATAACTGGTCGAATAACAGAAGACGAGAGGTATTGTTAACAAAACAAAGATCAAGAAGGGTACTTGAAGTGGTCGTAAAATGAGTTGGTATTCTATTATTAACTAAAGTTAATCCAATAGAGCTCATGTCTTCTACAAGGCTGTTTTCTTCCAAAATATTTGAGTTAAAGTCACCTGTTAAGATTATATTTCTATATGCAAGAGTACATATGCTCAGATTTTCTAAGAAAGACTCCATATTAATACTTCTATGGGGTCTATATATAGTTCCAATTAATATGTTTTCACTGTTGTTGCAAATTTCTAGTAAAATAAATTCAATGTTCGCCCCAGCAGCATTTTTACTTTTCTCTTTGCAAGGAATATTTGATTTCACATATGCTGCAACACCACCACCGTTTGTTGATCTGTCTGATCGAAAAAGACGATAACCATTTAAATGGTACATACTGCTATCGACATTTGAGAAAAACCATGTTTCTGAGATGCAAATTATATCAATGTTGCTGTTTTCAAACACAATTCGAAATTCATCGAGTTTATTATTTAAGCTCTGAGCATTTATATGACAGATTTTTTAATCCAGACACATTCTTTGAAAGAATTTTTATCATGTTACTCTCTATATATTTGATAAACTCTTGAAAGTTGTTTATAAGAAAGCCAATTAAACTTTACACAAATCAAAATAAATTAAAATCAAAAATAGAAAATAATATGCACAACTTTATTTATTTTTCCTTATGAGATCACTTTTTTTCCTAAAATGCAATCACATGTTTTTTTAAACCAAACTTATTTAGTGTATTCAAAAAAAGTCCAAAGTATCGTATTGTCGTAAGTTCCCAAAAATTTTAATATTAGTGAGAAGTATTCTAATGTTAATTTCAAAATTTTTTATTATTTTTAAAAGTTTTAAAAATTATGATATAATGACAATGCGAACAACTTAGGAAACCTTTTGAATTCCCTTAAAATAAAACCAAAGATAAAATTTCAGGCAAACAAATTTGTTTTGTCATTTGTTTAGGAAAGCGTGTTTGTATTTTAAACTATTAAAAAACAAAATGTTTTAACTACAACTAAATACACTCAATACGTTTAACGTCGTACCGTCTCCGCTCACATTGGCGTTACTAGCTAGTTTTTGCTGGCGATAAGAAACTACATACATAAATAAATTAACAATAAAAGCTGTAAGCGCGTGCCTTCAATCAAGTTTGTAGTTTTTTTTATATTTTTTTCTCAGCTAACTATTAACGCTTTTCTGTATTTTGTTTTTCAAATTGACTGTTTCTACAGGCACAGACAGACAGACAGAATTAAGGAAAATAAAGGCAGCTTGACAAACTGACTAACATACAGACAGTCGTGATATTATTTTAGTTTAAAGAGTTAAAACGTCTCAAAGATACTGGCACGGCGCTTTACTTACATTAGGGTAGTTCAGCAAATAATATGAATAATGGTTTTCATTAAACAAAACTACTGATTTAAAATAAAGAATAATTGAGTTCGAGTCAAGTTAAAATATCTTTTTATATGAGGCTAGTAATTCCTAAATAATTTCAACTTGTGTTTGTGCATGCCAAACATTTTGAGAATCTTTTTTTGGCATTTGTTTAGTTGACTAACAAAATTTCGTGTAATGAATGCCCTATTACATTAACATACATATGTGTGTATCAGATGCAACAAGTTATCAGCGTAAATAGAGAGCCCAGAGGAGTATGTAAAGCTTAATAGAAAAACAATAAAAAGAACAGTGACAAATAGCAAAATTCTCTGAAACACTTAAACACTCGTAGTTTTAAAGAAAGAAAAAAAAAAAAACAATAACAATATAGAATACTAAAAACAATTATAAAGATAGTGATAATAAATAATTGGAATTAATATTAATGAGATTTTATCAAACGTCACTACTACTATTACAACAACAGCAACAGTAGCAAAATAAAATAGAAATATCTCTAACTAAATATTCTCCAACATATTTGCATAAATTAACTTAAATTGTTAATTCGAGATTATTTGGCATATTCCTCTAATACTGTTACAAAAATATTTAAAAGAAGCATCAATTTGAATAGAAAATACACGTTAAGAAATTAAATTCTTTATTCCCAAATACTAAAATATTATCGTAAACTTTGTTGAATTTAGAATTTTCGTTAAAACTTTTGTAAATTATTTTTATTCTGGCTTATTTTCTATTATTAAACTTTCTATGCTTCCCATTTGCTAATTTCAATAAGGTGTAACATAAATAGTAGTTTAAAATTACACATGAACATACCGATAATGATGAAATCGTAGCTCATAGAAAATAGATCTTTATGGAGAGAACGTAATTCATTGGACATATTGTTAAAGAGAAAAAGAGAAAACACTACATTATTTCTAATTAACACATACATTTTTGCAATACTGAGAGCAGTAGAGTAAAACAATTCAAATCTACTAGTTGAACCATAAACCAGGGATAGACTTGCTATTTTCTGGAAACGCAAAAAGAGTAAACAAAGCACATTTTTAGCAAACGAAAAACATTCAACTTTATTTTTTTTTAAATACTAATTAAACCCGTTCCGTATTACTGGACTCAACAAAATTTTTGTATTGTATTAATTTTAAGATAAGTTATGATTACGTTGTTAGTGTAATATAATAGTTTATTGTTGTTAGGGCAGTTGCTTTTATATTCCTCATTCTGTCTTATTTGTATATATATTTATTTTTTGTTTGTTTTATTTGCAAACTTTTCTATTTTCAGTTAGATAATATAATAATAATATCTGATATATTATCTCGTGATACAAAATACCCAATATAGTTTTTGTGCCAATTGAGTTAAAAAAAAAGACAGACAAAAAGATAAACACTCATAAATAAAGATAGACAAAAATACGACAAATATGGTATTTTGTCTTCTATATCGTTCTCTACTAAATACATATATCGCCTTTAAAATTTTCAAGAAATGTTTCATGTGCAGAAATAATTCTTCCATTTTAATCAGTCCATCGCGATGTTTTTTATTACGTTCCAATTGGTGTAGATATAGTCTTTTTCGGTATTTATTTGTCTTCATCTCTGCTGTGGCTCTCTTAAGGGTTCCACCTTATGCCGGTTCTGGTTGGTTTATCTATTGCGTGGTTTTCTTTAATTAAATTTAACGTCCAAAAGTACTCATTACAAGTTTTGATATATATATAAATATCTGTGTATATTAGGACATGATTGCTTTAACACAATATATCTAGATATCTTAATTAAAAAATGTGTATCTAAAATTTTGAACAAAATACAGGAAAAGACAATTACAATTTACAATTTTTTAACTACCCAGCAAAAAAAATTAGAAGTAGTGCAAAGTGAATTACATTTTTAAGACTTTTAAATCAAAAGTGGAAAAGCATTCACTCTTAATGTTTCTCTAAACGCAAAATAATTTGTCAGAAATGATGATTGCAACACCATGCAAAATATCTGAAACAATTCTTTTAAAAAAAGTTATTCCATGAAACATCGTTGCTTTCGAATTTATTTTTCATGAGTTCTATGGACTTATTAGTAGTATGTATAAGCCGGTTGTAAATCACTTCTTCCTTGCAAAATTTGGCTCATATGTAAAGCAGGTTCTGGATCACTTTTTGCATATATAATCTGGCTCATTTGGTGCATGTATGATGATTGAAGTGTTTTTTTGCTGGTTAAATTAAAATGTTTTTTGTGATTACTAGGCGTGTGTCATGAGCGTCTTATTGTTTTTGTGGTTAATGTGATTTGTCGTTATTGTATATGTTGTATATAATAAAAATATTATTGTATACTTACTTCAATTGAAAGAAATGAATTTTCGCATAGAATAATGATAATGTGTGATAATTTTTAACAAAGTTGGTGGTAAATGACTCTTTTATGACTTTTTTAGAAAAAGAGAAATGTGTAGATTGATTGTGTAATGACTAAAAGAATCAAGGGTTGACACAAAAGTGTATATAGTATATAGGTTTGTCATTCCGTGTGAAATTTCTACAATTTTCATTTCCGACCCCATAAAGTATGTATATATTTTCTTAAAGCTTATGAATAGGAGAGTCTATTAAGCACTGTCAGTCTATCCGTGTGTTTGTTGAAATCAACTTTTTGAAAAATTTTTTTTGCAATGTTTATTTTTCTTATTCCATTTTTAATTTTTTTAAGCCTACATACATAAACTCAATTTATAATTTTACAATGGGATGTTTTTATATATGTATGTTTTCTATAATACGTAAAGAGAGCAAAGCGCTGATTATTTTTCACCATTTATTTTTAAATTTGATCCGCGATTATAATGTCTGTTTGCTACTAAAATTGATTGTGATTTGTACACATAACTTCGACTCACTGCGCACGCTACATCGAAATAAACGGTAAAGCAAAACAAAATTTACCGTAATTGGTAATAGCATCAATCCTTTTATATTTTTCTTATCTTCTTTAAATGTTAACCTATATTTTAAAGAAAAAATATCAGTGCAATATCCGTGTTTAAAACAGAACTTTTGCACTTGTTCGACTTTGTATTCGAATATTTCAAAATATGTTATGAATAAATGAAAAATTTGTTTATATTACATACATTTAATAGATTCACTGTAAAAATATGTTAAAACAACATACTTTTTTTCGGCTCAGCTGTGATTCGATGCCACGTTTACTCTAACAAGTATACTCGTTTGTATGTATGTTGTAATGTTGTCGTTGTGAAAAAAACGAGGTGGTCATGGTTTTTTGCTCATATCTCAGTTGTTTATGTCCATCCGGGTCCAGGCGATATCAGGCAGCTTTAAAAAGTTGATTTCAACATACACACGGACAGACCGACATTGCTTAATAGACTCCCCTATTCATAAGCTTTTAGAAAATATATACATACTTTATTTCACACGGAATGACAAACCCATATATATCCTTTTTATACCCTTCACCTGTGGTGCACAAGGGTATATATAGCTTTGTCATTCCGTTTGTAATTTCTACAATTTTCATTTCCGACCCCATAAAGTATATATTTTCTGAAAGCTTATGAATAGAGGAGTCGATTAAGCCCTGACCGTCTGTCCGTCTATCCGTCTGTCCGTCTGCCCGTCTGTCCGTGTGTTGGTTGAAATCAACTTTTAGAAACAACTATATGTTCCTCAGATCTATATATGGTATCAATCTCTTGGAAATATCCAGGAATGAATCGCTATTGAAATTCAGCACAATCGCCCCATAACTTTCTGAGATATGAGCAAAAAACCACGACCACCTCGTTTTTTTCACAATTACAACAACAACATACATACATACATACATGTAAAAAACATACCAAACAAAAAAAATTAAAAAAAAAAAATATTAAAAATAAGAAAAAAATAATAAAAAAAACTACAAAAAAAAATTTTAAAAAATTTAAAAAAAAATTTAAAAAAATTTTTTAAAAATTTTTCTAAAAATATATTAAATAAAATAAAATTTTTTTTGGCTCAGCTGGGATTCGATGCCACATTTATTTTAACGTGTACGTATGTATGCACGTATTTTATATGGGATGAATGGTGATACAAACAATTGTTATTGTATGACTACACGTTGTGAAGGGTATATAAGATTCGGCACGGCCGAATATAGCACTGTTACTTGTTCACTCTGTGAAGGGTATAAAAATTTGTTGTGTGCTAATTTTTTATAACTATTAAGTGTTTTTGTTTTGGTTTAGGACCGTAATAGTTTTTAGAATTTTAGTATAAAATGTAGGAATGTTAGCATACGATTTTTAGTCAAAGATTGTACATTCAACATGGCACAATCGCCAAACTATTTTTTAATAAGAAATAAATTACCGCCAGCTGAAGAAATGAGTAGCACATTTAAAAAAAAATGGAATGAATTCCATAAGCAACTTGCAAAATTGGAAGAAATAAAGTGTAAAGCGCGAATGGAACAGATCTTGGTACTGGCTGAAATGCAAAAATTTTTAAATAAATATGCATAATGACGAAGATGAGGATGATGATGATGAAGATGTTGATGATTTAAATGATGATGATTTAGATGATGATGATAATGATGAAGATTCTTAGGTTGTGGAGGAGGAGGAGGAGGACGAAGATGAAGACTTTGAATTATAAAAACCTTATATATTTTTTTAATAAAATAAAATTAATTTGAGTTTATTTGTTTGCGTTTTTTTATAAAATTTTTTTTCTATATCATTATGTATGTATGTATGTATGGATGTATGTGTGTGTGTGTGTGTGTGTGTGTGTGTGTGTGTGTGTGTGTGTGTGTGTGTGTGTGTCTGGAGAATAATTAAAAATACGTTTGTAAAGCCTTTGGGTTAACAAATACTGTTGGTAAAATGTTTTAAAACTGCAAACGTTAAAAGATTGTGAATGAATAATTTCACAATAATATTTACGAACAATTCCGAAATATCGGAAAATAAAATTAAAACTATTTTTTATTAATAAAAGCGATCTCAAGCTCAATAGAAAAAACTGTTAATATATTTTTTTTCTAAATTCAAAAAGTCGTGTGGTTTTGAGCGTTTGCGACGATAACGAATATTTGTAATGAATAGTTGTGGTTTTGAACTTTTTTGCGACGACGATAAGGAGACTTATCCAGTAAACAATAGTGGTTTTGAATTTTTTCAGCGATAACAGCACTTATGCAAACCTTAACCTCTACACTATTAATTCATCTAAATTATTAATCCTTAACTTGAGAGTTTAAATAATCCTCAACTTGAGAGTTTAAATATCATTCTACTCCCACAGTCTCATTCTTGTCTAGAAATTTCAATCACTCTGTTCTAAATACCAACAAGATCAAAAAAAGAAAAAAACAAATTGGGTAGCTTTATTTGTGAGATTTGTAAAAAAGTAAACAATTTAAACTCGTCCTTAAAAAACATATTCGATTACATCATCATCACCATCTTAATGATCACGAAGAGTCAAGTTCTTCGATTAAATGTTTAACATTTTTCAGATTGTGTAGATTATCAAAGACACTTACACTTTAAAACAGGGTGCAACAGCGACGACGGAAACCTTGTATACTGCAAAGGTTGTAAGAAATACATTCGGAAAACAAATTGGCATTATCATTAGAGGAAAAATGAACAGAAAATTTAATACATATGTCTGTTTAAAAGCAAAATAGTGGTGACGACGTCGATGGTGATGTTAAATGTATCAAATCAGTATTCAGCAATCGCATTGTTACATATTTAGTTGAGAACAACAATAACACGCCAATGTTAAAATCATTAGTACTTTCATTAAATTGAATTACTTCGACATCAGTTGAACCCCTGAAAAATTACTTCTCTGTCATGTACGCAGCAAAAATTCAGATTTTTGAAGTTTTAATTAAGTCGTAAAGATGATTCAGCCGGTCTCAACCGGTTGTAAAACCCAGCCGATCACCATAGCACTAATCAATACGTGATCTATTTTAGGCTAAAAACTAGCTTGTTGCATACAAATGCTCTGTCTTTTCTTTCAGTTTTCGAAATCCAAACGGTTAAAAAATCACGCTTAATTACAATTTGAATATAGGACCTATGTTTTGAATACTCATATACTTATGTAAAATTTTAAATCATTTATAAGTAAGATTGAAAATAATCTGACTTATTATTATTATTATTACGAAGTTGCCGGAGTATTAAAATAAATTTTCAATGTTAAATGGAAACTGTTACAATTTTTCTGCGTGTATTGTATACAAACTAAAAATCAACAATATATTTTGTTGCTTACTAATTTTTACATTCCAAACTAAAAAATTACATTAAAATTTATAATTTAGCAAATTCCAAACTAATAATTAAGCAGAAAAAACCCAAAATCCCATAGTAAAAAAAGAAACCACAGAATATATGCCAGACGCCATTAAATATTAATAAAAAAATTTTTAAAAAATGCTAATTTAAATATCACATGGGATAAAAGAATTAAATAAAAAATGTTTACTAACGCCATCAGCAGCGTTAACAAAAAAAAAAAAAAAAAAAAATTAAAATAATAAAAAAAAACACAAATGTTACTCATTAATACTACAAAGAAGAGTATGAAAAATTAGTATACTTTTTTGAAAAAGAAACTGAAGACGTATTCAAGGTCTAGAAGGTCGATAATTCGCCAGTTATTTTAGAAGTACAGTGACCCATTTGGAAATAAAAAATATTTTGTTGTTTAATACTGGATTCACTGGTATATCGTACGAACATACTTATATACTGAATCTAAGTACATACGTCTTCATCATACTAAATATGAAATGCGAGAAGGTCTGTTTAAAATACTGTCTGACTGACTGACTGCCAGATCCGCAAACAATACGATATACATATGTACATACAATGCATATATTGTATAAAGCAAATATTTTTGTTTTGTTTTTATACAAATTCAAACTTGAATTATTTATCTTTGGGAAAAAAAGGCGACAGAAATTCACGGTTTGGAAGGCAATAGTCGTTATTTAGTCCAGTCTGTTAAAATATAATACTAGCATACATACATACATACATCTGTTACTACTTGTTGAACCGGAGTTAATGCTAATTTGTATTAAATACACTAACAAATACATTTAGTAGTTATATTTAAAAAAAATATGTGTATGTATGTACATAAGTAAGTGTGTACGCATATTAGGATTAATTATAAAAACATTTCGAGATCTACTAGTTTTTCTATTATTTTTTTTCCTTAAATTTAAGGGTTTGACGTCATGCATCGAACAATTTGTAAAAATAACGTCGCTTCTAATAAAAAGACAAACATTTCATGGAGTAAAACAAATATTTTTCTCTCGACTATTTACATTTTAATTGTATAAGTAAAAGAATATTTTTTATAACTATTTAAACAGTTAGATTCAAGGGTATGTGATCAAATACACGTAACAGAATAATATTAATATTTTTTAATTTCTAAATTTTATAGCCGTATGTTTGTTTGTTTGTTTTTTTGTATAAAGTTTCCAAGCCACATTAAATAATTAGACTCTAAAGAAAGTATGTTGGGAGAAAAAATAATTTGTTGGTGTAACATCTCTTTTTATACCCTTCACCTGTGGTGTGTTGGTTAAAATCAACTTTTAGAAGCAACTATATGTTCCTCAGATCTGTATATGGTATCAATCTCTTGGAAATATCCAGGAATGAATCGCTATTGAAATTCAGCACAATCGCCCCATAACTTTCTGAGATATGAGCAAAAAACCACGACCACCTCGTTTTTCTACACAATTACAACAACAACATACATACATAAATACATGTAAAAAACATACCAAAAAAAAATTACAAAAAAAATAATATATTAAAAAAAAATAATAAAAAAAATTACAAAAAAAAAATTTTAAAAAAAATTAAAAAAAAATTTAAAAAAATTTTTTAAAAAAATTTAAAAAAAAATATAAAAAAATAATAAAATATAAATAATATATTGAATAAAATAAAATAAAATTTTTTTGGTTCAGCTAGGATTCGATGCCACATTTATTCTAACCAGTATATACATCTGTGCGTATTTTATATGAGATGAATGGTGATACAAACAATTGTTATTGCATGACTACACGTTGTGAAGGGTATATAAGATTCGGCACGGCCGAATATAGCACTGTTACTTGTTTTTATTAGATTTGTCAACTCAGTACTATGGATATTGTTTTTTTAAACTTTCGATATACAATAAAATTTTTTTTATCAATTTTAAAGATGTTAGAATTTTAAAATATTTTTGGTGACATTAAATTATAAAACTTAAATATTCCTGAAATTGAATTTTTTCCACTTGGCTAGTGTCGGTAAAAATATAATTGTACAGATTATTCTTTTATTTATCACAATTAAAAAATTCTTTGTAACAATAAATAATGTTAATATGAACTCAAGCCTGATTTAAATTTAAAAATATTAGTTTATTCCTGAAATATTTGAAACAATTGAACATAATATATGATCATAAGGCTATTGAGAAGATTTTTTGAATGAAAACTTCACAAACCTAATATCTTTTTATAATGGAAAATTTTTAACCTAGTTTTCTATTTTTTCAGTCTTATTTGTTGTTTCTTAAGAAGCTTATAGATAATTTGGGAAAACCCGAGCTGTTGCCTAAATTAAAACAAAACAGTAACTGATGAAAAATAAATTTACTAATTAGTTAAATTAAAGAGCAAACTGTTTGTTCTAAATTTAAATACATAAATATCTGTATGAGAAAAAAAGGTTTTTTCCATTTTATACATTAATATGTCGTTGTTCGTAAATTATTGTGTTCTATATGTATAGGTTTTATGTATGACATAGAACACAACAATTTACGAACGACGATGTGTCGAATAATCTCTACGAGATTTCATTGAAACCAAAAATTAATGATAATTCGATTTAAAATAATTTGTCAGTTACTGTGTTTTAAAATTGGGCTGCCAAGAGGCAGTCGGAGATTTTTTTGCTTATATATATTTTAAATGATAATGTGTTGATTTTGTCCTTTTTCAAAAAAAAAAAATATATTCCTGAAACCATTTCCGACAAACTTATACAACATACGAGTCTGTTTGAATGAGGCGGATTTCAACCAAAACATGATCGGATAGATGTAAATGTATCGACTATTCTATCTATAAGAAAAACCAAAGTTTTTGATTCTCATATATAATTTCAACAAACAGAAAATGGGATCTCTAATTACTTTTATAATTCTATTGATGTATTAAAAATTAGTTAACAAAATTAAATTAAAAAAACAAAAATAGTGTTAATAAAACAAAATATATGTGAATTATAACTGTTTCCCTGACCATGGGATTTTATTTATTTCTTTCTTTCTTTTAGTTCTTTAAGTTTTTTACCACTTCCTGTCATTCCTCTTGTAGAGAAAATTAATTAGCGTTTTATTTGATTTCTTAATGTATAATTACAATGAAATAAATAAGATAATGTTACTTAAACAGCTGTTTTCATAAGTTTTTGTTTCTTCGCATGATTTACTCCCACTTACATTGTCAACGAACTCATATAGTCGATACGAAATATACTAATATTTATAATAGATGTTGTTTTTTGTGTATAGTTTAAGTTGTTGTTGTCCTTTGTCGTTTTCACTGGACTTTCAAATACATCAAATAAATACATTAATATATTAATCAGGTGATTTTATTATTAAAGACCTTTTGTATATAACGAGTGTGACATTGTCATAAATTGAGAATTTTTTATAAAATCTCATAAATTCGCTTTGCCAATCATTTGAAAATTCATCACTTCATTTTTTTTACACTTCAATGTGAAGGATATGATATGAATCTCAATGTTCTTTTTTTTACTTATTCTGATGCTTTTTAAATTTTAAAATTTAGGGCACTTTTCAGATTGTTTCTGAGGCCTTGTTTCTTAAATTGTTTTCATAATTTCTAATATTAGTTTCTTTAATTGGTTATCAAAGAAAAATTACCTATAAATTATATAGTTTTGCATATACACAATAAAAATCCTTTAATCTTCCAAGTTTAAGCAAATTAAACTTACAGTAATTTTACATTTAAAAAAACTCATACACAATATGCAACATCTATAAATCAAATTGGAAACAAAAAAACGCAAATGAAATTTCAATGCTAAAGGCAAGTTCAAATTCATCCACAGGGCAAGTCGGCATATTTCAATCGATATGTATTCCAAATACGTACTGGCTGACTGTTGGTTTATGCGTTCAGTTTGAATTCTCGCGACCAGCCACCGCTGCTACTGTCATTGTCGATTTTGCCGTCACACGCCAATCAAATTGAAATGAAAAAAAAAATAGTAATAAAAAATATTTAAAATTAAATAAGAGAAAATTTTATATAAAAAAGCAAATATAAATCGTTTAAATAACAAAGAGAACAATCGTAAAATAAGTCGTTAAACGTTTACAAAAACAGTTCAAAGGCGAAGAGACAATAATAGCACTGAGATTGTTAGTGGGTGTACGTTCGTAAATAATATATTTATTGATATTTAAGCCATGACTCACTCTTTAACACAGTTGTGTGATTCAATTGAAATAAAACTGGCAGAACTTTTTCATACTTCAAGAATTTGCCAATCAAATGTATTCAGGTCAGTGGATCGAACAAAAATACAACTCTAATGATGTATCGATTCTGATAATTTATAATAGTTATAGTCCGTAGGACATGACCAAAATCTTTAAAAGTAACCCAGTACAAACTAGGTAATGACTTACTAAACCACATACTTTTCAATGACTATTACATATCGGCTGTCTTACTAAGAAGTATTTTAGTAATGACTTGATTTATGTGATACGCTAGTACTTATGTTCAGACATTTGCTTAGATACACACACAATACAATTTCTTGTTGCAAAACTTGCTAGAATCCAATCAAATACACATCTTTTTATAATTCTCATTTAGTTTAACATGCTAAGGGTATAAGTAATAATTATTTTGACAACAACGGCAAAGCATTTCATTAACAAAGTAATGACTTATAGATTTTCACTGGTTTTTAAATTACAAATTAACGAATCGCAGAACCGATCTCTTTAAGTCCATAATAGTAATGGGTTATTTAGGATATTTAATATAAGTACTAATATATTGCTATTAAAAAAAGTACTTATTTAAGTCCCTATTTATAAGCGACCGTAATAAGTATTTATACGAGTACCTTTTTGTAAGCGAGGGTGTTAAGCAGTGTTGCCGTTTTCACTGCGATTTGCCCGTCGTCACTGCATAACTGCGTTTTCTTTAATATCACTGCGTTTTGCAGTTTTTGGTAGTTTTCCTCTTTTTTTGATCAACAACGCCTTAACATGATTTACCTCAAAGACATGTTTTGGAAAAACAAGGCGAAAGAATTATCAATCCTAATTGTGAAAAAGAAGCAGATGATACAGCTTGTACTAGTACAGAGGGAATTGAAATTTTAGATGACAACGAGCCGTCATCATCCTCTTCTAATCAAGCTAATTCAAATAAAACACCATTTCGACAACTATTCCTACCATCTTGGAAAGAAAAATATAATTGGCTTAATTGCAAAGACAAAAAAGCTTTCTGTAAGTTATGCTGCAAATACTTGGACAATAATTACACACATTTTGAACGTCATTCAAATACCGAGGGTCATACAAAGAGATATATGATTGATAAATGAGTTACTTTTTTTTATTAAAATATATAATATTATATATGTAACTTTTAGTTATAAAATGAATTGTTTTTGTTCTGATAAATAAAATTGAAAAACTAAAGTTAAAACAATGTATTGCACTGTTGTTGACAATCAAAAATAATATTTTTTTTCTATTTCAGTTGAGTAGTTGAGATAAAATTAACTAAAAAAATTAAAAAAACAAGTAATTCTTAAAAAAGGGCAAAAAAGTGTTAAAACAGTGAAAAAAATTTCCTTTTTTTGTCCAAACGAAAACGACATTTTTTTATTTCTCGTCACTGCGCTTCACTGCGTTTTTTCTGTCGATTTCACTGCGAAAAAAAGTTGGTCGGCGGCAACACTGGTGTTAAGTACTTATTTAAGTCCATATTTGTAAGCGAGCGTGTTAAGTACTTGCCTCCAATGACATCGCCGTGTTAAAATAATGGGCTTAGATGACAAATTGTATGTAGTGAAGAACTGTTTTCTAATACTTTCAACTCATTATTTTGTAATGTGTTATTTTGCTGGGAAACTGATCTGAACATATACATATTAATAATATTAATGAGTTCAGAATATATTTTAGTAATTGTTTAAGGTTTTCAATTTTTTTTTAAATCAAAAATTAATAAAATTTATTACATATGATCAAAGTCATTATTAGTAACAAATAATACTAAGAAAAAAGTTAAACATTTTTGAAACTTAATTGAAATAAGCTGCTTTATTTTATTAAAAATTTAATTCATAATGAAGCATCATCATACATGCTACAGTTCAGTTGAAAATAAAATGAAAAAAAAAAACAAGAAAATGATAAGACAACTATTAAACAATAAAACTGAAACATTTAAGTAACATATAAAATTATAAAATTTTATAAAAAATAATTATTTGTTTCATTGTTGTAGACAGTCGCATGTTTCCACATACATATATGCATACGTATTATTATAATATGACATTTATAACAATAACAAAAACTCAGTCACTCACTCACTCAGTCAGTAAGTCGAATGATAACAAACAGTGTTTATACAAACTGACAGTCTGACACAAACAACACAACAAATCCAACAGACTCTTTACGAGTCGTGTGCTTAAATTAAAGCTTAAAAAATAAAATAATTAATGCCTGTCAGCCGGAACTTGAATATTTTTTTTTTGCACTACAGACACAGATACCTATTTTTATGTTTGGCTGTGTGTCTATGTATTGAAATTTAAATGTGTATTTTTGTATGTTGTATGTGTATGTGTATTTGAATTTATTTCTGTTTATATATTTTATTGTTAATTTTGACCGATACCCTAGTGAATACTGAGTAAACATTTATTGTAGTCACACTTGAGATTTTTCTCCTTTAGAAACCAAGAACTCTTTTGACAACGAGTGAACTTTCAAACACTTAGAACAAAATAGTTGTCATTTTTGTTTTTTACAAATTATGATGGCAGTTGTTTCGTTCTTAAAAATGTTAAATAACTTTATTTCAATGATTTCTTAAAATTATTTTAAAAGCACGTGAATTTAAAACTTTTTGCTATGACATAATTTTTCTTAACATCATTTAATTTATTTTAAATTATTTTTAAAATTATTATTTTTCTATCTAAAATGATAAAAAGGAAAACAAGTAAGGAAGTTAAGTTATGAAAGAAACAAATTTAGATTATTTACAAGTGTTTTAGTTTTATCTAAAAATTTATTCTTCATTTAAAAATTCTTGTTATTAAAGGTTCAAGTGTATAATTCCAAGTGTGGACGTACGACAATCAAGGTCGTTTGTATTTAATTCAGAACTCACTTAATAGCCAATCAACAACCTCGTAATGATCATTACGATCGTCGTCATCTTCAACAGCTCTGACAGTTCAAATTATCCTCCAGTGAAGTTATTTATTTATTTTTTACTATTTCAGATCATTGAGTGTTTGGGGGGTGTTTACGGCCGCAGACACTTAAAGGTCTCTTTAGATCGTTTTCCAACTCATCATCATCATCATCTCCTTGATCGTGAGCATTTTGCGAATTCCCAGAATTTTAAGTAATTTCGCAAAATCAACACAGTTTATTGAAAGGAAACAAAACAAAAAATGTATATACATAAGTATATAATTTTTTGTTTTGTTTTTATAAAAGCCACTAACAACAAAAATAAGTAACGAATAAAAAAAAAATTAAATAAATACTTCAGCTGAAACTGTGATTAGCACAAACACACGGAGATTATTGTGTATTGTAGCACCTCTTTAGCAGCTTAATATGTCTGGCGCCCGACCAAGATCTAAACGGCACATTTAACAGTGATTCTTTTAGCCATGGTTTTGTCTTAGTGAAATCATTATGATTTTTAAAATCTTCTTACTAAATACGTGTGCTTTTTAGACATTGAAAATTTAAAACTAATGAGGTGCAAATCCTTGCTTAAAATGTGTATTTAATAGGGGATTATGATAAGAAATGTTACATTAGTTTTGCAGATACATTTGAAACTTTTCCCATGAAAAAAAAATGCTAAAAATTAAATATAAAACTGAAACCGTATGCGTATGATTAAAAAGAATTAATAAAACATATACAAGTTGGGAAGGCGATTTATAAGTCCTGAATTATATTTCCATTATACTTGTAAGGTAAATTCGCAAATATGTATATATATGATTCTAACATTATTTCCAACCATTTAAAAATGCATTCTAAATTTTCCTAAAGTTAAGCCTTTAACGATTAAATTTCTTCTTAAACTACTAAATTAAACTTAACTAAATTTCTATAAGTCTAATGATCGATTTATTGATGTTTTTTTAATGTTCAAGTTAAGATATTCCAAAATATAAAAAATTATACATAACTTTTTAAATAAATTTTATTAATATACAATTTTCAATAAACCTTAAATTTTTAGACATTTTTTCATACTCTATAGTTCTTTCTAAAAATGCTCAATAGGTTGGTGTCGGTAAAAACTTACATTTTCGTTGTATTCTTTTATTATCACAAATAAAATTTAATTTCTTAATAAATGAAAAAAATTTAAAATTAAATGAACTTGAAAGCCAAAAATAGAATTAAATAAATATTGTTTTAAAAATTAAAAAAAAAGTTTAAATATAAAAATATTAAAAATGTTGATCAATGTATAATATATTATTTGAGATACATTCCTATGAGTTTTAATATTTAATGGTATTGCAGCTTAATAGTTTAACCCGCTTTTGTCTATATGATTTCCAGCATCTGCCAATGAGAACATTTATCGCAAGATTTTCTCCACTCTTTAATACTTTTACTTTTTTCTTCTGTTAAACTCTGTCCAGATAAGGTGCATTTCTATATTATGTATTGCCAATGAATGTCTAAACTTTGCTTCTCTTAAAAAACGAAAAACATTATTTTAGCACACCCTGTATAAATGTTTTCTTAAAGTGCTATAATAAGTCTTTTCGAAGAGTGTGTGATGATTGAAAGGAAACTAATCTTAAACCAAAGATTTAATCATTTTTACTTGACGGTCTTATCTGATCTGCTATGATTTCTTGGTATAACTGATGATTTTTCTGACTTAACAAAAGCAAAAATAATAATAATGCGACTTTAAAAGTATGTGTGTATATGTGTGTAATTTTGCGGATACTAATCAACTTGAAATCGTGATAATTACATTTAATCTTACACCAAAACGTGTGCGTCAGTCAGCCAAAAATGGACTAGAGATGCCATTGAAACAACCAAGAAATTCATAACACAGTAAGTTAGGGAGTAACTGCTGGTATTAAACTGACTGCACAAGCATCACAAGGGATTAAGAACAAATATTAACAACAGGGACTAGACTTTATAGCAACAACTACAACAACGACTTCTTAAAACAACAGACAAATGACTGAATTGTTTTTGCAATTATTTAAAAACACTTTGGTTAAAAAAAAAATTATTATTGTTCGAAAAACAAAAATATATGTATATTCTAACTAAATCATTTATTTAATTCTGTGAATTATACACAAGTTTTATTGTTGCTTTTTGCAAACTCACGCTCAGACGTGTTAATACTTCCCATGGCTTTAACTCTTTTCAATGCCGATTCGTTATTTTGTAGATGGAAGAGAAAAGCCTTAGGAACAGAATTTTTTTTCTCTGGAAACTACAATAAAATAAATAAATAAAAAAAAAAAAAATTCGTTAATAGTATAATACTGTGGTATCAACGTGTGATTATTTATTAAGACTTATTAACACATTCTTTTCATCAGTGTTATTATTGTACTTTATTTATTTGTGCAAAAAAGTATTTGTCGATAGATCATGTTGTTGATTTTTTTTTTAAAGAAAATTTTCCATTAATGAATTTAACAATTACGATCGACATGTGCTTTATAAAGTTTAAGTGTGTTAGGCGCGTGTTTTCGTGTTTAATTCAGTTTGCGTCATGATAACTTTTTTTTCGTAATTTGTTGTTGAAGTCTTAAGCTAATTTGTTTATAAATTTATTTCAGGGGTACATGAGCCAGTGTGATTGCATGTGGGTTTAATAAAGTATTTATATGTTATGGTTAAATTTATAAAAAAAAATTTAATTTTGGATAAGTACCTAAAACATTTTTCGAAAATTGTCTGCAAATAGCAAATGTCCTAATTTTTTATAGAATTTATTTAAAGTTTTATATTTTTTTGTGTATTTTTTGGTCATTAATAAAATTCACTCGTGCAAAACTGGGTCAGACTGGATCAAAAATTTTTAATTATAAAAAAGGGCGCAAAAATATAAAAAAACTCTTTATAAATACAAAATTTTTTCTTAAGAATAAAATTGGTTTAACCTATTCATATGCTTCATTGCGTATATCGATGGTCTTAAGAACACAGAGAAAACAGTATCGGTTGTGAGTATCGCAATTGTTGCTAATCGCATAGTTTAGTTGTGATAGTAGAATTTTACGGTAATATCTATAGAATTTCGTTTGGGGATATAAATATGTAGTCAGCAGTAATAAATTATGATTCTTGCAATAGAAATTTTAAAATCACAAATAAAAAGTTCGATGGCAGGACCTGAAACATTCGATTGACAATGAATATCACATTCTGTTTTCTGGGCGTGTTAAGATACAATTCTTTAACATAATGTTATCATTTCTATAAAGCAGTTTTCTAAAATCTATTTGAATTGAGAAAGTCAATTGAGTAATGTTTGATTTTGCGTGTGTTGGTTGAATAAACTTCTCTATGTGGAGTTAATCTTTATTGCAAATCAGATATATCGGCTTATAAACTGTTAAGATATGTTTTTTTTTTAATTTTTAACACAAAAACTAAAATATTTTAGCTTTGGAATAAATTACAGACATGTGTTTTATCATTTACGCATATGCTATATTTAACCATTCGTTTGCGTCAATAGGCGAAACGAAAGAAAAAAATAATTAATAGAAAAAAGTGCAACTACTTATACGTTTTTGTGTTTTCCTAAAATCTAAAAACCAAATTTTATTTATTCGTTTTAAAACATTTAACAGTTTTGTAAAGCATATATCGTTGGCCATAAGCAAAAAGACCTTAACTCAAATAATTGTAACTTTACAGAAGAATCCAAAAACGTAAAACGTAGAAACTGTATTATCATAATGTAACTTCTATCATAGACAGACGACAGCGTTAATTTGCATTAAAATCTCACTAATGCAAATTAAAATTTTGCTGTGACAGACGACTGTTTCTGCATTTAGTTAAAATTGTAAAAATTGTAAATGCACTAGCAGTCACAAATCTGAACATGTTCCTACAAGTTGGGATGGCAGAAGGACACTCTGAAATAAGAGAAATGGAATTGTGGAAATTCGTAGATTTAATGGTATCTTTTCATGGAGGTTATAATTCATACATATGTATGTATGTATGTATGTATGTATGTATGTTTTTTTTTTTTTTTTTTTTTTTTTTTATTTTTATTAACGAGGTGAAATCATCGAAAGACCCTGGTACTCAGGTCAACCAGGAGTGCGTGACTTTAACACGCTAAAACACCTCGGTACACTAGCCCAAAATCCCTGCGGAACTACTACAAAGCTATACATCGCAGGGGGGGGAAGGTACAACACCCAAACTATAACATCCTATTACGGATTTTCTCAACCCTACGAAGTTCAGTGAGAACCAATCTAGCATATTCACATACATACTACCAACTGCGTGCAGAGGACAACATAATTTCCACTATATTACTGTGATCAACACTACGGCCTATCATCCCCTCAAGGTGTATTCTCTCCCTATCAAAACGCGAGCACGAAAAGAATACATGTTCAGCATTCTCCTCGACATTACCATCACAACTCGGACAGAACGGAGAAGTATCATGACCAAATCTGTATAAGTAAGACCGAAAACAACCGTGTCCACTAAGCAACTGCGTAACATAGAAGTCCAGATCCCCATGTGTTCGCCCGAGCCATGGGACTAAGTCAGGAATAAGAGAAAACGTCCATCTACCCTTCTCTGACAAGGACCATCGCCGCTGCCACTCAGTAATCGTTTCAATATCTGAGAAGCCTCTGATCTGAAGATCAATTGGCATCATTCCTGCAATCACCAATGCTGCATCATCTGATACAGTCCGGAAAGCACAAATAACTCGCAAAGCAGCCAGTCTATATACTGGGCTTATAATTCCCCTATAGGTCTTCAACCCAAGAGCCCGAGACCAAATAGGTGATGCATACATAATCACACTCTTAACTACTCCAGCCAGAAGTTTCCGACGTAAGTACTTTGGGCCTCTCGTATTTGGCATTATACGAGACAGAGCAGTATATGTTCTCGAAGACTTCTCAGCAACATATAGCAGATGATCCTTAAAAGATAAACGACAATCTATCATAACCCCAAGATATTTAAGCGAAGGTTTCGTCTCAATACAACATGATCCCACATTCAATTTCACAGACTCCATTGACCTACGGCTGGATATCAAAATCGCCTCTGTCTTTTGGTCAGCGAGCCCCAAATTAACAGATTCCAACCAGGAGCGCACAATTCCTATGCTTGCATTAGCAATGGTCGTAATCTCCACTAACTCCCTAGCGACACATATCAGGGCTATGTCATCGGCAAAACCGACAATCTTAGCCCCATCGGGAAGAGACACACGGAGTATGCCATCATACATCACATTCCACAACAACGGTCCGAGAACCGAACCCTGTGGGACCCCACCTGTGATATTATGCTGTCGCATGCCCTTGTCGGTTTCGTACAGCAGGATTCTGTCACGGAAGTAATCCTTCACTATAGCCAACAAGTACTCAGGAATCGCTAAACGCGTGAGAGAATTCACTATAACCTCCCAGTTCGCCGAGTTAAATGCATTCCTGACGTCGAGCGTTACCACTACGCAATACTCCTTTGTGCCATTCCTCCATCGTTTGCCCTCAATCGCCGCAGTGGCCGTATGAACCACTACGTTCAAAGCATCCACAGTCGATCTTGCCTTTCTAAAACCAAATTGATTATCAGATAGACCTCCTACGCACTCAACATATTCCTCTAGTCTCCTACAAACTATGCTTTCCAACAGCTTCCCAAACGTATCAATCATACAGAGTGGTCGGTAGGAGGAAGGATCCTCCTGAGGTTTTCCCTGTTTCAATAACAAAACTAGCTTTTGCCTTTTCCACATACTCGGAAATTTACCATGGCGTAAACACGAATTGATCAAATGGATAACCTGAACAGGGCAATACTTGAAAGTCTCCCTTACTACCGCATTCGGTATGCCATCCAAGCCAGGGGTTTTCCCGTCCCTAAATTTGCTCATGGCAGCTTCAACCTCAACTGTCGTGACAAGCGGAAAGTCAAATACCACATGAACAGTATCAGTCTGCCAAGATGTCACACCTTGGTAAGGAAATAAGTGATCCACTATGCGCCTAAGTACTTCAGCATCCTTAGGTGGTGGAGGATTTAGACACTTTAGCCTTTTTGTTACCAGCTTATAAGCCAGACCTCATGGGTCGTTTTCAACCTCTTCACACATCTGTATGAAACATGCCCTCTTACTCCTACTGATCGCCATTTTCAAGGATTTGCGGATGCGCCTATATTGGTCACGGTGCTCGTCATTCCCCGGCCTACCTCGGCTTCTAGTATACCGTCGTCTAGCCCGGATACATTCCGACCGTAGTTGAGAAATTTCCCCGTTCCACCAATATACCGGCCGCTTGTTCGCACTCATCCTCCTTTTAATCATAGACGTATCGCATGCCTCCGATACCCTACTTATGAGTTGCGCAGCCATTGTTTCAGGCTGCCCTTGCAACCTCATATTTTCCACCACTACTCCAAATAATTCCCTATCAAGGCTATCTGTTTTCCATCCCGAAATTCGTTCCGGGTGTATAATCATTGCATCCTGGCGCAATTCCTCCCTAATATCAATCAATATAGCATTATGATCGCTATGTGTGTATATCCCGGGCATGCTCCATCCTACCCTTCCCATAATATCAGCGCTAGCAAAGGCAACATCAATAATTGACCCCGCTTCGCCTCTTGAGAAAGTGTGCTCAGCTCCGTTGTTTAACAGAATCACATTAAGTGTAGAAAATGACTCCACTAGTATCCGACCCCTAGAATTTGTGTATGGGCAGCCCCATTCTATCGCCCACGCATTGAAGTCGCCGGCAATAACCACGGGACCTCTTGAGCATGCATCAGAAACGATATTGTGAACAATTCGTTCAAACTCCAATAAGGAATATCTCGGGGGAACGTAGCAGCTATAGAAGCAAATCCCACGCACAATAGCCCGAGTAAAACCAGTAAACTGTAAGGCAGGATCTCGCAGCCCCAATTCACTGATTAACCATATCGCCGACGTCTTGGTAATGTCCGATAACCAATTAACCGAGTCCCGGCATCGATACGGTTCACTTAAGAGTGCTAAGTCTATATTCATCTCCCGAACACTCTGTTTCAGCAGATCCTGTGCCGCCTGACAGTGATTCAGATTTAGTTGTAAGACTCTCATCCTCGATGTCTAAGGCGTTCGATCGCTTTCTTGTAAAACGGACAGACAAAACAGCCAGTTACATGATCACTCTTTACCCTAGGGTTTACACAACTACACAGCACACATGATGGTCGGTTATTACACACCCCAATCCTGTGACCAGATACGCCACACTGTAGGCATTTGTCAGCGTAATCATTCTGACTTTTGCACCTACTCGCAGTATGACCAAAGTCCAAACATTTGTAGCACCTAATTGGTGCCATTTTCCCTCGTATCCTACATATCACCTATCCAATACGTATCTTAGCGGTCTCAATAAGGTAGCCCGCCAACTCAGAACTCAGACCAATAGTGGCAGTCTGTGTTCCCCTATACGATTTCCTCAAAGACTTAATCACAGACGGTTTCAACGCACTAAATTTATCGGAAACTTCCAAAAGAGAATGTAATACCTCGTCTTTCGTCGTAACCTCATCTATATCCCTAATCTCCAAGAGCACCTCATGCGTCAAGGCACGTACCTCAGCCGTCTCGCCCAGCACACCCTCGACAGCTGTCTTAAAATCGGCCGTACTATTATGTAGGGGTTTATTTAACTCGAAGAGCAATTCACCCCTACCTGTCTTCCTAATGTTTCTAACACTCTGGCCAAGTTCACTTAACCTTGGGTCACTCTTAACCTGCTTCAAAATATCCGCATAAGATCTTTCCCCACAATTTCTGACAACCAATGCGTCCGGTCTCATTGGTTTCCTTCTTTTATGCGCTCTCGGCTGTACCTTCCTCCATTCCGATCCCTTATCCGTCACTGAGAGTCCCTCAGTATCGGCACGAGGATTAGTTCCCTCCGTATCGGCACGAGGCTTAGTTCCCTCAATATTGGCACGAGGCTTACTTCCCTCAGAATCCGCACGAGGCTTAGTGCCTAGAATCTCTACCCCACTATTAATGACCTGTTCATTCATAGTGGACTTTTTCCTCTTCTTCCTGTTCCCCTTGGGACTCTGAGTAATTGGTCCCCTTTTAGACGATTGGGTTGGAAGAAGTGTCAACCGAGGTTGCTCCGTCTGGGCTTCCTTATCAACCATTTGAGCCTTTGGTGCACTATCTTCCGTACCAATCACCTCACACGTAGCCTGCATATACAATGCCTGGATTTCCCGTGTGATCGTCTGAATATCCCTATGGATATTGCTTCTTGCCTTTATAAACTGCAGAAGCTTTTCTATCCTATCACCAAGTTTTCTCATCACTTGGGTTTTACCACTCTGAGCCACTTCCGTAAGTGGCGTGCTCTTATCAGCATCAGAAGTAGAAAGTTCCCGTGGTGGTGATCTTACCATCACAGAGCTTCTCCTAAATGGGTCCGAAGCCACTACACCCTCACTTTCACCTCTTCCACACTTCCTGCTACTCTTTCCATCTTCATTATTATTTTTAATCATTGCTGTTTGTCCAAACTCAAAGCCGCTATCTCCAACCGATGTACAGTCGCGTTAACAACCCCATGGTTATCTATGCAAGCAGGGAGGCCATGCAAGGGTTGACATGAGATTCTTATGGAACCCCAAGCCAGAGCCAGGTCCGCGTTAGTCGGGAATTATCATCCGAGCCTTTACCACCAACTTAATGGCGACGTTCTTCGAGCGCACTTTGAGACTGCCAAGTTTTAATAGGAGGAGGCGGTTGTAGCATTAGCCTAGAAGCCGTTTCTGAGCAGTGTCACCTCCACATACTAAGGTTCTAGAATACTACAGACCGTCGGCCCAGGGTTCAACAAATCCATACCATGTTCCAGAAATGCCATAATTAAGATCGTACTGGACTTGATCTTAATGCCTTTCGGCGGGTTACATACACAGCGGACCCACTGGTGTGAGCAAACAGGTCCCATAGCCGCGAAACAAAAAATTTCACAAGCCTCTGTGCTTTAACCGGGGAATCCACGAAGGCATCCCACCTCCATCTGCACCTCTTTCAAGGGCATCCCCGGTGGATACCAAGCCAAACGGCGGCATCCAATTGCAGTTCACCATCGAGCCCTTGTGTTAATTCACAGTATGCTCTCAGAATCTGCCGCTCTTGGTCGGGGACTGCTTATTCTTCGCAGCTGACCCGTAGGTCGTTCAGTTATCCGCCACCTACTGACCCCGATAGTAGCCTGAGCTCAGCCCTATCGCATGTATGTATGTATGTATGTATGTATGTTTGTATGTATGTATGTATGTATGTATGTATGTATGTATGTATGTTTGTATGTATGTATGTATGTATGTATGTATGTATGTATGTATGTATGTATGTATGTATGTATGTATGTATGTAGGTATGTGGTATTTATTTTAAAGGACCGTAACAGCACTTTTTGGGAGAGTGACGTGCTTACGATGGACGATACCAGTATTAAGAAAAACTTTTGCTTAAACAGAAAGGCATTCCAAAAAATATGTAAAAAATTTCAACATATCGAATCTATTTTTATTTTACATTTTTGATTTTGTAATTTTTTGATTGATTGCCGACCGTGTTGCCATATTGAAATTGCTAAATGCAGTATAAATTCAATTTGATTTAGTGCATTTACGTGAAATCTAATACACATTGGAATGGGGATAATTGAATAGTTAATTTAAATTAATGGGTCGATTATGGATAGCAACCAAACCTCAGTTACGTTGCCAGTTGCCAAAAAAGGCATTACAGATGGCAACTGACAACTAACAGCTGTCAATTTTATATGCAAATTTGGCAACCGAAAAATTGTAGTTGCTAGCTGGCAACGCAACTAAAGTTCGGTTGCTATCCATAATCGACCCATAAGACTTTTAATGCAAATTAACGCTGTCGTCTGTCTTTGGTATTCTTTTGTAAAATTGCTAGCAAAACTGTTATTTTTGTGAAATGTATTAAAATCACTAAAAAACTCAATTTCATAAAAAAATACGACAAGTTAGAGCCCTTCTGCTTTTAAATTAATTTTTAAAAATTTATTTATTTTGGAAAATACTTGTACTTCGTAATTGATAGATAAATGAATTTTTTTTTGCTTAACGTTTTAACACAAAATTTTTTTTTGTTGTAGTCTTTAGATAACTCTTAGACTTTATTTTCGCAAAATCATACAAAGCAATGGCAAATTAGATTCGGCAAGGCCGAATGTATTACATCCATATTACTTGGCAATAATTATGTAGGTAAAATAAAATTTATTTAATACTAAGAAGAACAAGTAACAGTGCTATATTCGGCCGTGCCGAATCTTATATACCGATCACAACGTGTAGTCATGCAATAACAATTGTTTCTATCACCATTCATCGCATATAAAATACGTACATATGTCTATACTGGTTAGAATAAATGTGGCATCGAATCCCAGCTGAGCCAAAAAAAAATTTATTTTATTTTATTTAATATATTATTTATATTTTAGTATATTTTAGTATATTTTTTTAAAAAAATTTTTTTTTAATTTTTTTTTAATTTTTTTTTAATTTTTTTTTAAATTTTTTTTTTTGTAATTTTTTTATTATTTAGTTTTATTTTTAATATATTTTTTTTGGTATGTTTTTTACAGGTATTTACGAGGTAGTCGTGGTTTTTTGCTCATATCTCAGAAAGTTATGGGGCGATTGTTCTGAATTTCAATAGCGATTCATTCCTGGATATTTCCAAGAGATTGATACCATATACAGATCTAAGGAACATATAGTTGCTTCTAAAAGTTGATTTCAACCAACACACGGACACACGGGCAGACGGACAGACGGTCAGGGCTTAATCGACTCCTCTATTCATAAGCTTTCAGAAAATATATACTTTATGGGGTCGGTAATGAAAATTGTAGAAATTACAAACGGAATGACAAAGCTATATATACCCTTGTGCACCACAGATGAAGGGTTTAAAAAGTACTTCTTCCTCTATAATAAGTAGATGAAAAAACATGACGAGGAAGTGATTATGCAGGATAAAATTAATAAATAAATAAATAAATAAATAAATTATAAATTCCTTAATACTATTGTTTTAGAAATTGAATTTACTTTGCACTACTTTCAAATTTGTTTTGCTTGGTCCAGCAAGTGGCTTGACAAAGAATACATATTAAACATTTGATACTAAACATAAATAAATATAACTTTCTTTTTAATTAAATTTTTGTTTTTAATTTACAAAAAAGTAGTTAAGAAAATTATAGTGACTATTAAACTATTTTCAAGAAAACCAATAAAACACCTACAAACATTATGGACAATTTAACGGCTCACTTTTTGATGTGAACCATGCGAACCATGTGAACCATTCATCTCCACTTGTGTTACAATAAAACAGTATGATTAAAAGCATGCGCACTCATGCTGTGTCATCAAACATAAATTTTCACTTTGATCGAGTGTGACTAAAGAGTTAATGTGAATTTTATTTTATATTTGATTATATTATTTAAATTAACATATTGTTCGGTCATTTTATTACTAACAATAAAACAGTTACAAATGCACTAAAAATATGACTGTAAATGAAAATATAACTTTTTTGATTTAATAGCAGAAAATTATTCGGTAATATAATATTCTTGATGATATTTGTAGCATAACAGCAAAGACATTTACATAACTTAATTAAAGAATGAAAAAATGAATGAAAGAACTGAATCAATGAATCTTTAAAAGAGTAAAAACTAGGCTCTAGAATTATTTTAAAAACTTTTAAGATTTTTGTTTTATTTTGGTAATAAAAACATTGGGTTTTGATTGTTGAGGTTTTTTCCCCAAAAAGTCTACATTACAATTCTTATATGTACGTTATTAAATTTTTAATAATTTTGTAGCAATTTACCTTAAAATCATGATCCCCAAAATGGTTACAACGTGATCACGGCAGTCATATTATACCCTCTATAATATTTATTAGCTTGATATTGTTGTCTTCAGAAATGAAATGATTATTTTTAATAATATTTTATTCTCAACTTTTCTTATTCTTGTTGAATGCTTTTTCAAATAATTTATAGGACTGTGCATTTCTTTTAAGAATATGTATGTTAAATTATGAAATAAAGAGTTAAATTAAATTATTAAAAATTTACTGTTGAAAATTGAAGTACATTCAGTATTATTAAAAAAACAAATTGTTTCTAATTAGATTCTGATAAAACGTGAATATTTTATGATCACAATGAACTATTTGATAATTATGTGAGATCTAAGTATGGTAATTTCAAAACAATTTATGTTTGTGTGGTATCATATTACGATAAAATTTTAACTTTTATATCAAATTAAACCTGGTCTCTGATATTATTTCCCCAGATCTAGTAAGACATCAGGCCGGATTTGACAAGGAAAACCTTGTGTTGATTATGTTAATCGTCTAAGGAAAAAAGTTCATTGACCACCTTGTATTTATTTCTGCTTAATGGATTTGACCGATAAAATTAATGTCAACAAGGAAGTTTATCAAGGATGCATTATATCGTTATTTCTTTTTAACGTAGTCATTATGCAACAGACTACATTACAAAGAAATGGTATAGCATTATTTCCTAATATGCTTTAACTGCGGATCTTAAGACCGAAATCCTACGAACTAAGGTTTTACCGTACACCTCTATACATGTTTAAGACTCAATTAACAAAGAGAAAAAATCTTTTCACTATTTTTAAAGTATTTTTAATATGTAGGACGAATCTAGTGCTGGTATTATAGATCGGTCGAAAGAAGGACAAGTATTCGAAAGGCTAAAAAAAGTTTAAAAGTTTCAAGTCTTTCAAGAAATACGAAGATACACATTTTTTCCAAACATTAAATCTGTTCTCCTCTGCTGTCATGAAACAAGCAATTTTTGATTATTCGAGCTTAATACAGTTTTCAAAGTTTGTAAAAGTGAAAAAGTTATGCAGATTCCAATTTAAACCAGATATGGAAGTGTAAATCAAAATGCATAAGTGACAATGTTCGTAAAAATGATAATGATGTTGCTTTTACGAAGAACTCACAGGGAAGTAGACGTAGAGGTTGACCAAGAAGTACATTTTGAAATACCAGATATGACCCATATATAAACTTATTTACCGCCATTCTGTAGTAGCGGTCAACATGCATTTTTTATACTGTATTATATAGCGTTAATCAAGTCCTTTCATTTGATACCCATATTGGCTGTTTTGGTTGTATAGAAACTAAAAAAAATCGATTTTCGGAAAAACACCGAGGCATTTTTATTTTGGTTCTTATATCTGACCAAATTTTTTCACGCATATCACTAGAGGTATATCAAATCTATAAGTAGTCACGGACATGTGGGAAAAACTGAGCCAGTCAAGTTTTTTATTCACATCTCAGAAAGCTATGAGACGATTGTGCTGATTTACCGATCTGCTTCCGAATATTTCTGATATTTTAATATCTAGGATCTAGGTAATGTCGTGAGGCCTTACAATATTAATTTCAATATACACACAGACAGATGGAGAGACGAACATCGCTTAATCAACTTTATGGGGTCGGAAATGAATATTGTAAAAATTTCATACGGAATGATAAACCTTGCACTCTCTCTAAATGCCCTATGTTTCCTATAGGAACAACATTTAAAAGAAAAAGAAATATAACTTGCAACCATTTTGTGCTTAACCACAGTTATACAATACAATCATGGTCTGACGGTCGTAGATTATAATCTCCGCAACTATGTTTTTGTTTTTTGCATTCACAGGCACTTGGTCGTATTATCAGAAGTCATGTTATAGCTATTTATGCTTAACCTATTTTATTTTCGTACAAATATTGCTCAATGTAGACAAATATCTAAGCCCTATCGAATCCCTTCACAAAATGAAACAAATTATATATATTTTTTTTTGTATAATTATGCCCTTCACACAGTGAAAAGGGGTATATATAGGTTTGTCATTCCGTGTGAAATTTCTACAATTTTCATTTCCGACCCCATAAAGTATATATTTTCTGAAAGTTTATGAATAGGGAAGTCGATTAAGCCCTGTCAGTCTGTCCGTCTGACCGTCTGTCCGTGTGTATGTTGAAATCAACTTTTTGAAGCCCCCCGACATCGCTTGGACTCGGGTGAGGTATTAAAATATCAGAAATATTCGGTAGTAGATCGGTATTGAAAATCAGAAACATCGGTACATAAACAACTGAGATATGAGCAACAACCCACGACCACCTCGATTTTTTTTTCACAAAAACAACATTACAACAACAACATACATACATACAAACGTAGTTACTGGTTAGAGAAAACGTGGCATCGAATCCCAGCTGAGCCAAAAAAAAATTTTTTTTATATTTTTTTTTAAATGTTTTTTTATTTTTTATTTAATATATTATTTATATTATTTATATTATTATTATTTTTTTTTTATTTTTTTTTTGTTTTATATTTATTATATATATTTTAATTATTTTTAAAAAAAATTTTTTTTTAATTTTTTTTTATTTTTTTTTTAACATACATACGTAAATTTATAATTTTACAATGGGATGTTTTTATATATGTATGTTTTTTATATGTATGTCGTTTATCATATGGAATGGTGATACAAACTACTGTTATCGCATGACTACACGTTGTGAAGGGTATATAAGATTCGGCACGGTCGAATATAGCGCTCTTACTTGTTTTTTTTTCTATTTACCTACTTGTTCATAAAAGCGATGGAAAATTTTCTGATTAACAAAAACACAAAAATTTTTTTTTGTTCGTGTTTATTTAAGTTTACCATACAATTGAGAAATAGAAAACAAAAGCGTATGAGAAACAATAATATTGAAATTTTTTATTAACACTTATTTTATACAATGCGGGCATGTTTTTGCAGTGTGTTGTGTAAACACTGTTGTGTTCGAGTAGTCTGCCTCTACTGCTTACGTTCACTACCCCAATAAAGGGTTTCCTTAACAATTTTGTTTTTTTGATTTGCAAAATAAAATATTTTATGCACTTACCATGTAAGTACATACTAGAAAATAATACTTAAACTATTCAACTATTATTTATGAAAGACCCTATATTACTTTTTTCGCCAATGACCTTTGATTAAGGAATTCTGAAATCATATGTTTATTAATGTCTGTTTTTATGTATAAACAAGCGTTGCCAATTAAAATAAGTCCTTGTTTATATGTGAAAGACCGCGTGTTGAAAAACGATTTTTGTTGTTAGGATTTTCCCAAAGTTTGGTTTTGTCAACAAGAGGCGTAAACAACAGACTCATATAGTGGCCCTGCTGTGCATCGAGCTAGTTTAGTATTATGGGTCGATTATGGATAGCAACCGAACTTTAATTGCGTTGCCAGCCAGCAACTACAATTTCTCGGTTGACAAATTTTCATATGAAATTGACAGCTGTTAGTTGACAGTTGTCATCTGTAATGCCTTTTTTGGCAACTGGCAACGTAAATGAGGTTCGGTTGCTATCCATAATCGACCCATTAATGTAAAGTTGAAGTACATACTGTAAAACCCAATGACAAGATCACTGTCAAATGGCACTTATTGCTTTTCCTTTTGCCAACTAAACTGCTACTTGGTGAAGGTTTTAATAAAGCATTACTTTAATTTTCCTGTCAATGAAACCTATGTAATAAAATAATTGAAACACCTTTAACACTGCAGGGTTTTTAACTTAAAGCTACCCTTTTGTAAATATTTGGCCTTATTTTTTAACTTTTGTTGTGATAGGTCTTTGTTCTTTTCGTTTGTTTTTGTTTCATTTTAAACAAATAATTAGTCTGCATAACAACTTAAACAAACAATTTTATTATTATTATTATTTTTTTCAAAAAAACAAATCCGCACATACATATAGTAAATGTTTATAAATATTTATTTACGAGTATTTAGTTAATTTATTTGTTGTATTTTTATTTTATTTTTGTTAGATTGTAAAGTTCGAGTGCATTAAAATACAAAATTACTCAAGCTCATTTGCAAATATTTATTTTGTTTAAAAAAATTGTTTTTTTTCAAATATTTGGTGAGAATATTCCACGAGCATTGTGTCAACTGATAGTACACAGTAGGGGATTTACGATAGCAATTACATACGTTGGTCCCAATTAAAAATATCGTATTTGTGTTTTACTTGTCTATATCCACAAACAAAATCATTACACATATTAATTTTCTCACTTTGTTGTTAAAAATTTACAAACTTTTTCAAAATGTTGAATTATCTACAATTCTAATAAAAAAAAATAGGTTTGTTCATTGTTTTAAGGTTATAGACAGTGTTAGTGTTTGAAAAGTACTTTCGATTTTTAGTTGCATTAAAATTAAAAAAATAAAATCAATGTACTAAAACAAATTACTCTACAAGATATTTGTCAATATGTCTGCAATAATTTACATATATCCCATAGGTTTTTCTAGGATATGAGTCTTCCAAAACACAGGTAGTGCTACCGTTTTGAAACTTTTCATTTCTTTAAATTTTTTTTTCGCCCATATAATAATTTCCATTTGCCTGGATTATTGTTGCTATGAAGTTTCCGTAGTTGGCAGATCTGGTAGGTTTGCGAAATTCGTCAAAATTAACAACACAGGCTCCATAAACGGCAAAAGGTCACCATGGGGTTTACAAATTTAATAACTCTTTCGTTTGTGGCAAAAAGTGGGCGGGCCACGCCCATAAAAAATTAATTATCATTTTTATCTGCTTGCACTTAACCGATTTTTCTGAAATTCTGCACACATATTGAGCTGTGATGACTATATAATTTCGTGATTAGAAAAGTGGGCAGGGCCACGCCCATTAAAAAAGTTATAAGTTTTAGCTTTTTGCACTTGATATTCAATTTCAATTTTAAAATGCATTTTTATTCATTAATGGGCGTAGCAACGCGCGCCGGGCTTTTCAAGTATTATATAAATAACACCTGGAGAACAAATAATGGAGCCATTCTCAACTGAAGAAAGAATCAGAATAAAAGAATTATTATTAATTGAATTTTAATGCCAAAAGCATTTCATCGACATTTAAACGTTCTCTGGAGTAAAGATTAGTTGCTTATTGAATTTATCTTCACCACCATTACGACACCGTATTTAATTTTTTAACAGAAATTGACATGGATCTTAAAATAAAAAAAAGTTATTTAAATTTCACTCTGCAGGCTGTTTGGCCAGCACACTGCTCATTTTGTTGAACTGAGTGGTTATGTTCAATTTACTAAATACTAACTACGATGTTTAAGTTTAAATCTCTAATTGCAATCTCTTAAATCTCTATTGCTGAAACATAATTACTTTCGCACTTTCGAAGAAACATTACCCACAATTAATTCTAACATAACATATTTTCATTTTATTGTTTGATTTTATTTTATTCTTATTGGTTTCTTTCCAAATGTAAATCTCTTTAAATAAGACTAAAAGGAAAGTATTCCGCAAATAAAATAGATTCTATTTCTTAAACGAAAACTTGTGTCAATCGGACCTGCCGCTTAGAAACGGCAGATTTATTGTTAAAATATGTTAAATCTGCCCCATAGTGCACTTTACTGCTATTTTATGCATTGAAAAAATTAAAACATGATCAGTTGTGTGTGCCTTCGTATAAGTACGCGTGTGTACTTGATAATTTATTGTCTCTAATTATAGCATTCTCCACTATAGGTACGGTATTATACGTTTTTGAAGGTGTCTGTAAGGCTCTACAAAATTTTAAAATATATATTGCAATTTTTAATTAATATGTTTTAATGATATACCGTATGCCTAATTCAAGCACGATCAATATTGGCTGCTCCCAAACAAAGGTTTCTTAGAAGAAGAATTGTTGCGATTATGAAATGTCTTCAATAATTTCCATAAATTTAACAAAAAACAAAAAAACTTCAATTAATTATTTAATTTAAATTTATTAGGTCTGTATAATTCTGTGTAAGAATAACGATGTTTCGTTTTGTATTATTTTTTATTTTATTTAGTTTGCGTGTTTAGCATAGCAAAATTACTGTGAATTTTGAAAATATATTTTTAGATTAAATGTGTTATTTTTATTTTTTTATACAGGATTAAATTCCAAATATTATCAACAAACAATATTCGTGAAAAATCGCGATCGAGTTATATAATCCTATTTTGAATTAAGAATTATTTGTTTTTAGAACTTGGCTTTTTTAAACCTTAATTTTTTTATAATTTTGAAAGTTTTTTTTTTGTATAATTTTACAACTTTTTTTTTTATAATATTAAAACTTTAAAAGTTTTTTTTATTTTTTAAAACTGTTTTTTTTTTTATAAATATAATTATCAAGGATATCAATAGCAATTGTAACATGAATATACTCTAGTTAATAAAAATTAATTATTCATGTTACAACCTGCGCCTTGAACTTACTTAAACGAAAATAAAACTGTTAAAGCATATAACAACTTTGACTGTCTAACAGTTTATTTCGGAATTGTTATCAAAACTCAGCATATAAATTTCATTTTACTTTTATTTATTGTGGTGTAGGGTATAATTTGTTAGCGCTTGATGGACTATAACGTTTTTACATTTTTATAACCTTCACACAGTGAAAAAGGGTATATGTATATAGGTTTGTCATTCCGTGTGAAATTTCTACCATTTTCATTTCTGACCCCATAAAGTATATATTTTCTGAAAGCTTATGAATAGGGAAGTCGATTAAGCTCTGTCAGTCTGTTTGTCTGACCGTCTGTCCGTGTGTATGTTGAAATCAACTTTTTGAAGCCCCCCGAAATCGCATGGACCCGGGTGAGGTATTAGAATATCAGAAATATTTGGGAGTAGATCGGTATTGAAAATCAGAAACATCGGTACATAAACAACTGAGATATGAGCAGAAACCCACGACCACCTTGATTTTTTTTCACAAAAACAACATTACAACAACAACATACATACATACAAACGTGTATACTGGTTAGAGAAAACGTGGCATCGAATCCCAGCTGAGCCAAAAAAATTTTTTTTTAATTTTTTTAAAATTTTTTTTTTTAATTTTGTTTTTATGTTTTATTTAATATATTATTTTTATTTTTATTATTATTTTTTTTTGTTTCATATTTATTATATATATAATAATTTTTTTTAAAATATTTTTTTGAAATTTTTTTATTTTTTTATTTTTGTTTTTTTAACATACATACGTGAATTTATAATTTTATGTAATATAATGGATGTTTTTATATGTATGTACGTATTTCATATGGGATGAATGGTGATAAAACTACTGTTATTGCATGACTTCACGTTGTGAAGGGTATATAAGATTAGGCACGGCCGAATATAGCGCTCTTACTTGTTATTTTTTTATTTTGCATTTTTATAACAATATTTTAAAGTAAATAACTTTTAAATATTTTCCTTTTATTTCCACGTCCAACCACTTCACTTTAAGTGAGAACAAAAATCAAAAACAATAACAAAAATATATTTAAGTCCCAACTAACAATTTTTTGTATAACGCGAACATGCGAATATCCGTGTAAAATTCCAAAGAAGATCGTGATTTGTATTCAAATTGTTAAATTAATGGAAAAAAATACAATAACAAATATCAAACAAACGACAACAATAATATAAAAAAATTACTTTTAAATCAAATTCAAAATTGTATAAAGTTGGAAGTAAGCTGGTGTTAATTTATTTGTTAAATGTTAAAAAAAAAAATAAAAATAAAAATAAAATCACAATGAATATTTAAGAAAAATGTATAAATTGTTGTAAATTAAATGCTTAAATTTGCGCATAATTTAGCAGGAGCTTGACACCTGTAAATGTGGTATTGTTTCTTAAATTTGAGTATCTGTTTATAATTAACTGCTGGCAGTACTGATTAATATAATTAATAAATAAAACAAATAATCTTTATAACTTATTAGTTAAACAGTATTATTTGTTTAAGTACGTTGGCCAATTTAAATTGACTTGACAAATTTTTTAATTGAAATTTGTTCGCACCTTATATGCATATTAGGTAGGTACTGCGAAACATAACTCTAAGACACCACTCGTTTTCGCATAACCAAACAGAGGCAACGAAAGCAATAACGCCTGCTATATTTTTAAGCACAAATTCTTTACACTCGTTAATTTTGTAGGGGATTTAAAAAAAAGCTTTTAATATTTTTAATTTAATTTTAAATGCTTCAACATTACGTTTCTTAAAACGTGACTTATAATTTCTGTTTTCATTAAATATTTGATTTATTTAAATTTTATGTTAAAATTAATCGTGAAGGTTGAGGTTTTTGTTTTATATATTCACAATTAAGCAACTTATTAATTTTAAAATTAAAATAATTTTTAGAAAACCGGGATTTCTTTAAAGAAATTTTAATTAAATTTTAGATAATTTTGGTATTTTTCTTCTATTAAATTGTACTTTGTTTCTTTTTTTAAATCCCAACATATTTGTTTTCTCACTTGTACACGAGCATTTAAACAAAATAAATAAATTGTTGTTATTTTTTAATAATAAATTTTTATTAGCACATTCAATTTAATTACTTTATTTAAGTTTGTAGTACATATTTGAACAGTACGAAGTGATTTTCTTCAATGGTGATTTTCCACAATTAAGGGGTGTGTTTATGTGTTATTGACATTCCATTAATGATCATTTAAAATTACTAATCTTGTCCTTACCTAAGATTACACCGTATAACAAAAATCAAGTTTTTTAGGTGCACACGATAAACTTGATGTATTTCTTAATCTAGAAACTAAATTTTTTGGTAGTGGAACTTTAAAATTTTGGGATCGACAACAGAAGACGTAGTTCCAACGTGCGAGAGATGGTTTGTGCGGTTCAGAAGTGGTGGTTTTGACACGGAAGACAAAGATTGCCCGACCCAGTCAAAAATTGTAAAGGCATTACTCCATAAATAAGAGCTTGCAAATTAATTGGTAGGTATTAAAGCAATAATTGCAAGTAGCTAAATTCATCCCTAAGAAGAATCATGTACTAAAAAATATGAAAGTATGGATGCGCTAAATAAAACTTTTGTATGGAGAATGGGCAAAAATACCACAAGATCATATTCGTGTAGCAATCAACTTATTTTTTAACCAATTAAAGACAAATTTAGTCTTACATACTGATACTGGTGGAGTGCTGGAACAGTTAAGTGTTGTGAAGAATCGAATGCATGTTAATTGAAAACAGCTGAAAATATTGCTGTTGCAGCCCATAGTATTGAAAAAAATCCAGATTTTTCAATTTCTCGGCGATCTTTGAATTGAGTTAAATTGGGCGATTTAAAAAGATTTCACAGTGTAGGATATGGCAATTGGTTACTGAGATATTGTGACTTTACTTAGTCATATCTTTCCTTTTAGGGCTACGTGAAATATTAAGTTTATGGCAGAAACCAACAATCGATCCAGAACCTCAAAGATGGGCAATTTTGAAGGAGTAACTAATGCAATTCAAATTTGTTTTATATTCTTGGAAGTTACATAGGGTGCCTTTGATGGGGCGTTCAGGGTACTGAATGACAGAAATATCCACGGGAGTATTGGCAATTGTAGGTGCAATCCCGTAAAGTACTATTAAAAGCAGAATCTCTAGACACTTTCTCCGGAAGGCCGATGAGAGGTGGCGTGGGCTGAGCACGAGTAAGGTGGTACAGCTTACGTGTCCCTCTTTTGATGCACGACGTATATTGCAACTTACCAGTCGAAGTCGGAGGGACATATCGAGGTGGCTGTCCGTATTGACGGGTCACTGGATGTTAGGCAAACATGCAAGTCAACTCGGACTCCCATCGAACGACCGTTTTCGCAGCTGTCTGGATAGAGAGAAGGAGGAATCGGTTTTCCACCTTTTCTGCGAATGTTCTGCACTGGCGGCTAAAAGACACAGATTTATGGGCGAGCATATACTGGATGGCCTCTCTGCGATATCTGAAGTTTGACTGAACTATTTACAGAGATACCTCACGGCCAATAGGTGGATCTAGTACCCTTACTCTTGGATTTATTCTGAGATACATTGAAAGCTGACGAGTGATGTGGTTCTATCAAAACGTAGTCATAACCAACCAACCTACATAGGGTACCAAATATGTATAGTTTTTATCCTTACCCGTTTTCGCCCTAATGTGTTGAAATTTAAAAAAAATATTTTAAGACGAGAAGATTGCAATGCCTTTATAAGTTAATCTATATCTTTTTAAATTTCCATTTTATTAGATTTACATATCTCTAGCTTTTTAGATTCTAGCTGTGCGCTGAAAAATCAGTCAGTCATGTCTAATTGCAAGACTTAAAAAAATCATTCAAAAGCCTATAAAGACGAAATTCCTACTATAGAAACACAACCATCCTAATTTTTTGTTTGCATCCAATGGCCAGCTTTAATTTCGCCCTAGAACCATAAATGGTAAAATTTTCTTTAAACTTGTAACGAGCATCCAGTTGATTTCGGGTTTGAAGCTCAGTCTGTCGAGGTTTTTGCAATAATAACGGAGTGTGGTTTTTATTTATTTTTTTTGGAAATATTTTATTCTTTACAAAATTTTATTTTATTTATTTTTATGTAGCCACAAGCTCCACCTGCCTCCTATCTACAAACCGAATGTAATTCAGTTGGTTTATTAGATGTAATCCAGCTCCCTAAAGTACTCGAATGTTATCCAAGAGTTCCAACTTTATTCCCTTCCCTTTTTTCCTGCAGAATGCAGAATTCAACAAAAACTTGCTGGATGCTGTCCAACTTTATTCCTACTTCAAAATTTGTTGATTTTAAATCAGCAAACTTTTATATAAACCCTATCAAATGAGCTCGTCGCTACGTCTAAGCACTAATACCACACTACAAGAATCATCCTTTCCCAGTCCGTATCAGGATTTTATACTTCTGTTTGTAGTTTTGTTGTCGATATTCAACATTATTCGTCTCACTACAGTATACTGCTTATGTTGTCTGCTCCTCTTCTGTCTTGTCGGCACCGTCTTCGTTGTTCTCTCTCTCTCTGGTTGTTTTCTTCTCTCTGGTGTTCTCTATTTGTTTTATGGTATTTATTTTGTGTTTCATTCTTCTGTTACCTCTATTTCTAAAACTACAAACTGTCAGGGAATGAATTTGCCCTTGATCAATGTTATCCATTATTGAGCTGTATTTGCTTGGCGAATATAATTCGCCTTTTTTTTTGAATGTGATCCATCACAGGGTTGGCAAATGTAATTCGCCTTATTGATGGATGTAATAAAGGCATATCCATAAGGTATATGCAACAGCGAATTGATACAACAAAGCAACTTTTAATGAGATGTTTTATGTTCGTATATCAGGGATGGAAAAGTTGTTTTTACATATTAAATATAATAAAATTTGATTAAAAAAAGGATATAATTGTTTGAAACACATTATTGATGACGCAAAAGCAACAAATATACATAAATTTAGCACATTTATTATCAAAAAAGTACACCTAAGTTAATTGTTTAATACAGAAATTAAAATCACATTTCCCTTCCCTGCATTAATAAGGCAAATTCAACCAATTTTGACATAAAGTCTCCCCATCAGCTGGGCTGATAATTTCACCTGTATGAATTCGCCTTGGATGTAATCTACTGACATGCACATGCACTTTTAATTTAATTTTATTTTTATTAAATTTCAAATAATTACTATAATTTTTTTAGAACTATTTTATTATTGTATCATATAATTCATGAAAAACTAATAAAATATGTGGATTGAAATTTCCAAAATATTTTGGTACTCACAAACTTAGCACGGTTACCTGAATTTAGTAGCATACATACAAACATATGTAACTGAAATCGTAATTATATACATATTTATGTCCTTGAATTTTTAATTATGTTGTAAATAAACCATAAAAAATAATACAAACCTTAAATTACGCATTATTTTTGTCTAGATTTAGGAATAAAAAAAAAATAAATAAAATATAACGATACTAGGAATAAATAACAAAACTAACAGCTATCGAAATAAAAACATTTAATTAGTATTTTTGACAAACAAAAGCTTTAATCGTTTATCTTTAAATGTTATTGTTTTTATTATTATTATTATTAGATCACGCTAAAAATAACTAAAATATATCAAAAACAATTTAAAAATAGTGACTATTTTTCATTTAAATGAGCCGTTAGTAAATAAATTACGCCACTTTCAATCAAAAACAAGTACAAAATTGTCTGGTACGAGTTTTATATTTAACATTAAAACAAATACAAAATTTTTTTTATTAAAAACAACACAACATTCTAGCCGAAAACAATAAAGTAGTTTTATTTAAGTATTTTATCGTTTGCTGTTAATTTTAATTTTTATTCCATTTTTTTTTGTTTCTCAAATTTTTTTTTTTACAATAAACGATGAAATAGTCACCGTGAAACAATACAGGAAGTAGCGGACTTGTTTTATTGCTTTGACTGCCAATTGCTATAGAGAATGTGTGCTATTTTTTTCAAAAAAATTTAAATATTGACCTGGTGTTTGGAAAAAATGTATTTTAAAATAATTGTAATTATTGGTTTCTTTTTTTAAAAAACTATTAAACTTAAAATAATTGTTTCTAATTGTTTATTTCAGTTTTATTTGATTTTTTTTTGCCCGTATTACGTTTTATTTTAGATTTTGTTCCATACAAAACAAACTCAATGTTTTGGTCATGTACATTAACAAGGTGATTAAAGGCTCAATATTTGTTTAATAAATATTATCCAAAAACCTTAAAGGTTTTAAATTTTTACAGTCAGTTATTGTTTTATTATTAATTCTTGAAAAGTAACAATAACTTCCATGCACGTAATGGGTTTTCCAAGAATTAGTTTTAATTGCTTTTATTTCTCAGAAAATTATTTTCTATTGAAATGAGAAATGTTGGTTTAATTTATTTATAAATAAATAATTTTACTTATTCTCATTATTAAAAAAAAATTATCAGAGCTTAGGGTGGGCAAGACAAATTTTAAATCGAGTAAGATTGGTTTACCCTCAACCCATTAAAACATATAAACTTACATAAAAATCAATCGAACGAACAGTTTTACAAATAAGTTGTAGTCAATCTAAAATAAATATATATCTGTAGCAAAAAGGAAAAACTGCTTAAGTCGACTTAAGCTAAAATTAAGATAAGCACACCATGGCAATCCCGGAATTCAAAACTCAACCCATTAAAACATATAAACTTACATAAAAATCAATCAAACGAACAGTTTTACAAATAAGTTGTAGTGAATTTGAAAGAAATATATATCTGTGGCAAAAAGGAAAAACTGCTTAAGTCGACTTAAGCTAAAATTAAGATAAGCACACCGTGGCGATCCCGGAATTCAAAACTCAACCCATTAAAACATATAAAATTACATAAAAATCAATAAAACGAACAGTTTTACAAATAAGTTGTAGTGAATTTGAAAGAAATATATATCTGTGGCAAAAAGGAAAAACTGCTTAAGTCGACTTAAGCTAAAATTAAGATAAACACACCATGGCGATCACGGAATTCAAAACTACCCTCAGGCACACTTTCAACTATTTTGAAAAACTATAAAAACAGATATAAGCAGTTTTCCCTTACAGCCACAGATATTGTATGAAGGGCAAATTGTTATTAAAAAAAATTTACTTCTTTGCAAAAAAATATACCTTGTAGATGTAAGAGTTTGATTTTTTGTACAATTTCAATTATCTTATTTAAAAAAATCCTTAAAAAAATTGTTTGAAAATACTTATTTTTTTCGGAACATCAAAATGTGCTGTATTTTGACTAATTTGACTCATATGTGGAAATCTGTAAGAACCATAACTTGTTGTACAAACTTCTACAGCATTAAAAATGTACTTTAGAATTCTCACGTTTTAAACTAAAATTTTCTGCCAAAAATTTTGCAAATTTTCTATACTTCTTTTCTTAAGAAATTACAAATTTTTACTCTCTAAATTAGAATATAAAATTTCCTTTTCTTTTTTACGAATAAAACTGGGGAATTCGTTCAGAATCACCATAAAATAACTATTCATTGTTCTTATTCATGATTTTGTTAAGGTTAATCATATTCTTTATATAATCATATACTAATGCTATATTATATTTTATAAGTTGAGCTGAAAAAGTGATAAAGACTTAATACAATTTTTTACAATTTTGTAAATTTCGCTTTTGTTAAGTTCTTATTCTAATATTTACTCTTTAACCAACAAGCCGAACTAAACCTAATAAAATTTCGAAAAATTCTTTATGTTGATAAATTAAGCAAACACTGCATATAATATAAATAAACTTACTTATTGACATTTGTCTCTTTTCCATGCAATATGTTTTCGATAAATGAGTAAATATGGCAATCCTGCCTCAACCAAGCATGGGTCCAAAGAAGAGGAAAAATTGATAAAAACCCTCCAAACAAAATCGTTAATTTTCAAAAGTAAAAGTTTTGCAGTCAATAAATAAACAAATCATCTAATATGTAAAAACTTCTACCAAACACGTGAATGGGATTCACGCCTGCCCTCAACCACATTTAGTTTTAACAATATTTTTGATAAATTTTACTATAAAGTTTACAAGTTGTTAAAGTATCATGCACTTTATGAGTATGTAATGACCATTCGCGATCCTTAAGCGTAGCAGATTCATTTAATTGCCAAAAAACATACACAATTTATTAAGGTTCTTTCAAAAATGTTTAAATATACATAAATGTTTATAATTTAAATTCTTTATTGTTTTTTTTTTTTTGTTATAATTTTAAAGCTAAGAACATGAATGTGAAATAATTAAGTTGTGTTGTTTTCAAATGTTGTCATTCATTGTATGCACACATCATAAATGTTAACTCAGTACACTTATGCTTACAAACATAAGCATACACACACACACACACACACGAAAATTAAGTCAACAAACTTTTTGATTTGCATTGTCTGACATTGAAAAGCATTTGAGGCGCATGCGTGTGGTTCCGTTTAAATTTTGTATTTTTAAATTTTATCAAACAACAACAACAACAAAACGGAAAAGGAAAAAAATAAACTTTAAAAGTTCGTTCAACTAATTGTTAAATAAATATTGAAACAACCAGCAGAGGAACTTGTCTTACGATCTTTTTTATTAGTGTGTCACTGTAGCGTTTCTTTTTGTACAAGTAGCCTTTTACGATAACGTGACAAATAGTGTTTAAATATTTCAACAATGTCTAAAATTATACATGCAAATGATGAGTGTTCGTGCATTTGTATTTGTATAATTATAATTTATATAATAATAATGTTCATTCAGCCTATAAAACGTGATGGATTTTAATAAATTTTAATTTTTTCATGTCTCTTAGTATTTTATTCATATTTTGTTTGTTAATAAAGCAAAAAATTAAATAAAATAAAAATCTGGAAGCAATTTGATAGTACATACTATACATACTAAGTATGTATGTATGTACGTAGAATCAGCGGTAAAACATACTGGCATACAATTGTACCTGAAATACATTTAGTGAATGGAAATTTACTATGTTCTTTAAATCTACAAGTACTTATGTATCTGTATGTTAATGAAGTTCAAACCATCGAATTGGTTTGCTACAAACGTACTCGCATGTTTAATATACAAATGTATGTACATACAAATGTACGTATTTATTACAATCATCACAACACGTTCGTTCGCGTGGCCATGACCATCAATAATACCTGCTAGTCATTGACTGATATTTTTTTTATAAAAAAAAAAAATTGTCGAAACGTTTGCAAGACTTCTGTTTTGTTTAATTACAAAATACGAGTACGAATTCTTAATAGTAAAAACACTAAAAGCATAATAAATAAATTTAGCTTATATAATGTACATTCGAACATATATTTACATATATGTACATATAAATATGTATGTATGTATGTATGTACTTCAGTGTCTGTAACTTGCGCTATAAAAGATTCTACATTGTTCAAAACACTGCGCAACAGTAAAATATATCTGCTAATTAAAGCCAATATTTTCAGAGCAGTAAATTTATCAAAAATTTTGTTTAAAATAAATCTATTTATTACACAGTTTTTGTTAACAACAACATTTTTTTGAAAATGAATTTTTAAAAGTCTTTTGTCTTGTATTTGTAAAAAATTTTTAAAATAAATAAAAATTTACCTTAAATATATTTATTTAAATATTTATTTTTAATCGATATCTTGTTTAATAAAGTTAGATATTTGTTTTCACACCATCATCTTGTTATTGAGATATTAGAAAAAAATTTTATACAAATTTTCGAGTCAAAATATATTTGGCCTTTTGACAAAATAACATATTTAGACTTTTCAACAATTTTTTTTTTTAAACGAGATATCTCTTAAAGTATCTTACATGGAAAAACCGCGATTAATGTAAATAAATTATCTTAACATTCTTAGTTTAATGATTAAAAAATAAAAAAATTTCTTTTCTCAACTTAAGTTGTTTTGTCAAAAGTTCATTTGTATTATATCACAAAACTGGCCAGAAAAAAAATTTTCCACTAGCTAAATATGAATAACAACTAATTTATAAATGCTTGCGAAAAACCTTAAATAATTCATGTAATACCCCTGACAGACATATGGTTTACATACCATAGTATGTATACTACATTTATGCCATGCACATGTTCATAGTATATAAACCATCAATAATCTGGTTTGTTCGATTGTATGTATATCACATTTATACAAGTTACGTTTTTGTTGTATACAAACTAATCATAAACCGATTTGTTCAGTGGTTTAATTGTAGTTTAGGTTGACACACATGTAGTATACCATACTAATATCGTATACAAACCCTATGTCTGTCAGCGCTAAAAACCAACATTATTAACTCATTAAACAAGGGTTTCTTTTCATTTATTGTGCATGAGTTCCATGTTCTTATTGGAAATGGGTGAAATTTATTAATATATCATGCAAGTTTCACCTAAATTTAACCATTTCATCATTTTTTGAACTCATGTAAATATTCAAATGTAATGTAAAAAAATGTTATTCGTGTGTTTGAAAATTATTTATATTAAAAAATATTCGAAAAATTCAATTAACTTCGACTTCCAATCACTTATTTTTAGCTGCCTAATACAAGGTTGCCGAAAACTAATCACCCTACAGGAAGGTGTTATAATTTTTGCAAATGGAGTCGTTTGTTAATTAAATTCGATATTTATGAACTAGACAGCTAGAGTATAGAAACACACAACCAATGGAGCGTGAAATAATTTTGTTTACGATTTCAATTCGAAAATAATCATAAACGAAGAGAAGCACTTTCATTCATTCATTCAGACTTTACGTCATTCAAAAAAAAAAAAAAAGGCAAATGGTGTAAAGTTACATGATTTTGTCGACCATTGCTCTAATACATTTTGTAAAATTTACTATACAGCAGATCGTTCTCAAAGTTTTAATTTCTGGTGGCTAAAGTTTCACATGGGCACCACTTAAATGATTTTACGTGCGTCTAAAGGTTTGGATTCACTATCCTACACAATGGTACGTTTTCGACAATTTAAATGATTAAATCTGATGTTAAAACATGGCCTTGAACTATATAAAATCCAGATTTTGCATGGTTTAATTTTTATAGGATTATCTGCACTCCAAATAACAAACAGTCATAACTATAAAGCGAAAAATAAGTCTCATTGCTAAAGGAGCTAATACATGGCATGTTTTTTACATCTGACTTGTCAAATTCTTCACTGCTAATACCAACATGTCGTGTGCTACCTTTAAAATATTACTTCTGTAAAAAAACATGTGTTGAGACATTTGACAAAATTTTAATTAGATTGCGCTCTATTTTCTTTTGTCAAAACATGTGACATCAGCCGTTGGCAGAAATCTCTGCTGCTGCAAATCAGTCAGCGTAAAAGTACAATTTTGACAGACATGTAGATTTACATATGTCTCACAAATTTTAAAGTCAGATGTAAAAAACATGCCTTAAGAAAACAAAAATATTGCCCTACGCACAAGAAACACATTTATAATTAAACTCTTATAACGTAGTGGTGTGATTGACAATTAACGCTTAATGCCCTTGAAGATCGCTATAAAAATAGCATATCACGGTTCCTATATAAAAACCATCATGTATTTTCTTTGTGGCACAGTGTTTCATTCACAATTAGTCATTCGTGTTAACTTTTTAAATATATGGAGGTTTGTATGCTTTGGGATCATTTTAGAGGACTTCTGCGCTGCAGGCTTTACAACACCTTCAATAAATTAAGAGCTGAGTTCAAAAAGCGATCTCAAAAAATCATCTTGTGTGACCTAGCTTTGTTTAGATATTTTTTTAGTAAAAAATATTTTTTTTTATAAATATATAAACAAAAATATTAATTTAACGTACATATACATTATGAATCAAGATTTTATTTAAAATTTTAATTTTATTTTTTCTTTTCTTCTAGGTTCACAAGTCATTACACAGGTAAGTTTGTATTATTTTAATGTCTTGCTTAAAAAAAACAACAACCAGTGCTTAACAATTTCCTTGATAAATAAACATTATTCAGTGATTGCTTTTCAAATTATAATGATTACAACATTTTTCCTAAGTATTGATTTAGAATAGCTAAAGAAAAATGTCAATTATTTTATACAACACCTGCCCTTGATATTAATGTTCTGCAATCACAATTCGTTACACATGCACAGACGTTAAGGACTTACAATAATTCAATATATACATTCACATGCAGATACACATACATATTAACGTAACATTGAAATACACTAGTTGTATAAGTTGTAATAAGAGAGAATCGACAAACGTAGAAACTATTGAGTCGAGTTTTTTCAAAAAACTATGGCTTATTGAAGTGTGTCTGCATATATGGAACCCACTAATAGTGGATAGGCAATTTTGTGATTTTTTGTTACGCAGTTTGAGCTCACATTATACAATCGATTTTAATAATATAAAACTATACCATTTGAAAGGAATTTTCATGCAGAAATAGTGCACAATATCAATCTTATTAAAATTGGTTTCTAGGAGTTATTAGTCATTAAAGTTGATATTTGTGTCACAAAACAAAAATAAAAAACATAAAGCAAAGCATGTTGATACAAATTGTTTTTACAAAGAGCCCCAGCAAAATAACACATTACAAAATAATAAGTTTAAAGTTCTAGAAAACAGGACTTTACTACTTACAATTTGACATCTGAATAGGGACTTGATTGAGTAAGTACTTACCACCCTCGCTTAAGGCCGGGACACAATGAATCCGCCGTCCGTCAAACTTCAACTTTTTCAACTGACAACTAAGTTAAAATACACGTTTTCTTATGAGTGTTGTAAAAATTTAGTTAGGGCATTCCTACAGGCTCGTGTAAAGTTATAAAAACATTACAGAAATTATCTTAAGCAGACCGGGCTTAGCTAGTACAAAATAAATAAATCTTTACACATATGTATGTTAAGGGATTTTGTCCCGTTTTGTAATACAAACTTTTATACAATAAAAGAGAAATATAAATAATACTTTTAAAAGAAAAATTCCTTTACAAAGTTTATTCAATAAAAGCTTTAAACGTATTTAGGGTGTTGCATGTTCAACTTCCTTGAATATTTAAAAGAACAACATAATTTTTCTGTTAAAAATATCAGGTCCTTATTGTGAACAATATTCAATCTTCAACTATGGTAAAAACTAAAGCGAGAAACTAATCGAACTAATTAATTTTAATACGGTATTATAAAGCACATAAAAAAACAGCGCTATTGCAAATTTTATTCGTTTAAATTATTCATAATATAACATATCTGTCAGCTTAACACTTATTTAAAAAAAAATAAATCATCGAAAAAAAAGCAACAACATTTTAACAGCGTTTCTAACTCATAATAAAGAATGAGATCGATAAAACCCTAACACGAATAAAACGCAATAACTTTGAAACGAATTAATCCATTTTAATGAAAATAGCGTGGTTTAACAATAAAATAACAGTAAATTAAAATATTAATGCTTTTTGTAAAAATTCAGCTTTTTTTGATTAACTGTTTCACCTTTTCCGGAATTGAGACCATGAGGGTTTTGATGGTATCCTTAGTAACTTTATTGCTGGAATAAGACCATTCTGGGAAAAAAATTTAGTAGTATTAGCAACTTGTTTTGTATCCTTCAGCACTCTTTTGACTAAAGCTCAGTAACGTTCGATGGGCCTTAGTTCTGGACAATTAGGTGGATTTGCTTCTTTTGGCACTACCACTATATTATTTGTTTCATACCATTCTGCTGCAGATTTACTATAATGACACGACGCTAGGTCGGGCCAAAAATATGTTGACTTATTGTGTTTTCGTATGAATGGAAGCAACCTCTTCTGCAAGCACTCCTTGATGTAAATATCAGTGTTGATAGTCCCAGTAGTAATAAATTTACGTGCATATAGCTTGCCAAACTAAGTACTTCTTTGGAAACTTTGTCTTTTTTTGGAACTTAAATTGGTCATCGACATTACCTCTTCCATCGGCCACATAATAACTTCGCCCTGGGAGCTAAGAGAAGTCGGCAAGAACGTAAGTCTCATCATCCATAATACAACACTCATATTTGTTGATAAAATTTCTAAGCAGTTATTTGGCACGACTTTTTGCATCCAAGTTTTTTTTCGAATTTCTGTCTGGCACTTTCTGAACCTTGTAGAACTTAAGGCCTTCATATCTTTTAACCTTCCTTACAAAAAAATCGGAACAGTTTGCTTTTAAGGCGGCTTTACGGTTTGAGAGGTTGGGATTTTGGTTTAGAAGACTAACAATCTTTGAAGCTAACTGTGGGTCAGTTATACCTTTTTTAGCTCCACTTCCAGCTTTCCTTTTAATACTACGACGTTCGTTATACACTTTTATCACACGCGAAACTGTTTGTCGTGACACCTTTATCTCATTTGCAATAGATTTGTAAGTACGACTGGGATTTTTTAAAAAAAATGTTATTATTTTTTCACGCACTTTTTCTTCGGAATCCATTTTCAAACAAACTAATAATCCGATTATGCTATTATTTTGTACACATAATTTGACAAGTTTTTAAATGCAAACTTGATCATAAACAGTTATATTTTTTGTGCATGAAGAAAGGTGGAATTAAAAATGTGTGTTAAGGTTGACTGATCTCATTCTTTATGAATATAACATACGATAATCGAAAGTTCGAAAGTCAACGAAAAATGCGAAGATAGAGTGTCCTATAGTAAAGATTGTATATATTCGTTTAAAAATGTCTTAATATATGTTTTACTATAAAAAAAAACAAATAAAAAAAAAACCGCACAATACTAGATATCAATGTTAACTAGTATTTCAGAAACATGCATATGATTTTCACTATTTTTATTAAACTTTAATAGTTATCACACTTTTTCGAGCAACAAAATTGGCAACCCTAGTATGCATACTAGTACTTTTAGGTACGTTTTGATTGCATGTTTATTTAAAAGGTTGTGGTATAAATTAGTTGATTGAATTAAAAAATTGGCACCTTTGCTAATAGTAATAGGGAAAAAGATAAAAAGTAAAACAGGGCGAGTAAAAGCACATGAACAAATTCGTTACATGTCTGCTGGGCTTATTTATGCTCATTCATTTGTTTGACTAATGAAGCGTCAACGAACAATTGGTAATAAAACACCAGCACAGAACAAATAAAACCTTCTGAACAATTGAGGAACTTTTTCAATATCATAAGAAGAAAACGAAATTCCAATGTCTAATACGTCTGCATGTTGCAACAACCATAAAGTTGTTTATTAAGAATTATATGTTATTTTCAATATTGAAATAAATTAAAGTGTTTACCACTTTTGGGCAAACAGAGTTTTTGAATTCGTAAAATCTATTTTATTTTCTGAGCATTTGTTCAAAATATTTATTATAAAATTTCATGTATTTTTTAACAAAACAATTGCCCTTATCATAACGTCTCGTAGGAGTTGTGTGTCGTCGGATTTAAAAATAATTGTAAACATTTTTCTTAATATTTTGGTAACTTAATTTTTGATCTCATTGTCTATTCCATGGGAAATGGTGTGATAAATTTTGTGGTAAATTTTGAAATATCTGCATACCTTCGATATTTTGTTTCACTCACTGCCATATAAATATTGACTTCATTTTCGAATTGCATGACTTCATTTGAGTATCGCATCAACAGTTTCTGCAAAGACAACAAAATCGCGTATGTGTATGAACAAAATGTATAAAGCAAAAATTTAACACCATCAACTTACTACATTGGATGATTATATAAAATAAACAAGTAACAGTGCTATATTCGGCCGTGCCGAATCTTATATACCCTTCACAACGTGTAGTCATGCAATAACAATTGTTTGTATCACCATTCATCCCATATAAAATACGTGCATATGTATATACTGGTTAGAATATATGTGGCATCGAATCCCAGCTGAGCCAAAAAAAATTTTATTTTATTTTATTTAATATATTATTTATATTTTATTATTTTTTTTTATATTTTTTTTAAATTTTTTTAAAAAATTTTTTTAGAAAAATTTTTAAAAAATTTTTTTAAATTTTTTTTTAAATTTTTTTTAAATTTTTTTTTGTAGTTTTTTTTTTATTATTTTTTTTTTCTTATTTTTAATATTTTTTTTTTGTAATTTTTTTTGTTTGGTATGTTTTTTACATGTATGTATGTATGTATGTTGTTGTTGTAATTGTGAAAAAAAACGAGGTGGTCGTGGTTTTTTGCTCATATCTCAGAAAGTTATGGGGCGATTGTGCTGAATTTCAATAGCGATTCATTCCTGGATATTTCCAAGAGATTGATACCATGTACAGATCTGAGGAACATATAGTTGCTTCTAAAAGTTGATTTCAACCAACACACGGACAGACGGGCAGACGGACAGACGGACAGACGGACAGACTGATAGACGGACAGACGGTCAGGGCTTAATCGACTCCTCTATTCATAAGCTTTCAGAAAATATATACTTTATGGGGTCGGAAATGAAAATTGTAGAAATTACAAACGGAATGACAAAGCTATATATACCCTTGTGCACCACAGGTGAAGGGTATAACAACAGCATTCACTAATAAAACAAAAACCACAATAACTTTGTTACCAACCACACTGCGCTACCACACATACACCACTTAGTGAGTAGATTCGACGCACAGGGAATTGACTCAATGAACTTATTGAGATGCCGCCTTAAAATCGTCGTCGGCGACATTTAACATCAACATGAATTCTGTTGTTATTAAAATGTGTTACATATGGGCGTTTATATGTGGGCTTTAAAATTGTCAATTACATTTTTTGTTGTTAGTAGTAACCACTAAACGCTTTCATTTTTAAAAGGGAACAACTTTCGGGCGCAATATTTTATTCTTTTTAAATCTGTTAATTAAAACTAATGTTTATTTATGCTAATAAATATTTTGAGCAATAAACTGTACCTAATATTTTTGTATATGTATATATTAACACTAATATATTTATGTATTAATATGCATTAACGTATTTGTTAATGTTTGTATGCAGGTATATCTGCACGTAATGTACAAAATGTTTCCAACTTTTATAGAAAACCCCATATTTACTAAAATGTTGTTCTAAAACCACACGGATGTGTGGCAATAGAACGAAATACTTAAAAGAAGGCGTGTAAATTACAATTACACATATTCATGAAATAACAACGACCATATCTAACAATATGTTTTACTCAAAAAAGTATCCTTTTTTTTAAACAAACAAATCTAATCTAAGAGTATTCGGTTTTGCTAAATCTTAAATGCCCTTCTTCATCAACGTGTAAGAAACAAATACTTCGAAAATTTATTTTAAATAGATTTTTTTGTGCATTGCAAGTGTAATTTTATTGTCGAAAACGTAATTGCAGTGTTGTTGTATTTATCAATCCGATTTCATTTGGAATACAGAAGAAGCAAAATGGTATTTGTTTATCTCTTTGTTTTTTTTTTAATTTTTAAAAGTAAAATTTTTAAAACTATGACTTTTAATTACTTAACCAACAAAACAAAATACAACAAAATTTATATCTTTTAATAAAAACTCCACCCCGACTCCCCAAACGCTAAATAGGATCCGCTCTTAATATAAATATATATGCTAAAATTATGCCAAAGAGTTATTTATAAACTTAAAAAATATAAGCAGTTGTTTTTTCTATTGAGCTTGATATCACTTTTTTTTATAAAAAATAGTTTTAAATTTATTTTCCGATATTTCGCTACCACATTGGGTAGCTTCTTCAGGGAAAGTTTTTACAATTTTCAACAATTAACAATTAAAAGTTTAGAATTCTAAATTAGAAATATCGGAAAATAAAATGAAAACTATTTTTGATTAAAAAAAAAATGATCTCAAGCTCAATAGAAAAAACAACTGCTTATATAAATTAAAAAGATCGAAAACATTCATTTATTATATAAACTTAAAAAATTTAATTTCTTAATGAAATTAATTTTTTTTTCTTTCTTTTTTTTTTTGCAAAATTATTGTTCGCCTAATCTTAACCGTTTTTGGACCTAATTTGCTAATTTTTAACAACAAAGTTCTTTTAAATAAAAGGTGGTCCAACCAAAAGACACGAGGTTAATTATAAATCAAACAAAAATGGCTTCAGAGAATTATTTCAATATTTTTTATAATGATAGAAGGATCTATGACAATTAAATGTGAAACTAAATATCGGCCAAATGCTCGCCACGACTTTGGTGGCATACTACATTCCGATGGTCCATATTTTCAATGACAATGTTGATGTTCAATTGTTGATGACGAGTCGAGTTTGACGGCTCTTCTGCCACACTATCGCAAACAACAGCAATTTTTTCCGCAGAATGAACTGGGCGGGAATGAAGTCTTTTCACATTTTCTATAGACCCGGTTTGCTGAAATTTACGCAGTTTGCACAATTCTTCCGATTGTGGGCACATTTGTTTGATTATGCGGACCAAAAAAACCACGAAATGCATTTTAATTGAAACGTCTATTTCCGTAAAAGGCTTTAAAAATTTTAAAGCTCTGCTCAATTGTGTACTAATCCGTGGCTGAATCAAAGAAATTTCAAATTAAGTTGGGCAAAACACTTGATGTTAAGGTACAATTAACTTCGTGAACTATGTTTGGACCTCCCTTTATATTTAATAGATTCATACAAAATATGGATCCGCATTATATCTAGAATTTTTTGTAACCTTTGCTATCTACTGCATGTGTTCGCTTATGAATATTGTAAAAATTACAAAAGGAGTAACATACTTAAATGCTTTAACCATGACATTCATGATGAAGAGTGCACATATAAAACCACACATGCCATTCAGCCTTCTTATCGTGTGCTAACATTGATAAGACTACAATTTTATTTTATTTTTTTTTTCAAAATTTATTTCCAAATATAAATAACAAACTTAAAACAAGCACTAGATGTTTTGAAAAATGTGTCGTGATGTCGTCTATACAATTTAATTGCTCATTGATGTTTACTCTATATATCTATTGCTTTCTTGTTTGTATTTTTTCAATTTTAAAAGTTAAAATAAATTATCATTTTATTGATAAGAAAGTTCATGTGATGAATTTCATGGGTGTGATTTTTTATTTAAAAAAAAAAAAACATTTTTTCCATCAGACCCAGTCGTGCCAACGTCTGCAACATATTTTGTTTTTATGTATGTTCGCAGTGCCCAAGAACTTTGGAATTTTATTTATTTTAAGAGTATATATATATACACAATATACATACAGTCTGATAATTTTCTTCTTTAGATGTACATACTTAAAAACAAATTTTAAACATATGACCTTTAAAAACTTGTTCCCAATTTAAATATGTTAGAAAAAGATTATGAGTTATTTGATTGATAGATCTAAATACGAGTATAACCGATCAAAGAAGATTGATTGAGAGTCCCTTTTTTAGAGAAGTGTAGGGTGGGTGGGTAAGCGTTCGTTGACATTTGCCCCAAATTAAAAAAAAAACCGGTTGCTTCTGTTATCATCTTGCTACCGATGTAAACTGGGGCCGAATTACGGCATTCGATATCGATCGAAATTTTACTCGAACAATCGAGTATGCTGTGCTTTAGGTATAGAGATTTTAATAAGAATTTTCAAATTTCGATCACGTTCGAATGCCGTAATTCCGGCCCTGATTTTTAAATTAAACACATTCGTTATTATCTCTAGTAAATGTTTGACGGTTGATTATTAATGAGATACGCTTTTAAAATAGTAATTGTTTTGAAGATTAACATTGTATAAACACGACAGGCATAACTGACCACTTTTCTTCGTGAGAATGATAGTCAAAGTTGCCTCATCTATGCTGGAACCTTAAAGCTTTCAAAGCGTCATTTTGAGTGCTTTTTTACATTATTTACAATATGCCACAGCTAAACAAAATATTTTTTTGTACTTAGAAAACTATAGAATTTGTTTTCTTCAACTTGTTTTTAATCACCAAATCTACCTTTGCCTTTTCAATTCATTTTAAAGTACATGTGTATGTTCTTTTATTTTGGTTTTTAAATAGTTTACAAGTGCTATTGGACTTTAAGCATTTTTGCATATTTAATGCTTAAAACAAAAATTCAATACAATACAAATAAATAAAAACAAAAACAAAAGTAAAATGAAATATAACCTTCAATATACGAGAAGCGTATTTTTTCTAAAATCACCAGAACATTGAACTTGCAAATTATTCATTTCGATACAATAAAAGTGCTTGAAAAATATCTACATATATTTTGTTAATGTCTTTCTTAAAAATATTTTGAATAGATTTTAAGATGACTTTCTTCAATATTTGCTTGTTGCATTTCTTTAGAATTATTGTTGGATAAATATTTAAAATTGTTTGCTAACAAATTTGAAACTTTTTAAGGCTGGTACCCTGTTTTTTTTTTTTCTTTTTAATTTGTCCTTCAATTTTGCATTTTTGGAATTTTTTAAAGGTGATTAACTCATTGCGTAATATTTTAATTACTTTAAGTTAAATAAATTCTAAAATTTATTAGATTATTCCTCTTTTGTTTTCTTTTAAATTGGCTTAAGCTTATTTTCTTATTATATGGAGATATTTCTTTGACGTCAAGCAAAAAGGTATTAACTCAATAAATTACTGTTTGATTTTTTGTTTGGATATTACTCTATTTTTTCTCTCTTTAGTTTGATCAGTCCAGCAGTTGCTTTCAATAATTTGCTCTTTACACAATTATTCAACAGGAACTTCAGCTTATAACTTTTTGCCTAACTTCAGAAATAAAGTAATTTGTTTAAGTGGCTTGAAAAATCCATGTATACTGGTCAATTCGTTTGTGCATAAATTTTCAAACTAATCTTATTTTTTAATATTTGTTTCTACGTTTCCAAGTTGAAACAAATGGCTGCAACGAAATTTTCCATGAGCTTATGTTCTGCGCCATCATTGCCACATTCCCCTATTGCGCTTATCTCGCTTTCTAATAGTATTTAGCAAGTGTTAGTGGGTCTACGTCTTCTTCAGCTTTCCCAAGGGTTTCAATCAATTGCCATCTTTGATATACCATAATAGGGTCTTCTCAAAATATGGCCAATACCGCTTAATTTCCTCTCCGCCATTTCTACACGGATTGATGTCTCGCCTGTTCTTTGCCAGAGGTCTTTGTTGCAAATTACGTAAGTCCAAAATAATTCCCATATTCCGAATTTTGAAACGTGAATTTCATAAAATGTTTGAAAAATTTTATTGTTGTACGCAAACGTGGCATTCAAAATAATTATGGACTAAATTTTGTTAAGAACTTACTTAAACCACTTTTAAATTAAACGACGAAGTTATAACTGTTTTAAGTTAAAACAAAAAGAAAACTGTTTTTACATTATATGACCTAAAAAATCAAAAGGTCTTTTCCTTGTCTATTTAAAAAAAAAGATCGAAGACTTTAATGTATTTTTTGGTATATTCGTTCTCTAACAAAACAGAATTTGTTAAATTAATACTCTTGTAGAATTGTTGTAATTTAATAGAAAACATACAATAGTTTAGAAATATGTTATAGAACGAGAATTTAAGTAAGAGTGTTTTTAGAAAAAAACATGTCCGATATAGAGAATAGCAAAAAACTAAAAAATGTATTATTTATCAAAAATTCTCTATAAGAATGTATTTTAATGGTTTAAAAATCTGTGTGAAAATATAAGTGATGGAACAAATGCTATATATTTTTAAAATTTGTATATACATGTGTAATATTGACGGGTTGGGTCTTAAAATGGATTATGGATTTTGCTAAAATTTGGTATGTAGAAATCCTGGTTCCTTGGAAGGCAGCTATACTGGCTAGTCAGTAGTGTGCTGGTCTACTAGTCTGGAAGTTGCCGGTTCGATTCTCGCCAATCTGGTCTGGCCAGGACTGGTCTACTTCTCTTTCTCTTCTTTTTTATTGTATTCTTTCGATTCTATGCACATATCACAAAGAGATCAATATGACGGACCCAATTGAGCTGCACAACAGCTGTTTGTTCTACCTAAACTAAAATTATTATACCCTTCACCTGTGGTGCACAAGGGTATATATAGCTTTGTCATTCCGTTTGTAATTTCTACAATTTTCATTTCCGACCCCATAAAGTATATATTTTCTGAAAGCTTATGAATAGAGGAGTCGATTAAGCCCGTCTGTCCGTCTGTCCGTGTGTTGGTTGAAATCAACTTTTAGAAGCAACTATATGTTCCTCAGATCTATATATGGTATCAATCTCTTGGAAATATCCAGGAATGAATCGCTATTGAAATTCAGCACAATCGCCCCATAACTTTCTGAGATATGAGCAAAAAACCACGACCACCTCGTTATTTTACACAATTACAACAACAACATACATACATAAATACATGTAAAAAACATATAAAAAAAAAATACAAAAAAAAAATATTAAAAATAAAAAAAAAATAATAAAAAGAATTACAAAAAAAAAATTTTTAAAAAAATTGAAAAAAAATATTGAAAAAAAATTTTAAAAAATTTTTTTAAAAAAATTTAAAAAAAAATATAAAAAAAATTTTAAAATTTTAAATAATATATTAAATAAAATAAAATAAATTTTTTTTGGCTCAGCTGGGATTCGATGCCACATTTATTCTAACCAGTATACACATACATATGTACGTATTTTATATGAGATGAATGGTGATACAAACAATTGTTATTGCATGCCTACACGTTGTGAAGGGTATATAAAATTCGGCACGGCCGAATATAGCACTGTTACTTGTTTTTTATTTATATGTATTTAGATATATAAATTTCTGCAAAGTTTGATGCAAATCTGTTTCGTAGAAGTAGCTGAAGAGGAAATTTACTTTTTATAGTTGTGGTTAATCGAAGATATGTAGAAACTAAACTAATCGGTGCAGTAGTTCTAAGTTTATCGATTACCTAAAACATGCCACGTTTATGATATAGAGATAAACGTTCACACTATTCCTATAAGAAGGTAAGGCCTAAAGTTGAGGAAGAAGTAGATGATTATACTCACATGAGTCCAGTAAATATGGTTGAGGGACTCCATCGCACTCTCACAGCGAATAGATCTATGTACAATGAGGGTATGTAAAACGATATCAGCTTCTGATGGGGCGTAGGAAAATCCTGGACCTCACATTTAAAGATGTTAGGGAGACTCAGATCGCAGGTAGGCACACATTAAATGTGAGATCCTCAGTCTATTGCATTCTGTGTCTCCATAATCTCTTCAAGTTCGAGATCCAGGATTTTCTATACCCTACTGTGTTATTAAAATTATCAACAATCACCAGTCGGCATTGTAAAATCGATGTTAGCCTTAAGAAAACGCAAGTATTTAGTTGCGCGGTACTCAGTGAAAAAGGAGATGCCGATTGGTAGTCCTCAAAATTCTTGAAAGCAAAAGGATTCATTCCCACTCATCCTATAATATACAACGAAGAAATCAGTTTAATATTTATCTCTTTATTTTCTTAAAATTGAGAATTTCGGTAAAATTGCCTTAATACATTTAAAGTTTTTCGTCAATGAAAATTTCGCTACAATAAAAAAACTTCAAGAAGAAAATCAAACAATTCATCTGCAAAACAGAGTTAAAAAAATACTTTGTAAAAATATTTTGTGCCATGGTGAATTCAGAAAAAAAACAAAATTATAAATTTTTTGTTTTTTGTTTTTGAAGTTGTCAATTTAATAAATATTTATTAAAAACCGCTCCAACCGTCAAATAAAAACACACTTGTGTAAATTTTTTGTTTAAATTAAAATTTTGTTAATTTGCTTTTATTTTTTAAACTTTTAATAAAGTATTTTTTGTTTTTAATTTTTGTTTAAAACATATTTTTTATACATATATAAATAATATTTGTTTATCACTTTGTATTGTTTACAATCAGCTTTGTTTTTTTTATTTTAACAATTTTTGTACTTAAAATCTAAAAATAAAGTTCAACAATATTTTTGTAATATTTTTTTTTTTAGTAAAAATTATTGTCAAGGAAGACGTGTAGATTTTATTGTTAATAACTCTTTTGTTGTTGTTTTTTTTTTTTCCTTTACATAATACTAAGTTTTATTTTCTTGCATGAGGTAGTTGTTTTATTAAATTTATAAATAATAATTTAAATACATTAATCATGAGGACGGTGATTATAATGATATAAAATATATATAAGGAAAAGGTAGAAGGCTGGCTATAAAGTCTGTGTAGGTCAGTGTGTATATTCCATAGAAGAATAAAGTTTTTGAAATCTCTATTTTAGCAATATACACTCATAAAGGGGTATAGTAAAGAGACTTGAGTTGTAGTTTTAATGAACTTATGCTTTGGCACATTTTCTTTTTTAATGAGGAAAATGCTTAAGTGAGTTTGTGTGAGAGAGGGAGAGAGAGAGGTAAATAGGGAGAGAGAAAGAATTAAGAGCAAAAATTTTCCCCAGTTATTATCCGTTTTTTGGCCTTTGAGATGTGATGCCTATTTTAAGTGTATGTGGTTTTAAGAACGACGTTATTTTTTGTGGTATTCAGTTCTTCATAAATTATTTCTTCTATTGAACATGCCTGTCATGACTTGATACAATCTTGTTGCTTTTTTTTAATTCTACTGTGCCCGTGGCGACTCTCATTGCCTGATTTATCTGCCATTATGTCTATTTTTTATGTACGGCAGCCAGTTGAGAAGTTTTTTTTTGTCCTCTAAAAACTCTTTGGTTTTAGCCAACGTTAACTTCCATTAACAACTTCTTATTTCTCTCTCACCAGGGACGCCATGGTTGTTCTTCTTCCTTAATTTGCTTTTTAGTAACCAAAGCCAATGGCTGTGGATTATTATTATTAAGTGCGGGGGCGTGATGTATAACAGAGGGTTTGTAATCCATGGCTTCATGAGAGGTGGCTGGACTAGGCGGAGCAAAACGCATTATTGCCGTGTGGTTAGAATACGATTGCTCATAGGAGCTGTGAGAAGAAGCCGAACCAGTAGAAGCGGTTCTCGAAGGAATGGGCACTAACGTTGATGGCTGATGACCAGCAGCAATTGACATATTGGCATTAGGTTGTTGTTGTGGTAACACCAAAGCAATTGTGCCATTAGCCAACTTAGTGGGTATCACTTGCAAACCATTCGGCAAAAAGAAACCATGAGGAGTTTGTTGTATTTGAGAGCTCATAATATACTGATGCTGTTGCTGTATATGATGATGATGATCTTGTTCAGGCGAGGAGGGTGGTGAAGGCAAGATCTGACTATGTAATTGTTGAACGGCTAATGAGGCGGCATTAGCTTGGCGTTGATGATGATGTAATTCAGTTTTGACACCATTTATACAGTTCTGCAAATGCTGCAAAAGCCGACGTTTAACGGCAGGTTCTATACCAGGGAAACGGCTAACTTCATTGACACAATCGGCAAAACCGGCCTTAAACTTATTAATAACTTTCGGATCTGCTGCCTGCTGCATGGCAGCCTGTTGACGCTGCAAATCTTGTAAATGCTTAACGGTTTTTTCTAAAATATCAGCCTTTTCCAATTTGGAATGACGAGCGGGCTAAAAGATTTAACAAAAAGAAGAAAAAATCAAATTATTTTTTGGTTATTTTTTGAGAATTTTCTATAGTTAAAGCCAAGGCATATTAATTTATCAGGTAGTCTTGATTCTTCAGCTGATTATTTTTTTCTTCAATTATTTTAAATTTCAGCTATCAAAATCCATAGATAAACAAACAATTTTCTCTCTTCTCTTATTGATTTCAAATGCCCAACTTTATATTAAAAAATATAAGCAAAAATTTTATTTTTCAACTGCGGTTACCTGATGAATTAATATATCTTGGTTAAAACCCAAGAAATTATTAATTTATTAGGTAATTGTAGTTCGGTGAAACTTTATATATGAAGTTTGACATTTAAAATAAATGAGAGAGGAGAGAAATTTTTTTTTTTATCTATAGACTTTGACAGCTGAAATTTTAAATCAGTCAAGAAAAAAATAGTCCGCTGTTCAACTATACAATGGTTTAAACTATACAATTTTTATTCTTTTTTTAAGTTAATGCTTAATTGTCAAAAATACTTACGTCTTTTTTTGTAGCATCCAAAATTAAAGTTTTTAATTCATTTAAACAATTGTTAATGCGGGCACGTCGCCTTTTTTCCATAATTGGTTTGTTAGACTGTAAGTAAAAGAAAGAGGTAATTAATTAGTATTTTTATATAAAAAATATTTTATTAATTTTTTATTTTTTATTTTTAACAAATATGTAAAGATTTAGTGAACAAACTGACCTCATACAAGGCATTGTAGAATTGAATAAAAAAACTCACACATCACCAAAATATTTGGCGTCATCATCATCACCAACCATTAAATGAATGTGTGTGTTTTTTTCTTTGTAAAAAATATTTTGTTAAAAATGTCTAAATTAAGCATCACTCTCACACATTGTAAAGAATTTTTTTCACAGAAATAACATAAAGGTGATGCTAAAAATTTTATTTTTGTTTTTAAACATTTTTAAAATCGAGGTGGTATAAATAGTGGGGTGGTGGTGCTAGTGGGAGGTAGTATTTCGAATGAGGGTGCTTAATGGCAATAACATAACGTATGCACACGTACAACGATGAGGACGACGACGGCACACGCTAAATAACCAAACGATCGCTCTTTAATTGGTAACCAAAACAATTATGGCCCAAAGCCAATATGAAAATTTGTTGATCGCGTGCGATATTTTTGTACAATTTTTAATGTGTTTTTAGCAAATGCTATAAATAGCAGAACGCCGTGTGATTGCAGAATGAAACAAGAAACACACATACACAAAACGAAATAACTCAAAAAATAGTTCTTTGTAGTCAAAAAAAAAAAAAAAATTACACAAATAACAAAACATGTGATTTAAGGCATTAGACTTTTGAAATTGGCAAAAATGAAAAAAGAAAAAACGAAAAGGTTCGCTCTTATGAAATGAACAAGGTCGTTGGATGCCAACTAGTATAAAACAAAATGTTGATTTTTTTGGCAACATCTAAAGGTATCCATATAGGGAGATTTTGTGCGCCTCGTTATTTCTTAAAATTAATACACAAAAATAAATTTAAATTTGAAAAAAAAAATAGAGAAAATATTGAGTAGGCTTTTTAAAATCATTTGCATGCACATGCCAAAAACAAAGTCATCAGCATTATGTGTTAGAGCGTAGTATTTATGGCCAAAATCGAACCAATTACATTTAACTGATATTGTCATGGAATGCGTTGGCTTAATATTGTGGACGTATTTTTTACGTTTTTTTTTTAATTCCAAATCATGTTGGTTTAATGAATGAGAATTATTGTATGATTCACTGTTTTTTCGATTGTGGGGTTTATTTTAAAAAGCACACGCTTTATTTACTACACATTTATGGAAGTGCCTGTGCCCCACACATCATAATGACGCCAAAACCGTTTGATTAAATTTAAAACAAACAAAAGTTGTTTTAATTTTTTCAATACGGTTTTTGTTAACTTTTTTTTTTAGCTTTATTCATTTATAAACTTTGTGGAAGTGCGTTGGCCGCTGAAACTGTCGCCGCAGATATTTTTTGTTGTTTTAACCAATTTTGGGTTCAACCACTTACACAGCCACTATTTATTCAGTCATTCATTCATTAAGTTAAAAAAAAAGCATTATTGATTTGTATTGCCATGAAAGGCTTGAGTTGTGGCTTGTGGGGGAAAAGTGTCTGCCCACTGATTTACTAAAAGCGGATATCACAATGGCACTTAGCACAAATAGTCTGGCTAGGTAAAACATCATGTGGGGGTGCACTTGTTTTTTTTTTTTTTGCAACACTTTCTAAACTCATCTAAATACAAATTTTTTAACCGACATGTTTCAATTAAGATCCATAAGAGATACTTACACGACGGTCACTTTTAGCAGGTGTCTCCTTAGGAGGATGTGATATGGGTGCTCCAACTACATTGGCTGTCATTGTAGGTCCACAAACACCGGTAACCATTTTATAAATTTTATTTTTTTTCTGGTTGAAACACTTTTTAATTTTTTTCTTTCACTTTACTTTGATTTCATTAAAATTTTAATAAAATCTTTAGCTTTAGTTTACTTTTAAACTACGTTGGTTTTTCTTAATTTTTTTAACGTAATTTAAAGTGCAGTTCTATTTTAAACAAAATTTTTTACTTGTAGAATTTGCTTTTTTTTATTTTACTGTAAACCGTTCCGTTGTTACTTTTAGCGTGTTGCTTCTTCAACGATCAACGAGCGTATGAAACAAGTGTTCTGTAGGCAGCTTCATAAAAAGTCTTTTCATAAACAACATTCAATTTTAGTATGAGTATATTTAACGTTTAGTGAGTAGGTTAATTTACACTACTATTTGCTTTGGCGTGACGACGACTGTGAGAGCGCGATTTGGTTTTAGTAGATACGTAAAAATTGTTTACGAATGTTTAAACACAACAATCTCATGTGATTAAAGAAATGTATTTGTATGGAACCTGGGCTAACAGACTGAGGAGAGCTGTTTATCGTTTGGCTTGTAGCAGACGACTGACGATTGATCGACAGGTTCCTCTGGTATATCGTTTTAACGAGACGCAACGAATGGCAGCAAAAAAGCCACACGACCATATTAAAAATACCACACAAATGCCGACATAGAAGCAAGCATGTATCCGACCATAACTTATAAACACACATCTAGACCTGAAAACACATAAACACATACACAGCAAGGCAGACAGATAGACAGACAGACAGACAGACAGATTGATTGTTGATATTTTCTGCTGGCTACCTGGTTACCTAAGCATCTTAGTATACTATAAATACCATACAGATAGATGGACAAACAGACTGACTTGCAAGCATATTGGGTCTTCTCTTTACACATGCAGCATCATCGTACTTTATTGCTGCTCAGTAAACAATAACAACAACAAAATAAATCTCATTCTTAAAAATCGTACAAGCAAGGGGTCGCCAAATATTTCAACTACAAACATAAATTGTTGTATTTGTAATCATTTGCTCGATTTTTGTTGTTGTTATTTTTGCTACAGATATTACACACCAATGTGTGAAAATTGCGGCGAATCATAGATAGATTTGTTACGAGTGATAAAAAATAAATAAAAATTAGTTCTCGCCTCTTATGACAAAAGCTTAAAATATCATTAAAATATTAACTGCCTTATTCAAAAACATTATTAAACATTTATAAAGCATTTATAAAACTGATTTTCTATGGAAATTTGATACAAAGCCGTTTTAATTTGTATCGATAAGACCGTTATTACATATGTATTGTAAATAACTTTATACCAATCCCTTTAAGTACACTAAAACTCAATTCATCACTGTATGTGATTCATTACAAAGTGAACGTGACTAGTACATGCGTTTCACAAGCATATTAAACATAAAAAAAAGTAGAGTGTATGTTCCCTTAACAATGAACTTTTGGGGCGCTCTATTCCCTACATATTGTTATTATACATAAATACATTTATGTGTGTATATTAAAAAAAAACAATGATAACAGTAATAAATACAAATAATAGAGTCATTTTACCAGCATAAAGCACACACGAGGCTCTAATCATTTCAAAGACTTTCGAAAACACTTTTTTTTATAAGTTTGATAATGTCGTTTATTTTATTTATTTAAAGTTTATTAATAATTTATACATTTTTTTTGATCCAAATTTTCCCCGTACAACTACATACCCACACGTCAAATCATCAATAATTGACCGGGTAAATATGAGACAAAGAAAAAAGTTTTTAAAAGCGCTTCCGTTTCATTATTTCATCTGAGACATGGTTACTAACCATTTGTGAACTTTGTGCTCTGGTGGGTGTTTGAAAATGTCCGAAAAATATGCACTTATGTAATTCTAATAATCTTTGAATAATAGAAGTGATATTTTTAGATATTTGCATGTAGTGATATTATACAGGGTGGTCCAACCAAAACGCACAATGTTAATTGTAAATTAACAAAAAGTTTTTTTTTCTTCATACTTTTTATTATGATAAAAGGATTTAGGCAATTATGGGTGAAACAAAATATCGGCCAAATATTCGCTACGGCTTCGGTGGTCCTTGTTTTCAATGACACTGAGATATTATTGAAGTCCAATGTCGTTAGTGTGCCGAATTAGCTCATCCTTTAGCTCTTGTATTATTCTTGGCGTATTGACCTACACGTTTTATTTCAAATATCCGCAAAGAACAAAGTTCAAAGGTGTCATCTTATATAATTGTGGCAGTCATTTCATCGCCACGACGTGAGATAAAACGACCCAAAAAGAAATTAAATTACTCGCGCAAGAGATTAATTGTTTCGCCATCCTGCTGAAACCACATATCGTCCAGGTCCATATCCTCAGTTTCTGACCACAAGAAGTCCGTTATCATCTCGCCAGCCCATAAAACCAGTCGCACTTAGTGGATGCATCAACTTTGCGAGAGTCACTCCTGTATTCTCATTTGCCTTAATGCGTCAATTCTACTTGTTATCGAATCCACTGAGGTGAAATTGTGGCTAATTCAAAAGGTTTCCTAATTATCGTAATGTCATAATTTTTCAAAATTTTAAAATGGTCTAATAATTTTACAATTAACAATACAATAATTATCAATCACTTTTTATTTTTTGAGAAGTTATGACTGTCCCTGTGGACTAGTCAGTAAAAGGACAAGTCAGTTTTCTGCTTCTCTTTCTCTTCTATCCTAAATATTTCTATTCTTCTCTCTATTAAGGCGTCACAATGGACCGTAATGGTCTCCGAGTGAAGGTGTGAGGGTAACTTTGCACCAGCCTTACCTACCTACCTACCTATGACTTTATGGCAATACGACATTTAGGACACCTTATGAATTAGCCAATTATATTTATCAAACACAGCAACCGGAACCAGTGAAAGTTTGAATCTCAAAAATCAATACGATGTATTACGAGCATTGAATCGCTCAAAAATGCGCGAGATAAAATGTTGGATTAGTATTTTGAAACCTATTGACACATAAGTATGTATTAGTAATGTATCGAATATTTTTATTCGCATTCTTGAATACTTAAAAAATGATATGGATTTAAAAAAAACTTGTTGCTTTTATTAAAATTAAAAAAATTAAAAACTATCTATTTTATTTTAAACATAAATTTATTTTGTTTATTAAAAAAAAACCTCAACAATTAACATAAAATTTTTTTATATAAATTTTTATATATATTTTTTGGATTGAATTTGGATTTCTATTTATTTCATGCTACAAATATAATTTTGTTGCTGTTGTTTTCAAACCAAATTCTATAGTGTAGTATACACTTTTACGTAGGCTTATTGCAATAAAGAACATATTGCGATTACGAAACTCCCGTTTACACTGCGGATTGCTTGCATCAAAGTTTTGCTCTAAAGTAGTAGACTTTTTTTCGTGAGTACGTATGTTCTGAAACAAAAACTAACTCAGCGTTTATACGCAAAAAAAGTTCTTGCAATATCTTTAATTGTAATTAAAACTTACGTATGTATAAATGGGGCGTTCTATAACAATCTTAAATAAAATAGTAATAAAAAAGCAAAATACAGCAGAATGGAAAATAAATTGTTTTTTTAATCGATTAAAAAGAAAAACAGAATATTGACTTCTTTATCTGACTTAAAAGTTAAAAGCAAAATTAAAATAAACTTAATGAGCAAAAAAAAATTTAGTAAATCAGGTTTATTCCAAATATTGATACTTGGAAAATAATCGACATATGTAAGAGTAAAAACCTCTTTCCCCAGATTGTAGAATGAAATCGATCACCCTTATGTACATTTATTACTTGCCGATTTGAAAGAGCGAAATTTAAAAAAAAAGAAGAAATTGCCATTATGTTCCTTAAATCTATAGATAAAATAGAACAGTTAAATGTCTCATTTTAGCCAAAAAGCAAAGGTTAAAGACATAGAAATACAAATTTTAAAATTATTTGTGCTTGCAAACTTTTAAAAATCAGCTCCAAAAAGTTTTCATTCTTTGTTCTTAACAACTAAGTATAATCTCAATAGTGCGCTATCACGCTACCAACAGTCACTATAATTCATTAAACCTAAACGTACTTATCATATCAAAATAATTTGAATTGATGACTTAACTTATAGAAAAAAACCAACGAGTTTCGTTGGAAAGATATGTTTTCATTATAAATATTTAAATGAATTCATTAAGTACCTCTATGCGTAATATTTTCTTAATTAATAACAGAAGCCAAGCGCCTTGTCTGTTTGTTAATGACGACAGTGGCCTTTAATTGTTTGACGGCAATAGCGAGTATGATTTCTAGATTTGTGATTTCATTCTTACGTACGATTACAATTTAGATTAGTCACCTCCGTAACTTCTGCTTAGCATGTAAATGTCTTAACACGTAAATATGTATGTATATACTATAGAATAACATATTATCATTTTGATTAATTCTTAAGTATTAGTAGTCAAACGTGAATGAGTGTTGCTAAATATCAAACAACATATTCATAACAAGTTTAACTAAAGTAACTGCCAATGTATCGCGATCAATGTATTCTTTCGTTTAGTCAAAGGTTTTTACTATATTGTACTAAAATGAATTATTGGACTGCACAATATTCTATATAAAACGTAATCAATTTAGCAAAGTCTAGTAAAGAAGAGTAAAAACTTATATGAAATGAACGAGTCCAATGTGTGTTTACTCACTCATCCATTACTGTTTGTATTATCAACTGAATGTTGTATTTGTTAGTCCATATAATGTAAATTTTAAAGTGGACTTTAGTATCGGTTAAAAACTATTTGTGCTATTTACTGTTCGAAAATGACATCATGTAAATATTTGCAACGACTACTTCTGAGGTACGCCATTCAGAAGGTTCAAATTTAGGCAAGTAATGTTGGTTTCCAAAGCGTCAATTATAGCTGGCATATTCCTGAAGACCTCACACCTTACACCCAAAGAAAAAAGTCCAGAGTAAAGTTAAAAGTAGCGAAACTTAAAATCAGCTGATAGCAAAAATAATTACAGCTCACCAAGACCATCGCTTGAATTTCACAAAGCACATTTGATGATCCTAATTGACACTGGCCGATACAGCAATAAAATTCTACCAGGTACCTACCATACATCTTTGAAAATAAATGGAAGGCGGTATCGATTTATGATAAAACGCACTTTTCCCTTACGGGTTAGTAGATAAATGTCCAATAAAATAAAACTTGTGCAAAATTTGGTCACAACATCCTTAATAATCTGTTTGATAAGTCGATTCAGACCATTATAAAATGGAAGTAATTTACGAAACAAATTTCTCACAGAACAAATATTAATAACGAAAATCAATATTTTACAAGTGCTTTTCATTTGGAAATTACCTTTTACAATATGCATAATATTATGTGAAGTATATATTTAAATAATTTACTAAAGTCTTCTTCTTACAGAATTTACTGCCACAACAGACATCTTGATAAGTTTTCAATTAAAAAATCTGCTTGTATTTGTTTTGAAATGAATATAAATTAATACAAAATTTTTAATATTTTCACTAAATAATTTTCGATTAAATTTTGTTCACATAAAATTCCAACAAAAAAAAAACTATAAATTGTTCATATGTAGCACACTGACGGTAAATGTTTTAAATTATTGAAAATTAATTGGAGGCCCCTAATGAAAATTTGAAAGATATATATTTGTAGTTTATAAACATATAGTTTTTTTTTTAGTATTTTAAAAAAAAATTTCGAAAAATTCTAGATTATTAAAATACTTTCTCGGAGCCGCCCTAATGTCTATTAAAGTGTTTTGAAAGATTTTTATCTGTTTGTTTAATTTTTAGAAGTAAATTTTTTTCTACTGTTTTTAAAATATATTTTTATGCTGGATTAACTAATAGTGGTGATGGCCTATTATCAAAATGGTTCTGATGCCTTCACAAGTAGGTACTACATTATAAATTTACATATATGCATATAAACAATTGTTGCAGACAAAAATTCACGTAGTATTCCATTTATTCGTTTTGTTCTTTGCATTTTGATTTTTTAATTTTTTTTTTATTTTTTTAATTTTGTCGCCAAGTTCGAAATAAATATGTGAAGGTCACATGTAGTATAAACATATGTATGTATATGTGGTTGATACAACAATAAAATTTTGATAAGTCAAATATAATACCAACAACATACTTTGTTTTTGTTGTTGTGTTGTATCCACTTTGTGGTTTTGCTTTTGGTGTAATAATTTTAGTCTTAATAAATTAAATGGAAAACATTGGGCTTGATGTGCTTTCATTCCATTTTTTTTTAAGAATTTCATAAAATGGCGCTAAATGATTCATCGTCAAGAATTAGTTCAAACATTCTAACTGATAGCATCCAAAAATATTTAATATTAATCATCATATTTTTGAATATATTAATTTTAATCGTCAAATCATCATTATACGTCAATTTTATTTGATTATACCATCATGTTATTGCAAATAATGTGGAGCAACTCGTGCCCCTTAAGACTTCGATCAAAGTTCATTAAAGATATTCTAAACTTCAGATTTGTAAACACCTTCAATGTCATTAAAATTATACTTTCATAATTTAATATTTATCAATAATTTTAAAATTGCACCTTTTCTCTTTCTCAGTTTTGTAGAAAAAAGGATTACATTGGCATTTTCTTAAACTTCTTCTTAATCCTTAGACTTTTTGACTTTGTACGCCCTTAAAGTATTTGCTTAAAGAGTCTTTTTCTTTTTTTTATTTGTAAACAATAACCAAAATTCCAAAATATTCAAATTTAACTCTTTTCTTGTGATTAAAAACAAAGAAGAAACTCCTCAACATATTAGTTCTCGTATCCAAGAATTTAAATACATCTGTTTTTGAAGAAATCCTAAGCATGTCTAATTATTCTTAGAGACGAAAAGTATGATTGTATTGTGTAGTGTAACCCTTTCAACAAGTAGCTAGAATAGTTAAGCTGGTTAAACGCCCCAGCATTAGAATGGCATACAGCGACAAAGTTAAACCCTTTAATTCCTGTCCGGATTAAGAGCTAACGCCTAAATATGAGATTGATTTAGACACGCTTTTCCTATAGTCGCAAGCGTTATCAATGTCATTATAAACAAAATTCATTGTTATTGATTTTTGGTGGCTAGTTTGCGTTTTAACAACTAGCAGGAACAACATATTAAACCAAGAAATGTTTTAAAGGTTTATTTTTGTACTGGCAGTATGAGTCTGTCTTTCATTTATTATCCTGCTAATCATGAACATGAATGGGCTAAACCACACACCCATAAAAAATCTCAACTCCTTTACACACAACTGAAGAACATCTAAATAAACTAACGAAATAGCAACAATACGACAAGAAATTCTGTCAACTCACGCAAAATATGTGTGTTGCTGGACAGACACAAAGTTTTATTATCCTTTACTATCCTTTTACTCAACTCGTTCGTTTGCCGTTCTCTACAAAATGCGAGTGTTTGTTTTTTGTAGTTTTTGTTGTTTCTTGCCCCTGTGTTTACGCCTTAATGAAAATCAAAAGATTAAGACAACAGGTAACAATATAAATATTAATTCTTTGATGTTGTATTCGGTGGTTAGAGACAAAAGTATGTGAATAGAAGTTTGTACAAAATTAAACTTTATAAGTTACAAATGTATATTTGACATTGTAATAAACAAATGTAAGACTTTTAATATATTGATGTTTAAATTGAATATAACGATAACGCTCTAATCAATCGTAATTTTAGGGAATAAAGAATGAGATCAGTGAAACCTTAACACACATTTTTAATTCCACCTTTCTTCATGCACAAAAAATATAACTGTTTATGATCAAGTTTGCATTTAAAAACTTGTCAAATTATGTGTACAAAATAATAGCATAATCTGATTATTAGTTTATTTGAAAATGGATTTCGAAGAAAAAGTGCGTGAAAAAATAATAACAATTTTTTTAAAAAATCCTAGTCGTACTTACAAATCTATTGCAAATGAGATAAAGGTGTCACGACAAACAGTTTCGCGTGTGATAAAAGTGTATAATGAACGTCGTAGTATTAAAAGGAAAGCTGGAAGTGGAGCTAAAAAAGGTATAACTGACCCACAGTTAGCTTCAAAGATTGTTAGTCTTCTAAACCAAAATCCCAACCTCTCAAACCGTAAAGCCGCCTTAAAAGCAAACTGTTCCGATTTTTTTGTAAGGAAGGTTAAAAGATATGAAGGCCTTAAGTCCTACAAGGTTTAGAAAGTGCCAGACAGAAATTCGAAGAAAAACTTGGATGCAAAAAGTCGTGCCAAAGAACTGCTTAGAAATTTTATCAACAAATATGAGTGCTGTATTATGGATGATGAGACTTACGTTCTTGCCGACTTTTCTCAGCTCCCAGGGCGAAGTTATTATGTGGCCGATGGAAGAGGTAATGTCGATGACCAATTTAAGTTCCAAAAAAAGATAAAGTTTCCAAAGAAATACTTAGTTTGGCAAGCTATATGCACGTGCGGAGAAAGAAGCAGTAAATTTATTACTACTGGGACTATCAACACTGATATTTACATCAAGGAGTGCTTGCAGAAGAGGTCGCTTCCATTCATACGAAAACACAATAAGTCAACATATTTTTGGCCCGACCTAGCGTCGTGTCATTATAGTAAATCTGCAGCAGAATGGTATGAAACAAATAATATAGTGGTAGTGCCAAAAGAAGCAAATCCACCTAATTGTCCAGAACTAAGGCCCATCGAACGTTACTGGGCTTTAGTCAAAAGAGTGCTGAAGGATACAAAACAAGTTCCTAATACTACTAAAATTTTTTCCCAGAAATGGTCTTATTCCAGCAATAAAGTTACTAAGGATACCATCAAAACCCTCATGGTCTCAATTCCGGAAAAGGTGAAACAGTTCATCAAAAAAAGCTGAATTTTTACAAAAAGCATTAATATTTTAATTTACTGTTATTTTATTGTTAAACCACGCTATTTTCATTAAAATGGATTAATTCGTTTCAAAGTTATTGCGTTTTATTCGTGTTAGGGTTTTATCGATATCGGATTTTTACGGAGATGACGAGCGTCACAGCTGAACAAAAATGAAGAATAATAGAATTTTATTATTTAAATGGGATCAATTATTTTAACGCAAAGAGCATATTGTTAACATAATATCGTCAGAATTTAGCCCCCTGCAGCAATGATTCATTGCTAAGTTCACTACTACTACTTCTTTTGAAAAAAGACTTACTGTTTTTCCCATATAAAAAGCATTGTTAAAATTAAAAAACGCATCGGTTCGCCAGAAATGAAATCAAATTTATTGAAAATTTGAATGTGAGGGACGAAGCTCATTCTACCCAAGAGCCATTCAATAATGTCAATTGTACCTTCTTAGGTGTACATTATGGTGTGGCATTACATCTAAAAATATCATTGGACCATACTTCTTTGAAAATGAAGATGGAAGTGCTGTAACCGTAAATGGAATGTCGGTTTATGCTAAAACATTATTTACGTCCTGCTCTTGATATCCTGCTCGAAGGACAATGGCACTTTTAAGTTAAAATTTTGAAAAACGGATTATTTCCATAAATTTTGAAATTAGTTGGCCAGCGCGTTCGCCAGATTTATCAGCACCCGACTATTTTCTTGAAGAAGGTAGTATATGTGAGCATCCTACAAGTACTACAGCAAAAAAAAATTAAAAATATTGTGGAAAATACTGTAGTCAATTCCATTATTACAAAGCTGAAAAAATTATTTTCTTGTATATTTTATAATCTAAAAAAGTACACGCAAAGAAAAACCATGGTTACGACATGCTCACGATGGTCATATTATATTTTCTATATCAATATTTGGTTGCCGAAAACATGTAATAGTTAAATTCATTTTATTTCATCATAGGTTTTGTCACGATAATCAAGCGTGTATATGAGGTTTATCATTTAATGTTTACTTTTCGTATAAATTACGATATGATTGCCGTTTAAAAATAGTATGATTTAAAAGAATTGTTATGAGAAGAATAACGTTATATTCAAAAGCATTTAAATAATATGTACACCCAACTCTTTTTTTACACGGTAGATACGTTCCTCAGAAATCAGAGGCGTTTCCTATAGTAAAATGGGAGATTCGTTCCATGTCATCTGAAAACCGTATAATATGAAATAAAGAACTATATTTATTTCGAAAAACCGTGTAAAAAATTTTGAAAGCTACAAAATTTCAGATATTAACACTTAAAATACATAATTCATACAGGTGAAAAACAAAAGAACAATGGAAATCTGTTAATCCAGAATTAAGAACAGAAAAATTAGAATAGAAAAAAAGAAAAAATATTTACATATCTACATAATTATTCGTCGCTACTTGATAATAAGCGCAATTGTTTGCGACGGTATTATCACTAGAGATATCCATCAAATTATCCAATGGTGACTTTCATCCGGTAATAGAATTTTAAACTGTCGGACTACTTTCCGAAAGGTCTTTCGCCGTCGACTTTTTTATTCAAAAATCTTTTATACAAAGTTGAACTTTTGGATTTTTAAGTTCTTTATACAACTTTTTATATCCAGCATTGCAATTATTAATATCTCGTTCGAATTTCAATGCATGTTCCATATTAGGATCATTTTTTAAGAAATGATTCACCATACTTTTACCAAATGTTAGACCGTCATCAATTAAACTAGCAGTTAGTTGACATATTTCGGTCTCCTCGTCGTTATCGCTATTATGGTTATCAGTTTTGCCGTCATCTGTTGTTTATTCAATCAGACAATCATCATCTAGAGGCTTATCTATCATTAATTCGTCGACATCTTCAATTTGACAGTCCAAGATTTTTAGTTTTACTTCCAAAGAAATGGCTTGCCTTTTACGAATCTTTGAAATTTTGGACTGTTAGTAAGGGCAAACATTTTATTTTTAAAGCTTAACTAAAAATTTATAGATAAAATACCTTTTATCACTTATTAAGGTCAGAAATGTTCAAATCTAATTGATAGCACGAACAATTGATAAAATATTGCGAGCTAATAAACTTTAAACACTTTAATTATGCAATATTTTATGCAAATATCATGCGAACAAAATGTGTAGGTAAGAGTTATCGAATGAGGGGATTTCCCAGTTACTACTATGTATGTTCATTTCAGCAAAGCCAAGCAATGCCAAGTCTGGTAAAAATAAACATAATTACAAGACATTGATTTTGAAACCGTACTAGATTAAAAATTTTTTACAAAAAAAAATTTTTTTTCAACCGTGTAACTTCAAATCCGTGTAAAAAGAAACCGTGTAAAAAAAGAGTTGGGTGTATGTATTGTCGATTTTAACCATACACATATATATGGTTATTGTTATGTTTTAACGATAATCATACAATTCAATCATAATATGATTCTCTTAGATTATGATTACAACAACCATATAAACAAAAAGTAAATAAATTTTCGAACCCCATTAAGACTCTTAGCCCATGCTGTATATTGATCATAAAATAAAGCACGTCAGACTAACACTTAAGATATATGCATTTCTAAGCAGAGTTATTTTAATATTTTTAATTTCAATAAAATAGAGGATACAATCATTTTTAGTTGGAGTGCAATGCAAACTTTTTTGTGCATAATTATGACATCGATTGTGTGTGAAACACTTTTAGGTCAAATCATATAAAACAATTAGAAGACTTCTGAATTTTTAAACTCATTTCCACAATGTAGAATTACTTAAGGCCAATATTTAAGATGTTTATTAAGGAGCTTTCATTAATGTCAGCAAACTATCATACATTGAAAATTTTCTATAAATGTATACATAAGTACATAATAAACTCTTATCCATGCTCTACAGTTAATGAAAGATAACTTGGATTTTACATAGAGGTTTCATTCTTCTCAACTGACATATTGATTGAGCCAACAGTTAAACTTATCTTTGCTGCAAATTAACTCTATTATATTGTACAATTTGAGGTATAAAAAAAATATCATAAAAAATGGCACTTTGTTGTCGATAATAATATTATCTTGTTTTAAAAAATCATCATCACAGCCCAACTCTTAAAACAATAAAAATTGTTTTCATATCCTTTTTTTTAATTCTAGGAAAGCTAATATTTAACCCGTCAAAACAGCATGTTAATTTATGAGTTAAAGGAATTTCTAGCTAAAAACTAAAAAAGTTGCGTAAAAATTAACTAATATCCTCAGAGGACTTGCAACTAACTAACAAATTGAATAATAGCAACGCACAGCCTGTCGTAAAAAATTACCAAATATTGCATAAAAAACGTAAGACAGATACATTTTTTTTTCTTTTTCCGTTTTTTAACAATTTACAATTTCTTGGAATCCTTTGGTGGCGTAACAGCCCTTCCATTACCACTAACAACCAAAACATAATCATTTGGAATTTTTTAAGGACATTCAGTAAAAAAGCATTAACAACAATAAAAACACAACACAGTAAAAAACATACTTTATTTCGATTTTTAGCGGAATATAGAAGAATAGATTTGCAAATCACAATTTTTATTATGTTTTCTTTTCGCAGTGTTGCCATACTAGCACATTTCTTGCATAAATGAGAATAAGAAATTTAGATATGGTAGAAGCATTTACGTAAATTGTTTTGGGAATTTTTTGGATGAACGATATTTTTCTATAGTTTATTAACTTTTATTTGAATTTTTTTAAGTTTATAATTTGTAAAGCTATACTTTTGTATATATGTATGTATACCAAAAAAGTATTTTTATTTTCTGTACTGAAAATTATAAATTATATGAAGAGAATTTAAACTTTACTAATAAAAAAATAGTAGCAACATAAAAATATCGACATTGTAGAAAGTTATGTCCTTATTAATTCGTTTCCAAATAATTTTGCATAAGATTTTATATAGTAATATAGAGTGAGATCGGAAAAATCTAGCAAACGTTTTGCCTCTAAACTTTTTTCAGAAGCAACATTTAAGTTTTTTTAACTAGTTGCCTTTGAAAAATATGTCAGTAACTTTTTTCAATAAAAAAAGATTTATCGGGTGTCCAAACTGGAACGCAATTATTAAATTTGGCGCCATTCGAAGTGTCATTGTTTGACATTTGAACAATTGTTATTGTTTGCTAGTAAAAGCTACGAGGTTAGTAAAAATGGAGCGCTACACGAATGAACAACGTATTCTCATTGTGAAATTGTTTTTCCAAAATGGTGAAAGTTTTGCGGCTACAGTTCGCAAATTGCGATCATCCCATTTCCATCTTGATGGCTTCGTCAATAGGCAGAATTGTCGCATTTGGGGTGAGGAAAATCCTCGACTGATTCACGAGAAGCAAATGCATCCTCAACGTGTCACTGTGTGGTGTGGTTTTCGGGCTGGAGGAATCATTGGACCTTTTTTTTATGAAAATGAGGCAGGTCAAGCGCAAACAGTCAATGGTGTTCGGTATCGTGAAATTATAACCAGTTTTTTTCTTGCCAAGAATTGAAGAAATGAATGTGGAGGGCATGTGGTTTCAACAAGATGGCGCCACATGTCATACAGCCAGAGAAACAATTTAATTGCTGCATCAGTCATTTCCCGGCTGTGTTATTTCGCGTTTTGGGGACCAGAATTGGCCACCTAGATCGTGTGATTTAACACCTTTAGAGTTTTTTCTTTGGGGTTTTTTGAAGTCGATGGTTGACGTGAATAATCCGACGACGACTCAAGCCTTAAAAGAGGAAATTGAACGCTGCATTAATGAAATACCGCAGCATTTATGCAAAAAGGTCATTGGAAATTTCATTAAAAGATCGCGTGTGTGCCAGCAAAGCCGCGGCGGCCATCTGCACGATATATTGTTCCATACATAACCTCATTCTGTCTACTTTACGATATAATAAAGTTTCACTGTTTTTTTTATACCCTTCACCTGTGGTGCACAAGCTTTGTCATTCCGTTTGTAATTTCTACAATTTTCATTTCCGACCCCATAAAGTATATATTTTCTGAAAGCTTATGAATAGAGGAGTCGATTAAGCCCTGACCGTCTGTCCGTCAGACCGTCTGCCCGTCTGTGTGTTGATTGAAATCAACTTTTAGAAGCAACTATATGTTCCTCAGTTCTGTTTATGGTATCAATCTCTTGGAAATATCCAGGAATGAATCGCTATTGAAATTCAGCACAATCGCCCCATAACTTTCTGAGATATGAGCAAAAAACCACGACCACCTCGTTTTTTTACACAATTACAACAACATACATACATACATACATGCAAAAAACATGCCAAAAAAAAAAATTACAAAAAAAAATATATTAAAAATAAAAAAAAGTAATAAAAAAAAATTTCAAAAAAAAAAATTTTAAAAAAATTTAAAAAAAAAATTTTAAAAAATTTTTTTAAAAAAATTTAAAAAAAAATATAAAAAAAAGTAATAAAATATAAATAATATCTTAAATAAAATAGGATAAAATTTTTTTGGCTCAGCTGGGATTCGATGCCACATTTAGTCTAACCAGTATATAAACCAGTATATACATATGTACGTATTTTATAAGAGATGAATGGTGATACAAACAATTGTTATTGCATGACTACACGTTGTGAAGGGTATATAAGATTCGGCACGGCCGAATATAGTACTGTTACTTGTTTTAAATATCTGTGTTTTATTTAAAATTTAAAAATTGCGTTCTAGTTGGGACACCCGATACTATGTGTTAAAATTATTAAAAAATAAAAAAATTGTCCAAATAATTAAACTGTTTTTAACGTTATAAATAGTATCAAGAAACTTCTACCATTGATAGGAAAATTTAAAAGCCAAAAATAGGACATGGACATTAAAATCAAATTTCATACAAAAATACTCATGTTATATAATGGACGACGGATGTTATATTATAAATGCCGAAAGGTGTAACTGTTTTATGTTTTTAAAAATGTTTACATACCAAAACTTACTGAATCTGTTTTACACAAACAAAATCATTGTGTTGGTTTAAATTTTGGGAAAAAAAGTTACTTTTATATGAATTTACGATAGCAACGAATGGAAACCCTGGCTCTTTGTCACTCTTTTCCTGATACAACCTATAACCATTGTTGCTGTTACAACCTTTTCCTTAACAAATCCTTTGCTAAAATACCCTTCATTTAGGCGTGTGTGAAAGTATGTGTCAGCTAAAGACATTTTATGACTTTCTTTAGGGTTATTTTTTTCTTTCTATCTATTTGAAAGATAAACACACATACCTGTGTGCTTTACAAATTGATGAAGAAACAAAGCATGAGAATGATGATTTTACACGGAAAGAGTTTCTACTTCACCCTTGACAATGAGGAGGGTTAACTATTTACACTAGCGTGTGCTTAAAACAAAACACAAACAAAGGGATTAAATTGTACAACAACAATAAAGATGGCTTAAAGATTTTATGACTTTTTACTACGTTTAGCAGCGGTCACTGTAATTGCTTGGAAGTCATAAGAAACGCGAAGGAAGTGTGCACAAAAGAGTTTTTCAATTTCCCGGAACAAGCTGGTAAAGAGATTAAGGGAGAGAGATAGTTGAGAAAAAATGTTACTTATTTAGTTGTTTCTTTTATTAGAAGTTTTAATTTTACATAGACGTTTTTAGAGATAAAAATATTTCATACATAAAACGAACTTTTATTTTCGTATTTTATTTCTATTCACGAGCTTCGAATCGATTGTTTTAATACTCTTAATACAACAGGAATGAGTGGCAATTAAATTTTATTTGGGAATTTTCTTTTAACAATACATTTTATAGCGGGAAGTATAATGATAAATTTCAACAAATTCTACTAACCGCCAGATGGCGCTTTATCAAAAACTACTTAAAGAGAGGAAAGAGAGAACAAGATTTTTTAACAGCTTCCTTCTTACTGAGTATAAATAGTCTGTGTAATGATTTAAGGTTAACTCCTTTTTCTAAACCGTTTTTTGTTTGTTTTAAATTCAAAACATTTGCATTTTCTGCGTAATTTTCCACCTTTGCATAGAAGTTTTTTCTTCTCTAGTTTATTTTCAATAAAAATGAAAGTAAATTCCTGTTGTTTTTTGACTTTATCAGACTGCACTCTCTATATTAAAGGAAATTTAACGAACCTTGAATTTTTCCAATCTTAAGCAAATATTATAAAATACAACACAACAGCAACAAAATTAACAAACTGTTACAATTTAACTTTATATTAGGATGTATGTGTACATTTGAATCAATATTGAGGATGAGTTATAAAATGTCAGCTAATTGCTGTTAACCTTGTCGCTTACTTTATGTGTGTTTGAGCCCAAAAGTGCTAAATAATAAATTTAACTTTAAATACTAAAACATTACCTAGAAATAGTTTGTTCTAATCCTCTTACTAACTTTTGTGGGAGTGTGCGTGTAAATTGTATCCTTTAAGTCTGTTTTATAATCCTTTCTGAAAACGTAAATAGAGGCGTATTGTTTAAATATAAAATCAAAATATTTACAAACTAAATACTTACTTTGTTTTAAAAACAACAAGCATCTAATGTCGTTTGCTTTATAATAATGTATCTCTCGCACTCTCATGTAAGGACTTTGAAAACAGTGTTGAAATAGTTCGTAATTCTTAAACTCTTCATTAACGTTATCCATGATGTTGTGTGTATGAGACCGTTGTTTTTTATTCCTGATGAATAAAATCCTTTGCTTTCACTAGTTAATTTTTTAAATACCTTTTTTTAACACTTTTCTCTGCCGTATCGCTTTTTTACACACCATTTTACTGTGGTATTATTTTAAGGGTTTTTTCTCAACATGATTTGGTGTGACTAACGAGTCAATCTGCCGACCGACCAACAATTTGCCATTCAGTCATTGCTTTTGTTTTGTTGATCTGTTGCTACGTTTTTTAAAATAAATTCAGTTTTAAAGATCATAAAGGAGTGACATTTTTTTTCTTGTGATTTTTAAACCGTTTCTCGTCCCACATAAAAATGTGTCTGTGTCGTTTTCTTACGTTTCCTGGAATTTACTTGCAAAAAGGAGTTAAAAAGTCAATTTCTGGTAATGTGTCGTTTTTAAATAGTATTTTTTACATTTTAGTTTCTAGAAATATTAACAAAAAAGGAGGAATGGCAATGATACTATAAAATCGTTGCATTAGAAAAGTTAACTAGAATTTATTTTGTATTTTTGCCACATTATTATAGAAGTTATTGTAATACAGAATCCCCGTGACTTTTTAGCAAAATTTCGGTTTAGTTTCGTTTGCTGTGAAAATATACAGAATATGTATATATTTTTAATACTTCTTTTCTATTTGTTGTTTTGTTGTGATATAAAAAAGTGGACTGACTGCATCTACAGATTTATTATGTAAAGTTTTTTGAAAGTTTTTCATTCTTCTGCTTCTTTATTATATTAGACTTAGTGCGTTTATTACTGAAGGTAACGATATAATTGTATCTTATAATTTTCAGAGAATTATCTAAATATTTTTTATTATAAAAGAAGCATCTATAGCAATTAGCATGTATGAAATAAAACATCGGCTAAACGCTCGCCCTGGCTTCGGTGGAATACTTCTATCCAATGGTCCATATTCTCAATTACACTGAGACATAATTAAAGTTCAATGTCATTAATATGCCGAATTGTCTTTTCTTTTAGCTCTTGAATTGTTCTTGGCTTATTGATGTACACGTTTTATTTCAAATATCCCCAAAGAACCAAGTGCAAAGTTGTCAAATAAGATTATCATGGTTAAAAGTAAACATTGTCACGACGTAAGATAACACGGCCATTGAATTTCTCGCGCAAAAGAGCCATTGTTCTGTTGCTGACATAGCAAGTGATACCATTCTGTTGGAAATACCTTTGTCCAGGGCCAAATCCTAAATTTCTGGCCACAAAAATTCCCTTATTATCTCGCGCCACCAAACACCATCTACTATAACTGACGCCGCCAATCCATAAACCACACCAAACTGTTATTGATTGTGGATGCCTCGACTTTTCAACAATCACTCGTGGATTCTCATATGCTCAAATGTTTCAATTCACCTTGTTAACGAATCCACTGAGGTGAAAGTGTTCCTCTTCGCAGTAGGTGATTCTCTTTGTAAAGTCACCATTAATTTCTGTTTGTCCAACCAACCATGGTGTAATTACATAAGGTGATAGCGTAAAGGAGAGCAATTTTTGTCTCTCTTTTTTTATGTATGGAGTTTGACAATTTCCGAAGTTGAAATAATTTTTTTAAGTATGTATTTTGACATTCTCCAGAACACAAAAAAATAGTCAGCTGGGCTTGCACCGCCACCATGCATAAGTGTACCCTGCAACCAACCATTCTGCGTATTGACGACGCTCGTAATGATTAGTAGGCTTTGACTCTAGAGTAAATTTATTTGCAATTAAAATCTCTATTCAAAATTCGCATTAGTGATGTTCGTGAGCTGTTAAATTGGGTACAACGACAAATCGAGCAAAATTTTCCGCAGAATGAACTGGGAACAGCATGCACAGGTATTTTAATATTTTCTAGAGACCCGGTTTGTTGAAATGAGCGCACTATTCTCCTAAATGTGAATATACATAAGTACATACATATTGTGGAATAAGCAAAATGTATTTCTACTTTAACGCCCATTTTCGTAAAAGGCTTCAGCAATCTTAACTCGCTGCTTAATTGTGTACCTCTAAAAGAAATTTCAAATTAGGTTGGGCAAGAAATCTGACGTTGAGGCCGGAATCACAATTAACATGGTGCATGGTGCCACCCTTTAGGTAACAAAATAATAAAAATTTATTTAATTCTAATATTAAGTTTTTCCAAATAGAAATTTAAAGTAAATTGCTTTGCCAAAAATTTCAAAAATAAGCGACAATTTGCCAAAATTTATCAACTTTTTTTGTTAAGAGAATATGTATTTGTCGAAAGTTTGACTCTCGCCAGAGAATTTAGTTTGTTACACTTAAACTCGCAAATGGGTTTCTTTACTCCGCTAGAAAACAGTTGTGACAGTTTTTTTCATGGAAATTATTGATTAGCTATAGTAGGGAAAAACGAATAGAAAATTGCACCGTGACCATGACCATGTTATGTAATATAATTTATAATGCTTTTCCATACTAGATTTTTTTTTTTTTTTTTTTTTTTTTGTTAAAAGCAATTTTCCCCAAAACACCAAATATTTTCAAAATTCTAGGAGTTTTTCCAACATTTGCATTTTAATTTTTTTTTTCCATTGTATGACAGTACAAATAAGTGAATAATGGTCATAAATATGTTTTTTTGGTCCACCTTATATGAGTACGTAGACGTATACAAACAGCAAGAACAATTTCACAAAGATTTTTTGTCACAGCTTGTTGCATTTGGCCTTTTTTCGCGTGATTTTATGCAATATTGCAAAATAAAACTAAAACGAAAAAAAAAGAAAAATCGAAACTAAAAAGAATTGAAACACCCATAAAAGAACATAATCTCAAGGTAAATTGATACTTAAAGATTTACGTAAATCCCTAATTCATGGAATTGGATCGTGACAAATTTCCATTTAGTTGAGACACTTTTAAAAATTAATCTTATTTTTTGTTACAATTATTTAAGTGATTTTTTTTTTGTTTCGGAGGCTTAAGACGAGACACACTTTTTGTTACCGCAAAAAATCTATAAACAAATTTTGTATTAAGAGTTTTCCGGACCGTTGGCTCGTGTGTTACAGTTTTTTTATGATGTTTTATGTTTTCTTTTGTCTTGATAACAAAAAAGAACTTAAAAAGACTGTTCTACATTTTTAAGAAAATTAGTGCATTTTTTGTGGTTATATTTTGGAATAGAGTGTTTTTTTTGTTTGTTAAGGTTTTGGGTAGTTCGAAAGGACTTTGGCGGTTGAGTACCTGTAGAGTTTTTGTTTTGTGATATAATTTTTTTAATGAACATTTTTGCCTATTTTTTGCAGTAATTGAGTAATTATGAAAAATTTTTTAAATTTAGAAGATTTTATTTTAATTATTTTAAAGTCCATTATAAACCATTTTTTAATTAGAAAAAGTATCGTTTGTAGCTTTAATTTAGTTTAAGTACTAAGTATTAAAGTTAAACCTCTCTCAGCTTAGGCTTGAAATTGCTTACTTAGTGCCTACCAACTTCAAAGAGCACCCCTTATAGACAAGGTTTTTATATGCAATGTCCCATTTCGCAAGTCTCTTTTTGCAATTAATATGTGTTGATTTCCTCCCTACCAAGAACAACCTTATCATGCCCTCCCCTTACGCACTATTATATCGGGTGTCCCAACTAGAACGCAATTTTTAAATTTTAAATAAAACACAGATATTTAAAAAAAAAAATCGTGAAACTTTATTATATCGTAAAGTAGACAGAATGAGGTTATGTATGGAACAATATATCGTGCAGATGGCCGCCGCGGCTTTGCTGGCACACACGCGATCTTTTAATGAAATTTTCAATGACTTTTTTGCATAAATGCTGCAGTATTTCATTAATGCAGCGTCCAATTTCCTCTTTTAGGGCTTGAGTCGTCGTCGGCTTATTCGCGTAAACCATCGACTTCAAAAAACCCCAAAGAAAAAAATCTACAGGTATTAAATCACACGATCAAGGCGGCCAATTCTGGTCTCCAAAATGAGAAATAACACACCCGGGAAATGACTGATGCAACAATTGAATTGTTTTTCTGGCTGTATGACATGTGGCACCATCATGTTGAAACCACATGCCCTCCACATTCATTTCTTCAATTCTAGGCAAGAAAAAACTGGTTATCATTTCACGATACCGAACACCATTGACTATTTGCGCTTGACCTGCCTCATTTTCATAAAAAAAGGTCCAATGATTCCTCCAGCCCAAAAACCACACCACACAGTGACACGTTGAGGATGCATTTGCTTCTCATGAATCACTCGAGGATTTTCCTCACCCCAAATGCGACAATTCTGCCTATTGACGAAGCCATCAAGATGGAAATGGGATGATCGCAATTTGCGAACTGTAGCCGCAAAACTTTCACCATTTTGGTTAAACTATTTCACAATGAGAATGCGTTGTTCATTCGTGTAGCGCTCCATTTTTACTAACCTCGTACCTTTTACTAGCAAACAATAACAATTGTTCAAATGTCAAACAATGACACTTCGAATGGCGCCAAATTTAAAAATTGCGTTCTAGTTGGGACACCCGATATTAAGGTATAATAGCTCTAGGTAAGGGAGAAATATAAAAAAAAATACTTTTGAAATAACTAATTCCCCATTTTTTCGCCACTGAAATAATATGCAGTACAAAAGACATACTTTATTGTGCATTAGTATGTTTAAATTCAAAAAGTTCCATGGATGCAATACAGTAAGGGAATAAAGCCTTCTCTGCTTACAAAATTTGAAGTTTTTAGTGGGAATTTTGAATTATATTTTTTGTAAACAAGTCTTCATGTTATCTATTCAAGGCAGTGTTTGCTAAATATTTTATTTTGGAAATTAATTTTCGACGTATTAAAAACTACTACTTTAATTACTTTCCTAAGAAATTTCATAAGTAATTTGTATAGCTTTCAAGAAAAAAGACAATTTTTTAAATGTATGATTTCACAGTTCGAACTTTCTTAAAAATCGGTTACTTGTTATGCTCTTGTAAAAAGTATAATTTGTACTAAAGCAAATATTTTTTTCATTTAGTTTTTAAAATAAATTTTATATTCCAAATCTAGTTTCATTTTTTATAACTATGTACTGCAGAAATCTTTTAATTTATATTTATTCAATAAGATGGTGTTTTCGAGTTTAAATTTTCGAAGATGTAAAATAAAAAAAAATCTATAATCGAAACACTGCTCAAAACTGTAGCAATATTGTACTGAAACTTAAAATTTATACATTTTAAAAATTGTAAACTCAAGAAAATTATGTTATAATATAAATTACCGAATGAAATTCAGCATAAGGGAAACCCCCTTTTTAATAATCTTTAAATTGCTTGACAAATGGTTTTTAAAATCTTTTAAATTGGGATTTTTGTGTGACTAGTTTAACATATTTTTAATGTTTTCAATCGAACCAAATATATCAAATTCGTTCTGTATGTATTAAATTTAAATAAAATGATTCTTCTCAGCAAAAAAAAGCAAGAATTTGAAATCTTTCTGCTAGCACATCATCGCCATGCAAACCAAATTTTTTGTTTCAATTTTCTATTTTACACAGATAACAAATCGACCTCAACGGTCGACTGTATATGTGTAAAAAATATATTTTTTCTTAGTAGTTATTGTTCTGGATCTTATTATTGTAATGAAGTAAAATGACGCAAGGCCATGAAAAAATTAATAGGGATTTATTGTTAAAACACCATCAACAATTACGTAAGAAGTGCGACCGCGAGCATAAACAATTTTCCTCATCTTTATTGTTATTGTTTTGTCAAGTTCCTCGAATTTCTAGTGCATGTCCGGCTGTGAGTAACAGTGATTATAAAACGCAATTATATGCACGGAATTCAAAACATTTAGGCCACAAAACCTCTGTGGCACGCTGACTCTCTAGCTGGCTATTTTCCATTAGTTGAAAAGAGAAAGAGAGAGTAGGTGCAAGACAGACAAAAAAAGGTCAAATTGTGCGCAATGTTATGCAACACCATTTATGACATGGTGTTGTGAAATATTGTGTAATATTTGTTACTCTCGAATGTTACCTAAGATGTACGTGAACTATAAGTACATAAGTAAATACAGTGTAAGAGATAGAGATTAAATAAAACCATTAAGATTAACTTTTATGACTGGCTGTTAAAAAATTCAGGACATTGAGGACATCCAGGTCAATGATGTAAAATGCCAAATGGTAACAAAGCCGGAAAGAGAATTTTGTTTAACAGTTTTTCAGTGTTTTTGGAAGTTTTTATTTTACGCTAAGGATTCTTGGTATGTGAATTGCACGCTGTTGTGTAATTTTGTAGCAAAAAAAAAAAAAACAAGGTTACACTTGGTCACGGTTTTTGGCATATTTTTATGTAATATGATTTTAGGTTTCTTTTAAGATTTCCTAGAAGACTTTCATTAAAATTTTTATTTATTTTTTTGTTTGTTTCATTTTTGCACTTATTTATGATTTTTGCGATAATTTTAAGAGTATTCTAGATCCAATTTGTGGTATAGAACTTTAAAAATTTCATTTAGTTTTTTTTTTGTTTTCTACAAACACTCAAGAGCAAAGCGTAAGGGCGTAAGTTTCGGTAAATTTGATTTTAAATTTAATTAAGAATTAAAAGCGACTGGAAAAAGTCGGATTTTTCATGTCTGGGTATTTCTTTTTATTCCCTTTACTTGTGATGCCAAAGGTATTTACAGCTTTTTCATTCCGTTTGTAGTTTCTACAATATTCATATCCGTCACTTTAAAGAATATATTTTTTTAAAGCTCATGACTAGGAGAGTCGATTGAGCAATATATCTATTCGTCTGGCCGTGTGTTGGTTGAAATCAACTTTTAAAGCTCCTGTATGTTGCACAGATCTTTATGTCGTATCAATCTTTTGCAAATATCCGTGAATGAATCACTACTAATAATTGCCTTATAACTTTCTGTGAAATGAGAATGTAAACAGAACTGCCACTGTTTTTTCCCTTTATTTTTTACCAGAAAAATTTATATTATTGAACCCTAGGATAGTTGGCAGATATTTTTGTTTCTTTTGTGAAAATAAAATATTTTTGATAAAACGGTCCCTAAACCGCAAAGTTATAGCAAAAATTATTTTGAAAACTATATAATTTTTCAGAATATATACAGTTTCTCAAGCTATTAAATAATTTTTAGACAAACTTAAGACACTTAGTTGTAAGTCGTAGTCTGGGAAAATATTCCAGAGAAAAGCAACAGATCGGTTTGAAACTAACTGAGATATAAGCACCAAAAAAATATAACTACTTCGGTGTTTTCCTCAAAATTTACAAACGAAAATCGCTTGTAATCGACAGATTCAACATATATACTAGATGAAAGGGCATCATTAGTGGAATATAAGACACTATAAACAAATAAAAAATCTATTATAGCTACAACTACAAAACGGCGTAATTAATTATTAATTAGTAAAAAACCGTAAATTATAACAAAGTTCAAACCCGAAATGGCGTCATCAAAAATGGCGGATATGTGCGTCAAATATAGTAATTAGGGCTTTGTACCCAACAACATTGGTTTCAAATAAAAGTAAAGTACGAAAAAGTGTAAAATAAAAAAAAATCCAAGATGGCGGGTAATATTTTGTAACTCAGTCAATATTGGTATCAAATGAGAGGACTTTCCTAATAGAATAAAGTTATTTATGTGAAAATCCTAAATCAAAGATGGGGTAGGAAATAGAAATAATGAAACAAAATTATATATTTATACCTATGCACATGATGTTGAATGAAATTCAGCACTTTTATTTGGTTAAATATATATCGTAATAGAAATTTTATAAATTTTTTAATAAATTCACAATAATAAAAATTGTAATTTGAACTACATATTGCATTTCGAACTTCGATCTAAAACCATATAAAAAAGATAACAGTTCACTTTTAAGGAAAATAACTTATTTGCCAAGTTGAAAACCAATTTTAGTTGTAAAATGAGGTTTTAGTTATGAAAAATTCCAATTTTCATCCAATCGAATGGTTTAGTTCTTGAAATTGAACTTTTCTTTTGCCAGAATAATAATTTCTTAGTGCTAACTATACATTGATATTCAGAAATGAAATTATGTAAATAGAACCACAAAATTCTACCATCACAGCTAAAATTTTCGATTCGTAAAAATTATGGTACTCACAACTGACATTTCTACTCCATAGAGGCTAAGGAATAGTCAAAACATCACTCTGTGAAATAAGTCCTCCTGTACTTGAGCCAAAAAAAAAAAACGTTATACCTATTTTCAATAATTGAATTATAATGAATGATAATTGATTCAGTTGAAATTTTACACACGCCATATACATAATTTCATCAAAGATAGGCTTGAATCGGATTACAGAATATATTATACATAATATGAGGTACATATTATTTAGAGTGTAATACCAATACAATTACAATTTACATTAATAAAAGCTACCCATTGCTTGGTAGCGAAATATTGGTTATTAATAAAAAAAATGTTTATAAAAAAACAAGTGATCTGAAGCTCAACAAACAGAAGAAATTATAAACTTGCATTAATATATAAAAAATTGAAAACATTTTTGTGGGCTTTTGACCAAACCACTTATTTCAAATGCGGAAAAAGAACCAAATTGAAAAACAAATATAATTTCAATTTTTTTTTTTTTTAATGAATGTGATAGCTTTCATAATACAATTCGCAGTAAAACGCGAATTAGTGTCAACGAATCAGAGATTTTTTTTAGAGAAAAACATTTTTTTTCTTTTGGTTTTTAAATTTGCATTGAAGAAAAGAAACAAACAAAAATTACGTACGAGTTTTTGGTTGATTCTTTTGCTTACGTGATACGTATAAAGACCCGGATTAGTGTAAAGCGTCTTGAAGATTTCACTTTTACCCTTAAAAAATCTTAAACATTTTCTTATCTTCACTTAAGATGTTTTGTCAAAGTCCATATATTTTATCTTTTGTTTTTATTGTCAAATGTTGATTACATTTTATCTACATACATACGTCTTTTCTTTTTTCAACTTGTTTATATAAAATACAATTAAAAATTATTTTTATTGTATTTATTTTAGTATTTTTTTACAGATTTTTTATGTTTAAACAAATTTTAAAAATTCTAGCACAAAATTTTCTTACAATATATTTCAAAGACGCATTAATCTAAAATCACAAAAAACAAGACATTTCACAAAATCCTTTTGTATTTCATAAAATAACCATGACTATCGATGATCCAGCATCATAGTTATGACCTCATTGACTAAACACTACTTGTTTGTTTATTCTAAGATTTTTTTTTTTTGTATCACTAATTCTGATGCCATTAATTTATTTTTCTTATAATCAACGTTTTTCCATTAATTCATTTACTGAATGTGTGCATAAAAAACGAGTGTAGGATTTTGCACGGAAATACTGAATAAACAAGTTAAAATGTTAATCTAGTTCAAATATAATACACTCTATACGCTGGCATATCAGTCGGCTAAAAATTCAAAATATATTAAACAATGGTATAATCATCACATAATTTTGGTGTGCAATAATTTTAAGGCAAGACTATTATATGAGAGTTAGTGCCAATTGTGGACTGGTGGGTTATAACAAACTCTTTTATTATATTTGTGTTGATATCAAACATTTTTTTTTGCCAAATATAAGTGAGTTATAAGTGGAAAATTCATACCGCCATGAAAATTGCATGAGAGCTAATTGAATAATTTTGGACCGTCAGTACAGTTTGTCCTTCGTTCTAAAATCAAGTTGATTTCGTTAAATAAGCAAACTGAGGAACAGGAGGTGACTCAGTATGCGAGATAAACATCAGCATTAACGCATATTACTTACTCTTTTCCCATAGGATAGTGTAGGGAATAAACAGACAGTAGAAAAAAAAATCATCTTGTTTTGTTTATATCGGAATGGAAGAAATTGTGTTTATTAATTCCCAGCAAAATCACATGTATTTAGTTTTTTTTTTATATACGATTAGACAAGCCAACATTGGCTTGTTGAGTTGTTTTTTGGTTCCTTAAATATTTTGCTCATCGTTAAGAATTTATTACGCAGTGAATATTATTATTATACCCTTCACACAGTGAAAAAGGGTATATATAGGTTTGTCATTCCGTGTGAAATTTCTACAATTTTGATTTCCGACCCCATAAAGTATATATTTTCTGAAAGCTTATGAATAGAGGAGTCGATTAAGCCCTGTCAGTCTGTCAGTCTGTCCGTGTGTATGTTGAAATCAACTTTTTGAGGCCCCCCGCCATCACTTGGACTCGGATGAGGTATTAAAATATTAGAAATATTCGGGAGTAGATTGGTATTGAAAATCAGAAACATCGGTACATAAACAACTGAGATATGAGCAAAAACCCACGACCACCTCGATTTTTTTTTCACAAAAACAACATTACAACAACAACATACATACATACAAACATGTATAGTGCTTAGAGTAAGCATGTCATCAAATCCCAGCTGAGACAGAAAATTTTTTTTTTATTTTTTTTATATATATTTTTTAAAATTTTTTTTTTATTTTTTTTTATTTTTTATTTAATATATTATTTATATTTTTATTATTTTTTTTTAATATTTTTTTTTGTTTTATATTTATTATATATATTTTAATTATTTTTTAAAATTTTTTTTTTTAATTTTTTTTTTTAAATTTCTTTTTAAAATTTTTTTTTTAAATTTTTTTTTTATTTTTTTTTAACATACATACGTAAATTTATAATTTTACAATGGGATGTTTTTTTATATGTATGTACGTATTTCATATGAGATGAATGGTGATACAAACTACTGTTATTGCATGACTACACGTTGTGAAGGGTATATAAGATTCGGCAAGGCAGAATATAGCGCTCTTACTTGTTTTTTAATTGTTGTTGTTGTTAGTTTTGAGATTTATGTATGTGTTTAAATATGTTATTAGAACAGGGTGGGCCAAAAGTCACCACGGGGCTTACAAATTTAATAACTTTTTCGTTTATATATATTTTTTTTTAAATTAATTTTTCAAATTATAAAATATACATACACAACATTTTTTTACACAAAGTGTGGAAAATAATATCACTTAATTGACCAACGTTTTCAGCTTCGCAATGTTGACATCATTCTGAAGCGCTTGAATTTCTGCAACTACATTGGTCTTGAATTCAGTTATTGTGTCGGGATTGTTCACATATACTCGTTCCCTCAAATAACCCTCAAATAAATAATAATTTACGGAATTGAAATAAGTAAATAAATAAATAAATAAATAATCCCATAGGAAATAGTTGAGTTCTGACTAATCTGGCAAATGCGCTGGCCAATTATTTTCCGAATTCATGAAAAATATTCCCTCACTTAAAATTTTACTTAAAAGTGCCATTGTGTCTTGGGCAATATGAGCTGCAAAAAACACAACTCAGATCTGTAATTGTATTTATTAAATTATTTGATTTCCTAAAACAACAAGACATAATATCTTATAAACTACAGTATTAGAATCAGACTAGTTAGGCTAGACATTGTTAAGAAGTTTTATATTCGCAATAAACTACATAAAATTTATAAAGATATAATAAAAGTAAAAATAATGTTGGAGGCTATTGTATAAAATATAAAATAAATTACATTCAACATTGATATTAAAAATTAAATTATTAAAATATTAATTTGATTTTGATCTAATCATAATACTATTGATTAAATGAAAATTAACAGTTCTATTTGAAAAAACACCAATTAAAAAAGTGTTAAAAAAAATTAAATAATTAAAATTTCTATAATATTTAAAAATGAATTTAATTTAATCAGGCCTATTATTAAAATTTGGTAACAATTTAAATAAAGTTATTATTCTTTCAGTAATTTAAAATATTGAACCTGTTTTTAAATAAAAGTAAAAGTAAAATAAAAGAAAATAGACGTATTTCTATATAAATCTTAATTTTAACAAAATATAAGTAATTATATAGATACATTTTTAATTACATTTCGAAAATTATAAGTATAAGAAGGTATACATTATAAAACTTTTAGGAACTGGTGGCATCACCAAACGTCATATTTTCAAACGTAAGCAAGTAAAGGCCTAGGCACAAAGACATTTTACTGTAAAAAAATCTTGATCAAACGAAAGAAATAAATTAAAATAATTAATTAAGGTGAGAATCCAACAGAATTTATCGGGCTGCAAGGAATATAGGCTTTAGTCACATCTGCAATAAAGTTGAAGCACTGTTTAATGTATATTACGAACAAAGTCTGTTTTTAAGCTACGGAATGCATGTACTTCCATAAACCTTAATCTGCTGATAACCCACTATCTTTTTAATATTTCCCTACCTATTTTACATGAGTAACCCAATCTTTTTAGACCTCTCGTTAAAAATTAAATTTTGACAAAAAATAATATTTTTAAATTTTATTTCTCAATATAAAGCGTGATTTTTTAAGAGCTATAGCAAAGTTAAAAAAAAACACATGAAATACAGAAATATGCATGGAATCTTTATTTGAACCAATAGTACGATCCATATAATTTAATGTTTGAAGATTATTTCATGCAAATGTTGACCGTGACTGCGCCTCAAATGGTCCATCCGCTTAGTCCAATTTTGGCATACTCTTTCCAACATTTCGGCTCGGTATCTCATGAATAAATACTTCAATGTTGTCTTCAAATGCGTCAATTGAAGCGGGCTTGTGTGTATAGACATGAGCTTTAACATAGCTCCACAAAAAATAGTCTAAAGGCGTTAAATCGCACGATCTAGGCGGTCAATTGACCGGCCAAACTGTGATTGTTTCTGGATGTATTGGTAGCTCTTGCAATGCTTCTGGCTGATCTTAACTCCAAAATCGACAATTCTGCTTATTAACGTACCCATTGAGCCAAAAATGAGCTTCGTCGCTGAACACAATTTTTCGATAAGAAGCGCGCGATTACCTTTCTTAATAGAGCACGCATTTTGATAGTAAAATTCAATAATTTACAAGCGTTGTTCGTTTGTAAGACGATTCATGGTTAAATTATAGACCAAACTGAAGATGTTTGACAGTGAAACAAAACACGAAACGTGCGTCAGCTGTTTAAACCAGTGTTGCCAAAAAGATAATAATAGCTAAAAAATTACCCTTTACGTTTTTTGACTGACAAAAAGTTGTTCGAAAAAATACAATTTCAATTAAAAAAATTATTTAAATTAATTAAAAATGTAATTTAATTTTAAAAATGAATGAACTAGTCAATTAATTAAAAGAGTTCAAATAATGTTTTTTTTTTTGTGTAAAATTGAAAGTATTTTATAAAAGGAAAAAAATTTTCTGAAAAAAGTTAAAAATTTATTAAAAATTGTTTATAAATCGAAAATTTATAAAAAAAATATTTTAAACGAAATTTTATTACAAATATTGTATATATTGAAAATTTATTAAAAATGTCCTATAAATCTAGTTTTGTCAACATGTAGATATTCCGTATTCGTGGAGATATATGTACTAAAAATTTGGAAAAGTAAGAAAAAAAATGTATTTTTTTCATGTACAAAAAAGAGGAAACAATTATTCTGAAGGGACAATATTGATAACAATTACGTACATATAAATGAGCCCAACCAACAAAAAAATAAAAGATTTTCGAAGCACTAATATTAAATTTTTAAATGAGAGCACGTATAAAAAAATATGATCTTCGAATAAAGCTATACTTTGTTGCAGTAGTGAAAATGAATAAATTAATGAAAAAATTTTACTAATTTATTTTTCTTCCCAGGTTTGTAAGAGAGAAAATTTAAAACACTGTGCGCATGCAGAAAAAAATATTCCTTAAACTTTTTTAATCATTTGACTTTTTGATTTGTTTTTAAATTATAAATATACTTTTCATTAATTTAATAAATTTTTTTAAATGATATTAAATATGTTCTAATTTTTTTTTTTTTTAATTTAATTTTTAATGAAAGTTAGTTGAATTTCTTCACTCTGTCTGATCAATGTTTTTTATTTTTTTTATCGGTAAATATTAGGGTGATCGATTATTCGACATTTTGAAGAAACCAAACAGTTTGAAATTTAGAATAAAAAAAAAACCGGTTGCTCTATTGAAAAGTTAGAAAAAACCGGTTAACCGGTCGAATACATAAAATATAATTTTTTCTTAAACCCATTACAGAGATACATCTATAGGTATAAACTAGTTTGTTCTATAGTTTAATTGCATTTTAAGTTGACAAACATTCAATGGCATTATTATGAAATGCCTTAGTTGAAAATAAAGATGTTAAAGGACATACACTTTTTACCTAAAAGTGACCGAAAAGTTCAGTTATGCTTCAATTACTTTTAATTTTTAAGGTTAGGTGAATAAATTTAAAAATGCCATTGTTTTTTTACATGAAACAAAATATGGCAACTAAATTGTGATTTATATATTTTTGTTCTACTTCGACCTTTATATTTTTATATTTACATTGTTGCCACTACTAATTTGTTAATAGTAATCGGTATTTGCTCTGGTGCTGCCATATTAAAAAAAAAATTTTGTTACAAGAAGATTGTAACAATGAAAAATATTAAAAAGTCACTTCACTGCTCACGGTAGTCAAATTTACATTTTATTAACATTAACTTTAAAGGTAAGTTATAGTAATGACCCTTTGTGTGCCAAACTATTTTAGTATACAAGTCATATGTTATCAGAGATATTAGTTAAGCTATTAGTAGTCTTTTTAAGTACAAGTCGCTAGATTTCGTAGAAGCAAAATATTATGAAATTCGAAAATGAGATCAAAAAGTATTGTAAAGTACAATAATTTGGTAAAGAAACTTAACTGAACAGCTGATTATCACAGCAAATTATAAGCGTAAGCCTAATTATTTTTCTTATTTTACATTTGTTTTTGAATCAACAAATAAATTTCTTACAGTATTATGGAAGATTATGTAATAGTTTTTCTGACTTTTCGAAATTTTTTTAGTAATAAATATAGTATGATAAGTTTAGTTACAAAGACAAATAAATATAAAACTAAAAACGAAAAAAACTGGCTTTTGTGAGTGAAAAAACCGGTGTATTTGACTTTCAAAAAAATTACATTTAGAAAAAACCGCCAGCTGAAAGAATAAAAAACTGGGTTTTCCACCGGTTGTAAAACCGAATCGATCACCCTAATAAATATTCCTTTATATCTAGGTCGTTGATGCTACCAATTATTTTTGGATCTCCTGCTTTCGATATGGTACTATACTAAATTATTGTTATATGTATAAGTAAAGAAATGTAATTTAAAATATAGATTCATATATACCATATATTAGGTTAGGTTAGGTAGAACAGGCAGCTGTTGTGCAGCTCACTTGGGTCCATTATATTGATCCCTTTGTGATACCTGAATAGAAAAGTAATAATAGAATAGAAAAGAAAAGAAGCAGACAAGTCCAGAGTCTCCGGCGGGAATCGAACCCGCAACCCCCAAACTAGCAGAACAGCACACTGCTGACTAGTCCATCGGGGCACCCCTATACATACATTAAGAATAAATAAATATTAAAAAAAAAATATTTTTTTAATATTTTTTTTCTAAACAGGTTAAATAATTTATATTATTAATATAATAAATGCTTTTATTATATAAACACCAAATTTCAATTTAGACATGGTTAAATTAATTAAAATCTTTTTCGAAAATTATAGAAATTTTAAATAATTTCTTAATACTGTTTTAGTTGATATTTTCTCAATATTTTTTTAATTAAAATTATTAATTTTCATTTAATTAATAGTATTATTTTGATGATTGGAGCAAAATTAAACAATTTTTTAATTGATATTATTAATTTCGTAATTGAAGTTCATATTTAGTTTTTTTTGTGTAAGCCTTTAAACACATTTTTTTAACACGACAATGTTATTGGAGGCACGGACTAACCACGGTCGCTTACAAACAGGGACTCAAATTGTTACTTACCACACACGCTTTTGAATAGGAACTCAAATAAATATGTACCTAAATACTTTTAAAGCATAAAATAACCTAAATAACCCAATACTGATAACGTACAGTGTTTTGAAGGGCCAAAATTCGGTTTATTTATTCTGTGATAGTTAATTAGTGTGCAAATAAGAGATCTGTGAAAATCTATAAGAAATGAGCTTACTAATGATCTTGTATTTAATCGTTGTAAGGAAATTAGAATTATAAAATGTTATTGGAGTGGCTACTAAAAAATTTAACAATAAGAAATTGTCTAATGTATATATTTAGGCGAATATTTGAATAATAAGTACTTATCAAGTGGTTACTAAAACACTTCTTAGTAAGACAGGCGATGTGTGATAGTCATTGAAAATTATGTTTTTCAGTTAGAGCAAGTCATTGCCTAGTTGTTGCTGGGATACTTAAATATGCTTTAAAAAACGAGCAATTTGTAAAAACAAAGTATTGCATCAAAGCAGGAACTCATCATACAAATTTCATGCCTTCTATAAGCTAGTTTCTTCCTTACAAACGTGCACTTTTTTTATTGGGTACATTTGTATGTATGAATGCTTTAAAGGAATTGATAAAAATATTTACTGGATGCCACTGCACAAATAAAACAATTGCAATTGTTATTGCTAAAATTGTTGCCAATGGCAAGGTTTAGTTGAATAAAGCAATTTTGTGGCTGCGACAACAAAATTTTGTTTCGGAATTTTAATGACACTGATATATTACGATTCTTTTAATTTAAATTTGTTTAACCACGTTCGCCTTTTTATGAACTAGGTTACCACAACGAAGATTATTGAATATTTATTGAGAATTGAGGCATGTACGCATACAATTTTTTTTTAATTTCCATAAACTGTATTTTTATTCATTTTTGCATATAAAAAATCCATAAATTAAAAATATCCCATAAATGAAAAATTTATCAGAAAATAATGTGTGATTTATTGAAAAACAAATTTTTATTTTAAAATATAATTTATTTTAAATTATTCCATCTTAAATTAACTTTAATTTTAACTTTTAGTTTAACAGGTCGTTTCTGGGTGACTTCTATTAATAGCTCCAAAAAAGTGTGAGAATAAAATTTCATTCTAGTGACGTTAGTCGTTGTTTTTTTTGTTGGACTTGACTTCCTAATTTCCATTCATAATCAATAGCAGGATTGAAAACAAAAACAACAGATGTTTGTTATATTATTAAGTTAATTTAATTTTAGATTTTTTGGCTTAGAAAAAAAAAGAAGAAAAACACGCGATGATGAATTTTGTGTACCCACTACCAATGAAAATTTTTAGATTTTTGTGATTCTTGTGGGTGGTTCATGCCTATTCTTTAAAAATATAATCTTAAAAAAAAACAAAAAGTTTTATATTATTTTTTACTTATAAAGAAAATACATATAAATTTAATACCACGCCTTATATGGAAAGAGAGTGTAATACTAATTTTCCGTAGCTAAGTTTACATTGGCCATGGTATCGTGTAAACGAATTTTCTGTTTTGTTTAGGTCAACCTTTTAAGTATAACCTTTTTCAAATAAAATTTGTATAATGAAAAATGTCTGAATATAAGTTCCACTTTTTTCCATACAACCAGGACAGAAATTTTTTCTTTCATTGTAAGGTATTTTTTGAAGCGACATTAATTACCTCTTAAACATCTTCATACAAATTTAATAGAAAGATAGATGAGCGGTCATCATTTTAGAATTGTTCAAGAATATAACATTTTAGACGAATATTTGAGATTAGTACAAACGGAATAAGAAACTTAATATGCCAAATAAAATTTAATTCATTTTCGGTAAAAAAAAAAGAAAACCACACGCAAAACTATACAGTCACACATGCCTTTAAACGCAAATGTGTGTGAATGTGAATTCTTATGCCATTTTTAATTTTTGGTGGGCAAAACATGTATGTATTTTGTTGTTTTTGTTTATTTTTTTTTTTCTTACGTTTTGTTAAAATTAAAAACAAAAAAAAAACAATTAATGACGTCAATGAAACAAATTTTGGCGAGCAATCTGTAAGAAAAAATAAATAAATAAAATTTAAATAAACAAAAAATTATTACTAACTGAGAAACATACACTTTTACACACAAACATATGTATATACAGACGCACACGCATTTCTACGTAAGTGTTAAAAAGAAAACTAAGGAATGTTTAGTTTAGTACTCGTTGGAATCATATTGGTGTTTGTGTTTAAATTTTTTTCCATTTTTTGATTTTTGAAGGAAAATATTTTTATATCTCTACACAAGGTGGATTCGCCTTGCCTCAAAAGTTTTTCATACGTAAGTGTAGTAGGATCAGGAAGAGTAAATGAGGAAAGTTTTTTTTTGGGCTTCAAAAATGTTGGCTTTTGTAATCTGATTTATGATTTTAACATACTCTCGGACAGAGGGACAATACTCAATTGAATCTCCTATTCATAAGCTTGCCGAAAATATGTTTATACTTTATGGGGTCAGAAATTAATATTGTGGAAATTTCACACGTCATGACAAACCTATGTATATTCATTCACTCTCTGTGAAGAGTATAAAAGAAGTGATGCTGAAGCTCACCGATTGCCCACCAAAGCTTATACATATATTATGTTATATATTTATTGAGAGCTACTTACTTACTTAGCATCTGTTTTCATTCAAAATCGGGGGTACTATGCGAACTGAAGCAAAGAGACCTTGAAAGAAGATTTGCCACCGAAACCAAATATTCATGAAGCCAAGTAAATGCGAAAAATAAAACGGTTTGATTGTCTATTATGATTTGAAATCTGGCTAGACAATCAAACGCAACTGAAGCAAACATTAGCCAGAATATGTGGCCAAACATAAAACCGTAATATTCCATGTGACAACCAATGGCCACATATTGCAATACCTGTTAAAAACTATTTAGAAATAAGTGGTTGGGAGGTCTTGTCTCACCCTTCATATAGTTCGGATCTTTTCCCATCCAGCTATTTTTTTTTTTTTTCAATTAATGCAAAACGCATTCTGGGGAATAAACTTAACTTTAAAATAGTTTGTATGGCTTGATTCGTCCTTGGCCCCAAAAGCTGAGCAGTTCTTTTGGAACGCAATCCATGTGTTTCCAGGGACATGGGGAAGGGTTATAACTAACAACAGTAATTTCTTAAAATAAATTTATATAAAAGGTTGTACAGATATATCATAAATTACTTAGTATGGTATAATACACTTAGTATGGAAAATTCCACGCTCTTTTAAAGTTAATAATTATATAGCCCTTGTTTTTTTCACTGTAAAAATATCGGTACAATCACAGCTCTTCAATGGAATATAAACAACGACAGAAACACATTTTTTTTACACATACAAACTCATACATACATATACACTTATTTATATAGTTATTTACAATTCTTTTTCTCAATAAATTATTATGTTTGGACAAAATTATTATTTTAGTTTATTAATTATATCATATTTGTGACATCACTTAATTTCAAACATTTCGAAATGCTAAAAAAAAATCACACAAATAAGATTCTTGCCTTCTAATCTTTTTTTTATTTTTTTAATGCCGATTACTCAATCGTGGGTGCTGATTTAATTTTAGAAATTGTCTGGGAAAATTTTAAATTTAGAATTATTTCCAATGTGAATTTCTTTAAATAAAAACTAAAATCAATTATTTAGCCACAAACTCCCCATCGGCCTTGATCGCTAACATGGAAACAAGAGGGTTTTAAAAAATAGTGACCCCTACGTTCAGCAAATTGCCTTGTGAAAATGCCTTATATTCAAACCTGTTCGAAATTTAGTTTATAAACACACTTTGTATGTAAGAAATCCTTGTTTAAGTTTAGAAATGTTATTGTCATTTAAATCTGAATAAGCCCATGTACTACAAAATATAAACAAATACTTTTTGTCGAATTTTTTATAACAATTACGGCTAAATACTAAATCGTTTACAAATTTTACATGAAATGACAAACAGACACACCGCTTTGTACACCTAAATGTGGCTTTGGAATATAAACACTAACGATAAATACTATGGTGAAATAGGTTATAAAAATATGTAGTTTTATATAAATACTAGCCAAACCCGGCGCGCGTTGCTACGCCCCTTAATGAATCAAAATGCATTCTGAATTTTTATTGAATACCAATGTAGAAACCTAAAAATTATAATTTTTTTATGGGTGTAGCCCTGCCCACTTTCTAAAAACGAAACTGTAAAGTCATAACAGCTCAGTATGTGTGCAAAGTTTCAGAAAAATCGGTCAAGTGCAAGTACCTCAAAATGATAACTTTTTTTTATGGGCGTGGCACTGCCCACTTTTCTAATCACGAAATTGTAAAGTCATGACAGCTTAGTGTGTGTGCAAAGTTTTAGGAAAATCGGTCCAGTGCAAGTACCTCAAACCTATAACTTTTTTTTATTGGCGTGGCCCTGCCCACTTTTCTAATCACGAAATCATAAAGTCATGACAGCCCAATATGTGTGCAAAGTTTCTGTAAAATCCGTCCATTTCAAGTACCTCAAAATTAAAAATTTTGTATGGGCGTGACCCCGCCCACTTTTTTAATCACGAAATTATTTAGTCATGAGAGCTCGATATGTGTGCAAAGTGCAAAGTAGCTTAAAATGATAACTAATTTTTTATGGGCGTGGCCCCGCCCACTTTTTTCCACCCATAAACACTCCCTGGTATGTGTACAACAACTTACCAAAGTTTGAGCCCGATCGGTTTTACAGTTTCGGAGTCTATAGCTAACACACACACACACACAGAGTTTCACTTTTATATATATAGATTGTTTAATATAGAGGGTGATTCAACTATAATACAAGTTAATTGTAAGTCTCACCTTTACGTCAAGCTTTTTTCCCAACTTAATTTTATATTTCTTTGTTTAAGTGTTTGACAAATTCTACCATAGAGTGATACACAAATGAGCATAACATTAAGATTGTTAAAGCCTTTTACAAACATGCGGGTTCAAATTAAAATACATGTCGAGCACTTCATTTCAGCAAACCTGGTCTGTAGGAAATGTGAAAACGCCTGTGAATGCTTCTCTGGTTCGTTCTACGGAAATAATTTCTGTTATTCTCGATAGTGTGGCAGATTGGCACTGATGCCAACTATGAATAAAGATTTGATTTAATATGCTTACAAGGTTTAATTGACATAAGAACTGAAGCCTACTGACAATGTTCAATATCGCGAGATAAAACCGGAATTTTTGTAGCCAGAAATTGAGGATATTGACCTGGTTGATTTGTAGTTTCAACAGGATGGTGGCACTTGCCACACAGCCAACGAAACAATGGCGCTTTTGAGCCATGTTATCTCACGTCGTGGTGATGATAATTGGCCGCTACGATCATGGCCCATAGGCTCATAATCAGTTACAAACCTCTTCTATTTAAAAATAACTACTTAGAATCATTACTATTTGAGGTTCTTTTTTTGAGAAAAAGTCTACGTCAATAAGCCAAGTCCAATTTTTACAAAATTAAGATTCTAGTACAACGTAAATGCAAAATTCTCAAAAAAGAAAATATCGAAATTCCGATTCTAACCTCGTCTTTTGCTATGTGTTAAGTCCAGTTATAAATGACATATTCATTTTTATACCCTTCACCTGTGGTTCACAAGGGTATATATAGCTTTGTCGTTCCGTTTGTAATTTCTACAATTTTTATTTTCGACCCCATAAAGTATATGAAGAGAGGAATCGATTAAGTACGTCTGTCCGTGTGTTGGTTGAAATCAACTTTTAAAAGCAACCATATGTTCCTCAGATCTGTGTATGCTATCAATCTTTTGGAAATATCCGGGAATGAATTGCTATTGAAATTCAGCACAATCGCCCCATAACTTTCTGAGATATGAGCAAATAAAGACGACTGCTTCTGTTTTTCCCATATTTTTACCAACAAAATTTTTCAGACATAGAATAATTTATTGGTACCTTTGCTATCATTTGTAGATATAATATGCCTCTAGAGATATTCGTAAAAAACTTTGGATAAGAAGGCAAAAAATTTTTTTGAAAAATATATATATCTCAAAAATTTACATACGAAACTCAAATTTTTTCACCTTCTAGACAACCGAGAGAGTCAATATTGGTATCATCTGAAAGGACCTGACTAGCGCAATATATAAATTCATGTTGGCCGCCACTACAAAATGGCGAAAAATAAATTTATATACTGGTCAAATCTGGTATTTTAAAAGGTAACTTCCTGAACCTCCTCAATATTGGTATCAAATGAAAAAGCTTGGCCAGTAAAATACCGTAAATTATTTAAAAAAATGTAAAATCAAAGATGGCGACTAAAACAAAATGGCGGATCACATTTTTCTAACCCCATCAAAATCAAGGATGGCGTCGGAAATAAAAAGGAAAAATGGCGTATAACATGAAATATAGGTTAAGCTACCATGCGGGATTATACCTATGTACATGATGGTGAAGGGTATTATCAGATTCGGCACACACGAATACAGCACTCTTACTTGTTTAATTTTAGGTTTTCTTATCGAAATTTTCGTTTAAATTCTATTCAGGCTTTAGCTCATTTTTAAATTATCTTTTATTTTTATGGTATTGAAAAATGACAAATCAAAAAAAAATCTACGTTTGCAGATGTTAAATTTTAGAAGCAAGACTTGGACACTAAGCTAACGATAAGAATCTATCACTCATGAACGTCAACGGTGGCATAACTCAAAAAACATAGTTTAAAAAAAATGGCTTTAAAAGATTTAAAAAACAATTCTTAACAAAACCTCATAGTTCAAAATATAATACATATAAAATTTAATAAGATTTATATGTTAAATAAGTTATTTTAAACTACGATTTTCAATATTGACATAGAAGAAAGAAAGATATAGATTTTTAAATACTGCGTTCAATAAGAAGATTGACCAAAACTTTAAACTGCATCAAATCATTCAAAATAGTTTAAAATGAAGATAATTTTCTAGAAAAAAATTTAATTTCTAGCGGTCACCGTTCGGTCATTAAAGGGTTAAAACGTAAATAAATTCTAATGTTCTGAAGGTGGAAATTGTCATTGTATTATGAAAATGCATTCAGCAAAAAAACTCTAAAGGTTTTGCAAATATGTATTTTCACTTTTTTACAATATTTCTAAGTACTAGCCTTTTTTAACTGATTTCTTTTAAATTTATTTTTTTATTAATTTCCCAGAACTTCGTAAAAAAAACAAAATTCTAAGTATTTAAAAAACAGCTAAAACCCTTTCTGATCCTTTAAACTGAATTGTTTCCAAAAAAAAGAGTTCAACTAAAAAATTCATATTTTTTTATGGCCGGCCACAAAAACCAACTGAAATTAAGAAAAAAAAATGTCAGTGCAATTTTTGCTACAACAAAACGTATTAGTAATGATAAAAAAAAATAACCGATGACCATAAAAAAAGAATTAAAAAACGAGGTAAAAAAAGGATTGCAAGTTCTTTCATTTTGTGCACATTAAACTCAAGGTCGGAAGCAGGGAATAAGTGTTTGTTCTAATATTAGTTGGCATTGAAATAAGAAATGTAGACAATATTGTGAAATGTTAACAATTCTAGAAAACATTTTATTTAAGGTTTACTAATGTATCTGCAGTAATTGTTGTTGTTGCTGTGGTTGATAAACTATTCACATTCTTTAAAAGGATTAACAGCAGTTAGAGGTATTTGTGGAAAAATGCGGAAAATCTATAGAATTTATTTTTATTTTAATTTTGCAACTAAACATAAACGCCTCTTTTAAATTGAACCCAATACAAGGCATGCACACGCATACACATAAACAAGCTCACACCGCATACGCACACCATTTGAGAGTTAATCAGTCGTCAAATCGACCAAACAAATTGACCAAACAACCATGCGTGAAATATGTATACCCTATAGAGCATGTTGGAAAGATTAAGAAATTTGTTTTACATCTATGTATGTATATGTGTGTATGTGAGTAGCACAGGTCTTTACTGTGTTTGTCGACAAACCTCCTTCTTCCTGCAAAAGGATTAAGCAGCTTAAAGCATGTCTGTGCGTCAGTCAAATCTTTAAAATATTTGTTTTGGCGAATACCGGGGACAAACCATTTTCTATACAATTTACATTATTTGTTCCCTCAATTGTTTGTTTCCTTGTTTAGCAACAGACAACAGCAAAAGAAGGTCATTTATAATTCAATCAATTTACATACAATTTCAATGTTTTATGTCAAAAATTCTAAATTCACTTTTAGTCGTAAACTCATAAAATAAGCCAAGAATTACTTGTATCGCTGTTAATTTTCCCATCAACTATTTCTTGAGTATCCTTTTCAGAGTTTTGCATTGAGTTATTCTCGGTCAAAACAGCAGATTGTTGATTGAATATGTGTTTTTTTGGTTTAATTTGTCAAACTAAAAGTTAAATTTGTTTGCCAACTCTTTAGGATGTTTTTACAATAATTAACTGAACACTCAAGGTCATTTACATCATTTACTCACTCCTCTTCACTGTGTCACTGCTAAACACTGAACTAATTTATGTCTAAACTCGTACACTCACAAGCGTTTTAAAAATCTTAAGGTTCCTTTGCTGAACTGGTTTCCATTCGTTAACAATAGAAAATGTACCAGAAAAAAATGCCATAATTCTCTAAACAGATCAATTTGTGTGCGTGTGCATGTTTTGTATTTTTTTTTTGTAAAAATTGTTTAGTAAAACCCTTTTTTATTGTTTCATCCAGTTTAAATTTATTATACTTTTTATTCTTCTTTTTCGCTTAGCCCAAAAACTCTGTCGTGTTTTATGATCGCGATTTTGTTTAAGTGATCCAGTAATCTAGTTCGGTATGTTGTTCGCGAGAATTTTTACCCTTTTTTCTCTTTGTTCATAATTATAACCGTAACACTAAAAAGAGTTGAAATATTTGTTATGCTCTCGTTTTTTGTTGTTCTGCTCGTAAAACTATAACCAAAGTAGGATATTGGAGTAAAAAAAAACAAAAAATTGTTTTCCAAAAAACAAGGAAACAATACATAAAGTATAACTATTTCGTAGAATATTTTACTTCCAAAAACAATGGGCATTTCTATCGGATGTTGTTTAAAGAGTTCAAATGGTTTAACATATACACATGTATTTGAATCTTAAAGTTTGACTGACTTGAAAACAAACAAATAAGTAGGTATAGCAGAACATTCTTTTTTAAATAATTTTACTAATGAACAGTGTTTATAAAATTAAAGATTTTCTTAAAGGATACAATTTTTGGGAAATTAAGATTATTCCTGATAGGATCGTTCAGTGATTTAGCTGTGAGACAGACTTAATCCTAAACTAAACGCTGATCTAAGTATTTAAATCTAAATTTTTCGTATTCGCACTTAAATTAAAGAATTCGTAGAAAAACCTTTATTTTTCAGGTATACTTCATATGGGGTTAAGTTTGTCTATTTGTATTTCATATAAATTTTATTTCAAAATTCTATTAAAAAATTTTTAAAATACTCTAGTATTTCCGAGGCATAAAACTCAGTTTTATATACTAGACTTGAGTTAACAATGCCAGGGATTAAATACATCGAATAACCCTTTAAAAGAATTAAATATGTTTAACTTCACATGGATGTCAATGTTATTATGGAAATTTTCAAAAATCTCAATGAAGTTCTCCAGTACACTTAGGAGCTGTATTTATTTTATTTATAAAAAGTTGTTCTGGTATCAGACAATGAAAAGTATGCCCATTTGGCATATTGTACGCTCTAAAGAAATGATAATTCTAATAAAAAACTATAAACAAGATAAATATAAAAACTGTTTCAAGAACCAAGTCCTTATGGATTTCAAATTTCCTATAAATTCCAGGTTCGGCATTGTGTCCATGTAGAATTTCTCGCGTCCAATGCACCTAAACGTAGGACATTGACAACGTATTACGTTTTTCCTGAATCTCTTAATCTTAAGGCCAACTTCGATATTTAGATTAGGTTGAAAAGAGAGACATTACAAGCCCAAACCTTATTCAGTAAAGACGTAAAGTATAAAAGCTAATTTATATAGATGATGTAAGATTTAAAAGCTTATAACTTTTTCCAAAATTCTCTTACCAAATAACAAGCATAAAGAACCTTATTCATCATAGTCTCAATTTTACGTTTTCACATTAGATTAGGGACCAATGACACGCTAAGATTTTTCTTCTTGTAAGAATTCAGGAGCGAGAACTATTAAATTTTGGTTATATCACATTTTCTAGGTAAAGTATCTGCTAAATCTTAGAAAGATTTTCAAAAAGACCGATTTCCTTAACCTATTTAATTATTTAGTTCATTCAAGGCCGATTGAATGATACAATGATACAAATTTATCATTTAAAGAGGCATGATCTATTTCGCACACCATCTATTACTTTGAATAGAATTTTATCTACAACAAGTCATCATAGGTATAGCTTTTTGTGGTATATCTCGTATTACCAGATAGCGGTTAATTGTTGGGATCTGCAGTATATTTTTCCCTTATCTGTTAGTGTTATCTTATATTATACAAAACAAATAATATATATGGATGACAATGCAATTCCTCTCTACATCCAAGAAGAATGACATGAAATAGTTTTTGTTGTCTATTAAGGCTTTCTCAACATATCTTCCCTTTAGATTTAAGAATTATGCCTTACAGAAGTGAGAATTTACTTGTAACATTCATATACTGATAATTATCGTTATCACTGTACATTGTCTTCCTAGCCTTCCAAGATACTAAGATAGTCAGTCATCTTTAACTATTCTTGGGGAATGTAATCAGGTTTTAAACTAATCCTGAAATTTGTTTTCAACCACGGCTGCATCCCACGTTATGTTTTATTTTACTTAGATTGAAAGTAGATATGTATACATACATATGAGTTGGGATATCGAGAAGTTTACAGAGTCAGAAATCTCGCTTAGAAGCTCGAAAAGTGTGTCTGCATAAATTGCAAGATCTCTGTGTACCATTCTGTGGGTTATCGTCACATTCAATCGGTGGTGTTCTCCATTTATTGAAATATTTATTTAATTTAATTTAAAAGAAGTCTAAACGTAAAAGTTAACGCTGTCTTCACCCAGGTGTTTTGAACAATTTTTTTTCCATATATTGTTTGACGTCTTTGAACGTCAGCATTTAGTTTTGTTTGTCAAGACAAAACATTGACAAACAAAATTAAATGCTTTATTTACAAATGCATGTCATTTGAATTGCTTATTTTCAGAACAAATTCTTCAAACTGACTAAATCGTGTTGCTAAAAATATCTTATTATAAAAAATTTTGTTTGGAAAAAAATTTAATGCGAAAAAAATCGGAAAATTCACCTTAAGAGATTAAGGCCGCCAGTAAAAAAAAACAAAATATTATAAAAATGGAAAACTTATAAGATGGTTATTTTTTATAATTTTGTTTGAAAATTTGTAATAATATGTATTCTAAAAGAATTTATTAAAAAGTTTTTACAAATCTAAAATTTTTAAAAAAGGAAAAGCTATTAAAATATTTCCTATCGATCAAAAATTTATATAAATTTTTTCTATAAATAAGATTGTCGAGAAATTTTTGGAATTTCTTCAAATTTTTAAAATGTAGACCTAAATTAATGTGCGACTACTTTTTTTACTTTATCATTATATATTTTTACAAAATTTAACAACGAAAACAAGGCACATTTAACTATTAATTATGCCACATATATGTAGATAGATAGCTGTAATATATCAGCTGATCGTCGGCTGCTCCTTTACTATTATCATATTTTTAAACTTTCTCTTTTCCCGCAAACTTTCCATAAAAAAAAAACTTATTTAAAAATCCTTCCCGAAATGTGATCACCTTGTAGTTACACCATGAACTGAAACATATGTACATATATATTTTTTATTCTTTTCGTGTGCACTAAAAATCTTCTCAAATTATTATTTAGTCTACTATAATTCATTTTGAAATTGTTTATGACTTTTTAATAGAATCGTTTACCTAAATATTAATGCCACAATTAAGTATGTATAAATGCTGCGCATTTTATTTTTATGTTAACAAATCTAATTTTAAACAAATTCCACACAATGCAATTTTATTTTTAGATTCAATGCAACACAACACATTGTCGGCACCAACGGGGTGGGTGGGTATCGGCAATAAATAAAATGATCATAAAAATAACGGTGGAGGTGCGATCTAAAACACAAAAATACAAAATTCAAAAATACTGTCGTGTCAAAAAATAGCATTCAAATATACATATGTATGTATGTATGTACATAGAGGAATGTGCAAAAATGGATACAAGTATAAGTGTGCCACATAAAATATATGTAAAAAAAAATAACAATAAACAGCCAGTGCAAGTGATGCTGTTCTGTTATTGCTGCTGTTAAAAGCCTAATGCATTAAACACATAGACGACAGCAGGCTGCCGACTACAATTTGTGCAAGCAAAATACACACGTTTATATACGGTGAGCCATTTAAAATTTTAATCGCCTATAAAAAGTACTGATTGTACTTTTTTAAATTTCTGGTTTTATGGAATGGTTAAAGTTTGTCAATTAAGAATGAAACACAATATCGTTCTTATCCTATCCGATCAAAAATTAAAAGTTCTGCTTTAAGAAGTGTTCGTTACCTGAGAACGATAACGATTTAATGTTGATGGATGTTCTTGCACATTTTCAGCCACAGCAGCAATGTTTTTGATTGAAAGCCGTCTAGTGCGTAGAACGTAAACGGGTTGCTTTGTCAAATAACGATCCACGAACGCACAAACTGAAGGCCGACCTCTTTTTGAAAATTTTCACGTAAATTTCTTACACTTTGCGGTAAAGGCTCACTCACTACTTTGGAAGTAAGTTTTTGATATGTCCTAGTTTTGTGAGCGTATAGCATCCCATTTTGCAAATGTCAAACATAAACCTTGAAATAAAACAGTTATAGGGTTGCGATCTAAATAAATAGGAAAATTTTATATTTAAATAAACTAAAATAAATTCTTAAATGTTCAGGTTAAATGTTTTAAAAATTCCTTGTTTATTTACTAATCCCTTGAAAAAGAAAAGAAATTGACGAAACGTCGGGATAAATGTAATAAAATTGATTTATAAATTTAGGCTGGACTATTATTATTATTATATTATTATACTTTTCAAAGTTATCAGTAGTTCAAATTAAAAATTTTTAATGGCCCACCCTATACGAGTATGAAGATGATTACTTTGAAGTCATCACATCCTCACGTCTGCACAACCACCCTTGTCTCTGTAACCAATTTAGGGTTATACACATTTTCGAAGGCAATTGTGTACAGAGGAAATTTAGAAATTCTTATTATAATCTAATAGCATACCAACAACACAGTAAGCTCGATCGTTCGAGTAAAATTTCGATCGTTATCGAATGCCGTAATTTGTAATTTGCCCCCAGATCTATTGCTGCTAATGTATTAAGAATTGTAAAGTAAATATAAACTTAAAAACAATTTATTTTATTCAATAAAAAAAATCAAAATATAAAAAAAAATTTTATATATTTACGTGTTGTTGATATATGTATTTAAAAAGGTAATATTACTTTTTTAAAAGTTCAATATTAAAAAAACTCCTATGAAAAATGTATTTCTCTAACCTCTGCTTTATTATAGCTGCTTATGATACTTCTATCTTTTCTTATCTTAAAAATTTAGTAAATGGCTACACTGTGACGTCAATAGTCAAGGGTACTCATAGTCGTGTAGATGGTCGCATGCTGTTGTCTATGTGTTTAATGCATTAAATCTTGTATTACAAATGAACTTGTATCGATGGGAGAGAGTTCAGATCCATCACTTGCTTTTAAATCTGTTTGGTGGGCAGCCAGCTTAACAGTGTGAGTAGCAAAGGAGCAAAGCGGAAAATTGTGTAGGTGCCATTTTTTGTTTATTTTCGATTTATTTATAAAAACACCTCAAAAACAAATCACGCGCCTCGACATCATTTAACAATCGACACCGAACATTTGTACATTATTTTGTTTTTAAATTAAAAAAAAAAAAAAATATAAAAAAAAGAACTATTAACGAACCAAAATAAATAAAACATTCGCATGTTTTATATCGAATGCTAGTTGTGGGTTGAGGTGGCAGAGTTATTTTTGTTTTTGATCTGTGTATTTTTCTATTCGTCGTTGTAGTCTTTATTAAAATGATGATGGTTTTTTCCTTTATATATATATAACCGGTGACGTCCTACACTGCATGTGATCGTTGGAATTTATATTCTTAAATACAAAATAGCATTTAGGTATTTGGCCCTCGGTTAGGCGCAATTGATTGATTGTATGAAAACATATTGAAAATATGTAGCATCGTGTTATATGTCTGCTCAAAGAATACAAATTAGATATTTTTGGGGAATTCACAAGGTATCCTAAGTATATATCAAACAATATAATACTTTGCATTCATTTTAAATTTTTCAAAAAATTATGACAATATGACACTGAAGACTTTTAATAAATACACCAATTGATTTAGTTTATTTTAAAGATTAGAAATATAAAAATATGTAAACTTTAAGTATGAGACACGCTATCTGACGGTTAATCAATTATTTTTTCACGGCATTTTTCATCAAGATTCGTTCTAACTGTAAGTGAGTACTTAAAACAATTATCTCGATAGCCACGCTGGCGTTTAGATGGTTTCATTGTGTCAATCTCGAGTCTAGGAGTTTTCATTTATTTTTTGAGAACTCAAAGTCTCTTGAATATCATTTAAATTTAATTTATTATGTCCTGTAATAATAGCTGTAATTATTCATTCTTGCCTTCTTTAAATAAATAAGTTTTTAGGCCAAAAAATAAACGATTTTCTTCTGGTACTCCGTTAATTTTCCAACTCTTTTCCTAAACAGGACGATCCGCCTAAGCATGGAAAGGCAGATTTATAAAGTTTATAATATAAAGAAGAAGAGCAAAAAAAAAAGAAATAAAAGAAACTTGTGATTACTTTTAGAGGCGCTATGCTACCTTCTAGATCAAAAAAAGCAAATATATATGTCTTTTTGTTTTTGTATTATTTAAATTTTCTTAAACTAATAATTCAGACTTTTTTTCTAGTAAACCAAGTACTTTCTTTCTCTCTCTCTCCCTCTTTAAATTTTTAAAATATGTCAAGCGACTTAAGTTGTTTCACGCCAAGGCATTTTTATTCATCAGGTAACCACAGTTGGGGAAAAAATTATTGTTGACATTTTTATATACAAAGTTTGACATTCGAAATGAATGAGAGAAGAGAGAGAATCGTTTTTTATATATTGACTTTGACAGCTGAAATTTTAAACAATAAAGAAAATAAAAAAATCAGCCGACGAGTCAAGTAAATATGACTTGATTTCACACGAATAATTTTACATTGATAACTTTTAAATCGAACCAAAAAAAGAAATAATGTTCAGTTCTTGCTTTGAATTTCATACGAAATTACTTTTTTTTATATTATTTCAACGTTTAATATGTTTATGACGTTATGAATATAGTACTGATTAGGCAACATTATTCCATAAGTATTTCCTAAGAATTCTGACAGCAGTTTGCATTAAATATTGAACAGAATACTAGGCCTAGTAATTTTTAAATCGAGAAAACAAAAAAAATGTATCAACTCTTGTTTTGAATTTCGTACGAAATAACTGTTGATTATATTATTTCATACGAAATAAAATGTTGCTTGAATGTTGATAGAAGCATTTCATACGTTTTTTACGTTACGTTATAACAGAGTACTGATTAGGCAACATTATTCAATAAGCATTGCGTACGAATTTTCTTTATATGAATTTCGAAAACATTTCGCATGAAATATTGAACAGATACCATTAGCCTAAACAGAATACTAGTATTAATCAAGTATTGCTTATAAACATGTATATAAACATTTAACATTTTGGAAACTTTGTTTGTTGTTATTAACAAGTGCGTGTGTATAAATAAATATATGTAATAAATAAATATAATATTTATGTTAAAAATATATTGAAAACTTAATTTTAAGAACTTTTCTATTGTTCAAAAATAATCACAATAATAGAAATATTATCTCTAGTCCAACTATTTCAAACTTGGAGCACCAATACAAGAAAATCAGCTAAAAAAATTGTATCTAATCACTTGATGCTACAGTGGGCTAAGTTAAATGCCTCAGGTAAAAACAATCATAAAAATAGTAATTTTCGTTACTATAAACTGATTGGGTAGGTAGACTTTTACATTTATAACTGATATAGAAAAAAAAAAACCTGATAATCAGTACTATATCTAATCTAATCTCTTGTGATTAAAAGATATTATTTAAGGGATTAGTATTTAGCCTTGACTTGTTTTGTTTTTTAGTTTTTTATTTGTTTTAGAATTTTTCTAAAACATATTTCATATTTTATTGAATAAAACTACAAAACAATTTAAATTATCTTATTGTAATAATACTAAACATTTCTTAAAGATTGTAAATTTTTAAAAAAAAAAAAAGAATAATTTTGTTTTTCTGCTGATTTTACATCACGGATTTCTTATCTCAGTTGGATTATAAAACATCAATTTAAAGCTAAATAAATATATATGTAGCATAAAAGTGGTTTTGACTTTATTATACCTGTGAAGCCCTTTTAAAATTAAAAATGTTTTGGTTTTTTTTATCAATTTACGTTGTTAATTTAATCCAGATATAAACTAAGAATATTTAAAAACAGCTATGATATATCTGTGGCTTGGAGCTAAAAGGGCCAATGTCACTTTTTTGCTCTTTTGAGTTAATCATTGCATTAGATTTGTTTTCTTGCTCTATTTCATTATGGTAAAACAGCTAAAGTCATACTTAGCCCAGAACAGCTTCATAGATAATATGCTGGCCAATATCACTATGAAAGCACCTATAAAAGTTAAAGTTCAATTCCAATTTTCTCAAAAGTAAATATTTTGACATTGGCCCTTTTAGCTCCAAGCCACAGATATTAGAAAAGTTTGTTGAAAAAGGTACATTCTTAGGACTTACTAAAATAATGGACGGTAATAATATGAACTTTTTTTTTTAAATTTGATTTTTCATGCGTAATTGAAAACAATAAAACAGATTTGTCTGATTATACTCATCTATTTTGTTTAATGTTTTTTTTTTTACTTTGCAAAATAGTTTGTGTATTTGTTTGTGGTCTTGAAATCAGACTCCTGTAAAAAACTTAAGCTTTGTTTAATTTTGTTTGTGTATATTATGTTGATACGTAGCAAGGCCTTATTTGCAAATTGAAATATTGAAAATTTTGCGTATAAAAGCTGACCTGATTTTTATTTGCAAGTAGTTAACTCAAAGAACTTACAAACTTACACTTATTTTATTTTTGACCGAATGTAGACGTCAAAGTAGATAAGTTAGATCTAGTCAGATATAGTTAGATGGAGCAAATTATTTCTTATACTTTTTTACTTGAATGCATGGATTAAAACACAAAAAAAATTTGTCTTTATGCCCATAGTTTTAAGAGTTTCTGGTTCTTTACTTAATTCAGCATTCATTAATAGTGATGCAACAATGTTAAACCTTATCTGCTTTAACCCTGTCCTTATTCACACAAGTCTATTTTTAGCGATTATTACAAAACCTTGATTTAGCAAATTTTTTTTTATTCTTAAATGAGTATATACAAATGACATATATTACCATCATCCGCAAAGGAAGATATACGTTTGAAAAATGACCTATTTAGAAAGGGGATAGAAAACAAAAGTAGGAGAGCTACTTATATATTCCATCCATAAGAAATTAAAAAAATGATCATCTATTCTCTGAGAAAACTCAGTATTAATCTACATATAAATAAATTTCTAGATAAAAATGCATCATGTCAGATTCTATAAAACTCTTTTGAATAATCCAGACCCTAAACTTTAATTTAAACAATGATGAAGTGTTATACTGCGCTCATTTTTTGACAATTATTATGACAAATTTATTGGCAAATGATACAAATATACTTTAAAAATTAATCACCGATTCGCTCATGAACTGGAACTCGAGTCACGGTAAATGAAAATCGTAACCACAGCATGATCAATGATTTTTTGTTAGAAAATATGCATGACGTTTATTCGGAATATATGTGGTTTCAATGGAAAGGCGCTATACGCCTCTATTCAATGAGAAGTTGATTTTGAGAAATACACCTATCAATTGGCTTCCAGGATCGTGAAACTTATCACCTCTCAATTATTTCCTGTGTGCTACGTAAAGTCACTTGTTTAAGCTGTAAGCCAGCAACAATTGACAGCTTAAAGGTTAATATTATTCGGGTTGTTGGGGAAATATTGCCAGCAGTGCTAAAAGTGTCCCAATCTAGACGCTTCGTCAAAAAAAATCATTAATCCCAAGAAACTGATATTTTGAATATTTTGTTTTTTTTGTTTTTTACAATTTCAAGTATTATTACACTTAAAAAATCACTCATAAATATCTAATCGATGGGAAAAAAACAACTTAAAAATTGTAGTTTAAATTTTGATCTTTTACACACTTATTTTTCATTCGCCATAAATAATTACAAAACTGTTTTCTATTTAATAATAATTGAATAATTACTTTTTATACCCTTCACACAGTGAAAAAGGGTATATATAGGTTTGTCATTCCGTGTGAAATTTCTACAATTTTCATTTCCAACCCCATAAAGTATATATTTTCTGAAAGCTTTTGAATAGGGGAGTCGATTAAGCTCTGTCAGTCTGTCCGTGTGTATGTTGAAATCAACTTTTTGAAGCCTCCCGACATCGCTTGGACCCGGGTGAGGTATTAAAATATCAGAAATATTCGGGAGAAGATCGGGATAGTAAATCAGAAACATCGGTTCATAAACAACTGAGATATGAGCAAAAACCCACGACCTCCTCGATTTTTTTTCCACAAAAACAACATTACAACAACAACATACATACATACAAACGTGTATACTGGTTAGAGAAAACGGGGCATCGAATCCCAGCTGAGCCAAAAAAATTTTTTTTTTATTTTTTATTTAATATATTATTTATATTTTTATTATTTTTTTTTTATTTTTTTTGTTTTATATTTATTATATATATTCTAATTATTTTTTTATAATTTTTTTTTTAAATTTTTTTTTTAATATTTTTTTTTAACATACATATGTACGTAAATTTATAATATTACAATGGGATGTTTTTCTATATGTATGTTTTTTATATGTACGTACGTATTTCATATGGGATGAATGGTGATACAAACTACTGTTATTACATGACTACACGTTGTGAAGGGTATATAAGATTCGGCACGGCCGAATATAGCGCTCTTACTTGTTATGTTAAAAATAGCTTTAAAGCAGATTCTATTGGAAAATTAAATTAAACACATTTATTTATTCATGTCTATATCAGTTAGTATTTTATGGATTATTATTTTATAATTTTTATTTGTTGAATTAATTTTTATTTACATAACCTAAAATTCTATTTCGTTTAACATACGATTTAAAAATTACATAGTATTTTATTAAAATAATCGGGGTTTTTTTCGACTATTATTTTTTTTTATCACATATTTAACGTTTTTAAAACAGTTTAGCTTTGCTATATTAATTTTTTTCCATCCGTGCTATTAAGGAATACGATCAATATACACCATTTCCCATTGCATTTCAAGGAATATTTAAATAAATTTTTAAAAAATTTGAATTTCAAAGGACATTTTTTTTTTCAATAATGTTATCTTAAGTTAAAGTCTTATTTTGTCTTATACAAAAAGCTTATTTTAGAAAACTTTAACAATTTGTTCAATTTCAATTGTTTGATTTATCTATCTACTAGCTTTTGCATATTATCTTCGGTAAAGAAAAGCTGTCGTTTTAATATTTACTATTGAATCTGTAAACGATTGATGAAACTTTGCTTTCAAAATGTAGAAAATAAATTTTACCTTGTCATGTCTCAATTTTTAAAATGGGTAATATTTTTCCAAAAATTTATTATTCCTCTATATTGTGTAACACAAATTATGGCTCATTTAGAAAAAATAATTAAAAGTCACATCGGACCAACATAATTTCTGTAATAACAGAAATAATATTTTAGAGAGTTTTCAAACCATTTCCATTGTCTGTAACTTGAGTAATAAATTTCTAATGCCTTATATACCCTTATGATGTGTATCGCAATTCTTAACCCCCTTCAAAAAATGCTAATTGAAAATGGTGTACAATATGTATCGTTTGTTGTATAACGTTTCTAACGTTACTACGTGTGGATTTTATCGGCTTGATGGTGGTTGCTCTTTGGTGGCACATTGGTTATTATCACACTTGTATGTTTTTTCCAGTATTTTCTCTGTCCTTCCTCATTACTATTTACAGTTTAAGGCCATATAAATTGATTGATTGATTGATACGTCAATTCGTTCTTTGGTTAAAGTACGCTATGGTTGTGTGCTCGCTTTGTCATTCACATTTTCAATGATTTTGGTGTAAATATATTGACCACACTATCCCAGCCACAGTCAACCAATTGAAGAGGTGTATTGACATTCCAGTCTAGACCACAAACGAATTCCGTATGATGTTCATGTATTTCAATGGCATCCAAAGAGACACCAAAATCCCAAATTCTTAAATGAATAAAGAAAACAAGATTTTTTTAATGAAAATATTTAATAACAATTCTTTTGTATGAAAAAGTTTCTTACCTGGTGGTAAAATCATAATTTGCTGATGCCAGCACTGAGGCCTTATGCGGAGAAAATGCTAAACGTCTGACGGCAAATTCACCCGAATATAGTTCAAATACGTGATGACGCATATTCCTCAAATCCCAACCACGCACTAAACCATCAGCTCCGCCCGTCACCAGTACATTGCGATCGTATTGACTCCAGTCCAATGATAAGATCTCACTGTCATGAGCTGCCTTAACGCACATCAAAGGTTTACCTGAAAAATCAAAAGAATTCCATAAGTTTAGTAAACAATCCGTACCTACACTAGCAAAAATATTTGCCACTAGAGGCGAAAATTTTGCACTATATATTAGATCCGAGTGACCCATATACGTGGCTACCGACTTTTGGCGATTACAATCCCACAACTTAATCGAACCATCCCAACTGCCCGATAGTAGCTGATGATAGTTCCACTTTTCACTCCAATCCACACTGTATACCTCGTTTTTATGTTCACGCAAACACATAACTGGTTTTTGCAAAGCTTTCACACATTCAGCATCGGCATTAGCACCCGCATCGAAAGCTGCCTCCAAACCAGACCAGATTTGCAATGAACCATCACCCGAGGCGGTACATGCGATATTATTGCCATATGGACACCAAGCTACATCGAACAAGCCATCAGACCATTCCAGGCGAGCTATCTCGCTTAGACCCTTGTCATGTGAAAGATGCTGTAAAAGAAATAAAGAGCCACCGCCTGCTAAGCCATAAAGCTGGCTATAAATTAAAAAATAATAATTAATTAATTTATTACGTGGTTAAGTTAGAATAAATATAGTTTGAAGTATGTCTGCATGTACCTTGTTGCAAGCAGTAGTCGATCTGATTCAAATGTTGAAAATTGCACACTGTAACCATGGCGTTCAGCTGTGGTATAAGTAGAGTACATTTTTTAACTGCATGGGAATGAGATGTTTAATTAGTATTATATTCATACATATTATAATTTTTTTTTATTTAATAATTTAGGTTTAATTTGGTATCAATTGACTTAAAAAGTTTTCTTTTAAAATTTCTAAACTTTTAATGCAAAATGCTTAAATATTTTTATTTATGCATATTTCCTTTTTAAATTTTTTTACTAAGTGAGACAATGACTATCTAAGCATAACTAGACCAATCTGGTTGGCGGGGAGTGGTCAATGACCCCCTAGATTGTAAAAAAATTAAGTATTTAAATTAAAGATATTACATATAAAATTAACAAAGTTTAAGATTTTGTCAGTTATAAAACTTCATGCTTTTTGTTTTGAAGAAGTTTTTTATCGCTTTTGAAACAGCAAAGAAACACTTTATAAAACTTTAAACTACAAATTGTTAAAATGATTCCCCCCACTCAACAAGGCAATTGGTGTTTCAAATATGTTTTTGTGTAGTAAATTCTTCATATAAAAAATGTTTATTTAAATAAATAAAATTAATTATATAAATTTAAAACAAAATAAAATTTTTAGTTAGCTGCATTATAAAGTGTCAATGATTTTAATAAATTTAATATAATTAAGCGAACAAGTATTTTTAATTGGTCATTAGTAAACATTACATTTTAGCTTTAATTTAAAGTTTATTTAACTTTTTCTAAAACGCCTAAACGTTTTATCTTACGTTTGGTTTGTGTCACTACTAACTGAGAATTTGTTTTAAAGAAATGTTTTTTCTCTACACATTTATTTTACTCCAAATGTGGAAATGAAAATTTCCAGCCCTTTTTGGATTACGAACAAACAATGACGAAACACTGCGGTAATTTGTATAAATGTGCAATTTAAAAAATATGTCAAAGCATTATTAACCTATGTATGTACATATGTATGTATATATGTAGTTTGATTGTGGGTATGTGTGATCTTTTCACAGCCGTTGAGAAAAAAATTTTCGTTTAAATTAATATAATCCTATCATAAAAAAATTTTGACGGACGTGAGCCACGACAGAAATAAAAATATTAAAATTTTTATTACATTCTTGAATATCTTATGATTTTTAACCAATACAACAAGCAGCCCTTGTCAAAATCCCTATTGTGAATAGTTTTTACAATGATGTTTATAACGTAACGATCTACGTAGAAAAACATTAAATAATAAATCCAATACTGCAACCCAAGGCACCCTAAGTTAATGTGCCTTAAAGTATGCTACACTATTTTCTTTTGAATAAACGGTATCGATAATTAAAAAAATTATAGGATATTGTACTGAAATGGCAGCTCGTTTTTAGAAAACAGTTATAAAAAGCGTGTAACATTTGAATAATTTCAATTTGTTTTAAATTTTATTTTTCCATAGAGTATAGCTTAAACTTGAAAACTATTTTTTTTTTAAATTATTTAAATTAAAAAAGGGGAATCTTTGAAAGTATATATAAAAAGCGCAGTTTACCTTCCAGGTGAATTAATGAACATTGCATTGTAATATTGATAGTTTTTCATACAACAGTCTTTAACTGCCAGTTCTTCCGTGTGGCGCAAGACCTTGAGAAAGGTTATATGTAGGTTTAAGACTTAAACATACCCATATGTAAGAGAACGTAATAGCAAACAACTTGACATTTGTTGGATTTATTTTAAGTTCCCTAATTGTGTTTTTCTTTGGACATGGTGGCAGAACTAAAATAAATAACAACAAATAATAGATTAAATGTTGTATCCCCACCAAGTTGTGTTCCATACACATTTTAAAAAAATAGTGCTGTGTAAATGAAAAAAATTTTAAATAAAGAATATTTTCATGTCGTTTTCAACAAATACATACATAAGTATATGTATGTATGTATGTAACTGAGAAATGTTACAATATGTCAAGAGAAAGCGAAAGAACACTAAATCCATTTAGTGTTAAACACTTAAAAGAAACCTTTTAAAAATGTTTTAGTTTCTTTGAATTTGTGGCAAAAAGGTATAAAAGCAGGTGGCATGCACCAGTTGACCGTATTTTCGCGATTAGTTTTCATTAGTTTGCAGTGAGCGCTAGAACGAAATACAAGCTCAGCTGATTTGCTTTTAATTAAAACCTAAACGCTATGGTTGTATCGGTAAAAGTTTTCAAGAAAGCTACTCCCAATGGAAAAGTTACTGTCTATTTGGGTCGCCGCGATTTCATAGACCATTTGGATTATATTGACCCTGTTGACGGCGTAATTGTAGTCGATCCAGATTATTTAAAAAATCGTAAAGTATTTGGCCAATTGGCCACTATATATCGTTATGGCCGCGAAGAGGATGAGGTAATGGGAGTTAAATTTTCCAAGGAACTAATTTTGTCCCGTGAACAAATTGTACCCATGGGCAATTCCAACATGGAAATGACACCAACCCAAGAGAAATTGGTGCGCAAGTTGGGTACTAATGCTCATCCTTTTACCTTCCACTTTCCTCCAAATTCACCCAGCTCGGTTACTTTGCAACAAGATGGTGATGACCTAGGCAAACCCTTGGGTGTAGAATATACCATCCGTGCCTATGTGGCCGATTCCGAAGATGATCGTCAACACAAACGCAGCATGGTCAGTTTGGTAATTAAAAAATTGCAATATGCCCCGCCAACACGTGGCCAACGTTTGCCAAGCTCTTTGGTAAGCAAAGGTTTTACCTTTTCAAATGGCAAAATCAGTTTGGAGGTTACATTGGATCGTGAAATTTACTATCATGGTGAAAAAGTGGCTGCCACTGTGCAAATCAATAACAACTCCAAGAAATCTGTAAAGAACATTAAAGTTTTTATTATACAACATACGGAGATCACAATGGTGAATGCACAGTTTAGCAAACATGTGGCGCAACTGGAGACAAAGGAGGGCTGTCCCATAACACCCGGTGCCAATTTGTCTAAGACTTTCTATTTAATACCTTTGGCTTCCAATAACAAAGATCGTCATGGTAAGGAGTGGTAGATATTAAATATTTATATGACAAAGTGTTGACGAAGTTACTTTTTTTCTGGGGTTTGCAAATTATAAAACAAAAATTAATGAAGCAACAGGTTGTAAATATATTTCATGAGACATTGTTAAGTGTGGAACATATTGTAAACCCTGACTTTTAAGTTGTTTTATTACGGACCTATTTAACACAAACCCAATTTGTATAAAGTACTCAACTTTCACCCTTAAACCGACCTCTTGAATTTTTTACACATTCAGTTAAACTTTTGCAAATTAATTGTTTTGTTAGGTATTGCTTTGGATGGCCATCTCAAGGATGAAGATGTCAACTTGGCCTCTTCGACTTTAGTGCAGGATGGCAAGTCGACTGGTGATGCTTGCGGTATTGTGATCTCATACTCAGTACGTATAAAACTTAACTGTGGCACATTAGGAGGTGAAATACAAACTGATGTGCCCTTCAAATTACTACAACCGGCACCAGGTTAGTTCCAAACACACTTCTAACATCCCCCTCAAATACTCAAAACTTCTGTAAACGGTTTTCTAGGTTCCGTTGAAAAGAAACGCTCGAATGCCATGAAGAAAATGAAATCGATTGAACAGCACCGTAATACAAAGGGCTACTATCAGGACGATGATGATAATATTGTCTTTGAAGATTTTGCCAAAATGCGCAATAATAATGCAGATGTGATGGATTGAGTCTAAATAAAAATCCTTTTAACTGAAAACAGTTGCTAATACTTTTTCTAATTTAAAAAGAAAAAAAAAATGCAAAATCGAAAGCATAACGTTTGTTGCAGCACTTTTAAAATTCTTCGATTTTAAACTCTTCGATTTGATATTATAATGAATTTAAAAATCATTTTATTTATAATTTAAGTTAGTATTTATTTTAAATAAAAAAAAATAATAAAAGTTATTTAATGTTAAAATATTGCTCATATTTTATCTTCACTTGTAAACGGATAACACTCACCACTTTTAATCTGTTTTTATTTTTATTTATTTATTTAAATTTTTTAGTATAAAATATTTTAAAAGTTGTGTTCTTGTTTAAGCTAAATGTAAAATATTTTTTTTAATTTAGTGCTGTTTTAAGTTTCAACTTCAAAAGTTGAATGAGTTGCAGTAGCAAGAATTTTATCTATAAATTCTTCCCTTAGGGTTTTGGAAGACGTTTTTTTTTCTCCTAGATTTTAGTGTTAAAGAAGGGTTGCAAATGTCTTCTGCTATTTTCCACCCTTGATATTTATTAAATCCACCAATCAGCTTACAGGGTGGAAACTTAGCGCTTTTATTTATAAATTTGCCAAATTCAACAGTTGCTTTCATATTTTTGCCATAAAAAAAGGTGTCTGGATAGTAGAACTAGATTAAATGGTGGCTTTTATAAAGAGAGATTTGTTTATTTGTTTGGTGATTTTGCAACCGTTATTTTTTTGTTTGATAAAAAGAACTTGAAATTCTAATTATACACAACTTGTTTTTTTTCTAACAGAAGCCTTTTGAACAAACGATTTTTTTGTTTATTTGTCATCGGCCGTTTTAAATTGAACTTAAAGCTTTTGTTATGGTTTTATTAATTTTTTTTTTCATTTCAGAGAACCCTGTTAGCTCTGCAACGAGTGACTTGTAAAGAATTTCTATTTTTTTATATCTAATATTTTCTTATTTAGAACTCTTTCGATCTGATTGTAATTGTAATCTACAAAAAAATCGTTGAATTTATGAATAATTTTTAATAGTTTAAATTTGAAAATAAAAGGTTATAAAATTTAAAAATTTCGCGGTAGAAAGATAAATATATAATATTTGCAATAAAGCCTTTATCGTTAACCTCTGCTATTTAAATGCCACTATTCCTGAGGTAAATATTTGCAAATTATTTTTTATTGGAAATAATTTTATATTAAAGGGAATATTGTGTTAGTAGTAAATGTGTTGGGGGAATATTGTGTAGACCACTACTATTTCGAGTTCCTTTTTGACCCCCTACTGCTACTGCAGTCGTCTTCTCTGGACTAGAAATAATTACACATTGCCGACAATCCTTATTGCATTCAGATCTTTATCCAAAGGCGTGTGTTGTGCTCTATTGACATTAAAGTCTCCCTAACCTCTTTAGGTTTGAGGTCCGGGATTCTCCTATGGAACAACCAGAGGTCTTGAAAAAATGTCTATACCCTGCATTACTTAGCAATAAAATCAAGTAGCGGATATTTCGCTGAGGTAACATGCCACTGCAGAATGAAAGAGTTCTGGTGGGAAATATTTTATGAATATCTTTATCAAAACTCTTTAAGACAAAAATTTGACAAAACTATTGTTACATCTAAAACCGAAATAATTGTTTGACTTTAAGCAAAAATGTGTTAAGTCTGAAACTGCAGCATTTGTTTTTAATAGCAAAACAAAATATAAAGTCAAAAACTGTAATTTTTGACTTTTTCCATAATGCCAGAGTTTAAAAGTGATAAATTGAAAATTTGGTTCTGTATATGACCCTTTATCAATAATTTTCTTTTAATGGAGAATAGAAGTCGTATGAGCTGCATCTAAAAATGGTAAAATCTTTTTACTAAAGTGCCAAGCATTATTGTTTGATTTAAGGCTGCTATCGTTTTTTAAATTTGGTTTTATGAAGTTGCAGATGTAAGCCAATAAGCTGTAGTTGACCGAATGCCATAAAGTCAACATAGTCCAGGCCATCGCTCAAGCTCAGTGCAATTTAAAAAGCAGATTCATTGACAGTTGAAATCGTTTGCAAGTTGGAATGGCAACATTCAGCAAACAGGTTATATTGTTGACATTTTTAAATTCCCCAGATATTTTTCGTATCCTTAGATTCAAAAAGTCCAGTAAACTTTGGTCGTTGATGTAAATTTTATACACAAAGTTTTGGGAATTAAACCGTTACTTCAAATTTATTACTCTATAATTTTGTAATTTTTTTGACACTCTTAACAGTAAATTTATTAATTTTTTTATTTTTTACCAACCCATACAACCACAAATTTGTACCAGTATTAAAAATTAATTAACTTTTCAATGTCAACCACAGTAAATGTTCCGCCTCTAGAGGCATTATAAAATTCCCAACTTCAATGACAATCACTTACAGTTGTAACTAGCATTCCACTATAGACATTGTTAAATTAAAATAAATGTTAAACATTCAAGTTATATTTAAAACACTGCTGATAACAAAAGTTTGTCTAAGTTTACCCGCATACCAGCCAGGTAACTTAGCCTACAAGGCAAGCAGAAATAATGCAACGGCATTCACTGTAGATCGACATCATTCACATCCCCAAATTCTTTATACCAACAACAATAATGTAAAATCTAGATCTGTTAAATTGTCCCAAGCAATACCACTACTCTATCCAGCTGGAGCAATATCAAATATTTTAAGTCGTACAACTTTAGTGGCAGATAAACAACCTAGCTACTCCAATATTAATCCTGATCAGCCAGTGTCAACAACACACCCAAAATCGAACTTAGTTGTGGCAAATGTTCAACCTGTCACTGCTATCAGTTTAACCAAACCCCGCAACGAAGTAGTACTTATGCATCGTTCATTAGGGAATGGAAAACTGGCATCAACCGTTAAATACACTAGTAAAATCTATCACATCAACAGCGATAAGAAAAAGGCTAGTCCTTTGGTAAACATTAGGCAGCAGGAAAATAATCCTGAATTTATTATAAGAAAACAAAGAAATTTTAAGAAAAATCATGATGATAAATTAATTGAGCAAAAGAACATCAAAGAAATAAAAAATGTAAATGATGTAAATGATCAGCAAAATACAACTACAGCATCATCCTCATTATCAGCAATAAAGCAACCCTCATCAAAAGCATCTTTAACATCGGCCGAAGTAACAACAATGAGGACTTCTCATGAAATTCGATATTTACAGTAAGTGGGCTTGATAAACAATTTTTTTTTTTTTTAATTTTTATTTGTGGTCGCACTATAGAATAAATTAAATTGTGATCGTGATTATTGACTTTTTACACCTTCTTTTAACCCTTCTATTCATTTAAATCAAAAATCAAATTCTTATATTTTCAAATAAATATTTTTAGTGATATTTTTCTAAATTATCCAAAATCTCATCATATTAACTTTGGTCATGTTGAACTCTCGCCAAATTTGTTTGAAAAACGTTTTGAAACACAAAAAGCGGGCAACCGTTACAAGGGTGAAGTATGATTTCTTTTTTCTGATATAAAACAAAATTTTCTTTTTAATAAAAAACTTATAACTTGTTCTTATTGTTGTTTCTTTCAACATAACATTTAAGGTAATGTGGTTGGATAATACGGGAGGATTTGCTCAACATTCTTGGAATTTGGTCCAGGGAAAACTTTAATCTTTTTGTTTTGCATAACAGCAAAAAGGGAAAATCATAAAACGTGACTTTTCAAATGTGTTGGAATTTATTTATAATATCATCATCATTTAAAGCCCAGAAAATAAAACTTGATACAATGCAAATTTGTTCCCATCATTATTATTGCACTTTTCTTTCTTGTTAGGATTTGAACTCATTTGCATTGAAAGAAATTGGGGGATGCATAAAGATGACTATCGTCTTTAACAACACTTTCAGCTTTCTTTTATACAATTTTCTTATAAAATTTCCATTTATCACACATTTTTACCCCTTTTACTGCACAAACCTTTGGTTACAATAAAATTCGCATTCGTTTTTATTTTACACCCAAATTGTAGGACTTTTATTTAAATAAATGTTTGAGGTCTGTTTTCCGTTTTCTTTCTTAAATTTGAATTTTATCAGATGTTGTTAGTTGACGTTGATTGTTTTTCTTTGTCTGCTCCAAATCTAAAATGCATTTTACTATTTCCATTATTTTAGTCTGAATAAATCAAATATTTCTTCGAGAAAAATCTCAAAGGTCGTTTACAATATTTCATTTTACAAAGTATTTGGAAGCTGTCAATTAGAACAGTATCTGCGCTTGGTCCATTTTCTTAATAACAACGTTGCTAAATATATTGATAATTATTTTATGCTTTAACATGCTCTTGTAAAGAATTTGTTACATTTTATTTTTTTACATTAAATTAAAATTTTAATTGCTATTTAGAAATGCAGTTGTTCCTTGTGTGTTTTTTTTTAAATTTGCACAAGTTTATTTTATTTGATTTGTGATTTTATTTGACTAAAAAATCACAAATGTCTAGGAAATGGCAACATTTCTTCGGAGCTGCTAAAGATAGACCCAAAAACTAGCTTACTTTTCTTACCTTTCATATAGAATATCTGGATAAGTAAAAGAGTACTCGAAGAACTTAATAATTATTTAATTGTGAAATTACCTAAAAAAGGTGCCCCTTACTGTCAAAATAACTGGCTAGGCAGCAGTTTGAACAAAATATTCACCCACATAATAACGACAAGAATCCCTGAGGCAATAATACATAATCTCAGAAGGCAACAAGCTGGATTTTGCTTGTAATTATAGTGGAACATTTGTAGAATGGCGATCTCCTCAATCTTTTTATACCCGCTCCAAGAAAATGGTGGGGATAAATTCATTTTGTCACTCGTTTTTAACACATCCACACAACACATCGGGTTTTCATTTTACAACGATTTAGCTATGTCCGTCCGTCTGTGCATCTGTTGAAAGCACGATAGAGGTCGCACCGAAAAAGCTAGGAGGCTCAAATTTTTCCAGAATATTTCTTATACACAAAGCTTGTTTTGTATTGAATATGGGCTGAATGGGAATACTAAAAAGAGAGTTATAGCTCGTAATGCAAGAGTAGGTCAAAAAAAACATGTCCTTCCAACATCAAATAAAATGCAATTGTTTTTAAACGCATTAACGTAGAGCCATGAAATTTTGAATGTATATTTCCTGAGTATAAAAAAGGTCGTAGTCTACATGATAATAGTCCGAGTAGAAAAATTAATGTCCGCGAGTACGACAGAGCTGTGTAATTTCATCGCTGCTATTTAATATCGTAATGAACCGGTCTATGGTAGACAACAGAGGTGTTGTTTGGTGGCAAATATTAAATAAGCGGACGATATCCGCATCCTTTCTCACCACTACTCTGATTTGGGAATCAAATTGAAATGAATCTCAAAGTTATCTAAAAACGCTAGCCTCATAGTTAATATTAGCAAAACAAATGTAATGCGAACTTACGATAACAACAAAACATTAGAAGAAATTATCTTGTGAGTACCATCACCTCATCTGGCGGCTCAAGTGAAGATATTTCTAATCGAATTAAGAATTCTTCTCAACGTGTTAAATTTATTCTTTTAAAATTCAGTATCCATACTATACGTATATCAACCAGAACCGTCACCCAGCGAAACCGCAGAGGGGAACGAGCAGTTCATACATGGGGAAAACAAATTGATATCGAAATAGACGACATGTACGTCACATGGGAAAAAATAAAAATCACCTCGATAGCTCGATGCTCCTTATAGGAATGATGGAAACATACATATCGATTACGTGCAAAAATGAAAAAAAATTAACCCACGATCAGCTGAGCACTTCTGTTTACAATGTGTTTGTTTTTTCACTCAAAAAGTATTGACTATTTCTTACTGAAGTAATAATTCTTTTCCTTTTCCCTTCCCTATAAAGATTAAATTTATTTTTAGTTTTATTGGTTGTTGGGTTCAAGCTGGTCTTTATGCATTTCGCTGGTGCTTATGCCAGATCATCAGTAGACCTTTAAACCATAAAATTTATTAAAAAGTTTCAAATTATTACAAGTTTTATTTAAAATTTTTCATAAACAATATGAGAATTTTAAATAAATCAAGAAACAAAAATAAAACTTCCTCATAAACCCAACCAACAATTTTATTCAATTTGCATTATTTTATTATTCTTTATTATATATTTATATTTATTTTATATATTTTTACCCCCATATGTTCTGTATTGTGAGAAAATTAAATTCGTTGGAATTTTCATATCATTATTGTTATAATAAACAACACTACAATGGCAATCCCGAACAGTTTTAATTCACTCGAACAACAGAACATATGGACGACTCTTTATATAATTGCGATTTACGTTTAATTTTTTTACACATTTAAATTGTACTGCTGATCAAAAGAGAAACTATACCATAAATTATAATTTAATTTTTTTCCTAATTAAATTTAAAACATTTTTAGTTAAATTAAGATTTAATAAGTTTTAAATTTTTTAAATTTATAGTGTTCTACTAGATAACAAATTTTAATATTTATTGATGTAATAACAGCAACAGGATATTTTCGAATGCAGGATATTTTTGTAAAACACTTCTTCTTAGGACAAATTTACACACATACAAACTCGTATGTGTGTTTGTAGGTCACCTTTTTTTAAACTTTCTAAATGTCCTTAAACATTTCTCACGGAAAAAGCGGTCAGTCCGGTTTTGTTAAGTTGTTCTCGTTTATACCGCTGATCATCCAGACATCTAGGCACTAAATGAATTTGCAGTTTAAATTCAAGATCCCTGCAAAGGGGTCACTTTAAGAAAGTCCAAATAAACTCTTAAATACAAAATTGATATTTACTTTCTCTCTCTGCTTCTTAAACTAGTTTTTTGGTAATAAATAGTGACCCTTTTACAAGTGAAGACGCTTTAACGTTGATGTCCCTCTGATGGTGATGGTAAACATGTAAGTTGTTAATGATTACAAGGGTTAGATAAGAAATTGACAAGACAAAAACAGGGGTTACTCTTGAGACAAAATCGAAATGACAGATCTTGCTTACAAGACTTATATCACAACGTTAAGGGTGGAGGTTTATTTTAGTTTGTACTACAGATATAAATACATACTTACATACATACACACATTTAAAGAAGTTATTTCATTTGCATACAATTTAATACAAAAAGGGTTAAAATTTATTAATGACCAGTTTCATTAATTATAACAACAAAACTTATATAATTTAAATCATCTGATCTATTTAAGCAGAACCTTGGACCAATGCCCTCTATTTTTTATTTTTTTATTTTTTGTCTTAACAATAGTAACCAACATGACACTGTGACCACCACTGCCTATTAGTATGCAAATGTAAAGACAATTTCTTAATTATTAATTTAAGATGTTTGTAACCTTAATTAGTTTTCAATAGAGGAAATAGGATCTACTAAAGCTAACATATGCGTGCATGTTTGTACGTATGTAAATGATTGTGATATTTTAGTAATATTTTATGTGTTGAATGTCCAGAACCGGTTTATTTTAAGGTCATTTCAATGTTGATTCAAACAATTTACCCCCTTTTCTCACATCACACATCATACTGCATATAAAGACAATATTTATTCATTTTACTTCAGTTCATTTGCGTAAGGACATTGCAAAAGGACACTTATTGTTCATCTCTTTGATTAGGTGAATCGTTGTGGCAGTGATATTTCTTGGAGTGTGTGAAAATATTTTCTCACTGTTTTCGATTCGTAATAATAATTTTGTTGTTTATAATTTATGCAAGATCACTCACCATTGAACCGGTTTGACCGGTCCACATATGAGTTAGAGAAGCAAACCAGCCAAACGAAACATTTTTTTTATCCATCTACTAAACAATTGGTCACCATTGATGCAGCTAAACGTAGACACAGCTAGACAAGACATGAAATTTAAGTACATCAAGAATATTATTGTTATTATTATTATTTTAATCATCTTAAAAATCACCACTACTTACTGTTTGCCGTCTGTGAGTAAATGAGAAATCTGATGATGAGAATTAGTTTTTATAAGTATGTGAATTTTATTTATTTATATAAAACTTTAAAAAATGTAAAAAGTTGTAGTAGTAGTAGTAGTATTTATCATTGTATGTATGAAATGTTGTAGTTATTAAAAAAAGGCATAGTTATATTATGGTCAAATGATGTGATAAATTTTCTTTTTCTAAATGAGAATGCTGTTGTTGTTGTTGTTGTTGTCTTGCCCTTGACGTCTAATAAATAATGAAATTAGTTTTTAGTTTAAATCAATTTTTTTTTGTTGTTTAGGAACTTCTTATAAATGAAATGTTCCCTAGATCATAATATGGTTGTTGTTTTAACTAAAAATTCTTCCCTCAACCCTTTGTCTAGTGTTGATATTGTTGATGGGGATATTGTGGTTTCAAATTGTATTCTTGTGCTTTGACTGGTGCATGATGCGGACGCAGCAGATGTTGTTGTGGTGGTGATTGAGTTGGAATTTTGACTACAATATCAGTTGGCTCACGTATGACTTCGGCCTTAAAACCTTCTTTGGGATCAGCGGTATACTTGACCGTGCGTATGAAACCATCTGAATCGACAACAGAATAACTACCCTTGATGACGGAACCATCACGCACCTCTTTACGATTTTGATAGTTGGTGAATTCATCATCCTTGACATCGAAACCGAATTGATAAGAGGAGTTTTGCTGTAAGCGAAAATAAATTAGGAAAAATTTATTTCAAATCTGTTAATATACATTTTTTTTTAAATTTATATCTAAAACTAGTAAAAGCCCAATATTCAATTTATATACCCATCTTGTATGTATGTAGATAATGGCAACAACAATTTTGTTAAAACATGAGAATTATGGAAAATGCTTAAGTAACATTTAACAAAACATTAAAAAACATTATTTTTAGCTGCAACGAAAATCTAGCAAAAACTTTCAATAAATAGAAAAGATTCAAAATTTTCTACTAAATCAAATTCTATTAAAGCATAATTGATTAAACGCAGCTGTGTACATACATTTTATTCAAAATCATTAAAAGTGGGTGTGTGTGTGTAAGCTAATACGCCTGTCTGTCCGTCTGTCTCCACATATCGATTGCCTGCATGTATGTAAATCATATTTAATAGAGATAAGTGCGGTTTAGATTAAATAATGACTCTTATGTAAAACGTATTTGTTCGATATTAAGGCAGCAAAAGAAAAGGCAACACTAATACTAATACAACAAAAAGAAAATGCAATCAAAATAAAATCAAATTTATTTGAAGTGAATGTCTGTTGCAGCAACTAACTTGGTCTATTGTGTATGTAACTGTAGTATGGTTGAGTGTACAATTATTAATGTGTCGTTGGTATGATTGTGACACGCACACCTAACGTGACTATTATTATTACAATATTTATTATGCAATATAGATCATATTGCATACATACAAAGATACACAGTTAACAACACAAAAAACGCATTTTTATTTATATGGCTCCCAAAGTGCGTTACAAGCATTTTCGCCAGACCCAACTAAACACCGATAAACGATCTAAGAAAAAAATCAGCACAAAAAAACTAAAACTTGTTAAAAAACTGGAGCAAACATGAAAGTTGAAAAGACTATGATGTTAACAAAAAAACAACATAAAATAAAAAAAGAATTAAAAAAATCGAACAAATATTTCTATAAAATATAAAAATACTAACTTTAAAATTACTTTAAAATTTATTTCTTTTAACATTCAATCTTTTTAAAAACATCTCATAAATTTGCCATGGCACTTAGGTAAAGCCAAAATAAAAAATTACAATAAACAATTGTGAAAAAGTGAATCTCCCACAGTAACAATTGCAAATAATTCATTTACTTTTAATCGTTAAAATTCTGATGCCATGCAATGCAAAAAGACAATGAACAACTTCAACTAGCTGGCTAGAGCAACAAAGATGCATCTGCAACTGTAATAGCAACAATAATAAAAAAGGTTATCAACACAAGGTTATATTTGGGACCATAAACAATTGTTTTTTACTTGATTATCAAATATGAAATTTAAAACTTAACTATATGAGGTAGAGGGGGAGACATTTGCAAATCAATAATTTAAATTAATGGCACTCTACAGAACGTACTAACATCTACAGAACGTACTAACATACGTATTAATAAACTTAAGTTGTCTTTACATTTTGCAAATATTTGGTAAATAATTATAAGATGTTATGTAATTGTATCAAAACATAAAATAATCGGTTTATATTACAACTTAGAAAAATCCAAACAAAAAATTAAACTCAACATTTAAGTCTTTATTACGGGATAAATTAATACATTTTAGTGATTACGTCTATTTCTTTAAATTCGTATTATTTTAGCATTCCTAAAAAGCACATACATATGTATGCACATATACATGCACAAAAAAAAATAAAATCTTTTTTAACGGAATCTTACCAATTCTAGTTTAGTGAGTGTAAAACTACCCTCTCTTTATTAAGCAATTCGAGTTTTAAAAATGCAAATAAAATATTATAATAATCGGTCAAAAAGTATCAAGTCAACTAATGAGTATTATTTATGTGAACATTATCAAAATAAATCGTTAGAACAGATCGACACTGCCCTTTTTAAAAAAATTAAATTAAAAAAAATTAAATTAAACCTTGTATAACGAAATTTAAAAACAATTTTTATATAATAAATATGAGCAATTTAAAAAAAAAAATTTCCACTTAAAACGCTTGCTGGTAACATAGAATCAGCACATTACACTTTATTAATTGCATGACAGATGGTGCAAAATCTGCGTGAAATTATAAATAGTGAAAAAAAAAATTGTAACAATAGGAAGCAGAAACGACTTAGGAAAAATTTCCATATTTATTGGCCTAAAATTATCTCAAATATCCAGCTCTGATCTAAGACCCATCAACAACCAATTCAAGCCGAAATTTATTAATGCAAGTGAAATTGGATTGGCCACACTTTATGCAAACAGCCGTCAGATATAGCGAGAAAAGCTGTCGTGTGAAATCCACAAGGCAGCCACAAAGGAGAAGAACAGCTCACACGTTGAAGCGGCAATTAGAAGCAAAAGCTCGTTTACATTTACGGTGGAACAAAGCTGAAAATCTCGCTTTAGCACGAGAACAATGGAATGATACTAAAGGAAGGAATATAATAATATGAAAGGATATAATACTAAAATAATCCATTGCGGAAATGCATTAATTTAAAACCTCATAAGCATTAAACTATATTTGCTTTCTAGCAACATGGATTATTTTTAAAAAAATTTCAATAATTAAGATAAAAACAAAAGCAATGTTTTTACCAAGACTTTTACCATGGTTGATCACACTGGATGACAACATTTTTTGGACATAAAAAGTTCGATATGTCCGTTAATTAGAGGATACAAAATAAAAAAATTAAAATTGTATATAAATGTTTAATATTTTAAATCATAATGGATATTATAAAAAAAGAGAATAATTAATAGAATATTTTATTTGCCAGAACAAAAAAAATCATTTGAAAAATGTATCCTTTCATATCTTTAAAATTTTGATACTTAGGAAAAAAATGCATAGGAATACTATGTAATTTTTTCTGAAATATTTTAAACAAAATTTCAAGGATATGCCAGGACTAATTTTTCAAGTAGTTTTTCTGTTTTGTTTTAGCGAACTTAAAACAATAATTGTTTTTCTCTATTATTCCCTTTCTCATGATAACTAAAGAAGTATAACATTTTATAAAAATATATTTAAAAACTTTGCAATCCTATAGTAGTGACAAACGATCAGAAAATGAAAATCCTGAGTATACAGTTTAACAACACTTGGTCTGTAGATTAATGGACATATAAAATTTTTTATATGCACTAAAGAAAAAGTGATTTTTGTAGCACTGTGTTACTCCTGCTGTAACGTTCTGGGTTAGCACTTTCTGCTCACGTACGAAAATCATTATAAAAAATGATGTCTTCAAAATAATTTTGTGAAATAAATAGTAACAAACAGAAAATTTGTTGCGAAAAAGAAAAAAATATTTGATCGATATAGAGAAAAATAAATGCATCAAAGCTCATAAATAAATAACAAAATATTAGTAGAGCAATATCATTGAAAGAACACAAATTTTGTTGTGCCACAAAAGAAGTATTTAATCTCTACTCTTTACAAAGTTGCCCAATACCAACTCAATTGTTTGTTACTAGCCAAGCAAACACGACAAAACCATGTAATTAACGGATGAATGGAACTTCTTTTTAAAATATTTGTGTGTGTGCATGTGTGTGTAAGAGGTGTATGTATCTTATATATTAACAACACAGTTTCATACAGGCATTTACATGGAACGAATGGTCGACTAGTAGAACAGAAATCACATTGTAACTGAAAGAGAAACTGTTTTAGATTTTTTTTTCGCTATTAATTTGTATTTCTACTTTTGAACAAAAGTAGGTTAAGGTAGTTTTTAGCTTTGTGGCGCATACCAAACTTGGGTGCAGTCATGAAGTAGGTACTCATAAATATCTATGTCTATAGGAATACTTATGAACAATTATAAGTGAATACAAAACTTATTATGACATGGTAAATGTTAAACAGACTTAAGGCAAAAATTGAAAGGAATTACTGTGTGTATGTTATTTAAGCGTTTTACTTCGAAAATATTTTAAATTGTTGCAACTAAGAACCGAAAACGATATCTTTTTAGAGCTTTACAATATACGACTAGTATAACATGCTACAATATGTTGCTAACCAGCAAATAAGTAAGCTTATTAAAATTTTTTCTTATTTTGCAATCATCCAAATTAAGCTATTTTAATGGATATTAATAAGACACATGTTGATCCACATAACATAAGCAATTTTCAATACCAAAAATCTTCATTTATAGCTGAATAATTGTGGCAAGTTACAAGGCATATTGCCTTGTTTTATTTGGATTCTCAAGCCTTAACTACAATACAGATATTTCAATGGTCACAAGCAATAAAAGGTTAAGTCGAAAAACATACTTTTCAGATCATTCAATTTTAATATTCGAAAAGTTTTTTTTTTCAAATACAATTATATTTGAGGAAAATATTGGTAATTGAACTTAAAGTAGTTAATGAGATATTGAATCAAATAAAATTTAATTCTATATTGCAAAATAAAAATCTTTAAGTTTAAAACAATTTATGGTTTTGTTTTACATGGAATAATTTAATGTTCTTGAGTTTATTTGAACTTAAACGATTATTGCTGAGGAATAGGTAATATGTTAATGTATTCTTAAACCAATGTGACAATTTATATTACGTAAGCAACCTAACTCTACATAGTGTTTTTTAATGAAGTAAGATATTGCGAAAATAAATAATTTAGTATATTTTGGTGCTTATTGTTAATGTTAAGCGACTTCAAAGAGGCTTAAGTCAATATAATTTCTAGTATCTAGAACAAAAATTAGGTTAGAGAAATGGGAGTTTCACGATAGTACATAAAACCCGTTCATTTATTTAGGTGGTATATGTTTGTGACCACAAATTTTTTTTTTACCACAAATTGAAAATGAGTTTTGGGTAAAATTACACACACTATAAGATCATTTATTTCTTTTTTTATTTTCCATCTATGTAAAAATTCCTTTCTACATAGAAAACACGCAAAAATTATTAATTTTAATTTTTTTATTCGCATTTTTAAATTTATAATTTTTTTTTCAAATCCGTTATATACAGATAATGTTCTACATATTGCCTAGTATATTTGCTAAATTTTTGCATATCAAAATTTTAATAATAATTTTCGATTTTTAAAACTTTTCGCTAAATTTAATATTTTATTTTAAATTTGTTAATAAATTTTTGACAGAATTTGGGATTTTGGCATAAAATCCTAATCTTGGAAAAACTTTACTGTGAACTGTGGTTTCAAAAAGATCAAAACCTAATTCTAAACGTATTGTTAGTTAAACTAATTTCTTACTAAAAATTAATTTTAATAAACTTTTCTTTTAATTACTTGTTTCATGGAGTGGATTCTTCATCCCTAAGTATTATTGCTATTCTAGGGTATGGAGCTATTACTAGCACCTCTGGCAGGGACATAAATAAGGTTGAAAAATAGGGGCATTAAGTGCACAAACCCATGCCCAATTATCGTGTTATGTGCTCTGGCTGGGGCATAGGAGACCGAGTACATAAAAAGTTTAGGCAGAATTAAATGCCAATAGAGCGCATGAGTCGGGCGAAGCTGATCGCTCGCTCATAGCATGTATAGTAAAATCAGTATCACTTCTGGAATAACAAAGTAGAGCCCTGGACCTTGTACTTAAAGAGGTTAGGAAGACTCAGAAGAAGGTAAACTAAAAATTACAGGTACAGCCACACATTAAATTTAAATGCTATGGGTACCTTAGTTTAACAAAAAAGCTGGAGATTATGAAGGACTATGCGATTATGATGGTCGGCAATGTGAAATAGTTTTCTAGTCCAGAGAAAACGCTTGTAGTGGCACGAAACTCAGTGGATCACCTTAAAAAGCCATACAATTACTTGGGAGCGAAGGGTTAAAAGGAACCCCAAATAGTAGTGGTCTGCTTCAATATTCACCCAACATTTATACATCTGATCTGAAAGTAATATCCTTAATTTTCCACTAGTAAATCGCTTAAATTTTATTATATCAGTAAGCAGCTCTGGTAACACAATTTTTAAAAGTTTTTATACATAATTAATTCCTACTACTCAAACGAACTTATTTTAAGCAAATTTTGAAAATCTGTCATGCATTTAATGAAGTTGGCTTCATTAACTCATTTTGATGATTTAATGATTTTGTACTTTTTTAGTTTTTGTAGGACACCAAATTTAGAATCTCAGCTTCGGACTTATTTTAAATGGTATTCAAAAGGTATCAAACATTAAGAACCGTTTTACAAAGTTTAACATCAACTTTCCTAAAACATCTACCTGCCACAAGAAATACAAGAAATAACTTCTTAACAACTAGTCTACCGAAGCAAAAGCAAAGTTTAAATTAAAACATTTACTATTTACCACATTTTACCATGAAATAACTTCGAAGCAAAAACAAAGTTTAAATTAATTTAAACATTTAACATTTTACCATGATATCTCCATGTAGTGAATATCCTTACTTTTTATAACACAATTTCGTTATCGAAAGATTTAATTACTATATTTAATTGAAATTAATTTAACGTTCAATTAAAATAAATTTGTGTAAATTATGTAAATGCATTAGACCATATAATGAATTAACACCATTTTAACACTTCTACTTTTTATAAAGGTTTAATTTTTAGTTTTTGCTAACAATAAACAAAAATAAAATTTGTTAAAAAAATGTTTTTGTGTTTTGGTGAATTTAGCTTTCACGTTTAATATGCAGTTAAACAAAGGTTAAATTTATAACCCAGTGTAGACGCAGTACAATTTATAAAACAAAACTGGTTGAGAAGAAAAAAAAACTATTATAAGCATTTGAAAGGAAACCAATAAAACATTTTCGCTTTTATATCAAAAGCCAATAGTGTTGGATAAAGGAAAATTTTGTTCGTACTCTCGTACTTAAATGAAATTCAATCAATATGAATTTCCGTACGGAAGTTTATGGTAAAAAAAAACACAAAAACCAAAAAAACTGAAATATGTTAAAGACAATATTGAAAAAATAAAATAATAAATAAAAATCCAGCATCCGTTTGTATGTGATTTTTTTTTAAATTAGCTTTAAAATATTTGTTTTAAACGTTCATAAACTTGAAGTACTGACACAATTGGTGGTATTCATGCATGAAAATTCACTAAGAGCACACACAATAAAACTAATTGTACACTGCAATTTTGAGTCAAAACTGCTCTGTCATACAGTGTTTATATGTGTTTGTGTGTTTGTAAAATATTTGTTGTTGTCAGCTAGTTAGTCTGTTTTGCCAACTGGCGAAAATATAGTGTTATTGACCTTAACGTGTTATTTGTATGTTAAGTATGTTGTTTTAGTTTCTGTGTGTGTGTGTGTCAGTCAGTGTGTGTACCAAAAGTAAGTCCATTTTCTAACTCATTTTAAAGCTCTTTTAAGCTTGTTTAGCTCATACTCATCATTTGAACAATACATACATACAACTTAGTAGTATGTTGCATATAAATTGTATTTAAATTTATTACAATTATGATTTTATAAGAAATTTTGACTTTAAACAATAGCTGGCATTTTTGGTCTTTTATATAACATTTATAAACCAAACAGCTGCTTAATTATTTATTTTTAAGAAAAAAGAAATGTACGAGGAAGACATTGTGATGTTTTCTTTTTTTCCTATTACTTACATCATCATATTCCTCTTCCTCTTGTTCCAATTGTTGTTTGCTTTTGGGTCTAGGTGCCTGGTATTGTTGGGCCAACTGCTGAGGTGGTGGTCTTCTGGGTGCTGGAGCTGCCGCCTGAGGTTGACGATAAGCTACTTGTTGCGGTTGATATTGAATCTGCAAAATAATTGTTTTATTTTTTTAGGTACGATCATAAAACAATCAAATAATATAATGGAACATATCTAGGAAATGGAGATAATCAACTACATTAAGTTATGAAATAATGAAAGAGCTTAATTAACTTTAAATATTTGCTTTTTTGAAGTAGAGAAGTTCAAATTGACAACATTGCTGTTTGTTGCAACCAATTTGACAGTTCTCGATTGTTTAAGAGCTAATTTTATAAACCAATTTACCACTTCTCGCGGAAACAACGTTTGCAAATTATTTGAATTAAATAACTTTAAAATTTATGAATTTTGTTCTGAAATGAAGCAAATTTTCGGTTAAATGACAAGCCATATTCAAGCAAATATTCACTTTAATTTGGCTTAGTTTGACGCATGTCTACAACTATAAACCATAACCAAAATTAAATTAGTTCAATTAGCATAATATACTGCAAAGATTTTTTTAAAAATTTAATCTTCAGATTACGATAGGTACACACCAGATGCGGATGTCCGCAATCAGATTCAAGCATTTAAGTCATAAAATCTTGCCTTTGTCTTGTCTTGTCTTTTGTCCCAACAAGAGCGCCTTATTTAAATCTGCCATCATTTTGTTAATACAATTGGTAGGGTATTTTTTTTTTCACACTTGTCACGTTCAGATCACTCGATTTAAGAATATGAATAAGTGAATGATATGACAACTCAGTTCAACTTTGTCTCGAAAATTTAAATTTGTGGCAACTTAGTTTCGTTTATAAATACAAATTCAACAAATACAAGCAATAAGAAAGAGACAAAAAATTCGTGCTACAAAAATACATACATGTTTGCTTATTTGGTTCGAACAAAGTTTTTGGTTTCCCGAGTTTTATTGTCAAATTTTGTAATTTTTCTGAAAATCCAAATTTTGTAATCTTCTCGAAATTCAGAAAAAACCCATACTTTTATAATTTTTTAACTTCCTGCAAATAGACAATCTTATTAATATCTCCTAAAAAAATAAGAGATACAAACAAATTTTTGTAAATGAACAATTTTTCAAAAAATCCAGCAGTGGAGGATTTAAAGAGCTAGAACTTAATAAAATATAATAAACAAATATACTGTATGTTTCGTTGTTCAAAATTTTTAAACCATAATGTTCAACATAATTGTTACAATTTTTTCATTGAATCTGCTGCTGTAAGATTTTCAAAGCTACAGTTTCTCTAAATTCTAAACTATTTCTTTTATATCAAACTGCGTAATAAATTTTAGCGCTATATTCGGCCGTTCCGACTCTGATAATATTCTTCACCATCATGTACATAGGTATAATAAACACAACGTAGCTTATCTTAGATTTCATATTAAATGTTATATGCGATTATGTTTTATCATTTCCAATGCCATAATTGATTTTGAATTATAACATAAACAACTGCTTTTTACTAAGAAGAAAAAAAAAAGAGGGGGACAAAGCCATAATTACTATATATGCATATATCCGCCATTTTATGTAGTATTATAAAGTATCAAACAGTATTAAGTACTTTATGGGGTTGGAGAAGAATATTCAGAAATTACAAACAGAATGACAAAGCTGGTACCACTGGCGAAGGGCATGAATAAGAAATCGCCTCAAATTTCTGCTGCTTTAACTTGGCATAGTCTTAAAATTAAATGTGACTTAAAAGAGAAGGGAATCACCAAGACATATTAGTAGAAATAAGTTAGGAATTTTAGTTTTCAATACACTACTGAAGTCAATATGGAAGTTTAGGGGGAGTGAAAACAAGCATGGCTGTTTTCATACCTGTTGAGGCTGGTGTTGCAAATATTCGCGCACAACAGGGGCAACATAACCTTGCTGTTGCTGTTGTTGCGAAGCACGAATCTAAATATAACAAAACAAAAATATTTGTTCAAAATAATTTATATAAAACTTTTTTCGGTCTAATTTTGTAAATCAAAACAAGAACGTAACGTTCGAAAATATTCGCAGTATTCATCAAAGAGATTTTAAACCTTTGGATTTACAAAATCAGGCCATTTGTTGTCATCTAAGTTTAAATGATTAATGCAAAACATACTTGCTCCTGTACATTATCCTTAACACGTAATTGTTGTCCAGGTGATACATATTGTTGTTGCGTTTGTTCCGAATTCTGTTCATAGATCGGAGTTGCATCACCCGACTGAGCTGCACCAGTTTGTTGCTGCAACTGTTGGTAGTATTGACGCAAATAAGCTGGATCAATCTGTTGATGTTGTTGACCAAGAACAGCCGTTTGACCAATTAAGGCCAGTGAGAAAATTATCACAAATGAATGCATGATAGAAAATTTTTGTTAGTATTTTTTACTATTTTTTTCCAGTGATTTTATTTTTCTATTATTTTTTGTTTTTATTTAATTAATTAATTAACTTGTTATTTTTTACTGCTAACTAAAATGTAAGTTATTTTTTTGGCAAGAAATGTTATTTCATCACTTGTTGTCAAATTGTAAAAAAAAAATTACAAAATATTTTTGATTCTCACACACATACACTCGCACAGTTGTACAAATAATCTCACAAACTTGAACGCGTTTATTTTCAAGTAAACCGTAAATTACGTCCTCGTTAAATGCGGTAACAAAAGTATCTGCACACAACATTACTGCATCATGAGCTTTTATAGTTGCACCTACAAACAATTATTTGATTTGGCTTAAAGTTCCATTTCAAACTGTCTGTTTTTAGTTCCCCTCCCCACTTTAACGGCAACCGCCCCCTCACTATGGCATGGTTACTTATAAAAAGATCGCCCGAAAAGACAAACCAACAACGAAGCAACGAATAGACAGCAACAAGACATAGTTAAACATATTTATATACTTACGTACATTTGACATGTTGGTAGGTACGAATCATTTATATTTCTAATACTACAACAAAACTTTACTACATACTTTACAATAAACATACATACATACATATTAACGTTAAAAATAAGTGTGTTTGTATATGTAAATAGTACCATTGTCATACGCAAAGTTGTTTGAGGAGTTTTAAAAAACCTAATTGTAAACAGTTTAAATTACCCGTTATTCATTTTTACACTCATACATACATACGTACGAGTATGCTCACTTGTACTGCTGTACCATACTCACTCTCACTTTTAATGTTGCAAATTATTGTTGGTGTATGTGTACATATGCAAATCTTTAATTTTATTTTACTTAGTTTTAACGTGTTTGTTTCATTTTAGATTACATTTCCACTGAATGTTTCCTATTACTAGTGACGTTTAATGTAACCGGTTAAGTGCAATTATGTTTATGCATAAAAGAGAGTAAAACTTTTCTTTGTAACTCTTTTTTTGTTGCAATTTTTCCCAATTTTCTTTGGTAAGTGTTGCCAGAATTTGCATATGTACACATTTATTGTTGGGTTTTAGTTTGCATATTGAAATCAATGAATTTAAAAAAAATTGGTTATTAAATTGCGCAGCATTATTTCATTGCAAATGCTGAAAACTATTATTACAAGAACTTTTTTTAATATTATATTTTAAAAATTTTCTATATATAAAAAAATCGTGATATATTACTTCGAATCCACATTTTGTTTTCTATTTATAGAAAATTGTGAAAAAAAATAGTGTTAAAAGGAAAGTTTTAATTTTGTAATAATGATAAAATAAATGAAAAAGTAAATCTTTGTTAACTGAATGAACGGAATGAATTTTCGAAACCAGCTACGAATTCATTGTCAGCACTCTTTTGATGCGTAATTAATGCGCTGTTTTTACAATCCAAGCGATTACCTTGAGTAATAATTTTGTGTATTTGTTTTTGTAACAATAACAAAACACATGTAAAAACAGCACATAATACTTGGATGTGAATCTTATATAATTAACTGCTAGGGTCTTAGCTAATAGAATTCGTTAAAAATATCGTTTCATATTTTCTGACCTTAACGAGCCAAACAATATTTACCACCAACCCATTTTCTCTGAAAGCTAGTGATAATATAAAGGATATTCACAAACAGAAAAAAGGTTGCTGTTGAAATATTTCATTCTAATTTATCAAGAACTAGCAGATTAGCCCGCTTTGATCGACCTATGCACGCATTTATCAATCAATTAACTCATACGGTTAGCTGTCGAATTGTTTTTTTAAGGGTTGCCACACAAATTGCTGCACAAATAGCGACAAATTTGTAATGGAAATAAAAAGTAGTTATCGCAATGGAATAAACATATAAGTATTCGTTTATAAATCTGTAGACGTTTTAGCAATTTAAAAAAAAAAACAGTTGAACTTTCTTTGCGATATCATATCGATAAGCTCAAACGTATTTTTAATACATATTTTCAGAATTTTAAAAACAAAATTATATTTACATATGTGTTTTACTATTTTTTACCACCTTCTTAGAGAATCCATACGAAGGACCTTTTGTTCCTATTGTCGACGTTAACTTAATGCAGTGTAGGGTGATCGACTCTGTTTTACAACCGGTAGAAAACCCGGTTTTTTTCCTCTTTCAGCTGGCGGTTTTTTCTAATTGTTGATTTTTCGAATATCGAATACACCGGTTTTTTATCCGAAAAAGCCGGACTTTTTATTTTTTAAAGTTTATTTTGATATATCTTTGTAACCAGTCGTATCATAGTATATTTAGTACGCGAAAAGTTTCCAAAAATCAGAAAACAAAAACTATTAAATATTCTTCCAAAATATTGTAAGAAATTTATTTCTTGTTTAAAAAACAAATGTAAAATAAGAAAAATCATTGATTTTAATATAATTTTTTATAGGATATAAATCTAACGTTAAAAGTTAAAAGTAATTGAAGCATACGCTTAGCTGATTGATCACTTTTAGGTAAAAAGTGTAGTTACAATAAAGAAAAACCAATAATCTCTCCTTCCAGATCCTAATTTTAATTATTGTCATTGAGTGTCTGTCAACCTAAATTTAATTATACCATCGACCAAACTAGTTTATGTCTACATTTGTGTGTCTGTCAGAGGTATAAGAAAGATTTTTTAAAATGAAATTTTAAAGATTTTCTCCCTAGACTTTAAATTGTATTTAAAATTACAGAAATAATATCAAACAAAATACGTTAGTGCATATTAGTTTAAAAGATCTATTCAACATTTAAAAAATTTACAGAAGGAGATACAAAAATTTATAACAGCCTTATAAAAAGTGTTATTTATTTATTAATTTATTGTATTTATTTATTTTACTTGTAAAGAGTACCTTTTGTCTTTAAATTCAACTAAACCAAAAACCAAATTAGTCAACTGCATTCGTGTTAGTTATTGCGTAATTATGCGCCAAAAGTATATAAATTGTAAAAATTTCATATTTATATATAAATTTAATTATAATCTTTTTTTACAATATTTTTAATTTTTTCTTTAAATATTATATTTTATTTATTCGAACAGGTTAACCGGTTTTTTCTAAATTTTCAAAATAGCAACCGGGTTTTTTTTAAATTTTAAATTTCAAACTATTTGAAAACCAGTTTCCTAAAAAAGTCGAATAATCGATCACCCTAATGCAGTGTCAACCCAACTTCTGCACAAATAATTTTTTGTAGTTTTGGCGTACCATACGTAAAATTTCAAGATATTGGCATACATTTTATTAAACATTTTATTTTGTCTAATTTTTATATAAATATTCATTAATTTTTTATTTTATTTTTCAATGATATTTACATAAATATGTAAATATCAATAATTAAATGTGTGATATGAAATAAAAGTATTTAATTTTATGTGTCTTATAAAAATAATGTTTTTTGCTTTAAAAAGACCTGATACCTAATTTCATACCATTCGTATGAAATGAATTGTATTGTTATATGTATAGAAATACTTATACATATGTAGGTTATATGCAGCAATTGATATTTGTAATGATTCGATTTTATTACATCTTTTTTTTCGAGTCAACCACATTAGTTTGACCCAAATTCGACTGAATGATACTATCTGCTGCACTTTTAAAGAACATTTTATTATATTTGTGCATTTACGCATGCGCGCCGTTTGGAGTTTAAACTATGTAACAGCACCTACCAGACGAGAAACACTCAATACTGCTACCATATAAATAAGTAATTTTAAAAATTTAAACATAACCTATACAATTAGTTTGTTTGAACACAATTTATAAGCTGAAATTCATTTTCTTTATGTAAGTCATCATTTGTAGGGTTTTAAATTTGGTTTAGCTGTTACATAGCTTTGTTAACTTCTTCAATTGTTGGCTATAATAGCATGTGCAATACTCAAAAAAAATAAAAAACTTTTTTAGAGTTTTAATTGATATTTGATGCTTTTAATTTACCATATTGCGGTAAATTCGATGTCATGAATAAAATAAGTGTGTGGATATTTTTCTTATCTAGATTTTTTATAACAATATGCAAATGTACTTATGTGTAGAGTTTAAAGTACACCTATGTAAGCATGTATGTATGTGTTTATCTATTTTAATAAAACATAAACATGTATTAATTAATAAAACTTATTTAAACTTTTTGTATTTTATATTTCTATATTTTTATTTATTCCCATACATGTTTGCTAATACCTGTAAGTTGTGACCTTTATCATCTACTCACATATTTTCACCTTTAATGTAAATTGAATTTTCTAAGCCCAACATAATTAATTTTTAAAAACGTATTAGTAAACAACAAAAAAAATTTTAAGCACGCTGTATAATTTAGGTATGTGCTAGTGATGTAATGATATTCCCAGTAATTTAATTTGTGCGAATATTAGCGCACAAAAAAATTCATAATTTCTAATAATTTTTTTTTTTTTTACAATTGTAAAACCGAACCAAAACTGCACTGTTAGCCTATATATATAAAAGTGAAACTCTGTGTGTGTGTGTGTGTGTTAGCTATAGACTCCGAAACTGTAAAACCGATCGGACTCAAACTTTGGGAAGTTGTTGCACACATTCCAGGAAGTGTTTATGGGTGGAAAAATGAGGCCGGCCACGCCCATAAAAAATTAGTTATCATTTTTAGCCACTTGCACTTGACCGATTTTTCTGAAACTTTGCTCAAATATTGAGCTGTCATGACTCTATAATTTCATGATAAGAAAAGTGGGCGGGGCCACGCCCCTAAAAAAGTTTTAATTTTGAGGTACTTGCACTGGACCAATTTTTCTGAAACTTTGCACACATATTGAGCTGTCATGACTTTATAATTTCGTTATTAGAAAAGTGGGCAGGGCCACGCCCATAAAAAAGTTATAATTTTGAGGTACTTGCACTGGACCGATTTTTCTGAAACTTTGCACACGTACTAAGCTGTCATGACTTTACAATTTCGTGATTAGAAAAGTGGGCAGTGCCACGCCTATAAAAAAAAGGTATCATTTTGAGGTACTTGCACTGGACCGATTTTTCTTAAACTTTGCACACATATTGAGCTGTTATGACTTTACAATTTCATGATTAGAAAAGTGGGCAGTGCCACGCCCATAAAAAAAATATAATTTTTAGGTTTTTGCACTTGATATTCAATTAAAATTCAGAATGAATTTTGATTCATTAAGGGGCGTAAGAACGCCCCTATTCTATTATTATATAAAAATGCTTTCTTGTAATAATTCCACCACATTCATCTACATATTGGGTTGAAGTCAACCTATGGTTAAAACTTTAGATTTATATTGATGTGAGCAAAAATGAGTATAGAGTATGCAGATAGCCAATATTTAGAGTATTTTATTGATAAGTCTTATTTTACATAGAAACCTTTTAATACATTTGAAAATAAAAATACTTTTTTATAAATATATTTTCTTTGTCATATTTTAGTGTAGTGGGTGTTTGCAAAAACTTTAAAAATATAATCATTTAATGAGTTATGAAGTGACTTTAGTTTGCCTAATGATATCTCTCTTTCTAACAGTCCTTAATGGCGAGAAAAAATGATAGCATGTCCTCGAATTGTCTCCTCCAGTCACATTTCTTTTTAGAGACCAAGTTAATTGTACACGCCACACCATAGCACTTGCCGTCTTTTCTGTGATGTATATTCAGACTTGATTGAGCCCTATCCGTCTGTCTGTGTGTGTACTTTCAGAAGCCCCCTGACATCGCTTGGACCCGCGTGAGGTATTAATATATCAAAAATATTCGGGAGCAGATCGGTATTGAAAATTAGAAAAATAGGTACATAAACAACTGAGATACGAGGAAAAAACCACGCCCACCTCGTTTTTTTTTCACAACAACAACATACAACACATCCATACAAACGTAGTATACTGGTTAGAGTTAACGTGGCATCGAATCCAACTGAGCCAAAACAAATTTATTTTTTATATTTTTATTTAATTTTTTTTTTTTTTTTAACATACTTACATAAACTCAATTTATTATTTTACAATGGGATGTTTTTATATACATATGTATGTTTTTTAAATGTACTTATGTACGTATTTCCTATGAGATGAATGGTGATACAAACAATTTTTATTGCATGACTACACGTTGTGAAGGGTATATACAGATTCGGCACGGTCGAATATAACACTTACTTTTTTTATTGTAGTGATTTTTTTTTTCATAGTCAAAATATATTTGACGTAATTATTACGAAATAATAGATAACATATTACTAAAATTTTTTATTCTCAATTTCACCATGGAACAGGTCTTAAAAAACTTTTAATGTGATATTAAATTTATCTCCAACAGAAATCCTATTGTGCACAAAAAACCCGATTATACTAAAATAGGACCGAAACAGGAAAATTTTTCTTAGAAAAAGGCATAAGCGTTCACAGTTTACAATTGCTCTTCGTACTGCTAAAATACTTTCTTGTATGTTTCCGATTTTAATTTTGATACATAGAAGATTGAGTTTGACAAAATACGATATTAAGAAATAAACATTAAGTTGTTATTTTTTAAAATAAAAAAAAAATTAATGTAATTAATTAAATTATAAAGCTGATAGATGCAAATGATAATAAAAGTGTGTGCCTCACACACGGCAATTTAGCTGCCAAAAACCCATCATACATCCAGAGCTAACTCTGGATGACTGAATATTCGCATTTGTATTCGCGATAACGTAAACATTTATATTCGCTACATCACTAGCTTGTCCATACATACATAAGTACGTTTTAAACTAATAGAAAACAAATTTTACCTGAATTCAACAATGATTTTGCTTTAATTAAAATTGGCTCAAGTATTGAGCAATATAAGTATGACTGATAGCCATAAAAAAAATCGACAGGTATAATTGTTTTTGACTATTAATTCCATTATCTTTTTTTCTGCCTCTAAATGTTTTTAAATTGTTTAGCTCTACTTAAGTGAAAGTAACTGATATGCGATGCTTAATTGCAAAACTGGCAAATAGCACACCCTAATTAAATTATTTACGGTATTAAGTAGAAACCTACATTGTAAGATGAATTACATAAATAAAATTTTATAAAAATGTAATTAATCTATTTTTAATAAAAAATTTTTAATACAAGTTCAGTATAAGAAGCAGAAGAGTACGGTTTACAATAACAATTTACTGTTAAAAAAATTTCAAGTAGAACCATAAAAACAAATAAATACTACAAAAAATTTGTGTCTTAATACTTTTTATTAAAAAATTTAAAGTTCTTGCTTTGCGTCTTTTAATATTTTTTTATTCAGTTCTTTTGTCTAAAAATGTTTATTATTTAGCTCTCAATTAAACATAGCCCAGTTTAATCAATAATAATCTTTTTTAGTATGTATTTAAAACTATTAATTCCTAAAGAAAGCAAATAAGGTTCATACAGTAAAAGAGTGTAACAAGGTAATTTGAAAAAATTTAACTCTTTTTTTAAATGTAAAACGTTTCAAAATTATTAGAAATAAGAAAAAGAACAACAATAAAATAATAATTACATTTATTTTGATCTTATTCAAAATTATTGTTAAAGATGTTTTAAATAATATAAAATAATTTTCAAAATTAATTGGTTATAATTATAATTGTGCTAATATCGCTCAAACTTAGTAATTGCATAAATAACAGTCGACTTTTTAGTTTTGATACCCTGACCAGTACCAGTAACAAAATAACAAATTTTAACAATCGTTAATGCAAAGAACCTTACATTATTAAATAAAATATATATAACCAGCAGTTTATGTATTATATTTATTTAAAGATATATTTTAATATTTTTCGACACAATTTGTCATAATTTTCATAAATAGTATTTTATTCATTTGAGGGTTTTTCTTCTTCTCCGATAATTAATCATTTTTGGTTTTAAATATGAAATTGTTATTTAAAGTAACTTACACTAAATTTAAACCAAATAGAGATTATACTTTTTCAGAATTGTTTTTTAAATATGAATTTTGACATTTTGTAAAGCAATAACTGTCATCACATATTTATACCCTTCAGCCGTGGTGCACAAGGGTATATATAGCTTTGTCATTGCGTTTGTAATTTCTACAATTTTAATTTCCGACCCCATAAAGTATATATTTTCTGAAAGCTTATGAATATAGGAGTCGATTAAGCCCTGACCGTCTGTCCGTCTGCCCGTCTGTCCGTGTGTTGGTTTAAATCAACTTTTAAAAGGAACTATATGTTCCTCAGATCTGTGTATGGTATCAATCTCTTGGAAATATCTAGGAATCGCTATTGAAATTCAGCACAATCGGCCGATAACTTTCTGAGATATGAGTAAAAACCCACGACCACCTCGTTTTTTTTCACAATTACAACAACAACATGCATATATAATGGTTAGAGTAAACGTTGCATCGAACCCCAGCTGAGTCAAAAAAAATTTTTATTTTATTTTATTTTTTATTTTATATATTATTTTTATTATATTTTTTTTTTAATTTTTTTTTGTAATTTTTTTTTTATTGTTATTTTGTAATTTTTTTTTTAGAAACAAATTATAATTTTGCAATTGGATGTTTTTAAATATATATGAATACTTTTTATTTCATATGAGATGAATGGTGATACAAACAATTGTTATTAGATGACTACACGTTGTGAAGGGTATATAAGATTCGGCACGGCCGTATATAGCACTGTTACTTGTTTTTTTTTCTTTGACGTATGTAAGGGTTAGAAATTTAAAGTTTTTTAATTAAAATTTATAAAAATATAAAATTTTATATATCAATGCTTTTTTACAAACTGTACACAATCATTTTAATTTATTTTTATACCCTTCACACAGTGAAAAAGGGTATATATAGGTTTGTCATTCCGTGTGAAATTTCTACAATTTTCATTTCCGACCCCATAAAGTATATATTTTCTGAAAGCTTATGAATAGGGGAGTCGATTAAGCCCTGTCAGTCTGTTCGTCTGTCCGTGTGTATGTTGAAATCAACTTTTTGAAGCCCCCCGACATAGGTTGGACCCGGGTAAGGTATTGAAATATTAGAAATATTCGGGAGTAGATCGGTATTGAAAATCAGAAACATCGGTACATAAACAACTGAGATATGAGCAAAAACCCACGACCACCTCGATTTTTTTTTCACAAAAACAACATTACAATAACAACATACATACATACAAACGTGTATACTGGTTAGAGAAAATGTGGCATCGAATCCCAGCTGAGCCAAAAAAAAATTTTTTTTAATTTTTTTAAAAAATTTTTTTAATTTTTTTTTTTTATTTTTTTTTATTTAATATATTATATATTTTTTTTAATTTTTTTTTTATTTTTTTTTAAATTTTTTTTTTATTTTTTTTTTGTTTTATATATATTATATATATAATATTTTTTTTTTTAAATTTTTTTTTTTTAAATTTTTTTTTAAAATTTTTTTTTTTAATTTTTTTTTTTATTTTTCGTTTTTTTAAAATACATACGTGAATTTATAATTTTACAATGGGATGTTTTTATATATGTATTGTATTGTATGTATTGTATTTATATATGTATACTGTTATTGCATGACTACTCGTTGTGAAGGGTATATAAGATTCGTCACGGCCGAATATAGCGCTCTTACTTGTTAATATTCCATTCGTGTGCACTATTTAAAATTATAGTTTTTTGACAAAAAAATAGCTTTTTTAACGCTGTTCCACAAACAATAAACAGAAATTCTGACAACTTGGTATTTAACAGCTGACGATCAGATGTGCTAATAAGTCGTGTATAGTTTCTTAAATTTGTCATACAATAAATTTTTTGTATGGGGGGTATTACTTTCTCTGCTACGATTGTATCGTTTTTTGGCTGAAGTAGGATAAACAAGAAAAAAGTAAAGATTACAAAGTTTTGAGATTATAGAGGTAAAAGTTTTTTTTAGATATAAAAAAAATTTATTTAATTTATATCAAAGGTGCCACGCCTACTGTGGCTTCCAGCTCATTTTAAGCTAAACTATGCAAGTTATTATTAAAATATCTCATACTAATTTTCAGACTATGTATTAAAGTATTAATAAACGATGTTTGGAGTTGTTGTTTTTTTATTATTTGAGTTAAGTTTATTTCAATGTTTTAAAAATTTATTACATAGGTTATAACAGTTTGTATTTTAATTGTTGGACATACATATGTATTTATTTCGAATTTAATTTTTTGTTTAACAAAATCGTGAACTATGGGTTTTTTGTTTTATTTTTATATTAGATTTTTTCACGTATTTTTAGTAAGTTTTTGCAGAGATGTTAAATTAAAAAAAAAGTAATAATATAATGTATAGAATTTAAAATAATTAATATTCTGATGCACCCAAAACACTATACATCAAACGATTGAAAGATCCACTTTGACGAATGGTATCATCGGTTGTATTTACCACCTAAAAAAAGGATGGAAAAGGAAGGATGAAACGGAATTTATTGCTACCAAGTTTGACAACTTAAAATAATTAAATAAATTTCGTTTTTAACACTGATTTGGTTGTATGCTTAACATTATTTGTAAGTATGTACTTATATAAATGCATATGTACTTACATTGTACGACGGCCTTGAAATGGGCGCTGATTGTAATGATTTCTGTAGAATTTAATAAATATAGAAATAAAATTAATATGTATAAATTATTTGAAATATTCCATTATTAGTTAATACAATGATATCATATGGAAAAGTTTTTTATTTTTAATTAGTTTTTAACGTTTTTGGGTTTAACAAATAGATTAAATGCATCCATTTTATATATGTACATATTAATACTATATGCAACAACAATGAATGAATATATACAATAATGTGTATTAATTATGTATGGTTACTGTTAATATTTGTTTTTTTTTTTTTTAATTTATAGGCTTTACAACAAGCGATTCTCCTGTTAATAAAGTCAAACATTTAATGCATACTTATGTATATTAAAATTATATACATATGTATATGTATGTATGTATATACAAAAATTAATAAAACATTTTATTAACTTTTTTACTTTTTTTTATTATTTATTAGAACAAATTTTTTTTTCAAAAATGCAATTTTTCTTAATACAAAACAAATTTAAATAAAAACAATTTACAATAAATTGATGAATTTGAGAGAAAAACAAAAAAGAGAAATAAGAAATGATTAAACAGTGATTGACAGGACATATCGATCTAAGAATTTTAGAGCTGACGTGATTGTTTGATTTATGACGATTGAGCAAGCGCGAGCGAAATAGTTTGTAAGAAGAGACAGTGATACTGATGTAGACAATCACTAACTTCTCTGATCTTACCTTTCCTGGAACCATTCTATTGGGATGATAAACCTTTGGCTGTACTGGTACCGTTACTTCTTGAGAATAGTCAGCATTGCCATAACCCTCTTCCTGTATGGCTCTATATGTTTCACTCTTTGATGGATCATATAAAACTGTTTTCTTGTAACTGTCATTATAGTTATAGCGCAGTAGTAGTAGACGGTAATGATGTTTTAGATATTGTTGTTATCGTTGTTTACAAAAGCATGAGTGCAGTCAGCATATTATTGTCGCAGGGAGATGATTATTGGACATCACCACATATTTAATTTTCATCATTGATTTTTCAAATCGTTTTTAGAATATATATATTTTTTTTTTGTTTGTCATTATTATTATTAAATATGATTATTATATTGGACGAGTTGAATTTTTTTAGAGCGCAGAGTGAGAAGAAAGAAAAAACAGGATGTGCACAAAATAAGTTAGAATTAGTTTAAAAAACTGTTTATGGTAAATTTGCAAAACAACTCAAATGACAGTTTAAATGACAAATTCCAATTCAATCTTAGTTTAAGAATTATTACGTTTTTTCATGGTGTTAAAACTACATTAGCCGTTAAAAAAGAAAGTGTCTAAACATTAGTGCACAAGCGTGACATCATGTACTTAAAAGGAAGGAATTAGATAAATTTGAATTTGAAACATATCTAATATACATAAAAATTGTTAGCCACAAAAGCGTTGTATTATTACTGCTCTTGGATTTATTTTTATCATAATATAGGTAGTAATAAAAAAAGGAGATTTTTTGAGTGGATTATTGTAGTGATTGGTTTACACAGGGAATTGTATAGTACTGAGAGTTTGGTTTGAAAATTCGTCTACTATTGTTTTTAAAGATTTTTGCTAAAATCAAATTGTAAATATGTTTTTGCTCTAGTTTTTTTATTTTTATATTTATTATCAATGATGATATAGTTGTTCCAGCTGTTTTTTTCGCTGATTACGTTGTTGTTGTTCTTGTAGTTCTTTTTGTTTTTGTTGCTCCAGTATTTTATGTTTTTGTTCCAGGAAAGATAGATCGATGAAAATTCTAATATTAATCGTGAAGTTAATTGTTCTTAACACTACTTGTCATTAAAAACTATGTAATTGTTTAACTTTTACTTGTTTTTATAAATATACGTTATAATATCGTTTTTTTCTTGTTTAAAAATGTTTGTATCCAATTGGTTTATTGGGTTGCAGTGTTAATATCATTAAACAGTAAACAACAACGAAAAACAGAGTTGATTTTCATAGTCAAAATCAACCACCAAAACAAAAAAATTTAACGGAAAGGTGCTCTTTCATCATTTGCATGTGAAGATAACAATGTTTAAAATAAACAATTATTCTGAATTGAAATCCAATTTTCTTCACATACATTTTAAAATCATTTAGCATTTATAAATAACATACTTAGCAATAAAATAATTTTGTTATATTCGAATTTAAATGCTTTAAAATATTTCTCAGAGCACTTAAGTAGTGTTTTAATATGTTAAAATTTGATTAATAAAAGTTAATTGAAAAATATTAAAACTTTGATTTAAAATACTAACAGCTTGATAAAAACTAAAAATCAAATTACAAAAATAATCAATTTTTATAAGTAGCTATACGACAGCTACAAGAAAAATTAACAAAAACAGCATTTAACTGCATTGTTTATTGCCCCAAAATACTACATATAACATAAAACATTTAAATAAATTGAGCAAATCAAATAAAAAATATGAATTTCAAATACTACATAAAATAATTATAGAAGTTTTGCTATTAAATAGGGAATTTGACTACTGTACGCATTAAAGTAAGTGTTAGACAAAACATTTTATATCAATTCTATATCTCTTTTAAGTTCAATTCATTAAAATTGTCAGTGTTAAAGGGATACTATTGGGATGTGTGTAATGTGCTCTCTATGCAAAATGTTCGTTAACGTTTTCTGCAAACAGCACTTAAGGAAAATGGTTCAGAATAGTGTGTACATTGTGTAATTAATTGTATTTTACATTAAGACATATAGCAAGCAAGATATAATTTTAAATATCAACTACAAAATTTGACACATATCTAAGATAAGAAAACAGTGATCAGCAGGATCAATTTATTTTAATTTTTAATTACTTCAATTTGAATATGATTTGTGAAAGAAAAAAAAAAACAACTGAAAAACATTTGTAATTAATTTTATAATTTTACCGGTCAAGTTTTGTCGGCAAAGGACGATGCAAAGCACTCTTCCGTGTTGCAATGACACTACAACAAATAATATTTAAAGTCGACAAAAAATAATATCACATCAATTTATATAAAACATAATTGTTTAATTTGTTTCTGGCAAATTTCTAATTCTAAAGGTTGGTAAAACGTGCATTTACATATTTATATGCTAAATATTAAAACACAGCATATTACACAATATTTTTAAGTACATATTAAAAACGTTGATATATCTTTGTCGATTAAAAAAGTAAATAAATAAATTATTCGTATTAAAGAAATTAGTACAAATTATATTAATTATGTTTAAAATTCTGCCAGTGTAGCTTGTGGTTTAGTGTAGTCTTTGCTTAATTTTATTATTTTATTTTTATATAACCGTATATTTGTTAAATAATATTAAGAAAAGAATTTTAGAGTTTAGCGTAAATTATCACATATATTTGTATTAATTTAAGCTCAAAACTTAAGAACAGCTTTAGCAATACGTTTTTTTTTTTTTTTTGATCAGAAATTATATTTTTATAGTTTAAATAAGTAATTTATATTAGTAAAAGAATATTTAACTAAAAATAGAAAAACTTACGGAACTGTTTGGCGGATGGTGTTTTCAATGTTGTAATCCGAGTACAAGCCAATGGGAGAGTTGAATTGTTTGTGGAAAACCTTAAACATTTAATTATATATAAATAATTTAAAATAAAAATATTTTAAATCCTTAAAATAAAATTTAACACTTACTCTACCAGAGTCAGCATCTTGACCAACAACTTTGTGCAACATAGTATCGGCAACACGTTGCTTCATTACACTGTCATGAAAATCATGATGAGGATGGGCGCGTACAGCTGGATTAGGGTAATGTCTCAAATAGGATTCTGTGGTGGGAGCATCTTTTTTCACTTTGGCACCGGGCAAAACCAGTGGAGTTGTTCGGTATGGCTAAAAAAAATAACGATAAATATGTATAAAGAAAATTTTTATGTGTGAGGTACATATGTATATACTGTATAATTTTTGTTTGTATTTTATTCCATTAAAATTTTTTCTTATTTATGTATTTTTATATAAACTAATGTGAAAAATATCTTATATATTAATCCGAATGTTTAACGTATCACTTCACAATGTATGAGTATAAATTTATGTATATAAAGACATTAAAACAAAAAATTAAATTTCATTTTGTTTACGTCCAAAAAAAATAATGAAAAATCGAGAACGTTTGGCAAATTAAAATATAATCATATAAAAAATTTCAAAATACATTTATACGTTGGAATATAGGCGAAATTTTTAATATATGTTTATTTGATAATGGTTGTATTTTGAAAAATTTTTGCTCCTCCTTTATTCTCTCATTGGCAAATTCTATATTGTAGGAAATATGTGTGTGTGTTTATTGTTTTATGTTTATATACATATTCTTACGCTTATTTAAAACAAAAATTACGTAAGCACTTTTGCTGGTGTTCAACACATTTTAATGGAACTGTATTGCTTTGCATATAAAATTATTTGATTTAACTGATTAGTATCGCATCCATTTAAAAATTTATTATCATTGTAAAATTGGTGTCATCTTAAAAAGATAAATTTTATTACAAATTGTTTATTTAAAGTATATTTTTTATGTACTCTAATTTGTGTATATGGGTACTTAAACGTATTATTATAAATAAAAAAAGTATTACGTGCTGTACTACTTTAAAATACAACTCTAAAAGGTAATATAAGAACCAGCTGATAATTTTGTTTACCGCGCTTTTATTAAATATGTGTTGCTGATGCATCAAATTAGGACAACAAAGAGAATTAAAAATATAGTTTTTTATAATTACTTTTGACTTATCCCGATATTAATTATTAGTGTCTCTTTTTGAACATATTTCAATCAAATGGCAGCAGTGCGACGTTCAACCCGCTTAAGTAGTGTAGGTAAAGCAGCACCTACTTTTCCTGGCACCCCAAATTCGCGCCGACGGTCCAGCATATGGCAACATAGAAATAGTTGGAATTCATTACCAATGCACAGTGACGAAGAGGAAGAAGAGAGTTCATCAAGTTATAGCAACGAGGAAAATTGTGATTTAATAAATAAAATGGAAGAGCGCAAGAAAACTACAGCAAGAGTTAAAAAGACCGCAGTAGAAGTTGAACTAAAGACACCTAAAAGTAAAAAGCACAATAAACCTATGCCTGCCTCAAAGAAAAGAGAACTATTAAAAACAATGCAAGCAGGGCAAGAGTCAGCTAGTGATGAGGAAGACTCACAAAAATGCTCTCCACCCAAGCAACCTAGAGGACGGCAACACGCCTTGTCGAAGCACATTATAAGTCCTACGCGATTACTAGATCGCCTAAGTATAGATAAGAGTCAAGAAGTTATAGAATGTCCCAAAAAAGAGAAAGTTGAGGAAGCCTCTCCCAAAAGTACACCAGTCCGCAACAAATATCAAAATGCCCGGAGAGTGTTAAACAGTGCTGAATGTCAAAATTTGCCAGGACGAGAGGAACAGTTGGAGGAGCTGCGTTCTTTTTTTAGAGAACATTTAGAATCCAAGAAGTCAGGCAGTTTGTACGTTTCCGGGCAACCGGGTACAGGTAAAACCGCTTGTCTATCACTTTTATTACGCAATCCCGAGTTTAAAAAACGTCTGCAGGCAGTATACGTTAATTGCACTTCTATAGCCTCTATAGGAGGAGTCTACAAAAAACTTTGTACTGAATTAAATCTCAATCACTTGGGTCGCACTGAACGAGATCATTTACAGGCTTTGCAACATCACCTTAAAAACTGCCCTAAAATGATTTTAATAGTTCTAGATGAGATTGATCAACTTTGCAGTTCAAAACAATCGGTTTTGTATACTATATTTGAATGGCCCTCTATTCCCGATGCCCGCATACTTTTGGTGGGTATTGCCAACAGTTTAGATTTAACGGAACGTACGTTGTTGCGTTTGAATGCTCGTTGTGAACTTAAACCCAAACATATGCATTTTCCTCCCTACTCCAAACAACAAATAGTGGACATTTTTAAATCGCGTTTGGAAGAGGCTGAGGTATTAGATATATTTCCACCTGTAACACTACAACTGTTAGCTGCCAAAGTAAGTGCTGTAAGTGGAGATGTAAGAAGAGCCTTAGATATAGGTCGTAGAGTAGTGGAAATTGCCGAACAACAAAAGAAAGCGGGTGAGAAAGAGATCAATCTTAAAAATCTTCATTTAGTTCAAGCAGAAAACCAGCAACAAGTTTATGAAGGTATTTTTTTTTGATTTACTTTTTTACCTTTTCGCAAGAAATATATTTTAAAATCTTTGTTCTTTATTGTGCGGCCTAATATGGAAAACGATATAAAAAATTACAAAGCCTATTTTTTAAAAAATTAAATTTTGCCATCAAAGAACATTATCTATAAATCTTTCAAAACTAAATTTTAAAGATTCTGAGTCGTTTAATTAAATATTAAATTTTTTAACAGATGTTCTTAGACCAGTACAGGTCACACAAGTGGCAGCTGTTTTAAACAAAGTCTATGGGGCTTCACAAAATCTACAAGAAGATATGGATGAATCTTTTCCACTGCAGCAAAAAATCATGTTATGTTCATTAATGTTAATGTTGCGAAACGAAAAAAACAAGGACATCACAATTGGTCGGTTACATGAAGTTTATAGACGCGTCTGTACCAAACGCAACATACATCCTGTCGATCAAGCAGAATTTGCCAGTCTCGTAGATTTGGTACAGACTAGAGGCATTTTACGTATTGTAAAGAAAAAAGAGCCACGTTTATCTAAAGTTCAACTACAATGGGATGAAGATGAAGTCAATGGCGCTCTACGTGATAAACAATTAATAGCTTCTATTTTAGACGACACTGCTTGTTTGGGAAAATAGATTAGAAACCAACAATTAAAATTTATTTATTTACGAATTTTTAAAAAAGGAAATATTTTTCATAAAATTTTTCTTTTACTTTGGTTTTATGTTTTTGTATATTAAAAACTTAGTTTAATTTTATTTTAATTAGAATTTTTTATCAATTCACCTGACATTTTTCTCATTTACATCATCTGTTTATGTTTTCATTAACTTACTTAATCTCTGTACCAACAAAGAAAATATACAAAATTATTTTTAAACAAATGAAAAAATTAAGCTATTTTTAATTTATTTTTTTTTTGGGTTAAACAAACAAAACAACCTTGATTCAAAAGAAGAGTCACTAATACAAAAATAAAACTATATAGGGGATTTTTCTTTAAACAAAAAATATTTTTATTTTATTTAATATCTATTATATCCTGCAATTTTCTTTTAATTTCTGATAAAAAAAAATAGAATTGAATAAAATGTAAATGTAATGTAAATAAAAATAGTCGAAACGTCATAGGAACTTAAAATTGGATGTATAGCAAATTTATCTCTGAGTATTTGTTTTTATTTCTAACATATTTACATGTAAACATAATTAAAGGTAATTATTTTCTGCTATACGTACTATTTACAAAAAAAAAATAACCTTAAACTCTTCTTTTTGCAATTAGAGGGTTTTACTTTGTTAATTTTAGTATTAAAAAGAGACGAAATAAAATAATTAAACAAAAAATTTTATACATAGAAGTTTAAGATATAAAATAACCCTTATTTGTTGAACTTTAAGAAAATATATAACTTTTATGTAAACGTCGTTTATTGAAGACCTCAAGATATTAATCGAATGTACAGTGTGTTGTATTTTTAAATTATTTCCTATAAGTAAATTATAGAAAACATCGTTATAATCATAAAATGTAGATAAAGAAACTATTAAAGTTTTGAAATAATTTGAAAAGGCAATAAAATATTGTTAAATTATGCATGTTTGAAGTTGTCAAAAATAATCAAATAAAACTTGTGCTTAAAAGTCTACTCCGAGGTTCACCTAATAAGATAGTTTCAATTGATCGGCTTTTTCTTGTAGAATGTTAAAATTGCATTCATTTCCTCTATTCTCTTATAGTTTCCAATTGTAAAACTTCTTATAAATTTTTTTTAATTTTTCTCCGTATTTAAATATAAAATGTAATTGCACCATGGTGTTTTTCCAATAAGAATGCTTTTGTTATTAGAACTTTGGTAAGAAATAGCTGCATATACGGACACGACAGATGAAGGAATATTAAATAAATTTAACAGTGACAAATAAACATTAATTTGCAATACCAACGACATCAGAATTTACATATCTTTAAATGAATACAATACAAAAATATTGTTGGGGCCAGCAACGCAGACCGGGTTCAACTGGTTCTAAAGTTCATACTTTCTAGTATCTACGTGCAACGTTGTCTGCATGTTTACCGTTATAAAAAAATAATTAACTAAATTGTTCGCTTCATCACTATTTCTACCATTTTAGTAGAAATGGTCATTCTTCCCTTGAAAAAGGTAATCATTTGCAAATACTTCCACTTATTAATATCTACTGCTTTTTACGAATACATATAAGTAATATCACATCTGCAAGGGATTATTAAGTGGGATGGTTATTATAGTAGTAGGATCTATAAAATAACGCCGTTTATTCATAACAAAATACTGCTACATATATTGTTCTGGTTTTACACATTAAAAGTTAGCACTTAGTTAGTTAGCACACTGTTGTTTTGTTATGAATAAAGCCGCTAGTTTCTAATACTTTGACAAACACTTAAAGAATATACATATTTAATGCTACAAGACTTATGTTTTTTACTTGTGACTGCTTAAATTTTTAACCTTGATGAAGGAGAAAATTGAAAATTTTAAAACGATTTTAATTTTTGTGTTATTTCATTAATGATTCAATTTATTTGGCACCAAAATTTTCCTTTTGTTTTTCTGGTCTATGGATTTTTAATAAATTTCTTTTATTTAAACAATAGAATATGTATGTACATACTACGTGTGTATGTATTATAATTAGCAAAATTTATTGTTTGATATCAAAACGACAAATGTTTCTTATCTTGTCAAAAATGTTAATCATCATCACCGTCAAAATTTCTTATTAAAGAATTTTGCAGAAATACAAATACCTATACACCCAACGCTACAATAAAAAATATCGAATGGGTAAACATATTTGTTTTTTGTTTTTAATTTGTTATAAATTATTTCTTAGCTATTTAAAAAAAATAACAATAATAACAAAACTTTTTTTATCGGTGGATAGCTATAATAAATTTTCAAAATTTTTAAAGACGCGAAAGAAGCGAATAAATTTTCGCCAAATATTTAATTTTTTTTTGCCATTTTTTTTATTTTTTTTGCTTTTCCATTTATAATATTATTCATTTATTTGTTTGTATTTAACTAAAAATAAAATAGTATTCATTACAGTATACAAATTTTGCTTAGAAGGCGTACAAATGAAAGACGGCAATATGTACATATGTATATGCCTGTGTAGGGGGAGAGCGAGGTCTGGTCAACATTTTTTATGATTGTATTGAAGTGTGGAACTATTCTAATACATATGTATGTATGTACATATATACAAATAATTAATTTACTTATTTTTTCTTGCCAAACAAGAATGTGATTTTCTGATTTTTAAAATGAATTTTAAAATTTATTTAACAGTTGAGTAGTAAGCATTCATACGAGTATTAAAGCGTTCTTAAAGATGTAATTAGTTTTATGCGGTTTACTCAATAACTTTAAAAATAACTAAAATAATCCTTATGATTGTTCTCGATTGAAATTATTTTTTTTTTGTTTTCCAAAATTTGGTTCATAACCCCTATTTCATGCACTTGTTTTTGTTTTCTGTTTATAGTTGCTTGTGATTTTGTAACAATTTAATGCAAAAATATAAAAATTTTACTAACTAAGGGCGCTATATTTTTTTTTAGCACAACTAGATTTTATAAAGGTTATTCTGTTGATTGGTTTTTTGTTTGGAATCGGGTAACTGGGGGAACAAATTCTTATAACACTATTTGCTTTTAATATTAAATGATTTTTTATTTTGATGAGCTATGAACTTAATTACAATAATTGTGTCCTATGCAAAACTATTACTTTTATATTGCAAAACTAAAATAATTTGTTTTGAAATCTAATAAAATCTTTTTGATTTCAAATGCTGACCGTTATTTTTATTTATTTATTAATCTCTAATATAAAAAAAAATTAATTAATTAAAAGTTTATAAAACCAATTTTGTATAGGAAATTCGTTTCATAACCTTAAAAATTGATAAATAAAAATTTAAAAATTGTTTTTGAATAAGACCGGTTTTAAGGATATATTTTAATATGTAGTTTGTCAAGTTTTTAGAATAGTCTTGTATTTTAAATTGTTTCCTTTTTAATCGAAACCAAATTGTTGTTTTGTAAAACTAAACCCCCATACACAATTGGTACTGAAATGGAATTATCAAAGTCTTCTTACTTGATAGTGAATACATTCGTTGATGTCTGGTTGTTCCCTGTAGTAGTGTGGTGAACCGTTTTTAAATTGTACGTACTCCATTTTTAAGTTTGTTTTAGGTTTTATTGTGTATTTTTTAAAATTTTGTAAAACTCCTTTTCGTTAAAAATAAATTTAAAAAAAAAACAATTAAAATTCAGTAATTCAAAAAAAAAATTAAATATAATTTTAATGAACAAAAATATTTATGTTAAGTTATTCAACATAAAGAATTTCAATAGTTTTTAATTTGATTATTACAGCTTCTGTTAAAAGTTTTTTAATATTCCTTTTTAAAAATGTATTTAAAGTGGGCACTTCTAAATTGTAAAATGAAAATAGTAACAAAAAAGTTAAAACTTGCTTTTTGCTTTTGTTTCAAATCGAATGCTTTTTCAATTATTTATTTTTTTTTTAATTTTTTTTATGTTCTTTAATGTCATTTAATGTCTGGAGATCGTTTGGAATTCGTTTAAGAAATATTCACTTTAAATTGGTTTTTTATATTGCTGTTAACTACCTAGTATTCAATAATGCGAACTAAATTTTACAATATTCCGAAAGCAACTGATCTAAAAATTTTTCAAAAATTGATGATGAAAAGAATTTAGCTTTTTTTTCATAAAAAATATATATAAAATTTGTTTATGTATAGAGAGCATATACAAACATTCATAAGTATGTATCAAGGAGTATATAAACAATAATAATTCAGCTAAACACCACCCCCAAACCTTTTAATCTTCATCCATATGAAAATTCTAATACATAAAGCCAAAAGTTTTGGACGTAAACAATTTCACTCCTCCATGTTCATCTTCATGCTTTTGTATATAAGTAATGTATTCACCAATATTTTCTTTGAATACATACAAATACATATACTATTTGTTTAGAAATTCTTTTTCAATCATAATAAACCAAAAGTAAAATAGGAAAATCTTTATAATGTTGCTGTTGTTGTTTGTGTATAAGTTTTGCAGATATGAAATGTTGTTTTCGTTCTAGATTTTTAATATTTTATAATATTTTTCGCTCAATGTTTTGTATAGTAAAATGTATTTTTTTCTATACGAATATATTTTGTTGTTTTTCGTTTTCGCATCTCTGTTCAACATAAACTTGGACTTGTATACATTCAGTGCGCCTACACATTTGGCCATTCAAATATTTGGGCCAATTCCATCTCCCCACAATGTAAAATACATCTGTTTTAATATTTGCCCCGCCCTGCTTGTCTGCCTCGTTGTTGTTCGTCAACTTGACTTGCGAATGTTTATTATTGTTTTATTATTTTTAAAAATTTATTTTATAAATTACACCTCTCTAAAGGTAATTATTTTTGTTATTCTTAATGTCTACGTACATTATACATACTTATTCATTTTTTAAATAAATATTTATAAATTTAAATACAAACAAATGTTGTTTGTACATATTCACAATAAATTAGTTTCCTTACTTTAAATATTTGAATTTTAATAACTTATAATTGAAAAAAATAAATAAGACAAAATAATATTATTATAATTTAACTTTGTTTTCCTAAAGTAAGATTTTTAAAATATTAAACATTTTTAAAATAGTGCAGGTTGTATAAGGTTCGACCTAACCTATTATACCTACATATACGTATAGTTTGTTGTTTACCTTTATTTCTTTTCAATGAATGACCTTTTATAAGGACAAGAAAACATTTTATTAGTGATTTATTGTTGTCAATAAATTACTAATTATGCATCTACATATTACAGCTTTATTGGCGCTATAAATGACCTCGAAAGTTCATGTTACTAAAGTTTAAGTTCATTAAAATTTGTTATATCTTATCTATACAGGGACAGGTGTTAAAAATTTTCTGAAAAATTGTTTATACAAAAAAAAATTCATTTCAATTGAAAGCGTCTGGTCAACGCTAATCAGATTTACAGGATAAATTCGGTCTCTGTTTGCAGAGAATATATAAAAAAAAAAAATGTTCTATATATAATAATTAAAACAAATTTTTAAATTAAGTTTTGTAAAAGTGTATGAGTATGAATTGGTAATACTTAACAGATAATCATTGGCCTAACTATACCATTCTGGGGGTACAATGCCTCCCCATAAGTTTGAAAAAATAAACTACTAAATTTAAAAATACATATAAAATTAACTCAGTTTAAGATTTTGTAACCAATTCCACAACCAAATACAAAGAAAACAAGTAACAGTGCTATATTCGGCCGTGCCGAATCTTATATACCCTTCACAACGTGTAGTCATGCAATAACAATTGTTTGTATCACCATTCATTTCATATAAAATACGTACACAAGTATGTACATGTAAAAAAAAATACAAAAAAAAAAAATTTAAAAAAAATATATATTTAAAATAAAAAAAAAATAATAAAAAAAATTAAAAAAAAAATGTTTTTAAAAAATTTTTTAAAAAGATTAATTAATATATATTAAGGGCCATTATTACAACTTGACGACAAAGTTAAAGTTAATAAAAGGTAACTTTTGTTAACGTGAGCAATAAACTGACCATTAGTATTTTTCGTTGTTACAACCTGTCTGTAAAATAAATTGTATTTTTTTTTAAATATGGCAGCACCAAAGCAAATGCTGAACAAATTAATTAGTTCTTTAAAAACAAAGTGGCAACGACAAGCAAATAGTAAACAATTCCCTTATACGGTAGAAAATATGGTAACTTTTAATTATAAACCTCACGTTAAAAGTAAAAGGTAGAGTGATCTTCCCTTTAACTTATCGGTCACTTTTAGGTTAAAGTAAAGTTGTAATAACGAAAAACTAGTTATCTGTCCAATAAAATCCTAACTTTAGTTATCGGTAAGTTATAATAATGGCCCTAAATAAAATAAAATAAAATTTTTTTGGCTCAGCTGGAATTCGATGCCACGTTTACTTTAACCAGTATGTATGTAGGTTGTTGTTGTAATTGTGAAAAAAAAAACGAAGTGGTCGTGGCTTTTTGCTTATATCTCAGAAAGTTATGGGGCGATTGTGCTGAATTTCAACATTGATTCATTCCCGGATATTTCATAAAGATTGATACCATACACAGATCTGAGGATCATATAGTTGCTTCTAAAAGTCGATTTCAACCAACACACGGACAGACGGGCAGACGGACAGACGGTCAGAGCTTAATCGACTCCTCATATTCAGAAGCTTTCAGAAAGTATATACTTTATGGGGTCGGAAATGAAAATTGTAGAAATTACAAACGGAATGACAAAGCTATATATACCCTTGTGCACCACAGGTGAAGGGTATAAAAAAATGGTGATGATATTTTTCTAAAACAAAATCAGGATTACACATAAAACTCTGTATAAGATTGTGTGAAAATCGTTCCATTATTCGCAATAAGTTATAGAAAAATTGGTATAACTTAATAGAGGGCCGATAACGAAATTAAAAAAACAAACACATTACTTTTAAAACGGTCGGAAAGTTAGCCAAACGCCCATGTTCTGGCAATCGCATTTCTTATAAATTTAACTATTGCGATTTAAAATCACAAGATTGTGTGCTGTTTTTCCAATAAATAATGTACAAACGAAAAAAAAAGTGTTTTCTTTTATATTTGACATACACTTACATACATACGTACATACATACATATGTACATACATACATACATATGTACATACATTCATATATACATACATAAAGGTATTAATTTTTTAAACAGTTTAAGTAAAAAATTTAAATTTGAAAACGCGTGGACTGCGTAACGTGTAGTGGTGAATTACAACCTCATTTCATTTATTTATTTTGATTCAATTTTATTTAGACAAGTTTCTAAAATATAATCCTAGCAATAATCATCCTCTTTTTTCTGCACTCAATTATATTTTCTCACATCTGCCATTCGACAGCAATTTATAAAATTAGACAATTTGCCAAAAAGATCTTAAGTCAAAAAATTGCAGTTTGAGTTTTTGTTAGCGTTGTACTAAATTTCGTATTTCTTTCGTTTGGTAGCAATAACTTACGTTTGGCACAACTGTCTCCAATCTTTATCATTGGTTGTTAGACAGTTATTTAGCAAATGCATTATTTGTTTGGTATTAAACAAAAACTGACTTAAAAACTTTTTGCCTTCTATCTAAATATATGAACTTTAAATAATCAAATCGTAAGCTGCTTCATTTGCGTAAAATGTTAAATTCCGATAATGAATCGCTATTGAGATCCAGCACAATTGTCTCATAACTTTTTGAGATAATAGCAAGTAAACATGACTGTCCAAAGTTTTTCCCCATATTTTTCACAACAAAAATCAATATTTTTAACCCTAGGACACTTTTGCTATTCGTTAAAAAATTTATAAAAATCGGTCGCTAATCGGGAAAGTAATAGCCAAAAATAATTTTGAAAAATATATATTTGTTTAATATTTTAAATTACTGAAGCTTCTAATAATTTTTGAACACACCAAAATTTGACACGTTGTCTCGAAAATTATTACTGAGAAAAACTGAAAAATCAATGAGAAACTGACTGAGATATAAGCACAAAAATACAAATGCTTCGGTGTTTTTCCGAAAATTTTTTACCTTCTATTTAACAGAGAGGAGTGATATGGGTATCAAAAGAGAGGGATTGACAAGCAAAATATGATATACTATAAATAAAATATAAAATTCATAATTTCCGCCACTGTAAAATGGCGTATAATAAATTTATATATGGGCGAAATCTAGTATCTAAATATGTACCGCCTTCAACCCATTTTTTTTAGGATATCAACTAAAAGGGCTTGACCAGTAGAATACAGTAAACAATGAAAAAGTTAAAACCTAAGAAGGCGTCCTAACTAAAATGACGGAAATATGGAAATTACAGCTTTGTTACTTCAACCCACATAAATTTGGTAGAATATAGTAAAATCCAAGATGGAGCCCTAAACAAAATGGCGAGTAATAATAATATCGGCATCAAACTAAAGGGCTTGACTAGTAGAATACAGCAAGCATTATTGGCATGTTATTATTGGCGTTATTGTACGATGTGGTTTTTATACCATGTACATGATGGTAAATAGTATTATCAGATTCATTACGGCCGAAGATAGCATTCCTACTTTATTCCTGATGAAAATATCCAAGAAGCTTTAAAATACAAAACAGTCATTTATTACGTGCAAAAACCCATCTACATCATAATTTAATTATGCTTATGTCTGTTTTTATAGTTTTTCAGAAAATCACTTTTGAATTTCTAAATTGACTTTTTTTAAATTGGTTCCCTTTGGAATAAAGACTTGAGGTTAGTTTTAAATTGTAAACATGTGATTATCTCAATTTTAACTCATGTCGACTTAAGCAGGGTTTCCTTTGAGGCACAGAACTTAGGAAAATTTCGTAAAAATGTTCAGTAATTTTAGTCACTAACTGTGTAGCAGCAAATTTGCCAATAATTAACAACATGTTCAGTTTATGTTAATTGATTTTTTTTGTAATATAACGATAGAAATTTCAAACTATGGGTGGGTTTCGGGCCACGATGTAAAAAAAGTAAAAATATTGAAAAATATAAATGAGAAAAAAATAATGAATAAATTTATAATTTAACAAGTAATAAAAACCCTTTTAATAATAACTGACGTTAAATTTTATTTTCAAAAATTATTATCCCCTGAAGATGATCAACGAAGTTTGATCAAAATATTGGGAAAAAACAAATGTTGGAAATAAATAAATTAAAAGCAAAAATTATAATACATATATTTTTTCAATTTATTTATAAATAATTTTCAATAAATGACTTCAAACCGAATTAATAAAAAAAATACAAATTTTTAATTTTTAAAATTATCCGTTAAAAATAAAATAAAGTTCACTGAGCCAAGAGAATTTTTAATTATGATCAAAATTTACTGAATTATCGATGATTAAAATTTGGAAATTCCTCCTGGGTAGAATGTATCGATTTTTGTTACCTTCTGGTACATGTTTGTTATCATAGAAAAATTTGGTGGTTCACAAGGTGGTGCTATCATGTCGTATTATCATAACATAAAATAAATTTAAAATAGTGTAAAATGTTTACCGATAAAATGTTTAAACGATTTTCAAATTTAAGGAATTATTTTAAAATAACAACTTTTTTTTACATTTTTTATTAAAATAATATAATAATGAATCTACGTAAGTCGATGTCAAGTTGAAACTTCTTATTTAATTTACTTGTTTATTTAAAAAACTTATGTCAAAATTCTCATTAATTAATATATTTTTAAAAAAAGTGATCAAGGCAAAAAACCACACATAATTCTAATGAATGACAACAGCTGTAACAAACGTTTAAAATAAATTTGTTTGATTTGTTGGCCCTGCTTTAAAAGAAATAAATTGATCAATACAACTGTAATTAAAATATTAAATAATTTTCAAATATTAATTTATTTATTTATTTAATAAAAAAAATAGTAATAAAATAAAAAAATATTAATGCGCATTAAGAAAGTCTCTCTTCTTACTCTTCAAAAGTAGTTTTGGTTTGAAAATGAAATAAACAAAATTTGAATGGCAACCATAGCTGCCAGATAAAATAGGGGCAAAATCGTCTAATTTGGGAGAAAAAATCGTCAAAATCGTCAAATAGTTTACTCAAATCGTCATAAAAACGTCAAAATAAAAAAACGCATTTTTCAAAACAAAACATTTTTTATTTAATGCATAACATAACAAACTTTTTAAATCCAGAGAGATCAATGGTTTTATTAGACCCTTTTAAGTTAAGAACATGACAATAAATATAATACAATTTAGAATTAATTTCGAAAAATAAATATTAGTATGTATATAAATACAAAAAATAATAAATAATGAATTGGCTGCATCTAATTCAGACTAATTGACAAATAATTATAATCATTTCTTTCTAAAGCTTCTACCGATTAAGGTAGCTTTAGGCAAGCGTTAGACGAGCACAACGCCAAAATAAACTACATCGTTTCGCTTCTTAGCCCATAAACTTATTTCTGAATCTGCAAACCAGTCTTCCTTAATTTTCTTCTTCTTGTTGGTTACCTGTGAAAAACACAATTAAAATTTCATTTTAGCTACTACAAAGTTTTGTATAAAAAATGGATGAAATTTCTACTTACAGAGGAAGAGCTGCTAGAATTTTCATCATCTTGGTTTTCTATTGAAAATATATTGTTTGATTTTTAAGGTTTTAATGTATAATTAAAAAGAACTTACCATTTTTTTGAAGTATTTAAGCATATTAATTTGTCACTTAAATAATTTAAATAAATTTACTTAAAAAACTGAAATTGTTTAAAACGCATTTCCAAATTAATATTTGTTCGTGTTGTAGGTATCAGTTGATAAAATGTGGCATATACTATGTTAAAAAAAGGAACAAAGTGGAAAAATTATCCACACAAACACATTAAATATTGATAGATTTATCTCTTTCACTCTGTTCTGTTATTAATAACATAAAAAACCGTTACAAATTATTTTTATCTAGTTTAAGGTTGGTATAAAAGTAAAGAAAAATGTTGCAAACTTGAATTCTTGAAAATCGTCAAAAACATAGCATAAATCGTCAAATCGTCAACACTTAATTTTAGCACGTAAAATCGTCAAAATGACGATAAATCGTCAAATCTGGCAGCTATGATGGCAACCTTGATAATATTTTCTTTGAATATTGTTTCTCTGAAAGTCACATAAAATTCTATAAAGAGCGCCCTTGAAATGAAAACAGTTTTATCTCATTTACATTGAAAATTGAAAAAAGAAAAGTGTTTCTTTCTTCGTTTCGTTTTGATTTTCATCAAAAGTTTTTTTTTCTTTTTTTAATATTTCTTTTACACATTTACTACTGAAAGTACTTACAGCAAAGTACTTTTATTTATTTATTTATATTCTTTCATACTATTGTATTAAAAAACGTGTCTGTTTTAAAAATAATTTTAAAGTTTCATTTTCATTTTGTTCAAATTTTTGTACACTGCCAAATGCTTATAATGATCACTATGGGAATTTCAACGATGATGTTTATGATGGTGTTGTCTCTTGACTTTGATGTCACCATTACAGGAATAGTTTATACAGACGCCTTCATTCAATTCGTTTCACCTACGATTTTATTTTTTGTGCGTCATTTATTTGTTTTATTGTTCAACCGAACTAATTTTATGCATATTTTTCTTCCTTCAATTCTTGTACACAATTATGAAACATCTTTATTTATATTTTTATTTATTTATTTTTTTTTTTTTTAAATAAAGCAGTGCGAATATTTAAAAAAATATCTATTAATAAAATTTAAATTGTAGGTTAGGTCTGTTGTCAATGATTCAAATCATTTTAAAATGTGTATATGCTTTCTGTAGGGCAAACTAAAATTATTAGAAATTTTTACAAAAATTTATGGGTCCCTTGACCATCTGTTTTTAAATTTATTTCATGAAGCATAATGTAATTGTAGTTGTTGTCTTATGAAAAGTTCAATGAATTTTATGTTTTTTTTTTTCAATTTCAAAAATTTCATTGAAAATACATACTACATATGAAAACATTTGTATGCTCATAATTCATATTTTGTTGGCTGAGCATTAAAATAAATTTTTACGTCTTTACTTTACATATATGTGCATATATATTTAATTTTATATGTATCAGTAAAATAAATTTCCATTAAATGAAATGGGAAAAACAAAAGAACATAAAAAATGGACGATTACTTAAAAAAATCGATTTTCTTAATTAAAAAAATTATTTGTTTTAAAAGAACGTCTTTAAAGACGTTTATAACAAGTCAAATATAAGTTCGGTTAACAACTAAGTTTAATCTGTAATCACTCTTATTTTTTTTTATCAAAAATCAATGATTTCCAAGAAATTTGCTTTTTGGATTTGGCAAATTATTAAGTTATACTGCCAGGTTAATCAAAACCCCTTCAGTACACCTTAATACAGCGTTACCGTTAGGGCAACTAAAGTAGCATTTTGCCACTTTTTCAAATGTTTGTATACTATTGTGCTACTTTTACCAAATACACCCAAATGTAATACTTTTTATAATTCGTGTCACTTTTTTAATAATTTTTACGGAATGAAAAGATATGTTTTTGTACTTTTTGTTTTGTTAAAATTGCCAGCCTTAATATACCTTTGTACATTACACTGTTTTATTAAACACTAGCTAATACCCGGTGTGCTTCGCCACCCCAAATTTTAGTATTTAATTCATATGGCAGGTGCCAAGCTCACTATTGTTAATGCACCTATCGTTTTCCAGATATACGAATTTTAGTATTTAATTCATATGGTAGGTGCCACACCCACTATTGTTAATGCACCCATTTTTTCCATAAATGTTTATTTGAATATCAAATTTGCTTTTGCAAAATTTTACTACTCTAATCGATATCGTTTTCCAAATATACGAATTTTAGTATTTAATTCATATGGTAGGTGCCACGCCCACTATTGATAATGCACCCATTTCTTGCCTAAATGTTCATTTGGGTGTCATAGTTACTCTTGCAAAATTTTACAACTCTAATCAATAGCGTTTTCCAAATATACGAATTTTAGTATTTAATTCATGTGGCCACGCCTACTATTGCAAGTCCGCCGATTTTTTACCTAAATGTTCGTGTGGATGTCAAAGTTTACCGTACTTAATTTGAAGACTCTAGTTGCATTAACTTTCGTGATATATAATATTTAATACTTATTCTTTAATAGGGCGTGGCACCCCGTCCACTTACAATTTCAAACCAAAGTATAGCCTATAGTTCCTTCCAGACATACAAAAAGATTCTGTGAAAATTTCAAGGAAATCGGTCCAGCCGTTTAACCGTCTATAAAGCACAAACAAACATACAAGCATATAAACACACATAGATTTATATATATATATAGATATATGTATGTATGTAAGCAATTTTATTCAAATAGTCACACAACGTACAAAAAAAGTTCCGTTTGAATATTCCTAAGCTTCAAAAAATATCGATAGTTGGTTGGTGTTAAGTGCTTTCACGTATAGTAATATTTTTTACAGATAATATTTTTATTTTTTCGACTTAAAACAAAAAAGACGTTCGTTACATATGTATGTATATTGTAGGAAGAGTGTTGTACATATAAACTGCTAACATTAACTTTTCTTTAAATTTTCTTAATACATGATTATAAGCCAATTAAATTTATATAAAGGAACATCTCCAACAACTATCATTAAACACTGTAGCAGGTGAAAAAAGCTCAGTAGAATCGGAAGAAGGTTGTATAGGTTTATTGGACAATGAGTTTTTTGAAGAGAAAACTGAATTAAAAAAGGAGCTAAGGAAATATTGCAAAGACTGGGAAATAAAATATAAATGGTTTGAATTTGATGAAGAAACAAAACGACAAAATTGTGTTCTTTTCAAGCGGCTCTTAATTAACAAAAAGACACACATAGATCGTCGCGTCAACACAAAAAACATTTAGAGAATTTTAAATAATATACCATATTCCATTCCATACCATACCATACCATACCATAATAAATTGAGTTTAAGTATGTATGTATGTTTCCAAAAAAAAAATTACAAAACAAAATTAAAAAAAATATATTAAAAACAACAAAAAAAAAATTAAAAAAACATTTAAAAAATTTTAGAACAAAAATTAAAAAAAAAATAAAAAAAAATATTAATAATAAATAACATAAAACAAAAAAAAAATGCTACGATGCCACGTTTACTCTAACCAGTATATATGTAAGTTGTTGTTGTAATTGTGAAAAAAAAACGAGGTGGTCGTGGTTTTTTGCTCATATCTCAGAAAGTTATGGGGCGATTGCGCTGAATTTCAACATTGATTCATTCCCGGATATATCATAAAGATTGATACCATACACAGATCTGGTGAAGATATATTTGCTTCTAAAAGTTGATTTCAACCAACACACGGACAGACGGACAGACGTTCAGGGCTTAATCGACTCCTCCATTCATAAGCTTTCAGAAAATATATACTTTATGGGGTCGGAAATGAAAATGTAGAAATTACAAACGGAATGACAAAGCTATATATACCCTTGTGCACCACAGGTGAAGGGTATACAAATATGTGATGGTGTACTTATTTCGATTTTCAAAGAGGTGCCCTTTTTTAAAAAAATCCCCTTTTTGGTGCCATTTTTTATATAAATTACCGTTTTTTACCAAACAAAAATCTAATAATATTTAATTATCATCACCATTATTCATTAAAAAAATTATAACAAATCAGAATAATCTAACCACAATCAAATCTTAAAAAATAATGATGCACTATATAAGTGGGGTTCGCTGAAAAAAAAATTCAAGTCAAGGTCAACTGTTAAAATCCATTTACTCAATTTTGGGAAATCCATTAAAAATTCAATGACGTCGGGTTTTTTTTATTTATTTTTTTTTTTCAGTAATGGTTTGCATACAAAGTTAAAATAATACTGTGAAATAAGACTGAAAAAAGAATAAAAAATAAAAATATTATCTTCTTCTAAGAAATTATACTCTTTTTTTTAAAGAGTGAGTTAGAAAAAACTATTACTCCTTTATCCACCAAAAAAATATTTTTTTAATCACGTTAGTTTTTAAAAATAAAATTTTTTGATTTGTTTTTTCGCTCAAAATGGACAGCGAAAAAAATCTATAATGGACTTTCAAAAAATAGCAAGAGATGTTTCAAAAGCCCATTGGCTTAACTAGACCAGAATTGTTCTTGAAATTTAACATTTTGCGAGAAAAAAATGTTAAGCTGTTGTGCCCATTCCGGTTCAAGATTTGTATGTAGCTGATGGACAAGGCAATGTTCAACAATTTCCAATAAAGTTCAAAGAAGGCAAAATAAGTCAATAATTCGTGACATCAGGCACGGAGTGTCTACAAAAACAGCTTTTGCCTTTCTTAAAAAAGCATTGAGTGGCTTCATATTTTTGGCCTGATTTGGCACCACATGCCACTATGGAAAAAGGCCTTCAATGGTATTTATACAATAATGTCAATTTTGTAACACGAAAGGCAAGGCCACCTATTAGTCCAGAACTACTGGCTGTGGAAAGGCAAATAAATAATAAAAGAACCCAGAAAAGCTATCCATCCTAGGACAGTACGGCTTCAAGAGTAAGTGGACCACCTTATCTATAAAGGTAACGAAAGCATCTAAAAATTTTTTAATGGAAGAATTTCCGGAAAAAATTATGAATTTATCAATATTTTAATGTTTAACGAATTTTTACATTCGATCAGTTCGTTTTCTTTTCCATTAGTAAATACTAAGGTTTATAAAAGGCTTATTTGACAGATGTTGTAGAGAAACTTGTCAAATAAGCCTTCAATAAACCAAAATATTTTTTATGAATACGACCCTAAAAGATCTTTTCGATTTTAAAAAATGCGTATATTAAAAAGTTACTTAATTTAAAAAAATATTTTTATATATTTAATTTGTTGCAATTTTTTCCTTTTTTTATTCATTATATTAATTTTTAAGTTGATTTATAAAAAAATTTAGGACAACAAAACTTAAACAAATTAAAAAATGTTCAGCATAAACTTTGAAGTTCTCAGTAAAAAAAATGTCATTTTACTTTTTATCTTTATATTCTGACTTACTAGCTAGTAAAAAATTATCAAAATTTTTGAGTAAACGAACGATCCTATTATTTAAATAAATTTACGTATTTTTTAGAATTTTTATATTGACCGTTTTAAATTTCTTTTAACTTTATAAAGTATTGGTTTTTTCTGGTTCACTTTTTATGTTTGTACAAAGTAAGTTACACTATATTCTGCCATATCAAAGAGATTTTGTTTGTTAATAACACACACGTTATTACAATGTTATTATATTGTAATAGAGTAAAGCGACAATTTTTATTTAGGAAGAGTTTTTTGAATACGAAAGAAAAATAAATCAAATAATACGAATTTTTGATCATATAAAATAGCACTGACAATAATAATTTGTACTGATGGGCGTCCACTGTATTTATATTATTGAAAATGCTTTTGATTTTTCATTTTTATATATATTTTCTGATTAGTTTGTACAATTTTCCTCTTTCAAATCCTATTCTGTGAGACAATTAAAAATTTAAAACATCTAAGCCAATTATTTACATATATGTACATGTAATAAAATGAGAGCAATCTCAAAACGTTATTTACTAAAAAAATATTTACTCCTAAATAAGAAAATTAGTTAAATCTTTAAAGACTTCTACATATTTAAAAATTGTTTTAAAAAATAAAAAATTAGGTAAAAACTATTTAAAAGAGAAGAAAAAATTTAAATGTAAATGACTTAAAAAAATAAAGCATACTTTTGGGCAGCAATATTACTATAAAAAGATTGAGAGTGAGTGGGTAGTAGTGATAATAGATTTTTAATTAAATATTTTATTACAAACTTTTAAACCTAAAGCGTTTTCTTTTCTAACGATGTTTTGAATTTCTGTTCTTTGAAATTTTGCTATTATTTTTTAAATAAAATTTAACAATGTGAATAATTTTAAATAAGAATTTAAATGAAAATAATATTTATATCATATGATAACAGTTATTGACTTTTACAATCTCTGTCGTATTTGAATCATAAGAAAAAAAAAACAAAATCAAATTTATTTTATTCTTTAATGACGCACATCGACATAAAGGCTGTCTCAGTAAAAATGCACTTTTCATTTTAAAATAAAAACAAGTATTTTTTGAGATAGTTGTGATTTTTTATTGGCTTGTAAAAAAGACATATTTCGATTTAGTATGGAATAAAATATTCATCAAATGGTCGCCCCTTTTCATAAAAATTTCTATGACTTTCTAGATGACGCGTTGGATTTGATTGTGTCATATAAACTCGAAATTTCATAAGACCCACAGAAAAAAATTGCACGGCGTTAAATCGTATGATATTGGTGGAAAGTTGGCATCGGAATTTCTTAAGATACTTTGTTCTGGAAATTGTTGCTGCAATAAATGGATTGCTTCATGCGCGGTGTGGCAGGTGTCACCGTCTTGCTGGAACTAAATGTCGTCCAGATTCATTCCGTCCAGTTGAGACAACAAGAACTCCGTTATCATGTTTCTTTAACCATTTCCGTTCATAGTCACAGCAATTTCGGCCTCATATTCAAAAAAATTAGTCCCAATCGACGCCTGACCAAAATCCACGCCAGACAGTAAATCCTTGTGGATGCATTTGTATCTGATGGGTTGCATGAGAATTTTCTGAACTCCAAATTCGACAATTTTATGCATTCACGAAGCCATTCAGATTAAAATGCGCTACATTGGAAAAGATGAATTTTGTTTGGGAAAATGGCATTCACTTTACTTTTCTCCGTTGCCCATTGAACTAATGGCCGGGGTTTTTTATGATGTACTGGCTTGAGCTCCTGAATAAGCTGAATTTTGTATGCATAAAGGTGGAGTCTTTTGTTAAAACACGATGCATAATGTTTCGTGAAATTTGAAGTTGTTGAGAGCAATGCTGAATTGATGTTTTCGAATTTTCGGTGACACTCTTATTTACTACTGTAATGTTTTTAAGATATCGACCGGTACGTTGACGCACAGGACTCCTTCTGTCCACAACGGACCCAGCTTCTTCAAATTTTTTGACCACTCTTCGAATGGTTGACACAATAGGTGCACATTCTGGACTAAAGATTCTTCGAAGCTTGCGAGCGGTTTAAGTATAACTTTCCAAATATTCGTAATAAGTTTTTACAATTATAACGTGTTGTTCTTTTCTAAAGCACTCAATTATTAAAAATCGGAATAGCTGCCAAATTTCAAGCTTGCATAAAAATAATAACACTTTATTTTAAGAATGCATTTTTACCGAGACTCCATTTAGTTTTAAGTTGGCTAACTATAAAAATGTAGCAATTTGTAAGGGTGTGGCACCTTAAAATGTGTAACCTATTTATATGGCAGTATTGTTCTTTGGAAAAGAAAACAAATTTAAAAGCATTTAATTTTGTTTGAAGCCGTAAGCAAAATCCAATTAAATTATTTATTTGCAATTAGAATTTTGGTTAAATTGTATGTTACAGCGGTTTTCGAAAGCATAAAAAAAGCATTATGTTGTAAAATTAAATCTCATTGTGGATTGAGTGGTAGTAGAAGTAGTAGATAAGTACATATGTAGGTAGGCATTTAGGAACTCACTTGATTCACAATGGTGGCCTGCTCCTCAGCTACATCCTGCTGATGGTCACGTGTGGGCATTGGAGAAAAAGTTGAATTTTCTGATGGATGCACATAACCGCCAGAAGCATTTAATTTCGGAAATACTGTGTGGGGCAATGTATCTACGGGTACTTGTAGAGCACGTTCATATTGTCCTGGTCCAGGCAAAAAGGGTGAGGGAGCTCTAAATAAACAATGAATTATAAAATTAGATAAAATATCTATGTATAAAACTACATACCTATGAGGATATTGTTCTGGGCTAGTGGAAAGTAAGGCTGATTCTGGTCTTGAGCTGTCTCCACTAAGACCTTGAGTATAGGCAATTTTATTGTCCCTATTAAAATGAGAAAACTAAATATAAAGATTGTTTTGAAAAAATTATAAAAGTGTAAAATACCTGTGTACTACGAGCTTAATTTCATTACCAGCAGTACGGAATAACGTCTGAGCATCGGCATGGCTAACATCCCTGGCATCATATTCACCTATTTTCGCTATAATATCACCACGCAATACTTCACCAAAAGCAGGCGTGCCCACTTGTACCTACAGAAATAAGAAACCAAAGTACATTTTGTAATTAAAATATTTAAAGTGGAATATCTACAACTACATATGAGATTCACAAAAAGAAAATATATTAATTATTCATAAATAATGCAATATGTACAAAATGTTAATTACAGTAACCTTGTTGTAAATCGGTAAAATACATATACCCAATATTCATTTCGTTTTTGTTGTTTTTTTTTTGTTTGTTGTCATTTCATATGTCAAATTGACAACAATAAATTTATTTATTAGTTTATTTGCCTTCTCATAATTTTCATTTGGTTTTTCTTAAATTTTGTTGCCGTTGTTTTTTGACTGTCGGCCTTGATTTTTTTTAATTTAATTTGTTTTTACTAATAATGCACTCGTTACTCATTATGATATAAAATGAATAAAACGAATGTTTTCATTAAAATTTCAACAACTAGTTGAGAACAATACATTGTACCGTAAATGCTGAAGAGTGTGAAATGTTTAAATTAAGAAAAATAAATGTGTGTACATGTTATATCTGGTGCAGGTAAAATATTTCTCTTTAAAAGATCTCTTTTAAAGATTTACCATGTTTACAATATTAATTGAAATATCTGTGACAAAAAGAAAAAACTGCTTAAATCGAGTTAAGCTTAAATTGTCACATTACATCATTGCGATCCCGTTGTTCAAACCTACCATTAGGCAAACTCTCAATTAGTTTCCACAACTTTACAGGAAGTTTAGTGTAAAAACTTATTCCATATATTTTTTAAATAATAATATCATTTAGAATAATAACTTATTTTAAGTTCTAATTTAACGTAATATATAACAATTAATGTGCTCTAATTCTTATAATAGTCTTTATTTTAAAAGTGCTTTCCTGAAACAGACTTAAGCAGTTTTTCCTTATTGCTAATTTAGAATATTTTATTATTAAATATCTTCACTTTAAAGTTAAATATGGGTAACTCCGTAGCATATATACAAAGGGGTCGTACCTTACCTCCTCTGAATTTTATTGTTTTTCGTATAAGTACAGTATATCATAGAATTAAGAAAACTTCAAAGTTTGAGGTCAGTGACTCATCTGGATACGAAAATATGAGGTCTTGAAAATCGGAAAATTCTAAAAATTTACAAAGTTTTACTAACTTAATTGCCATTTAAAAAAAAGCATTAAGGATTAGTATTTTATTTATCAGGGCCGCATTTAAAAATTTATCAGATTTTAATATAAATAAATTTTTTTAAGGTTATATCACTAAGAGCGACCATTTTAAAAAATTAAAAAAAAATATTTGTTAAAGACGGTTTACTTCTCCATAGTTGTGACAAATTTCATAGTGGAAAGTTTTTTTGATCTAGAAAAATAAATTGTATTATACCTTATGGGGTATTAAATGAATATCTAATGTGTTAAAGACGTACATTTTTTTGTAGTGATAGAAAAAATAATTAATAACAATTTGATTTATATTTCTATATCCAAAGTTCGTTCCATTTTGAAATTCGTCACAACTCCAGAAAAAAACGTCTTTAACATAATTTTTTTTTCCCCTTTTTTAAAGGGTAGCTCTCAGAGAAATAGCCTTCCGACTTATAGGTCACGAAAACTAATATTTTACCTTAAAGAAAAATGTAAACAATGTCGTAGCTAAAATTTTTTATGGGGTGGCATAAGTTTAAAAACTTTTTTTTTAAGCTGAATTAATTTTATGTGTATATTAAATGTGAAAAATTATTTTTTTTAAATTCTGGATGGGGCCAAAACAATTCTAAAGGGGCATTGCACCCCCCAGAATGGTCTATTACATCCATGGTTAAAATGGTCGAATTAAATGCAATCTATAGTCTTTCAAATGCGACCATGCTGAATGAACTACGTACCTATAATACTTTTTTAGAAAATGGAAATTAAGCAAGTACAATTTTGTAAATTTTTATAGTTTTTTCTTCAAACCTTCCAAAATTTAGAAAATATAACGGCGATGTCAAAACCGGAAACATTTTAAGTTGATTTAAGATGGTAATAAAATATACACTTGCGGTTTGGAAGTATGTAGAAACCTTTACACATATACTTACATCCATATGCATTTGATCAAAAATGAATTTGCTAAAGGAACACATACAATAGATAGATGCATTTGCACGAAAACGTAGACCTTGTAACATATTTGCTGCTCTTGTAAGAATACTACGAAAAGTGATTATTTTTTGCTTCTTAATTTTATATCGATAAATATTTTTAAAAAGTAAATGAAATTACAAAATAAAAATCTTTTAAGTTTTAATAGTTTACTTGAATTGCAATTTATTGAAGTTTGCAATATTTTACTAATCTGATATCGTAGAAAAAAGCTTTTTGTAAACTATAATTTTTTGTTTTAAATTTTAATGTTTTTCATTTTGTATTTACAATAGATAAAGTATTCTACAATAAACAAACACAATTTAGAGATTTTGTGTTTAGAATCCTAAAAAACAAGCCCATAAACATTAAATGCTATACACTTGTCCGATGGTATTAAAAATTTAAACAAACAGCACACCAAATGAAACATAATTTTAAAAAATAAATAAAAGGTGTACCACAATTTACGCAGGATTTTTTTAAATTAATGTCAAGTGTTTTTCTAATTAAATTATAATGAGCGCACCATAAGGTTATGGGTGAAATAGGCACATTGGGCAAATATATGGCATACTAAGTGCAATAAGGCTACAACTCAAAATTCTCAAATTTTAAGGAAGGACAAAAAACTGTTGATCGTTCAGAAGCAAAGCAATGAACAAAAAAAAACAGACAACGTTAGTTTTCCAGTTAATTTTTTTAATTCTTGAGTGGCATTGGTCCATCTAGATTGGTCTAGTTACAGAAGATATTTCCCAACCCTACTTTCTATGATAGATTGTTATACCCTTCACACAGTGAAAAAGGGTATATGCATATAGGTTTGTCATTCCGTGTAAAATTTCTACAATTTTCATTTCCGACCACATAAAGTATATATTTTCTGAAAGCTTATGAATAGGGGAGTCGTCCGTGTGTATGTTGAAATCAACTTTTTGAAGGCCTCCGACATCGCTTGGACATGGGTGAAGTATTAAAATATCAGAAATATTCGAAAGTAGAGCGGTATTGAAAATCAGAAACATCGGTACATAAACAACTGAGATATGAGCAAAAACCCAGACAAAATGCCAGACAAAACTTATCCTTAGTCAAATAAATTATAATTTTTTTTAATAATGCTTTTAAAAAATTGTCACAATAATATTTTTTAATTAATTTATTTTCAACGTTATCTCGGTCAAAATGGACAGCGAAAAAATTAACTTAAAACAATTACTAAAATCTTAAAAAAAATCCAATAAGGAGTTTTAAAAGCAATTGCAACATATCTGAAGGTTTATTGACACAATGTTTTAGACGCCATTTAAGAGTAAAATAAAGACTTGAACATGAAAGAAAACTTAAATTAGGAAGAACAAGTAACAGTGCTATATTCGGCCGTGCCGAAATATGAAATATGAAATACTTACATACATGTAAAAAACATACATATAAAAAACCATTGTAAAATTATAAATTGAGTTTACGTATGTGTTTCTAAAATAAATGAAAAAAATATATATTAAAACAACAACAACAAAAAATTACAAAAAAAAAAATGAAAAAAAATTTTTTAAGAAAATTTTTAAAAAAATTAAAACTAAATACATATATAAAAAAAATATAATCTATATATATAAAAGTGAAACTCTGTGTGTGTGTGTGTTAGCTATAGACTCCGAAACTGTAAAACCGATCGGACTCAAACTTTGGCAAGTTGTTGTACACATTCCAGGGAGTGTTTATGGGTGAAAAAAAGTGGGCGGGGCCACGCCCATAAAAATTAGTTATCAGTTTTAGCTACTTGCACTTGACCGATTTTTCTGAAACTTTGCACACATATCGAGCTGTCATGACTAAATAATTTCGTGATAAAAAAAGTTGGCGGGGCCACGCCCCTAAAAAGGTTTTCATTTTGAGGTACTTGCACTGGACCGATTTTTCTGAAACTTTGCACACATATTAAGCTGTCGTGACTTTATAATTTTGTGATTAAAAAAGTGGGCGGGGCCACGCCCATAAAAAAAGGCTAAAATTTTGAGGTACTTGCACCAGACCGATTTTTCTGAAACTTTGCACACATATTGAGCTGTCACGACTTAATAATTTCGTGATTAGAAAAGTGGGCAGTGCCACGCCTATAAAAAAAAGGTATCATTTTGAGGTACTTGCACTTGATCGATTATTCTGAAACTTTGCACACATATTGAGCTGTTATAAATTTACAATTTCATGATTAGAAAAGTGGGCAGGGCCACGCCCATAAAAAAAATTTTAATTTTGAGGTACTTGCATTGGTCCGATTCTTCTGAAACTTTGCACACATATTGAGCTGTTATGACTTTACAATTTCGTGACTAGAAAAGTGGGCAATGCCACGCCCATAAAAAAATTATATTTTTTTGCACTTGATATTCAATTAAAATTCAGAATGCATTTCTATTCTTTAAGGGGCGTAGCAACGCGCGCCGGGTTTGGCTAGTAATATATAAAATAAAAAAAAAATTTTTTTGGCTCAGCTGGGATTCGATGCCACGTTTACTCTAACCAGTATATATGCATGTTGTTGTTGTAATTGTGAAAAAAAAACGAGGTCGTCGTGGTTTTTTGCTCATATCTCAGAAAGTTATCGGGCGATTGTGCTGAATGTCAATAGCCATTCATTCCCGGATATTTCCAAGAGATTGATACCATATACAGATCTAAAAGTTGATTTCAACCAACACACGGACAGACGGTCAGGGCTTAATCGACTCCTCTATTAATAAGCTTTCAGAAAATATATACTTTATGGGGTCGGAAATGAAAATTGTAGAAATTACAAACGGAATGACAAAGCTATATATACCCTTGTGCACCACAGGTAAAGGGTATAAAAAGTACCCTTAAAAAAAATTATTAAAACCTTAAAAAAATCCAATTACGAGTTTCAAAAGCAATAGCAAAATATCTGAAGGTTAATCGACACAATGTTTTTTACGCCATTAAAGAGTATTAGGAAGACGAACAATGAAAGAGAACTTAAATCAGGAAGAAAAAAGGTCTTTCAGATATTGGTAAGGCACAAGAAATCAAACAACAGGTTCAAAAAGCACCGAATTCTTTTATCAGAAAAGCAGCTCGTAAAGTTAAATGCTTCGACTACTAAGCTAATGACAGGTTGAAGTCGTATGAATTTCCAAATCGCAATACGGTAAAGAACTTAGAAGCAAAAAAACGAGCAAAAAATTGAGGTCATATTAAAAAAAAAAAAAAATACATATGTATGTTGTTTAATGACTGATAAAACGTATGTACTGGTAAACTTTTTACAACTTCCCGGTCAAGATTTTTTTGTAGCTGATGGACGAGGTAATGTTCAAAAATAATATCGGAGAAAGAAAAAATAAAAGTCCACTAGAAATTTTGTGTATGATAAAAAATAGTTGCGGCAAAAGTAGACAATCATTTGTAAAATCAGGCGTTATAAACACAGAAATATAAACATCACGCCACTATAAAAAAAGGCACTTAAGTGGTATTTAAAAAATAATGTCATTTTTGTACCACGTGAGGCGAATCCACCCAACTGTCCAAAACTTCGGAAAGGTATTTTAGAACATGTACGATTTTAAGCGTCAGTGGACCACCTCATCCATAAAGTTAACGAAGCAACTATAAAGTCTTTAATGGAAGGATTTCCGGAAAAACTGGATAAATTTTAAATTTTTAACTAGTACAATAATAAGCTTTTATGGCTCACTCTTTAAATGCTAAGGGCCAACTTAGGCATATTTATTTATCAGGTAATCACAGTTCGAAGACAATTTTTTATATATGAAGTATAACATTTAATATAAATCTACTACGGACTTTGACAGCTGAAGATTAAAATAAGTGAAAAAAATTACAAGCTTACGAATAAGACTACCAGATGAAATCTAATTTACTAATTTCATAATTGGCTTATTGAGATTTTCTGCATACATAAATACATACAAACGTATTTCAAAGTTTATTTTTTGTTTTGGTGTTTTTGAATAGCATTTCAAAAACTTTTGGCAACATTTGATTGTATTGTAAATCAGAAAAAAGATGATGTTACAACATAATTGTTTTGTGTTTATTATTTTTTGTGTTTTTAGTAAACACTTTATAAACGTAAATTATATTTTTTTTGTTTGTTTACATATTATGCATACTACATACGTATGTACGTACATATATTTAATTAAATTATATATTTGGCGGTCATTTAAAATTTTTTTTTGATGATTTGTTTGAAGAACAGGTTTTCAAGTGAATTAAAAATTCTTTGTTTTTTTTTTGTTAATCGACTATTGAAATATTAAACATATTCATAATCCCTTAAGAAAAGATTTTTAAGTTTTGTAAACAGAATTTGTTGAAACCATTAAACAAAAAAACTAAATTTTGTAATAAATATGATTACAATTTTATTTTTGTTTTTTTTACGTTTAAGACCCGGTATTTAAATTTTATTCGCCTCAATATTTGGCCACTTAGAAAAATTTCTTAACAATTCATCATTATTTTCTTTATTTAGAAGCGCAATTTTGAACAAATAACAATTGCAAAAAAAACAAAAACTTTTTCGAAATATTTGAAAAACAATTGGTGCCAACTTCTTAGAACTGTTTTGAATTGTTTTTCACCGCAAAAATTGTGGGAGAGAATACAAGAGATTTCTTTCAAATACTTTTGGCATTTCTATTATTTATTTCACATTGTTTTACGATATTTCGATAGTGGTGTGGTTGGTAGGTGGTTTTAATGGCAGTGGCATTTATTTTGATAATTTTTTTTCAATTGTGCATTTATTTATTTTTTGTAAATTTTGCTTTTGTTTCTTAGTTTGTTTATTTTATGTCAAACAAATTTGGCAAATGAGTGATCGTGTTAATATAAATTGATGAAATATACTTGTAAATAATACAAGACAAAATGCAAATACACCTCATTATAGCCATCGTCCTTCTTCTATTCGTTTTATCAATAAGAATATAAAACCAAAGAAAAAATTTATTGTTCTGTGCAGTTCTATTCTTCTTTTCTTTTCAGTTTGTATCACTACTTTTATATATTATTTATATTCAGTTAAAAGATAATTTCGATTTTTGGTAGATAAAAAGACAATACAGATCATGTTGCATAATACTACATTATTGTTTAGTATAATTACATTAATAACTTAAAAAAAAAACGTTTAAAAAGTTTACCCGTGTTATTATTAAAGGTGTATCTAGATCATTGCCACCAACTAGACGTATACCCCAGGGAGTATTTTGACCATCACGTTTCAAAACAACCGCAAATTCATGCAGCTTAGGACTCATGATTGTATAGACGAAAGCTTTATTAAACTCTCAATAGTTTAAACAATCATAAATTTATTTGTTAAAAAAAAAATCACACTGAATCAGAGAGCGTTTATTGTGACTTCGAAAACTAATTTCAAAATTAATTTTCCGTTACAAAACACCCAAAGTGTCTTTTATAATTTTTGTTGCACTTTTTTTTTTTTTTTAATTTTTCTGTGTTTTTTTTAGTATTTTAGTATTAGCAAATAATATTTAATTTGTATGCGAATTAAGTAGTTGAATTAAAAAACGTATTGATCGTATTGAAAGCTGCCCAAGTACTAAAAATTTAAAAACATCATTCTAAAGAAAAACAATTTCTTCATTTTCATTTTTTTATTTGTTCTTTTATTTTAGCAATCGTGTCTCATCTTGAACATCAGTAGCAGCAAAGTTTTGTATGTATAGACGTATAAATTTATTTCTTCCTTCCTTTACGATATATTCTACAGACAAACAGACATACAAAATGATATATTAACAAATTTAATCGTATTACTGTGCCGCAAGACCACTTAACAGGGGCGTACAAAAATAAAATTGATTACAAGACAACCACTTTCGGGAGTTCGTGTCCTGTGAAACGTAAATTATTTGCATAACATATGCCACCATACTTTTTACCTGTCACGGTTTTCCAGAACAAGGATTGACCCCCTCAAATATGTAACACGAAAAAGTATTAGATTTTCAAGCAATGCTGTTAATCTAGTGATTTTTTGCTGCTGACAAAATTTAGAGCCAAGACTAGAATTTCATTTAAGAATATTTTTACTATTGGGGGATTCACAGTAGTGTCATAAAGTCATATGTCCTATAATAATAGCATGAAAAATTAAGACTATTGTGAACAACCCCTCATAATTAAGTGTGCTATTTTGAATTTAAGTCAGCTGATGTAAATCAATTATAAAAATAAATATTTTCTTTCATAATGCCAAAAACAAGTAAAAAATCAAAATAATAGCCAGTTTGTGCGAAAAGTACATTTTAGATGTTGTAATGGCAAACTCAAGTAAATAAATTACAAATAAATTAAATTTTGTTTGATAAACAAAAACAGCAGAGTCCTTAGCCGATCTTATTTGACGCCACCAGTGATTTGTTATCAAAAATTAGCAACTGCGCTCAAAATTGGATGTCGGCCCGATAAAATTATACAATGAACTGCGGCAGCTTACAAAAACTGTTGCGGCTTGGCTTAGCCGGCTTACTCGCTTAGCACAGGTCTCTGCTTATTAAATACGACAGCACAATAAACATAGCGTACAAAGTTCTATTATTATAAGACACTTTTTGTTTGAAAAGCAACAACAAAATGTTTAAACCATTGTAAAATTTTAGGACAGTAGGACAATATGACATGATAAGACACCTTGTGAATCACCCAAATATTTTTTTAAGCAAATCTTAAAATTCTTGATGGTATAAATATTTATATATAAAACACAATTGCCGCATCTATGTATATAATGGTTCAACCGCTATCGCTGATTCTTTGTTTTTTTTTATACCCTTCACACAGTGAAAAAGGGTATATATAGGCTTGTCATTCCGTGTGAAATTTCTACAATTTTCATTTCCGACCCCATAAAGTATATATATTCTAAAAGCTTATGAATAGGGGAGTCGATTAAGCTCTGTCAGTCTGTCCGTCTGTCCGTTTGTCCGTCTGTCCGTGTGTATGTTGAAATCAACTTTTTGAAGCCCCCCGACATAGGTTTGACCCGGGTAAGGTATTAGAATATCAGAAATATTCGGGAGTAGATCGGTATTGAAAATCGGAAACATCGGTACATAAACAACTGAGATATGAGCAAAAACCCAGGACCACCTCGATTTTTTTTCACAAAAACAACAATACAACAACAACATACATACATACATACATACATACATACAAACGTGTATACTGGTTAGAGAAAACGTGGCATCGAATCCCAGCTGAGCCAAAAATTTTTTTTTAATATTTTTTAAATTTTTTTAAAATTTTTTTTTTAATTTTTTTTTTATATTTTATTTTCATTTTTTATTTAATATATTGTTTATATTTTTATTATTATTTCTTTTTAAATTTTTTTTTTAGTTTTTTTTTTGTTTTATATATATTTTTTTTTTTTAAATTTTTTTTTTTAATTTTTTAAAATTTTTTTTTAAATTTTTTTTTTTTAATTTTTTAAAATTTTTTTTAAATTTTTTTTTTTTTTTTTTTTTAACATACATATGTACGTGAATTTATAATTTTACAATGGGACGTTTTTATATATGAATGTTTTTATATGAATGTACGTATTTCATATGGGATGAATGGTGGTTATTGCATGACTACACGTTGTGAAGGGTATATAAGATTCGGCACGGCCGAATATAGCGCTCTTACTTGTTTGTTATATGTATGTCGCCGTTTTTAATTGATTTTATTGTACTACACAATCTTTCGTAAAAATATCGAGATTGAATAACATAATAAATAACATATAATTTGTAAACTATAAATATTATACTTTTCTAATAATAAAATATATATAATATATAACGGATGCCACACCTCCTTTGCGACCAATTTTTAAAAGCCAATTAATATCAATGTTACTTTCGCTAAATTAAAATTTGTACTATATCAATTTTACTAAAATTACTTAATACATATTATATAAATAATATTCAAAATCATCAATGTACTAAAATATAGTACATTTTCTTTATTTGAAAAATCGTATTGATTTTTGATATGAATAAAACGATTAAAATCCAAATAAGGAACTTTATAAATACTATTATTCTCCTAATAACACAAAGACGCAAAATATAAGTTAGAAAAATATATGTCTTTTACTTGTTCGGAAAGTTTGACATTCTGACATTTTTTTCATAAAATGCCCGCACAAAAATATACTTGTGTACGCCTTTATAGAGATGTTAATTTTTCTTATACCGTAATTTCTTTAGTTTTATTTTTTTTATTTTTTCAATTTCTTTTAAAACATATCGAATATAAATAAAACAAGCATAGATATTGTTTGATTTAAATTTTACAAATAAACATGCAATCTTTTGGGTCAAACATGAAAATGTGTTTGTTAAATCCTTTCTATAGTTAAAATTATATTTGAAAAATATAATTATAAAATATAAGCCTTTTTCAATTGCCATTTAACTTACTACAGCAAAATGTCTGTTAAATATAATTAACCGTTAACTACGATTTCTGGTCCCTTTTCGACCCCCTTATAAGTAATTTGATCCTTTGATCCTTAGTCTACCACAATATGAAATTCTCTAACCTCTCTAAGTTCGAGGGTCAAGACTCTCCTCTTGTCGCTATTTATGCTCTCATTGTGCATGGGTTCTTCGGCTATGAGCGTGCGATGCAGCCCTCGACGACTTTAACTTGACTTATATGCTCAATCGGCATCTAAGTCTTCTCAACAATTTATGCATGAGATTAGGGTTTCTCCTATGCCCTAGTCAGAGGAGTTGGTAACTCCTTTTTACTCCGGACTAGCAATAACCAAGGCGTGGATAACCCGCCAAGGTAATATGCTCCTGGAAGGTGGGGTGGTGGTTAATTTGACATTCTTTTTAAATTTTTTTTTTTTGTTAATTAAAATATGTGTTTGATATCAAGTAACTGTTTTTTTTTTAAATATAATAATTTGTTTTTTAATTTTTTAGTTAAAAATATCATGCCTTATTTTTTAGCAAATATTTATTAAAAACCAAGGCAAAAGTATTCATCAGATAGTCTTGATTCTTCAGCTGATTATTTTTTATATCACTTATTTTAAACTTCGGCTGTCAAAGTTCATAGATAAAAAACAATTCTCTCATTTATTTTAAATGTCTAACTTTATATATAAAAAATATAAACAAAAAATTTTTATAAAATTCAAAGGGATTAAATTTGATACCCGTCAGTGAATTCCTTAAACAATTTTACCTTTTATTGTTATTATTAAAACTTATTGTTTAACAATATAATTAACAGAGTTGTAAGGGTTTGCAAGTAGTATTACAACAATTTGCATCTGATAAATAAAATAAAGAAACTAACTGTATCTTGTTAAAAGAAATTTTTAACAATTACTAGATGGGTATTTTGTACAAGAGACCATCAGTGGTTGTTCAGCAAATTTCTTATTGTTTAAAAACTTGACGTTAATCAATTAAACATTTTGAGGTAAAAACTCCTTTGTGGAAGTGACATTATGTAGAAATTTTTATTTAGTATAATGTGCTTTTTTTTCGTTTTAGTTTAATTAGTAACTAAATAAGTCAAAATCAGACGACTATACATCTCTGAGAAAAAATTGCTAATCGATTTGAAACTAACTGAGATATAAGCACCAAAATTCAAATGATTTGGTGTTTTTTTTTTAAATTTTCAAACAAAAACCTAGATAACCAGAGGATCAAAAGAGGTATTTAATAAAATGGCCTGCAATAAATAATAAAAAAGTATTAAAACCAAGATAGCGTCCTATACAAACGGATAACTTGTTTTCTTAGACCCAACAATATGAGTATTAACTGAAAGAGCTTGACTAGAGCATAGTTAACTATGTAATATTCAAAGATGGCATCGGAAATAAAAAGCAAAGTGGTGTTTAATATTTAATCTAGGCTACGCTACCATGTGATTTTCATACCAACGTACATGATGGTGAAGGGTATTAAATTCGACACATACGAATATAGCACTCATACTTGTTTATATTATACCCTGTTCAGACATATATTTTTAATTGTTTCAATTTAGTGTTGATTGAGCAATTAAAATAAGTGTTCAGACATACTTAATTTATCTTACTCCATTAGCATTTGATAGCTGTAAAAATACGATGTATTGATACCAAATCAAATAATGCCTTCTCTTCAGTGTTTTTCTTGCTGATAAAATATATTTATAATTATATTTATACGTATATATACTTATATGTATGTATTTAAATTTATTCAAACATTTTTTTAAAATTTTCTTCAAAAATTTTCCATTTTCTTAATTTTTATTTTTTGTATTTTTATTTGTTTGACATTAGAAATGCCACCTATAGAATTTTCTTCTCACTGAACATACTTCTCAAGAATTGTGTTTCGAGTTTTAGACAATAAGTGAAACAATTAAGTATATATTGCTCAATTTAAAAATAATTTTTAGTATGGTAAATTGAGCTCAATAAGGCCTTTAATTGCGATATTATTATAAATTGACAATTAAGGCGCCTGTGTGAACATAGTATTAGGTTTAGATCTTTGACTTATTAAAGGGGTGTGTGATACAGCTACACTTAATTCCTTTTCACAAATGTAATTCACATGCTGTTTGAATAAGTTTTTTTTCATCAAGAATTACTCCAAAATATTTAATTTCATCTTCTAATGGAATAATAGTTACCCTAGAGCACAAATATCTAGAAGAAATGCGATTTTTTAAATGGAAGTATAATATTTGCACCTCTAAAGTCAAACGATAAGAACAAGTGAGAAAACATTAAAATCGAACGCCCTAATTCCTTGTTTATTTATGATTTTTTCAAGCCCTTCGCATGAAAGTATAAAAGGATATGCATACGTTTGTCAATCCGTTTGTAATTTATATAACATTGACTTGAAACCCTATAAAGCATATATATTCTTAATCCTTATAGGTAGAGGAATTGATAAAACTAAGTCCGTCTGTCCGTGCGAATTTTTCTATAGAAAATAAGTAATGTGGGTATATTACGAGCTGGAATGCGAGGAAAATAACATCACTGTTTTTTACACAGCAAAAAATATACAAATTGGATGTATGTAGTACAAAGTCATTACATTTCTAAGACTTCTGAATCAGTAGTGTAAAAGCATTCAATTTAAATGACTCCCTAAATGCGAAATAATCTTTCATAAATGATGTGTTTTAAAATAAATCCAAAATATCATAAACAATCCATGTAAACAAATAAAATCAACCCATGAAACATCGGTTGCTTCTCACCAAATATGCATGAGTTCTTTGCACTAATTAGAACGAAGTGCAATTCATTAATATATTCATGTAAATATATGTAGGATCTCCAAAGACACTCTAATGTTAAAATTATTAGTGTTTCTAAATCTAAATTAAATCACTTCGTCACAGGTTGAACCCCTGCAAAATCACTTCTGTGTCATACTTAGTTTTTTTTGCTGTGAACTTAAAAAAATTCAGATTTTGCAGTTTATATTAAATTTCTTGCAACATTTGCTACGTAAATGTAAAATATGTACGATTTGGCAACATTTACAGAAGATCCTGGTTCAATGGATAAATTACCGACAAAGATATCGGCGAAAAAAAAATTGTTAAAAAATTTCAAAAGTATAAATAATCGATTTCTTAAATAAGTTTTGGTCACAGCTGAACTATACGTCATTATTATTATGTTATTGTCATTGCATGATGGTACCAACTGTGTGAAGGGTATATAAGATTCGGAACAGTCAAGTATAGTGCTCTTACTTGTTTTTAATAAAAATCATTTATCTTATGTGATAAGTAATTGAAAATGTCTTATTAATATCTCAAATACATACGTCACAAATTTCGCATTCGATGCTCATTATTTATGCCAAAATGCAGTATGCGTTTACACTGAAAATTGTGGGTTGTCATCTGTTCGAAATTGTTTTAGGTTTTGTTTTCAATTTAAATTCACACACGTTAAAAACTATTTATACATTCACTATGAACGTAATGAACTTTCACTATCCTTTGTTAGGCACAAAAAAAAAATAGTTTTTATCGTCAAGCCAAATGTTAATTTGAATTTCAAAATAATTTTTCATTTTATTTATTCTTATAAGAGATTCAAACGTCAAGAAATATATTGAATATTTGTATTAATTGAACAAGTGTTTTCTATTTTATTATGCTTGATTTCTTTCTATTTAAATTGTGCCACTGGAACATACAGTATAAAATATTTAAAATCTTTAGAAGCCAGCGACAAATGACAACGAAATATCATTTCGATATTTTTAGTTAATGAAGCATTCAGTTTATATAATGATCGCACAGATTGTAGTCAATAATTAAATTAAGATTTGAATTTTTTATAGCAAAATAATAATGAAGATTTTATGCGTTTTATGATGATCGTGGGTGTATGTGTATGTTGTTAGTAATCTGTTGAAGAAATAAAAAAAAAACTTGCAATATTCAATATGTATTTTGTTTTGGCGAAAAAAAAAATAATAAAATAAGACAGAATAGATTTTTAGGCGATAACTTTCCATTAGAAATTATTACTGAAACTTTTAAAAAACTCGGTTTTATTTAAATAAAAAAAATAAGTTTTATTACAGGATTTTGTCGGACGGATAAAAATGGCTTTGCATTATAAATCCTTTATTTATTATTTTTTTATTCATTAAATATTATTATTATTAATAATAATAACAATAAAAAATGGTAGTTGTAATAATGCGAAGCTATTTATTAGGAACAAAAAATCCTATCTTAACCTAAAGGCAAGTTGTAATAATGGCCCTTAATACAATTTTTGTACTACAAATTATTTTTTTATTCAAAATTAAACTTTACTTTTTTTATAAATATATGTTTCTTTTTTTAATTTTTCTTTTAATATTTTTAGGCATTATTTATAGATAATTTACACAAAAATAGTTATTGAAATGAAATTTTTATAGACAATCTTTTATATCCTAAGTGGTGTTGATAAAAAGGGTATTATGCATTTGCGATGATGTATAAAGTACAAATATATAAAAATCTATATATAACATTTTATTCCCTATTGATTTTGCTTATAATCGGCACACGATTTCACCGTGTCCCCATATACGAATGTTCTCGCGGAATAAGACTTTAACTGGAATAATACTCTTCATCTATAAGCTTATAAAATCGTTTGAACTATTGGTATAGAGACGAACATTAGAAAAAAACGAACATTAGAAATACAAGTTGACCTTTTGAATTCTTTGAAGATCAATTTAATTGGTCCAAGGTGATATATAAAAAAATATTGAAATCAAGTTTAGATTCAGCACAAATAATCTCTTACAAATGTATGCTTACCTATCGGTGAATATTACCGACTTAGAAGCATTATATTTAAAAAGGCATTTCCACTGCTTAAACAAGCACTCCTTTCATTCCTATAAAAATTTATTTTCAAGTTTCCACAATAGAAAATTTCACTAAAAATGTTAAAACCGATTGTAATGTAATGTTTGCTACCTAATTTAATTTTTGTATGCTTTAATCCGTGTTTGTATGTCCCATAACCACCTTGCTCACTTGACCACAGCCGGTGTTAAAGGAAGCGGCAAAAGTTCAACCGTTTACTGAAATAGGTTTTTGCTTTTTTTCTCCGAATCAAAACGAAGACAATTTTAAAGATTTTTATACCCTTCACACAGTGAAAAAGGGTATATATAGGTTTGTCATTCCGTGTGAAATTTCTACAATTTTCATTTCCGACCCCATAAAGTATATATTTTCTGAAAGCTTATGAATAGGGGAGTCGATTAAGCTCTGTCAGTCTGTCCGTCTGTCCGTGTGCATGTTGAAATCAACTTTTTGAAGCCCCCCGACATAGGTTGGACCCGGGTAAAGTATTAAAATATCAGAAATATTTGGGAGTAGAACGGTATTGAAAATCAGAAACATCGGTACATAAACAACTGAGATATGAGCAAAAACCCACGACGACCTCGATTTTTTTTTCACAAAAACAACATTACAACAACAACATACATACATACAAACGTGTATACTGGTTAGAGAAAACGTGCCATCGAATCCCAGCTGAGCCAAAAAAAATTTTTTTTTAATTTTTTTAAAATTTTTTTAAAATTTTTTTATACCCTTCACCTGTGGTGCACAAGGGTATATATAGCTTTGTCATTCCGTTTGTAATTTCTACAATTTTCATTTCCGACCCCATAAAGTATATATTTTCTGAAAGCTTATGAATAGAGGAGTCGATTAAGCCCTGACCGTCTGTCCGTCTATCCGTCTGCCCGTCTGTCCGTGTGTTGGTTGAAATCAACTTTTAGAAGCAACTATATGTTCCTCAGATCTGTATATGGTATCAATCTCTTGGGAATATCCAGGAATGAATCGCTATTGAAATTCAGCACAATCGCCCCATAACTTTCTGAGATATGAGCAAAAAACCACGACCACCTCGTTTTTTTTCACAATTACAACAACAACATTCATACATACATACATGTAAAAAACATACCAAACAAAAAAAATTACAAAAAAAAAAAAATATTAAAAATAAGAAAAAAATAATAAAAAAACTAAAAAAAAAAATTTTAAAAAAATTTAAAAAAAAATTTTAAAAAATTTTTTAAAAATTTTTCTAAAAAAATTTTTTAAAAAAATTTAAAAAAAATATAAAAAAAAAATAATAAAATATAAATAATATATTAAATAAAATAAAATAAATTTTTTTTGGCTCAGCTGGGATTCGATGCCACATTTATTCTAACGTGTACGTATGCACGTATTTTATATGGGATGAATGGTGATACAAACAATTGTTATTGCATGACTACACGTTGTGAAGGGTATATAAGATTCGGCACGGCCGAATATAGCACTGTTACTTGTTTTATTTTTTTTTTTTTTATTTTTTATTTAATATATTATTTATATTTTTATTATTATTTTTTTAATTTTTTTTTTTTTAATTTTTTTTTTATTTATTTTTTTTTTTTTTGTTTTATATTATATACATAATAATTTTTTTTTTTAATTTTTTTTTTAATTTTTTTTTTTGTTTAATTTTTTTTAAATTTTTTTTTTTAATTTTTTTTTTTTTTTTGTTTTTTTAACATATATACGTGAATTTATAATTTTACAATGGGACGTTTTTATATATGTATGTTTTTATATGTATGTACGTATTTCATATGGGATGAATGGTGACACAAACCACTGTTATTGCATGACTACACGTTGTGAAGGGTATATAAGATTCGGCACGGCCGAATATAGCGCTCTTACTTGTTTTTTACTCTACTGCTTCTCAGTAAGATGTAACAGTAAGCGCATAAAAGAACTTTTAAAAATTAAACATTTTTTATTGAATATTTTACTTATAAAGCCAAATTTTAAGAAGTTTTTTTATTATTATCTCAACTTCCATACAGCATTGTAGAATATAATGTGATCGGGTTTTATTATATCAAATGCTTAATCAATTTTATTTGGATAAAATGTTTTAACCAATATACTAAAATCCTTGATTTATATTAAATTTATTGAAAATTTAATAATTTAAAATCTTATGTGCAAAGTTTCATAGAAAAGTAGTTAAATCATGTGAATTAAATTTTTACATTTAATGCAGTTTCGTTACATTTTCTGATTTGTAATTTTTCAACTGAGACAGAAATAAATCAAATTATAATTGAATGTGATATATGTATTACTTTACAACAAGCCGTATAGCATACATTAATTCATACATTACGATAAAATTTGTATTTCCTTGAACTAATAAAGAAGACGAAGAAAAAACACACGAAACATTAATTTTTTTATTTAAATAGTAAAATAAAAAAAAAATATTATTTTGGGCTTTTAGTTCTCTTTTTTCAAATTGTTTAGCACAAAAAATTTCAATGATCTTGTTTTGTTAATTATATTGTATTTTTACCTCAAACCAAAAAGTAAAGATGTTTATATTAAGTTAAAAAAAGTTTTTAGAGGAAATCGCTTTCGATTTAGTACAAATTATAACAAGAAATTAATATCTTACGTTATGTTGTTGTTGTTGATAATCACCACAATGATGATAATTAAGATCGTTGTCGTCAACATCCTTAAATCGAACATGTTTTTTGATCTCGCACTGTGCTCTAGAATTAGGATATAAGGTTAATGATGATTTTCTAGGTTTAGAGGGTGTGAATTGTGGTTGATGTTGATTTGTTGGTTCATTAAGATTTTTATTATCATCCAGGTTGATATAGTCTGGTACTTTCCAAAATGCTGGACGTGGCAAACAATTAATTTGACTCATCTTCTCTTTCTTTTCAAAACGATTAAAAACGCAACAAAATTTCCACAAATAATTTTAAATACAATTTTTAAAGATAAAAAAACACACACACAACCACAAAGCACGTTGTTTTCCGTTCACTAGTTTATTCTCAATTGAAAGACTTTTCATAAAATCATACGAATTTTGTCTAGTTTTAATTATATTATTTATTTTTTCAACGTGAAATACGCGCCCGTTAAGTTTTAGTTTTTTTTTTTTAAATCCAAACATTAAGTAATTGAAAATTGTTTTTTTGCAATTTTCCTGTATTTAAAGTTCTACTACTCATTTAGATTTCATTAAATACAAACAAAAAAATACAAAACACAATTTCTCAGAAAATATTGAAAGTGTTTTATTAAATGTGTATATGTTTATAGAAAACGTTAGTTTAAGGTTTTTTCTTTTTGTAACAAAAACAATATACTAAAAATGTTCACTAAGCCTAAACGAACGTTTTCTGTAAACTGCCTGTTAATTTGCTGAATCAAAGAAAATCAATCAAAAATTTCAGCTTAAGCGATTTTGAGATTTTCGTCATAAAAGATTTTTTTTAATTCAATACTTATTTTGCAGTGCATAAAATAATTATAGTACCATACGTACAAAATCGTTTTGGCTAAAAAAGAAATCTTAAGCATATTTTTAATTCATTATAGTATTTTGCATTGCAATTAAATTTTTTAAAACTTATGTATTTGACTGGCCCTATAGATTTTTTTCCACTGTGTCTTATACGAATACAAATATATTATGTACTATTTGTATTTTTTATGCAAACAGATGATTCTTTTAAAAGATTTTATATCTTGTTAGTGCAAAAAAAAACAAATAAAAAAAATCAATTGAAGTGATTTGATGTCTGCTCTTTTATAGACGTCTTTATTGCAAGTTTGTTTATGCGGAATGAAATATGGAAACAATTTTACTGCATTTTTTGGATTGAATTTAATTTTTTGAGGTCTTTAACACTTGTTCGGTTTAATTTAAAAAAAATGCATTAATGACAAATATAGATACATTGTTGCTGTTTTTTTTTTGGCTCTTGTACATTAATGTTTTTCAAGTCAAATATTTTTATAATTTTTTTTATTAAAGTGCAATCTTGTGTTTAATAATAAGTTTGAATTATAAATTTTATATTACAAAAATATATGGAACCGGTACCTCTAAAGAAAGTCAACTTAAAATTTTTTAATTTTTAATAGAGACGAAATTTATTTATTTTAATATTGACTATGCGGTCGTTCATTTATTAAAATTTTTTATTATATTTTACTGGATTGTTTACTTTTCATATAGAATTTTGTTTCGAATCCGAATTTCGAATTCGTTTACAGATAACGCAATCCGGTAAAGCTAAATAAAATGAAGTAGTAGTGAGTAAACCAACGAACTTTATAATGCAAATAAGAATACAACTGCATTTATCTATGGCGAAAGAGTAGAGACAAGGCCTATTGATTGAATGAATTAATAGGCCTTGAGTAGATAAATCTCCAAATCTAAATATAAAAAATGTTTTTGGCAAGTATTCTCCCAATTGCTATAGTTTATAAGAAATTACACCATGTTATTAAGTACATTTTTAAATCCCTAACGTGGTTTATTGTGAATGAAAAGTTTACATTTTTCACAAAACCGAGTTTATTATATATGTGTGTTCTGTGGGAAAAGAGTGGCAAAACAATTCTGGAGGGGTATTGCACCGCCAAAGATACATTTTAATATTGTTGTTTAGCAAGAACATTGTAAAGTTATTCCAGCAAAAAATTGTGACCGATAATGGTACCGGTTAGGTTACTTTAACTTTGTGTTTTAAGACATATTTAAAAATTTATGTAAAGGAATTATGCCCCACATGTATAAAATTATGACGAGTATGAAATATATTTTATTTTAAATTTTGTATAAAAAATTTTAGGTACACTTAATTTTTTATATATAAGTATATATATATTGTTTTTTTTTGTGTATATGTATAAGCCTATATATATATATTTAGGGCCGTATTCATAAAAAATATTTTAGGTTTATTAAAGGCTTATTTGGCAGATGTTGTAGAGAATTTTGTCAAATAAGCCTTCAATATACCTAAAATATTTTTTATGAAACGACCCTTACTTTTTAAAATATGTATATTGATATTTTTAAATTATATTAAAAACTATAATGTTTTAAATTGCTTGCATAGATGTTAGGTCATAATTAATTTTGGAGTGTATTTTTATTCGTTAAATACTACAGTAAAATTATTATTTTTTTTTTTTTTTTTTTGTTATGAAACCCCTAAATTGCAAAGTGTTCAATTAGTTGGCAACTCGATTTAATAAATAACAAAACATTTGTTTATGTAGTAATTTAGTAAATTATGTCAATTTTTAAAGCACGGTGGGTAAAAAAAATAATGCAAAGTTAATAGAATGTGATTTAATTTAATAATTTTTTATTTTTATTAAAACACAAGTGTACAAGAGTTTGAAAATGTCCTGGCTAAAGATGAAATTGATATAAAACAGCTAAGGCAGTTGTGTTCCAATGGTAAGTAGTTCATCGAAAAATAATTGGAAAACGCAATTGTAAGTAATCGCCCCTTAAATGAAATTAATTAACTTTCACAACGACATTTGTTACGGTTCGTTAAGTACCTTCCTAAATATTTAAAAAGTTTTTAAAATGTTGGTTCATTTAAAATTTGCAGGTATACCAGATGTTAACAGCTTAAGATCACAATGTTGGAAAATACTTTTGGGCTATTTGGGTCTAAAGCGTGAGTCGTGGTCAAGTACTTTGTCCAAGAAGAGAACACTTTATCGTCAATTCGTAGAGGAGTTAGTGCTGCCGCCAGGCCTTAAGGAAAATGGTGTTTCCGGTGAGGTCTGTTCAAGTGATCATCCTCTGAGCGAAGGACCTGATAGTGCTTGGAATACATTTTTTAATGACAATGAGTTTCTGCTGCAAATTGATAAAGATGTACGACGATTGTGTCCGGATATATCTTTTTTTCAACAACCTACTGAGTATCCGTGCGACATTGTAGTAAATAGTAAAGGCGAGCGAAGACTACATCAGAGAGTCGTTCCATCTGTGTTAAAATCAGCCAATGTTGAAAGAAAAGGCTTAGGAGTAACAAAGGTAAGAAAAATTTTTGTTAGTTGATGGAAAAATTGTGCTAAATACCATTTCAAAGTCATCCAAAAAGCTAACTTTCTATTTATAAACATTTTTTAATATACATGCGGCATTTCATAATTAAAGCAAAAGGTACATACGTAATTTTTCATATATTTAGATACATATTCTCTTGATAAATTTTTACTGTGCATCATTCATTATCGTAAATTAATTTTAATGAAAGAATAAAAAAAAATATTTCAATGTTCACTTTTCTTAGATTAATCTCATAACAAAACGCTCAGAGGAAAGCTATAAAGCCATGGAGGAAGGCCAAGAAGCCCACTGGGAGGTAGTACAGCGAATATTATTTCTTTATGCAAAACTTAATCCCGGTCAGGGTTATGTTCAGGGCATGAATGAAATTGTTGGTCCCATTTATTATATTATGGCTTCAGATCCGGATCAAGGGATGCGTGGCAAGCTACTAAATTTCATATTTATTACAACATGAAAATTAGTTATATTTTTTTATTTTATGTAGAACATGCAGAAGCAGATTGTTTTTATTGCTTTACAGCGTTAATGGCAGAAATACGTGATTTTTTTATAAAAACATTGGATGACTCAGAGGGTGGCATTAAGAACATGATGAAACGTTTGGCGGAAATGTTAAGAAGCAAGGATTTGGAAATCTACGAACGTCTGAAAGCACAAGAACTACATCCACAGTATTATAGTTTTAGGTAAATTTCAACACTAACAATTTTTAAAGATTTTTATTAATCAAAATAATTTTATTTTTCAGATGGATTTCTCTCATATTATCACAAGAATTCCCTCTGCCCGATGTAGTTCGAATTTGGGATTCGGTATTATCAGATGAAAAACGTTTTGATTTTCTTTTAAAAATATGCTGCGCAATGATATTGTAAGATTTACTCTTCCATGCATAACATAAAATTTAAAAATTGTATTTTCTTTTTATAGAATACAACGTGATCAAATACTACAAAATGATTTTGCCTCAAATGTTAAACTTTTACAAAATTATCCGCCCTTGGATATAAATGTTGTACTCTCTAGGGCGTTTTCATTGTGATAATTAAATTGTTTAATAGAATTAATTTAAAAGCAATCGTAACAACTCAATGCCAACTTTATACTGTCGTTAAACAAAAAAATCCTCTCTATTTTATATGCGTAGTTTATAATTAAGAATATCTATTTTCGAAGTTATTTTTTATCTGCCTTAAATAAATCTCTAATCACCCATGTAAACTGTTTTTTACGAAAATTATTTTGTTATAAATATATATACAAGCATTTATTGAAATTAGCAACAACAAATTTATTATGTTTATTTTGTAAGAAAAATTTAACATAAAACAGAAATTAATACTCGTAAACAATTTAGTTACACACAATTACATATCATACAAATCGAATTTATTTTTCCTTTTTGGGCATTTTGGGTGCAGTATCTTTACATATTGTTTGAGCTATAAACTCGATTAATGTACGTGTTGGTCTGCCAGCCATACCTTTGCGTAAATAATCAAAGCTTTCTCCATCAGTTGTCATGACATTTGTGGCATCCTGTAAAAATTATATAATTAAAAAGAAACGCAATAAAAGTTTATATTGTATATTTTCGAAATATTCATATATATGAATACGGGTATACGAAAATGTTTATAGTGTAGATGTAACCACTGTATAATGTTCATTCAAAAAGTGAAAATTTTGAGTTAACTCCGTTCGAAAAAGTAGATAAGTCTAAAAATGTTTATAGTTGAGTATAAAAGTGTTTAACATAACGAAAATTGCAAAAAACATCCAATTCTGTAATTTTTATAAAAGAAAGTCTGATTTGAATGTTAACTTACAATATGCATCCATTGACCGCAGGGTACAAATTCACGTAAAAATGCTGCTGCTTTACAGGGCCTTCCACCCGTACCTGAACCATAATTCTGTACATCCGATGACATACCCGCCTTAATTTGACTAGTATAATACCACCAGAGTGGAAAACGCCACACTCTGTCACCAGTGTGCATACTGGCATGTTTAATTTGCTGCCATAGAATTTCTGAATTGGTGAAAACGCCACATGCTGCTTCTCCTAGAGCTTGACGCATACAGCCTGATGTAGTGCCAACATCAATAATACATTTAGGACAAAAGTTTTGTGCATACAAAAGTGCATCGGCCAAAACTAAATGGTCCTCATGGTCAGTTCCCTGAATTTTAATGTGTTTACCATTCATGGACTTTACGGTGTCACCAGGGCGAAATGCATTGCAGCCAATTACATTTTCACAAAGCGGTATAAGGCCCCTAATGTTAACCTAAAATATTTAAGTAAATTAGCGTTCGAAAATATTAAAATATTTTAAAAATCAAAAATACCGCCAAACATAAACTGATATTTATTAAGAGTTTGTAATTTTAAAAATTTAATACTCAGGTGTGTGATAAAAATGGACTTAGACATAAAACCTATTTGAAAACGATGAAAGGTATGATGTGTTCTCTCTCAATAGTTGTTTTGTCAGTCATTTTCAAACTTGCTTTTCAAACTTTTTGATAAATTTCGTTTCACAGTTTTATGATATTAGGTTCGTTCGAGTACTTTTACTGCACTTTGTAGTAAATGAGTAATTATTTAGTAAATTGAAAATTTTACTCTCAAAAAGAGAATTTGTTCAAAAAAGTACTCGAACAGACATTTGTAAAAATTCGTAAGATTGAAGCAACAGCTGATGGCAAATAAATAAAGTTTAATGGGAACTATGTACATACATACATATGTGCAAATATGTATTTGTGTATGTATACCTGCGCCAGATTCAGGCAGTTCCATTCTTTCATCTGTAGACATTGTTAACTAACTTTATTTCACAAACAACTTAAATTTAATAATATTTTGCACTTTTGTTGGGATTTTCCTTTTTTTTAATACTTTTTTCACAAATTGTATACTTTTTGTTTGCTTACTTTTGTTTGTTTACCTTTTGAATCATATGTTTTTTGGTTTTGCTAAATCTTACAGCAAGAAATTTCTGTTGTAAAAATTTGCAAATACTCAGTCAAGAACTGTCACTTTTCGCTCTCTATTTGTGCTCTCATTTACTACAAATTTGTGTAAACGAACGCAATTTCGTAAAATGCAGTAAAAATTTGTACAAATTCGTACAAATTTGTGAGTTCTCGAACGAACCTATTGTATATGTATATCATCGGCTTAATATGCAAACCTGCTAAATCCACTTTTAAATTGAGATTTTGATGTCGTGTGGTAGAGAAAGATACGCCTCATTAACCAGCATGTACTATTTCTTGAATTTAAGTCTTGAAGTGTGTAATAAGGCTTGATAAGAAAAACTGCTAAATCCTCCCTAAGAAAAATGCTTGTAAGAAAAACTGTAGTCATACATGAAGAATACCATAAAATAAACCAACTTTATTTTTGGGTTTCCTCTCAAGATACAAATATTAAATATTTTTGTCTCTTCTATAAAATTTGCTGAAGGAAGTTAGCAGGTTTACATATTAAGCGACGATATTTTAACTTCAAGTATGCCTTTTAGAAGTCAATAGCTTGAATAGCAAGAGCGTTCGAAATTCATCACATATTTTCAAAAAGATCGTTTTGAAATCGTTCGTTTTGCACAGTACATTTTTTTTGTTACCTTTTAAATTTGCATTTAATTTCACGTGTACAATTATGTTTCAGTAATTTCTTCATTATTGCCTAGATCGTCATATATATTTTTGTATGAATTTTGTATACTGTCAAGTTCGTACTAATTTTCTTTTACAACTTTCTCCTATAAACTTAGAAAAATTTCTCTCCTTATAGTTTGAATTAGGATTAAAATTATTTGAATTTAAAAATTTTTTAATGTTTACAAATACAATGAAAAATATTTATTTAAATCTGGAGTTAAAATGCGGCATTAGAATGCTAACGAAATTTAACTCGAACCTTAAAATTCTGTTCTTTTGGTTTTGTTCAATCGCGATCAAATGACGTAATTTGACCCCAAGAGTTTAAAAATAAATAAGTACTGAATTTATTAATGTTAATTGAAGATATTTCCTTAAACTAATGACAAAATAAAACATTTCTGATAAATTTAAAAATTTAATGTTCGAAAATAAAAACTGGAAAGCAATTTTTTTTGTTGCAAACTATTTTTTTAAGATCAAAAATTTAAAACTCAAATATTGTAATTTTTTAGAAGACTATTTAATAATAAACAATTTTGATATTTGTATTGCTAGAATGTTTTATGCTCGAAGATCTTCAAAATCAGAAATTTAATATTTAAAATTATACATTTATATATAAGTTTCACGGCGCTTTCTCATTTATTCGAATTCTTAAAATTAAATTTTTACTTACCGGTAAACGTAAACCAGCTATGGCCCGACAAGTTGCCACAACAACAGCGGCCCCAGTCATATCACCTCTCATGCTATACAGCTCTTCCTTATCCTTAAGACATAAACCACCAGAATCGTAAGTGACTCCCTGGCCTACCAAAACTATGGGTCTTTCTTCGGCCGAAGTTCCATAATAACTGAGTTCCAGAAATATTGGAGGCTCACATGAGGCCTTACCAACCGAAAGAAAAGCATTCATGGTTTGACTTTCCGCCCAACCCTCAACCTTGACCTCTACATTGACGCCAGACTTACACAAAACCTCTACAACATTTTGAGCAAACGCTGTAGGTGTTAATAGGTTGGAAGGCATTTCTTGCAATTGTCGTGTGAGATTTTGTGCTGCAGCTTTTTGTAGGCCTATGCGCCATCCCTCAATATCGCAAATTTCATCTTTATACGTAAATAAATCGATAGAGGGAACATCTACACGATTCTTGGGTTCCCTCAATTCTTGATAAGCCCAAACACCTAAAGCAGCTCCTTCGGCTGCCGACTCGGCATGACCACAATTTTCTACCTCTATACGATCAGTATCCAAACGGGACAATTCCATGCAGGCTTTAGCTACAGATCTTCTTATGGCTTCTTTTTGTTCATCCAGAATTTCGTAGGGATTAAAGCCCAAACATTCCTTGCCCAAACCAATAATGGCCACGGCAGAATAATACGGAATTTTCTCAGTTTCCTGGGCAAACAATAACCGACATTCGCCTCTTTTAGGCATAGGACCCGACATACGTAGAACCTCCAACATGCGACCACCCGTGCGCTGAACATTGTAACGCCACGCAGCCGGCGTTAAAATACCTGTATCATTTTTATCTTCTTCATCAGCATAAACCCCCAGTACCAAACCTCTTGAGGGAGGATCTGCACAAATTTCTGTATGTTGTAATTGCAACATTTGATTAATGGCCTGAGCACCATAATTTCGAACTTGTTGTGGAAAACGTTTAAGGACGCCATTAAATGCATACAAGCGTATTAAACCGAACATTTTCTTTAGTTAAACTTGTACAATTAAGCAAATATATGTTTTGGGGTTTTCTTTAAATAATTAAAACGAAAATAAAATATTTAGAAAAATGTTTTGAATTATAATTTCTCTTAACAAAGTTGGAGAAATTTTAATTTAAAATTCAGAGCTTTTGTGATTTTCGAAAAAAATCTTTGACTACATTTTTGTTAAAGTAGTTAGTAGCTAGAAAAGCTAGTGTAATAATCCCAATTGAAAATTATACTTATTAATGGGGCAGCTAATTTTTAAAATTTACTCACAATTTCTTTATAAAATAATAATAAAACACAATTTATATGAAATTTCATCTAAAATATTAAAATATTTATTTATTTTTTTTTGCCAAAGATTTATTAAAATTTATATAATTTTTTACTTTTTTTTTTATTTTAATGTGGTTTGTATTTGTTAAGAATTTAAGAAATTTCCCATTTTTTTATTCAATTAAAAAATATACTATTAAGTTGTTCTATATACATAGACAGATACATGTCCATATGTATTAGTCATTATATAATAAATTGTATGTATTTCTTACACATATCCTATATAAAATATATATGATACATATGCTTTTAATATGTATTGGTAATATAATCATATAAATACAATTATATAGACATTGAAATGCATTACTTTTTTTGAATTTAATAATAATATCGTTTTGTTTATATTTCTGTTTTTATTTAAATTAAATTTCTATTAGGTTTATTTAAGTATTTTAATAGGTTAAAGTAGTGTCCGTTTATTAATTAAAATTATTTTTAGAGTTGAAAATATAGTAGTTTTGCTTACAGCTTTTCAGGTTGAACTGTTCTTTTAAAATTAGGATGCATTGTATTTTGTACTGCAGCACCCGCCGACATTGTTTAAAATAAAATTTATTTATTATCAATTTTTAAGTTTACAAAATTTTTATTGGGAGAAACATTTCAAACAAAGGCTTTTGTTAGCAAATATTCGATCATTCCTCGCTATCAAAATTTTTTGTTGACTATAGAGCATTGAATTCTGATATTTAGTTTCATATAATGAGTTTGTAGTTTTCGTTGTGTCGGATTTTGTAATGAACAGTTCATTATTGACAATATTTTTTGAAAAAGTTAAATAATTTACATTGTAAAAATGGAATGGGCTAAGTGATATTAATAGCCAATTGAAATTTTTTACATTTTACTTATTTTATTTTCTGTCAGTACTGCTTTCAGTACGTTATTTGAGCATGAACTGAAATGTTTCCAATTGCTATTTTAGTTTAAGATATTCAAAACTAAAAGATTAAATAAAAACTCTTACAATGAAAATTTTAAATGGCACTTAAAATTACAGAGGTTCAAAATGTACATATAAGCAAACATACTTACATACATATGCTATATACAAAACATACTTAATTTGTTTATTTCTGTACTTAATTAGTACATTTTGAAAAGAGGCTGCCTTTAAGCACCCTCGTAAAGCTTTTAATCTTTAATTGTAAAGTTTAATTAATTTACTAGATACATGTCTCACATATGTTTATTTGACAAATATCTGTATAAACTTATAGCATAGTTTTAGGATCATAATATATTTTTATAGTTAATGTTATATTTTTTTAATGTTAAAGCCATGTACATAATTTTACCTTATATTTGAAAGCCCTTGATCTTATTTATATGTACATATGCAACAAAACAACAACAACTTTTTTAAATTTAAACATTTCACAAAATAAAGGCTGAATCCTGAATCCTTTCTTTTAATATACAAAATTTATAATTACTTTTTATATTATTATTATTTTTCTTTTCATATGTATGTATATGTATGTTTATTTGTATTTGTTTTTAATTAAAACATTTGATAATTTTAAAAATTTGCGGTAGTGCTGCTTTTGTTGTTATATCTTTTGTTGTTGGGTGGGCGGGGTGCAATATTTTTGATAAGAAAATATTTGTTTTGTTTTTTTATTATGTATTATTTATTTAAATTTATTTATAAAAATCTATATGTATCTATAATATTTGTAGATTTAATAGTTATTAATAATTATTGTTATTATTATTTGTATCATTTTTATTACATAAATAACTGTTGTTTTCATTTAAAAAGTTAAAATAAACTACGATATTAAGTAACAAGTCCTTAGAATTTGAACAATTGATTTAAGAAACAAATATGATTAAAGTTGATAAAGATGAGGCACAAGTATGTGGTACATTAGTAGTAGTTTATTATTTTTATTGTTATTTTTTTTTACTAAATTCTACTTTATTGAATGTTTAAGAATTTTTATTATTTTTTAATACATAACAAGCCCAATTGGAGTGAGAAATTATTTGCTACAGATAATAACTAGGAGTTACAACTTTTTATAATTTTTTTGGCACTTAAGAAAAACTTCAGTTTTTTTTTAATATATAAATAAAATATTACGATTTTATTATGTTGAAAATAAGAAAAGTATTAAGACTATCATGCGAACAAAAAGTATTTTTTTATAATTTTTTTTTAGCGATCTTCTTGATTGAACTAACGAGACATTTAAGCAGCCAAAAATTAAGGGCAACATGAACTATGAAATGAAATAAGACTCGTTATTTAAGAGCTGATGGATATTATTTGGAAGTTTGTGGGATAAGCCTTAAATTTTATCGTTCTCGAAATTTGCTGAACTACCTATTTCCGTTGTACGTTTTCTTTTCGGACGGACGGAAATATTATAATATCGCGTCTCGCATTTAAACACAAAACTATTATTGTCCAAATATTGACACACATAAAATCAAGAGAAAAAAAAAACAAAAGCTTATATGTTAATAACATTTTTAAAATTAAAATCGTGTTACTAAAAAATATCAAACTTTTGATGGTTAAATCACTTTTCTATCTCCCTCTATATTTTGGTTGTCTCGTTTGTTCGCCTCAATTTTATTTGCATAGACACTAAAAATCTTAAATTATTTATTGGTTACATGTATCTTTAAAATAATTAATCAAATTAATAAAATTATTTGATATGCATAGATAACAATTACTATTAACTAATAATACTATTACAGTTTATATATTTATATACATACAGTTGGTGACAAAAAATTTTCGACAATAGGAATTGGTATTGTAAGTATTAAACAGACACTGCCTCACCGATTCGTTGGCCTCCTAAAAAATATGTATTTTCTAACTTGTTATGTGAGTTGTTTAAATGTTCTATATTGATTCGTTTACCGTTTAATTATTACTCGCTTCAACAAAACGAAAAAATTAACTGAATTTCTTGTCTCCGTAGCAAAAAATTGCAACTCGCTTTAGATGACAGCCATCTAATGGCATCAAATAAAAGTTTAAAATTATGTTTATTTTCGTTGTTTGTGGCTTCTTCGTTCAACATTAGCTCCATTTGCAATTTCAGACCAGTTTTTCAGCATCAAATTTTATTTCACTGGGAAGAAAAGCTGCATTTAAAACAGGAATGATATCGGTTTCAAAATGTTACTCATAAGAAGTTTACGGCTGTAACTAATTTGTTTGGCTTAAAATTCAAGATGTGCTTTACAAAAAAGTTAAAAACAAAATACAACAACATACATACGAATTAATAGGCATGCTATAATATTGTAACTGTCTGAAATCTGCATACACACACAAAAACATAAAAAACCAACGTTTAATAGGGAAAAACACTCTTCGTTGTTTATTTACAAGAGTAGCAAATATTGAGTGACTATTTTTTTTTCCATGTTTATTTTAAGCCAATTTATAATAAATTCTTTTTTTTTTTTATCAAATAAATTTTTTTATAATTATTTTAAAAAATTCTTCTTAACTTTTAAATGGTAGCAGCTGTTTGCAATCCATAAACATCTTAAACTTTAGTGTAGTAAAAACAAGTTTAAAATTTTTTGCCTTGTGAATTGTATGATTTTTACTAGAATCTAAAAGTTTGTAAACTTTGAAAGTGCAATTTATAAAAAAGAGTAAATTCTTTATGATGACAAATAAAAAGATTTCAAAATTTCCATTATTTTTTTAAATCAAATCAATAAAATAAAATAAATAAAATTAATAAAATCAAAAACTCCTCACAATTAAAAATTAAAAAATAAACCAAAAAAAACCTATTAAAGTTTATTATTATTTTATAAAAAAAAAGTTTTGTAAATAAAAGAAAAAATGTCTATTATTATCGTAAGTTTTTTGTCACAAAGTGTATGTTTATAGATTTAGTAAATTTCTATTAATATTTTCTACTATTTATGACTGTCCTACTTATATTTGAATTATTTAACAAAATAATCGCTGAGCTGTAAGTTAATGTTTTGTTTTCTATGTGTGTGTGTGTTTTTTTTTTTTTTAATAAAAATAAAACATTTTTTTCGTTAGGCAACATGTTAGGTAAATAGTTATATATATTTTTTTTTTTTTTCCAACGAAAAGTCCTCTGTGTGTAATTTTGAGATCATCTATTAATTCTCAATATATATCCAGATTAAAAAAAAAAAAAAATTCACCTGAAAATTAAACAAATCACATGGGACTTACGAGTGTGTATGTAAAAACCTATTACCATCTACACATACCATTTTTTGTTTAATTTTTTAATTTTGTATTGCCATTAAAAAAATTTTATTATATTTTGGTTCTGATAACAAGACAAACGAGCATGAATAGATATACGAATGTGACACGATATAGAAACTGAATCACAAAATTGTCGTTACAGTTACAGATTTACCTTCGGCATTGATTTGTACTTCCTTTTCTGTTCGTATTTTATTTACAAAGCTCTCCACGCTCGGCGGTTTGCTAAAGTCAATTGGCGGTATATCTTCTTCGTAGTCCTCCTGCAATTCGGGTTCGATTTGTTCCTCTACATCGATAATCGATGAGGGCTCCTCAAAGTCGATCGAGTGTGAGGCACGGGGAAAATAATGTGACTGCTTTTTGGAAGATGATGGTCCCAGCATATAGATAATGCCATCATCGGTATCATCGTCAGCATCTAAAGCTTTAGGTACCATTGGTTCATGCTGCACCGTCTGTTGATGATGATGATGATGATGATGCGTATGATGTGGTTGTGTATGATGAGAATGTTGGTGTTTGTCTGTCTGATGTGATTGTTGGGCCAATTCGTTCGCATTGGGACCATAACTAGCCGCATATCCCGAACCATTCTGATAAGGATTTGCTGTTTTCACATATGAGTTACGACAACTACCGCCGCAATTCATATGATTTTCAGCATCTCCCCCATTAGCGCCATAACAGTGTCCCCTATGCATCGAACCCGTTTCACCATATTTCTGTAGCGAATGACCAATAGTGCCTTGTTGGAAGCCTTGTTGCCCACTACCAGAGTGGGCAATTGACTGCTATATGTGTGAGTGGGATCTTGCAATTGAAAGTGAATATGGGCTAATGTCTTTTTGAATTTTCATTGTGTCATAAATGGGAAATTCGCAGCATAGAATGAATTTCAATGCAGCCGGTACCTCAACGTAAACAGATGGTGGCACTGGTATAAGAGGTGAGGTTGATGCTTTATATTTGCGATATTCCAGCTGACTGCAAGTAGGAAATTTTGATTTAAAAAATAATGACTAAATATCATTGTATCATTTTCTAAACTTGTTTGATGACAATTTTGAACCATATCTATGTACATAAATAGTATAAGCTTTCACATTGTGCATTTTATCGATTCTGTGATATAATTTTTTTTATTTGTAAAATAACAATTATTTTCAAAATACGTAGGTAATAAATAAATCGTTATTTTATGGAACATTCTTTAGAAGAAATCCAATAAAATTTTCCGTTTTACAGTGTTATTCTCGAATTCATGACATCTGTTTCTGATTTCTGATTCATATTTATATATTTACCCCCCACATACACAATCAATTTTGAAATTTATAGAAAGCTTCATACATAATTTGTTTTATAAATCTTTCATAAATTTATGAATTAATTATGAATGCAGAAATTAAAATTCAAAAAATCCAAGTCAACTTACTCTTTGTATTTTTCATCAGCTGATCTTTCTCTTAATGGAATACCCGACAAAAACAATATTATTAATGTTGTGAAAATTGGTGACGCAATTGCCACCCATTCATGGCCAGAAATAACATTGAGTGATATTGCAAATATACCCCACCATATGACCACTTCACCAAAATAATTAGGATGTCTTGACAAGCTCCACAAACCTAATGGTAGACAATAAAACATTATAAATCCATTAAAAGCAGCCAGCATACATAAATTAATTTGCTAAATAATTTGGCCAAAACACACAAACGTAAGACCGGCAGGCAGGCAGACACACTCACCGTCATTGCAAAATTTTCCTTGATTGGCTGGATCCTGACGAAATGAAAATTTCTGCAAATCCGCATATGTTTCAGCCAACAAACCCACTATAAACATACCCGTACCAGTTGAATCCAATGTTGTCATTGTTTTGGGGGCATTTGGCTGTGAATGACGCGGTGAATTGATAATAATGACGGGTAGTGAAACGACATAGACCCAAACAGCCTGCAAAATTTAATTAAAATTCACATTCTGAGTACATTTCTGTTTCAATTAAATTACAAACTCAATGAGATAGGGATGCAAAAATGGTATTTGTTCATTCATTCATCCTTCATTTAATTATTTGTTGTTGTTGTTTTTATGTTGTAAGCAAGTATTCACAAATATATCTGTTTTGCATACACACACAAACCCACATAAATGTATTTTCTTTACTTATTTTCCATAAGGAAAGTTTCATACTTAGTGTTGCTCTAGAAAAATTTGCATCGAAACCATTTCTTCTACCTTTTCTTAAAAAGCCAGATTTTTTTAACATGTTAGTTTGCAATTTTTGACTAAAAAACCGATATTTTTTATAGATTTAGAATTTTTCTATATTAAGACTTATTATTACATCCCCTAATTCCTATTGAATCATTAGACGCTTCGTTAGCATTTTGAATTTCAGTTGATGTGGGCTTTAAATTAGCGATAGGACTTTTATCTGCTATAAAGTAACTTCCCGGGAAATACTTGGTGGATAGATGCTTTATCGGTTTATAAAATACTTATTTAAAGTCGTTTATTAAATCGAAACCATATTTTCTTCAACCTCTGCCACCTTTAAAAACAAAAAACTTTATCTTTCACCACGTATTTCCAAATCAATAGTGCAAAAGTATTTATTCTAAAAGACTCCTAAAATGCAAACAAATTTTTCATAAATGATGTGCTTAAAAACGAATGTAAGCACGTTAAAAGAAGTACGTAATATAACTTCTGTTGTAAAAATGCTTAGATTTAATTTTTAGACTGAATATAAAAAAATTAAATTAATAACAAATTAAACTTAAACAAAGGAAGTAATACATATTGTAAATTATTTCCTCATAAGAGAAAATGTTTGAAATTTTACATTTCCAAAGGAACAGCTGATGACCAGTTGAAACTACGTGTAAGTGTACGCTGGAATAAAGTAGACATATTTTTATTGTCGAGTATAACATGAGTTTTTGAAATTTATCAAATACCTCAAGAATCTTGAGCTACGGGTAAAAACTATGTTTCCGACTCTTATACACTTATAATTCAGTAACTTATATCAACCAACTTGTATTTTTTTTCCTTAATTGAAAATAAGAAGTTGAGGCCTTTTAAACGAAATAAGTTGTGTTTATTGAGTAACTCTGTAATTTGTGTGTATTTCTCCAGCAAACGCATTTTTTATTTAATTTATTTAACATTTTCGAATGTAAAGATGATTTTACAGTATTTCTTTAAAGGAATATACTATTTTTGAATTTTTTAAAAAATATATATTTAGTTGTGAATGAATTTTTTGAAATTCGTTAGAAATTGACTGAGTTATATGACTTTTTATTAAAAAACAATTTTTAATAATTTCACTACAAAATGTTTGCTTAGCGGGTTTTTTTAATACTGCATACAGACCATAAGAAAAAAGCTTCAAACAATGCTGCGATAGATGGTGAAAAGTAAACAGATTTCTTTGCAATTACATTTCAAGTTCAAATTTAATTTCCGGCTTCTATGAAACTTGCCACATCAGCTACGAGAATGGTCAGGACAATGAGTGCTTATTAGGGAGGTTCATATGAAATAAATTTTTTTAGGTTAAATAGTAAATAATAATTGAACATAAAATTGTTTGTGCTTTATTTGTATTGCAACTTCATCATTAGACATTAATCAGCTCAAATTGTAACATATTTTTATAAACTTTTTACAGCGACTCATATTTGGCTCTGAGATTTTTGATGAATCTTCCCTAATGTTTACTTTAAACATACAGTAATACATACCTGAAATGTCCAGAATACAGCATATCTTATGATATTTCGACGTGTATCATCGAATTGTTTATCTCGTCCCAATTTAACAATACGATATAGCAAATAACCAGATAAACGGGCGCCCCAAAGGCACACAAATAATGTGACCATCAACTGACGACTATCATAAGCCTGTAAATGAACAAAAAAATCTTTAAATTAATACATGTTTCGTTCTCGCATATAAAACAATTGTGTAAATACTAAATGTAATGTTTTTAGGAAAATGTAATGTTTGTGTTACAAATTCTAACATGTGAATGAATTAAGAATATTTAGGGTATTCATGATAATATTTTGTGTGTATTATTGGAAGTAGAATAGGAATAATTTACAAACATTTTATTATTAAAATATGCATACCTACTTATATATCGTTTTATATTGTTAACAACATAAGTTATTTGACGTCATAGGTCATTGAAGCTTACAAATGGTTAATTTTTGAAAAAAATATATACTTACACACAAAAAATTTAATGGAAATTCAATTTTGTATTCAAATTTGGAATAGCTTAATAAGTATCGACATTGTTTTTTAACGTACATATATACAAAAATATGTATGTTTTTATGTACACGTTTAAACATTACTCCTTCAATTACTTCTACGTACATTAAGGGGACCGTTCTACGTGGCCCCCTTAAAATAAACTTTTTGATTTTTTAAGTAAATTACCAACACAGATAGTGTTTTTTTAAAAACAGTTAGCAAGCTCAAATATTTTTAGAATAAGTTTACTTTTTAGTTTATCAATAAATTTTTTTCTTTTCGCTCCAAGAATCGGTTCAAAAAAGGGATATCAAATAAACACATACAAATAAAAAAATAAACAAGTCATACCTTTGGTGAAATTCCAATAAAAAAATTTAAATGAACTGTATTGGCCTTGTCAAAAATCTTAAGAGCGGCTAAGAATACAAGGGATTACAAGGTGTCGCTTATCCCACCTTCACCCAAGAAAAAATTATAGTTTGCCTTGCAGGATAGAAATGATGAACCAGTGAATGGGTCAATCTCTCTAGAGTAGAGAAGAGTTCCATTCTGTGTTAGTCCATCCGCAATGCAGTTCCCTAACACTCCCGAGTAGCCAGGTGCAATTTTCTTGCCAAACCAAGAAATTGGTTAGAAAATTTATATTGCCTCTTAGTCTTGAATTTGTCGTATATAGCTAAAACATACATCGGTGTCGCCGTCTATTATACAGAATTTAATAAAAACAATTAATTTTTTGGCTCGCTGTTGTGATTCCGTATTCTTTACTGTCGAGTGATCTTCAAGTCGGCCCAACTTTTAGTTTCTTAGTACTTTGTTTTTTTATACCCGCCACCAAAAAAATGGTGGGGGTATATTCATTTTGTCATTCCGTTTGTAACACATCGAAATATCCATTTTAGATCCCATAAAGTATATATATTCTGAATCAGGGTTTGATTTGATGACGATCTAGCTATGTCCGTCTGCCCGTCTGTTGAAAGCACGATAGAGGTCGCACCGAAAAAGCTAGGGGGCTCAAATTTTGCCAGAATCTTTCTTATAGACAAGGTTTGTTTGGTATTGAAAATGGGCTAAATCGGAATATTAGGAAGAGAGTTATAGCTCGAAAAGCAAGAGTAGGTCGAAAAAACCGTGTCCTTCGAACATCGAATAAAATGAAATTGTGTACAAACGCATTAACGTAGACTCATGAAACTCCGAATATATATTTCCTGAGTAAAAAATTATCTTATTATTATTTCCCCAAAAATTATCGAAATCTATGCATTAGGAGAGGAGTTATCGATCAAAATGTACGAAAATTTATACCGCACAGTGTATTTTTCGGTATATTTAAAAACAAAAACGTCATAAAAGCAACAAAATTGGATGTACAACTCTGAAATTTTGCACGCTTTGCTTTTTGGTGAGACGCTTTTTGGTAACGGAAAATCAATTTGCCACGCCCACTTTTACGCCCACCTCCTATATAACGTTTTACCTAAAATTCATATAATTTCTCTACTAATAAAGATTTTGGAATAACAAAGGACTATATTGAAACACCTAAGTTGTACTCATTCGCAAAAATAAACTTTGACACGCCTACTATAACGCCCACTTTTCACGTTATCTACAGTTAATGAAATTTAAAAGCTCATAAAACCGCCAAAATTATATGTATGATGATTAAATTTGACACGTATATCCCCCTAGGCAATGTCATTACTCTGCCAGAAAATTAAGGTGTCACGCCCACTTTTACGCCCACCTCCCATATAACGTTTTACCTAAAATTCATACAATTTCTCTTTTAATAAAGATTTTGGAATAATAAAGGGCTATATTGAAACACCTAAGTTGTACTCATTCACAAAAATAACTTTGACACGCGTACTATAACGCCCACTTTTCACGTTATCTACCGTTAATGAAATTTAAAAGCTCATAAAACCGACAAAATTAGAGGTATGATGATCAAATTTGCTACGTATATCCTTCTAATCAATGTAATTGTTGTGCCAAAAAGTTTAGGTGACACTCCCACTTTAACGCCTACCTCCCATATAACGGTTTATCCTAAATTCATGTAATTTCTCTATTAAAAAAAGTTTTTGGGAAAATAAAGGACTATATTGAAATACCTAAGTTGTGTTTATTAGCATATTATTTTATAATGATAATATTTGTATGGTTCAATTATGTATTTAACAAAATATCGGCCAAATGGCCCCCCCATACTTGGCGCCACTCCTCTATCTGATGGTCCAAATTTTCAATGACAATGTTGATGCTCAATTGTTGGGCATGATGATGAGGCGAAATTGAATGCTCTTTTGCCACACTATCGCAAAAACCAGCAGTGGTTCCCATTCATCGAACTAAGAAGGCATTCACAGATTTTCTAACATTTTATACAGACCTGTTTTGCAGAAATTTTAAATTTTTACAATTCTCCCGATTGTGGACGAATTTGAACGATTATGTTGATCAAAAGAATTACGAAGTGCACAAAATGCATTTTGATTTGAACGCGCATTTTTTTAAAAACCTGAATATCTTTAAAGCGTTGTTCGATTGCGTATCTTTTCACGGTTCAAATTGAGTTAGTCTGAGATTGAGAAATGTCAAATGAAATGCAAGAAAAAAGTTTAAGTTTAGGTGTGGTTCACCTTCAACATGGGCCCTTAAAATTTAACCACCCTCTACACAGAAAGTGATACATATTTCATTATAAAGAGATTATTCTATAGCGATTAACAAAATAATAAATATTGTGCTTTAAATGTACAAAAAATTGGTGGTGGGTATAAAAGATTCGGCACAGCCGAATATAGTGCTCTTACTTGTTTCTTTCTTACTTAGTTGTTTTCAAGAATTTTTACAATGTTTTTTGCAAACTGTCAATTCACTTGACATTTTAAATTGAATAAAAGTTTCATTTGAAAGCTTACTAAACAATTTTTTAATTAAGTGTATACGATTTTTAAAACATAGTCCGTACGTCCTTGGTTCAATCAAACATAGACTAAAAATTGTTTCATTTATTTTGTTAACTAATACATAATATTGCAGAATTTCAGGGTAACATATGTGCTCATGATTTATATTATTTTTCGACACAACTTCAAAAGATCTTTCATCTCACTAACGTTCATTTGCAATAAATGAAATATATTGGGAATCCTCACAAAAAATTCAAAAGTTTCTTTTAAGGGGGCCACTAAAAGCTGTTGTATTTCGATCCACCTAAATGTTCATACATATGTATGTACATATTTATTTGATACATTCTTGTTTATATTTATTTACTAGAACATTTCTGCCAACTATTTGTGTACTTGGTACAAGATGACTGACTGTAGGTGGATGTTAAATTGGTAGTGATTGTGGGTATCATCAAATAACAATAAAGACTATAACGGCAATAAGCTGTTTTACAACAACATGTGTTTTTATAAGGCTTTTTATATTGTTGTGAGTCAAGAATATGACAAAAAAAAACAAAAAAGAAAACGTTTAAAATTGCTATTTTAAAGAGTTCAATAATCATTGTTCTTTTCTAGACAATTTGGTCAACGTAGTGCATAATGGTTAATTATTAAGGTTGTGTTTGTTGCTGTTTATTTTTTATTATTGTTCTCTTTAAACTTTAATTTTATGACACTTTAGAGACTTTCAGTCAATTTACTGAATACTTATAAATAAATGTATTCATTGGATTTTTTTATATATTTATAACAAATATTACATGATAAAATGGAATATCGATAACAATACATTATTGGTTATAAATGGTATTTAAGAATTTTAAGGTAGGATTGGAAAATACTTTTGTGTTTTTGGAAATACATACTATTAAGTCAATTAAAAGCTTTAAAACTACCTATTTTGCTTCCAGAGCACAAATTTAAAAAGCTCACTTTTCACTAAAGTTCATTTGTTGAAGTTCAGCTAGCTTTAGTGAGGTTTCCTAAATTATTAGAAGCATTAAGTGTTATTTTATTCAAACAAAAATTATTGTTTGGCGAGAAAGTTTTATTGTTGCATTTATTTTTTTTTTAAGTTATAAACACACACAAAAAAACGGAAAAAAAGTTTGCCCTACACCTTCAAATATGAAGTATTTTTGAAAAAAAGTATTTTTTGCAGTTGTTGATATTGTTTTTTATTTTTTTGAGCAAAAATAAAAGTTATTTTTTGATTTTTATTTTTTCGATCAAAAATAAAAGTTATTTTTTGATTTTTATTTTTTTGAGCAAAAATAAAAGTTAATTTTGCTTTTTATTTTTTTGATAAAAAATAACAGTTAGTTTTTGATTTTTATTTTTTTTTTATATTTTTTATTTTTATTTTATTTATATTTTATATTTTATCATAGACTAATGCATAAGGATCAATATGGTATACTTGAATCCGTTTTCCGACATTTACTTCTATAAATATGCTTTTTTTGTTTTAAAATTTCAAAATAACAGTTATATTCGGTCCCTGCTTTTAGGTACTGAGATCCAGTGGGTAAATACTAGAACGGGGTAAATAAGCTATATAGCTCTCCTCGAGATAAAAATTATGATATATCACATTTAAAGATTAAGCTGTAAATGCCAAAGATAATAAAAAAATGTATGGGCAAAAAAACGAAAACAATTTCTTTCTCGAAACGCCTTGCAAAAATACTTTATATCACCCGGGTGAGGTATTAAAATATCAGAAATATTCGGGAGTAGATCGGTATTCAGGTAATCAGAAACATCGGTTCATAAACAACTGAGATATGAGCAAAAACCTACGACCACCTCGATTTTTTTCACAAAAACAACATTACAACAACAACATACATACATACATACAAACGTGTATACTGGTTAGAGAAAACGTGGCATCGAATCCCAGCTGAGGCAAAAAAAAATTTTTTTTATTTTTTTTTATATTTCTTTTTTATTTTTTTTATTTAATATATTATTTATATTTTTATTATTATTTTTTTTTTAATTTATTTTTTTATTTTTTTTTTTTTAATTTTTTTTTTTATTATTTTTTTTTTTGTTTTATATTTATTATATATATTTTAATTATTTTTTTTTAATTTTTTTTTTAAGTTTTTTTTTTAAACTTTTTTTTTTAATTTTTTTTTTAATTTTTTTTTTTAATTTTTTTTTATTTTTTTTTTAACATCCATACGTAAATTTATAATATTACAATGGGATGTTTTTATAGTATATGTATGTTTTTTATATGTATGTACGTATTTCATATGGGGAATGGTGATACAAACTACTGTTATTGCATGACTACACGTTGTGAAAGGTATATAAGATTCGGCATGGCCGAATATAGCGCTCTTACTTGTTTTTTCCTTTTGTATGTTGGTACGCTCTAATTTACATATCTTGCGTTTAAAATGTCTATTTGTCAAAGTATTTATAACAAATATACTTGAAAATATAAAAAAAAATAATAGTTAAATTCTTGCAAAGGATTATAACTGCTTAAAGTTATAACTAAGCAAGAATTAATTTATTTGAATTTAATTAAATAATTTTAAAAGTTGAAAAGGTTTAAAATATGTACTTTTAAAGGTAATTTGAACATTCGGTATGAGTAAAAACTCATATGTTTTATACATGTAAATAAAATTTTTATTATTAGATAGAGACTTGATTAAATCTTGATTTATAGAAAATTTCCAAAAATTTTTCGATTTTTAAATTTGGTGGGCAGTTTATCGAGCTATTAGAAAATGCTATGTAGATACATATGTATATAAAACACTATATTATAAATTCTCTCAGTTATTTATATACAGAACAGCTCTGATAATTATTATAAATTAATTTATTAAACATGTTAAACTCATATAAATCGTTTTTCGAAAAAGTAATTAGAAAGCTTGGAAGACTTGATTTTTTCCTTTCAACACATTCTTCAACACATTAAAAACAAGCAGCATAGATGAAATTCTTTCCCATATTCAGTTATTCCGCTTTATAGATGTGTCATAATTTGAGCAAAGTACTTGTTAACTTATCTCTTATTTTTCAATAAAAATGTTATTTAGTTAAAACCCGTATTCCTATCTTCGATTAAATTGTCTTAACATTTTACTCAGGATGAGCAATACCGTTGAAATTTTGTTCTTACGGAATATAAATAATCAAAAAAAAATAGTCTATTAAGAAATTCGAAAAAAAATTTGTTTGAATAATAATTTGTATGTTTAATAGAAAAAAAATTATATTCGTTGAAAAAAAACAAACAAACACAAAGTAAATTTGATCGATCATGCTTGATCGTCGTGCTGATTTCAACTCTTATCATTATCTTACGAGGAGACAAAATTGCTAGTTATTCTATGTTATTAAACTTATATCGATAGAAAAATTTTTAATAAATAAAACTTATCCACCAAAGAGATTTTTGTAAATATTTTTTATATGTATTTTTTGAATGCTTTTATGTATGCATGATGTTTGTATAAATATATATATGTATATGTATATATTTACATATATGAAATTACCCTGCAGATAAAATAACTAGTATGTGGTTAAGCATTAAGAGCAATGGAGATCCATCACTTTTGCTACAGTCTCATCACAACTAGTTATTTTACTGTCATATAACATTAATATTTAAAAATTTCGCTAAAGGATAGTTGCGCAAATTAATAGCTACTTGTTAGTGCAAGTTCCTTCAGTCCTCCTTCTTTTATGTTCGTATATGCATTTATTTCGTACCGACCTTTTAATATCATTTTGAATACCATTTTATTTTCAATTTTCTGTTAAAAATGCTATTTGTATTATCTCGCGATAAAAATTACCTTTTATGTTAACCCAGGTATCAAGGTACCTCCACACATAGCTGCCAGATAAAATAGGGGCAAAATCGTCTAATTTGGGGAAAAAAATCGTCAAAATCGTCAAATAGTTAACTCAAATCGTCATAAAAACGTCAAAATAAAAAAACGCATTTTTCAAAACAAAACATTTTTTATTTAATGCATAACATAACAAACTTTTTAAACCCAGAGAGATCAATGGTTTTATTAGACCCTTTTAAGTTAAGAACATGACAATAAATATAATACAATTTAGAATTAATTTCGAAAAATAAATATTAATATGTATATAAATACAAAAAATAATAAATAATCAATTGGCTGCATCTAATTCTGACTTATTGACAAATAATTATAATCATTTCTTTCTAAAGTTTCTACCGATTAAGGTAGCTTTAGGCAAGCGTAAGACGAGCACAACGCCAAAATAAACTACATCGTTTCGCTTTTTAGCCCATAAATTTATTTCTGGATCTGCAAACCAGTCTTCCTTAATTTTCTTCTTCTTGTTGGTTACCTGTGGAAAACACCATTAAAATTTCATTTTAGCTACTACAAAGTTTTGTATAAAAAATGGATGAAATTTCTACTTACAGAGGAAGAGCTGCTAGAATTTTCATCATCTTGGTTTTCTATTGAAAATATAATGTTTTATTTTTAAGGTTTTAATGTATAATTAAAAAGAACTTACCATTTTGTTAAAGTATTTAAGCATATTAATTTGTCACTTAAATAATTTGAATAAATTTACTTAAAAAACTAAAATTGTTTTAAACGCATTTCCAAATTTATATTTGTTCGAGTTGTAGGTATCAGTTGATAATATGTGGCATATACTAGTTAAAAATGTACAAAGTGGAAAAATTACTCACACAAACACATTAAATAATTATCAATGTATCTCTTTCACTCTGTTCTATTATTAATAACATAAAAAACCGTTACAAATTATTTTTATTTAGTTTAAGGTTGATATAAAAGTAATGAAAAATGTTGCAAACTTGAAAATTGTCAAAAACATAGCATAAATCGTCAAATCGTCAACACTTAATTTTAGCACTTAAATGACGATAAATCGTCAAATCTGGCAGCTATGCCTCCACACTAAATTTCATTAAAATTTGTCAAGCTACTTTGTAATTATTTCAGAAAGGCAGAAAAAAATCTAAAAAGTGTTGCTTTGCTTTTTAGATTGTTACCCAAATTCGTCAAAATCAAAATTACAAAAAAAAAAGTATATTTATATATTTCATGTACATACACATTTTTTTATAATCTTATTAAAATTATAGATGTGCATATGTATGTATATGTACACTCCGCTTTACATTTTAAATAAACTTTATTATTAAACTTTTAATTCTATTATAAAAATTTAATTAAATTTGTGGAACTCTAAGTGCTTAACACACATACGTATTTTATATGCAGATATACATAGTGTATTTGTGTGTTTGTTTGCATGAACGTATGAACTTGTGCAATGACTTTTATTTCAATTGACGTAAAACTTCTAAAACGTTTCCTTAAAAATATTTTACAACTGCAGTTTTTAAAATAATACAATAATTTTAATAAAACCAAAATAAAATTATTTTTATTTCGTTCATGTTTTTTTGTTTGTTTTGTGGCTTTATAGTTAGTTTGGTTAATAATTGGTTTTTGTATGCATAAACGATTTTCTTAAACAAATGCACGCAATTAGTGGCGATGGAGGTGGCTAGACGCCACCAGAATTTTCCAAATGCAAGTCTATTGAAATGAATACTAATGCCTGAGTGAGTGTAAGTATGTGTTTGTATTAGTGTTGCCAGAGGAAGCATAGAAAAAGTTCAATTATTATTAAAAAGTTACATTTGTTAAGATTTTTACATGATTTTTTTTGATAGTCTTCAGTTTTCAGTATTTAGCTTTGAAAATTTAAATTTTTTTTTTTAATTTTGTTTTCTCTATATCCACACCCTTATGTTGTTAACGCTTATATTCAATTATATGCAAATTAAACAGCAGGCGATATACTTATTTTCAAATTTTGATTTCATTAAAGCCAAAAGTCATTTCTTTTAAATCGTTATTAAAAAATTATATTAGCCAAATACTTTCGTACATGTTTTTGTTTAATTCCAAACCAATCCTGTTTTAGAGTAAATTAATAAAATATCAAAAAAATATTTCAATTTCTATTCTCTGTAGTGCTAGCAAATTCTACTATTTTCCATCACTCAATAATTTTTATTTACGTATTCGATATAAATCAATACTTCCAAAGGATTTTTTAATTGAAAAGATGGTCCAACTATAATGCACAATATTATTTATAAATAAAACAAAAGGTTTTTACAGAATTAACTTAATATTTTTTTTTATGAAAGAAGCATCTATATGTGAAACAAAATATCGGCCAAATTTTTGCCACGGCTTTGGTGGCTCAATGTTATTAATGTGCTGATTTTTCTCATCTCTCGATACTTAGTAACCCATTACCCAGTACTTCGACGTTAATTATCTGTTTTTGAATAACATCGTGTCACGAAAATCATTTTTTAATACGGTGTTAACTTACAGACAAAATTTTGCGTATTCATTATTATTATTATTATTATTTTTGTTTAATAAAATAAAATAATTCCCAAGCCTTTGGGGCTTAATGCTCAAAGCTGATCTATAAATGATGAATGAAATGTAAATGTTACATATGGACATTTCCATAAATATGTCAACCACGAGTGTAAAAAAAAACTCTTGAAAGTTTTTCAATATAAGTTTATTGATCAAAAAAAAAAAAAACACAAATTTTACTATGCGCAGGTATTAAGAGCTAATTAAATTTTTTTAACAGCAATAATAAGAGTTTAATCTGATTATTATTTTAAAGAATTGCAATCAACTATATTTTTTTAGCGACTAAATTGTAAAAATAAATTGTAATTGTAATAAAGATCTAATTTTGTTTCAGTTACTTTAACTTTTGCAAAAATTACTCCACTTTATAAAAGTACAAATGTCACGTACGATGACATGGAAATGCCCATCTATATATATAAAAGTGAAACTCTGTGTGTGTGTGTGTGTGTGTGTGTGTTAGCTATAGACTCCGAAACTGTAAAACCGATCGGGCTCAAACTTTGGTAAGTTGTTGTACACATACCAGGGAGTGCTTATGGGTGAAAAAAAGTGGGCGGAGCCACGCCCATAAAAAATTAGTTATCAGTTTTAGCTACTTGCACTTGACCGATTTTTCTGAAACTTTGCACACATATCGAGCTGTCATGACTAAATAATTTCGTGATAAGAAAAGTGGGCGGGGCCACGCCCCTAAAAAAGTTTTAATTTTGAGGTACTTGCACTGGACCGTTTTTTCTGAAACTTTGCACACATATTGAGCTGTCATGGCTTTATAATTTCGTGATTGAAAAAGTGGGCGGGGCCACGCCCATAAAAAATTAGTTATCAGTTTTAGCTACTTGCACTGGACCGAATTTTCTGAAACTTTGCAAACATACTGAGCTGTCATGACTTTACACTTTCGTCATTAGAAAAGTGGGCAGTGCCACGCCCGTAAAAAAAGGTATCATTTTGAGGTACTTACACTGGACCGATTTTTCTGAAACTTTGCACACTTATTGAGCTGTCATGACTATACAGTTTCGTAATAAGAAAAGTGGGCAGTGCCACGCTCATAAAGAAAAAGTTATAATTTTTAGCCTTGCACTTGATATTCGATTAAAATTTAAAATGCGATTAAAATTCATGAAGGGGCGTAGCGCGCCGGGATTGGCTAGTATGTAATAAAAGTGAAACCAAACGGTCATACTGATTTGTTTTGCATTCAATACAAACAATAACAACTTTATAAAAATAGACTAGACTTACCCTGCCTGTGTTGCATTACTGTTGTATACATACATACATACATACATACATATGTGTTTATGTAGTTGTATTAATTACATTTTATTAAAATATTCTTAAAATCAAGAATTGACTATAAAATTTCTAATAATTCAAAAAATAATATAAACTTTTTTATAAATCACAAGGTTTATTAATAATTTTCCAACAATCGATAATTTATCAAAAAAAAAAAAAATGTTATATGCAAATTGAAAATAAATAAATTAACGGTTCATATGTCTCGATTTCTCTGCTTGCATAAACTGTGACTATCCCTGCAATTGCATGAATAATTATTTTGCGGCAAATAATATACAAATAAAAGATATGATCAAAAATGAAATTCTATGGTAAACCCAATGTAAACGAAATTCTTTAATGTGTTAAATACGTTTGTATTGTTCTTGTAAGCCAAATTGAAATTCAAATGTAAATATATTTTTTTGCAATTTTTATAATTTACAAACAATATGGTAAATATGTAGTTAAGCTGTTCTAAATGGTTTTTGGAGGAAAAAACACACAGACAAACATAAACTTTTTACACTTTAACCTTTGTTAACGGCAAAAGTTTTCTACAGATATTATCGCAAAACTGACTGTGTTTTATTAAATATCCTCTGCTCGTGTTCGTTTGTAATTTCAAGGACCCTCTTAGTAAAATATAGGTGCATAACTGTGTATGCATATTTGTAACGACCATTAAAATCTTAGGCAACAGCTAAATTTTAAAACGCTTTAAAATACTTAAAAATATATTTTAAGTTTATTTTTGTGATCATTTTATAATTCATAAATGTTTTTAATATAAATTTCTATCGATTTTTTAATTACATTTTTTACAAAGAAACGACGTTCAAGAAGCAAAAGTTAAGGATTTAAGTTGTCCGTGAAAATATTCAATTTTGTACACAAGTTCTCATAGCAGTCAATAGCAGCAGTAGCTGCTGCTTACAACCTCTACAACTAACTAATTACACTGAACGACATGTTATTTTGTGATACTTAAAGACCCTTAAATGCAGGAAGTTCATCATTTTTTGTTTTTGTTTTTTTTTATGCAGCTTTGAATTTAAAAAATGTACACAAGTAGTTTTGTGTGTTAGAAAAGTACATGTCAAATATGTAAATTAAATTGTTATACGTCTACATACGTACGTACGTATAAACATACATAAGTCAGAATGTTCATATTATATGCATTTGTATGTATATACTCATTTACATATAAGCATGTATTGTTAACATCAATTACTATGTGTTCTCATCATATTCATGCAATGAATTCGTTCGTATCCATGAAAATGTGAACTGAGAATAATAGACATCATGAAAAACAACTTTAACAACTATCTTAATATTGGAATAGATTGATAAACTTGTTATTTATAACAGGAAATGACAATTTTTTTCTTTTAAATTTAATAAAACAAAAGTGCACTTGCTAAACAATCTATTATACGATAAAGGGTTTGTTGAGTACAATATATGATATGATAATGTAATACTCATTCATTAAGGTTTATATCATATAGCCAATGCTTATTATGTTCACAAAATATGTTTTTCAACAAGTAAGATAGTTAGCTGCTTATATCGAAATATTCTAGACCTTTAAATTTGGGATTTATTTAATAAGGGCATTTCGAGCTAATGCGCTTTTGGCTGGGCAATGGCACGTTACTGTTTCATACACATATCGTCGTTCGTAAATTATTGTGTTCTATATGTATAGGTTTTATATGTCGCATAGGACATAATAATTTACGAACGAAAATACATATATATGTATATATAGAACATAAAAATAAAAATTATAATCAGACTTACAACTTATTTATAATAACAATATAAATATTTTACAGAAGCTGCATTAAGTAAAAAAAACTAATTTATGAAATTTTTTTACAAAACATTTCAAAGTTTAAATTTAAAAGTGCTTAAATTTTTAACGACCCTCAGTTATATACTTTATGCACATTTGTTTATGACAGCAAAATTGTTAACATCTTACTTTTGCTATAACCGATTATAATATAAGTGTGGTTTAAGAATTTTTAAACAGCTTGCAGCCACATTTAAAAATTGTTTTTATTAAGTTAACAAATAAATGTCATGACTGTAATATAACAGATAATGAAATCCAATATACAGAAACAAAATCCTACATTCTTTTCTTATTCGACACATTCATATACAAATGGGTGTATGTATATGTGCGTATAAGAACTCTTAACTCTAAATCTGACATTCTTGCATATAAAGGATATAATTTACTATTTCTAAAATTAGAAATACTTTGGTAAACGACAGAGTTAAATATGTGACATAGTCAAATCTCTTTAGTACAAATTCAAGCAATATCACATTCGAGTATCATCATAACACAACCTAAAACAGTTAAAGTATTTGAAAACATAATTATATTATATAAATATATTTAAAGAGCTTAATTTACTATCCTACACAATTGTACGATTTATTTACGAATAATCTGACACAATTCTTTCCCACATAAAAAACATATCGCAAAAAAATCTAAATTTAGAAACTGACAACAACTATTTCCAGATAAAAAAAATTTAACAAATTAAACAGATAAAAAAAATGTGTCATTATATACACATTACTTAGGTATACATATAAATTATTTTTTAAAAAAACTTGGCATATCACTACGTAATGGCAAATATTGTACAATTAATGAATACAACTTTATGGGACTTCGGTTTAAAAATGCTCCGTACCAAACGCGATTTCACTATGCGAACTTTCGAATAACTTTTCATTTCTTTTTAAACAACTGAAGAAAATGTGTTTTGCGAATGTATTGGATACTTCCCCTGGCTCCATTGAATGGGTTTTAGAAAATTAGGATGATTATGAGTTATAAATAAAAAATATCTAGTTATATTAAGAAAAACTTCGTTTTTTTTAAGCAGTTCTGATAAAAAAGTATTTGCGTTTGGTGCGGAAAATTTTTTTGCTATTTCGCAAATAAATGAATTGGCTCTTTATACCTTTTTATGCTCTCTTCGACTATGCTATGCCATTTTTTCTTTTTGTAAAAATAAAAAAGTATGCCTAATGCTATTTGAAAAAATTTATATTTAAATAAAAAAATTTTGATATATTAAATACATATAAAGCTGAAGCAAGAAATTCTTTCTATATATATAAAAGTGAAACTCTGTGTGTGTGTGTGTGTTAGCTATAGACTCCGAAACTGTAAAACCGATCGGGCTCAAACTTTGGTAAGTTGTTGTACACATACCAGGGAGTATGTGTACCCATAAAAAATTAGTTATCAGTTTTAGCTACTTGCACTTGAGCGATTTTTCTGAAACTTTGCACACATATCGAGCTGTCATGGCTAAATAATTTCGTGATAAGAAAAGTGGGCGGGGCCACGCCCCTAAAAAAGTTTTAATTTTGAGGTGATTAGACTGGACCGATTTTTCTAAAACTGTGCACACATATTGAGCTGTCATGACTTTATAATTTCGTTATTAAAAAAGTGGGCAGGGCCACGCCCATAAAAAAAAGTTATAATTTTGAGGTACTTGCGCTGGACCGATTTTTCTGAAACTTTGAAAACATACTGAGCTGTCATGACTTAATAATTTCGTGATAAGAAAAGTGGGCAGGGCCACGCCCATAAAAAAAACAGTTATAATTTTGAGGTATTTGAACTTCACCGATTTTTCTGAAACTTTGGACACATATTGAGCTGTCATGACTGTATACTTCGTGATTAGAAAAATGGGCACGGCCACGCCCATAAAAAAAAGTTCTAATTTTGAGGTACTTGCACTAGACCGATTTTTCTGAAACTTTGCACACATATTGAGCTGTCACGACTATACAGTTTAGTGATTAGAAAGTGGGCAGTGCCACGCCCATTAAAAAAAGTTATAATTTTTAGCTTTTTGCACTTGATATTCAATTTAAGATCAGAATGCATTTTTAATCATTAGGGCGTAATAAAAAATAATTGTTTCCGGACCGCTCTGCTGGTCCCACACAAAGTATTCCTTAAAACTACAGGATCAGGAAAAACAATCTTTAATTTGGAATTAAATCCAATAAACTGTGAACACCAAATTTAAAACAAAAAAAAAACAACGAACGGTAGTTAAAACTGTTACACGCTTTCTGTTTTACTTTTTTTTATCATACACTTAAAACTCTGCCTTAAGAAACTAAATTTGTATGAAACCACATTGTTTATGGGTTAGTAACAATTTTAAATTAATGAACCGATTAGCATCTAAAATCTTTACATCTACAAAAAGTTTCTTAAAATCGGTTGTATAATTCGAGCGTAAACAGTAAAATAGAATTTAATTCCTTTTAGATTTTTATAAATATTTCTTTGCTTGCAACCACTTTTTCAAATATATATGTATATTCAGAAAATCTATTCACGCTTGACATGCACATGTATACATACATATGTATTGTATAGCAGGGCAAATCATTTTTAAGTAAAATTTGCTAACTTGCATTTTGGGTATACGGTTTTAAAAGGCCTCCATTGTAGCCTGTCATAAAATACAAAAAATTACTATTAAATTGCATTGTGTACATATACTAATGTATGTATATTCAAACGTTCAAACATTTGTTTGATGTAGATGTGCACAAGTCCATAGCAATAAACACTCTAGACCAAGTATCTGAGTCATTCCATACAATGAATAGTAGTCGGAAAAAAATATTTTATTATTTTACAAATGCCAAAGTCATGGATAGAAGAAAGGTCGGAATGAATAATATACAAACAATTGGCAGGAATTAAAAATGTTAAATGCTGTATTAGAAATTTTAATTCGCGTCTTTAAAAAAAAGTTAAAAACTGATTTTTTATGATTTTCTATACTCTTTACCTGAGTATGAAACCAACAAAAGAGAAAATCCGTCATTTGTAAAGACCAAGTTCTCAAAATGAAGAAAATTTTATAAAAAACAATTATAATTTTTAAACGTGATCGAAGGCCATTTTATTTGTTATCTATATTGTTGGGGTTAAAAAAATTTGCTCCGCTATTTTGTTCAGGTGTCATCGTAGATTTTGCATTTTATACCAATATTGTGGGGATTAAATGGGGCAGAGCCGTAACTACTATATTTGGCTCATATATTCGCCTTTTATTTTAGGAAGCCATCTTGGATTTTTTTTCTCAAGCATTTTCATTTGATCCCCCATATTGGCTCCCTTGGTTGTATAGAAACTCAAAAATATCTATTTTTGTTTGTTAAATTTAGAAAAAACCCGAAGCAGCTGTACTTTGGTGATTATACCTCAGTTATACTCAAACCGATTTATTAGTTTTTCTTAGAAATAATTTTTGAGATTACGGTTTATAATCCGGTTTCTTAAGCGTGTTCAAAAATTATTTAGGAGTTTGAAAAAATTGTATATATGTAAAAAAAAATGTATGTTTTTTCAAACAATTTTTGCCTATAACTTTGGCGTTAGTGACCAATTTGTCAAAAAATTTTCAGAAAAATCCCTGTGTCTATAAATTATGCTAGAATTAGAAAATTTTATTTTTTTTTTTTAATATGAACGAAAAATCAGAGGCCATCGTGTATATTTGCTTATATCTCAGAAGATTATGGGGCCATTATGCTGATTTTTAATACCGATTATCTCTGGAATATTTCTGATATTTTGATACATTACAAGAGTTTTGACAATGTCGGGGGGCTTCAAAACCTTGATTTCAACATTCACACGGACAGACGGACAATGCTTTATCGACTCACCTATTTATAAGCTTTCAGAAAATATATACTTTATATATACTTTACGGGGTCGAAAAAAAATATTGTAGAAATTTCACACGGAATGATAAACCTAGATATACCCTTACACTAACCGTGAAGGGTATAATTATACAATTCGGCTATTGTGTTACCAACGAACTTCAATTAATTTTGTATGTGCAAAACCTCACAAAAATGTTTCATGCTAAATTTTTAGTAAGTTAATCTTTCTAGTAGATTTAAACCTTAAAAAAAAGAAGCAAAAAAGGAAGTTTTCAAAAATAAAATAAAACAGTTCATTTTGTTTTATGGCTGCCGATAAATTACATTTTCAACAACTTAATTGCCGGAGAACGTACATATAAAGATCAACTGACAAAACACATTTTTGCGTTGTTGTGATTATAAAAGGATGATTGCAACATTTTAAATGTAATAAAATGTTATGGAAAAGGATCATATATTTTTCCAAACGACATGACTTGTACATTCTCGTATGAAATATCCCTCACTACAACATGTTGTTATATTGAGTATGTATGTAAGTACGCATTACAAAGTACTTGTGTAGCATAATCTGCACTTTACATTTATGGCCTTAAATTTATCGTTAAAAAAATGTATATATGTAAATAAAAAAAAAATAATACAATTGAGATAGAGATACAGTTAAGTATGTGTTTTGAATAAATTATTTATTTATTTATTTATTTATTTATTTATTTATTTATTTATTTATTCAACGTAATATAAAGCCTCATTAGGCCAATTAAAATATATTACATAGTTAAATCCTGAACATTAATATTAATATTAATATTATAAAAATTATTTGATTACTAGCCAATCCCGGCGCGCGTTGCTACGCCCTTTCATGAATTTTAATCGCATTCTAAATTTTAATCGAATATCAAGTGCAAGGCTAAAAACTATAACTTTTTCTTTATGAGGGTGGCACTGCCGACTTTTCTAATTAAGAAACTGTATAGTCATGACAGCTCAATAAGTGCGCAAAGTTTCAGAAAAATCGGTCCAGTGTAAGTACCTCAAAATGATACCTTTTTTTAATGGGCGTGGCACTGCCCACTTTTCTAATGACGAAAGTGTAAAGTCATGACAGCTCAGTATGTTTGCAAAGTTTCAGAAAATTCGGTCCAGTGCAAGTAGCTAAATCTGATAACTAATTTTTTATGGGCGTGGCCCCGCCCTTTTTTCAATCACGAAATTATAAAGTCATGACAGCTCAATATGTGTGCAAAGTTTCAGAAAAATCGGTCGAGTACAAATACCTCAAAATGATAACTTTTTTTTATGGGCGTGGCACTGCCCACTTTTCTAATCACGAAATTATAAAGTCATGACAGCTTAGTGTGTGTGCAAAGTTTTAGAAAAATCGGTCCAGTGCAAGTACCTCAAACTTATAACTTTTTTTTTATGGGCGTGGCCCTGCCCACTTTTCTAATCACGAAATTATAAAGTCATGACAGCCCAATATGTGTGCAAAGCTTCAGTAAAATCCGTCCATTGCAAGTACCTCAAAATTAAAAATTTTTTATGGGCGTGGCCCCGCCCACTTTTTTTATCACGAAATTATTTAGTCATCAGAGCTCGATATGTGTGCAAAGTTTCAGAAAAATCGGTCAAGTGCAAGTAGCTAAAACTGATAAGTAATTTTTTATGGGCGTGGCCCCGCCCACTTTTTTTCATCCATAAACACTCCCCGGTATGTGTACAACAACTTACCAAAGTTTGAGCCCGATTGGTTTTACAGTTTCAGAGTCTATAGCTAACACACACACACACACACACACACAGAGTTTCACTTTTATATATATAGATTACTAGCCAATCCCGGCGCGCGTTGCTACGCCCCTTCATGAATTTGAATCGCATTCTAAATTTTAATCGAATATCAAGTGCAAGGCTAAAAACTATAACCTTTTCTTTATGAGCATGGAACTGCCCACTTTTCTAATTACGAAACTGTATAGTCATGACAGCTCAATATGTGTGCAAAGTTTCAGAAAAATCGGTCCAGTGCAAGTACCTCAAACTGATACCTTTTTTTTAATGGGCGTGGCACTGCCCATTTTTCTAATGACGAAAGTGTAAAGTCATGACAGCTCAGTATGTTTGCAAAGTTTCAGAAAATTCGGTCCAGTGCAAGTAGCTAAAACTGATAACTAATTTTTTATGGGCGTGGCCCCGCCCACTTTTTCAATCACGAAATTATAAAGCCATGGCAGCTCAATATGTGTGCAAAGTTTCAGAAAAATCGGTCCAGTGCAAGTACCTCAAAATTAAAACATTTTTAGGGGCGTGGCCCCGCCCACTTTTCTTATCACGAAATTATTTAGTCGTGACAGCTCGATATGTGTGCAAAGTTTCAGAAAAATCGGTCAAGTGCAAGTAGCTTAAACTGATAACTAATTTTTTATGGGCGTGGCCCCGCCCACTTTTTTTCACCCATAAACACTCCCTGGTATGTGTACAACAACTTGCCAAAGCTTGAGCCCGATCGGTTTTACAGTTTCGGAGTCTATAGCTAACACACACACACACACACACACACACACACACACACACACACACACAGAGTTTCACTTTTATATATATAGATTTTAAAAAATGCTTAATAAACGAAATACAAATGATGGACATGAACATGTTATATTACTCATTATTAAACAATAATAATGATAATGTTATTATGTATATAGATATTAAAATAAATATTAATTGGCAATTGTACTTACCTTTGATGGTCGATCTATTTGTCCAAGAAAAAATGTCAATAGCGATATGATTATGAAATTTACACCTCCAGCAAAATCTGTCAATTTATCCATTTGAAGTATTGAATTGATGAGAAAGAAAAATATTTGCATGCTGACCGTAACAATGGCACTGATGGCATAATGATCATAATCCAATACATTAATGGCCATTATTGCTAGTTGTTGTTTTTATCAATTTATTAGATAATTATGTATATAAACTGTTCTGCTGATGCAGATTGATTTAATACCATTGAGAAAGCAACACCAACAACATTCATTGATGGAAAATAATGTCGCTTGATAATTACGTGTATAACATTTGGGGTGGTTGGTTGATTGCAGTCGTTTTTTGTGATTATAATGTTTCGTAGGGAAAATGAGTAAATTTATTATTTATGCTATGGAAAAAATACTTTTTTTATATTATTATTTTGTATTTAAATTATAGACAGTTTTGAATAATTTATTAAATATTAATGTTGTTATTTGTAATTTTTTTATATAATGGCGGAAATATCGCAGTTAATTTTAGTTGTTGTTGTAACTAACTAACTGTATGCGTTTAAATAGTTGGTTGAAAATTGCACTTAATGAAATAAATGGTTTTTAACAGGAGAGAAGGACACGCAAAGTGCTGGAAATATTACCAACGACTGACATCAGGCCTTTTTGGAAAATTTATTTAAAATTAAATAAAATTGAGCAATTAATTGAATAATAACTTCTGTAGACAGCATTTTCGTATGGAGATTTGTTATTTTTATCGTTTATTTTTGTACATATATACTTCGATGAAATTTCTCTTCATCTAACTGTTTGTAATAAATAGAAATAAGAAAAGAAGAAAAACATTAGTAAATAAAAAAAGAGAACGAAACAGAAAGAAAAAAATTTAAATATATTTTATTGAATTTGACTACACCTTTGGCTTATTATTAAATATTTATTTTGTATTCTTTTTTCTAAATATACACGTTTTTATGTTTGAATATACTAGTATTTTTTTGATAAATTAAATAAATTATTATTTATTATCGCCGAGTCAGATATTTGAAATTTCTGACCCGGCGTAATATCTTTGGATTAACATATTTTACTTTATTTAATATTTCTTTTTTTGCATAGATGAGGCTTGCCTTTGGCTTTGTAAAAACTATATACTTGTATAACGTTTATAATCTAGCTTCTGCACATCTGCAAAATAAAATATTTTTTTGAGCGTAAATTGTGTTACATATAATCAACGACTTGCCTATTAATATATCTGTGGCTTGGAGCTAAGAGGGCCAATGTCGAAATATTTACTTTTGAGAAAAGTGGAATTGAACTTTAACTTTTATAAATGCTTCTGGGTTAAGTATGACTTTAGCTGTTTTACCATAATGAAATAGAGCAAGAAAACAAATCTAATGCAATGATTAACTCAACAGAGCAAAAAAGTGACCTTGGCCCTTTTAGCTCCAAGCCACAGATATAAGATATATAATTCGAAGTTTCTTTACAGCTCAATACAAAAATTTTATGCAATAGTGTCATAATAACAGTTTTACAAACAATTTTATAGAAGAAGTTACGTTATGATAATGCAGTTTCTTTTACGTTTTTATCTTCTCCTTTTAATTATTTGAGTTTGGGTCATTTAACTTGTGGCCAACGATATATTCTTTGAAAAATATTAAAAAAAACAACTAAAACTGCTGTATTCGGCCGTGTCGAAACTGATTAAACCCTTCATCATCATCATGTACATTGGTATAATGACTTCATCGTAGCATAGTCTAGATTTTAGATTTAATGTTATACACCATTTTTTCTTTATTATTTCCGTCGCCGTCTTTCGTTTCTACATAGCTATCATATGTGCTATAAGTCAAGCCCTTTCATTTCATACCCATATAGACTCTCTTAATTGTCAAGAAGCTGAAAAAATCGATTTTTGATTGTAAATTTTAGGAAAAACACAGAAGCTGTTGTATTATGAATCTTATATCTCAGTTAGTTTTAAACCGATTTGTTAAATTTTCTCAGATATGATTATCAATGTTCCGTCTTTCAATATAATGTCACAGCCATGTTCAAATTTTTTTAGATACTTGAGAAACTTTAAAAAATCTAAATAATTTTTGTCTATAACTATGCTGATTAGTTACCGATTAATTTGAAAAATGTTCAAGAACATCCCCAGAGGTATTAATTCTTGTTTTAAAAATATGGGAAAAAACGGAGGCAGTCGTATATATTTTCTCATATCTTAAAAACTTGTAGAGTAATCGTGCTGGATTTTAAAATCGATTCATTCCCGGATAGTTTCAAAAGATTTTAACCATCACACAGACAGAGGGACATTGCTTCTCTAATCATAAGCTATCAAAAAATATATACTTGAAAGAGTATGAATGAATATTGTAGAAATTACAAACGGAATGACAAAGCTATAAAGGGTGAAAAATAAAACTTTATTATAAACCAAGCTTTGTTAACAACCCTTTTAACACATACTACTACATACATATCAGCTGTTTTACTAAGAAAGCAAGTTAACTAAGTAATGACTAGATTTTAGTACAACATATAAATATTAATTTATTTAACATCTTGTTATTTTTACAAAGTCATAAGCTATCTTATTGTCCACGACTTTCAAAATTTCGTACTGTCCATGTGTTATTTAAGTAATTAAAAAACAAAATTTCCCACAGTTTTTTAAAACATTTTATTTTATTCTTATTGTGCACTTTTATATTTAAAAAAAATTAAACAAAGGAAAAAACAAAACAAAATCTAACAGACAAATGCTCTCCAATCGATTCATTTATTCAGCTGTTTGCTTCACACGATTTTCATTTATTTTGTGTTTAAGTTTTTGTTATGGTTTCGCTATTTTGTTATATTTTGTAAAAGCCATCAAGAAATTGTTCTGTTTATTCAGCAAAAAGTGACCAGAATTTATAATGTATTTATTTATTGTATTTTATAAGGTTTTATCACAATATATTATCTACTTTGTGTTAGAATTGAAAAGGATTTTAAAATTTTTCACATTTAATGTCCTTGAAAGCATTTGCTACAGGAGATGGTGAATTAGGCTGAGATGTGGAGAGAAAAAGCTTATGAGCTATTAACAAAAAACTTTAGAATACTAACAAAAGCCAATTAATAACAGATGCTTAAAGAAACTTTTGAGATAGTTTAACTTCACGTCCCAATTTCAACAGCAATATTAGTTTGTGGTGAACAATATAAGCAAATAAAATAAAATCACATTAAAGTTTTAGTTGACAGTCAGTAGTTTCATAAGTAATTTTTAAAAAGGTTAAAATTTAGATAATACTAATCAATGTTCAGTGGTTGAAATACGACCACTATTCACTGTAACTACATAAGCAATACAGCTTTTATGTATTTATCGTTCAAATGTATTTGTTTTATATACTAGCTTATATCTAAATTCATTAAAGACAATCTCTCTTATCTATGCGGTTATTTAGGCTTCAAATTTAATTTTAGTTTTGCTATATGTAAATGCGTCTTTCTTGTTTATTTGAAGTTTGTACCCAACAAACCCAAATTTAAAATGTTTTATGTTAGATGTTCTGCGGGGTAAAAATTATTGTCAAATAACACTTTCTCTAATTTACGTATATAAAATGTTCTTCCTTTACTACTGCCGTATCTTAAAAAAATATCAAAATCCACTTTTCATAATAAGTTTTGAAGAAATACATTTTACAACTGTCAGCAAAAGTCCCATATTTTAAAATAATTTTTTGTAGCTGTTACTGGCAACTTTAAATGCTGACTTATTACTTTAAAACCAGTAATTCAATTACATTGGCTACAAACTGCAAACTCCTTTATAATTTAGACTTTTCTTGGCGTCGTTAAAATTCGTCCGAAGAAGACATTCTTCTCAGCATTTTAAAAGGAAAATGTTGAATCGACATTGAGCCACTTATGGATGAAGTCGAACTAGCGACTAATGGTTGCCATAATAGGGTCACTTAAGAACTCAAAGCGTTCAATAGAGTTATAGCTTTGAAAGAAAATAATATATCTAAAATATTGGAGATACATATAAACTAGTTACTTTTCGACCAAATAACTAGTTATTTTTGTTTGAGTTGTCCCAGAAATCATGACCCTCGCTTACAAATAAACTTACAAAAAGCAATAAAATAAGTAGTTACCAATAAAGCTGAATTATAGCTGGATATTTTTATACTGTTGTAATACAAAAAAAATTTAAAAATTATAATATTAGGCATATTATAATATTTATGAAGTTAATTTAAAGTTCACTGTTTAAAAAATATATATAAAAAGTATTTACGAAGGTCATAACCAATAGACCAATAATGATGTTGGTAACGACCCCTCATTACTATGTAATATATGAAGTAATGACAACCTATTACACAATTTCAAAAAGATTTTGCTGGGACATTAAAAAAATACTTTAATTCTTGTTTTACATTTGCCCAATTATATAAACATTTGAGTTTTAAAAGAGCAGTCCCTTGTCTGAATTAGTGCATTTATGTACACATAGATTTGCATTGAAATGAATGAAATTATAATACTGACTTATTTTGATATCTTAATTTTTAATATTTTCAAGTGCGTTTTAAAAACTACATTCTTCATTGTTTTCTTCTCATCAAAAACAATTTCAAAGGATATGATAATACTACTTTTGTCATATGATTTTATCTATGCATAAAAAAAATTTACATATTATGTTTGCTTGTATGGCATAATGAATAGTTTTACATTTTATCCTTGATTTAATTATACTCTTTGATCCCTCATCCAAACAAAAACATTTGCAATTACTGTTTCCACTTGGCCGATTATGAATATCAGTGTTTTTTTTGTGTTTGTATTAGTGTTAGTTTTAGCTTTTGGTCTTTAGTTTGCTACTCGCTATTCCAATCATGTCTTTAGAATATAAACATGAAAATTCACTTTTACCCTATAAAACTGTACAAATATGCATCCTTTTATGTTACTTGTATTAATGTGTGTGTGTCATCATAGATTGCAAACAATACAACTGAATATGAATCGTACTGGATATGTCTATGTGTATGATGAAATATTAAAATTTAATATTTCATACATCAAAACATTTCTACATTAAGAGTACACCATAAATAAGATAAAAAATTTACCTACAGTACGTTTTATCCTATGGCAACTAAAAGTAGACAGTAACATTTCCTGTTGCAAGGAACAAATTTTATTTTTAAATAAATTCTAAGTTACACTTACTTAGACATTTATACATATTTGACTTAAAAGAAATTTTATATTCAACTATCCTGTGCTTGCAATTTCGTCTATGTAGTAATCGGTACGAAAGGCAACCTCTTTATGTAATAAATCAGGTTGTTTTCTATCTGTACGACAAATTTAATTTAAATCCGTTTTATCATTTTTACGTGATTGAGTGAAAATATCACAACATTTAAATGTACAAACAATCATATTTATTATTTTAATGGTATAGGATTTAATGCAAATATTTAAGACAAAACACTTTTGTTTTTTTGCCAGTACGTGTAAATTTTAGACACTCGAAACCGTGATCGACTAACTATATACAAAAAATCTATATATATAAAAGTGAAACTCTGTGTGTGTGTGTGTGTGTGTGTTAGCTATAGACTCCGAAACTGTAAGACCGATCGGGCTCAAACCTTTGTAAGTTTTTGTACACATACCAGGGAGTGTTTATGGGTGAAAAAAAGTGGGCGGAGCCAAGCCCATAAAAAATTAGTTATCAGTTTTAGCTACTTGCACTTGACCGATTTTTCTGAAACTTTGCACACATATCGAGCTGTCATGACTAAATAATTTCGTGATAAGAAAAGTGGGCGGGGCCACGCCCCTAAAAAAGTTTTAATTTTGAGGTACTTGCACTGGACCGATTTTTCTGAAACTTTGCACACATATTGAGCTCTCATGACTTTATAATTTCGTGGTTGAAAAAGTGGGCGGGGCCACGCTCATAAAAAATTAGTTATCAGTTTTAGCTACTTGCACTAGACCGAATTTTCTGAAACTTTGCAGACATACTGAGCTGTCATGACTTTACACTTTCGTCATTAGAAAAGTGGGCAGTGCCACGCCCATTAAAAAAAAAGTATCATTTTGAGGTACTTGCACTGGACCGATTTTTCTGAAACTTTGCACACATATTGAGTTGTCATAACTATACAGTTTCGTATTTAGAAAAGTGGGCAGCGCCACGCCCATAAAAAAAGGTATCATTTTGAGGTACTTACACTGGACCGATTTTTCTGAAACCTTGCACACTTATTGAGCTGTCATGGCTATACAGTTTCGTAATTAGAAAAGTGGGCAGTGCCACGCTCATAAAGAAAAAGTTCTAGTTTTTAGCCTTGCACTTGATATTTGATTAAAATTTAGAATGCGATTAAAATTTATGAAGGGGCGTAGCAACGCGGGCCGGGCTTTTCTAGTATATTATATTTATAGGATACAAATTTGAAAAATTGTTATTCAAAATATATTTTGAAAAAGCTGTTACATCGAAATTTCTAAAACCCTTTTTCCCTTTTAATAAATTTTGATTATAATGTTTTTTTTTTATATATTAAGGTTTTGAAATTTAAAATTTTCCAGCATAATTTTTTTTCAAAAATTCAATCACAATTTTCTTTTAATTTAATATTGATCTAAAATATTTCAAAATGTACAAAAAATAGAAAATTCCTAGAAAAGTTTATATAAAATTAAAACTTATTTAAAAATTGAATGTTGTAAAATACTTGTAAAAGTACATAATTTGTTCAACAGTATTAATTATTGTAAAGCTTGTCGATATATTTTACTTTTGTTATTTTTGTTTTTAACAAAGAATTGATTATTCTTTTTATAAATTAATTACATATTTTATTAATCAATAATTTAATGAAAAAAAAAACTGTACAACCCAGAAATTTATATATTAATCAAAAATGTATCGAAAATCTGGTAAAAATTTGTAAATAAGTTAGGTAAGCTAAAAAAAAGGTTAAAAAATAAAACATAATCTAAAAACATTAAGGAACAATTTTTTATAAAAATAGATAATTTAAAAGGTTATAAGCATATAAAAACGCTCTTAAAAGAAAATAGAAAAGACATGACTGCATTTTGCGTCGTTCTTTAAATACAAATTTGTTAGTAACTCACGTTACATTGGAGTTCCGATTTATTGTTATTTCTTAATTTTCAATAATTTAAAAACATACTTCGTTCAATAGTTTTTTATTCAAGTACCGACATATTCAAGCCTATCAATCATTTTAGAACATAAAATTACATACATAAAAATAAACAAGTTCCTGAATAATAATGGCAATGATCACACGGCATACTATTTGAGAAGCGCTGGCTTATACATACATGTCAATATATGTAACTTTATAGCAGAGGTAACGTAGGTAGGTAGGTAGGTAGGTAGGTAAGGCTGGTGCAAAGTTACCCTCACACCTTCACTCGGAGACCATTACGGTCCATTGTGACGCCTTAATAGAGAGAAGAATAGAAATATTTAGGATAGAAGAGAAGGAGAAGCAGACAATTCCAGAGTCTCCGGCGGGAATCGAACCCGCAACCCACAAACAACTGACTTGTCCTTTACTGACTAGTCCACAGGGGCACTCAGAAGTAACGTAATAGGAACAATATTATCATAATGTCACTTCTTTTGTAAAATTGCTTTTACAACTGTTACTTTTGATACTGTTGCTTTAATATTTTTAGTCGAGGTGCATTTGCGTGCATTATATTGGAATACTTAAAAATTCGATTACGTAAAAAAAACGTGTTAGGGCCTTCCTACTTATAACTATAACGTATTTAATGACCAAAAGCAATCCAAAGATTGTTATTTTACAAATTGCATATAAAGTAGGGTGCTAATTTTCTTTCTTCTATTGTATTTTGTTACCCCAATATTTATAACATATTCTTTAGTTCTTTAGTTTGTTAAAGGAATATTCAAAAACTTGTTCAAACTAAATCTGTTTTATTAACCTTTGATAAACATAAAATTTGATTATGAACATGACCCTTAGTTTATATCAAATAAAATACATTTTTTATACATAACTACGTACATACAATAATTTTTTTTAAGAAAATTCATTTCAACTTTTTAGAATTCTACAACACTACCAGCAATCACAACTAAAAAAATATTTATTTTTGTATGTCATCGTGAAATGAGTGATAAATATTTTATGTTACGTTAAAAGGAAACAGTAAACATGTTTTCTATTCTGTTTATAAATCAAAGAAAGGAAAACAAAGCACCATTATAAGTCGAAGAAATCGTATGCTCGTATCCGTTGCTGGCTGGTTAAAGTTCCACTTTATTGCTAAATATAGAATTACCAAGACATTAATGCTTTTGTTACTACTTATTTCTGCTGAAATACAATGACTTTCGTTGAGTTTTGATTTTACCAACAAATAACCTCCATTTCATGCCTGTATGTTGTGTTTCATGTCAAATTTATACTAAAGGGATTTGATGATTGATCGTTCTTTAGCTTTTTATATATAATACTCGTATAACATAATAATACAATATTAATGGAGGAAAAATGTTTGCTGTTGTATTAAAAGTTTTTGAATCGTTCGCCAAGTTTTTTTATAGGTTTAAAAGAATACAATTTATATCTAAGTAAGTATACAGATTTATTTAAGATTTGTTAAAGAGTTTATATAACATATAATAAGTTTAATATATTTATATGTTTAATACATTACGGAATTGTTAGAGGTACAATTAAATGTTTTTAAATAAGAATTAAGAATAAGGTAAAAAATTAGACATCTTTGACAGATTTGTACAAACTCAAACAATATTTCAAATATAAAATTATTTGCATTGAATTTTTTTTTTTTTTTGTTATTTCGTTACCAACATTGTTGAGTCATAGTTGGTAATGATCAAAAACATACAATCAAAGCAGCAAAAACAAAATTTGCCAACAAATTATCTGGCACGACTCTTTTTATAACTCAATTTGTTTTTAATTTCTCTAGAAAGAAGCCAAAGAAGTAATTTCATTTAAGCGTATGTGAAAAAGTCTCTATTATTTAAATAAAAAAAAATTGATTTTTTCCTAAATGATTAACATGAGTATAAGTCGAAAAGTCTTCCTTTATTTTTCAATTTAACTGGAATGCTTTCTTTCTATTACTTTTTTAGTGTTTAAACATTTGAGTTGGTTTTAGTTTTATCAGAAATACTTTAAAAAGACCACTAAATTAAAAACTACAAAAGCAAAACATATTTCTAAAATAACTAATTAAATTCCTTTCTGAAACTATCCTTAAGATACGAGTTCGCATTCATGACATTTTAATTGTATAATTAGTAAAGCATTGTTGCTGTAGAAAAAGAATCGCCTAAATGCACATTTAACATTATTCTTTGATACGTTTCTAGTGATAGCTTTGACTTCGTAAACATTGAATTCTCTTAATAAGAACTGTAATAAATTGCAGGGAAATAATGGTTGTAAAACAACATTTATACATACAAACATACATAAAAATGTACGTGCTTGTATATATAGGAATCTAGTATATTTGTTTTATATCCATTACACACTTAAAATAACAAAACAAAAAAAACGAGTACATAGAATAGTCTGTAATTAACCAATTGTGCCAAGTAATTTGTTTTTAAATGAAGTTGTCTATAATTAACTGAGCGTAAGCTAATTTAAACCTTGTAGCGTTAACAAGAGTTTAGAGAAATTTATTAGTGCAGTAGAAAAAATATTTATATAGATTGTTTTTAAGGTTAGTGAGCTGGGTGAGGATGAAATCAGTAAAATATTATTACTTAACATTATTTTACTAAAAGTTTTGTTAAGAATTTTTTCTGTTTTTCATTGAATGATTGTGAGTTTTTTCTAAACTTTTAAAATTTATAAAAAAAATATTCAATCCTGATTTTTTTCTTTTAATTTTCTGTAAATTGAGAAATTATCAATCATCAATAATCTATATTTTTATAAACATGGAATTTTTATAAAAAAATATTTTATAATCTTTATAAATAGAAAACATAAAAATTATTTGAAAAATAAGCCTTTTCATTTGTAAAGAAAAAAATTGAGAAAAAATATATATTCGTTAACCTTAACGCTGGGTCTCCACTTAGCAATTTTCATTGCTAAGCATAAGCAAAAACGTCGGCAGAATAACGGCACTTTATTGCTAAACTTGTTTATTTTCATTGGGTGGAGAACACGACACAAGTAATTTATTTATAAAATTTAATATTTTTGTTTTAACTTTTATGTTTTTTTTTTTTTTTAAATACCTCACTCTAAATTATCAGGTAAAATTATTTTTATTTTCCTTTGTTTCTGCAAAGAAAAACAAAAATTTCAAAGAAAATTAAACGATTTTGACAGCTTATTGTGTCAACAATTGCTTAAGCAATCTGTAGAGCAATTATTGCGCAATAAACTGCCACATATAGCAATTTGCGGTCTACACGTCGCAATCTCTATGGACGCAATCTAGGGATGGGCAAATTGGAAAAATCTATCGATATTTATTATATCGATATTTTATTTTACCATCGATATTTATTATATTTAAAATATCGATATTTCGATTTATCGACTGAAACATATTTACCTAGTTATTGTTGAAATGATTTACATTTGAAAATTAAACACACCCACTTATGTACACACAAACAAAAATAGATGTGTATGAGGCTTTGTAGTAACTTTTTATTCCAATTTTTATAATAAATAAACTACATATTATAATATATATTAATAGTATAAATGCTTGCTCTTATACGTGAGCTTATAAAAACGAAAATTAGAAAAAATATTTACGATTAAGGATAAAATCAGTTATATGACTAGATCAAACATAAAAACAAAAAATAAACCAAAAATTCATTAGACAATCTTAAGTTTTAAAGTCAACAATTGATGTATTGTTTACACCAAATCTATAAAATAAATTCTGAAAAAATATTTACGATTAAGGATGAGATCAGTTATATGACTAGATCAAACAAAAAAACAGAAAATAAACCAAAACTTCAACAGAAAATCTTAAGTTTGAAGTTAACAATTGAGCTATTGTTATTGTATAAGTATATAATAAGAATCCTAGTATAATTAAAACTTAATTCGCCTTTGCTGCTGTACCTTCTTTTGGAAAACTTTTAAAAATATCGGCTCTGATATTAGTAAATAAATATCGATGTATCGATATTGAGGTATTTAAAATATCGGCGATTAATATCGAAATTTTTTAAACTAAATATCGATATTTTGATATATCGATATATTTTGCCCAACCCTAACGCAATCAAATTTGCCAATTGCGGTAATAAATATTGCTGGGCATAGGTGTATACCTGTCATGGGTTTGGGCTTTTATACCCCTCCTTTTCAACCTAACCTAACCTAACCTAATAAATATTGCTACGTGGAGACTGCGGGTAAGAATAAAACATTGTTTAACTTTAAGAGAAGTGCTAGTTACGATCATTAGATATTCTTAAAGCTTTTAAATAATTATGTTCACATTTGCCAAATATCGGATGACAACTTATTAATTTCTACCATTAAAATGATTTTTTAAATTAGTTAAGATTTAAACAATTTTATACTTAAATCATAATCGAATACTTAACACATTCTACTTTGTTTGATTTATTTGAATGTTTTATTAATGTATTGCTTCGATTAAGAGTTCATTCATTTAGTATTTTAGCACAGAATGAATAACACTGCGTAGTTAAAAAGCAAACGAATGTTTTTAAATGGCTTTTGAGTACAGCCATGCAGACGTCTAATATTTACTGCAGAACACTCCTTTAGCAGTAACCATGTGCTCATGATTTCCCGTAAGATGACGTATTTGGCTCACAGTAGACCAATTAAAGATTTTATTATTAAAACAGAACCGAAGAAAATTTTTAAGACAAAAATTGAAATAAATTTAACGCCAAGTCATTGCTTAGTATACATACATACTTATATACATATCTCTTTATTTTTCTTTTATTTATTTAAAACCTATATGTTAAAAAAATATATTTTTGCGAAATACTTGTCAAGTATTTGGTTGAGAAAACATTAATAATTCGGTTTGTATTGAGTGGCGTCATTGGCACGATGCAGAGAAAATTTAAATTTTTTGCGTGGGAAGTCCTAATCTTTATTCTATCATTCTTGCTAAAAAGTTACCATAATACGCCAATAAAAGCATCAAATGGCGCTGAAATAATCATTTAAAATTAACGCACAAACCTTTCTATCTCTTCTACTGATCACTTTTCTTCTCTACCTCTACATTTACCAAAGAATGTAGCACTATAAAATATTTATAAAAAGCTTATCCAAAGTAACAAGCCATTTTATTGGAATGATAATTTTTTTTTTCAAACACATTAGCAGAGTTGTGCTCTTTTCAACAAAACATTAAGTTATACTGTCCAAGATTAACTAAAGACTGTTTTAGTTTCTTTCCAAAATTATGTGGTAAATGAAATACATTTTTATGGATTTGCTTGATTTTTACTTTACGATTAAATTTTTTAATCATACTAAAACTAAAATCAATACTTTTTGCCTTTAGTAGTTCTGCAGAAGAATTTAGAGCTAAAAATAGTTTTAAATCAAACATATCATGAAGGCATAAAAGGTTTTCTGTTAAACAATAACGTTGATATATTTAATCTTAATTTCTTAATATCTTAGGAATGGTTTTTATTTACAGATGATATTATTCTTTTAATAGTTAATTTTTTCCTTGGAAAAATAACAAATAATTTATAAAGACATATTTTTAAAATTTTACTATTATTGATAAATTTGAAAATAAACAACAACAACAAACGCATTGATAATATAATATTTATTTCTAAAGGTACAATTAGTCTTTACTTTCTGTTCCATTCCGCATCAGCTGACTTCATTCTGTTAAATAGAAAATGTGTACAAGTCGTTAGTTGTTCTTTTACTTTCCGTGCCGTTGCGGACGAACCTGTAGAAAATAGAATTCAACGTTAAGTGACGGCCATTGAGAGAGAAACAGCTGATATTTAGATGCCTATATTTGCTTATAGATGAAATCTGACGCTACAATTATTTTTTTTTATGTATGGACTTTGACGAGAAAAATAAACAAAAAAGATAATTAGCTTGTTTTTGTAACATTACCTTATAAATTAAGGCAGATGATTTTTTACAGAGAAGTAACCACAAAATTAAACAACAGAACGGCACGTCACAGAACGACAACAGAAAGTAAAGACTAATGAAGCATTAAGCATTTTTATACATATAAGTACATACATACAAAAACAGAAAATAACTACCCAGACCAACAATAACACAGTTTGCTTAATTTAAAGGGTAAAGGCATTTGGGAAATAATTGTTACGACTCAGGTACAACAAAAACCTCATTCATTGATTGAACTAAAATATTTATGACCATTGTTATTCTTGTTTCTTTTTCCTCTTATTTTATAAATAAACTATTACTAAGACATATTTCTTTTGTATATGACCTCAAAGTGCAATTGATGAAAACCTGTCAAATTTAAGCGAAAATGTGTACAAAGCAATATTTTAGCAAAACAAATATAATTCTGTTTTTTTTTATATATTTACATTCATACTTGGTACACATGTTTTTTAAAACAGAAAACAGATTTATTTAGTAAAGTCTTAATTACCACAACTAAGTATTTGACTTAGACGCAGGACAATACACATCGCTTTATTTCTAACACTGCAAACGAGGAAACCAGTTTTATCATTATGTATTTAAAACCGATACAAAATAAGTATTTAAAAAATGGTTTTTAAGTCTATTTCTTAGTATTTAGTTTTGTTTTTTTTATTGCTTTTCGGAAGCGTAATAATTTATTTTTAAAGCTAAATAATACATCTGACACAAAAGTCATTCAATTCCATTACCTAGCCGACTCTATAGCTTTGTAAAAACATAGTAGGCATAGGCAACTGATAAAAGCATCAACAAAAAAATAAAAACAACTTCTTAATATTCTAAAATAAAGCCGTAGGCTATAACAGACCGATTTGTAAGTTGTAATTTTTACTTAAAAACTTTTATTTCAGGTTACTAATTTTAGTCTAGGCATTAGCTTTTGCTTAGTAGTAGTCAAAAATTATATTATTATATTAAACAAAGGCTTCCGCTTTTTAAATGCCATTAAAAATTGCAAATTACTGAAATAACAAGACTATAATAATATATTACAATTTTGTTGTGCAATATTTAAAATTTAATTATAATTATAAAACACTATTTTTCTCTTATATAATCAAAGCTGTGATATTAAAAAAGTTTTTCACAATAAGGTAAAAAATTAAGCGAAATTATAATAATGCAACGCAGTGTATACTGATATGCATAATAATAATCATACGTACTGTTGTACCATAATAAATAGTTCCAAACTATGATACTGTTAGGCTTATACCTACTACATACCTGTAAATATGCAAATAAAATACATATTTTCGCAAGCACCTGATTCCACATTGTATATATATTTAAATGTGTAAGTAATAAAATGTATGCATTAAAACAATACACAGCAAAAAATTTGGAAGAAGAAATAATGGACGACACTACAAAGTGGCCACTAAAATTGTAATGATGTTGTTGGTGTATTTTGCAAACATTTCTCTTGCAAACACTAGTACATACACATTAAATAAATATACATTCTACATATTTATTTATGTAATATAGTAAATAAACGTTTACAACAGAACATCAAAAGATGAATTTTTACTCTTACATTCGTATTTAAATCAACAACATTATTCTCAGACATTGAATAGAATCAATACGTTCATTGAATGCTGGTCTGCATTCTAAGTATTTTTAAAAAAGCCAGTTTCTGAATAAATATTACATCAATTCAGTTTTTTGATCTTAATGTGCAAATATTGAATATATAACAATGTTTAAAAAAATGTTGACATTAGGTAAAATGCTCATAATTAAAAAAATATTAGTTTAAGTTTTTAAGTTTATTTTACCCATTTTTTTTTCTCTCTTGTTAGGCTTTAGTAATTCAGAAATAAATCATATTTTGGTTGATATTATACAATAACTGTAGTTTTTGACTTAAGACACTTTTACTTAACTAAAAAGAAAATAAGAGAAAGTTTTTTAACAAAATTTTTTTACTGTCAATATAGCTTTTCTAAGCTTTTTGTATTTTTAAAAATTGTAATAATTGAAGAAGAGAAATTTCAATATTATTTTATATTTAGTGATTGTCTCTGAAATATATATCTATTACAACAAGAAAACAATAAAAATGCATAAGTAGTTATAAGAAATAATTCTTTGTAATAGCTACAAACTTTGCAAAAATGTATGTGTAGTTCTATGATTGTTACTGCTGCTGTGTTCTGCTGATATTCTAGTAATTTTTTATCGCTCTCGTTTAACATATGTTGTTAGAATATGAATGTTTGTATTACCTAGTATTTGCACAACATACATACATACATATAAACTCACACACACTGGTAGTGACAATGAAAATTGACACAAACTGTACTTATAACCACAAATATGTACAAATAGGTATTAGGATGGTTTCATTAGTATGAAATCGAAAATACTTGTTTAGTTTCTTAAAAGATTTTGTAATGTTAATGCCAGAAATCCTTAATTTTAGATTTTTATAAATTTTATAATTATTTATATTTATCATTTTTTTTTAAAGTTGTATTCGATATGTTTTCTAATATAAAACTAGTCCCAAAATATTTTATTTTAATAATTGCGAAGAGAAATGTTTATGGATACATTTTAAGGTTATTTTGTCAAAGAATATACCATTATTATGCTAAAATCTTTAACATTTAAACTTTTTCCTTTGCATCAACTACTAAGTTGTGTAACAACGTAATTATTTTCTTGTTTAAACAAATTAATTAATTTAAAATTATAACAGTTTTTACAAATATTTTCTCGAAACAACTCAATAAAAACCATTTCTAGTATTTAGTTAATCTTTTGTCATTAAATATAATTTAAATAAATATCCCTTATAATTCATATTAGCTATATTGTAATCCATTATAATAAAAGAAATTTTATCACGATTTACAGTAAATATTAGTGTTTTTTTTTTTGCTTCTGAGGGCTTCAGAAAACACTTAACTTGCCAATTTAAAACTTGAATATCCATACATTGTAGTGTTGGAACCAACTTCCATAGAGTTTTAAAATAAAATAACATTGTCTTCCATAAAATGATTTTTAAGGAAAAAATTAATTTTTCAATATGCGATTTTAATAGTGTTTAATATATCCACCCTAATGCGTGTATTTGAGAATTTTAAATGTACGAAATTTTTCTATTTGTGAAAGCTAAAGAAACGTGTATAACATACATATGTATACATTTATGTATGTATATTTATATGTATAGTGTGTATAAATGTACATATCGTACAATAACTGAAAATAGTAAATGTACATATATAATATTTACAGTGATGTATACATTGTTTTGCTTAAATAACATATGTACGTACAAAGTACATATTTTGTTTATTTGATTGAATATAGCGAACGCATAAAAGTAGTGAAAGTAATATGAATAAGAAAAACAAGAAAAATATATGAAAAAATGCTTTAAAATATAAGTCACAAGATGATATTACTTTCCGAAACTTATAGTACATGATGACACTGAACACCTAATACCGTCACGAATACATACAAACATACTAAGTCGCGTTGTGGCTGTTCGTGAAAATGTGTTTTTTTTTTTTTTGTTTGCAACTGCATGCATGCTTACAATTGTGTGTTTATAAACACTTATACACATACAAGTGCATACATTTTAGTTTCACTATGGACAAAAAAGTTTTGTTTTGCAATACATATTCCTAATGATTGTATGTGTGTTTGCGTCTAAACAAATTCATACATACATAACTACATACAAATATGTATGTGTTTTTACTTTTTTCAAGGTTTCATAGAGTATTTCTTGAAATTGTTTTTTTAACATTTCATTATGTTTGTTTCACTTTCACATTCTTTATTTTTCCCTTTCTTCACATATATTTAACACCTAAAAGCATGCTGTGATTTATCTTTAATTTTATTCACTTTTCTTATAGAAGAAATTTGTCTAAATTTTTAACACAATATTTTCTTAATTTATTTAAATTTTTACGCACTTTTCTCGTTTTTTTTATAGATTTAACTCAGTTTCTTTGGCCACCATGTGTACCATCTCGTTGTCAATTCAATGTTAAATTGATGCTCATTCTCGTTTCCCGCAATTTACATGTCTACCACTATGTACCACTTTTTATTATTTTGTACAAAGTGTAAAAAAACAAACATTTCAAACAAAAATAAATCTGCTGTAAATATAGCGGAGTGAAGCTGCAAATACGTTTATCTAAGGCATATGGCTGGAGCTATACTGTTAAACAAATTTCGTTGTTTCGTATTGACAAGGTAAGAGATTTTTTTTTAGTCTATAAAATATGTACGAATAGTATTAAGAGTATAAGAAAAACCACACAGGCGCATAATAATTTTTGGACACTTAACCCTTGATAGACCATATTAAAACACTTATCATAAAATATGTAAAAAGAATTTTTTTATAATTTCGTTGAAATCCTTAATAAAAATCGATATAAAATTTAAAAAAAATATATATGTATGTATGTATTTATGTTTCTATATATACATACTAGTGATGTAATATGCAATTATTTACATGCGGCGAAAATGTTATATTTCCCAAAATTCGTATTCGCTAATACCTACAAGTTAATTAGTTAGTTACATATAAAAAATAGAAGTATTAAAAACTGAATAACATCTTTATTACTTCTAAATCAATAGCTCAAAAGGATTTATTATAACCCAGCAAAAAAATCTATGACAAAAAAGTGATTTTGCAGGGGTTCAACTGGTGACGAAGTGATTAAATTTAGGTGAAAACACTAATGATTTTAACATTAGCGTGTCATTGGAGGTCATGTGTTTACATGAATATTTTAATCAACTGCACTCCATTCTAATAAATGCATGGAACTCATGCATATTTGGTGACAAGTATCGGATATTTCATGTGTTAAAATTGTTTGTTTACATGAATTCTTTAAGATATTTTGCATGATGTTGCATTCATTTTTAAGCACATCATTTATGACAAATTATTTTGCAGTTAAGAGATCATTTAGAATTAATGCTTTTACACAATTGATTTAGAAGTCTTGTAAATGTAATTCGCTTTGCACTACTTCCAATTTATTTTGCTGGGAAATGTCAAATAATCTAAAAATTAAAAATATGCATCTTTTGCGTATACTTCTTGCAATATATTTACATTTAACATACGCTACCGCGAAAAAGGAAAAATTCTATCAAGCTCAATTTTATAAAAATGTTTAAGGAAAATTATTAATTGAAAATAGAAGGTAACTTTATTAAAAAAGTTTAAAAAATTAACAAAATATTGACACTTTTACTTTTGTATTGGAGCCTTCTTATGAAGTGACGGTATGTTTGGTACGAAAAATTAATTGATGTCGGTCACATATTCTCCCACTATTGCTTACTCTGCAGCAGTTATGGAACGTTTGGTAGATTTTTTCACACTTTTTTGCAACTTTAACCTCGATGAGCGATCGTTTGTCCCACCTCTCCCTCTCCATTTTTGCGTATGAATGTTTTTTTTTTTGTAAACTGCACAAAGCGAGATGATGTGTTGTAGCTTTTGCTCATACACATTATTACCAGTTTATACTCGTACAAACTGTCAAAACTCCAGACTTTTTAATACTTTGTACAACAAAAATACAATTTCATGCAATGTCCCATACATGTTACAATCTCATGTACAATCTCCTTATGATCTACCAGCGGTCGCAACGTGTAAGCCTTACATTTGAGTATGGACTAAATTTTTTTAAAAAGTTAGAAAAGTTTCATATTAGGCAATAAACTTGCAAGTTTCTAGCTCGATTATTGCATGGCAGAGGTAAGGCCGGGTTAAGAGAAAGAACTTTTCCCATATTTGAGTACAGACTTGCATGTACTTAGCAGGTTTTATTTTGTTTTTTCATTCTCTTTCATTTTGGCGCAGAGCTTTTGCATTTTGTAACAAAAAAAGTCGAAACTTGTGCAAATAAAATTGCTTCGTCTAAACGAGAAAGCAAGTACATAAATAAAAGAAATATGAAAAATACACTTGCGCAGTGAATTCCTTAATGTGAAACTGCTCTAACTGCATTAAAATTATTGCATATTTAACGCTGCGTTTACAACTTACAATGCTGTCATGACAATAAAGAATATATTTTATTTGTCAAAAATCGTGATGGTTGTCTCTATGATTTAGGCGTGCAGACAATTATTTTAACAATTCATTTAAAGCAAAATGTCAAACGTAAACTTTGAATTGTTTGTTGCTGCAATACGCTTTTCATGCGAGGTATGTAAGCGATTATATTGTCAAAGCTATTCTTCTGATAACATATTTCTCCATTTTTAAATTTTTCTTTCATGTAAAAAATTTCAAATTATTGTAAGATCACTGTCTGCATTCACTATAATCATAGTATTCAATATAGTTCTCAGACAATTGAAATGTGTAAATATGTTAATGAAAAAGTGTGCATGTGTTAATATTGTTACAGATTTATTTTTAAGTAGCTTAATTTACATTATAATTTATTTTACTTGTAGTAGTTTAAGTTACTGTAGTTTTATTTGTATTAGTTTCTTCGAACATGATGTTTGTTATTATGTGTAGCATACTTTTAGGCACTTCTATTATTCCTGCATATTACTTAACGTCTTAATTTAAATGTAACGGTTTTCGAATGTACTAGAATGTACATACGAGAACTTTGTCGAATGTTACCGAACATCACTATGTTACTATAAATAGCCGAACAACACAGCTAACATGATCAGTATAACAGTAGAGCTTGTAAGCGCGTATCAAAGTGAGTTTGATAATAAAAGTGTATAACCATAAGTGTTATAAGTAAAGTGATATAAAAACCATATCTGAGTGTATTTAAATAAAGTGCTCTTAATTTAATAAATAATTTCAACTGTTCTTGATTGCAATAACAGAACTCAAAGTTATTTAAAGGAAATAACCCAACATTTATAAAAGGCATAAACGTAACAATATTTTCAGGTGTAGGTAAGGTATAACATTAGCAGCTTTAAATCCATACAAGAAATGAATGACCGAAACTAACACATACAAAATGTTTGTACTAACACTTTTGTAGCAATTTTATATACAATTGCTACTACAGGAAAAATAATGCGTATGTCAGAGTGAGACAACTTATGTATGTAACTTTGTAAAATTTTAAGTCAGTGTAATAAAAATTTTCTTTTTATTAAATAACGAGAGGTTTCATATAAAATACTCAAGAAATAATAGGTAAGAAAGGTAGCAGTCTAACATACATATGTACATATATGCCTTTGTATATTTTCATAATTTTTTTTAAAGCATTTTTAGCCTTAATATCAATGATGCTAATATCAAGAATATAGATTAAAATGAGCTCCTCAAGGAAACAGTGAAATTACGTATTAATGGTAATAAGAAATTTAATCTTATGAAATATATAATAGTAATAAATAATATAAAAGATAATAAATTTTGTTTTATTGTACGAGTAAAATATATACCTGGTTAGCTTTGACCGATATATATGTTAAGTGTGACTAGTTAGCTTTGACCGATATATACGTTATATGTGACTAGTTAGCATTGACCGATATATATGTTCGTTAAGTGAGACTAATATTTATATTATATTTGATTAGAAATAGCTGTAGTGTAAGTAGTTCAGATATATGTTTTGCAGTCTACAGAACTAATAAGACGCAAAATCACATGTACCCAAAAGTTTTAGTAATTTTTTTCACATCGCCCTTAAGAAACTAATAGAAACTTTGTTCTACGTTATAATTGATATATCAGTCACTAATACCAGTCATATAACCGTACAAATGACCGTCACTGTTCTTGTAGGGATGGCATTGCAAATTGTTATTATTAAAAAAATGTAGCATCAGTTGATGCAATGACTGTTTACTATGAGCGGATCAAATGTAGTTTACCAATGCACCTCTAATTTGAAAAAAAATTGATAGGTCGACAGAAAATAGAAAGAAAATATTAAGTGGTAATGTTCTCGGAAACGCTTAGTTTTCGTGTTACAGACCTCTGATTTATTTGTTACTATTTTAACATCACAAAATATGCGCTTGGAATCCGGTTTGTACGTAGTTGAGCAATCTGGCAGCATCCACTAATCATATTTTTTTTTTGAGTGTTGACATTTTAATGTTTTTATTCTTGAGATTTGTTCAAATTACACCGGAATATTGTAATTTGTAACATTACTTCGAAAATAAAGAAAGGACTATTGCTGCGTTAAACGGCAAGTTTAAAAGCGAAGAAGTTTTCCAAAATCCTAAGCTGCATTTTTCTTCTGTGAGTGTAGGAAGTGAGCTCTCAAGGGTTTGGTAGAAAAGATACCTAAAAATGACATTGGCACTTCGTTTGACACGATTGCCGGTTATGATTTGCCAAGAAACTGTGTTCCATCACAGCTGTTTAGGTAATGCACTAAAAAGACAATACGTAACTTCAAGGTAAGTTAAATTTCTGCTATACAGAACTTTCCTAATGAAATCGCTATAAAGCAATTATACAAAATCTGGACTTAATTTGGATAATATATACATATCTTGTGTTTAAACAGGAAAAAATATTTTTTTCCTTTAATTATCCTTGTGATAAATTAAAGATAACTAAAGAAGATAATACGCATTAATCACTTGTTTTTAGTGATCGAGCACCAAAAAATACGCCATCCTCATCATCTCCCATACCCCCAAAGACTGCAGATTACTCACCATTGCCAAAAAAGGAAACTGAAGACAAACAAAAGTCACTTGTCAGTTCGAAAACCAATACAGTAGCTGCAAAAACGTCGGAAAGTGTCAAGAAATTTCAACAATTGGCAGAGAAGAAACAAGAGGCAATCACAAAAGTTAAACTATCTACGCAACAAGTACGCAAGAATGTTCATGGTTATGTATTTAGCCGGTTCTTTGATTATGTCAAAAATTACGATACAGTTTTGGAGAAAAACTTCCCGTCGGCGGTAAAGGTATATCGCGTATTTTTTGACGGTGTCAAAGATTTCTTTTCGGACATGAAAAGATTTCTCAAGGTATCTCGCATAGTAAACTCCTCTTCCAGGGGTCTTAAAACGTTGAATCGTCAGGAGCTAGAATTGTACATGCAGATGCCTAGAGATATGATTAAAGTGGCACCAGCTCTAATTTTTTCTTCACTGCCAATGGTGGGTTATGCTATTTTTCCTCTTGTGTAAGTTGATCCCTATAAACATATGTGCAAATAATATTATGTTCTCTCTTAGATTTATGTATCCGCGTTCATTTCTGACAGCACACTTTTGGACACTTCAGCAGAAAGCTGAATTTAAACAATTCTTTTTTCATGAACGTTTGACTTATAATAAAACAGTTTTCCGCTGCCTACAATCAAAACTGAAAGCAACCAAAAAACATCCTAAACACGAAGATTTTCGTAATGTTTTAGGTCAGTTGGGTAGTGGCACCCATCCCACTGTAGAGCAAATATTAAATGTTAAGGATGTTTTCGCGGAAGCACCATATAATTTAATTTCTCTACCTGGCAAACATATCGTAAGTTGTACTTTGTATTCACGCTTATTATTTTAATATTATCTTTTTTCATTGCTTAATGTTTTTTGATTTAGAAATTACTTACAAAATTGCATGGCATACCTAGCGGCTGGTTTAAGCGTCACAGCCTTTATGAGCATGCTTTTCTAGTCCACTATATGGATCAGGCTATTTGTCGTGAGGGTGGTGTTCATAATATGCCTCTGGAATCCTTACGCAATGCTTGCTACATTCGTGGTTTAAATCCCGTAAATTTGAGCAACGAAGAAATGATTGAGTGGTTACGTGGTTGGATTCATGTTTCCAAAACCATTAAAGTCGATCATATAACATTGTTTTTGCATTTGCCCTTATTTTTGGGCTATAATCATCCCAACAATTGGACATTAATTTATGGCAAAGACAACCCACAAAATTAAAAACATTTTAACAAAAAAAATCTTGTTTAAATAGGAGTCTATTGGTTTTTGCCATTGCAAACGTTTAAAAATGCTGAGCAGTTTAAAAGATGGAAAAAGACATGGACAGTGCTAAAATATCGATTTTTAGTTAAATAAATGAAACTGTTTTCATTATGTTAAGTTCCTTTTATAAAAAGAATAACAATATATATAAATCTTTATATCACTTCATTGGTTATTTAAAACTTAGGATCAGGATCGGAACAGGAAAAATGTTGTTTAAATTGTATTCTTTACGCCCTAGGTGAAAACGAATCGCATTTCTAGCTCGACTAATATTTTTGAATTTAATTCAAAGTAATAAAATCAATTTTTTACTTCCTAAATTAAATTTTTTTAAGGCCGATGTTGAAAATGAACCACACCTAAACGTCAAGTTTTTTTCTGCATTTCATTTGACATTTCGTTATTTCAGACTGACTCAATTTGAACCATGGAAAGATACACAATCGAGCAACGCGTTGTTATTCAGGCTTATTAAGAAAATGAGCGTTCAAATCAAAATGCATTTCGTGTACTTTGTGATTCTCTTGGTCAACATAATTATTTAAATAACGTCCACAATCGGGAAAATTGTGAAAATATTTAAATTTTTGCAAAACGGGTCTGTATGAAAAGTGAAAATATTTGTGAATGCCTTCTTAGTTCTTGAACGGAAAATATTGCTGTTTTTCGCGATAGTGTGGCAAAAGAGCAGTCAGCCTCGACTCATCATCGTGCCCAACAATTGAACATCAACATTGTCATTGAAAATTTGGACCACCGGATGGGGATGTGCCCTTAAAATTTAACCACCCTTTACATATAGCAATTATTTTCTTAGATTTTTTATTTAATAAAAATTCTGGTCTTAGTGTTATATTCTTTATTCGTTTCAAAAGGAAATTCATTTCAAATTTTGTATTAAATCTATTAGCTCAATACACAACCTTTTAAAAAACGATAGTATAACTTGCATCTCAATTGTTCATGTTTAAACATTATATAAAAATTTAATTTAAATTCTATAAAATAGCAGAAAACAAAGAAATACTGGGTGGTATTGGTTTCGCGCAGAAAGGAATACTCAATGGAAAGAAATATTGATCGATTATATGTAAATTGAAATTATTCATTCCTGCAGTATAAGCTTTCCTCAAAGTACGTAGATAAAATTTGCATGTTTTTATTAAGAATTAAGGTTGAGAATTGGCAGAAAGTTCAAAATTTGTTTTTTTTAATTCAATAAATAGATTAAATAAAAATATTCCAACTCAAAATTAAACCTATACTTAGGTAGGCATATTTTAAACGTTTCTACGCATACATCTTGTAATATTATACCAAAAAATGTATGTTGAGCTATTTAAGCAAAACACATTTATTTTCTTAAAAAATAGTTTTTTTTTTTTTTCTTTGTGTTTTTTTATTTTTATTTTAAAACAAACTGAAGTCAATCAGATACTTAGCAAATTGTAGAATATTTATTAAATTTACTTTTTGGCAGCACCCTTTTTAATGCCTTGAGCCTTTAATTCACGGATTCTTTCACGTTTGTCCTTCTTGATTTTTCGAACGGTACCATCTTCCTTGGTACGTTTTTTCAAAGCGTTAAAAGCAATAGTGAGTAATTTGTTACGCTGACGTTTAGCATAACGCAATTTGAAACGATCGAAGTCATTTAATCGGGAACGCTAAAATTAAAAATTAGTTTAATCAAAAAACAACTCAATTAGAATTATTTTTAATGAAAATTGTTTTATTGTTATACTTCATTTACACCAAAACGAAAACTGTTTAATTTTTATAAAAACTGAAACCTAAGTAGAATGAGGCACATTTGATTTAAAATATTCAAGTTTAAAATAAATTGTAATTTTTACAATTTAACTATTTTTTTCGTAGGTGTAAACGTCATATACAATAAGGGTGTCTTCAGTCTAACAAAAATAGTTAGCTTCATGTGTGTATCAGCCGGCAATTCCTATCACGAACTTTCATTATCATCACTTTGACTTTTTTCAAACTTAACAATTACTTTTTGTGTACTTATTTATATTTAAAGCTTACCTTGCAGATGTTTTGAGACTTGGCAGACCAGGGACTAACTTTCCATTGAGCCTTTAAGTCACTTTCCTGCCATGCTTTACGCACAATGCGTGTAGGGGCAGTGAAGGGAAATTTAATGCGGTATTTGGTCAAGTGAAGATTGTTTAATCTGTATTCTTGACGGGGGACACCAGTTATGGGACCATCAACAAGAACCTAAAAAACAAACGTATATTATTTAATTAAAATTTCACTAGTTGATACAAAAAATCCCACGGTAGAATTTTATGGTATGGTATCTGTTTAGATGTTCAGTTAGTTGTTAAATCGCTTCATTTATGTGTCAGTTGGCACTTCCTATCAAGAAGACAAAATCATCATGATCAATAAACAGAGACCATACTTTAATACAAAAAATCCTATACGTCAATGTAAAATCAGTAATTCTTTGTAAACTTACCCTGTTTTGATCAATCACATCGACAATAGTGATTAAACGTCCTTTTAAGGGACCAGCAGAGCATTTCGCAATGCGACCAGTTTGTACAAATCTTTGGAAAGGCTAAAAGTAAATTTATTTAAATTATCATTTTATTTTTATGTAATTTTAGATTAAAAATCTCGAAAACTTAATTTCAAGTACATTTTAAAATAAAAAAAATATATTAAATTTAAAACACGTTTCATATAATTTGATATTTTAGCAGATTTGCGGTAGTCAAACTACAGGAACATGGTCTTTCAAACTACAGAAAACGTTCTTGAGCACTTTCACATGGCAAATTAAATTTTTTCACTAAATTTTTGCATTAATATTACAGTTGTGGTTAAAGTTTAAATTAATCTTACTTTTATTCATAACTTGAAATTACTTTACCAAACATTTTAAGTAAATTGTGAGTAAGAAATTATGGAAACAATTCTTACCATGACTGCTAACCGGAAAGAAAGAAATGTAAAAGAACAAAAATAGTAATTGAAATTTCAACATGGCACCACTGCAATAAAAACTGCTAGAATTTTGACAGCTTAATTTGGGATGGAAATCTCTGTAACAGAAATGCTCTAATTATATAGTAGGCTTCTTCTACAACTCACAAACAAAAACAACTGAAAACATATTTGAAAATTTGTCATGGAACGTTTTCTAGTACGCATCTGAAAAAAATGTGAACCTTATTGTTAAATATATTATCTTATACATGAAGGCTATTGCTATCAGCGGAAAAATTTTTTTGTTAACTAAACCAAAAGTTGATGTTCTAAAAATAGCTGTCAAGGAATTTTTGACGTTTCGTTTTTTTTTAAATTCACACATTTTGTAATAATTTCGTGATTTTTTTAGTTTTTTGTAATTTTGTGCGTGACAAATTAAAATTGGCTCTTAGTAATCAAAAGCAACAATTATTATCTCCATTTTAAGCAAAATGTCGAACATGAACATGAGTTATGTGTTGCAGCAAAAAGTACTTTGGTGGAGCTGTGAGAGTTTAAAAGATTTTATAAATTAAAAGAAAATAAGGAAACAGTAGTATAAAGCGATTTCAATCCTTAAGCTTACTTACATATTTATATTCTATAATATAGCGGTGGAGCATGTTAGTATTGAACACAAAGGCAACAAAAAATTTATAAATGGCTTGTCATATCAAATTTATAATTTAATATGGTATAAACTCAATATATAATGTCAAATAAGCCTTAAATAAACCTACAATATTTTTTATGAATACGGCCCTTTGAGTTTAAGGTTATACTCATTTATAAAATTAATAATTTTTCTTGCCATATTTTTAATTTTTACCAGATCTCATAAATAAAATCATTTTAACGGGAAAATTAGTTTCAGATTTTTCCTTATAGATTGCGTTTTTACAAATTCTAATGAAAAAAATAACATAGTAACAAAAAATTTTTAAAAATCTACTGCTTGATTTGAAAATCTTTTGTTTTTTTAACTTATATTTTATATTGAATGAGAATTTAAAATGCACTTTATTAATTTTAAAAATGATGTTTGAAATAAAAAAATCGTAGGTGGTTTTAAAATTCAGTCGAGATCTTTTTCCTTGTAAGAATTAATGCCTCCTTTTAAGATATAATTCATATATGTTATTTTTCAAAGTCAAAGTCATGCCTTTTTATACAGTATTTACTTAAATTTAAAAATTATAATATATGTAGGGTCAATACCTTAAATTTAAAAATTAACATTAAAAAAAAATTTATTAATATGTCAAAGAATACAAAAATAGCTTATTTAAAACAAAAATGGAAGTTTTTGATATATATATATATATATATATATATATATATATATATATATATATATTTTTTTTTTTTTTTTTTTCTTTATTCTTTAAATCAAAATTATAAACGTTATATAATATGGAAACATATTCATATTGAACTTGTTTAGCAATCAATTTTCCGTTTTTTAAGTAAAAATAAGAATTTTCGTTTTCAAAATATTTTCATGCCCTCATTGTATTTGCAAAAACTTTAATTCCTGAAAAAATAGGTTTTTGTTTTAAAATTATTTTATGAAAACGCTTTTTCTAATTGAAAACTACTTTTTGGTTCAGTGTACTCATCATATGGTCAATTGTAATAGATCAACTATGATCTATTACACAACAGCTAAAAATCAACTCTAAGTGTTGATATTTTTATTGACAGCAACAACATTGTAAAAAAGAGAAATTCGCACGTGTAGTGTTTTGTAAAGAAAATTTAACAAATAGTAAATAATTTGTGAAGTATTTAAAATAATTCCATATAACAATGCCTGAAGATGAAGGTATTGATAAAAGGAAGTCCCATCGTGCCCGTCAGTCCGGTGTTAGCGCTGAGAAAAAGAAATTAAAAGCTAGAAAGGAGTTAAATCAGAAAGAACCCAATTTGTCTGCGCGTCAAAGAAATCCTAAAGCTTTCGCTATTAATTCGGCTCAGAGAGCTGAAAGAAATTTTCGGCGAAAAGAGGATATAACTGCTAAAAAGCAACATATACCAGTTGTAGATCAAACTCCCGATGAACCGCCGCCAGTATTGATTGCTGTTGTAGGTCCACCAAAGGTGGGCAAAACGACTCTAATAAATAATTTAATTAAAACATTTACAAGAACTAATGTCAACGATATTAAAGGTCCAATAACGATTGTAACTTCTAAAAAGAGACGTATTACATTGTTGGAGTGTAATAATGACATCAATTCCATGATTGATGTAGCCAAATGTGCTGATTTGGTCTTACTGCTATGTGATGCCAGTTACGGATTTGAAATGGAAATTTTTGAATTTCTTAACATCTGTCAAGTTCATGGCATGCCCAAGATAATGGGTGTTTTAACGCATTTGGACATGATCAAAAATCCCAAAGCATTGAGAAAGCGCAAAAAAGAACTAAAACATCGTTTTTGGACCGAAGTTTATGATGGAGCAAAATTATTTTATTTGTCCGGTTTACTGCATGGTGAATACTTACGAAATGAAATTAAAAACCTGGGTCGTTTTATATCGGTAATGAAATTTAGACCCTTACAATGGCGAGGCGCTCATAGCTATGTGCTAGTTGATCGTGTGGAAGACGTCACAAATACTGATACCATACGGCGCAACCCTAAATGTGACAGAGATGTTGTATTATATGGTTATGTTCGTGGTGTGCCTTTAAAACAGGAACATATGGTTCATATCGCCGGCTTGGGTGATGCACGCATTAATGAGTTAAGTGTTATACAGGATCCTTGTCCTTTGCCAGGCACTGAAAAGAAACGTACTTTGCTGGAAAAAGAACGTTTACTTTATGCTCCGATGTCGGGAGTGGGTGGTATTGTTTATGACAAAGATGCTGTCTATATAGAGTTGCAAGGGTCTCATAGTCATAAAGATAAAACTTCCGTGGCCACGGAACAAGAAAAATTGGTTGGAAAACTTATTGAAAAGAAACAGACCGTGGATGAGCAAATCGATGAACAAGAATTTCGTTTGTTTTCTGATGGTCAGGCTATAAAGTCAAAAGATTATGTAGAAGATGATTTTGAACAAAGTGAAGTGGAAGATGAGGTAAGTTTAAAATAACTATGAAATCAAGTTAAAAAAAAAGAAATAATTTTAGGATGATTCTGGTGTTGATGATGAGACCCATGTCGCCGATGATTCAGATAAAGAGCAGTGCGATGAATTTGAGGCCGATGACTGGCGCAATGAAAATTCAGAAGACGAAATTGAAGATGGTAGCTTAGAACAAAATTCTTCCGACGATGATGATTATCAAGATCTAGAAAATATAACAAAACTACATAAATCTAATTTAAAAGCTTATAGTAATGCCAGCGAATATGATCGCGAAGATGAAGAGGAAAATACTGATGATGGTGCTGATCAGGAAGCGATTATTGCAAACAGTTTAAATTGGAAAGAAAATTTAGCTGAAAAAGCTCGCGATGCATTTTTACAACGTCATTCTGAATCTAAGAATTTAATGCGCCTTGTATATGGTTGTTATTTGCAAAATGAGCGTAAAATTAATGAAGAAAATTCTGATAATAAAGATTCGGAAAGTTTAGAAGATGAAAATGAAATTGGTGGTCTATTTAAAGTAGCTGCCAAAAAACACACCCAAATGCAAAAGGATAAAGACATTCGTGATAAAGAAGAGTCTTGCTTTTTCAAAGATAATTTTGGTAAGAAATCCATTTAATATTAATTGAATAAATAAATTAAATGAAATATCTTTAGTGGCTAAGTTTAAGGGACGACGAAATAGTTTAATAGTTATGTTTACTAGGTAAATCTAAAATTGGTTTTTGTTTTAAATGTATTTGTAAGAATAAAAATTTTATTCGCATTTAGGTAAAAGGCAGTAAAATTATTTAGAACTTTTTAAGAAAATACTTTTGATTTTTTTTTATTCTTTTAGAAACTACAAGAAACTGGTTGGAGGAAAGCAATAAAGATTTAATTAAAAACTGTTTTGTGACGGGTAAATGGAAAGCATCTGAGGATGCAGAAAATCTTTTGCGATTGGATGATATGAGCGATGCTGATAGTGAAGTCTATGGCGATTTTGAGGATCTGGAAACTGGTATAAAACAGAGCGGTAAACCTCAAGATTTGGAGGAGCATTCTAATACAATAAAAATGGAAGATTCTGAGGAAAATCGAAAACGTAAAATAACTCGTGTGGAGGAAAAGAACCTTACAAAAGCCGAGATAATGGCTAAAAAATTAAAACTTAAAGCTAAATTTGATGCTGAGTATGATAATAAGGGAGAAAAGGATGATGATGGCCGTATTACTGGTGATCACGATTACTATGAGAGTCTTAAAGTGGAAGCCCAAAAGCAGTCACAATTAAATAAGAGTGAGTTTGAAAACCTAGACAATGATCTGCGCATACAAATCGAAGGATATCGAGCAGGTTTATATGTACGTTTGGGCTTTAAAGATTTACCTGCTGAGTTTATAGACAATTTTGATTCAACATATCCGGTGTTAATTGGCGGTCTTAATATGTCCGAAGAAAATATTGGTTATGTCAACTGCAAAGTGAAAAAACACAGATGGTATAAGAAAATTTTAAAGTCTGGTGATCCTATTATCGTATCCATGGGCTGGAGACGTTTTCAAACCGTAGCTGTATACGCCAAAGTAGAAGATAATTTTCGTCATCGATATTTAAAATACACTCCTCAACATGTCACCTGTAGCATGACCTTTTGGGGCCCAGTTACACCACAGAATACAGGTTTCTTGGCTCTACAATCTGTACGTCATGACGAAGAAGAATTAAAGAGATTAGGTTTTCGTGTGGCGGCCACAGGATGCGTTACCGAACTCGATAAATCATGTCAAATTATGAAAAAGTTAAAGTTAGTGGGGCATCCTTTTAAAATATATAAAAAGTCGGCATTCATTAAAGGCATGTTTAATACCAGTTTGGAAGTTGCTAAATTTGAAGGTGCCAAAATTAAAACTGTGTCCGGTATAAGAGGACAAATAAAGAAAGCCCATCATACACCTGAAGGCTCCTTTAGGGCCACATTTGAGGACAAGATTTTACTAAGTGATATCGTATTTTGCCGCACTTGGTTTCGTGTTGATGTGCACCGTTTTTATGCTCCTGTTACAACGCATTTGTTGCCACCAGAGCAAAAATTATTTTGGCAAGGCATGAAGACTTTAGGACAATTAAAACGTGAACGTGAAATTAAAAACGATGCCCAGCCTGATAGTTTGTATACCGAAATTAAGCGCACGCCCAAAGTGTTTAAACCTTTGGTAATACCAAAGGCCTTACAAAGAGCTCTTCCTTATAAGGATAAACCTAAAGTTGGTCCGTTGAATCCTAAACAAAAAGAAGAACGTGTTGCTGTCATTCGCTCACCGCACGAACAGAAAGTTGCCAAGCTTTTAAATATGATCGAAACGAATTACCAGGAGAAGCGAAACAAGGACAGACATGAAACTAAAGTACGCATTAAGAAATTCAAATTGCAAAAAAAGGCTGAAGAACTTTCAAAGCTGAAACGGCAAAAGGAATTGCGTAAAAAAGTTTCTAGGGCTTTAAGTAAAATAAAGGGAAAACAAAAGTGAACATTCAACCGAAAAATTAATCCCTATCTTTTTGTTGTATAGGAATTATGCTTTAAACTATTTTTTAATGTATAAATTTAATTTGTTTTATACAATTTCTTTTGTTTTTTTTATATATATATATTAGTATGTATGTATATAAGCAAATAGAGAATATTAATATGAAATTATTTTTAGTCCTGACTCTTATTATCATCAATGGCTTTAAGGGCTGCTAAAAGTTTATGTTTACGATTACTGGGCACATGAGGATCCGTGGCAAAACTATTGCGTTGTTTTATAGTATCGTCACGCAAAACTCCATTGGTCGCCTGACGACAAAACGTATCCAAGAAAGCTTCTCTTTCTTTATAATCATTGGATATTTGTTTTCGTAAACTAGATATTTCCTCCTTCATGTTAGACTTTTTACCGACAATGGGAATCTGTTCAATAAATAGGTGAAATTAATAAAGGAAGTTTGATGGAACAATCTTAAGTTGATAAAGTTGAGTGTAATTACCTCAATTTTTTTGGTTTCTTTATAAAAATCTTTAATATTTTTTTCCTTTTCTAAGTGATCACTTGAACCGTCAATGTTGTTAATAAAATCTTCATTTACATCGGAACCATTGTGTTGAACCTCTGTAAAAACGTTAACAGATTCTTTAGTCGGTGCAATCTCATCATCATTCGTATAATCGTCGCCTTGTTCATAATCATGATGTTCGGGTTTTTCCTGTCGACATTGTGTCAGAGATGATAAATTTGAATTTTGTATTTCGGTATTAGTTTCATAAACATCGTGTACACTGGAAGCATCGCCATCACCATAATCAATACGTCTTAAGACAGCTATTGGTTTGTATGTTGGCGTTTGTTGTTTTGGCAAATGCTGTATCACAGTTGTAGAAGACGATGAATACATCAAATGGTTTTTAGTTGTTGAATGCTGAAGTGAGCGTGTCGTTCGTTGTATCATATTGTTGTTGGTACTATGAGTAGATCTTTGACTGTTTGGTGCTTCCGATTCATCGTTATTTTCTGCATCAGTGAAATTTGCAAAAGAATATTTTTCAATTTCTTTTTCTTCCTTACAACTCTCGTTATTGCAGGCTTTGTTACGTCTCACGTTTAGGCTAAACTTTTCTTGTAACTGTCGAAAGAGATTTAAATTTTGTGTAAATAAATAATAAACATTTGATATGTTTAAAAATTGATTATAAATATGATCGCTATTTTTAGTTATAAACATACCTGTAGTTCTTCTAGTTTGCGATAGCCAGATAACTCCAAACGTACTTTTTCCAATTTCATTAAAATTTCCTTATTTTTCTTCTGTTCTACTTGTAGTTGTTGCTTAGCTTGTTTGGCTTCCAACTGCATTCTACGGGCCATCATTTTGATATCGTTGTCCTTTTCTTGCAAACGAGCTTCCAACGTTTGTAATTTGTCTGTTAGACGTTGTCGTTCCTCAAGATTTCTAAAATTTTATAGAAGTATTTAATTATTTTTATTTATTCATGAACAAATTCATAAAAAATATACTGGGCCAATTCAAAGTAGACTCTCATATTGTACTATGTCATATAATTCATATTAATATGACTAGTGACTTTGATCACCTTTTGTTAACAAATTATGTATTTAATACAAGAAAGAAGACAAAGAGATGACGCTGTTAAAAATTGTATGTATACAAGAAAGAAGAAAATAGAAAATATTCTCTCTGAGAGGTGAGAAGCGAAAAAATTCTCTCTGAGAGACAGTATGGTTAAAAGTATAACATAAACAATTTCTTATACATAGGAAACAAATGTGTAAAGTCATATTATTGTTTTTGTATGGAAATTACTAACAAAAATTTTAAGCATGCATAAAATAATATGAAATAGTACAAATACGACTGATATGCAACCACTTTGAATTGGCCTACTAATTAACGTCTCTGTTCTGTATTCCAAGTGAAATAAATACATTTCGGTCTTTAGAACATAGGGGAAAAACTACATACATACATACATATAGATCTACAAATTCAATTTCCTGTTGTGATTTTATTTTAGCCCAAACACTCATAAGCTTTCTCAAACGAAAAAACAATCAATAAAGGAAACAAAAATTCCAGGATAAATTCATAATACCAATTTTAACTTCGAGGGGAATCGCAATTTTAAGGGACAAAAATTTCACTTCTTATTCACGATAGAAGTGAAATTTGGAAGTGTTTCGTTTAGATTCTACAACTTTATTTTTACTTACTTGTCCTTATTCAATTGTATGTAATATTTATTCTGATCACTCAATGACAAAATTACAGACTCCTTTTGTTTAAGTTTCTGTTCAAGTTCCTTATTGATAGTCTGTAGGTTGCGATATTTTGTTTGCCATACTCGCAGTTCTTCGGCATGTGAGTGTAATAGTTGAGGCAGCTCAGCATTAGTTGATTGATACTTAGATAAAGCAGAATCTTGACGTTTATGTAAAGTTCGCAATATACGATTTTCATGGGCCAATTCCTAAAAATAAAAGTATAACACTTGTGTAACATTTTAAATGTTTATAGGTAGGTTTCTATTTGAAAACTTACAGCTATAGTTTGTTGAGCATCAGCTAATTGATTTTGATAGGTTTTCATTCTTAGACGTCTTGCAGATAATACCCTTTGTCTAACTTCATTGGTGGCTGGTATAATAGTAGGTTGCCGTGTTCCACCTGCCTTATTGGTTGCAGCTGCATTCGATTTATGTCTATAGATAATATTTGCTGATCCTTTTGAACTACTGGAATATAGGCTTTCACAACTTTTCGTTGTACACCTAAAATATGAGGTAAGCATCAAATTAATGTAAATAATTGATAATAATTTACTTCTTACGGATTCATTTTTCCTTCTTCTTCGGGTATTAAACTTAAAGCTGATGAAGCCTTACACCGTGTTAACATTTACATAAGTGTATAGAATGTAACAGTTAAATATTGTGTTCTTTTACACGATTTAAGATAATAATTTTAGAAAAATATAGAAAAATTTTTGTTAAAAAGCAATTAAAAACGTAAATTGATTAATTATTTTATGTTCTATTATTAAAAAATAAATTTGTTTTTTATTTTTACAAAATAATTAATATTTCTTTCAACACAACTTTGATAGGGTTTCAATAGAAAACCTGATGAGTTATAGAAAGTAATATGACGCTCTATTGCATCTTGTTTATCACCTTGGTAAATCACCATAGTAACCAAATGGCTAATGCGATTGTGGCGTCAAAAAAATGCAGTCACCTCTTAGCATAAAACATTAAAATATTTGCATATGTATGTATATTTGTATAGATGTACATATTTAGCTTTATTAAATACTAATAACTTAAAAAAAAAAAAATTAAGAAGTAATATTTACAAATATTGAAGAATGCACTTGAATAAGAAATCAAGGTTTTATAAACAACACCCCTGTCCTGTTCCTTCAAAGAGAAATCAAAATTTTATTTATAATAATAATTGCAATCATTGTTACAGTTTGTGCCCCTGTGGACTAGTCGGTAAAGGACAAGTCAGTTGTTTGGGGGTTGCGGGTTCGATTCCCGCCGGAGACTCTGGAATTGTCTGCTTCTCTTCTATTCTAAATATTTCTATTCTTATTCTATTCTTCTCTCTATTAAGGCGTCACAATGGACCCTAATGGTCTCCGAGTGAAGGTGTGAGGGTAACTTTGCACCAGCCTTACCTACCTACCTACCTACCTACAGTTTGTTTAATTTCAGGAAAATTAAAGGTTGGTGAAATAAAAATATCAATAGAATTTTATTATGAGTTTATTTTTTTTCTTATTGCTCGTTTTCTGCTAGAGTATAATAAATCAAGAACTCGAAGCTAAGATCTACAAAATACTTTTTAGGTTTTAGATGTTTTAAGACTAGATTTCAAAATGGTCAATACTTTTTAATTTAGCGCCTTTTTTTATCCAAAGATCATAAAAAAAATTGATTTTTTCAACGTTGCAATATTGGAAAGTTACAAAATATATAAATCGCCTTTTTTTTGGATTTTATTATTATTATTTTTTAGTTATGCAGTTTTGATAAAGTTTACTTAAAAATAATGCAATTCCTAATTTCTTTAATAAAAATTTGCAATTACTTTTTCATAATATTTACGCATACATATTTTGTTAAAAAACAAGAAAAAAAAATTTAATTTTGTTTATTTTTTAATATATGTATAAGTTATAATATAATAATAGATGTACATTTATTTTCGCCTTGACTGTATCAAACTATTCTTCATTAAGATACATTCCATGGTACAATCATCAGGTAGCCTCAGTTCTGCAACAACAAAATCCTAAATGTATTTTGTTGCTGGAAAACGACGACTTAAATGTCAAAAAGCAAATGTGTGTGCGTGTTTGTTTGGCGGTAGAATATATACGTACACAATATATACACATACATAAACAAAATTTGACATCTTAGTTAAACCTTAAGGTAGAGAAAAAAAATAATCAGCTGTTTTAGTGAGGCTACCTGATAATTGTACCATGATACATTCGTAACAAAACAATTGGTATTTTTAAAAATAAATTCGCCGCATTATATTCTCAATCAGAGAAAATATTTTATTTCTAAATTTTTGTGCTCTTGAATATGACGCAATATTGTATATGTATGTATATGCATTAGTATGTATGGATATGTGAAAATCATTTTCATACATATGCGAATATAAACAATTGGGAGTTTTCACAAAAAATCTTATAGATACCGGTAGAAAAAAACCCAGCAAAAAAACTAAAAAGTAGTGCTAAGTGAGTTAAATTTCAGGACTTCTAAGTAAATAGTGTGAAAAACAAACGAACTCAACTAATGAAACATCGGTTGCTTTTTACCAAATATGGATATACCATTATGCACTTATTTAAATACAGTGCAGTTAATTAATATGCTCATGAAACTTGCCTACTTAATGCGCACTTAAAACAATGACACCTTTGCTTTGAAACATGCAGCGATATAGTTTAGAAAATAACTGGTAAATTGAACAAACCACTTTTGCTACTAACTTCATTTTTAAGTTATTAAAAACATGAAAAGCGACTTGCATTAATAGAATCAATATAAAACTTTTCTTAAAGTGTTAAAAGTAATGTCAGAATCAGTTTTCACATCGTTTTTTTTAATTTTTGTAATGAACGAGTTTTGCATCTCAGCTGCTCATGTATTTGTAATGTTTATAATGTAATAAATATATGACAAGCTGTATTTATCACTCAAGAATAATGTAATGGTCGTTTAAATAAATCTAAAAATCACCAAAAAATACCCGAAAAATCAAAAAAGTCAATGCTGCAAATAATACGTATTCCTACTTCTTTCATATCAATAATCTGAGGTGGGGATTGTGTTTAACCAAATTTCCCCAAAAAGAGAATACAAATTAAAAAAAAAATAAACAATTAAAATTCGCCTCAAAAAAAAAAAAATATAAAACGGAAGGAAAATGGCTTTTATTTTGTACCAGGTATAAAAACAAAATGTACTTTTTGGGCCATGTTGGTACCATTTTTTTAATATTTATTAATAAAAACATAAACTTAACAAAAATGTTTATAAAAATTCAGAAGTACACAATAAAAAAACAGAAACTTAACAAAAATGTGTATAAAAATCCAGTAAACAATAAAAATATTAAATATTACATTCGTAGGTACATATGTAGAGATTGGTTATTTAACAAATTTTATTTATTAAATACTTTTAGATAATAAATTTTCTGTTATTTTAAAATTGAGCAACAAGAATTTATTGGCTTCAATAAATATTTTGTTTGTATCAAATTTGAAACAGTAGTAACTTGTAGTATATTCCCTTCCTTTGTTCTAATTAGGTTTTGGAAACAGAAACTCGTTCGACGTTGGCCGAAGAATTACAATTCTTCAAATTTCTGGGAACATGAACTCATTTAATTCATTTTTTATCTGTGATACTTAAGACCAAAAATAGGAAATATCTGAATCTTTTTGTGATCTTAGTTCAATAACATTGGCTAGTGCTCTGTACTGATAATTTATTGCTTCAATATTAGTTTGTTTGTGTGGAAAATTTTCACCAAAAGAGGTACTATTGAATTTGTTTCTCCCATAATATTTTTTCTGGAGTAAACTTATCGAACCATTTATAGTACTTCATTTTTGAAGTCCACCTTACATGCTTACGAATCATAAGTAAAAAAAAATTACATATAATAACAGCCAAAGCGAATCATGTAGCAGGTGGTGCGAAATTAGGAGGTGATTTTTGTAAGAAGTTTGGAATAAAGAACTAGGAAGATTTTGTTGTTGCAGACTTGACACCACCTGGTACATGAATTCGCTTTGACAACAGCATTGCAACAAAATCAGAGAAGCTGACAGTATAAAAAAAAACATACACAAGCAAAATTAAAGAGAACATGGACAAAATTATTGTTGCCGTTTAGTGAGACATTGGAATTTTTAAATTTTACCAAGTAGATCGCGGTAGTACCACGGTACCAACAAGGTCAAAAATGTACCATAAAAAGTACAATTGTACCATGATTGCCATCCCTGATATAAAACGTTCTCTTCGCTCTCTGCTGTGGTGCGGCCAGTTGAGTAAATGAAGTTGAGTGTGTTGGAATTTTTATTATTTTTATTTTCAATTTTCCACATTTTAGTCTAAGTGCTCATGCGATGCGTATATAACGTTTTAACGGAAAAATAAGTAACGAATGCTGTACGTGTTGATTTAATTCGGTTTTTACTTAATGGTTAAGTGATTAAATAAAGGAAAAATCAAATGGTTTCCCTCGCTTGCCATATGTAATAACATAAAAAATAAATGAATGAAGGAAAAGAATTAAAAAATACAACAAAAAGAAGTACTTAACTAAAAACGCATTCGTTTATATTATAAAATAAATTTGTTGAAGTATTTTACTTAACAAAATTGTCTGTGAAAATTCTGTTAAGACATAAGAAACACAAAAAAATAATAAATAAAATTAATGTTAAAAAAACCTTAAGCAATTTTGAATAAGAATACAAGAAAAAAACGAAATTTTTCAAGTTGTTCTGATGCAAAATCTCAAAAACGTCAAAAAAATATTGTGAATTGAAAAATCGATCTGAACTTTTAGAGTAAAATAAAATAAGTGCTGTATGTTGTTGGTGTTTGCGTGTCCCAGTCAAACATTGTTGTTGTATGTATCTTTAAGTTGTTTAGTTAACGGTAAACAAAAAGAATTAATAAATTTCGTAATAGATATCTTGCAAAAAGTAAAGAGTATAAAATATATTTGTGTACTTACATATGTACAAGTATGTATATACCTATTTATATTTGATGTGTGTAGGTATGTAGATTTGGAAAAAGTAGTGATTTTTCAAAGTAATTCAGAAGTTAGTTAGTTATTTAGTTAGTTGTAAGCAATAAACAATAATACTAAAAGGTATATTAAAATTAAACAATGTTGTTTGTAAACAGCTTTTGTAAAAACTCATTGTAGGTTCAGAATTTTTATAAAAAATATTAAAAACGTTATACCTTTGTAAGTACATTCTGATAACTTACTTTTGCCGCATATATTTTTCTATTATCTCTTCACTAATTCTACCTCTCTGTGAATTACACGCTCATTTGGAGAGCTATATTTAACCCATTACGTAAAGTAATAAACAAGTGTACACCAACGTCGATTCTCGTTTGCCTAAAGTAATTTTTTTTTTAAAAATAAAATTATTTAAAAAAAAGTTTAAGTAATTGTATTAGTATCAGAAGACAATTACCAGTCTGCCGAATATAATTTTACTATGCGAAAGCTAAATTATACGTATCTCTGGTTATTGTTAAATCGTTAGATGTTGAGTGTGTTCCATTTTTATAGGAACATTTTGACGTCGGTAGAAATTTCTCCCATTTTTTTTCGATCACTTCAGGAAACGCACTCTACGAGTTGTATATTTCTTTAGATAAGCTTTAGATTTATTCTGAAATACCACAAGCCTTAGGATGTCCCTTTAAATCTATTTTTTCCTTTAATACTTCTGAACTCTGGCTTTAAATCTTATTCTTTTGCAAGTTTGTTTTAATATTAATTTTAAACTCAATCAATTTCTTTTAACAATCCCTATATGCCTAAGAGATGTTCATGGTTAATGACTTTTATTATCTGTCTTTAATCTTTACTACAAGGAGATATCAATATGAAGAAAGTTTTATGTTAGCATAAGGTTCCATATCCGCTGTAATTAGCTATTTCTTATCTTTAATTAGAAATAGATGCTTATCGGTTATTCCAACGATTGAAGTCCTCTTGCAATTTGGGTTTTGTTTCGCATTGTGCATTAAAGTGATTTAAGAACTCGTTCTCGAAAACATTACTTTAACATACAATACCAAAAAGGCCTGCTCGTTTGTGATCTAGCCAACTTTAAATCAAAACTTGTGAATTAGGAAAATATCAAGTACCTATGTACATGAAATTGTTTACTTAAGGCTATAATACACGGCATGTTTTTTACATCTGACTTTAAAATATGTGAGACATGTCTGTCAAAATTGTACTTTTACGCTGACTGCTTTGCAGTAGCAGAGATTTCTGCCAACGGCTGATGTCACATGTTTTTACAGAAGAAAATAGAGCGCACTCTAATTAAAATTTTGTCAGATGTCTCAACACATGTTTTTTTACAGAAGTAATGTTTTAAAGGTAACACACGACATGTTTGTATTGGCAGTGGAGAATTTGACAAGTCAGATGTAAAAAACATGCCGTGTATTAGCTCCTTTAGTATTATTTCTCTTTCGTCTCTCTTCCACAAACTCATGAAATGCATTGTTTTCAGGGTACACTTAACAAGATAAATGTAACTGCCCAACTATTCGTTTTTTGCTTTCATATGAGAATGTCAAACTCCAAAAAAATATGAATTCGTCTTCTAAAATTTTTTTAATAAAATTTTATATTATCAGAAAAAAGTTAATTGTGTTGAATTCGCCACTGCATATACCTGCTAAAATATACCTTTATAGCAAAGACACCGGGTACAAGGGTCATAACTGTTATAACTCAAAATATACGTATTTTTAAATGAATAAATATTCGACGGGCTCAAAGCTATTTGTAAAACGCATAAATCATTGGTAAAATAAAATAAATGAATTTAAAAAAAAAAAAAAAAAAAATAAACAATTATGTAGACATAATTGGTGTATTCACAAGAAGTCGTAAATGTTGTATTGTCATTATTTCTCAAAAACAGATTAAATCAGGGTATACTTATACAAGGTGGCGGTGCCAGCTTAGCTGACAATTTTTTTGTGTTCTGGAGTATGTCAAACTACATATTTTTTTTTTTTATTTTTATTTATTTATTTAATTCAATCAACATAATAATATTTACAGTTGAGCAACACTTTTAATTTAATTACAAAAATAAAGAAAAATAAAAACAACATTAAACGTATGCATTTGAGTTTAGAAATCTTATCAGCTTTCCACTTGTTACAGCAACATTATCAGAAAAGTCAATGTGAACATAGAACTTATTTACCTCAGCACAAATTCTTCTAATTGGATCAAAGTTAATGTAGTTTGATCTATGAAATGGTACATATAACGGTTCATAAAATCTAAGCTGCCTATTAGGAACATTGATGCATATTTTATGTCGAAGATATGTAGAATCAATTTTGCCTTGAATTAGATTTATGACAAATGCAATATTGGAAACAATTCTTCGGCTTTGTAACGTTGGGAGCGCAATGAGTAGTAAACGACTACGGTATGACGGTAAGTTTGTATTAGGATTCCAACGAAGGTTACGAAGGCAGAACAGCAAAAATTGTTTTTGGACTGATTCAAGTTTTTGAATATAAACATCATATTGGGGATCCCAAATTACTGATCCATATTCCAGTAAAGGTCTTACCAATGACGTGAATAAATTTTTTGTTACATAAGGATCATTAAATTCCTTAGCCCAACGCTTTATGAAACTTAATACCCCATAAGCTTTATTTACTGTCATTATTACATGTGAGTTGAAATTAATTTTTACATCAAAGAGAATTCCAAGATCCAAAAACGAGTCAACAACATTTAAATTAGAGCCATTTAGAGAGTAAACATTCGAAATCGGTGAATATCTGCAGAAAGTCATAGATTTGCATTTTGTTAAATTCAATTCCATAAGATTTACCGTACACCAATTAAAAAAATTATTTAAATCAGCTTGGAGATAAAAACTGTCGTCAACAGTTCTAATCCATGAATAAAGTTTAACATCATCAGCAAACATTAAAATATTGCTGTATTGAATAGCCTTTGGAAGATCATTTATAAGCAATAAAAATAAGATGGGACCAAGGTGACTTCCCTGAGGAACTCCGGAAGTTACTTCAATATGTTTTGATATACAATCATTATAAAAAACACATTGTCTCCGATCCTTTAAATATGAACTAATCCATTTTAAAAGGTTAACCGGAAACCCTAATTTTTTGAGCTTCACTAACAATAAATCATGGTTAACCTTATCGAAGGCTTTACTGAAATCAGTATAAACTACATCAGTTTGGTTACCATTACAAAATCCTGTATTGATGAAGGACGTCAGTTCCATTAGGTTTGTGGATGTAGATCTGCCTTTACAAAAACCATGTTGTGCTGGAGAAAGAATTGTTGATATTTGGGCAGTTAGGATGTCCGTTAATATTTTCTCAAACAGTTTAGGAATGGAGTTAAGTTTAGCTATTGCTCTATAATTAGTAACATCACTACGGCTACCAGATTTATGAAGCGGGATGATAAATGAATCTTTCCAACATTTAGGAAATATACCAAATTTCAAAGAACTGTTAAATAGATGAGTGATAGGAATAGCCAAAACGTCGGCACAATTTTTTAATATGCAGCTAGGAATACCATCAGGACCAGGTTTATAACAATTTTTTATACTTCATTACATTACATACATTATTTCAACTCCGGAAACTGTCAAACTTCATACATAAAAAAGAAAGCCAAAAATCGCTCTCCTTTACGCTATCACTTTATGAAATTACACTATGGATTAAATATTTTTTATACATTGAAAAATTATGACATTATGACAATATGATACGTAGGACACCTTGTGAATTCACAAAAATATGTATATTTTCATAGTAGGTTTTACTATTGTTAATGTAAGATTTAGGTTAAAAGTATAGAAAAAGTATAATAATGACGTGATCATCTAAAACCGAATTTTCTCTAAGATAAGTTTTTAAAAATTTCATGCATTTAAATAAAACCAGTGTTTTGGTCCCTAGTGGGTTAAATAAACAAAACATGATATAGAAAAAATATATACGAAAAATACACCAACACAAAACTAAAAAAGACGAAAAACAACAATTAATACGTTTCTATAATACAAAAAAAAAAAAAACAACAACATGATTAGTCATCCATAAGATACAAGTTTAAACAAGAGTAAATATTGTATTAAACAAACGAGTATGTTCAGCTGAGATACGCAGCGTATTTAATTCATTCAATAATACCAGCTTAAAATTTTAATAAAAAAAAAAAATAAATAAATTTACACTAAGGTATAAAATTTAAAAAAAATAATGTATCTGAAGTCTTGAGCTGGAAACAAATTTTATTAGAGAAGTTAATTATAAAAAATATATTTTAACAACTCATACATTTTGCTTTTAATTGCAACATAAAAAAATTAAATCTCAATTGACATCATATTAATATCACGTCTATCAAGACGAAAAGAATCGTTTAAAAGTAGGTACCAACAATAGTTTTGTAGATTTTTATATTACAAAAATTAAACTAAAATATTTTATTAACTTAATATCAGTTTAATTTCACTTTATGTTTACATCTTTTATAATGTATTGTTGCGTTTGTTGCTGGTAAAAAAAGAACAAGAAAAACCTGTTAGCGTTGGTGTTATTTCTATGACCTCCACTTGGCTAAAAAAGGTTTGTAAAGTCAATACGACAACGTACTACAACTGCTAAAGGCATTTGTTACTACCGCTAGTGGTTTTAGAAATCATTCCAACAATATGGAAAAATACGATTGCTACCCTAGTAGAGTATTATTAACAAGTTCATTGTATTTATTATTTCTAAGAATAAATATTCATATTTTTGTGTAGGTACATGCATACATACATACATTGTACGTATGTTTGTACGTAAGTAGTTAGTGAAGTGAGTGATACTTATTAAATGTGACATTAAAAATGTTTTGCCTGCAAACTGTTAAATATACAAACAAACAACAACAACATTCAACATCAAACATATATACTTACACTTATATGTGCATATAAAATTGAAACAAATCAATTTTAAATTCCTGCCGCCTTGTTCATAAAAATTTTTAAGTTTATATAAGGGTTATAACACTAATTTTCTATGAAAATTTATTTATAATTTATAAACCTCCCATCAAAGTGTTTTAATTTTTATGAATTTGACCCCTATTATTTATGGTCGACTTAAATTATAATTTGATTAACTAACAAGTTATACGATTAAAAAATATAAATAAAAAACGAAAACGTTATAATTGGTGTCTGGCATTCATATACATTGTCGTCCATCACCCAGCAAAATTAAAAACAATACAACAACGATATTATTATTATTATTACAATGACACGCCTTACCGAAGAAATGGTCATTGCTAGATCTAAGCAATCGGATTTGAGCTCTATTAAAAAACTTAATTGTTGGTAAGTTTGTCGTTTTTATATTATATTTTCCATTAATGTTTTTAATGTTTCTTTTATTTATTTCTATCTTTTTAATGTTTATGCATCTTCTCATATGGTAATTTGAGGGCAATTTAAGTATGCATCAAACCTTTGTTTTCATATTGCTGTTCAAATGTGTTGCTTGTTGTAATGTGGTGTAACCATATTAATGACGATCTTTTGTCCATTATTCTTTGTGCAATAAGTAACGCTTCGTTGATCATTATCTTAATAAACAGAGTTTCCTGAATTTTTTAACCCAAAATCCCAAATAGAAATTAGCAAAAAATATGATATTACAAAAAAAAAAAAAAAAAAAAAAAAATTTTTTAAATTTATATTTTCTCTATTTGCTAAAGGATTATATTTTTAGAAATATTTCCTTCTGCATAACAAGCTTATTAAGGAAAGTAGTAGTAGTAGATTGTAAACTTTGTGTTTTAATAATTATTGGATAAGAATCTTAAAAAAATATATACATATGTATATGAAAAAAATTTTTTTTTTAGATTTCCAAATTTTTTTTATTTGTAGTAGCTGTAATATTTATAATTTGTATTTAAATGCTACCGACAAATACTTTAATTGCATTTTAAAACAAGTAACAGTGCTATATTCGGCCGTGCCGAATCTTATTTACCCTTCACAACGTGTAGTCATGCAATAACAATTGTTTGTATCACCATTCATCCCATATAAAAAAAAAATTTTATTTTATTTTATTTAATATATTATTTATATTTTATTATTTTTTTTTATTTTTTTTTTTTTATTTTTTTAAATTTTATTAAAAAATTTTTTTAGAAAATTTTTTTTTAAAATTTTTTTTTTTAATTTTTTTAAAGTTTTTTTTTTTAGTTTTTTTTATTATTTCTTATTTCTTTCTTATTTTTAATATTTTTTTTTTTGTAATTTTTTTTGTTTGGTACGTTTTTTACATGTATGTATGTATGTATGTTGTTGTTGTAATTGTGAAAAAAACGAGGTGGTCGTGGTTTTTTGGTCATATCTCAGAAAGTTATGGGGCGATTGTGCTGAATTTCAATAGCGATTCATTCCTGGATATTTCCAAGAGATTGATACCATATACAGATCTGAGGAACATATAGTTGCTTCTAAAAGTTGATTTCAACCAACACACGGACAGACGGGCAGACGGACAGACGGACAGACGGTCAGGGCTTAATCGACTCCTCTATTCATAAGCTTTCAGAAAATATATACTTTATGGGGTCAGAAATGAAAATTGTAGAAATTACAAACGGAATGACAAAGCTATATATACCCTTGTGCACCACAGGTGAAGGGTATAAAAATATTTTATGTTGTAAATGTTTATGGTTCGCTGACAAGCAGTTGCCACTTAAACTCGCTTTTCCGAGCATAAAAAAATAAAATAAAAAGCGCGCTACAGTCATAGGTTAGATAGTGATAAAAAAAACATAAAACAAAATAGAAGATAAAAACAAGTAACAGTGCTATATTCGGCCATGCCGAATCTTATATACCCTTCACAACGTGTAGTCATGCTATAACAATTGTTTGTATCACCATTCATCCCATATAAAATACGTGCATATGTATATACTGGTTAGAATATATGTGGCATCGAATCCCAGCTGAGCCAAAAAAAAATTTATTTTATTTTATTTAATATATTATTTATATTTTATTATTTTTTTTTATATTTTTTTTTAATTTTTTTAAAAAATTTTTTTAGAAAAATTTTTAAAAAATTTTTTAAATTTTTTTTTTAAATTTTTTTAAAATTTTTTTTTTTAGTTTTTTTTTTATTATTTTTTTCTTATTTTTAATATTTTTTTTTTGTAATTTTTTTTGTTTGGTATGTTTTTTACATGTATGTATGTATGTATGTTGTTGTTGTAATTGTGAAAAAAAACGAGGTGGTCGTGGTTTTTTGCTCATATCTCAGAAAGTTATGGGGCGATTGTGCTGAATTTCAATAGCGATTCATTCCTGGATATTTCCAAGAGATTGATACCATGTACAGATCTGAGGAACATATAGTTGCTTCTAAAAGTTGATTTCAACCAACACACGGACAGACGGGCAGACGGACAGACGGTCAGGGCTTAATCGACTCCTCTATTCATAAGCTTTCAGAAAATATATACTTTATGGGGTCTGAAATGAAAATTGTAGAAATTACAAACGGAATGACAAAGCTATATATACCCTTGTGCACCACAGGTGAAGGGTATAATATCATTTACAGTTATAAAGAAAATTGTATCTTTTGACGGCCTAATTTTTAAAAATGGTTTTAGGGAATTTCATATACATAAATATTTATATGGAACGAAAAGTATTTGAAACGCAAAACAATATTAAAAGAAATTCTGCTAGATAACATATTACATGTGTATGTATGAATGTATATATTTTATAAATATATTAATAAGCATTAAAATCGTATTTATAAATTTCATCTATTAATACGTGTATACGTATGCCTATTTCAATAAAAGAGACATATTGCAACTATAAAAATAATAACTGTTTGTACCTACAGAAGATTGGTTAAATAAATTTATAAATTATTACATATCGAGCCATTACAACGAAAAATACGTAACTTACATATTTTTTGAAAAATACTTTTTAATGTTATTTTAAAGCCTCCAGCACCTTATGTCAAATATTTATAAAAATTTTTGAAGTTTACATCATCGAATACAAATAAAAAACAAGTAAGAGCGCTATATTCGGCCGTGCCGAATCTTATATACCCTTCACAACGTGAATTCATGCAATAACAGTGGTTTGTGTCACCATTCATCCCATATGAAATACGTACATACATATAAAAACATACATATATAACAAGTAAGAGTGCTATATTCGGCCATGCCGGATCTTATATACCCTTCACAACGTGTAGTCATCCAATAACAGTTGCTTGTATCACCATTCATCCCATATGAAATACGTACACGTATGAATGTTAAAAAAACGAAAAAAAAAAAAAAATTTAAAAAAAAAATTTAAAAAAAAAATTTTTTAAAAAATTTAAAAAAAAAAAATTAAAAAAAAAAAATTATTATATATATAATATACATATATAAAACAAAAAAAAATAAAAAAAAATTAAAAAAAAAATTAAAAAAAAAATAATAATAAAAATATAAATAATATATTAAATAAAAAATAAAAAAAAAATAAAAAAAAAAAATTAAAAAAAAATTTTTTAAAAAATAAAAAAAAAAATTTTTTTGGCTCAGTTGGGATTCGATGCCACGTTTTCTCTAACCAGTATACACGTTTGTATGTATGTATGTTGTTGTTGTAATGTTGTTTTTGTGAAAAAAAATCGAGGTGGTCGTGGGTTTTTGGTCATATCTCAGTTGTTTATGTACCGATGTTTCTGATTTTCAATAGCGATCTACTCCCGAATATTTCTGATATTTTAATACCTTACCCGGGTCCAACCTATGTCGGGGGGCTTCAAAAAGTTGATTTCAACATACACACGGACAGACGGACAGACGGACAGACTGACAGGGCTTAATCGACTTCCCTATTCATAAGCTTTCAGAAAATATATACTTTATGGGGTCGGAAATGAAAATTGTAGAAATTTCACACGGAATGACAAACCTATATATACCCTTTTTCACTGTGTGAAGGGTATAAAAACGTCCCATTGTAAAATTATAAATTCACGTATGAATGTTAAAAAAAACAAACAAAAAAAAAAAAAATTTTAAAAAAAATTTAAAAAAAAAAAAAAAATTTTAAAAAAAAAAAAATTTTTTTTAAAAATTATTATGTATGTAATATATATAAAACAAAAAAAAAAAAATAAAAAAAAAAATAATAAAAATATAAATAATATATTAAATAAAAAATAAAAAAAAAAAATAAAAAAAAAATTTAAAAAAAATTAAAAAAAAAATTTTTTTGGCTCAGCTGGGATTTGATGCCACGTTTTCTCTAACCAGTATACACGTTTGTATGTATGTATGTTGTTGTTGTAATGTTGCTTTTGTGAAAAAAAAATCGAGGTGGTCGTGGGTTTTTGCTCATATCTCAGTTGTTTATGTACCGATGTTTCTGATTTTCAATAGCGATCTACTCCCGAATATTTCTGATATTTTAATACCTCACCCGAGTCCAAGCGATGTCGGGGGGCTTCAAAAAGTTGATTTCAACATACACACGGACAGACGGTCAGACGGACAGACGGACAGACTGACAGCGCTTAATCGACTCCCCTATTCATAAGCTTTCAGAAAATATATACTTTATGGGGTCGGAAATCAAAATTGTAGAAATTTCACACGGAATGACAAACCTATATATACCCTTTTTCACTGTGTGAAGGGTATAAAAAAGAAAAATCAAATGAAAACAGCTGTTTTTGTTTGGTGTGTGTTAAAGTTCAACCCTAATACAATTAGTACTAATTTTTTGTAATTTTCATAAAATAAAACAAGTAAAAGCGCTATATTCGGCCGTGCCGAATCTTATATACCCTTCACAACGTGTAGTCATGCAATAACATTAAATTCACGTATGTATGTTAAAAAAACAAAAAAAAAATAAAAAATAAAAAAAAAATTTAAAAAAAAAATTAAAAAAAAAAAATTATTATATACATATATAATATATATAAAACAAAAAAAAATAAAAAAAAAAATTAAAAAAAAAAAAATAAAAAAAATAATAATAAAAATATATATAATATATTAAATAAAAAATAAAAAAAAAATAAAAAAAAAATTAAAAAAAAAAATTTTAAAAAAATTTAAAAAAAAATTTTTTTGCCTCAGCTGGGATTCGATGCCACGTTTTCTCTAACCAGTATACACGTTTGTATGTATGTATGTTGTTGTTGTAATGTTGTTTTTATAAAAAGAAAATCGAGGTGGTCGTGGGTTTTTGCTCATATCTCAGTTGTTTATGTACCAATGTTTCTGATTTTCAATACCGATCTACTCCCGAATATTTCTGATATTTTAATACCTTACCCGGGTCCAACCTATGTCGGGGGGCTTCAAAAAGTTGATTTCAACATACACACGGACAGACGGTCAGACGGACAGACGGACAGACGGTCAGGGCTTAATCGACTCCTCTATTCATAAGCTTTCAGAAAATATATACTTTATGGGGTCGGAAATGAAAATTGTAGAAATTTCACACGGAATGACAAACCTATATATACCCTTTTTCACTGTGTGAAGGGTATAAAAAACAAGTAAGAGCGCTATATTCGGCCGTGCCGAATCTTATATACCCTTCACAACATGTAGTCATGAAATAACAGTAGTTTGTGTCACCATTCATCCCATATGAAATACGTACATACATATATAAAAACATCCCATTGTAAAATTATAAATTCACGTATGTATGTTAAAAAAACGAAAAAAAAAAAAAAATTTAAAAAAAATTAAAAAAAAAATAAAAAAAAAATTTAAAAAAAAATTAAAAAAAAAATTATTATATATAATTATAATTATTATATATAAAACAAAAAAAATAAAAAAAAAAATTAAAAAAAAATTAAAAAAAAAATAAAAATATAAATAATATATTAAATAAAAAAAAAAAAAAAATAAAAAAAAAATTTTAAAAAAATTTTTAAAAAATTAAAAAAAATTTTTTTTTGGCTCAGCTGGGGTTCGATGCCACGTTTTCTCTAACTAGTATACACGTTTGTATGTATGTATGTTGTTGTTGTAATGTTGTTTTTGTGAAAAAAAAATCGAGGTGGTCGTGGGTTTTTGCTCATATCTCAGTTGTTTATGTACCGATGTTTCTGATTTTCAATACCGATCTACTCCCGAATATTTCTGATATTTTAGTACCTTACCCGGGTCCAACCTATGTCGGGGGGCTTCAAAAAGTTGATTTCAACATACACACGGACAGACGGTCAGACGGACAGACGGACAGACTGACAGGGCTTAATCGACTCCCCTATTCATAAGCTTTCAGAAAATATATACTTTATGGGGTCGGAAATCAAAATTGTAGAAATTTCACACGGAATGACAAACCTATATACTAGGATTTTGACTTAGTTTCCTTGATGTATAAAATAAACACAGCTTTAGTAAAATGAATAAGAAAAAAATAAACCAAAAAAAACATACAAAACACAGCTGCTGCAAGAACTGATTAATGATTGATTAAGATCCACTTTTTTATACCCTTCACACAGTGAAAAAGGGTATATATAGGTTTGTCATTCCGTGTGAAATTTCTACAATTTTCATTTCCGACTCCATAAAGTATATATTTTCTGAAAGCTTATGAACTATTGTTATTGCATGACTACACGTTGTGAAGGGAATATAAGATTCGGCATGGCTCTTACTTGTTTTTTTTTTAAATTGTCTTCAGCACGAAGAATTTTTTATTTAAAATAGAAGAATTCGATTTAAATAAAGTTTGAAAATTGCGATAAAAGATATTGCTCTTTGCAGAAGCTACATGATATACATATATATGTTCAGTGTCGTTGATATATGAAAATTTATTTCAATAACGGTACTTTCTCAAGATTTCTCAAGAGTTTTTGCCATCCTCAAGCAACATTCACTTATTTTCACCCCTAACAGTATTTAAAATAACTTTTAACTTCTTTACTTTTAAACTATAATTTTTAAGAGGAAGAAACTGTTTTCTTAATTATATACACTTGTTTTTTGTTTTTTTTGCTTATTTAACTAACAATACATTTAAAGAAATCGTATTTAACCACATAACTACTAAGGTTTAACTTGAAAAATTCACAAACACCATATTTGTATTCAAATCTACTATTAAATTTCATTTCGTTTTACACTATTGTATGCTAAATTAATGTGCAAAATAGTAGTTTGTATGTGTGGAATTATATTAAAATTTAATTTGTGCTATTTTTTTTTTACTATTTTCAGGGGAAGTGATCTCAGTGATGTTTCTATTATAAAACGAATGCGTGGCGTTGAAGTGTTGGCGTTAAGGTAAGAACTACTTTAAGTACTCATGTATGAATTCACGTTTTTGATTAAAAAAAAAAATGAAGAAAAGAAATGGAAAAATGGTTATGTATTTTTTATTTTGTTTTTATTACATTTTAAAAACATTGAACAATAGGTTTTACTAAAAAAATAAATTTTTTTTTTACAAGAAATATGTTAAAACTGCCTTTAGCTGAAGTTAAATTTTATCTCCGCATTCATAAACATTATCCAAGGTTTATAGAGGGGTTTATTAAACTGATTTTCTATAAAAATTTTACTTATAAAACTTTACTAAACCCTTAATAAATTGTATGCATAAGGCAGTAAAAGAGCTATTTAGTTCAAGTTGCCATACTGTACAATTGTTCGTAATTGCCTTAATTAAGTAATTAGAAATTCCGTTTAATACAAAAAATTAAAATATTGCGAATGTGACATCATTCATGCTCTTAAGAAACAACATAAGAATTAAATTAAATAACTGTGTTTTTTTTTATAAAGGAAAGCGTAGGATTCACTACCAAATATGGTATATTAAAAAAAATTTATGGTTATGCGTAGTAAAACCACTTTTATTTAAGTTAAAATCAAAATAAACAAGTGTTCATTTTGGTTTTAATAATTTATTGAACATATATAAATACAAACATACATATACACATCAAAAATAATTTACATTTTGTTTATATGGACAAGGTCGTTATAATAAAACAGCTGTTAGATACAGAATGTTTTTTACGTTTTCAAAAGCTTGCGCTTGTATTAAGCAGCCATATGTTTATACCCTTCACACAGTGAAAAAGGGTATATATAGGTTTGTCATTCCGTGTGAAATTTCTACAATTTTGATTTCCGACCCCATAAAGTATATATTTTCTGAAAGCTTATGAATAGGGGAGTCGATTAAGCGCTGTCAGTCTGTCCGTCTGTCCGTCTGACCGTCTGTCCGTGTGTATGTTGAAATCAACTTTTTGAAGCCCTCCGACATCGCTTGGACTCGGGTGAGGTATTAAAATATCAGAAATATTCGGGAGTAGATCGCTATTGAAAATCAGAACATCGGTACATAAACAACTGAGATATGAGCAAAAACCCACGACCACCTCGATTTTTTTTTCACAAAAGCAACATTACAACAACAACATACATACATACAAACGTGTATACTGGTTAGAGAAAACGTGGCATCAAATCCCAGCTGAGCCAAAAAAAATTTTTTTTTAATTTTTTTTTTTTATTTTTTTTTTGTTTTATATATATTACATACATAATAATTTAAAAAAAATTTTTTTTTTTTTTTTAATTTTTTTTTTTTTAAATTTTTTTTTTTTTTTAAATTTTTTTTTAAATTTTTTTTTTTTTTTTTTGTTTTTTTTTAACATTCATACGTGAATTTATAATTTTACAATGGGACGTTTTTATATATGTATGTTTTTATATGTATGTACGTATTTCATATGGGATGAATGGTGACACAAACCACTGTTATTGCATGAATTCACGTTGTGAAGGGTATATAAGATTCGGCACGGCCGAATATAGCGCTCTTACTTGTTTTAGTATTATTTGTTCATATTTGATAATGCGAATAAACAAATAATTAGGAATGAACTTCATGATTCATGTCATTGAACCTGTTCGTTCGCATTTTATTTAAAGTCATTTTCTATGTTAAGTTTTTAACACCGAATTTCATTTAATATTTAGAAAATAAGCACAAATACAGTCATAATAATACATATAAAATATTTGTTATGTAAAGTTTTTAGTGGTTAAGTCGAATCTTAGATACTCTTCAAAACAATTCAAAATCTTTGTTTTTTTTTTGTAGTGCAACTATGCAAATAAATTATATACATATTTAATTAATTTAACTAATTAAAATAATTTTTATTTGTAATTTTTGATATTTACAAAAAAGTTGACTATTTTTTACTAATTTTTAGAATATTTGCTGAGAAGTGGCAAATTATTTAATAATAACTTATATACCTAAATCTCATGTACGGCAGTTTAAAAAACACATTTTATAAAATTAGATCACTGGGTCTATCTTTAAGCTAAAAACAGCCATAATTCTTTATTTTTTTGCTACTTTCTTGTAATTTTATTAAAGTGTGCCTGTTTTATTTATTGGGGATACGAAGTGTTTTGATTCAATGTACATGGATACACAGTTCTTATGTTTGTTTACATGCCTTTGCCGGCATTTTCTTATAAATAAGTACATACATAGATACATACATACATACATACATACATACATACATACATACATACATACATACATACATACATACATACATACATACATACTTATACCATGCACAAATTTTAGTAAAATGGACATGCAGACTGACGTGAAGGAGGTGTAACATTTGTGTATATACTTACTTATATAGATCAACTATATTAATAACTGAATCTATAAATAGTTCTATTTAAGTGGTTATAAGTGCTTAAGTTTTCACATTTTTTTATAAAAATATGTGTGAATGATGTGCTTTTAGTTGCATCTTTTACACTAACACAGTATGACAATGGATGTTTATAACTTAGAATATATTTAAAGATATTTGAAAAAGTATTGCTTTAAGAAGTCTATGAAAACAAAAGTATGTTTTTTTTTACAAATAAATGTTTTTAATTTATTTTCCGTAATGTTAGATATTTTAATGTACATAAATGTATGTATGTAGGATTGTAAACGGTTATTGTATTATAATTTTTGCATTTTTAGCTTAAAGGCAACTGTCTATAGTTTTACAATAACTTTTACTTTCCGCAAAGACAACGATACACGCAAGTCTCATATACATACATTTTTGTTTAATTGTTTAATTTGTTGATTCTCGAGTACTTGAATGTTTTTAAAAATACTTTTTGCTTTGTATACGCTTTATCATTGCAGAAGGTAAATACGCACATATATGTAAGTTTGTCATTCCGTGTGTAACACATTAAATATTCGTCTAAGACTGATTAAAGTATTTGTAAATTTTCTTAGTTTTTATGCCTTTTTGAGTCATGTCCGTCTGCCTATACCAAGTCATTAAGCTGAAAACATTAATTCTAACCATTGTTCAAGTTTTCGGATGCAGTTTAGTATTAAATCGACAAAGCAGAAAAAATTATAATAAAAATCAAAACAAAAAAAAAACATGTAAAAAATTAAACAAAGTTTTTGTGCCGCTTTTAAAATCTTAACGATCGCTTTGAGTGACAACTCCACAGGTGATTCGTTATTGTAACAAAAACAAATTACTCGCGAAATGTCACCTTAAAGCGATCGCTTGGATTGCACATTAATGTTTATACTGAGTTTATTATTACAATATGGGAGCAGAAATACATCAAAATTAGTTTGGTAGTAACAAGTTATCACAAAGGGATCAATACGATGAACCCAAGTGAGCTGCACAGCAGTTGCTCGTTTTACGTCTATCTAAAAAATAATAAAAATGTTTATGATCTTGCCAAATAATTTCAAACTTTTGAACTGAGTTGTATAAAATACAACTTTTGTACAATATTTACCATTAACGATGCAAAAAATAGCTAAATCGATGTAGTAGAAAAACCTATATTATTTAGATGATATTTTTTAATTAATAGTTTTTTTTAGGGAAAATTTTTGATACATTTTTTTATTGCTAATTTTAAAATAATTAAAAATAAATAAGTAAGAGCGCACGGAAAGACGGACTTAGCTAAATCAAATCGTTTAGTTATAACGACTCACAATATGTACACTTTATGGGTTCTCAAAATAATATTGTAGAAATTACAAGCCGAATATCATATTTATATACACCCTTTTACACTCTCGTATAAAGGGTATAATAAAATTGGTAAATTCAATAGATATTTTAATAGTTTCCTAAAGTTTGAAATTTATAAGAAATATTGTATTAATTATAGTAAAATTTTGAAAACCATTTTTAAAATTTTGAAAAATTAACTGCCGTATTCATAAAAAATATTGAAATGCTTATTTGACAAATTTCTATGCAACATCTGTTAAATAAACCTAAAATATTTTTTATGAATACAGCAGTAAGACAATATGACATCACAACTGATACCACACTCTATGAATTCACCAAATATAAATGTAAATAATATAAATAAATAAAATTTCAAATGGAAATAATAAGAACAATTTTGCACTTTGTGGTTGGTAAAGGGTATTAAAGCTTCGGCACAGCCGAAATATAGCTTTCATGCTAGTATTTAATTGTGATGCTTCTTTTAATCTTATATCAATTGCATGAATGTGTTTAACGACGTTATTTCAAGAGTTTATCACTCTGTTCACACGTACAAAAACATGTTTGTATGTATTATAGACTTTGTGAATGCATAATACTTAAAATTCTTTGTGATTTTAATTATATTAATTGTATTTATTTACTATATGTACGTACGTATGCGTCTTTGAAGATCACATCGAAACGATGAAACTGGCTAAATTTTTGTTGACTTGGAATGAATAGGTGCTACTAAGGTATAGAGTTAAGAGAATAAAAATAAAAAAAATAAATAAATTGGAACAACTAGGGCAACTGTATTAAAATTTTTTTAAGAAATTCTCGTTTAAATGAACGATTATGCCTTATAACTGAATATTTTAGAAGTGACAAGTCACAGAACTTATGTAAGGGGAGTTGGGCTGCTTTGTTATTTAAGAAACATTTTTTATTTCGTTAACATGGGAGTCTGTTGAGTATTATATGCTCCCTTTCAAGTAACGCGACTAATAACTTAAAAAAATTTAAATTTTTTCCCTAAAGTTGTACATAAAAATTCCAGTCTGTTTTTGCATATTATTTATTAAAATTAATTCTTACATAAATGCTGGATTAAAAAATATTTTTAAAACCTTTAAGAATTGCATTTGTTTTGTTGGGCTTAAAATATGCAACAATAAAAAAAGCCAGCAAATCTTTTTTAAGCGATTTTTTTAATATCGAATTTTGTAGTTTTTACAGTAAATGCTATGGGACTGGTTCTTACCCCAGCATAATAACATATTACAAAATAATGAGTTGAAAGTATTAGAAAACAGTTATTAACTACTTACAACTTGGCATCTTAACCCATTATTTTAACATGGCGATGTCTTTGGAGGTGGAGTGTACACCCTCGATTACAAGTAGGGACTTAAATAAATACACTCCACCCTCGCTTACAAGTAGGGACTCGTATAAGAACTTATTACGGTTGCATATAAATAGGTACTTAAATAAGTACTTGATTAAATTAACCCATTAATAGTATGGACTTACAGATGTCGTTTGGTTCTTTAAAGGACGAAAATTCGGTTTGATTATTCTGCGATACGTTAATTTGAAATTTAAAAATCAGTGAAAATCTATAAGTCATCACTTTGTAAATGAAATGCTTTGCCGCTGTTGTCAAAATCATTATTACTTATACCGTAAGCGTATTAAACTAAATGAGAATTATAAAAGTTATGTTTTTGAATGGTTTCTAGCAAATGTCGCAATAAGATACTTACGTATCACATTATAAATCAATTCATTACTAAAATACTTCTTAGTTAGATATACGATATGTAATAGTCATTGAAAAGTATATTGTTTAGTAAGAGCAAGTCATTACCCAGTTTTTTCTGAGACATATGAAATATGCACATTAGACCGTAACAAATGTTTATACCGAAGATAAAACAAAAAATTTAAAAGTACAACCCTACCTTGGACAAAAACAAAAAAAAAACACTTTGTTTTTGGAAAATGTTTTTATATTCAAAGTTGCACTTTGTTTCTCTTGTACGGTGGAACGCTAATGTACATTGTAAACACAGAATATGTCAATTTTAAGCGAAATTTAGTAAAAATTCAGTCCAATTATTTATTATCCAGCAAAAACTCTCGTTACAGAAATACCCGTTGAAAGTACTGAAATACAGTTTTTCCCTACTTACAACTTAACACGGTTATTTCATTGGAGGCAAGTGCAAATAGAAAATCAAATAAGATCTTATTACGCTCGCTTACAAAAAGGAACTCAAATAAGTCCTTATTACGCTCGTTTACAAATTTGGACTTCCAGAAATCGTTCAGTCTTTCAAATTGCGAAAATTCGGTTGTTTATTCTGCAATATGTTGTATTAAAATTAAAAACTCAGTAAAAATTATTAATACTTACATCATCAACATCAATATCTGCCCTACCAGCATTGCCGAAAACGGAACTTTAAGTTAGTTAAACGAAATGAGAATCATAAAAAGTTATTTGAATAGCTCCTAACAATTTTTACAATAACAAGATTATAAAGTATGTAAATCTAATCAAATGTTTGATTAATAAGTACCTTAATATCATATTATACATAAATCCAGTCATTACTAAAAACTTCTTTATAAGACAGCCCACATGTAGCAGTCATTGAAAAGTATATTATTTAGTAAAAACAAGTCATTACCTAGTTTTTCCTGGGTAACTTTACTTTTAAATAAATAAATTTTGTATCTTTTTAATTTTCACCTAAATACACTACTTCTAACAATTGTCCGTTCTTTTTTTTGCGATTTTTAATAATATTTCTCACAATACTTTCTACACGCACACTCTAGGCCTGTTTATTTGTTAGTTTTCATATTTCATAAAAAATTGGGTTTGCTATAATTTAAATTTTAGTAAACAAAGTAAAAAATTACAAACAAATGACTTGTTCGTGAAATTTTTAGCAAATGTTCTTAAGTTAACAATTTAATAAATAACAAATCATTGAACTTTTTTCTTAAAACGAATTAAATTAAATTGAATTCAATTCATGTGTCACGATCTTGCTGAAATAAAAATATTTCACTAAAATAAACACAGTAAAAGAAATGCACAATTCTTTCTTTAGTAAAAGAGTATTGACCCCAATTTACAAAGAAAAACTAAACGGCACACACATATAAACTAAATTAAACAAAAAGAGATCCCCAAGAATATAGAAAAACGTATTTCTTTGTGTAAAAGCAATTTTTATTAGACCACAATTGCAATCACAATGCTACTAATTCACTTTAATTGATAAGACTTTGTTACTTCGTTTCTTTATTTTCTTGATTACTCCTAATATACCGTTAATATTAATTTTCTATTTGGTCTCTCTCTACCTTTGCAGTGTCAATAAGATAAGTACGTTGCAACCATTTGAAGACTGCCTGAAACTACAGGAATTATATTTACGAAAAAACAACATACAAGATATAAATGAAATTGCATATTTGCAAAATCTTCCCAATTTAAAGTATTTGTGGTTAGAAGAGAATCCATGCTGTGATCGCGCCGGAGCCAAGTAAGTTTTTCTAAATGCCTTTTTTCAAATTTGTAAAGGTGATGTTTTTTGGTTGACCTTGTTCGATTTGGGTTTCATTTTATGTCTTTTTATTTATTTGTTTTCTGCTAAGTTATCGTGCAATTGTATTGCGTGCTCTGCCAAATTTAAAGAAATTGGATAATGTGGAAGTGACACAAGAAGAAGTTGATGAAGCTTCACGAGGCGGCAGTGGCAGTGGTGGAGTCGCCGTTGAAGATGATTCTTATGATGATGCCTACGAACAGCAACAACAACAGCAGCAACATCAACAGCAACAATATGAACAACAGCAACAAAGACAGCAGCAACAACAGCCACAACAACCGCCACAGCCTCATCAGCAACAGTATCAAACCTCTCAGTATCAACAACGCCGAAGTGCAAGTCCACAAAAAGAGGTAATTCAGTAACAATAGCAACAATATTTAGAAAATTTTAAATTAACAAAACAAAAATAATGAAATGGTAGTCTTTTAAATTCCAATTAGTATTTGCAAGTGAACAAAGAAATAAGAAAAATATTAACAATTAAGTTTAACTTTTTGCACGAAACTCACAAAAATTTTAATTCTGAAATTATTTTTTAAATATTTCGCTACAGTTCCATGGAGATTAAGAAAGTTAAAATTTCGCTTAAACAATGTTATTGGTACTCTGAATACACTATGCAACAAAAATAATGGAACAGTTTTAAAAACTCGAAAGTGTTGTTGTTTGTTTTAATAGCTTATCAAAATTTTAAATCCAATTGATAAGTGTTTTCATTTTTTAATTCTATAATGACTAGAGAACAATTTTGTTATGAAGTTCACTAGAATGTTGACCTTCTAATAGTCTTTAAGTAATTTTAAAGCTTTCTTAACGTTCCCAGGCAAAAATTACGATTCTTCTAAATGTTATGTATCACCATGACCCTGTATTTTGATTTATTTAAAAATGTTGTGCCGTCACAACACTAGAGATTTAAAAACACAATCCAATGTTGTAACTGTATTTATGTGTTTTTGAGAAATGCTACCTCTTCGTAAAAACTGCTAATGTCTAATTTTATGAATTATCTAAAAAATACTAAAATTTTTAAGTTGATTTTTATAAATTGGTTGCCTTATATACAAACTATTACACGCTTAGGTCCTGTATTAACTTAAGACTTAAGCAGTTATTCTCTTTACCCACAGAAATCTAAATTATGCTATTCTTCATTCAAACTATTTAAAAGTGTTAATCTCTCCTAAGCTTAAAATATGTGCAGACTGTTTGCCTTTTTGCCAGCACACAAAACAAAGCTGAATTGAGGTGTATTTTTAATTATGCAAAAAAGTGTTTTATAAAACTTTCAACCTATTTAAGCAATTTACTAAACTACATACATACATACATACATACATACATATGTACATACATATATACCTAATTGTTTATATTTATTTTATTAACCCTGACATGCTCACAACTCCTACTAACTTCGAATAATAAAATTATCTAAAACTAATAACAACTAAATAAAAAAAAACGAACTATAAAGCCACCGCAACAAACAAGTCCTGCCACAACAGAAGAAAGTGTAAGCGAAACGAATAATGTAAATGGGTCGTCTAAAGCTTCAACGCCATCTCAGGTATTCACAAACGAAATAAAACCAAATAAATTTTGTACATGTTTATGATTTGTTTTATTTTTATTGCTTGGAGTTATTTTCTACAATACAATTCAATATTTCATTTCACTTTTTTAATTTGTTACCTAAATAAAAAGTATTTGCATAAATTTTGTGGTACAAACTTTTCTTTGTTTTGTTTTTGTACCCTCCACTACCACAAATTATGAGAGTTGGTACGCATTCACATAAATATGTGTATAAGTTTTTTATTTCGTTTGTAACATCATTAAATATTAATCTGAAAGACAACAAAGTATAAAAATTCTTCTAGTGACATATAAAGTCAATTTAGGTAGGTCTGTTTGTCTGTGAAAAACATTCTCACATTCAAACTATTAAGCCGAATGAAATAAAGTTCACCTAAACTTTTAATAATTTTTAAGAGCTGATAGTTTTTAAAAATCAGTTAGAACTAACTAAGCGATAAAACTAAATGTGAAAAAAATCTATGAACGGTTTTTATTTGTTATTTTTTTTACAAAATCAAAATAAAAACAAATAAGAATGCTATATTCGGCCGAGCCGAATCTGATTATACCCTTCCCCATCATGTACTATATTTCATGTTATACGCCATTTTTCTTTATTATTTTCGACGCCATCCTAGATTTTGAATTTTTACGTAGTTATCTGTATTCTACTAGTCAAGCCCTTTCATTTGATACCTATATTGATTGGGTTAAAAAAATCCGGTCCGACATTTTGTTTTAGACGCCATCTTGGATTTTACATTTTTTAATAATTTAATTTGATACCAATTATGAGTGGGTACAAGAAGTTACATTTTAAAATACAAGATTTGACCCATACATAAATTTATTGTCCGTCATTTTGTAGTGGCAGCCAACATGAATTTTAATTTCTTTAAAGTGCTTATATTGCGCTAGTCAAGTCCGTTTATATGAAACCAATATTGACTTTCTCGGTTGTCTAGAAGCTGAAAAAAAATGGTTTTTGTTTCGCCAATATAAAATGGCGGACAATAAATTTATGTATGGGTAAAATCTGGTATTTTAATATGTAACTTCTAACTTCCAAGATGGCGGAACAGATATTTTAGCCCAATCAATATGGGTATCAAATGAAAGGGCTTGACCAGTAAAATACAGTAAATTATTTAAAAAATGTAAAATCCAAGATGGCGTGTAAAACAAAATGGTGGATCAAATTTTTTTTAATCCCATCAATATGGGTATCAAATGAAAGGGCTTGACTAGTAGAATACAGTTAAGTACGTAAAAATTCAAAATCAAGGATGGTGTCGGAAATAAAAAGGAAAAATTGCGTATAACATGAAATAAAGGTTAAGCTACGATGTGGGATTAAACCTATGTACTTGATGGTGAAGAGTATTATCAGATTCGGCACGGTCGAATATAGCACTCTTACTTGTTTTATTATTTGTTTGTGTTTTCAATAAATCGAAGATTTATTTGTTTTTACTAAGTATGCTGTCATTTTCAAATTTAGTTTTGTGTTATTAAATGTATATTTATTACATGTATTGCAAACAATTATGTTACGTTTTATTCAACAAAGTATTATAAATATTATAGTTGGTTAAAAAAAATTATAATTTGAAAAATGACATCATGCAGATTTTAGGTCATTTTGGGTATGTCACAAATCCGCTTTAACAATTTTCCTTTTTAACTTTCAAAATAATGAAGCACTTATTTTTAAATTCATTTCTTAGATAAGATGGTTAATTTATCATATATTTAACTTTTTTTAAATATTTACTTTATTTATTTAATTCTCTTTGACACTCGTAAAGAAATTTTGCGAATGGGGGATTATGTTTTTGTAGTATTTATTATATCTTTAAATCAAATCAAACTTATTCAATATACAAATACATAGTTATATTAAAAAAAAACTTATCCACTCTCTGTATTTCTAACCGATCCATAATTAAACGAAACATGTCTTCTCTACAATCCAATACAAAAATCACAACTATTAAAAAAAAACGTTCTTATTTTAAAAGAAAAAAGTGCATTCTAACCTTTTACCTCACAATTTTAAAGATATTTTGGAAGTAGGTGCTATGTGATATCCTCAATGAGACCTGGGGCTTAATTTAATTCTTCGAAATTATGAAATGAAAAGTTTTTGTTTTGGAAAAAGTATAGTGGCAGCATAAGATATGACACACAAAAAGTTTTCGTTTCAAAGAAGGAGAATTAAGCCCCTGTACGCAAAGAAAAATAGAACAGAATGATTTACTGAAATCATGAAATAATTTCTAAAATTTAAACTGTTTAGAGTTTATGAATTGTATGAAAAATGTTTATCAGCATGTCATGATCGATCATGTTTTCATTCTTGGCGTTTGCACACATCTTATAAGAAGTCATTATTTAAATGTTTTTTATTACAGTGTATTTAACGAACTTATTTACGTAATCAGTTTTAATTTCGTGCCCTTAAAACGCTAATACCGGTATCTTTGGAAACTTTTTTTCTTTTTTTCGCACACAGGAACAATTACACTCACCATCGCCAAAATATACTTCAACACCAAAAGAAAATCGCTTATCCTACCATCAATATGATGTAAGAGCAATTTTTTTTTAATGTTTCAAAATTTTATTATTTAATAAACTCGAAATCATGAGTAAAAACATTAGCATAAAATAAAAACGAAATAATGTTAATAAATATTTAGGTATTGTTCACATAAAAACCGGTTGCATTAAGATGTGTGGGTTTGCGAGGTTTCAGAGGACTTGGAGTACAGAGTACACAGAGTAGACAATTTTGTTAGAGAAGTTAGAGAAAATCATCATATTCGTAAGGGCTCGGGTAATAATATTAGCATAAATATTTTTTTCTAAATTATTATACATCACTACACTTTCTAACCTAACTCATAACGTTTATAAATAAATAAAATATAAAAAAAACAGTGCTGCCACTAGGTATGCCTAAAAACTATTAAATTGTAACCGGATTTTATTTGAATAATGCTCTTTTCTATGCATTTATATTTGTTTTTTATTTAAGCAAATATAATTTGCTTTTATTTTCATTGATTTCTTAAAACTGCAAATTGAACAATTTTTCATAAAATTTTTTTTTGTATAATTGGTTCATGTCTAATTCATGGTTTTACAAACACATTTGCATATTTGTCAAATGCTTATAGGTCAAGTCACGCAATAATGGGGTGTTATTTTTGTATAATTTTTTCTGATCGCTACTCCAACTATTTTTTTTCTTTTATATTTTACTTTAATTATAGATGATGAAGTATAAAGCTAACAAATTGTAATGAATCACTCGCCACAATTTCATATCAGATTAATAGTAATACACAAAGAAATAATTTATATTAATAATTTATATAAATATGAGAATTTTTCCATGTACAAGTACATATTATTATTCTTTTTTTTTTTCTTTTTTAAACAAGTTTAAATATTAATAGAGAATCTTTTTATTTATACAAAGATTTCATAGAAATACTATACTAGAAGTGAGTAGTATTTATAACACTGTTTCCAAAAGATAAATTTATTATGAACATTTTAGTTTTGCTATAAAAAAAATCTATATAAATAAAAATCAAATGTCGTTCGTTAGTAATCGCCTCACTTAATAACGGCTACACGGATTCATTGATTTTTTTTAATGCTTGCGCCATTGGTTTTTTTTTTTGGCAAAAAGAAGATTTTTGTAAAAAAATAATTTCTAAATAAAAAAGTTGTTTGTAAAGAAAATTTAGATTAATAACAGTCTCTGAAAAAATTTCTATAAAATTGGTCAAGTTTTACGAATAAAAATATTAAGTTTTTTTAATATAATCCCATACTTGTAGTGACTTGAGCTAGTTTCACAAAATTTGATTTTTTTTTATATTCTAAATTTATGACTAAACTGACATTTGCAAAAGTGTAACAAATTACGCAAATACCACTCCAACAATTAAATTCAAACAAATTAATGTCAACAATTTATTTATACGTTGCTCATATTCAAATCTTTATTTAACATTCATACAAAAAACATACTAATGGCTGGATTAAAAAAATTATATAAAAAAAAAAAATAAACAGAGATCACCTGATACAGATCAGGAAAGTCCACATGGTGGAGGTTTTAGGGCACCGATACCACCCAGCGCATCGACGCATTCAATGAAGGTAAGTTAGCGTATTGGTTTTAAAGTTATATGACTTTTGATTTCTGGTATTTTGTTTTTATACTTAAGTCTTCTTGTGTTGCGGGTTTTTTTTATTGAAATCGCTTATTTATTTTTCAAAGTCAACAGAACGAATCTTTGTTTATGTATTCCTTTCTTTTCTTCTCTTTTGTTTTCGTTTTCCCATTTTATGTATTTTTTTACACAAGGAATACTATCAGTCTGATCGTCCTGCTTATCCTGCCCACTATCGTCACAGTCAAACTGATTTAACCGAATGGGACGATCATCATCCACAACAACATCACAGTAATCACAATCCCTATGGCAGTACGGCTGCTCTACATCATATGGGCCAAAGGCGTAGTGCTGGACCTGAAAGAACAGAACCTGTAGATCGTTACGCTTATAGAAATGGCAGGGAAAATGGTGATTGGGAAGATGAGAGACCAAGACCAAGGTATTTTTACACTCTTATCAAAGAAGGCATAGAAGGGATTTAAATAATTTTTAAATTTATTTTTTAGGCGACCCGATGGCCGTTATGCAGATTCAGCTAGTACTGTTTCAACAGCTGTTTTAAATCATTATTCGGGTTACCATAGGAGACCAATAAATAGAGTAAGTTTATGTTCAAATAAAACAGAATTTGGTTTAATAGTCGAACTATTTTAGAATCTTTAACTACGACTCCTAAAAAGTGCCTAATGTTAAATTTTTGCTGTCTTGATTTCGTTGTTAAAATTTTAAATACATCTCAATTCTTTTTTTTTATTTTGAATAATTTTTGAATTAACGAAACGCCATTTTGCCTACAAAATATTTTTGTGGTCAAAGGTTGATAACTCACAATAGACAATTGTTTGTGAAAAATTAAGAATGTTTTATTACCATTTTCTTTAAGATTTTCTTAGTGGCTAAAAATAGATTATAATACTTTGAGTGAAAAAAAATATTAATGTAAACTTAAGCCTGTAGTACACGAAATGTAAAAAGCAACATACGCATGTGGCTGTGACGTAATCATAAAGCATAAATGTGTCCGCTTCGGCCACATATGTTTCATTTGCATTTTTGGTGTAAAATACATTTCATGTAATATCAAAATCTTATCGCATGCAGCGCAGCCACTATTTAAAAATATGTAACCAAAGTGCTGAACATTTTAGGTACGTCAGACCCACATGTGCACATTTTAAAATTTTTCTTTATTGTAAATTAAAAAAAAAAAATATTAATTTTTTTATATTTTTTTTTGAGTCTTTAGAAATTATATTAATTGGATTAAATTGTTTCTTATCTTAATGGCAATCTTTAAATTTTTACAAAATTTATGAAAATGTTGGGGGGAAAAAGTAGCTGAATGTTCTATAAAATTTTCAATTAAAAATATATTTTTTTTTAAATTATTTCCAGAGCTCCAACTTATTATCGGCCACTTTGTGTCTGGTTAAGGAACTCGATTACCCAAGTCTGGAGGTCGTTGAACATGCAGTACGCTGTCGCATTGATGAACTGTCGGCAGAATGATGATGAATGAGACGCATGCCATCCTACTGATATGGATTAAAAGCATGTTTGAATTTGATATTTTGCAAACAAAAACATTAACTGTACAATATACTAAGCTTGTTTTCGAATATTTTTTATGCATTTTTGCAGCCTTAATATTTTTTTGTTAATTCGGTTTATTGAATTCAATTCAAATTAACGGAATTTATTTAAAAACTATTTTTTTACTAATTATAAGGTTTACGTTTATAGGTTTTTTAATTAATTATAAATGACATAATTTTGCTAATAAAATTAATGACAAATTAACAAAAATAATTAGTTTAAACAAAACTTAACAATTTTTTTTTATAATAATTATAAAAAGGATGAAAGGAAACATGAAAAAGACAAATATTTGCTTTAACAAATAAAAATGTACTTATAAAATAAACTAAAAATCCCTATTTATATTTTAGAATAATAACTAGAAATAAACAAAATAAGAATGAATCTACAAATACAATTTATAAGATATTTAATACCTACAAATAGAACAGTTAATAAAAAAGCTTGCCAATTAAGAAATTTTAGAAAAAGAAAAGAAACCTAACAACCAACAACATAAAAAAGGCTACAATATGTAACGATAGTAAATTAAATTAAATTTTACACATACATAAATATGTATACTAGAAATAACAACAAATATAATAAACATGAAAACTAATAAATTGTAATAATGACAGAAAATACATAAAAAAACTCTTCCTCATACATAAAAACGAATAAAAACAAATAAAAACGGGGACTCATGCAATACAATAAATAAAATAATTTGAAAACAAATTAATATTTTATTCAATAGTTATTTTTTATGTTGTACAGAACCTATTCTAATACAAATAATGTTACTACATATTAATTTTTATTGCAATTGTTGTGTTTAACTTTTCTTTAAAACTGTTTACATTTATAATGCTTTTAAAATGCCACAATTTCTATACTAAAATTTAATTTATAATAATTTTATGTAAATATTTTAATAATTTATATTAAATAATTTTTAAACCCAAAAAAAAGAAAAAAACTAAACGTCCAATATTTGATAAATAAAAAAATCACAACTCACAAACGAAACATGTTAAATAAGTAACAGATAATTAAACAGTATTTGTTAATGAGACTGTGTTGGTATGTGCACGTACTGCTTAATTATTATTGCTACAGTTTTTTTTTTATAGTAGATTATGGCAATGGTTTATGTTTTTGCTAAATGTAGCAAATTAGTTCACCTCGCTATTGTGGGTTAGTAAATTTTACCACCCTGTAGCAAAGTTAAATTGCTAAATTAGTACAGATGTGAAAGTGTTATAATTTTTGTTGCTTGCTGTCTTTTATGGTTGCTTGGTGTTTGCCTTGTGTAACAATTTTGAAACGAAAACATAGCGCCGTCCGTCACGGTATGAATAAAATTAATGTTGCTCATACGTACGAGATGTTTATATATAAAATAAAATTGCAGTTTTTTGTAATTTTGTTTCTCACAAATTAATACTTGAAAAAAATCATAGTTTTTTATTTATACATACCCACGATAAATTTAAAAAAAAAAAAAATGAAAAAAAACTTAAATTGTCTTTCATTCCATATTAAAAAGAAATGTTTTAATATAAAATAAACTTTTCATATAAAATTTGCTTATTTTTTTAAACTTACCATATATTTAAAATCTGATTAGAGTAAGTTAAAGTTTATATTTAATTGATTAATTCCATTCTATATTATTCACCTGTTTCGCCAAGGCTATGTATAGCTTTGTCATTCTTTAAAATTTCTACAATAATCATTTCTAACCCTTAAAAGTATTAAGTTTGTGAAAGCCTACATATGGTGCACATATCTGTATGTAAAATGATGGGTCGATTATGGATAGCGAACTTTAGTTGCGTTGCCAGCTAGCAACTACAATTTTTCGGTTGCCAAATTTTCATATGAAATTGACAGCTGTTAGTTGCCAGTTGCCATCTGTAATGCCTTTTTTGGCAACTGGCAACGTTACTGAGGTTTGGTTGCTATCCATAATCGACCCATTAATCTTATGGAAATATCCAGGAATGAATCGTTGTTGAAGTTCGCACAATCGCCAATCCTGAGATATGAGCAAATAAACACGACTGTATCTATTTTTTTTCAATATGTTCAGTTCTAGGATAATTTATAGACACGTTTTCTACTATTTGTAGATAAAATATGTCCTAGAGGTATTGGTGAAAATCTTCAACAAATCGGTCACTAATCGACAAAGTTATAGGTAAAAAAAAATTAAAATATATCAAGTTACTAAAGGTCCAAACTAATTTTTAATCACTGTAAGGACACAAAAACACAAGCGGTGGTCTCGAAAATTATTGTGAAAAACTGAAAAATCGATAACTGAGATATAAGCGAAATTTATAAGCGAAAATCGTTTTTTTCAGCTTCTATAGAGAAAAGAGAAGTAGAAGTACGTAAAAAAAAGCGTTGAACTAGCGGAAGCTAGTAACTATAAGCTATGTGTGGCATACAAATAATTTTTCTTAGTTTAAGAATAGTAATAAAAAATTTACCCACTCCAACCCCGAGAATATTTGCATCAACTGAAAGGGCTTGACCAGCAGAAGATGGCGCCCTAAACAAAATGGAGTATAATTTTTTTTGTTAACATCATCAATATGGGTATCACATGGCATGAATTGACTAGTAGAATGCAATTAACTATGAAAAAGTTAAAATCCAAGATGACGTCGAACATAATAAAGCAAAATAGCATATAACATTGAATCTAAAGTATACGCTAAGCTACGATGTGGTCAATATATCTATCTATGTTTAGGTTGATAAAGGGTATTATTATTTTCCACACGACCGAATATAGCATTCTTATTTGTTTTTGTTGAATAATCCTGTATTAAATTAACAAAAACATAATAAATATGGGAGATAAAGTTTAAAATGTAACTTTAGTACATACTGCGTTATAAACTCAAAAACTTTATTGCTAATTTTTTTCCAATATGTATTTTATTTATATATTTTTATTTTTGTTGTTGTTTTTATTAGTGTTATACATATGAAGATTACAATTTCATATTGTAGGTAATATACTTAAATACATACAGATTACAATTATTTAATTTTTTTTTTAATTTTTTATTATTATATTTTATTCTTTATTTATTTTATTCTTTATTTAAGAACTTAAATTTCCAAATGCAATTTATATATTTTTTTTGTTTAATAAAACACTTTTACATACAGATTTATAAAGAATAATTTTCAGTTTTTTTTTAACAACAAATATTTAACAATAGTCTAATATGATATTTTTTATGAAAACTTAACAAGTAAATATATTGCAAATTAAATACTGAAAATTAAATTAAAATTAATTTTTAAACTTCTAGTCAGTTATTTGAAAAATGTAAAATTATAAACAAATATATATATGGTGTATCCACAAAAAGTCCTAAGTCCATAATGTCATAAAATTCCAAAAATTGTAAAATCAATGGAAAATAATGAATTGATATTGTTAAATTTTTAAACATTTCTGAAATAATGAAAAATTATAACATTATGACAATATGAAACTTAGGACATTTTGTGAACCCACAAATAAAAAATGGTTAAGAATTTTAAATATTTTGGGGAAATATTATTTTCATTGCATAGTAGTGGTTTTTGGATCTAAAAAGAGGACAGGGCTAACAGTCAAGAACATAATTCAGTTTTTTCATACTGAATTCTGCTTATTTCCTGCACAATTTTAAACTATTATCTGTCTAGTAAAATAAAATTTGGCGATCTCTGTTTATTAGTGGTTAAACCTCTTTCATACTATTTTTTTTTATTCGATGATTATTATTATAATTTTTTTTAATATATTTATGTAGCTTAACTCTTATGTTTTTTTTTATTTTAACTAAATTTGTGTAAATTAACGCAATTAAAACGCTTTCTTATGCCACTTTCTTTAAATTTTTTCTTGATGGAAAAACAGGTTTATTTTTATTTTTTCTCGTTAAGAGAATGCTTAATTGGCAGCGTATTTTTCTATTTATATTTATATATTTTCATTTATATCATATATTCTCTATTCTGTTAATTGACACTTGTAAGTGCATTTTTTTTTTTGTAATACATTTTTCATATTTTTTAACAACATAAATGTAGAGTTTTACTTTTTATATAATAATAAAAAATAATAATAAAAAATAAGATATTCTTAAAGCATTTTTCAAATACAAGAAATAATTTTCTTATAGAAATTATTATAACTGATTAACAAGCACAGGTCGCATTTGGTAAAGGTACATAATTAGTTTAATATTTTTGGTTTCAATATTGGCAATTTATTTCAATTTTCTTTTATATACACTGACAAACGTGACTTAAAATTAAATTATATATATTATTTAATAGATAATTTTTTTTTAGAAAAATGTTAATTAATAAATAAAAATTTTTTGAAGTCAGTAACAATCAATTGTCGTTTAAACTGTTGTAGGCTTTTAATCAAGAGCGTTATATTCGGCTATGCCAAATACTTAATACCCTTTACAAAAGTGTAAATATGCAACTGTACAAGCATATACATATAAGTTGTTTGTGAAACAGATTTTCCTTATTCTTTCTCTTATTTCAATCTTTAGTGTTGTCGATTAATGGCATGGCATCATTTACATACATAATCTTGTTGTGTGTGATCACGTTCGTGGGAGGTACAGTGAATAAATGAAAAACTTTGCAATTTCTGCAATACGATTGACGAAGTCTGCATTACATACATTCGTACACATGAACAGGCATAAAAAATATAACAACATGTTCATATGTACATACATATCTATATATATAAAAATCAATGTGTGTTTGTATGTTTATATGTTTGTATGTTTGTTTGTGCTTTATAGACGGTTAAACGGCTGAACCGATTTCCTTGAAATTTTCACAGAATCTTTCCGTATGTCTGGAAGGAACTATAGGCTATACTTTGGTTTGAAATTGTAAGTGGGCGGGGTGCCACGCCCTATTAAAGAATAAGTATTAAATATTATATATATCGAAAGTTAATGCAGCTAGAGTCTTCAAATCAAGTACGGTAAACTTTGACATCCACACGAACTTTTGGGTAAAAAATGGGAGGACTTGCAATAGTAGGCGTGGCCACATGAATTAAATACTAAAATTCGTATATTTGGAAAACGATATCGATTAGAGTAGTAAAATTTTGCAAGAGCAACTTTGACACCCAAATGAATATTTAGGCAAGAAATGGGTGCATTAACAATAGTGGGCGTGGCACCTGCCATATGAATTAAATACTGAAATTCGTATATCTGAAAAACGATATCGATTATAGTACTAAAATTTTGCAAAAGCAGCTTTGATATTCGAATAAACATTTATGGAATAAATGGGTGCATTAACAATAGTGGGCGTGGCACCTGCCATATGAATTAAATACTAAAATTTGGGGTGGCGAAGCACACCGGGTATTAGCTAGTATTATATAAATAGCTTGCTTTTGCTGTTGTCTTTTAAATGTAATTTTGTTGTTGCAATCTCAATAAAAAATTAATAATTTTGGAATATCTTTGCCGGTAATGAACCGATTGAGCCAGCATTTTCCAATAATGATTTTATACATTGTATAGTGACATTTAATAGTGACATTCAATAACGGGCCAAGAAAATATCTGAAAGCTAAAAAATATCACTTAGTTTTGGTAAAAAACAGAGGTAATCGTGGTTTTTTACTCATTTCTTAGCTCGTCATATGCCCACATAACTAATGAACCATAAAGGAGTCTGAAGTATACGTGGGGGCTTCAAAAAGTTAATTTCAACATACACACGGATAGACGGACTTAACTAATTCAATTCCTCTGTCAATAAGGATTCATATATTCTTATATACTTTAAAGGGTCTACAATGAATATTGCAGAAATTACAAATGGAAAGACAAACTATTATATACCCTCTTACACTCTTGTGTGAAGATAAAAAATTAAATTTTGAATTATTTAAACTAATGCACCCCTTGAATAAAATTTAAAAACAAATAATTGTTTAGTATTTAAATTAAAATCTATTTTAATCAATTTCTATCATAAACGATTAAAAAATACCTTAAAAAATACTACTAAAACATTAAACAGCGTATTTGTTACCTCAGATCCTGTGATTTTTACTTTGTAATACGAATGATGAAGTACCAACAGCAATACAGTCCAGCTAATCGAGTGAGTGATCACAAACGTCTAACTCCATGTATGGCAATATTGTTTGCAGTTAAACGGTATTTATGAATATTAATAAAAGTTTAAAATTCAATATCAAGTTGTGCATAGTTTAGTTCGGACTTCAGTTATAATTGATGTGTTAGTCAATGCCTATTCATACAAGACGAATTCATATGGGTATAAGTATTAGCTCAACAGATGGCAAATGCTACTGTAAGATCCCGTGTATAAAAAACTATTGTTTATTTGTTTATAAGCGGTATTTGACAGAGAAGATCATAGCAAATTCGCCGTTTTATATAAGTACCTGAATGAATATGCCTTAGTTATGTACTTATCAAGGCGAATTCATACAGGTGAAATTATCAGCCCAGCTGATGGGGAGGCATTTTATCAAAATTTGTTGAATTCGGCTTGATTTCATTTATTAAAGCAGAGTTGGAAAATGAGATTTTGGTTTCACTATTAAGAATTTAACTTAAATGTACTTTTTCGATAACAAACGTATCAAATGTATGTATATTTGTTATTTTTGCACCATTTCACAAATATATGTCCTTTTTTTTAAGTAAAATTTTATTAAATTTAACAAATATAAATTGATTATCAAAAACGTTAATTGTTTAATACCGAAACGAAAATCTTATTGTCCACCGCTGCATAAAAAAGTAAAATTAAGGCGAAACCCAGAAATTTCAACATTATGTTTCCCGATCAGTTGTTGGGACTAGTTTACCTGTATGAATTTGCCTTGGTCAAAATTAGATACAAATTTTGGACAACTAAACAAGTAAAAGTTACTTTATACAACATTTTCGAAGATTCTTGAAAACCAAACATAATTCTAAATTTATATTTAATATTTTTTTTTTCTTCAAATCATATTACACATCAACACAATTGCAATTTGTTAAATTAATTTAAATTTTTGCTTTAAATAATAAATAGAACTATAAATTATTGCAAGCATTTTGAGATCCTTCAATTATTTCTTATCGTTGTAGTGGTTTTGTTATGTTTTTATATAAATATATATTTTATTAATGGTGGTGGTTAGTTTAACTTTTAGTTATATATTTAGTTAATAATTATTGTGGCTGCTATACATACAGATGTAGGCCTTAAATTCCACATAAAAATAATTGATTCAAAGGTCGAATTTGATTTAAAAAATTTGTTTAACAAAAGCTTTATAGTTAGCCTTAAAACGGAAATTTAATAAACAATTAACAACAGTGATGTTTTGTTTTAAATAAACTATAAAAATATTGATTAACTTTGTAATAATTTAATTTAATAATAATGAGTGTAAACATTGATTAGATATGTTTGTATGTGTGTATGTAATAAGTAGTATGAGTACTGTGATATGCTTTTACCTTAAAGATATATCTTGGTTGTTAATTTTTTTTTTTTCAAGAATAGTATTTACTAAACTGTTTTTTTTTTTTAATAATTCAACTAAACTTTCAATTTTTATATATATTGTTTTTTTTTTGTCGTTTGAAACTTTTTTTGGCTTAAAATTAAAATATTTACCATCACTTTAATATTTGTATAATTTTTTGCTTTTAACTGCATTTAATGAATCTGTTCTAATTGAATTTGAGTTGCATGAAAGGCAATTTACAAATCATCACCCAATCGGTGAATTTCATCCAACATAAAATCAACATCAGCTTCTGTAACAGCAGCTGAAGAAATAATCGAACGAAAGAAATTGGGTCGCCTATCATCGGGTTGATAGCCTACCATAAGGCTACCCTTTTGCATCATCCGTCCCTTGATAATAGGACAAATCTAAAAAAAATCACAACAAAACAATACAGTCCTCTTAATGTCTACTGTAAAGATTTAACAAAATGCTTGATCTTACCTTGCCCAATTCTTCTTCTTTTTTATCATCATGTGGTACACCACGTAATCTCTTTGGTATATACCAAAATGATACATTCACACATTCGGGTTCAAGTATTAAATGGTAACGATCTGGCTGTGCCTTTATGCGTTTCACTTGATACTCAGTCAATTCCATTAAACGGTCCTGTTGTCGTTCAAAGCCGTCGGTACCCTTTGAACGCCACTGTAGCCACAATTTGAAAATGTCATTATGACGTCCACACTGAATGACTTTGTCGCCGGTATCATAGCTTATGTCGTATTGTTTATCAGTCATGAAGAGATATTCCGCAGACATTTGATTGCAGCTGATAAGAAGACCCTGCGTAAAGGAATGTTAAGAAATAGTTTAATGATTTTAAATTTTTTTTATTAAAAAAAGTTTGGCAAATTTTATTTATTTATTTATTTATTTTAAGGAAAAGTCTGTCCATTAGATCTAGAAATATCATTTAAATAAAAAAGAGCCTGAACATTTTACAATTCTCATTTGGGTTGTTCTCAATTTGGAATAATTGGAGTAAGGATAAACTTATTATTGTAGCATATGTAGTATTCGAGTTATAAGTTGATTGTAGTATTCATAAGGTCTTTAAGTAAGCGTGTTCTTCATCGACATTTTCGAAAGTTCTACACCATTTTCAATTATATTTCAGAAATTTCCAATCATATTTCAGAGGTTTCAATTTGTACTTCAGAAATTTCTATTTGTATTTCAGAAATATCTATTTGTATTTCAGAAACTTCTATTTGCTTTTCAGAGTTTTCTAATCGCATTTCAGAAATTTCCAATTGTGTTTCAGAATATTTTTTTTATTTACATATTCTTGTTACAACTGAAAAAATACAAATTTTTTTTAATAAAGTAATTTTGCGGGTTTAACTTTTATTAAAATTTTTTTTCAGTTTTATTATAATTTAAGGTGTTAAAAACATATGTAAAAGAAAACGTTCAATACATGCAATTTTTTTTTGCTTTTATTAATTTTTAAAATTTCTGAAATACGAAAAGATATTTCTGAAATACATTTGAAAAATTCTGAAATATAAATGGAAATTTCTGAAATATAAATGGAAATTTCTGAAATACAACTGGAAATGGTGTATAAATGTTTTTCATTTTTCTTCTTTTATTGCTTTTAAGTTCAAAAGATCTTACACGTTTGTAATTCTAGTTCATATTTTATGACTATATATGTATTTGTTAAACCGCTTCTTACAATATGTGACATTTTTCCTATTTTGCAGGCATCATTCATTCTTCGATAACTGGACTTTTATAAAAAATAATGAATCTAATTTTGCAAAAATAAAAAACTTTTTATCATAATACTGTTTGAAGTTTGGAGTCACAAATGTTGCACGATTTCGTCTTTTTTTTATAAATTATCGATTAATTTTTTTTAGCGCCAAGAGCATATTGTCGATATTTTAACTCAGAATTTTGCCCACTGTTTCGTTAGAGATTTGCGTCGAACCGGAAGACCTCGTATAATTCGCACAATGGAAAATATTAAATGCATATAGCAAAGTGTTAACGAAACACCAGAAGAACTGCTCAGCTAGAAATGACTTGTATTCCTGTATAAATTTTTATTGGTGCAAGAAATAAAAACCCGAATATTATCGGCAACGTTTTAATTGTTTCAACTTAATTCCAACGGTTGGCCAAATATTAAATCACTTTATTGAAAATCTGTTGATGAGTGATGAGGCTCATTTTAATTTGAATGGCTTTATTAATAAGCAGAACTGTGGGTTCTGGGGTTCTAACAATCCAAGAGCCATTCACCCCATTAGGTGTACAGTATAACAGCATTACTTCTTCTTAGAAAACGAAGATAGAAGTGCTAAAACTATAAATATAAAGCGGTGACGGTTTATGAAAGAATATTTTGTATGTCCTTGTCTTGAAAATAGACCTAAGATGTGGTTTCAGCATGATAGAACTACTGCCCACACTGCTCTATACACAATGGCATTTCGAAGTAAAATTTTTTAAAACAAATTCTAAAATAAATTGGCCAGCACATTCGCCAGTTTTGTTGGCACGCTAGTATCTTCTTTTCTGACTGCTGCAGAAATTCGAGCGCTACAGCCCTAAATGCTGGAAAATGCTTTTAAAGGAGAAGGCTATGATTGGGAAGCTAAAAACAAGGGTCATTTAAGTGACATTATTTTCCATACTGATTGTAAAAATTCCATATTATATATTTTATAATCTGAAAATAAATATAAAAATTTATAAAAGGAAAGGCTAAGCCCCTTGGTAAGTTTTGGCTCACCCAGTATGAGAGAAACCAAACATTATGGTAGTACTTTTTAGGAAGGTCAGAGATTTGCTGTAAATATTATACACGAGCAATAACTCAAGTCAAAATTTTTAATTAAAAAATTCCTCAGAAAATAAAAAAAAAGTAATTTTTCTATGCAAAATACCATCAGTCGCAACTGTGACCAATGACGGAAACATATTGTACGAATGAATTTACAGTAACAATGTTTGGAAAACTTTATTGCTTTTTTTTCTCAAAACCACCCCTTAAACAGCCTGCACTAAGGGTGGCTCGAACGTTTGCTTAGTGTTGTTACATTTGGGAGATGCCTTTTTATTTGTTTTTATTGCTACACTTTTATAGTGCAGAGACGGTATGCGAATGATGACTTTGCCAAGAACAGAACAAAAAAGCACATACAAATATTTCAAATATTTTTTTACTGCTGTATAACTTTTAAACAATGCGAAAAGCAAGAAGAGAAAAAAGGCAAACTTTTCCAAATAAAATTAAATTTATACTACCGAATAATCAATATGTTACAGAATACATGAGCAACGTTTTAACATACAAAACATGATTTTTTGTATTCAAAATTCCACCAAATAAGTAATTGCTTGAATTTCAAGAAGTAAATAACAGTTTTCTTTAAATTATATTTCTGTACTTACATCCTCCTTAAAATGTATGGTGGAGCATTGCAAAAGAGCTCCCATCAATTTGTGTGGATTCCAGGTAACCGAATCAGCTCTGAAATTATAGAAATAAATAAACCACAAATTATTTACAATATTTAATTGCAAACAATAAAATAATAAATATTGTTAAAGCAAATAATATACAATACAAATTACATTATTGTTATTGTTGTATGTGCGTTTATGTGTAAGTACATATGGGCATTTCCATGCCACCGTACGTGACATTTATACTCCTATAAAGTGGAGTAATTTTTGTAAAAGTAAGAGTAACTGAAACAAAATTAGATCTTTATGTTCCATTCAAAGTGTAATTTATTTAAAAATAAAATTAATTATATTCGAATCATTGTTGTCTAAAATATTCAGAAAAATAAGAATATATCGTACGTGATATAAAATCTTGGGAGCTATTTTTTCTTTTTTTAATTTCTTACACTAAACCAAATATATTTCATTTAAAATCCATCATACTTAATTGAAAATAATCTTTAAATGATTTTATAATAAATTCAATTTAATATCGTTCGTGACATATCGTACGTGACAGATTTTTCTCTAATAGTATTTTCGGGTAATATAATAAGAAAAAAGTTCAATTCTAAATTATGTGCTCTTGCGACTGTTCCAATGCGAATGACGGAGACAAATAATGTTTTTGCACTACATACGTGATATTAAAATAACATTCAAGGGTAATAAAAAAAAAAAATATCGCTAATTGGACTTTTTTAAAGCACATTTACAATTTATTTTTTCAATTTAGTCGTTAAAAAAAATAGTTGATTGCAATTCTTTAAAATAAGTCGAAGAGATAAACAGATTAAACTCTTATTATTTTTAATAAGCTCTTACTACCTGCGCATAGTAAAATTTGAGTGTTTTTCTTATCAATAAGCTTATATTGAAAAAATTTCAAGAGTTTTTGGGCCTGTTTGTAAATGCATCACTGCATATTATGTGCATTACATTAAAAAATGCAAACAATCGCAACACTGCAATTGTCAACTGTTCAAAAAGGCAACACTACTGCATATTAGGCACAAATAAACAAAAAATTCTAAAATGGCTGATGCAACGAATGAGTAAGTATAAAGAATGTGATTTTTATTATTTATTTTTGATTATTTTACTTTTTAAACATTTTTAGCCTCGAAAGTGAATTATTTGTCAGATGTTGTATCATCAAATTCACAATTTAAATTCATAATTATTTTTTTCATTTTTGCTCGGTGTTGGCTCGTTCGTAAATGAAAACAATAAAATAGGCAAAAAGAAGCATCAGCAACATATGTATGATTTGCAGTGGCAGCCAAAGTAATCATATTTTGCAGCGCAGTGATGCATTTACGAACAGTCCCTTTATTTTTACAGTCGTTGCTAACATATTCATGGAAATGTCCATATGCGTGTCATTTATATTAAATGTTATTCAAATACAAATTACAAACAATTAACACTAATCCACACACGCACGCTGCCACCACCATCGCCACTACATTTTATCCTTTAGGCTGAGCACACATTATAATTGAATTTAAAGAGACTGAAAACATTTACTCAATGTGACTGTTGTTCAAAACAATTGATAATCAAGAGGGTTGTTGTCATTGTGCAAGTGCTAAACATCCCTGTGGGAGCTACTTATGGTTTAATTTTTTGAAGGTGAAATATTACACCAGTACAAGGCTATGAGGGATTAATAGATAAATTAACTGTGATTTTATTTTGTTTCTTCAACTGTAGAGTTTGTGAAAAATTTTTTTAATTTTTCTTTACTGCCTTTCGAAAATATTGCTTTTGTGCAAGTTGATCTATTTAACGATGTCGCTCTGGGTAGTTATTAATATCTTTTTCGAAACAACGGACCCACGTAAGGAATAAATAAAAAAAAAATATCTTGACATTTTTTTAAGTCTGTTTTCTTCTTCAAACTGAAACTTTATATATGTATGTAAGTGCGTATGTGTACAAAATGTTATTTAAGCTCTTGAAAAGATGTCTATCGAACCAGTTTGTGGTTTAAAAATAATAAAAAGAAAATCGGTCAAATCGGTCTATACGAAAACGTGAAAGAAACGTATCAGACAAATACAAAATTATTATTCTGTTAAATTTTTAATCAGGTGTTAAAGATAAAGAGTGAACATGAAAACATTTACATTAAAATTTAAAAATAAACCTAAAGCTTAAGAGGTATAAGAGACCCCTTATGACCCTTATATTTATTATATTTAATGATATTTTTGAAATAAAACCCTTCTTCTGTTAGATTATTTTCACCCTTTAGTTTTTTGAAGCTATAGTTTTGAAGCCTAATAAAAGTTGCGAAAGGGTTAACTGTCAAACGAACTGTCATAATGCGCTTTTTGTTCTAACATTTATTATCAGTATGTAAATTGTGCTAAATAATAATCAAATTTACGATTCGACCGTTGATTTATTCCTCGTTTTTTGGCTTAACGCGTTTGCTAATGAGCAAATTTGCCACACATGGAATGAGACCAATCCAAAACAGGGCCTACCACACAAATGCCTTTTTACGCTGATAGTATAATCAGATCTAATTTCTTTTAAAATTTTACCTGAGTTTGCGTTACGTGCAAGTTTTTTTTTTCAAAAATATGTACGGAATTGATCAGAGCAAGTTATGGGTTTAACGAAATTTACTAAAATCAAAATTTTTTTAAAAACTTAATTTAGAGAAAGGGTCCTGACAATTGGCCTCCAAAGTCGTAAGATTTAACACCCTCGATTATTTCCTGTGGGGTCATGTCACTGGTTATGGAAATTTATGCCTTTGAGTCAAACATTATCTGCCTGTTCAACGATGTCGAAAGAAAACCCAAGCGAAATTTCATTCGTACAGATCAGTGTTGCCGTTTTCACTGCGATCGCAGTTTTTCACTACGATTTGCCTGTCGTCATTGCGTAACTGCGTTTTTTTTAATATCACTGCGTTTTTCAGTTTTTGGTAGTTTTCCACTTTTTTGATCAACAACGCCTTAACATGATTTACCTCAAACGTGTTTAACACGTAATTCTGTAAAGGCTATAACACAACGAGATTAAATTGTCACCCTGTTAAAAATATAGCAGCTAGATGGCAACATTTTCTGCTGTTACGTTACGTTGCAGTTGACTGATTAGGTCTTGAATTAAAATGTCAAAAATCCCGTTAGAAAAACATAAACAAACTATTTCGTGAAAAAATATTTTGTTTTCAGCCCATTTAATTAATTATACCCTTCACACAGTGAAAAAGGGTATATATAGGTTTGTCATTCCGTGTGAAATTTCTACAATTTTGATTTCCGACCCCATAAAGTATATATTTTCTGAAAGCTTATGAATAGGGGAGTCGATTAAGCCCTGTCAGTCTGTCAGTCTGTCCGTCTGACCGTCTGTCCGTGTGTATGTTGAAATCAACTTTTTGAAGCCCCCCGATATCGCTTAGACTCGGGTGAGGTATTAAAATATCAGAAATATTCGGGAGTAGATTGGTATTGAAAATCAGAAACATCGGTACATAAACAACTGAGATATGAGCAAAAACCCACGACCACCTCGATTTTTTTTTCACAAAAACAACATTACAACAACAACATACATACAAACGTGTATACTGGTTAGAGAAAACGTGGGATCGAATCCCAGCTGAGGCAAAAAAAAATTTTTTTATATATTTTTTTTTAATTTTTTTTAAATTTTTTTTAAAATTTTTTTTTTTCAATTTTTTTTAAAAAAAATTTTTTTTTTAATTTTTTTTTTTTAATTTTTTTTAAACATATATACGTAAATTTATAATTTTACAATGGGATGTTTTTATATATGTATGTTTTTTATATGTATGTACGTATATCATATGGAATGGTGATACAAACTACTGTTATTGCATGATTACACGTTGTGAAGGGTATATAAGATTCGGCACGGCCGAATATAGCACCTTTACTTGTTTTTATATTGTTTCGAAATGTATGGGTAAGTTGGCGTTTAAAAAAGGGCAAAAAAGTGAAAAAATTTCATTTTTTTTGTCCAAACGAAAACGACATCTTTTTATTTCCCGTCACTGCGTTTTTTTTGTCGATTTCACTGCGAAAAAAAGTTGGTCGGCGGCAACACTGGTACAGATATATTGAAAACAACAACAAAAACGAAAAATTTGTTTTTGTTTTCAACGTATTTGTACGAATGAAATTTCGCTTGGGTTTTCTTTCGAAATCGTTGAACAGGCAGTTAGTTATTCGTGACATACAGCCAACAATGCTTGAACAAAATTTTACATCCATAGTGTGCTTCGTCAAAAACAGCCGCGGTTGTCAAATGTCCCAAATTATTTTTATATGTTAATGCTGTTTATTGATCTTTCGAAATAAAAATTGTTTTTTTTTTATTAAAAATTATTTTTTTTTGTGTTATTTTTTAAAATTTAAGGTTTTATTGGGTTTGAAAAAAATATCCTATACATTATTGTATGTATGTAGATTCGTAATTACAATTACAAATAAACAGTTTCGATTTTCATTAAAGCATAATTGCCGTATTCATAAAAAATATTTAAAGTTTATTGAAAGCTTATTTGACAAATTTCTATACAACATCTGTCAAAAAAGCCTTTAACAAATCTAAAATATTTTTCGTAAATACGGCATTATATGTAAAAAACCTAAATTTATATATTTTTTAATAAATTCTTGATTTCCAAAATCTAACATATAAAATTACTTGTATAAACTTTCTTCATAAAATTGCTTAATATACATATTATACCTAAATATACATACTCACTTATATACATATCTACACAGACAAAACTTTTTGTTTATAGGCAATTATCAATTTAAAGAAAATTTACAAAATTTTTTTAATTTGGTAAAATTTTGCATAAATAAAAAATAATAAACCTATTAAAATCGAAAAATCATAAACTGTCAAGTGATTTTTTTTATTGTTTTTTAAGTAGTATATTTGAAAAATTCTGTATTAATTTTTCGATGAATTTTCTTAACATTTTTCAATAAAATTTAATTGCAAAAAAGTAAATAAATTTTTGGAAATTTTGATATATTTGTCACATAGAACATTTAAAAAAAATTCTGAATTTTAAAAAACTTTTATTAAATTCGTAATTAAAAATATACATTTCAATAAATTGCTTTTCCTAAGATTACTTTATCTCTAAAAAATATTCCTCAGCATCAAAAAAAAACTATAAATTCCTTTGAATTATTGATTAACATTTTGCACTTTGTCGTTTGCAATAATTTATTTCAAATTTATTTACACACATTCATATATCCATATTTAGGATAGGAAGGACCTACGTATCCTTTGTATATTTATAATATTTATTACTAGTAAGAGTATTTATTTTCGATCACCCTTAAACGAGAAATTAATCATGAACCAAATTCTAAATTTTTTTTATCATTTATTTGCTTAAACAAGTTCATAGAAATACACAAATATGTACGCTATATGTGTGCTTGTACATACATATATACATACTCGTACACACATCTAAATAAAAATTACAATCCTGGGAATTTTGCAATTTGTCATTTTGTTAAATGACGCACAGCAGGAGGAGAATGTTAAACGACATTCATGTTTAGAGTTCATCAGGTGTTTGAAAAGCTGCTGGCAGATTACAAGGATTAAGAATTGTTTTTAAAATTATGTTGTTGTAACAAACAAAGTGCATTTAAAAAATGTTTAAAGACAAACAAGCAAAGAAAGTATATGTATTTTCAAATGCCAAATAAGAACATTATATAAATAGTAAGAGAGAGAGAGAGAGAATAAATGCACACTGACAGACCCGCACAATTGAAATCAAATGTACTCATAAGGGTGCTATTACGTAGTAGCATGGTAAAATGTTGATGATGAAATGGGTCTTTTTGTGTACCTTTTTTTTAATTTGTAAGCTTTTAAGGTTTAGATTTAATTCAAACAAAAAATACTTAAAGAATTAAATGCATATGAAATAATTTAAATATTTCTCTTAGAAATTGCTTTGGTCGGACTTAAATGCAATAACAACAAATGTTGAAATTTCTAAAAGAAATTACACTTAAATTTCTCACTCCTTAATGCTATTTTATTCCTGTCTGCCTCTAGTGTGTTGACATATTGTGGTCGAAAGTTTCAAATTTAATCCTTAAATGGTTTACAATTTGAAAGAGCTGTTATTTTGAATTGATTTGATTAACACATCCATCATTCCTCTATTGTAAAAGTATGAGAAAAAAAAGAAACAAAAAGCCTTCACTTTTTGTTTTTGCTTTTATTAGGGACTATTGAAAGTAACCACTAATCCTTGATGGAATTTTGTATAGAGTCTATACATTTAAATTCTTCGACTAATGGCAATTTAAGTAGAATTATATGTTGAGCAGCATAAAACCAGTATTAAAAGGAATGAATTAAATTTTTCAAAAGTTCAGCAAAATTTTCTTTTATAGATGTGTTAACTTAGAATTTTCAATTATTAGCGATTTTGTCGCAGAAATGGTTAATTTATATAAAATTTTCTATTATTTTTAATTATTTAGAAATAAAAAAAAAATTCTAAAATTTTTTCTTTAAATAAGAATTAAATAAAAAATCTTTAAATTTTCATTTTTAAATATGTCATAAATAAGAAAATATATTGATAATTAAAAAATGTAAATAAATTTCCCAATAAGTCTATAAGTTTTTGTAAAGAATTTGTGTAATTTTTTAGAAGAATTATGAAATATTCTATTCTATTTATATAATATACTAGAAAAGCCCGGCGCGCGTTGCTACGCCCCTTAATGAATAAAAATGCATTCTGAATTTAAATTGAATATCAAGTGGGCGTGGCACTGCCCACTTTTCTAATCACGAAACTGTATAGTCATGACAGTTCAATATATGTGCAAAGTTTCAGAAAAATCGATCCAGTGCACGTACCTCAAAATTATAACTTTTTTTATGGGCGTGGCCCTGCCCACTTTTCTAATCACGAAATTATATGGTCATGACAGCTCAATATGTGTGCAAAGTTTCAGAAAAATCGGTGAAGTTCAAGTAGCTGAAAATGATAATTTTTGTTATTGGCGTGACATTGCCCACTTTTCTAATCAAGAAATTGTATAGTCATCACCAAAATCGGTCCAGAGCAACTACCTCAAAATTATAATTTTTTTATGTGCGTGGCCCCGCCTACTTTTTTAATCACGGAATTATATAGTCATGACAGGCCAAAATGTGTGCAAAGTTTCAGAGAAATCGGTCAAGTGCAAGAAGCTTAATATTATAACTTTTTTTTATGGGCGTGGCACTGCCCACTTTTCTATTCACGAAACTCTATAGTCAACACAGCTTAATATGTTTCCAAAGTTTCAGAAAAATCGGTCTAGTGCAAGTACCCCAAAATTATAACTTTTTTTTATGTGCGTGGCTCTGCCCACTTTTCCCACCCCGAAATTATATAGTCATGACAGCTCAATATGTGTGCAAAGTTTCAGAAAAATCGGTCCATGGAAAGTACGTCAAAATTATAAATTTTTTATGGGCGTGGCACCGCCCGATTTTTAATCACGAAATTATATAGTCATGACAGCTCAATATGTGTGCAAAGTTTCAGAAAAATCGGTCCATGGAAAGTACGTCAAAATTATAAATTTTTTATGGGCGTGACCCCGCCCAATTTTTAATCACGAAATTATATAGTCATGACAGCTCAATTTGTGTGCAAAGTTTCAGGAAAATCGGTCGAGTGCAAGTAGCTAAAAATGAAAACTAATTTTTATGGGCGTGGCACCGCCCACTTTATTCCACCCTTAAACACTCCCTAGAATGTGTACAACAACTTGCCAAATTTTGAGTCCGATCGGTTTTACAGTTTCGGAGTCTATAGCTAACACACACAGAGAGTCACTTTTATATATATAGATTAAGTTATCACAGCATCTATAATCTCTTATTTTCATCTAAATGGATGAACACTGGATGTAGTGGGAAAGCAATACCTTTCAGATATTCAAGTCAATTGGATTAGATGTCGGAGAGTCAATATTTCAGAAGCTTATCCTTAAATAATCTACGTGTGAAGTCATATTCACTAAAAATAGGAGTAAAATCCTAAAAGAGTTCTAAAAACTTACGTCTTTGCTACTAAAACTCTAATTGATGTTTACAACACAACAACAATACATACCAGACCTCTGCCACCATCTTAAAATTTGAACACTAAAAATAAATTGGTAAAAACTGTTAAAATGAAAAAAATATTGTTCAAGTTGTAAAACTTTACACTTTACAAACTAAAAACTGATGACTTGAATCTTTCAATGCCTAGTATCGTAATATTGGGTTATTGGCTTAGGCTAAAATTGATAAATCAATTAACAGAAGGACATTGCAAGTAGATGTTTTATTGTCACTAGTATAGAACCTTTATCTGAAAATGTTTGTGTTCTGGTTTGGTTTCAAAATGTTTGTTTATCCAGATAACGTAATTATAATAATAGGATTTAACTTTATATATGTAACTTGAAAAGGGTGGGGACTTGCACGCAGAGTCCTCAGTGAGTGGAATACGAATTGTGTTCTAAGCATTAAACCTCAGAAACAGAGCTTATACTAATTACTAGTAAATAATATTTCAGTTTTTAACACCCACTCTTAAACGTGTTTCGTCTAATATCTCTGAGTTATTTGTTAAATGGAATGCTATTGATTATTATTGCGCAATTTTCCTCTCTAGTGCTTTTAAGCCATATTTCATAGCACTATGCCATCAGAGGTCGAGCACTTTTCATCATTTTCATATACACAACACTACTGTTAACAAAACTCAATACAAGACAAGTAAGAGCACTATATTCGGCAATGCCGAATCTTTTATACCCACCACCAAGTTTGATGTACTTTTATAGCTCAGAATTTATTATTTTGTTATTAAGAGTAATCGCTATGGAATAATCTCTTTATACTAAAATATGTATCACTTGCTTTGTATAACTTCGATGTGCTAGTAAAATTTTTTCGTAAATTTAATCTTTCAATAAAAGTGGGCCTTAAAGTAGGCGTGTCAATATAGTTTCTGCTAATAAATAAAACAGATATTTCAATAAAGTCCTTTATTCTTCCAAAAACTTTGTCTATAAAGAAATTGTATAAATTTAAGATAAGCTGTTATATGGGAGGTAGGCGTTAAAGTGGGCGTGTCACATTTATTTTCTGTTACAACAAAGCCTTTGACCAAAAAGCAATGGCTGCAAAATTTCAGAATCGTACATCTAATTTTTTCAGTTTTATTACGTTTTTAATTTTAAATATACCAAAAAATACACTGTGCGGTATAAATTTTTGTATATTTTGATCTATAACTCCTTTCCCAATGCATAGATTTAAGCAATTCTCAGAGAAAAATATTGTTTTTACTCCGGAAATATATATTCGAAGTGTCATGAGTTTGCGATAATGCGTTTAGACACAACTCCATTTTATTCGATGTTGGAAAGACACGGTTTTTTTACCTATTCTTGTATTACGAGCTATTACACTCTTCCTAATATTCCGATTCAGCCCATTTTCAATACGAAACAAACCTTATGTATAAGAAATATTCTGGAAAAAATTTAGCCTCTCAGCTTTTTCGGTCTGACCGCTATCGTACTTTCAACCGACGAACAGATGGACGGACATAGCTAGATCGCCATAAAATCCAACCCCGATTCAGAATATATATACTTTATGGGGTATAAAATGGATATTTCGATGTGTTACAAACGGAATGACAAAATGAATATACCCCCACCATTTTTTTGGTGGCGGGTATAAAAAAACTAAGAGTGATTTGATTATTTGTATTATATCTAATTAGAAATTAGACGTCAAAAAAAAACACTGTATGAATTTGAGTAGTTTTTAGTAGCAACTTCAAAAGGGAATTAAGAAAATCGGACGTCATAAAATTCATCATGTAAATTGGGTGTAATAATAATTTTTCAAAATAAAACAATTAATTGAATATTTAAGAACTTTTTAAAAATTTGTTTAGCTTTTAATTTAGGTGTAATAAATTTAAGGACTGCAGTCCTTCAAATTTCTGCTCATTATTCATGCGGTTGCAATAAGATAAAGTGCCTGTATTACATTTTTTTCTATTCTTGTAAAATTTTCCCATATTGAAATCGGCTTAAGAAAATTAATCAATTATTGAGTAACTGACAAGTGTTCCTTTCAGAAAAGCAGAACATGTCTGTTAAGGAATATTTGATAAATGAGTTGTTTATTATAATTTAGTTTAAAGTGTGCTTTTAATTTAAGTGATTTGTGGATTTTTCTTTATATATAAATTTAACAATGAAAGAAAATGAGTTTTTCACTTTCAAAAAGTGTGTTCATTGTTGTTGTTTTCTTTTGGCGGCAATAAAAAATCTATTGTTTTATTTTTATTACAGCAGATATGTGGTTTTGAAAGGCAATTACTTGCAGGCATAGCGGACATGATTTATGAAACTGTAAATTGTTAAGGACATACATACATGACACTAGGTTGGCTTTCAAATATACAAATATTTAAAAATGTCTTAAATTTTAATAAAAATAATATTTCGTAGCAGGAAGAATGAAAAAGATAATAAATAGTAAATAGTTGAAAGAAACTTACCGCTCAACTCCAGTAAATCTAGGATGACGATATTTTCGTGATAACAAAAGTCCACCGCCCCAAGCTGCCTGCAATGACAATAATGAAAAAAGTCTTAACATTTTGTTTCTTAATTTAATTATACTTATGCTTAAGTGTTAAGGTGTCTTATGTATACTTACATCAACATGCATCCAACAATTGTATTTCTGGCAAATATCAGCAATTTCATTTAAATTATCGAAAGCACCCAACACTGTTGTACCGGCTGTGGCATTGACAAAAAATGGCACATGACCCTTTGATTTTCGTTGCAATATAAGTCGTTCTAATTCAGATGTAATTATACGACCATGCTCATCAGAAGGCACTGATACACAATTATCCGTACCCAGGCCACAGACAGCAGCACACGATTTAATCGAATAATGACACTGATCCGAAGTAAACATGACCAATTGACCGGGCAGACCAGCAGCACCGTGTTCCTTGTAGTTGGGAAACATTTTATGGCGAGCAGCTAAGAACGCATACAAATTTGATATGGAACCACCGGGGGCCAATATCGAGTCACCACCATTCCAGCCAATAATTTCACGCATTTTCGACAAGACAACATTTTCCATGAGAATGAAAACTGGTGCAATTTCATAGGTGAACATGTTGGTATTGGCAGTAGCTGTTAACCATTCACCAGCCATGGATATAATATCCAAACCACATGACAATTGATTGAAGAAATGAGGGTGACCTGAAATTATTCAAAACAAAATAAAATTCAACTAAAACTTCAATTTCATAAAACTTAACTTTAAATCAGTTGTTATTGATTTTCAACAAGGAGTAAGAATAAACTTTTTTCAATATTCTTAGACATTTAAAATCCATTAAAAGCAGTTACTTTATCTTTGGCTATATAAAAACACCATTTATGATCCTTAATCCTCTATAATTCCACAATATATAGACACAACGACACAATTTTTTTCTTCTTTTTTTGTAACATAATCTGACATCTCAAATTCCTATGTGTATGAAACAACCAACTAACCAAACCTCCCCTTCATATTACTCTCTAACATCTTCTGGCATACATTCTGCCATACAATGTTAGTATCTACTCCAGTAGTACTTTAATGATACCAAACATTGACATTCATTCAGTCATATAATGTTGATGACTCTATATACAATTTATAAGTTGGCAACAAAAGAAATTTAAGGGGGGAGTTTTAATCAAAATCCGTTGTTATTTTCTGTATCGTTGCTCACTGATCCTTTGATGCGAATGAATGGCAAGACAATGTGTTCAACGAAAAGGTCTCTCACATACAAGCATATACCCACATACATACATTTCGTACGTTCTTCGAAGGGAAATGATTTCTGCCCATCTGTGACAGGAAAAAAAAAGCTGCTACCAAAAGTCTCGTGCTCAAATTGAAATGTTTGCGTCGTAAGTCAATGTAAAATCCTTTATGTATGAACATATTTTGCAAGGAGACAGACAAAAAAACATTTTTTTGTACCTTCAATAATTGTTGTTCTTGTGTAGCTTTTAGTTAAACTTTTAATTATTCGTATAATCGATTAGTTGAATATTATTTAAAACTAGCTGAACGCGGACCGCTTTGCTTGACCCCAGAAAGTTTTATGTACATATTTAGGTATAAATACTACATCATAGTTAAGTCTAGATTTTAGATTTCATATAATACGCCATTTTCATTATTTCCGACACCATCATTGATTTTGAATTTTTACATAGTTAAATGTATTCTACTAGTCAGGCCCTTTCATTTGCTACCCATACTGTTGGGGTTAAAAAAAAATTTCCGCCATTTTGTTTCAGACACCTTCTTGGAATTTACTACATTCTGCTGATCAAGTCCTTTATTTGATATCAATAGTGCGGGGGTTAAAAGACGTAACTACTATATTTCACTCTTATATTCGCCACTTAATCTAGGGCAGCATCTTGGATTTTTAATTTTTCATAACTAACTATATTTGAATACTTAAGGCCTTTTAATCTGATATCCAAAATGACTCTATTGGTTGTAAAGAAACTGTAAAATATCTGTATTTCGGTTTGTAAATTTTACGAAAATCACCGAAGCACTTGTACTTTGATGCTTATATCTGAGTTGGTTTTAAACCGATTTATTAGTTTTTCTTAGAAATAATTTCTTAGACTACGGCTTATAATTTGGTATCTTAAGTGTGTTTAAAAATTATTTAGGAGTTTAAAAAAATTTTACATATTTAAAACATATATTTTTTTTTTGCCTATAACTTTTTCGATTAGTCCCAATTTGTCGAAAATTTTCCATGAATATCTCCAGAAGCTGACCAAATCAACAACCGTGCTGGAAAATTTTATTTTTGTTGTAAAAATAAGCTAAAAAAACAGAGGCAGTCGAGTTTATTTGCTTATAACTCAGAAGGTTGTGGGGTGATTATGCGAAATTCCAATACCGATCTGCTCCTGCATATTTCTGATATTTTGATACCTTACAAGGATCTTGGCGTTGTCGGGGGGCTCAAAAAGTTATTTTAAACATACACACGGACAGACGGATAGTGCTTAATCGACAGCCTTATTTATAAGCTTTCAGAAAATATATACTTTATGGGGTCAGAAATTAATATTGTAGAAATTTTACTCGGAATGACAAACCTTACACTCTCGTGTTAAAGGTATAAAAAGGATAAATAATACATTCACTATCGTTTAAAATTTAAACACATTTCTACATTTAATTCAAGCGATTATTAGTTTAAATAATTACAACATCACTATTAACACTAATATTTTCATATAAAAGCAAAATTATTACTAGTTTATGAAAAAAATAGCAAGATGAAATGAAAATCATTTTTTTTTATTATAATGAAGAATGGTGAGTCGCTTATGGCTTAAAGCATTTGGGTTTTTATAATAACACAACTTATGGCACTTCAAATGTAAACTGACAGCAAGGAATTCTTTTTGTCTTTTATTATTGAAAAAAAAAATAAGAGAACACAAGCACCAGAGAAATAAAAGAAAAGAAAAGGGGTTGTCTGTTTATACAAATACACTCACATGCTCTTGATAACTGTGTGGTGTTGAAAAGTACTCCCTGGAGAGCAGAAACTGTTTGGCTTGTTTATAAACGTATTTATTTAATAGTCATATGATTTGTGCAAAGTAATTTCCAATTAGCCCCACCAACCCAAAATAAATGAGCAGCAATTGTTGCATAGAAAATCAAGAATGTTGTTTACAAAACGTAACAATAGTCTTGCAGCACAAAGGTCAGAATAATAGACAATCGAAAAAGGATATACATACATATGTAAGTATGTATGTATAGACAAACAAAGGTAATGCATGACCTTTGGAATGAAAAATTCAATATTGAATTCTTGATTTTTATTGCGGAAATGAAATGTATATGAAATATAACAGCGTCTATGAGGATGGTCTTGTTTTTGATCAGATTTTCGTTTATTTTCATTTCACTGTGATGATGATGCTCCACATTTGATTATTAAAAAAAAGCTTGTGTAAAAGAAATATAAAAGTTTTTGAAAACAATAACAACAACATTCCTACTTTTCGCTTGTCTGAACTTGATTGTTTCAATGCAACGAATTATTTAAGCTTTCTTGCATCCTTTACAGTTACATTAACCCTCTTCGAGTATTCATACCGGCTGTACTACTGCCAAGCACATCTGTTGTCAGCTTTATATTAGTTAAACGTTTATATGTCGTTTTGTCTAGCATTTGGTTTTTTTCCAAAATACTTCCTTCCTTTCGATTTCATTCTTGTGTTCGCCTACTTCTCATTCTTATGACACTCATTTTTGTAACGCATTTGTGATAGACAAGCGACAATAATCGCTTGTCTTAAAAGAAACTTCTTAGAAAATACTGTCACAGTTTTTGGCTAACATATTGGGATGGCAGACCCTTTTTAATTAATTTTGTGTATAAATACAAAATACCGACTCCTTTAAAATATTCAACTACACAATATGTTTTGTACTTCGGTTCGCCCATTACTTTTGCAAATATACATTTAAGAAGAAAAATAACTCAATTGTTAATCATTCCAATGTGAGATTAATATTTGAAACACCTAACCCTTATTGCTTTTTAATATTTTTTAATGTAAAATGTACTGAAACTAGTGCAAAAGTTCTGAATTTTATATTTTTATAAATACAGTATTAGGAATTGTGTTATAGTGCAAGTATATGAGCTTTAACAACAATATATTGTATATAAGATGTAGTAAAAAATTGTGAGTAGAATCAATTCTAATGCTGAAATATTAAAGATTTGTAAAATTTTTTTTGAGGCGATTTAAAACTTAGCCACCACACCAGCGAGTGTTAAAATGATTGATAGATCGGTCAAGAATAATGAAAATATTTGTTGAAAATATATTCAAACACATTATTACACTATGTATCACTAAAGATCTTTTTATAAATTATATATGAAACTAAGAATTTTTTTTTAGCGTGTAATAATCATGGTAATAACTATTATTAACTATGTTACAAAAAGTATCAGTTATTTGTTTTCAGTCTATGATTACCGATATACATATGTATCAAAAAGATCAAAAAATTAAACTGTAAAAAAGATAGTTTCTGGAAACCTCTAAACTGATATCTTGTTATTATGTCCTTAGTCTTTGTCATATAAAAAAAAGTAAATACATGTGGCCCTAAATAAATAGAACATACTGTATGATTTTCTCCTAATATTTCTCTAAATAACGGAAAACATATTTTATATTTAGAATTAGTTTCGTATTAATTTGTCTATCATTATTTTATGGAATTATAACGCTACATTAGAGTTAAATAAAACAAATGTTTGCATCTAGAATAAATACACGCAAAGAAAAAATATGGTTGTGGTAACCATAATCGAAGAGCAACATACTATGATTGAATTGTATGATTATCGTTTAAACATAAAATGGTTAGCAGTTATCATTATTATGTTTAATTAAAGTATCATTTAAGGCCATGACTGACTATCCTACAAAGTCGTGCGATTATGTCAAATATAAATCTAATAGTTTTCTGTCCTACATGAAAAAATCGCAACAAAATGTGTTATTGGATGCCACACTGTCATACTTGCTTAGAAAAAGCAACTCTGATCGCACAGACTCTATTATTTTATGAAAATTTTCAAAAGATTATCAAATCGGACACACATGTCAAAAAATCTGTCACATATGTGCACTTTGTGTCCACACTATCACACTTTCTGAACACACATACAATTTTTGACATATCGAACGACTAAATCTGATAGTCAGTCATGGCCTTTAATAATCATATATATGACTACAATTGAAATCGACAATCTTTACTCTTTTACGGCAAATTATTGTCGTTTGCTGTAACATACACATATATTGATTGTACTTACCAATTTAATTTCAATTTTTATACCAATATTTTTTAACATTTTCTCGTTTATTTGTAAATTTTCTTTAATTTTTCAAAATTTTTGTTAATTTTTTTGATATTTCAAACTTTTAAAATAATAAAAATTTATTCAGCAAGAAGAAGAACAGTTGAAATCAAATTATTATTAAAAAAATCATAGCTTGATTAATTTGTAATCATACTGTTATCTCACTTATTATTTAATGATTATTTTTAATTTATAATGATCTTAAATATAATTTTATTTTTGTCAAATTATTTTTTTAAAATCATACTATTTTTAAATGATAACCATTTTGAAATTTTTACGAAAAGTAAACATTAAATGATATAATTCAAACAAATGCTTGATTATCGTGACAAAATATATGATGAAATGAAACAAAAATAACTATTACTTGTTTTCGACAACCAAATATTGTTTTAGAAACTATAATACGACCGTCGTGATCATGTCGTCACCATGGTTTTTCTTTGCAAAATTAAGATTTTTTAAATTTAGTTGCGTAACACCTATCACACGCCAGGTTTAAATTTATTAAATCTATTTACCTATGACAGCCCAACGTTATCTCAATAAAATACAATAATGACGTTTTGTAGAAAATTACAATTTTCTTAAAATGTGTCACCCATTTTTTTTTTTTTTTGGAAAAATTTTATGCAAAGAAAAATTTTTTAATGAAAGCTTACTGCAGCAAGATTATTTTATTATCGAAATTTTGTTCGGAAAATCAAAGCTTCCATTTAAAATTTATACATATGTAAATAGTGCTACATTCACATTTACAAATATTTGCATAAATAAGTGTGACCACTATTTTTGTTAAATAATTATTCAATTTTATGTGATTTCTTTACACCAAATATCATTAAAACAGAACAAAAGATTAATATTGCAATTCATTTTAATTAAGAAAAATGTTTTTCAATAAACATTTATTTTTTTAGGGGAGCATAAATTTATTTTAACATATCTTTAGTCGTTTGAATTTTGTTTTTTGTATATTCAAAATTTGCACAACAAAAACAGGGTAATGAATTGCTCTTACTTAACAACATACTTTTCAATGACTATTACACGATGAAACGTAAAATTTTTTATACCTTTTCCCGATATGTTTAAATAAGATATGTTTCAAATGCAATGTATTGTCAGAGATGGAAATGTTTTTATTTTCAAATTTATATAAGTTTTGCTTTTCCTATATATAACTTTTGCTACTACTTGCTTTTACATAAAAGTCAGAATTTTTGTTTTCTTAAATTTATGTAAATGCGATTTCCCACATTTACTTTTTAAGATAAACACAAAAATTAAATCAAAATCAAGTGTTATCTGTATTTAAACAGGCGTTCAAGAAAAAAAAAAACAATTTTCATAAAATTTTTTATCACATACAGTTGGGCATTTATACTCGTACCTTTGTGACAATAACGTTGTGATTTGTTTGTTTGAAAAACAAATTTTGGCATAAATTTAAATATGATTATGGTTGATTTCGAACAACATCATTTGCAGGGCAGGCACAGAAGATAATTTTAGTACAGAAAGCATATTGTGTGTGTATGAGTGTCATTTTTGATGACAAAGACGTGTTCAATGTCACTATACACGAATTAGGGTTGTCAACAGCACTATAGAAAGATAATCCTTTCATAAAGAGTAAGGGAGGCAATGATGGAAAGGTATCTTGATGAAAAAGTAGAAATTGTATTTTTGACTTTTTATACAATAATTTTGCACAAATTGTTTTTAAATGCACAAATTCTAGAAGACGGTCGTGTCTATGCACGAATTTTATCCAAAATTCTCTAAATCAATTTTTCTTTTATGGCCATAGTCTTAGCAGTTTTCAAAAAAAGAGTTTCTGTTTGTTTTACTATAATAGTCAGCCAAAGTGAAAAAGACTACGTACTAGCACAAGTATATTGTAAAACCATTTTATGGTCCATTGAATATTGATAAAAAGTAAAAGATTATTTACACCTATCAACCGCAGACGTAATTCATTTAAAATGGGTTGGGAAAAGGGTAGATTTGATTAAATAAACAAAAAACACATAAACAGGGTGTTTTAACAAAAAATGTTATCTACACTTATAAAAAAGCTATAAAGCAGTGTTTATTTATACACCAACAATTATCTATTTTGAATTTTTGTCAATCTGTCTCTCTGAACTCGCTTCACAAAAAATCATATAGATGATTTTCGATATAATTTATTGTGGTACGAAGGTACGAGATAGAAATTCAAGATTCCTAATTTTTTTAATGAAATGTTGAGAGAAATTAACTCACAACACTTTATTTTTTTGGCTAGAGTTGCACTCTCAAATCAGTTAGGGCTAATTCAAATAAATTTTACGTCATATAATTTGAAGGTAAAATTTGGCAAAGATTCATTTAAAAGTAAACAATTAATTGCATATATAATTGTCATATAATTTGTCATATAATTTGATTGCAGTCTTTGGACTTATTTATATGGGAAATATCAGCAGCTTTTTTCATGTTGGATCAAATTTGGGGTATAGGAGAATCTTGGATCTTGTAAAGATTAAGGAGACCCAGATATCGATAGACAGCGATATCAGTATCTTTACTGATTGGTCCGTTATGGTCGGAAGGGCAGGTGCTGAAGTCTGGAAGAGTACGTGTCCCTCTATCAGGCAGAGATGCATGGTTTGCTGTATGCGTTGGATCACTTGCTGGAATGTCAAATGCCAGCAAAAAGAATTCTAATTGCACTTTTTTTTGATAAAACACGTGCGGCGAATAGATGTGAACTCCTCTATGTATAGAGGGAACCACTTGTAGACAGTCTCATATAGTATTTAAAGATCCTCTTGGCAGGGGTATAATAATGGTACTCGGATGTATACGTGGTACAATGAGCTGGGTAACTGCAATAGTTACAGGACATGAATATCATCTGGAGAATATGCAGATTTTAGGATGATAATATTTGTAAAATGTGTCTGGAGGATACTTAAGCATGAATTAGGATCACGGACAAGCACACACACACGAATGCTATGAAGAACTTAACCTAAACAAGATGCTGGCGATTTCAAAGGGCTGTGCGACAAAGATTGTTGGCAATCACCAGTAGGCAGTGTGTATTCTAGTCTAGATCAAACGCCGATAAAGTATGATTAATCTGTACGTAGTTGGGATAAAATTTGAGCTTATTAATTGAAAAAAGAGACCTACTACCAGGTAAACACGAAGTAAGCGATTCGCAAAGCGATTTTTTGGTTATGAAGTTTTTTGTTGAAAAGTTATATTTACCTAAAGAAAGTAACAAAGAATTTAGTAAGTTCAAATCAAAAACTCAAACTGCAGTTCTTTGAGTTAAGACCTTTTTGCCTAACGTCAGGAAATTACAGTAAACTCGCAGAAACGTGAACTAATTTTTACCAAGGGTGTTCATGTTTTCGATTTTGTTCAGGTTTTAGATTGCATGTTTTCTATAACATATTTTAGTCTCTTTTATCTTTTATTTAATTAAAAAAAAGTATGTACGTTATTTTCACCTATGAGACATGTTTTGATTCAACTTTTTTGTTTTGATTTCACGTTTTAGAGCCCTTAGTCTTTGTTTACGTTTTAGAGTAGTCAATGTTATAAAAAAAATTGTTCATGTTTTTGGGTAGTTCATGTTACTGGATGTTCACGTTTCTGCGAGTTCACTGTATTGCATTTAAAATTCATTTGGTAGAAATATATATTACACGGAAAATACACAGTCGGAAAGAGACTAGTTTAAATAGCAGGTCTAGTAAAGAAAGAGAAATAATAATTATTAAATTATTTGAAAATGTGAAAAAATAACATTGCATCTTAAGGTTGTCACAGTTATTTTGTTTTCAAGTCCTTTAAGTTCCTTTATATTTCAAATAGGTATCTTTAAAATCTTTGTGATAATTTTTTTCTTAATTCCAATATGATTTAGGTAAATTTTTGTAAGTCTTTTTAGGAAGATTGGGAAAAATTTAAAACGATTTGGTACGATCTCTTGTGTTGTTATGAAACTTTGTTGTAGTGAATTTTGAAATAAAAGTCAACATGAATTTTGTTGTTGTAAATATATGTAACTGTGAACCACTGCACAAAGGATATGCTTATATAACGTACAAGTATTTGAAGTATAACATCTAATTTTGAAAACACCTTTATTGAAAAGAGACTCCAACAAAAAATTTAACCCACAATATTAAAAATTGAAAAAAAAACACACACACAAAACTAACAATACATTAATCATAATCCTCAACCATAATCGTGATTTTATATTCTAAATATTGTTTTTTATGATCTCATGTGTACATGTAGTGTGTTTCTTTGCAAAAGTCATTTGACAGTTGGGAAATAGATTTTTTTTGCTACACAAAATCAAGCTTACAAGCCAGCAAAACAAAAATATAAAAAACACGCCTGCCCTCCGCCCCAACACTCGTCGACGACTTCTACTGTCATCTCTAATCGTATCAAGCACGTGACCACAATTGTTTTCTGGAGTGTCGATAATAAGCATGTTTATACAAGAAGTGTGCCACGGAGAATAGACCAAAAAAGTAAAATAAAGTATCATCTGAATAAATGCCAAACGGAAATACAAGGTTTGTAAAGGAAATAGCAGCTAAGGCTTTTGGCTGTCAAAATGGTTGGTTGTTTAAAGGAAATACTGATTTTCAAGATAATTGTTTTTAATGAATTCAATTTAATTTAAAATTTTATTAATTCAATCGTTCTTTCAATCGTGTGCAATGACATATGAAATAGCTGACAACATTTGTCTGCTTATTTATCAACAGCATCAAACTTACCAGTTTTAACTTGATATTTCAGAGTAGTGGCGCAATCTTCAATCAGTTGCTGGAGACTTACAGGTCGTTCGGGTACTTCTAGGTCTAAAAGACGTTTCATATCTTCGGGATGATGAAATTCCAAAACCTTTTCATTCCGATCATTTGTGGCCTTAACAAAGTCCAACAAAATATCAATGACTTTTAGCAAGAATTCCTTTGTTTCTGGCACAGCCGCAGTTGTGGTAGGCAAAAGGTCTAGAAAGAAAGAAAAAAAGAAAATATACTTAACATGTGTGTACATACATACATATACATATACTGATTTATATCAATATTATGAAAAAAAAAAAAATATAAAACAAACACACGCAAGTCGAAAAGTTTGTTATCAGCTTTGGCTAAGGATATTAGGCCTTTAATGTTAAAAAAGTCTTTGACTTCCGCCATTAGAAAATAATGGCCTTTTTATCTTCTAACATGAAATATGATTATGATTGTTTTTTTTTTCTATATCATATTTATTAGTTTTTATATTTAAACATCGAAGGCAGCAAGTAACAATCATTGTTCACTTTTTCATAAGAAACTTTTGTCACCTTTTCAAAGCACAGATTTGTTTAACGGCTAAACATGTATGTATCTGTGAGTTTAATTCAATTTTAGTTGGTCATAAAAATGGGATTTAATTCAAAAGTTAAAATCATTTATTATTATGCACCACAACTTTTAAACATTTGTATGTATGTATACAGTAGAATTAACCCTCTAACTTTTTTCATATTATTATTTAAGTTTAATGTTTAACAGCAGATGCTGGCTGTTGGAATGTCTATTTATTGCCTAAATTATTGCATACGTCTATGCCAGAGCTTTGTCTCAAATTTGAGACACTTATTGTGGTTGTTGGACTGTAAGAAATCCTCCCCTATTTATTTTCTATGTTTTCTGTTTCTAATGGTCTTTTATTATTCGTTAGAGATTTTGTTGTAAAGACTTAAATAATTACTAATTGAAGTTGGTTTCTTTTTTTTAACAAGAAACCTCTACTTACTGCCACTTATTTATTTCAGGGATTAAATTGTCACAATAATGGGTTTTTTTAAGTAAAGACAAAAGTTTAGGATTTGCTATAAAACTGGATGGGGAGGTGGATTTGCTTATTGGATGTAAATTGTATGAAATATTTTTAACAAAGTTTTAAAGTGTATTTAAGACCTTGAATTTTACATTTACGAACTAGGTGCCATCTGAGCGAATTTATGAATGTAGAAAGCTTTTTCGACAAGATCTCTTTTGATAGACTGCTTAATAATATTAATTAGCGAGGGGTTACCTCCATTTTAGTTAAATAGATCATCGTCATGCTAAAATGTAAGGTAGTATTCTCAGAAATAGATACTTCTGGATTCGGGTAGGTGCAATCATAGGTTGTCTGAACGAGGGGGTTTTATAATCATCGTAAAAAATCTCCTTGAAAGAGGTTGGATCCTAAAATTTTTTTAAATTAAATAAAATCAACGTAGAAAGTAAAATATTTCGGAGTAACGCTAGATACGAAACTAACCCTTAATGATCTTGTTGAAAAAAAAATTTATATTTGATCCTTAAGTGTATTCAAAACTCAAAATATGTGCTTTTATAAATGAGGAGGCGCTAATGGGTGTTAAGGGCTACACGGGTATAGCTGGGAATAAGCGGCCAACAAACATGCAAAGAGGATATTTGCGACAACATGGTGTAAACCAGAACTAAGAACTGCCTTGAGTTAAGGGTTGGTAAAGGCCAAAGTATTTCGATGGGTAAACTCCGTAGTCTCGCAAAAGTGAATGGAGAAAGCCAATTGTAAGCAGACTAGGATGGTGCTTAAAAAGTCTTTTGGCAGGGGTGTGATAAAGGTGCTGAAGAATAATATGCCTGAAGTATGCTGAATCAGCAGCGCATGTAAAAGGTGGTCCAACAAAACGCACGATGTTAATTGTAAATAAAACAAAAAGTTTTCAGAGAATTATCTTAATATTTTTATAATGATAGTCGGATCTATGACAATTATGTATGAAACAAAATATCGGCCAAATGCTCGATATGTCTTCGGTATCATACTTTTATCCAATGGTCCATATTTTCATTGACAATGTTGGTCACGACGACAATCGAGCCGCGGACAAGAGCGATGTTTTTCCGCAGAACTCACTTGGCAAGCAGCTGTTTTCACATTTTTTAAAGACCCAATCAAAAAATCACGAAGTTAACGAAATGCATTTTGATTTGAACGCCCGTTTTTTTTTTAATTATTTTATTGATTTTTACAGATACATAAGTTTTTTTTTTTTAAACAATTAAGATTTAAGTGCAAAACTGTTAATACTTATTTAATACCATGAACCAAAACGTGATCTAAAACTGCTTTTTGATAATTAACGCATGTGATAAATTTTTAGTACAGAGCTCCACGGATACATGATTTTCATTGAAATCGAGAAATGGCAGAAATATATAAATGATCGCATTTGGAAAAATAACTTTCTTTGATAACCCAATAGTAGTCTCAATTTTTAAGTTTACTAAAAGTTAGATTTACAAAATGGCAAACATTTTAAATTTTAAAACAACTTTTAAACACAAGTGTATTACAACCTTATTTTATACAACAATTCTCAAGTGTAACTAAAAATTAGACAATTCATTTGAATTTAATTAAAAACAATCATTCAAAATCCATCACAGATTCCTTAAAATAACTGAACCTTTTGTAATGCGTAACAAATTGTTGTCTAATAGAAAAATTCCTAAAATTCCATGAAAAAGAAACAAACATTTTTTATTAAAGGCAGACTGACGTTTGCATTTATTTAGTAGATTTAACTCAAAATAATATCCCAGCAAACAAGATGGTTAGATTTTCAGAGAAAAATAATTTGCAATAAAATGGTTGCTCAAACGTGAAATAAACAAAAGATTTGAATAACTAAACAAAAAATTGTGATGAATTCGTTCTTAATTAAAGAAAATTAATTCATACATAAGAAATTTTTTAAAATGTTAGCTCTTAGGGCTTCAATGAAAAAATAATAAAAATTATTTTGGTATTGTTGATATCTAAGGCTACATTTACAATAAATCTTTTTATTAAAAAATTAAATCTATTAAATCTTTGATTATATCAGATGTATCTTGAGCTTAAGAAATAATTTAAATAATAAATTAAATTAAAAAAAAAATAAAAATGTTCAATCGCTATATTCATCTTTAAATAGAAAACAGATTGCTAATATCATTGTGTCAATTAAAACTGTATAGCTTTTTTCATGCCGGTGAGTAAAAAGCAGTCAAACTATCATAGTTATAATTTCAGTAGGATTAAAAATTGATTTGAAATGAGAAGGTATTATTTTTCAAACAGTTCACTGCTTGTTTGCTGGGATAGAAAAACGCATCCCTCGTTTTGTACCAAACGAAATAAATACAAACACACTAGAATGTTTGTACAACAGGAATAAAAAGAAGTTGAGAGCCCATCAATGGGCCTCATTTTTTTAAGATAAATAATACCTCAGCGTTTTGTTATTAAAATTTTTCTCATTTTTCCATGAACACAGAATATAATTTTGAAAAAAAAAACCCACAACCCTTTGTAATGTAAAATTTGCAATATTTTTGTACTAGTTAATAGTACTTTTTGCTTTTTGTCGGAATTTCCATTAAAAGATTTTGTAAAACAATACAATTTTATTTACAATACTTTTAAAGTGTGTTATATTAGATTCATACAGGGATGGGAAACAGTGTTGCCAGCTTAGGAGATCTCACCCAAGATATGGCATATTTTACAACTAATCAATTTTGAAAATTGTCCTGCTTAAATTGAACAAAAAATAAAATTAGGTGTGACTTTAGGTTGCAAAGGAATTAGGAAATTAGTAATCTCCGGCTTCTTCTTTTTTAATATTGTCAAAAACAAGCTAAGAAATGAAAAGGATTTTGCAACGTTTAAAATCATTGTAAGAGTGAAGTATTCATCAAGTAATACATAATAATAATAATAATAATAATAATAATAATAATAATAATAAACTTTTTAATTCGATAGTATGTACAAAGCTGTTCAAGGTATTTGATTTTTTTTTTTTGAAAGACTTGGCCAATATGAATTATTTTAAAAACACGTAATTCCCTAAAATGAACAAATAACAATATTTTATTAAAAAAAATTATAGAGGAAATTTTGAAATTAGATAACATAAATTGAAATTGAGCCTAGTAATTTAGGACGATTTTTTAAAGAAAGGATAACATCAAAAATACCTATCAATAGTTTTAGGAAAAGAAAATATTTGTTTGGAATAAAACAAAAAGTAAGAGCGTTATATTCGGCTGTACCAAATCTTAATATACCCCTTACGGAGCTATAAGCATATACATATAAGTTGTTTGTAAAAAAAAGCTTACACTTGCTTAATCTTTGCTGTTGTTGATTAATGGCATGTCATCATGTAGATATATTGTTTCATGTTGTCTGTGACTATGTTCGTGCAACGTACAGTAAACTTACATACAAACATTCGTGCACATGAATAAGCATACAAAATATAGCAAATATACCATCTTGTACATACATATGCACATATGTACATAAGTGCCTGCTTTTGTTGTTGTTTTGTAAATATAATTATGTTTTTGTAATCTCAATAGAAAACAGAGTCATATGTGATTTTTGCTGATACATATATCAGCCACTAGTAGGTCGAAATGGCTATTTATTTTCGATATCACATACGAGTTCGTGTTATATATATAGGGAGCTTAAAACAGTTGATTTCAACGCTCAAACAGACGTAGCTAAATCGAATTCGCTATCTATATTGATTCAAAATATATATACTGTATGGTCTGGCAAATGATAACTGAAAAGTTACAAATAAAATAACAAATTTTTAAGGGTGACCAAAAAGGGTTGCCAACACTTATTTGCACAAATGGCGAAAAATTCAGATATGAATTAATTTCAGGATACCATTAAAATGTTGCGTTAATTTTGTATATCGTGGGTCACGGATAGAAAGGCCCTAACTCAAATAATTGTAACTAACAGAAGAAGTTAAGCACTAAAAGAAACTGTATTATCATATCATTACTTTTTTTTAAAAAGATTTTTGTATTTTTTTTTTTTGTTTCTTTGTTTTAATTGTGAAATGTATTGGAAATACTAATAAACTCAATTTCGTAAAATGTATATGTTAAATTTTTGTTTTAACTCTGCAGAAGTAAGATTTGATCAACTTTATCTCCTTAAAATTGGTTTATCTTTTTAACCATCTAAACAGATTCATAAATGGCCAAGTAAAATAAAATTATTTAAAAATTGAACTTGGAGTAATTATAAAAACATGTTAATAACTTTTCTTTTACATATGGTCATTTCCATGAATATGTCAACCACGACTGTAATAATAAAAACTCTTGAAAGTTTTTCAATATAAGTTTATTGATAATTGGCGACTAAATTGTAAAAATAAATTGTAATTGTAAATATGCTTTAAAATTAAGGTAACAACAACAATTAACAAGATCCATAAGAAAAAAGAAAATATAGAGTGCAATTAGCGGTTTATTTTTTTTTTATTTCCCTTGGATGTTATATTAATGTCACGTACGTAGTGCAAAAACATTATTTGTCTCCGTTATTCGACTGTTCAATCGCAAAAGTCCTCCTAAGATTCGCAGATTTTTTCATATTTCCATACATATCTCAAAATCACTTCTGTTTTATGTCACGTACGATGTGTTATTATTTTTCTGGATATTTTAGACAACAATGATTCGAATACAATTAATTTTATTTTTAAATAAAGTACCCTTTGAAAGGAACATAAAGATCTAATTTTGTTTCAGTTACTCTTGCTTTTGCAAATGTCACGTAAGGTGGCATGGAAATGCCTATATGCAGTTTTTTGTTTAAAAATTTGCTTGATTAGGATGATATTGCTTTTATTTGATTGCGAATATATTGTTTTTAGGTTAGGACGAGTTTGTCCTTAAAAAACTAGTTTTATCAAGACCCTATTTTGCTTCATAAAATGTTAGTATTGAAACTTAGTGACAGATATCTTCAAAACTTTAATAAGGCCCTACGAAAAACCAGCAAATTATTCCTGCTGGTGAGCATTTGTATAAAGGCATGTAAACGTAAAATAATAATAAAAAAAAACAACTTGGGTATGTATGTAAGCGAGTGTAGGTAATATCCTGTGACTAAACGGTTTATATTTGTTCTATTTCAATTTAAGACACTCGTACACATACACACACACACTTGGTGCACAAAACGAGAACACTTGCACACACTCGCTAAGAGTTGGTGGTGGTTGGGTTGGTTTCATTTTGGTTCCTGTCGTTTGACTTTTTAGTTTAAGCGTAGCGTTACCATTAACGTGTTTAGAAGACTGGAAAAATTGAGAAAATCTGTTGTGTAATATCTATGTATATGTGTATTTGTGTATGTGAGTATGTGTTTGCAAAGTGATTTATCACAAAGTGAACGAGTGTGTTGGACATAAAGCTACTTGAATGATTTTTTTTTTTGAGTACACAATGATTATGAGTAGTAAATGTAACAATTTTGTTTTTTTCTAAACTTGTGATATTTAAGCATTTTTTTCTATTATTTTTCTAAGCTTTTTGTATAATTTTGCTTTTCTGTTTTGTAGTCGTTCTTTTACTTTTGTGTTATTTGTATTTTAAGGACATTCAGATTGTGTTTGTGACATTTAGAGGATATACCAATGTACTTACATATGTTTGTTTATATGCTTAAGTAATGTGTAAAAATATCTGTACAAATAGTTTTCAATTTAGAAAACGTGTTTGACGTTTTCACTTTTATATTTTCTTAGGTTTGAGACAAAATATATGTATGTATGTACGTAGTATGACGACTTGGTTTTTTTAACATATACTAATCAATAAAAAATATAATTGTAATAAGATGTCACTTTGCAATAGCAAAATTTGCACAAAATTAATGCGTTATACAGGCGCGGACGTCTGGGGCGAGTAAAAGTATTTTTGTCAGAGTACGAAAACAAACAAAAGGAAACGTTTCCAATAGTTTTGTTTCGATCATTTCAGAGAGGGAAAACAAAACGAAACAAAACCCAGGATAACGGTACATGCATTTTGTTTTGTATTGTTTTGTACTATGAGTGCAAACAAAACCAGAATCGAAAAGTACTCAGCTTCAATATGTAACATGCAAAACAATACAGTACAATACTTTCTGCAAACGTTTAAAAACGTTTGCTGATTGATTTGCTCTTTACATGAAAAAATCTACATGTTTATTTCTGCTTGTTGTTTGGGAATTTTTTAACATTTTACCTACCTACATTAATTTTATGATCCTAATAACGATATGAAGTCACTGACTATAGTTTGCGAATGGTGCATTGCAAACGGTTTATTCTTGTTTCGTACTCAAACGAAACATACCGTTAAAGCAAAGCCTAAGAACAAAACCTGAATTGTTTTGTTTATGCTCTTTTGCATTGAAAAGTTTGTGGTTTTGTTTTGCTCGCAAACAAAACGATTCATGAAAATTTAAATGTTTCTGACTTAGATGATTTGTACTGTGTTTCGTTTCATTTATTTTCGTTCACTGGTTTTTGTATAATATCCTATTTCGCTCCCACCTGGATCCAGGCTTGGGAACTCTATATTTCTAGAATATATATCAACACTATTGAACTTTTGATAAAATATATAAGTTTTTTTAATAACTTATGCATGAACAACATACATACACAGTAATGTCAAATTATCAGTAGGTTTTTCATCGACAATCCATGCTACCTAAGCAGTAAATAATTTTGAACTGGTGGTGAAATTTCAAGTGTTGGGAAAAGTTAGTGATGTAAAGCATCGAACTCGCACACGTTGCGTATGAAAAACCGAGAATATTGCTGTTGCAGGCTATAGTATTGAGGAAAGTGTGGATATGTTCATTTCTTGTCGTTCTTTGGAATTGAACATTACACACAAACAGACATGTTTTGAAAAATTAAAAGTTTTCTGGCCGTGTGATTTCTTGTAGAGGCGATCACAATTAGACTCTAAAAGAGATCTTATGGTTTAGCACCTTTGAACATTTTTTTAAGTCTACGTAAAAGATAAGATTTACGTCAGTGGTTCACAATAGATTCAATACCTTATAGATGAATTCTGGGATGGTTTCGAAGTCGTAGATAATAACATAACAAATGTTTTTGTCTTAAGTTTTTGAGCCACACAAAACCGCTATTCTTAATTTTTTATATTAAAAGAATGTGCTTAACTGGTTGAGAGCTGAAACACTAAAAAAGTTACCAGACATGTCTATTAGCCGCTCCGTTTCGTGTTCAGTATACTAGACATCTGTTTGGTAAAAACGTTTTTCGTGTAAATAAGAGTACATTTAAGCAATTTCGCATTTACGAAATACTTAAAACGTGAATACCTTTAATGTTTCCCTTTTCTAAACAAAAGTGTGAGATTTGCGATAATTAAACTTAAATTGACAGAAAAATCACTTTGTTTTCATTGACAATTTTACATGTGTTGGCATCAACAAATCAAACCAGTACTCGAGCTTAAACTTTGACCTTTAACCTTTTACCGCTTTATTCATAAAAGATATTAAAGGTTTTTAATGGATTTACAAAACAGACTTTCAATGGAAATTTGATTTATAAAACCTGATTTATAAACATTTTATGAAGCTGTTTTAATTTGTATAAATTAGACCGTTAAAGTATATGTAATTACAAATGATTCGATAATTTATTAAAGGACTTTTGTAATTTAAATTCTATATTTGTTTAGAATAATTATAAATTAGTCCACAATATCCTTAACACCAGAAAACAAACAGTTTTTTATTTTCAATGTTTAAATTTACTTTGTTTATATCGACAGCTAATAGCACTTACCATATGCAGTTAGTTTTCCCGTTTTATCGGAAAGTTTATAGCCATTTGGATTAAGCGACATTTTCTCCTCTGTAATGAAAACCACAAAAAATACATACAAGATCAATATAAATTTAATAAATGCTTAAAGATATACAAAAAAAAAAAAAAAAATCTTAAACAGCCATGCATAAACTACAACTGTAGGTTATATAACTAGAATGGTTGTATAACAAAATTGTTGAAGGATTTTCGTGATTTTATTCTCAAAAAAATATATGTATGTTTGTATGGATGTAGTATCTACATAAGTATGTTTATGGGCATAATAATAAAAGAAGGCTGTCGGAGACAAGGACTAATGAAGGTTATAGGTAATGGATGTTAAATGAAAGAAAGTACATAAACGTTTGGATGCTTATGCGCAATAGGTGGAATAAAACAAAAAAAAATAAAAAATCTATTTGTCTGCTTACGTTACATAATATTTTTGGTTAAATAATTTTAAAATTGGAAATTTTTGAAAAGATTTTAGGAAATTTCAAAAATTATTACAAAAAAAGTTTTCTTTTTCGTAGTGGTTAGTCGTTTGGATTAGAATTGATTTTGTATCTTACCAATGATCTTGCGGAGATCTTCGATGTATTGCTTTAGGAAAATCACTTTGACTGATTTATAAATTGAGCGTGTTCAGAGGAAAATTAATGTGAGTTGATTTTGTTTGAGTTAGGTTAGTGCAAGTAACTAAAGTAAAATATATGAACGAAACTTAAATGCCTTGAGGTGATTTAAACAATATATTTGAACAATCAATGAGCTTTGATAATATTTTTATTTTTCCTTTTTTTTATGTTTTATATACTTAAGAGACTCACTACTTGGGTTGTACTAAAATAAATTCTACTTAAGCGTTTTTTTTTTTAATTAAATTAAATGTAAGCAAATTTATTTTCTTGATTTTTTTTCACATTTACGTTCTAAAATCTAAATTAACAAACAAACTGAATTCAACTCAAAGATTACTTAAAGCACACGGATTTTAAGTTGAATTTTGATTTCTTATTTTCACAAGCAACTCCAGCCGTACACAAAATCGGGACGGACACAAATGAAATAGCAGCTGTACTGTTCGACGATCTGAGGAGCTTTGTAACTGATTTTATTTTACAGTCTCCTACGAAGCCAGAATTTTCAAAATGGCTTCACATACATAAATGTGTTATGTATTTTGTGAAAATCCTTAAAACAAAAACAAAAAACAAAAAGTAAACAAAAACAAATTTCCAATAAAACTGCGCACAGAAATTACTATACATACACATACAGAAAACTATATTTAGTATCCCTACTCACGCACACACACACACAAATACATATCCCAGTATATAGTATTTCCTTCTTTTAGGACTCCCCATTTATCCACCTGCCAAAATTATTAGTTCCACAAACTATGACGTCACAACTAAAAAATACATCAGCCATATTGTAGCCATTAAATATACATTTACATGTACAATGTACTACAACAAGAGGCGGAGTTTGCGTATAATTTTGATGAGTAAGTTTTACTTTGGGGGTAGAGGGGAATTGATGGGATGTTTCTTTGAAGGACACACCCCACTGTATTGAGTTTTATATCAGTTTATCTTGACTAAAATTTAATCTGTAGATTTTTTTTTTAATTTAACTTTAAGTAATAACTTCGTAAACTAAAATTAGTATTTATGACATGTTTTTCTTTCATTATTTTTGTCACTTTTCATCGTTAGGAAATAAATTCCTATCAAGGCCAAGATGTACGTTATAAATTTTTTATTTTTTTATCAAATGTTTACCTCGATTTAATACTTTCATCAAAGGCTTGGTTATTCTTCCTTTACATACATACATTTATAGAGTAAAAAAATGGGTCGTTTTAAAAAGCAACGTAAATATTGTTTGTTCTTAAAATTTTCCTTTTAAGACTACTTTATGACCTGTTTAGTTCCCTTTTTTTATTAAAAGTTATGAAGGTTAAAATGACATTAAGCATTTATTTTGTAATAAAGACCGAAAAAACTAACTAAAAATCATATGTTATCGTATAGAATGTTCTTTTAACTCGTACTTTATTACTAGCAAAAACTAATTATCCTCTTATATGTGGGGAGATACCGAAGTAGACCTCTTCCATAAACGGGTCCTTTTTCGACCCTATTTAACCGATTACTCTCTTAAAAGGTGCTATGACTTTTCTAAAGTCCAACAAATTTCATCTTTGGTGTGTGATGGTGTTGCATATATGGACTCCGCCGAACCCACTGTCTCAATTTATGAGAATAAGATTTGGTGGGCTCTGGGAACCTTTGATCCCCATAAACCTCCGGATTTTTATGGTATTATTCCAGTTTACATGCAGCAGAATATGGAGACGATAATGCCCTGTCTACTTAGGATTGACAAAGCATATTTAAGTTGGTCATACGTACGTATCTGAGTGGTTTCTCTCATTTGTCATTTGGTGAACTATTTAGTCGTTGTATCTGTTGCTATTAAGCTTAAAATTCCTTAACGTGAAATTTACAATCTTAATGCATATGGGGTTAATGCAAAGACAATCAAAATATACATATACATATGTGTATATGTATGTGGCCATATAACCGTAAAAAATGCATATATAATGTGTATAGGTTTGGTACAATATCAAAATCTCTTAAAAAATTTAAAATATTTTTTGTTTTTTTTTTTAAATAATCTGAAATTAAATTTAAAATATTAGCAGTTAACAACTGTCAAAAACTAGTATGCAGCGAAAAAAAAATGTGATGTGCTACCCAATTTAAGAAAAGCAAATTTAAAAAATTTCAATTAAGTTTCGAGTTTAATAAAATTAGAAGTAAAAACACGCAATGAAAAACCATGGTTACGACATGATCAGTTTCTATAACAATATTTGGTTGTGGAAAACAAGCAATAGTTATTTTTGTTTCATTTCATTATATATTTTGTCACGGTAATCAAGCATTTGCTTGAATTGTATCATTTAATGTTTACTTTTCGTATAACTTTCAAAATGATTATGCTTTAAAAATAATATGATTTAAAAAAAATAATTTGCAAAAAGAACATTATATTCAAAAGCATTAAAAATTACAAATAATCATTAAATAATAGGTGAGGCAACAGTATGATTACAAAGCTATGCTTTTTTAATAATAATTTGATTTCAACTGTTCTTCTTCTTGCTATATAAGTTTTTTTTCATTAAAAGTTTGAGATGTCAAAAATATGAACAAAAATTTTAAAAAATTAAAGAAAATTTACAAATAAACGAGAAAACGTAAAAAAAATTGGTATGAAAATTGCAATTAAATTGGTAAGTATTATCAATATATGTGTATGTAACAGCAAAAGACAATATTTTGCCGTAAAAAGCAAAGATTGTCGATTTCAATTGTAGTCATATATATGATTATTGAATGATACTTTAATTAAACATAATAATAATAACTGCTAACCATTATATGTTTAAATGATAATCATACAATTCAATCATAGTATGTTGCTCTTCGATTATGGTTACCACAACCATATTTTTTCTTTGCGTGTAGTTTAAATTGCTTTTAATTTTTTTTCTTCAAATTGAAAATTAATCGACTAAAAATCTAAATAAATCGTAAAAATGTGGTCGGCCAAAAATACAAAAATTAATTTAATTTAATTTCAATAATTATTTATTCATTAAATTAAAATGATAAACATAAGTGTGTATGTATGCACAAGTATAGAAAATTTTAATCAATTGTATGTTTTTCTAACGAATAATGAAGCAATATGGCGGCAATATTATCTTTTGCGTTTACTGACTGACTTGTTTTTCACCTATGCGAATATCTCTAGACCGAATTTATTTTCTCATTTTATTATTTTGATGGCACTTAACGCTTCTACACTAAAACCAATAATAATTAGTGGCCTTATCGCGCTTGTGAAACCAGAGTAGCTATAAATGCTTTCAATCAGATTGATGACAAACTAAATGACTAATTGACATTAATATCGAATAACAAATAGAAGAAAACATAAACGTGTGCCCAAAAAATTTAAGATATCGCTTTAGTAGGAAATCGGTTCAATAAAAAGCAAATAAAGGAATGAATTCATTTTAAATCAATACTCGTCGACTAAATTTTACGAAAACGTTTTTAAAATTTTCTTTTTATAAGCTTTATAACAAGTTTAAAAGCTTTTTTAAATGAAATCACATAATAATTTCTGTATACGGAATATGAATGTTAAAAATGAAACGTTAATAATTTGATTTTGAGTAAAACTTCTACTAGTACGTTGCGTAAGTCAAATTTGTGATATTACTTAAAAACTTGCAATTTAGTTTACAAAATTCCATATGTATGATATCAGGTGTATATTACTCTACTCTTCCAGTAAATACTTGTAAAAGGGAATTGTGCAAAATGACTCTCAAAAATATTAAAAAGCAAATGAACACTTTACAATCCAAAATTTGTAAGCAAAAGTAGTGTTGTAATAAACCGGTGTATATGAGTACATACTTAAGTAATCTTAAATTTGGGAAATTAAATGACCTTTTTTTCATATTTTATATAATTACAATTCTGAAATAATATACATGTGTATACGGTAATATACAGATGAAACTGATATCACAACTGATTGTCAAAATTTTATTTTTAAACAATTGCGAAACAATTTTAAAAATTTGGAGAAAAACAGCCATTAAAATTTTAAAAAATTATTAAAACGAGAACGTAAAAAATTGTTATAGGAATTGAAAAATTTTGCGAAAATTGTGAATGAATTGTAAAACTTGTGATAAATGGAGGCACAACCATGCTATAAAGTTTTCTCTTTCTATTGAAGTTTTTTTGAATGCAGGTACAAAGGTATATAGTAAATAATTATTTTAAAATTCGTAATTATTTCTTTAATGTTTTTTTTGCAATATACATTGCAATGTACATGTGGCCATTTTAACTAAAAAACAATATTACAAGTATTCTTACTAAGCCACGAGAACACTCTATAAACATTTACAAAGATATATTAAAAGAGTAGTTCCTAAGAAATGAATTCAAACAAGTAAGAGCGCTATATTCGGCCGTGCCGAATCTTATATACCCTTCACAACGTGTAGTCATGCAATAACAGTAGTTTGTATCACCATTCATCCCATATGAATTACGTACATACATATGAAAACATACATATATAAAAGCATCCCATTGTAAAATTATAAATTCACGTATGTGTTAAAAAAACAAAAAAAAAATAAAGAATTTTTAAAAAAAATTTAAAAAAAAAATTTAAAAAACAAATAATTAAAATATATATAATAAATATAAAACAAAAAAAAAATAAAAAAAATAAAAAAAAAAAAAAAAAACTAAAAAAAAAATAATAACAAGTAACAGTGCTATATTCGGCCATGCCGAATCTTATGTACCCTTCACAACGTGAAGTCATGCAATAACAATTGTTTGTATCACCATTCATCTCATATCAAATACGTTCATATGTATATACTGGTTAGAATAAATGTGGCATCGAATCCCAGCTGAGCCAAAAAATTTTATTTTATTTAATATATTATTTATATATTGTTATTATTTTTTTTTTATATTTTTCTTTTAATTTTTTTTAAAAAATTTTTTCTTCTTAATAAGAAAAATAACTTTTTTACTAAATAAGGAAATTTAATTATGTGAATTATTATTTTTTTTTTTTTTGAAACACATTTTAACACTTTTTGGAATATCTTAGAGTTGAGCACAAATTGTTACTTTAGTTTATTTTTGCCAACAACCTCGGTCTTATTTTCACGAACCTCTATTCAATTACGTACATTATGATTTGTGCAAAAATTACCTTGGTTGTTGGCAAAAACGAACTGAAGTAACCGTCTGACCCAACTCTAGAATATCTTCCTTAATACTGTTAAGTACTGGGTATCTAGGTACTCATAATGACCTGTTAAGGACAAATATGTATTGTCCAAAACTTAATATTAAAGGAAAAGAAATACATAAATTTACAAAATATCGAACAATGCAAATTACAAAATTATGATCTCTTATCGTATTAATACTTTTTATTGTTTAAAAAATTTACATAAATTAAAAATTTCGGAAATTTGTTATACATTTTGTTATTTTGACCATTTTAAGAAAATTTGTCTTGTAAATACAAACACAAAACAGCTGATTGAAAAATTCTTGCAAGTAAAAATTCTACTAGTCAAAATTTGTAAGCATTTTTTTGTGTCTTAATTTTTTACTCTCTTTTGGCGCTCTTTTCTTGCAAACTTTTTGAGTTCATAAACACTTTCTGGTAACAGTTATTACAGATTTAGTAAAAATTTCTAGTAAATTAACAAACCTGTCTTTTAAAGTTCTGTTCGAAAAAATAAACAACTAAAATTGAAAAGTACCTGTGTGAAGTTTATTTATGAGCTGTTGGCCCGATTGTGACATGTCCCTTCATTGTGACAATGACAAATATGAAAAAACAAAACAAAACTCCAGTTATCTATAAATTTGCACCATTCATTTACTGGTGGCATTCACTTGTTTTTATCAGTTAAACTTTATGCCAACTTGTTGTTAAATACGAAAAATAAAAATAATTTCAATCAAAAGAAATTAAATATATGTATTTCATTACTAACACTGAATTTTACACGTTGTTAAGGCTTTCGAAAAAATTCACAAAGATTAGGTGCGTCAATAAATATTGATCAAAAACATACAAAATGTTTTAGCCTAATTTGATAAACAAATGGCTAAGTAGTAATTATTGGAATAGAGTCACAATACTAATAAAAGGCGAATGTGCAAAGAAACCTTTAAACAGTTACAATTTAAATTTCGTACAAGGTAAAACCGGTAATTACAATAAATGTTTATTAAAAATAATTTTTAAATTCAAGGACTTCTTTTTTATAAAAAAAAAGTATCCAAATTCAAATTTTTCTGACTATATTCGTTTACTCTAATCACAAGTTCGCAAAAACTTAAGTTAGAAATACGATATTATGAATTAAAAAGCAGAACTTTTTCAATTTAGAGCTGCAGTGGTGAAAAACTTTACAGTAATACAAAAAATATTCATTTGATTGATGGGTTAAGTTAATTTAACGGCCCGTAAAATTTCATATGAAATAAAAGTGATAACAATCATCACCCCAGTGATTTGAGGATGTGATATTGCAACTTTTTGTCTTCATTGTAGTAAGATAAATTTGGTGAAAAGGGTCAAAATATATGCTTAAGAATATTGACCTAGCTAGACCATTGTTTTGGCGGTAGTCCGTGCGCTCTGTTTAAAAACTTTACTAAAAAAAACATTATTTTTTTTATAAAAACTAAAATTTGGGGGGAGGCTAGAAATTAACAGTGAATGGACTTAGCCTCCACACAGCTTCTCATCTACGCAAATGGTCAAGGCTATTATATACAAATTAAATAACACTCAGCTAATATCGGGAATAATTTTTGAAAGAATATTCATAAACATGGTTGCAATTTAATTTAATTTTAATTATAAAATTGAATAAAAGAATAAATGAACTTTAACAGAAAAACTTTTAAATCGAATAAACATTTGTATGACATCTTTTTTTCTTTTTTTAAGTTTATACATCTTAATACTTTCTAAAACAAATTCACTAAATGAAGTGTTTTGAAACAATAAAAAAAACTAGTTGCATGGACTTTTAAGGCCGAATTTCACCCACAGCACTCTTAACAGGTACAATTTTTTCGTCTGTAAATATTTTTTTAATCTTTTAAATAATAATAATAATCTTATAAGAATAACCAGAATAGTAGAATTTTATTATTTAAATCAGGGATCTATAATCTTAACGCAAACAAAATATCGACGACATCTTAACGTCGAAATTTTGACCTCTGAAGCAATGATTCGTTGCTAAGTTCATTGTCGCTACCAACATGTGACCTTAAAAAAAATTTCTCGAATCGTTAGTGTATCTTAAAGTGTTAACGAAACACCAGAGAGTTATTTCCGAAAGCATTCTGCTCAGCTAGAAATGTCTTCTACGTCACTACAGTGCTTTTTCAAAATAGTTTTTCTATTGTTCCCATATAAAGTGCAATTGGTGCAAGAATTAAACCCCCACAGATTATCGACAACGTCTAAATGTTGCAACTTAATTCCAATGGTTAGCCAGAAATGAAATCAAATTTATTAAAAATCTTATTTTGAGTGATGAGATTCGTTTTTATTTGAATGGCCTTTTTACACTTCTGTATGTTCTGGGATTCTGAAAATCTAAAACTCATTCATCAACGCCAATTGCATCTCATAAGGTGTACAGTATGATGTGGCATTACATATAAAAATATTATTGGGCCCTACTTCTTCAAAAAAGAAGATTTAAGTACTGTGACCGTAATCGGTATCGGTTTTTGATAAAATATTTGTTACGTTGTGCTCTGAAAACCTGAAATGTGTTTTCAGCAGCGTAGAGCCAATGCTCACACTGCTTTAGACACAATTGCACTTTTGTGAGTGACAAGACGGAGATAATTTTTAAAGTCAAGACCAAATTGTTTTAGAAATTTGATCGCTACAGTCACAGATTTCAAAAGTGGTAATGGAAAATTCTATAAAACGAGCCCATCACTGCAAAGCTGAAAACGAGGTTCATTTCAGTGATATGATTTTCCATACTTATTATAAAAATTCCATTTTATATATTTTATAATTTGAAAAAAAAATTAAAACAAGTAAGAGTGCTATATTCAGCCGTGCCGAGTCTTATATACCGTTCACAACGTGTAGTCATGCAATAACAATTGTTTGTTTCACCATTCATCTCATATGAAATACGTACATTCATATAAAAAACATACATATGTATATAAACACATCCCATTGTAAAATTATAAATTGTGTTTACGTGTGTACATGTTTAAAAAAAAAAAAAAAATAAATAAAATTAAAAAAATATATAAAACAAATAAAAAAATAAATAAAAAAAAGTAAAAAAAAGAAAAATAAATTAAAATAATTTTTTTTTTTCGGCTCAGTATACCACGTTTGTATGTATGTATGAGTTTTTTGTTGTTGTTGTTGGGGAAAAAAACGAGTTGGTCGTGGTTTTTTCCTCATATCTCAGTTGTTTATGTACCGATTTTTCTGATTTCAATACCGATCTGCTCCCGAATATTTCTGATATTTTATTAATTGTAGAAATTTCACACGGAATGACAAACCTATATATATCCTTTTTCACTGTGTGAAGGGTATAAAAAATATCTTTATGTCAACACAACAAAGCATATGTTTTTCCTTAAAAAAACATTACATAGTAGCAAAAGTAAAATGGATCATCTATGATTATGATGTATGGACCTTCTATGATTATGAGAGGTATGAGAACATTTAAAAAATAGTAATTAATTCACTTTTAAAGCAAATTTTCACAGAAGTTAAACATTTAACAAATCGTTGAATGTTTTACGTAATCAGTTTTCATAAGTAAATACTTTCAGATTTTTGTTTTCATATAGGAAACATTACCTTGTTGTTGCTTTGATGTATAATGATTATAAGCTTTATATCCCAGATACGCAAAAATATTTTCAATTTTTTTATTTTAGTGAGTCATTCACTAAAAAGTATGTGTAGTAGTTTATTTAAACTAAATTATATTAAATTTAGCTAATTTCACTTGGTATGTAAAAGGATCACGCGTTAAAACTAAAATACTGTCTTCCGTTTCCTCTACACTACTACTTATATAAATGTTTAAAGGCTGCTAAGGCACCGACCAAAAAAAATCATTTTCATTTACGGGAGTGAGTGAGTGAATACATACACGAATACAAGTGCAAAAACAACAAATTCTCCATTAAGCTTATTTGGAGTGAAGAGTAAAGATGAAAACGACCACGTAAAAAAAATTAAAAATTTAGTTGACAAGGATTTTTTCGTATTTTAGTATAAAGTTATGTATACGTATAAGTATGTAGGTATGAACTTATGTATATTCGTGAGCATATACATATGTACATTCATACAAACGTACATAGGTATGTATATTAAAACGATGGTGTGCAGTTTGTGGGTGTTAGAAATGGGTCAAGATGTAACTATAAACTTTCTTAAATAACTAGGTGCTCATTATATAATTTCAATAGTAATGTTAAAAAACAACCATTTACAAAAGTTTAAAGTTTATTAAACATTAAATATTAATTTAGTATTCAAAATATAACAAGAAGTATTAGCTTGTTGTGTTGCAATAAATTTGCTTTTATGCATTTATCTTGTTAAGTGAACTGGAACAATAATACACAATCAATTTTTTTTTCCAATTGTTATAAAAACAGTAGGCTGCTGTTGATTTTGTATCATGGCTAATACAACAAACAATACTGGATGTAGGCTTAAAGATATGTATGTATGAACATTATTGTTGGTAGCCATTGCTGCATAGTAATTTAATTTCAACTACAATTAGGCATACAATTGTGTGCAATATGTTGGATGCATCCTACAATATTGTTTAAAAGTGTTCGCCATATCATACATATAAAAACACTTGCATTCATATTTGTACATAAATATTATGTGTGTATGTATGTATGATGTAATGTGTGTATTAAAGTAACATTTCACTATAAATATCCTTTAGTTTTTGCAGCCATTTATTTAAAATGGATGCATACCAATTAAAAGAGTAAAAAAATATCCTTTTAAAAACGCCCACATTTTTAGATGCTTTTGACGTCATTGATTTTTTATCTCTTTCTTTCTCTTTTTATCTTGTTAAAAGTCTTTAAAATGCAGCAACATTGGTATATGCTAATACTATTGGTAGTATCGTTGTCTTTAAATGCGCATGGCAAATATTTACAATTGAATAAGAAACTCGTGACGTCATTGCCTTCAAATGGGGATGCAATAAGACAAACGGACAAAAATAATTTGAACCTTGATAACAATATTGTAACAATCCAAACGCCATCAAGTGCAGTTCAAGATTGGAGTTTGGTGTGTCAACAGCTCTGCGGGTAAGTTGCTGGGCAACACAAAAAAAAAGTTAATAAAAAGAAATATGGTTTAAAGAAAACAAAAGTTTCAAAAAAGAGATAAAAAAAGAAAAAAGTGTTGCAAATTGAAAATATGTAATAATAAAATAGTGGTGTTTAAGATTTAAGTTTGCGTATGTTTATGTGTGTGTATATATCAGCATCTTGCATTTGCATGTGTGCGTTTGTGCGTGTAAAAATTAAATTAAGAATTCAATTTGTTTAAGTAAAAAATATTTTTTTGAATTTATTTTAGAGCTGCGTTAGGTGGCGCTGTATGCGCTCCCTACTGTAAAAATTTGCCAGTTTTACCCTATCGAGTGCAACTTGAAAATGCCGAAGAAATTATAAATTCGAAAAAAGTTTTAATATGTCCCCATTTATGTGGACTACAATTAGGTAAGTGTTGCTTGTGTTATTTACTTAGTATTTAAAACTTTCAAATGTTATAGCAAACATTTTTACTATGTGACTTCTTATGTAGCCTCGATTATAGCTAGTGGAAGAAGAGAGTATATATAGGTTTATCACTTCTTATTTATGTAACATCAAACATATTCAGCAAACGAAAAAAAAGTGCATGAATTTATTTGACTTGTATTCTTAAATCCAAACTCAAAATAAATTAGTTTTCTAGGCACAGTTTTAATTTAACGTAAACACAATTGAGAGAAGAAAAAAAAAACCTTTTATAAATAATTGAATTTTTGAATTTATTTATACATTTTTAAACTACTGAACAAAGTTATTATGTTCTCAGGTGCTAAGAAACAACTAAATTAGTTAAAAAAAAAATTTTGTGGAACAATATAATCGAGCAGATAATTTGCAATATTTTTCAAAATAATGAGTAAAATTAGATTTAAAAATTTAATTATTTAGCACTAACAAAAGCAATTTTGTGCCAAAAAAAATAGTCCAATTGGTGCAGTAGCATTAAATTTGTATGGAACATTTAAACAATTGAATGCAATTATCTTCCCATACACATTACAAAAATATCATGCATGAATCTAGGGAATAGGGAAAAGAGATATTAAGCACAAAACAATTTTTCCTTTTAATAAGAAATAGTTTTAGCAGACATAAAACAAACAATTCATTTTTATATACTTCCCCCTTTACCAATTCTTGGTGATCAAGAAAGGCTATATTTCATACAAATAATAACTAAAAAATGGCTAAAAAGCGCTAAAAATTTCAAAAAAGAGTTAATTTAAAACCATTAGTTATATATGATTTTTCCAAGCTTGAGATCAACTTTTTTAGTTTTTTTTTTTTTTTTTTTATAAAAAATTATTTATTTTAACCAATATTTCGCTACCAAACAATGGGTAGCTTCTTCAGGGTAATATGTATACAAATTTTATATATTTTATATATTTTATTTATAAAATTTGTATACATATTACCCTGAAGAAGCTACCCATTGTTTGGTAGCGAAATATTGGTTAAAATAAATAATTTTTTATAAAAAAAAAAAAAAAAAAACTAAAAAAGTTGATCTCAAGCTTGGAAAAATCATATATAATCAATAAAAAAGATCAAGAAATTTAGACGATATATTTAAAACCATTAGTTTTTATTTAAAAGCACGTACAGTTTTTTACATTCACTCAGAATATTATGACAGCAAAGGACAAAGGAAAGTATTTAAGAAAATTCAATTAAATACTGATTTTTACTCAAAGCTAAAATGTTCACTTAAGTTTAATTCATTTTTAACAAAAGTTTAAAATGCGGTTGGATCGAGTTACTCAGTAATTAAATTGACAAGAACTTGATATCTGAATATGAATTTTATTTCTTAAGCAAATATTTAATATTTAAAGGTGAGGCAATATTTAGAGTATTAAGTTCTATTTAGTTTTAACGAGGAATAATCAAATCGATTTTTACGCGCTCCTCATCAATTGTTTATTGTTAAAATTGAACTATGTACTGCTAAAAACATTTACAATAATGACTCCTGTTGCAAAGTTTTGTGCTATGTGTCAGTAATACAGTGAACTCGCGATAACGTGAACTAATTTTTACCAAGGCAGTTCACATTTACGAGTTTGTTTACTTTATCGAGTACCTAAATTTAAAACAAAAAGTTACCCTATTTAGTATAAAAAATTATATATTAATAAGAAAAAATGCTAAACACTATTTTAAAATAATTATTTTATTAATTTTTAATAACAAAACATAAAATGCAATATGTATATTCGTTCACTTTGCATTCGATAAATAACAAAAAAATAATATTAAATAAAGGATACAAGAAATTCAAGTTTAATTAACAAAAAAAATAAACTAAAACTAACAGGTAAATTTTTTTGATTGGATAATTAAGAATCAGTTAAATAAAGTTTAAAGGAAAAAATCAGTAATTTTTTTTTTTGGTAAGTTTTTTGTTTTGCACTCTAATGTCACTTTGGTCTACCATCTCGTTTTCAGCCCAACTACGTAGCAATGTCAAAGAGCAACTAACAGGTCAACGCATACATAAATGAAAAAAAACGTTTAACCGTATGTAAACAAACAAGTAACATGTAATTCGGTGATTTCCCAATTTAAAAACAGATTAAAAAACAATAAATAAAAAGTATTCACGTTTTAGAGCTTTCAGATTTTGTTCACGTTTTAGAGTACTCTGTGGAAAACTTAATATGTTCACGTTTCTGAGACGTTCACACTTTCGAGTGTTCACGTTTTCGCGAGTACACTGTACTTCAAATTATTTAAATTTTTTTTTTGTGTGAGCGATCAATATAAAAAATTTAGCCTTTATTTCGCATTTACAATACTTGCAGAATGCATTTTCTGGATTTTTGCGTTCGCTTAGCCATTCTTTAAATTTTCGAATATTAGTCCACTCTTCGCAAAATTGTTTGGGATATATTTCATTTTGCAAGTTTTGTTGCTTACGACTTCTATTGAATGCCATTTTATAACCAAACACGTACCTGAACCATACGCAGAATTTTCAAGATAACAAACAAGTTTCGCGGTAACTAATTTTAAAAGTTTAAAATGCAATTTATTTTTGCAGCAATTTTTTCCTGCTTAATTTTTTGCATACTTAATATGAACAACTTAGCTTAAATATTTTTAAGGAGAAATTTTTTAACATATACAAAATGGCTTAAAGAGGTCAAACAAAGTGAAAACAATTAACAGTGCTATAGTCGGCCGTGCCGAATCTTATATACCCTTCACAACGTGTAGTCATGCAATAACAATTGTTTGTATCACCATTCATCTCATATAAAATACGTATGTACATACATGTAAAAAACATACCAAAAAAACAAAAATATATTAAAAATAAAAATAAAAAAAAAAAATAAAAAAAATTACAAAAAAAAAAATTAAAAAAAAATAATAAATAATATATTAAATAAAATTTTGTTGGCTCAGCTGGAATTCGATGCCACGTTTACTCTAACCAGTATATACGTAAGTTGTTGTTGTAATTGTAAAAAAAAACGAGGTGGTCGTGGTTTTTTTGCTTATATCTCAGAAAGTTATGGGGCGATTGTGCTGAATTTCAATAGCGATTCATTCCTGGATATTTCCAAGAGATTGATACCATATAGAGATCTGAGGAACATATACTAAAAGTTGATTTCAACCAACACACGGACAGACAGACAGACGGTCAGGGCTTAATCGACTCCTCTATTCATAAGCTTTCAGAAAATATATACTTTATGGGATCGGAAATGAAAATTGTGGAAATTACAAACGGAAGCTATATATACCCTTGTGCACCAAGGTGAAGGGTATAAAAAGGCTAAGCGCTATATTAAAAAAGGCTAAATTAGCAACGCTGCCCCAAACTCATTAGCTGGAATCGCACTTAAACAGCAAAAACCAGCTAACACTTACCACCTTATTCAAAAAAATTATTACTGGACTATAACGGGTTTATAAAACTGACCTTCCACGGTAATTTGATTTATAAATCTCTGTGTCAATTGTTATGAATTAGACTGTAAGTACGCTATGCTCAATGTGTAAAGAATATTTAGTGAAGATTATACAAAAAATATAAGAATCGAATCAAAAATATTGAGTTTCTACAATTACACATTGCTGCTCTTCAGATTTATTAAAAACTTAAAACATTTAGGAAAACAGACCCAGGCTTTCAGATTATTATTTTGAGAACATATTGCTTTTCTTTATTTAGATAATCGCTGCTACAGTGTGTTTATTTGACTCTAATGTGCTGTTTATGGAATGCGAACGCTTACTTTGAGTGGACGTTTTGCGTGTAATTTGTTTTTGTTACAATAACAAATTACAGGCAAAACGTCCACTCAAAGTAAGCGTTCGCATTCTATAAACAGCACATAACTGTTAAATATGTTATCTTTTATATATCGCTGGTCACAAGTAGAAAGGCCCTAACTAATATAATTGTAAGTTTACAGGAGAAGGCGAAAACGTAATAGAAACTGTATGCATTATCATAATTTCACTTCTTTTGAAAAATTGTTTGTAAAATTTTAATTTTTAATTTCACTGCATTACATTTTTGTGTCGACATGTATACGTGAGAAATGACTTGGAATCTCTGAAAAACTAAATTTCGTAAAAAAAAACTTGTGACCATCGATAAATTTTTTGTTTTAAATAATTTTTTTTCTATGGAATAAACTACTAGTAAATGAATAATTTGGACAATTTGTAAAAAATATTAAATAAATTGTTTAAAAACAGAAAATTGTTTCTAAGTTTTTTAGCTGTGCAACATGGTTTTTAATAAATCTTGTTAAAATATTTTGAATAATTGTGTAGTAGTAAATTCTTTTTTTAATTATTTCGGTCAATTTCAATATTTTCGTATTCATAAAAATGTTCGAAATTAATTCTATATGTTCATAAATATTTTTATACAACTTTTTAGGAAAATTGTTTATTTGCTGAAAAGTTTAAAACAGTTATCTTCTGAATAACAATTTATAAAATTTTAACATTCAAGAATATTAAAAAAATGCAGCTCTACGAACTGGAAATTCTACATAGTCGAATATGTATAACGTTCAACGTAAGGTATTTGTTCGAAAGCTATTACGATTGTTATTTGAGAAACGTGCTTAAGAACTAAATAAAAATAATTAAACGTTGTTTTTACAACTAAACGTGACCTTGACAGGCAAAACTAAAATTCTTAAATTGTAAATCATTAAAATTACATAATTTTTTGCAACGATTACGTACGAGAACGTATGCAAATTACTAACAATGTTACCCACACAAACATTTTTAAACTCTATTCATACAATTTTCAGTGTTGCCAAGGCTTGCTTGAAAATAGTTTTTGTTACATAATTTTTCTAAATACTACTATAATTGTTGAGGCTTATAAACAACTAAATACACATATAAAGCGTAATAAAAAATAACATAATAAACAAAAAATATATAGAAAATACGCTTTTAAGTTGTAATAGGGATATTTGAATAACCTAATTTTGTGTGCACTATCCCTTTACTTTTCATAAATAATCTTTAAAGATCTTAAGTTCTTAGTGAAATAAACGAATCAAAAACAAATAAGAGTGCTATATTTGGCCGTGCGAATCTGATAATAACCTTCACTATCATGTACATAGGTATAATCTCACATCGTATTCATATATATTTCATGTTATACGCCATTTTTCCTTATTATTTCAGACGATATCCTTGATTTTGAATTTTTACGTAGTTAACTTTATTTTACTAGTCAAGCCCTTTAATTTGATACCCATATTCATAGGTTTAAAAAAATTTGATACGCCATTTTGTTTTAGACGCCATCTTAGATTTTAAATTTTTTTAATAATTTACTGTATTTTAATGGTCAAGCCCTTTTATTTGATGACAATATTGAGGGTGTTCAAGAAGTTACATTTATTACATTACATTTATTGTCCGCCATTTTGTAGTGGCGGCCAACGTGAATTTTAATTTTTTTATAGTGTTTATATTGCGCTAGTCAAGTCCTTTCAGATGATACCAATACTGACTCTCTCGGTTGTCTAGAAGCTGAAAAAATGGATTTTCGTTGTAAAAATATCAATTTTTGGAATATATATTTTTAAAAAAAATTTTTTGCTTATAACTTTACCGATTAGAGCCAACATTATCCAAAATTTTTCACCAATACCTCTGGAAGCATATTATATCGACAAATAGTAACAAAGGTACCTATAAATTATTCTATGGCTGAAAAATTTTAATTTTGGTGGTAAAAATATGGGAAAAAACAGAGGCAGTCGTGTTTTGTTGCTCATACCTCAAAAAGTTATGAGGCGATTAAGCTAAATTTAAATAGCGACTCATTCCCGGATATTTCCAAAAGATTGATACCATACACAGATCTAAGGAACATGTGGTTGCTTCTAAAAGTTGGTTTCAACCAACATACGGACAGACGGACAGGGCTTAATTGACTCCTCTATTAATGAGCTTTCAGAAAATATATACGGGGTCGGAAATAAAAATTGTAAAAATTACAAACGGAATGACAAAGCTATATGTATATACCCTTGTGCACCACAGGTGAATGGTATAAAAAGTTACTACCAAAATGCCGATAATACCACAACGAGTCTAATTGTACCAGCCATTAAAAAGTTCAATACAATTTTTAAATAATATATTTTTTTAAATAAAAGCTAACCACTTTTCACAATTTTTTACAGGCGTAAAACTAGTAAAAAAAAAACAATCGGTTAGCTTTTAATAAAACCGTTTTAAGCTAGACTTTTTTGTAAATTGAGTAATCTGTGAAACAAGCAGGCTTCTGAAAATTAGTATATTACAAAAAAAAAAATATGTTATAATTTAAATTTTACTATTATTTTCCTTATTTGTACTGCTTTTTGCCTTGGGTGTACTGTTTTTTCCAAATTTCAAATCTGGCAACCCCACTGATAGTGGAGTCTACAACATTGATAACATTTTTTAACTTTTTTTGTTGCCGAACAATTGGTTGACTTTTTATATTAGTCGTCTGGAGATAAAAAATCGATACATATATCACACAAATAAGCCTCAAGGTTAGAAAAAAATTTAAATCGACTTGCCAAAATATGTTCTTTATACTCAAACTAGGTCCTAATTCGATAGTTTTGTGGCAAAAAGCAAAAACTACTTATGTATGTAATAAGTAAAAAAACTTCCTGCAAAGTTGTCCCAAATAAAGATTCCTGATTGTACTCTAAAATCAAGGAACTGCAATCGTGTTATCTCAATTTAACTTATGTCGACTTAAGCGGTAATTCCCTTTTGAGACACTAGTATGTACTAGACTTTGTGTGTTAAATGAACTAAATAAATAAACTCTCAATCGAAAAAGAAATTAAAACAAAAGCATCTAAAACCAAAAAATTACTACCAAATATAAAAAAATTTAACAATAATAATAATAATAATAACTCACACATTTTTAATTATACCACCATTAACGTTTCAGAGTTTTTTAAATATACATATGTACATAAATAGGGTTGCCATTTCTATTCAAAAAAAGAGGACGCCAGCATAAAAAATGTAAGACATTTGCCCTAAAAAAGAGGACACATTTAAAAAAAATAAATTTGATAAAATTTACGACGCCATTTAAAATACAAAAACAAAATTTGTTTTTACGAAAAAACTTTATTTACAAAAATACAAACTGAACATATCATTTTGATTAAATGGTTGAAAATAAAAACAAAAAAAATAAACAAACAACAAGAATTCATTGCATTCATTATCGGGAATGTACACTTTAAAAAATTTTACATATATTTTTCAACACTTCCAATAAAAAAAGAGGACGGTGTCCGGGGAAAAGAGGACGGATGGCAACCCTATACATAAATAAGTATCAACTTTAAAATTATAGAACAGACATTGTTAACAATCAAACGTTAAATTTAAACACAAATTTCGAAAATGTTGGCCAAACTAGTTCACTAGCTTCTCGCATTAGACGAAATCGATGTAACCATTAATTAAAATGTATAAATTTGATTTAAGATTTGATTTTCCGAACACATTTTTCAAAACGAATTAAACTTGCTGCAGAAAATTGTTAATCTAATAAATTTTCTCCACACACAATTTTACAAAACAAATCGGTGAATTCATCAAAATTCATTCATTATATGTATAACAATTAATTAATAAATTATTAATGAATTTATTCATAAATATAACAATTAATAAATTTAAAAGATGCGTGTGACAGATGCTAATAACTAAGTTTAAAAAATCTCAATTTTGAGGAAAAGATCTAAAAAAATCTAAATTTTATTAAAAAATTTTTAATATTAAGATGAAATCTTTATTCTGGCAACGCTATACACAAAAGACACTCTTTGCAAATAACAATTTGCATCAACATGCATTACTTTGTTTTTTTATTTTTGTTTTATTACACACATAAGTATGTATGTAAATATGTACATATGTATGTACATGGGGCATGCTTATTTTTTAGTAGCAACTTTAAACGCATATAACTCCTTAAATACAGAACCAATTTTAATAGGATGTACATACATATGTACACAGATAGCTCACTTTTGCAAGAAAATTCCTTCTAATTGGTATGTTTTTTTTCTTTTAATATTAAAATTGTTTGTATGTGATCAGCGTAAACTTTGTAACAAGAAATCGACTTGCCTATTACTACATAAAATTTATAAGAACAAAAACACTTATAAGTACATACTTACATACTTGAATAGTTTTGAAGCAGTTTGACTTTTGCCTGCCGTTTTGTAATTCTTTTTAGTTAAAAAATATTAATTTTTAAATTAGCTCGCTTGTTCCGTGTCCGTAATGTTTCGTAGCAACTAAATAACTGACTTTTTGTTTTAAATGAGTTTAATATGTTATTATATTTAGTACACGCCAGGGCTGACAAAGTTGATACAATTCTAGTTTTTCCGTGCACAGTTGCTACCCTACTGATACGTGCTTTCATTTAGTGAATTAACAACATTTTTATCTTTTTAAAAAGAATACGTAGTTGATGCAACCACATTAAATAGATTTCGGGTTCGTCGTTACTTCTGCCGTATAAAAATTACATTAGAAAGTTATATTTAGATAAGATAATACATATTAATTTAAACAATAAATTAAAACTGGAATCAAAAACTTCAAAAAAGTTAGTTGTTCTGTTAATCAATGTCATAATGTTGTACTTTAAAGTTACTATTTATTTAATGAAATTTATTTCTACTACAGTACAAAATTAATTTAAGTAAAATCAATACATAATATAATCATACAGGTACAAATTAACCAAGACGAACTGAATTACTAGGTGATGTTGACAGTTAATCTACTTTTTCCTTTGCATAAATGTTGGGTTAATTGTCAAAAGTTTTGTACATAAGTACATAAGTATGTACATGTTCACATAATTTGCTTTTTCTTGCGCAGGTTAAATTAAAGCAATAATAAAAACGATGTTGTTTTTATAATGTTGTATTTTATGGCGAGATCGCATATCAGAGTTGGAAAAGTTGTTATGATCAGTTTAATTTAATAATATTTGATTAAAAAACGATGTATATTTGTGAAACTTATGATGAAGGGTGTAAAACAACAAATATAAATGACTTAAGTGTAGTTGTTATCAAAAAAGGACACTTGTTAAATACCGAAACGAAAATTTAATTTTCAATCCTTGCATAAATACATCAAATTAAACAAATTTTGATATTATGCTTCAAGGTCAGCTGTTGCGATCAAGTCTGACAAATCTTCCTTCTTTTAACCTAAAGAGTGTTGATAATGAAATCGTAGCTGGTTTCGAAAATGCATTCCACTCGGCTAAAATCGGAACAACTTTTTAATATTCTTAAAATGATTACAATTTAATTTAATTTCTAAAATGTTTTAGGAAATTTAATAATAGGAAAATTGAACTTGAGCCAAAATAAAAATGATTTACAGTAAATTTAATATATAAAGTTCGATTAAAATATTAATATATAATTAAAAATTATAAAATTAATTTATTACATTCATGGTACTTTAGATAAATGTAGGATATATTTGGCCAAAGATTTTCAGGGTTACAACAATTTTAAAAATTATGATAATAATGATTATTAAGTTTAAATATTAAGCTACATATATAAAAGTTGTATTAAATTTTCTTTTCTTTTAATAGCAGAGGTAGTTGTGACTTCATTCAAATAGGTCTTACTGAAAGAGATTCACAATAAAAGTCTCCTAGTTAAGATGTATTATCAACTAACTACTATATAAATGTTATTTAATTTATATTTTTGCCAGTTACAAAATTCTTCAATCACTTATAGAATGTTTTTTTTATTTTAGGTGATGATATTTGTACATGTAAAAATTATACCACAAACGATTCTGGCGCCCACATAAAATTTGAGAAACAGACAAATATTTGCGCCATAATCTGTGATTATACTAGTGTCACTCTGACCGGTTGTACACCATGTATCGAAGATAAAAACGTCGGTGAATTTACGATTTTCGAAAATATTCAAAATTTCAACCAACCACAAGTTGTACCATATGAAGCGATTGATGCCACAACAACAAAGACAACCACACCAGATTGGAATAAACTTTGCACTTCACTGTGTAAAACTGGAGATGGCGGGTCATTGTGCAATTGTGATTTATCGCCATTTTCTAACTAAACGGGTGACAACCGGATTCTTGTAGTTATCTTATGTTCAAAAACGTTTTAAAATGGTGGTAAATTTAAAAATAAATATATTGAGTTTTTTTATTTTAAATTCAAGAAATATGTTAAACAAGTCTTTTTCTAAGAAATAGACTTTAAACTGTTATTATTTATATAAATTGTATTAACTTTTTTTTTTTAACTATTGCTGTTCAATTTTCAATTATTTTTATGTAACACACTTAACAAAAAAAAAAAAAAAACTACAAAAATGAAGTTATAACAAAAATTATTAAACAAACAAAACTAATCCCTATGCGCATCAATTAATTTGTAATTAATTTGAAGTAAATTGTAATAAAATAAATTTGTTAAACTTAATGGAATGTATTAAACAAATATAAAATAACTATAAAAAATTAATTAAAAACCTCACTCATACATTATATATTATAGGAAATGTAATGTAAAGATTCCTTATTTTAAGTGAGGATTTTTAAGGTTAGAATTGTTAATAACAAAGACATGTTTATTATCAACCATCAGTTAGATAATTTTACATTTTTATTTTTCTTTATTTTTAATTTAAAACTAAAAAAAACTATGCAACAAAATCACTAAAGGGCTTCCAGGTGAAATAGTTTGAGTAGATTCTAGTGCTCTTTGAGCCTATAGAATGACAAACAACTAGGACACTACACTTTAGTAATATACTATGTATAAACAAATATATGTACTATATTTGAAACAAGTTACAAAAAAAAAAAACAACCATTTACAGTATCACATATACAACATATCGTCGTATTACTTATTTTTTTTTTACTTCTTTTTGTTATTTAATATAATTTAATTATTTAAATTAACAAAAAAAAATGTGTTAAGTTTTGTATGGAATTTTTATTTATTTTTTTATTTTATTTAATTGGAATCAGCATATCAATTAACCAAAAACAATTATATTGATAAAAGAAAAGCATCCATACAAAATCAATTACAAAAAATTATACAAAAATATATACACATACATATGTACTTATATTTATACATATTTCTTTAAAAAAATTATATATAAAAATTAAATAAAAATTAAATCAAAAATTCAAGTTAATTTCTTTATATACATATGCTTTATATAAATATAAACGTAGGTATCTATTTATTAAATTACAAAAAATATATTTAATGGTATACATACCTAAATACATACATTTTGTATCAAATGTTTAGCCAAGAGTTTAGTGTTGTTAAATAATCATTTTAAATCAATTTGTCAAAGAAAAATATACAAAAATATTAATTTTATTTTTTATTTCTTTTATAAAAATTAAATATTTTCTTCAAGTGTATTGTCAAATGTAAACAAAATGGTCTCGTTATTATAAAAAAAAACTTAACCAACGCATACTTACGATTAAATTTATAAACAATAAATAAAGCCATTGCTATGCAACACTGTAAAAAAAAGGTAGTAAATTTATTATTTTTTTGAAAAATTTTTAAATTATTATTTTTTAACATTTAAAAATTGTTTTATTTTATTTCATTTAATACTTATGTGACTATTAATTTAAACAACCTCTTTATTTTGATTTATTTGTTATTTTCTAGATGTTAATGCCGCAGTATATACAAAATAGTATAATTTTACTATTTTTTGTTTTCTTAATTATATGCAGAGAACAAATTTTACTTTTAAATGAAAATATGCATTTTAATTGTTATTAATTGAAAAGATAAACACAAATCTTTTAAATTATTAATTAACAATATGGAAATAAAAATACATTCACGCTTTGTTAACCAAAATCTAAAAAAAAATTAATATACTATTAAAGGTGAAAACAACTAAATTATTTAAAACTATTTTTTTACTAATTACAGCTATAAAATATTGCCCCCTGAAATATAAGAAGAGTTGAATTTTTCTTTAAAATATATTGTAAAAAACTTAATCTCATCTTCAAGAAGGGTTTAAAATGTTCAAAAATTTAAAAATTTTCATGACATTAACAAACATTTTACATAAATGTGACTTAATAATTTGTCGTTACAAAATAATTTACAATTCAAGAAATAGGAATTTTTTGTTGGCAACAAGGTAATACCTATTAATTAGCTCTTTACTATTATTTTGTTCTTTTAACAAATATATTTAAATCACAATACCATGTTACATATTTTTGATATATTAATTTTTTTTTTAATTTTCTTCTATACCAAATGTTTTAAATACAAAAATTTCAAAATAATTGTGTTACTCTTTTCGAAACCGAAAAACAGTATTTTGTGTGTAAATAACACAAATGAAGAAAAGTTTGCACTATAACATTTATTTAAGGATTTTATCAAGCTTATTTTTTACTTTAAATAAAAAATACTTTTAAAAGAGTAATGGCTATATTATTGTTTAAAAAGTTTAAATAAAAAGGAAAAATAATTTTCTATATAAGAAAAATTATACTTAAATAGACTTTTAATAAAAATAAAATGTTTGGAAGACACAAAATAAAAAAATATATATAAATAAAATCCTTAAATTTTAAAAAAGGAAGACAATTTTCAATTTTAATATCAATATTTAATGTATGTATTATAAAAATAAAAAGAAAAAATAATAAATAATTTGTGGAAGACATTTTAGAATAACATTTGAAAAAACACTAATTTTAAGGATCATTAGTAATAATTATTAAAAAAATAAATAATAATATACATAATTAATTTATTAGAAAACTATTTAGACTTGCCTCATAATGAGTCGAAGGCTAAAAATATTCCAGCTGTGACTGACAATAATTAATAATTAGGAGAGCAAGCGGCTACACATGCCACCAAATTATGCAATAAATAAAACAAACAAAAATTAATATAAAATTAGTATTAAAAAAATGTTTATTTAATTTTTAGTTAAAATAAAAAATTGCACGCATATTTCACAAAAAAAAAAATAAATAAATAAATAATTGCACCAATTCAATATAAATAAATTTTAATGCAAATATATTAAATAATTTCTTGTAATTCTTAGAAACAAAAACAATTATACATATATATGTATGGTACGTATTGGAAAATTTTATCTTATAAAACGCCAACAGTAATTCAAATCAACATTTATACACGCACTAAAAAGTTTTAACAAAAAACATACTGTTTAAATACTTTGTTTTTTAATTCAAAAAATTAAAAATAAACTGCCAAATAAGAAAAGCAGTTTTTCAAAAAATTTACAACATAAATAAATTATTATTAAATGTGTGTGTATTCTCTCTCTATATTGTACAAATTCAACATTCATTACACTACACACTTAAAAAAATAAAATTTGTTGTAGCATTTGCTAAATTGTTAATTATTTCATTTATTGCAAACAACCCAAAATAAAAGCGAAATATAACTAATCTTCATATCTTACAAATTAAATGTGTTTAACAAAATATAAAATAAAAAAAACTTTAAATGTGTGTACGTACCTATTCATATAAAAATCTTTATAAACCCATACACAAACACAAAATAAGAAGAAAACAATAACAGTTATGTATATGAAATGAAAAAAAAATTGAAATAATATTTAAATTGAACACCTTAACAAACCCAAAGCAACTAAATAATTAAATAGCCATACTATTTAAAGAAATCATAAACCAAAAATATTAAAAAAAAAATCACTCAAATATCACTGTATAGTTCAATGTGTTAAATGTTGTATAATAAATAACAAACAAAATCACATTCCTTTTGGTTTTATTTTTTAGATTGTGGAAATTTCTAAAGTATACTTTTAGGCAATTTATTTAATAAGTTTAGAAAAACAGAAACGGATAATATACAATTTAAAATTATTATAGCATTGTTAAGACAATATGACCTTATGCGAAATCCTGTTAACAGACAGCAACAATCATTATTAATATATAATTTGATTTTTTGATTGATATGGGATATCATAAAACAAAACAAAAACAAAAATAGCACAAAATGTAAGTTATGATTTTTGTTCAGAATAATCAAAATAATAAATATGTATATAAATGACAAACATTTTTATGCCAGGCATCATACTAACTTAGATAATTGTAACTTTACAGAAGCATCCAAGAACGTAATAGAAACTGCATTATCATAATGTAACTTCTTTTGTTAAATTGCTTGGCAAACTGTTATTTTTTTATATTATTGCATTAAATTTTGTGTCGAGGGACATATATTTGTGTGAAATGTGTAAATGTAAAACTCAATTTCGTAAAAAAAATGAGTTCGGGTCTTTCTACTTGTGATCACTAATCTTTCACATTTTTATGTTGATGCTTAACCATTTATTTTATGCTAATTTAAAAAAAAATCTAATAATCGCTAAAAGAAACTTTACTGCAACTTGAACATTTATACTCTATGCACGCTCTGCGTATCCATTAGCCATTGATGTATTTGCAGAATGAAAAGTGTAAAGGTTATTTTGTTGCAGTTTTTATGTGTCTTCTCTTGCTTTCATAATGAAAATTCATTTTGATGTTTTGTAATGTTCTGATAATGGTGTTGGAATATTAACAAAACATTGACAAGATTGGTTAACACGAGTACAAGACTAATGGAGACGATAAGTTTTTTCTTAAAATTAAACATTTTTAAGTTTAATAAAATTTAATTTAATAAAGAAAATTATAATAAAAGCGTTCAAAATATAATTTAAATTATTAGAATAATTTAAAATAAAAATTTAAACAAATCAAATTTTACTGCCTGGCATTGCTGTAACATAGAGTTGCCAGCTTAAATAAAAATCTAAAACAAAATAAAAATATGGTAAGACTTTATTAAGCCGGTTGAAGAGCATGACTATTAACTGAGCAAGTTAGTGCGATCATATCAAAACATATTACAATTAGTCTCTGTTGAACTGGCGTATGATATACATAGATTTAGTTTTTGGATTATTGAGTCTGATTTACAGCAACTTATTGCCGATATTTTTTGAAAAACTAAGCAACTCCCAGATAATAGAAAAACACATAATATAATGGCCACTTCGTTTGTTCATGTACCGGCTGGAAGCGATTTTCCTTTGGAAAATTTACCTTACGGTGTCTTCTCCACAAAAACCAATGTAAGTAAATTTTCTTCGATTTAGAAAAAAAATAAATCACATGTCTTTTAAAAAAATCTTGTTATTCTTGTTTTTAAGATACACTTTAAGAATAAACTAGAAAATTAAAAATACTAAAATTCAAATTAAGATTAAAACTATGCATATTTTTATGGAATTAACATAAACAACAACAAACTATTAGACTTGTTTTTCGTATGGTTTTCATTCAGGTAATAATGAGATACATATCTAGTAGATATGAAAGCTGTAAAAAAAGTTTTGATAACAAATATGTATTAACATTTTACTGAATTAGAATGATAAAAGAAACAGAAATTAAATTCACAAATATCACTTGCTTAATAAATAATCTGTTGTTTTTGTTTTTTTCCTAACTTTGTTTCATATTTATAGCCTCGCAAACGTGTGTGTGTAGCCATTGGTGACAGTGTTTTGGATTTGAGTGGTGTTGCCTCTCTATATCCACCAGAGGTGCAGGTAAGATATAAAATTTCAAACTGTTTTAAATAGTGTTTAAATAGCTGCATACATTTCAATTACTACATTAAGCCATTACTGTTATCAGTAGATATGGTATTTATTAAAAAAAAACAAAAGAATATTAGTTATTAAACTGCTTATTTAAATATTTTTTATTATATTTGAAAAGTAAAATATTTTTTCCTTTTTTTAACGGAGAAGGTTGCACTAGCAGTAGCAAAAAAGTAGGTATAAGTCGCAATAATAATATTAATAAAAGTTAAAATAGAGTTATAAAAAATAATAATAATCAGAAAATAAAAACGAGAATACAGTGTAAAGACAATGAAAAACATTTGTTTTTAGGAATCAAAATAACTTTATGTTAGCATGATTTGATCTATTAGAAATACTTATATACTTATGTAAAATGAATTTATTGCCTAATTACAACACAAAATTTATTTTGAAAACTTTATATTTAATCTTATACTCAAAAACTTTTTACTCAACTTTTTTTTAAGTTTTAAGTTTTTACATGTATGTAGTATTTTAAAAAAACTAATGCCATAACTAATTAATTTAGTTAATTTCCATGTAGCACTTTGACAAAAGTAATTGGAGTTAACGGTAGAATTTTAAACACTGGTCTTTACTATTTAGTGTGTACAACTCAAACTAATCCTTATAACTGTTATACATTTAAAGGAAGCTCTAAATGCGGAAACATTAAATTTATTGATGAGTCTTGGCTACACTGCCTGGCATGTAGTGCGTTCAAGAACCCATGAATTGTTATTGAAAAATTCCCAATTGGAGCAAAATCCCAACTTAGCTCAAAGGTAAGGCAAAAAGGATTTTTTTTAATATATACATACATAAGCTAATGACAATGTTTTTTCAATTTTAGTGTTATCATTCCTCAGGCAGAATGTGAAATGCATTTACCTGCTGATATTGGTGACTACACTGATTTCTATTCGTCCATTCATCATGCCACTAATGTGGGCATTATGTTCCGTGGTAAAGAAAATGCGTTAATGCCCAATTGGCGACATATTCCTGTGGGTTATCACGGACGTGCTAGTTCGGTGGTAGTGTCAGGCACTCCCATACGTCGTCCTCTTGGTCAAACGTTGCCTGTTGATGGCCAACCACCCGTCTTTGGTCCTTGCAAATTGTTAGATTTCGAATTGGAAATGGCTTTCTTTATTGGTGGTCCCGGTAATAAATTGGGCGAACGCATACCCGTCGAAGAGGCTTGGAAGAATGTTTTTGGTTTTACTTTAATGAACGATTGGAGTGCTCGTGATATTCAAAAATGGGAATATGTGCCTTTGGGTCCTTTTACAGCTAAGAATTTAGGTACTTCAATATCACCTTGGATAATTTCTGTGGCCGCCTTAGAACCTTTCCTAGTAGATAATTTTCCCCAAGAACCAGAGGTATTTCCCTATTTAAAACACAGAAAACCTTTCAATTTCGATATTGATTTAGAAGTCTTCGTTAAGCGTGAGTAATTCCTAATAATTTATTAGTAATACGTATGTAGATGTTAACTTTTTTTAAATTTATTTTATTTCCTTATTTAGCCGACAACGGTGAAGAATCTAAAATTTGCAAATCGAACTATAAATATTTATACTGGACTGCCCTGCAGCAGATCGCTCATCATACTGTCACCGGCTGTAACGTACGTCCCGGTGATTTAATGGCTTCTGGCACAATTAGTGGTGAGACAGAAGACTCATATGGCTCTATGCTTGAATTGAGCTGGCGTGGCTCTAAAACTGTCAATCTAAAAGATGGTTCTGTTCGCAAGTTCCTGCAAGATGGTGATGAAGTGATAATTCGAGGCCATTGCGAACGTAATGGTTTGCGTATTGGTTTCGGTCAGTGTGCTGGCAAAGTTTTGCCAGCTACACAATTTGAAAAATAACGTGTAAATTTTTTGGTATAAAATTTTAATTTTTAAATGATTTCAATACATATTTTATAAAAATTTTCAAATTTGAACTTTTGACTTCTAACTAAAGGTTTTAAAAAAGATATGTATGTACCAGGGAATGACAACGATTACAACTTCGGATATACATTGAGTATTATTAGCAAAACATGTATAAGTGCGTACGGTTACAGCTAAAAAAATTACTCTATCCGTACATACTCGTTTGATGTTCGGCATAAGTATATACAAGTAACCGAAATCTAAGTATTTTTCGCATAAATACTCTATATTGTACACAGTACAACAAATTGGACTTAAGTACTTAAGTGTTATCGATTATCCGTAAAAAAAAGCGAGTAAAATGAGTAACCGTTTTTACAATTCAAGCGAGAGCATCAAGTAGAAATTTTGCATGCGTTTTGATTTAGTAAAAATGCACTTGCTTGGGTTATGAAAACAGCACAACCATTATGGTACAAACGCACACATACATAAACATTATTGTTATACATTTATTTGTTGTTTTTTATGATCGTTTGTGTGTTACGGCTTAGCAGCCGTAGTTGCTAGCAGGGATGCCACAAAAAATTATATTCCTAACAAATTTGTCAAAAAATGCACTAAAATCTACCAAAAACTTCAATTTTTGCACATAATTTTTCTAAATACTAACATTTATAATTAAAAAATAAAAACAATAATCAAATGGTAGTAAATGAATATAATTTACCAATTAATATATTAATAATTTATATATATTATTTAATTAGTATTTGAAAATATCCAAAATACAGTTTTGTTTACAACAATATTTAAAGAAAAGTGTTACTAAGCAAAAGTATATGCCACTACTTTGGTAATTTATTCGAATCATAATTAATTTCCTATATAAGTATTGATATAATTGGAATATATGTCCTGACTTAACTTTTATTTAGAATATATGGCTTAAGATATCAAAATTTAAGGCATTTCTACATATTTCCTTACAGCGTTTGTTTTCTTTATTTTGTAAAATATTTTCATTGACATTAAAATTTATCTACTATAAATTCATGTTTCAAGTTTATATGATAAACTATTTAACATGTAACTTATATAAAAAAATAAGACGCTTAAATGGAAATATGATTTTTAATTGAAATGTTTATTGGCGAATTATTTGAACTTTGTGTTTTACCACTAAAAATATTGTTCTACGAAAACTTAAACATAACAAAGCAAACAAATTCACAAAATTAAAAAAATTTATACCATAAAAATATCCAGTTTAATTAAACTGGCATCCCTAGTTGCTAGATGAATTATGGACAGAGACATTTTTTTATGATTTTTAATTTAGGGGTTGATGAAACAACGACATGCGTTATTTTTTTAGCAATGCCCAGCGAGCATGTGGGACTTATTTTAAATTTATAAAAAAGAAAAAAATCTTATATTAAGATATATTTATTAGTTTTAACAGATATATTTGTTGTTTATTGTTTTTCTTATTAACTTTTTTTAGATATTTTAAGTCCGTCAAGAAAAAATTATATGGTTTTTGTTTGTTTTTCTTTATTAATTTTCCAAAAAACAACAACAGAATATCGTTTTTTTCTGCGGGAAAATAATAATCAGATAATAGCATTATGTTTATTTACTTATAAATAACTATTAAGTGGTTGATTAAAACCTTTTAAAATTGATTTGTCTCGTTATACAGCTTAAAATATTAGCTTATAATGTATAACACGGCATAATACTTTAATATTTGTGTTCATGTTTGCTGGGTATCAGGTATTTTACAGAAATAATTACACTCTCTTTGTTGTGTTCCTATCCAGCGTTGTCAACTTTGGCTTTATGCAATATTATTTGTGCTTTTTAAAATTTTTGTCGCGCAAAAAATTTGAGTCAGTGCTCGATGTGATTTCTCAAATTCTTTAGTGCATTCTTTTTCTTATCGAAGTAAAAATACTAAATTCAAATAAAGAACAATTTTTGCAAGGTAAATTTCTTACGAAACAACGCAACAAAAATGATAAGAATTAATAATAGACAATGCTTTTATTATAAAGATCTTTAGCTTACATTTAAAAAACTGTATAAATAGATTATATATTTTATTTTATTATTAGTTATAATTTAAATATATATGTTTCTGATATCTTCTATAGTTAAACAAACATAACTTTTTATAAAAGTAAAGAAAAGAATAATGATATGCATAAAACCAAAAGCTGTAATTATTTTTAAAGTAGCGATTATATGACCAACTGTGAAGTTAAAGTTACAACTTTAACTTAAAATTTATTATTATTATTAATGATATTATATGGAAACTTATTTTAGGCCTAAAGGTTCTAATAACGAAATTTATAATTTTATAAAATAAATAAAATCGAAAATTCAAAATTTTAAACTTTACGCATATTCTTAAAAAACAAACGTTTTTTTCCTGTTTTTTGAATCATAAAGTTGACAACACTTGTGATGTAATAGAACCTCTAACTTCACGATGAGAAGTAGATTTTTATACATAAAAAGCAAGGATGGAAAGGTTAATATCTGACTTTGAATACAATTTATGGTAATAATTATTCATATTCTCAAATCTCACTGTGTGAACACAAATTCGATTTCAAAATAAAGTTTTAAATTTTTTTTAATGAATGTTCCATTATGTGGTCCAGAACATCAAAAAACATTTACAGGTTTTTTCTGGCATTAATTTATTTGGGTCAGATAGGCTGTCATTACTACCTGTATAAGAGCACCCTTCTTAATGATGGATTTTCCTTGGAAATTTGTGTTTTTTTTTCAATAATTAAGGTCAAAATTCTTACAGATTTTTTCCTAACAAAAAGCAATGTAAATACATACGTAATTATATAAATAGTAAATCAAAATAAAAAATACATTGTTAAATACATATCTATTGCCAGTATCAATTCAACTAAATTTTCACTTTTATTTTCTTTAATTTTTACTTATCTTTTTCTGCTTTTATATCAAAATATTTTTTTTTAAGTTGATAAGCCATACAAATTTCAGGTATAACAGTTGCGTTTCTTAATACTAAAAATAAATAATAAATATAAGTAGATTTATTTTTATTTAAAGACAACATTTTATTATTATGTGTTAGCTCGTTGCTTATTAAAATAATAAGCAATATAAATTATGTATAATTATATATATTTACTATACAAATAGTTCCAGCCCTGACCAATTTTCTTTTTGTTTGATAAAAAAAATGAAAGAGCAGAATAAAGCACTTTTACTTGTTTTTTACTTGTTTTTTTGTTCAAAAGTACTTATAAGTATGTCGCAATACTTATAAGTATTTTGCCAATACTTATAAGTATTTTGCCAATACTTATAAGTATTTTGCCAATACTTATAAGTATTTTGCCAATACTTATAAGTAATTTGTTTTCGCACATGTATATCCGAATAATACGTATGTATAGAGAGTATTTATGAAAATAAGTAATAAATATACTCGTAACCGTAGCAATTCATGCATGTACGAGTAGCTATTTTCTGTGATAAATGCATGGTTATACTTATAACCGAAAAAGATAAGTAAATATTCGAGTTATTTTTTTTCGGATAACCGAAGTCAGACTCTGGTATGTACATATATATTTGTTTTTATTTAAATTTGCCAGTCTCAACTAAATGCGACGTTGTTTTTATACCATTCACCTGTGGTGCACAAGGATATACATAGCTTTGTCATTCCGTTTGTAATTTCTACAATTTTCTTTTCCGACCCAATAAAGTAATATTTTCTGAAAGCTTATGAATAGAGGAGTCGATTAAGCCCTGACTGTCTGTCCGTCTGCCCGTGTGTTGGTTGAAATGAACTTTTAGAAGCAACCATATATTTCTCAGATCTGTGTATGGTATCAATTTCGGAAATATCCGGGAATAAATTGTTAGTGAAATTCTGCACAATCGCCCCATAACTTTCTGAGATATGAGCAAATAAACACGACTGCCTCTGTTTTTTCCCATATTTTTACCACCAAAATTTAAATTTTTCAGCCATAGAATAATTTATAGGTACCTTTGCTACTATTTGTAGATACAATATGCCTCTAGAGATATTCGTGAAAAATGTTGGGTAAAAAGGGCTTTAATCGGTAAAATTATACGCAAAATTTTTTTAAATATATATATGTACATATATTCCAAAAATTTACAAACGAAAATCATTGTTTTTCAGCTTCTAGACAACCGAGAAAGTCAATATTGGTATCATCTGGAAGGACTTGACTAGCGCAATATAAACACTATAAAAAAATTAAAATTCACGTTGGCCGCCACTACAAAATGGCGGACAATAAATTTATATATGAGCAAAATCTGGTATTTTAAAATGTAACTTCTTGAACCCCCTTAATATTGTTATAAAATGAAAGGGCTTGACCATTAAAATACAGTAAATTATTAAAAAATGTTAAATTCAAGATGGCGTTTAAAACAAAATGTTATATCAAATTTTTTTAACTCCATCAATATAGATATCAAATTAAAGGGATTGACTAGTAGAAAATAACTACGTAAAAATTAAAATTAAAGAAGGCGTCGGAAATAAAAAATGTGGTATAACATGAAATATAGGTTAAGCTACGATGTGGGATTATACTTATGTACATAATAGTGAAGGGTATTATCAGATTCGGCTATGCCGAATATAGAACTCTTACTTGTTTTTTTTTTGCTTTTCAATCAGAACTGATATTTTAAGAAATTTCACTCTAAAAATAAGAACTTGGTTGTAATAAAATTGGGTTGGCTCTCAGATGACCAAACTGGTTTCAGTTGAAACCAATAGTAGGTCCAATAATAAGCAAAAAATGCACGAAAAGAAGCAAGAAATATCTGAAGAAAAAAATTGTACCTCTAAAAAAAACAGGTCAGTTAGCTCAAAGTTTGTCGTCGATTTTTATTAGCTTAGTCCGCTTGAACAAAACTAACTTTTATCTCACCTGCACAGCCTAAATCTAAAATTGTTTACAAGCATCTCATAACATATCAAAATACATGTAAAATTTTTATAATTATGAATACATTTATGTTTTTAGTTATTAAATAATGTAAATATATGGCCACCTTGTAAAATATTTACGACCTGTGTGAAGTAGCAGTATTCACACAATTTTATTTTAATCCTTAAGATATGCTTTACATGGCTTAAAAATTTTAAATAAAGCTTTCGTGATGAATTTGTTTAAATAAATTTTACACTACTTTCAGTGCGATAAATTTAACACTATTTTTAACATAGAAATAAAAAAACAGTTGCTGTGTATTGCACTCATATCTTATCATAAATCATTAATATTATCTATCATTAATGTTGGTTATTGTTTGGTATAAACAAAACGGCATTCTGTATGACGTTTTAAGACCACGGTTTTCTGTATATATGTATATGTAAGTGCCTGGAAGTCATTAGGATAAATATTCGGTGGATTTTGCCAATTGGTTATTAAAAATATTTTTTTCTATAGACATATTAAAAAAGTTTTATAAAAAAATTAGTGGCGAAAAAGAAAAAGGCCTCTTATATATGACAATCATTCGTAAACGCAATTGTCGAGATTCGCACAAAATAAAGCTTTAAAAAAATTCTTTAAAATCTTCGTGTTAATTTGTAATTTATGCTTTAAAATAAATTTATTTTCTGTACTTAAACTCCAATAACTTAATATTAAAACACAAAAATAAATGCGTACTTTCATAAAATTAATACTGAAGCAAAATCAATAAGTAATTTATGTGGCAACTCTTGAAAATAAACTTTATGTTAACAGCAGCAGCGCCGAAAATACACAGAGTAAGTAGTTTTGTATCTGTTAAAACCAGATACATTGCACAGAATCAATTTAGCTTTAAATAAAAACGGTACGCTACGCAAATACGTTTATAAACAATTCGAAGAAACTGGCGCCGGTCGGATGTTAGAAAAGAAAAACTACATACAAATAAGTAAAACAATTTATACCTACAAAACTAACTAAAGCAAACAAATACACGACAATATACATACATGTATATTCTTCACTCCCCAAATTATTTAATTTTAATCTAAATATTGTTTTCCTTAAAACTCACGTTAGAGAGCAAAAGTTTTGAAGTTTGTAAAATGTGTGTATAAAAGATGAAAAAAGGTAAAAAAAAACAAAATTAAAGGAACATCTATAATTAGGCAAATCAAAAAAGAAATCAATAAAAATTTTTTTGTTAATATAAATAACTACAAAATATTCCTAAAGGCACCTATTCGAAAGGAAGGAAGTAAAAGATTTAAAAAAAAAAAATCAATATTCCTTATATACCTACATACAAACGAAAAAGTTTTTTTCTGTAGTTATACGAAAAAGTACTTGTTAGCTTAAGTTTTTGTGAAAAATCAATGTCTTTGCCACACGCTGGTTGTTACTTGGGGCATAAGCGAAAAAAATAATAAAATAACACAAAAACAAAACCCACCACCCACTGTGACAGCCAAGAATAGTCAGTCCTTGTAGGAAAGAAAAAAAAAAACATCCCTAAAGCCCTCAGAAATTTTGTGTTAAATTTGTCAAAATTATAAAAAAAAGCAAAAAGAAAACAATCATACTCACAACAACAAAACAAGTGCGTTTTGTTTGCAGTAAAATGATTTCATGAGCTTTTATTTTTTTGTAGGTTCAAAAAGTAAAAAAAAAAAAAAGAAATTGCATTTGATGGATACTTCCATGCACGAAAGCGTAGATGGAGTAGTAAAGCCAGAAAAAAAAAACAACTAAAAATTACACACACAAATTCCCCCTTGTTTAAAATGAGATATTTTGCACAAAGCGACCAACAAATTTAAAATAATAGGACTGAAAGACATTTAAAAAAGTGAACAAAAACAACAAACATACAAAATATGTTAATACTGCAACAACAAAATACATGAGACTGCAAAAAGATAAAAACGTATGCAATTATGTGGCGCCATAGATACGCGCGAGTTATTTTAACAAACTTAGATACTGAGATTGAGTTATTATACCAAATTAAGAGAATTCATTTGTTTTAAATAATAATTCAGGTTTCTCTTTGAAGTTTACAAAATAAAACGAAAGGCATAACTTTATTAAAATTAAAAGAAATTTTAGAAAATTTCGTCGGTCAAGGCCAACTTTTTTACAAGAATTATTTGTTAGTATTGCCCTTAAGCAGAATTCAATATTTATTGGGATATTTAAAACTGATGTTTATTTAAGTATAATCCAGTTCCAATTCCTTATTATGATAATTGATTAAAATGAACCTTAATTGTAGTACATAACAGCTGTTTCCATATGAGACTGGTTTTTCCAAGTCTCTTATAATTTTAAGCAAAAATACTTTAAAAGTCCTCTCGCAACGGGCATAAAGTTAGTTTATTCCTTTATTTATATACATATATCAATTCAGTTATACAAATATTTACTAACCCACCAAAAACGTTTTCGAAACACTTACTTAGTGCTTGTCTTTTTCTTTTTTTTTAATACGTGCTTATTTCATTCCTACCAGTAGCAGCTCAACCATGCAGTGCTGAAAAGGGTAGCAGCAAGTAAGGAAGAATTTTTTTTTTCAAAACTATTAGATCAGCTATGTATATCTTAAATATTATTTAAGTTTATTGGGAATAGATCAGAGCTTAAGGGCAGTTGCTCATGACAGAGATTATAAATTTTCTTGTTCATACCATATTGAAGAATCCTCAAAGTTTTCTTGTGCTGGTGCTGTTTACAAATTATTTACTCAAGAGATCATTTTACTCTACGTTTTTGTGTGCTTCAATTATCATTGCTGATTTTGTGTTTTGCATGTAATTTCGAGGTTTTAAACGAGTTTTGTTCATGATTTAAATTTAAAAAAAATAAGGAAAAAATTCCTTCTGTTAAAATCAATGTTTTTTTTTAAGTGAATATTTTTTTTTTTTTAATATTAAAACTACACACATACAAATTTTTGTGGCGCCATTATGGCAACACTTAGAATTACGAAATAAGAGTATGTGCTCCCCATATCAAAGAGAAACTTTTAGAATGAGAACTTTTGTCTCATTTCAATTATAGATCGCATTGATACATCAAATCGTTAATGTTTACAATTAATTTAAACAGAAAACGTATAAAGTACAAATAAAAACTATTAAAAAAAAGTACAGAAATTGAGAATAACAAAAACTTTAATAAGAATGCTTATCACGATTGAACGCAAGACATGCCTTATCTGTGAGACGTACATATTTACTACTACCACATAGACTTTCTATGGCAAAATTTGAAATGCAAAAAAATACCATATACAACAATAAACACATTTAAATAAATTATTAATAAACCAGACGACAACCAAACTGAAGTTATGTGATAGAGAGACTTGAAACTTTTTTAAAACTAGTTGCACCCATCTTTGCAATGCATTATATTACATAAATAAACATACATAAATACATACATAAGTACATAATGAATACACTTATTTAATAATGTTATATTATTTATTTACAGATATTTGTATGTATGTATGTATGCCTGTACTTTCCCAAAAATGGCATTTAGTGTAGCTGAAATTGTAAACTAATAAACATATCATTTAAAGAAGGACGAAATAAAAATAAACAATTTAAAAGAGTTTGTAACGTGTTTATGTCGGTGGAGAAAAGTAGCTGTTAACAATGACTACAAAAATACAAATTATTTATCTACATCTTATAGTTTTGTTAACTCTAGTAAAATCGGGTAAGTTAACGTTTGTATGTAACAAATAAACTTTTATTTAATTAACTTTACCTTCAAATTTAGCTCCATCACCTTTTGGATGCATGAGCTTTAAAGAAGATGATCGCATACTCTTTGATGAAGATGATGACACTGATGAATACGATCCGCCACAATTCGATTCATCTGGCTTAACAGCCAAGGAATTGGAATCTACTTTTAGCACAAATTTGGAAACCCAGCAGACAGCCAAACCAACTTTTCGTGTGTGTCCAGCTGATTATACATTTTGTTTTTCACTTTGGAGCAATATGGCCAATGGAACGCAAATTGTCAAGCAGGGTATAACACTGTTTTTATATACAAATTCAAATGATGTCGAGAATTTAACTCTGAGTAATAATTCTGTCATTTTCAAACATTAAAGTTTTTGTACAATTAAGTTAAAAATGATATCATATTTTGTGATACTAAAAAACTTTTCGTTTAACGAGAATGGACCCAATGGCTTACTTTAATTTGATAATTAAATTAACTCCTTTAATTTAACAACCATTGCGCGTTGGTAACTCTATTACTTAGAACAAGATCTTTTACCTTATCTCTCACGAAACTGTAAAAAAAGGTTAAATGGCACGCGATATTTTATAGCCCGGGTAGCTCAGTCGGTAGAGCATTGGACTTTTAATCCAAGGGTCCAGGGTTCAAGTCCCTGCTCGGGCGAACATAATTTTTTCTTAATTATTATTATTATTTTTTTTGTGATAGTAGAAATCTATTTATTAAACTTTTCTACATTTTTTTCAGGTTGTTGGAAAGAAAGTACTGAAGGTAATGCCACCTGTAATCATTCGGAATGTGTTAGCTCCTCACCTACTTCAACCTCACGTAACGGTTCTATGTATTATTGTTGTTGTTCGGGCAATTCTTGTAATAATAATGTATCCGTTGTAGAGCCCTCATTTTTAGAGGTAAATAAAAAAAAAAAAAAATTATTAAAAATTAAATAAATTATTTTTTTTTTCAGTTGTCAAAGAATAGTTTTGCTGAAGCTTCGAATTTGCTTAAGCCAAAAGATAAATTAAATTGGTCTACCGCAAATCTATGGATGGCGGTTTTGATAGTTTGCCTTTTTATAACGATTTTGTCCACCTTCATATACTTTCGCAGCATACGTGAAAAAGCAGAATCGGAAGAGGCTCCCTTAGCACCTTCGGGACCTGGTTATAGTTCCAACTTGCGTAATGTTGATAATTTAAATTTAATTTGTATGTTGGACAGTGGCAAATATGGCACAGTAATGAAGGGATTATTACATGATCAAGAGGTGGCGGTTAAAATATTTCCCGAAGCCCATCAGCAATATTTTATTAATGAGAGAAACATCTACTCTCTGCCCTTAATGGATTGTCCAGCCCTGTTGACTTACTTTGGTATAGCAAAATATATAATACTTTTAAATAACGAATTGAAATTAAGAGTCAGTTTCTATTTAACTTATAGGTTATGATGAACGCCATACTATGGAAGGTAAATTGGAGTATCATTTGGTTTTGTCATTGGCACCTTTAGGCTGTTTACAAGATTGGTTAATAACGAACACAGTAAATTTTGAAACATTTTGTGGGATGGTAAAGTCAATAACTCGTGGCTTGTCACATTTACACACCGAATTAAGAAAAGGCGAAGAGCACAAACCCTGCATAGCGCACAGGGACCTGAATACTCGTAATATTTTAGTAAATTCTGATCGTACCTGTTGCATAGCTGATTTTGGTTTTGCCTTAAAAGTATTTGGTCCTCGTTACGAATACAAGGGTGAAGTGGCAGAAGCTGAAACGAAATCCATAAATGAAGTAGGAACTCTACGTTATATGGCTCCAGAACTATTAGAGGGAGCTGTGAATTTAAGAGATTGCGAGACTTCCCTTAAACAAATGGATGTTTACTCCTTAGGGTTGGTGTTATGGGAAGTGGCTACTCGCTGTTCAGATTTTTATCCTCAAGGACAAATGACACCACCCTATAAAGCACCTTATGAATTGGAAGTGGGATCACATCCCTCTTTCGATCAAATGCAGTCATTGGTGGTCAGACGTAAGGCTCGACCACTATTTCCAACTGGTTGGGGTGGTGGTACTGCAGCCAAGTTGATAAAAGATACTTGTGAAGATTGTTGGGATCATGATGCTGAAGCACGCTTAACTTCTCTATGTGCCGAAGAAAGAATGCATGAAGCCGGTATTATAGGTGCTCGTTTAAATGCCCACATGAATGCGACTACACCTTTACTGAATACCAATAATCTAGGCACTAGTCATATAGAGACAGAATTAGTTTATGAAGATAAGCCTCGTTCACCCAATAATATTGAAACCATTACAAACGATACTAATAGTGTTTTTAATCCACCGCCAAATATAAAATTGTTTCCATACCTAAAGGACAACAATGAACACGCTTCAACTTCTTCAACTACTGAAAAAAATCTATTAATACAGCCTCAGCAACAACTACAACCTTATCAAGGTAGAAATCCGTGCCAGGAAAGAAATCTAGCACCTAAGGTGGCCCAATATCCCCAAAAACTTATACAAAGTAGCAAGAAACACAGTTTTCAATCACAGTCTGGAGACGAAAGTAGTTTTTCCTGCTTAGACGATGATGTTTCTGTGGAGGAATTAATCTCTGGAGGCTGTTCAAAGAAGTTCCCCTCGCTGGAGCAAGAGGAATCTTCACATATGGGTCAAGGATTTCCCAAGCAACAAAACACAGATCGTAAGCTTAAAGGTTGGCATAGTGTGAGAGCTTTAATACAAAAACGTCTCTTTCGCAAGAACGATGATCTAGATAATTTTGATATATTTCGTCAGCTCAGTGGTGGCGATGAAAAATCAAATTTAGTAGAGAAAAATCTCAGCAACAAGCCAGTTATTATCAGTTTTATAGACAAAGAAAAAACTAATTGTGATAAACAGAGTGCTAATCATACGAATGTTTACGTACAAAATAAAAGGCCCAATAATTTGGACTTGAGTCCAGTGATAACAGCAAATGGTTACAAAATAACACCAACCAATAGCATGCAATCAAATCCAATAACAACCATTGAAGAAGAGGAGATACATATAGGTGAAGAGGTGAATGAGGGAAAGGACACTAATGCAGATGTGGATGAAGTGGATGCGATTGTCGAATATAGATTAAAAAGTCTAGATAAGCGAAAATCTACACCCTCACACCTGGTAACTAGATCTAGATCAACAAATCTGTCCACTGATGCGGCTATTGGTCATTTAAATGAGTCCGAACTTAAAAATCTAACAACCATAAACAATGCAGTTATTATGAGAAATCACTCCAATTCGGAACCACAATTTAGGCGGCAACGTAGCTTAGAAGTATTCCGTGAAGTATTCAATGCTCGCGGTAGCAACGAAAGACTACGAGATCCGAGTCAACGTGTCAAGACACCAGGAGATGTTCCTCCTTCGGTGCGTAAAATACGAGCTTCAAAAACTCTAAGCCTCTACGATGATCGCATGATGGATTCTTCTCTCTTAAATACACTCTAGCATGAAGAGGTTCTGCTCTTGGAATTATAGGAGCAGAACTTTTGATACTCATTGAAATAGAAAACATAATCATACTCATCATATTTAGTGCAACAACATATTTACTATATTGTATAATTAACAAATATATGTATACTTATTACAGGAGACAAAATTCACACAGATCATTTACATATATATGTATGTACATACATACAGACATACATTCTTAGATTTTTATAAATTTCGAGGAGTACGGTTATCTCTGTATAACATACAACCAAAGTAAAAGTTTCTTATAAACGTAGCGAGATTAGTTTTATATACATACATACATACATATATTTAGAAAAGAACTTTGTCATTTTCTCTAAGATTTATTTTTTATTTTTATATATTTTTTTTTTTATATAAATACATTTATTTTTATAAGAAAACAATCAAGAAGTAACGTGTGGAAAGACAAAGTGTTGAATGTATTTATAAATGTATGTATTTTTGTAGTGATATGTATTTAGTTTAGTTATTGTAATCGTAATCGTAACATTAAAAATAAAACGTATTTATAGTGTAACCCCGTTGGATGAGGTCAAGTCATTTAAGGGAAGATTTTGTAAAGCATTTACAATCAATTGTGTTTGTGTTGTGTTACATATCTTCTGTTTTTGAGAATAGTTAAAATTATTTTAATTTATTTTTTATGAAAACTTTTTTCTTTATAAAAGTGGGCATTTTTGTATTTCTATTAATAAGCAATGACTTGATCAAATGATAAGTTTAATGTATTGCTAAATTATAATTCATATTTAGTTAAACTAAGTGTTGAGCAATGTCTTCATTAAGTTTATTACATGCATATTTCCATAATATTTATTTCATGTTTCGGTTAAAATTATAAACTATAAAATGAAACATTTTATGATAATGAGAGAAAAAAATTTTAAATCAACAATGCATAATAATTAGATGCGATCCCGTCACTCAAAACTCTTTCTGTTATGTTAGCGATTGGTTGAACGGAAATTATGTTGAAAGAGAAGTATTCTTCTTCTTCTTCTTTTTGCACGAAAAAAAAATGGGTTCGTTTGTTTACTAAAAGTTTTTACTATTTTTTACTGGACTTTACTAAGATTGTTTACGTCAATAATTGCATTTTATAACGATATTTATTGTTTTGTTTTTCATTATTATGTTAAGCAACAAGTACACGGAATTGTACATTGAATTGTCGAAAGAAAACAGATCAAACCCTAATTGAAATTTTTTCAGATTATTTAGTAGATGTGTTTTACAAACACAATGTTTCAATGCATACACACGACATGTACGTATTAAACAGTTGAAAATTTAATAAATCAGATGTAAAAAACATGCTGTGTATTATCTGCTTTAGCAATATTAACTCTATCTTCATTACTTTTTGTTATTTTAATAACATAGAAAATTTATTCCGATTTCTTTTTAAAGATTTTAATTTCCTTTTTTTTATTGCAATACTTTCGCAATTATACAATTCATTTGCCATTGCGTTTGTAATTTCAACAATATTAATTTTAAACCCTATAAAATATATACATATGTATATTCTGAATCATTATAGATAGAGAAATTGATAAAGCTAAGCCCGACAGTCCGTGTGTATGTTGAAATCAACTTGTTGATGGCACCACGTATACTTCAGACTCATTTATAGTATCAGTTTTTCTATATGCTTTCGAGAATTTTGCTTTTGTAAATTAGCCAGATTACATGCACTTTAGATGCTGTTACGGCAGGGATTAAATTAAAACAAAATATTTAATAGCACCTCTTGTGCAAATATAATTTTATTAATAATTATAAATTTATTAACCTGCTGTAGAGAACGAATGCGCGCTTTAAAAACAATTTGTTTAATTCCCGTGCCTAAACTCAACTTAACAATAAAATCGAATGTTTTATTCAGTGACCGTTTATTGTCTAGAGGACACATAAACAACGACCGTTAGTTTTCTTTACATACAAAGTTAAATACAGTACAAACTGGTTTTTGATAAAAGGCGAAGAGAAAAAGTATAATAAATAAATACATATGTACATGTAATTGCAAAATTAAGAATTTAGTGGGAAGTATCCCAATATTAATAAAGAAATTTAATTTTAACATATAAACGATTTATAAAATAAATTTCTTCAAAGTAAATTATGAGTGTTAAAATAATAAACTGATTGAAAATGAAAATTATAATATGATTTCGGCGGCAACATTCTCTGCCTCGTAAATGAGTCCGTGGGACGATTTTACTCTTCATTATTGCCGACGTCTAGTTTCGCTATCTTGACTGTTGGTCGCTGAAAAATACCATTTTCCGTTTGAACCTTCACCTGACGTACTTGACCATCCTTGGTCATGAGGGCTTCAATTATTTTGCCTTTTGGCCAACAATGTCGCGGAAGATTTTCATCAACAACAGAATAGATTGAGCAAGTGTAAACAAGAGAAAGAATTATGAAAAATCTGTTTTACAAACAACTTACATATCGATGCCTTACTTCCTCAACCTCGTATCTTAAAAAATACGGTTTTGACTTTTTCATATCAAACGATTGTTTTATGCTTTAACTAAAAAAGATTAGTATATTATTACTACTAATATACATAAATACAATCAATTCCTTAATAATTGCATTTAAACTTTTAATCAAACACCGAAGTATAAAAAGATGAAAAGATGAGGTTGAGGAAGTAAGGCATCGATATGCCTGTTGGATATTAAAACTTTTTTGAAGGGTTAAAATGATTTGGTACAGTCGAATATAGCGCTCTTACTTTTTTTGATGTTCCCATTTACCATAATTTATATAATAGAAAATACAGGATCGCGCCTATTATCTATGTTAAAAATTTGAGAATGAGTAGAGAACTTATGTGCTGTTTTTAGAAACCGAACGATTGTTCTGAGAGAAAATTATACATGTGTTTTGTTATTGTAAAAAAAAAACAAATCAATCGCTTGGATTATAAAAAAGCACATTACATTAATTCAATTTAATCTGATTTAATGTAATGGGAGCTAAACTTGCTTTTCAAATGAATTTTATTTTTATAATTTTATAACACAGAAATCAAGGCACATTTATTGATCAGGTAGTCATGTTTCGTCAGCTAATTATTTTTTTCTTCACTTATTTTAAATTTCAGCTGTCGTAGTCTATAGATAAAAAACAATTTTCTCTTCTCTCTCTTTCTCTCCTGATGAATTAATATGCCTTGACAGAAATATGGAATAAAAATAATAAAATTAGTTTTCATGTAAAGTAAAATATAAAAATATAAGTTATAAAAAGTTTAGTATATAGATAAAATAACAAATAAATGTTTGTAAGGACTCAGTATATAGAATTTCACCACAAAAAAGGCCTTCTAGAAAATTTTTTTGTAAAACAAAATAAAACAATTACTTTTTTATATTTTGTACAAGAGTATATGTGTACATGTAAATAATATGAATTATTAAATTAAACATTAAAAACTATAATAAAAATATTAAAAAAACATAACTTGTCTTCTATGTATAAAAAAAGTTTAGTTGATAATTTTTTAATATTAGTATTTTTATGATAAATATTGCCGACAATAAATATGTGCAAAATTAAGGGGCCTGCCTGCATTAAAGAGAACATGGTTTTGACATTTATGTTAAGTACAGACAGAGGGTTAATTTTTCATACCTTGCGTTATGAAGAATAATATCAATTTTGATATTTAAATGTTGAAAACAAAAATAATTTTGTTATTCATTTCTGTTAGAATTGAAAAAAGCCAACATTTTGTAGAGGTATGGGAACATTAACAAAGTTTAACCCAAAAATATATATTTTATTATTCTCGCTCACATCCTCCATAAAAAGTTTTTATCGAAAACATACAGTTTTTTTCAAACTTTTCTACAAAGCGGCAAATAGTTTTCAATTTCAGAGTAGTGATTTAAAATTGGCAAAACAATTTTTAAATTCCATTTTGGCTTGACTGTCTCAATAACTTCTTAAATATTAAAATATTTTTCAAACATTTTGTTATCTAGTAACATGTTATTATAATCGTTCCTAACGAAAATATATTTTACAAATTAAATACATTTTAATCTAACTCACTGTGGTAAAAATAACAGTTATCCTGAAAATTTAAACTCAAAAAGTCGCCCTGTTATTATCAAGCGAGACCTGTACTGTCAATTACTAATATATTCGTATTGCTCATAAAAATTCTGTTAAAACTGTTTAAAAGAGTCATAAAATAAAACTAATTTCAGCAGTTTTGTTTTTTTTTTTTTTTTCATTAGAAAATAAAACTTATTTTATATAAATTGAAATCGATATTTTTTCTCCAAGCCCCTCGACGATTGGCAAATCTCTTTCTGGGAGGCAAAAATATTACATTATCCATATTTATATGAATTGGCAAAAATTGTGCAGTGTGTTTCTGTAACCCAAGGTAAGTGTGAAAAGAGCATTATCTGATCTTAAATAGTCTGTTGCGTTAAAATTTGTCCGCAGAAAATTTTGAAAAATTATTAAACAAACAAATCAGATACAAGAATGATAAAAACAATATTACACATTACGCATGTTTGTTTTAATTTATTAAAACCATGTGTGACGCCACATCAGCAATAAAGTAATATAACAGTAAAAATTCTAAAAATAGTTAATAAAGAATGCTGCAATAAATAATAACAAATAAATGAAAAGAGTGATTTTTTTGGTAGAATTAACTTAACTTGTCATAAAAGCTGTAATATATTTAACACTGCAATTTTTTTCTAAAATTATAATGTTTTTATTCTTCTTTAATTTGTACAAATCTCACTACTTTTATTTCGTTTTTGTTAAGTGCTATGCTGATATGACATGCACAGAACGAAACATTTTTTAAATTCGGAATGCGCAATCTTGTGTTTATCATTCTTCAATCAGGTTAACTTAATAAAAAAGGACTGACAAAAAGAAGAAAATTAACCAAATGAAGTTTAAGGTTGAGAAGTTAGCAAATTTGTCCAATTTATTTTAATAAATTATAGAATAAAACATTTAAAGTTAATCAGTGTAATTTGATTAAAACTTGTTAGTGGTAATTAGTAATTAGTTTTATATGTAGCAAACTATATATTTGACCTAATAATTTATATATTAATAAATATTAACAAATTACACATTTCTTTGAAAGTTCTAAAAAGAACCGAAAACCCATTTTTTTAATGTGGCAGCGCTCATTAATATGTATGTATGAATGTACTTTATTTTTTGTATGACGATCTTTTGTTTTTACAAAATAAATGCAAAAAAATAAAGAAAGAAATAAATAAATAAATGTAAAGGTATGCATGTACTCACTTTAAAGAAAATAATTTAAGATTCAAACATTCAGTAAACATTTATAAAAAGTAACAAGAACTTCATACATAAATATAAGGACAAAATAAAATATTTAAACAAAAAATATCAAATCAAATGCGAATGTGTAAATTTTATACTCAGAAGATGATCAATTTGAATAACAAATATTCAACTACTATATCCGTTGTTCAAGTTTAATGGTAACGGGCTTGCTTGGTTTATTTATCAGCAAAGTAACAACATCTAAGTGATCATTGTCAGTACCTTGCCAAGATATTTCATAATTGCGTATAAACTGAAACAAAATTTAAATAGAATTAATTTTGAAGATTTTGCGGCCTTATTAATGGAAGTAATTAAAGCTTTATTTAGCGATAATAAATTAAATTTCCACACTAAACCAGTTTTCTTAACCTTTTACAAATCTATGAATTACTTACCCTTAATAATAAAACTAAAATATTTTGTTCAGCCAAACGTCTTGCTATGCAGGCACGCATGCCATGTCCAAAGGGTAAAACTAAATAAGGGTTTATTGAGTTGCGACCATTATTAAGCCATCTGTCGGGTAGGAATGTAAAGGCATTTTGAAAATTTTTCTCTAAACGACAGGCCACCATATTTTGTGTAACTACGACAGTCTAAAAAATAAATTTTATAGAAAAAATTAAAATTCTCTTTAAGCTAAAACTTAGCTAATACATTTACCTTTTTGGGCACCTGATAACCACCTAAAATTAAATCTCTGGTTAAAATACGACCCACTCCCACCGATATGGGATTCAAACGTAACACTTCTTTCAACACTGCTCTTGTATAGGGTATTCCCGTATTAAGATAATCGCCTAGTATGCCAGAATCGGGTTCGTTTATTACCTTCAAAGACTCCTCATAGAGTCTTTGTTGTACCGAAGGATGCCGGGATATATGATATAAAGCAAAAGCCGTGGTATAGGAAGTGGTGTCAATACCAGCCAATAATAGATCAGCAGCTGTACCCACTATATCACACAGATCCAAATTGGGATTTTTTAAATATTCTTCTATTAGACAAGTTCTACTTAAGGGTAAAGGATCCAATGAGGTGTCTCTAAAGTAGGCTAGCTTTTTGAAAACCAAATCCACTGCTATACTTTCCATATATTCCTGAGAAATGCGTAGTTTTTTATAAGCTGACGTCTCAAAGTAACGCCATAAACGCAAACCCTGATCGGTGGGTAAAATATTGCTGTTGGTGGTTTCAGCCGATTTAATCAGTCTGCTAGAGCGTGAATTGTGTATTTGTTCCGATTTGGAGAAACAATTTAAACGTTCGCCAAACGTTATTAAACAGGTTACTTTAAAAAAAAATTAATAAATATATATAAAATTAATATTAAAAAAAACAGTAGACAGTGCATAATACAAAAACAGGGATAATTTTTTTAATCTTAAACTAAGTAGTTCAGAAATGCCTACATGAGAAAATTTTATTTTCAAGTTTTTGTTTTTTTTTATATAAAAAATACTTGAAATACATAGTGAGTTTCTCATGCAATATTTAAAAATAATTTTACACAGTTTTTTTAGCAAAACATAATTGGTAAAAAAAATATAAAATAAATTTTTCTTTTTAAACTCTTACTGCCGCATTCGTTTAAAATAGTTAAGTTTTCTTTTAGACAAATTTCAGTACAACATTTCTCAAATTACCCTTTTACAAGCCTTAAATATTTTTATCAATATGACAGCAAGTCTTTTGGCAAATAACGGCCATAACTTTAATAAAGCTTAAATGGAAATTTAATTCAATTTCGAAAGTGAAATTCTCTATTAAGTGAATAATACAAACATACTTACATTCTAAATTCAAACGTGTCAATTTGGGTAAAATATCAACATTTTCGTTCTTCGGTACAAATTCTAAAAATTCTTTTGTAACTTTATCTACTTCTGGAAGGAAACTACGCACACTTTTAGGAGCACTGATTTGCTTTTGTACTTCCGAGCGTAAACGCCACCATTCTGGACCATTCCTAAAAAAATTTTATATTTTTAATATTTCGTTGAACTTTTAAAAAATTATTTTTATGTTTTTCATTAAAGTATAAACTTACGTTGGCAATAAACCGGCTGACCGATAGACATGTGGTCTATCTTTGCGATATTTTTCCAAAGCCAAATGACTTCTTCTCAACGGAAAATCCTTTTCATTTAACAACGTTGCCACATCCTTTGGATCATATAACCACACTATGTCCTCTCCTGGCATCATAGTTTCCTTAACAATCGGTCCATATTTTTCATATTTATCCGCACCGGCTTTATGTAATGCTTGCCATGTATATTGTCCAACAACTGGTAGATATTTATAGATGTTTCCCACGCCCAAAGGACCTCTAGGTCCTGGTATATCTCGATAAGGTTTAGCGAGTTGTTTTTCTGTACAAAAGTTTCTTGTTCTGGACAAGCGCAGTCTTTTTAAAAATTTCATTTGTTTACAGTCTTGTGAGTTTTGTGTTATTGATTTGTTAGAACTGTTTAGTTAAGTTTGTTGTGTCGTTTCCAAATGACTATTAAGTCGTGATTGTTATACATACACAAAAATACCAACAAAAACTATAACAATATGCTGGCAGAGCAGTTCACTAGCATGATCAAAACAAAAAGTAAAAAAGCTTTTTTTAAAAAATTTCGAGCTTAAAGGTGATCCAAAGTAAGGCATTGTTTCTCAAACTTGATTATTGTATGCCAGAAAAAGCTTTTTTGCTTGTTAAAGTGATATTAATACGATACAAATTTATTACTTATTTGAAGTTAATATTTTAAGAGATTTTCTTTTTATTTTATTTATTGAAAAACAATGTTCACAGCACTCAAATTAGGAATAGTACAAGCATATAATTTCACATTGTTTTTTAATTTTTTTTTTCTAGTATGTATAAGAAATTAAAATTAAATTAAACAAGTAACAGTGCTATATTCGGCCGTGCCGAATCTTATATACCCTTCACAACGTGTAGTCATGCAATAACAATTGTTTGTATCACCATTCATCCCATATAAAATACGTGCATACGTACACGTTAGAATAAATGTGGCATCGAATCCCAGCTGAGCCAAAAAAATTTTATTTTATTTTATTTAATATATTATTTATATTTTATTATTTTTTTTTATATTTTTTTTAAATTTTTTTAAAAAATTTTTTTAAATTTTTTTTCAAATTTTTTTAAAATTTTTTTTTTGTAGTTTTTTTTATTATTTTTTTCTTATTTTTAATATTTTTTTTTTTTTAATTTTTTTTGTTTGGTATGTTTTTTACATGTAAATATGTATGTATGTTGTTGTTGTAATTGTGAAAAAAAAACGAGGTGGTCGTGGTTTTTTGCTCATATCTCAGAAAGTTATGGGGCGATTGTGCTGAATTTCAATAGCGATTCATTCCTGGATATTTCCAAGAGATTGATACCATATACAGATCTGAGGAACATATAGTTGCTTCTAAAAGTTGATTTCAACCAACACACGGACAGACGGGCAGACGGACAGAAGGACAGACGGTCAGGGCTTAATCGACTCCTCTATTCATAAGCTTTCAGAAAATATATACTTTATGGGGTCGGAAATGAAAATTGTAGAAATTACAAACGGAATGACAAAGCTATATATACCCTTGTGCACCACAGGTGAAGGGTATAAAAAGTAAGAAATACGTACATACATATTAAAAACATACATATATAAAAACATCCCCTTGTAAAATTATAAATTAACGTATTTATATTTAATATATAAATAATATATGAAATAAAAAATAAATCTAAAATAATAAAAAAAATTTTTTTTGGCTCAGCTGGGATTCGATGCCACGTTTACTCTAACCAGTATTCACGTTTGTATGTATGTTGTTGTTGTAATGTTGTTTTTATGAAAAAAATATCGTGGTTTTTTGCTCATATCTCAGTTGTATATATACCGATGTTTCTGATTTTCAATACCGATCTACTCCCGAATATTTCTGATATTTTAATATCTCACCTGGGTCCAGGCGATATCAGGGGGCTTCAAAAAGTTGATTTCAACACACACATTTATTCATTTGCGGTATAATATAAAGTTTTTTTTTTTTTGAGATATTAAAAATATTTTTAAATCTGTTTATTACAAATAGGTTCTGGTTAAAAATTAAAAATTATGTCGGTTTAGTGACTCTCGATATTTCAAATTTGTAGTAGCAAAGCCACAATGGTTATGACTACAATTTTGATTGTGCTTAACTTTAGAAGGTCTTAAGCGAAAGGCTCAATTCTTTTATGAGAATTCAATTTAGTACTCTTTTCAGCAATGCTTTCTTCTATACGATCGTTCACATACATATGATGAAGGATCGAGTTAAAATAAAAGACTTGTTTGTTTCGAATGTAAGCTGAATCTGTTTATTAAATGGAATTGTACTGGTATTTATACATGTTTCTTATCTTTTTAAATATTTATTTAGGGTTCGTACTTGTTTGCACACGACTCTTGAGTCATTTTATAGTTAGTTCTTTTTTCAAAATATGAATAATATAATTTTATAAGTACCTAAAATGTGTTATAAATACATTTCCAAGAAGTGATAAAAAGAATATTGTTGTTAGTCTGTCTCGAGTGGGTTAAACCATATAATTTTATGAATAAACATAAAATGTGTTTTATATGCATTTCCAAAAAGTGATAAAAAAAAATATTGTTGTTATGCGTGTCGAATTGGGCATTTCGGTGCAGTGCGTACTGATAATTATTCGTTCAGAAAATAAGTGTTTTGATACAGTTCTATTCAAAGGGTAATCTGTGTGTGGAAAAAACCCTACCATGTATCACAAACTTAAACTACAATATTACAAGTATGTTCCAGAACCAGTGGTGAGATTAACATTCCTCTCAAGAAATACGTGACGCTTTATACAACTTAACATAACACTGTTAATAAACCACCAAAAAAATTAACATAACAATCGTACTAAATGCCGTATACATGAAAATCATTAATGGCTTACAGAGGGTTTGATTAACTGTTTTTTTGTGGAAATTTGATTTATAAAACTTATTATTTTTGTGCAAACGACAGAAAATCTGTAAAAATATTTATGATCTACAAATCCAAAATACCTTTCGCTTATGCTTTGCTGTGCTTACTTGCTTCCAATAGCGCTTCTCGAAGGCATGATTTTTATATGCGATGTGCGATTTCGTATGTCTCTTTTTTGTAGTGCGTAACCTCTAATTTCATCCCTACCAAGAACAGATTATTCAAGCCTTCCACTTACGCACTGCTCAAAAAGGTATCATAAAGTGAGGAAGAAATATAAAAAAATTACTTTTTAAATAAATTAGTCTCTTTTTTTCATCTGCTGAAATACAACTGCTGCAGTACAAAAGGCATACTTTGTTGAGCTCTTGTATGCAAATAATAAAAACATTTCCATGGATGCAATACAAAACTCGAAAAATGTTAGATCATGCCAAATACTTGCATTCATATTGCAATTGTGCTGCATATTTTAAGGGTTCAAGTAAAATACGTAATTACACTCAAAAAATTGCAAAAGTGAAAAACATTTTCTAATTCAAGTTAAAAAAATGTTTTTTTTTTAAATCTCTGTAATTTTATATTAAAAGAGAAAACCTGCTGTGGTGTTTAATTAGCAACACAAGAACCTGAATCTTTTTTATTGTAATAAAACAAACTTTTAATAGCCAACTTTAACCAAATTATATCAATTTATTAATTAGCATTTAGTTTAACAGTTAGCTTTAAAAAATTCTGTGTGATCGCTTGATTCAGATTAAAATACTTTTTTACAAAATCATTTTTTCTTATGTCTTTTTACATAGTTTTTTATCTACCGTTACTTAGCAACGTATTCTATTTATGTAGTTGTATATTAGTATGGGGAAAATACATATATAAGAAATACATAGTCATACTAGTAGACTTATGTATATACATAAATAGACATAAAGATTCGAGTGAAAAAGATGAATAAAAGGGACTCTGAAAATAACGTGAGTAGTTCATACACGCATGTAAAGTGTACTCCAAATGTATGGAGAAAACATGGTCGATTTAATATTACGATGTCCTAGGGCTGGACCATATAACCCATCGGAGTAGTCTAAAAACTACTCTTTGTCACTACTCGATGGAGCACCTACACAACCATTATACACGTTTTAACAACAATATATGTAATTGTTAAAACACAAACACTTGTCGTTTAACTACAATCTCTTGTTTGAAAATGAAATGGTCCATGACTGCATAACATAGGACCATGTTGTAAGTAGTCCATTTAGCTAAAATGAACCACTTAGCCCAATATTATCTGTAGGGGAGCAAATAAGTCAGTGGCGGCAACACCTGCTTATGTCTGTTTTTATCGTTTTTCGGAAAACACTTTTAAATATTTGAGCTGATTTTTACAAATTGATTCCCTATTAAAATAAAGGTTTTTATATGAATTCTGTATTAATTAAAGAGCATTTCGGGTCACATATTTAGTTATATTATAATTTAAAATAATTTATTATACCTAACGGTATTATGCTGTAACTGCCTGTAAAGTTGCTAAAAATAGTTAAAAATTCGTCTATAGTAGTAGTTTTAAGTTGCGAAATTGCAGTCAAACGTGTTTTAAATTCAATGGGTTAAGGGTTAAATGATATTTTTTTGGTACCCTGTGTTCTTACGCAATATATTACCATCACTTTTACTTGTAATACCACTTACCTCAGAAAATATAAAAATATCATTAATGTCCATAAAACATAAAACGAGTTTTAATTTTTTTTTAATGTTATTTATTTTTGTTCTTGATTTTATTTTTTTTTAATTCTTTTTGTAATATTTTATTTACAATTTTTTTTTTTTAATAAATAATATTTATTATATTTAAGCAGAAGTACAACCAAAAATGAATTTAATGTGGTCTTATACGAAACCAATTAACTTTTCAATATTTTCAAATTGAAATCTGAAGTATGTATTAGCTGAGGAATTTAAAATTAAACTTAAAATTTAAAAAAATTCTGTTGCCAAATATGGTTAATAACAACGCGTATACGATTTACCTTGGTAAGTAACATGTTACCAAAAGCATTTAATTCGGTTCGTACTTCTTTTTTTTTTTTTGTTTTTTTGTTGTCTAAAGTTTTGCTTTTCTTAAATATTAATTGTATTCGTTTTAAATATTTTACATTGACATACAATATATTTAATTACTCGTGTATAAATAACTGTGCAAAGAATTATGCACTTTTGATATAAAATTGTTTGTTATAAGTTTGACAACTAAATTACATATAAATATTAATACAATTTGCAAATAATTAAATAAATTAACTAAGATTTAAATGTTTTATTTTTTATTTTTGTGATATTTAAAATAATGTTAATATGGCAAGATTAATACATTAATTATACAATTATCTAAACGTATTCAAAAACATTTTATTTTTATTCGATTCAAAAATTCAATGATCATCAGTTGTTTAGTTGAAGTATAAATAAAAAACCGCTGAAATATAATGGTAGTAGACAAAAAACACAATCGTAGAGACTAAGCGATGAACGTGAAACAATTATGAATGCTATGTTTCCATTTTACTAGTACTTAATGTACTCTTTTATCAGATAAAAGATACACTAAGATGTCCTAGAAAATGAATTACATGAGATCATTTCCATAGTTTAGATAGTCTTGAACAACGCGTTGTTTTTTTGAAACTCTGTGTATATATCGAAAATACCCCAAATATGGAGCACTTTTTAAAAAAATATTAAAAATATTTTCAAAATATTTATCTAAAAAACATTAATGCAATTATGTAGCCAAATACCTAAGGTTAATGGTTCCATTTTAATAAAATTATTTTTAGAACGCTTAATAAGAATTATCAGCACCCAAAATATCTCAATTTTCAGTTTTAGGCACGGCACAAAAAATTTTTAAAAATTGTTTGACTTTTACAGCTCACAGTCGATAGAGTGATTTACTCAAAACAATAGTTTTTGGCAAATAGTGATGTAGAATTTAATTTCCTTTCACCCAGTACCACACACGAATGTGTTGGATAAAGTTCAGCTTTTGAATTAATCCTTACTTTTGGTACATTTCAACCCTCTGAGCAACGGTTCGCATGTTTAAAACTGAGCTACAGGTACTACTTTTTATTTGTAAATTTTTAAAGATTTTTTATTAATTTCGCCTGAAATTATATGTCTTTATTAGTTTGGGAGCTTAGTTAGAATTTATATCTTAAAAACTTGATTTCTTTTTGAATATTTAGTTTCTCTTGCCCAATGCACAACCTTTTGTAGAAGTTGTGCTTCATAGAAGTTGTACACATTTCGTTGATGATTCATTAATTTTTTATGCAGAAGTGAATTTCTTACAACCAACGACTCCCATGACTCCTACGACCGGTTGTTATTTGGGCATATATGTTTGATTTAGATGTTGCAACATAAATGCGCAAATTATTTTAATTAATAAACAGTTAGGGGAGGAATCATGTTCATGTTTATCTTACATTTATAAGTTCATGAGAGATGTACCACTAGAATTATAGGTTTAATTATTAAAAAATTATTATAATAAAATTTATTATGCACTTTGTTGGCTGAGAATATTTTCAATTACACCTTGGTAGCTTTTGGCCCACCCTGTACTAGATAACATCCAAATGCAATAATTCACAATTTGGTTTTAATTATATGAAAACATTAAGAAAATGTAATTGAGATCAATTAAGTTAAAATTGTATCATTATAAATAAATATTTTAAATGTTTATACTTGTTTGGGAGTGAAAATTGAATAAATTTAAAACTATTTTTAATTCCTACTTTGAAATATAATAAAAATTTTAATTGGGAATTTAAACACATTTTGCCTTATTGCTCCCCACTGTGTTGTCAGTTAAGTGGTGTCAATTCGTAATAATCGATACTTTGGGTTAAATGTTGGCACCACGTATTTAACAAATCCTTCTGCTATGGAGTAATGAATTCAAGGGATTTCTCTATTCAGATGCCATTACCTTGTGTCGTAATCACTTGTCAGCTTCATATTAAGCTACAAAAAATTCTCAGTCAAGTGGTGGCAATCTCTGAACATCGATTTATCGGGTTGCTAGCCTCTATCGCTTAGTCGCTGCAATTGTGTTAACATTTCTTATTTAAACATTATGTTGTGTCTACTTATTGTTAATTAAAACTACTTCTAAATATTTTAGTGGGTTATTAATGCGAAAATGAATTAGCGAAATAAATGGATTGAGGAAGTTTCAAAGTTAATACAATATGAAGTATTTTAATACAGGGTAGAATAGAAGAAAAACTATTTGGAATTATGGAAAACAAAAAAGAAATTTGGAAGTGCTTTTGCACTTCGTCTTCAACTAAACCATCCATCCAAATCAGACATAAATAGTTAAAGTGATTTTTTAATGAAAAAGCAAACAATTAAATAAGTGAAGTTAATTAAGACTGACTGATGGACTGACTGACTGGACAGCTTGGTTTGTTTCGTATTATGTCGTAATTATTTCCTATAAACTAAAAATTGTTTAAATAATACACAATAATTATAATTAGGGGAAAAAGTAATTAATTAACACAGAAAAATTTGGTTAGATAGAAACACTAAAATAATAAAATTAAAACCAAAAATCATAAATAAAATATTTAAAGCATTTCGTTGAGGTTGGCTGGTTTGGTGTGTAAATTTTGAACCAAAGACTTAATCGTGTATGTACAGATCTATGCTAAATGTTCTATACTAAAAAACATTTTTAGATAAACATTTTAGCAAGTGTACTCTACTTCATCTTGGGCTAGTGAATACAAAATTTGTGAAACATTTGTTAGCTTAACAATTAGTAAAATAGAAGTGTTATTCAAAAAAATTTAGAAAAATCCTAGAAAGCCAAGTGTTCTCTAATGCTTGTAGACAATCAGCATTTCCAGGATTTTAAATTTAAGATGAAGCTAAAGCACGTTAATCAATCTTAACAACAATGGTGTACAAATGTCTTTAGCCATTTTCAACTACACATTAGCGGGTTGGGGTTCATCGTATGGTTGTGCTCCCAAGCCCACATAACGATTATGATTTCGGTGTATGAAACCCTTTTCGGGCGAAGCATTAAAGTATACCACTCGTCTAATGCCAAAAGGATCTACATAGCCGAAACTTCCAGCCTTTTTGGTATCACTTATTTGTTCTTCTTCGTGATATTGATGGGGTAAGATGTAGCGAAAGCCATTGCGCGTAACAGTAATATCATTGTAATCAGGAGCATTATAACTGGGAGCATAGTTATTTTGTTGTTCGGGACGTCGACGGCGATGATAGATAGGTGGCAACGGCGGTAATAGGCCATCTTCTAAAGCATTGACATCGAGGGACAGAGCCTGTGAAGGTTGTACATTTAGGGGATAAGTATTAGGACCATAATAGTAACCGGCACTAGGTTTTGCAGTAGTTCTTATTACAGCTTCAAAAGGTTTGGGTGTGGAATAACCATAATTTAAATTATTCAACTCATCTAAGGAAATCGGTTGGGGTTTTACAGATACAACAGCTACTGGGCGTATTCTTCGGCGAGTACTTTCTCTGGGCGGTTCTATATCTATGGAAGGCAGTAGTATATCTGGTCTTTCTGTCGTTGTACTATATTGATAATTGTACGGTGACTTTGGTCGTATATAAACAATAGGTTGACGCCGTTTACCAGCCTCTGGCAATTCATTTGGATAATGATCAAAACCTAGATACGGAGTAGGTTCAAGTTGTGCAGTTTCGGCTGGCGATAAATAGCCTAGAATGGGACGTTCTGTGGTAGTAGTTATAAGGGGCACAGTACGCGTAGGAGGTGCTAAAGTACTCGTAACTGGTGCATAAATATTTCTTTCATGATTTACTATACTGTTTGGTCTGTTATGCAAACCATGTTTACCATCTACCAAAATACCTGTTTGAGCAGGAACTGATTTCGTTGATTTAATGGCATCCTAAGAGTTGAAAAATATATTTATATTCTTTCAGTTCTCTATGCGATTTAAAATAGTTTCATATTCTCAACTTACCTCTATTTGTGTGCCTTGACCCACATAAACTACTTTCGATTTTAATATACGATAACCCTGCTTATCGGCTATATAATCCTTAAGTCTTAAATAACCAGCTGCATCTATCCAGGCTTCGGTACCTATTAAAATCATATAAAATAAAAAAAAATTTTAAATGTTCGCTTAATAAGCCTTTATCTGTGACTCATAATCCAGCAAATCCAGCAAAATAACAGAATTATTTAACAGACACCGATGTCTACCAAATAAGTCGGTTAGGCTAGTATTGCAAATGTAATTTCTATGTCTAAAAGAATTATTTTGGAAAAATAATATTTGTTTTTACAACTAACCAATGACTGTGCCATCCTGTAAACGTTTTTCCTTTCGAAATTGACCATTGTCTGTTTGAAAACGAAAGTAACGTTCGGGACCCTCATCTGTTTGTATGTGATATTGATCGCTGGCTAAAATACTTGCGATTTCCAGGCACACTAACTGTAAGAAAACAAAATTAAATAACACAATTAAATCAATATATAGTTACCCGGTAACAGAAATAACTCATAGCAACAATAAATTAATAAAAACAGACTTATTTTGTAGTCACATACATACAAACACATGATTTTACATTTAAAACTCAACCAATAATCTTTTTAAAATTTTAACTTTGTAGACAAGTACAACAATGCATAAAAACAGGATTTTGCTGAACACCAAGAAATCTGAACCACAACCGGAAAACGATGTAGAGAATATGCCCAAAAGTCGTGCCTCCCGTTATGGCCGTTTTGCAAGACATTCTCTCCTACTCCTACCCAAAATAGAAGTAGATACTTTCCAAATACGTAAACCTCTTAACGTTTACATGCGTGAACAATTGGAAGAACTGGATCGGAAAAGTTATTTCCAAAGAGTGTTTATATTAGCCCAAAATATTGCAGATGAAAAACTCGAACAGCATTACCGCAATATGTTGTTTACAATTTCCGATTCGCACAAATCGGATTTTCGTGAATACCTCCAGCACTATCTAGATGAAATATTTACGAAATGTGAGAAAAAGAAATGTACACCGGATCATTTGTCTGGCCTGTGCATTGTGATGGGAAATAGTCATACGTTTCTTATGATTGAGGGGGCAGAAGATATGAATGCTGTTTTTTTCGAAGAACTGTCTGCGATTCATGATAGAGTTTGGGAAAGTTCGAGGGTGTTTTTGGTGGAAGACAAAATTGATGAGGTATAAGGACTGTGAGAAACAAAATAATTGATATTAAAATCATTAGTTTTGATTATTTTTTAGACTCTCTTCAACTGCTTTTATAGCCGTTGTTCACCGGCCATTAATATTAATGAACAATTTCCCCCATCTACACCCAACGATTATAATTTAATGGTGGTGCAACATTTGGCAATAAAGGAAAAAGTCAAGGCACTAGTTGAGACTTTATCAAATCAACTAACAAAAGCTGGCAAGTACAAATATTCAGATCATGTCATATTTATTCAAGAAATCACAGTTTGGAAAGATTTTTTGTTATGTTATTTATATATGAAGTTTGACAATTGAAATAAATGAGAGAACAGAGAACTGCTTTCTACCCAAGGCATATTTATTCATCAGGTACTCTTGATTCGTCAGCTGGTTATTTTTTTCAACACTTATTTTAAATTTAAACTGTCAAAATGCATAAATAAAAAATTATTTTCTCTCTTTTCTAATTTATTTCAAATGTCAAACTTCATATATAAAAAATATAAACAAAAAAATTCTCTCCGAACTGCAATTACCTGATGAATAAATATGCCTTGTTTCTACCTATGGATTTTGTCAACTTAAGAAAAAAAAAAAACAAAAAAATCAGCTGACGAATCAAAACTATTTGATGAATAAATTTTCCTTGATCCAGGAACTTAAAGCAGGAACTTAAATTCTTATAAGTTCTAAATGCCATATTTATTTATTTATTTATTTATTAAATTCAAAGTAATATGAATTTTATTTTTTGATAAAATACCTTTTATGTCCTACGAACTTTAGTAATGGATACTTGTTCAATTTACTTTAGACCAATTGCTTCTGTGTAACAGGCCTTAATTTAGGAAAGCTAAAGTTTGTAGTCTACCAAAGTTTAAAATACCTGCCGAAAAAAATCCAGCCAAAAGCTATAGAGAAGCTGGCGGTTTGAATCCACAAAAGTTAAAATTTCCTATTATTAGGACATTATTGCCAAATTGTGACTTGTTCCTTTTCCATTTAAAATCATGACTGTTTTGTTAACTTATTTTATTTTTGGTGCCAAATTTTATATTGAGGGAACTTGATTTTACTTAAAACGCATCAAAATTGGAGTCTTTTTTCATTTATATTCTGGAACTCTCCTTCATTCAAACATTATTATTTTATTCGAAAAAAACTTATGAAATTTGGGATGATTTCAAACATAAAATATCAGTTAAAATTTTTAAATTAAAAATGGCCCAATAAACGCGAAAACTTTCAATAAATTTTTGTGGTGCCGCTTTCATTAAAAATTTTAGGCCCTTTTTTATTTTCACATCAGATTTACTTTTTATTTTAGGAATTTTTCATTGATCCGATATTTTCAGATTACTTTGGAACCATTTTTTTTAAATGCACTTTTAGAGCCATTTATTATCTCTTTCAAAATTTATAAGTTATCTTTAGGACCACTTTTTTTTTATTTTTTTTGACAAATTTCATATTTGATTTTGGGGTTAAATTTCATATTTGAGACAGATAACACTTTGATAGTTTCAATTGATCAGCTGAACATCAGCTGTTCTCTATTTTCTCATAATTTTCCAAGGCATATTTATTCATTAGGTAGTCTTGATTTGTCAGCTGATTCAAAGTCAAAGTTCATACATAAAATAATCCTCTCTCTTCTCTCATTTATTTCAAATGTCAAACTTCATATATAGAAAATATAAACAAAAAAATGCTTTTCGAACTGCGATTACCTGATGAATATATGTATATGCCTTGATAATTTTTAATTTTAAAATTTGTCAGCTGATTCAAAGTCAAAGTTCATACATAAAAAAATCCTCTCTCTTCTCTCATTTATTTCAAATGTCAAACTTCATATACAATATATATGCCTTGATAATTTTTAATTTCAAAACTTCATATAAAAAATATTCTCCGCATAGTTTTAAGTCTTTCTACTTGAGTAAAAGAGAGAGAGAGAGAGAGAGAGACAAAAACGATTTTGTTCGGAAAACTTACAGCTTAATTTGATTTAATATTGATAAGTTAAGTCGCTACAAGCAAGGCGAGTTAATTCGGCACTTTATATAGTATTTGCATTATGATATTGTAAAAAATAGTTAATTTTTAAAAGGTTTCAGCCCCGCTAAGGTATTATTACATAAGTCAGCTTTAATTTTCCGAACAAATTTCTTAAAATAATAAAAAAAAATTCGCAGTCAAATAAATTTTCTTAAGACAAACATTTTGTTCGTAAGTCTTGGTTCACATTAGGAAATATTTTTTTCAAAACTTTTGGTTTTGTTAATGAAATAGAAATAACGAAAACAAAGAGTACAAAGTTTCATGTACTTGAAATTCTCTTTTGTTCTGCGAAAACGCTTAAAAGTTGTTTATATAAAGATGTTGAAAAAAAAATAAAATTTTCATAAGAAGAGTCTCACAGTATGAACACAAATTCAGTTTTAAAAGAGAATTTTAAAAAGTTTTGAAAAATAATATTCCATATTATGGATGATGACTAACTAATGTGTGAATTCGCTTTTAAATTTTAAAATTATGGCCATAAATTAATTATTTAATTTATACCTCTAGCTCAAGGATCTATTGAAACCCCTAAAAAAACTGCTGCTGAACTATTTATACTACCGGCCGATCCCTACAATAAGCTGTTGCCAGAAATACAGCGTATTAATTTGGTATTAAGCGCAAATTTATTCTATCGTACGGTTAAAGATTTTTCTATAACTTACAAAGTCATACCAACCCATCAAGATGAAGAATCTCTCTTTTGGCCGATACAAAATAACTACACGCCATTGGGAATATTCGAACATTCAGAATTTGATGTCAATCTAACATTTGGCAATTATGGCAAAGACAATGAAAATAACGTGGAAAATGGTTCTCATAACATCGATTATAAAGGAGACGAAGAAGACTTACAAAATACTTAATTAAATGTTTGCATAAATAAGATCAGATTATATGAACAGATAAGAAGTTTGCATATTGATGTTTGTATGTATACGGCTTTCGAAACTGTTGTTGAATTATAAAATGAATTTATTTTAGATTTAATAAAAATTATTGCAAATCCTATGAAATAATACGTGAGTCCTCAATTGTCTTTTGTAGAAATACATGTACGATTGTATGTCATAAATAGTTGAGCAACATTTTCGTATGTATGTATGTGTGTATGAAAAACATTTGAATGTAGGCTTTTCATTATTATTATTATTCTACTGGATGGCTTTCAAATGAACTTGTCGAAACGTTCTCATTTTATGATCTCACTTTAGTTTTAGCAACAACAATGAAAATGTAACAAAAAAATGAAAATGATTTAAGCAAAAGATTAAACTTAGTTTATGTGCTCGTATTTTGCCACACACATATACATGTAAACATGTAAGTAAGTCTACAATAAAAACTTAGTTATTATTTACTACATTTTGTTATTACTTCAGCGTTTATTCAAAGTTTTTATAATTATAGACTTGTTATATTTACTCGTTCACTTATACGCTGTGAATAATTTAATGTGCAAAATGTTTTGCGCGCCAAAAAATACTAGTTTTTTTTACTTAAGTTGCATTTTATTTGGGTTTTTTTTAACAGTTTTTGTAAATTTTGAATGATCATTGCAATGGCGCTGCTTCCGTTTGTCATTTCTGGTACGATTTATTTTAAACAACAGTGATTTCTTTTCTCGCTTTCAATTGAAACTGGTTATTGAAACAAACAGAAACAAATGCAGACACAAACGAATAAATAAAAATAGCTTTAAAGTTGCGCAATTGTGCGAAACTGCAACCACCCAAAAAAAAAAAAAGAAAAAACAAAACACATTTAAAATTGAATGTTGCAACACTTACATTACATGATCTTGCAACAATAACCAACACCACTGCAAACACATGCGAGTAATAAGCATTTTGAAAAATCAAGTATTTTCAACTTCTCTGTTTGCGAGACAAATTTTCCTACTCATTTCATCTTCTAATCATGACCTGTACATCTTTTTATCTTTGAACAATGTAAATATTTGTAAAATAAATTTGATTGTCTTCGTTGATTTTTGTTATTTTTTTTTGTTTGTGTCTGCATCTTTAACTCACCTTGACTTTGCTTCACATATACCGACAAGTCTGCAATATTTTTTCAATGTTTTCTTTTTTTGCTGTTTGCTACAGCAGCCAACAAGACAGTCAGTTGTATGTGGCTTAAAATGGAGATGATCATGTTTGATTGAAGTTTTTAAACTGTAATTGCTGTCGTAATTATTTAACTGTTTTTGATTTAAAAATAAAACTTTGATTTTTTTTTATTTTGTAAGACGTTTGAAATCATTTATCTTTGGTATCAAGCGTTAAACAATCCGTCGTTAGTTTACAACGGAAGTTTCTTATTGTGTCCATTTGAGTGACGTTAAAAAAAATATATTATTTTCAGGATGAAAGATCCAATACAAAATTATTGTTAGGATGGCAAACAATAATGAGAAATAATAATGGAACAGGTTTAATGCTTTTTCACAATAGATTAATATGTCTTAGAGCTTATTTTAAATTTGAAGAAAATTTTCAATCATGAATATGTATGTATGTATGTTGGTATGTACGAAAATTTCGGAGTCACAGCAAGCCTACGATATATATATGTACATACATACATATGGTTTTTGCATTATATCAAAATTTGATAATAATTTTATTTTCAACAAAATTTACCATAAACTTTTCCTTTATATTCATCTTTGATTTGTAGAAAATTTATGACAAATTTTCGATTTATAAAAAAGCATGATAAATTTTCAGTTAACAGAAATTTTTCCATAATTTATTAGTTTTTAGAAAATTTACAATTGGTGTATTCACAAGAATTCCTAATTGTCGTATTGTCATAATGCCATAATTTCCCAAATATTTTAAAATTACATATTGAAAAATATTGTATTTTTAATTCTAAATATTTAAAATTTTAAAAAAGAAGAAAAGTCTAATTTAGTATATGAGATTAGATGCAATGGAGACGAATTCAACATATCGATGCCTTACTTCCTCAACCTCGTATCTTAAAAAATACGGTTTTGACTTTTTCATATCAAACGATTGTTTCATGCTTTAACTAAAAAAGATTAGTATATTATTACTACTAATATACATAAATACAATCAATTCCTTAATAATTGCATTTAAACTTTTAACCAAACACCGAAGTATAAAAAGATGAACCGTTTTTTTTGTCTCTCCTGAAAAATTTTATATTTAAAGATACGAGGTTGAGGAAGTAAGGCATCGATATGTGACAAAGTATATTTATGTATGTGGGAAGAACAAAAACAATGTTAAAAATGAAAATATCATCACATAAAACAGATTACAAATCACTTGACAAACCAATTGAACAAAAAACAGCACTAGCAGACCGCAGTACCATAACTGGACACGTACCAAACTTTAAAGAGGTAGATAAGAGTGTTACAAGAAGAGAATAATTATTCAAAGAGATACATGCTGGAAATGCTACACATAATCATAGCTGCCAGATTTGACGATTTATCGTCATTTTGACGATTTTACGTGCTAAAATTAAGTGTTGACGATTTGACGATTTATGCTATGTTTTTGACGATTTTCAAGAATTAAAGTTTGCAACATTTTTCATTACTTTAATATCAACCTTAAACTAAATAAAAATAATTTGTAACGGTTTTTTATGTTATTAATAATAGAACAGAGTGAAAGAGATATATTGATCATTTTTCCACTTTGTACATTTTTAACAAAGTATATCCCACATATTATCAACTGATACCTACAACACGAACAAATATAAATTTGGAAATGCGTTTTAAACAATTTTAGTTTTTTAAGTAAATTTATTTAAATTATTTAAGTGACAAATTAATATGCTTAAATACTTCAAAAAAATGGTAAGTTCTTTTTAATTATACATTAAAACCTTAAAAATCAAACATTATATTTTCAATAGAAAACCAAGATGATGAAAATTCTAGCAGCTCTTCCTCTGTAAGTAGAAATTTCATCCATTTTATATACAAAACTTTGTAGTAGCTAAAATAAAATTTTAATGGTGTTTTTCACAGGTAACCAACAAGAAGAAGAAAATTAAGGAAGACTGGTTTGCAGATCCAGAAATAAATTTATGGGCTAAAAAGCGAAACGATGTAGTTTATTTTGGCGTTGTGCTCGTCTAACGCTTGCCTAAAGCTACCTTAATCGGTAGAAGCTTTAGAAAGAATTGATTATAATTATTTGTCAATTAGTCTGAATTAGATGCAGCCAATTCATTATTTATTATTTTTTGTATTTATATACATATTAATATTTATTTTTCGAAATTAATTCTAAATTGTATTATATTTATTGCCATGTTCTTAACTTAAAAGGGTCTAATAAAACCATTGATCTCTCTGGATTTAAAAAGTTTGTTATGTTATGCATTAAATAAAAAATGTTTTGTTTTGAAAAATGCGTTTTTTTATTTTGACGTTTTTATGACGATTTGAGTAAACTATTTGACGATTTTGACGATTTTTTCTCCCAAATTAGACGATTTTGCCCCTATTTTATCTGGCAGCTATGCACATAATCGATGTACCATGACATAAGAGATTGAATTATAAGAGTGATACTGAGAAATGTGCACAAACCAGGGAAGGAAAATGTCTTTTATGCTTTTGCACCAAGTATGAAAACAAAATGTACTTTTTAGGCCATGATGGTACCATTTTCTTTAATATTTATTAATAAAAACATAAACTTAACAAAAATGTTTATAAAAATTCAGAAGTATACAACAAAAAATATTAAATATTACATTCATAGGTACAAATTTTTTTTATTAAATACTTTTAGATAATAAATTTTCTGTTATTTTAAAATTAAAGCAACACAAATTTGTTGACTTTAGTAAATCTTTTGTTTGTATCAAATTTGAAACAGTAGAAACGTGTAGTCTATTTTTTTTTCTTTGTTTTAATTAGATTTTGGAAAGAAAAAATTAGTTCGACGTTGGCCGAGGAATGCGGAATAGACAAAATTTCTCTTACAATTCTTGAAATATCTGGGAACATGAACTCATTTAATTTATGTTTCATCTGTGATACTTTAGACCAAAAATAGAAAATATTTAAATCTTTGTGTGATCTAAGTTGGTGCAGACTTGATATCACCTGATACATGAATTCGCTTTGACAACAGCATTGCAACAAAAACAGAGACACACACAAACAAAATTAAAGAGAACATGGACAAAATTATTGTTGCTATATAGTGAGACATTGAAATTTTCAAATTGTACCAAGTAGCTCGCGGTAATACCACGGTACCAACAAGGTCAAAAATGTATCATAAAAAGTACAATTGTACCATGATTTCCATCTCTGGCACAAACATACAGACATACAATAAATAAATATAGTCGGACATAACAAAGATTATTTGTTAATTAACTTATAAATAAATAAGATTGTTTTACAACTCGATATAAAATTATATCTAAAATATTTTAAAATGTTATTATTATTATTGTTATTGTTGTTTTGTGGATTTAAAGATATATAAACTTGACAATTGTTTTCCTTTTATAATTTATTTTATTAGATCCCTGATGATGATCTACGAAGTAGGTCGAAATATTAGAAAAAAATAAATAAATAAACAAACTTAAAATCTTTTCTTTAAAAATAAAACAAGAGAATTTAATTTTCATGACCTAAAGCCAAATTATGACAATACGAAGTTAACGACACTTCATGAATTCATTAAATGTAAAGGCTGCATCAGTATTTATTGATATAGTGGCTAATTTTTAGTTGAGTTTTAAAGAAGACATATTTCACTTTCGTTTGGAATAAAATATCCGTCAAATGGCTCCCACGACTGCGGTGACAGACAATTACTATTTTCATGAAATTTTCCATTGCTGTAATCCGAGACTTTACAAAATCCCAAAGGAAAAAATCGAATGGCGTTAAAAAACGTGATCTTATTGGCCAGTTGACATCAAAATTTCTTGAAATAATTTGTTTTGGATAACGTTACTGCAATATATGGAATGTTTCAGGCGAGGCGCTGTCTTGCTTTAACTACATGCCATCTAGCCGAGGCCTCTTAAACTACGTTATTATGTCTTACAGCCATTTCGGTGTCACATTCACAAAAGTAAGGCCCAATCACCAGACACGCCTTTTTTCTATTAAGCCATCAAGGTACACTTTTTTGACTGAAAAATCTTCGAGGTTTGCGAGTGGTCTTGGCATAACTTTCAAATCGTTGTAATAAGTTTTCGCAATTATATCTTATTGTTCCTTTATGATGCGCTGAATTTTTAATAATCACAAAAAATATGGGTTACAACAGCTAAATTTCAGAGTTGCTACTTGCTCGAAAAAACTGCCCCTACATTTAAAAAGTGCCTTCAAACTTAGGCCCCATTTAGGTTAAGTTCATAGCTAAATTACAATGTATTTTATATTAACGGAAAATTTACAAGAAATTTTATTATTAAAGAAATGTTACGATAAGTTTTTGATCTATAGGAACTTTGCGATAAATATTTAATTTTTAGAAGGTTTACAAAAATTTTTTTCTTTGAGGAAACTTTATTGTCAATTTCGGATTCACAGAAAATGAACGAAAAAATTGTGATTTTCAAAAATACTACAATAAACCCTAAATCTTCAAGAAACTTTCTATAACTGTTCGTTTTAAAAAGCTAAATTTACGAAAGTTTAAGATAAATTTGCGACTTGTTTTTCTTTTCAATAAACTAGGAATTTTTTTTTTTTAACTTTAAATTTGCCCGATTACGAAGAATTTTTTCTTGCAGTGTACTTTTTGTACATTCTGTACTTGAACTCTAAATATGAATAGCAACCAATAGAGTAATAAAATAGTGTCAGCAAACAAATCTTTGGAAATTCTACCTTTAAGTAAACATACACATATACCTGCATACAAAAAGTAACTTATTGCCAGTATCTTATAAGTTATTTGCTTTTATTTAAGAAAGAATTGCAAATAGACAAGTATGCCTACACTATTTCAAGCAAATATACTGTAATACAAAGCTCCGATTTTTTTGTTATTTTTTGAATTATTTGTTGTTATTTCATTTATTATTTCTTGTTATAACATTAGCATGTGTTTAATCTTTTTAAGCCAAGTGTCAACTTGCCACCCAATATCGAGGGAAAATGTTTTTATTAAAAACAAATAAATCTTTAATATATTTTGCGTTTTATATAAATAGAAAACCCACACTCTAAGATATCATGACGATGATAAGAATTTATGGCGATCAAAGTTTTTAGACTTTTTTCTAAAAGGTTTTTATTTGGCTTAGGGCAAGTTATTTTTTTTTCTTGCTTGGCATAGTGACAAAAAGTTCTTGTTTAAAAGTCTTATTTTAAGCTGGTAATCTGCAAGTAATGTATGATTAAAGAAATAAAAAAATTGGGTGCTAAATTAAGAAAATATATTAATTGTCATGTTAGGCGTTGAATCAATCAATTAATATTTTTAATAAAATAAAAATTGAAAAGAAGGTGTGCTAATTCTTTCAAGTTTTTTTTTCTCGCATTTAATCAACAGCAATTAAAAATTCTTCGAAAGCTGATTAATTTCAAAGCTAAACAATTTTTTATGTTATAAATGTATTACATACTTCACTCCCAAGGCTTTTACCAAATAATCAAAATTAAAATGTTAAGAACAGAACTGGCTTGTGTGGCCAATAAAAGAATTTTCAACTACTTCATAGACATCTAAAATATTTACATTTAATTTAAGATTTTCGAGTGTAATTAAAGTGTTAAATAAATTCATATTTTAATTAGTTTGTGGCATGAGTTCTTTCTTAGTCAAAAGACTTAAGACACAAAATTGGCAAAAACAACTTTCAAGCTTGATTCTTAAGTCTTTTAATTTGCTAAAGGCCAGGGATTCTCAGCGTGTGTTCTTATAGAGATTTTTCTATACATTTTTGGCTTTTTAAAATTGTTTCTATAAGTTTTAAATTTGTAGAACAAGATTCAATTTTATATTTAAAGTACACGAAACTAGTATTTGCAAATTACATTTAGAGGTCACATATGCTGCCATCACTATAATTTGAATGTTTATTATCATGATTTACTATTGTACAAAATAATTAGTTAAATTGCTATTAAGTTGTTAAACCTGTGTACGATTATTTCAAAGTCGGTGCAGAGAAATTATGATTTTTCTACATCTAAAGGATTTGGCAAACCTGATTTTGTCGAAATGTATCGTGGAGTTTGCAAATAAATAATTTTATGTAAAAAGAAACGAACACGTCTATTCAGAAAATTATCGAATGAAAGCTGTGAGGAAAAATTAGAAATACGGTCATGTCTTCTCGAGCCATGCATACATCCAATAACGTTAAGCTTTTTTTGCTAATAAAATCACAGCTTGCAAAAAGTTCACAACCGTAAGATAAACCTAGATAAAGGTAGGATTTGGCAAGACGTTATCTTATGAGAAAAGTATTGTGATAACCACAGATATTTTAGTTTGATATATACTTGACCTGCGAATGTTTTTACAAGGTCAGCCCAAATAAGGTTGTCATTTAAAATCAACCCAAGGTTTTTGGTGGCATTCACAAAATTTCTTTTTTTTCTGTTTATCGAAATTTCAACATCATTAATACAATTTAGTATTTCTTTACAAATTTTGATTTAGTAGGATTTAGGCAAGGTCCATTTGCTGTTACCCAGCTATAAATTATGTCCACGTCCTCATTGAGTATTACAATATTTTCGACGACAGATTTTATTGGGCTGCTCAAATACAACTAAATATCATTCGTGTGCATATGAATTTTGCAATGCAAAAGTTGTTGTGGCAAATCATTTGCATAAATTTAAAAAAGCAGTGGATCAAGAATAGAACCTTAAGGTACTCCTCTACAAAAACTCAACAAGGCAGAGTGGGCATTATTTTAATTAACAAATTGCCAACAATTTGAAAGGTAAGTAAATAAAAGGCGTGTTTAAGTTTCAAAAAAGTTTAAAAAATGTCGAAGCTTCATGCAAAGAGCGCCATTGTCAAATGCTTTCAAATGGTCAAGAAAAATCAAAAAATTTAAATTCATGTCGTATATCATCAGTTACATCTAAAAACGTAGATGCACAGCTATGATATGAGTGAAACCCCGTATTTTTATCAGAAAATGAACCATTTTTATTAATTCATAATGACATTTAAAAATGTAGAAGACTTTGGATAAATAGCATAGAATAGCTATTAATCTAAATTCCAAGTCTTTCTTGATAATAGTACTTACTATCTTTACTAATTTCTATTTGTTGGTTTTGAAAACATGCCTTATAGACGGAAGAAGTACTAGCGGCAGTAGTAATAGCAAAAAAATAATAAATAATTAAATAAATAAATATTTGCTAAAAAAATGTGCAAGAAATTTTTTCAATTAAATAAAATTTCTTAAAGTTACACTATTGAAAACTTATGTCAAGTTTTCAATATATAAAAAATTGTAATTTAAATTTAAATTAAATATATTTCAGGCTTTATAAACACGTCAGATAATTTATAGAAAATTTCCAATATTTCTATTTGTAGAAAATGTCTAACAATATAATCGTTTGTCAATCTTTCTTCAGTCATTTCGATTTCTTTGAAATTTAATTTGGTGCACTAATATTTTCTAAATGAGGTTTTTTGTAGCCACACAGAAATTACATCACAAGTTGTTTTAAAGAAACTGTTTTGGGCCCAAGTTAAAAATTAATAAGATGGCAAAAAAATGAATAAAACTGGTTACTTTACTTTTGGCGTCTTTTCAAGATCTTTTTTTTTTATAAATTTAACATTCATATATATTTATTTTTTTGTTTCAATTAATATGTGATCGATATAAACGAGCCTAAAGCAATAAAAATACATTTTTTTATGGAATTTTTCTTATGTTATTTAGGTTTCCATAGTTGACGCACCACCGCACCGTTTTTAAGCTTACGATGACAATAGAAACTTATTTCGCATATGGCACAATGTTTAATCGCTCACTTGTTGACTGCCCGCCGGGTGGCGTTAAAAAAAGAAGTAGCTCGATTAAGCACAGCCCAACAATTCAGTTCAATCGTAATGCGTGCTTGAATTTTTTCACATTTTAGTTTGAAAAGAGTTGAATGTTTTTTTTTCTTTTTGCACAAGAGAGTGAAAGTGCAAAACAACAAATTTGTAAAACAAAATAATGCAAATAAATAACAATAAATGGGTAATGAAAAATACACACATTTAAACATACTCTGAGTAAAAAGCATTGCTAAGTGCAGCTGTTATAAAATCAAATTTCATGTTGGAATTACAACAATTGCAGCTATAAGAAGAGAGTTCGAAAGAGATAAAAAAAACAAATCAAAAGAAAAGAGGAGGAGAATGAAATATGTTGAAGATAAATATTGATTGCCAATGTTTATTACTCTGTTGTTGTAGTTTAATTTTTGTTTGTTTTTGAAACAAGTTCTAAACAACATTAATTTGATTTAGAGCCACCGTTGTAAAATACTAAATATTGGTACTGTTTTTGTATGTGTTTACAGTATTTTATGCTTGTTGTTGGTAATTGCTATTAAAACATTTTGTAAAACAATACACTTTTGATTGATTTTTAACATAATTTAATGCTGAACAATTTAACCGATACAACAGACATGGTGTTTGCAATTAAATGAACCAAAACTATATTTTAAGAAGCGATACAAAACACAATAGGAGGTTGTGAATTAAACAATTATTTTTATGCTATCGGGACTACTATTAATGTTTGTATATTATAGTTAAACGTTTTGCTCATAATTACCCCTTTAAAACAAATTTACTATTTTACGTTCACATAAATTCAATTTCAATGGTTTATTTGAAAAAATTTTTAGGTGAGTACGAATAGAAAATATATAACGATTCTTTATAAGGAAATTTTTTACCCATATAAAACGCTGTATTTTATTTATAGTAGTATGGAACTGGGGAGGCAAAATCATCTCTATGGATTTTGCCTCCCCAGTCATAAGCGCAATGAGGATTAATTTTATTTTATTAATTTTTGCTTTGTTAACCATAAGCGCAATGAGGATGAATTTTATTTTTATTAATTTTTTGCTTTGCTAACCATAAGTACAATGAGGATGAATTTTATTTTGTTAATTTTTTGTTGTATATGCATTTTACCCATGCGGATGACTTTTTTTTTATTGTTGTGTAAAATTTTATTTTATAAATGTAATATGAGAAAATTTGAAGGTAAATTTTTTGGTATACGTCATATTAAAATGTTATTGTTTATGTGAAATTAAAATTTCGATTGTTGACCGTTGTTTTGTTTAATATCTCAAGTTTCGATTTTATAATTTTTGTTTTGGTGTTATAGTAAATGCAAAACATTAAAAATAATTTTGTTTCCTATATAGTTTCCCATAGAGATGAATTTTAATTTTAAAGATGAATAATTTTAAGAGAAAATTATCGTTTGAGTGAATTTTATAAAAAAATTAAAGAGGGATTAAATGAAAAATATATGGGGATAAACTCAAGATATACTAAAAAATTTTCTTAATTGATACAAAAATATATTAAAAAGTTACATGAGTATCAAAATATTGTTCATTCATTCACCACAAACCTTGAAGAGTAAAAGTTATGCCCAACAAGAAGATAACAAGTGCTGAAATTGTAAAGGCTTTTAACAAACTAAAGGCAAAGCCGTACCTTACTGTAAAGGCTTTACAACAATCAAAACCATATAGAGTTTTATCAATGTTTCGACATAAAGCAAAATTTGGCAATGTAGTTATGGCAGAGCTCGAAAATGGAATGTTATATCTTCCCAGGCGATATAATAAATTGGATGACAAAGTGCTTGGAGGAGCAGATAATGCAAAACTTATGCTTAGGAAAAACTTGAACAATGACGAATACGTTTTAGAGCTAGAAGAAATGCCTTCACAGGTTGAAATTGATAAAGATGAAAATAATGATGAAGACATTTACATTCCTAATACTCAACCTATTTTTAATTGGGAACCATTAAAAATTCCAAGAATGCATTAGTATATAAGTTTTCAATTTAAATATTGATATACATATGTTTGCATATATGTATATTGATCTAATAAATGTATAATTTTCTATAAATAACAAAAAATGTCTTTGAAATTAAATTATTAATTGTTAAATAGTTCCTAAGTTAACATGTCGAGAAATATAATTATTAAATTTTTGGAAGACTTCAACGGATATATTTTTATTGAACACCTTTGTCTTATTAATAATTTTTTAAAATTAACACAGAGTTGTAAAGACATTGAGGAAATACCTGTGCATGGAAAACATGGTGTTCATTACAAAAATTGTATTTGGGCAACGGATTCCACAACTGAGGGTCCTGACACATGCGGATGTATGATATACGGGCAGAAAAAAATTTTCATAGAGAATCTAATAAGGAGATATTATTTATTGGAAAAACGTATAAAATAACATCATGTATATACAATAATTTAAACATAATTTGTTTATCATTTAATTAATTATTTATTATATATTTTAAGTAAGAATTATCAATAAAAAAAAATTTTTTTTTTTCAAAAACATAAAACAAAATCTTCTTTTTTTCACATGTACATAGTGTATATGAAATACATTTGTGGTTTGACGTGTGCTACAGCTGAAATGAAATTTAACGCTTTAATTTTATGATAAAAAAATAATTTACATTAGACATTTGAAGTTTTATTATATTTTTTATTTCTTAAATTGCACTTTTAGTTGAAAAAATAAGCTGAGTATATTTTTAAGTATTCTTAAAAATTTTCCTGGAAGTTTGTTGACTTTAAAATGTATTTTCTTTCAATTGTGTTAGACATGGTCATGAATAATTTAAAAAATTGTAAATTAACTAAAGAGACAAAATATGAATGGTTGTTGACATTAGTAAACAAAATATTTACACTTTTGTTAGAATAGGTCAAGATGTTAGAATTTTGTATGAGTGTAAATTTTAGGAATATGATAGAATTTTTGTAAAGTATTTAAACAATCAATCATTTTTAAAAAAAACTGTGCAAGAAGCAACATGGATTTTCTTAAAAAATCTAAGAAAAACGCTGTAAACAAAAACAACCAAAACGGAGAAAGTACAGGAGAAAAGGAAAAGATACATATAGAGGAAGTGATCATCCTACCGCCAATAGACCTCCAACTATTCCTGGCATTATATGATGGGAATGACAACATTATTTTAAAAGCAGTGGAAGATTTTGAAGGGAAAAAATAATCAATATCAATTTATTATATTATTTGTTTATATACCTTTTTTATTTTCATAATTGTTTAAAAAAAATCTTAAATAATCTTAGTACTATTGTATCATTTTTATATAAGTTAAAATAATTAAAAATTCTTAATATTTGATTAAAAGATACATTTTTACTTCTTAAATAAATAAAAATACAACAGTATAAACCACATAAATTGGATGTTTCACTTTGAATTCGTCTTGTATTGCAGATGAAAGTTTTGGAATTTCTTCTTAAAAATGAAATGAATTCTTTAATTGGCGGTTGACCAGCAGAACAAAAAAATTCAGCCGCTTCATTTTTGGGGAAGTAAAAAGCAACCCAATGCTGCCCAGGTTTATGTGATGGATCAGTGTTAGCAATATAAAAACATGGTTTTTTGACTGGTTTTGTCGGTAATTTATTGCATGCATAAACACCTTTAAATTTATTCTTTATTATATTGTTTGAATTCAAAGTATGTATAATTGTGATTGAATTCATAGCGTTTGAATAATACTGCGAGATTTATCAATTTCAATTATGCTATCAAATTCACAATACACCAAACAGGTAATTGCTTCACTAATTGGTTTTCCAAAACGTCCTTCAATGCGAATTGTGCCCTGGTTTATTAAATTTCCACAGTTAGAATTGTTATTATGATCGGGAGTTATATCAAAAGCTAGCATAAAATATCCGTTATCAAAAAGTTCTTTCGTTATTTGATGACCTTTATCAAAATGATGAATTCCAGTTCCTTTAAATAGCGTTTGATACCCACGGGTACTTATTATTGTCCCATTATTATAGTTAAATTCAATTGGCTGTGCAGGAAATTGCACTCCATTAACAACCAAATTGAATCTTTGTAGGCTAAAATGTTGAAAGTTAAATGGATTTTCTTTTCTGTCTCCTGTATATGCTTTGTTAGAGACCATACCAAAAATTAAAAAATTTGGTAGCTGTCCAAGTATAACATTATCCAAAGATAACGAGTGGTTTCCAGGGTGTATAGTAAATGTTTTTATTTCTACTCTCTTATATGGGTAAATTGCATTTTTTGATTGCAACACATTGTGATGTGCCATTAAAATATTATTATTGATAGCAAGATGATTTATGTATAAATTAGCTTCGTGTATTTTTAAATTAGATTCATTTTTATCTCCACCATCTAAAACATAAAATTCTGGTTTCTCCAGATTTAGCGTCACCTTTATATCAACATTATTAAGCAAGTATTTTTGTTGATTAAATACATCTACATGAAGTTTTCCAAAAAGCTCTACTTTTTTTCCAACTTTAAATAATTTTTTTCTTTTATCTAATCCTGGATTTTCTTTCTCAATTAATGAATTAATTTTATTTGTATCAACTGCCCAACCACAAGATTCAAGATGTGTAGATGTTGCATCGTTTCCATAATTTAACAATGTTTCCATATATGCTCTATAGTGATAATTATTGTCAGGTTGTGATACATTTTTATTATTAAGATGAACTATACAGTTTCTAAATAATGAGTGTAAAAGATTATTAACAACGCTTCCGCTACCTTTAAATTCAACGACAAGTCTAAGATAAATACTATTAAGATCTCTATAAGTTTCGCCATTTCCTAATGATACAAACTCAATAGTACTAGAATTATCCAAAGAAGCTATTGGGTTGTAACATATCTCTTCAGTTTTAATGACACTGGTTTGAATTGGAGGAGATTCAAATAAATCTAATTCACTTTTCATACATTCTATAAATCCAGACATTTCAAATTACCAAAAATATCTTTAAAGTTCTTTCCTCTGCAACGTTTTGATTTATTCTGCGGTCTTTGTTTTAAACGTTTTAGTTTTATACGCTTTCCTTTGCCTTTTTGCATTGTTTTAATTTTGTTAATAGTAGCATCCGCAATATCATTCATGACTTTTCTTCCTTGATTTAATAAAATTTCTTTTACTGGCTTTGTTCCAATTTCCTCCATCATTTCTCTTCCAATATCTAATGATTTATTTTTTAAAATATGCAAACCTGTTTTGAATAAAGGTTTTAGATGGGAGAATAATGCTGAAAAAAGTGATCCAATACCACGTCCATACTGTATAATTCTTGGTGTATGATATATTTCACCAATATTTTGTAAGTTATTTCCAGTCTGATTATTATAGTAATTTGTATACATCACATCCATGGTTATAATATAAATGATTTATCTTTCTATTACATAATCATTATATACGTTTCTTTTTAAAGTGTAAAGTGCAATAAACTGGAATATATTCTAACAAGTCTATTTTTTTCCCTTCATCATTTCGAATCATTATTGAAATATCATTTATATTAAAAGTTTCAATAGGAAAATATTCAATTCGGTTAAAATGAATGTAATTTTTTAATGTTGATATAGAAAATATTTTTAAACATTTTATTTTTTTACTTCCTACATATCTAGGTTTAATTATATCAGTGTAAATGAATACAATTTCATTTATCTCAGAGGTATCATTTTTATTAAAAAAGTTGTCAATACTAGTAGGCACTTTATTTAAAGATTTATCTAAAATATAATTTTTCGAGGATAAAATAGTATCTTTTCTATTCGAATCAAACTCTTGATCTATAGTTTGACTACTTTGTTCAATTTTTGAACGACCTTTATTTTCTTTTCTTTGTATATTTGGATTACTTTTATTTTGAACTTCTTTTTCTTCTAATGGTATTATAGTTTTTGGAATATTATCATCCACAGTAATTGAACGGTTTAAAATTTTATCACCATTATTATAAATAAAAGTTTTTTAACAAATCCTATAACATATCAACTTAAAGATCTTAAGGGAAATATAATAAAAGGTGGATTTTATGAAGAAGAATTATTAAAAACTAAAGTTCCAAACGTTTATTTAGTAGAAAAAGTGTTGAAACGTCGTGGAAAAAGGCTGTTTGTAAAATGGCTAGGTTTCGGAAAGGAACATAATTCATGGATTCATCAAACCGACATAGGCGAATAACCTAATTTTAATCATATATGTATAGCAGTTAATGACTAACTCTAACCATTTCCTTTAATGATGGCTTCAAGTATAGAAGAAAGTGATTTCTATGTAACTTTATTAAGTAACAATTCAACAGATATTTATACAAACTCTCCAAGTACTTTTACAAATTTGTTAACCCAATCATTAAACTTAAACGATGAATGGGTAGTTGGATTATCAGATATATCTTTTTCATTAATGAATAAAATAAAAAAAGAAGTTAAAGAAAATGTTATAAAACGTAATAAACGAAGTGTCTTAAACCAACAATTAGATTATGAAATATTAAAAATGCCAAAGCCGGATGTTAATATTAGTCATGAAAGTATTAAATTGAAATTTAAAGAACTTATGAATAAAACAAATGAGCATACAAAACCGAATTTAAATAATGGTGATAAAATTTTAAACCGTTCAATTACTGTGGATGATAATATTCCAAAAACTATAATACCATTAGAAGAAAAAGAAGTTCAAAATAAAAGTAATCCAAATATACAAAGAAAAGAAAATAAAGGTCGTTCAAAAATTGAACAAAGTAGTCAAACTATAGATCAAGAGTTTGATTCGAATAGAAAAGATACTATTTTATCCTCGAAAAATTATATTTTAGATAAATCTTTAAATAAAGTGCCTACTAGTATTGACAACTTTTTTAATAAAAATGATACCTCTGAGATAAATGAAATTGTATTCATTTACACTGATATAATTAAACCTAGATATGTAGGAAGTAAAAAAATAAAATGTTTAAAAATATTTTCTATATCAACATTAAAAAATTACATTCATTTTAACCGAATTGAATATTTTCCTATTGAAACTTTTAATATAAATGATATTTCAATAATGATTCGAAATGATGAAGGGAAAAAAATAGACTTGTTAGAATATATTCCAGTTTATTGCACTTTACACTTTAAAAAGAAACGTATATAATGATTATGTAATAGAAAGATAAATCATTTATATTATAACCATGGATGTGATGTATACAAATTACTATAATAATCAGACTGGAAATAACTTACAAAATATTGGTGAAATATATCATACACCAAGAATTATACAGTATGGACGTGGTATTGGATCACTTTTTTCAGCATTATTCTCCCATCTAAAACCTTTATTCAAAACAGGTTTGCATATTTTAAAAAATAAATCATTAGATATTGGAAGAGAAATGATGGAGGAAATTGGAACAAAGCCAGTAAAAGAAATTTTATTAAATCAAGGAAGAAAAGTCATGAATGATATTGCGGATGCTACTATTAACAAAATTAAAACAATGCAAAAAGGCAAAGGAAAGCGTATAAAACTAAAACGTTTAAAACAAAGACCGCAGAATAAATCAAAACGTTGCAGAGGAAAGAACTTTAAAGATATTTTTGGTAATTTGAAATGTCTGGATTTATAGAATGTATGAAAAGTGAATTAGATTTATTTGAATCTCCTCCAATTCAAACCAGTGTCATTAAAACTGAAGAGATATGTTACAACCCAATAGCTTCTTTGGATAATTCTAGTACTATTGAGTTTGTATCATTAGGAAATGGCGAAACTTATAGAGATCTTAATAGTATTTATCTTAGACTTGTCGTTGAATTTAAAGGTAGCGGAAGCGTTGTTAATAATCTTTTACACTCATTATTTAGAAACTGTATAGTTCATCTTAATAATAAAAATGTATCACAACCTGACAATAATTATCACTATAGAGCATATATGGAAACATTGTTAAATTATGGAAACGATGCAACATCTACACATCTTGAATCTTGTGGTTGGGCAGTTGATACAAATAAAATTAATTCATTAATTGAGAAAGAAAATCCAGGATTAGATAAAAGAAAAAAATTATTTAAAGTTGGAAAAAAAGTAGAGCTTTTTGGAAAACTTCATGTAGATGTATTTAATCAACAAAAATACTTGCTTAATAATGTTGATATAAAGGTGACGCTAAATCTGGAGAAACCAGAATTTTATGTTTTAGATGGTGGAGATAAAAATGAATCTAATTTAAAAATACACGAAGCTAATTTATACATAAATCATCTTGCTATCAATAATAATATTTTAATGGCACATCACAATGTGTTGCAATCAAAAAATGCAATTTACCCATATAAGAGAGTAGAAATAAAAACATTTACTATACACCCTGGAAACCACTCGTTATCTTTGGATAATGTTATACTTGGACAGCTACCAAATTTTTTAATTTTTGGTATGGTCTCTAACAAAGCATATACAGGAGACAGAAAAGAAAATCCATTTAACTTTCAACATTTTAGCCTACAAAGATTCAATTTGGTTGTTAATGGAGTGCAATTTCCTGCACAGCCAATTGAATTTAACTATAATAATGGGACAATAATAAGTACCCGTGGGTATCAAACGCTATTTAAAGGAACTGGAATTCATCATTTTGATAAAGGTCATCAAATAACGAAAGAACTTTTTGATAACGGATATTTTATGCTAGCTTTTGATATAACTCCCGATCATAATAACAATTCTAACTGTGGAAATTTAATAAACCAGGGCACAATTCGCATTGAAGGACGTTTTGGAAAACCAATTAGTGAAGCAATTACCTGTTTGGTGTATTGTGAATTTGATAGCATAATTGAAATTGATAAATCTCGCAGTATTATTCAAACGCTATGAATTCAATCACAATTATACATACTTTGAATTCAAACAATATAATAAAGAATAAATTTAAAGGTGTTTATGCATGCAATAAATTACCGACAAAACCAGTCAAAAAACCATGTTTTTATATTGCTAACACTGATCCATCACATAAACCTGGGCAGCATTGGGTTGCTTTTTACTTCCCCAAAAATGAAGCGGCTGAATTTTTTTGTTCTGCTGGTCAACCGCCAATTAAAGAATTCATTTCATTTTTAAGAAGAAATTCCAAAACTTTCATCTGCAATACAAGACGAATTCAAAGTGAAACATCCAATTTATGTGGTTTATACTGTTGTATTTTTATTTATTTAAGAAGTAAAAATGTATCTTTTAATCAAATATTAAGAATTTTTAATTATTTTAACTTATATAAAAATGATACAATAGTACTAAGATTATTTAAGATTTTTTTTTTAAACAATTATGAAAATAAAAAAGGTATATAAACAAATAATATAATAAATTGATATTGATTATTTTTTCCCTTCAAAATCTTCCACTGCTTTTAAAATAATGTTGTCATTCCCATCATATAATGCCAGGAATAGTTGGAGGTCTATTGGCGGTAGGATGATCACTTCCTCTATATGTATCTTTTCCTTTTCTCCTGTACTTTCTCCGTTTTGGTTGTTTTTGTTTACAGCGTTTTTCTTAGATTTTTTAAGAAAATCCATGTTGCTTCTTGCACAGTTTTTTTAAAAATGATTGATTGTTTAAATACTTTACAAAAATTCTATCATATTCCTAAAATTTACACTCATACAAAATTCTAACATCTTGACCTATTCTAACAAAAGTGTAAATATTTTGTTTACTAATGTCAACAACCATTCATATTTTGTCTCTTTAGGTAATTTACAATTTTTTAAATTATTCATGACCATGTCTAACACAATTGAAAGAAAATACATTTTAAAGTCAACAAACTTCCAGGAAAATTTTTAAGAATACTTAAAAATATACTCAGCTTATTTTTTCAACTTAAAGTGCAATTTAAGAAATAAAAAATATAATAAAACTTCAAATGTCTAATGTAAATTATTTTTTTATCATAAAATTAAAGCGTTAAATTTCATTTCAGCTGTAGCACACGTCAAACAACAAATGTATTTCATATACACTATGTACATGTGAAAAAAAGAAGATTTTGTTTTATGTTTTTGAAAAAAAAAATTTTTTATTGATAATTCTTACTTAAAATATAGAATAAATAATTAATTAAATGATAAACAAATTATGTTTAAATTATTGTATATACATGATGTTATTTTATACGTTTTTCCAATAAATAATATCTCCTTATTAGATTCTCTATGAAAATTTTTTTCTGCCCGTATATCATACATCCGCATGTGTCAGGACCCTCAGTTGTGGAATCCGTTGCCCAAATACAATTTTTGTAATGAACACCATGTTTTCCATGCACAGGTATTTCCTCAATGTCTTTACAACTCTGTGTTAATTTTAAAAAATTATTAATAAGACAAAGGTGTTCAATAAAAATATATCCGTTGAAGTCTTCCAAAAATTTAATAATTATATTTCTCGACATGTTAACTTAGGAACTATTTAACAATTAATAATTTAATTTCAAAGACATTTTTTGTTATTTATAGAAAATTATACATTTATTAGATCAATATACATATATGCAAACATATGTATATCAATATTTAAATTGAAAACTTATATACTAATGCATTCTTGGAATTTTTAATGGTTCCCAATTAAAAATAGGTTGAGTATTAGGAATGTAAATGTCTTCATCATTATTTTCATCTTTATCAATTTCAACCTGTGAAGGCATTTCTTCTAGCTCTAAAACGTATTCGTCATTGTTCAAGTTTTTCCTAAGCATAAGTTTTGCATTATCTGCTCCTCCAAGCACTTTGTCATCCAATTTATTATATCGCCTGGGAAGATATAACATTCCATTTTCGAGCTCTGCCATAACTACATTGCCAAATTTTGCTTTATGTCGAAACATTGATAAAACTCTATATGGTTTTGATTGTTGTAAAGCCTTTACAGTAAGGTACGGCTTTGCCTTTAGTTTGTTAAAAGCCTTTACAATTTCAGCACTTGTTATCTTCTTGTTGGGCATAACTTTTACTCTTCAAGGTTTGTGGTGAATGAATGAACAATATTTTGATACTCATGTAACTTTTTAATATATTTTTGTATCAATTAAGAAAATTTTTTTAGTATATCTTGAGTTTATCCCCATATATTTTTCATTTAATCCCTCTTTAATATTTTTTATAAAATTCACTCAAACGATAATTTTCTCTTAAAATTATTCATCTTTAAAATTAAAATTCATCTCTATGGGAAACTATATAGGAAACAAAATTATTTTTAATGTTTTGCATTTACTATAACACCAAAACAAAAATTATAAAATCGAAACTTGAGATATTAAACAAAACAACGGTCAACAATCGAAATTTTAATTTCACATAAACAATAACATTTTAATATGACGTATACCAAAAAATTTACCTTCAAATTTTCTCATATTACATTTATAAAATAAAATTTTACACAACAATAAAAAAAGTCATCCGCATGGGTAAAATGCATATACAACAAAAAATTAACAAAATAAAATTCATCCTCATTGTACTTATGGTTAGCAAAGCAAAAAATTAATAAAAATAAAATTCATCCTCATTGCGCTTATGGTTAACAAAGCAAAAATTAATAAAATAAAATTAATCCTCATTGCGCTTATGACTGGGGAGGCAAAATCCATAGAGATGATTTTGCCTCCCCAGTTCCATACTACTATTTATGTTTTATATGATGTTTTGTAATATCAAGACACATAATGTAGGCACTGGCATAACTAGACCGTTCTTGGGAAGTGCAATGCCTCACCCATAATTATTTTTCAAAAAGAAAATTTAAAAATATTGGGTCCGCCAATTAACTTTTTTTTTGAAAATACTATAAAAAGTGTAGCTTCGGCTGTGTGGCACGTAGCGCCGTCCTGTTAAAACCAAATGTTGCCAATAGTCTTCTCTTCAATTTTTGTGAACAAAAATTCGTTCAACATGGCCCGATAACGATCGCCATTGACTACGGCCACTCCTTGCTCATTTTCGAAGAAAAATGGCCCAAAAAATGTGCCGTTGGACTAAAATCCGCACCAAACAATGACTCGTTTGGTGCTTTTCAATATAGGCATGCGGGTTTTCTGTGCCTCAAATGCGACAATTTTGCTTGTTTACATACCCGCCAAGATCAAAATGAGCTTCATCTGAAAAGATGATTTTTTTTTTTGGCAAAATTGGCCAAAAAATGTCGCAATATTTCCCAGCGTTGTTCAAGCGTATACACAACCATATTCGTTCAGCGGAAGGATAAAACTAATTATCTGTCAAATCAGACATGAGCTAAGTGTTACCATTCACGAAATAAGCACTAGTTAAAAAAAACGTTATATGGCGGACCCTTTATTAACTACATTTATTTTGTTAGAAATTTTTTTAGGCTTTTGCCAACCCCAGAAAGAATTTTTATCTACGCTAATGCATGTAGACCCAAATTTCGATACTTAAATTGCCAAGATCAAGTCTGCAAAAGTTCGAGTTCTTATGCAAGCGAGAATTAACTAAGTTGAGTTCTCCTGTTTTACAGACAACAGGGATGTTCTCGGGCTATTTGACTTTTTCATAATGTACGAGTATTAGATGAATTGTCCCAGCCTGCAAAATTGTCCGACATCTGTCAGATGTCTGTAAGAAATGTCGACAAACAAGTAAGAATTCTATACGAATTCTGTCAGACTTCTGACCGCCAAACATATGAAGTGGTTGACACGAATTCTGACAGACATGTCGTGGGAAATTCTGAGTTTTTTACCGACGTGTCTGATAGAAATCTAACAGAAATCTGAAAGAAAAAGCAGGGAAATTCTGATTTATTATACGACATTCGTATGGATTTCTGACAGATTTCTAAAAGTTTGTCGGATGTTTGTCTGAAGTATTTAATAAAATAAAACTCAGTTTTATGTTATATTTTTTTATTCATTTAATTTATTACTTAATTACATATATTCATATACATTGTTTATATGCCACATATAATAGTTAAAACAATTCTTTTAAATATTTTAAGCTATATTGAAAAACCAAATGTGCATCTTTTTGAACATTTTGTCGAAAAGCCTGACGTGACACTCTTTTTATATATATTGTTTATTAATCACAAAACAATCACTTTCTATAATTCTTTTAAACTTTTTTAACACACCAATAAATTAAATTTTTTAATATCACCTATTTTGTTGCACTTTATGACTTAAATAAACAATTTGTAAAACAATCAAAATCAAAATTACAAAATTGGTAAAGGCAAAAAATTGCGTCTTAACAAAAACAAAAGGAATAAAAACAACTTAGACATGTCGGTAAATAAAAAGAATAAAATCCCTTCGACATATCGGTACGAAATCAGTCAGAAATCTATCAGACGTGTCGTACATTAAATTTCCCAGACATGTCTTACAGAAATCTGTACGAAATGTCCGTAAAAAAAGTCAGATATTTGTAAGACTTGTCTGATTCAGACATTGTCGTACTTTTGTGCAGGCTGGGGTGGTTTGGCATCAGTGACTGAATAATAAATGCAGAGTTGGAAGACGCTGCCATAACATGATATTGGGCTTTATCAATTGTCCCAATTTATTTATATTTCATTCAGTTTCATTTCAAGTTTAATTTTCCGAAACTTAAGAAAATTAATTGTTAAGGAAATACCAAGTTAGCCATCGTTCAAGTTATGCATTAAAAAAGACATGCATTTATTGTGTGTAGATGTGTGTGTGTGTAAATGAACTTTTCACAATTTTGTTGCAGTTTTTGTATAGTATGTGATTGTATGCCAACTATGTTATGGACTGTTTTTATTTATGTTTGCCACTATCACTGCTGCTGTTGTAGTATTTTTTCAATTGTTTTAAATGCGAACACAAGTGCGTACAAAACGAGTGCGCTCAAAAAGAGTGTGGGAAGTATGCTAAATACGTACACAGTAACACACACAATCACTTAAAGTCATTTAAAATAAATTGTTGCGTAAATGTAGCGTTGCCGCTTAAAACATTTTGAACAAACAAAAACCGAACAATACCGTTTACAATTTTTTATTGCATACTGACACTTTTTGTTTTTTATTCTTAAAAAAAACTACATTTTAGCAAACCTACCTTCCTAATAAACCACAAAATTTCGTTGAATTTTATCGAGAGTGGCAACGCTGATTAGTTGTTAATGTGCTTTAGCACTCACGTACAAACATACATAAGTACATATAGTGTAACAATTTACAAACAGTTTTTCCGTGCCAACACATTTATTTATGACTTTGTTTTTTGGTTTCGTTTTTATTATTTTATACTTTTATTTAATTGCTTATCGATTAATTCAGAAGCATTAATTGTTATAAAAGAGGTTTAATTTAATTGTCCTCTAGGTTTTTTTTTCTGATTTTACAAAAAAAAAAAACAACTTTTATTATCATTTAACAATTTCTATGTCAAATATTTCTACTCAAAGACCTAAAATCCTACTTATTTTGCTTAGTTCAATACAAGAGAATTGAACAAAAATGTTTAAACTCATTCGGTAACGGTTTTTTTAAAGGGAATAAAAAAAATACAAAATTTTTAAAAGTGTAACGAGACATTGTTTTGTTTAAATAAAAAAAACGATCAAGAAGACATTGGCATTGGATTAAATAATACAATTAAAACAAAAAAACAAAAATGTAAAAGTGAAACTATTACATGTACTAAAATACAAGGTGTTTAATTAATTATTTATGCTTTGAAAATCTTTGTTACTCAAATTTAATACACGGTTATTCCTATCACTTCTAAGACGAAGTTGCGGGCACACGCCATATCCAATTTTTTTTTGTTGAACAGAAAATTTCTATTACAAGATTTTAAAAGGTTGAAAAAAAAATTTTTAAAACTTAATGATTTATCAAAAATATTTAAATTCATCTCATACAAAAGTTGGTAAAACTTAATCAATCAGGTCAATTAATGTTGCGACCAGAAGACCACCCACTGACTAAAGATCTTAAAGTATGTAAGTATGTATATACTGTCAAGTTTAAACTACTACTACTGTATTATAGGTCTGAGGTATTATAGTGCATATACACTTGCAACATCATCGACAATGATATCGCCAATGCAGAAAAGGTAAAACTTATTGGAAGATCAGAAAGCCTACTGATCAAGTATTACATACTATAGGCTATAGGTCGATCATATGTGTGGATCTGGAAGGTTTCTAGGGCAATATTTTCAAATTGGATTTAATTCGGAGTCTAATCATCATAATAGTAGTCTTACCAGAATACTTTTCACCCCAGATTTTTACAGGTTGTGTAATCCAAAGTAACAACCATAAACTAAGTGATGTGTTTAGATCTAATAGAATTTTATCGTGATGTTGTTTTTATAGTGTTTGACAAATTTTTCATTAATATTTTTTTTTTACAGAATATAATTTAAATAAAACATGTAATGAAAATTTTCTTTAACATTTTTGGTTTTGCGATATAAATTTTAAGTTAACAATAATTTTTTATTATATCTACTCTAACTCGCACAAGAAGATTTTAAAATATATTCTGATTTGACACTTTTTTTTTCTTTTAGTATAAGAAACTTAAAAACTTTAAAAACTATATAACTTTGAAATAGAGTAAAATAAAGATGAATTTTTTAAATTGACATAAAATTTACTTTATTTCGAAGATAACCTTCTGACATTATAGTTTAAGTATGACTATCGGCATATGACCGCTATGGTAGGCTCGTAAGTTGTCTAATCTAGAGGTCCAATTATTGATGACATTTTCCAACATTTGTGGTCATGTATCGGTAATAACGCAGCGAATGTTGTACTCCAAATGGTCAATGGTTTCGGGCTTATTGGCGTTGACTAGCGACTTCACATATCTTTACCACAAAAGGTCTAGCGGATTTAAATCGCACGATCTTGGAGGCTAAATCAGGGGTCCGAAACTATGTGGTTAACTAACGTTTCCTTCAATAAATCAACTATGTGATATGTTCCGCCGTTTTGTTGAAACCACAGCTACTGTTCATCATAGTTGTTCAGTTAATGGCTCTATAGCGGTCACCATTGACCGTTTCGTTTTTACCAACATCGTTTTTAAAGAAGTACGGTCCAAAGATTTTACAAGCCCATAAAGCACACCAAACAGTCAGTTTTTGTAATGAAAAGGTGTCCCAACATACACTTGAGGATTATCGTCACTCTAAGTACGGCAGTTTTGTTTATTGACGTGTTCATTCAAACAAAATAGACCAGGCGCGAGATACGAATTTCGAGCAAAACCATGATTTTCAATATAAAATTTGCACAATTTAGAAGCGTTGTTCAGACGTCAGTCTATTCATTTTGAAATGCCAAACTAAACATACATCACTTGAGAGCTGATACAATGGCCACCAGTTAAAAACGTGTTACCAGTTGAAAACTCTATAATTCTATAAAATACACACGGCATAAGAAAAAATTTTGAATCAACTTCAGTTAAACTTTAGGTAGAAGCAAAAAGGCGTAGTTGAAAACTGACAAATTTTACTTAAAAAATTTTGATCTTATACATTAAAAATAAAAAAACTAAGTGATGCCTGTAGATAGAGATTTGTTTTTCCAAAAACAGTACTTTATGTTTATGGTAAAAAAATCAAAATTGTTACCACTCTTGTGTAATAATTTAAACTCCCGTTTAACGTTTTGTTGTTGTATTTTTTCTGTTTTAGATTTGGTGTTCAAAGTTTTATGAGTTTACGATTGAAAATAATTCAAAATAAATAAGTAGATAAAAAAATAAATTATTAGATTAAAATTATATTTCTAGTTAAAAAAATTACCCATAGAAAAATCTTGTACATATTTATTAAATCATGTGTACGTTACACGTAAAAAAATTGAGGTTAACTGCTACATGTTATTAATCTAATTAATAACATCTTAATAGGTATGTACACTGTATGTATGTTGTTGATCTAATAATTAACAATTAATTAGTTGAATAAAAATTCAGAGAAATTTTAATTACAATAAAATTTCTTGATTTAATCAGGAATTAATAATTGTTTTATGTGTTGTTTACACAACTACATATCGCACACTAAATACAAGTAAATAAAGTTACAACTAAAACTGACTGTTTTTCATAAACTGATTCACAAAACACATCTTTAACAACTCTTAACTTTTTTTAGCACCCTTATGTCTGTTTTTTTCTCTCTTCTAAAAATTTAAGAATTTGGAGTTGTGACTTTATTGAATTAAGTGTGTGATATAATAATATCGCATATTTATTTAATACCTATGAATCTTACAATCATGAAATAGCAAATTATGTGCATATGTATGTATAGAAAGGAAACACCTACTTAGATTTAAAATGTTTACAACTAAAAAATCTTATAAGAAGAAATTTAAAAATTATTAACGATCTTTATCATCATTAGGAGGAACACCAAAAACTTTTCTAGTCTTTAAACAAGGTATGAGGTCAATGAATGAACAACAAAAACAACAAGTGTAATTGAAAGTTTATAACAAAATATTTCCATTAATTTTTAGCAATCCGATTTAGTCAAAATTATACGTTAAATATGGTGTTCCATTTTAATACACAAACTTTAAAAATTTGTCCATTAAAGTGGTTTTATTTTTTTTATAAATTTTTAATGCTTATTTTGTAGAAAATTAAGGAACAATAAATTTGAAACCAGTGATGCTATACTATAGTCAAAACATCTTTGATAAAATATTATCAAATTCATGTTTGCAAATTTTTATTATACGTCTAACAAAGCTCTGACAATAAAAGTAGTTAAAAAGTAGGCTTTTATTCCTATTTGTACTATTTTGCAAAAGTGGTTCAAATTACATTTTACCGTTCAAATGCTTAACCGCTTAGTGCACATCTGTTACTAGATAGCACCACAAAATACAGAATATTACCTTAGCGCCATGGATATTCGGCTTTGGTGTCAATACGAGCATTATTTCGGACAAACAAAATTATCTTTTAAGGTCTGGCAGTTTCAATTCGTATGTTGGGCAATCGTCCTACTTTTCAATGAATTCTGCTGCTCACAAACATTTTAAAGTTGCCGCTTAAGTAGCCCCCAATAAATTTGTATAGTCTTGTTAAGTTTAACAATAATCTTAATAGAGTATTTCTTTTAATTCTGGATCTTTAAACTTTTAAAACTTTACGCATATGACGCGTTTTTATTGGGAAAAAATTTGACATTTTGCAAGCAAAAAAAAACTTTGTGTGTTTACATTATAATGTTTAATAACTAAATGACCCTTAAAAATTACATTCATAAATCACGCATTTTTTAATTAATACAATTTAATATTAGTAATGTTATCAGATTTTATAATTATTTTCAAGAATTACCCAAAATAGCAAAAAAAGAACTAACCAACTTAATATCAAGAATAAGTAAAGAAAGCACACACAGTGATTTCAGTGATAAGTTTAAAAACGGCTAATCATCGCCATATAAGTCAAGATAATTTTTAGGCTTTTTGTCGCAAACTTTCAAATTAAAATACAACAATAATAAAAAAATAAAAAAACAGTGTTAAATGTCTAACAAATTCATTTCTATCTTCAAATTTTGTTTACAAACATTTTTTTTTGCGAAAATTGTCAAAAAAAAAATATTCAGTAAATGTAAAGAAAAAAAAATGTTTTTATTATTTTTTGTTGGCTTGTGCAATACATTTTAATAAGTAATTTTCATTATACCCTTCCTTCATTATGATTTGTTTCTTTTAATGCGGTCACAAAAACCGTGATCATAAGCGAATTATTTGTGTGTCAATTTTCGATGACGGGATCAAAAGGTTAAACAAATTGTTTGGTTTCCTTTCATTGCTATTGTCGTTATTAATAAAATGATATTGAAATATTTCTGTAAACCATTTTAATGTTTTTTCTATTTGTTTTTGCTCTCTGTTTAATACGTTGTATTGGTTCATCTTTTGTACAATCATGATTTGCACATTTTAAACTGATGATTGCCGAAAAATCACTTTGGAATGATAATTTCAAAGAAATTATTTTTATATAACAAAAAAAAAAACATTAAATGTTTGCACTAAATTTTATAGAAAAGACTATTAATTCAATTTGATTATATACTTCATAAAATGGTAATGTTTTAAAACCTAAAGCAGTTAAAATAAAGGGTGTATTTTGGGTTTTCAATGTATTTTGGGTTTTCAATTTTGAGTGTAAATTTTTTAGAGAAAAAAAAATTTATGACATCTGTCGATTCCGAAAATGCTTAGTAAAATTTACCATTTCACCATAAATAGACTAACCAACGAACAACGCTTGCAAATCAATAAATTTTGTAATCAAATAACATTCTAGATGAGAAATTTATTTCGTAAATAACGTCAATTTTATTGGTCATCATAATCGACCCAACAGGCTATTTAAGATACATAAACAAATAAAATTGCCGAACTTGGTGCAAAGAGCAGTCAGAATAGCATTTACTATTTCTTTTGCAAAACTTTTTTGCTTTGATACATTAAAAATTTATTGGGACAAGAAATGTGGACCGGATAAAAAAGTCAATTAAAAACTATCATGTGCAAATTATTTATTCTGACTTTTGATAATTTTTCTTAAATTATTAAACTTGTTTAAAACCTGTTTTTAATTTAATTGCAAACATTTAAGAAATACTGAAAAATTATTCCGACAAAAGCCGAGTGGAATGCATTTTTGTAACCCCCGCTACTATTTCAGCAGCAGCACTCTTGATCGGTATACTCGTATGTAATTTGAAACTACTGTTACAATTTAATGAAATTAGAAATTGGGAAGCATATCGTTTAGTTTTTAATCTCCCAATACTCATAATATATTCTCAATATATTTTTGTTGCAATAACTTTAAATAAAAAGTTTAAATAAAAACTAAAATAAAATTCTAAACAAAATTTTCTTAAAATAACTAAATTTTTTAAGGTTTTTAGAAATAAAGGTTTTCTATAAATGGAAAATTTAGAAAAAAAATATATTTTATTTATTTATTTAATTTCGTAATAAAAAAGCAAAAAAGGTAAAAACAAATTATTACATATAAATTACAAATGGTAAAAAGATATAAATCATAAAATAAATTACTTTTCTAATTCTTTAATTCAATTCAATCCCCTTTGACTCCCCAGCCGTTACAATAAACTAAATATAAAAGTAAGAAAAAAAATTACCAAAAAACATGGTCCAAGAGCAGCAACAAACCCTACAAATTCGATAAATAATTAAATAATTTACCACGATAAACATTTACTGAAAGCGAGAAGTTTTTCTAGTTTGTAGGTAAGTTATTAAAATATCGAGCAATACGAACAAGAAATGACCTTCAAAAACGTGGTATGATATTCTAGGAATGATAATTTGTGGATTTCTAATTGATCGCGAAAAAATGAATGTCTTACCAAGTGCTGAGGGAGTACCATTTTCGATAAAGCCGTAGAAAAAATAAATAAATTTTTTAAATGAACAGCTAAGAAACTGATTTACGTATTCTGAAATATGTATGCTGCCGCATATTAAAATTGTAAACAAAACGCACAATAATGTTAACAATTCATTTAATTTGTAATAAATTTAAACGAATATATTATAAATCTTTCTATAAATAGAAAATTGTGTCAAAATCTAAGATTTAATGATTACTTTCTTCAAACTAAATATTTATTGAGAATTTGTCGTATATTTTCTGTTAATATTCACTAATAAGTAAATTAATTGAAATTCTATTATTAATAAAAACTTTTTTCTAAAGACAACTCTGTTGAGTGAAGCACGATTTAATCTACACATTAGATCGCCGTACTCCATACAATTTTAATTTTATAAAATTCAAAACCAAAAAGCTTCTTTCTTATAATCTAATCAAGGTTTTTAATTTTACAAATTAATTTAAATACTCTTAACACCCCCAACTGTTTAACAATTGTTTAAAAAGGGACACTTTTTCTCACTATGAATCGCAGTGGGCATTTTTTTTTTCAAAAAATTTCTCACAATTGTTTGTAATAATGTGTAATTTTACAAAAAATAACACACAATGAAGGTAACAACATATTATTAAATAAATTTGTTGTTACTTACCATACTTAGCTTTAGTTTGTATATGAAAAAAGTTTCAAATAAATATAATTATTAATGTGTGGGATTAAATGAGTTAATGCAAGCAACACATTATGCCCTACAGTTTTTTAGGGGAAAAGTTGACTTGTTATGGTTTTTATTATATTTATCCATTTGGCCAATTGAGATACAGGTAAAATATGAAGCGGCCTTAGCTGCCACAAGATTAATGACAATAGATGAGTGGCTTATAAGAGAACATAAGACCAGATACCAAAAAATAACGGATATCTTACCGATGGGAAATATTACGGAATTAACATGTGATAAAATCCCGATGAGATATGAGAATACTAACTGCATCACCATAATATTGGAAGAGGGAGAATGGGATGAGATAATCAGGATGGGAAACACCCATGGAATCGATCTTTATACAGACGGTTCAAAGATTGGTGACCAAACTGGAATGGGCTTATACGACATAAGCCGAAATAGAAGCAAATACTTCCGTCTACCAGATCACAACACTATTTTTTAGGCTGAGATCATGGCGATTACGGAAGGAATTAAATGGATAAAGGAAACGAATAGCGAAACCCCGACTCGTATCTTTACGTATAGCCAATCAGTGATTAAGACATTGAGAAGGGAGAAAGTTGAATCCCGGAACGTTTTGCAATGCAAGAGTGAGATAAACTCATATGCAAATTGTGAACATCTGGAGATAATATGTATACCAAGCCATCACGGGCTGATCGGAAACGAGAAAACCGACAAATTATCCAAAATGGAAGCTCTTCTGAGTATTATAACTTTGGAGAACGCCAAACCCCTTAAACGATTTAAGGATGAACTTAAACGTTGGGCGATGGAGGAACATGTCAGAAAATGGCAAAGCACTGATGTCGGTAAGGTGACAAGAACACTATGGGATGGCCCAAATCTTGAGAAATCAAAGGAGATTCTGAGACTAAGTAGACCTACACTTAGGAAACTAACCAGTGTGATTACAGGTCATACGGAGTTGAGAACTCATCTAGCTCGCATGAGATTATCTGAGGACACAACATGTAGAGCATGCGAGGAAGAGGATGAGTCTTTGGTACACTACCTCTGTCATTGTCCTGCGTTTGAGCAAATTAGACGCGAAAACTTTACAGTGGATACTATGCCGAACTTAGAATACCTGGGGAACTCGAACTGGAGATCCATAAGGCGTTACATTTAGGGGACTGGGTTCTTGGACTAGTCCGTCATTTATGGGAAATTATGTTTATGGTTTTTGTTTGGGAATTCCGTTTTCCATATGGAGCGCACAACATGCCAACTGGGCATAAGTGCATACCTGCCATGGGTTTGGGCTTTTATACCCCTCCTTTTCAACCAAACCTAACCTAACTATGGTTTTTATTTGTTTATATAAAGTTAAATTTACTAACAGATTATTATAACAGCCGATGGTTTATTAGTTCTCTGCAGATAACAAAAATGTACAGCTTAAACTGATTTCATGTTGTAATGTAAAAAACGGCATAGATGCTGTAAAATAACAAATGACTTGTTAGACTATGTTATTGCTAGAAGAGACAGTAAATATAAAAATTTCTATAAAATTACGTTTCGTATTAGAATGATAAATTGTATTTAGTTGAGTTACCAGAATATAATAATTAATATTGCCAAAGTTGTTAGAAAAACTGCGGGGTATTTAGACGTGTATAAATTGTACCTGTACACACTCAAAATAACATTGTTAAGTTCACGCATTAATGCATTTTCAACTTAAAAAAAGAAGAGCTTATTTATATGTATGTACATAGTACATATGTATGTATATACTTAATAAGCCGGTACCCTCTTGAGTGTTAATGTATTTTATTTTTATTATTATTTTTTTTTTTTTTTTGCTACTGACAATAATGTAAAATGGTTGGAAAGCACATTAACAAATTATGCGTGTTTGGCGACATAAATTAAAAGAAATGCTTTATATTCTCTCAACCTCATAACACAAGTCATACGTTCTTTTTTATTATAATTTTTTATTATTTTTATTATTTTAAAGTGATGTAATCCTAAAACCACCAAAAACAGACAGTTGCATACTTGAAAATAAACGAAAGTTTTTAATACTTCCGCGTTACATATTTGTATTAAATGCAACTGCTTATGTGCTTGTCTGTCCAACCGTCCATCTATGTGTCTGTTGCAGTTTTGAGACCATAATGAAATCCCATATTAAGAAAAAGAATGGTTAGAATTCACTCGTACGCAACGAATCATATACACATCACGACCTTGACTACAACAATAAAAAAATTGTTTATTATACACAATATTTTCTATTGTTTTGTTGTTGATTATGCATAATTTAATTAAGTTTAATGGAGTTACATAAGTGTGGGCTTTTTTTAATTATGTACAAAATACAAAGCAACTACACAGAATTTAAATACATGTACAATAATTTATTTAATAGTTTACAATGTAATAAATCAATTTTTTTTAAATTTCCAACAGCTCTATAGTTTTACTACACACTTTGTTCATACTTAATTCATAACATTCTTTTCAAAAGATTTTCCTAACAACATGCTAAACATATGTCCAACACTTATTGTGTTCTCGTAACAAAAGAGAATAATTTTTTTTTTTTAGATATGAAAAATTTGTTAAGTTTTTAATTACTAATTTGTTACGCTGGATTAAATTTCCCATTTTTTTTTTATAAAATTGTGGTTTTAATACGATTATTATTTCTGTTTCTTGTTGTAGTGTTTGCCAAGAAAAAATATTTTAAATATTTTGCTTTATTTTTTATTATTGAAAGTTCACTAAACCATTAACTGAATTGTAAAAGAATTTTGAAAATGTTGTTCGTTGCGTGTATGTTTCTGAGAGTGAACGAGAAAAACAAACAAACAAAAGACTTAAGCAACAAACTTACATTTCTATACACTCCCCAACAGTTTCCACAGAAAACTTTAAAGATGTATGTATGTGTGTATCAGGCCCAAAATGTTGAAAATAAATATGTAAAACATTAAAATAGCAAGGCTAAGTAAATAATAATGCGAGGAGGAAAAACTGCGCACATTATTTAAAGCACATAACGTAGTGTAACATTCGGCATAGATAGAGTTTATATAGAGACTAGTTGCAAAAGAATTAAATTTATGTGCGAATGTAGCATTGAAGGTTATAAGTTTCAAAATATAATATTTACACACATACATATTTGTGGGGGAGATCTTATTAATTTGTTAGGGATCACAGTTTAAGAAACAATGATTAAAAAGCTTTTGATGCTTGTGAGAAATTGTTCACTACTACCTTAGTTTCAAAAAAAAAGAGTAGTTAGTTACAAATCTGTCAAAAAATTATAAGATTGCCAAAGTCAATATATATTTCATCGTATTCATTTTGCAGGTGTGGAAAAAATGTAGTTTATTTTACCTTTTTTTAATACACACTCAAATAATTAGAATCAACTCAAGTAAGAGTATTATCTGATATAACCCTTCACCATCATGTACTTAGGTTTAATGACCCCATCGTAGCGTAACGTAAATTTCAATAGCAAGCCAATTTGCTTCATTTTTTCGGACGCCATCGTTGATTTTGAATTTTCACATATTTAACTACATATATTCTGCTAGTCAAGCCCCTTTATTTGAAAACCAAATTGATGGAGTAAAGGGAAAAAAATATCCGCTAATTTTGCTTGTATTTTACACTATTCACAGCCTACTGTTTTCTACATGCCACTTTTTTCAAATAGCCCTGTAAGCATATGATATTATAATCACAAACGAGACTATAATTTATTCTAGGACTTAAAAATATGAAAAAACAGAGACAACCAGAAAGTTTTAAGAAAATTGGGTTGGATCTCAAAAGCGATTAATTTCAGGATATTTCCAAGAGGTTCACACCATATTAAGATTTATGAATCATTGCAGGCTTTTAAAAGTTGATTCCAATTATCAATTGTAATAATAATTTATGTATGTAAATTCACTTTACAGCATAAAAAAAATCTAATAAGAGGGCAACACTTTAATCAATTTATAAACTTTTATAATGACAGTTTAAATAAACAAGTTCTCAAAATAATAAAACTAAAATGCCTGCAAATTAAAACCTAAAGACCAAAGCAAAAAAACTCAAAAGAATTCGGAAATAATTGCTCATATAGAAAACAAAAACAATTTTACCAAGAATCAGAAAAAAAATCAATAAAATCGTAACAAATTGATGAAGTGTAAAGTATTTGAAGTATTTTAAACATGAACAATTCCGCACTAAAAAAATGTGCATTAGAAAATCAATAAAAAAAAATGTGAAATGATTAATGATACAAAAAGACATTTAATACTTTTGTGAAAAAATAACACAAATATAAACACACTACACACGAACGCGGTGCAAGTTATTTTCTAAAGAGAAGGCGCCAGTTTAACTGAGACTGAGCGAACATCATTCAAACAAAAAAAAAATCATAAAGAAATATTTATAACACGGCTTAACACAAACAGATATGAAAACAAATCAACAACAACAAAGAATTAGATTAAGTTTCAGCACGAAGAATGTTGGAATTTCAAAATTCACTCATATTGGTTTTGCATTGTTATTACTTATTTATTAGTCATACGCCTTGATAACCCAGAGTTTTTATTACATCTTTTTCTCTTCTCTTCATTTAAAATAAAATCTCGGAAAAAATTAAAATAAAGCAAACATTTTTAAATGTGTTAAACTGAAGTGGCATACCTAATTCTTTATACTCAATGAAATCGCTACTTGTTATAATTTCTATAAATAGTTTTTAGCAGCAAATTACATCATCTTTGATTTTCCTCACACGATATAAATTAAAAAAACATTTTTTTTAACAAATTATTTTAAAAGCTGACAAACAAACCTGGTCGTTTAAATGTAATTGGAATATTGTTTATAATAGAATTTCATATAATTTATTTGCAATTATGAAATTTAGTAATTTTTATTAAACTGTAATGGTGGGTAGGTAGGAAAGAATGGCAGGGTGCAGGAAAGCTATGAAACACTTCCTGCACTCGGAGGGCTCTAGGGCGCATTGTGCGTCTCTTTATTGATAAATTTAAGATGAAAAAAAAAACAAGGATAGAAATTATGAAATAAAAACAACAGTCATATCTAAACATAATTACCTATCTACTTACTCAGCCAACTATCTTCATGATTCTGTCTCGAGCAGTGACAAATAACATACGCCAAAGTCTCTATCTATTCCTCTTCCTCACAAGGGCTACAATAATCCGCAGCATCTCGATCATATTTGCAAACTCTATTTCTTACCATTCCATGCCCTGTAACAACAGTAGCTATCTTAAGGTCCAGAAGTACCTTAGAGTCCACTAAGATCATCTCAGGCCATAAAACACTTGAAATTCTGCCGTCCCTTATATTCTTAAATATTGTATCAGTCTTATTTTATACCATGCTTAGCTCCATCCAAAGTAGTTACGCATCGGTGGTTTAACTATACTCTCTCCATTTGTCATTGCCGACAACCTCACTCCCTAACTAGCCTTGATTTGATATAATGGCCTTTCGAGAACTTCAATGCCGCCTGACTGTCCATGTAATAAGTAACCTTTATACCCCTCTGTAAAAATTCCATTATGAGATCTAAGATATAAGTATCTATGCTTAGAACACACTACAGTCATTGGAAAGTCTTAAAGATTTAACTGATTTTAAAACTGATCTCTATGACCATATAGTTCGTCACATTCCCCGGATGTTAAGCCATTTCCCATTTCGTGGTAATTCACTATGTGCGAGCTGTCAAGTCTGTATTACACCGTTTAAACAAGATGACATCAACTTGCCCGATTTGGTGTTTCGTAGAGTAAATCTAAGAAAAGTGGGGATACGTAGCCTTGAGTTATCTCAGCGGATCTTTAAGTCTGACATCGGGTGTTAGAGACAGGTTATTCAGTATATATTTGCTAAGCATTTTGTGTCTCTTGGCAGAACATTTGCAGAGAAAATGGAAAGCGATACCTCCTCCTCTAATCCAGACAGCTATGAAGATTTTCATTATAAGAGACTACGAATGACCTTCCACGTTCCTCTTACATCAACCAATACTTCCAGCAACCTTAAGATATCGTTTCGATCACTGCTGATAAGTTTCGATGTAAGCCTGATATTAAGCACCACGTAGGTCTGGCACTCTACATAATTCCTATCCATGCTATATATTTTCCCTTTTCTCAGGAAATAGTCTATAGATCATACCTTTGAAAGTCATTGGGACTTCATTTGCTTTGGAAATTTCAAAATCAGATCCACTACTATCCAGCTAATTATCCTCCTCGTTATCATAACGGCCTCCGTAAGTAGGGAAAAAGAATGGAGCAACATCAGTCAGTTGATGACAACTCTTTCCTGCATTGGCCAACTGATTTTAACGTGATGGTATATCACTTGAGTGACAATAGTGCTACCTGACTGTCGATAAAAAATATCAATATACTCTAATTTCACCTCTTAGTCCAATTAAACTCCTTACCCAATCTCTTCATGCAATGCCCTATTGGTATAGTTTTGACAATAGTGTCCAGCGTCTTTTGTAGTGTAATTCTTATGGCACCAGTTATGCCAAGTGAAGCACACCAATGGATGTTTGTTAGAGGCTTAAATGGTATAGATTTTACCAACACACATTTTCTGTAGCTTAATTTTTTTGTTTTTGCTTTATTTTAAACTAAATAAAGCACAAAGGTGACAGATGTGAAAATAATTAATTCAATATTCCATGAATATAAAAAAATAACGCTTTAAACAATACGAATAAGTAATAAAGTGACAACGTACATCTTGTTCACACTCAAACTTTAAAGATTTTTCGTTAATTAACATTTAAGATTAGGTGTGAACATAAAAAGCGTTTAGCATTATCTTGTCGCTTACTATACGCACAAACATAAATCATTCACAATCATTCACGTTTTATTCACATTTAATCATAAAAGTTATGATTTATATTGTATGTACGTGTGTGCATTTATTTCAATAAGCAGATGCAATAAAAGATAATAAAATATAAATCGTTTTATTAAATAAGTATTTAATTATGTATTTATTATTTAACTATAAATCCCTAAAGTTCATTCATATTTGAAATTTACACTGAATAAATTAAATCAATCTTCTTCTCAGATGTTACGAATATTTCTTCGAGTGACATTGACTTTGAATTTATTGTATTAATCTAGAGAAATAAATATTTTTATCAATGAGTTGTTGTTGTTTTTATAGCAGTCGTATTAGTATACATATTTATGTATGTAAAATATATGTGAGTGTTTTTGTTGTTGATCCAAGACATATTAATAAGATGAATGGATGGATGGATGCATGAATGGATCGTTAGTTGGATACACCTTGTTAGCTGATTAACAGTAATTTTGCCAAAAAAAAAGCTTTAAGAAAAAGTTGTATGTATAAGTAACTTTAAGACAATTACAAAATTTACATGTTTCTTGGGTTTTATTTTTTGGAATTTCATAAATTTTTAATTCGTTTCACTTTATTTTGTTGCTGTTTGGTGTTAATATTAAATATACTATTATTTATGTAAACTGCATATATTACACTTTGTTTTTGTTTTTTTTTTTTGGAGTTGGGTATCGCCTGTTTTTATTATTTTTTATACTTCTTTCATTGTTCGTTTGCAGTTTTTATGGTAATAACATAAAAGTTGTTGTATTATTAACCAACTAACACGCAAAAATTAACAAATACAACAAATAACTTAAAAAAGATACAAACCTTTTACCATTATTGCAAACAAAAACAATAGTATCAATAGAAATACACATAAATAAAGATGTGTGCAAACCTTTGAAAACCTTTGCCTTACAGTTGATTAAAATATTAAATTAAATTTCTCAAAATGTGTAAGCGATAAGTTAAAATTATTGTTTAAGAAAGAATAAGAAAAGAATATATGAAAACCGATAGAATTGTTAATTATAAAAAAAATTATATTAAACAAAACCATTAATGTCAAAATTAACACCATAGACAACACTAGTCAATTAAAGAATCATTGACTTTTATTGCTGCCCACTGGGAAAAGTTTAAGGCCAAATATTAAGGAATAGTTATTTATGTTCAATTAATACTGGCCGATAAAACAAGTTTAAAGTGTATATTTTTTACTTAAAAACAAACCAAAGCAAAAAACGCGTAACAATATTTGTTAAAATTTAATTAAAAACATCGCTGAGCAGGTTCAATGAACCATTTTTAATGGTACTTTAATAATTGTTTGCCCCGACGGTAATACTTTTAAATACAGAGAAATATGACTGCGATGAATTCTTAACACTATTAATTAGTTACCGAAAAGCAGTTGTTTAGTTATTTAGATTTAACTACTTAATTTAAACATTAATTTTGTAATTAACTTTAAGCGTTTGTTTACACGCACTTGTATATTCTTTATTGTTTATGAAAATTTAGCTAAACGCTCTATTTATGGTCGTTCACAAACTTTGTAAATGTTTCTGTTAACGATATAACAATCCAAATTAAATATTATTTATAAAGGATCTATCGAATACTTGGTATTGATATTATTGTGTTTACATGAAACCTTTTTATTATTTTTAAGCTGGATTTACTTGTGTTTCAAAATTGAGTTGCCATATCATATAAACTTCGCATAGTAAAATTTTAAAAATCTTTGATTTGTAAAATTTCAACATCATGTGGTTTTGCGAACAAATTTTCCAAAATCGCTCAAAGTAAAATAAGCTTTTACGCAAGCCTGCAATATTTGCCGATTTATCGACATTTTACCGATTTTTTGCCTCAAAATTATCAGAGTGCTGATTTGCTTACTTTTGTTCCAAAAATTTAGATTTTTCGATAAACACTAAAAACAGGATTACTTTGTCTGTTTTAAAAAAATTTATTAATTTAGGGCAACACTGGAATACTTGTAACATTAAAAAGGATCAACTGTCAATTAGAGTCAAAACTTAACAAAAGCGAAATTTACAATTTTGTAAATAATTGTATTAATTTTTTATCATACTTGCAGATCAACTTATAAAAAAATTTGATTTTAAAAACAAATCCAGTAAAACCCGATTAATCCTAAGGAAATCATAACAAAAAACAAATAATTTTTTTATCAAGATACTCATACTCATGCAGCCTCATTTGTGAAAAGAAAACAAATTTTGGACTCCGAATTTAGAGAGCTAAAATTTTTAATTTTTTAAGAACTTCTGAAAAGAAGTAGAGAAAATTTTTAAACTTTTTGTTAAAAAATTTCAGATTTAAAACGTGGGAATTCTAGAGGTGCATTTCCAATGCTGTAAAAGTTTGTACAACAAATGATGGTTCTAGTCAAATCAACACAATTTTGATGTTCCGCACAAAATTAATGTTTTCAAACAATTATTTTTCTTAAAATTATTTTTCATTTAATAATTTGAAAAGTTCGAAATATCGAATTCTACCATATTTTTTAAAAAAAATTTACTCTAAAATACAAAGTAAATACAACTTTTTTTATGTAATTTTATATGTTTTTAATATAAATTAATGCTAAATTGTAGTGCTTTGTTATTTTTTGTTAATAAAAACTTGTTTTGTTGTATTTCAATTGAATATCTTTACTTTGCCGACTTTTTTTAATTAAAGTGACAAAATGCCATTTTTTTCTATTAATATGCCGATTTTTTTTCCAAATCATCTGGCATCCCTACTTGTAATTTCTGTGCTGTTATGAGTCAGCTGTTTTTTTTTCGTTCAAAGTTATAATCTAATATAAAAATTGCGTATCTCAAGTTTTTTTCGAAATCTCGTTTTTAACGTTTCCTGATAGTCCACTTACAAACACAGCACTCCTAAAATATGAAAATATAATGAGCTATAATCGAAAATAGCATATTTATAGTCACATAAAAAAGCACAGTTTTTACCATTTATAGGTATAATTTAGTTCTAGCGCTATTTGAAAAAAATTTTGGAAAAATCGGTTACTAATCGGCAAAGTTATATTTGGAAAAATTTATAATTTTTCAAATATATATATAAAGTTTTTATGACTTCTAAATAGTTTTTGTACACACCAAATTACAAGCCGTAGTCCAGAATATTATGTCTGATAAAAACTAACAAATCGGTTTGAAACCAACTGAGATATAAGCACTAAAATACAACTGCTTCAGCGATTTTTTAGCTTTTAGACAACCGAACGGGACGATATGGGAATCAAATTATTATAAACATAAAAAAATTAAAATCATTAATGGCCACCGCTAGGTCGAAGGTCACGCACGACGATTTTAATTGCCCAACTTTTTCCATATTTTCTTTTGAACTTGCTTTAATTTCCACACACGACAATTTCTTTGGCGATTTTTCTGTTTTGTTAAGCTTTTATTTTCTTACAATTTGATATTTGTACTTTAGCCGTAAATAGCAAAAATAAAAACATACATAATATAATATAATTCATTTTAAATAACGCTTTTAATTAAAATGTTTAGACTAAAATATTTTTTTGTGTTTTTTTATTTTTAAATATTTCAAACGTTTAATTTGTGACGTTTTTAATAGCAATTTTAAATAACACATTGAGAAGCGAAGCACCGAATGAGAAGAAATGTGAAATATTCAACAAAAAAAAATTGCTTTATATAGCCGAGTACCGGCGATAATTTTTCCTTTTTTTCTCTCCTCACCTAAAACTGTAAAAAGATCTATAAACTCATAAGAAAATGGCGAACAACAAATATTTATATTATTTTTATTTTTTTTTGTTTTTTATTATTTTTTTTATATTGACTGAAAGGGCTTGACCATTAAAATACAGTAATCATTCAAAAAGTTAGAATCGAAGATAGCTTTCCAAATAAAATGGCGATTATATTCGTAAAAATATGGTAATTACGGAATATTGGTATCAAATGAATGGCCTTGACTAGTAAAATAAAGTAAATTACGAAAGAGTTAAAATCCAAGATAATGCTCTAAACAAAGTCAAGGAAATTTTTGTTCTCAACCCCATCAATATGGGTATCAAATGAAAATATTTGACTAGTAGATTACTTAGCTATAAAAAAATTAAAAATCATAGATAGCATCGGAAAAAATAAGGCAAAATGGCGTACAATATTAAATCTAAAATCTAAGCTACGCTACGATGTGGTAATTATACCTACGTATATTATGGACAAAGTGTTATCAGTTGCGCACAGACGAAATAGCACTCTTACATATAGAATTGAAACAAGTAACAGTGCTATATTCGGCCATGCCGAATCTTATATACCCTTCACAACGTGTAGTCATGCAATAACAATTGTTTGTATCACCATTCATCTCATATCAAATACGTACATATATATGTTTATACTGGTTAGAATAAATGTGGCATCGAATCCCAGCTGAGCCAAAAAAATTTTATTTAATATATTATTTATATTTTGTTATTATTTTTTTTATATTTTTTTTTAATTTTTTTAAAAATTTTTTTTAATTATAAATTATTTTAAAATTTTTTTTTGTAATTTTTTTTATTATTTTTTTTTTTATTTTTAATATTTTTTCTTTTTGTAATTTCTTCTTTTTTTGTATGGTTTTTACATATATTTATGTATGTATTTTGTTGTTGTAATTGTGTAAAAAAACGAGGTGGCCGTGGTTTTTTGCTCATATCTCAGAAAGTTATTAAGCGATTGTGCTGAATTTCAATAGCGATTCATTCCTGAATATTTCCAAGAGATTGATACCATATAGAGATCTGAGGAACATATAGTTGCTTCTAAAAGTTGATTTCAACCAACACACGGACAGACGGGCAGACGGACAGACGGACATACGGATAGACGGACAGACGGTCAGGGCTTAATCGACTCCTCTATTCATAAGCTTTCATAAAAAATATATACTTTATGGGGTCGGAAATGAAAATTGTAGAAATTACAAACGGAATGACACCACAGGTGAAGGGTATAAAAAGGATTCGTATTTTGACAACCGGATTCTTATTTATTGCATAATATAATTTAACACAAACTGTTTGTTATAGAGGAAGTTCTATAAAACTAAGTAAACATACAAATTAAAAAATTCCACCAACATTTGGATTGAACATAACGGAGTATTTCAAATAAAAATAGTTTGGCATTAAAATCGTGCCAAAAATCGTGAATTTTGTTTTTTTCACATTTCTATTTTACTTATATAACAATATTATAGATCATAAACCATTTTGTGTGGCTAAAATTAAAAATGTGTTACAACAACTTTTGTATTTACAAAAAAAAAAAACAAAAATGACTCATTTTATTCTAAAGGTCGTTTGTCACGTTTATTATTATTTTTTTTCATATATTTTTCTAAACAAATTCTTAATGTTTTTTTGCCGTTGTTATTTTGCGCGATTTGTTGTCTGATTTTCATTATAATGTTGTCATAGAAAATCATTTTTAATAAGCTGCTGCTTATATGGGTCAAATTGTTCAGGTTTTTTCTTTTCATTATTTCCTTTTGTTTTACCTTATTTTTGCCTCCTCGCAACATTGCTAATAGATGTATTCATGCTACTTAAATAAATGGTGCAAAAATGCGTAAATATATCTTTGGCAAAACATTTTTAAAATGCAGTCATTTTTTATGTCAGTTTGTTATGAAAATCGGTTGTCTTTTAATTTAAATTATTTAATAATATTTGCAATGCAATCAAACATATGTTTTATAAAAAATTTTGCACAAAGTTTACTTACACGGTTAGAGGTAGTGAAAAATAAAAGAAAAATTGCTACAAAATTTATTTCTACATGATGGCTGTTGTGATTTTTAACTTTCACAATTTCTCATCACAAAAACTGACACCGTGAATACCACTAATATATTTCACATGCCTGACTTGAATTTTTTCAAAAGTTATTGCAAAAAAGAAAAAAACACATTTGAATTAGTTTATAGTAAATAATTGATTAAGTGTGATTTCAAACCGAGCACACAGTCATACGAAATAAATACAAAAACAAATATCTAATGATTGCGACATGAGAGGTTGTCATATTAATTATATTAAACAAAACTTGTAAAAGCATAAAAGCCTTAGTGAAAACACACACACACACATGTGTAATGCATGTTTGTAAGAAAATAACTCTGCAGTGTTAAAAAAGATAAATTTTTTATTAGGATTTTTCGAACTTATATATTTCATAGACTACATTATATATTTTTAAACTGGCTCAAGTTAATTTTTTAAATTCTCATTTTTATATGAAGAAATAAAATTTTTATTTGTGAAAATGAAAGAATTAACTTGGAAAAGTAGTTTTTATCCCGATACCAGCCAAGTGGAATGCATATTCGAAACCAGCTACGGTTTCATCATCATCAGTCTTTAAAAGGAATGTCAGGGTGTTGGATGTAAATATCGTCTATTTAACTCACAAGTTGGTACTCAGTGCTGGTCTTGACATTCTCTTTTTAAATAAATTTAAATTTTTATCAATAAAAATAATTTAGTACTCAAGACTGACTTATAGATTTGTTGTTAATTACTTGTAAGGAAGTAAGTTATTACTTATAAGTATAGTTTCATGTTTCATTTCCGGGGTTGTAATTGCCTCAAGTTTTCATATTTGAACTACTCCCGAAAATCTCCCGAGCGCTCATAAAACCAATAATATTTAAAGGTATTTTTACCCTTCAGCCGTGTGTTGGTTAAAATCAAATTATAGGATACACAAAATGTTGTACAAACATTTATGTAGAATTAATCTATTGGAAAAATTAAAGAATGAATTGCCATTGAAATTCCACACAATTGCCTCATAACTTTCTGAAAGCAATTAACACAACTGCCTATATTTTGTACATTATTTATCACAAAAGTTAACATTTTTCATACACAGCATAATTTAAAGACACTTTTCTTTATATTTTTAGATGGTATATATTCGTTAAAAGTTTTAAAAAAACCGGCAAAGTTTTAGGCAATAAATGCTTCAAAAATGTATATATTTTTTAAATATTTTTTTGGGTTCTAAATAGATTTTGGACAAATTCAAGACTTAAAATTGCAATCCGTAGCCTTGGAAATTTTTACTGAGAAAAACTAACAAATCGGTTTGAAGCTAACTTAGTTATAAGGGTCAAAATACAACTGCTTCGGTGTTTTCCTAAAATTTACAAACAAGAACCAACTTTTTTCCGATTCTGGACAACCGAGAAAGTTAATATGGGTGTCAAATAAAAGGACTTGATAAAAAAAATATAAAACACAATAAAAAAGTTTAAAATCAAAATGACTGGCAAAATAAAATGGCGTACGTGGGTAAAATCTAGTAACTAAAAATGTGCCTTCTTTAACTCCACAATATTGGTATCAAACAAAAGAACTTGATTAGTAGAATATATTAAATTTTGAATAAATAAAAATCCAAGATGACGCCTTAAAAAAGATGACGTTTATATAGGTCATATATAGTTTTTACAGATTTGTCCCCTTCAACCGCAACATATAAAACAAGTAAGAGTGTTATATTCGGCCGTGCCGCATCTTATATACCCTTCACAACGTGCACTCATGCAATAACAATTGTTTGTATCACCATTCATCTCATATGAAATACGTACAGACATTTAAAAAACATGCCATTGCAGAATTATAAATTGAGTTTACGTATGAATGTAAGTTAAAAAAAAAAAAAAAATTTTTTAAAAATTTAAAAAAAAAAATTTGAAAAAAAATAAAAGTATAAATAATGTATAAAATAAAAAAAAATTTTTTTGGCTCAGCTGGGATTCGATGCCACGTTTACTCTAACCAGTATATGTATATGTTTATTGTTGTTGTAGTTGTGAAAAAAAACGAGGTGGTCGTGGTTTTTTGCTCATATCTCAGAAAGTTATGGGGCGATTGTGCTGAATTTCAATAGCGATTCATTCTCAGATATTTGCAAGAGATTGATACCATACTCAGATCTGAGGAACATATGTGTAGTTGCTTCTAAAAGTTGATTTCAACCAACACACGGACAGACAGACAGACAGACAGGCGGTCAGGGCCTTATCGACTCCTCTATTCATAAGCTTTCAGAAAATATTCACTTTATGGGATCGGAAATGAAAATTGTAGAAATTACACACTGCACCACAGGTGAAGGATATAAAAATAGAAAAATATGAAAAAGTGTTAAATTCAAGATGGCGTCTGAAACTTTTTTTAGCTTAACCAATAAAGGTGTCAAATGAAAGCGCATGATTTGTGTAAAAATTCGAAACTAAAGATGGTGACGGAAATAATAAAGCAAAATGCTGTATAATATTATACGTTTGTACATGATGATGAACGGTATTATCACAAATATATCACTCTTCTTGTTTTTATTTATTTTAAAATACTTATGCAGTAATGACAAGACAATAAAACCTTATTATACCGTATATTTGAGAATGTATAAAAAGTTTGTAAAAATGCCGTTACATGAATAATATTGCCATTTCTTGAGATGTTGCTCTATCAAATAGAAATTAATTTAAAACTAACAAAAATCTCACTTTATTAGACATTTTTAAAGATGCTTTTCTAAACGTGCCTGTGTCTTACTTTTGCAGTAATTTTCTTTTTATAGCTGACAATTTAATTAAATAAATAAAAGTGGACATTTTGGAAAAAAAATTAAGGAGAATTGTAATATAGTTGGAAATTTTTCAGAACCCAAAATCTAAATTTTAATTGAACAAAAAATATAACTATATATTTATATTTTATTCGAACTTTTTTACTATATATTAAATTTTTAATGTGAACCATTTTTTGAATTATAAAATTAAATGAAAGAATAAATAAACTTAAGCCAAAATAAAAAATGGTTCAAAAAATATAATTTTACAAAAAAACAAATCGTTTATATTTACGTTAAACATTTGTAGTTCTGATTAAAGAGTGCTGATGATGCAACTGTAGCTGTTTTCGAAAATGCATTCCAATCAGCTAGTATCGGATAACTACATATATTCTGTCATTATCATTTTGAACTTATAGCCTAATATAAATTTAATATAAATTTAAAAAATAAAATAACAGAGAAGTTCAAATATAATTAAAAAAAAAAACAATATAAAAAACTAAATTTGTTTAAATTCGCAATATAATTTTCCATAAATAGAGAAATTTCAACATAGATAAATGACCCATTTACACAAATTATTTAAAACGAGACTACAACAACATTTGAAATCAATAGTAATAATCATAAAAAAAAACAACAGATGTCGTTATATGATACATACATGCCAATAATACCAAAATTAAAATTAGCAAATTTAAATCTATTTATTTACGAATTTCATACAACAACAAAAATGTATTTATAAAAAACCAAATACCAATAATGTAGAAAACAATAAAAACTTATTACATATTACATATGTATGTACATACACAGACAATCAATTAGTTCAATTAACTTTTAATGATTTCAACAAATAACATTTTAAATAATTACAAAACTAAAACAGAAAATAAAATAACTCTGCGAAAGCTTTTAAATCGCGTGAGAATTTTAATTTTATTCAGTTTTTATCTATAGTTTATTTTAAATATAATTATGCAATAAATGTTGTTATTGCAACTAATAATAATTTTTGTGAAAAACAATACAGAAAAGATAAATTGTACAATTAGATTTCAAAACACTTACCGCCCACACTGAAAATATCCAACAGTTGGAATGCATGGCAAAAACAAATTTTCAATAAAGATGTTGCAAAATTTACAAACACTATTACAATTTTATAATTTTTAATTTGTTTATAATTTTCCTTTTTCCCAAATATTTAAAGTGTTTTTTTTATAATTACTTTTTGGTGCAATACGCTTCTAACTGAATAATTTGTGCAACTTTTTTTTTTAATAATTTTCACAAATTTCATCTAAATTAAGGCCAACTAATATCACACAAAACTTTTAACAACAAGAAAGAAGAAACACATTCAACAAAACGTTACAATATTTGAATTCCAAATTAAATCGGTTTGCATACAATTTAATTTGATTTAATTTTATACGGTTTGCGCTTTAGACCGCCAAAGAGGATTTATTGTATTAGTTTTCATGATTTTTCCCTGTTTTGCTATTGCTATTGTCGTTATCGTTGTTATTTGTTATAAAGTGATTTATTTTGAGCACGTTTGTCTTTATTACAATAAATACTTTGTTATAAATTCAAAAAAAGAAGAAAAAAATTAAAACATTCTGAAACTACTGATTGTAAATGCTACTAAGTAAACAAAACAAAATACACACACTTTAAATAAATTTCCATTACAAAAGTAAAATGTTGGGGGGGGAAACAGCCAACAACAATAATGTTGCCAACAAATTGTGTTGTTTTTTACACCAATTTTTAGATTTGTTTGTGTAAAAATTATAACATTTAAAACAACTACAACAACTAATATTTATCTAATAGTAACCCATATGAACGTTACTTTTTTCGTATTGATTTGAAATCTTTTATAATCGCGCACACGTCTATTACTCAAGCTGGCTAAATCGCCACTAAATCCAAACTGTATACAGTCTAGGTTTAAACTTGAAAACAATAAAGCGAAAAAAAAACAAAAAAATAACAACAGATATACCTACTACAATTTCGACAACAACATTTAATGTGTGCGGCAAGCACACAACCAACTAACAGTATAGTAAGTGGCAAAATCAGCTCCACTAACATCATGTATCTTTTTCATCTACATATAAATAGTATCTTAGTAACTAGTCGTATTTTGTAGCCGGCTTAGGTATGATTTTTATACCCTTTTCCTGTGGTGCCAAAGGGTATGTATAGCTTTGTCATTTCATTTGTAATTTTTATTTTCGAGTATATGTTTTCTGAAATTATAAATTAGAAGATCGATTAAAAATATTCTTCTGCCCATGTGTTGGTTGAAATCAACATGTTGCCTCAAATGTTGAATAGACTTTTAGGAATATTTGGGAATGAATATCTATTAAAATTCAGCACAATTGTCCCATAATATATTTATAAGCAAACAAAGAAAGCTATTCATATTTGTTACTATTTAAGGAATCGTACGAATCGATCACTAAAAGGCAAAGTTATAGGCAAAAATAATTTTTTTAAATAAATATTTTTAAATATGTCAAGTTCCTCAAGCTTCTGATTAATATTTGGATACAATAGCTTATAGAATCCATGCACTCAAAAATAATTCCTAAAACAAACAAAAAAATCGATTTGAAACTAACTGAGATATAAGCTCCAAAAAACTTTTGCTTTGGTTTATTTTCTTAAATATACAAACGAAAATCGATTTCTTCAAAATGGGTATCAAATGAAAGGGTTTGACTACCAAATATAATACATTTCATAAACTTTAAAATTCATGATGGCCGCTTTACTACATATACCTATGTACATGAAGATGAAGGGTATTATCTGATTTGGCATGGCCGAATATAGCACTAGATAATTTACAAGCAAATTTCCTCATATTTAAAACTAAAAATTAATTTTTTTACATACAGATAATTTACAATAAATTTTTTATATAACAAAACTTTTGTTTAGGCAATTAACTAAAAATTTTCATTTTGTAAGAATTTACCACAAATTTTTTGGTTTAAAGGAAATGTAGCATATATTTTTATATTAAACAAGAATAACGATAATTTTTATCTTTATAGAAAATTTACGTAAATTTTTTATAAAAATAAATTCATATTTATTCGAACTTTTTATTTCTAATTTTATTATAAATCATTTTTATTCTGGCTTAAGTTCATTTTTCCATTACTAAGCGTCCTAAAAACATTTATTAAATTAAATTAAATTCCGATTTTAGCCGAGTGAAATGCATTTTTGAAACCAGCTATAATGTCATCATCAGCACTATTTATCGGTATACTCATATGTAATTTTTAAATTACTATTTAAACTACAATTTAATGAAATCAGAGTTAGGGAAGCATAGTGTTTATTTTTAAATTTATCTTTTTCTTTCTTATTAAATAACATTCTTATTAGTGTTCATATTCTCTCATATTCTTAATATAGTTTTGTTATGCTTTCTATATCCATGAAGTTTAATAATAGAAAAGAATTTAAGCCAAAATAAAGAAAAGTTTTTTTTATAAAATCTACAATATCTTTTTACAATATTATTAAAACATTATTGTGTTATAAAAATTTTTATTTAAACAATTTCTAGTATTTTTTTTTTTTTTTGTTTAAACATTTTGGATAAATTTTATTTTGTAGAAGATATTTATGACCTACTTTTAATTTCTTAAAAAATTACTATAAACATTCAATTTAAAATTAAGAATAAAAGTTTTTGTTTTAAAGAAGCCTAGTTAAACCCGAAAGGCATTGCTGACAGCAACAATATTTTTATATTGTATTAATTTAAGATAAATTCTAATATCATTTTTAATAGTTCAATTTCTTGTGTATACCTTCTTGCCAGTGATTTTAAGGCTACCAATCGGAATGCTTTCACTTAGTACTATTAATTCTATACTCGAATAATGCTTTTAATTATAAGAGTGCTACTTTCTTTATCGCGCGCTTTTCATTTAAAGCTAAAAATTTACAAACAATCTAACTTGATGTAAAAATTTTTAAAATATTTGCAGCTTCAATTCCCAAATTATACCTTATAAAGGGTCAGCCAAATAACTTTTTTTTTTTGAAAATGCTATAAAAAAGTGTAGCTTCGGCTGTGTGGCATGTAGCGCCGTCCTGTTGAAACCAAATGTTGCCAATTTTCTCCTCTTCAATTTTTGTGAACAAAAATTCGTTCAACAATAACGATCCCGATAACAATCGCCATTCACTACGGCCACTCCTTGCTCATTTTCGAAGAAAAATGGCCCAATTATGCCTCTGGACTAAAATCCGCACCATACAGTGACTCTTTTTGTATCGGCTTTTCAATGTATGCGTGCGGGTTTTTTGTGCCCCAAATGCAACAATTTTGCTTGTTTACATACCCGCCAAAATCAAAATGAGCTTCATCTGAAAAGATGATTTTTTTTGGCAAAATCGGCCAAAGAAATGTCGCAATATTTCCCAGCGTAGTTCAAGCGTATACACAACCATATTCGTTCAGCGGAAGGATAAAACTAATTATCTGTCAAATCAGACATGAGCTAAGTGTTACCATTCACGAAATAAGGGCTGCGATGCCCTATTATCTTATTGTCTTTCCCTTCATACAAACCTTGTCCCGGTAATTACAAATAAAACCCAAAAATAATTAACGAAATGGGTCAAGCCGTTCTAACGTCATCCTCTTAAATTCATGCATCAGTTGAATATAAAAAGTATTTTATTTGTATTCGATATTCCACTCCTTTTTTATTAAATATTTCTTTTCATACAAACCTTCTCTTGATAGTTGCAAGTGCAATACAAAAAAAAATAGCAAAATAGGTCGAGTCGTTTTAAAGTGATGTTCTTACAAACATGCTGCAGTTGTATTTTATATAAATGCATTTTATTTGAAAACAAATTAACTTGAGTGTAATTTTTTTATAATTAATATTTTAATTTACTAATTGTTTAGGATATTCTCCCAATAATTTTCAAACTTTGAAAATTATTGGGAGAATATCCTAAACAATTAGTAAATTTTTTATGTTAATAAAAGAAATTTTATTATTCGGTTGCCCTTAATGTATATTTTGTGTTAACCAATGTGTTAGCCAAATATATAAGGGATTAGAATAATAAAATAATGCAAATTGAATAAAATTGTTGGTTGGGTTTATTGGGAAGTTTTTATTTTTGTTTCTTGATTTATTTAAAATTCTCATATTGTTTATGAAAAATTTTAAATAAAACTTGTAATAATTTTAAACTTTTTAATAAATTTTATGGTTTAAAGGTCTACTGATAATCTGGCATAAGCACCAGTGAAATGCATATAGACCAGCTTAAACCCAACAACCAATAAAACTAAAACATTAATATTTTAAAATTATGTATATTTATTATGTGTTTCACAAAAATATATATTTTTTACAACCTTTCCATCCTTAATAAACTAATTGGCCTTGACAGAAAACATTCCCTAAAAAGTTGCTTTGATGTATCAATTCGCCGTTGCATATACCTCAATATGCCTTGAATTAGTTATTAGTAAAATGTCGTTTTCCAATAAATTTGTTGACATTATAAGTGATATATGGAGGATATAACATTTTGAAGAAATAATTGCTCAAAAATAAATTTACTTCTCCATATTAAGGGAAAATGGCGATAGTACTTACTTTCCAGCTATGATGTCTTTTTAAGATATTCAATAAACACAGGTAAAATTATTGTAAGGTAAAATTGTTGTAAATGTGTACAACTACTGCGACTTACAACACCTATGACAGCTTGTGAATTGAGCAAATATTTATAGATAATCTTTTAGTTATGCTAATATACAGACTTTATGATAAGTTTACAATTAATTTACTCTTAATATCTCAGTATTAAATTCGAAGCAAAAAAATCTCTCTCTAGTTCTAGTAAAAAAAATCTAAGGTTATCCAAAGCAGATTTCTGGTAACTTATATTGAAATCTTTCTGAATATTAATGTTAGAGTTTAATTATATTTTACTTAATTACAAGATATTTTTATTGATTTCCTTTGTTCAATTTGTGTTTTAATTAATCAACACCTTCATAATGAAATCGCACCACCCACTTCTAATGCTAAAAAGGTTTACAGAACAACAACTTTATTGTATCTATTACATTTGCCGCTGTTACTTAGCCAACGACAACAACAACAACAACAGTATCATTAATCACTTACATTGCTACGAAAACTAATTCGATCATCATCGTATTTTATTAAATAATTTAACACATGTTTCTATCTTTCTTAAATTCTCATCACCAGTTGCTCTTTTAAAACAACAATTCATATTCATAACGAATGTTTTTACTCCTATAAACAAAACTAAATCGTCAATAATAGTGCAAATATGTCGGTATGTCCGTCATTTGTAAAATGCTAATTGAAGATTGTTACAAATTAAAATATCGAATTGTACTTATTCTTATTCAAGACATCTAAGCTTAAAAGCATGATATGTATGCGCCTTGAGCAACAACTATAATAAAGAAAAAATTCATTAATGCTTTATTTGTTTTACAAATTAAAATAACTAATAAAATAAATATTTTGCATTTTTTTTTTTTTTTTTTTGGAATTTAGAAGTAGTTATATTTAACCTCTTCATATCGCATATATTAACAATAAAACTCTCAGATCTTAAAGTGAAAACTTTTAAACAAAAATCTTAAAACACAATATGTGCATGTTTATAAAGGGTATTTACTTATGGAGGTATATATAATTGAAATAAAAAAAAAAGAAAAATGATTTTTTTTAATTGACATGAAATTTACTTTATTCGAAAAATAATCTTCTGGCATTATAATTCAAATATGACTTCTGGCATATGACGGCCACGTCTGGCTCGGGCGTTGTCAAATTTGGTGGTCCCATTTTCGATTATTTTTTCCAACATTTGCGGCCATATAACGGAAATTACTCGGCGAATGATGTCCTCCAAGTTTTCAATCGTTTCGGGACTATCGGCGTAGACTAGTGACTTCACATATCCCCACAGATAATAGTCTACTGCATTAGATCGCACGATCTTGGAGGCCAATTCGCGGGTCCGAAACGTAAAATGGTTAACTAACATTTCCTTCAATAAATCAATTGTAACACAACCTGAGTGACATGTTGCACCATTTTGTTAAAACCACAGCTCCTGCACATCAGGGTTTTTCCATTGATGGCTCTATAGCGGTCATTATTGAATGTTCTGATCAGCAACGCTTTTAAAGAAGTACGGTCCAATGATGCCACCAGCCCATAAAGTACACCAAACAGTCAAGTATCTCCGGGGTCTATGTAGTTATAGCTTAAATTGAGAGAATAAAACTTTAACAAATTTTTAACCAGATTTAATAGATTATTCACTTACAAAGTAAAGAGGTTTACGTATTATTTATGGAATTTTATGTCAGCGATAATTCTTTATTAAACTCACTTAAAAAATAAATAAATATAAATAAACTAAATAATAATAAATAAATCAATATTTAAACAAAATATTAACCACAAGGGCAAACCATAATAATAATCAAACTGATAAGGAGGAGTTTGGAAAAAACCAAATTAATACAAGTAAATGGAAGACTGCAAAAAAAATTGTAATACAAAATGGAAGTAAAGAACAAAAGCATCTTGTTTAAAATTATGTTTAGAAATTCAATAATTCTAATTCACCCACATACATATGTGTACGTACATATCTTTGCTTAACTATTAATTTTTTTAACAATTTGATCATGTTCTTATTTTAAACATTAACGTACTTACACATTATTTGCTGTTGTTCGATTTAATTACAAATCTTTGAAAGACATTCAAGTAAATCAATTTTTTTTTTTGAATTGGCGCCAAATAATTTTATACGGTAACAAAGGCGCTGTTTTTTTTAAGTTTTGTATAATTTCAAGGCTAAATGTGTATTTTAATACCGCATTATCTATTTGTTATTTTTATCGTTATGTTAACTGATTTTCGTATTAATAGCTTACATGGTTAAGTGTGGGTTAGTCATGGCGGAAAAACATAGAACAAAACCTAAACACATTGTTTCTATAATTTGACAGATTGTCAATTGATTTTAACACTCCCAGGCTTAAAGTTCTGAGGATTTCCTGTGTATTTAAATTGAATATGAATTAACTTGAACATAACATATGTATGTACATTTGTTTTCTATATAAGTCAGATGAAAACCAAAAGAAATATTACTTTATATACTCTTTCTCTGATAGTTTTAGACTTAAATATTGTTCAAATATCATTGTAGAAAATTTCTGAAGGTGCATCTCAAAAGGTGCCCTCAACTGATCAGCAAATTTTTGATAATGTTAAACTACATACATATATCTAACTACATATATAAAAACAGATAGAAGAAAATTATTTCCCTAATGCAATAGCTGTCAAAAATCCTCAAGTCCATATAATTTGTATAAAGTACCTTTAAACTTTTTAAGCTGGCCTGTTTGATCTTTGTCCTTCATGCCGAAATCGCCATTTCTAAATAGCACAAACTATGTCTTGCACAAAGCTAAAAAAATTCTTAGTTATTTATACTATTTATAATGTTAAATAACTCACAGCCTAATGTATACAAGAGTGGCAAGCGTTTTTTAGTCCTCAAAGATTTTCAAGTCCATACAATTTGAATGAAGCAACCTGAAATACCGCGGCACAGTCAGACAGCCCTAAAGTAACCGCGGCAAAAAATGGTTTTTGGTGTGTCGTCCAATTTGGATGGATTTTTCACAGTATATTAACAGATATATGAGTAAAAATTTCCTGAAATTTCAGCCTCATAACTTTTTTACTTTTTGGTCTAGAGCAAGTCATAGTTGAGGTATGCTAACGCGCTTAAAATATGTCAGTTCAATATGTAATATTCAAAAGCTTATCAATAAAAAAATACATAATTAATATAACTTTAAAGTATTTTTTTAATTAATTTAGTTATTGTAGAATGAGTAGATAAAAAAATAAATTTAAAAAAGAAACACAAAAAAACATTGTTTGCAACAGAATTGTGGTGTAAAAATTGAACATTTTGCATTTTCAATGGACTAGGAAATATAGAGCAGCCACTCGCCCTAGGTGCAGACTTATATCAAATGAAAGATTGAAGTCTCAAAAAATATGCAACGCGCACATTCTGTCGCTATACGTATGTTAGTATGCAATAGAATGTTTACAAATTTTTACTTTTATTTTTTTTTAATTGTTTGTTTGATATTTTATTTTGTGCTCACAAACTTTTTAAAAACAAACTGTAAAATAATATTACATTGTTGTTGTTTTAAATATTATTGATCAACAAACGGTAATTGCAATTATATGTTTAATTAACAATCTATTTGAGAGTGCAAGTTTATACAAGTTTGTATAAAGTGTTAAAAAAAATTTACAAGGTTATGGATAATTCAACAAATTCTTATAGTGCAATTTCTGATATTTGGATCGATAGCAATAAAGATATTGATGTTGTTGTTGGTGTCATATTATTATTTAAATCTAATTATTGATAGAATGAAAAAAAATTGTTCTTTTTTATTGCATTTCAATGGGAGGTGGGCGTAATAGTGGGCGTGTTATTGTAATTGTGGCATGAAACATTTTAAATGATTTGAAGGTTGTACCTAAAATATTTTAGAAAATATGGCACTTTTTATGTTGAGGTTGTATGGGTGGTGGGGGTAAAAGTGGGCCAAAGTTCAAAACTTTATTCCGATAATGTTTGTAACAATATAACATTCAAGTATACCAAAATTTAAAGTTAAACCTAAAGTATTACGGACAATACGGCATTTTACAAATTTCGATTGTATGGGAGGTGGGCGTGAAAGTGGGCGAATTTTCTTAATTTTTTTTTTAACTGGAATTGTCTCAAAAATAACCTGTGCAAAATTTCAGAACTCTGCAATGACTCATTGTATTTAATGCCGGCGTTGTCTCACTGTGCGCGGCGGCAACGTTTTACAATTAGAAAGTGCGATTTTGACAAGGCGAAGGGTATCGAAGTTTGCTGCAGTACAACTTCTGTTGTTTTTTTTTTCTTGTTATTGTTGAAAATTAACTCAATTTTTCTTTTTTCAAATCAATCTAGCAATTTATCTCTGCAGAAATTTATTAAGTGAGTTTTATTAAAAATCGGTGATCACGCTGACTATTTTTTGTGTGCCAACATATGTCAAAAAATTGATTTCAGTGCAAAGATTTATCAACCTTCATATACATATAAGAAAGAGACAAAAAATTCTTTCTGCCTACATTTTTACCTTCTATCAAATATTATAATTTATAATTTATTTTTTTAAAGCTGTTATTCAAACTCATTACGAAGTACTCAAGTAGCAATTTTAAAACTTTTAGGAGCAGTAGAAGCAGGAAATTTGGGTAACTGTACAAATTCAATTTTACATGTACGAAATATTTCCTAAACGCTATAGAATGGAATCATTACTTATAATAAGAAATAAATTCATTACGATAGCCCAAAGTATAGGAGGGCGTATGGGAAGCTCGGCCAACCAACTTAATTGACTGCAAAGCCAAATATCCATGCCGCAAAGGTAAGGCTCTGTATTTTCGTTTTAAGCTAGCATTTACCGAAAATTCAACCAGAAATGAAACCATAATATTCTTGTTTAAAAACTATTTAAAAAGAAGTGGTTGGGATATTTTATCCTCAACCACCTTGTAGTGCAACACCTTGTCCTGTGCAATAACTACTTTTTTTGATCGATTCCGAATGCTCTCTCTGTTGTTCGCTTAACTTCAGAACAGGAAATCAGAAATTTACTTCATTCTTTTTTTTCTCCAAACAGTTCTTGGCACGCTGAATCCATATGTTGCCAGAAAGACGGGAAAATGTCGTAGCTTATTAAATAAATTTGCATACGATTATTTCAAAATAAATTCAAAGTTATGTATACTATACACCCAATAGATATTTAAAGTAGAGCAAGTCGAGGGTTTGCTGTGTTGTAAAGAATTATGTTCAAACATCAAACTAAATCAAAATATTTAATTTTTACTTACAATTTCTCTAGTTTACAAAAAAAAAACGTTTATAAACGTTTTTAGTCATATAATTATAAATATGACGTGTTTTAGCAATTTATTTAGTATTCACTTTTAGTAAAATAAATTTAACATTTTGTTTTCATTTTTTTCAAATTATTTCTTGTGCGTTGACATGTTTCTGTTTTAATATTTTTGACTTTTTTTTTTTTTTTATATATTGCACAATTGTGAAAAAATTTACAATAAAACGTTTATATATAAGTACATACATACGTAATTTAACAAAAATGTTTACACATACATATGTAGTTGTACCTTTAAAAATAAAAGTGTAATAAGTATGTGTACATACTTACATACATGCATACATATTTTTGGCAATTTTTATTAATAACAAATAAAATTGTATTTTTATCTTATATGTTAGTATGTATGTATGTATGTACATATGTATATAAATATTTTTGGTTTAGAGAAGAACAAAAAAATTTAAATACTTACTTCAATACAAATAAAAACTGATCTGACTCAGTGCCTCCTCAGGTATTGATTTACAATAATTAAGACTTAATTCCGCCATACATTTAAATTTAAATGACGACAAAAATAATAAAAATAATTTGTATTTATTAATATTTACGAACCTAAATTATTTGTGCTTGAATAATTATTTATAAGTTAGCACGCATATTTTGAAGTCACCTTTTGAATGAGGGTGCCAATTTGAATTTGAATTAATTTATTGAAATTCGCTTTTGATAGTGTTTCTAATCTTCTTTTATTTTAATAAATAATAAATAAATATTTATTTATTGTGAATATATTAAATTCGTCACCTTATTTGGCTTCGTCGTTTTATTGTTAATCATTGTTATTATCAATTCAATTAAAAATGTAGATTTTTATGTTTGTTTTTATTTTTATTAATATGTGATAAGGTTTATAAAAATTATTTAATATTGAATGAAAACAAATAAAAAAAGTTTTTTTATTAAATAATGATATGTTAGAATGTGCAACATAAAGTGAGCATTTCTTATGCATACATACACATTTATGAGAGTTTTTTTGTTATTTTTATTGTGTATTAGTATAAGTAACTACTTATTGTAGAACGTCTAATTTGGAGTTCAAAGGAATTATTTTAATATGAAATTTTCAACTTCAGAACTAGTTCCTGGTATGTGATACGAATTCTGAAAATGTTTTTTGCCAAACGTAAAAGGTCAATGGTCTTTGGAGCAAAACATTAATACACACAGTTTATGATTCGACTGGAAAAAATTAAATTGTCTTCTTTCAAAGGTTAACGGCGCACTATTTTTCTTGTAAGGTTCTAGTGTACATTCATACAAACATACTACTTATTTATCATTTTAATGGTCGATATTTTGCTGCGAACCTAAACTATTTTTACTACTTTCCTCTATTCGCCTAAAAGTTGCGTCAGTGTCTCTAAAATGTTTTTTGTCTTTTAAAATTTTAAATATAAATAAAAAAATTTTTTGATTTTTGTTTTGGTTTGTGCATTTTTTGCACAAAAACAAAATGAGAAAATTTCTAAATTTGGTTACTTTGTTTTGATTTTTGACACATACTCGTAAATACATACATACATACATACTTATTTTGAAGTGTAACTTCAACAAATTATATATAAAAACTCTGTAGTAAAATAAAACGCCTTCGCTTATGTTTTTAATTTAACCGTGTGTGTGTGTGTGTATGTATATATTTAAGTGTGTGGGAGCAGCATTTGTTCTAAATACGTCTGCAAATTTGAATTAATTATTGGTTGTTTATTTGAGAAACTGGTCATTGATTTAATTTCGCTTATAATGTATTGTATGAACTGACAACTGTTACCAATAAAAATAAAATATTTATAACCACCAGGGGTTCCCTAGCGGATTTTAAGCTTAAAGACTTGTGAAAAAAAGTTTAAAAATATAAATTGTATATAAAAATATAAAAATTTTTTTATATTGATTTTTTATGTTGAGGTCGCTAATAGACTAAAGTTCAAATATAATGATTTCCAAAATTTTGGTTTAGGTGATTTACGAAAGAGAGTCTTATATGGAAGTTAGACATTTAATTTTAATGAGAGAACTAGAAGTACATTTTAATAATTTAATTACGTCATAACCTTTGTGGAAATCCTTATTTTAATCAAAATGAAGAAAAAAAATTTTAAGCTTCCACCACTACATTGACTACAGGGTTTAGATGGACAGAAAAATAAAATCGTTTATTAAACCCAGAAGGTGATTATAAGATTTTTTAAGAGTATGTATTAAAATATATGTATATACAAATATTTTGCAGAAAATATAAATTCTTTGAGGTTATGAAAAAACGTATTAAGTCAGAAACTGCAGTTGTTGTTAAATACAAAACCAAATATGAATTTTCTTTCTGATTTATTGTCTAAAGAGCATATGATTACGATTGGAAACAATTGTGCTAGACTTAAGTTATTAATATCAAAAGAAAAAGAGAAAATTTAGAATCAAACTCAATCATAAACTCAAATTGTAATTTTTACCGTTAAAGAATTATATAAAATTAAAAAAGAAGAATACACCAATACAATTTTTGCAGTAAATTTCAAATAAAAGAATTTACAAATCTTACTATTTGTTTCATTCTTAAACAGTTTTCACAAAAGACTTCAATAATTTTTAAACGCATTTAAGTTACAGAATTATACAAATATTTTTTTATTAAATAAAATTCTTAACCCTTTAAAATAATATGCAGATACCTACGTACATATGTGTCTTTAATTTCTATTTACTGACAGTGTGTATTTTATTTAGTTTAATAAAATTGTATACAAACGACACACAGTAAGAATACAGTAGTAATGTAATATAATTTAATGTAATGCCAAGTAGACTTATATTAAGAGAAGTAATTTTTCTCGCAATAACCAACCGGACAAGTCCATAAGATATTGGCCACTAAAGATACATACGTTAGTGTAGTTGTAAAACTCTAATGTAATTATATTACCCACACAAGTGGTTGCTAAGTAGTTAAAATTACTACCCTGCAGATAAAGTAACTACTACGTGGTTAGTAATATACTAGTTGGTTTTAACTGCAGACTAGTTACATATATGTCCTTTTTTATACCTTTCCCACAGAGTGGAAAAGGGTATGTTTAAGTTTGTCATTCCATTTGTAATTTCTACAATATTCATTTTCGACTTTATAAAGCTACCCAGCAAAAAAAATTGAAAGTAGTGCAAAGCGAATTACATTTTCAAGACTTCTAAATCAATTGTGTAAAAGCATTAATTCTAAATGATTTCTTAACTGCAAAATAATTTGTCATAAATGATGTGCTTAAAAATGAATGCAACATCATGCAAAATATCTTAAAGAATTCATGTAAACAAACAAATTTTACTCATGAAATATCCGATGCTTTTCACCAAATATGCATGAGTTCCATGCACTTATTAGAAAGAGTGCAGTTTATAATTATATTTATGTAAACACATGATCTCCAATGATACGCCAATGTTAAAATCATTAGTGTTTTCACTTAAATTTAATCACTTCGTCACCAGTTGAACCCCTGCAAATTCACTTTTTTGTCATAGATTTTTTTGCTGGGTAGCTGGGTAGAGAGGGGAATTGATTTACCTAATTCCGTCTATCCGTGTGTATATTCAAATCAACTTTTTGAAGCCCCTACGTATATCTCAGATTTTTATATTATATTAGTAGAAAATCATTTATAAAGACACATTACCAGCTGAGATATAAACGAGAGAATACGATTACCTCTTTTTTTACCCAAGCAAAGTCGGATTTTACAGCTTCTATGGAATTTCTTGAAACTTTTGTTATATTTATATATGAATGTACTTTTTAAACATGTAAAGAAAATCTTGTGTTGTTAAATGCTTATTTAAAGAAATTGCTTTTAGTGAAGAAAAAATTTTTTTTTCCAAATTTCTTTCCCAATAAATGGCTGTTGGGAGGTAGACCCAGAACTTTTATTTTTTGTTTTGTTATACATATATAGGTTAATAGCAACCGATAAAAATAAAGGCAAAAACAAATTGGGAAAAAAATTACATTTAAAAGTTCAGATTATCATTTAGCTAAAAACAATGACAAAAGCAAGCGTATGAGATCTATCACTTATGCTACAGTCCCGTTATGTCATTTTCAAAATGTTAATAGTTAAAAATTTAACGACAGGGTAGCCACAGCTACAATAAATATTGCAAAATTTAAATAAACACAAATATGTATGTATGTCCATACAAACGTACATGTATCTGTATATAAGGCTAAAACCAGACACTTGTATGTATTTTTCATTTAGCCATTGAGCAAGTAAAAATAATTAATTAAAATTAGGTTAAATTGCAAACAACACTACATAATCTTAAATGATTTTATCAATATTAACTAATTGCTGTGATATAATCTTTGCGAACAAATACTTTATTTTTACATAATGTTCAGACTATAATTATCACCCTTTTTCTAAGATTGAATAGACGGGTACATTGCAACCTTCCACCCACAAAGTAATTAAATAATTATCATTTCAAGTAATTAAAACTATTATGTAGTTACAATATTATTTTAATATTTGTAAATACTAAATTTTACTTGTGCGTATGCGTTAAAATTTTTAATAAATTTTCCCATATTTTTATCATTGTTTAATTTTAAACTACAGTTTAAGGTAATAGAATTAAATTTAAATATTTTTTTTCTATATTTGAGTACATAAGCATGTATTTACTAGCATGTATAGTAGAGTGTACCAGTTTTTTTTAGCTAGAAAGTGCCAAAATATATTAAAAAGTGTCATAACAAATATATACACAACATATCTATTAAAAAAAATAAATCCATTTAATCATTTTTTTTTTTTAGATTAATATATTTTTTTAAATGAATTGATTATATACAAAAAAAAATTCAGACTTCAATGTTTAAAAAATTTATACAGATAAATTATATATAAATATTATTATTTATGAAATACATACAGACATATATACATACATATGTATTTAATATGTAATGTCATAAAATGAAATCCCGATTTAGAATATATATACTTTATGGGGTCTAAAATGAATATTTCGATGTGTTACAAACGGCATGATAAAATGAATATATCCCCACCATTTTTTTGGTGGTGGATATAAAAAAGAGAGTTAAAAATTATCTTTCCTATGCAGTCATCTGATTAAATCCACTCTGAATATGTAGTATGTCATTCATTTTAAACTAATAGTTCAGAAAGCGGATTAAGTGTCTTTGTTTCAGTTTTTAGTAGTATTTGCAAGAGGGAGAAAAAGCATTTATTTTTTTTTAATTAAAAATATATTTCTTCAAAAGTAAGTAAAATTATATTTTTATAATTTTGTTGAAAAAGTGACAAAATTATATTGAGTGTGCCATGGTGCCATTTAACAACTAATAGTGCCAAAAATGGCACGATTGTGCCACTTTTACCAACAGTGGAGTGTACCGGCTTCGAAGAAAAAAAGTTCTGGGTCTACCTTCTAATACTTATTTTTTTGCAAATTAATTTCGAAAAATTTAATTTTTCACTTCACTTAAAGCAATTTCTTTAAGTATGGAACATCACGCAGATTACTTTAATTTTTCTTTTGATTTTTGAAAATTTTTAACATCTTATATCTAACTGGTAGTGTCTAAAAAGATCGATTATCAGACTCTCTTCAACAACTCTTTGTTTGAGCATGCAAAACTTAACCGATTAATTGCCTTTTATCAAGTTAAGAATAATACGAAAACCATTACACATTGCTAAACTGTTCATGGCGTACCGAACGAACATGATTTCATTATATACTCGTATATATCAATTCAACTTCTATAAATGTATGTACGTTTCTATTAGACAAAACAAAAACAAATCTCATGACAATAGCGGTGTTAAAGTACATAGCATTATAGGTACATATATAATACCTATAATCTAAACTTCTATAACTTATTTAGATTGTTTCATAAACCAAAGAAAAATATATCAACTCGTTAGTAGCAACTTTAAATGCTTATAACTCCTAAAATACTAAAATAATAGAATAAGTTAATTTTAATTGGATTGTGAAAGGAGAAATTCCTTTCAAATGGTTTAATTTTTATTACAATCGGTTATAAAGGGTGTCCCAGTATGAATGCATTTTTTAAAACTAGTATCGTTTTTATGCACAAGTAGCAACTCTGTTACAGCAGTTACGTATGTTTATTCCTATTATTAAAAATTGAGCGCTTTACGAAAGAACAAGGTGTTAAATTTGTGAACACTTGCTACAAAAATTTGGAAAGTTTTCCTCAGAGCGATCGAAGAATTTTCAGCCGAGTGTATGCAGACAATGTGATAGCCATTCGAAGAGTGGTTAAAAAATTGTAAGTAACTGGTTTTGTTATCATCAATGCCATTCAGTCTTTTCGAAACATTACTGTTGTAAACGAGAGTGTCGCCGAAATCCCAAAAACTTTTATTCGGCATCGTTCTCAACAACCTCAAATTATAAGAAGCGATACGCAACAAATTATGATAAATGCATACAAAATTCATTCATTTAGCAGAGTGTAGAAAATGCTGGCAAATCCTTTAAGAGGTAATGGAGCAAAGTGAACTCAATGACAATTTTTCGAAAAAAAAGTCATCTTCTTCGAAGAACCGCATTTCGATCTGAAAGGCTTCGTGAACAGAAAAAATTATCGAACTTGGGGATGAGAAAATCCTCATGCAATCTATTGAAACCACATGAACCCATAACGAGCAACAGTCTGGTGCGGATTTTGGTCAAGCGACTTGACTGGGTCTTACTCCTCTGTTGATGGCACTCGTAACAGAAATATGATAGCGGAGTTGTAGTGATCTCAACTGGATGGCATGGTTCAGCAAGACGCCGGCACCTGTCACAACGCACATAAAAGAATCCATTTATTGCAGCAACGATTTCAGTAACAAATTATTTCTAGAAATTCTAATGACAACGGGCCAACAAGATAATGTGATATAATGCCGTGCATTTGAGAAATCTCAGCCATATACTAGCTATTTAAAAATTTTAAGTATAAAAATTCAAAGTTTAGGGTAAAAACAAAAATACGAAGAAATAGTGGATAAGAAAATGGGGTTTTGTGGTTTAAAACTATTTTTGTTTGTTTTGGATCTAAGTAAACTAGAGAATAAATTAAATTTAACAACAAGGAAGAGTTCTTTATTCGACCTTACCGAATCTGATAATACCCATCACCATAATAGTTATAGGGACCTCATCGTAGCGTAGCCTAAATTTCAAGTTTAATATTATACGCCATTTTGTTTTTTTATATCAAACACTATCTTAGATTATAAACTTTTTTATAGTTTACTGCATTTTACTGACCAACCCATCTCCCTGTAGCCTTCAAGGCTACAAAGCCGAAATTACTATATTTGAAACATATGTCCACCATGTATACGCCATATTGGATCTTATATTTTTAGTAATTTACTGTATTTCACTGGTCAAGTCCTTTCATTTGATGTTTATGTTCAATAAAAAAATTAAAAAATTTTAATAAAAACATCGAAGCAGTTGTATTTTGGTGCTTATGTACATATATCTCAGTTTGTTTACAACTGATTTGTTAGTTTTTTCATGAATAATTTTTAAAACTAGGACTTGTAATTTTGTGTCTTTATCGTGTTCCAAAATTATTTAAGAGCTTCAGAAACTTATAACATATAATAAATATAAATATATATATGTATGTTTATGTATCAAATTGTTTAAATTGGTATAATAATATTCTGAAGCTCCTAAATAATTTGCCTGTTTACAAATATCTGTAGAGGCATATTGTATCTATAAATAGTAACAAACATGTCTATATATTATCTTAAGGTGAAAAATAATAATTTTTATGTTTTAAATATGGGAGAAGACTGAGGCAGTCATGTTTATTTGCTCATATCTCAGAAAGCTGTGTATAAAAAATATGTAATTCAAATCGAACTAAGAAGTCCGTATGCACAAGTTTAACATACACTCGGACAAACAAACGAATTGACAATATTGACCCATATCACACAGGGTATTTCAATTAAAACCTTACGGAATATGTGTACGTAATTATTACTTTTTTGGTAATCGGCATTTCATAACGTCTGTGTTTTTACACTTTTTTTGAACCACATACATAAATATTATTCCGATTTCGAAATCGTTTGCCTTCTGAGAACTTGTTTGTTATATGTACGAAATAAACTACCCTGCAGGAATGTCTGTAGTGACAGAGTACAGATTCATTATTGACTCTGTCACCAGTATTACTGACCAATTAGTCTACTAAACTAATAACTTGGTGGCACTTGAACCCAGGCTTCCTGCAGGGTAGTCACTATCAAGTATGAATAATGTAATTTGTTAGAATTATTGTAACAGTTTGATGTAAGTTAATAAATACGTGGATAAAATCTCATTTAAATGTTGACATATACATATAATTATAATGTTAAATTATGTATTATCGACAAACATAAATATTACGGTGGGCAATATACACACATTATTATTATATGTCATTGGAGTGTACGTGTCAGTTTGTCTATTTTCTCTACTATCAAAAAAACTAATAAATTTGTTGACAATACAAGCAAACCCAACTTAGAGAATCAAAAAAATTCCCAAGATTGTTTTAAAATAGTTGTAAGTGATTGACGGCATTATGAGTTTTGCCTTACAAATTAAATAAATAAATAACAATACAAGTTCTACATTAATACCCTTATTCTGAGTTTTGTAATAACTTTAAACTGTAAGAAAAATATAATGGAATTTAAAATTTGTATATGAGAACTGACATTTAAGTAAAATTTGTAACAATTTAAAAATTAAAATTTGTTTGGCTATTCTGAAAACTTAGAAAAAAAATTAATTTGATAGAGCAACGATAACGTACAAATAATTCATAGAAAACAGGAGACAAGCGGATCATATAATAATTGGCTAACAATTTGAAGCTGTCAAGTAAATATATATTTAAACAGTATATAAAATTTTATAAACTCATGTACATACCGTAAACAGATTCGAATTTTTCGTTAATGAAATTATACAGTTTCTGCAAAAGAAATTATATACATATCTTATATATACATAACATATTTACTTTTTTATTTACACGTACAGTATTTTACTTTTACATAATCAAAAAACATTTTTGGACTTATGTATATTTCAATTCAAGTATTGAAAGCATAAAATCTATGAAACAATTTACTATAAAACAAAAAATTTAAATAATTTAAATACAAATTAATTAAGAAAACCTAGTTTTGGGATTGTTTGAAAGAAAACTAAAAAAAATACATATTTAATACAAAATTACTAACATTATTTTGGCAGCCCTTTAAAGAAAACTTTTGAATTAAAAAAATAATAATATTAATTTATTATTCTAACCTAAGTTAATTTTTATAAAATTTAATTTATTTAATTTTTTACTTCCTAAAAAAAATTAAATAAAATTTTTAGCACTTAAAAAAATACTGAAAAATTTTATCGATATTAGTCGAGTGGAATGAATTTTCGAAACCAGCTACGGTTAATTTATCAGAATATTAAAGCTTACTGCTAAAATTACAATTGAATGATAACAGGAAACTGGAAGCAAAGCTTATTGCTTTCAGTTTTTATTAAATAATTTTTTTTGATGTTATAATTATATATCTTATTCTAAACAAGTAAGAGTGCTATATTCGGCCGTGCCGAATCTTATATACCCTTCACAACGTGTAGTCATGCAATAACAATTATTGTATCACCATTCATCTCATATAAAATACGTACATACATATAAAAAAATATAAAAAAAAATTTAAAAAATAATAAAAAAAATTTTTTAGCTCAGCTCAGTATACCACGTTTGTATGTATGTGTTGTGTGTTGTTATGAAAAAAACGAGTTGGTCGTGGTTTTTTGCTCATATCTCAGTTGTTTATGTACCGATGTTTTTGATTTTCAATACCGATCTACCCCCGAATATTTCTGATGTTTTAATACCTCACCCGGGTCCAGGCGATGTCGGGGCTTCAAAAAGTTGATTTCAACATATACGCAGACAGACGGTCAGACAGAGCTTAATCGACTCCCCTATTCATAAGCTTTCAGAAAATATATACTCTATGGGGTCGGAAATGAAAACTGTAGAAATTTCACACAGAATGACCTATATATACCCTTTTTCACTGGGTGAAGGGTATAACTATGCCTTTTTTATACAAACATCCAACTTTTTGAACATTTCTGTTGCAAAGTAAGACCTCTTTCTGACTAGGCAAGTCTCTTGCGCAAGTTAGTTTTTTATTTTCTGTTATTTTTCTTTGAACTCGCTCTCATGTTCAGACTCAGCAATTAACTTGCCCAAGTTTCGTTCTCTTTTACTTATTATACCCTTCACACAGTGAAAAAGGGTATATATAGGTTTGTCTTTCCGTGTGAGATTTCTACAATTATCATTTTGTTGAAATCAACACTCTGAAGTCCCATGACATCGTCTGAACCCGATATTAAAATATCAGAAATATTCGGGAATAGATCGGTATTGAAAATCAGAAACATTGGTACATAAACAACTGAGATATGAGCAAAAACCACGACCACCTCGTTTTTTTCACAACAACAACATATACATACAAGCGTGGTATACTGGTTAGAGTGAACCAAAAAAAAATGTTTTTTTTTATTTTATATATTTATATATTTTTTGTTTTATTTTTAATTTTTTTTTAATTTATGTTTTTTTTTTAAACACATAAGTAAACTCAATTTCTTGCGCAAGAAACTTGCCTACTCAGAAAGGAGTCTAATGTCTTAAGTCTTTTGTTATAAAGGCATTGCCATTTGATAATCTCAGTATTGTAACCAGTGATGCCAGAACGTTTATAATTAACCTATAAAAAATTTTCTTAAAGACAGAACAAAATTTATCAAATCTAAAATGTTTCTTAAATTATTTTAATTTAAATGAATTATAAATTATTAATAAAGTTTTTAATTTAAAATATGTTTAATAGTTTTTACCTAAGTTTTATACCCAAGTATTCAGTAGAGATTATATGTTTCAAAAATATTTATATACATATATATTAAAATAGACTAACAAACAAATATTGTTTGTAAATAATTGCTTTTTACTATCAAATTTTTTGCTGTGTAATAAGTACATTTTGTAAATTACGTCCATATTAAAGTCACCATATCTTTTGGTGTAATTAGTACGTCAACAATTAGAACTGTCAAGCAATGTACAGTGCGATGATTACCAACTTTTTTGCACAAAATAGAAGAATTTAACTTGGATGACATGTGGTTTCAGCAATACTGTGTCAAATGACACACGTTTTGGACTAGTCCATAAACCGCCAAAATCAAGGAATTTTACTATACCAGACTAATTTTTTGTCTGAGTACGTGATTTATCTCCTGTACAGAGAAAAGCCAACCACAAATCCATTCCTGAAATACATTTTAGCTTTTATTGGTGAAATACCGGCAAATATGCTGGAAAGAGCAAGACAAAATAATCTTAAAAGATTAGTAGGAAGACATTCAAAGAATATTTTAATCGGTTTTACAAATTTTCTGTGTTCTATTTTCAATTTCACAATTCAAACGGTAAAAAAAATCACACATTATAAGGAGTGTTTTCTTTGTGCCTTTTTTGTCGTGACAGGTTAAAGTTATTATTGCTTTCAGTGATTTCTGTTAACGCTTACACTGGGTCTCCACCATGGTACAAGTATCAGGTAGTCTCAGTTCTGCAACAACAAAATTCTACATGTATTTTGTTGTTGGAAAACGACGACTTAAATGTCAAAAAGCAAATGTGTGTGCGTGTTTTTTGGCGGTAGAATATATACGTACACAATATATACACATCCATAAACAAAATTTGACATTTTAGTTAAACCTTAAGGTACAGAAAAAAAAATCAGTTGTTTTAGTGAGGCTACCTGATAATTTTACCATGGTCTCCACGTAGCAATTTTCATTGCTAAGCATAAGCAAAAACGTCGGCAGAATAACTGCACTTTATTGCTAAAGTGTGTTAATTTTCATTGCGTGGAGAACACGATACAAGTAATTTATTTATAAAATTTAATATTTTTGTTTTAATTTTTATGGGTTTTTTTGAAATACCTCACTCTAAATTACTATCAGGTAAAGTTATTTTAATTTTTCTTTGTTTCTGCAAAGAAAAACAAAAACTTCAAAGAAATTAAAAGTATTTTGACAGCTAATTGCAGCAATCAGCAGAGCAATGATTGCGCAATGCATTGCTACATATATCAATTTGCGGTCTACACATCGCAATTTCTATGGACGAAATCAAATTTGACAATTGCGGTAATAAATATTGCTACGTGGAGACCCCGGATTATGAAAACTATTATATTGCGTTAAGCTAACACGTTACTTATTTCACAAATTAGTTCGGATTTTTTATAATATAATACTACAATATATAATATCCTCCTTTTACTAAGTCCTACGTGTTTTCGCCTTATACCTTTTCCTGCAACAGACACTTAAAAATTCAGGATATTTTCGCAATAATCCTGTTTTTTTTCTTGCTTCTTAAATCGACATTAAAAATGGTAAAACCTAAATAAACAAAGACTAGGCATATGTTACTATTACTTATTCACTTATTTATCAAAATATGTGTACAGTTAATTTTTCCGACTAGAACTACTAAATAAAACAAATATCAACTTATTTTTAATACTAAGCAGGTCAAGCACGCCAACGTAGCTTAAAAATCTTATAGGGAAAATTACTTGATTAATCTAAATTTTGAAAAAATTTACTTTAATAATAAATTGAAGTTGTAGAGAGAAATCAATATCTTCAAAAATATTGGAGATATAAAATATGGATTACGAATTTAAAAAGTGGAGACATTAATCATATATAATCTATTGAAAACTTCATTTTTACTTTAAATACGAAAGACAGCAAAAAAGTAATCGCAAAGCTATATATATATGTAGTGAGTGACTGAAAACCAGTGAACGAAAATAAACGAAACGAAATACAGTACAAATCATCTAAGTCAGAAACTTTTCAATTTTCATGAATCGTTTTGTTTGCGAACAAAACAAAACCACAAACTTTTCAATACAAAAGAGCATAAACAAAACAATTCGGGTTTTGTTCTTATAGCCTTTTTACACTTGCTCACATCTTTCATCTTTCATCAAATCAACAAGATGTTAACATCTTCCCATATGAATTGTACGTGTTTGTGTGTCAACATATCTCAACATCTTTTAAAGATGTTCCTAAATCATTTTGTTCCACTCAACATCTTTCGATTATTTTAGTGTCTTCACTAGAAAAAACAAATATTGTTGCAAAAACTTACATGGCATCACTAGAAAAAAATTATAAATGCCAAAAACAAAAAAAATACATACAACGAGTGGACTTGAAATATGTCGTATAAAATAAAATATCTTAATATCTTCATTCTCTAACAAAATCTGCATATTGTAATAATAATTGCTCTCCAAGGGCAATAATTAATACAAGTAATACAAAATATTTAAATTCATTTTTTAAATTTTTATTTGCGCAAACATTTACAATAAATATTATGACAGATGAAAGATGAAGGATGAAAGATGTTGCAAATGTAAACAAGTTTTTTTCATTTTCAACATCTTCCACGCATTCCGCTAAGATGTGAGTAAGTGTAAAAAGGCTATTAGGGTTACTTTGACGGTATGTTTCGTTTGAGAACGAAACAAGAATGAAACGTTTGCAAACGTTTGCAGATCAAAAAGATTATAACAATCATAATAACAATGCACCATTGCCAATTCGCAAACTATAGTCAGTGACTTCATATCGTTATTAGGATTATAAAATTAATGTAGGTAAATAAAATGTTAAAAAATTCCCAACAACAAGCAGCAAGAAACATGTAGATTTTTTCATGTAAAGAGCAAATCAATCAGCAAACGTTTTGAAACGTTTGCAGAAAGTATTGTACTGTATTGTTTTGCATGTTACATGTTGAAGCTGAGTACTTTTCGATTCTGGTTTTGTTTGCACTCATAGTACAAAACAATACAAAACAAAATGCATGTACCGTTATCCTGGGTTTTGTTTCGTTTTGTTTTCCCTCTCTGAAATGATCGAAACAAAACTATTGGAAACGTTTCCTTTTGTTTGTTTTCGTACTCTGCTGAAAACATTAATGCAATATTAACTCCGAGTGAAATTCAAAATTTCACTAACCTGGCAATACTGATTATTTGCAAAAAAAACATTCCTTTACAAATTTATAAAAGTGCCGTGTGTACACTGTTGCCATTTCAGCTATTTTCTCGTCAAATCTAGCGATTTTTAAACATTTTTTCCGGGAAAAAATATGATTTAGCTATTAGCGGGAAATCTAGCGATTTTTGCTATGTTGGATTTTAACGTGTTTTAAGTACATTTGATGTTAATATTTTTAAAGAGTAGCCACCAATTCATTTGTAAGGCTAATGCTATTTTCAATACACTTTTTTATGCAAATTTTGGCAACAGAAAGCTAAAAAAACATACATTAAAATTCAAAAACCAATTTTATCTTGCAAAGTTTAAAGCTCGATTTTTTTTGTAAAAAGATGTTAAATAAACGTTGCTTTCTTTCTTTAGATGAGTTTGTGAATTAAAAAACTTTTAAAAATTTCTTGCAATAAATTAGAAATATTGCAAAAAAGAACTAATATAATCCAAAATGTGTGCATTGTTAAGCCATTAAAAGTTTAAGTCCTAGGTAATGCAAGATTAAAAAGACGATACAAAAGGATATTGATGCAGGTGCTTCCTGTCTGCAAAATTGTACGAATAAAGATACAAGTCATCTGCATCGGTGAGAGGGTTATATTGGAGATAATTTATTTTTAAACAAGGCTTCATTAATAACTCAACATACGTCAATACATTCAATTGATCACCTTAGTGATTTATGTAACAAAGATTTCGATAGAACGAATGAAAACCGTAATTATAGAACAAAATTCTTAGCGATAATAAAAAATGTTTTAGTGACCCATCTTTTAATGGAACTTAGCAACGATGTATCAGGTTCTAGGTATAGTGTATTAGGAGATAAATCAATAGACGTTTGTATCAAGTTATTTGGCATGTTTTTTAAAAACTAAAAACCTACGTGGTACATAAATTTAAAATAAATATTTTTTTTTAGTACGGAAAAACAACAAATTGTGTCAACATTTCTAAGCTTGGCTGAAGTGGCCGATGCGACAGCTTCAATTACGATTCATGTAAATCAGCATTAAAGAAACTAGATTACTATTTTACATATGAAAGCGAGAATCTAGACTTTTAGTGAAAAAATTCCAAAATGTTTTTAAATAAGAGTTAAGTATGCATATTATAAATATAACGTAATAAGCAACACTTAATAAACGTTATTTCTTTTAATTGATATATAACGTATACATATATGTGTACGTATATTTCTTGAATTTTTTCACATAACATCATACATACATATGTAAATTATCTATTAAAATGTAACTAATAAAAGCTGCATTCTTAATAAAAATGACTGAACTTTTCTTTTTGCTTTCATTGTTTAAGAGAAACTTACCGATAAAACGCTAAATTTTCCGCGCAATAAAAAAATCGACGAAAACTTGGCTATTTTTTGTTAAATTTATGCCAGAATTTGAAAAAAATAAAAATATTAGCGATTTATCGCTAACATTTTGAAAATTTTTAATTTTTGCTATTTTCTAGCTATTTTTCTACTTATTTTAGCGATATTTTTTGGGAAAAAGTTGGCAACAGTGCGTGTGTATAGTTTTTTCATTCTATATTTTCAAAATTAATTATCTTTAAAAGCTAAAACAAAAATCACAAACGAGTATGAGTGGAAACAAACATTTAGCTAAAGGTAAGTAAAAAAATATTTGTTCTTTCATTATCTTCATTAATTCATGCAAAAGAAAAATGTATTTAGTATACATAATTACAATTAAAAAAATTAATGACTCATAATTGTATATACAAATTTATTAAATAAAAAGGTTCCCAAAAACCTGAACTACCTGATGATGGCGTACTCCGTTTATATTCAATGCGTTTTTGTCCCTATGCCCATAGAGTGCATTTAGTTCTGGATGCCAAGAAAATTCCATATCACAAAATTTTTATTAATTTGCATGATAAACCCGAGTGGCTGAACGAATTCAGTCCCTTGGGCAAAGTACCGGCTCTACAGCTTATCACTGCCGATGGAAAGCCGGCTTTAATTGAATCGTTGATAATTGCTGAATATTTGGATGAAATGTACCCAGAACCAAAACTATTTCCTAAAGATCCTTTAAAAAAGGCACAGGACAAAATACTAATAGAACGCTTCAATCCCGTTATAACAGCAATGTATAAAATATTTGTCAACATAGAAGTTTCGCCAGGAGCTATAACAGATATATCAACTGGTTTAGATGTTTTTGAAAAAGAGCTAAGATTACGTGGTACTCCATTTTATGGCGGTGATAAGCCAGGCATGTTGGATTACATGATTTGGCCGTGGTGTGAACGATCTGAAATGATTAGATATCTTTTAAATAATAAATACGAAATGGATAAGGAACGTTTTGAACGACTGGTATGAAAAATGTCTTAAATTTTATTTTTGTCCATTATATTTTTCCAAATATTTTAGCTTAAGTGGCGTGACTTAATGATAGAAGATGAAGCTGTAAAATGTTTCTATTTAGATGGAGAGACTCATGCTAAATTTATGAAAACCAGACGTGAAGGCACTCCTGACTACGATATGCTTGTGTAAGCTTTTTATTAAATTTACATACACATATGTAGACTATAATCTTATTATAAATCACATAATATTGCAAAAAATATATTCAACATAAATATGTACATGATATAAGAAAACTCTTACCAGAGCTGGCACATCTAAATAAATATCCCCCTTAATTCGCCTATGCTTATTAACAAATTAACATTTTTCATTACGTTGTCTTTCTATTTTTTTTTTTAATTTTTTATTTTGTTGCAGAAACTCCACTAAACGTCAACGTACTTGCTAAACAGATTTCCTATTGTTTCGTTGAATTTAAAAATAGTTTATGTTACGTTTAAAGCGTAATTTTTTTATAAATAACTTTTACCGAAACTGGCATCTGTTTTTACCCCATGTTTTTGACTACAATTCCAAGATTCATTATTTTTTTAATAAAATGTTTTATTTTAAATATGTATACCATTTCTTAAGCAACCTTCATTTAAATAAGCATATTTGGTATTTGAACGTTTATAAAATGTAAAATGAAATAAAAAGAAAAAATGTACACAAAAATTTTATAAAAATTACATAATTACCTAATTGTATTTAAACACATTTTGTTTAAAATATTGAAGGAAATGTCAAAGGACTTTTATTTTAAAATCTTATAAATACTATTTTTAAATCGTGTTCATATAATGTATTTATGCATTATTGAAGCAGCGTTGTTTTAGTTTCCATTTTTTTTTAATTTCTTTCCATTAAAATTCGTTTGACGACTTCGTAGATCTTAACACATCGTATTTTTAATTAAATTAGTTTTTTTAATATATGTAGGCCTCGTTATAAAAATTATCTGAATGCGCACCTTAATTTTAGGCTGGGGAAAGAGTTGATCTTAAATGGTCTGAAAATATTTAGTGTAAAGTTTAACAGTTATATAAATAAAGTAGCACTTAACCAACCTGCTGAAGTATCGTGTCTCGTCCGATTGGGGGAAGTGCATAGAACTGAAATACTATTAGATAGATTTGAATTAGTACTGCCATTTAAAACTTGTGTTCTTGGATGTTGCGATTGTTGATGTGGCTGACGACTGGTATTTAGTTTTTTATGATTGCTACTGGATGATGGTGAATTACTAGCAAAAATATCAAATGTTTGAAAAATTTTATTCATTTTCTCATTGATTTTTTCTTACTTTTTTTCTTTATCCTTTTTATTGTTAAACATGGCCAATTCAACTTCAGTGTGTTGACTGCTCATATGACGCACCCATTCAGCAGGAGTTTCAAAACGTCTTAAAAAAATATATAATCATATTGCTTTTGTTACATATTCATTTACTTAATTAATCGGGATATTTTCCCAACTAATCTTTTCATGATATTTATTTGTTTGTTGGGTTTAAGGTGGTCTATATGCATTACACTTGTGCTAATACCAGATCATCTGTAGACCTTTACCTCCATTCTTGGAAAAGTTTAAATTATTATATTTCTTATTTTTAAATTTTCATTAACAAAATAACTCAAAATTAAAAAAAAAAAAAAAAAAAGAAATCTTTCAAAAACCCAACCAACAATTTTGTTTTATTTTTGTTACATATTTTAAATTTGTTTACTTACGTAGAGCAAAGATCGCAGTGGAGACAAACATGATCCGTTGTATTTTCTTGCTGCTTTATTAAAAAAAGCAAAATTATTTTTATTAAAAATAAGGTACATATTTTACGTTGTATTAATCTTACTGATATTCGTCGTCTCTTCTTTGGCACATAGGATTTTGACAACACAATAGCCTCACCGCCGGTGGAAGTATTAAAACCAGATGAACAAGGTGTAGCTGTATGAGTTTCTAAATGCCGTAATAACGAGACTTTATCCTCATACGTCTTATTACAAATGTCACAGGAAAAAAACCGATCATAATCATTCGGTATCGGTGGCTGTAGAACAGAAGATTGAGCTGCCAACATTTGGCGACAGTCATTTTCCATATTATGTATCGAGGAAGGAGATGATTCAGTTTTTATAAGAGTTGTTTGAAAATTTTCAACGTTACTAATTATTTTGCTTGTAGATTCATTGTTTTGATGTGATAATGTAGACGAAGATGAGGAAGGCAACCAATCTGTGGGCTCTTCCTTAATGGAAACAAATGTTGTAGATTCCTGTGTGCGGTTAGCAGGAGACAAAGCTAGACGTGATTCATTGACATTGCCTCCACTACAAACTGCATCAATTCCCCCGCTCTCACGTATAATATTATGCTTAGAATGTGCTATATGTGAAATATGACTTTGATAGTGTTCTGTAACTGTATAGTCCTGAATATCTGAACGGTCAGCTGGAAGGCTGGATCTACGCATTTCATGTTCGTACATTCGTGAAGAATCATCTTCCTCCTCATCTCTACAATCATTGGAAGTGTGTCGTAAATAATTCGGTTCACCGCATCTCTCTAAACATGATTTCCTACACAAGACTGTAGGATCATCACTTTGACTTCGTTCTCTTCGTAAAATCATTGGCTGTAGATTCTCTGCTACTCGTGGACAACTATTACAGCCAATTTCATTGCATATGGAAGATTGAGGTTCATTAATGCCGGGGTTAGGTGGCAAGGAATCTTGTGAATAACAACATTTATCACCGGGATCTATTGCCACTTGTTTGTTGACAGTTATACCACTTGAAGGTTGTTTTGCTAATCCTGCAGTTGACGATGCTAGCGTACTTAAAGGTTTAGGCGATTTTATTATAACTGGGCTATCTTTGGGCATTACTGAAGCACCCAAACCTCGTGAATACTGTTGCTGTTGTTGCTCCATCAAATATTTGACAGAAGTAGGACCACTACTCATTGGCATGCGGGTAAGATTATACGACGATGAATTCGATATTGGTTGGTTGTCTGCACTTCGATTTTGTTGCGTTTGTTGCATATTTGTATTGGACGTTGTGCTTGTGGAAGTACGACATAAACCTCGTATTTTTAATATTTCACCACCTCTCAAAACTTCACTTAATATATCATTCGAAACGGTAGCCTCTCCCACATACATGTACTGCACCAATATCTGAATGGCACGATGACTTAAATCAGGTGGGAGTACAATATAAAATATGCCATTGTTTATAATGGGTGATGTTTCAAATATAGTGGAAAAAAACTAAAAAAAAATATAGCTATGGTCGTTAATATATATATATATATATATATATAAATACTTAGGTACATGCACACATACATATGTATATGTTAGCATACTTATGTATAAAAGATTATGAAATTTATTTTAACCTACCTGACTACATGAACTCAATATAAATTTATGGGCTGATATACCAACCGTAGGCATGCTATTTGTAATAGATCCAGTAGTATTAGAACTATATAAAATGACATCCGCATATTTCTCATTTCTGAAAAAAAAGTTAAAAATATTTTAGGGATTTAAAATAACTAAACATTTACGAGGAACATACTTGTATAAAGTGGCAACCGATGAATTTAAATATGACAAATGCGAGTCCCATTTAAGATGATAGTTTTCTGCAGTCATTTTGAGAATTTACATTAGAATCTATAAATAGTAATTTATAATTTCATTTATTAGTCTGTATTTTAAAAAATTCCAATTGTTTTACTGTATAAATATGTATATTTGTAAATACATTGAATTAATAAATTCAAAAACTGATTCAAAATTTTGAATAGAAATTAAATAATATAGTTATGAATTGCATAGTACCTAGTATTATTGTAATATTTTTTTAATATATGATGTACCTACATATTTGTATTAGAAATCTAGCGACTTTACCATTATTTTACTTAGTTTAAAACGCTACAATTCCATACCATTTTAATGACACAAGTGCAATGTGGTAACTCTCTTCGTTTGTTTATTTGGTATCTATGTTTTTCTTTTGTTTCTGTTGTCCTAGGCTGCAAATCTTATTACAAATTATTGGAAAAATGTCAGTTTTCCACATAGATTTAGACTTTGATAGTAAATTAGTTGATATGGTGAGAGCAAATCCAATACTTTACGAAAAAGATTTGAGAACAACACCATATAATGACATGAAAAAGAAATTCGAACTTTGGAGTCACATATCGACATCCTTGAATCGGGACAGTAAGTAAAATCTATAAAATTTTCTATACAAGCACATTAAATATTAGTTGTATTTTAAGCCAAGTACTGTATCTTGAGATGGAAAAGTTTGCGCGCAAAATATCGACGAGAAATGGTCAAACTAGGCAAGGAATCCGACTGGGTTTTGTACGACAAAATGAAATTTATAGAAAGACACATTAGATATCAGACGTAAATATAAGCTTTGGTTTTTTAACGTCAGAAAATATTAGTTTGGCTCAATTTCAGAACCCAACGCAATCTTAAAAGTCCGGAGCACCAAACGGTTCCAGTCAATTATAGTAACATGGATGCTGAACAACTTATTGAAGAAGTTTTAGACGATGACCCCTTGCAAGAGGCAATGGATGAACAAAATAGCACATTCACGCCGTACAGAGAGAAAAAATTACCATCTTCTCCTCCAAGCAATGATGGTAATAAACCCAGTACCAGTAACAACAATCAATGTAGTGGCACTATGAAACGAATTGAGGCACTATTAGAAGGTTTGGGTGATTACAATCGAACCAAAGCAGAAAAGCGTATTGTGGCCTACTTGTGTAAATGTCAACTGAAGTCCTTAAATGACGAAGATGTGGACGATATTGATATTTGAATCATGTACGATTCAATATTATAATAAACCTATTTAAGTTTATACCTATCTTAAATATTAATTAAGATTGATAAATAACAATATAACTTTAATGTGTATTAAACCCTTATATTAAAGAAATAATAATACCTTGTGTTTGACAAAGTAAAAATAAAAAAATAAAAAACAACTGAGACCGCATTTTTGAAAAACATTAATAAAATTACCACATTTTTAATCTAAGTCAGAGTTCGTTTATCTATGTGTCCATACATAGGTATAAAATACAGATTAATAATGATAATGAGTATATAGAAAAATATTTGTACGTCTCACAAATAGTTAAGTATGTATATCGTATTGTTTATCATATAGATACATACATATAAAACTTCTTAAGTTGTTTTTACAAATTGTATTTTAATATACCAAATTGCTTATTTGTAATTCAGAAAATTTAATATTTTCTCAAGATCAAATATATAATATCTATAATCTATATCAAAATGCTGGCAAGTTTTTTTTTCTCTATAACTACAATATTAAAATATTTTGAATTTTGTGGTTACTTATTGATTTTGTACTCTACTCCACGTCTGATATATTTTTTACTTCCACCCCATTGTTAATATCTGTTAACATATTGATAAACGATTTATATTCCATGTTTTCATGTACACACATAAGTCATATATATTTTTAAAATATAACTGAAATTAAATTATTTTAACATTTTGTAGAATTAACATACACATATTTAATATAATAACAATATGTAATCAAATATTTCTATCCAACTTCCTTCAAAAGAACTACACACACATGCATATGTGTGTAAATGTTTGTACATGTACACATTTGTACAGAAAACCAACCCAACATCCTTTTCGATTTTTTTTTTTGCATAAACTGAAGTGGAAAACACTAAATAACAACGGTAATAGAGTTGACTTTATAACACAAAAAACACTAAACGCGCCATACCAAAACAAATTATATGTATGTAATACAAACTCACTCACACATTCTTAAAATACACCATAAAATCCATACAGAGCAGACAAATATACAACAGAAAAATAAAAACAAATGTAACGATAGCTGAGGCAACAGCACCCTTTTATACGAGTCACTAACAGTACAAGTGCGAGACATTTACACAAAATTATTGATTGATTTGAAACATACAAAAAAAATCAATAAATTGCAAAAAAGTAAAATATAAATTTACTTATTTCACTTGATGAAATTTTATTAAATATTTATTTATGGTAGCTACTTTGGAACTATTATAAGCTCATATTTTGTTGGTGTTTTAATTATTGTTTATACATTTTAAAGTAGTGTTTAAAATTAAGCGCCAGTTTGTTAAAATTGGAATTTTTTGTTTAATATACAAACCTTTGTCATTACTTTAACAGATGCCTAATACAATTTTTAAAATCCGTTTTGTATCAAATAAGAAACTAAATCCACCTTGCTGTTTGTTATATTTAAAACTGACCGTTTAAACTTATTTATTTATTTATTTGTGATTTTAAATTGTTTCTTTGAACTTTTAAAAATGAAACATATTTTTTGTTCCTTTTTTCTTTGTTTTAACTGTGTATGTTAGTTTAAACTTCGTTGTACGTGCGTGCGTGTTCTGTTCGACAGTCAATGTAAAAATGTTTGAGAGTCCTTGTTGTGGACTTACGTTAGTGGTTTATTTTTTAGCTTTTTGTTAATTTTTTCTGATAAGCAAGTACTCCTAATAATGGATATCGTATATTTGTATGTGCTCTTATTGGTTTTGTTGCTGTAATAACATTAAAAACATTTTTTGCGCGCTTTTACTCTCTCTTGTTATTCTCTGTTTATGTTTTTTGGTTCTCAGTATGAATGGGGAAAATCGTCTTTTGGGGAAAATGTTTAATAAAAAAGGAAACAACGCTCATTCACAGTTTCATCGATGGTACAGTGTACCCTAATTTTATTATTGCAAATTCGGCAAATGTTTCACTTACAATTTAGCAATACTTATATTGTTCCGGAATCCGTGATTTACTTGGATGTTACACGTTCAAGTTTTTCCTTTTCCTTTTTTCAATAATAATAAAAAACGACAAAAACTATCGTAGCAACCAATACACAATACTATACACATACATATGAATGTATATATATACATGATGTAATTATTGATTGCATTTCGGAGTGAATTTTTTGAAATATTTTTTTAAATTAAGATTATATGTTAATATTTTTTAAGCGAACTTTGTATATTAAATTTACTATGAATCATTTTTATTTTGGCTTAAGGTTCATTATATTCTACAATTTAATTTCCTAAAACATTTTCTAAATTAAATTAATATGTAATCATTTTTTAAGAACATTTGAAAATTACTTCGATGTTACCCTATCCAAAATAAATTTGATTTACAGTAAATTTTTTATATGTTTTAAGAATTGTAAATTTTAAGAGTAGATTGACATTTCGAAAGGAACACCTGATGATCATCTAATCAAGTAAAATTCCCTAATTGAGTGTACCCTATATACATTTGTACTTAATTATCAAATTAAATGGCTTGTTAAGATTACATGTGTTGACTGTTCTGAACAAAACCTGGTCTATTTATGTAGCAATATTTTCAAAATCGAATACGTCCATTAAATTTACAAATTTCAAATTGCCATATGTGAAAATCTTTTGCGCAATGATTGCAAGAGTAATCTTAATTTGTCAAAATGATTGCTTTTTCTACCATAATTTTTATTAATGTATAAAGATATAAACAAAATAAATGCATAAATATTTAAAAAAAAAAAAATATGTTGTATATTCAAACTATGTGCTTATGATCAGGCTTGTTTATCTTATTTAAAAATTGTGTGAGTTTCGTTTGAAAAATTATTAGGATTTTAACGAAGTATGCATGTAGTTTTTGTTTAAAATTATGTACATGAGAGTATACAACATACTTCTGTGTTTTCAATGAATGAGGTTTTTTATTCACAGAATTAAAAAATATAACATTGGTGACCTAACGATTAAGGCAATATGTATTTAAAGTTCTAATTTCAAATCTAAACGCACGTGAATGCATATTTATGTTCTAAACTGCACAGGAAATAATTTATTTAATTATTTCCGTTGTACATAACTACTGAAATAATTCATATTTAATTATATATTTAGAATGGCAACATTGTTTATTCTTAAAAGTGAGAGTGTGAATAGAAGTTGTTATATTTGTGTTGTAGGTGCAATTTGTAAATATCTGTTACTTATACGCTATGTTGTCCGCCTAAAAAATTGATTTCTTTACTTTATCGATTTTATTATTTAGTACCTATGTATGTACAAATGATGTAATGAATATTCGCATTCGCAAAATTTCTGTCAAAATCAACGCACTAAAAAACCAATTATGTAAATTAAATTGGATAAATAGCTTTCCAATTAAAATTATTATCTTACAAAAATAAAATAAGAGCCAAAATTGTACTATTGATCTATATATATAAAAATCAATGTGTGTTTGTATGTTTGTATATTTGTTAAACGGTTAAACGGCTGGACCGATTTTCTTGAAATTTTCACAGAATCTTTCTATATGTCTGGAAGGAACTATAGGCTATACTTTGGTTTGAAATTGTAAGTGGGCTGGGTGCCACGCCCTATTAAAGAATAAGTATTAAATATTATATATCACGAAAGTTAATGCAGCTAGAGCACGGTAAACTTTGACATCCACACGAACATTTGGGTAAAAGATGGGCGGACTAGCAATAGTAGGCGTGGCCACTTGAATTAAATACTCAAATTCGTATATTTGGAAAACGATATCGATTAGAGGTAAAATTTTGCAAAAGCAACTTTAATATTTAAATGAACATTTTTGGAAAAAATGGGTGCATTAACAATAGTGGGCGTGGCACCTGCCATATGAATTAAATACTAAAATTTGGGGTGGCGAAGCACACCGGGTATTAGCTAGTCTTATATAAATATTTTTTTTTTTTTTGTAATACAAATCTGTAGTTTTCCCACACACTGCTGTGAACCCTACTTTGAGGTTTTATACAATACTTGTTTTTAGTTTTGTGAAACAATAAGTTTGTTAAACAAAAATAGTCTTCATTAAATTTTAAAAGGTAAGGCCTACTTAATATAAAAAAAACTTGTGGGTCTAATCAATTGAACTGTTTGTAGATTACATGTCTCTTTATATAATCTAGTTTTATTTTAAACTCTAGTAATCACCAAATACGAGCCAAAAAAAAACAAACATAAATTAAACCATTAAAATTCATATTCTTATTCGGGAATATCAGCTGAAAATATTTGTATTCACGAACATTTAAAAATTGATATTCCTTACATAAATACTCGTACAATGTACATACATATGTACATAAACCGTACGAAAAAAATTCTTCGAATATAAAGTATTTTTGCAAAGTAATTTCAAATAACAAATTTTATTATTTAACGTATGGATCGCTTTTTTAATTTTTTTCTATTGTCTTCGGTACTGACAATCGGATCTTAAGTTGTGATATATCGATTTTTTTTTTGTGTCAAGGTGACTCCAAAGGCCATTGATCTCAAGAAAAAATTAAAAAGACGACTCATATGTTCGAAAACAAAAAAATATACAAATATAGATTAGAAAGATGTACATACAAACATACATATTTTTTATAGATTATAATATTGAGTTTAATAGAGATTTGGTTGCGGAAGTAAATTTTTTACTTGGCAAACTTTGTTCTGCCTTCAAGGCGTTTGAAGAGAAATCGTTGTTTTGCCTTTTAACTTTTTTGTTTTGAAGGTACCCTGAGAAATTTTGGTCGACATTGGTCGACCCGTTTCCGTAGTTACTGGTGACATGAAAGTGTACACTTTTTTATGTATATATGTACATATATGTAGATAGATTAAAGGTAAAAAAAATCAATTGAGGAATATAAGCCATTTTCTAAGATTTATTTTAATAATTAAAAAAAATATATAAAAAGTTAGTTTATGTCACACGGATATATTTATAAGCAAAATATTGTACAAGTTAACATAATAATAGCAAAAAAAATAATTAGTTCTGTTCCTGTAATATTTCATAATCTTTTGGGTTTTTGGGATTGACTGAAGAAACATCATTGTCTACAACTTTTCTCTTATCTCCAACTGCAGGTGCAGTTTCTAACTCGTCAACGTTTTTATTCTGCTGAATTGATACGTCATTTTTTATATCAACTTCTTGTGTAGTAGTCTTTTCCACTTGAACTTCGTGTTGCAGAATCGTTTGAGCAGCGGCTGAAGTATCACATTTAAGCAATTCTCTTAACATCATTGTAGCATAGGCAGCTGTTGGAAGACAAAAATCTAAAAGTAAAGCATCATATTTCGTTTCTTTTCCCACCACTTTGAAATCTTCAATTTGTTTGCCCTTCAATAATTCCAAATCGGATAGAATTAAAGTTTCTTCTGCTGTAGCATAAGACCTAAACTCCCAAGACATGTCAGTTGGCTTTATAACCAATTTTCGATAAGCACCTGCCATTGCGAACATTTTAACATTGTGTTTAAATTTTTCAGAAGAAAGATCATATTTTTCTAGTAAGTCATTATACCAGGAACCAACAACATTTTTAGGATAAGTTATATCATAGCCTGGTAATGATAATACTACATCGTAGATGGTGTAATTACCACTTGCTATATCTTCCTCGTTTAAGGGTTTGACTTTACGCTTGAAAACGGATTCAAGGCTTTCGACATTGGCCGTTAAAGAGGTTTCATTATCCCTTTCTTCATCTTCTGCCTCTGTTTCTAGCAATTCAGTTGATTCCATATCCAGGTCGACATCATCTTTATTTCGATAAACCAAATCTCCCGGCATTAAAGTTAAACCAAATTCTTTAATACGTCTGGAAGCCACATTGTTAAAGATTAAACTTTGAAAAGCATGTGGATATAAAAGTAACATGTTACGCGGTATCTAAATATGTTAAATAATATAAGTTTATTAATGTTTATTAAAGTGTTTAATTTAATTTACTTTTCTCAGCGCAGCTGCATAATCTTTTTCTCCATATTGGGCCAAGCCATCTAGCAATTTTTTTTCTATAAATCTATCGTTACGAAATTGTGCAGCAGCCGCCTTTGAATTACGATTCTTCCACCACATTTCTCGAATACTTTTCATAAATGGAATATCATTTTCGCGTGGTTTCAAAATCAACTCGCAAGCCTTAAAAGTTAAATTTTTCAATATGTAGGTTGGTGTTTAAATATTTTACAAATTTTACGTATTACCAATTTATAATCAGCCTTTAATAAAGCTACACCAATTTCATAGGTGGGTATTGTAGAGCAGTTGCCAAATCTTTGCAAACCAAAATAGTTAATAAACCCCTGCTCCTTAACATTCCGTAAAGATGTTTCGATGTACTCTCTTTCACCACTTAAGTGTCTTAAAGCAATGCGAAAACGATTCCCTTTAAGATCTCCTAGTTTTAAAACACTTTTGCTAAATTCAAAGTTACCAATAGTGACTCCGTTCAAAAATTTCACTGTTCCCACTATTTGTCGAGGTGAGCGTTTTTTTATACAAAACTTTTGTGTCGTTTTAGCTCTTCTATCCTTGGTGCCACAGTAATTAACTTGAGAGGGTCTTAAACTTAAAAAAAAAAATATTAGTATATAAAAATTTTACGAAAAAAATTATGTCAAAATTTGATTATTATTTAAGCTTGATATCAACTTTTTTGTTTTTTTTTTATAAAAAATTATTTATTAATAACCAATATTTCGCTACCAAACAATGGGTAGCTTCTTCGGTGTAAATATTTATACAAATTATATTAAACAAAAACAAATTTAAAACAATTACAAATTGAAAAAACTATTTTTTGTAATTGTTTTGAATTTTTTTTTTGTTTAATATAATTTGTATAAATATTTACTCTGAAGAAGCTACCCATTTTTTGGTAGCGAAATATTGGTTACTAATAAATATTTTTTTATAAAAAAACAAAAAAGTTGATCTCAAGCTTAAATAAAAATCAAATATTATCAATTAAAAAAGATCAAGAAATTTAGATGATATAATTATATGTTAAAAATTAAAAATTTGATAAAAATCATTAAGGCCAAACTTAAAATCATTTTTTCTCTAGAAGTCGATTTTTACTCAAAATTATAAAAAATTGTTTTCCTACTATTAATTTGTATATTTATAATGTTTATCCAAAACCTAAATTAAGTTAATATTTTCAATTTAAAATTAAAGAAATTAAATTTTATTTTTTTTTCCATAAACTTATTTTTGAGTTTTAAATTTTGGTATATACCTACTTACTTTAACTTATTGGCCATTGATGTTGCAACCTCACTAGTATCCAGATTTTCTTTGTGTACCAAAAAATTTACATATTCTTCTGGGAATGTCCACTTGTTGCGATCCCTACCCTTTGATTTTATAACTCGAATGAATTTTTTATCTGGCTCTGTACTTCCTGCTTGTTCAGCGCCCACTGTTGAGCTCACTAATTTGTGTTCGTACAGCTTCTTTATTACTTTGTGTATTTGAGTGCGTTGCTCCTTGTCCAATTCAGTAACATCAATAAATATTGCAGAATCTTCCAGGGTCTTACTATTATCATGTTTGGATTCCTTAAGGTCATTTATCCGATTCCAAACTTCATCATTTATGACATTTTTAAGTTCTTCTCTAGCTACCTTTACCTCTTCTGTACTTAACTCTAATGTAGTGAAGAAATTAATATAGTTTATAAAACTAAACGTATAGTTAAATCTTATTTAAAAACCTACCTTCTTCTTTTTGTTCTGGTATTGTCATGTCATTTAACTGCAAGACTTTGTCATTTAAATCGATTTCATTTACATGGAAATCGGAAAAACGAGACTTTAAAATCCCCATGAATCCTTCACCTTTATTAACATATTGCGTTATACCCACTTGTTCTTCTCTTAAATTGTCTTTGACCGGAAACGAAGGCCTGAAAATTTTTGTTTACAAATTTTTTGTACATAATTATATTTGTTAATAATACGTATTTACATCTTTTTATTGGCAAATCCATCACTGCGGTTCCGATTATTGAATGATTTTTTGTTATCAAATTTCTGGTAAGGTTTTCTTTTATGATTATTAAATTTTTTATTAAATTGTTTACCCATTTAGAATTATATCAGTGACTCCTATGCAAAATGATTTGATAGAAAAACGTGTTGTAGACAGGGCTGTTATATATGTATGACGCAAGGCCCATTCATTGAAGGGCCTCGATATGGAGATTTTTAGCTACACGCATCGATTTTATAAAGCTATGTCGATTGAGTTTTAAGTTTACTAACATGGCGTTTTTTTAAAAACGTGTCGAGATTTTTGGCTATTTTTCATATAAACATTTTCTTTGAATAGATTTATTACACTTAATTTTCAATGCATCGGGGTGTCAACGGCTCCATCGTTCTGTATGTGTATGGTGACACCTTTCCTTTAACTGTAAAAACTTTTCATTCCATAGAACTAGAATTATTATTCTGAAAGCATCTTTAAGAATATTTAACTTGTTATCACACGTAAAAGAATGCCACATATAATGTCGGACAACAGAACACACTGATTCCTAAGATGTAGAAGTTGTGTAAAATAAAAAAAAAATTATAAAAACATTGCTCTCGTTTTTTCTCAAATTTGCATATAAAAGAAAGAGTCGTGTTAGTGATAATATGCCATTATATTATACTAAAAAGTTAGCCGTTTAAAGAAAAATTATGAAGAAGAAAATAGATAATAGAAAGTTGCCGCAAAAAATAATGGAAAAGTGTGAGTTGGATAAAAATGTAAGTTGGCAAAAATCTATTTTACATTCTCCTTTGCTAATCCAGTAAACATCTTATTAACAAAATACCTGAAAAGTAACCAGGGGCTTAATTAACGTTATGTGAAACTGTAAAATAAAAAAGCTTTTTGTATAGCAAAGGCAATATATATATATTCTTTTTTTTTAATGAGTGCGAGCAAATAATAAAAAAAGTACTTTTTACTTTGTTAAATGTGTACACATATTTAATTGTTTCCCTACTAATTTTAATGTTGCCACTATATTTACTCTGACAACACTTTTTGCAGCTCTGCTTTTATTTTGATTTGGTGACAAAATAGGACAAAATATTGCAAGAATATTCAGTGAACTTAATAATATTTTATGTCAGGAAAATTCATTTAATATTCAATAATTGTATAAATAAAATGGTTTACATACATTTTCCTTCAAATTTAACCGAAGAAGAGCACATGCTTCAAGCAAAATATCAAAAACTAAAGAAAAAGGTATAGTCAGGTCTAACAAGCAAAATTTTATAATATATTTTGTAAATATTTTAAAGAAAAAAGCACTACAACTTATGAAGGCTCCAAAGCAGGAGCCAGAAAAGCCCACCCTAAAACGTCCTACAGATGCCCGGGATGCCAGAGAAGTTGCACGTAAACTTATTAAAAGTGGCGCTATACCGGCCATTCAGAAGCAACAGACTAAACAAGATCAAACATCATTCAAACGACCGAAGGGACAAGAGCGTAAACGTCCAATACCAGAAGCTTCAGTGGCTGCATATCAGCCTTTCTCTTCTACACAAAATGATGTAGCACAAGAAACAATTATAAGTGAAATTATTAAAGAAGAACCACGTATGCAAAATTTATATCAGCATTTTGCTTCTGAACGTGACCGCGAAGAACGAGGTTTAAACGATAAAAGTCCTTTGGATCCTAGTCAAGGTGATAAACCTCGCGCTGGTAATACAATATTTGTATCGGGTAACAAAGTGACAGAAGAATATCTTAAAAAAACTTTCAACGACTACGGCACAATAGTAAATGTTTCCATGGAAATTGAAAAAGGGTAAGTAAACTGTAAACGTTTCATTACCACAAATGTATATATGTATATTACAGCCGTGGATTTGTAACTTTTGCTAAACCCGAATCAGCCGATCGAGCTATAGCTGAAATGCATGGCAAAAACATAAATGGTATTAATCTACAAGTACAATTGGCTAGACGACAGCCACAAATAGAACCCATAAATGACGCTTCATCATCGGCCGTATGGTCTTCTATAGGTAAGAATATATATAACTTATTTAACTTGATAATAACCAAAATCATCTTTTTTTAAGCTGCCAGTAAATCGCAGAAAGGTAGTCATAAAGATCGTCGTGAAATGGTTCAATACGATGAAGACTTTTTCTTTTTTTAAGATTTTATATTTTTAAATACACAACGCTCATTTAAAATTTTCATAATCAAAAAATTCATTAAATTTGATCAAGATTAAAACTTAAAATCACTTTAAAAAATAAGGTAAGGATTTTCCTAATTTATTTATATTGAATTTATTTATCGGCAAGTATCGTCAAATTCAAGGGGGGAAATTTGAATGTTGTGCGATTTATTTTGGTAATATTTAATGAAATTTTTATTTATTTAGTTATTTATTTATTTACTAGTCGGACCCAATTCGCAACACCGTACCCAACAATATTTTGAAATATTATTCCTTTTAAGATAAACTTTGATATATGTTGTTGTAAGTGAAATTTTATTAATATTCCTGCTTTTATCATGTCCATGTGCATTTATTTCTTACCAACATATTATTACTATTATAAATACAATTTTAATTGTTTTTTTTTCTCTATTTTCTGTTAGAAAATCCCTAGCGTATAAATTTTTTTCCTCGAAAAATTTTCCTTTTGCCTAAAATACCAATCGTAAATAAATTCTCCCAAAAAAATTTTAATCCACCAAAAGAGGGACTTAAGTTAGGTTTAGGCTTATTTCGTGAAGTTTAAAAGTGCTAGTTATTAAAACAACCCGTGTATGTTCCTCTCTAGTTCCTTCAGCCGCAAATATTACTGCTGTTGACAGGACTGTGTGGAACAACCATAAACATCAAAATGTAATCATTCTTAGATAATCCTTTTATAGTTATCTTAAATAAATATATATTACGAAAAGGGAAGTGTCAATTTAATAAGTTTTAATTGGGCAATTACAAAAGTTTAGATGCGGCGCGCAAACCCCGATGAATAATCCAATAATGTAATGAAATTAATATTCCAATCCTAAACATTTTATTTATTTATCTATTTTAAAACTTCAATAAAAAAAAATGCGTACAAAGCTAAATTTTCTTATTTACAATCAATGTGCAATAAGTAATAAGTAAGCTATACTTTATTTTAAAGTGACCAAAAAATCTACCAATTCTCACTTCGAGGTAAATGGAAATTTTATCGGAGAAAAATTTACGTCTTATTAACGAGATAGATAACCATCCCTATCTATCTTTTTCTCTGCACCATAGCAAAGCAGCTTCAGCAGTACGGATGATAACCACAGGGCACAAAAATTTTTGGAATTTGCGAAGATTATTGAACTGCTAGTCCTAAAAGGAGGTCCTACCTTCGTAGATGCACGTAGGATGTTGGTAATCAACATCGCCTAGTGACCGGTCCGAATGTTAAATATGGTTAGAAACTGGAGAGTGGCGGACAGATTAACCATGCCGGACCACAGAGCAATCCAGTTCGTAATTCTGTGTATCGCAATACGGGGAAGGTATGCAAATGTATAAGCGTACCGAAATATACGCGTCACATCAAACACGAGCAGTACTTTTCGAAACAATTGGGAAAATTTTAACATCGGGCAATTGAAATAACGGGGTGATTGAGAGGTCAGTGGAGGAGATGAATACAGCTGTTAAGCTCGATTTCAAGAATGCGTGGATGAGAAGAACCCTACGCAGTGTATATGAAGGAACATAAGTAAGGGGAACTAAAATCCACGAATAGTGGCACTAGGAGGGCTTTAATAGTTACACGAGAGACGGTGAGAGAGCCTAACTCTTGGGAATATAACGAGGAGCTGAAGAGATCGTATCATCATCAAAAAACGGAGTACATAAAGGTGAGTCTGCTCCAGTGTAATGGATACATCTTAAGTGGAAAGACTGCAGAAGATGGTATCTAGGGACGCTGCCTTCAAAATGGCACTAATTGTTACTAGGACATTCATATGTGGTGCGATGCGTACCACATCAAGGCACAATAAGTGCATGGGAACATCAGTGTATTAACTGATAGGATTGATACGAGCTAAAAACTCTCAGTAAATGGGTAATACTTCGAAAGTGGATGGAGGAAACTATTTGTAGACAAGCAGGGGTGTAGTGAAAGTACGCAGTTTTAAGCCGATAAGCTGAATAACTACGTTGGTTACGGGACATAAAAACTTCAACTATACTCTAAAGAGAATGCTGGCTGAGAATGATAACGTTTGTAGAATCTACTTGGATAATGCTTTCTTCATGATTTCTTCAAATGTTCAGCACTGGGTAGCGAAAAATTAAGGATCTCAGGCAGGCACACATACTTTCTAATTGGGACGTCGTATATCTGTCGGACCGGACAGAAAAACCATACGACAACGTCACTCACAACAAGGCTGGTTAAGTGAGAATGCTGTGGGGGGAACTTTGTCTGAAGGAGATGCTGGCGATTACAATTGAATGCGTGGTAACTAGTCTTAAGCAAACGCCGGTAATGGCGTGAGGCTTAGGGTCAAAATGGCGCCAAAAAGTCAGTGGTCTGCTTCGATATTTCCCCTACACATATAAATATATTTTTGAAAGTATAATTTAAAAACGCTAGATTTGTCTTTTTGAAGGGTACATATCTAGCATTTATTCTAATTTATTTATTAAGCATTATTATTTGCTTCGAAAATTTCGTATATTGTGTTTTGATTTACTTCTTTAATTTAAAAGAAGTGCTGCTAAGGCACGGTTAGTGCTCACCGAAGCTGATGGTAAATGTGCGACTTAGATCGCCCAGGCCAGGCAAAAAAGTATAAGCGATATAAAAGAAAATTAGGTTTTCACCAGGGACCGAAAATAACAGTTATTTTGAAATTTTAAAACAAAAAAAGTATATAGAAGTAAATGTCGGAAAACGGATTCAAGTATACCGTATTGATCCTTAGGCATTATTTTTAAAATTTTGATTTTTATTTTTTCGAGCAAGAATAAAAGTTATTTTTTGCTTTTTATTTTTTCGATCAAAAATAAAAGTTATTTTTTAATTTTTATAATTTTGAGCAAAAATAAAAGTTATTTTTTAATTTTTATTTTTACGAGCAAAAATAAAAGTTATATTTTAATTTTTATTTTTTCGAGCCAATATCAAGTATATTTTAAACATCAGAATTTAGTTTTACTATCATGAGAGCTTCCAAATTGTCCACTGACAAATTGTACCGCAACTGTCCTAGAACTAGTTTGAGTGCTGAAAAGGATCTCTCTACACTAACTTGTGTCGCAGGTAGAGAATGCACAACAAAATCCAGTCTATGTAGCCAGGGAAGTACATATTTCTTACTGTTGTTTTAAAAACTTATCAGCAATCATGTAGGATGATTTACTAAATACCTGAACAACTTCGTTACTCAGGCAAGCCAGCGCCCACCATTGATATAGAATACATAGTATACAAAAATGTAAAAAATCACAAAAAATGTGATCACCATGGGGATTTTTTATGCACATTAAAATAAATATTTGATAATAACTAAATTATTGTAACACCTACATTTCGTTAGAAAATAACTTTTATTTTTATTAAAAAAAATTAATATCAAAAAATACCTTTAATTGTTGCTCGAAAAAATAAAAAGCAAAAAATAACTGTTATTTTTGATCGAAAAAATAAAAATCAAAAAATAACTGTTATCATCTGATTTTTATGAAAAAAGGAAAACTTGTCACGGTCCCTGGTTTGCACCGAATAATTACGTTAGCCCGAAGCGTAAGAAATTGTGTGTGAAGCCCAGCCAATCAGCTGAATTGATACACAAACCAAATATCCATCATGCTGAGGTAATCATCTGTGTTTTGTGAAACCAAAAGGATTCTATCTATTACAGGAAACCTGTACCGAACGCAACTATATCGACTCTGAAGCGAAATATCTATTATAATTAAGTTAAGCTCTATTACTTATGAGCTTCCGGAAAATCTGATCAGACCACAACAGGGAACCTTTACCGAACGCAACTGATTTATTTAAAACGAGTGTTGTCCGAACAATGCCAAGAATATTCAGCCAGGCATGAAATCCCAATATAAAATATACTTATATATGTATGTATGTATATATTACTAGCTAATACCCGGTGTGCTTTGCCACCCCCTATATAAAAATTTTATAGTTCAAAAATATATTTATTTTGCAAGTGCTACGCCTACTATTACTAAATCAACCATTTCTTATTCAAATAATCATATAGACGTCAAAGTGTCTCTTGCAAAATTTGGGTACTCTGACTATTATCGCTTCCCAGAGATACGAATTTTTGTATTTAATTCATATGACAGGTGCCACGCCCACTATTACTAAAGCATCAATTTCTTATCAAAATAGTCATAGATGTCAAAGCTTCTCGTGCAAAATTTGGGTACTCTAACTATTATCGCTTCCCAGATATACGAATTTTTGTATTAAATTCATATGACAGGTGCCACGCCCACTATTACTAAAGCATCCATTTCTTAACAAAATAGTCATAGATGTCAAAGCTTCTCGTGCAAAATTTGGGTACTCTAACTGTTATCGCTTTCCGAATATACGAATTTTAGTATTCAATTGCTATGAGAGCTGGCACGCCCACTATTTCTAATGTACCCATTTTTTCCAGAAATGATTATTTCGGTGTCAAAGTTGCTCTTGGAAAATTTTAGTACTCTAATCGATATCGTTTTCCAAATATACGAAATTTAGTATTTAATTCATGTGGCCACGCCTACTATTGAAAGTCCGCCCATTTTTTACCCAAATGTTCGTGTGGATTTCAAAGTTTACCGTACTTAATTTGAAGACTCTAGCTGCATTAACTTTCGTGATATATAATATTTAATACTTATTTTTTAATAGGGCGTTGCACCCCGCCCATTTATAATTTCAAACCAAAGTATAGCCTATAGTTCCTTCCAGACATACAGAAAGATTCTTTGAAATTTTCAAAGAAATCGGTCCAGCCGTTAAACCGTCTATAAAGCACTTTTTATATATATAGATAAAGGGTGTTTTTTTTTAAAGGTTTGTTTTTCGAATAGAGATAAAACTGGCATTTTGTGGTCAAATCTGGCAACTCTAATGTCATTTATGTTCAGTTTGGTTTGCCATTTCATCATGAACAGGTTGACAAAAGAACAACGCTTGCAAATCGTGCAAATTTATTTCGAAAATAACGGTTCAGTTCGCGAAGTTTACCGCAAGCTCCGTCCATTTTATGGTCGACATAATCGTCCATCAGAGCAATTAATTCGGTTAACTATGGATCGTTTTCGCACTACGTTTACTCTATGTGATAATACGCATCCGCAGAGACGTCGAACAGTGCGCACCGAAGAAACAATTGTCGCTGTAGAGCAAAGTGTTGAAGAGGACCCGAATGAATCGATTCGCCACCGTGCACAGCAATTGGAGCTTTGTCCATCAACTTTATGGAAAATTGTGCGCAAAGATCTTGGCTTGCGACCTTACAAGATCCAGCTTGTGCAAGAATTAAAGCCGCGAGACCATGCAATGCGTCGTGATTTTGGTGTATGGGCCGAAAATGAGATTGATCTCGATGCTGATTTTCATCGCAAAATTTTGTTCAGTGATGAGGCTCATTTTTGGTTGAATGGCTACGTCAACAAGCAAAATTGCCGCATTTGGAGTGAAGAGAATCCACATGCGACCCTTGATACGCCATTACATCCACAAAAACTGACTGTTTGGTGTGCTCTATGGGCTGGTGGAGTCATTAGGCCATACTTCCGAAATAATGCTGGAGAGGCAGTTACCGTTAATGGAGACCGGTATAGAGCCATGATAACCGACTATTTTGTTCCCGAATTGGATGGCATGAATGTGGATGAGTTGTGGTTCCAACAAGACGGCGCGACATGCCACACAGCGCACGCCACAATCGATTTATTGAAGGAAACATTCGATGAGCGCATAATTTCGCGGAATGGAACTGTCAATTGGCCACCAAGATCGTGTGATTTGACACCATTGGATTATTTTCTTTGGGGATATGTGAAGTCGCTCGTCTACGCCAACAAACCAGAAACGTTAGGGGAATTGGAAGCCAACATTCGTGGCGTTATTGCCGACATACGGCCCCATATGCTCGAAAAAGTGGTTAAAAATTGGACCTGTAGAATTGGCTTTATTCGAACCAGCCGCGGCGGCCACATGCCTGAAATCATATTTAAACATTAATGGCATAAAATTATCCTTCCAATAAAGCCAAAGTGATGGTCATTAAAACTATTTTCTTGTGTTTTATTTCAATTCGAAGTTCTATACCACTGAAAAAAACACCCGGTAGAAGATAGATAAACGCAATTTATATTTATAAATTTATTTAACCCTGCTATCAAAGTACTGCCATACCAAGCGGTATTAAAATCCATTTAGTAGTTTTCGAGCCAACTGAATTCAAGAAAACAGACAGCCAAAAATTTTTAAAATGTGATGTTTTGTATTCTATATCGTTAAAAAAATATTTCATGTAACTGACACAGGATTGAAAATAATCCTTTAACAATTTTATTTAATAAGGAAATTTCCAATTTCTGTCCGAAAGGTAATTTTCAATTAAATGTACAATGTTCACTAACATACGGTTAATAAATATTTTTTATTTGTTTATTTCAAACTTTAACAAATAACAATAATAAATGTTGGCAACTGTATGCTATAAAATCGAAAAAAAACTATATAGTGAAATAATTGAGAAAGCAAAAAAATAAATAAAGACACCATTAATAAGTATAAATAAATAATAAATAAATAAAATGTACCCTTAATTATGTTTTGAATAAAATAATAGAAAATAATTTAAATTTAATTTATGTAATAGTATTAACAATATGTATTAATAATATTCTAAAAATAATAGAAATATATGAACTCGTTGCCACAAATAGCAAATAATGTTACAGGTCGTAAAAAAAAATTCTTTTCTTTTTTTATATTTTTTGGTAGAAAAATTTCTAGTGATTGTAAAAAAATATTTATTTTTTCTTTTTGTTTAAATTTTTACTTAAATTTCGTTGATGTTGGCGTGTTTTTATGCAAGTAAAAGTGAATTTGCTATTGTTTAGTTAAAAAATTGTAACTGATTGTGATGTATTCTTTTAAATTCTATTTGGTGTTTCGTTTAAGGTTGTTTTGAAGTAAAAAAAAGAAAGAAGTATGAATATTTGGAGTACCAGTCTATGATCTGTTTACACTCCGTTTAAGGCCACAACAATTATATAAAATTTTTTGTTAGATTTATGTTTTCCCTGACAGAAACATGTCGTTGCTTTAGAACGGTGTTGTTGGACTCAATACTAACGTCCTTCCTGTCCGGGTGGATTAAAATAGTCCCAATGATGAGTGTGCACATTGCGACCGGTTAATAAGTACAATAAAACAACAAATGTAATGACTATGAATAAAACAACTAAAGCGGGCACTTGTCTACTACGAATGTCGGTGGGTTGTACTTCAACACCTTCTTTGGGTTCTTTGCCACGCATATAATCCGTAAGTTGGTTGATGATTGTACAAAGCGAAAGACTGCATGCTGTAATGAATTTACGTCCGGCCTTAGATACACTTTGCGGGTCTTCAGAAGAAGGTGTGCGAGTGCTGCGGGTTCGTCGACGATGATGTACTTCATCTTCAGTTTCACTAGGCAGTTTATCTCCTTCTACTTCTGAAGAGGAAGGACGTCTTTGATGACGACGATGACGTTGCGGAGCTGTTATATCTAAGTTAGTGTCTTCTGTTGCTGCTGCTGCTACAGCTGCCCGATGTAGATTGTAGAATGCTAAAGGAGCTAAAGATTGCAAGTATTCGGATGTTGGAAAGACTGATGACATAGGTGGAACGGTGGTCGTATCTACTGTAGCCATTTGATCTGTTTGTGTTTGTTCGTCGGTATTGGAAATATTAGTTAAAGGAGCTTGTTGTTGATCTTTTAAGCGAGGTGGTTTCGGTGGAGGTATAATATCTCTAACTGGACTCGAACTTAAGTGTTCACTACTGTTTTGTAGACTCGTTTGTGTTTCGATTGTTAGGTGGTGTGAACGTTCTTTTTGTCGCACTTGTTCTACTATGTTTTCAATAAGACCTGGTGGCAATTCTATATTTTGTACCCTCAAATTGCCAGACTTGCATTCTAATTCGTCTGAACTAATTTGTTGGCCATGTAGTTGCGAAACCATTATTTGCCCTGCTTGCAAAGCATGTACTCTTAAACGTTCCACCTCTAAATCAGCTAAACGTGCTGGCAATTGATGTTCCGCTAGCTTTTCGGACTTTGCAATAGTTTGCATAGGCGCCAACTCTTTACGGATTTCTCCAGATTCCTCTGGCTTTGATAAGGAATTTGTTACAGAAATTTGTTCTTCAACTGCTAGTAGTAGTTCTGTCTTTTTAACATTATCTTCACTTGTTATAATATGTTTTTCTTCTACTACTGGAGGAGGCGGTGGTGATTGTTATATGGCAGTTGTGGATTTTCTACGTGGTGGCGGTTGCGGTGGTTCGATTTCCGGTTGTTCTACCTCAGATATAGTCAGTTCTTCAGGTTCTTCCTCTTTAATTTCGCTTAACTCGTCCCTAAATTCGCCCTCTGAAATCAGTTCTTCTAAATCGGAGCGTTGCTCCTCTTCTTTGTCACTTGGCTCGATTTCTCTATCACTGGCTTTTATTTCCTCTCTAGAAACACTGGGTGATGGTTCTTGGGAGGTTGTTTGTGTTTCCATCAATTCACGGCCTATTGCATCTAACTCATCCCTATACCGTTGTAAAGTTTTTTCGACTTCCTCGTCGGTTTGTTGATATTCTGGATCCGATGTTAAGATGCCTAGCGCTTCATCTAACTCAGCCGAACTAGGTGCATAAGAAGCTTCGCTTACCGCCAAATTGTGGTAGTCTTCCTTGGTATCGGAAACGCTATGCTGAGAACTATCGGTTAAGAGACCTTCTCTGCGCAATTCCGCTTCTTCTAATTCTAAATCATCAATGGGTCTTACTACAAGAGAAGCTTCTACCACTTCTGGGTTATCCTTATGAATGGGAGTTGACGATTGACGTTCTACCAATATGGCTGACGGTGTTTGAGGTCTGCTTAAGGACTTTGACCTGTCGGCCTGAGAAGAAGCTCTAGATTTCTCTGAAAGACTTCTTTGATTGGCATCTCTAAATCGCTGTAAGCCCTTGGCCAACTGTTCACTGTCTATAATTTGATGGTTAACATTGAGTTCCTTTTCCAGTTCTTCTTGCAACAATTCCTCAATCGTTTTGTTTGAACGTACTCGCGGCTCGATCACCTTCATATCATCGGTTATCTCAAATTCTTCACAAACAAAATCATCAGGCAATGGATCGGTTTGCGTACAAGCCTCTACTTCTTCTACGTGTACCTCCGAATCATCTCCCTTGTCAAAGTTCCCATCAACACTATCTTCACCTTCATACGACTGATACTCCTGCATGGCTTCAGATCCTTTGCTAATGGAGCGTTGTCGTTTTTCTCTGGGCGGTCTTGGTGGTGGGGGCAATGGACGATATTTCATTTTATTTATTACTTCACCAGATTGCAAGTTACGTTCAATCACACCGGGCTCCTCATAATCGTCTTCATAACTAAAATAATCAATTAGAAATTATAAACTGTGTTCAAATACTGCAAGTGTAAATGTTGTAAAATGTCTTGTAACTCGATACATGCCAAATTTAAATGAAAAAACCATTCAGTAAAAAAAATAAAACAAAAAAACAAAAGAAAAAGCATCAATTAAAATCATATTATTGGTGACCATGTTTATTTGTGTATTTTGTATTATGTACGTATTATGTGAATAAATTAAAAAAAAAAAAAAATAAATATATTTTATTTTTTTTACAACAAAATCAGTAATAACAATAATATTTATATCGTCATTAAAAATACAAACCGCACTAACTAATAAGGAATTTGATTTTTTTTAAATAAACTCCGGCTCGTTTTTTTTTATCAAACTACGTGATCATTAACAAGTTTTGCATTAAAAATCATAAAACTAATAAAATGACAGTTAGTACGGTTTGCTTTCACGGTAACGATATTGTATTTAAATAATTAATAAAACAATAAATTATAGAAAAAAATAAATAAAAAAATGGTAGACCAAATTAAATAATGTGAATATACACTTAGAGAGGTTTGAAATACTAAATATTTGTAGTTCTTACGAATCTAACGTCAATTAAATTATTTGTTTCTTGTTTTTTTTTTTTGAATTTAAAACAGTTTTTTTTTTAGTTCTAACCAAATTTAGAGCGTCTACTCTAGTCAAAATTATTTCAAAGTCAGTCTCTAATATGTATTAGAATTTTATTGAATATTTTTAAAATAATTTTTTATTGCGATTGCCCGGCCTTTGTGTGATGTTTTGTTAATTACTTGGAACACTATGTACCAACAAATGTAATTAATGCGAATTTTAATAAACCACTTTGTTCCCACTTACAAGTTCTATACGATCATGTATGTATGTAGATCAATTGCCAGACTGTATGTGTAAATATGTCTTTGGAAATGGGTTTAAAGATAATTATTAACACTAACAAAATATGGTGTAACTGTTAAAACGAATTAATTAAGCAAAAAATATAAAATAAATTAAATTAACAAACAATTAAATTGCGGTTTTGTGTTAAAAACAAATGCGTTTGCAGCTCCTCAGGCATTAAATATCTTACTTTGGTTGAGCGTCTAAACTTAGGGCTGATTTACGTCCCGTTATAAATTCGACATCCGAGACGGGCATGTAAGCTCTGGGAGGTGGAGGTCTTTCCGGTGGCGGTGTGCTTCTTTTAGTTCTCATATTTGGCATGGTGGCAAAACGTTCGCCAGGAGAACGTGCAAATTTTTTTCTTCTCGCTGGAGGTGTTGGTTTTGGTACCGCCTCCTTACGTACGACAGCGTATCTATAAATTAATGCGCTTAGTAATAAATTTATAATCACATTATTTTAATTTGTACAGTTTATGTACAATATATTTACCCGTCATTCTCCATCATATCAATAACGAATTTGTCTGTCTCTTGGATGTCTTCATTTTGTTCAAACGAAATGGCACCTCGAGAATGACGCTCATCTAAATCGTAGTTCGATGTGGATTTGCGTGTTGATGCAGTGTCGGAGTATTTTTCTGGTGTGGCAAGGGGTACATGATGATACTCGTGTTCAGTGCGATAAACTATTACCTAAAATAAATATAACAAACGTGTACCAGAAAACAATTTACAATAGTTTGATTTAGAGAAAATTAGACATTACATTTTCCGTTGGCTGCAAAAAACTATTTGACACCGAGCGTCCCCCAAAACCGTTCATATAGGAATCTTTTTCCACTGACGTATCACGGCGTCTCTTTTGTCGTCTTGGCGGTAGGGGTTGGGCCTGCTCATGTTGCGTAAGCATATTCTCTTTTTCCGATATGCTTAAATTATTCCATTCACTGTGTTCATCCCTCTGCACGGGTGATGGGTCACGCAAATATTCCTCATCCATATATTTTCTACTATCAACATCTTGACTTTCCATGGAATATTTGCTTCGACTTCTACCCTTGCGCAATGGTCGCTTTGGGGCTCCAAAGTAATCACTACCATTGTGCGACATGGACACATCGTCTCCGTAATCGCTGCGTTGTGCATCAAAATCTTGCGATATATTGTCGGGAGCAAAAGTTTTATGGAGTCTACGCGGTTTTGGTGGCGGTACATCATAGTCACCATATGCTCTGGTTTGTCCTACATGATCTAAAGTGTTAATAGGCTTGGCATATCCATCTCTGAAAGCATTTCTTATATATTGATTTATTTCAATATTGTCTTGTGAAATGCCACGCTTTCGTAAAAAGAATTCATCATCTCCAATTTCTTCTAATACAACTTTTTTGCCAGAACTTGCTATCGATTGGGTTTCCTGTGTTCCGATATCATCATACTGATATTTAAGATAACTGGCTTCAGCTTCTCTTTCGGCTTTGCGAAGCAGAGTATTTTTCTGAATATCTTTTTCAGTCCAACCAATGACATCCTTGCTATCTTCAGATCTTACGTCAGAATCCTGATGGACCATGGGACGTCGTCGGAATTCGCCTGAACGCAAATTGGAAATTTCATGTATGGCACGATTTTCTTCATCGAATTCCGCAAATTGTTTGTTGTCTGTAACTCCGCCCAATATACCTAAATTTCGTTCATCACTTACCGCATCTTCAAGATCGTCTCGCATGCGTCGTTCCAAGGAGGATTCACGGTCGAAACTTTCCTGTTCGCTGTCATAGCGTCGATAACGAGAACCTTCGCTATCATTATAACTTACATCTGAGAATTTATCTGCCCAGCGTGAACGAACCGGACCGGGGCCACGATCACCTTGTGGAGTGCTTGAGGAACCTAATGAGGGTTGCGTTTCTGAACTCTGTATAACACTAGTGGCTTCAGTAGCAGTTCCAGTACCAAACGAAGACTCCATTTCAACTGATTTCTTTTTACGCAATGCTCTTGGATATGTGCCGAAATTAAACTCAAATAGTTTTTTTTGTGCAACTGGAGCCTCAGTGACTTTTTGTCCAGTTTCTTCTACACCCGCACCCGATTCTTCATCGACATTTGCAGCATCTGACTCTTTGAGAGATTTAGTTCTTCTTAATTTAATATTTGTCATCTTTTCTGGCAATTTAAATTTACTCATATCTGGTTTGCTGAATTTCGTAAATTCTGGGCGTTTAAAATCTCTGAATTTAGACATATCAGGTCGCTTCATCTCGGGCATTTTTATCTTTGAAAACTCTGGAGCCTTAAACTTTTTACGTTCCTTGGCCTTAGGACTACCTGAAGGAATTTTTTTAGGAGCAGGTTTAAGTTTTGTTTTTAGTTTTCCAGCTTGGTTTTTAAAGCCTGCTTGCATACGTCTAGTTCGATCTTGGGCCGATGCCATAAAACCTTTCTTCTCTACCTTTGCAGGTTGTTCCTCGTGCATAGCAACATCTTCAGTATCCATTACTTCGACTTCAATTTCCATTTGCGGTGTTTTTTGCGTCGTTGTGAAGAAACGATTTTCGAGTTCCTTTTGCATATCTTCTGCTTGTTTCATGGTGTTTACTTCACTTGCTATCGTTTGAGTTTCATTTGGAGACACTTCCTTATTATCAGAAGATTTCTCTTCTGTCGAAGGTGTTCCAATGGGTTCGTATTCATGTTCGCTGCAATAAAATTCGCAATTAAAAAAATGTTTAACTAAAAGAGTGAAAATAATTTTGTATTTCTGATTTTTGTATAAAAATTGTTGTGAATTTTTTAAATAAATAATTAAATCAGAGGTGGTTTAACAAACAATTTTTGTTGTAGGTATGTGTATGTATGTATGTATGTATGTAATGAGTTATACATATCTGTGGCTTGGAGCTAAAAGGGCCAATGTCAAAATATTTACTTTTAAGAACATTGGAATTGAACTTTAACTTTTAAAGATGCTTTCATAGTGACATTGGCCAGCATTTTATTTATGAAGCTGTTCTGGGTTAAGTATGACTTTAGCTGTTTTACGATAGAGAAACAGAGAAAGAAAACAAATCTAATGCAATGATTAACTCAAAAGAGCAAAAAGGTGACATTGGCCCTTTTAGCTCCAAGCCACAGATATAAGTTAGTATTTAGTTGTGATATTTAAGTGTTGAATAATAGAAACTATCTACACGGAGGCAGCAGGCAACATAAACAAAGTCATATAAGAGAGAAAGTAAAATGAGAATTCTCTTCACAGTGTTCATACATGTATTTTAAATTTACTCTTACCGCGAGAAATAAGTTTTTTCTAGCAGTTCCCGCTTAGTTTGACTTTTCGGCAAGGTAGAACTTTCAAATTGACTTAAACGCGATTTGCGTTCATCAAAATTAAAACTAACTGTTTTCGTCATACGAGCTAATGATAGATTGTCTTGAGAACCACCAATACGATGACGGTCTGTCGATTGAGTTCGTCCATCATAAAAGTCTCCCGTTTTATCTTTATATTGCAGCAAAGGCCGCTGTTCAGATGGTGATCTAATGCTATGCAATGGCATACGTCTATCGCTAGAAAAACCTTGATTTACACTTCCGCTGCTATCCATCATAATAGGCGCTGAAAATAACGGTTTTCCCTGCAACTCAGGATGGTGATGTATGGATGGTTCTTTACTCCAACTTCTCATTTCTAAGCCACGATCTTGACTAGACAACTCAGATTGGCTGGTACGTTTATCTATTGAAAATTGTGAACTTTCCTCAACAGAACGTCCTAAAATAAGCGGAACAAAAGCTTCGCCAAGGGTAGTGGAAGTCCTATCGGGCTCGTGAAATTCTTCTCGACTACTGAACGATTTTGGCACAGAAGGTGTTTTACTTAGAGATGGGGGAGGTGGGATTTGTTTAGCAGGCTTTGCCATATATTGATCCATTTCATCGACTTTGAGTGAAAACGTTTCTACAACTTTAATAGACATTGGTTCGGCTTGCGGCTTATTCGAAACGGCTGCATTCGTTCCCGAGACTACAGAAATAGGTGTTGGTTTTTCCTTAGAAAACATTGACATAAATTTACTGGATGCTGGTTTAGCTGGCGAAGGTGATTTTTCTTGCATTGGTGATTTTTCTTTCGTAAACATGGTTGGAGGAGCCAGTGAGGGCGATTTTTCTCGCATTGGAGATTTTTCCTTTAAAAACATTAAAGACAATTTCGAAGCTCTTCGTGGTGGAGCAGGTGAAGGTGATTTTTCACGCAAAGGAGATTTATCTCTTACATTAATTGTGTTGTCGTTTTCATCTTTAGGTTTGGTAGAGAAAAACGTCTTAAACCTTGTTGAGTAAGAGGGTTTTTCGATTTCTTCCATGTTTGGGGTACTTTTTTTAGTTCTTGTTGGAGATGACTGTCTTTCTGGTGAATGACCACGTTTAAGTTGATGGTAATTTATATCTGGAAGTTGAAGGTTGTCCATTGAAAGATTTTCCATTTGTCTTCCTGTCTGATCTTCACAATTATTGTTTAGAAATTTAGATGGGGATGCTGACCGACTTCTTTCTTGTCTAGCAAGCGTATCCAAGTACCTGTTTGAAGATTTCGTTCTATTCATAGCTTTCTCTTCTTCCTGTTTGACGAGTTTATTAACATCGACCAGTGGCACTTGAGTATTAATGTCAATGCAGATCTCTTCATCTAAATTAAAAGTTTCTACAGGAACTTCACTTACCAAGGGTGGGCTTAAACGTTCAATTTGAATGTTGTCTCTTATGTCTACTAAGTTTTTGGCAAAATGTATAGCTTCTAATTCGGCAACCGTTTGTTGAAGAGGATCAATTGGCTTTTCTGTTAGTGCTAAGTTCATGTTTATAGGATCAACTAAAGTAGACGCATCTGGCGAGGTTTTATATTGAGACATGTCAATCGGACGATTTTGGGGCAACACTTCTCCAGGGTACTTACAGGATACTGTATTATCTTTATTTGCGTCTGGTCTCATATAATCCACTGACATGGGAGGTTTTGCATTACGATAATCAACAGTTTCAGGTGAGCCCGATGATTCCAAAGAAATTAATTCCCTAGTCGTATGCTCTATTCCGCTTGTTTTCGGTTGTGCTTTTATTTGTCCCGCTGTTGTAAGGTCGTCACCAGATGTCTCGTATTTAGACATATCGATGGGACGATTTTGTGGCAATAATTGTTCTTCAGTTGAAACAGAAGAGACCATATATTCTTTGTTTTCTTTAGTCCTCATATGATCTATAGATGTTAGCGGTTTTGTTTTGTCAAAAGAAAGTCCTTCAGGTGGTGACATTGTTCGTAATGGTGTAAAATCTCGTGAATAAGATCTTTGTCGGCCTCCCATTACTTGTAGAGAAGGCGAGCTCAAGTCCCGAGTAAATAATGGAGGTTTATTACTCATTTGTGGTAATGGCGTTGGAGTAATGACATTTATTTGGGGATAAAATGCTGACAAATCTACATTGGAAGATCTTCTACTTCCACTTACTGAACGCTGTTCACGGCGTCCGTATGGTGCTCGTGAAGGAACTATATTAATATCAGCCACAAACAAATCTTGTTTGGAAGGAGAACGTGATATACGCCTTAGAGATCTAACACTGTGAATGGAGAAGGTTTCAGGATCCCTAGTCATTCTGTCCACTGAGCTGAAACGTTGTTTTTGCACACCCGGCATACTGTGGGGATCATCATCGGATATGCTACGCACCACTAAACCTCTAGTTCTGGCAGTCTCCTCCAACTCGGGATATTTTTCAACAAAGGAGATGTCAACCGAACCCGAAGCTTGATCCCATGTGCGATGTTTACCTACACTACGTACTGACATACGTTCCGGGTCTGGTTGAGTAATGCGATCTCCCGCCATTAGTTTACGTTCTGTTACGGGTTGGAAGCCCATCGTTGGTGAATGTACTTTTCTGTCCAACAAGCCTCCGTCATTAGACGAAACTTGAGGGCATTGATCATCATGATGGAAATCTAATTTGGAAGTTGGTCTTGAGTCGACCGGATTTATGCGTTCGGGAAGCAATGAATCGCATTGAAAGTATTGGCAGGCACAACGTACATCTAATGTCACACCACTTGAACTTTCGTTTCGCGACACAAAATGTTTCTTTTCGAGAGGCAAAGCTCCAACCGATGCCGATCTTCTTGTGCTCATGATGAGAATGAAATAAAAAGCTTTAAAAGCTGTTTTCTCTTTTTTGTTGGTCACCTAATTTATTTATTTTATATTTGTGTTGTCCGCATTAAATATTGTATATTTATATTCGTTAGTTTTTCCGTTGATATTTGTCGTTGGTGTTTTCTTTTTTGAGGCTATTTTTATAAATTTTCATCGTATTAACTCCAAGGGTGAACATTATATTTTTATTTATTATTTATTTATTTTTTTTTTATTTAATTTTCTATACGAAAAGTATTTAAACACAAACCGCAAGTTTATAATTTTCGTTAACAAATCGTAACCGTTTTTATTTAATATCGCTAATCGTTTTCCGTTACACTCTATTTAAAAATTTTAAACTGTATTAGATCAGTTAATGGAATTTTTATTTCATATTTGCGAGTCTTGAAAATAAATCTTATATCGACCGCTTATGCCCATCTTAATTGCTGCAAATGTCGGCCAGGACTGAAAGCTTTTTTGGCAAAACCAAAAAAAAAAAAAAATCAGCAACATTAGAAAAATTTCAAAGCACTTGAAATATTTCGTATTTTTGTCGTTGTGTCTATGACTTATAATAAATATATACACAAACATATGTATGTGTGTACGAATGTATATTTAAGATCACACGTATTAGTTGATGTGCTCGCATTATATTCTCAAATATTTTCATGTCAAATTCGTTTTGTTCTCACGTTTACTTCACATTTATTTTTCTTGTCCCATCTATTTAATTTAATTTTTACATCAACATTAACATCATTATGATCAAGACGTTTGTTGAATGAATGCTCATTGAGATTTTATGTCTACAAATAATTTACTTGTAAACTTTTTATAGTTTTTATTTTCTCTCGTGCTTGAAGAAAATATTTTTTTTTATTTTATTTTTTTTTTTTTTTAATTAATGCCAAATGACCACCGGTTTTGATTGAATGCAAAAAAATGTCTAAAAAGCCATCCATTACTTAAACAGTACCGAAGGTGTTGAACAGTGTTTTTAACTTGTCAAATGCAATTGCATTTCAATAAATATGTACATACAAAATATATGTACATATATAAAAAATCTTTAATGGGCTTGTTAGTAGCGCATGATCTCAAGATCCGGTAGGTGGTGCTGGAGCGGAGTTAGTTAAAAAAAAACAATTTGTTTCCTTTGTTAATTAATAGTTTTGGCAGCCATGGAACAAACAATTAATATATTTTCATAAAACTTTCCCTTCATACGCAATTGACGGATCCGTTTAAGGATTGGTTTAAGGCAATAATTTTAACATATTGCTCACCATCTGCATACGGGTGCAGATCAAAACTGATTCCTTCAAAGGGTTTATTATGAAAATTATTACGTTAAATACATTCGGTTAATACATTTGGTGAATTCAAAGGTGTCCTAAGTGTCATTATATTTAAAATTTTTTAAAAATTTAAAAAATTTTACAATAAATAATACATACTTCATTGATATTAAAATTTTAGAAAATTATGTCACTATGATAAAATGGCACTTATCACTTCTTGTGAGTACATTAATTATTTTCCATATTATTGTAAATAATAATGTAAAAATTAGAGTTGTATGAGACTCGTTACTTTAGTTCAGCTTTGCTAACAACCTAGTATTTGTTTAACGAACACTATTAAAATTACATTGTGGTCGTGAGAAAAAATTAACTAGGTTATTGGCAAAAACTGAAAAATACAAGAAAAAAACACTACAGAAAATACTACGACAAACTCCACCACTCCATTTCACGAGAGTCAGGTGTTTACTCTCGTTTTGCCCACGCAACCATGTCGCAGCAGCATCCGCTGAAAAATTTCTCTGCGACCCCTATAAAATAAACACGTTTTTTACTAAATACTACTCAAGTATTCAAAAGTATAAGTTGTGATAGAATTTTTTTAAGACACTGTCTTGTCGTTTATAAGATGTTACAGATTGTTCTTTGCATCATATTGTAGTCTTTACAATAACTTATAGCATACCAGCACCTGATTGTCAATTACTTAGGAGTAAAATTTTCTACACCATTTCCAATTATAAACAGTTAACTATAATATTCATTTGAATGTAACAGCCAAACCTAAACAAGAGCGGCAAGCGTTGTGCTAAGTAGTAATATGGTAATGGATTATCCATTTGCAAAGCATTGCCGCCGTCATGTTTCGATTTGTTTCATAGAAATTGCATGAACATAACAATTTTTTACAGCTAAAAAACGCTTGCCGCTCTTGTTTTAGTTTGGCTGTAAATACTTCTTATTCTCAAATCAATTAGATGTATTATTTGTATTATTTCGACAAAATGTCTCAAGACAAAAATCAAGGGGAATTCATACAGGTGAAATTATCAGCCCAGCTGATGTGGATACTATTTGTCATAATTAGTTCAATTCGCCTGGATTTTATTTAATAATGCAGGGAAGAAAAATGTGATTTTTGCTTCGGTATTAAACAATTAACTCTAGTGTACTTATTTCATAATAAATGTACTAAATTTATGTATATTTGTTTTTTTACGTCATTAATAGTGTGTTTCAAAAATTTATATCCTTTTTTAATCAAAGTTTTTTATTTTTAATATGTCATAACAACTTTTCCATCCCTGATGTACGAATTGGCTTTAACATAAAACATCCCCTCAAAAGTTACTTTGTTGTATCAATTCGCCGTTGCATATACCTGTATGAATATGCCTTGACAAAAATGAAACAAATTTCAAGTTTGTTAATAATAAAGTTAAAATGGCGTCTTTGTTGCCTTTTAGCCTCTATAAATCGAATTGGCGCTGAGACGAAATGTGATTATTTAGTATTTATTATTTTTTATTTATTTATTATTTTTTTAACTAAAAAAAATTTTCAAAAAATTATAAAATCTGAAGTAAAAAAACTCAGGTTTTTGATGATTTGACAAATTATAAAATTATTTTTAGTTTTGGAAAGATCTGTATTTATATCAGCGAGTTTCGCCAATTAAAATGTTTAAACAAATTCTAGTTTGCAATAGGAAAAAGTGTATATAATATACACATGCATATATGTATATATATGAATGTATTTGCATTCTTATAAAAATAGACATGAGACAAATGTTCTTCCCAGCATTTGAGGTTCTAGTAAAAATATTTTACATTTGATATTGTAAGTTTAAAGAGACAAAACACTCTTGCTCACACTTAACTTAACTTCTAATAAAGCAAAAACATTTCAAAAAAATTTAAATTTTAAACAAAGTCACAAAATATTAAAAAAAGTCACACCTTATTTTGCACATCGCTTTACCTCAATTGAAAAAAAAATATATGGATTGTGATGTGCAAAATAAGAATGTTAATTTCTTTCTTACACATACAAACAAATTATGAGCCAACACCATAACGAAAGTAGTTTGCTTTTTATTTTTTACAAAGTGTCATTCATTATCTTACCTCAGATTTTTACATGCTGATTTGTATTGTCCGTATTGGAACAACAGATTTTGGAGGGAAGTTTTTCTATTTACTACAACAAGGTGTTAAACATTTGTAGAAGGAATAGAAATAGTGTCTACAGCCAGTGATGTGTAAACGATTAGAAGGATTGCGGGTTATTTGCTTATGGTAGCGTAGTGTTAGTAACAATTTCTTGAAAAAGATGAATGTGTATTTTCTGAAATAGTATAGGCATTTAGAATGTATGTAGTTAAGTGATATGTGTTTGTATGTATGAGTGTACATATAGTATTAGTAATTATGTGTGTGTGTGTGTTTATTATGGTGTTACTTGTGATTTATTTATGTTATTTCAAAACTAAAAATATTTATATTGAAATTTGAATTAAAATTTTGTATAAAAATAACACCACATTTTGGTTGTTTCGATTTTGCTATGGTACTCGTATGCTGAGATGTGTATAACTATAGACAATGATGTACTTACTTGATGGCATTTTTCCATTTGGTTGCCTCCTTTGTGGCTTCCAATTGTTCGGCTGTTAATTCGACGTCTTCGCGATGTGGTTCTGCTTCATCTTCAACATGGGAAAAAGTTACAATCTTTTTTTCTGAAGGTGCTGGTGAAGCTTCCTTTTTAAGTGCAGGCTTACGTTCATCTGTAGAATCAACTTCTTTACTAAAAGCGCCATTAACTTGTTTCACGGAGTCATCATCATGCTCCTGGTCGGTTTCTTCTTCCGTAACAGGTTGTAAATGTAACTTAGTTCGTTCTTCATCCGATGAAGCTGAATCTATAGAAGAAATAGGTGCTAAAAGTGTATTGGACTTACGTTCCGGAGTAGCGTGATCAGGCAATATAATTGCTTCTTCTTCACTGCTACCCATGCGATCGAGCGGTATGTTGTTTTTGGTGGTGGTCACTTCTTTGGCAGCACTTGTATCTTGGGTAACTAACGATTGTTTAATAGCTTCTACAGAGGTGGCATCCAAAATGAATTTAAGCTCCTCGGATGCTGCCACAGCCTCATCAGTTTGATCGATTTCTTCATACACATGTTCTCTTCTTAAACGTGGAGCTTTTTTAGGTGGTACTGCAGCAGCATCCACTTCTTCAGCTCTCTTATAGCTCGCATCATCATTAACAGTTATCTGTTGGTCTAACTCTTTTTGTGAAGTTTTAATATCACTGATTTCAATAATCTCTTCCGGTTTAACTATGCTGTTTTGGGTGTTCTCTTCATTATCATACCTGTCGTCATCTCGACGCTTGCGACTAGGCGATTCATCTAGTTCTACAATTTCCAATACATCATCGGAATCTTGTTTTTCAATGAAATGCGGTATATCACTTCTCTGAGATTTTGGCGAATTTTTAAGTTTTAATATTTTTGGTTCTTCATTAAGTACAATTTTCTCATCTTTACCTAAGTGAATGCGCTTAATATTAAGACGTTTCTTTTGGCGATCCGCCATGCTTTTAAGTTTCTTCATAATAGGGAAACAGCGTGCACTCTTGGAGTGGACGTAAATGGGTTCCTGTTCCTTTTTTGTATTAACTCCTAATTCTTGTGATTTTTTGAGTTGTTCCAACTGATTGTGTGATCCTTGTGGAACTTGTTCGAGACTATGTTGCAAGCTTGAATTTGTGAATGAATCGGGCAGTGATTGGGCGTCGTCGTGATGCCTGGCTCCGTAACGACGACGTCTAAATAATCGTCGTACTTTACTAAAGCGACTCGATTTTTTTGTCTGTTTTCCGGTGGCAAGCACTGAGTCCGAAAGAAATGAAAAGCTTTCACTATGCAAGCTGTGGTTTTCCAAGTCCTCTGCCTGATTTTTTGCCAAATGCTGAGAATTGGGATCGTCTTCGCCGTCGGATAATTCTTGTATATAGCGTTCGGTTTCTTGTATAGAGACGTGATCATCAATTCGTACTTTTTTATTTGATTTCGGTGATTCAGAAGTAAAACGAATTTCCTGTGACTTCCTAAGCATTAACACAATTTCGGGCTCTTCATCTGGTCCCAGAGGATGTTTGTAGAGATGGGTCCAAGGATAACCTCCCTAGAAAACAGTAACAATTAAGTAATTTAATGCTTAGATTTGTATTTTGCTTTTCCACTTACTCTTTCTTTGGCTCGCCTTAGATCTTCCCAACGATATGTTTGTAATGGAACTGGTGGTTTATCCGTGCTACTCTGTACTAAGTATTTCTTAAGGGATTGATAATATTCTCGTTTGCAATCTAAAGCTAATTGTTCCGCATTCGATGAAGTCGACTCGTGAGCATCTAGAGGAGGCAAAGATTCGATAAATAATTTGCGTTCTTCTTCTTCCGAAGCTGTCTTAGATAATGGTACGGTAACAACTTTAAGATTTGTTTGTTTGCCAATATTCAAATGTAGTTTTTCGGAATCTACTGCTTTAGAGGAATCAGAAGGCACTTCTGGTTTTTTATGCGAATCTAAAATACTATTCACTTCTGATAGTTGTTGATCAACTACCTCTGACAGTTTCTCTTCAGCAGTACTTTCGATTATTTCATTAGCGCTGTTATTTGTAAAAATGGTAAAATCTTCAGGTGCTTGTTTACTACATTCTTCCTGGTGATCGGAAGTTTGTTTGCCAGCTGTGTAGCTTTTTAGTAGTACTTCAGTATTTATTTCTGTTACAACTTCCACTTCAGTCTTTTCGGTTATCAGTATAGAATTATCATCACTCTTATCTTCTTCTTTAGTTGCTTCTGCTTGCGTTTTCAGCAAGTTTACTTGTGCTGAAATTTTATCCCAATTATGGGATATTTCTTCTTCTATATCTTTTATTAACTTTTCTGCTACCTTCTCGATTTCCTCTTCACTTACACAAAACTCACCATTTCTGAATTCTGTAGGAACAATAATTTGAGCTGCCTGCAATGGCTCATTAGTTTTTATGACTTTTTCTATTGGCTTCTTTGTTACGATTGCGGCTGGTTGGACTTCAATTACTGTGCGTACATTGTCCTTTGTTTCAATCTTCGAACAACCAACTTGTAATTCATCTTCTACGGGCGGCAATTCATTAAGAGTGTTGCTGTCTTCATTAGGGAACAGTTCGTGATAGGTTTCTATTAAATGAGATTCGATATCGAGTATGTTATCTTGACGAGGGTTAATATGAGTTTGAGAAAAGAGAATTTCTCCCGTTTGAGGGTCGAATTTACAGTCTTTGTTCGGCGACGATGTGGGCGTAGGCGTAGGAGTTGTTATAACTAAATGAGACTGAGACTGTGAATGATTAGAACTACTGACTAGGTTTTTGTCGTTAGAATTATCATTGTCATTAACATCGTTGTGCAATTGTTGCTTTTTGGAGGATGGCTGCTTCAATAGTATTACTCGTTTTGCCGGATTCTCTCTGTTTTTTTCTATATCTTCTTCTGTGGCATTTAAAGGACTAAGTACTTGAAGAATGACGGGTTGTTCAATTGAGTTAACGTCAGATCCAGGCAATGACACTATAATTGAGTTCGTTTAATTAAAAAAAAAATTTGAATATTAGATAAAATATGTGTGTAAAAAAAGGAAATGTTTATGAGAGTAAGGACGAAACACTCTAGCAACAAGATAACGTTTTTATAAATGTGAACGAAAAGTATCATTTTAACAAAATAAAAAAGTGGACTTCTTTAAAATAAAAGTTAAATTTAGAGCATATTCTCAAAATTATTACTTTGTAAAACTTGCACCACGAAATTAAACATTATTTTCTTACTTATACTTTTAAAATGTTTCCAATAGCTCACATTTATATTTACGATTCAAGTAAATTAAAGGCAACACACAATGACTACAAATCGGCCAAATATGAATGTACATTTATAACTGTTTATGTGTAGTAAGCCAGAACGTTTAAGTTCTTAATTATCTCTTATTATAATTTCAGAGTAATTTATGTAATGTAATCGATTTGATGCGTTTTATTTGATAAATTACATAAGATAGATTTTGTATAGGGTGACTACACCGAGAAAAATATACAAACATAAAAATTTAGTTTTGGCGAGAAAAATAAACTAAACAATAAATGAAGAACAACAAAAACTAAATATGTTTAACGCGAACACAATTGCTCAATTAAAAACTTGTCGTAGAAGTCGCAGGTTGCAAGAAATTCACTTCTTCATACTAAAAAAAAACGGCGATTGTACTTACTTACTTTCCAGCTATGATTTATTTATTGGATATTCTATAAACACAGGGAAAATTGTTGTAAGTGTTGTATAATAAACTAAAGTAGACATAGACATTATCAACAAAATGTGTACAACTACTACGATTTACAACACCTACGACAGCTTGTGAGTTGAGCAAATATTAAAAATTAGTCTACTACTTAAAAGGACAAATACATATTAAAAAAAAAAGTTACTATAGCAACTAGTAATGAAAATGATTTAATTCTTTTAAAATTTTATAAAAGAATATTCACCAGTCTAATCGAATGTCGGTTAAATCGCATGTACCACATGTGTTTAAACAGATACAAATACACTTCACATAAATAACTTGTATGAGGTGTTTTTCTAAGTGTACTTTTAGTGTTCATAAGTAATAGACAAAAACACGAACATTAAAAAACAAAAGGAGAATCGTAAAATGTACATGAAATTATTGTTGTTGTTGTTATTATTTGCATTTAAAAAAATTATGTTTATTTTAATTTTCTTTTAATGAAAAGTTTGAATTTTAGCCAAAATCTTTTAACACTATGGCAATTACGAAACTTTTGTTTAATTTATTTATTTTTTTTTTGTTTGTAATTTTTTTGACGCATATTATTCTTTATATTTGAGTTAAAAAAAAATCTTCTCAAATACTCATTTATGAATTATTTTTGTTGCAAAAAAAAAAAATAGAAAAAATACAAACACTTCCAGATTGGTATTTGTATGTATGTGACAAAAATGAGACGTTACTACTGATAAATGACTGGCGGTTCTTTACTCTGACCCTGTAATTATAGCATACTTGAGTCCTCTTCCAAAATTTGAGTTATTACAAGATATTTTTATTTTCTAATATTGTATGTATTTAAAACATTTTCACCTTGTATTTGGTGAGTCAATCGCAATTTTTTTAAATAAACGAAATCTATTTAAAACCGGACGACGACGACGCGTGACATATTTGTCCCTTTAAAATGTAAATAAAATAAACATATGTGTAGTATAATATTTTTTTATCTTTAAATGTATTTATTTAAATATTGTTATTAAAAATATTTTTTTCATTTGAATGGGACAACTATTAACGGATTTTTTTTTCGGTTTTCTTCTTAGCCAATAAATAAATATAAACCGCTCGTACCGTGCAGAATTCAACAACTGAATTTATATTCTTTTCAGTATGACCCCAAATATTTTTCTTGTTGTCTGTACAACTATACAACAACTATTAGAAATAGAAAATATATTTATTTTTTAACAAAAATTCTTTGCACTCAAATGCTTTTTGTTGCTCTCATTTATATTTATTTTTTGCTTTTAGCAATTTTTTTAAAGAGAATAAAAAAATCTGTAATAAACATACACACATGCATACATTCATTTGTAGAAGAAAACTTTTGTCGATCTTTAGCCACTTGAGATTGTTTGTGTTCTTTCTGATGTTGTTAGATTTATTGCTGAGAATGATTGTCTGCCCCGTCACTACTGCTAATGCCAAAATCAAGTTAAGTCATTTACTTAAGTTCAGCGCTTTGCTAGTGCTTATTGTTATTCACAATAATCGTATATATGTATATTTTAAAATAAAACTTCTACTGGTCATAACATTTTTAATATGTAGTTGTGGATAATTTCACCTTTTTACAACATTTTTGAATTTATTTTTACGATAAAGTTCTTAATATAAAAAATAATCCTAAAACATTGCTTTCATCCAAAAACTTATGCAATATTCTATTGAACACTTTTTAACCAATAAACAGAATTTCACTCTTTGCTAAAACAAGTTATTGCTGATTTCAATAGTCATGTCCCTTTTAAACTTGGAAATAATAATTCAATATGCCTTTAAAAACCTAAATCGACTTCCACGTTAAAAAAATTTTGTTTTTAAACTTTTGAATTTGTTAATGAAAGAGGAAATAAGAATGGAGAATGTTTTTTTGTTCTTGCAATTCCCTTTTGTTTTTCTCATTTGCTAAGGAGTTTGCTAAATTATGTTAAAATAGGTAAGAGTGCTATATTCGGCCTTGCCGAATTTAATTATATCCTTCAGCATTATGTACATACGTGTAATATTATATACCATTTTTTTTATTATTTCCGACTCTATTTTTGACTTTGTAATTTTACATATATAACTGTATCCTACTTGTAAAGCTCTTTTATTTGATACCCATATTGATTAAGTAAATAGTAAATATAAAGATTTATTCGCCATTTTGTTTCAGATGCCATCTTTGATTTTACACTTTTTCATTGTTTTAATATATTCTTCAAGTCAAGCCCTTTAATTTTATGCCAATATTGTTGAAGGTGGTACATTTTTAAGTACTATATTTGATTAATATGTATATGAGTCTATTGTACGCCATTTTGTAGTAGTGGCCATAGTATATTATAGTTCACTAGTCAACCCCTTTTATTTGATATTCATTTTTTCGGTAGTTTAGAACCTGAAAAAAATCAACTTTTGTTTTGAAATATTAGGACAAACACCAAAGTGGTTGTATTTTGTGGCTTAAATCCCAATTAGCTTCAAACCGATCTGTCAGCTTTTCTTTATTTTCGAGGCTTCGGCTTGAAATTTGGTGTCTTCAATAAGTGTGTCCAGAAATTATTTCGAAGCTTAAGAAATTTTATATATTTAATAAAATATATGTAGTTTTCGAAATAATTTTCGCCTATAACTTGGACGGTTGTTGACCGGTTTGTCTTAAATTTCTTACGAATATCCCTAGAGCGATATATTAAAAATACCTATAAATTATTCTAGGTTTGAAAAATGGTAATTTTTGTGGAAAAAACAAAGGCTGATTTGCTTATATCTCAAAAATTTATGGAGCGAGTGTGCTGGATCTTAATAGCGAGTCATTAACGGATATTTTTATAAGATTTATACCGTATACAGGTCTGGGTAACATACAGGGGCTTTTAAAAGTTTATTTCAACTAATACACGGACAGACGGACGAACCTTGCTCAATCGACTTTCCATTCATAAGCTTTAAGAAAATGTATACTTTATGGTATTAGAAATCAATATTGTAGTAATTACAAATGTATTAACAAAGCTATACATGTATATACATACCCTTGGCTCTACAGGTGAAGGGTATACAAATTAAAGTTCCGTAAGCTGTTTGCAATTTCAAACGAGAATTAAAAAATATTTTGCAAGAATGTTCCATAATATGGACAGAGACTAAGTAATGTTTTTAAATCATTTAAAAAATTTTTTTAATTGTATTACATGAACAGTTTTTAATTTTTGAAGAAAAACAGGTGTGTAAACCTAAAAGAATCATTTTTCAATAACACTCATTAGTTTTTTTTTTTTCAAAAATTTTGCTATTACAATTAAATTCGGTAGTTCTTAAAAAATTAAATTAATTTATTTAAAAAAACGTTAAATCCTTAGTTTTCGATAGCTTCCTTTTACAAAGAAAAGTTTTAATAAATTTTATATTTAAAGAAAAAAGCCGAATAAATTTATTAAAAAAATAATAATTAGAAAAAATTGTTTTAATAGAACATTAAATCATGTTACTCTAAAAGAAATATTAAAAATTATCATAAAGTCGCTACTCTGACAACACTGACTATGACCAAAATTAGCTTGGTTAACGCTGGGTCTCCACGTAGCAATTTTCATTGCTAAGCATAAGCAAAAACGTCGGCAGAATAACGGCACTTTATTGCTAAGGTATGTTTGTTTTCACTGGGTGGAGAACACGACACAAATAATTTATTTTTATAATTTAATATTTTTGTTTAAACTTTTATAAGTTTTTTTTTTGGAATACCTCACTCTTAATTATTATCAGGTAAAATTATTTTAATTTTCCTTTGTTTCTGCGATTTTGACAGCTAATTGCGGCAATAATTGCTCAAGCAATCACCAGAGCAATGATTGCGCAATAAATCGCTACCTATGGCAATTTGCGGTCTACACCTTGCAATTTCTATGGACGCAATCAAATTTGACAATTGCGGTAGTAAATATTGCTACGTGGAGACCCCGGGTAAAGTAAATATGTTTAAGTGTTGCCACTATCATATAAGTACTCCAATTTTTTTACAAAAAAAGCATGCACTAACAATGTATCATATGAGGGTGTACATGTAAAAAACATACCAAAAAAACAAAAAAATTACAAAAAAAATATATTAAAAATAAAAAAAAATATATAATAAAAAACATTACAAAAAAAAATTAAAAAAAAAATTTAAAAAAAATTTAAAAAAATTGTTTAAAAAGAAAAACTTAAAATAAAATATAAAAAAAATAATAAAATATAAATAATATATTGAATAAAATAAAATAAAATTTTTTTCGCTCAGCTGAAATTCGATGACAATTGTAGAAATTACAAACGGAATGACAAAGCTATATATACCCTTGTGCACCACAGGTGAAGGGTATAATTAAGACGTATGTACATATGTATAAGAATTGAATTCATTCATTGTAAAATCAGAGTTTAGTGCGCATTTTGTTTTTTGTTTTTATTTTCATTAATCTCATTTGGCCATTTCGGATATTTTCTTTTGTTTTTTTGTTTTTTTTTTTGGTAATGTGGTTTGTACATATGTACATTAATGATAATTATGCCAAATTACATATTGAATATGAAATTGAAATTGTTTGCTTGTGTTTTATTAAAAACACACACAAAAAATTTAAATATTTGCATTAAACCAATTTTTATCTAGACCAAACAAGTCTACACAGTTAATTAATGAATTAATTGTAGACCAAACATGGATGGGACTAATGCATTCCATTTTATGTATTTAACCATTTTTATGAGTTTTAAATTTAAACGCTAATTCATTTAAAAGAATATGTTTATCTTAGTTTTCATTGTTTCAAAATATACTTGTATGCAACTTTATTTTATATTTTTTGATATTGGTTTTTATGTTTACATTTGTACGTTTTAAGGAAGGCCATTTTATTTTTCACTCAAATTCAATGCCAATAGTAAATCCCATGCCTGTATTTATTTATGCGGTAAATTTATGTGTGCGTGTCTTTTTTTTTTTTTTTTGTTTTAGTTCATTATGTTTATTGAAAACATAAAATGTTTGTTTTATTTTGATTGTCAGAGACATTATGTTCTAATTTTCTCTGAAATTATTTTTGGTATATGTATGTTTGTATGTACGCTAATATTAACCATACACATGTGTTATATTAATTATACGTCATAGTGGCTGGTTGGTTGCTGGTGGTCGGTCTTATTTTGAAAATACATACATAATTAACCCATAATACTTGCCCAATAAAATAATTTAATAAAAATCAAATTTTAGCGAATTATTTCTTGAAGAAAATGCTACCAAATTAAAAAAAAAAATGAATACAGAACATAATGAAATACAATAATATTACAAGCAATATTAAAATGCAATCCCATGTTGGGAACATATCGATGTCTTAATTATTATAAGAAGGATGTATCTCGATTTTCTGTTTACAGGAAAAAGAAGAAACTAAGTAAAATTTGATAAATGCGAGTGCCTTTTGTGTAACTATAAATGTGTTATTTTCGATTATAGTACACTAATTTTTTTTAGAGCTGATTTGTTTGTATATGGACTGCCAGTAGCATTAAAAAAAACACCCATTTTACATTAAGCCGCCGATATTTATTTCTATTTTATAAATATAAAAACAACAATTTTAAGTGAGTTGAATTTGATATTCGTATAGATGGTCTTTGTCAGGGCTAAGAGTCAAAAAACAATTTTGGTCGAATATTAAAATAAATTAAGTTTAGTTTTATCAAAATGCCTTTAACATATTTGATTTTCCAAAATTCATAAAAAGACTTATATTACTAAAAACACTCAGTCTAACAAAAAATCGTTGTACAACAATTAAAAAAAAAAAAGATCTCCAATTGTTAAATCAGTCTAAACTCAAACTGTCATATTTATAATTAATTTTTAAATTTAAAAGAGGTTTGAAAACTTATTTTGTTTCGAATATTGCTAAATTAACTACGACTTTATTTTTTATTTTTAATATTTAATATTTTTTATAGATCTTTTTTTTTTTTTGAAATACCGCAATCATTTACTCGTAAAAAATGTTATAGCTTTTTTACAACAAATATTAAAAGGCAAACAATGCTCTAAACTAAAAAACATAGTTAAATTTGAATAGTTCAGAGTCAAGGTCAGTTAAATCAATAGCTTTATTATTTAAAATAATAGTAAAGGTATTCACATCATCATTCTTATAGATACTCTTTTTCAAACAAAAGTGTTGCACTTTTTTACACTTTGTGTTTTATTTTTATTTTTTATTTTCTTATTGTTGCTTAAAAAAAAAATAAATATCAATTTCTTCTATTGGATATATTTAAAAAAAAATAAAAAATTTAAATATATATCATGTTTTACCCTGTATGCTACAGCTTTTTATTTGTAAAAAAATAATAATTAAAGGGTTAACTTTTCGTTTATTAAAAAAAAATATTATGATTATTTTTTAAATATACTATTATTAAAGCTAGTTATTAATATTTTAGCAACCATAAAAAAGAGGTATTTAATTCTGGCTTTATTTAAATCAAAATAAATATTGCACTTAAATTGGTTTTTTTCCAATTAAAATATATTATTTGCATCAGATAATAAGACAACAACATTAGTCTTACAAAAATGCATAAACGTACTTTTACCGACAAGGGCGATGTAAGAGTAATACATTTTTAAATATCAATTTTTTTTTCTCCAGCAATCGCTTAGATAAAAAATTATTTTTCAAATTTAAGTTATTGTACAAAAAATACAAAAAAAATACAGCGCAATTGTACTTTGTCTTCTAGGAATTTTCGCACAAAATTTTGTCTCTTGGTTGGAAGTAGTTCAATGTGAATACCTTTAATAAAATGTTTATACAAATATTCGTGCTTTGAAAAACTGCATACATAGTATTTATTTTATAACACATCATACCTAGTCATGCATAAAATGATTTACTGACGCTTTAATTTTTGCACATAAAACAAATCTAGAATAACTTCTAAGAAAAAGTTCCATTTCAGTGGCTCGAAACTATTTTGGTCTTATCAATTTCCAAGCTTTTTTAGTTAAATAAAACTAACATTATAGTTGCACTATTTACATATGTGTGTATGTATGCATGTATGTAAGTGGTCTTTATACATAAGTTCAGCTAATGTTTTTGTCAGATTTTGTAAAGATATTTAAAAAACACATATGACCTCTTTAATTATTAATTACTGAAAGTGTTTTAAAAATTTTAAATTGTTAAACATTTACATAATCAATATATTTTTATCTTTTTGTATATTAGCTCTAAAGTACCGACCAAGTCTGCTTTATAACAGTAACGTACATACATTTATTATCTATCCTACATATTCAATAAATTGTTAAGGTTTTTAAATGTTTTTTGAACAAAATTTTCATTCAAAATTAGTTTTAAAAACTTTTGGTAAATTTAAAAAACGATTTCGAACATAACCACATCACACTTACGCACATGTAGTACATACATACATAGATTATATAAAAACATGTTAAACAATTTATTTTTAATCGTTCTTCTGAATAAAATAATTTCGTTAAACAACAACAGCAAATAATCAGCAATTAGATTCACTTACCGTAATTATTAACGACGCTTAGGAAAACATAAATCATAATTTATTATTAACAAATATATCATGGAATTATTTAAATTAATATTAACATTTGTAACAAAAAACATTAAACAAAACGAAAAAACTATATGAACATTTATATTTTAATATAAAAAAAATTTTTAACAAAATTATTGTTTCATAAGACCAATTTAAAAAAAAGCAAAATAAATAAATTCCTTTTGATACAGTTTTAGTTGTACTTGTACTTGCTTCACGACATGTTTACCGTTTAATCATGTTTTACGTACTAGTGTTGATTTTTTTTTATTCAACAAGACAAAACTACATTCAAAATTAAAAAAAAAAACACCAACTACCAAGCAGCACCTTAATGGCTGGCTAGAAAAAAATCGAACAATCGTTATTTTCTCATTAAAAAACCAACAAAGTTTAATATAAAAATGAATGAAATAAACAAACAACAAAAAAACTTGTGTTTGATATTTTCTGTCCGTCGAGAGAACGTCAAAAGCGAAACCTTTTTATTTTTTATATTTTACATTTAAAATTTATTTGCGCTTTTTTACTTAAATTTGCATGTCTAAAAGATACTCACACACAATTGTTCGTTTCTAATTCATTTCAACTACTTATTCCGAACTATTAGAGTGTAACCATTGGCTGTTTCGTTTGCCGACATTTTTCTTGAATTCAGTTCTTTTCAAATACATAGAAATATCAAACAAAATAATCTCTTCGTTTGTATAAATATATTATGATGTTTCTTAGCTACTCAAGTGAGTGATTTACGATTAAACTTAAGTTCAGTATTTGACACATTTATCACCATAATCTCAGCTTTGACACATTGTCGTTACGCCAAAAAAATGTCTTATGTGTTTTTTTAACAATATTTAAGAAGAACAAAAAAAATTAATTCGCTATATAAACTATGGGGAATTGTCCAAAAATAAGAACATTAAGATGTTCACGAACGAACTTATGCAATTGAACTATTTAATTGTATGAATATTGTGTAGTTTGTTCAGTGTTCTTATTCTTTCATATTCCTTTAATTTTTTTTTTTTTTTGGTACATTATTACCAATTGAACTTTTAAAACTCTTATACATTCTTTGTTTGTATATTTTTCGTTTGTTTGTATATTGATCGTCAATATTTTAAATGAAATTGAGACATAATATAAGTTCAGTGTCGTTAATGTACCAAATTTTCACATCATTTAGCTCTTGAACTGTTCTTTGCTCGTTGACGTACCCTTATTTTAAAATTTCCCAGAGAAAGAAGTTTAACGGTGTCAAATCACATGATCGTGGCGGCCAATAAACATCGTCATGACATAAGATAACAAGGCAAAAAAATTTCAAATTCTTAAATAACTCTTGTCAGTGTTTTTTAAACCCGGTTTTTTAAATTTGTCGGTTTTTGAATTATCCGAAAAAATTGATTTTTCGATTATTCGACGCATAAATATTTGGAAAAGTTGTACTGCTAATATATTTAAACGTTTATTTTATTCATTTTAAAGACTATTTTTTTAAATTGTTTTAAACTTTAAATAGAAAATGAACTAAATAAAATTTGTCTGTAATTTATTTTTATATTAACAAAAATAAAAAATAAAAAACTGGCTATTCAAACCGGTTGTACGTGTAAAAAACCGAAAACCAGTTTATTTTAGTTAAGCTTTTCATTTCTCTAATTATTGCGCAAAAGATTTATGCATACGTAGGGCCGTATTCATTCATATTTTAGGTTTATTGAAGGCTTTTTTGACAAATTTCTCTACAATATCTGTCAAATAAGCCTTTAATAAACCTAAAATATTTTTTATGAATACGGCCCGTAGTAAATATATACAAATTATAAAAATTTTATTAATGTAATTAATTTGCCCTACTTGTTGCTTAAAATTCAAAACGTTTAACAAACTTTTTAAGAAGCTTTATAGACACTCCTCTTAAATGTAGTGAAAAATGAGAGGAAAAAATTATACAAATAACCGTAATTGATTGTTGTCATAATAAACGTCACATGCTTTTATTTAAAGTGTGTTATAGAAACACAGTGACGGGTGAAAATAATAGGAACGTATGCAATTATTAAGTTGTTTTTAATTGGACTATTTGATCAGAAAACATAATCGCTTGTAAAGGCTTGACTATTTACTTAAAATAAGTAAGCAAAACAATTATGATAATAATTTATAATATTTAACATGCTGACAAAGCCTTATTTTTGCAAATCGTTCATAGATTGTTATTTTTTTAGCTTAATTCTTCTTAATTATCAAGGGGTTGTTAAGCCTCTTAACCACTTAGATATCTAATTAAGTTATTTAAAAAAATACATAATTTCAAGTAAATGATTTAAAAAGAGCGTGTTACGAAATAATTTCTTCATCTACACTCTATCTAATCGTTCAACTTATATATGTATTTTAATTTCACCGATTGCAGTCACCAGTATTATTGTGGCATTTATTTTAATGTAATTCTTTCACTATCTCTCGTCACATTTACTTTTTCTGCTATTTAAAAATAGTTTCTATTTACGCTTATCTATTGGAAAGAATTAATACTAAAATATAACTAAAACTATATTACATTTCCACTAAAATAAATTGTTCTAAGTATGTTGTTTTTTTGCTTTTTGTGTTTTTATTTTCTTCCATTCTAAACATAGAAACTATTTGAAAATGCTTTAGCACAAGCTTTTGGCACAAGGTCAAAACTTCAGTATATTTTTATCAGTTTTTCGTAGTGTTTAACAATGTGCTACTATGTACTGGCTGGCGAATTCGTGTGTTGACTTGTGTAACGGAGATGATAAATACAATTTTGGTTGCAAATTTTAAAGAATAATAAAATATTTCGTACTTTTAGCAGTAGTGACTTGCACAAAGAAGATTTTTGTCGTAAGAATTTAGCTTTTTATAAAACATACGGTACCACATAATAAGAATTGTGTTTTTTTATTATTTTTTTAAGCTATAAAACAAAAAAAAAATAAAAATATAAATAATATATTATATAAAAAATAAAAAAAAATTTTTTTGGCTCAGCTGGGATTCGATCCCACGTTTACTTTAACCAATATACAAGTTTGTATGTATGTATGTTGTAATGTTATTTTTGTGAAAAAAAAATCGAGGTGGTCGTGGGTTTTTGCTCATATCTCAGTTGTTTATGAACCGATGTTTCTGATTTTCAATACCGATCTACTCCCGAATATTTCTGATATTCTAATACCTCACCCGGGTCCAAGCGATTTCGGGGGACTTGAAAAAGTTGATTTCAACATACACACGGACAGACGGACATACTGACAGAGCTTAATCGACTCCCCTATTCATAAGCTTTCAGAAAATATATACTTTATGGGGAAATTAAAATTGTAGAAATTTCACACGGAATGACAAACCTATATATACCCTTTTTCACTGTGTGAAGGGTATAAAAACTTGGAAAGTTATGCTGAGACTGCTTCCAAACTTCGAAGAATATACAGCCAAATAAGTGCGCATAATGTGTCAACCATTCGAGGAGTGGTCAAAAAATTTAAATAAATCGAGTCGATTATGGACAGTTTTGCTGTTGTAAATAAAAGTGTCGCCAAAAACTCGTCATAGTTCTATACAATTTAATATTTCACGAAGCACTACGCAGATAACTTTGACAAAAGACTTTCACCCCCATGCAATACAATTCAGCTTATCCAGGAATTCAAACCAGCAGACCACGGAAAGCGCCGTAAATGCGTTTAATGGGTAACAGAGCAAAATTAAGTCAACAACTTTTTTTCTGAATGGCTTCGTGAATACAAAAAATTTTTTAGTTTAGGGCTCAGATAATCCTCAAAAGAAATGTACCCACAACAAGCAATTATCTGATGTGGATTTTAGTCAGGCGACGTGATTGTATGACTTTTTTAAGGATGAGGGCGAAATTTCAGTGACTATGAACGTCATACATGATAACGGAGTTATTGTGGCCTCAACTGGATGGCACGACACATTGTTTCAGCAAGATGTCACCACCAGCCACAGCGCTTATGAAACAATCCATTTATTTTAGCAACGTTTTCCAGAACAAATCATCTCAAAAGTTCTGATGCCAACTGGCTATCAAGATTATGCGATTTAACGCCGTGAGATATTTTTTCTTTGGATCTTCATGAAGTTTAGAGTTTATGCAAATAAACCAAAAATAATTCCTAAAATCAAATCCGAGATCCAACGCGTCATCGATATGATACAGACACAGCTCTGCAAAAAGTCATAAAAAATTTCATGAAAAGAGTAATATAATAGCCTGCCATCAGAGCCGTGGTGGCCATTTGACGGATATTTTATTCCATATTTAATCGGTACAATTCAATAAAAAATCACAACTTAATCAAAAGTCCGGTGTTTTATATTTAAATAAAAAGGGCATTTTTAGTGAGAGATCCTTTATATAAAGAGGTGATTATTTTCGTCACATTTACTAAGCAGCTAATACCAGGCATGTTTTTTACATCTGACTTGGTAAATTGGTATCCATATGTAATTGTTTATGTCTGTCAAAATTGTTGTTTAACATTCGACCGCCGCTGACTGTTTTCTGGCATCAGAGATTTCTGCCAACAGCTGATGTCAGATGACTTGTCGGAACAAATTAGAGCACGCTCTTATTAAAATGTTCTCAGATGACTTAGCTCATGTATTTTACAGAAGTAATATTTTAATGCTAACACACGACATGTACGTCTTTAGCAGTGAGAAATTTTACAAGTCAGATGTAAAAAACATACCATGTATTAGCTGCTTTAGCAAATCAAAGGTCTTTTTAAAATCTATTGTATGAATACATGGTAGCGCATTTAATGATAAAAATACTATAATTTTAAGAGTTTTACTTAAGATAATGACTGTGTATGAAGAGATGGTTAAAAGAGCAACATTTTTTCCGAAAACAAAACGGTATAAGATATATTACTATTTCGGACTATTTCTTTTATATTTTGTCTTTTAATATTTTTGTAATAAAAAGTTAAATTTCAAGGAGTAAAAAATTTATTACAAAAATAAAATTTTTAAGAATTATCAAATTATGATCTAAACAAATTCTTCCCTACTATTAAATTGCGCGGTACTGTATCTTAAGCCAAATAATTTAATTTTTTTATTCTAAAACAACCACACTGATTATCAGTCAGAAAATGATTAGCAAAATGTTAGAATTGTATTTTTTAATTTACTTTTTCATTAGCATGTGTATTAAAGTGTGAATAGTTTTATTTTGCCAGTTTTTAAAGTTATTGTCTATTTTGAGTGTTACACATAGAAATTAATTATTGATAATATATTCTCGCTTTTACGTTAATCTTTAGGGCATAGATTTCAAATTTTTATATTATCCATGTAATTTTTAAACAATAAAAATTTACATTTCAACCAATTTTTATATTTAATTTATAACCTCTATTTATAACCTTTTATAAATTTTACTAACTCTGGCAAATACCGGTACAAATACTTTCTTTCCATGTCAACAAGTTTTATTATTCTATTATTGTAATTTCCATTAATCTTTAAACGTCATATTGTTATACCCTTCACCCGGGTAAGCAAGGGTATATATAGCTTTGTCATTCCGTTTGTAATTTCTACAATTCTCATTTCCGACCGCATAAAGTATATTTTTTCTAAAAGCTTATGAATAGAGGAGTCGATTAAGCCCTGTCCGTCTGTCCGTGTGTTGGTTGATATCAACTTTTAGAAGCAACCATATGTTCCTCAGATCTATGTATGGTATCAATCTTTTGGAAATATTTGGGAATGACTCGCTATTGAAATTTAGCACAATCGCCCCATAACTTTCTGAGATATGAGCAAATAAACACGACTGCCTCTGTTTCTTCCCATATTTTTACCACCAAAATTAACAATTTTCAGCCATAGAATAATTTATAGGTACGTTTGCTACATTTGTAGATATAATATACCTCTAGAGATATTCGTGAAAAATGTTGGATAAAGCGGGCTCTAATTGGCAAAGTTATAGGCAAACTTTTTTTTTCAAATATATATTCTAAAAATTTACAAACGAAAATCAATTTTTTTCAGCTTCTAGACAACCGAAAAAGTCAATATTGGTATCATCTGAAAGGACTTGACTATAAAAAAGTTAAAATTCATGTTGGCCGCCACTACAAAATGGCGGACAATAAATTTATATATGATCCAAATCTGGTATTTTAAAATGTAACTTCTAGAACCCCCTCAATATTGGTATCAAATGAAATGGCTTGACCAGAAGAATACAGTAAATTATAAAAAAAAGTAAAATCCAAGATGGCGTCTAAAACCAAATGGCGGATCAATTTTTTTTAACCCCATCGGAAATAATAAAGAAAAATGGCGTATAACATGAAATATAGGATGTGGGACTATACCTATGTACATGATGGTGAAGGATATTATCAGATTCGGCACGGCCGAATATAGCACTCTTACTTGTTTTTAACTGACAGCGTAGTATTTCAAAACTTAAGACACAGAAAACAGCACTGTCAGATCGTTATCATTAGAGCTGATGAAATCAGCATGCAATCAACAAATCACTACAAACAAAAATTAGTCACTTTTTAATAAATTGAAATTATTTACACGATATTCTATGGTGATTTCTTTAACAGTTTTAAACTTTATTTCAAATATTTATTTGTTAACAATCTAATTGAAGCTTTTAGCCAAAATACTCTAATGAATAAACCTCATAGATTTTCTTAGTTTGTGTTCGTGTTTGCCAAAGTGTAAATTGATAAAAGTAGCACATCAGTATCTGTACTATTGTCCGAAACTTTGAACATTGGTATGATTGAAAGTTAATACTTAAGAGGAAAAAGAAAAAATATGTATATATATTGTACAATTTGTTGGCTAGCAATAACAAGTCTACAGTCACTAAATAAAGTGTTTTTTTTTTTAGATTAGCCATGATTAAATAATAATACAAAATTCCAGTTAAACAACTTCTTTTTGTAGAAAAAATGCCTCTGCTTATTATGTAAAACTATGTTTATTCATATTATGTGTGTGTGTGTACATATGTTTACATGTATTTAGTACAACAATTGAATATTATTTTTAAGCACAACTGAACTTTGTTAATTTACTCTGACATCAATTGGATTTAATTGTATCAACATGTTTAAATGTATGTATAGATGTATGCATTTGTGCAGATACATGCATATTAATTTTGTTACAAAGTCTATTGTAAATCAATTATAAATTTTATTTCAACTGTGTAATTGATTGTCAAATTACTTGATTCGGTTTTAAAAGTTTTAAGAACATCCCTAATTGCTATACTGCTCAAAAATGTTTCAGATAGAATAAACCTTTGAAAGTCTGTCTCTCTCACCCTAATGCTTTAAAATCTGTTGAAAGTATATTTAAATATTGGTGAAATAATTTCTAAGAATCACATTAAAAATTCAGCAAAACTATTGTAAGAGGTGGCCAAACTTGCGGCGTCGTTTTAATTTTATTAAAACTTTTTTTTCTTTTGCGATACTAAAAAATATTTTTATTTTCGATTATTACAATAGGTTCAGGTTGAAAATAAAAAATCATGTCAGTCATGGGAGATTACAACCCACAAAAATAACCTAAGGGTGGCAAATCGCATGATCTTGGTGACCTACTCACTTTTCCTCTACAAGAAAAAATGATTTTAAAAAACCCATTGTTTCTCTTAATGTGGCACCATTCTGTTAAAACCACATATTTTCTACGTCTAAATCATTAATTTTCTTACACAGAAAGCTTCAGATCATTTTCCTGTAACGTTTCTCATTGACCGATGATGTTTTAAATTTGAACACCGTTTATATTTTGTATTGTAGTGTAAAATGTGGTGGGGCGTAACCGACTATACCTTTTTTTATTTGTTCTGATTATTTTAGAGTTGGTACAATCAACGCAATTTTATTGATTCGAAAAATTGTTTTTAGAATAGTCACGAAATAACTAATATTGAAGGACCATATTTTAAGCACTTTGTCTAAGTGTTTGTTCGGGTCTAGCGTATAATTTTTATAAAAAAAATTTGCAATCTATTAAAACCTGCTTAAATTCCAAGTTTGACCAACCTTTTTTATAAAATTTTTTTTTTAAGTTTTCTTATGATATACAAGATTTTATGCAATTTTTGCATTTTACTTACTAAGTGCGAACATAAATTTTTTGCTGATACATTTCGAAGTATTTTATTAAGCACACAACTTAAGGCTAAATGTAAATATCGTTTTTATTATTATTTTATAGTTTTTAAAAAATGAAATTGATAGTGTACGAATATTTGAATTTTTTATTTAGTATGATTGAACTTGGCTGAAATCTTGATGAAATGAGAAAGTAAATGACGTCGCACAGTGGTTCCTCTTAAAGATAAATATAATTATCCGATTTGTATGAAACAAACTGCGGCTCATTGCTCATGTTTTAGCACAGGGTTACTCCATGGGCAACTCGTTGGCAACATCGGTTTTAAGAAACTTGTTAATGCTAAAAGCTTTTGTAAATCTAAACAGATTTTAATAATTTTATTACTTGGGGTCATATTTAATAAAAGACAAAGAAAAAATATGCCTTTAGTGTTTCAAATTTTTCTGATTTTTTATCATCCATTGTTTGGGTATGGACCCATAGTTTCTTATTGTATTAAGAAATTTTTTTAAATAATTTTAGTATATTGCCTACTTAATCAAAATAAAATGGTATAGTTTTGTAACTAAATTTTTTTTAAACTTTAACAGCTTAGTGTAAAAAATTTTTAAGTTTGTTATATAAAAAAAAATTTTAAAATATAAATTTTTTTTTAAGAAAAGCATTTCCAGTCTTCTTATCATTCTTTGGGATTTTGTTATAAACTTATATATTTTGTATTTGTTGCTTAAACAAAAGGCTTTGGTATTTTTTTAAGATGAAATTTAAAGCACTTTTGGATATGCACCCTACTTCCAGGATTGTTTGATAGTTTAAAAAATTTGACTTTTCAAAGTGCACAAACAAATTACACGCTGATTTTTATTTCTTTTTTTAATTTTTACCATAAATAATTTTTATTATGAATTTTCATTTAAGTAAGTTTCCCTCATCCTAAACATAAATGTGTCGGGGAAAGACTTTTTAAGACAAAAAATATAAATTTTAGAAACAGTATTGTGTAAAAAAAGTAGTAATAAATTCACTTGCTTTAAACTGAACTTTGACCTTAAAAAATCTGAAAATTAATTTTCATATCGCTTATCAGTCACAAAATAAACAGGGTACATTTGAGGTTATTTTATTTTAAAAGTATTTACTTCATTTTTACATATTCAAATAATAGCTTTTTTTACAACACTATTAGCCAAAAATTAAAATAAAAAACTATACGAATCGAAAAGATTTGGTCCTCTGCAACATGCCGCAGTTTATTTCATGCAAATCGGAAAAGTAGTTCAGAAGTTACATTTATTACCATTTTTCTTCAAAAGGAACTACTGTGCGTCATTTCGAATAGGGACAATAAAACAATACAACTAATTCAGTTTTTTTTTAATGGCGTTTTTTTTTTTTTTTTTTTTTTGCAAATAAACTTAAACTGACAGAAAGTGATTACTGACGATGATATACAAATCACAAATAATACCAATACAAAACTATTTTTAAATCTTTACTGTTATAATAATAATAATAATAATAATAATAAACCCATAGCAGAAATGCCAACTGTTTGATTTTATTAATAATGAATAAAATGATAATGACTATGAATTTATAATATTGATTATACTGATGAGACGTTGATTTTTAAAAACGACAACAAACAAAATATTCAACATGTTTTTTCTTGTTTTGTTTTAGCACTTTACAGTAAGAAACGAAATTAGCCGCATGATTTCCAATTAAAACATACGAAAAACATTTTTTTTAATTTACCCATAACTGGTGCCATAGAAATTAAAAATCTTGTCAATGATGTACCCGTACTGTGTATATATGACAAGCCTGCAAGAAGGTTGATGAGTAGGGAAAGGATTTTAAAACAAAGAAAATCATTTTATTAATTTTTTTTTTTATGTACAAAAAAATACTTTAAACTATTTGCTTTGTTGCTTTACTCGTATATTCAATTACAATTCATTTGATTGTTTTTATAAATCAAACCGGTATAAATAAACTTAAATATAAAATGATAAAATGTGCGATTTCTTTCATCATACACTCCAAAATTGTGATTTGGTCTATTGCATTTTGTTTCCTTATGTAGAGTGCAAAATTTAATACAAACTTTTAAATTTTATTAACTGATAATTGTATTTACACAAAAAATTTTTATTATTAAACAAGTAACAGCGCTATATTCGGCCGTGCCGAATCTTATATACCCTTCACAACGTGTAGTCATGCAATAACAGTACTTTGTATCACCATTCATCCCATATGAAATACGTACATACATATAAAAACATACATAAAAAAATAAAAAAAAAATTTCAAAAAAAAATTTTGTAAAAAAAATAAAATATATATAATAAATATAACACAAAAAAAAAATAAAAAAAAAATAATAAAAATATAAATAATATATTAAATAAAAAATAAATAAAAAAAAATAATAAAAATATAAATAATATATTAAATAAAAAATAAATAAAAAAAAAATTTAAAAAAAAATATACAAAAAATAAAAAAATTTTTTTTTTTTGGCTCAGCTGGGATTCGATGCTACGTTTTCTCTAATCAGTATACACGTTTGTATGTATGTATGTTGTTGTAATGTTGTTTTTGTGAAAAAAAATTGAGGTGGTCGTGGGTTTTTGCTCATATCTCAGTTGTTTATGTACCGATATTTTTGATTTTCAATAACGATTTACTCCCGAATATTTCTGATATTTTAATACCTCACCCGGGTCCAAGCGATGTCGGGGGGCTTCAAAAAGTTGATTTCAACATACACACGGACAGACGGACAGACTGACAGAGCTTAATCGCCTCCCCTATTCATAAGCTTTCAGAAAATATATACTTTGTGGGGTCGGAAATAAAAATTGTAAAAATTTCACACGGAATGACAAACCTATATATACCCTTTTTCACTTTTGTGTGAAGGGTATAAAAAATCTATATTTTCATTGATAACAGCATGCGTTTAAAACAAAATAATTTTTTAAGAAAATATTTTACATGCAATTTTAAGAAATAAAATTAAATAAAATTTTTATAGAAATATAAAATGTTTAAAATAATTTTCAAAATCTTTAACTCCAAGATGGATTACGATTCTCTTGTATCTAATCAGCTGATTGTTTATTTTTAATATATTGAATGCAGCTGTCAAAATTTGCTTATTTTTTTTTTATTATTTGTCTTCAATGGTATAATGCAGTTAAATTTAATTAAAATTCACTGCCTCGCTGCAAGGTTTGTGTTTCTTTATTTCTTCACAGCCCATTTTTGTTTTTTAATTTTGATTATATGTTTTTGAAAATTCTGTATTGAACATCATGCAGTCAAAAATTAATAAGGCACTCGTATCCAATCAGCTGATTGTTTTTTTTTATAAAATTGTATCAGTTTTACTAACTTTTTTTGCATTTGACAAAGTAATTTTTTCTATTTTTATTCTACATTAAATAATTTGCAGTTTCAGTTTGATTAAAACGTTTTTAAAATAAAAAACCGAGAAAATAAAGTTTTTACATTGATGTTTTTAGAAATTATTGAAATTAAAGAAGAAAAATTGTGTGACATATGCAGACATTAATACAAAAACAAAATGCATGTGTTTTTTTTTTAACTATATTTTTATAAATTTTGGGACACCCACAATTTTCATTATACAAATTTTTTTCGGTGTAGTGTATTATATTTAATTCATGTAAATAATTGTATTTGAACAAAAAAAAAATAAATAAAACAACTACCAAGTAAAACTTAATTTGAATACAAATTATAAAAATTATTTTTTTTTTGCAGGTCCGTTTTTCTAACATTTTTATTATCGTATATGATGAATGAAATCATTTACTAAAATTATTATCACTGACGAAAGAAATGTAATTGTTTTGCTTTATTTTTATTTTTTTTTTTTTTTTGTTAACATTTTTTTAACCTTTATAGAAACAAATCTATAAACTTTCAGAAAGATAAGATATAATTATCTAACGTTGTTACTTTTTTTTTATTAAAACAGCACGTATGTCTTCTTTTAACACCTGCAAACTACATATAACAAAGGTACGAAGTTTGAGTAGAGTTTTTTTTTCAAACCAAACTAAAAAAGTTTTATGGAAAATTTACCTTCAGTTTTTGTTTCCTTGATCTCGTTACTAGGGGAAGTCGCCATTTTATTGCAGTTTATTTTGAAAATATTATTATGGATTTGTTGAATTTAAAATTGTTCGCTGTTTATATTTTTTTTTTACTTAAATTTGTTTATTTTTACATACACAATAAGAACCGCATAATATTGTACATGAAAATTTAAAAAATTTAAAAAAAAAATCGTTACTTTTACGTCAATCATGTAGTTGTTTTCTTATGATTCTTTTTGATTTTTATATATTTTTTTGCACTCATAAAAACGCCATCCATCCACCTCCATCTATAAAATAATTTTGATGACAATTTTATTTCTTATTTTTTTTTCTTTTTATTTTTTTTTGTTGTTGTGTTTAAATGAGTATTTTGAAAATGTGTTGTTGGTTTTTATGTATGTCTCATATAAAAATCTATTTCACTTTTTGTATTTTATTTATATTTTTTTTATAATTTTACTTTTCGTTTCTTCCGTTAAATTTTGTATATATTTTGTTCTCTATTTAGTTATTTTTAACTATATGATTTAATTTCATTATATATTTTTAATATTTTTTTTTTATAATTTTGTATACATAAGAACATATACATATCAATATATATACAAAAAAATATATATGCAGATCTGTACATTTGTTTATATATATTTTTACATTTTGTCCAACGAAATAATTTAAAATTAAATATTAAAAAGCGAACAATAATTTGGAGCAAATAAAATATGTACATACGTATGTATGTATGTATGTAATATATTAAAAAATATTTGAAATTTTGATTACTTTTATTATTATTTATTACTATCTAACAAAAATGTTGTTAGTCTAACGATGGTTAAAATGCTTTTACTAAATTTTCAACAATTGTAGCTTTTTGTTTGCCGTATCACATTTGAAAATAATCAAAAAAAAGTTCTCATAACTATCATATACAAACACACACTTGAAAAAAATAATACAACCGTGTTTTTTAAATGTCTAAAAAAAAAATTCACCACAAGTATACATGTATTTCCTCATGTATTTGTTTATTAACTCACACATACACTCTAGTTTGGAACACACTAGTTAATATTCGTTATCAAGTCGTTTTCTAAACTTAAGATGTTAAAAAAAGGTGTTAGAAAATCAATTTCTTTTTTAAATCGCAGTTTTTTTTAGTTTTTAAGCCGGTTAAAATTTTTGCTGTATACCTTCAGTTCGCAATGTTTATTACTCGTTTTTTCAATTTAAGATTATAATTAAAAACTTTATATATATTTACATGGATGTATATAAATATTCAGTATAAGCACTCGTATATAATTCTGAATATATTTTAATTTCCGAACTGTCCCTGTCTATAGTTAATTAACAAAATCCATCGGTTTTACTGTTAGCTAATCGGAATTGTCGCTCAATCGAGGTCTACCTTCTGAATGACTAACCAAGTGTATTCGAAAATATGTTCCACAGTATTTTCTTTCTGATTTCAAAATTTGTTTGCCCCGCTAAACGTCGGTCTTTCGTTTTCTAAATCACTTCGGCACAATTTTTTTACTGCTGGCTGGCCTTTAAGACGTTTTATACACACACTAATAACTTGTGCGTCCACGAAATGCTAATGTTTGCCTGCCATATCACTTCAACCGTATGCAAATCAATTTTATAAAATACTTATTCGTTTATACGTTGAAATTTTCTATAAATTATTTTTTTTTCCCAATTTCTTGTTGAATAGAAAAAATTCTCATGTTGTTTTGGAATAAAAAAATAATACGTTTGTATGTATATAATTTGATGCTGTTGTTTGTTTGTTTTTTATTCTATTGACAATAATTGTTGTAATTGGTGAGCATTGTTTTACAGATACTGCTGTTGTATGCAACTCATTCACTCACAATTACCGTTACTTAAGTACCCAAGAATATGTCGCTTTTACTTATGTTTTATTTTTTATTATTGTTTTATAAATAAAACGAACTTATTGTACAGTTAATAAACTGTGACATACGACAACCCTATAGTGTCGTGCAAATAACTACAGTAGGTAAATTTAGGGGAAAAAATAAAATCTATGTATGTAAAATACAATTGCCACATATGTGTTAGAGCATACTTTAGAACGACTTGACGGACTAGACTATTTTTTTTTTTTGTGTGTTTATAATAACCAGTACATAGTTCATATCTTCTTCCAATCAAATAAAATAGATTTTCCTACAAATATATTCAAAATATAACTCCAGCATTTTTGTAAAAACAACACTTGAGAACGAATCGTCCTATTTCTCTGATTCTTTTTGTGTTGCATTTTTAATTGCGGGGACATGGTTTCTAATTTTGAGAAGAGCGTAGAAGGTGTTTGGTGGCAAATCGAAATAAATTCTCTAAGAAACCATCATGATTCCGGAAGATGCACTCAAAATCAAATCGCTTGTTAAGGCTTTAGCACAAAATAAAATCGAACGTTAACAAAATAGACGAATAAGTTTAACAAATTTCGAATGTATTAAAACAAATGCAGGTCGTAGTATTGGCAAACGCAAGCTAATAACATAACCGTATTTCTAAAGGAGCTAATACACGGCATGTTTTTTACATCTGACTTGTCAAATTCTCCACTGCTAATACAAACATGTCGTGTGTTACCGTTAAAACATTATTATTATTAGACCATTTTCATTTATTTATTAATAATCGGTAAGCCAAATGAATGGCCAAAATGATTACAATGATATATACTTATAGTATTAATGACACTTTTAATTTCTAATGCTATAATTATTATATACCCTAAATGTAAAATTCAAATTTATGTGTATACATATCTGTCATGAACATGAAAAGTTTCCCCTAAAGACACAAAGTATGTTATGTACCACTTTCACCAAAAGAACTCGAAATATTAAAGACCTGACATTATTTTATTCTTAAATTTCCCAGGAGAGTGTGCAAAGTGTCTGTCGTTGTAAGGTAAGATAGAGTTCCAAATTCGGCAGACTCTTACTGCAAATGAACGTTGCATTATTACTGAATTAAATCGAGGGCATATTAAAGAGTGTGATCTGGAAGAATTTCCAAATGTAAAACGGGAAATAATGTAATTTGGTGAACCATATTTAAAAGTTTTATAAAATAGCATCATAAGCCTTACTTTCACAAAGTCCTCAAATAAGCAACCTAAAAAGTCCATAACATAAGCAGAAACATGTTCCCGCGGTCTAAGTCCATATACATATCTAATGATTCTGTTGAAATATCTTTTGAGCTGGCTTAAATTTGTATCGCTTGTTCCAGAATAAATTTCTAAACCATAAAGTATTATTGGCATTAGAGTCGCATGAGCTACAAGTTTTCGGACGTGTAATGGTAATATGCAGTTAATACTGTATAGTTTACGTAAAACAAACGATAGCCTAGAAAACAAATAATTTAAATGAAAATCAAAATTGAGTTTATGGTCAATAAAAATACCAAGAGCTTTTAAATAGTGTACGTACTCCAATTCTTTATTGTCTATACGAATGCGCGGCATATCAATTATATCAGTATTAAAAACAATAGCCTTAGATTTTACTATATTCATCACAATGAAATTCTCGTTACACCATTGCTCTATTTTATGTATGCTTTCGCTAATATTAAACATTAACGAATCAGTATTATTGGCAGGGGAAGAAAATAGGAGGAAACATGTGTTGAGACATCTGACAAAATTTTAATTAGAGTGCGCTCTATTTTCTTCTGTCAAAACATGTGACATCAGTCGTTGGCAGAAATCTCTGCTGCTGCAAAGCAGTCAGCGTAAAAGTACAATTTTTACAGACATGTAGATTTACATCAGCGTTACCACTCAAAAATTACCTATCCGACCAAATTTGCCTATAAAACCGACCAAAATCCATTTAAACCGACCAATTTTTTTAAATATTAAATAACAAATACATATATGCATACTTTGTATCTATGTATTTTTTAAAAAAAAATTTAATTAAGTTTTAGAATTTTTATGTTTTCGTTTTGTTACGAGATGAATAAAAAACCGTTACAATTGCTTTGCTTACACCGAGTTAACACACATCAACTTTTACAATTATGAAGGCATACACAACCAATGCGAGAAGACAACTACAAAAATCCTTTTGTTTTTCTTGCTGTTATGCATTTTTTTATAGTCTTTTACACACGTTTGACATTTGCTTTTGATTGTTTTTCGTTGTTGTTTTTCGTATTGTCAAAAACTAAAAAATTTAATAGCAACCAGTATTTCAAATGGCTTAAAATGAATATGGTACATTTTCTTAAAAAGACCAAAATAACGTTTAGCCGACCATCCGACCAAGACCATTAATATCTGACCATTTTGGTCGGAAAAGACCAATAGTGGCAACGCTGATTTACATATGTCTCACAAATTTTAAAGTCAGATGTAAAAAACATGCCGTGTATTATAATAGCCTTAATGAAACTGCAGAAAATACATTTAAGAGAATATTTGGCAAACTATATTTAAATTTGTTTTTACTTACCTTTAGTAAATGTTACCCTTTGCGAAACCGAGTCGAATCGCTAGTAAACAATAATTCTAGTTTTATTTTTTTATATAAAACTAGCCGCCTGGTACGTGCTTCGCTACGTATCAAGTGAAATACCAATTTTACCCGTTTTTAGCCCTTTTCCTCCTAAATTCCAAAATTTCGAAAAAGTACAAAAATTCATTATAGATTGTTTTAAGGAGGGTAAAACTGAGTTTTTACTTTTTTCCTATTGCTATCCCTCTCAAAGATAAATGCTGTTCAAAAAAGTACCAAAATTCAGCTTTTACCCGTTTTATCCTCTTAAAACTGAAAATTTCCAAAAAGTACCAGACACCTATCCAATTATTTTTAACAGGCTCTTTGGTCCTTTCTCAATTTTTGTGATATCTTTATTAAGCCCGGAGTTACTGTGTTACCGATTTTACCCTTAAACCCCTCAAGGGATTTTGTGCAAACTTCACATAAACCATCTACTAAATAGTTCAAACAAAGCCTAAACATTTGGTTCGGATAAGTGAGCTCGTTCTTGAGTTATTAAGTCACAACGCACTTGCAACAATTGTTACAAAACAAACATTTGTAATTATTTTTTTTTTTTGCGATATTGATAGCAGTGGGCGAGGCACATTCCTTATTAAAAACTAACAACTTGACGCGTAGGTGTAACACTCAAATTCAATCAATGCCGTGTTTAAAAGAAAAACTAAAATTAAAAATTTACAAATAACTTTTCTTTTGTCCTACTAAAAGAAGAATTTTCAAATAGTATAAAGAATTAAATAATATTTTAAATAAAAACGTTTTTGTAATTCAAGCACTAACAATCAGAGCATAATTAACCAAACCCCCTTGCAAACCAAATATATTTTCTAATTTATTTAGAGAATAAATTTACTGCCTGTTCAACGATGTCGAAAGAAAACCCAAGCGAAATTTCATTCGTACAAATATATTGAAAACAGCAACAAAAACTAAAAATTTGTTTTTGTTTTCAATGTATTTGTACGAATGAAATTTCGCTTGAGTTTTCTTTCGACATCGTTGAACAGGCAGTTAGTTTGTCTAATTTAAAGTTTTATTGCACCTTACACCTAAATTATCCCACTGTATGTTTTGCCAGTGTGTAAACGTTTATATTTGCATACTATGTATGTATGCATGTTAATAGATGGTAAATTTGTTAAAAGAATTGCATTTAGAATAAAGTAATTTATAAACAATAAAACAAATTAAAAACATTTAGTTTTTTAATTAAAGGTACTGATACACATGCACACAATTAATGAAAATGTATTGTAACATTTAAAGATATTTTTGTCAATTATTTACATATGGAAACATCAATACATACACATCAAACAAATACACATAAACACATAAAAAACGCCAAAAATAAGTTTTTAAAAACGTCTACGAACTCATTCAACTTATTGACATTTTATTTTTGTAGTTAAAATTGAATTAAATTTTCCTAATTCATGTACCGAAAATTGACCAAATAATTATACAAGTAGTACGTTTATTTACCTTAAAAAAGATCTTTTACTTTTATAAATTATACTTTAAGTGACTATTGATTTCTATCATTAGATTTATATTTAGGTTTATGTTGTGATTTCTTTATTTCAATTTTTATTTGTTTCTTTTGTCGTTGATTTGTTAGTTAAAGTTGTTTAAATGTCTTGTAATTATGGACTTTATTGACCTATATGTTTGGGCGAGTACTAGTGCCGATTATATTTTACTGAATTCTCGTAAAAACCTCGAAAAGCGTAAATCACATATTGATTTATTAATTTCTTATGAGGTCATCAATATTAAAGAAGAAAATAAAAAAAGCTTTAAGGAAAACAAACAATTGTTAACGAAAAACGAATACTAAAAAGTTTTTAGATAACGTGTAATTAAGAACATTGTACTTGATTTTTTTATGTTTTTTTGTAACAAGGACATGGTCACATGGCACACATACACATGTATATAGATGACGACATACATAAATAGATGACATACATATAACACTCACGATATTTACAAACAAAACTTAAATATGTATATAAATAATAATTTTAAAGAATTGTGTTATTATACCCGCCTTTTTCATTTTGTTCACTTCTTACTTTTGTTAGTTTTTATTTCGTTGATATATAGATACAATATATAAGTGTTTTACTTTATATTTTTATGTGTTTTTTATTTAAGTTAAAACTAATTGATTTACTTCTTTCCTTGGGATAATCGTTATTTTGACATCATGTCACTGTAAAAGACTAAAACTATTTCAAATGGGTTTCTTTTTTTTAACCGGCAAATGAATGATATTGCTTTGGATTATAATGGGTTTTTCTTTAGTAAACCACCGGTAAAATTCTGCTTTAAATACTGTAGAGTCATGCGCACTTTTAAATGTTGTTGACTATTAATGCAATTAATTAAATAGAAAAACCTAAAAGACAAAATAAAAGTGCATTTTTAGTTGCTCATTTTTTTTTTTTTTTCATGATTATTATCGTCATTATTATATTTATCATTTATATCATATCTAAGTACATGGTACTTATCTTTATAAATACATATGTATGTATGTATGTGCACATGTAGTTTATTCACCCGTTCTGAGGGTGCTCTTTTTTATTTTATTTTATCCTCTTACAAGATAACACGACTTTGCTATTCATTGTTCTCTTTGCAAATATTTACATTTTGCATTTTATGTTGCACATAATGTCTGACTACAGTTTTACAATGGCTGCTTTGAAACTTTTTCGTTAGTATGTTTGTGTGTTTTTACATAAGTATTTTTCTTCTAACAAATTTACACATTATGTTCAAGTTCATTACCAGCTGTTGTTGCGGTTGTTCTATTGATATTTATTGCAAGTTTTGAGTTCAACTAACAAAATTTAAAGTTCAAGTTTTTTCGAACTTCAAAGAACTCACTATGCGCTTGTTTTATGCATAAGGATATGTATCATGAAAAAAAATTAAACAAAATTCTAGATTTACGTAATATGAATAAAAAAAATTTTGCACTTAATTTCGTTGTGTTCGATAGTGACAAATTTCTTAATATTAAATAACTACAAATTTCCAATGGCCATGTAATTTAAGTAGTCTGATTGATTACATTTTAAGCAGTAAATACAGTACACACAATTTAGAAAATAAATTTTTCCTAAAAATCAAAACGTATGAGTTATATTTAAATCATAAATATAAATCATACGGCCACATGATGATTATTGCAAAAAAGTTTTAAAACACAATTTAGGGCTGCCAGACAGACAATGTTTATACAGCAGGTTTTTTTAAAAATAAAAATAATTTGCAAATATTTATGGATTTGACTCACTGTATGCATATACGTTTAACACGTTTTTTTTTTTTAATAAAACACAACAAAAGCAATGGGATGACCATAATGTTGGCGTTATTATCCCAAAAATTTTATAATTTAATATTTAAAAATGATTTATTGCATATGGCCTCCGTGTCCATACTGGCGGTTCAATTTTGCACCACCTTACGAGCTTTCCCGGTCTTAATTCGCCAACAAAGCTTCAAATGTTGGCTGGTCTTTCAGCAATAACCAGAGATTTGACGTAGGCCTCAAACTGACTTCCAAGGTCGTGTGTTTTAACAACTCTCTATTATTTTCTGTAGGGTCAATTAAAGACACTGGTTTAAAATACTGATAAATTTTTTTTATATTTGTTTACAGATTTTTTACTGAATAAAATTTTTAATAAACTCTTCATATGGAAATATTTTGATAAAACTTCCTTATTTCAATTCTTATTACTGAAAATGTTCAATAAATTTTCGATTTCGATGGCTTAATATAAAATGGCGTATTCCGATTTTTAACGAAATCGCATTTTTGACGTTTTCTAGTAGTCCACATACAAATACATCACCTCTAAAAAATTTAGTAAGCTTTAGTTGAAATAAAAAATTATACTTATACAAAAAAGTTCTCACGCATTTCATTCATTTAAATTTTATTCAGTTTTTCTCTTCTCTTTAATGTAGTAAAAACGCGATATACGCCTTTTTTATACCTTTTACACAAAAGTCAAAAAGGGTATTTATAGGTTTGTCATTCCGTGTGAAATTTCTACATTTTCATATCCGACCCCATAAACTATATATATTTTCTGAAATCTTATGAACAGGGGAGTCGATTAAGCTCTGTCAGTCTGTCTGGTATTAAAATATCAGAAATATTCGGAAGTAGATCGGTATTGAAAATCAGAAACATCGGTACATAAACAACTGAGATATGAGCAAAAAAGCTCGAGCACCTCGTTTTTTTTCACAACAACAACATACAGCACATACAAACCTGGTATACTTGTTAGCGTGAACGTAGCATCGAATCCCAGCTAAGCCACAAAAAAATTTATGTTTTATATTTTTATTTTAATTTTCTTTTTATTGTTTTTTGTTTTTAACATACGTACATAAAAACAATTTATAATTTTACATATTTTTTTTTATATTTGTATGTTTTTTATATGTATGTACGTATTTCATATGAGATGAATGGTGATACAAACAATTGTTATTGCATGACTACACGTTGTGAAGGGTTTATAGGATTCGGTTCGGCCGAATATAGCACTCTTACTTGTTATATTAAGACATTGATATATTTTTTTGTATTTATACTGGCAAATCTTTAAGATTTATAAAAGTTTTTTAAATGGCCTAAAAATGAATATTTAATTTATTACGCTTATAACCCCTAAAATTTTTTTTTTAATAAATCATATGGCTACAATTTTGATTATAATAATAAATAAAATTAAAAAAATTGATATAAATAAAAAAGATCGATAACATTTATTTGTTAATTAAAAAATTTTATTGCAAATTTACATTAAAATATATATAATAACAAATGTAGTAAATGATCGACTAAAATAATGTTGAAATAAAAAATATCAATACTTTGCACATTACCTAATTATATTATGTATCTCTTATACTACACACTGTATCTTAGTGCTAACTAAACACAGCGTACTAAAAAAATAAGGAATCAAGCTGCCATATGTATTAATAAATATCACTGTTCACATTATTTATATAAGAACAATTATTTTACAACTGCAGTTGCTATGGTAATATTTATTTATTTAGATTTTTTAACCGAACTAGAACAATTTGCTCGCTGAAGTCTTACATGGAGAACAATCATCATGTAAAAGCACTATTACGAATTGTATAGATTAATTATATTTCCCAACCTCAGACAAATTCACATTTATTCTGAAATCATATGGCACCACTAATATGATAATGATCAAGTCTTAGATAATTCTTATTTTTTTCCCCATTCCTGTAGTAAAAGTGTTATTTTATTTTTTTTTTTTAATAAGAATAAAATAATAAAAAAAAAATGTCCTTACGTTTAGCTGCTAAAGCCTTACGGATCAAATTGACGTCCAGTCATTTGTCCTGTAAGTTTATTCTAAATCCTCATTGTGTCATGGCTAGTCGTTATATGTCCCACTATCCAATTAACGATCACATCTTTGGTTTGGATGAGGATAAACAAAAGTTGAGGGAAACTGCTTTTAACTTCTTCCAGAAAGAATTGGCTCCTTTTGCCAAGGATATCGATAAAAATGATAATTTTCCGTAAGTTTTACTTTAAGTTAAAAAGTGGATAAGATATCAAATTGTATTTAGAGAAATTCGCAACTTCTGGAAAAAAATGGGTGAATTAGGTTTCCTTGGCATTACGGCAGAGCCAGAATTTGGTGGTACCGGAGGATCTTACTTAGATCATTGTATCATTATGGAAGAAATTTCTAGGCAAGTGAGAAATTTTTTATAATTTATTGTTAATAAAGGAGAACAAAAATTACAGAGCTGCTGGTGGTATTGCTTTGTCTTATGGTGCTCATTCCAATTTGTGCGTTAATCAGTTGACGAAGAATGGTAGTCCCGAACAGAAGGAAAAATATTTGCCTAAGTTGTGCAATGGTGAACATATCGGAGCATTGGCTATGTCTGAACCTGGTGCCGGTTCCGATGTTGTTTCCATGAAATTGAAGGCTGATCAGAAAGGCGACTACTATGTCTTAAATGGCACTAAATTCTGGATTACCAATGGTTCGATTGCTGATACCTTAATTGTTTATGCCAAGACCAGTACCAGCCCTGCCGATGGTCATGGCATTACGGCATTTATCATTGAGACTGCATCAGAAGGCTTCAGTGTGGCCCAAAAACTTGACAAATTAGGCATGCGTGGCAGTCCCACATGTGAACTTGTTTTTCAAGATCTTAAAGTACCAGCCAAAAATATTTTGGGCAAAATAAACAAAGGTGTTTACGTGTTAATGTCAGGTTTGGACTTTGAACGTCTCATATTGGCCGCTGGTCCAGTAGGACTCATGCAAGCTGCTATCGACACCTCTTTCGAATATGCCCATCAGCGCAAGCAAAAACAATTAATTGGAGAATTCCAACTTATGCAGGGAAAAATGGCCGATATGTATACAACCTTAAGCGCTTGCCGTTCCTATTTGTACAGTGTGGCTCGTGCCTGTGATGCCGGTCACAACAGCTCTAAGGATTGTGCTGGTGTAATTTTATATTGTGCCGAAAAGGCTACACAAGTAGCCTTGGAATCCATACAAATTTTGGGTGGCAACGGGTACATTAACGAGTATCCCACTGGGCGTATTATGCGCGATGCTAAGCTTTATGAAATTGGTGCTGGTACCTCGGAAATTAGACGATGGCTCATTGGTCGTCAATTGAATTTGGAATACAAGTGAATGAGAACAATTAAGTTGAATAATTATTGGAGTTTTTTACAGAGACGTTTGTTATTGCATTTGTATATATATTTTATGTAAAATGTTGTATTAAGACTTGTCTATTGCATTTATTTTTTGTTTTTACTTGTAACATTATATTTTAAAACTATATAATAAATTAATAATTATTTCAAAATTGTGTAAATACTAAATAAAATTTTATTTTAAAAATAAATAAACGTCTATTTACGAATGAAGTTTATAACAACTTACCCTTTCTGTTCTGTGAACTGAATCAATTTTAAAATAAGTGCTTTTAAACAAAACCAATCGCTAATTTGTTAAAAATATTTTAACGTTAAAAAGTTCAGCTACTAGTTATGACGCGAAAAAATGTATACAGACAAAAATAAAATCGTAAAGGTAATTTGTAGGTGTATTAGGACAAATTTAAAGAAAGATAGGAAACGTAATAGGGGTTAAAAGATTAAGTACATAAAATAACTTTTTTGTTACATATTTATTATCAGTATATAGTTTATATACAAAAATACCGGCGGCAAAAATTTTTGAAAATTCCCTTACTAACGAATGCTGTTCGCCTAATACTTTAAAACAAACAACAACAAAATTAAAATTATATCTAGTACTTATTTATTTTGTCCAGCCAGTTCAGGAATCCTAACAAAGACGTTTCTTTACTTACCTACAAACTTTACTTTAAACAATCGAAATAAGTAATTTTTTTTTTGGTTACAAGACATTTATTAAATAATATTAATTATACACAATGAAGATAAAAAAAACATAAAATACATACATATATAACATATACGAGAAAATATCAGTGGTAGGGTATATACAGAAAATATATAGACGACATATATTCGACATATGTATGTAAGTATGTATTAAGGTATGTAAAACTAATAAACAAATCGATAGTTGTATTTAGTTTTAAATTTTACATAAAATTATGTAAAATTAATAGCATAAAAAATAAACACAAAACATATAAATGTAGCTAAAACACAAATAAAATAGACTAAAATAATCTAAATATATGTATGTATGTTCATACATACATATCATTATAATTATTGGTTTTCTTTGACCTTTTATAATAATATATGTTTAATAGTTTTTTAAGATTAAGGTCCTTTTAATAATAAAAATCTTTTTGTTTTGTTTTATATTATTTGATCAATATTTCGCTACTTCTTTGTGTAGCATCATCATCCAACAAAAAACTAATATATAATAAAAAACGTTTATCCTGATGATGCTACACAAAGAAGTAGCGAAATATTGATCAAATAATATAAAACAAAACAAAAAGATTTTTTATTATTAAAAGGACCTTAAGCTTAAAAAACTATTAAACATACATATCATATTTATAATTTATTAATACAAATAAAAAAAAAAATAAAAACTTTAAATCAAAAACAAACTTAAAACACATTTTCAATGACAAAATACATATTTGATTAGATTATTGGTATTTTTAATTATTACTTTATTTTAGTATACATAATAGAAAAAGTTTGTTAGGAAAAAGATTTTTCTGTTTGTTAAATTTCAGTTAGCGTTAGTACTTTGAAGTTATTGGCAAAAAATTGGCATTACAATATATATTTCAAACAGAAGTAATAATAAGATTTTTTATAGATTATTTTTAACTAATTTGTTATACTTAAAAAGCACTTTTGGCAAACAGTAATTTGTTTTATATCCTTAATAATTTTTTGTGATTTTTAAAAATTATTTTAAACTATGTATTCTTATACACATTTCCTCTTATCCTTTTTATTCCATGCGAAAACTATGCGATTCGGTTTTCTTTTCTGTTCTTGTTTCGGAGGTGGAGGTAAACGATTTACGTTCCATAACACGTTGCGTCATTGAGGTCAAACGTTCAGATCCTTGATCAACGAGACTAATTTTTCCAGACTCAGTATTAAGACTCATTTGATTAAAGCTCGTTTCTAAAGGTTTTATGCCTAATTCATTAGTTTTATCATAATTACGGGTTTCGTATCTGTAATTAAAATGTTAATTTATTGTTTTAGATAAATAATGTTCATAACGAAATAAACTGCGATACATATGTTCATGATTCGATAAAAAAAAAATATGTATGCATAAAACATTTTCATAAAAATTGAATTTAAAAATAAATTTGTAAAATAAAATGAATAATTATGTATTTCAAGTGATATTCAATTGTTGGTTTAAACAACATTAAATTATAACACAGAGTTTTTATCATAAAAACTTGAGATTTTTACAAACATTTAATTTGTTCAAATATTAAATATAAAAAAATGATTTTAATAAAACATTTAATTATTTTAATACTAAATTTTAAAAAAAACATGATACTATTTTTCGGATATAATAATTGTGTCACAAACACATAACATCCCAACAAAAAAAAGATGCAAAAGAAATTTTGAATTCATGAGTTCAACTCTTCTAATGAAGTGGTTCAATTTAGGTAAACAAACATGCATGATTTTAACATTGACGTGTCATTCATTGAAGATGAAGAGTTTATATGAATATTAATTAAACTGCACTTGATTCGAACAAGTGCATAGAACACATGTATGTATATTAGATGAAAATAAACCAATGTTTTATGAGAGAATGATGTTTGTTTACAAGAGTTGTTTAATATATTTTGCATTAACTTGCAAATTTTTTGAAACACATCATTTATGACAAACTATTTTGCATTTATGGAGACATGACGAATGCATTCTTTGCACTTTTGATTTAGAAGTTATAAAATCTAGTGCAATTTTTTTTGTTTTTTTTTTGTTGGAATGTATGGCCGACTTCCTAAACGCAAGTTGCAATGCATACACTTCGTAAACGCATATGTAAACTTTCTAGCAATGTCCAATGTTCCTAATGGTTTGGCAACTCATTTTACTAAGTATCAGCTGTCAAAATCGCGCATCATTTTTATTTTGTACTAGCCAAACCCGGCGCGCGTTGCTACGCCCCTTAATGAATCGAAATGCATTCTGAATTTTAATTGAATATCAAGTGCAAAAACCTAAAAATTATAATTTTTTTATCGGCGTGGCATTGCCCACTTTTCTAGTCACGAAATTGTAAAGTCATAACAGCTCAATATGTGTGCAAAGTTTCAGAAGAATCGGACCAGTGCAAGTACCTCAAAATTAAAATTGTTTTTATGGGCGTGGCCCTGCCCACTTTTCTAATCACGAAATTGTAAAGTCATAACAGCTCAATATGTGTGCAAAGTTTCAGAATAATCGGTCAAGTGCAAGTACCTCAAAAAGATACCTTTTTGTTATAGGCGTGGCACTGCCCACTTTTCTAATCACGAAATTATTAAGTCATGACAGCTCAATATGTGTGCAAAGTTTCAGAAAAATCGGTCTGGTGCAAGTACCTCAAAATTGTAGCCTTTTTTATGGGCGTGGCCCCGCCCACTTTTTTAATCACAAAATTATAAAGTCACGACAGCTTAATATGTGTGCAAAGTTTCAGAAAAATCGGTCCAGTGCAAGTACCTCAAAATTAAAACTTTTTTAGGGGCGTGGCCCCGCCCACTTTTCTTATCACGAAATTATTTATTCATGACAGCTCGATATGTGTGCAAAGTTTCAGAAAAATCGGTCAAGTGCAAGTAGCCACTTTTTTTCATCCATAAACACTCCCCGGTATGTGTACAACAACTTACCAAAGTTTGAGCCCGATCGGTTTTGCAGTTTCAGAGTCTATAGCTAACACACACACACACACACACAGAGTTTCACTTTTATATATATAGATAGAAGATAGATAGATGCAAACATTTGAGCTGCAATGGCTGAGTTAGTATTTTCTTTGTTTATTTTTAATAAATTATTTATAATTGATAAGAGTTTATTTAAATCACAGACTAATAATTTAAATAATTAAACACTTTATATTGCAGAGACAAAAAGTGGATCCATGAGCGTTCCTAAATGCCGATAAAATGCAAAAAAAATCTGTGCACTTAAGACATGTTTAGCATTGGATACGCATTTTTTTAAATTATGAATTGCAACTTGCGTTTAGGAAGTCGGCCTATATATCTAACTTCACTAACACTACCTTTTTAAAATAACAGAAAAATCTTAACAAAACGCTTACCTCGAGGTAAAGCCTTCATAGTTTTGACCAGGATATGTATTACTGCTTGTTATTTGCACAACACCACCCTGTCCGAAGGTTTTGTCGTGCAAATCTTGTACACACGCCTCCAAGTTACGATTGACCTGGTGGTGATGATTGACGTTCGTTGGGGTGCCGGTTGCCGTATTCTGTTGTTGAGAAGTGACATTGGATTTTAGTGAGGCTGATTGTTGTTGTGGTTGATGTTCAAAGTTCTGAGAATATTTATTAGTAGGTGTTAGAGGACTACTTGGTTGTGAGAGACGACCACCACCGTTAGTGCCACTAGCCGTTGCCGGACTGCCGGGATAGGGACGTGGCACGGCATTGGCGGTTAGTTTGGGATTAGATCTAAAGGTGTGAGTAGCGGTTTGCATATTAGAAATGGTTGTTGACAAGGGGGGCGGGGGTGGCGGAAAGGCAGTTGTATCATTATCGAATTGACAGTGATTCATGGGTGGTGGGGAAACGGCACCTGGATGATGAAAGTGTTGTGGATTTGTTGCATAATTGTAATGATGTTTCGATTGCTGTTGACTCATATAATTTGGAGATGCCGGTGCCTCCATGTGACCATAGATACCCGAACGATTAAGTGTCTAAATTTTGTAAAAGAACGATGAAGTTGTTTATGTTAGTCCATGTTAATGTTATTTTGTTAAAACACTATATTTTATTAACAAAATTTAATTTAAAAAAAAACACTGCTCTAAGATACGTGTATGTATGTATGTATGTATATATTGTAGTTGTGAAAGGGAAAGTATGAAACATATAACATTTAATTATGTATAAATACAAAGTAGGCATTTAAAAAAGTCTTTTTGTTTAAAAATTCAGAATTTCAGAATGAACAACTATTCTACCAGACCTACTAAAACCTCTAATTAGTTTTGTAAGCCAATTGTTTGTATTAATTAATTAATTAATTGTTTAGAAAATTTAAGAGAAATTAAATTGAATAACAAGCTCTTTTCTGAAATTTTAACATTTTGAAAAGTTGGCCTTTTAGAATAACCTTAAAAGTTTGTGTGTATAAAATAAAATATAAATAAAAATAGCTACACGATAATAATAATAAATATACATTTATACAAGTAAACAACTAAAAAGAACGAATATACATAAATATCAATCATACGTTATTGTGACTCTTGTTGAGGGTGCCATAAGTGTATTCCGAATCACTTTCGTCGGTGGTAAAACCGTGAACATTCTTTTGTCGTTGGCGAGCGTGACGAATAAGAACTAGCTTTTGACGCGCCTCCTCGAGCTGTTTCTCCATACGCAAAACATCCGAACGAGCATTGATTTCCTGAGCCATACCATCAACCATGGAGGTGTTTATCTTCAAAGTACGTTCCTCTTCCACTTCAAGACCTTGTTGAGCAGCTCTTACCAAATTGTCGGTGGATTTGATGACAGCATTGCCAGCTGCTTGTAAACGACGTCCCGCCTCTGAATTGGGATTTGATTTTACCTTGCAGGCAATTAATAATTGGGCCGTAGAAGCGGCAACTTGTTTAGCGGTTGATATAAGCATTTCTTCAGTGCCCACACCTCTAACCAAATTCTGAGCAGCCTCAACGAGACTGTGAGTGGCGGCTGCCACCAGGCGGGCAGCTGAAATTAGACCCTCAGACCATTGTCCATCATCCGAAGATGTTAACGGACGTTTAGCCACTTTGCCTTGGTCGATTAGTTCTCGTTGAGCGGCATTGGCAGCTCGTACTAAGGCGGATGAGGCAGCCATAATACCTTTAGCAGCTTCCAAGATCATTTCATCAAATTTCATGTTCTGATCAAGTTCAATCTAAATGGGGAAATAAATCGACAAAGCAAAAGAGAAAATTTTTACAATTAAAACTCAAAAAAGCGTTAATGCGCTCATAAATATTTTATTCGTTCCTGTAGTTTTCAAATTTATCGTTTTTAATCAGAATTAAGAAAAAGAGTGTATGAGATTTTTATTTCTCTATAATTGATATTTAAAAAAAATCTTTATTTTAATAAAAATTATTTGATTAAAGAAAAATTAAACATTTTCATTATAATTAAAAATCGAGTATTATTTTCAATATGTGTATATAAGAAATCAATATTTGACTATATCTACAAGATTTTTCCAGAAAAATGTTATTAGAAAATTCAACATTTTAAACAAATTTAAAAAATGATCAAAAATTTGTGAAAAAAAAAGATAAATCAAACGCCTGTGTTCTGTATTCCGAGTGAAGTTAAATCACTTGAGATTGCCATTGTAGTGTTATTGTTTATAACAACAATTTCATGGCAATTCCGAATGATTTAATTTCACTCGAAATGCAGAACGCAGGCGAAAATGTTGTATGTTTATCAATAAAAAATAAAAATAAAAAAACACTCATACTTTATTTATTTTTTGCAATTTAAAAAGCCATCAATCATTTTTGAGAAAAATACATTTTTAAGCTTTCTTTTATTGTAAATTCAATCAAAAATTTGATACCGCAGGAAAACAGAATAAATTATTCATGTGCTGCTAGATTTTGTTAAACAAAATATAACAATTGTTAATTGTATGTATGTAAAATATTATTAATGATTTATTTTATATTGTTAGTTGTTTAAGAGATTAATCACAGTAATAATATGTTTGATTCCTGGGTGAAAATACCAATATAACAACCAAGAATATCAAACATATCTCACTGGAACCATCAAATGGATTTGCAGGTTAAAACAGCTGGAGTATAAAACAAGCACGCATATTCACAAAACACCATATTTCTTTATAATAGAATATTTATACATGAAAGACTTTAGATTAAAATGAAGATTATTTACATGATTTGAATTTAGGTTATAATGAAAATTCTTATTTCTAATTCATTTTTATTTAGCACCAAGCACCACATATAAATTTATTAAAGAAGAAAAAAAAACAATTTAACTCACCTTAACATCATCATTACGTCTAGGACGTAGAGAAGCTAATTTTTTAGCAGCAGCATCTATGGAAGCGGCAGCACCTAATAGTTCATTTTCTGCTATTACCGTTGGATCTTCAGGATCAATCCAATCGGATCCTTTTAGGAGACGTGCCATAGCTACCAAATCTGTAACACATTTTGCAACACGTCTCGATAAATGCATACGATCATCGGCGGAACAATTATGTAAAATGCCATTGAGTAATTCACGATAGGCTTCGCCTACCGCAGCACCAGCCTCCAAAGTACGCTGTCTCAGATCATCGGTTTCTGCACAATTCCAGGCCACCGAACGACACACCAACAGCATCTCCGATATGGAACGTCTACCCATATTGGCTGCGGTCATAATGTCTTCTTGCAAATTGGAAGCACCAGCAGCCACAGCTTTAGCTGTGGCCAAAGTAACATTCTTTGTGACACGTATCAAATCTTCAGGACCAACTTGAGCACTGCCAGCGGGTGGTGGTGAGTGCATAGCCTTTAGATAAATTACATACAAATTATAAACATGTTACAAATAAATGTAATGGCAAAACTTAAACTTACTCTAATTTCTTGAGATATGGCTTCAACGGTGGATTCCATGGCCCGTGTACCACGTGTGTGTTCATCCTCGACAGCTTTGACGGTTTTTAGCAGTGACGAAACATTCAAAACCATTACCTAATTTGTGCGTTCATTGCAAAAAAATTATCATTTATTTGGTTTTTGTGATTTAGTTTTCTAACATTAATTCCGCAACTACTTAAGTGTAACGTCAAAGTAAGAAAACGATGATAACTCAATTAAACTTTTCAAGTTCTATTTTTTGTTTTTCAACAATAATAACAAAAAAAGGTTCGACATTCTTGTATTTATCATTTTATTTATCTATTAATTTATTCATTCATTCAAAGTGACAAAGAGGTACAGATGCTGTGGATTCACATGAAAAAAAAAATAAAATTACATCAAAACGACTAGATTAACAGCCTGGATACATGGCACGAGTTCTTTTATTTCGAAAAATTGTGTGTAATATATTCAAAAATTAGGTCAATAACAACATTTTTATACGTGCTATTTTAATAATTTTATATTCTTCGATTTTGAAATTCTCAAACTTAAAAAAAAAACATCATCAGAATGGAGTAAAAAAAAAAAAGAAAATTTTGTTTTTAATTTTTTTTTTTATGTCTTTCTTAAATATGTTTATCAGTAATAAATGTATTTTAAAAAACTTATATCACATCGATTTCATATGTATCTATAATTAGAATGAGCCATCGGTACCCAGCAAAAAAAAAATTGGAAGTAGTGCAAAACGAATTACATTTACAAGACTTCTAAATCAATTGTGTTAAAGTATTCATTCTAAATGACATCATGGATGCGATATAATTTGTCATAAATAAAGTGCTTAAAAATTAATGAAAAATTATGCAAAATATCTAAAAGAATTCTTGTAAACAAACAAATTCAACTTATGAAACATCAAATGCTTTTCACTAAATATCCATGAGTTCTATGCACTTATTGGAATGGAGTGCATTTTATTGATTTATTCATGTAAACACATGATCTCATTAGTGTTTTCACCTAAATTTAATCACTTTGTCACAAGTTGAACCCCTGCAAAATCACTTTTTTGTCATAGATTTTTTTGCTGGGTATGTTTGAACAAAGTTAACAAAAATTTTTGTTTGTTTATGCAACAAACTCACTGACTGATGTTCTTTCTTATTCAATCCGCGTTGGCAAAACATTTGTTCGCACAATGTCTGATATCAAGTATAAAATTTTGCAGGAGAAAGCGCAATATTAAACATTTTAATTTTGCGTTACACAAAAAAAAAACACATTTGATTAGTTCAGTTGGCTTCTTACTTAACATGAATGTATCTTCAAAGTTATTGTTTTTTTTTATTCTTTTCGCATATTACATTGCAAACTACTGCAAAATATTATTGATTTTTATTCTCAATATGTCGAGTATATATGAACTTGATCGTCCCGTTTATTTTATAAAAAAACCCAGTGCAATATATCAATAAAAATAAAATTTATATTAAAATTTTTGTAGAAAAGTTCCTCTGCAGTCTACAGTTTTAAAGAACGAGAATTGAGCCCCTGGTTTAAGAAATTTTCATTAAAATTCACGTTTGCTATTACGCAGCTAATACAGGGATATTATTACACTAAACAGACACTATTTTCCGTCAACTAAAATAAAAATTACTGTCCTGCATATTTTTGAAACATTTGCATTTTTTTTCGTCATTTGTTTAAATATAGAAAAAATTTTCTGCACGATTTTTTCTGTAAATAGATAAATGAAAAATTTCGTGTCTGAAATTTCGGCGGAACTGCATTCTGTCCTGCAGTCGTTTCCCTCTTATACCATAGACAGACGACAGCATTAATTTGCATTAGAGTCTCACTAATGCAAATTAAAATTTTGCTGTGACAGACGACAGTTTTTGCATTTAGTAAAAATTGTAAATGTACTAGCAATCACAAATCTGAACATGTTGCTACAAGTTGGGATGGCAGAAGGACACTGTGAAATAAGAGAAAGGGAAATGTGGAAATTCGTAGGTTTAATGGTATCTTTTTATGGAGGTTATAATTCATATGTACATATGTTTGTAGGTATGTGGTATTTTTTTAAAGGACCGTTACAGCACTTTTTGGGAGAGTGACGTGCTTACGATGGACGATACCAGTATTAGGGAAAACTTTCCATGAGTAGTGTTGCTAACTTAGACTTTTTTTTAGCACATTTTTGCTATATTTGACAAATTACAAATTATTTATTTTACGGTTAGATTTGTTACGAAAAAAATAGTACAAAACATTGATCAATTCAACATTAAAAAGTTCTCTAACTGCTGCAACAATTAGGGCATAATATAGATGCGCAAGGATTTACGAAAGCGCTGCACAATAGAAAACAAAAATTCAAGCAGCAGCATCAATCATTCTCTAACGTTGGAAATTTTTAAATTCCTATTTTTTTGGCCGTAATTTTGGGAAATTGCCATTGAAATCTGGCTACGTTATCATATACAGCGCGTAGATTCATTCAACTTTCCAAATAATTTGAGTGAATGTTGGAAAAAAACGTTATAAAATAAAAATGAATTGTGCCACGCCCCTCCGCCTCCTGGCTCCACTAAATTCTATAGCACGATTAGTGTTTTAGCACATTGCAATAAGCATGTGTGAATTTCATTCCAATTAATCCAATTTATCTTCCACAGCATCTGCAACCTTTTGTAGTAAAAAGCTTAACGGTGTACAAAAAACATGTTTAAATATAAAATTACATGAAGTGGATCATTAAGTTAATAAAAATATTCATGTAAATGGCATTATGAAAGAGTTATGGCAAAAAAAAAACAACAAAATGACATACAATTTCGTAATTTGTTGCAACACTTAAAGACCTAATATAATTTTCGTTTTTGCATTAAAAAAAAAAGAAATAAAATAAATGTTATCAAGATGGCGTATATTATATGTATTTATGTTTTTGTATGTAGAAAACAAAGTGACAAGAAAACAGAGGCACGCTCAATATCCATAGTTTGATGATTGCTGGCTTATGTGGTTAGTTTCGATAGCGGCAGATTTGCACAATTCTTTAAGCGTCTGTATAACAAACAAAATTGAAACAAGAACAATGAAATGAAAAAACAAGAATTTAAAAATCAAAATCATTTTTGTAAAATAAACATTTTTCAATTTAAATCTTTCAATATTAAAAAAAGTGCTTACAGAAAAAAGTTAATAAATTTTGAAAAAATGCCGAATACTTGTTGAATAGTTTATGCATTTTAGAAAGGATTTTTTTTTTTTTTTTTTGTATAGAGCTTGACAACAGACAATAAGAAAAAGAAAGAAAAATAGTAGTAAATAAGTGGAAGAAGTAGTAGTGGTGTCAAAAGGAGTAAAACATAAGCAGCAGCACCAGCAGTAGAAATTGCGTAAAAGATACAGACAGCCCAAACCTTCAGTATCCAATAAAAATGCTTTTAATTTACTAACAAAAAAAACAGCTGTTGTTAAATGCCTAAAAAAAGGTACAATGTTAAATTCTAAACTCTTTTTAAAGAGTGTCATTAGAAAGAAAACCCGTAGACAAATAAAAAATAATAATAAATAAATTGTATGTTAAAAAAAAACTAACAGACATACATTTGTAGCTAATTTGTAATTGTTTTTTGTTTTAATTTTTTTTTTTTTTAATTAATTATGCGTGCGCTAGTATAATTCTTTAATATATTAGTGTAGATTTTAAAGAAATAAATTTGTGATATACAAGCCATACTCGAAACATGTACACGAAAAGTATTTGAATACGAATAGATCAGTGCAAAAGAACCATTTTTAAAACCATTTGTTTTTTTTTTTTAATACAACAAATAAAAGTACATTTTTAATTAAAGCTTTGTTCCAACACTTGTCAAATTAATAAGGTTTTGAAAACTCTATTTGTTAACCAAGGAACCAAGCAATAATGAAAAAAAAAACGAGAAACGAAAATCTGGTGGGTAAATATATATGTATGTAAAGTTTTTAAATTAAACAACCAGTGAGGTAAATGGTGAAAATCAAAATCACGACATTTAAAGCGTTACACTTAAGTAGTTTGTTAAGCTTTTTAAGTAAAGGGTATACATAATTTGTTTTATATTTGTGTGGTACGAACATTTATTTAGCCCTTTATTTAAAAGAAACCAAACACAAGCTGTAATACTTACCCTGGCACTTTCTTTTAGATCTTGCATAGAGGGATCATTAATGGGTTTGCCGGATGCCAATTTGGTGGCATTGATTAGGTCGCCTAAGGCTGAAGCTACATCTTTGACAGCATTAATGACCATGACTTGAGAGTCGGGTTGCGAAGAGCCCAACGAGCAGGCTCCATGTTTAACGGCTTCAGCTAATTGTACTGTAATTTATATTATTAATTTAATATATTCTAAAGAAAAAATTGTTTTTTTTTTAATATTTTTCTTACCTATCGTTGTTACTGCATTTTGTGCTGCATTTGCCAACTGATCTTGGGTTCCAGCCGCTCCGGTAACCAAAACCTTTGTATCTTCGACCAAAGCCTTCGCTGTTTGTAAAATGTGTTCTCTGTGATCGGCAAAGCTGCTGGAGCTATCTGAATGTAAGGTGCCCGCTGTGGCAAACATAATAGTGGTGTCCAGATCGCCAATGATGCCAGAGATGGTATGGGCGGCATTAATGCAAGCCTGAGTGCCACGTGAACCAGCTTGTAAGGCTGCCAAAACCTGGGCAACTTTCTCGGAAACTTCACGAGCGTTTCGAGATATTTCATTTTGATGCACTGTATCACCAGCTCGAGCACCGCCAGCACTGGTTTGAATCATTGAGCTGACAGAACGTCCCAAATCTATTACAGTATTTCTAATACGCATGGCCACATCTGGCGAAGTAGTGGTAGTAGATGCTCCTACGGAATCCTGTGTAAGCTGGGTATACTGTTTAGCCATTTCAACAGCTAATTGTGGCATAAGTTGTGGTTCAACCGCCGATTTAGCATTAGTTTCATTAGCCAATCTAGCGATTTCCTTGGCGGCTTGTACCATGCGAGTTTGGTAATCCACGAATGTATCAGAATAACAGGCATTCAATAGTGACTGACGTTTGTCAGTTAAACGAGTAATGGCACGGTTAACTTGCTCCATAAGACCTGTTACTATGCCGGTTTCGGCATTAATCTTTTCCACTGTCTGAGTAAGTTCTTGTATGGCTTCAAGGGTATTTTCGATGGATTCATCCAGTCTGGGATGAGCGTGAGTGGCTTTAGGATTACCAGCTGACTCCTTGGCTGCCTGAACCAAATTCTGGGCACTTTCAACCACAGACTTTGTTTGATTAATAATACTCATTTGTTGGTTGGTGTGAACAATGTGTGTACAGGCTCCAATGCCTCCATTAACCATAGGCACCACATAACGTGAAATTTCACCCACAGCATGACCTAATTGTTCGGCATTGTTTTTGCCCGCCAAACGTATAGGTTCCAATTTATCCAATAGTTCTGCAGCTGAGTTAAGAGTTTGACCCGAAAAGCCATGCAAATTATTGTCACGGCGTTGCGATAGACCTTGGGCATTTACGGCCATAGCACAGCTGTCCAATTCTCGCATACAGGTGCCCAATGTTTGCAAAACCTGATCGCATTGTGCTTGACCTGGAGCTTTTTCTCGTATGTTGTCAACCAAACGTTTAACCGATTCCGAGACAGGAGTTGAGGCATTGGAGAGTTTTTGCCATACTGGTGGATCGTCGGGAGAGAGTGCTAACGACTTGGCTGCCTTAACCATTTCAATAACACCGTCAATAACCCCTCGGCCAGCATTTAGTACAGGTTCTTGTGCCTTTTTGCCTTCGGTGGAAATTTTTGCTGGAACTGAAATGAATTCAGGACTAGAGGCATACTGCCGTACTGCCTTTACAGCCTCTAATAGGGGATCTACCAAACGGGCTCTTGAGGGTTGTGCCGGATCGTCTTCGATAGCCTTGATCTCTTGTACCAAATTCGAAGTGGCAGTGGCCACTTGCTTAGCCAAAACAATAAACTCATTTTTGGCAACAGGATTGTTAGTATTCATGCTGGCCTGACGACAAATCGAACACAAGTAACTAGTGTGTTTGGCAATAACCGTAAGAGCCGAAATCTTTTGTTGTTTCGATGATTGGACACTGCTGACAATTTCGCAATGCTGCCGTATACCCTGATAAGTCCAGGTTAATTGAGCCTGATCTATTATTCCAGGACGACCTGCTATACTGCTGGGATGTGAAACACCAATCAAGTAGGCAGCTTGTGCTGAAGATTCGATGAGGCCGTGTATGGATTCTGAAACGCTGTTTACAGATTTGGCAAATTCGCCGTGATTAGATTGCTTGGCATTGGTAATCATTTCTGAGAAGGCATAACCTAAATTTCTCGATTTAGCTGTGGCCGATTCAACACAATCGAAATAGCCTTGATCATTAACCGGTTCATGGGGATAATCTAAAAGCACTCTTAAAGCTTCAATGTTACGAGTTGCATTGTCACATTCCTTTTGGCCAGGAGCCGATTGTATGCTTGCATCCACCAACTTATTAATGCTCTCGGTTACACTACGAGAAGCGCCATGTAAAAGATTCTTAGAATTGGGTTGGCCTGGATCGGCAGCAATAGACTTAGCCGTAGAAAGCAACGAACAAGATTGAATAGAGACATTTCGAAGACAATCAATCATTTCCGAGCGCACTACTTCATCAGGATTTTGACCGGCCATTTCCATAGAAACTGAAAGTAAGTCACGATAATTAGTGGCAAAGTTGCTACTGGATTCTGCCAACTGTGCGGGACTAGCATAAGACTGTACAATTTGACCACCAGCAGCACTAAGATTTTCAGACACCTGTTTCAATTCATTCTGTAAAGTGTTGTAACTACGGTTCGAGGGTGGGAATTCACTCATTGATAATATTTCACTTAATTCGCTAACATTTCGCAAAGCCTGGTCAACTTCGCGTTGTCCAGGTATACAATCAACCGTCTTTGAAAGTGCTTCCGTTACATCACGACCAGCCTGAGTGAGAACATTGGGATCTCCCATATTCTGCAAAGTTTTTTGAGCCTCTTCAATAAGGCGAGCAGAACTTAATACCACTTCATTGGCATAATCAATGACTTGAGCATTGTTTGTAGTGGCAGCCACACCGTGAACACTCTTGGTAAAATCTCCCAAAGCCAGAGCTGTATCTCTACCAGCAATGCCGGCATACATACGTTGGCCCTGTAGAACTGAAGAGATCATGCGACTCAAAGCTATGCCTACATTCTTTGCTGATTTACGTAATTGTTCAGCCGTATTTTCTACTGTTTCACCAGGCAAAGGTCTTAAGGTACCTGACCGGGCTGCATTACGTGTATCATCCAAAACATTGTGCAAATTGCGTACTGCTTCTAAAGCAGATTCCAATTCTTGTCCACCACAAGCTTCTCTTGCTCTTTGAGCAGCAGAATTGAGTTCGGAAACAGTCTGACCCAAGTACAGAGCACTTTTGGACAATTGTGAAGCTGCTGGTATATCGGTAACTGTAGGTTGTAGAGCTCGAGCGGAACGAGACACTTGGATAGCCGGTTCGATGAATTGCTCGGCCGCCTCAATTAAATTGAATTGCGCATTGTAATCATCTGCATGGCTACGTGTAGTTTTGACTGCCGTTACCAAACGAGGTATAGTGTCTGCAGCTCGTTTGCAATCCTGCAATAAGGATTCCTTGGTTTGGTGATCATCACTATGCTGCACAGCGTTTTGAGCCGCACTTATGCATTGGGTGGCAGCTGAAGCGGCTTGTTTTGAACAGTACTCAAGACGTCTTATTAAATTGCGCTTTATAGCAGGTGTATTGGCAGTGCTGGTAGTAATTTCACGCAATTCTTCAGCAGCTCTACGTAGAGCATTTTGATTTTCTGTATCATGTGGATTGCTGGAACACAAACGTGCAGCTTCTACCAATTTTGCAGTAGCATCAGCCAATTGCTTGGCGGCTGATAACAGACGTCTTTGCATGTCTGCATCTTGTTGTTGATCAGCTTCTCCTTTGATGCTTTGAATGAGTTGCGCTGTGGCCTGACCCAAGGTCTTAGCGTGTCTCACCATTTCCTGAGGATCATTAGAAGACACTAGGATATCAGTGCCAATAATTACATTCTCCACTGGACTCATTTCTTGGCTGGTGCGGTTAGCATACTCGCGTGAACTCAACTTTACATGTTCCAACATGTCAGTCAAACTTTTAGAGACATCACGAGCTGCTGCCAGCAAATCATTTTTCAACTTTGGATCATTAGTGGCTTCATTACACACCTCACACAAACTGTTAACCGCACGGGCAACATTTCTAGCCGCTCCTTCCAATTGCTCACGGCAGGCCGTATTATGTAGAGTAGGAGCTACAACCTTGGCACAGGCAACCAGCTGACTGGTGGCCAAAGCACATTGACTAGCTGCTCCAATGACACGATTACGCGACTCATCATCCTCACAACTGGCAGCAATCGATTTAGCGCGCAACACCAAAGCAGCCGTGGTATTAGCCACTGCCTTGGCCAAAGCCAAAAGCATATCTTGCAAGTCACGATTTTCGGGTACCTCTTCTTCCGCAATTGTACTTAGAACATAAGTGGTCGCTTCACCTACACGACTTGCAGCATTGATGAGATTTTGTGGTGGTTCTCTACTTTCAGGCTCTGCCGCTTTTAATAAATCACTAAAAGCACTGCATAAATTGCGAGCAGCTTCCAAAAGCTTATCACCATTGGTATCGTCTTCCATTAGGGCTGCTATTAAACGAACTTCTTTTGTTACCTCCGGAATGGTTTGGGCAATTTGAGAAACCGACGCCGATATAGCTTCCGTATCTACTTCATCGGGTTGTTGGGTGGCAGTAATGATCTGAGCCGTAGCCGCACTCATGGTAGCAACGTGACTAGTAACAGCTTGTTTTGACGTATCGAGAGTATTTTCTCGCCATTCAATGGAACGCAAGTCGTTACCCAAATCTTGAATAGGAGCCTTTATAAAAGTCATAGGAAACAAATTACAATGTATTGAAAGGTTTAGCAAGAAAGCCAGGAATACTTTGTATTCCTTTAAAAACTTGTAGGTCGAGCGTGTGTTTGTATGTTCTAAAATCTTACCTTAGTTCTTAGCTCCTCATCAGCGCGTACTAAAATTTCCTGACCGGCTGAGATGTAGCTCAATAAAGCTCTTTGAGGTTCAGTTAGATTTACAGAACTAATACGTACTTCCTTAGACTAAAAAAATAAATGTGATTGTTTACAATCAGTTACTTAATCTTTACAGACTGGGGTAAATTTTTTAGCAAAAATTATTTTTTATTCAAAAATCTTTTTCATAAGCCGGACAACCAAAATAATGAAAAGCTAAACTGTCCCAGTATTTCTTACAGAGATCTGCTTTTATAATATCGAAGATCTTTTTTTTTTCTTCATATTTTTGATTGTCCTTATGATGAGTTATTTGTTATTAAACTTTTATAAAGTTTGCTTTTTGCTGAATTAAAACCTACTTTGTGAAATTTTGAAATTTTGCCTTTTTTCATTCAACATTTTGCAGCATTAAATTAAAGAAAATTACAGATTTATTTATTAGTAAATAGTACGGGATTTTCCAAAAATTTCAATAATTAAAATAAACTGGTGTCGAAATTAAAATAAAAGACAAATGAGCAACTTATAATAGAAAACACAAAATAATTAATGATATCTCTGCATTAAATAAAACAAAATAAAGGTGCGACTTACCGTGGGCGGTTGATGGGCATGGTTTACTTGCCCAACAAATGCACCATATTGCACTGTTTGTAATTCGCCTCGAGTATACAATTTTTCGCCTAAAGAATATACGTAATGAAATAAAAATTGTTAAAACAAAAATGTAAAAAAATAAGAATAAATTATAACAACAAAGCTACAAAATAAGCATCAAATAAAAGAAATAATTTTATAACAACTTGAGAGAGGACAAAAATTACTGACACAATTACTTTTAAGGAAATAACTTTTCTGAGACAAACAATTTAGATGACATTTCGTGAGCAATATTATACTACGAGTAAAGTTACTAAGTGATTGTTTTGGTTAAAGGGCCTTCAATGTCGATAGAGCTTTGGAAAATATTTCAGCAACAAATATACATTTTATTAAATTAAACATATGACAACTTTTCCATTCTAAAAAGTTGCTTTATTGCATCAATTCGCCGTTGCATATACCTGTATGAATATGACTTACTGATTATTAATACTTATAAGAATCTGAATGCTAACTTTAAATTGAATAAAATAAATTTGTCTAAGCAAATATTTGGACCGCTTGCAACTTTGCCTTTTTGGCTGGTATTTAACACGTACATAACGCCTCGTAGGAACAATTGTTATACAAGTTGATTCATTGGGCCAATTCAAAGCAGACTCTCATATTGTACTATGTCATATAATTCATATTAATATGACTAGTGACTTTGAACACCTTTTGTTAACAAATTATGTATTTAATACAAGAAAGAAGACAAAGAAATGACGCTGTTAAAAATTGTATGTATACAGGAAAGAAGAAAATATAAAATATTCTCTCTGAGAGGTGAGAAGCGAAGAAATTCTCTCTGAGAGACAGTATGGTTAAAAGTATAACATAAACAATTTCTTATGCATAGGAAACAAATGTGTAAAGTCATATTATTTTTTTGTATGGAAATTACTAACAAAAATTTTATGCATGCATAAAATAATATGAAATAGTACAAATATGACTGATATGCAACCACTTTGAATTGGCCCATTGTAATTTATGTTTGATCTCTCTTAAATTGTTTAGAATTTTTAAATCAAAATTTGTAAAGCAATACATATTTACTTTTTGTAAGAGTTGTAAGTTATTAAGTTTTTTTTTTTTTTTTGTTTAAGATAATAGCAATTTATAATATTTCAACTTGTAATTTGTGATTAACAGTGTTAATAAAATGTTGTACTTACCATCATCGGCTCTCATCATGCCAGGATGAGCTAATGATTCAGTGTTTATCTTTCCGATTTTATTCGTTTCATGTTGCAAAAACGTAGCTCTGTTTATGGAAGAGTAACAAAGAAAAAAATAAATAAAAATTTTTTTTAAAATATTTTTTCATTTTCAAACTTACTTGGAAGGTGCCACAGATTCTTCTACCATTGTTGATCCCTCGTCACCTTCAATGCCGAAATGATCCTTGGTTTGTTTCTTCTTCAATATAATATCAATGTAGCCGGCAATCAGTTGAACAATTTGTTCAGCTTCGGTGGTCTGCACCGAATAATACTGATTGGCATAATCACCAAAATCAAGGGTAAATGTATTGGGTGAAGCGCCCCAACGCCTGACAGTGGTCAAAGGCCATGAAACCAAAATTTCTTTAGTACGTTCATCCAAACGCAGCACAGAATCTTTAGTTACGCCCAAAAGGCGTGGCACTAGCTTATTTTTACCATTCATTTTTTCTTTAACCAAAAAGAAGGTAACACCATAGGTGGGCAGTTCTCGTGCAGTTTTTGTATACAAAACTTTAGCATCAATTTCGGAGAGATCAATATGTTTTTTGTGTTCGGCAAAGATTTTCTTTTCGATACTTTTAACACGCACATACGATTGTGGTAAAAAATCTTTTAAACTGTTAAACGAAAATGTGAAAAAATGTACTTTAGTGATCGTGTGTGTACATTAGGGAAATTAAAAAAAAAAAAAAACTTACTCTAAAAATCCGGGCTTATGTTTAGCTTCATTGTGTGGCCCGAATTGTATATGGACTTGTATGCCAGCAAATTCACAAGCTGCAATAATTAATAAATATGACATAATGGCATAATTTTAAAACAGACAACTTAATGTACCTTTTTCTTGGGTAACCGGATGTGTGCCATCCAAAATAGCATCACGTGCTTGAACATACAATAAATTCAGTTGTACGGGATCTCGTGAGTCGATATTTTGATCGGAAAAGAAAAATCGACGACGCAGCAGTACAGTTTCGGATTCATCAATACCTTGTTCACGCAGTGTTTTACCCACATCAACCCAGTTTACTGAAATGAATTGTAATTGTGAATATGTACTTATGTAATGTATAAATTCATTTTTTCGGTCTTTCTTCATCAACATGTCCTATTTTTTCCATGCTTGAGATAAGTTTTTTATATAAAAAACAATATTTTCTCTGAAAAAGCTACTCAATGTGGTAGAGAAATATGGAGTTGTAATATAAAATATATTTTTTGTGTATAAAAAATTGATCTCAAGCTTGAAAAATTAGGACAACGTATTTCTTTAAACTTACTTTCATCATCGGTTTTTAATTTTTTGCGTAAACTTTCCATTTTAGTATCGCGATCCTTTTCCATAATCTTTCGACGCAAAGTCAAGGTTCCAAATTTGTTATCAGGCAAATTTTCATTTTGCGATTCAGTATCTTCGCGTACCAAACCGTATTCCTCATGATTGGTAATGCCGATTTTTGTACAAATAACAACCATAAGTTGGGACACTGGTTGCGAGTCATCGACTAAAATCGTTTTAACAGCACCATCCAACATACGTACCCTGAGAGTACGCAATTTACGACGATATTCTAGCGTATCCTGATTGTGCAAAATGTAATAACTCAAGGTGCGGCCATTTTCCATCCATACACCTTGTTGAGTCTGTTCATCGGGCATAAAAAGACCATATTCACTAGCTGCCATTTAGAGAAGAGGAGGGGAAGAAACATGTCATTTTATTTCAAATTAAATATTATTATAATTTCATGTAAAAATGTAATAACAAATAATTATTGATTTTTCGTTTTCTTTTATTTTTGTCTGTTTTATTTTTGTTTTTATTGTTGTTTTTATTATATACTTACGTTGTCCCTGAACAGCTTCAGCAAATTTATCTCTGATTATTTTGCAAGCATCGAATACTGTTGTATTGGGATGAAATTGTATGGTTTTTGTTACACGTCCACCCTCCAATTGTATACGTAACGATAATGTTGACATTTTTCGTCCTCTTTATTATTTTTTGGCCTTCTTCTAGTTTATTGTTTTCTTCTTCGAACAATGTATCTAATTCGTCTTGTTCCTTAAATACTCTGCTCTGAAGAAAATATGATTCGTTGTATAGAAGTGGCTTTGATGTCGATAATAAAAGTGGTGGTAGTGACAGTAGTAGTGGTGGTGTTTGTGTTGTTTTTTGACTTGGTGGTATAATAAATAATTCGAAGGCAGACGACTTTCTTCTTCTTCTTCTTCCCTTTGTTATATTAAAAGGCACTGCAAATAAATAAAAAAAGAGAAAAAATTTATAAATAAGATGAAACGATTTTAAAATAAGTGAGAATAAGAATACACTTAAAAAGTAACAATTTTTATTAAATTAAATATTAACTTAAAATGTCTATCACTTCAAAATATACAACAGATTTATTTTTATTGGCGGCTGACATCTTGTCATCATTTCTCCAAGTAAAAATTGATATCCATGCAAATTTAAGCATATAATGAATGAAACATTATTTTCCAAATTCGAAAATATTTTTATATTTTTAAAATCTCTCCGATCTAATAATATTGTGTTCTATAAAGAAGATATTTATTTCATTATACTCGTAAGTAAAGCGTGATTTTTTAAGAGCTATAGGAAAGTTAAAAAACACATAAAATTCAGAAAAATTCATGAAATCTTTATTTGAATCGATAGTACGGTCCATATAATTTAATGTATGAAGATTATTTCATGCAAATGTTGACCGTGACTGCGCCTTAAATGGTCCATCCGCTTAGGCCCAATTTTGGCATACTCTTTCCAACATTTCGGCCGGTATCTCATGAATAAATGCTTCAATGTTGTCTTCCAATGCGTCAATTGAAGCGAGCATGTGTGTATAGACATGAGCTTTAACATAGCTCCACAAAAAATAGTCTAAAGGCGTTAAATCGCACGATCTAGGCGGCCAATTGACCGGTCCCGAACGTGAAATAAAATGTTCACCTCTCAATCAGTCCATTGTTAAGCGTGCTGTGTGGCATGTGACACCGTCTTGTTGAAATCACATGTCATGCAAGTCTAGCTCTTGCATTTTGGGCAAAAAAAAAAGTTGGATATCATCTTCGGTAGCGCTAACCATTCACAGTACGGCCCAATGATGCCACCAGCCCATAAATCGCACCAAGCTTTGACTTTTTCTGGATGCATTGGTAGCTCTTGCAATGCTTCTGGCTGATCTTCACTTCAAAATCGACAATTCTGCTTATTAACGTACCCATTGAGCCAAAAATGAGCTTCGTCGCTGACCACAATTTTTTGATAAGAAGCGCGCGATGAACTTTCTTAACACAGCACGCATTTTGATAATAAAATTCAATAATTTGCAAGCATTGTTCGTTTGTAAGACGATTCATGGCTAAATTATAGACCAAACTGAAGACGTTTGACAGTGAAACAAAACACGAAACGTGCGTCAGCTGTTTAAACTAGTGTTGCCAAAAAGATAATAGCTAAAAAATCACCCTTTATATAAAAAAATTCCAATATTTCTGTGGCAAAAATTAATAACTACTGAAGTCGAGATAAGTTAAAATTTTAATCTTAGCACCAGCACTTTAAAACTACCTACCCACCGGCGAATTTTCAAATATTTTGCACAATTTTACAAAAAGTTATGGCGTAAAAACTATGCCTACATTTCTCCAACGAACAATATAACAAATTATTCTAACCGATAATTAAATTCAATATGCGAAAACCGATATAAAAACTAATACAGGACGGAGTTCATATAATAGTATTTGCTTTAAAGGGAAGGTAGGTAGGTAGGTAGGTAAGGCTGGTACAAAGTTACCCTCACACTTTCACTCGGAGACCATTACGGTCCATTGTGACGCCTTAATATAGAGAAGAATAAGAATAGAAATATTTAGGATAGAAGAGAAAGAGAAGCAGACAATTCCAGAGTCTCCGGCGGGAATCGAACCCGCAACCCCTAAACAACTGACTTGTCCTTTACTGACTGGTCCACAGGGGCACTCTGCTTTAAAGGGAATCAATTTATAAAAATCAAGTCAAAATTTTAAAAGTGCTTTCCTGAAAAACGATACAAAAAAGAGACATAAGCAGTTTTTCCTTATTACCGCAGGTTTGTTGAAATATTTATTTGCCATTTAAAAAAAAAAAAAAGTTTTAAAGTCTTCAAATAATGCTATTTGAGAATTTAGAATTTTCGATAAATGTCTTAAATTTAAATTATTTTGAATTTCTTTCCGTGTACACACTAAAGAGAAAATATGATGTACTTAAAAAGCAAACGTTAATATGACACAGATTTTTTTTTTTGTTTCTCCTTGCTTTTATATTTTTCTATAAGCACTAGAATAAACATCGATTTCAAAAAGATTTTTTTTTCCCAAGTATAATCACGCAGTAAATTGTATGGTGTAGCAGCGGTTCAAGATTCCACCCTTAATGGGTTTGGAACACAAGTGTATGCGGCCTGACTGCTGCTACTGATTTTTTTTTCATAAATTCAGACATACATACATCTATAACAGCACAAACATTTATGTATTTATATATGTATGTATGAATGTATGTATGTCTATATGCACAGTAGCTGGGTGATGTGTGTGTGTTTTTTTTTTCCAATTAAATAGAGAAATAATGGACACAGATATTTTCACAATGAAAAAAAAAAAAAGAAAAATGCAGCATAATAGTTCAACACCCTTGAACGATTTAAAATTGCAGAATATAACAAACAGATAATAATTAATTTTTTAAAATAAATAATAACAAATCTACATGTTTTTTTTTTTTTTTGATTTGAAGTAATACAAGCAAGAAAAATCAATAGTCAGTGAAGGATTTAAAGCCGGTTTAAACCAAAAACCTTGTTTGTCTATTTCTATCAATTCATTTAGTTATTAATTTTATTACAAAACTTTTTTAAATCTGCTTCCAAAATGGCACATATTTGATAAAGAAAAGCACACTTTAATAAAAGAGGGTTGAAAAAGGAAGATGTTGTCAGTAAAATCAATACTAACATTTTCTTTTGATACAAGAAATTTCCCATTTTACATATTTTAATTAAAATTCTATAATTTACGGTTCATTGTAAAACTTAAATGTTTACTTGATTAGTGGTTGGTAGAATTCAAGATAATTACTTTTTCTTTTAATTACATCCATATTTTTTATGTAATAATGTTTTCTTTTCACTTTATTTTTATAATTTATACAACTTTTTTTATCTGTATTCTTTTTGCACTCTGTCAGGCAGTCAGTCAGCAGCAGTGGTTTCTTGATTTGTATTTTATTTTTTATTTTTTTATTTCTTTTGTTATAACATGTAGTCATCTAACGCACCCAAATAATACTGAAATCCCTTTTCGTTAAGCTTAGCTAACAAAGCGGCATAAAAAATTACTTGAGTAGGTACATGCGGTAAGTTGTACGGAAAGAGATTCTCATGAATCTGTGCTGTATTCGACAGACTTATTTTTAGGGGATGCTGTAGTACTTGAGAAATTGTATGTACTAAAACTGAATAAAAATTTATATAATTTTAAATAGTGTTAGAAAGCATGCGCTCTCTGAAAATAAAATATACCTACTGTGCTTTTGCGGAAACCAAAAACTCTACAACATTACTCCCTTAAATGAAAAATAGGAAGAAAAAATAAGTAATTTATATGTAGTTTGCTGTTGTACAAGGAAAACTTACAAAAACGTATTGTAACACAATTTTTAAAAACCGCTAAATTAACCACACCTATTATTTTATGTTTTCAGTATAACAGAAATGAATTGCTGCAAAGGGAGACAAACCGAATTGAATTTCTCCAAAGCTACACCATTTCCCACAAATAATTATTAGTTAAGTTTTCTAAGCTCATATATAAATTTTTTTTAATATTTAAATTAATTTTTTGTTATTATTATTATTTACGAAATAAAGCAATGAGATGATTCGTTTAGTTAAAAACATTTCTAGTGACATTTTGTATTTACAAAATGAATTAGTGTCAGAGAAACTTTAAAAGAGTTAAATCTCAAAAAGTTGAGTTAAGTTTTTATAGAGGTATATAATTTCAAAGTAAAATAAAACAAGATGCATATTTTAAATTGGCACGAAATTTATTTTATTCGAAAGATTATCTTCTGGCATTATAATTTTAATATGACTCGGACTACGTCCGTTGACGTAATTCTTAAAACAAAAGTGAGCTTCATCGCTAATCGATAAAGGCGTCAGTCTATTCATGTTGAAATCCCAAAGCCAAACGAAACATAAATCACTTGACAGCTGACAAAATGGTCGCCAGTTAAAAAAGTGTTAACAACTTAAAATTTAAAAAATAAAACCTAAAGAGACATTTTCAAAAAGTAAAAGTGGCACCATCCTGTTAAAACCACATACTTTTCTCGTGTAAATCATCAATTTTCCGCCACAAGCATCGGATCATCTTCCTGTAGCGATTTCAAAATCAAAATGAAACATCATTTTGGACACTCTTTATATTCATTTTTAACGTTTTCTTTTATAATGTACATAAAACTAAAAATAGTTTGATTATTCGTAAAAATTAAAAAAGGCTTAAACATTTCGTTTTTTTTTATTAACATTTGTTTGTGATTGGTTGGTTTTGTAGGCTTACATACGGGGTCGAGAACGTTTAAGATAAGTATGCATGGTCCATGCTTTGCACTAAAAATACTTTCTTCGAATGCAAGACATTTGACGTTTTGGAAATCATCCAAAAAAATAATATAAGACAACTTTTTCGTTTGGCATGTGTATTGGCCCTCCACTATAATGAATACAATAGAAAATTATTTTGAGTCTAGCATTGTGGGACTTCTTGGGAGAAGCAATTGCGTTGCTCTGATTCTTTAATTATTGCATCCATGTATAAATCTGGGTAATTTTCAACAAAGCAAAATCCTATTATATTAATCGAAATTTAAGCTTTTTTCTTCTACTATTTTTGTGACTGCTTTTCTGCATTTACCCATACATTTTGCTTTACATCTCCTATATAGTGTTTTCAGACTTAAGGTTTAATAAAACATTTGGTTTTAACGTTAAAACATACAAAATAATTTCTTTAAAACCATCTCTGTCCAGAACTCGAACCACTTGAAAGGTACTAGGCTTTAGTCTAAAGATAAATTAGGGCATACAAAAATTCCCCAAAGATTTTCGCGAATAGTAATGTTTAGCAGATTGAAAAGTAACTAATTATACCATAAAAGCATTAATGAAAGGCTACCAGACTTAGAAAAAATTGTAAAATAAAAATAATCTGCCTGTTCAACGATGTCGAAAGAAAACCCAAGCGAAATTTCATTCGTACAAAACAAATTGAAAACAAAAACAAATTTTTAGTTTTTGTTGTTGTTTTCAATATATTTGTACGAATGAAATTTCGCTTGGGTTTTCTTTCGACATCGTTGAACAGGCAGAAAAACTACAAAATTTCTCTAACGTTTTATAATAATCGAAATGAGGAAATGTTAAACATTAGCTTAATTCGAAATATCACAGGATATGAAAGGATGTGTTGTATGTTTTTTATGAATATAGATAGCAATTACAAACCATAACAATCCTGACTGGCTTTGATTTTAAAGACAATATATTCAAATGCATTTTATTAAAATTGTGTGTTATGGCAAATAGTATGTCTTGATAAGTTTGATTCTTAATTGAATATGTCGATGTATTGTGCAGTATCTTCAACAAACTAAGAACATAATATGCAAACTAAGATGGAATATATTAGACCTGTATAAAATGCAATTTATAATTAAGTTCTAAATATGTATATGATAGCAATATCGATCATGAAAAGCAAGACGTCTTATTAAGTTCTTTATTACTTTACACAAGGGTTAATGACTTTTATTTATGTGCATATGTATGTACATATGTGAATCGCACTGTAAGTATTTTCTTAATCAACTTGTGTTAAATTTCACAATCCACCAAAAAAAATTGAATGTATATGAGGAGCTTTCGTTTGCCATTATTATTGCTTTATCAATTTATACTTTGTTTACTGTCAAGACAATATTTGTTTGCGTATAGAATCAACAACAAGTGGTATTGATTTGGAAAAGCAAAAACCAACAACAACAAACAAGAAAATACCAAAGTATATATTAAATAAAGCAAAAATGTCATAAAGTTGACCATTTAATGGTTTTTATTTCGAAAGTAAGATTAACTTTATTTACATACACACACACACATACACACACAAATACATATTTGTGTGCCTGTATGTATAAAAGAACAAAAAGTGGCAAAAGAAAATGTTCATTTGCTTGCAAACAAAGTATTGTGTTACAATTTTGAAAATCACGTTTATGTTGATTATACCATTTACACACAGCCAAACATATGCATGTACATACATACATATATACTACTCCCACTACTCGCCGTCATCTCTTTTCACCAGTGACATCACCCGTAAATCGAACATTAACAAATCAACTCAATACTGGCCCACATTCCATAAATATTTATCATTAAGAGTGTCAAAAGAAGAGAAGGCACTGCATGGGTAGTATTTTAATATGATTTTAAAAATATATTCAAATCACGTGGTTTAATTATTTATTTGCTGAAAACTCTCTATAGTTTTAAAAAGAAAATATTATATTAGGGGTATTCATGCAAACTCGAAAATAACTTTGTAAGGTCATTTATTTCAAAAGTATGCATTTTTATTTAGTTTTAAAATTAAATAAAATATAGCGCACCTCTGTCAACTGTTATACGTTAACAACACATAGAAAACGAGATACACGAAAGCCTACACCGAAAAAAAAACTATGCAACTATTGTACATTGTACGAAATATTTCGTTATTTTTCACAACAAAAATCTTTCGTACAATACATATGTATACGAAAAGTACGAAAGTTTTGTGTCCATTTAAGAAAATGTTTTTTATACCCTCCACACAGTGAAAAAGGGTATATATAGGTTTGTCATTCCGTGTGAAATTTCTACAATTTTCATTTCCAACCCCAAAAAGTATATATTTTCTGAAAGCTTATGAATAGGGGAGTCGATTAAGCTCTGTCAGTCTGTCCGTGTGTATGTTGAAATCAACTTTTTGAAGCCCCCCCGACATCGCTTGGACCCGGGTGAGGTATTAAAATATCAGAAATATTCGGGAGTAGATCGGTATTGAAAATCAGAAACATCGGTACATAAACAACTGAGATATGAGCAAAAACCCACGACCACCTCGATTTTTTTTTCACAAAAACAACATTACAACAACAACATGCATCCATACAAACGTGTATACTGGATAGAGAAAACGTGGCATGGAATCCCAGCTGAGCCAAAAAATTTTTTTTATTTTTTTTTTAATTTTTTTTTTTATTTTTTTTTTATTTTTTATTTATTATATTATATATATTTTTATTTTTTTTTAATTTTTTTTTTGTTTTATATTAATTATATATATTTTAATTATTTTTTAAATTTTTTTTTAAATTTTTTTTTTTTATTTTTTTTTTCTTTTAACATACATACGTAAAGTTATAATTTAAAAATGGTTTGTTTTTATATATGTATGTTTTTTATATGTATGTACGTATTTCATATGGGATGAATGGTGATACAAACTACTGTTTTTGCATGACAACACGTTGTGAAGGGTATATAAGATTCGGCACGGCCGAATATAGCGCTCTTACTTGTTTTTTTTATAAAAGAAATTACGAAAGAATTTTGCGAAAAACAACACATTAATATTGACGTACATATTTAGGTATATTTCGTCAAATGTTTGCATAATGTCCACTAGCTTTAATTGCCTTAATTGCGTTGCAAGTTGTCAAAAAGTTATTACAGATTGCAACTAGCAACCGTCAAGTTTACTGCTGGTAACACAACTAAAGCTTGATTACAATACATAATCGACCCGTAAATTATAAAATTTCTGTTTGAAATTTCTTTCGCGATATGTACGAAAGTGTTAATATATTTTACGAAAATAAAAACGTAATGTTTTAGTTATTTGTGTTAAACTATAAATTTTTAACCTACAGTTTTTCGTTTTATGTGCGAAAGTATGGTATATTTCATGGAAATTATTACAAAGAATTTTCGTTATTTTGGTAAAATTATAAAAATTTTGCCCATATTTTTTTCGTGAAATGTACGAAAGTTTTCTTTATTTTACAAAAAAAGAAAATACGAAAATTTTTTTTGTTTGCAAAATCTTGCAGTTTTTTTCGGTGTAACAATTCGGTTTCCGACAAGACTGCTAGTTCGTCTGGTTTGAACGCTCCAAATTTCTTTGCAGTTTTTTTTTTTTTTTTTGGAAATTACAGGTATAAGTCAACAAGACGCACACTTTTAAATCTTTCAATTATGATATACGAAAAAGTTACCAAATGATCACTACAAAGACGAAGACATAAGTATAGAGGACAGAGTTGTATTTAAATTTTCAAAAATATTTCGATTAATTTTTATGATATAAGAAATATTAAGACTTATGTTTTAAACAAATAGACGACATCTTATATTAGAATAGAATGCTTTGTTCTGGCGATTAACAGTGACGAGCAGTTCCATTTTGTTGAGTAATGCATAAAACACATTGACGACAGCAGGCTGCTGGCTACACGACTACAAAAACCGCTGAGTACAGTCGTCGCCTTGAAGCCAGCTTCTCAATTGTTTTGAAAACGGCAGCAACATCATTAACACCTGATACTTATGCTGTTTTTTTTTTAGAAGAAATACATATTTCAGCGCTGTCACTTTTAAATATTAAATTTAAATATATTAATAACACGTAAAAATAGAAAAAAAATAATTTAATTGTGTTACACTTTTTTTATTGTTAATGCATTTCAAATATTTTAACTTTGTGATGTTTTTTTTTGTTAAATAAAACAAAATATTTTTAAGCTCACAATGTTTTCACAAAAAAATAGTCAGCTGGGCTGGACATAAAAAAATAGTCAGCTGGGCTGGCACTACTAATTACTTATATATGGAAGTGAAAAAACCTGGCTACACAGACAACGGTAGTCGTGCCGTGTAACTTTAATGACGTTAAAGTAATCATCTTCATATAAACGTGTACATTTTAATTTCGACATATTGTAACCGGTAGCCTGCTGTCGTCTATGTGTTTAAAGCACAAGTCTAAAAATTTCTGGAATATTTCTATTTGATATCTCAATTAATACTTATGTATAGTTTGATCGTTAAAAGTAAGCCAGCATCGACAATAAAATTAAAATTAGAATTTTTCACGAACTGGGTTGGTCGAAGCAGATAGCAAAGGGAGAAACTGGGAAAATAGAGAGAAAAAGATTTTTTAGTGAAATATGTCGGTAACAAAATAAACATTCCCAAACGGAGTCCCAGAAAGCAATAAAAAACAAACAATACAATGACAGTTTTTTTCGAAAGTAACCAATATTAAAACTAAAGGGTCCACCATCTAACGTTTTTTTTTCAACTAGTGCTTATTTCGTGAATGGTAACACTTAGCTCATGTCTGATATGACAGATAATTAGTTTTATCTAAACGAATATGGTTGTGTATACGCTTCGCTAAGTGGGCCTGCGATCGACTTACAGAAGATGCCGATTTTTTCAAAAAATCGTCTTTTCAGATGAAGCTCATTTTGATCTTGGCGGGTATGTAAATAAGCAAAATTGGCACAGAAAACCCGCACGTATATATTGAAAAGCCGATACACCCAAAACGAGTCACTGTTTGGTGCGGATTTTGATCCAGAGGCATAATTGGGCCATTTATCTTCGAAAATGAGAAAGGAGTGGCCGTAGTCAATGGCGATCGTTATCGGGCCATGTTGAACAAATTTTTGTTCACAAAAATTTAAGAGAAGGATATTGGAAACATTTGGTTTCAACAGGACGGCGCTTCGTGCCACACAGCCAAATTTACACTCGATGTTTTGCGACCTGTTTAATGATTGTCATCTATGTTCTGTAGACTGAGTGAAATAGTATTGGAAATCCGTTCTTTTTTTTTTTTTGGAGAGATATTGTTTGAGGTGAGGGAAAACCAAGAAAAATTTGGAAAAAGAGGCTTAAGAAAACATCAAAGAAGTTTTAAGGCCGGTAGGGGCTCCGTGATGGAGTGAGTCTTTTTCACTGTAGCCATTGCAAATTGAATTTGCCAGGACATTTAATCATTCAACAACATAATGATTCAAACACACACAAATTATTGCCAAAATATTTGCAAACATAATAACTTTACTTTCTAAAAAAAATTATAGAAACACTGTTTGTTTAATTATTGTCTTTAATAAAATTGTATTGAATAATAATAAAATTGTATTGAATAATAATAAAATTGTATTAAAAAATAAATTGTTTTATTTAAAGTTACAAATTAAGTGAAAGGTCCTAAAACAAATTAAATTTCATTTGATTCTCTCAGTGTATTTATTAAATTTAAAGAAAAAATTTTTAGTGCACATCTTGTTTGGCGAATAAATGACTACTATACCGAACACCAAGACCCGGATCTTTGCCCATTAAAAATAAATCCCAAAGGAAGCCCTGTTAGTAGTACATATGACAATAACTCCTCCTGAAAAAGTTTGTGGAATTCATACAAAATTTTGCAAACAAGATATAAATTCACCCAAAAAAACATTAAATTTTTTTATTTACATAAATTTTATTTAATTTAGTTTAAGTAACAACTTTTCTATCTCTGATGTATTTATACGACCTTGTATAAACACGCAAAGAGAAAACAGTACCGGTTGTGAGTACCAGAAGTATTGGCAATCGTTTAATTTGATTGGGATAATAGAATTTTTTGGTTGCATCGACAGAATTTCATTTTGAAATATCAATATGTAGTTACTACTAACAAGTTATGATCCTTGAAATAGAAATTTAACAACCACAAAAGAAAAGTTCGATTATAAGAACTAAAGTTCGATTGGCAAAGAGTATGATTTACCAATATTAATTTTTTTTTTTTAACTAAAATCAACGAATCATTTTTCTGTTGTACTTAAACTTAAAAAAAATAGTTGCTTTAATGGCGTTTAAATTTACTTACTCACAATTATTTGAAAGCTCAGCACATATTTTTAATGGTTTAATATTGTTAAATAACTTTATTGCACTATATTGAATATTTCAGTTGTAATGGAATGAGTTCATACTAAATCAATACTTGTTAAATTGGTAGTTCGTTAGAACTTGTTATCGTCAACGCTTTTTGGAGATAACTTTTAAGTTTGGCTTAAATATCGACAAAATGTAACGCAAAAGTGCGAAATCGAAACACTTAATGCTAATGCTGCATAAGTACCTATATGTTTTTTAATTTTACCAACTAACGAAAAGAAGATAAAGCTTTTTGTTCATTAGTAGACAGTTGCTCGATAAATTATTTGTTCGTTAGGGGGGGGGGGTAGTTTATCGAATACTAACTAAACAAATGCAGTGTGAACTTCACTAATGTTAATTGTACTGAAAATAAAAATACATAAAGAAATTTTTAATTAAAATCGATTACTTACATTTTAAAGTTTGAAAGCTCTTGAACGCATCTTTATAAATTTGTTTGTTAAAAACAATAACAACAACAATTAAAAGGCACATTCTGGCAAAGGCAAAAAGCAAAGGCATCTCAATTCGGATGTGGTTATTTATGGCTCTAGTATAAATAACACGTTTCCAAGGCTGAACTCTAATTCAAAAACTCTTTCAAAAAACCACAATACAAAATTCGATTTTCCAATTGTGAAATTCGTATTGTGAATTCAATTGAAACGCTTGAGATTTTGAATCTGACGTTGCGGCAAGGAGTTTTTGTATAGGCACGTTTGTGGTGATGGCGAATGAAACGTTTTCCGTTTTCATAAAGTAATAATTATGTATGTATATGTGTAATAACAATTTGTTAAATAGAGAATTTTAAATAAAACGAAGCAATTCAACAATTAATTAATTTTTAATTATAACAACAACTATTATAGGTTATTCGTGATAAACCTTTGTAACGGTTCTTTTTTTATTTTTGTAATTATCGTTTTAATAAATGACAATTCTAGGCTGCAATGGTGTAAGTGTGTATGTGTATTTTCTAAGGCACTCAAAAACTTAAAAAAATGTTTTTTTTAACGTTCAAAGTATTGTTTATTTTCAAAGAAATTAAAAGAAGTTTGTGTAAAAACAATTTCAACAGTTTTAGTTTCTTTTTACAAAAAGGCACTTGTTTTTGGTTACAAAAAAAAAAAAAAAAAGTTATAATTATGTATATAAATCGTATACATAAGGCACTTTATTTTTATCCTCTAAAAATGTTCACTTTTAATATTTTGTAATATTGTAATATTGTAATATTTTTTTTTTAAATAAATTTCCTTTTTCAGCTTAAGAGTTTTTTGTATTTTATGGAACACTTGACTTGAATTAATTTATTATTTCTTTATGTACTGCTGCGAAGTCCTTTTACTATTTTGGATGGCTGATGTCTTTTCCGATCTGTGGTTAGGCCTAGAATGATGTGTTTTGCTGGCGACACATCGTGGGTTTCTGTCTAAAAAATTCAATCATACTACTAGTCCTCAGTAAATGACGACGTTAAACAGTCGTCTAGTATGGCACATACTGCGCATGCTCCACATTGATGTGATACGTCGTACAATAACGTACGTAACAAAATTTTGAGTGACTGCATTTAAGATCCTGTAAAAGGAAGCTGTACAATTGGAGCGACAAAATGAGCTGCACTCGTTTATAAAACTCTAACTCACACATTGCGATCTCAATTTTATTCTTTTAGTTAAATTAATTGAGTTGTAACCATAAGTGCTTCAATAATTCAAATATTTGTATACAAGTGTCAACAGCCAAAGGCAAACCTCTGAACTGTTTTCTAACAAATTACCACCATACGGGTATCTTTCTCTATCTGCTTTAAGGGGAAATGAGAATGAGTGAGTTAGTTTTTAAGGATTTTGAGTTTTTATTAGTTGCCAACGCAAAAAGCTTCTGAAAATATTAATGTAATGCTGACATCATAAACAAAGTCAGCATCTTCATCATCAACAACATCACGTGAAAATCTCCAACTGTGTTAGATTGTGTTGTCAAGCGTATGCAGTTGAGTAGTAGCTCCTTGGAACAATAAAATTACATAACCGTAGAAAATTCTTCGTTTCGCCTTTTTTATCCTTTGCTCTTTGTTTTATTCATTAACATGCGAAAAAATAATATTAAAAAAAAGCAAGGACAACTACTACAACATTTAATATTATTTTTTTTTCTTTTTTTTTTTGCAAAATCTGTTAAGAGGGAGTGGAAAATGCGTCATGATGTTAGAAATGAAACAAAAAAACTACAAACAGCAGGACTGTTTAGCTTAACACGTTTAATCTATTAATACCCTCGATTTTGTTCGATTGTCATCTAATTAGTTTGTCAATTTTCAATTTCAAAACATGAAAATACACTTTTTTTAGCCATATGACAATCTATACCTTTTCCATTTTTTGTAACATAATGATGCATTGATTAATGAAATCTTGCAGTTATTTCATTTTTCTTTTAAAATGAACATGAATGGAAAATTAAGTTTAACAGAAAACTGGGTAGACGAAAATTAACTGAGAAAAGTAAAAAGAATAAAGTCGGAAACTGCGAAGGTTTTTTTTCAAAACTAATTTAGATTAATATCATTTAATAAAAAAATATATAAAATTTTACAAGTTTAAAATTAAGATAGACTACACAAACAATTTTTGTATGTAATACACTTTTTATAGGGTCCTTATTGGTCCTTAAAAATTAAATTTCTAACAAAATTAAAAAAAATATTCTAGAAATTCCAGTCAAAATTGTATAGACTGCAAAAGCTTTAAAAAAAAATTAAAAACTAAGCATTGTTCTAAGTATAGTATATCCGCCTTATATTATACCTTAATCCATTTTTGGTAGGCCTTCTTTTTCCAAGAACATTGTAACAATATCGTTAAACCGTGGTTATCTACCCTTTAAACCAAGAATTATCTACCCGGAGTCTCTTACACCTCTACTCAACTATATAACGTAAAACTTATGGCAAAAAAAAATGAAAATAAAACAAGTAACAGTGCTATATTCGGCCGTGCCGAATCTTATATACCCTTCACAACGTGTAGTCATGCAATAACAATTGTTTGTATCACCATTACAAAAAAAATTAAATTAAAAATAAAAAAAAATAATAAAAAAAAATTGTAAAAATTTTTTTACAAAATCTTTTTAAAAAATTAAAAAAAAAATTAAAAAAAATATAAAAAAAATAATAAAATATAAAGAATATATTAAATAAAATAAAATAAAATTTTTTTGGCTCAGCTGGAATTCGATGCCACGTTTACTTTAACCAGTATGTAAGAAAGTTATGGGGCGATTGTGCTGAATTTCAATAGCGATTCATTCCTGGATATTTCCAAGAGATTGATACCATATAGAGATCTGAGGAACATGTAGTTGCTTCTAAAAGTTGATTTCAACCAACACACGGACAGCCGGACCGACGGTCAGGGCTTAATCGACTCCTCTATTCATAAGCTTTTAGAAAATATATACTTTATGTGGTCGGAAATGAAAATTGTAGAAATTACAAACGGAATGACAAAGCTATATATACCCTTGTGCACCACAGGTGAAGGGTATAAAGAGGATTTTCTAATTTCTAACAATAAATTAACTATCGAGTTATTCCCATTAGACCAAAAATAACAAATAACTAAATTAAAAACTTTCGCAAAAAAAATGTAGGAATTAGGTAAGAATAAAGGATGGTTCATTTAAAATTTTAAGTTTCAACTACCGATTACTTTGATTTTGAAAGGTAGAATAGCATGCATTTTTATTTTTATTTTAAGGTTTATGTTTGACTTTTGCAAAATGGGGCGCTATACGCTCGCACAAAGTTGGGAAATATTAAAAAGAAGTCAAGCAAGAAGCAAGAAGTCACGACAGCATAAGCCAGAGCAGCACATTACTCAAGGAGCTAAACATAAAAAATGACTACTGCATCCGTTTAATGGTTTCTTTCAGCTTTCATATAGCTTACTGACTGTTTGTTAAATATAAATGTATAATACTATGTTGTGACATACACCTTAATTGATTAAACAGGACATTTAAGTAGTTTTAGGTCTTAATTGAGTTCAGTTTACCATACAAGAAATCAAATATTAAGCAATGAGTATTTAATTGCACCATTAATTGCATTAGGTTCCATTGAACAGATCTCCAGCCAAAACATATCCTTGGTCCAACAAATTATTGTTTTTTTTTATCACGTTAGCTTTTAAAAATTTGCCAGATATTATCTTTTCTTTCCTAAATCATTAATTTTAAAAGTGCATGAAAAAATAAATAAAACTTAAAAAATTACAATATGGACTTTTAAAGTTAAAAGTTCTGAATCTTCTGTGCGCAGGTCAAAAGCTTATGCTGAGATGAAGTCGTATAATTTTCAGAGAGTTACAGATCGCAATTTGGTAAAGAACTTAAAAGCAAAGGATCGAGCGAATAATTTGAGGTAAAATTTTATAAACAAAAATACATCTGTTGAGTGATGAATGATAAAACTTATGTACTGATAGTGTTTAACGACTTGCGCGTCAAGACTTTTATATGGCTGATGTTCGAGATAATGTTCAAGAACTATAACGGAAAAAAAAAACAAATTCCCCAAGAAGTTTTTTGTGTAGCGTTGTGGCAAAAGAAGACATTAATTTCTGAAATCAGGGGCCGAATTACAGCATTCGATCTCGATCGAAATTTTACTCGAACGATCGAGTAAGCTGTGCTTTAGGTATAGAGATTCCAATAGGAATTTTAAAATTTCGATCACAATCGAATGCCGTAATTCGACCCCAGGTAATTTAAACACAAAAATATATACTAGGGAGTGTCTATAAAAATGGCTTTTACTTTTATTAAAACAGCACAGAGTGCCTTTATATTTGTGGACCGATTTATCATCATGCCACTGTGGAAAAAATGCCCTTAAGTAGTAATCAAACAAGAATGTAAAATTTTTACCACGGGTGGCAAATCCACCCAGCTAAGCAGAAGAAAAGAAAGGTATCCCCAGAATGTCCGATTTTAAGCGTAAGTGAACCATCTCACCGAAAAAGGTAACGCACGCAACTATAAAGTCTTTCATAGAGGGATTTTCGGAAAAAGTGGATAAATGCCAATATTCAATGTAATATGAATTTTTAACTAATTTTTACAATATTTAAAAAAATTTACGTTATTTAAAATTTTTATATGGAGCGCTTTAAATTTTATTTAACTTAATACAAGTATAAGTTTTTTCTGGCGAATTCCTTATACTGACAACCGTGAAGTAAAAAATTGCCAGACTTAAACGCAACTGAAGCTTAATTGCTATCCAAAATCGACTCCTTCTCCGACTCCTGTCCTTGGATAACGTTTAGACATACTTGGAACATATAATTGTCAGTCCGAGCTTCGAAAACTTATAAATCGATAATTAGTAAAAATCGGAATATAAATGACTTCATTATAACCACAAAACCACGATCATCTAAAAGATTACCGTTGTATGTATGAACGGTAACTATGCACATTACTAAAGCAAACCAAATGGCTGCCGTAATATTTGTGTTCAGTGTTCTATTTAAACACATAGACGACAACAGACTACCGACTACACGACTATTTACAAATAATGTTTTCTACGGCAACGACCGTAGCCAGATACTCAATTATTTTGAAAACGGCAGTAACATCGGAAACAGCTGATACTTAAGCTTTTTGTTAAAGAAATGCATATTAAAGTGCTGTTATAAATGTACTTATAATACGTAGAAAAAAATATAAGTACTAGTAACACGTAAAAATATAAGAAAATAATGTATATGTTAAAATTGTTCTTTTAGCAATGCATTAAAAATATTTTGACTTTATGATGCTCTTTTTTTTGCTAAATAAATTATTTTTAAGCTGACATTTATTTCACAATTATTTATATATTGGAAGCACGTGATCTGTTCATTGTCGCCTACGATATGAGAAATTAGCCTAAGTTGGCTACAGAGACAAGAGTGGTCGTGTAGCTGTGCTGGGGCCAAATTACGGCATTCGATCACGATCGAAATTTTACTCGAACGATCGAGTTCGCTGTGCTTTAGGTATATATATTCTAATAAATATTTTCAAATTTCGATCACGTTCAAATGCGTTAATTTGCCTCCTGTTTTTAAAACTATCGTCTTCATATAAACGTGTGCATTTAAAGCAGGTTGTAGCCTCCTGTCGTCTATGTGTTTACTGCAAAGTGGATACAAATTGTAATAACAAACAAATAGTTGGTATTCTAAGATTTAACACAGAGAAATATCGGATGTCATAAGAAGAACAGTGGATTTAAATTAGTCACCATTTTGTTGAAACGAATTGTACAGTGTTTTTGTTTAACCGTTATCACGTACAATTTATGCGATTTAGGAATATGGAGAAGTATTTACACGAACTAGAGTTAATTATTGGTGACTGTATGTTAGTTGCAGTATCATCAAAATGATGCGGATTTTTCGAAGAAAATCAATAATTTCATAAAAGGCTTATTTTCAACTTCAACAAAATATTTAACAACAAAATTTTAAAGGTAATAAACACTTGTACCAATATATGAAATAATGTTGTTCAAACAACAATAGATAGTTACGGCCTTATTCATAACAAAAAGTTGGCATAAAGTTAGCATTAAGTTTATTCAAAACACTCATGCCAAACTCTTGTTAACGAGCTGCCAAACGTTTGCCAACTTGTGAAAGACAGCTTTTATGTGTTGTTGTTTTACATTACCAATATTTTTTACCTACCTTTTCATCCTGTTCCCAATTTACAGATCGTTTGCGTTGCTTTTCCATTTTAATAAAAATTATATTGTTCGTTTATTTTTTAATTTATTTTTCAATTTTAAAAATTGTTAGTATCGATGGAAACACAAAAACGTCAAAATTAGGGATTATAAACAAAAAATGGTTGCATATTTTAGGGGTATCATGCAATTTCAGAGTTGATTTATGAAAAGTTGGCAGACAGATAAAAGTTTCTTATGAATAAACTCTGTGCTAACGAGCTGCCAAGCTTAATCGGCATTCTAGTTAGCAGCTCGTTGTATTTACGTAGTGTATAAACTGTGGCTAACTTTTTGTTATGAATAAGGCCGTTAATGTTTAACCATTTTGTTCTTGTTTAAAACAATTTTAAAGATTTAGTTCTACTTCTAGTTCTTTGAGGTGAGTATAGATAAAATGACGCATAATATTAAGTAATTAAAATTTTTTTCAACTTGCAGGATAAACCAATTTTGCATAGCTCCTAAACGACCAACGATACTTCAAATCTATAAAAGACACCTCAGATTAGTTCATATGCAATTTTAGACATATTTTCGGTAAATCCATAATGACTTTAACATTCATACAAATTTGGTTAATTATTTATTTATTTGAATACAACGAATTATAAATTATATTCTAGTTTTATTAACCGTACCGAATAACGAATACCATACTCCCGACATTATGATACATATCAAAGTTTCGACAGGAATCGAACCCACAACACCCAAACTGGAAGACACACTGCTGATAAGTCTATCAGGGCACTCATTTTGGTTAAAATAAGGATTAATCCAATATCCAATCAGCCATATAATACATACATAGTATGTGCATCTAAAACTGCAAAATACAAAAGTATTTACCTTTTTAATCAAAAGGAATATCGTCAATTTAAAACATACAAATTTTCTTTTTGACTATTTTTCAAATTAAACACACTGTTAGTTTTTGGAATGTAAAAAACTTTTCTTTAAATATTTACTCAAATACAATTTTACTTAGTAAAAACCCTAGCATTTTAGTCAAACAAAAATAAAGATATGAAGAATAGAAAACAAAACACAAACAAAAAATATGTAGATAGATGGAATAGATAGAAACATTTATCAACCAACAACACACTCATAAAGAATCAGCCATAAAATCTCAATTGGCGCGACAATGTGGCGCCAATCTGCCATTTTGTTTTTATATTTTGTTTTATGTAATTCGGTAAATAATTTTGTATGTATGTTTACCATTTTTTTCTTTTATTTTTTTTTTTTTGTAAGGATACATATTTATGTATGTACATAGGAATGTACATAAGTTCAGCCATACATAAATTCAAGCATTTACATTTGTATATATAAATACAAGCACATACATACTGACATATGTATGTATGTAGTTGTCAGCTGAAAAAAATGCAAAAAAAAACGAAAGAAAGAAACCAATAATAAAAATGTAAGCGCCATTTTGGAGACTTTGAAAAATGAATAAACATTGCAAACTATTACGTTGTTATTATGTGTATGTGTGTGTGTGTGTGTGTGTGTGGGAAAGTATTAACCAATTGTCAACGTTCATTGGCGTTCTTTGCAATCGGGTAATAAAATTAATGTTTAAGTTATCTATGACAAAATAAGTAACAAATTTAAATATTTTATTACAAAAATCACTTAATTTCCAATTTGTTTGAATACAGGCCTGTCAAACTTTATAGAAGATGCTAAATTACAGCTTTTAAAGAGTGTCTCAAAATTAACGACGAATTTAAATCACATTCATAGAAAACATTCCTTTTTTTTGTTTTGTTTTTGTTTAATCATAAAATATACAGGATAAATTCGTAAAAACTTGGACAATTGACCATAATGGCTTTACTGCCTTCTTCTATCAAAATTATTCTTGACTATTTAGCATAATTGTTAATTTTGTTGATGCAGCGAAGCATTTTCTCCTTCAAGACAAACAATGAGAAATCGAAAGAGGTCTATTCTAATCACCAAAACGAAAGAGTGCAAGACCATGAAATGTCTCAAGTATTTGCTTATCTGTTCCAAGGTCTGTGTGGCATATGCGCCGTCCTGTTGTCCCACAATTATTCACATTAACATTTTTCAATTTAGTCAAAAAAATAATATTATGTCAATAAATTAAATGATTTTTTTTTGACCAAAACCTCTGACAATGCTTGTATCGACGCTTTTGGAGAAAATATTAATTTTAAGTCGATTCTTTATTTTTTACAAAGTATGGTCCAATGATGCCTCCACCCAAAAATTCACACTGAACAGAAACACGTTTTGGATGCATTAGTTATTCGACAATCCCTGAATTCCAAAATGTGAATCTTGAAGTTCTAGAACCCATTAAACGAGCTTCTTTAATAAGAATAGTGATAAGGGTTTGTATCAATTCAACATGGATATGCTATAGAAACTTTTTTAAAGTTCGCAACTTTTTTCTTTGATGCAGAATTGAAATTTTATAGGCTTTGAATGGATCATTATTTTGAACGGCTTATAATTGGACAAACATTACTTAAGCAACAAGTCACTGAACTATTTATTGTTCTCGTTTAAGTTTTTGAAGTAAGATCAATATTAATATTTTCGACAATAATTCGTAAGAAATTTGTCAACAATGAAAAGGCGTTGCTCTTCTAAGTAATGCTCAGTCTTTACCAAAGATATTCGCAATGGTAAGTGTTATTTTTTACTGCGTTGTTCTTTTAGTTTTGAACAACACATAAACAAGTACATGAAAGCAGTTAAAAAAAATAAAACAAAAAAAAACATTTAACTTAATTTAATAAAAAAAAATATCTAATACTTCTAAATGTGAACAACTTAATTTTTCAAACAGATCATTATTGTGAGTAGGTTTGCTTAAAATAATTTTTTTCTCATTTGATCAATGTCAATCTCTATAACACTAAAGGCTATAATACACAGCATGTTTTTTACATCTGATTTGAAAATTTGTGAGACATATGTAAATCTACGTGTCTATCAAAATTGTACTTTTAGAGGCAACCGTCGCTGACTGCTTTCCACCAGCAAAGATTTCTACCAACGGCTGATGTCACATGTTTTGACAGAAGAAAAATAGAGCGCGCTCTAATTGAAATTTTGTCAGATGTCTCAACACATGTTTTTTACAGAAGTAATGTTTTAAAGGTAACACACGACATGTTTGTATTACCAGTGGAGAATTTGACAAGTCAGATGTAAAAAACATGCCGTGTATTAGCTCCTTTAGCAGGGTGGAATTTGACAAGCCAGATGTAAAAAAACTTGCCGTGTATTAGCTCCTTAAGTAAGTAACTGTCGTCTTTATAATTGCATAAATTTGTAACGATTTTCATAGGTAAAGTATAGTCGCTGATCCGAAAATATTAATCTTATAAGTTAAACGCACTTTTATTTAAACTTTTGAATACCCACTAAATACAACTATTTTTTACTTACCTTTTACCCTAGTGTTATCTAACGTCCTTTAAAAAAAATCCAGAAATATATTAGTATCTCATTCAAAATGCTTAAAGCATTTGTCGTTCGTTTTAAGTATTTAGTTGTTTGTGTATAAAATAGATGTGATCTGTAAATAAAAAAAATATATATTTTTATAAAAGTATTTACAATATAAAAATATTAAATTTCTAGTTAATATTTTGTTGTACCGCAAAAAAAAACGATCACAACTTTCTATTTTACAATGATAAATGATGGCTTAATAGTCAGTATGTAATTGAAAGTTCAACATTCGAAGAGCTAATTTCAATCGCAACAGTAGCTAATAAACCGACATAAAGCAAAATTTAATAAATATTCATACCATTCCACCCTTGCATGTATTTATGTATGTATATTGGGTGGTTTTTTTAGCTGCATGAGAACCTTCGATATTGATAACTATGGTTTGACAGCTGAAAATGTCAAACTGGTTTTGCCATTTCCGTTTTAGAAAGGTTTGGCACAAGGCAGATTATAAAGGTACTCGTACCCAATCAGCTGATTGTTTTTTTTTTTATACATGTACAATGTATCAGTGTTACCAACTTTTTTCTTAATAATTTGTCTGCATCTGTGAAACTTTTTTTTTTATTTTATTAAATAATTTGCAGTTTCAATTGGTTTAAAACTTCTTAAAACCTAGAATAGAGTCTTTACTTGGAAGTTTCTTAAAATTTTTTTAAATAAAAACAAATTACATATGGGCATTTCCATGAATATGTCAACCACGACTGTAAAAATAAAAACTCTTGAAAGTTTTCCAATATATTGATAAAAAAAACACTAAAATTTTACTTTGCGCAGGTATTAAGAGGTTATTAAATTAATTTAAGAGCAATAATAAGAGTTTAATCTGATTATCTCTTTGACTTATTTTAAAGAATTGCAATCAAATATTTTTTTTTCTAGCGACTAAATTGAAAAAATAAATTGTAAATGTAAATATGCTTTAAAATTAAGGTAACAACAACAATTAACAAGATCCATAAGAAAAAAGAAAATATAGAGTCCAATTGGCAGTATTTTTCTTTTTTTATTACCCTTGGATGTTATTTTAATGTCACGTACGTAGTGCAAAACTTTTTTTCTTAATTTAAAATAAATTTTATTACCCGAAAATACTATTAGAGAAAATTCTGTCACGTACGATATGTCACGAACGATATTAAATTGAATTTATTATAAAATTTTAAATGAAAAATATTTAGTTTAGTGTAAGAAATTTAAAAAAGAAAAAATAACCCCCAAGATTCGCAAATTTTTTCATATTTCCATATATACCTCAAAATCACTTCTGTTATATGTCACGTACGATATATTCTTATTTTTCTGGATATTTTAGAGAGCAATGATTCGAATATAGTTAATTTTTCTTTAAATAAAGTACACTTTGAATGGAACATCAAAATCTAATTTTGCTTCAGTTACCTCTTACTTCAGCAAAAATTACTCCACTTTATAGGAGTACAAATGTCACGTACGACGACATGGAAATGCCCATATGCAGACATAAGTAGTATATCCAAAACAAAATGCATGACTTTTTTATTTGTTGTGTTTGATGCCACGATGCATACTTTATGTGAAATCTATTCGCGAAGTTAAATAGTTACGTCAACAAGCAAAATTGTTGTATTTTGAGTAGGGCAATTCACAATCCGTTAACGAGTTACTATTACATCCATTAAAATTTACTGTTTGCTGTGGCGACATCATCCGTCCTATTGGTTTCGAAATGAGTCATATTTAGGACAGCATTGACACCATACGACCAGATTTATTGAAAAAAGAAGTTAAAAATTGGACTGATAAAATGGATCATGGACTGATAAAATGGAAATTGGCCGACTTCCTAAACGCAAGTTGCAATGCATATTTACAATGCATACACTTCGTAAACGCATATGTAAACTTTCTAGCAATGTCCAATGTTCCTAATCGTTTGGCAACTCATTTTACTAAGTATCAGCTGTCAAAATCGCGCATCATTTTTATTTTGTATGCAAACATTTGAGCTGCAATGGCTGAGTTAGTATTTTCTTTGTTTATTTTTAATAAATTATTTATAATTGATAGAGTTTATTTAAATCACATACTAATAATTTAAATAATTAAACACTTTATATTGCAGAGACAAAAAGTGGATCCATGAGCGTTCCTAAATGCCGATAAAATGCAAAAAAAATCTCTGCAACGCAAGGTTGCACTTAAGACATGTTTAGCATTGCATACTCATTTTTTTAAATTATGAATTGCAACTTGCGTTTAGGAAGTCGGCCATTATCTTTCAGATTATAATGTCTTTTGTCTTGTATTATTATTTTAAGTTCTCATGCAGCTAAAAAAACACCTTATACAATAATTGTTTCCTGTATTTGATGAAGGAATCAAAACACTAAAAAAAATCCTCATTGAACATTTAAGAGCGCGCCTATCTCATCTAATAATTGGTGACACCTACTGAATTTTTCATTGTTTTCTATCGAGTAACTGCAAGACAAAATATAAACAATGTTTTACATCTAAAGAAAAAGTTGTAATTTTATCTTCTGATTTTTGGAGAAAAAAATTAAAATAATGGGAAATAAGAGAGCCCATACCTAAAACACATCTTATCGAAAAAAAAACGACCATTGATGTAACCTTTTTCAGAAACAGTACTGGAAATAACTATTTATTTACATATCCAATGTATTCTTACATGGAAAGTCACCAAATAACGGTAAACACTATTCATATAGCGTACACACATACATACATAAATTGCAGTACATAATGATGAAATGGATATTAAAAGATACAAACCGCATAAATTTCTATTTCTACTTTTTTGTATTCTTCTTCATACATAAAATACGTCTAAAAGCATTCATATATGCGAATTAAATGTATAAATTAAACTTAGCGTTAAAAATAATAGAAAACCAGAATGTGGCCTTGCTGCCAAATAAGTGCAAGAATGTGGTACATCACCATTATAACTAATCATCACCAAACTGGCAACCAAGAAATACTTATAGATGCAATGTACTCTTATAGATACTCGTACTTAAATGTACAATTATTGAACTGAGTAGATGATAGTGGGTAACGCTTATTTGTAAATATGTAGTATAAAAGAATAGCTTGCTAGCAATCATATTTTATCATCTAATACTTTTATTTTGTTCCTTCATATTTTATATCATACGAGTAACGTAAGTAAGTAAGTATTTGTAGGAATGTTTATTCGTTTTTGCAGTCGATCGCTTGTTTTACCTCAAACCACTGACTAACCAACCATCAAACAAAAAATTAAACAAATAAAATACAAAACGAGTGATGATAATTTATAAAAAAAAAACAACATAAAAACAAAAGAATGCGGTACAAATCCTTAATTAGATAAAAAAAAAATTAAAAACATCAACAACTGCAATAACAGCAACAAATTAAAGTAGTCATGCTGATTGACACCAACATCAACTGCGATATACTGTACGATATAAACGTACATAGAAGAAGTAGATGTCGCATGTATTTATGTTATTGCATGTGAGTGCGTAAATATTTGTAGCAGCACTAAAATAGGCGACTAAGTGACTGCGAGGACAATATAAATATAATATTTATACGACTGTATTCAATAAAATAGTTAATAAATTTTTTAGTACAAAACTGTTTTAAAATAAAATAGTAATGGATCATAAAAAAATTTTGTAACTTTTTTATGACTGGTGCGATGCGCAAATGATTTGCCTATTTGACTGAAATTTTGCAATAAAATGATTAAAATGGCCGAAGAAGACAACAGCTTAATAAATTGCTTGTTTAGGTCTTATAAGATCCATTTTGATCTAAACGGCGATATAAGCAAAATTATCGTATATGGAGTGAATCTAATATAGAAATTCCTCGATGAGACGGAACTGCAATCAAAACGAAAAACTGTGTGCTGCGCAGTGTCATGAAGTTGCATTGTAGGGCCATACTTCTTTAAAGAAAACAGTGAAACAGTCAATGGGAAGCGTTATTTAAATATGTTAAAGGAGTTTTTTAACCACAACTGCTTTGGAGACGTATCAGTTTTTACAGCACTTGGTTCCAGCAAGATGAAGCAACTGCACATATATCCAGACCGTTCATGGCGGAGCTCCAACGAAAATTCTAAATAAATTAAAATCTAGAAACTCCACTTTCCGCTGGCCACCAATTTCACCTGACCTGACTGTGCCAGATTTTTTTGGAAGGCTATGTCAAGCAATGGTCTATCATTCTACTAATATATTAAATGCGAATGTATGTATGTTTGTTACTCAATCACGCAAAAACTGCTGAACGCAAATAAATAAAATTTGGTACACAGATAGACAACAATCAGGCGAATTCGCGGAATTATGCGTAAAATGTTTTTTGTATTTAGTTAAACGGTTGTTCATGTTTCCGTGTTAAATGTTTCAACAAAGCTTTTATGAAATTTAAAAGAGAAAAAAAATCACTTGAATTTACTGTTATAAAAACAACGACAACGGCTTGCGCCGATAAATTACCGATTAGCAGTTAAGAAGAAGCATTCAACAACTCATTTGCGCCACCCGAAATAAACACAGTTTAAAAGAATCCTTTTTACAATTCTTTGTAAAAGACTAACATAAATTATTGATTGTAGATAGATAGATTCGCATCAATTTAGACCCAGTTAATCAACAACTGATCCTTAAAGTGAGATAAATCCTGATAAAAAAAATTACAACACAATTTGGTGCATACCAGAGAACAACAACCACAAATGTTCATAAGATTTCTTGAACAATTCAAGTTTGAAAATTTGTATTCATATTTAGGAAATTGAAACAAAAAAATTCTGTTTAACAAAATAAGTAGTGTTCTGCTGAACAAAACACTTATTCCCTTGTTGTCCTTGTTGTCTCTCTCACTATCATAGCACGTGTTTTTTTTTCATTGCGTTGAATTTTTGATTTTTTTTACAAAACATGAATAATTGAATTAACCAAATTAAATAAAGAAAAATAAAAATCGTAGTTTTTTTTTAATTTTTGCATCACATCTAACTTATTTCATATGATAGGTTATACAAATGTAGCCACTCAATCCGTTGATAATTTAAAAATCTAAGAAAAAATCAGCAGCCACGAATGTAAGCCATTCGATTTCGTGATTTAAATGTTAAAAACCTTTTCTTTAAAAAAAGAACTTCTTGGTTGTCAGACTTTATTCAAGGTTTTGTGCACACATATATATTGGCTGATTGTGATCCGGTGTACGCAAAAAATAAAATACAGCCAACCTTAAAAAGCCTTACTAGATAAAGACTTTTTATATAATTAATGAGGTTTACTCCTTTTACCGAAAAAAATATAATTCAATCTTCTATCTATAGTTGCCTCTATATCTTTGATTAATAGCTACTTTATCATGTTTACTTTTCGCTTTGTAAAAGAGCAAAAATTTCGCAATTTTGCAGGACTAAAACTAATGCAAAAGTAATTATACACGAGCTCTTCTAAGGTGTCGAAACTTGAGTACTTTCAAAACTATTAAACGTATTCGAGAGAGAGAGAGAGGAAAAGGAATAAACATGAGCTGTGAGCGATGTACTCCGATGTGAGCCACAAGAGACGCATCAGCAGCACAGACACTTTAATGCGAAAGATGTTTAATGATCTACAAGAAGAAGAAAACATTCTCAAAGAAGACCCATACTAAAATAACACAAGCAAATAAAAAAAGGCCAGAGAATTCAAAAAGAGTCCAATACTACGTAGCGTTGAAGTGCCAAGACCAATAAAAGGAACCAAAGCCATTTAAGTAGACAAATTTGTATGTATGTATCTACCTTCGAAGTGATGACATTTTTTTAATATCTATTCGCTAAGGTGTTAAGTAATCATTCATAAAGTTTGAACCAATTTACAAAAAGTTTTACAAAAAACATATTTTTTTTAATTACTATACCAACAACAATTCTTATGTGGTAATGAAATGAAAAAAGTATAAAATAAAAATAATTACATACAGAACAAACATAAATAGCTAAAAGGTGGGCCAAAACTCACTATAGTGTTTACAAATTTATTAACTTTTTATTTTTTCAGAATATGGCCCTTGTTTTCATCTTCGCAACGATGGACTCGTTTTAGAGTATTTTCCATAAAATCTTTCAAAATAAGTGGCTGTAGCGCTCGAATTTCTGCAAGAATGTTTGACTTGAGTTCAAGGATCATCACGGTATTTTTCACATGTACTCGCTCCTTCAAATAACCCTTAAGAAAATAACCGGGTGCTGACAAATCTGGCGAACTCATTGGGCAGTTTATTTCAGTTTTTTGTAAAATATTTGCTTTTAAAATATTTGACTTAAAAGTGCGGGCAGTTGTGCAGGACGTAAAAAAGTTCTATCATAGACCGATACCGCTCTCCATTTACGGTTACACTTTCATCTTTATTTTTGAAGAAGTAAGCCCCAGTGAAATGTAATGCCACACCTTATGGGTTGTAATTGGCGTGGATAAACGGCTCTTGGATTTTTAGAACGCCAGAACCTACAGTCCTGCTTATTAACAAAGCCATTCAATGGAAACTGAGCTTCATCACCCATAATTAGATTATCAATAATTGATTAATTGGTTGATTGATTTCATTTCTCGCCAATATTTTCCGCAGTGCAAATAAAACGTGGTCTACCGGTTAGGGTGATCGATTATTCGACATTTTTAAGAAACCGGGTTTCAAATATTTTGAAATTTAAAATTAAAAAAAAAACCGGTTGCTCTCTTAAAAATTTAGAAAAAACCGGTTAATCGGTCGAATACATAAAAAATATTTTTTCTTATACCCATGACAGAGAGTAGTTTGTTTTATGGTTTATTTGCATTTTAAGTTGACACAAATTCAATGGCATTATTATAAAATGCCGTTATTTAAAATAAAGATGTTAAAGGATAGAAACTTTTTACCTAAAAGTGACCGAAAGTTCAAATATGCTTCAATTACTTTTAATTTTTAAGGTTAGGTTTATAGATTTAAAAAAGCCATTGTTTCTCTACATGAAACAAAATATGGCAACTAAATTGTGATTAATATTTTTTTCTGCTTCGACCTTTTTAAAAAAATGTTATTTCGTTTTGTAAATAAAATGTATAAATTTACATTGTTGCCACTACATTTTTTAAGAACTAAATTAATTTATTAAAAGTAGTCAGAATTTGCTCTTGTTCTGCCATATTAAAAAAAAACTTTGTTACAAGCAGGTTGTAATAATGAAAAATATTGAAAAGTCACTTCACTGCACACGGTAGTCAAAGTTACCTTTTATTAACATTAACTTTATAGGCAAGTTGTAATAATGACCAAACTTATTTAGTATACAAGACATACATATGTTATCAGAGATATTAGTTAAGCTATGGGTAGTCTTTAGTGCAAGTCGCTAGATTTCGTAGATGCAAAATATTATGAAATTTGAAAATTAAATCAAAAGGTATTGCAAATTACAATAACTTAATCAAAAAACTTAACTGAACAGCTGATTATCACAGCAAATTATAAGCGCAACAACGTATAAAATACCTGCTCTCTTTTTTAAACAAATAATATTTAATCCTAATTATTTTCTTTATTTTACATTTGTTTTTGAAACAACAAATAAATTTCTTACAATATTATGGAAGAGTATTTAATAAATTTTCTGATTTTTGGAAATTTTTTGAGTAATAAATATAGGATGGTACGTTTGGTTGCAAAGATAAATGAACATAAAACTAAAAATGAAAAAAACCGGTTTATGTAAGTAAAAAAACCGGTTTATTCGACATTCGAAAAATTAACATTTGCAAAAACCCGCCAGCTGAAAGAATAAAAAACCGGGTTTTCCACCGGTTGTAAAACCGAGTCGATCACCCTACTACCGGTTAAAGGCAAATTTCTTACAGTGCCATGTTGGTGGTGGCCATGAACCAAGCTATAAATCATTGCTTAAAAGGGCAAAATTCTGTCGACGATATGCTCTTTACGTTAAAATAATTGATTGCTGATTTTAATAATAAAATTCTATTATTCTAGTTTTTTGTTTAATCTCTCCATTATTTATCTCCAGTTGTTATTAAAAAAAAATCTGAAAACAAATTTAAATAAATATAAAAACGAAAAAGTTACTTTTGACCCACCCTGTAGAAGTAAAAAAACATTTGCCAAAATTTATTGTTGTTTCTTTTTGTCGTCATTACAATTTTATGGTTTGATGTTTAATTTAAAAATTTCTTTCTGTCTCACCTTCACCTAAAGTATTTATTTGACTAGAGACATGTATAAAACAAATACCACAAACACAAAAATTTAATGATAATTATTGTATAGTTAAAGGTAATGATGATCTTGTCGTGATGATCTTTAAATCTGTTTGTATCTGTGTCTGTATTTACTGGCAGCAATATAATTTAAAACAAGCGTTAATAAGATGATTCATGCAAGCTTTTTAGAAAAAAAAGAAAAAACATAAATTATATTTATTTCTTTCCTATATTTATAAAATGATGACCAACGGAAGTGTGGCAATATGCTTTTCATTTTTTTTTTTTTAATTTTTTAATTAAATTTGTTTTCGTAAAAAAAGTCGTTTTTATTTTTTGACAAAACCACCTTTTATTTAGATTTTTAACTTGGATTTTTTTTTATCAAACTTGATAAGATATGCTTTATTTTGAAGGTGTAAAAAAGTAAAAAATACTAAAATTAACAACATATGTACATATGTGTACATTTAAAAATTGTTTAATTCTATATTTGTATTTTTATTGCAACAAAAAAAAACGTCTCAATGCGCAAGTATTGAGTACTCTTTCGTATACACAGAATTTATTCACACAAACTTTAAGTATTTCAACAACAATAAAAAAACCAATCGGAAGTTATCTACACACTACGTTGTATATCTACAACAACACTTTTTGCAAAAAAATATAAAACACCTGACATGATAACCATATCATAGTTTAAAAATTTTATAAATTACTTATTTCAATGAGATTTTTGGCGTAGAATACGGTCTTACCTTACGGTATAGGGAGTCATGTCAGATTGTTATTGTTGTAATCTTTATTTCATTGATTATGAGGAAACGGCGAGATAACTTTTTTTAAAAATTTTTTTGTAGGTAAATGAAGATGTTATCTTTCGTTTGATATACATCAACTTCCTCAACCTCGTAACTTTAGAAATACGGTTTTGACTTTTTCATATCAAACGATTGTTTCATGCTTTAACTAAAAAATATTAGTATATTATTACTACTAATATACATAAACACAATCAATTCCTTAATAATTGCATTTAAACTTTTGACCAAACACCGAAGTATAAAAAGATGAACCGTTTTTTTTTTTCTCTTTTATTTTTTAAGAAACGAGGTTGAGGAAGTAAGGCATCGATATATGCCGTGCCGCATCTGATAATAGCCTTTCACCGCCATGTACATGTATAATGACCACATCGTAGTTTAGCCTAGATTTAAGATTTCATGTAATAAGTAATTTTGTTTATTATTTAAGACGCCATTTTGTTTAAGACGTATTATTTGATTTTACACTTAATAGTTTACTACATTGTACTAGTCAAGCCCTTTTATTTTATTCCAATATTGTGGGAGTTAAAGTTGTAACTACTATGTTTGGCTCATATATTCGCCATTCAATGGAGGACGACACGTTGGATTTTATTTATTTTTTTTTTTCAAAGGTAACTTTATTTTAATACTCCAGCCCTTTCAGCCCAGCCCATCGGTTGTAAAGAAACTGAAAAATATGGGGCTGAAAAATTTAATTTTTGTGATCAAAGTAAGGGAAAGGAGAGGCAGATTGTGTTGATTTGCAATATTCTGCTCCTAAATATTTCTGGCATTTTGATACCTTACATGGGTCTGGGCGATGTCGGGGGCTTTAAAATTGATTTCAACATACACACGGTCAGACGGACATTGCTTAATTAACTTCCCTATTCATAAGCTTTTAGAAAAAATATAGTTTATGAAAAGTTTTACACATGACAAATCTATATATTCCCTTGCAACCACTTTTAAGAGTATAAAAAAAGAAATTTTAAGTATCGTAGTGTTATGTCATAATTTCCTAAAATTTTAAAAAGAATAAAAAGTATTTTATTATTAATTGTAAATTGTTTTAACCTTTTTAAAGTTTTAAATCTTTGATGGAAAACAATATTGAAAAAGCATTCACTAAGGAAGCAGACATCTAAAAATATTCAAGCGTTTTTGACTTTAAAGAATCAGTTATTGATGTGTGGAAATCCACAACAATGTTTTGTAATCTTGGTAATAGTAAGAATGCCTGATCGAACTTTTGTATTAATGAAAAATAAAGGTGGAGTTACACATAATAAATGGGCGTTTTATTGTGAGGTATTATTGTTAAGTATATTGATAGCTATGAAACATCTATTGATTTAGTCTCTTGAAAATAAGCTAAAGTATGAATATCTTTTTTTTAACAGTTTTTTTTTTGAAGTATAAGAAATGATACAAACTGAAATGTATTTATCGTTGTGCTACAAAGTGTAGTTGTTCATTTAGTATTAGTCATAATCAAAAAATGTCTTCTTTTCAATGGAAAACAATCATAAATTTTTATTACTTTAAGTCATAAGATTTTGTAAAGGGTTACACTTACTGACGTGCCTTAAAAAAGATAATGCTACGTATTTTCGAAACCCCGTCAAACTTCGAATTGGATTTGGATTGTACTTTTAATAAATAAATAAATAAATAATTTAAATTTAAAACTTTTTATTTTTGCCATGTTACGAACGTTTAAATTTAGTCAGTAGATTGAATATTTATATGTAATAGTATTTAGCTTGTGGCCAAAATTAGACCTGATGTACTGAGGTACTAAATTTTAAGTTTGATCCAATTGTATTAGTTGCAACTGTACTAACTTCCCCATCCCTAAATTAAATTTATATTTGTAATTTTTTCAAGTTTATTAAATTTTCATTCAAGTGAAATACTTTTTCACTCACCAACACTTTATTAGAAATATCAGAGCCCAGGGTATCAGCAATGCCGGACACTCGCAACGACATGCGTTGCCGCCTGAGCAGTCTAAAGGCAGTCTCTGATGCAAACATCATCCTCCTCAATTTTAATCTTGTGCAGGAGATACTTGAAATTTCTATGCCCTGTGACCAAAGCGGTTATCCAGCCCAGCGTCTTCCGACAATACAATTGCGAAGCACACAAGTTTTGTTTGTAAAGTGAAAACATTTTTTATCATTTTACAAAGTACATACTATATACACATTCCCTTTTATGCATACATATATGTATACATATATGAGCACATAAGTATGCGATCATACAAAATAAAAAATAACAAGAAAAAATTCCTTTTTTATCTCTTTAACTCTTACTTTATGAGAACTTTAACAGACAAACTTAAATAAGAACGGCAAGCGTTGTCTTCAATACCACTAAATAACGCTAAAGTGACAAACTTTTAAGAAGAGCGGCAGCGTTTTGTAATATATAAATTGTAATGTTCATTCTTGTTGTTTAATAAAAGCCTACTTAATTGAAACAAAAATAGATATAAATCGCTTGACCTGAAAATAGCTAAAATAGCATTACTTTTCAACAATTCAACAAGAAAAAAAGTTAGGACTTGTTTTGCAGCTAACTTCACTACCTAACGTTCTGTTAAAATTCGATTTTCAAATTGCAAAGCTTTACCGCCGCGTTTTTTTTTTTTTTTTTGTTTAATTCAGACAAATTGTACTTATAGGCATGAGCATTTTTGACATATGAAAAACGCTTGCCGCTGTTATGTTAAACTTGACTTTTAAATTGGCTAAGTCATAAAAATTCCAACTTAAAACGGTTTAGTTTTGCAATACAAAGAAATAATTTGGTTATGCAAAAATAATGTTGACTCTTAGATGACCAAAATGCGTTTAGTTGACAACGACAACAGGACAGACACATTCGCTTTTTATACTCAGAAATTGAGATTAGGCTATTTCGCATCACTTTAGAATAGTAACATTTACTTCTTTAGAATATTCCCCTGTTTAATTTAAAAGTTTGAAAATATCACAGCATTTATATAAGTTTTTATTAATACCAACTTATCAACATTAAACTTTATCTAGGCATTTGATAATTCAGTTGTATTTAAATAAATATGTATGTATTTATTTCTGTTGGTGCTACTGCCGGTGTTGTTAATGGTGTTTATGTTATCGTTTATGGCAATACTCAAAATGTATTTGATTTTTAGGCAATATTACTTGATATAACTAAAGTTGGTATTGCTAATAGTAGAGTGTTGCCAGAGTATGTAAAGGTGCCCGACTGTCGGGAGCCAAAATAAGTTTTCTCGTTTTGCCTTTTATTTTTTCTTTTTTCAGATTTTACTTAGATGTCGACTGTAATGTGCCGCCACATGGTGGTGTGGCCCACACGTTCCAGGCCAAAAAAAAATAAAATTAAAGAAACACAGCAGCAGTAGCAGCAGCAGCAACAACAACAGAAATATGTATTACATACATATTAACATGTCAACAACAACATCTTTAAAAACCGAGTACATACCATATGTACCATATTAATGTAGTTACAAGCAACCATAAATGAAAAATGTTTAAGTGTTTAACAACGATATAAACTAAACATTTTAAAAAATATATCTTCAATATAATTGAGGATATATATACATACATGTATATATATCCTCAATTTTTAATACTTACATGTATTAAAAAAATTTAGTTTTTCTCTAAAAATACACATCTTTCCGCACCTACATATAGTACTTGCTTGTGTTACATACATACATATGTATGTATAAAATTGGAATTGTATATAAATAAAAAAGGAAATAACTTTATCTGTATGAATGTATAGGCAAAAGAAAAATCAGAAATTAAATATATGTAAATCTCGTATGTTGGAGATGAGCAATCAATTTGCAAAACTACACGGATATGGATGTGTGTGATAAAACTTAACGGAAGGAACCAACTGTCGCCAGGAACTTTTTTGTTTACATTGCACTATTTTCCACAAGTCAATATTTTTAATGCAGGAGTAACACATAACACGAGGTTCAAAGGTGAACTCATAAAAATGAGAATGTTGAAATTGTATGTCAATAGTGTGCACTTAGTTGTGGTGATTTTTCGAAAATTAGTGATTTTTGTTTAAAAAAATTATATAGTTTTCTGATTCGGTTTCGCTTTTATTTATTTTGTTTAAGTGTTCAAAATAATTCTAAGAATTTCTTTATTTATATTAAAATCAAAAAAAAAATTTAAGGACAAAATTGTGACATCTTAAAATTTGAATTTATACAGAATGTAGAAAAATTAAAAAAAAAAAGGATAAAACAAGTAAGAGCGCTATATTTAGCTATGCCTAATGTCTTCACATAATCTGTATCATCATGTAATGACAATAACTGGCCATTATAAGGTGCCCAAAAATTATAAAGGATATCGATAATTTGTATAATCTACAAACCTATAAACCCTTTTACAGTCTTGTGTCAAGGGTATAAAAATTAAGAAAAACTTAAATTGAAATTGAAAATGACATACTTTCTAGACTTTTAAATTTGACACCTGGTATTTAATTAAAACGTCCCAATACTAAGATGCTATTGTGAGCAACATTATTTCGTTCAAAAACGTTTGTTGTAAAGCACGAATATTAAGAATCTTTTTTTGCAAATAAAACTAAATATTTAAATATGTTGTTTTAATTCTTTTGAGCTAAAGATCACTTTTTTATATAAAAAATATTTTCCCGCCTTTTTTAAAAAATTTGTTTTTGAACAATTTTAAAATTTTTAATTGTATTATTTGTGTTAATTGTAAAAACTTTCCCTGAAGAAGCTACCTAATGAGGTAGCGAAATATCGGAATAAAATAAAAATAATTTTTATATAAAAAAGTGATCTTTAGCTCAAAAGAATTAAAACAACATATTGAAAAATATTTATGGAAATATTTTAAAAGTGAGGTTGGGTGTTTCAGATAGGTGCAAGATAGTCTTGTCGCTACAGCTGATCGGGAAACGTTATGTTTAAATTACTGATAATCGCATTTTGTTGTTAGTATGTTTTAAATGTTATATGTTCTATTTTACACTACTTTCAATCACTACATTTCAATCTATACCCAGCAAAAAAATCTATGACAAAAAAGTGGATTTGCAGGGGTTCAACTAGTGACGAAGTGATTAAATTCAGGTGAAAACACTAATGATTTTAACATGAGCGTGTCATTGGAGATCATATGTTTACATGAATACATTAATGAACTGCACTCCATTCTAAGTACATATTTAGAACTCATGCATATTTGATGAGAAGCACCGTATGTTTCTTGAGTTGAATTTGTTCGTTTAAATGAATTGTTTAAGATATTTAGCATGATGTTACATTCATTTTTAAACACATCAATTATGACAAATTATTTCACATTTAGGAAGTCATTTAGAATGAATGCTTTTACACAATTGATTTAGAAGTCTTGAAAATGTAATTCGCTTTGCACTACTTCTAATTTTTTTTGCTGGGTATATATTAAAGTGAAACTCTGTGTGTGTGTTAGCTATAGACTCCGAAACTGTAAAACCGATCGTACTCAAACTTTGGAAAGTTGTTGTACACATTCCAGGGAGTGTTTATGGGTGGCAAAAAGTAGGCGGGGTCACGCCCATAAAAAATTAGCTATCATTTTTAGCTACTTGCACTTGACCGATTTTTCTGAAACTTTGCACACATATTGAGCTGTCATGACTTTATAATTTCATGATTAGAAAAGTGGGCAGGGCCACGCCCATAAAAAAGTTATAATTTTGAGGTACTTGCACTTGACCGATTTTTCTGAAACTTTGCACACATATTGAGCTGTCATGACTTTATAATTTCATGATTAGAAAATTGGGCAGGGCCACGCCCATAAAAAATTAGTTATCATTTTTAGCTACTTGCACTTGACCGATTTTTCTGAAATTTTGCACACATATTGAGCTGTCATGACTTTATAATTTCATGATTATAAAAGTGGGCAGTGCCACGCTCATAAAAAAGTTATAATTTTTAGCTATTTGCACTTGATATTCAATTTAAATTCAGAATGCATTTTTATTCATTAAGGGGCGTAGCAACACGCGCCGGGCTTTTCTAGTGTATACATAAATAAGAAAACATTACCCACACGTAAATAAATAAATAATCACTCAAAAAGTTTTTCTCTACAGCTTTATTAGTGTTTTCAAACAAAGTATGAAGTATAGTATATCAAAACAAGAAACGACAAAGAAATAAAGAAGCTGTAAAACTAGCAAAAACATCGAGTACAATAGAACACATACAAAAAACGTTAAAAATATTAAACATCAGTCTGACTTAATAATTACATTTAGGGCAGTTTAATGAGAAAACACTTTCTTATTAACTATTTTTTAATGCATGAGAACTGATCTCATTTTTTATATTCATAATAAAACGCAATTTTTACTCTCTATGCAAGTTCTCCTTTGGTCTAAGTAAATCTACTATCAAAACAATGTTCTATTTCATTTTTGCTCTTATTCAGCTTTATATTATTCCAACAATGTTCCATTTCAGTTTTGTTCCATTCTTCAATATTTTTATCGTAAAGCAAAACGCAAATTTTTGCAAGTATGAATTTTATAATTAGAGAAAGAAATACACACACACTCTGTTGAATTTAGTGAGATTGCTTGAAGGTTATTTTTCTGATGCTTGTGCAGCTCTTTTTTATGAACAGGACATGGTAATAAGATTATACTTTCTGTGGGTGTCACAGGTATATCGTCGTTGATCTAACAATTATGTATTTTTTACTGAGTTTTGTTACTTTACTATATCGCACTTGCCAATACCGATAATTTTTATGCTTGAACCAATCAAGATATCCTTTAACGGTTTGATGGGTAGATGTATGATTAATAAAGGTTCAAATAGAAAAATAAATAAAATTCAAATATTGTCACATATCTGATCACGTCGGAGCAGCGACGATATGTACTTTTTTGAATTAAAATCAAACATAACTTTTCCATGCCTAGCAAAGGAATAACTTCAAAAAGGTTGTCTTGTATTAACAATTCGCCGATGCATACACCTTTATGAATATGCCACATATTATTGATTCGTATATTTTTAACACTTGTATGATCATTTGGTGATTTCTGACAGTGGTCTTTATATGGTAGCTAGGACCAATTATGGAGCAATTATGTTTTGTGAAAATAATATAAGACAGCTCTTACACGCACAAAATGAAGTTTGCAAACTCTTCATCTTGTAGGTGTGAGGATGAGAACAAATTCAAGAGCTTGCAAACTTTATTTTTTGTAAGTGTTAAAGCTGTCTAAGTGAATTTTATTTCAATTAACAAATTGATAAGCGACTGGGTGAAAATTGCAAATAACTTTCCTTTAACTCTTTAAGGTTTGGTGGTCAGTTTTCTAGCCACTTATTTTTGACATTTTAAAACATGCTTTGGCACTATCTATTGGAAAAGTCTTAAATAGTTACGTTTTTTAAAGTGATCTTTTATCGTTTTAAAAAAATTTTGCTAGGGTGCGCTGGTTACTTTGGTATATTTATTTAAAAATTTGGCAATCCATTGTTTTTGTATCGGGACTTTCTCTAGTTCAATAAAAATGCTTAGAGTGTTTATTTAGCAAGTTTAGTGTTACTTTATTATCTAGTACTTGTTTTGTTGGTTTGTAATAACATCAATATTTTATATAGTGTATTTGTCGATAAATGACGTAAGTAATATGGTGGTTAGAATACTAACCACTGTGACTATATTAGGTTTTATATAATGAGTTTTTCTACATAGCTTTTTTTATATTTTAAGGTTGTCGCGAGTACTCAATGAAAGTGATATCGAAAATATTTTGTTTGAAGATATATCTTCTAATGGGGAAAGTATCTGCAATCTTGATTCTGACAATAAAGATAATTATAAGCAGCAGAGCGATCCTTTTTACGAAAATGTGCAAGATGCAGCACTAAAAAAAATCCAGCGCGTACTATATGGTAATGCAGAACATGTAAACTTTCTATTTGCATTCGCAAAAATAAAACCTGTTTTTCAGGGGGAAAATTTGGTATTCGAACTTGATCGAAATTTGAAATTCTTATTAGAATCTCTATATCTAAAGCACACCGAACTCGATCTTACGAGTACAATTTTGATCGTGATCAAATGCCGTAATTTTGCCCAGATTTTCACAAAAACTATTTTTTTTATACTATTTGACTAAAAATACTTAACTTTTCTTGTTAATTTTTTTATGCCAACTGCCACGGTGGTTACTTTACTAACCACCCTATTCCGCAAAATACTGAAGACCTAATTCTATTTTTTCTTGTTTTTTATAATAAATAAGCCTTAATTAAACTAACAATACAAGTGTTTTATTTTTTAAGTTATATATGTAAAACCGTGGCTGAAAGAGTTAAAACGAAAGAGCTGACTGAAGCAATAAAGTTTAATGCAACCTAATCAGTGTAATATTTAATCCAATATACATAAATATAGAAAAGAGTAGAAAAGAGTTACAGTAAAAATTCACAAATTAATTTTTTTAAGTAATCTATTGTGGTACGCAAACAGTAAGTAACGCTAATAGAAAATTGTTTAACTGCAATCAAGTGAATGCAATTCTGTAATCAAACCATCAAATTTATTGGCCATAAAAACAGTACAATATATTTTTAACCGAAGATAAAAAATAGTAAAAAAAATCTTTGTACTTTTTATGTTGTTTTTAGCTTGAGAATAAACAGCCTTCAACACTCCTTGCCTTACCACTCCAAAGCCCAAATAATAAGAATAAACAGACAAACATAATATTGGGCAAAAATGTAACAAACAAACAAATATTTAAACAAAAAAAAAAATAATACACACGACACTATGTACAAAATATAACAATTGACTAAAATCAATCAAAGTAAAACGCCTTTTTTAACATCAACACCCCCTCTCGCCTACTGTGCATTATTAGGTCTATTATGTTGCCCTTCTCAATTTCGCTTGTATTCATCTTCTGTTTATCTGTCTGTCATCACTATTGTCACTTCAGTTCACTTCCATTTACTTACTTAGTTGCTTGCTTTTTTTTACCACTTTGCGGTCGTTAAGTTAATCTTGTAGTGTATGTGTGTGTATCTTCGAATTTATATACAAAGAAGGGTTAGTAGAGTGCACATGTATGAATGCATACATGTACATACATATTTACTGAGCCTTAATAAGGATGTATGATGTTTATCACAGCATCAGTCTTTTCTTAATTTTAATTTGTGTTATTGTATATTTGTTTGTATTGTGTGCGTACGTATGAGTGTGTGCGTTTCCTTTTTTAATTGAAATCTCATATTTTTTGTCAACATTGTTATTTTAGTTAAATTTTGTTTGTATGTATGTAAAGTGAATTTGTTTAGCAATACTCAAATTACTTATAAAGTGACAACACAATAGCATACATTAAGACATCATACTTATATCCATTTATGGCATTATACATATAAATTATTTACACATACACATACACACACACACACACACATTCACTATATTCATACTTGGATATTTAAAAACAAGTACGCTTTCACTTATGCCTATAAACTTTATATCTCGTTCAAGAAATTCACATTATGTACTTATTTATCAATAGAATATTGATCTGATTATCGGAATATTTCATTTCATAATTACAAAATTTGCTTTCTTGAATGACACTATTTACAAAGTTAGATTAATTTGCGCATTATAACAAGCCTGCAAAAAAAAACTAGACAGGAAGAATTATTCATACAGAGCGGGTCTAAGATCACCTTGGAGTTTTACAATTTAGTAACTTTTTCGTTTATACAGATTTTCTTGTTTTTTTTCTTGTTTATAAAATGATAATTTGTTTTACACTAAGTATTGAAAACCTTCGCAATGGTGGGCTCATTTCAAAATATGTCAACAATGTTGACCACTTGAGTTCATGGATTGTCTCGGGCTTGTTCACACATACTAGCTCCTTCAAATAATACTAAAGAACATAGCAGCGTGGACAGAACTCTAACGAATGCACTGATCAGTTACTTTCCGAATTTCTTTAAATTATTCGCTCTCCAAAAATTTAACTCAAAAGTGTCAATGTATCTCGCGCAGTGTGGGCAGTGACTTTATTATGCTGAGGCCATATCTCAGGTGTGCTTTCAAGAACAGGACGTAAATTATAAAGCGATAACGTTCTATATATATTTTTAGAGCATTTCCATCATTATTTTAAAAGAACTAGGTAAGACCCAATGATATTTTCAGATGTAATGCTGTACACATTATCGGGTGCTATTGGCAAATGGCTCTTGTATATTTTTCTCTTCTAAAGTAGTTCCTTTAGTAATAAAAAGTTTTAAAAAAATGTATAAATAAATAGATTATAATTTCAACACAATGTTGATATTGAATGATTTTTAGGTTTACCGTTATAATTGTTTGCGAACGGCCATTTCATGATACATAAAAAAAACACACAATAAATAAATAAAACGATGATTTCAGTATGATACTAATATAATCAAAATACGTACTTGAAAAAATAATATAAACAACCCCATTTATGAATAAACTGAGTTCATAAAGAAGCTCAGAAGAATGCAAGACGTATATTAAACAATTGTATAAGCATACTTTATCTTCACTTTAAAGATAACAACTGAAGTGAAGACATATGAAATTCAACATACTGATGGACTAAGTATCTGACTGAGGGATTGATTCATTTATTATTAAACACTCTGCTCACTGCGTCTGATAGTCAATTAGCAAATATTTATTATTTAATAAATTAAGCAAATTTAGCAACACTTTCATTCATTCCTTAATAGCAAAAAAAAAAAAAATAAATGAAATCATAAGCCATTTTAACTATTGAGTTGGCAAGTTCATAATTATACAATTTGAATAATTGGAAATGAATAAACGAACGAATGTGCATAAATGTGCCTTTTAAACGGACATACGGACAATTATGGCTGGACAAAGAGGTTTTTACAAATTACATATTATGAATAATGAATAAATATGAGTAATGTAGAAAGGGAAAATATTGTTTACTAAATAAAAGAGTAAAAGTTTTAATTGATTCCAAGTTTTGTATTCAAGGCTTTAGAAAGGTGTGCGAAATTGTTAAAATAACACTATCTATCGATCACTCTTAACTGTCTTTGACAACGTACTTAAAGATTTCGCCTAATTCTTAGATTAAAAAAACGCATTATTGTAAAAAATATAAATTATTGTTCAATTTGAATCTAATCGCGCATGAAAAAACTTTTGAATGCAATTTTCTAGAAAACCAAAAATTATAAAAAACCGTGTTCAAATAATGGCAATTTTCGTAAACACAAATTATTATAAAAAAGAACTGGCTGTTTGTCTTATTTACAAAAAGTATGGTCTGCTGACCATATGACTGCTTACAATATGACTCCTTATGACAAGATTTTAATATAATTTTATTTCTTTATTTTTTTTTTAAGTTTTAAAATTTTTTAGACAAAACTAGTTTTTAGATCTTTTGCGAAAAACTAATAATAAAGACACAAAAACTAAACAGTGACATGACTTGAAGACACTGACGTATATTTTTTTCTGGGCCTTTTCTGACAGCGCTGTTACTGAAGATTCACTCGTAACTGTAGTTATTAGAATATGTGTAAGAGTTTTCCAAATTTAATGGTGAAATAAATGAAGGTACTAAGTTTCATAGCGGATGTAACGAAATTTATGCACTTTTTTGTTTTATGGCTGTAAAACTAATACAAGTCAAAAATAAAAAAATATATTCTTTTATTTTGTTTGGGGAGGTGAAAATATGCTATGCCGAAATTGCAGTAACTGTGAAGAGCATTCGTTACAGGAACTTGATAACGGATTTCAAGATAGCGCAACCTGTCAGACCATTGCAGCGACAATATTCAAAACAAATTATCTCAAGAAATTCTGTGCCAATATCATGCGATTTAACGCCGTACGACTTTTTTTTGCGATTTTGTAAAATCTCGGTTTTATGCGAATAAGCCCGAAACAATTCCTGAGCTCAAATCGTAGATCAAACGTGTCATGGGTGAGATACAGCCACGTCTCATGCCGCGTATTTTATTCAATACTTAAACGGAACATGTCTTCTTTACAATCAAATAAAAAAACCCATAACTTTCTCAAAAAATACATGGGCAGAATAACGGCATTCGATATCGATCGAAAATGATAGAATTCTTATTAGAATCCAATACAAAATGCAAAGAAAACTTCCATGTTCGAGTGAAATTTCGATCGATAACAAATGTCGTAATTCGGCCCCATTTTTTTTATTTCAAAATAAAAAGTGCATTCTTACTGAGACACCCTTTAGTTTATCTTATTTGAATAATTTTAAATTAATACTGACCACTTCGTTTTCGTAAAATGAAAATAGAAAAGACCCGCTTAAAAATTAACATACCGCTCTTATTTTTCTATCGCAAGAGAAACAATTATCTCTACAGTGTCTTTGTGTGTTATTGATCTATTACAAATAGAGATAATAAAACAAATAAACAGCTAGCTATGCATTTTCAAAACACTCGTACCAATGACAACAAGATTAAATAATTTATGAATCAATGCTCTTTTTTTTCTGATTTGTAGACTGATCTAAATACTTTGCAGCCCATACACAACATTATATTCCGGTCTAAATGTTCGTAGTTGAAACACCTTTTCCTTGAATAATAAACAAACAAAAAGTATTTTTTAAGTGAAAACGTAGAAGAAAAAAAAAACATATTCATCAAATACGTATCTACTTGTGTACACTTGTAACACCGTCAAGTGAAAAATATGTGTTTCGACTTTTGGACATAAATGACGCCTCCACATGCATGTACGAAATACAGGTTACATACTTGTAGGTATGTTTGAATGTGTTTGTGTATGTTTTTAGTTATCAGTGATATATGTATATGTATGTATGTGCATACATACATATGTGCATATAAAAAATCTATTTCCATATTTATAGACAGGCACCAATATAAATACGAATAAGTACATATAAAACTACAGCTAATGCCAGCGATTTAGAATTGAGAAATTTTATGAAAAAAAAAGTAATTTAAATTTTAACAAAGACTTTTTAAAGCACTACATCACAACATGGGGCGCACGGCCTATTAGTGATTACAAATCTAGGAAGGAATATAAATTTTGTTAAAAACGATAAAACGGGTCATGATAATTCAAAGGTAAAAAAGTAATGGTCTTAATTAAGAGTAATAAGAACATTTACATGTACAATTCAGATAACTAAATATTGTATATAAGCTATATCTAAATATATGTATGTAGATGCGTATGTGCAATTGTTTATTCGTTTGGAAAAATAAAAATTATTTAATTTTAGCTTCTGGTGTACATAGTAAATTTTTGCTATAGATTTTTAATGACAGTTTTTTTTATATTTTTGAAACTCCTGATTTGTATGTACATACCAGTTTTTATGTGTTAAAAAGGCAAGAAAAAAAAAGAAATTAATAAAACTAAAAATAAACTTTTTTATAAGACAAACCAAAAATGTGTGCATTATCAAAAGAAATGCATACATACATATGTATGTACATATGCATGAAGGCATGCACATATGTTGTTTTATGTTATTTTTATGAGAATTTTCCAAAATTTGAAAATGGAAAACTAAAATTTTAAAACAAAAAATGCTGCGTGTTTTTTTAAGAATACAATAAAAACAGCAAGCTATTGAAAAAAAGTTAAGTAAATTTAAAAGAATTGTTTATGCACACGTTCAATTTACATGCATTCGGTTGTATGTTTTTCTTTTAATGAATTTGTTTATATTTCAGGTAATAAATTACAAGAAGCTTTCTTCACTTCAAAAATGATCTTGACTGTTTGTATTAAAAGTCTTATTTAAAAAAATAAAAAAAAAGTAGAACATGAAGTTACAAAAAAAAAGTAAAAAAAATGCCCTCAAAATACAGACATTGCCAACGAAAGCATTAAAATACATTTTTATGTTTAAAATAAATGATGACTAAAACTCTGACAACACAAATCGAATCGCATGAATTACAAATATGGGATACTCTATCGAGTATAAACCTAAAAGTTGGGAAGGCTAATATCATTTGTACTGAATTTATAAAGCCTAACAAGAGTATGCTTATACCCACCTTAAATTTGACCTATCTACTGGAAATGACTTTCTTAGGGGAGTGAGTTGTGTCTCTGTAAACCTTATATACATACTTATGATAGGATTAAGAAAAACTTTGTCTGTGCGTAAAAAACATTATTAAAAAATTTTCAAGTCAACGATCTTGAATACAAATCATCACTTTTAGTAAATTATGTTTGTCTGTCTTTCTTAACTCAATCTGTTCAAAAACTGCTGTCTGGGTTTTAAGAAATTTTCGTATGGAGCTACCTTGATGCCTGGATTTAGATATAGAGTATTTTTTTATCGCTAGATAATAATAACGGCACTAGAAAGGTTGGTAAGAAATAAATTCATATACCGACAGGACAGAAGGACAATAAATAAAATTTAATCTGCACTAACAACAATATGCAAATTTATCTTAAAATCAATAAAGTATAAAAATATTGTTGGAACCAGCAATGTGAACTGGGTTCAACTAGTTTAAATATACTGCTCAAACGCTATAAAATAAAATATTTGTTTGCACCAAATCTTTTCCTGTGATGAATAATGGATCCTTTATAATAACCCAAAGCATAAGGAGATCGTATGTGAAGCTCAGCCAACCAGCTGAATCGATACCAGAGCGAAGTATTCATGCGCTAAGGTAATGCTCTGTATTTGGTGGGACATAAAGAGTTCACCACAGGAAACCTGCTTTACAAACGCCCAGACTATGCAGCCAAATATGGAATTGTAATGTTCCATTATGACAAGGCATGACCACATGTTGCAATACTATTTGGAAAAGGTGTTTGGGTTTTGCCTCACCCCCCTTACAGTCCAGGCTTTACCCCGTCCGACTACTATTTCTTTCAATCTATGTAAAACGCTCTTCCTGGGATACGCTTCAGTTCGTAACAGGGTATCCAAATTTAAAAATGTCTTAAAGATCTAATATATCTTTAATAGCAAAAAAAAAAAAAAGAATTTATTATTTAATTATGAGGTTTCGATTCTAAAATTCTGGTATTTAAAAATATTACTGAATGCTTGAAATTTCGAAAATTGCAATATTCAACTTTGAACACATCATCTATTGTAATGACTTCAAACTGGTAAAAATTTTATTAGAAACAGTACATACGCTCAACACCAAAACTCAGGTTATATTAGAAAAGACACAAATAGGAAAAATGTTGGAGAATTCTTATTAATAATAAAAAAAAGTATATGAACTTGAGTCACCAAAAAATGCAAAATTAATGCAAAAAAAATATTGAATATTTTTTTAAATGAGTCATACGTTATAATTCAAAAATTATAATTGAATAAGATTTATGTACATAAATATTTAATTGAGAAAACTGGACTATTGAAAATATTCATGTAATGACCCATACATATAAGGTGTCATATACTCTCGCACACAAACACATAATTTCTCTAATCAGAGATGGACAATAAAAGATTTGTTTGTCATCAAAAACAAAAAAATACAAATTTTTACATTATATTTTATTTATTTATTTTTTTCATTAATTCTAAAATTAGCAACTTTTGTTAAAATTCAGGTAAACACATCATTCAAATTACAAGTCTAGTATTTTTGGGCCGTATTCATAAAAAATATTTTAGGTTTATTGAAGGCTTATTTGACAAATTTCTCTAAAAAATCTGTAAAATAAGCCTTTAATAAAACTAAAATTTTTTTTATGAATACGGCCCTTTATTTTTATTTTTTTACCTAGTAAGGAAAAGTTATAACATTTTCGGACAAGTATGCCGGAAAATATTTAAAAGCCAAAAATAGGGCACGGAAATTAGAATCAAATTTCAGACAAAAATACTCATGTCGTACATTAAATGATAAAACGTTTGTACTGGCAGATTTTACTCCGAGTCAAAATGTTTATGTTGCTAATCCTCAAGGAAAAATTGAAGATAAGATTAGAACCCAACATTGGATACAACTTCCTACAAGCTTTATGTAGCTGCGGCAAAAGAAGCAAGTCATTTGTTGCAGTGGGTTCTCCACAAACCGAAATATGTGTACATCAAAAAATGTTTTCAAGAAAAGCTTCTCCTTCCTAAGAGCGCATAATGTAACCACATATTTGTGGCCCAATTTGGCATTATGCCAGAAAGCTCTGGAGTGGTAACAAAACAATAACATAGTTTTTGTACCAAAAGAGGTCAATCCTCCAAATTGCCCGAAGCTTAGACCAGTTGAGAAATCAGCGTTATTGTGATTGCCGTTGTCGTATTTTTTGGTACCGTGTAATATTTACAATGTAAAATAAATGGTACCTTGTCGTATTTTTGTTATTTTGGACATAAAAACGATACGACAAAGCCACACACAATAAGGCCAGTTGGTTTCTTCTGAATAGAGAATTGAAGAGCACAAAAAAGCTGACTGTAACCACTATCAAATCTCAAATGAAAGGGTTACCAAAAGATGACCACGAGTTTTTAAGTAGTGGTTAGCACAATAAAAAGTGTATTTGTTTGTGATCTGTAATACAATATTAATTAATAAGAATCTATAACTCTAGAAGCTTATATTGATAATTTTTGTGTTGCACATAATTACGTTCAAAATAAGAAATTCAATTACTGAGTTATGTACTTTAAACTTAAAAATTTTTTTGAAGAATTAACACTTAAATGACTAATAATTTTAATATCTCACCAACAAAGACTTTTGCTACTACTTGAAATTGCAATGAAAAGAAAAAATAAAAGATTCAACAAATTTACTTTTTTAACCTCTAATAATAATAACCCACAAAAACTAGGTAATGACTTGCTCTTACTAAACAAAATACTTTTCAATGACTATTACAAATCGTCTGTCTTACTTTAGTAATGACTTGATTTATAATGTGATACGTAAGTACTTATTTTCAGATATTTGCTTAAGGCTATAATACACGGCATGTTTTTTACATCTGACTTTAAAATTTTAGAGATATATGTAAATCTACATGTCTGTCAAAATTGAACTTTTACGCTGACTGCTTTGCAGCAGCAGAGATTTCTACCAACGGCTGATATCACATGTTTTTACAGAAGAAAATAGAGCGCACTCTAATTAAGATTTTGTCAGATGTCTCAACACATGTTTTTTTACAGAAGTAATGTTTTAAAGGTAACACACGACATGTTTGTATTAGCAGTGTAGAATTTGACAAGTCAGATGTAAAAAACATGCCGTGTATTAGCTCCTTTAGATACACACACACAATACAATTTCTTATTACGAAATTTGCTAAAAGTAATTTTTTTTATAATTCTCATTTAGCTTAACGCGCTTAGGGTATAAGTTATAATGATTTTTACGACAGCGGCAAAGCATTTCATTAAATAAGTGGCAACTTAAAGATTTTCACTGATTGTTAAATTTTAAATTAACATATCGCAGAATAATCTAACCGAATTTTTGTCCTTAAAGGAACCGAACAACTTCTGTAAGTCCATAATATTAATGGGTTATTTAAGTCCCTATTTATAAGCGATCGTTATAAGTACTTATACAAGTCCCTATTTGTAAGGGGGTAAGTACTTATTTTAGTCCCTATTTGTAAGCGAGCGCGGTAAGTACTTGCCTCCAAAACTCCAAAGACATCGCCGTGTTAAAATGATGGCTTTAGCTGCCGAAATGTAAGTAGTGAATAACTGTGTAATTAGCTACATTATTAGTTTAGTTTTTCGGGCGCAACATCGTTAAAATCAAAGCGGGGAACGTAGTGACCCTCTGAAAACTGTAATCTCTATTTGGTTGAATCTAAGTACCAGGTACTTTTGATAACAATTTTCTAATTAAATATGCTAAAAATCAGAGAAGTGGGAGAGATAAGATCTATCTCCTAGAGCAGTGCTATTCAACCTATGGTACGCGTACCACTTGGTGGTACGCGAAAAATTTCCAGTTGGTACGCGAATTCTTTTAAAATTTTAACGATTTCTATTTTGCAATTGGAAACAAAAAGAAAAATCATCCTAAAAGTATACCTTTAATGTACATGTTCTTACGTTTTTTGTAATTTTTATTATTTTTTTTTTAATTTTATTGTTTTTTATTATTAATAAATAAAATAGATTAAAAATTTTAAAATTGTTTACATTATATTTTTTTTGGTGGTACGCGAAAAGTTTGTCGTGAATTTAGTGGTACACGAGCCAAAAAGATTGAATAGCACTGTCCTAGAGAATAAAATGCAAAAACCTTGTTGGGGCCAGCAAAGCGGTCCGGGTGATCAAAGTTAAATTTTTAGATATTTTTTTATGTTTACTTATTTGGTAAAAAAATTATGTTATGGAAAACTGAAATTAATGATTTGATTATCTCCCACTGTAGGTACTAGTATTTAAATTTTAGTACCAGTGCAGTATTTTTTTTTTTTTTTGGTAAACAACCTTGAAAAAAATAATCATATTCACTTTTCCATCCCTGAGTGAAATCATTGAGTCAATGTGTTTGTAGGTAAACAATGTTTGTACACATCAAACAGTATGTGTGTATGAGTATGTGTGTGTGCGAGTTAGCTTAAAATTTTTATAAACATGTAATAAAAATTATGATGTAAACGTAATATTTTTTGAAAACATAGATATTAATTTAGTACAAAAACATTGAAGTAAAAAAGAAATTAAAAAATTATACTTACAAAATTATTATACTCGTGCGTTTAAGATGATAGACTTTGTTGCAAAATAAAATCTGATAAAAATTGTTTACTTTACTTTTATTTAATTTTTTTTTATTTTTTTTTTTTTATTTTTTTTTTTTCGTTGAAACTTCCAAGAGAACACAAAAAGTAATCACGAAATCATTTATAAACTTGAAATAAGAATAAAAAGAAGCACAAATTTAAAAATCAGCATACATATGTTGTAGATGATGACGATGATGTTATTTTATAGAACCAGTAGCAAAAAAAAAATAATAACAAATAAATTTCTAAAAACACAAACACAAAAGATGAGGTAATTTTGTTGTTTTTAAGCAATTTATGATCAAATATAAAAATAACTTAACCGAATTGACTCTGACTGAATACTGAATGTATGTAAGTTTGTGTATGGTACGACGAAGAAAAGGAGAAGATGTGACAGGCGGAAAGAAAGTATAAGGTTAAAGAAAAATGTTTTGTTTTTTTTAACTTTTTTAAGATCACATAAATCTATTTTTTTCAGAGTTCAGAAAATACACACATTATACACACAATGTACTGTTCAAAAGCAACACACACATATTTATATTTTCAGAACATTTATGTATGTTTCTAAATGTTGAATTATACCCATCGCAAACACGAGTGTTTTTTCTTGTAATTTTTGGTTGCATACACGTACGTGTATAGTTCACGTATCTTCCATCGCAACATACTTCAACACAACATAGGTTCGAGTGTAGCTATATTTTTAAGTTCGTGTACTCTAAGAAAACAGTTCGTGTACGCTAAAATAAAAGTACATGTATTCTTACATGTAAGAATACATGTACGAGTGTATTTACGGGAACATATAAGAGTGCATTTATGAGTTCATGTACATACATATTTCTGTAATTTTTGACGCCATAAATACTATGATTTCCTTCGTATATATATATAAATGTATATTGATTTTTATAAAAATAAAAAAACCATAAAAATTTTGACCCTAATTCTTAGAAAAACTATGTAAAAAAACAAAAATTTCCAAGGAAAAACCACAAAATCAAAAATCAACATCAATTAAGGACGGTACAGTTGAGCAGGTAGTGGTGACTGAATAGATGATGCAAAACATCAGAAAAACGTAAATGCACTCTTATATGTTCCCGTAAATACACTCGTACATGTATTCTTACATGTAAGAATACATGTACTTTTATTTTAGCGTACACGAACTGTTTTCTTAGAGTACACGAACTTAAAAATATAGCTACACTCGAACCTATGTTGTGTTGAAGTATGTTGCGATGGAAGATACGTGAACTATACACGTACGTGTATGCAACCAAAAATTACAAGAAAAAACACTCGTGTTTGCGATGGGTATAATTCAACATTTAGAAACATACATAAATGTTATGAAAATATAAATATGTGTGTGTTGCTATGACCTATGTTTTTTTACATTTATGTACGAGTTTTTTTATTAAGTGTGTGTTTTTTCTGAACCTTGATTTTTTTGTTCTAATTTTAATTGATTTATTAGATATGTGCGCTGTTTTGTAATTAATATTTTTTATTTGTTTTTTTTTAACACAACACGCAGGTGTAAATTTGATTTTGTTTTTAATACCTATAATTATATCTACATTTATATATTTTTATTTTAATTTTGTTAAACACTTGATGATTTGTTACATAGAAGTAGAATTATATTATATAATAGATATATTTTTTATTTTTTTATTCACTTGATCGTTTATTACTTAAAAGTAGTATTATAAATGAAATATAATTTTTATTATTATTTTTTCGATATTTTTTTTATTATTTTTTTTATCTTTATAACACACTTTAATTAATTAGTTATGCCTTTTTCTATTTTTCGTTATTATTGTTTTCATTTGTATGTGGTCGGCCACCTTCTTACCGGTTTATCTGCGTAGGGGTAGGAAATTAAACATACATACATTCAAACAACTATATATGTTTGTATGTACATATCGAAATCAAATTAAAATAAATTCGTTATAGAAACGAGTTGCCAACTTTACATTATTCAAACGAGATCAATCGGAATAAATCTTTCCTTTTATTTATATTTAAACTATAAAAGGATTTTACAAAATGTAAATTATATTACATTCGAAATTTTATATTTAAAACTAAAAATAAAACTCGTAAATGTGTTGTTGTTTTTAATATAAATTTTAAAAAGTAAATTTTTTCTTACTTTTTATAAAAGTAGAGGTTAAGCTTTACAATCGATTGTATCGGAAAAATTAATTTAAAATATATATTTCTTAATGTTTCTTAGCCGTTTTTCCTTAAAGTCATTGTTCACTTTAAATCCGCTAATCTTCTAAGGGCCATTATTACAACTTGCCGTTAGTAAAACGCTGGATTTTGTCGGACCGATAAATGGCTTTGCGTTATATAGCCTCCATTTATTATTATTTTATTTATTAAATATTATTTTTATTAATAATAATAACAATAAAAATTGGAAGTTGTAATAATGCGAAGCTATTTATTGAGCACAAAAAATCCTACCTTTAACTAAAGGCAAGTTGTAATAATGACCCTAAAAGTATTTTGTAAAAATTTAGTAGCAATATTTTTTTTTTTTCAAAAACAAACAAACAAACAAACAACCAATATTTTTGTCTCGTCCTGAGAAAATGTTGACAGATAAATTATTAGTACAATAGAAAAATTCTCAATAATATTTCTCGTCTATTAAGAAAAATTACATTTAAGTAGTGTCAACAATTTGAAAGACAATAAAATATTTTAGCTTGTATTTTTATAAATTTTTAAAAAAAAACAGCTAAGCAGTATTAAGAAAATAATCAGAAAATTAATGGTAGTACTCCATGACATAAAGATTTAATTTCTGCGTTTAATAAGCGATAATTGTTTGCCCGGTAGTACGGTGTTTAAACATTTTTGTTTTAAATGTTCCATGATTTTACTTAGATGGTATACAAATGTCCTCTAGGAATAAAACTTAAGCTTATAGCACTGACCTACATAAATAATTACAAATATTTGTACTTGAATAAAATTTAACGCAATTGGACAACAAATATTTAGAATATAATAATATATACCTTTTTTCTTTGATGTATTTGATTTTGCCATGTTTTCACCCACTTATTGAATTAACCTTAATTAATATGATTGACTGTTTGTGTTTTTTTAACTATATATTTTATAATTTGTATTGACAATAATATTGTAAGATATATTAAAGCTTAAAACATTGCAACAATTATTCAGGCAAAAATGCAAATATTTATTACAGGTTAAAAAAGTTGTTTGTTTTGTCGCAATATTATAATTTGTTTTTCTTTAACTGGATTTAACGTGAACAATGCTTTCATACAAAAATTTTTTAAAACCTTCGAATTAAAAATATTTGCTTATACATATATACCCAAAGATACTTCTTGCCCTGCTCTCCCACATAAAGACAAATAAAACATGCATACATTCATAGTAGATATACAGATATTATAAATGGATTTTAAGCACGAAACTTTAAAAATATGGATCAAGTGGCTAAAATAAATGCGAAAGCGAAAATATACTAAAATATGTGAGTAGAATGAGCATGTTTGTGTAAACGTTTGAAAAACAAACAAAAAATTGAAACACCCACCAACATCACAAATGGCATAATTACATTTAGCTAAACAAATGTAATTGAAACTAGAATAATTCAATTGAAAAGTGTTGGTTTTTTCCAAACAAAGTATTCTAAAATGTAACTAACTAAATAAAATCATTACAAGAACAACTGCAAGAACAGACAGACAATTAGACAGTCGGACAGTCACTTGATAGCACCGAAAACCATATGTTGCTTGCTCATCATATGTGATTACTAGAACTATAGTTATGCAGCTCATTAACACCAAAATAAAAAACGATAAACAAAATTTATATGTGTATACAACTGTATATACATACATACATGTAGAACATAAAATGTACATATATTTGTATGTATTTCGAAGTAAATATGTATAGAAGAACAGCACCAACTGTGCTATTTTAGTGGCTAAAAGAGGGGGTGCTTTAATACGAACGATGCGTATTATTAATACAGATATACGTATACATAGATATTTATATACATACCCTGTCGGATTTCTGTGAGCTAACTCATAATAAGATTAACTTATGGCCAACTAATTTTGAACTAACTCATAGCTAGCACAAAACTGATGCAGAATGAGTGAGTACGTACATACGCTGATGCATGACTTATAAGAAAAAAAAAATACCCTAGAGGTTTTTGACAGTGATGCTAATAGTGGATTATTTTCTGAAAATTTGAAAACAAATAGGAAATAAATTTTTTAATAAATAATTCCAATGAAATTTATTATTTACCGTCACCTTTTTTCCATTAGAATTATACACAACTGCTAATATAATTATTAAATAATATTCCAAATAGTCATAACTTTTAAATGTAATATGTGTGAATATTTACATGTGCATAGTCGAAACAGCAAATTGCTATATAATTTTACTGACAGATCAATTTATAATTTATTATTATCAATTTGTTAACTCATAATAAGGTTAACTTATGGCTAACTAATTTTGAACTAACTCATGGCTAGCTCAAAACTGATGCAGAGTGAGTGAGTACTGACTCATTCGTAGGACATCGTGTGTAAAAACTGAATAGCTTTTAACAAGGTAAATGAGCTAGTTTTTGAGTCACCTATCACTCATTTTTGGCTAACCACTGACTAGTTTTGAGTTAGCTAAATTTCCGACAGGGTATAAACATATACATAAGTATTATTTTTATTTTCACTCTTCTCCTCCTTCTTTTGACTTGTTTGTTTAAATAATTTAGTCACTTAAGTTTTTTTAATTACTAACAATATTTTAGCTTTATGTTTTATTTTTTATTATTTTTTTTTTTTTCGTTTTTATGAAAATAAAGCTACACTTTTTTAACGTTTTGCCGTTTATTTTACTTACGAGTACACTAAGTAGCAGCTACACAAACTAACTGAATTCACTTTTAGTCTGACTAATAGCTCCAATCGCTTGCTGGTTACCTCAAAACACAATAATAACAAATAACAGCCTTCCCATATACACACATGGAAGAAAGAGCTCCCTCTCTCATAAAAAAGTAGTAGAATTTATTAAAGACTTGGTAATGGTGATGCCAGCTAAAATATTCTTTTGGCAATTTGGAATTTTTAATATTTTCCAGCTAAGACCACCGAATTTTTTTTTAAGTAAGATTTATGAAACTATCAGCGGAATTTAGGTCATCTAGCCATTTTTATTTACCAGAATTGACTAGTTTTATACCGTTAGAGTCTTCTGGTAATAATTTTTGTTAATAACTTCAAACCATATAATATAAAGTCATAACGTAAATGCATTGCTGCACTTTACCATGATAAAAAAAACCTTCACAACGCAAAATAAAATTATTATCTACATAAACAAACCTGCGGTAGCATTTTTAACATCTTGCATAAAATAAATTTATTCTTTAATTATAATCCTCACTCTTTTAGACTAAATATATATTAGGGAAATGCATTGTTTCATTTAAGTATGATTTCTCATACATACATAATTGAAACATGAGCAAATTTTTTCTATTAAACTTTATTATCTGTACATGAGTGTAGGCAACTTCCAGAAAAAAAATGAACATACCTTAGTTTTTTTTAACAACTTTTATTTAAAAGAACAGAACAAAATATATGTATTTTAATTTTTATATTGGATTTTCATGAATAAAGATTATTGTTAATAAATTAAAAACTTAAAATACTACATAAGCTTAATTGTTTAAAGCTTTTCCTTTATGTGTGATGATTTTAACGATTTTACTAAGGGGTCCAACAAAAAGAGTAGAGTTACACAGACGGTTACATAGCATAACAAAAACACTGAATGTAATTCAGGCTCCTAAATGAACGACAATAGCTGATATTCTGCATTTCAAATAAAATTGAATCGTTAGGAATTGCCATATCATTGTTACAAACAATTACACTGCAACACCAATTTAAAATGATTAAGTTTCACTCGGCGGACAAAACATGGCCGTATATTACTTTATATTTACACTAAAAAAAACTTAAAATAAGCCAATTAATAATAAAATATTTCCATCTGGCAACACGTTTTTTACGATCCCCCATTTAGAACTTGCATGGCTGTATTAGTAATTTGTTGTCTTTTGATCTCTGTAAACAATGTCTCTCAAAAGATCACACTATTATGCTCCCCAATTGGAGCGTACAATATTGAAGTATGAATTTATTTTTTATAAATAAGAGACAAAAATTGTGCACACATAAAATATAACAAGAGATAAGAGTACGAATGCGTACATACATACGTCTGCCAGCTAAGGGAAGTTTAATTTTTTTTTTTTTTTTTTTTTTTTTTTTAATTTAATTTAAGTAGTATTTTAAATACTTTATAAAAAACATTATACAATAATTTTTGCTAATTCAAATAAAGGCTCTGATAGAAATTGTTTTTAACATAATATATGCATTTTCTTTTAAAATAATTAATATTCCCCTCATTTTTTACATCATTTGGTAGCTGGTTGAATACTTGTAGACCTTTGTAGAGTAAACATCTTTTCATTGCGTTGCTAGTGGCTCTATGTATTCTAAAATCATTTGCGTTTCTAAATACTAGTCACAAAATAGTAACTAATTTGTATCCACTATATGGTATCTAACCTTTTCAAAAAAATGCTTTAAAAAATTGCAAAATTTATATGATTTACAAAATTTTATTATGTAGTATTAGTTAAAAAAAATAACTAAAATGATCGGGAATATAAGATTGAACAAATGTTATTTGTTAGTATTAATTTTTTACTGTTGCACTTCTTTTTAGAATCTTTGTACTTTATTAATAAGAAGGAACAAAATCGACTAATGTATTAAAAACAAATTATTTCTAATATCAACACATTTTAATTAGAATATGACGAGTTTATATATAAGTTTTTATATAATTTTAGCATTTTTATAGACAACAATTGTTTGAAGGGATTGTAGGTACATTTGTGGAAATGTGTAAGTGCATTAATGTTTGTATATAAAAACAAACGAGTACAGAAATAAAAAGTGTTAATAAAGAATTAGCTTTTTGTTTAAAATGAAACTCTATAAAATATACAGTGACTTTTAGAAGTTTTCACAGAAAAATTATATTTGAGTTAAATTAAATTTTTTAACAGTATGTTCAAGAATTATATGCAGTATGTTAGAAGGTCAATAACTCGATAACGGCAGATAATGTTTTTATAGACATTTTTATAAAAATTTGATACTGTTGTATGTTGCAATGCAAACAAAGAAAAATTAATTTATAAATAATAATATACTTTGAATCTTATTCAATTTGTTACGTTATAAATCAGCAGTTTCACTTGTACAAATTTCGCCAAAATAAAACATAACAAGAGAAATAAAAAACAACAAGGAAACAAGTCTGTTGACGGCCTTTCCTCTGCCATCTAAAAACGCAAGATATAAGCAAAAGACTTTCGCAAGTAAATGGTCTAATGTGAAACCAATTTAATTGCTACAGCTCAAATGAACCGAAATTCTGTAGCAGAAATAACAGTTTTAGTTCACCTTAATTTAAATTAATAACTAATTTTAATAGCAAGTCTTTAAATGTGATTATTTAAAATCAAATAAAAAATGAGAACAAAAATTAAAAGTATAAAAGGAATTTAATAAATAAAGCCATTTTTTTTAAATAAATTTGTAATTTTCATATATGGCTATTTAAGTTTAGCCTAAAAGAAAATTTTGTTTATATATATTTTTGATTAAGTTTTATTAAATGTTGTACTACTCGGAATAAAAAAATAAATCGTTATATTGAACTATAAAACATTCCTTTTGTATGTAGAACAGATTTTTGCAAAAAATACGATATAAAAATACAGCAAAATTTTCCTAAAAATACCTGTAATATTACTCTATTAAACAATTTGAAAATATAAATAAAATGCAAAATAAAACTCTATAGCTTTTCAAAGAAAACTATGAGCTTAAGTTATAATTAAGAAGTAATATATTAACAAGGACGAGCCCATTTACAAAATTAAATCAATAGTATTAAAAAACAATCAGCATTCATATCAAAATTTAAGCAATCTTAATTTCTAATGGCGTATTTTTCATAAAAAATTTTAAATAATCTCATTTCACAAAAAATTTACTGAATCTATTATCATCTTTTATAAAATTATTTCATTCTTTATTTGAGTTACATAGGAATTTTATTTAAAAAAAGTGGTCAGTTTTAGTATTCACTGTATGTAATGAAATGCACGTAGTAAATAATGCAATCAATATGTACAAAATATAAATCACAACAATAATAAGAGAATACCCTCGCGCATTTGTTTATTTATTTTTTTATTTTTGCTTTAACGAGTCAATAAAAGATGACTAATTGACTGTTTGAAGCACTATAGATTGTATTTATTAGAAATTATTGTAGGATAGTATGTGCTAAAAAAAATTTAGAATTTTACATATAAAAATGTTCATTTAATATTGCCAATAAAAATAAAAATATTCAAATTGGATTTGTAATTTATTATCAGCTGATTCCTGTGCTCGTTAATTGCTAATTCCAGCTTATATTGTAAACAGTTTTAAAAATTTCTAATAACGCTGAAGACCTGATTCAAGTTTTAACTGCGTTATTCATTTTAAAATTTGCGCTCTTTTATCATTCCCTTATGGGAATTTATACAATAAAAAATAAAAACTAATAACTAAACACATTGTTTCTATTATGAACAACGCCATTGGTCCTTCCAGAGGGGTAACTCTGTAATTCGATTTGAAAAATCGAATTTCAATGTATTCAATACGAAAAATTTTAGTTTCAAATCGAATTACAAAGTAACACTTAGAATTATTTACTAAACATTGTGGAAGAACGGATCTGGTTACTTTTGGATGCTTCGAGTTAATAACTGTGGTATCGGTAAATATCAATCGAACGGCATTAGATCACGATTTTACTCAAAAAATGGAGTTCGCAATGCTTTTGGTATAGAGATTATAAATTCTAAACTTCGATCACGTATGCAGTAATTTGCCCACAAATCTTATAGTGTATGAAGATGAGATGCAAAAAAAGTGAAGAAGGTTATTCAATGCTACCCCAAATGCATACCGTAGGAACAGAATATATTTCATCAAAAATGTCGAAAAGTTTTTGTACTTCTTTAATTTGTGTTCCTAGAAAAGTGTGTAATGGTGTAGGTACTTGTGTTCTGGTAGTAGGAGCATACATTAAAGGATTATATTTTTCTAAAATTGTTGAACTGTAACAAATCCAGATATGTAGGTACCTACTTATATGACAATTATGAATAAAAAATTATTATCAAAAAGAACTGCTACTCACATCATTACAAAAAATGTCTAAAATATTTTAGAAGAAAAGTCACAGGTGAACACACAGATATGGAAATTGGTAAGAATTCAGTGTAGAATTTAAAAGGTAGTGAAACCTTTTCTTCACACTTCTACTTATGCTGATCAATGAAAAATTACAAAAATTAAAATGTGATTTGAATAAAAAATAACAGAGACTCCATATTAAACTCATATTATTTTCGTAATTGCTAAGTTTTTGTTGGTAAGTATTTACAATTCAACTATATGGACATAAGTGTCATTAAGTGGCGTCAAAGTCGACTCCCTATAAAATACAATCGACAAAATAACTTTTGTTTTAACAGTTTGCCAATATGTGCATACATATATGTATATACATATATGTATGTACACCCGCCGGTTTCCACTAATCATACGCAGCTCACATGATATCAAACGAAACAACTCATTTACATATTGCAATTAATCGCAATACATGTGTGCTTGTGTATTATATGAATCCCATTGCTGTGAAATTAATATATTAATTAGCGACAACGATAATAATAATAAAACTTTTATCTAGCATACTTACCACCCAGTTTTTTTTTAAATTAATTATATAAAACAGATGTACAAACAACTTCCCTGGTATTTTGCTTTTCGTTTGCTTAAAATTGTAATTTCAGTTTTATATTACACAATACGCCCTTTTTATTATATTTATTTAATTAAATTCTTGTGATTTTTTATTAAACACTTCTTCACCTTATTCTTTATTTCTTTATTACACTTCTGCCTTTTCCACTCATTCAATGGACAATATTTTTAATTTTTTCTGAAGATGATGGGCAGTGTTTTGTTTATTCTATTTGTGTTATCAAAAGGCAGATGAAAATGTTTTGAATATTTACATTTTTAACACATTTACTAATTTTAGTTAAATTTTATATTCACTGTATTTTTTAGAGGGTTACTTATTGGTAAGACAATTTTATTTTCACATCAAAAACACTTTAATTACTTAATTATTTGTTAAAATAAACTTCTGCAAAAAATTCGTCATCTGTAAGAAAATTAAAAAAAAACTCATTCATTTTTTTTTTACAACACTAGTGATTACTGAGTGTGTAGCTGCTGTTAAATAACGATTACTTGTCTTAGTTTGTTGGATAAATACAGGGATGTTACTGGAATTAGTGCCGTTGTTCACTTCAAAACAATATTGTTATAATTGATCAAATTTAAATATTAATAAAGTATGTAATCAAATTGTAGAATTAATCAGAAAAAAAACAAGAGTTAAACTTATTCATTAAAATATGCAAACATACGTTTTTGTAAACGTAACAAAATGATTAGATATGCATAAAAACAAAAATTTATTATAAAAAAAAATTGTAATACATGTAGCCATTTGGCCAATAAAAATTATATTATAAGCATTCTTACTAAACTACGAGAACACCTAACACTCTCTACAAGCATATATTAAAAAAGCAATATTAAAAATCAAGTAGGTATAAATAAAATTGACACTGACAGAAGTTTATGCTTAGAAATCATAATTAACATTGGCAGCAACGTAAAGTTCCACCAACATATTGTTTATAAGTTAAGTTAAATATACGGGATATTAATCATAAATATAAAGGGTCCGCCATCTAACGTTTTTTTTTTAACTAGTGCTTATTTCGTGAATGGTAACACTTAGCTCATGTCTGCTTTGACAGATAAATACTTGTATCCTTCCGCTGAACGAATATGGTTGTGTATACGCTTGAACAACGCTGGCAAATATTGCGACATTACTTTGGCCAATTTTGCCAAAAAAAAATCATTCAGATAAAGCTAATTTTGATCTTGGCGAGTATGTAAACAAGCAAAATTGTCGCATTTGGGGCACAGAAAACCCGCACGCATACATTGAAAAGCCGATACACCCAAAACGAGTCACTGTTTGGTGCGGTTTTGGTCCAGAGGAATAATTGGGCCATTTTTCTTCGAAAATGAGCAAGGAGTGGTCGTAGTAAATGGCGATCGTTATCGGGCCATGTTGAATGCATTTTTGTTCACAAAAATTTAAGAGGAGGATATTGGCAACATTTAGTTTCAACAGAACGCCACTACGTGCCACACAGCCGAAGCTACACTTTTTTATAGCATTTTCAAAAAACAAAAGTTTTTTGGCGGACCCTTTATAATATGCACTATAAACTTATTAGCTTTTATTTAGATTAAATTTCAATTATATTATTATTATAATATTTAAAGATTTTTGTTAAATTTCTCCCATATATTTATTTAAAACAGTGCTTTCTTCAACTATTGTAAATTAACGCATTTTTGTAGTTTTACAATAAAACTGAGCAGTACAAAGTTATTTTCCATACAATGTTAATTATTAATAAAAACAAGTAAAAGTGCTATATTCGGTCGTGCCGAATCTTATATACCCTTCACAACGTGTAGTCATGCAATAACAATTGTTTGTATCACCATTCATCCCATATGAAATACGTACATACATATAAAAAACATTCATATATAAAAACATCCTAATGTAAAATTATAAATTTACGTATGTATGTATGTTAAAAAAAAAAAAAATTAAAAAATAAATAATAAATATAAAACAAACAAAAAATTTTTAAAAATATAAAAAATATAAATAATATGTATATAAAATAAAAAATAAAAAAAAATAAAAAAAATTAAAAAAAAATAAAAAAAAATAAAAACAATTAATAATAAAAATATTAATAATATATTAAATAAAAAATAAAAAAAAAATTAAAAAAAATATATAAAAAAAATAAAAAAAAATTTTTTGGCTCAGCTGGGATTCGATGCCACGTTTTCTCTAACCAGTATACACGTTTGTATCACTGTTGGTAAAAGTGGCACAATCGTGCCATTTTTGGCACTATTCATTGTTTAATGGCACGCTCAATAAAATTTTGTCACTTTTTCAAACAATTAAAAAAATATAATTTTACTTACTTTTTAAGAAATATATTTTTTTATTAAAAAGAAATAAATGGTTTTTCTTACGGGCTGCACAGTAAAAATTGGGCCATTTTAGTACTTTTATATGTTGGAAAATGTGCAGATCGATTTTTGACCTTAGTTCAAGTACCTGATGGTTCCGCTCAATCGATTTGTAATGCTATTATGAACGTTGTACAGGATAATGAAATTCTTATAAAAAATTTTATCGGATAATTGTTCGGTTATGATGGAAAAGAATAATGGTGTGTAGGATCTGCTTAAAGAAGTTTAATCAAATTTGTACATTGATGGTTGTATCTGCCACAATTTGAATTTAGCGTCCGGCTTAAGGTATACACTTTATCATCATTAACTCAATCTAAGGATTTACTAAAATCCAACTCAAAATGTTGTTATAACAGTGATGTCTTAAAAATGATTACCCAAACAAATGTTACAAATTTTTTTGTAAACGAGGCTTTAAAAGAATTTTATGACTACTAATATTAAATTTTATCTATCAATATATATTTAATATATCCCTATTTTGGAATAATTATTTAACATTATAATATACATATGAAATAAGTAATAATAATAATATTTGAATTTTTTTTTTTGACATAATGATAAAACTGAATAAATGGATTTAATTTTTTTTAAATATGTAGAAATGTGTATATACTTGTTATGGCACTTTTTAGGATGTTTTGGCACTTTTTAGCTAAAATTTTGGCACAAGACTGAAATTCTAATATCCCATCACTGGTTTGTATGTATGTATGTATGTATGTATGTATGTAAGTATGTATGTATATATGTATGTTGTAGTTGTAATGTTGTTTTTGTGAAAAAAAAAATCGAGGTGGTCGTGGGTTTCTGCTCATATTTCAGTTGTTTATGTTCCGATGTTTCTGATTTTCAATACCGATCTACTCCCGAGGTCCAAGCGATTTCGGGGGGCCTCAAAAAGTTGATTTCAACATACACACGGACAGACTGACAGAGCTTAATTGACTCCCCTATTCATAAGCTTTCAGAAAATGTATGCTTTATGGGGTCGGAAATAAAAATTGTAGAAATTTCACACGGAACGACACTGTGTGAAGGGTATAAAAAAGGTAAAATATATGTACATCTGAAAACTTTTTAAAATTCATTTGAAAATTTGTGAAAATTTTCTGAAAAAGTAACGTTTTCAAACGAAACTTACGAGGACTAATTATTGGCTTTAATTATTTTACTTTTTATTTTAAACTTCTATATTACATGTACACGAAATTACATATATCGCTGTTTTCATATAGTTATCGCCAACTTTTTACATAAAGCAGTACATACAAGTTCACATATATGTATGTACATCCATGCAAGTTGTATATATGTACCCCAATTGGCAATGGCTTTAAGACATCCTTCACGATGGGTACAAGAAAATTTTAAATCATGGAAGACATACTGACGACAGCTCAATCAAATCGTAAGCAACATTTTTAAGAAAATTGTTATGACATTACACACGATTGTTGCTTATCTTGTCGTCGAAGTCTATATGAAAAACTATATACCTTAAAACACTGAACCAAATTTAATAAGATTATGCACATCTACTGGAAAATTTGTTTTAATTGATATATTTTTTTTATTAAAATCGGAGGTATACATAAAGTGAGCGTAAGCTGCTCAACAAAAAATAGAATTGCCTATTAATATGTATATAAAATACATTAAATCTATGTAAAAATTAAACGATCCTTGTATTTAATCGCTTCACTTGAGAACGGCAGAAGCATTTTGGCTAAAACTAAATTAAAGGGAAACGTTAAAAATTTTATAATTTCTCTTCTCATTTTTCTAAGTATGAGAACATTTTATGTGAAAATCAAAGAAATAATTTTTTTTTAAACTCTACTACTTTTCACTTCTCATTTTTTTCAATAAGAAAAAAGAGTTAAATAAAATTAAAACAAAGCATTTAATCCTACTAATTTAATAAATGTGAATTTATAAATGTTTAGGTTATGTTATAATAGTCAATCGCGCAAAATGAACAAAACACAGACAGATAACCACCTTGATTTACACATAGACCAACGCGTATTTTACTTTACCGGATTAAAGTAAAGCCGTTTTGATTTTGATTTTTTGTGTACACATGAACAGTTTGAAGACTTTGTCGCCCATCTTTTTGTCAAAACACTTTGAAAGACCTTACAAAAAATCTTAATATAAATCGTTATATATCGTCGTCTACGAGGATTTTGCCAACTGGGATATATGTACATATGTATGAATTGTATATACATACATATGTACAAATAAATTGTTTGATATTATTTTCTTATACAATTGATTGTAATAAAAAAGGCTTCTCTGCTACCACTTTTACTCTTGTTGTTATTGCTAGTATAATTTATGATTAATAGTTGTGCGATAAAATCGCACAAACTTTTTAAATATTTTCTTTTTCTGCATAGCACTATCCTAAATATTGGCGGCGAAACGTTGATGCCATTATATTTTACAATCTTAACGGATTTGACAAATTTATGTTTGTTTTCCCCCTCATTTTTTGGAAGGAAGAAAATTTTGCAAACGATCATCATTTCCGCTAAAAGCAGTACAAGCAAAAAAACAAAACAAAATCTTCCCCCACATAACGTCAAATGCTTGAATAAATTTGGAAAGAAAAAAGGATGACGCCACACCAGACAGTTTGAAAAAAAAAGTTGTATATATATAGTACAGATGTAAGTAAAACAAATCTGATAGTGAATAAAATGTGAAAAATAAAAGAAATTGTGACAAAACTATGTAAGTATGTATGTATGTATGTATGTACATATATTTCAGATTCTACATGGTATAATAAAAATGCACAAGTTTGTCAAAGTCATTGGTCCGTAATTCAAAGTGGAGGAGGATTAAAAATAAAAGAAAGAAGAAGTCACAGAAAAAAAAATTTAATACATATATACAAAATTAGATTTATGTATGTACATATGTATATTTTTATTTATTATAAATGTATGTGTATGTGCATTAGTGTATCCTTTGGCAAGGATAATAAGAAAACATATTCATTGTGGCGTCTTGCTGCGTACAAGAAATGAGATCTACAAAAAAATAAAGCAAATCACTTTATGGACACAACTTTTTACTGCACAGTGTTTTGACGCGTTAAAATAAAACTAAGTTCGATGACTATTGTACCAAGCACGCATACTGGGACTCTCAATAAATGATACCTAAAGGTAGAAGCTGTAAAATTCGCTAGAATTAAGTCTTTGAAATCACGATATCTGATCGCTTAATTATTGTGACTTTCAGTTAAACTAAATAAAAGTTTAAAAGATATATAGGTATTTAACTTAATAAGAAAATAAATCTTTATTGATTAGTGATTTTTGAATTTATAAAAACCATATCGTCGCTGCTCCGACATGGTTTGCTAGGTGACAACTTTTAATTTATTTGCATTGCTCTATTTTGAACCTTTATTGGTCATCATTAACCAAAAAGTTTTAGAACATATTGATTGGTTAAAAACAAAGGAATAGTCGGTATGAGTAAGTTTATTAGTCTAAAGTAACAAATTAAATCCTTTTTTCCCCCGAAAACACAGTAAAAACACTTAAATGAATTTGTTGGAGCAACGACAATATACATACATATGTATGTATATAAGATATTGAAATAAAGTGCAGAAAATTTAAACTTCTTTTAATATAATTTTTAAATTTTTTTTTTACTTTAAATAAAAAATTTACTAAATTCTACATTTTACATAAAATAAAAATTCAAACTTGTAATTTTTGAAATAATCAAACAAAAACTGAAAATTGTATAGGTACTCCTGATTTCTACATGATCTATGCGGTGATTATACACTTTTTTGTTTAGTTTTAATTTAACAGTTTATTGGCATATCTCTTACGTGTGAAAGGAATAATTTCAGTTATAATTACAAATGGGTTGACAAATTTATATTCATCTTTTAACTTCAGATCCGATTGAACTAGCACCTTTAAAGTCACATTTAATAACCAAATATATTAATAAGCTTTTTGTTTTGTTCGTCTAAATTTTATCCAACTTAAGCACTGTACAGCTCAATAATGTACAAATTTCTTTATGTTATTCTTATAAGAAAAATGGAATATTTAAAAAAAGCAAAAAATAAAATTGAATTAAAATCAATCGGACGCCTGTCGTTCACTTCCGCAAACTCGCTTGCAAAGCCCAATCATGCACTACGTTCACTGTTGTTTGTCAATAACGGAAGTATAGATAGAAAAAGTATTCCTTCGCTTCATTGTCATTCATTCACTTAACCCTCAAATACTACATATCATATGAATATTGTTACTTGTTTTCCTGACGCACACATTCAGCAAGTAGTAATAAATACAATAAAATAATGGAAATCAATGCAAAGGATGTATTAATTTTTTAAGCGTTACAAAATAACATTAACAAATGAGCGTTAAAATCAAAACAAGAATATTTTATTATTTTTGTATAAGTTTTTTTTTTCTTCTCTCTTTGCAATTCACACACTAGTTGATGCACAAAGTTGGTAACAATTGTCACCCGTTATTTCAAATATTACCATTGTGGATGATAATCATAATTCGGTGTACGATGAATGGGCTTCAAGTACATGAACATTACAAAACAAAACATTTTACTTACTTATGGTTCACTTTGTTAACCATAAATCTCTTCGTTGCCAGACATTAGGGTGGTATTTTCCTTTCTATGTAATCACATGCATAAAACATCTAGATATTCTAGTGATATAACACAACTCAGCGTGTGTGAAAGCTATGATGACTTTGCTTTGATTTTCGTTTTTTTTTTTGTTCGTTCCGGTACTTTAAGATTTTAGTTTTGGTTACAAGATTTATGTATGTTTGTATGTTCTCAAATGGCAACTCAATTTCCACACATGCCAAAATAACTATGAATGCATAATATTCCCTCTAATTTCATATCCATTGGGACAGATTGACCAACCAACGTTCTAATTAAGTGATCTTCCGGTTTATCACTCTCATAACAACTTATTTTTTGCATTAAAGCCTTTATGTGTTTTTTGTTTGAAAAAACTCTAGAAAAACTGTGATAATTTGACTTTTTCCTATAATTTAATGGTCAAAACAAGATTTATTACTTTCGGCTCTATTAAATCATCTAGAAAGGGTTAGTTAGTTTAGTTAATTTATACTTTAATTTTTACATTAAAAATATTTATTTGTTTATACAAGAAGACAATCAACTACTTCAAACGTTCATTTCATTGCAAGTTAATTCTGTTGTCATTGTCAGTATTTACCATTAAACGAGAATCCGAATGACCAGTAATCTGAGTAAAATAACTTGTACAATAAACTTGCACGAATTTTAAGGTAAAGGGTTTTTTTTCGAAAATAATTTGTTCTTTTTTGAAAAGCGGTGATTATATTGGTAATTCTAAAATTAATTACTTTCAGTTTATTATTTTAAATAATATTTTATATAAATTTATTTGAGGCCTTGTGCTGTATATATTTTTATATGGAGCTCAGTGTTTTTTTTATCGTTTGCACATAAAACTTTTTGGAAAATTTTGATGGCGGTGATATAATCAACAATCTAAAATACAAAACTCTACTTGTTTAAATATTTCCGTCTGTCCTTCATTCTGAACTGGATTGGTTCAGAAACTACAGCATTGATTTTACTTAAATTTTGAATGAAGGTAACTTAATGGGTTAACATACAGAAAATTTTTTTAGGGCGCGACTATCTCTCGTTTTGAACAAAAAATAGAAAAAATTGAAAATAATTTGATATTTTAAATGGTACTTGAAAGTTATTAAAAAATAAACACTTATACGGACTCAACAGAAGAAAATGATAAAAGAAATGCACTAACAAAGGATATCTAAAATAAAATTTGGATAAATAAAATTTGAAAAATTCAATTCTGCAAAGTACTAGACGATACACTTTTTAAATCTGTTGTCATTTCTAGAAAGCTGCGAAGGCAACAGTTTTAATATAAAAAAAATTCGCAGATGTTATATAGCTAACTTGTAAAAGTCGCAACTCACCATATAATTTTTTGCGAATCGCATTTTTTCTTGCCTAAACTATTATCATTAAAAAATGTAAAAAAGTAAAAACAAAAAATATTTTATTTAAATAACCCACTAATTTCTTAGTTATAAAAATTGTAACAAAGAAAAATTTAAATACCTATTGCAAAATATACAAAAACCACCCACACATACATACTTGTATGAGTGAATTTCATCAAGCCAAAATTCAATACCAAAAATAACTAAAATTTTTTCTTATTACCAGACATCTTAAAATACACATTCTTTTATTTGTGGTAAATTTATACTCAATTAATATTCAATATTTGAATTTCTAATAAAAAAGTAGACGTGGCTCACAAAAAGATTTAGAATAATATTTTCGAAGAATTTTACCCATATACCGAAATGAGTTCCGTGTAAAGGATTTTAAGAACTGTGATGTAGGGAATATCTTCAATTGTACCAAGGGAACTATATAAATTATTGAAAAGAAGAGTATAACCTTTAAAAATCATGTTTGCAAAATCATTATTTTAAAATATAATGAATTTTTGTACGTAATCTGCATGCACATAGTTTGTATCATCATGTACATATAGGGTTGCCACATGGCCTGAAATTAGCTTGATTGTCAAGATTTTTTAAGGTCCTGTCAAGTGTCAAGATAAAGTATAATATGTCCAGTGTTTTTTTTTTTTTTATAATGTAATGGATGAATTCCATTCAGCTATATTAGCGCTTGAAAATTATTCTTGTACAATTATGGAACTTTACCGCATAATAGTAAACTTATGAATAGTCTTCAAAGCCGAAGAAGGGATTGTTTCTATGGAAGTAGAGTTTTGGTAATTTTTAATAATATTTCAATTAGAAGCAAATCAATTTTTAACAAATGCTATTTCATACTTGGAGCAACGATATGACTTCGGAGATGAATCAATTTACAAACACATATCAGTTTTAAATCTGAAATAATTTTTTTTGTCATGGGATACATTATCAGAGCTTCCAAAAATTTTACAGATATCAAATTCTATCGATAATGACATGTTATATACAGATTATTGCTGTTTTCGAGAAGTGTTTGATCAATTGCCAAAAGATATTCCGATTGACAAAATATGGTCTTACTTTTTCAAAAAATGTGATAAAAATAACTTCATAAATATATTTAATATAATCTCATTTATTTTTTCTATTCCAATTAGTAATGCTTTTTGTGAAAGAACATTTAGTACATTAAACAAATTATATTCTAAAGAAAGGAATAGAATGGGATTTGACCTTATAAAGGCTGAACTGTTAATAAGACAACATTTTGAAAAAAATTTTCAAAATTTTTTACCAACGCCTAAAGGAACAGAACTAGTTAAGTCTGTTATTAAAAGTACAAAGTATGTATGTATATGTGAAAAAATTAACATAGTTAAATGTAAATTAATTTTAGGATGTTTATATTATTTGACGTAGACTGAATTGTAATACGTTTTCGTTTTTTAAAGTTTTTGTATAATTTGTTATGTTTTTATTGTTTTTATTTCTAACTAGCCAATCCCGGCGCGCGTTGCTACGCCCCTTCATGAATTTTAATCGCATTCTAAATTTTAATCAAATATCAAGTGCAAGGCTAAAAACTATAACTTTTTCTTTATGAGCGTGGCACTGCCCACTTTTCTAATTACGAAACTATATAGTCATGACAGCTCAATAAGTGTGCAAAGTTTCAGAAAAATCGGTCCAGTGTAAGTACCTTAAAATGATACCTTTTTTTATGGGCGTGGCACTGCCCACTTTTCTAAATACGAAACTGCATAGTCATGACAACTCAATATGTGTGCAAAGTTTCAGAAAAATCGGTCCAGTTCAAGTACCTCAAAATGAAACCTATTTTTTAATGGGCGTGGCACTGCCCACTTTTCTAAAGACGAAAGTGTAAAGTCATGATAGCTCAGTATGTTTGCAAAGTTTGAGAAAATTCGGTCCAGTGCAAGTAGCTAAAACTGATAACTAATTTTTTATGGGCGTGGCCCCGCCCACTTTTTCAATCACGAAATTATAAACCCATGACAGCTCAATATGTGTGCAAAGTTTCAGAAAAATCGGTCCAGTGCAAGTACCTCAAAATTAAAATTTTTTTAGGGGCGTGGCCCCGCCCACTTTTCTTATCACGAAATTATTTAGTCATGACAGCTCGATATGTGTGCAAAGTTTCAGAAAAATCGGTCAAGTGCAAGTAGCTAAAACTGATATTTAATTTTTTATGGGCGTGGCTCCGCCCACTTTTTTTCACCCATAAACACTCCCTGGTATGTGTACAACAACTTACCAAAGTTTGAGCCCGATCGATTTTGTAGTTTCGGAGTCTATAGCTAACACACACACACACACACACACACACACACACACACACACACACAGAGTTTCACTTTTATATATATATATAAAATTAAGCAGTTTTTCTGCTCATTTATACGTATGCGTTATTTTAATTGTCAGAATATTTTTTTGAAATCAAGCTCATCAAGCTGGCTGGCTTTTGAGATGTGGCAAGCCTATGTACATACGCGTACAGCTTTCTTTTGTTTTTTTATTAAATTTTGTTATTGAAATGTCCATAAAAAATTTATATTTTTGCCAGTAATGTATAAAGTGCAAACATAATTGATTTTAAATACCAAAATTCCGGAAAGCATATCTGATAAACTATTACTATTTATGAGTCTGAAGTATATTAACATACACGCAAAAAGACGGATAGACCGACTTAGCTACACCAATTCCTCATTATATAAGGAATCAGAATATATATATTCTTTATAGGGTCTGAAATGTATATTGTAGAAATTACAAACATAATGCAACAACTTATATAACGATGGTTACAAGTAGAAAGGCCCTATCTAAAAAAATTTTTAACTTTTCAGGGGAAGGTGAAAACGTAAGAGAAAAACTGTTTTTTCATAATGTTACTTCTTTTGTTAAATCGCTGGTAAAACTCTAAGTTTTTGTTACTATTCGGTTTATTTTTTGTATCGAGGTGTATTTGTGTGAAATGTATTGGAATCACTGAAAACTTAATTTCGTAAAATATACAAGTTAGGGCCTTTCCCCTTGTAACAATCGATATATTCATTTACATACTCATGGAAAGGGTATAAAAAAGAGTTTATGAAACGGATATTCGGTGATTATTTTATTTATAAACGTTTTATAAACATTTGATAATTTTTATGAATAAAGCAGTTGACATTTTTTAATACTTGTAATGGATTTACTCTAATTACAGTTATTTCAATTGATTAAAATAACCTTTGAAGAGCAAAAGTATGTGTGTGTTTTTTTATTTAAAGAAAGATATAAACTCAAATTAATTGATGTTGTTATTAAATTTAGTAAAAAATAAATAAAACAAAAAAATAAATAAAATTGTTTTGAATAGCAACAGAATATAACACGATAATAATAATAAAAAATATTTATGTTCGAAATTGAGAAGTAAAAAATCCTTAAAAAAAACTTATTATCATTGGAAGATTTCAAAAATATTATTTTATTTTCAAGTTAATTCTTATTTCCTTCAAGAGGGTTGTGTGTCAGTAGCTTTAAATCACATTCTCAGTCTTCGACTTTTACACCCCAAAAACATAAAGCCACAAATTATTTTTATGGGCACTCAACTACTACGCATACTTTAAACAATCGTATCCTTTCATCGAATTGAAATAGAAAAGTAAAACGTTTCAAAACTATAAAAAAAACTTTACAGCGATGACTCTGACGATTGTTGTCATAATTTCATATTTTATGAATTTCAACCGAAAATAAGGACATCATCACTTTTATTATAATCAGAGAAGAAAAGAAACGAGCAGCAACCCCCTTTATGACATCAGGCACACACACTTAACAATTTAAACAAATTTAAAATGATATACGAAACAAATGGGGGGAATGGTGTAGAAATTTTAATTGATGACAATTTTATTAAGTTTTCATGTTCTTTTCTAACGTAATTGGGCGAATATGAAGTACACTGCTGCAGTAGTTTTACAAAAATAAACAAAAAACAAATTTCACATGAATGGTATTTGTTTGGGTACTACACACAAGTTCTTATAAAAAATAATGAAGAATATTAAAATATTGCAATTTCCTTCTTTTTATGAACGTTGCTTATGAAATTAGTTTCTCAGTTGAAGACCCTAGGTAAAGTTAACATAAAGAATAGTGTAGAAATGTCTATGACTTTTCTGAAAAACCGAATAAAATAGTTGAGTTACCAACAACATGATAAACCTAGAATGCCCGATTTATATGGCTGCAATAATAAAAACTTGACTTAATTCTTACGAAAAGTATAAAAATTTGTGTATGCTCATGATTCGATCATAAAAACGGAAAATTTATTTCGCAGCTATGACGAGAAATATTTATGTTTTGCTGGGTTTGGGGATAATTTTTTATTTTAAACAATGACACGGGATTGCATACACTATAGCACCAACTATGAGCCAAACGCATTTTGGCCAAAGTCATGACGCGTTAAATACATATTTACACATTCACAAATAACAAACAACAACAACAAAATACAAGGAAGATAATTTTTAATCGCTCAGGCGGCTCAAGCGGACAGATGCGTTAATGGTCTTTTTTTCGAATTTTATTTTAATGCCTTCTGTTAGTGTAGTGTGTGCGAAGCAAAAAAAAAACAGGGGAATTTTGTCGCAGTTTGAGGAACAATGTCATTAAGTGAATTGAAAGAAAATTTATGACTGTATAAATTGTTTAATGACTTTCAACACAACACATACAAATGCAAGTTGCATACACATTTATTCTTATTAATAAACATTAAATTAAGATTTTATTTGCACTTCGCATATTTTGGGACAGCATTAATTAGATTCTCTAAATCATATTCCACATCCTATTTAAAAATTAAACCACATGTCCTGTTTTAAAAGCCCTAACTGATGTACTACATTTATTACAGTATTTCCTATTTTTATGATTTCGCTTTATTCGAAATAGTTTAGAAATTTAATGTTTACTTTGCACAAAACATCTATTTAAACACCACATATACGTTTTTATTGAACATTTCTTTTCAAATAAAATGCATTAGTTTTAAATAAGCTCGTAAAGTAATTAAATACAATTTAAAGATTAAATCATACATAAAGAGGATTTTTAATGCTGAAGGATGTTTAAAACAAAAATTAGACGAGTATTTTTACAGAAACTATATCGATTGATTTTTTTTTTTTTTTTGATAATTATTTTTTATGAAGTTAATATTATTGAGAACATTTGATGAATTCACATTAGGTCCTATCATGTCGTAATGTCAGAATATTCAAATTTTTAAATGATTAAATGGCGTGATCTTAGTGGCCAGTTGAAATTGGAATTTCTTTATTTTATTTGTTCTAAATATCGTTGAAGGAATTAATGGGTTGTTTTATGTGCAGTGTGGCAAGTTGTGCCGTCTTAAAGAAACCACATGCCTTCTAGATCCATGCCGTCTAGTAAAGGCCACACGAACTCTGTTATAATGTTTATGTAATGAATGTCTTTCACAGTCACTGAAAATTCTAGCTTATCTTCAAAAAAGTAGGGACAAATTATGCCGCCTGACCAAAATTTGCACCAGACAATTCTGTGGTTTTCATGGGCAACCGCGTATGTTCATTTTATACGATTTTAAGTTAATGATGCCATATTGCTTGGTTTTAAACTGCCTTTACATAGTTTTAAAAATTTCTCAAATAAGATGGACCCATTCCTTATTTTAATGGCATAACAACGTAACTTCTATATATATTCAAAAATCGTTCAGCACTAACACGGTTTTGTAACTCTCCTGAAAAATGTGATTTTAAGACATACGTGGTTGCCCATGAAAACCACAGAATTTCTAGCTGTGGGCGAAGTTGATTCCAAAAAACGTTTTTTTTTCAAAGCATTAGTATTTAATATGCGTGCCCCGGTGGACTAGTCAGTAGTGTGCTGGTCTGCTAGTTTAAGGGTTGCGGGTTCGATTCCCGCTAGAGACTCTGGACTTGTCTGCTTCTCTTCTCTTTTTTTTATTCTATTCTTTCTTTTCTATACAGGTATCACAATATAATGGACCCAAGTGAGCTGCACAACAGCAGCCTGTTCTACCTAACCTAACCAAGTATTTAATATTGTTGTTTGTGTAAATTTTTTTATTCTCTTTCTGCTTTCATACTTTAATTTCTTACTTATTTTTTAATACTTTTCAAATTTGCAAAAAAAACAGTTATCAAAGTACCTTTATACAAAATTTTATCAAAAGCCATTTAATAGTTTTGAAGCCTATTTAGTTTAGGAAGACAGACAGACAAAAAATTTAAAAACTGCTGCTGTGTATTCTAGATCGTCGACTATATACATATACCACTATAAAAATTTTCCAAAAATTATTTAATACACAGACTCGGCCTTTTTACAATCTTATTACAAGCATAGGTAAATATAATATTTGATTTTTATTTAAGCTTGAGATCACTTTTTTTTTGTTTTTTATAAAAAATTGTTTATTAACGACCAATATTTCGCTACCAAACAGTGGGTAGCTTCTTCAGGGTAATATTTATATAAAAAAAAATAATAAATATTACCCTGAAGAAGCTACTAATTGTTTGGTAGCGAAATATTGGTCGTTAATAAACAAGTTTTTATAAAAAACAAAAAAAAAGTGATCTCAAGCTTAAATAAAAATCAAATATTATCAATTAAAAGATCAAGAAATTTAGACGATATATAGATAAATATTTTTATTTTGCTTTTTGGAAATTTTTAACTTTTTAACTTTTGTTTAAGAAATGAGCTTTTAAACTTTAAAGTACACCCTGGGGCAAATTACGACATACGCGATCGTAGTTGTGGACTTCTTATTAAATCTTTAAGAATCTTTTATCACGGGATTTGTTTCAACTTATAAAATTTCAAGTTTTGGGCATAATGATTTTGTTTTGTTTTTTTTTTTGGCAATTTTTAGACTATTTTTTAGATTATTAACAAGAATCTTTGGAGGTTGTTTCAGTTGTTCGAATTACGACTGCCGTACAACACTTTAATAAGATTTTCGATTTAACCATTAATTCTAAATTTAACAAAATCTATTTATAAAAAAAAATTAAACATGATCTTTGATGATAAACTATTTTAAGTAATGAAATTGTTAATTTTTCAATCGATATTTCTGAATATTTATGTAAGTATGTACATACTTGAATTCAAAAGTACTTTCCTGAAAAACTATAAAAACAGACATTAGCAGTTTTTTCTTATTACCAAAGATATGCATGTGTATGTATGTATATTGTAGTAAAATTTATTTCCATCGAAATACATACATATGTATGTATGTATGTAAGTGTTTATGTACGAATATAAAAGTATATGCATCATAATTTATGTTAAACAAATTGGTTACAGAAGTAATAAATTAATATTTGTATGTTGTGCCAAAAAAAAAAAAAGATTACATAATAACAAACAAAATTTTTGACATTTTAATATTCTTAAGTAGATTTTTGCCAAAACAATAAATGCATTAATATTTATCTATGATTGTAAGTGTGTATGTAGTTGTGTTTCGTTACACAAGTTGGATTAAAAATATTCTCATAAAATCTGTTAAGATTTTTTACATCCTATAATGCAATGGATCAATATGAATTAATAAATATGTATGTATGTATGTTTGTATGTAGTTGTCAAACCTAAACGAATTTCATTTGTTCGACATGTTACAATCAAATAGAATTGAATGAGTGGAACATATAAAATTTATTATAAAGAAATATTATTTTAGTCGTGTGTTTAGCACATACAATTTGATTTTACAAAAAAATATTACAAGATTGATGCGACTTTGTGATTTTCTCATCCCATTAAGCTGCTTAAATACACTACAGCAAATAAAAGAATTTGCAACATTAACCATAAGGCGTAATACTGATAGAGTTTGCTAATAGTTGGGATAAACACTACTCAACTCGATATAACTATTTCAAATATTTTATATATGTTTAACAATCGGCATTTGTATACATAAGTGCATTAACCACCCTTAAAAGTAAAAAAAAAAATCATAAAGTGCAGAATCTTTAAAACGAAAATAGTATACTTAAGTTATGTACTTACATTCTTATAAGAGAATGTAATCTTTAGGAATATTATTTATTTTTTTTTTTTTCTTTTGATAATCCCATCTACAGTTCCTCAAACTATAATAAGGATTTTCAGATTTTGTTTTTGTTTTTGACATTTCTTTTTAATTCTTTCACAGTTGGTTACATTAGGCTATGTAATTTTTTCATACAGAGATACATGCTTCAAGAACGTTTGGAAATTACAAGGCATATTTATTTATCAGGTAGTCTTGATTCGTCAGCTGATTATTTTTTTCTTAACTTATTTTAAATTTCAGCTGTCAAAGTCCATAGATAAAAAACAAATTTCTCTCTTCTCTCAATTATTTCCAATGCCAAACTTCATATTAAAAGCATTTAAACATCTGGCATCTCTGCCTCAAACCGTGAACATCGTGTTATTTTTTACTCTAAATTGTTAAACCAATTTTATATATTAAAAAGTCAATAAAAATAAAACTTTAAGTGATTGTGTATTTCTGACAATGTTGTCGCAGAAAAGAAAAAAACTCTGGGGTAATAACCCAAAATTTAAAGTGCCAAAAATATCCGACGTACCTAGCAGCAGTGCAAATAGATTTCAGCTACTTGCAAATGAAGAAGAAGAAGAAGACAGTACTCACAAGGAGAAAATACCACCTATTGTAGTGGACTCAGTTCATAGTTTTTCGTCAGTTTTTGGGCTAATTGGAGAAAGGTATAAGTTTAAAAGAATGTCAATTTGAACAAAAATATTATCTAGTTCAAGAACTCTTTATGAAGAGGCCTTAAATCTACTAAGAACCAAAAAGTACCAGTTTTACACGCATGAAATAAAAGATGCGAAAACCTTTAAATTAGTGTTGTTTGGTCTTATTCAAATGGACACTAAGATAATCAGTGATGAATTTAACAAATCACACAACATAAATCCGGTAAGTGTTAAGGAAATCACTACCAAAAGGTCTACCGCCGACGATACACTATATCTAATTGAGTTTGACCGCCAGCAAGTGTCGAAGAGGGATATATTAAAAATTAGGTATTTTAGTAATATTGCCGTTTACTGGAGAAGACCACTCAAGGGCAGTAAAGGTCCTACACAATGCACCAAATGCTCTATGTATGGTCATGGTGCTAGAAACTGTAACAGAGTAGTAGTGTGTGCAGCCTGTGCTGGTAATCATGAATTTGCAGATTGCCCATTGAACAAAGCTGGAAATAGTGATAACGTCGTTTATAAATGTCACAACTGCACAAAAAAGAATTTTAGAAATGTGAAGCACAGAGCTGACGACCCTAAATGCCCATGTCGTCAGGAATATCTTGAGATTCAACAACGTACCACAGCCAGAATGAAGGTGCCACAAAGGAATTATATGATGAACTTCAACGTCAATGAAGTTAATTTTCCACAACTGCCCGGTAAGGAGCATCAAAATTATCCACGTGACTCTGGTGCTAAAAATATACTGTACTCTGATGTAACAAGAAGTAAAAATCTTGTGAACAGAAATGAAGATGATATTTCCAATGAGAAATTAATGGAAATATTTTTTGATGCTGTCGATGCACTTCAAAGATGCCAAAATAAGTACGACAAGCTACGAGTGCTGGGAATGATGCTTCAACATGCCATATAAATCAACAGTAAGTCACAATGTTCATGTTATGCACTGGAATGCTCAAGGCATAACGACTGAGTCAGCAGCTTCACAGCTGGAAAAATTTTTATACTACAAGGAAGTTGATATTCTCCTTGTCAATGAGACTTTTTTGAAACCCTACCATAAATTTAAACTTGGGGGCTACAAAATTTATAGAGAGGATAGACCAACACATGGCGGAGGTGTACTCATCGCGATAAAATATAATGTTGAACACGAAATATTACCAACTATAAATACGCGTGTGGCGGAAAATATTTCGGTACGAGTAATAATAAATAGGCGCCCTGTGATATTTACATCTGCGTACAATCCGGCTCACACTATACATTTTAAAACTGATATGGATGCCTTAACTAATCGTTCAAATGACTTCTTTTTATTCGGTGATTTAAACGCTCAACATACTCACTGGAATTGCTTTTCAAACAATATTGCTGGTAATGAGCTTTATAGCCATTGCCTTCAATCGAACTACTATATTTATTACCCGAATGCATTTACTCGTTTTGGACAAAATATAAATCCAGTACAGCCGTCTACAGTAGACATCCTTTTAACTAACTCTTGTCTTCCTTTTTCAACCTTGGAAACACATCCAAATATTCTTCAGTCGGACCATGTACCAATATCTTGCGTCATTTATGGAGAGGTACATAATAGCATTTTGTTGGTACCCCTATATAATCGAGCCGATTGGTTATCAATAAAAAACTAGGTGGAGAATGAAATACTATTACAAGATATAAATCAAAATATTACAAACACAGGTAATCTAGATGTATCATTAAGTAAACTAATATATATTGTAAAAGAAGCTACTAATAGAATACCAGTTGGTCATAGAAACCCCTGGCAACGGCAAATTTCAGAAATTAGCAAAATGCTAATTGCTCAGAGAAACAAATATAGACGTAAATTCCAAAGATGTAGGGATTTAAATTATAAAATGCATTTATATTGTGTCTTGAAACAGCTAAATAGGCTTATTCACTTTCACCTGAATAAATACAGGAATGAGTCTTGGTCGAAATTCATTTCAAATCTGCCTACCGGTTCCAAAAAGTTTTGGAAATTAACTAAAACTTTAAAAGGCAAGAATCCTACATATTCTAAACTTCATGTAGATGGATCAATTCTGAATTCTGACGTCGAAAAGTCAAATGCAATAGCTGACGTATTTGCTAGTTCACATACTATTACTATTAACAATCCATCACCCATGGACTCGGTTGTATCAAGATGCATTAATGACCTTAATCAAACTCTTATCGACAATACAAGTATTAAACTAACAAATTTGGCTGAAGTCAAATCATTTGTCCATTTGCTGAAAAATAATAAAGCTCCTGGCTTAGATGGGATTAACAGTATAATACTTAAAATATGCCCGACTCCTTTTTTGAAATTTTAAGTAAATTATTTAACTTCTGCCTGAGCAATGGGTACTTCCCACACGTTTTTAAAATGGCTAAGGTAATTCCAATCCACAAATCTGGAAAGGATCCTAAATTGCCCTCCAGCTATAGGCCAATAAGTATTCTTAGCCTATTGGATAAGGTGTTCGAGAAAATTATTCACTCCAGAATTTTAGATTTTTTAAATTGCAATAATATCATAAATAAAGAACAATTTGGTTTTCGAAAAGAGCACTCCACTGTACATCAACTTAAGAGAGTTGTTAACTTTCTTGAATGTAATAAAAGTAATCGAAAAAGCACTGGAGTCGTTTTTCTTGATATCGAAAAAGCTTTTGACTCAATCTGGCATGATGGACTAGTGTATAAATTAAATACGTTAAATTTTCCAATTTACCTTCAAAAACTTATCAAAAGCTTTTTAGATAAACGTACGTTTGTTGTATCTGTCAATAACAAATTTTCTAGTGAAAGGCAAATACCTGCGGGCTTGCCGCAAGGATCAGTATTATCCCCTACACTATACTCGATATATACATCTGATATTACTCTAAGAAGAGACCAAGATGCAGCTTTTTACGCGGATGACAGCGCCTTTATTTGTTGCGGTAAAGTCTCGAATGCGATTATTAGAAGAATGGAAAATAATCTTAAATTAATTCGTAAATACTATGACAAATGGAAAATAAAAGTCAATGACGATAAAACTCAAGCAATTATATTTCCATTCAACAAATCGCGAAAACGCTTTCCTACTAGATATTTATCGTCTAGGGGAACAATTATCCCATTGAAGGACGAAATTAAATATCTAGGAGTAATCCTTGACAGAAAACTTTTATTCAAACAGCATGTTAATTACATTTGCGAGAAGGCAATTAAGTGTAGTCGTGCCTTATACCCCTTAATTGGCCGAAGATCTACTCTTAATATAAAGAACAAAGTTCTTATTTACAAAATGTGTATTCGACCGATTATGACCTATGGTTGTCAAATCTGGTCCCAAAAGGCTGCTAAAACGCATACAAAAAAATTGCAAATCATTCAAAATAAAAACTTGAAAATAATACACAATCTACCTTTTAGATATCCAACTTATCTTCTACACAGAAACTTTGACTTCAAAATGTTTAATTTATTGACAAGGGAACTGACGCTGTCATTTAATGAAAAATGCAGAAGGTCAAATTTTGAAATAATAAGAAATTTGCTGAACAACCACTGAGGGTCTTTTGTTTAAAAGACACATTTCAGTGATTGTTTTAAAATCTCTTATAACTTCTAAGTTGATGCGAGGTTTTTTATGAACAACTTTTCCTTAAATCTGTGATATTAGTAGTTTCTTTATTTTATTAATAAGATGTTAATTGTTGTAATACTATATGTAAATTCTCATAACTCTGTTAATGATATTGATAAAATGAATAAGTTTTTAATAAAGGATAATAATAATAATTCTAAAAAAAAGCATTTAAACAAAAATTTTATTTTTAAACTGCGGTTATCTGATGAATTAATATGCCTTGGAAATTATTTTATTTATTATTATTTTTTTTTTGTTCCGTTGTTATGCCTTTGGGTTAATTGTACCATTTCTCTTGTTTAATTAAAACAGCGCGCCAACAACCGCGATCGCGGATGATATCAAAGTTTTTTGGGTCTAGGTCGACGCAATGAGCTTAAGAGTAAGATATCTCTCCCAACATTGCTCGCCAATGGCTGTCTCGTTTGTGCTATTTAACATCTTTAGACTTTTTCTTTGTTTTAACATCCAATTGCTTGTTTATGCCAACAAGCCATAATACACGTTAAAATAATTATGTACATTATAATTATAAGAATTTGTTGTTTGCTCTTTTTTTTTTAATATAGTCCGTTCTTTAAAATTATCTAATAGTTTTATTTTACTATTGTATATATGTATGTACATCTGTATGCTTCAATGCAAGTTTTATTTAAATATACAAACATGCATACATACATATGTTTATACGTTAAAGATCTTCATCTATTACGAACATTAATAAATGTGCAATCGAGCGTGCAGATTCAATTCAATATTATTCATAAAACTTTATCAACACCCATGTCAAGTATTTTGTTGTGTTTACAAACTTTTACAAGACGATTTGACATGATGATAAGGGTAGTGATTTTAAATGTAAATGGTGTGGTGTGGTGGGTAGAATGCCCTCTTTCCTTCTATCTTTAGTTATAATTTTGTTTATTAATATCCCGGTTTTTTTAACCCCCCTACAACTACGATGACAACAAAAAAGAATAACAATTCTAATAGCCGACAGTATCAACTTGTTTCGTTGCAGAAATAAAAAAAGACAGCAAAGATTTTTATTTATGAGCACTTAATTCATTTGACATAGTGTTTTTGTTGCATATACCATCAAGTACAATAACACCCCTTCTGTCAGTAGAGGACCACTTTTATGTCGATAAGAGAACAGGCTGTAAAGTACGTTTTAATAAATAAATAATAATCGTTTAAAAATTTTCTGTAATTAAAAAATGTTTCGAATTTATTAAAAATCTTTTAAACAAATTTTCGAGTTTTCGAATCTATCACACCTTTTTTTTTAGAAATAAAAGAAAAAAAATGAACTTAAGCCAAAAATAAAAAATGGTTCACATTGAAAATTTAATATATAGTAAAAAGTTCGAATAAAATATAAAATATATAAAAGAAAAAACTTTATACTAATAATTTTTTGAGCATTTTAAATAGTTTTTTTTTTGGTTTTTATAATATGGTGTATAATTTTCTTATTACCCTCGTACATAATTGCGCAACCATACATCATTATCATTTAGAAAAAAAACAGTTAAAGTATTCTTGTCAAACATAAACATTTGTGGCAAGTTATGGTTAACTTTGCTTTTTTTCTAAACATACAAGTATGTATGTATGTATGTACAAGTTTATTTTCGATTTATCCGTTATTCACATTCTAATCTAAAATGCTTTGTATTCGAATTCATCGCTGTTGTTTCAGTTTTAATTGCTCTAACGATTAAATCGTGTTTACTTCTTGTTAATTGTCCTTTTTTACTCTTTTGTCCACACACTTACAAGCACACATGTTAGTGAACAGGCTACAAGTGCATTTAAGGAAAACAGTTGATAAATGAATTTGATGAAGAGACAATTTAGATAAACATTTACGGATAATGAATGGTTTGACTGACATCAATTTAAAATCCAATTTAGCTAAAGATATTTTCGCATCAGGTTAAATAATGTTAAACGCTACCAACATAGAGGTTTAGTTTAATTAATGTTGTATGTAATATATTTAAAAAATGGGCAGTTCATCTTAATGTGTTTGATCTCGGTACATTTATTACAGTTTGCACAAGGGTTCTAGATAATTTACCCCAAAAGTCAACAAATTTTGAAAACAAATCGCCAAAGTTACTTTAAAAATAACTTTTGAAAACAAAATCCAAAGGGTTGTCGATACCGAATTTGAAACTACTTCTCAATTTAAATTTGTCAGTCATGTACTCAGGATAACTAACTAACTAAAAAAAGATTTTTAAAAACTCATAACAGTTTGATATTAATAAAATTATAAAAAGATTTCAGAAACGAACAGCGCTTGCAAATCATTTAATTTATTTATCTAAATTTGTGCTGCGTGAGAAATATGTGTCGTAAATTACTTCCATTTAATGATCGCAATAATTTTTAGCTAAATGAGAACATAATTGCCGAATGTCAGATGAATTCACTTTAAGAGCTGCCTATGCATCCTGAAGATATACAGTACACTTACACACTTCTTCAAGAACAATGAAAATCGCAACGTTACAGTCAATGAAACAAGGAACCTTGCGATGATTACCGATTTTTTTTAACACAACAAATGGTGATATGTGATTTCAACAAGACAATGATACATGCTACATGGCCATGATACCATGAACCTAATGAAAGGCCAGTTTGGTAAGCAATTTATTTTACGTAGTGGGGCACTCCATCGGCCGCCAAGATCATACTACTTATAGAACGATACAAATCGCAACGGTACCGTGCAATGATTATTGATTTTGTTTCCAAAATGGAAGAATTGAACTTGATTGATATGTGGTTTGAACAAGACGATGCCACGCGGCACATGATACAATGATCCTATTGAGAGGCGAATTTATTAAGCAATTATTTCCACGTAATGAAAATGGATGTGTATAGGGACAAGTCAGCCACTTTTTCACTCCTGGAAGGCAACATATCAGCTGCCATTGCTGCGATACCGGCTGAAATAGTGGTAAAAGTATGCCAAAAATGTAGCTCACGAATAGGTCACCTACTGGGTAACCAGGGGGAACATTTACATGAAAAAATCTAAAAAAATAAACGGCATTAATTTTAATTATAAGAAATTTTTCAATCACCCAGCACAAAATTCCACTAAAAATGTCGTTATATTTTTAATAAAATATCGATGCCTTACTTCCTCAACCTCGTATCTTAAAAAATAAAATTTTTCATGAAAGAAAAAAAAAAACGGTACATCTTTTTATACTTCGGTGTTTGGTTAAAAGTTTAAATGCAATTTTTAGGGAATTGATTGTATTTATGTATATACTAATCTTTTTTAGTTAAAGCATAAAACAATCGTTTGATATGAAAAAGTCAAAGCCGTATTTTTTAAGTTAAGGCATCGATATGTTGTGGGAAATTTTAAAGAAAAAATTAATCCCACCTACTTATGTATGTATATTGAAAACAAGTAAGAGGTCTATATTCGGCCGTGCCGAATATGATAATACCCTTCACCGTCATGTAGATAGGTATAATGACCACATCGTAGCTTAGCCTAGATTTTAGATTTCATACAATACGCTATTTTCTTTATTATTTCCGACGCCATCTTTTATTTTGAATTTTTACATAGTTACTGTATTCTACTAGTCAAGCCATTTCATTCGATACCCATATTGTTGGGGTTAAAAAAAATCGCCTTTTTACTTTGTTTCAGTCGACATATTGAATTTTACTGTGTTTTTATAACTTACTACATTGTACTGATCGAGCGCTTTTTATTAATACTTATATTGTGGGGGTTAAAGGGGACAAGTCCTTACTACTATATTTGACTCATATATCCGACATTTAATCTAGGACACTATCTTGAATTTTTTTCTTTTCATATCTAACTATATTTTAATACTCAAGCCCTTTCATTTGATCCCCATATAAGCTTTCTTGGTTTTATAGAAACTGAAAAAAAAAACTATTTTCGTTTGTAAATTTTAGAAAAAACACTAAAGCAGTCGCACTTTTCTTGCTTATATCTCAGTTGTTTTAAACCCGAATTGTTAGTTTCTTCTTAAAAATAATTTCTAAGATTACGGCTTATAAGCGTGTTCAAAAATTATTTAGGAGTTTAAAAAAATTTTGATATATTTAAAAAAATATATGAGATTTTCAAATATTTTTTGCCTATTACTTAGCCGATAGTGACCAATTTGTTTAAAATTTTGTATGAGTATTTCCAGAGACATACCAAATTTATAAATAGTAACAACCGTGTCTATAAATTATCCTAGGGCCGGCAATTTTAATATTTGCTTATATCTCAGAAAGTTGTAGGGCGATTATGCTGATTTCCAATACCAATCTGCTCCTGACATTTTGATACCTTACACGGGTCTTGGCGATGTCGAAGGGCTTCAAAAGTGGATTTCAACAAACACACGGACAGGCTGGCGAAAAGACATATAATGCTTAAGTATTTGAATATTTATAAGCTTTTAGAAAATATATACTTTATGGGGTCGGAAATGAATATTGTAGAAATTTCACACGGAATGACAAACCTATATATACCCTTTAACACTGTCGTGTGAAAGTTTCAAAAATATATATAAATTTAATGAAAATTATCTGATGTAAAGGGATGCAAATAATAGCAAAGGTTTTTTGAGGGCATTTATAAACTGATGTTCTATAGAAATATGTTGATTTATATAGTTTAAATATACAGCAGTATATTTTGAGCAAATTCCTTTTAAATGTTTTCTTTAAAAGTTTATTTTATTTTATAGGTACTTAGGTACTTACCTCTTTAATTAAAAGGAATATTTAAAACTACAAATAATTATAAATAACTACTATCTTTTAATATTCAACTAAATTTGATTTATAAACTTCAAATAAACTTTAAAAAAAACTAATATGTATTAATGTACATACAAATGCATATGTATGTAATATGTATGTACAAATAAAAAAATCAGATCTAATATGTTTATGTACTACCCACAAGTTTCGAGCAATTTCTAACGAAATCACTCAAATCATCACATACCTACATATGTACGCCATTTTCTACGTTTGTGTTTGGCCACAATGGGATTGTGATTGGTTGGATGATTAACTTTTTTTATCTCTCTTTTCCACCCTGTTGTTTATTTACTTAACTCAGTATAAAAATCAAGGAAAAAAATGTGTTTTATGACAAAAGAGAAGCCTGCGCGTATAATGGCCAAACAAATTGTACATACAATTACCGTTATTCATTGGGTTTTTATATTTTTATATGTTTGTGCATACACATGTATGTATGTATGTATACATATTTATGTAGGTTGCAAAACGAAAAAAAGAATTACATAAAAAGGCTCCATTTTGTCGGATAAAATTCTGACAATAAAATTGTTAAAATTCATTGCTACCACTAATATTTATTGTCTTGTTTAAATTTTTTATAAATTTTATATTACACGAGTATGTATGGCTACTGTTTAGTTCCCCTGACCAGAAAAAAATACAAACATATTGATTTTCACAGGTAAAAAGGTCCTAACTCGTATTTTTTTTAAAAATTTTCACACAAAAAAGGGTATTTTTATTAGAGGTATAGATTTTTGAATTTTTGGAATAAAAAGAAGAAGAGTTTTTTAAATTGACTGAAGTTTACTTTATTCGAAAGATTACACAGAAAAACAAAACAACACTTTTTTTTATTGCATAAAGTTTTTCTACTGTTGTTTACTTTTACTTTTTGATTTTAAATCTACCCTCAGATTTGTTGTAGCAGCTCTAGTTAGTGAGATACAGGTACCGTCTTAAATTTACAAAAGTAGTCGATAGTTTATATCAATAGCGGTATAACTTAACTAGTTCCTTTATAAATTTCAGTATGACTTCCTCAAGAAGGACGTGTTTACATAATCCTGACTGTTTTTCTGTTATTTGTGGAGAATATATGTTCCAAAAATTTCGTTTAAATGTGTCGGACTTTGTGAAAAAGGCATACTTGAACTGCTTTGGGTTACCGTTGCCGTCAAATGCTAAACCTTGGATACCAAGTTTGGTATGTAAAACATGTGTTGAATCTTTGCGACTGTGGGCAAAAAAAAAAGACCCACTTTTAAGTACAAGTACACTTTTAAGAGGATATATCCACACTTAAAATCTGTCATAAGACCAGTCTTGAGTATTAGTGACACATCAACACCACAGCACCCATGTACATCTTCGCAAAATTCAGACCAGTGCAGCAGACAAACCGAAAACGACGACAGTGGTAGCGACAGTGATTTTGATTGCTACGGTAGTCCCCGTAAGGGACTACAAATCAGGATGATAACATTTTCATCAACCATATGACAGCTGTCGAGAAATGTGCATGGGAAAGGTTTGTTTGGATAGTGAGAAATTTTTTGGGCAATAGGAAATGTGATTGCTACATTCAGCACGTTGAACAGTTGCTGATACACTTCCAGCGGCTTGGATGCAATATGAGTATTAAGCTTCACTACCTTTACAGCCATCTAGACTATTTTCCTGAAAATCGCGGTGACCTAAGCGAGGAACAAGGAGAGCGCTTTCACTAGGATATTCGCACTATAGAGGAGAGGTATCAGGGGCAATGGAAAGAACATATGATGGCTGATTATTGTTGGAGCATTCAAAATAGTTTTTATATAATATCTCGCTCTAGAAAATCCAAAAAAAGAAAGTTTCATTTAGAATAAATATATTTAATAAACTTTTTAAACTTAAACTTTGTGCATTTTCAATGAAAAATCCTGTCACTTCATAACTCCAAAACTAGAGCTGCTAGAGCAGGTTCACGTAAATAATTTCATGCAACAGACATGCTGTTTTCCAGTGTTATCTTCTAGCATTATAATTTCAATATGATTTCTGGTATATGAATGCCACGGCTGGCCCAAACTTTCAAGGACTGTTTCCAACACTAGTGTCCGTTTATCTTCAATAACGCGGTAAATGTTGTCCTTTAAGTGGTAAATCGTATCGAACTTATTGGCGTATACCAGCGACTTCACATATCCACACATGCAGACAATGATTTGTATGGAAAATAAATCGAATTTTAAGGAGTGTCTTAAACTTCAATGCTGAAAATGGGACAATTGCCAAATCAGACATTCCTTTTAGACGTGCATCGAGTTGAATGATCAGATATATGCAAGTTTTAATACGTATATATTTGGAAACATATTTGTGAAACTCTTTTAACTTTCTATACCAAGGTATTACTTAATTAAATTGTGCTGATTTTTTTAGTTAACCCTAGAAGGTTTGTTCATTTATAAAAATCTGTTAAAAATTTGCAACTATTGATACAAGAAAGTGTTCATTAATTCAAAAAATTTACAAGGAAAGAGCGTCTAAAGAAAGCAATAAACTGGGACACAAAAAAAGTTTTGCAAATTTTGGCTAGTAAAATTTTTACTTAGAAGAATTTTTTAATCTGCTGTATTGTGTTGATATTTACAAAAAAGTGGTTAAAAACGTTATGACTTTTAAGCACAAACCTCTCATATATTTAATTTTTAACTAAAATTGATACCGATGATCAAAGGTGTTGTTTCGTAAAAATTGCCCTTTTAATAAATGTTTGAAGGAGTTTATAGGGCGTCCTCGTAATTTCGTGAGAATAATTTTATTTTTTTGCTTGCAAGTTTTGGCTGGCAAAGTGTTCATTTCCTTTTCTTATTTTTGAGAGTAATTTTGCTCAATTCTTTTTTGTTCTCTCATTGCATACTTACAGGGAAAGTAAATGAGCACACCTATCATCTCCTTTGAGTCTAGGAGACCCCCAAACTATATTATTGCCAAATTTTTTTTATATATTTTTAGAAATAATTGATATTTTTATTTAAATATATGAATTGCAATACTGAAAAAAAATAAACCCAATTGAATATTTTGAGTCAAATGGACCTCTACACACTTGACCTGAAAGACGTAATTTTTTTAAGGAAAAGTTCATAAAAAACCTGGTATTAAGTTAGAAGTTATAAGAAATATTTAAACAATCACTAAAATGTGTCTATTAAAAAAGAAACCTCAGTGGTTGTTTAGCAATTTTTTTTAATTTTTTTAAAATTTGACGTTCTGCATTTTTCATTAAATGACAGAATGAGTTCCCTTGTCAATGAATTAAACATTTTAAAGTCAAAGTTTATAAGTACATATGTAGACAACAAGTAGGATATCTAAAAGATAGATTGTGTATTATTTTTAAGTTTTTATATTGAATTTTTTTTATTTTGCAATTTCTTTGTATGAGTTTTAGCATCCTTTTGGCACTAGACTTGACAGCCATAGGACAAAATTGGACGATTACACAATGCGTGAATAAGTAACTTTACTGTATTCCGTTCTGTTACACAGATTTTCATATAAAAGGTAAACAGTCCAGTAAAGTTCATTAAAAATTTTAAAAACTTTAAGTTAGCGAACGAACCCATTAAGTTTAGACCTTCGGCTAATTAAGGGGTATAAGACCAGCTACACTTTATAGCCATCTCACAAATGTATTTCACGTGCTGTTTAAATAAAGGTTTCTCGTCAAGGATTATCTCTAAATATTTCAATTCGACATTTAATGGGAAAATTGTTCCCCTAGACAATAATTATCTAGTAGAAAAGTGTTTTCGCAAATATTGTGAGGTCACTTGCTATAATTTCACTCTAATTGGGTTTTAAAACTTTTGCTCAGTTTTAAATTATTAATTAAAAAATGCAATCTTATATATATCTATCTATATATATAAAAGTGAAACTCTGTGTGTGTGTGTGTGTGTGCGTGTGTTTTTTTTTTTTTTTTTTTTTTTTTTTGCTTTCGAGCCGGTGGTGTGGAATCTTCATAGATACTAGTGGCCCGTGCCACAAGCATGTACGATTCGCCGTAGCGCCTACGTACTAAACCACACCCCCTCGATCATCAACGGACATCCCCACGGGACTGCCGCTAGGTATTACTTCGTGGGGGCCGTTGGCATTTACACCTCCTCCTCGTCGGACCGTCTAGCCCTTTCCAGCCTTCTTAGGTCCTTAATTATCCGGGAGCACACTCCACTAAAGACCTCCCAGTTTTCCACGTCCTGACACATATGCCGAAGAAACTCCGATGGATTCGTCATACCCGAAGTCCACCCCATGTATCTAGGGCATCGGAATACGACATGTTCCGCATTTTCCGCCTCTTCTGGGCATTCTGGGCAGGTTTGGGAATTTTCATGGCCAACCCTGTGCAGATATTGCCTAAAAGCGCCATGGTCCGTCATATACTGTGTCAAGTAGAAGTTCACATCCCCAGCCTTCCTATCTATCCATACCGCAATATTAGGGATGAGTTTATATGTCCATCGCCCTTTAGTCGATGTATCCCACCTTCTCTGCCATTCTCTGATTGAAAACGATCTTTCCTCTCTCTTAACTGCAGCTAAATTTATTACTGCCTGGCCTGTCGTTCGCCTATTGTAGATTCTCTGGATCTCCGCCGCCAGTATGTCTATTGGAATCATTGCCGCTATGACACAAGCCGCGTCGTCCGATACCGTCTTAAAGGCACTTATTGTCCTGAGCGCGCATAGTCTATGAACCGAGGACATTTTTCTTCTATACTCCTTTATCTTCAGAGCCTGTGCCCAAACAGGGGCTGCGTAAAGCAATGTGGAATTGGTAACCGTAGCCAAAAGTCTCCTTCTTGGACCCTTTGGTCCTCCAATATTAGGTAGTATTCTAGCAATACTCCTTTGAATCATTGCGGCCTTCGCGCACGCGTATTCAATATGAGGCCCAAATTTAAGTCTGTTATCCATCATGACCCCAAGATATTTGATTGCCGGTTTAGAACATATCTCCTGGTTTCCCACCTTCACCTTCATAAATTCCACTTTTTTCCTACTTGTAATAAGTACTGCTTCAGTCTTCTGTTCTGCCAGGTTGAGATTCGCCGAATCTAGCCATCTCTGGATCCTCACAATTGCATCGTTTATAGCCGATTCTAATTCCACAATATGTTTCGCTACACTGACAATCACTATGTCATCCGCGAACCCGATTATCCTTGTCGAGCTCGGTAGTTGTGTTCTAAGAACTCCGTCATACATGATATTCCATAGTAGTGGACCAAGAACCGATCCCTGTGGAACACCTGAACTAACATCATACATCCGTGGCCCATCGTCCGTTGCGTAGATCAGTTTCCTATTCGAAAAGTAACTATTCACTATTCTAATCAGATACTTCGGTGTGTTCAGTCTCTCTAGAGCTGTCATTATGAAATCCCAACTGGCAGAGTTAAACGCGTTTCTAATGTCAAGCGTGACAACACCACAGTATTCTTTTGTCCCCCATCTCCAACGTTCTCCTGCTATTGCGCCCGCAGCTGTATCTACTACCCTTTTTATGGCGTCAATCGTGGAGCGTGATTTTCTGAATCCGAATTGTGTCTCGGAGAGTCCATTCTCTCTCTCGACGATGTCCATGAGTCTGTTGTAGATCACCTTTTCCAGTGCTTTGCCCAGTGTATCAAGAAGGCAGATAGGGCGATAAGATGAAGGGTCGCCAGCTGGTTTGTTCCCTTTCGGAAGCAAAAACTAGTCTCTGTCTCTTCCATTGGTCCGGGAAAATACCCTCACTAAGGCAACTTTGCATAATTCTCCTGAACAAGCACGGTCGTCGCTGTATTGCGGCTTTAATGGCTTTGTTGGGAACTCCGTCCGGGCCAGATGCCCGGTTATCCCCAATTTCCCTACCTATCTTAAGAATCTCTTCCTCCGTGACAGGGGGAATATTGCAGTCCATGAATCTGCTGTCGACGTATACCCAATTGTTCTCCCGCTGTGGAAACAGGTGCGATACAATGCCCAGTAGGAGTGTTGGGCATGTTATCTGGGGAGCCGCTTGGCATTTAAGCTTCTTCATTACCACCTTATATGCCGTACCCCAAGGGTTTGCATCTGCCTCCTCGCAGAGGAGCTTGAAGCTTTCTCTTTTGCTCTTCTTAATTGCAGTTTTGAGTTTCTTCCTAAGTTCCCTGAATTCCTCAATCCTCTGAGTGTGGTAGCTTTTCCCTCTTGATCGCTGTGCCTTGCGCCTCGATCTAAGGCATTCCAATCTGAGGCTTCGTATCTCCTCATTCCACCAATAGCATGGAGAACCAAATCTGTTCGGGTTACGTTGTGGCATTGACGCATCGCAAGCTCTTTCTATTAACCGGCATAGTTGCACTGACGCTATCTGCACTGGACCTTCCTCGATCTCCTCGTCCATTATTGAATCATTGAATGTTTCCACGTCGAAACGTGAATCCTTCCACTTTGGACCCGTTGTAGGCTTAGTATGTCGCCCACGGCCACTGCATCCTGAGATTACGAACATTACCGCCTGGTGATCACTGTAAGTGAAATCTTCGCTAACCCACCACTTCGTCCTTGGAGTTAGCGAGCTGCTGACAAACGTAATGTCTATGATTGAGCTCCGACCGGCTTTCCTGAAGGTCTGGCTCCTTCCATTGTTAGCCACGTCTACATCCAGGGGTGCAAATGCCTCCAGGAGGCTCCGTCCTCTTCTGTTTGTCGATTGGCTGCCCCATTCCGTCGCCCATGCATTGAAGTCACCAGCTATTACAAGTGGGGACTTTCCAACTGCATCATTCACAAGTTCCTGCAACATAGATTCATATTCTTCATGGGACCAACTCGGTGGAGCATAACAGCTGTAGAAGAATACGCCCTTTATCCTTGCTCGAGTAAAGCCTTTTCTTTTATCTCCAATGCTCTGAAATGCATGTTTGCCACATGCCCATATTGCAGCCTTCGAACTTTGGTCGCTTGTCCAAACATTACTACTTCTTGCTCCATATGGCTCGCTTATTATCGCAACATCTATTTGCTTTTCTCTTACTGATTGTGACAGTAGGTCGTTTGCCAATTCGCAATGGTTGAGGTTTATCTGCATGATCCTTAGTTCCATATTTATTTCCTAGTTTCGATAGCTCTCCTGAATACCGGACATCTACTGCTTCCAGCAATGTGGGCTGAGTCGCCTGTATTATTGTTCTTGCAGAACATGCATACGGGATTTTCCTCACATGTCTTAGCCATGTGCCCTTCCTTACCGCATCTCCTGCACATCTTCGATCTATCCATAGCATTTTCGCACTTGACCGCCACATGCCCGAATTCGAGGCATCTAAAACATTTTAGGAGGCTCTTTTCCTCCCTTATACGCCATATTGCCCAATTTGTAGCGACTTTCCCCATTTTCAGAAGCATTTCGGCTCTGTCTACTGGCAAACTAATTTTGGCGATCTGTGTTCGACCGTATGCACTTCTAAGTCTAAGCATCTCTACCGGGTCAGAGTCTCTTAGCTTTAGTTGCGCCTTAATTGTCCTAACTACCTCCTCCTTCGTCGTTACTTCATCGATATCTCTGATTTCTATAACTTTTCTCGGTTTCAGACTCCTTACAGACGCCTGGCCATTTAAACTCTGACCGATCGCCTCCTTATACTCGTCTGTCCGCTCGCCCGTATTTCGCAGTTGGAGTAATAGGTTACCATTATTGGTTCTCCTAATCCTGGATACTGCCTGGCCTAGTTCGTTGAGACTCGGATCGGCCTTCACTTTACGCAGGATGTCGGCGTAGGAACTATTCCCTACAGCCTCTATTACAATCGCGTCGGGTTTCGTCCTTACCCTATTGCGATTCCCGTTTGACTTCTTTGTCTTCGCCTTAGACTTTACCACTTTCCAACCATCATTCTCCTGTATATTGGCGGTTTCCTCCGGTTTTGCTTCCTCGCATTTCTTGCCTTCGTAGACTTTCTTTGCCATAGGTTCCTTTGGTGCTCCCTCCGGTTTCCCCTCTGGTTTCCTCTTGGGCTCTTTTCTCCTTAACCATGGCGAGGTTTGAGAGGATTTTGAGCTTCTGATGACCTCTTTCGCCTTTTCATCATGGTTTTCTATCGCCGATAGCTCGTACAAGGCCTTAATACTCTCTATAGCATCCCGCATAGGTTGATGTATCGAACGCCTTTTCCCATCTTCCAGCATGTCCACTAAATTCCGGATGCAGACGCCGAGTCTACAGAATGCTGTGGTTTCCATATTCGGGTTTACTGCCGTCTCATTGGATCCAGTCTTCTCGTGCTGAGGTGATCTGCGCATTTTCGAATTTCGGGCAAAGGGGTTGACTGTTACCAAATGGTCACCCTTGCCGCCATCTAGTCCCCTTCCACTAGAACCGTTATCATTTATGCTTGTAGCATTATCTGCCAATCCAGCCAAGCCTACCGGAATAGCATTGCAGTCGCTTGATATCGACGCCCGGGAGCCTGCTTGCCCACCCCTCGCGGCCGCCGACACTGGGGTATTAGTCCCCTGTGTGTGCGTGTGTGTGTGTGTGTGTGTGTGTGTGTGTGTGTGTGTTAGCTATAGACTCCGAAACTGTAAAACCGATCGGGCTCAAACTTTGGTAAGTTGTTGTACACATACCAGGGAGTGTTTATGGGTGAAAAAAAGTGGGCGGAGCCACGCCCATAAAAAATTAGTTATCAGTTTTACCTACTTGCACTTGACCGATTTTTCTGAAACTTTGCACACATATCGAGCTGTCATGACTAAATAATTTCGTGATAAGAAAAGTGGGCGGGGCCACGCCCCTAAAAAAGTTTTCATTTTGAGGTACTTGCACTGGACCGATTTTTCTGAAACTTTGCACACATATTGAGCTGTCATGACTTTATAATTTCGTGATTAAAAAAGTGGGCGGGACCACGCCCATAAAAAACTAGTTATCAGGTTTGGCTACTTGCCCTGGACCGAATTTTCTGAAACTTTGCAAACATACTGAGCTGTCATGACTTTACACTTTCGTCATTAGAAAAGTGGGCAGTGCCACGCCCATTAAAAAAAAGGTATCATTTTGAGGTACTTTCACTGGACCGATTTTTTTGAAACTTTGCACACATATTGAGTTGTCATGACTATACAGTTTCGCATTTAGAAAAGTGGGCAGTGCCACGCCCATAAAAAAAAGGTATCATTTTGGAAACTTACACTGGACCGATTTTTCTGCAACTTTGCACACTTATTGAGCTGTCATGACTATACAGTTTCGTAATTAGAAAAGTGGGCATTGCCACGCTCATAAAGAAAAAGTTTTTAGCCTTTCACTTGATATTCGATTAAAATTTAGAATGCGATTAAAATTCATGAAGGGGCGTAGCAACGCGCGCCGGGTTTGGCTAGTAAAATATATAAAAGTGAAACTCTGTGTGTGTGTGTGTGTGTGTTAGCTATAGACTCCGAAACTGTAAAACCGATCGGACTCAAACTTTGGCAAGTTGTTGTACACATACCAGGGAGTGTTTATGGGTGGAAAAAAGTGGGCGGGGCCACGCCCATAAAAAATTAGTTAGCATTTTAAGCTACTTGCACATGACCGATTTTTCTGAAATTTTGCACACATATCGAGCTCTCATGACTACATAATTTCGTGATAAGAAAAGTGGGCGGGGCCACGCCCCTAAAAAAGTTTTAATTTTGAGTTACTTGCACTGGACCGATGTTTCTGAAACTTTGCACACATATTGAGCTGTCATGACTTTATAATTTCGTGATAAAAAAAGTGGGCGGGGCCACCCCCATAAAAAAAAGTTATAATTTTGAGGTACTTGCACTGGACCGATTTTCCTGAAACTTTGCACACATATTGGGCTTTCATGACTAAATAATTGTGTGATTAAAAAAGTGGGCAGTGCCACGCCCATAAGAAATAAATGATAGTTTTTAGCTCCTTGCACTAGATCGATTTGTCTAAAACTTTGCACACACATATTGAGCTGTCATGACTAAATAATTTCGTGATAATAAAAGTGGGCGGGGCCACGCCCCTAAAAAAGTTTTAATTTTGAGGTACTTGCACTGGACCGATTTTTCTGAAACTTTGCACACATATTAAGCTGTCATGACTATAATTTCGTGATTAAAAAAGTGGGCGGGACCACGCCCATAAAAAATTAGTTATCAGTTTTAGCTACTTGCACTGGACCGAATTTTCTGAAAGTTTGCAAACATACTGAGCTGTCATGACTTTACACTTTCGTCATTAGAAAAGTGGGCAATGCCACGCCCATTAAAATAGGTATCATTTTGAGGTACTTGCACTGGACCGATTTTTCTGAAACTTTGCAAACATATTGAGTTGTCATGACTATACAGTTTCGTATTTAGAAAAGTGGGCAGTGCCATGCTGATGAAGAAAAAGTTATAGTTTTTAGCCTTGCACTTGATATTCGATTAAAATTAAGAATGCAATTAATATTCATGAAGGGGCGTAGCAACGCGCGCCGGGCTTTTCTAGTATAAAATAAACTCAATTATGACTTCGGGAAAATTAGCCATTAAAAATATTTTTTTAATTTGTTAATGTTAAATTTTTTCCCTGATGAAGCGCTATCCAATGTGGTAACCAAATAAACCTATTAATTTAATAGGTCACATATAAGGACAGAAGAAAGAATAAAGAACAATCGAATTAAATATTTTAAAATTGTAATTATTATTTAATTTCCTAAAACATTTTCTAAATTAAATTAGTAAGATGTTGCCCGAGTGGATTGCATTTTCGAAACCAGCTACGATTTCATCATCAGGGGGGTTACTCCGTGATTGGATATTAAAATTTTTTCGAATTTGTATGCTTAACACATTGTAATTCGAAAATGATTTCTTTCGAATCAAATTACGGAGTAACCGCCCAGCACTCTTTATCGGTATACTCATATTTTATTTGAAATTAATATTTATGTTACAATTAAATGATATTAGAGTAAGGGAATCATAATACTTATTTTAAAATTTATCATTTTTCTTCTCCTATTAAATGACATTTTTCTACATGTTCAAATAAATGTTCATGTGAATAAGCAAATAAATACATATGTACATATGTATATAAAATCTTGTTCAGTCAACAAATTGGCAATGAATTCAACATTAAATAATAAAACAATAAGAATTGCAGATTCCATATAAAATTAAAAATGTTAAAAAATCGGTGGCAGGCCATACTATTTTTAAAAAAAAATTTAAATCTTTTAACTTTGGTTGTTTGGCATTGTTGTCCTGGAACCCTCCGCACATCTTAAAAATAAACTATTAATAAAATTAATAAGATGGTTTTCTTTTTGAAGCTGTACAACTTTTAATTTTTAAAATATATTAGGATGACAAAATTTTAATTTTAAAAAATTTTGTTATAAAAAGAAGCTTTAGTAAAAATTAAAAATGGTCTTTTAAAAGCCCTTTTATAATAATATATGTACTTGGATGACATAATTTTAATAAATAAAACAATCGGTAAAAGTTAACCAACTTAAAAAACATGTATTTCCTTTTGATATTTTAAAAATCTGCAGATCTACCGGAGAAATCTAAAATAAAATAACACTCGTCTGGGAATAGTTTTCTTTTTATTAACTTTTATTTCTTTTTATCATCGTAAAAAAGACAAACAAATATTTCTTAAAAGTGAAGAACATGATTCAAATTTACAGTTATGAAAAAAAAATTGTTTAGAAGCTGGAATGTAATCAAAATGTTTGAAAAAAAAAGAAAACCAATTTTAAAAAAAAAGAAATAAATATAAAATATCAACAGCATAAAAACAGCAAGCTTTAGATATAAAACTAAAGAACTTAAATTAATAAAATGTACAAGAAAAAAAAAAAGAATTATAAAATATATTTTTATTTTTTAGTTTAGAGAAATACCAAAAAAAATTTGAGAGACAGAGAGATATCTTTAACAAAACAAATACATATTAACAAATATTTGTAACTGCTTTGTATTAATCTTTGATGCAATTAAGTCCGTCTGTCTTTAAGTGTTGGTATTTTTTTCGTTTTGGATGGGCTGGCGGTAAACAACATATAGATATGGTTTTACTTTTTAAAGTATTTTACTGATTTCTATATGTTATTATATAAAACTTTTTTAATTAAAAAATTTGTTGATTTTTTATAAGAAACATACTTCAAAACAAATGTTGTTTAAAGAACAGCAGCTGGGTTAATGTTCATTTACAAATTATTTAAGTTATTTCTTTCTTTCTTCTACTCTCATTCAAAACTTTTTATTGACCTAATAGAATTTTTTTGCCTGAGCTTCACTTCTGCTCCTGGAAATTTAAATGAAAAAATTACCTTGTATATTAAAATATAAGATTTACAACTTACTTGAAAACAGTGTATAGAAAAACTAATAATAGTTGCACAGCCGTTACACTAAGGAACATAGTCACACCAACACAATTGCCAGTGGGGCAAGACGTCTGAACTTGGGGAGAAGCTCCCAGTCTAAAAATTATCATTACAGTTTAATTTTTAAAGCATAATATTTTACATCCATTTTAAACTTACTTTTGTCCCACATGTGAAATACCTTGTTTCACTTGGTTCATGCCATCACGCATTTCTGCTATAACAGCCTGTATATCATAACCATTAACAGGTTGTACTTGACCACTAGGAGCACGTTGTTGATTTTGTAAGATAGTATCGGATTTAGCTTGTAGTTCTCCAATAATCGTGCGCAATTCTCTAGTAGTTGACAATAGCGTATTTTGATTGAAAATTATAATATCAACTTCTGGCCTTGTAATTGTACCAGTAGTTACTACAGGTGGTACCTGACCTGCACCACCTGCGGCTGGTGCTACAGCAGCTTGGCCGGATAGACCTCGTGATACTAACGAGAGCGTGTTTTCTTGTCTACCTATTACCTCATCAATTTTGCGTGACAATTCACGTATGTGCTCAAAGATTTGACTTTGTCCTTGCCAAATTTGGCGCAATTCACGTGCATTTTCAGATTCATAAAATTCTTCCCATTCTTCTTCATTAACTTTGTGCTAAAAGTATATTTTTAAAAACAGTTTCACATAATAAATACATTTTTTAGCACTTTCTCTCAATTCTTACTTTAGAAAATAACAAATATGGCTCTAAAAGCCAGATTAATATTTAGAAATTAAGCAAGTTTAAAAAGCACATAATGTACCTACTACTTACATCATTGGGATGATCCTTTTTATATTCCTGTTTGTGTTTTTCCATTTTATCTTGATATTCTTTATACTCCTGTGAGAGTTTCTCATTATCTTGTGGGACCTTATTTTCGGAAGATATTTGGCCAGGGGGATGCAGTGATGTCGTTAAGAAGTGGAAGACATCATGGTCATCGGCCAAACCACCTGTGGCAGCTGATAAACCAAAGTAACCGTTTTTAGGCAACTGAACACCATCGGCACGCAAACACATCTCATAGTCGTCATTGTTATTAGTCATGCCGTTGTGAAACAGAACAGTCAATACGTTGTTATAGTATTCAATGCGTGCACGTGTTGGGAATGGTTTGTTACGAAAATCTCGTAAGCAACCCGACAAAAGTTGAGTAGTGCCATCATTCTGATGATCAAATTGTTTGGTGCCATCGTTAACCACGGCCATAATGTAGGGGTTGTTATGTTTGTTATCGTTATCAAACGAGTCAAAAAACAGACCTAGACCATTCCAGCGGTCAGAAGAGCCAAATACTGCACCATTATAGTCACCCTTTTGTGTAGTATACCAAAAAGCTAGACCATCGGCTCCTATACGGCCACGACCGGTTACACGGAATACAATTTCCACTTCCCACCAGTCAAAACTGGTGGGATTCTTAGTCCATATGGCACCTTTTTGTGAACGCAGTGACGGAGCTACACGCACACTTTCCATACTGGCAATGGCGTCTAAAATTATTGAAATTTTTTAAAAATTTAAGTAAATATAAACAATTTTTATTCTGTTGTGTGTTGTTGTTGTCTATATATAAACATATCCAGTGGCCACTTTTGCCACTCTGTCAATTTTTTTAAACATACATATGTATAACTTTCTTTACACTATCTCTTTTTCTCTAATGTTTAAATGGCTAACAGCAAAGACAATTGAATTTCCTCTGACGTGTCTGTGTTGACAAGTTTTTTATTGTTATTTTTGTATACTTACTACCACCGTATTCCCAGAATGGTACTGTTCCATCTTTTTGTGCCAGATAAGGGGGCTTAAACGAATATTTATATTCAAATCTGCGATGAACGCCACCTTGACTAGGAACAGGATTTACTTGACCATTTGTATTTAGTACCAAAATTGGTAAAATTAATGAAAATGAACGCAGGAGAAACAGTCCGGTCGCTGACATTTTTCTATTTGACAATTTACCAAATTTAACAGGGTGTACACAATAGGAATTATTTTAGTAGTTTTACTCTTCTTATTTATTTATTCACCTAACAGTGATAACACAATTTTTATAACCATAATAAAAAATAAATTATTATTATTATTATTAATTTAACATAATGAAACTATAAAACCAAGGCATATTTATTCATCAGGTACTCTTGATTCGTCAGCTGATTATTTTTTTCAACACTTACGTTAAATTTCAGCTGTCAAAATGCATAAATAAAATCAATTTTCTCTCTTTTCTAATTTATTTCAAATGTCAAACTTTATATAAAAAAATATGAACAAAAAAATTCTCTCTGAACTGCAATAACCTGATGAATAAATATGCCTTGCTATAAAAATATGGTATTCAAATTAGAATAAGCAAATTTGGATTGGAAAAAATTTTGAAATTTGAAAAAATATATTATTGAAGCCTTTAGTTATTTAATATATGAGACCTTCTCCGAACATAGGGACCTAGTGTGTGAAAATAAAGTTTTGAGAAAAACGCATTTAAAGTTTCATAATGCATAAATACATATAAATTTATATATGTATATGTATGTATGTACATATGTATATGGGTCAAATCTAGTAATTAAAAATTAATTCATTCAACCCTCTCAATATTAGCATAAAAAGGAGCTTGACGAGTAGAATACAGTAGCATATGCAGTCCGAAGCTAATTCGGGGATAATTTTTTAAACCTATCAAAAATGATTGAAAAGTAGAACATCGCCATCAAATTTTGTAAAAATTATTTCATGTACAGACCATGGTGTAATTACATAAGGTGATAGCGTAAAGGAGAGCAATTTTTGTCTCTCTTTTTTTATGTATGGAGTTTGACAATTTCCGGAGTTCAAATAATTTTTTTAATATGTAGTTTGACATACACCATAGCACAAAAAAATAATCAGCTGGGCTGGCACCGCCACCTTGTATAATTACACCATGGTACAGACAGTTTTTTACAATCTTATAAGTACAGAGTATCAACTCTCGTTCTGTGAGACGTTGATATAAGACTTTGGTGTGTCATAACTTTTATGTCGAGGGCATATAGACCGTCGTAACTTCTGACAGTTAAGTTGAAAAAGAGGTTTCCTTATAAGCTTTGTTCTATTCGGCACGTTTCCGTCAACACAAAGTACTAAAGTACGTTAACAAATTAATTATTGTGCCAATCTTTTCAGTCGTCACGTCAATGTCAATTGAAGACGGCGACGGATGAATCAAAATGGATTCTAAGTTCCGCGGCCTTTACTGTATAGAAACTTTTTACTTCAGTTTCACAGAAAAAGAAATGACACCCATATGTTTGTATTCCAAATGGGGTTAACTCGCTCGAAATTGCCATTATAGTGTTGTCTTTTTTTATAACAACAATGCTATAACAATAACGAGTGATTTAATTTCACCTGGGGCCAAATTACGGCATTCGATCACGATCGAAATTTTACTCGAACGATCGAGTTTGCGTGCTTTAGGTATGTATATAGATGCTTATAAGAATTTTTAAATTTCGATCACGTTCGAATTCCGTAATTCGGCCACTGGAATACAAAGCATACACATATATGTAATTAATGGATTGATTAAAAAACTCGACACAGCTGAATGTAACGCTATAATGTATCTATAAGTATTTTTTTTACAAACCTTCTAGAGAACATTTTTAAACGTTTTTTTTCCTTTAAAAATGACGTAATTTTTATTGCTATAAAAAAATGTAAACTCCATTTATACAAAAAAAAAATATTCAAAAAAGACAAATTACTTTCATTATTGAACAAAAGAAAACACTTTATCTAATACTATATTCTTCCTTACTTTCAATAACTTTTATATAAAATTATCTTAAAAACTAATTTTAAGTAAACATACATACTATAAGGAAAAAAAATACAAAATGAACATTAACTAAAATTTAAAAAAATATATATGTAGAAATTTAATTATTATTATCAAATTAATAATAAAAGAGCGTACATAAATACTAAATTATTAGCAGGGAAAAGACACAAAAGCATTATTTTTTGTTTTCAAAGTAAATATTATAAGTATTTAAGAATTCTGACGTTGGTTAGTTTTAGTGGGTGGGGTGTAAGTGTGTACAAAATTCTAAGTAAAATAATGTTTTATTATTCATTTAAACTTTACATTGCCATGAATGTAGTATATAAGTATGAACATAACTCCTTTTAAAAATTGGAGGTTATCAGTATTATTTTAATTTAAAAAAAAAAACTAATAATGTGCCTCTTCTGTACTCCGAGTGAAATTAAATTGTTCGGAATTGACATAGAATTGTTGTTTATAGAAAAAATAAATATAATAAATGTTGATTGGCGATTGTTGTGAAAAATTAACATTTGAGCTTAATATACTTAGTATAAACACATTTTTCGTTTTTTGTTTTTTATATAAATATGTAAGTATGTTTATGTAATCGTATTAATATTATGACTAAAATATTTTCTATGTTCAGAGTGGTAGTATGTTAGATATTGAAAGTGGTAGTATAGTTATTTATGTTAGTAGTCGTGTGGTAGTTGCTCCATTTTTTATTTATTTTTATTTATTTTTTTTATTTTTTTTTTTTTTGCTTAAAAGAATACAGAATTTATTTTTTATTTCAGCAACTATGTATACATACTCATATTATTTTTCTTTTTTTTAGGAATCTGTGTGGTTGTGTTAGTTCTGATTATTTAGGCGGTAGAAAATACGTTTCTTAAATCTTCTTCAAAAATTGCAATCAGTAGCATAAGTAAGACGCCGCTGGACATACCCAAAATTTGCAAGGCAAATTGCTGCAGAGATTTGTGAGCAGCTGATATTTCAGGCATCTATATATATAGAGTAGGTTTTATTTTTTTTTATATTTTTTTCATTATATTTTCCGCAAAACTTACCATGTCGACCATGGCTATGTAAATAAATAAACCTGCAGCTGCTGCAAACATCCACTGGGCAGTTTCGTGAGACTGGCCGAAAACGATACCAAATATCATGCCTATAAAACTTAATACACCTGTTAACAGATTATAGTACACGGCCGACTTTACCGACATGCCAGCTTTCATTAATATTGCAAAATCTCCCAACTCGTGCGGCAATTCGTGACAAAAAACTGCTAAAGCTGTAGAAAATCCACCGGCAATATTTTCCGCAAAGGCGGCTCCTAAAGAAAATAATTTATTACATTTATCTAAGAAATATTTAATGAATGTAAATGTGGTTTCGAAAATAATACGATATTTCATTTTAAATCTATAAATTTTTTTAGTAAAATAACAATTTCTTGCCAAACATTTAAGGCATATTTATTCATCAGGTACTCTTGATTCGTCAGCTGATTATTTTTTTCAACACTTACTTTTAATTTCAGCTGTCAAAATGCATAAATAAAAAACAATTTTCTCTCTTTTCTAATTAATTTCAAATGTCGAACTTCATATATAAAAAATATAAACAAAAAAATTCTCTCCGAACTGCAATTACCTGATGAATAAATATGCCTTGCCAAACATTATTATTTGACCTCTTTTTTTAAATTTGTATATTTAATTCAAGGCATATTTATTCATCAGGTAATTGCAGTTTTTTATAAAAATTGTTTATTTCATATGTTTAATATATATATTAGCATATGTATTTATAATAAACATGTTTATATACCAACCTATTGCCATGCCATCTGTAAAATTATGCAACCCATCTCCCATAATAATCATCCAGACAACAGCACTTAGTGATTCCGGAGGTGAATGCACATGACCATGTTTATGTGAGTGGCCATGATGGGAAGACTCATGTTCTCTTAGTATAATTGTAACGGTGTTATCGTTCATCAACTCCTTGCCATTTGTGGCCCCAGTTACAGTTTTAATTGCACCGCCACCACTACTAACCACATCACCAGCTATATTGCCATCTAAGTCTGTAGAAACTGTATTACTATCTGGCATGGGTTGACAATGTCCATGCTGATGATGTTGTTGTTTCTGATTATGTTGCTGCTGATGATCATTATGATTGTGAACAGTATGATTTCGTTGGGCCAGTGGGTCATAATTATTTTGTGATGTGGAGAGTAACGACTGCGTAGCATTCTCGTTACTCTCATTATCTATTTTGCCATTACGTTCATGACTTTCAGCATTCTCTGAAGCCTTATTAGGCAAATGCATCCACACATCGTTCTTGGTATCCATTGCAATTTCATCATAGCAATACGGATATGAACTATATTTCGATTTGCATACCTTATCGCCAGCAACTGAATTGTTAAGGGATGAATCTGGGTCTCTCATAACTTTAGCTCTAGAAGGCTGATTGGCTTCTTTTTTGGCCACACTTTTACGCCACTCGGATATCATTGTCAAGCCATGTTCGGTAATATAAAAGAAAATAATACCACCCATACAAGTTAGACCCTTAAAGATCATATTACTTTCGCTTTGACCAGCAAGTGACTAATTTGAGGAGTAGAGGAACATTAAGAACTTCTTAAATAATTACAAAATAAAATTAAAACTTACATGGGGTAATAAATGAAGTAGAGCATCGCCAGTCATAGTACCAACAGCCAATGATACAAGAAATTGTATGATGTGCTTATAAAAACGTGAATTCATGAATGGTATAATTGCTACACCAACTAAACCAAGAATACTGCAGGCTAAAACCGAACTAAATGCATAAATCCATACTAAAAATAAATAAGATACAAATGATACACATAACTATAATTCACTAAACTAAATTTATTTTAAACATATGCTTCAAAAGATTAAAAAAAAAATCTTCTTGTGTTCAACAATATTTGTATAATTACCCCAAAGTATGTCCTCATTATTTAGTTGATATTGTTTTATTTCGTGTTCATCTATTTCCAATAATAACTCGTTACTAATACAACCGGCCTTAGCGGAATTTATAGACGAGGACAACTGGTATAATAAAACAGGACAAACGTTTATTACATCTTCTTGATTGAGAGCATAATTGACGTGGTTATGCTCTGAGGTATTCTCCAGTGGACAACCTTCAGAGTTTTCTGTGCAATTTGTTGAAATTTCTCCACTATTATGGTTCTCATGATGATGATGATGATGGTAATTATGTTTATTGCTATTATGATTATCATGTACTAGAGCACTATGGGGTTTAATATAATGTACCAATTTTGAATCGGCAATGCACTAAAAGTGAATATAAAATTTACGTTAAGATAGCAAGTTCAAGTTATAGTTTTGTTGATTTTTTTTATCGTACTAAAACTATGTTAAAAAGGGCTTACTTGATAATTTTGGGAAAATTCTGAGTTATATCTCACAAAATCTTTTATAAAAATGTGATATGAGGAAAAAATAATTTTAATTTTTTTTTTTTTTTTTTTTTTTTTGAAAACCTCACAAAATCAATACAGTGGCAGTGCATTACAAATGCGTATAGTGGCAGTGCATTACAAATGCGTATATTCAAAAAAGGATAAGTACATATCTTGATATAAAAAAAATTTATAAAATTTATAATTTTTTGTAAATTACATATATTTTTTCGTATAAAAATATCTTTATAGAAAAAAACTAATTTTAAAGCGATTACATAAGTTCTGTCAATTGGCTAACAGAGCTCAAACTAATTTTCTATAGAAATTTCAAGGCATATTTATTCATTTTAAATGGTTAGTCCTTCTTTTCTCAGCCTCTTGTGCTTTTAGTTGCCGGTTCATATATCGAATACGAAAATAAATCCGGCATTTAAAAAAGAATTTGTTTTTTTCAGGCAGGTCAATAAATTTGCTTTCTTCAACAAGGCGTTTGTGAATTTTCGGGCAATGAGATACCTCTAGACCATTGATTTTGTGAAATATATGACTTAATAATAGGTTTAAGTTTTATTTTTAGCACAAATTTAATTTTTATAAAATATTTTCATTATAGCATTTTAAACACCATTGAAATTTGATAAATATTTTTTTTTTAAATTAACAAAAAAACAAACACAAATATAAACAAAATTGACATCTGAAATTTAAAACAAATGAACCAATAAAAAAAAAGTCAGCTGTTCCATGATGAAATTAAATACATCTTGAGCTGTTCAAATAATAGTACCTGATGAATAAATATGCCTTGAGAAATTTGATTTGTAAAAAACATACTGCCGTATTCATAAAAAATATTTTAAGTTTATTGAAGGCTTATTTGAAAAATTTTCTGTACAACATCTGTCAATAAACCTAAAATATTTCTTCTGAATACGACAGATAATTGTTTACATCGTTTTTTTTTTAATAAAATATTATTATTTTTCGGGATCCCGGGAAATAAAAAAGGGGCTACGACTCGAAAGCATATGTTTATATTGTGACATTTCTTTCTCATAAAAATATTTTCTTCAAGGTTTTTTTTTTAACTTTATGTTTAGAAATATATTTACAAATAATTTGATATACTTTTTGAGGTAATGTGTTGATTTTATAAACTTTTTTTTTAATATTAAAAGAAACGAAACTGTTTTATATGGAAAGTTCAAAAGTATGGAAGTTTTTTTGAAAAGAAGGCTGATGACACTGCTGTATGCTCTTTATGTGTCAAGATAATTTCGTGTAAAGGCCGAAGCACCAGCAGATTAATGCGTCATTTGAGATCATTGCACAAAGCAATCTGGGAGAAAAAATTAGCTTATATGAAAAATCAGAAAGAACTGCCATCAAAAATTAAAAAAACTCAGCCCACGTTACCAATACTTCAAAATTTCCATAAAGAAAGAGTTAAAATTTTTTGTGGGAAGGTGTCAAAAAACTCAATATATTATATACATATGTATGTATATTTTAAATGCACTTGTAACTATTCGTCCAACATCGGTAGAAAGTGAAAGAGTGTTTTCTGTAACAGGGCAATTTGTTAATAAAATCAGAAATATACTTTCTGACTAGTCAATAAACGCTATGAACGTATTAAAAGATTGTTTTCTAAGTCGTTAAAAATTATTTCATTATATTTTTTTACTTATACATTGTATTTACATGTTTTTGAAGTATTGAGTTCTAATGATTTTATTTTTGATCTCATAGCTGAAGTACCTGTATTTTTGTTTATTGTGTTCACATTTCATATCGTATCTAGAGAATAATATTTTTTTCAGTTAAAAATATTTTTACTCAATTTATATTTTAAATTCAAGTTTCTTTTTTAATTTTTATAGTTTTGAAGTGTTTCTTTTACATTATAGACTTTTTTATGTTTTTTAATAAAAAGTTTTTTATCAATTAAAAAAAAATTTTACTTCTTAATTATTTTGCTGCGGGATCCCGAGATCCCGGGGTATTAAAAGTAAACCTCGCATTCCCGGGAAACAAAAAATTCCGAGAAAAAACCCCTAGTTTTATGGCTGCCGGAACTATTACTTATCCAAAGAAAAATATTTGGTTTGTGATGGAAATATTCTACTTACCCCGCTGGATTTGTGTTTTTATTTTTTTTAGATTAATAGCAAAGCTAATTTTGAACATAATAATATTTCGCTTTTATATTTTATTCAGTATTAATGGACATAAAATGTTTGTACTTACGGTTTTATTATCATTAATGATATTATCATGTTTATGCAACTGTTGCGATATTAACTGATGTAATCCCAATTTGTTTAACATTCGCTGAAAATCTTGAACGTGAATTGTATCGTTGTCGCTACCAAATTCATGGAATATTCTTTTTAAAAAAGTTTCTGTAATTTCCGGTCTTACATGAGACTCATTGTCATGACCATGACCATGTTGACTTGAGTGTCGCTTAGCTCTTCTGCGGCGGCGATTATCACTACTCGATGTAGCATATGCAACGGTGGTTTTTGTTGTTTGTGTTCTGGATGAAACAGACGATAATGAGGAGGAGGAGGAGGAAAAATCGTTGTAAACAACGCCATTCACTTGTGTGTATTCCGTATTAATGGTTGGGGCAGGAAGAAGTGTTTCAACATGTTGCTGACATGGCAAATGGTCTGCACACAGCAGACATACTACACAAACAGCCATTATATGACGAGCCATGGTGCATGCTTTCAATTGTTCAGCAATATATATTTATATAACAGTTAAAAAACACCAGCAATTCGGCAATTGTTTAAATCAGGAACTTTTCTTCTTGTGTGAATTTTGTGTAAGTATATTCTTATATATGTATATTAAATTATATATTTTTAATTAAAAATATGTTTAGTTTAAGTTTTTATTTTTTTAACTTTTAGCATACACACTGACTTAATTAACTAGTGACAGGCTACAAGTGTTTTTTACTTTAATAAGATGATAATGTGCAGAGTCTGGCAGCTACATGCAAATGAGCTTCATAATCATGTAGTTATTCGTTCAAACAGAATCTGTAAGTTAAATTACAAAATAAAATACTATTAAAAACAATTGCTACACATATTGTTCACTTAAATTACCATATAAAGGTACAAATAATGCACATACATATCGATGGCTTAATACAAAAAGGGCGTATCTCAATTTTTTTCGAAATCGAGTTTTAAACGTTTTCTGGCAGTTCATTAACAAACACATTTCACATGAAAAATTCGATGAGCTATAATTAAAAATAATGGATTTATAGCTACATAAGAACGACCTAACTCATTTTAATCTCTTAAGATTTCTTCAGCTTTTTTGCTTCTCCTATGAATTAACTTAAAATCGAGATACGCCCTTTTTATATTAAGCCATCGATATGTATAAACAAACGAAAAATAACAAGTATGTAAAATCGAAACCCACATTCATTAAAAGAAAATAGATCTAAAAAATATGGGAGATTTTTTAGTTTTAACAACATAAAAGGATTGTTATATGACATTCCGGTTTAAAACGAGTAGATATAGTGAAACAAATTGTATAAACTCTTTAACCCATTCAAATTCGTTGTAAGCAGCACTGAACATATAAAATATAAAGAACAAAAAAAATTTCAATTAAAGTTAAATTAATAGTAATATGTATGTACATAAATATGTACCTTAGGTAATTCTTTGGTGGGCGATAATCTGTGAAGCGGCATTAGCTCAAAAACGAGTATCTTTACTTTTGCGCAAAACTATACTTAACAATTTGATTAATGCACACATACATAAGTGAGTGAAACGGGTGTTTTTTTAAGCCTAATTTTTTTTTCAAAGAAATTAAACTGCAAAAACGTTGTCAGTCAAGGCAACTATGATTGGTGCTCAATTTGGCTTGACATTTTATTATGAATAGACTAACACCAAAGTAATGTTTGAAAATTTATTGAAAAAATAGTTTGAGTTCGAGAGTGCTCAATATATTTGTTCATTAATAGGGTTCATTTTTGGTTCAATAAGCACGTCAAGTGGCAAAAATAAGTATTTGGAATGAGATAAAAAATCACAATAAATTGCTTTAGGCTATAATACACGGCATGTTTTTTACATCTGACTTTAAAATTTGTGAGACATATGTAAATCTACATGTCTGTCAAAATTGTACTTTTACGCTGACTGCTTTGCAGCAGCAGAGATTTCTGCCAACGACTGATGTCACATGTTTTGACAGAAGAAAATAGAGCGCACTCTAATTAAAATTTTGCCAGATGTCTCAACGCATGTTTTTTTACAGAAGTAATGTTTTAAAGGTAACACACGCCATGTTTGTATTAGCAGTGGAGAATTTTACAAGATTTAAAAAACATGCCGTGTATTAGCTAATTTATTGATTATTTTATGAACATGTGGCATCATTGTTCATAAATCCTAAAAAAAAATAGGGCCAAAGAGAACGTTGCCGTCAACACCGGAAGATATAGAGCCAATTAAGGAAACCAACACTGAATTGCTTATACGGGATTTGTTAGTCAAAAAACTTGGTTCGGTTTTCGAAATATTTTGTTTTTTAGAAAATTAGAATTCATCCAAAATATATTTTAGAATTAATCGAAAATAATTTGTTCCTTTTTTTTTCAATTACCTACATATATTCATTATTTGTTGATATGCTTAATTAATACCTCTGAAAATATAAAAAAAGCTCGTGTTGGAGAAAAAACATTTTCCATGCATGCATTTGTTCTCTAAAATTTTATTAAAACATAACATTGACAAAAATTTCAATATATAAATTTTTTTTATTACTAAATAATTTTGCGTTAAACTGAAACCTTTTTCTCTACTTAATTTTGGTTAGAAAAATAAAAAGTACTGTGAAGAACTGGGAAAACAAATTTTAGAAAAATAAGAAAAGTATCTTTGCAAAAATAATATGAAAAAACTAGAAAAATTACGTTTTGTATCGTCTATGTCATTTTCAGTCTCATCTCGGATCAATTTTGCCAAATTTTATAAACGTAGAAAATTCAAAAAGTATCATTAAAATGCGAAAAAGTAGCTTTTTGATCGCAGATAAAATATTTAGTCAGTCATTAGTCAGTTTCAGCCACACCTTGCATTAAAAGTACCTGGTTTAAAAGTTCTGGATTCATAAACGTAGAAAATGAAAAAGGAACATAAAAATGGAAAAAGAGTACTTTTTATGGCTTCCCATATCAATGAACAAAATCAATGTCTAAAATCTTTAAATATCTATAACCCATATTACACTTGACCAAATAAAATAGAGTTGTATATATTTTCTTATTTTTTCTTTCGTCAGAAGTTTCGTAAAATTTCCATATTTTATTATGCGATAATAATAATCAATCCGTGTCATATTGTATTATATAAGAATTTTTTTAAGTACCAAAAAAAAGGGGGTCAATTTTAAAAGAATTGTCGAAATCTAATAATATTTTTCGCGGAGAGAACAATTATTTTCATGTACAGGAAGGGCCAAGTCACCTCTCACACTGGGTTGAAATACTCAGTTTTCGAGGATTAAATCAAAAATTAAATTTAAAGTATGGTCACAACTGATTGCAGTTGCTTACAGCCTATAAAATTTTACGTCACTAGCTGAAAAAATAAATATCTAAAGTGCTCTGGTGTGTTTACAGTGAGCAATCAAAATCAAAGAGTTTTGCAATTTTGTTGAAAAAAAGACAGAAAGTTACAAAGTTATTAAAAAAGTGACCAATTTAGCTATGAAACCATCAAGTTCATATAGTTTTGCGAATATCATGGTAAAGTTTGTGTAACAAATTTAGTGTGGAAGTGTTTTTGTTTTTGTGATTTATAATAGAAGTTCAAAAAAATTGAATTTTCATAGTTTAAGTGGACATATAGTTATTATTCGTGTAAATTTGTGTCCAGATTTGTGGTTTATATCACAGAACAAATATATATCTAATATATTGCAAAAATGTAGATTGCATTTTTGTGAATTTTAGAAGTTATGCATTTGTTTATAAAAAGTGTCGTTGCGCTGATTTACCAAAAAAAAAACATATGGTTTGGCTATTGCTGTTGTTATTATATCTGTTTTTGTATATTAATTTTTGTTGTTCATGTTTTTAATAATATTCTTTGTTGTTGTTGTGGTTTTTAATAATATTCTTTATGTTGTTGTTGCTTTTTAATAATATTCTTTATGTTTTTAAATAATGATAAATAATGTAGTGAAATTTGAAGTTATCGGTTAAAACGGATAATTTTTTTTAAGATTCGGCATACCTGTTCTTTATGGCTGGCTCAGATTCTTTGAATGTCTTTTGTATATTGCATATAAAATGCCTTAAAAAAAGTCGCATGCTAGAAGTGATTTGGAAAAAAATCGTTACTGAAACAAAATTGGAAATTCAGAAACAATATAGAGAGGATATGGGTTTAATCGTTGACAAACCTAAGCCTGGGCTGGGAAATACCAATGATGGGAATACGGCAAGACGTTTTTTTCCAAAACGCAGAAAAATTCGCCGAAATAACAAAAACAAATTTGAACTTAATAAAAAGAATGCACATTTTGCTTATAGTAGTATCCAGCGGCAGTGAAAGCTTTAAAATATTTGCACACAATACAGCCAAACTTTTTGTGGAAAAATATCCATGGTGTAATATGCCACCCACTTTGCACAAGTACCTAATTCACGATCCCGAAATTAATAATGCTCCCTTACCCATTGGACTATTATCGGAAGAAGCGCAAGAGGCTCGGAATAAATATTTTAGTTACATTCCCGAAATTGCAGTTGCGAAAAATCCCTTAAAGATGTTTTAAATTTATTCTTAATAAGCTCTGTCCCAATTATTTCGAGCATACGAAAGTTGCCTCCAAAGAAGGTTCAAAGTTTTCCAGAGCAGGCAATGGATTTAATAATATCTCCAGTTCCAGACAAAATCAAATTTGTGTGATCAAAATTATGAATTTGATAATGAGGATAATAGTGATGATGATGATTATAATGATGATGATGATCAAGTAGATGGTGACCATGATCACGAAAATAATTATTTTTAGGTTCTCATATGTTGTCTATATTTTAACTAAAATTCCCTTATTTGTAATAAAACTGCACTGAAATATACTTAAAAATGCTTTCTTTTATCAAACTGTATTGGTATTAGGTGAAAGGTAATGGAAAAATATCCTAACAAAGCTTCCCTGAATTGATCTTCAAAAACTATGTATTTCAACCCAGTGTGCGTCTGCGTGAAAAAAAATCAAATAACTTTTTTGTTTACTATTATTTTTTTTTCATATATGATACACCCACCATGCAACACACCAAAGTGGTAAAATTTGACTTTTCCAATGGGCATTCAATAAACAAAAAAGCTATTAAATTACATAGTTAGACCCCTTTCTGACTAGGCAAGTCTCTTGCGCAAGTCTTGTGTTTATAGACAAAAGGGGTAAGGTCGGGTTAAGAGGAAGAAACTTGCTCATATTTGAGTACACACTTGCCTGTACTCGGCAAGTACGAGCAAGTTTTTATTGAGAAACCAAAAACAAACAGAAATGTCAAAAAATTAAAAACAAACAAGAGTGCTATATTCAGTCGTGCTGAATCTTATATACCCTTCACAACGTGTATTCATGCAATAACCATTGTTTGTATCACCATTCATCTCATATGAAATACGTACATACATTTAAAAAACATACATATAAAAAACATCCCATTGTAATATTATAAATTGAGTTTACTTATGTGTTTAAAAAAAAAATTAAAAAAAATTAAAAATAAAACAATAAAAATATAAATAATATATAAAACAAAAAAAATTTTGGCTCACTCTAATCATTATACCACGTTTGTATGTATGTGTTGTATGTTGTTGTTGTGAAAAAAACGAGGTGGTCGTGGTTTTTTGCTCATATCTCAGTTGTTTATGTATGATCTATTCCCGAATATTTCTGATATTTTAATACAGGGTCCAGGCGATGTCATGGAGCTTCAGAAAGTTGATTTCAACAAAATAATAATTGTAGAAATTTCAAACGGATAGACACACCTATATATACCCTTTTTCACTGTGTGAAGGGTATAATAAGTAAAAGAGAACGAAAGTTGGGCAAGTTAATTGCTGAGTCTACATGTGAAAGCAAGTTTAAAGGAAAATAAAAAACTAACTTGCGCAAGAGACTTGCCTAGTCAGAAAGGGGTCTTACATAGGGTAAGTTACACAGGTACCTATTTTTTCAGTTAGGGATAAAAAATTAAAAAAGGGTCAAACACCTGTGTCTGTGTTTTTCTTTTTGTCTTTAAATATATGCATATAAATTATGAAACACATGCTTTTGGTGTAAATAATTAAGCTCGAGGTCTTTTTATAATTTTTCTTATTATAAATCTTGTCAATATTTCGCCAACCAACGGCTGGCATCTTCAGGACTAAGTGACAAAAATTAAAAATTGTAATATATTTTATATTGAACTTTAGACAAAAATTATATAATAACAACTTTTTTGATAGTCGTTAGTTACCCAGTAAATAGTAATTTTGTTTTGCAACAAAATGTTTCAGCAACTTTTCAGTAACACATAACGAATGAGGTATGACTTTCACTTATACATAGTAGATTTTGTTAAAATGTTTAGCGACATATTTTTATACTATTCACAGTAAGTGTAAAAGTATATACATACATATAGGTTTGTCATTCCGTGTGAAATTTCTAAAATGTTCATTTCCGACCCTATAAAGTATATATTTTTGAAAGCTTACGAATAGGTTAGTCAATTAAGCATTGTCAGTCTGTCCGGGTATATGTTGAAATCAACTTTTTTAAGCTCCCAGACATTTTCAAGTAAGTTACCAAAATATAAAATATATTCGGCAGCAACTCGGTATCGAAAATCAGAAAAATTGCTCTCTAAACAACTGAGATATGAAAAAAAAAACCTAAACTACCACGTCTTTTTGCACCAATACAAACTGGATGAACGTGGGTCGAATCCAAGTTAAAAGAAAAAAAATTGTATTTTTTTATTTAACCATACATATATAAACTCAATTTATAATTCTATAATGGAATCTTTTTAAGCGGTCAGTTTAAGTCAGTATAAAGATAATGAAACATATACATATGTACGTATTTTATATTAATGGGATGAATGTTGATACAAACAATTGTTATTGCATGACTATACGTTGTGAAGGGTATATAAGATTCGGCACGGCCAAATAAAGCACTCTTACTTGTTTTGATTAAACCCGATAAAATTAAAATTTTTATATGAACACGTATATGTTTTCATTTTTAGTAAATACTTCATAGTGAGACACCCTATTGCAATATGATTTGATTATATAAATATGTATAATAACTTGTATAAATGTTGTAATTCTATTAAAATGCTTTAAAAATATTTAATAATTTTACATTATTATTGATTTGTAGATAATTGAAAAATCGTTAATATTTTTTTAATGCATACGTGCATCTATTAAATTTATAAATAAGTAATTATCAAGGAACCCCTCAATAGCTGTAATAAACTTCCCCCTTAGAAATACATTTTTCTTTCAGAAATAGATTTAAAAAAATATCAACGGCCTTTAAATTAAATAATGTTAATTAAGAGAAGATGGAAAATTAAAATTAAGATTGTCTATATTAAAGAAATTCGAATTAAGAATGAGTTATAATTAAAAAAAAAATATTTTACACGCAGAATAAAGTAAATTCATTGCTACTAGTTCAGCTTTTTATTAAAAATTAAAATATAAAAAAATCATTTTCTTATTATATTTAGACTTAATAATTTAAAAAGTTGTCATTTTTTTATAGAAATGAATAAATGTTAAATGAGATTTATTTAATGATTAATTAAAACATCACTTTTAATTGTACATCCAATTGGGACATGTAGGGAAGGCACTTTAATGTGTAACAAATCTTTAACTTTATATAGAATCAAATTAAAATTTTTATTTTTTTTTTGGAAATTAGTTGAACCCGGATAACAATGCTGGCGCTAGAAAATTGTTTTATCAGTTTTAATTGATATTTAAATATTGTTGTTAGTTTTTTCAATTTTTATTTCTTTTGTTTAATTTATCAAGTTAATTGAAGTTGGTGTCTACTACGAGTATTATGTCTTATTTATAAAAATAAAAATTAGCAAAGGTTTATGAAAACTTGATTTATTATAGACATACATACATATATATATATATATATATATATATATATATATATATATATATATATATGTATATGTATATGTGTCTTTGATTTATTTATACATACATACATACATACATATATACATACATATATACATACATACATATATACATACATACATATATACATACATACATACATACATACATACATACATACATACATACATACATACATACATACATACATATGTACAAATAAACATCTAATATATAAAATTCTCGTGTCGTCGTGTTTGTGATTAAACTCCTTCGAAATGGCTCGACCGATTTTCATGAAATTTTTTGTGCCTATCGGGTAGGTCTGAGAATCGGTCAACATCTATTTTTCAAACTCCTTAACGCCACGCGTTTTTTTCGCGCCCCTCAGGTAGGCCATACTGCTGGACAGACAGATCTTCTTGAAATTTTTACATAATAAAACTAAGATCTGGTATGAACTTTTAAATTAATATTGCTATTTAGAGTTACATATGTATTTTTGTAATATTTTAAGTTTTTTTATTTTTTTCGGGAAGCCCCAGTGGATGTCAGACTGTCAATTTTGACATTTCAGCTTTAACTACCACTAAAGATATACCTGTCTGTCACTCTACAAATTGCAAACGTTTTCGTAAATTGGCTCGTTTTTTACGTTAATAATTGTGTTACTATATTATATTAAAATATTATTTTTAAACAATTATGTACTTTTTTAATAGATCCTTAAAATATGGGTTGTAGGTTTTTGTTTTCAAATTTCACTTTTTTCCGCGTAATTGTCAGCAATACCGTTTAATATCCTCAATGCAAATTAACACTAAAAGAAAATGGCAACAAATTTCAAATATTTAAAAACTTAATTTAAAACGCAAAAATTATTGATAAAACTTGTAGAATTTTTGCAAAAAGTTTGATGTCGAAGGTAATGTTTGTTAATATTGACTTGTTTATAAATGCCACATAATAACATTAAGTTATAAAAACAATATTAAAAAAAAAAAATGTGGTTACACGCGATGCTATTTTTTCAATGAACAATTACGCAGAATACAGACAGCAATACTACCGTATGGAAACAACTTTGTATGTTTGTTTGTTGTCAAAAATAGAGTTTTCCATCAACGAACAACTCCGACTGACTGATTGAATAACTGACGGAATAAATAATGAGTAATAAAAACTATTAAAGCAACAACAAAAAAAATACATAAATAAAGCAGACGATAATACTACTTGAGTGACATACATACATATACATACATATGCATATGTACATATATAGTACGCAAATATCAAATTTTTTTGCTGGGCCGTTATTTTATTGTTTTTGTTGGTTTTTACTAAATTATAATTCCAAAATTTTCAAGGGCAATACAAAATTTGTTATGCAGACAATGAAATATGTATGTATATATACCAAAGCAATGTACACAAATTGGCAATATTTTGTAAAAAGTCAACAAGTTGCCAGCTATTGCAAATTAGAATACCGTTTAACATGCGATTCATTTCAAACTTTAGATAACCAGAAGATAGTTAGTTACTTTAACTATTTTTTCTTGCATGGTTTTAATAATTTGCTGTGTAGAATGTCTGTCAACAACTTTGGTTTTTTTTAATCCGAGATTTTCCATTTTTTTTATTTCTATTACACAAAATGTTTAAATATTTGTATGTTTGGATGGTTAAATCTTTGTTGCTCAATAACGCAAAAACGACTGAAAACAAATAAATGAAATTTGCTACGCAGATATAAATATAACAAACTTGGATAATTTCATATAATACTTTTTATTCCGTAATCATGATACATATAATCTTAATTTTAGAAAACAAAATCTTTGTTTTTTTAATTTGTAATAAATTCATTTTTATACCCTTGACACAGTGAAAAAGGGTATATATAGGTTTGTCATTCCGTGTGAAATTTCTACAATTTTCATTTCCGACCCCATAAAGTATATATTCGGGAGTAGATCGGTATTGAAAATCAGAAACATCGGTACATAAGCAACTGAGGTATGAGCAAAAAACCACGACCACCTCGATTTTTTTTTTCACAAAAACAACATTACAACAACAACATGCATACATACAAACGTGTATACTGGTTAGAGAAAACGTGGCATCGAATCCCAGCTGAGCCAAAAATTTTTTTTTTAATTTTTTTTAAATTTTTTTTAAATTTTTTTTAAATTTTTTTTTTAACATACATACATACTTACGTAAATTTATTTATTTTACAATGGGATGTTTTTATATATGTATGTAAGTATTTCATATGAGATGAATGGTGATACAAACTACTGTTATTGCATGACTACACGTTGTGAAGGGTATATAAGATTCGGCACGGCCGAATATAGCGCTCTTACTTGTTATTAGTAATCTTATAACAAAATATTAACAATATTTGTAACTATAAATTTAACATTTGTCAGATAAAGCTACCATGCAAAAAAATATATCAGGATATATTTTATTCTATAAAATAAGTGAATGTTTTTTGTTTTTTGTATGTTTTTTACATGTATGTACGTATTTTATATTAAATGAATGGTGATACAAACAATTGTTATTGCATGACTACACGTTGTGAAGGGCATATAAGATTCAGCACGGCCGAATATAGCACTGTTACTTGTTTTTTTTAAATATTAATTTTTAAACAAACAAGAGCAATATATTCGGCTGTACCGAATTCGTGATACCCACCACCACTAATTTTTTGTAATATTTTAATAGCACAAATTTATTATTTTTTAATTAACAGTAAACACTATGGAATAATCCCTTTATACTTAAATAAATATTACTTGTTTGTGTAACTTCGATTTAATATTAATTTATTTCTTTAATTTATTCTTTACATTAATTTCTACATTAGAAACGATACTACTAACTCTTTTTTACTAGAATGTTGTATTTTTACGGAAACTAAGGAGTATAAGCAAAGGTAGTTAAAAAATAATTTTAGAGGCGTGGCACCTCCTACTATTAAAATTATATATTATCTATTATTTTTAGATAATTGATTACAGATTTCTTTTTATTTAAAAAATTTTTGTCCATATAAAAATATTTAATATAAATTTAAGATAAAGCGTTATATGGAGGTGGGCGTTAAAATAGGTGTGTCACATTAATTTTTTAAACTCATACCTATATTGACATAATTAAAATTACCAGACAATTATATATGCGAAATTTCGTCATCTAATACATATGATTCTGTCGATTTTATGAGCTTTTAAATTTTATTAACAATAAATTATTTAATAATAGGGCGTTTAAGTAGTCGTGTCAAAGTATATAATACTTATATTGACGAGAAATGTATATATGCAAAATTTCATCATCATACATATAATTCTGCTTTAAAATTTAATTAACAGTAAATTATGTTAGAAGTGGGTGTTTAAGTAGGCGTGTTAAAGAAGTTTCTGCTGATAAATTTAACTTAGATATTTTATAGATATAGAGTTCTTTATTCTTCCAAAGTTTTTGTCCATAGAGAAATAATATGTATTTGATATAAAACGTAAGATGGGAGGTGGGCATTAAAGCGGCCATGTCACCTTAATTTTCCGTTATTTTTTATCAAAAAGCAACATTTCAGAATCGTATATTTAAGTTTGTCAGTTTTATTACGTTCAAAATTGTAAATGTACCTAAAAAGACACAGTGCGGTATAAATTTTCATACATTTTGATCTATAACTCCCTTCGTAACATATAGATTTGAGCAAATTGCAGGGAAAGATATTTTTTACTCAGGAAATACGCTTATGAAATTTAATCGCTCTACGTCAATGAGTTTACCACAACTGCATTTTATTTGACGTAGAAAGGACATTGTTTTTTGATCTGCTTTTGCATTACGAGCTAAAACTCTTTTCCTAATAAACCGATTTAGCCCATTTTCAAACCTTATTAAACCCTGTGTATAAGAAATATTCTGCGAAAATTTTAAACTCCTTACTTTTTCGGTTCGAGCTCTATCGTTCTTTCAACAGACGGACAGACATAGCTAGATCGTCCTAAAACGAAACCAGGACTCAGAAAATATACAAAATATAAAGTGGATATTTCCATGTGTTTCAAACGGAATGACAAAATGAATATACTCCCACACCATTTTTTTTTTTTTTTTTTTTTTGTGGTGGGTATAATAAAGTACGGACATTGATAACGTTTAACACTTGTAGATGAACTAGGTAAGCATATTAAATTAAAAGCAGATTTAGATAACATTGAAAAAAATAGCTCACTATCTGCTCAAGTAATTTTGGAAATTGTGTGCAAAAAGCCTTTTCCTAAATTTGGAAATTGTTTAATGAAGTCTAAATTAGCCATTAGAAATTTGAATTAAATTCATAAAAAGTCTTATTAGACCAGTTAGTCAAGCAGGTCAAGATAATAAACCTGTAAAGTACAACACAGCTACCAATGACGTCAATATTTTATAAATAAATGCCTTTATTTTTCAAATCTTCTTCAAATTTAAAATTCATACTTACAAACATAAGTACATTGACAAAGTTGTCTAATATATTTTTCGTGCTAAAGGCATCTTAATTGCATATTGATTGAGAGAGAGAGAGAGAAAGGGAGAGAGAGAGAGAGAGAGAAAGGGAGAGAGAGAGAGAGAAAGGGAGAGAGAGAGAGAAAGGGAGAGAGAGAGAGAGAGAAAGGGAGAGAGAGAGAGAGAGAAAGGGAGAGAGAGAGAGAGAAAGGGAGAGAGAGAGAGAGAGAAAAGTTTCTTTGGCAAATTCTTAACTTGAATAAATGTTTATTTAATTACAAATTTTATTAATTTAGACCAATAGCAATAAAATCTTTAATTATACGTTTTGACGATATTTTGTGTAAGAAAAATCACATAACATTAAATAGTTATTTAACAAAAAAAAGTGGTCTCGCAAATAAAGGGTCCGCCAAATAACTTTTTATACACTTCACCTGTGGTGCACAAGGGTATATATAGCTTTGTCATTCCGTTTGTAATTTCTACAATTTTCATTTTCGACCCCATAAAGTATATATTTTCTGAAAGCTTATGAATAGAGGAGTCGATTAAGCCCTGACCGTCTGTCCGTGTGTTGGTTGAAATCGACGTTTAGAAGCAACTATATGTTCCTCAGATCTGTGTATGGTGTCAATCTCTTGGAAATATCCGGAAATGAATCTCTATTGAAATTCAGCACAATCGCCCTTTAACTTTCTGAGATATGAGCAAAAAACCACGACCTCCTCATTTTTTCACAATTAACAACAACATACATATATACTGGTTAGAGTAAACGTGGCATCGAATCCCAGCTGAGCCAAAAAAAATTTTTTTATTTTATATATTATTTATATTTTTATTATTTTTTTTTATTTTTTTTTTGTAGTTTTTTTGTTGTTTTAAGTATATTTTTTTTAATTTTTTTTTGTAATTTTTTTTTAGAAACATACATACGTAAACTCTATTAATAATTTTACAATGGTATGTTTTTTACATGTATGTACGTATTTTATATGAGATGAATGGTGATACAAACAATTTTTATTGCATGACTACACGTTGTGAAGTGCATATAAGATTCAGCACGGCCGAATATAGCACTGTTACTTGTTGTTTTTTGAAATTGCTATAAAAAAGTGTAGCTACGGCTGTGTGGCACGTAGCGCCGTCCTGTTGAAACCAAATGTTGCCAATATCCTCCTCCTCAATTTTTCTGAACAAAAATTCGTTCAACATGGCCCGATAATGATCGCCATTGACTACAGCCACTCCTTGTTCATTTTCGAAGAAAAAACACCAAACAGTGACTCGTTTTGGGTGTATCGGCTTTTCTATGCATGCGTGCGAGTTTTCTGCGCCCCAAATGCGATAATTTTGCTTATTTACATACCCGCCAAGATCAAAATGAGCTTCATCTGAAAAGATGATTTTTTTTGGCAAAATCGGCCAAGGTAATGTCGCAATATTTACCAGCGTTGTTCAAGCGTATACACAACCATATTCGTTCAGCGGAAAGATACAACTAATTATCTGTCACATCAGACATGAGCTAAGTGTTACCATTCACGAAATAAGCACTAGTTGGAAAGAAAACGTTAGATGGCGGACTCTTTATTTGCTAATTTTGAACGTAGCTTTATATGCATATATATTTCGTTTTCGAAAATGTATGAATCTTGCTGCAGAAAAATTTCAATAAAATAGTTTCCCAACAAAATGAGTGAATTAATCTTAGCAAATGGTAATTCTCTACAAAACGTTGTTCTTTTATTGGGATAATTTCGAATTGACAGAGGTAAATACTTTTACCTGTGTATGTGACAGATGTTAAGCAACTAAATCTCAAAACTCTTAGTTTTGAGAAAAAGATCTTCATATCTTATTTTTATTCAAAAATCTTCAAAATTAAGGTAAAATCTTTACTCTGGCATCGCTGGATGCAATATAACTTAATTTTCTATACTTAAGCATTCCGTACAAAAAAAGTAATAAAAATTATTACGGTTTGCAAATGATTAAAAAATCAATACAAACATTTCGTACAAAATTAAAATTAATTTTTAGCCATTTTATTAAATTATTTTTAATTGAACTTAATTTATGGAAGAAATAAAAATTAATCAAAGATTTGTTAAATTTATTTTCCTTTATTAAATAATAACTTGTGCCGGTCAAGCCTTTATTTTATCATTTGTAATTTCATCAATAAAAAGTCTGTTAGTCAAAGTAATTAGAATATAACAAAATCATTAATTGGTCAAGTGTATATTTTTGGCTGCTTTAAAAAATATACAATATAGGCAAAAATAATAGCACACGATTCACACTATGCAGCAACATCCATCAATACAACCACAAAAAATAAAAATATTTTGATATTTTTGAAACCTACACACTATGCAACCAACAACGAAAAACGACAGGTTGTATAAACATGTTGCAAAGTGTGTGCCTACCGTCAAGCACGGAAGTTCAAGATTAATTGTTTGGGCATGATTTTAAATAATGCTAAGTGGGAATAATACATTGGATAAAACAACAGGGGCATACCATATATACTTTGATTTATTTAAACAGTAGCTTGTGCCCGCGACTTCGTCTGCGTAGTTATCGGGATAAAAGCTAGACTTAGTATTAACAACAAAAATAAAAATATTTACAACATAAACAACCCGTTTAGGATGTGTGATGATGAGTTTGCCAATGACTTCGCGTTATTGTCGTGATAAAAAGTAGCCTATATGTAAACGTCAAGAAACGTCAGCTAACAACGATACACTTTGGGCTGTAGTTAGGGAGTCGCGGTATTGTTGGAAGATACAAAAACTTTGTAGACTCCTTGCCAAGACCATGCAAGAGAATGTTGATATATTAATTTAATTTTATTTATTTTGTTTTTTTTTTTTTGCTCTAAAATATTGTTTTGTTTTGTATTGTTTGTCATAAATAGTGATATTTTTTACAATTAATTAAGTAACTTCTGAGTTGTTCTTATCGCAAGTTTCGTTAACGTTCATAAAAGTTTGTTTTATTATATTTATGAGTCGCGGGAATAGTACCGGAAATAATTCGAAGTAAAATGGGTATAAAAATAAAGACGAACCCTTCAGTGCTATTTTTTTTACCGCACCTGTATGTACGTGTATGTATATGTATGTAGGTACATATGGATATTTTTCAATTTATTTATACATATATTTTTACAATCGTGATGTGTAATCATCCATGCATTCGGTAAAAAATAAAACTAAATTTTTATTGAATCTTTAATTTATATGCCAAACTCATAATAGTATGAAATTAAATTTTCAAAAACCGATTCACTCACTTACTTTGCCCAGCAATTCGTAATATGTGTTATATGTGTATGTGGTATTAAAGTCAAACATGAAAAATAATGTTCCATTTTACATTCTTATGTTTTATAAATATTAAAATATTTTTACTTTTGTTTATTTGTTATAAAAGGCATACATTTTTTATATGTATCTTTTATGAGGACTGCATAAGTATGTAGTGATTAATTAAATAATTATTGTTTAATTTAATATTCCTTAGTAATGTTTTCACGTTACTTTTTCGCAAGTTCAGCACTTTTTCGTCATTTAAACTTTAAATTGTCTGCTATTTAATGTTATTTTTAAATTGATTTACGTGCACGCTTTTTTTAAATATTATTAATTTTCTTTTTTCAATTATTATTATTTTTTCAAGACTGTCAGCGTTGTGGTCAACTTGCAAATTTTAAATAAACTAAAAAGTTGAAGAGTTACGCTAGCTTTTTATAGTCCCAACTGAATTATTGACAAACAAAAATAGTAATTACAAAAAAAAAAAAATTTAAACTGAATTCTAATAATTAAATAAGCAGATAGTCAAAAGAGATTTATTAATTAAATTAACTTTAATTGTATAGGAAAATAAGAATGTACCATTTAAAATCAACGAGTTTGAAACAAGAATAAACTATTAAAGAAAAGATAAAAATATTCTCTTAAATATCATTTAATTTTTTGACCTGAAGAAATATAAAACAATGCAAAAAATTCGTTCAATAGATGTACAGACATATATCTAAACAAGTAAGAGTGCTATATTCGGCCATGCCGAATCTTATATACCCTTCACAACGTGCTTGTATCACCATTCATCCCATATGAAATACGTACACGTATGTATGATACAAAAACGAAAAAAAAAAAAAATTTAAAAAAAAAATTAAAAAAAAAAATTTAAAAAAAAAATGTAAAAAAAAAATTTTAAAAAAAATTATTATATATATAATATACATATATAAAACAAAAAAAAAAATTAAAAAAAAAATTTAAAAAAAATAAAAAAAATTAAAAAAAAAAATAATAAATATATAAATAATATATTAAATAAAAAATAAAAAAAATAAAAAAATAAAAAAAATTTTTAAAAAATTAAAAAAAAATTTTGTTGCCTCAGGTGGGATTCGATGCCACGTTTTCTCTAACCAGTATACACGTTTGTATGTATGTATGTTGTTGTTGTAATGTTGTTTTTGTAAAAAAAATCGAGGTGGTCGTGGGTTTTTGACCATATCTCAGTTGTTTATGTACCGATGTTTCTGATTTTCAATACCGATCTACTCCCGAATATTTCTGATATTTTAATACCTTACCCGGGTCCAACCTATGTCGGGGGGCTTCAAAAAGTTGATTTCAACATACACACGGACAGACGGACAGACTGACAGGGCTTAATCGACTCCCCTATTCATAAGCTTTCAGAAAATATATACTTTATGGGGTCGGAAATGAAAATTGTAGAAATTTCACACGGAATGACAAACCTATATATACCCTTTTTCACATTTTTTGTCTTCCCATTTAATAAAACTATGTGGACTATATGGATTTTGATGCGCTGAACTCAAATCCGTTGTCGGTTTTTATACCCTTCACCTGTGGTGTACAAGGGTATATATAGCTTTGTCATTCCGTTTGTAATTTCTACAATTTTCATTTCCGACCCCATAAAGTATATATTTTCTGAAAGCTTATGAATAGAGGAGTCGATTAAGCCTTGACCGTCTGTCCGTCTGTCCGTCTGCCCGTCTGTCCGTGTGTTGGTTGAAATCAACTTTTAGAAGCAACTATATGTTCCTCAGATCTATATATGGTATCAATCTCTTGGAAATATCCAGGAATGAATCGCTATTGAAATTCAGCACAATCGCCCCATAACTTTCTGAGATATGAGCAAAAAACCACGACCACCTCGTTTTTTTTCACAATTACAACAACAACATGCATACATACATACATGTAAAAAACATACCAAACAAAAAAAAAATTACAAAAAAAAAAATATTAAAATTAAGAAAAAAATAATAAAAAAAACTACAAAAAAAAAATTTTAAAAAAATTTAAAAAAAAATTTTAAAAAATTTTTTAAAAATTTTTCTAAAAAAAATTTTTAAAAAAATTAAAAAAAAAATATAAAAAAAAATAATAAAATATAAATAATATATTAAATAAAATAAAATAAAATTTTTTTGGCTCAGCTGGGATTCGATGCCACATTTATTCTAACGTGTACGTATGCACGTATTTTATATGGGATGAATGGTGATACAAACAATTGTTATTGCATGACTACACGTTGTGAAGGGTATATAAGATTCGGCACGGCCGAATATAGCACTGTTACTTGTTTTTCATCAGATCGGGATTTTTTTTATGGGCGTGGCAAATTTTTCCCCCTAAATTAGTAAGGTACGGAGACATATTTCATCCTAACTCGAGAACCAGTAATCCCATTTTCAAAAGTAAAACACCAAAAAATGTGTAACAAAATTGTATTTATTTAAGTGGAATAAAATTTTTTTCTATCTCTTATCGTTTTGGAGTTATTTAGAAATTATTGGAGAAAAAAAATTTTTCGTGCAAAATTCGTAATATTTTTAAATTTAAAAATGAAATTAAAACAAGTAAGAGGGCTATATTCGGCCGTGCCGAATCTTATATACCCTTCACAACGTGTAGTCATGCAATAACAATTGTTTGTATCACCATTCATCCCATATAAAATACGTGAATACGTACACGTTAGAATAAATGTGGCATCGAATCCCAGCTGAGCGAAAAAAATTTTATTTTATTTTATTTAATATATTATTTATATTTTATTATTTTTTTTTATATTTTTTTTTAAATTCTTTTAAAAAATTTTTTTAGAAAAATTTTTAAAAAATTTTTTAAAATTTTTTTTAAAATTTTTTTTAAATTTTTTTTTTGTAGTTTTTTTTATTATTTTTTTCTTATTTTTAATATTTTTTTTTTTGTAATTTTTTTTGTTTGGTATGTTTTTTACATGTATGTATGCATGTATGTTGTTGTTGTAATTGTGAAAAAAACGAGGTGGTCGTGGTTTTTTGCTCATATCTCAGAAAGTTATGGGGCGATTGTGCTGAATTTCAATAGCGATTTATTCCTGGATATTTCCAAGAGATTGATACTATATACAGATCTGAGGAACATATAGTTGCTTCTAAAAGTTGATTTCAACCAACACACGGACAGACGGACAGACGGTCAGGGCTTAATCGACTCCTCTATTCATAAGCTTTCAGAAAATATATACTTTATGGGGTCGGAAATGAAAATTGTAGAAATTACAAACGGAATGACAAAGCTATATATACCCTTTTTCACTGTGTGAAGGGTATAAAAATGTAAAGCAAATATTCAACATTTTAAACTTTTTTCTGAGTGCTACTTACCTTAAAAATAGAAAAGACCATAAACCATAAAAATCGGTTAAAAAAATGTTGATTTTATTGTCAATTTACCGCAGGTACCCAATATTGTAATGCAACCAGCCTTACATATGATATATCGATGCCTTACTTCCTCAACCGCGTATCTTAAAAAATAAAATTTTTCAGGAGAGAGAAAAAAAACGGTTCATCTTTTTATACTTCAGTGTTTGGTTAAAAGTTTAAATGCAATTATTAAGGAATTGATTGTATTTATGTATATTAGTAGTAATCATATACTAATCTTTTTTAGTTTAAGCATAAAACAATCGTTTGATATGAAAAAGTCAAAACCGTATTTTTTAAGATACGAGGTTGAGGAAGTAAGGCATCGATATGTAACATTTCGTTAGGTGAGCAGGTAATGGAACTAAAGTACAACGGTATTTTGCATAGTTCCTGGAATTAAAACTTATAACATTATTTTTCAATTACCTGTGATTTCAAATTAAGAACATTAGGGTAGATTCTAGTATTTATTGTATGTATAAAAGCTGATGGACAATAAGTGAGTCACTTTTAATTTGAATATCGTGCGGTGAAAATCGGCAACAGTAAATAGATCTTATAGTGTACTTTGTTATTGTGTAAAGAGATAAAGCAATTAAAGAATCCACAAACGCTTTCATATTACAAAATGTCAAGGATTTGTAACAAATCTCCAAATTTATTTTGTTACGTATGTGGCGATCTAACTCAACGGGAGACAATATCTTCCAAGATTAAAAATGCTTATCGCCGTTATTTTGGGTTTCCTAACGATGATAGAGATAAAAATTGGCTGCCATAAATGTGTTGTAGTAGCTGTGCAAGTTCTTTAAGAGGTTGTGTAAAAGGAAGTCACAAGTCTTTGCCGTTTGTGAAGGCAGCGATTTGGAGTGAACCACAAAATCATCAAAATGATTGCTACTTTTGCCATTCTAAAACACGTGGGCTTACGAAAAAACCAAAAATAAAGTTACTTATCCAAAAACTTCATGCGTCAAACGACCAGTTTACCAGTTTAGTAAATTGTTACCTCCATTGCATCCTACAGACGATGAAGAAGATAGGTTTTCTGCAGCAACTGAATCCACTTACGCCAGCATGGGTGTTTCTTCGCATTCATTTGGAAGTCCAACGAGTAAACCTTATTTTCCGAATTAAACTGATATGAATAACTTGGTTCGTAAATTAGGGCTCTCAAAAAATAAGTCTAAGCTTCTTGCATCCCAATCAAAAGAATGGAATTTGGTGCAAAAGGACGTTAACATCTCGTACTTTCGAAATAGAGAATAGAGACCTTTTTGGAGTTATTTCAGCAGATAGGAAGGTTTGGTATTTTGTGACAATGCTGATGGCGGCTTTTTACTGATTCATCCAAGAGAAGTTTGAAAGCCGTTTTACTTCGCAATGGCAACAAATTTTCATCGGTCCCACTCGCATATGCAAGAAATATGAAAAAAAAACTATTGTAATAAGAATATGATACTACAAAAAATTAAATATTCCCATTACTCAAGTTAAGTGGATTGCAAAGTGAATATACTAGGTTTTATTGCTTCTTACGTGAATGGGATAGCCGCGCAAAGAAAAACACTACCATGTTAAAATTTGGCCAAAAAGAGTAAATTTTATTCCAGGAGAAAAAATGTAGCAGAAGAGCCTTTAATTTAAAAAAAACAAACTCTTCTGCCTCCTCTTCATATAAAGCTAGGCCTAATGAAAAATTTTGTGAAAGCAATGAACAACGACGGTGAAGGCTTTCTATACATTAAGACCAAATTTCCTTGAATCAGAGATGCTAAGGTAAAAGAAGGCATATTTGTAGGTCCACAAATACGACAGCTTATAGAGGACGAGGTCTTTAGAACAAAATTGAATGATGTGGACGAAAGGACATGGACAGCTTAAGTTACTTTTTTATTTTAACAATGTTTCATAAATAAAAATCAATAATTATTAACAAAAATTTTGTGTTATTTTAAATAAAATAGGCTGTAAGTATTTTGATTTTTTATTGTAATTTGAAGTTATCTACGGGTGACGACAGGGTGGATACTTTAAGCGAGGCGATGCTACAAAATTACAATCTAGCAAATTTTTTTGCTTGTATTTGTTTTTGTTGTACGAAAATAGATAGAAGTAAAAAGTTGCCATTCATTGTTGCTACAAGTCGCTTTAGTGCGCCCACTCTGACGTTGTTTGCTGCAATTTACATATATTTGGTCAATATTGGGTAACTGCGTTAAATTGACAATAAAGCCTAAATTTTTTAACCGATTTTTATGGTTTATGGCTTTTTTTATTTCTAAGATAAGTAGCTCTCAGAAAAAAGTTTGAAATGTTGAATATTTGCTTTATATTTTTTTTAATTCCATTTTTATATTGAAAAATATTACGAATTTTGCACGAACAAATGTTTTTTCTCCATTAATTTTAAAATAACTGCAAAACGATAAGAGATAGAGAAAAATTTTATTCCACTAAAATAAATACAATTTTGCTACACATTTTTTGGTGTTTTACTTTTGAAAATCGGATGACTGGTTCTCGAGTTAGGATGAAATATGTCTCCGTACCTGACTAATTTAGGGGGAAAAATTTGCCACGCCCATAAAAAATCCCGATCTGATGGAAAAAAATCGACAACGGATTTGAGTTTAGTGCATCAAAATCCATATAGTCCACATAGTTTTATTTAATGGAGGATTTTGCTGCAGAGCAGCGTAATTGTTAAAAAATTATATAAATACAAGTGCTATATTCGGCCGTGCCGAACATTATATTCCCTTCATAACGTGTAGTCATGCAATAACAATTGTTTGTAACACCATTCATCTCATATAAAATACGTACATACATATACAAAACATACAAATATATAAAAACATCCCATTGTAAAATTATAAATTAACTTTATGTATGTATGTATGTTTAAAAAAAATAAAAAAATTAAATAAAAAAAAATGTTCTCTTAGCCGGCATTCCAGTTTCTAGTTTTTTTCTACGTTTTTTCATAATATCTCAGCTGTTTAAAGAGCGATTTTCAACACCGATCTGCTCCCGAACATTTCTGATGTATTGGTACTTTACATGGGTTTTGGAAACGTCTGGGAGCTTCAAAAAGTTGATTTCAACATACACACGGACAGACGGACAGTGCTTAATTGACTGTAGAAATTTCACACGGAATGACAAACATATAAATACCCTTACACTCACTGCGAAGTGTATAAAAATAATTGTTCTTAAATCGAGCAAATTATTGCCGAAAATAGGATACATATAAATATTAAGTAACATTTTACGCAACTCTTCAATAAAAAACAAAAGCTACAACAATAAACGAAGCATTAACAGATTTTTTGAATTTACAACTTTCAATTGCATTTCTTTTATCGTCTAATAAAATACAGTTTCATTTACTTGTGTCAACACAATCGGACTAATTTAGAAAAATTAAAACAGCTTCATAAGAGGTTTTAAAAACCCTTTAAGCATTAAGCATGAAAAAGGCAGAATATCTGTTGTATTGGTTGTATGGTTAAATTTCAAACAAATTAAAAATCAGAAATATTTAGTAATTTTGATCAAATCTTATTTATGCAGGGCTATAAAACAATTTTTGGTAATGTTAAAAAAGAAAGAAAATATTTCAGTTAAAATATGTTAAAATATATAACAGATGGTGACGACCGATCGTGGATGCAGAAATGCATTTTTTACCTCCTTTCCCGACAAAAAAAAAAAAAAAAATATATATAAAGGGTGTTTTTTTAAGCCCGATAGAACTTGAAATTGTAAAAAATAACACAAAAAATTAAATTGTAATCAAAATTTTTTTTTTATTCGAAAGATCAATACGTGACATATTAACATTTGAAAATGATTTCGGGCATATGGGCACCGCGGCTGTTCTTGGCGAAGCGCATTCTGGACGTCCGTTGTTTTATCGCAAAATTGTGTTCAGCGATGAGGCGCATTTTTGGCTTAACGGGTTTGTTAATAAGCAAAATTGCCGCATATGGAGCGAGACCAATCCACAAGAGACCCTACAGACTCCATTACATCCAGAAAAATGCACCGTTTGGTGCGGTTTTCACGCTGGTGGCATCATCGGACCTTATTTCTTCAAAAATGAGGCCGGAGCTCGCGTTACGGTCAATGGAGATCGTTACCGCACCATGATCAATGATTTTTTGTTTGAAAATATGGATGACATTGATCCGGAGGAGATGTGGTTTCAACAGGATGGCGCTACGTGCCATATGGCGAACGCAACGATCGACTTATTGAAATCAAAATTTGGCGATAAGTTGATTTCGAGAAATGGACCTGTCAATTGGCCTCTAAGGTCGTGCGATTTGACACCTCTCGATTATTTCCTGTGGGGCTACGTGAAGTCACTGGTTTATGCTGATAAACCAGCAACAATTGACGCCTTGGAGGCCAGCATTGTTCGTGTTATTCGTGACATACGGCCAGCAGTGCTCGAAAAAGTGGCCCAAAATTGGAAGTCCAGAATGCGCTTCGTCAAGAACAGCCGCGGTGCCCATATGCCCGAAATCATTTTCAAATGTTAATGTCACGTATTGATCTTTCGAATAAAAAAAAAAATTTTATTACAATTTAATTTTTTGTGTTATTTTTTACAATTTCAAGTTCTATCGGGCTTAAAAAAACACCCTTTATATACAATTTTATTAATAGTAAATTATGTAAAAAGTAGGCGTGTCAAAGTAATTTCTGATAATAAACTTAACTATAATATTTTAATATTATTATTCTTTCACAATCTTTGTCCATGGAGAAATAATATGAATTTAACGCAATTTTGTCAGTTTTATTACGTTTAAATTTTAAATAGAACAGTGGCCGAATTACGGCATTCGAACACGATCGAAATTTTACTCGAACGATAGAGTTTGCTTTGCTTTAAGTAAAGAGATTCTAATAAGAATTTTCAAGTTTCGATCACATTTGAATGCCAGATATTTTTTTACTTGCGCAATTTTATAGCTCTTGGTTTATGCGTTTTAGATGTAAGAAAGTCACTTTTTTACCTACACTTTCCAGAAATATTCTGGAAAAAATTTGATCCTAACTTTTTCCCAGACTGGCAGATTAACATAAAACCTTATATGGATTTTAATTTCATATTCGTTAATAATTTTTAAACTTATCAATGGTAATTTGAAGATAATTTTCATTCAAAAATCGTTTTAGAAATCTTGTTAAAATTAAACAAGTAAGAGCGCTATATTCGGTCGTGCCGAATCTTATGTACCCTTCACAACGTGTAGTCATGCAATAACAGTAGTTTGTATCACCATTCATCCCATATGAAATACGTACATACATATAAAAAACATACATATATAAAAACATCCCATTGTAAAATTATAAATTTACGTATGTATGTTAAAAAAAAAAATAAAAAAAAAATATAAAAAAAAAATTTTTTAAAAAAATTAAAAAAAAATAAAAAAAAAATTTAAAAAAAAAATTAAATAAAAATAATTAAAATATATATAATAAATATAAAACAAAAAAAATTAAAAAAAAATAATGAAAATATAAATAATATATTACATAAAAAAAAAAAATTAAACAAGAGCGCTATATTCGGCCGTGCCGAATCTTATATACCCTTCACAACGTGTAGTCATGCAGTAGCAGTAGTTATTTCATCCCATATGAAATACGTACATACATATAAAAACATACATATATAAAAATCTCCCATTGTAAAATTATAAATTCACGTATGTATGTTAAAAAAAAAACAAAAAACAAAAAATAAAAAAAAATTTTTAAAAAAATTTAAAAAAATTTAAAAAAAAATTAAAAAAAAAATATATGTATAATATATATAAAACAAAAAAAAAATAAATAAAAAAAATTAAAAAAAATAAAATTAAAAATATAAATAATATATTAAATAAAAAATAAAACAAAAAAAATAAAAAAAAATTAAAAAAAAATTTTTGACTCAGTTGGGATTCGATGCCACGTTTTCTCTAACCAGTAAACACGTTTGTATGTATGTATGTTTTTGTTGTAATGTTGTTTTTGTGAAAAAAAAATCGCGGTGGTCGTGGGTTTTTGCTCATATCTCATTTTTATACCCTTCACCTGTGGTGCACAAGGGTATATATAGCTTTGTCATTCCGTTTGTAATTTCTACAATTTTCATTTCCGACCCCATAAAGTATATATTTTCTGAAAGCTTATGAATAGAGGAGTCGATTAAGCCCTGACCGTCTGCCCGTCTGTCCGTGTGTTGGTTGAAATCAACTTTTAGAAGCAACTATATGTTCCTCAGATCTCTATATGGTATCAATCTCTTGGAAATATCCAGGAATGAATCGCTATTGAAATTCAGCACAATCGCCCCATAACTTTCTGAGATATGAGCAAAAAACCACGACCACCTCGTTTTTTTTCACAATTACAACAACAACATGCATACATACATACATGTAAAAAACATACCAAACAAAAAAAAATTACAAAAAAAAAAAATATTAAAAATAAGAAAAAAATAATAAAAAAAACTACAAAAAAAATTTTTTAAAAAATTTTAAAAAAAAATTTAAAAAATTTTTTAAAAATTTTTCTAAAAAAATTTTTTAAAAAAATTTAAAAAAAATTTAAAAAAAATAATAAAATATAAATAATATATTAAATAAAATAAAATAAAATTTTTTTGGCTCAGCTGGGATTCGATGCCACATTTATTCTAACGTGTACGTATGCACGTATTTTATATGAGATGAATGGTGATACAAACAATTGTTATTGCATGACTACACGTTGTGAAGGGTATATAAGATTCGGCACGGCCGAATATAGCACTGTTACTTGTTTTATGTACCGATAATTCTGATTTTCAATACCGATCTACTCCCGAATATTTTTGATATTTTCATACCTTACCCGGGTCCAACCTATGTCGGGGGGCTTCAAAAAGTTGATTTCAAGATACAGACGGACAGACTGACAGAGCTTAATCGACTCCCCTATTCATAAGCTTTCAGAAAATATATACTTTATGGGGTCGGAAATGAAAATTGTAGAAATTTCACACGGAATGACAAACCTATATATACACTTTTTCACTGTGTTAAGGCTGTGTAATTTTAAATACATACACACCGGTTCACTGATTTAAAGGCACTAAAAATTACATATGTAACCTTCTCCGAGACCGTAAATCATATGTATGCATGTACATACAGTCTGTCAAAAATGAGTTTAAACCTTTAAAATCAACATTTGTTAATTGAGTTTTACTATTTATACCGTCTTTTATTCCTTAGGAATGTGGCTTTTGGAAAAATCTCAAAATTTTAAACTTTTATGTTCTTTATTTTTTTTATTGTATTTTGAAAACAAACAATTTTACGAATTTTGCAGGGAAATTTTTAATAACTCCGAAATAGTAATAGATAGAAAAGAAATGTGTTTGGTTAGTTTAAGCAGAATTTTCCGGTGCATCTTCTGATTCTCCTGCTATTAAAATCGGAAAAACCATTTTCATGTTATGACAAAATATATTACGCAACCCAACGATTTAGGAGGTGAAATATGCCACGCCTTTAAAAGAAAATCCTTACGTCCTAAAGAAAAACGGAAAACAGATTTAAATTAAGGACATCAAAATCCATATAGTCCACATACTTTCATTTCTAGGGTAGACATTTTTTTGTTGCGCAGTGTACTTTTGTTGGGCAGTGTAATTTTTTCAACACCTAAAACTAGCAAAAAAAAAAAACTAGAACTTTTAATTCAAAAAACACGTTTAATAATTTTGGCCAGCTTTTCAGGCCAAATACTCCTCTGTGCATTGATTTGTTCGAACAACGAACAATTTTTTGTGCGCACATGTATTGCCTGGTGTGGACCGCTGTTTTTGATGTTTTGTTTTTGTTCAAACAGCGTTCTCAGAACATTTGTTCAAACAACGATGTCTGATATTAAAAATAGAAACAAACAAGTAACAGTGCTATATTCGGCCGTGCCGAATCTTATATACCCTTCACAACGTGTAGTCATGCAATAACAATTGTTTGTATCACCATTCATCCCATATAAAATACGTGCATACGTACACGTTAGAATATATGTGGCATCGAATCCCAGCTGAGCCAAAAAAATTTTATTTTATTTTATTTAATATATTATTTATATTTTATTATTTTTTTTTATATTTTTTTTAAATTTTTTAAAAATTTTTTTTTGGAAAAATTTTTAAAAAATTTTTTTAAATTTTTTTTTAAATTTTTTTAAAATTTTTTTTTTTTAGTTTTTTTTATTATTTTTTTCTTATTTTTAATATTTTTTTTTTTTGTAATTTTTTTTGTTTGGTATGTTTTTTACATGTATCTATGTATGTTGTTGTTGTAATTGTGAAAAAAAACGAGGTGGTCGTGGTTTTTTGCTCATATCTCAGAAAGTTATGGGGCGATTGTGCTGAATTTCAATAGCGATTCATTCCTGGATATTTCCAAGAGATTGATACCATATACAGATCTGAGGAACATATAGTTGCTTCTAAAAGTTGATTTCAACCAACACACGGACAGACGGGCAGACGGACAGACGGATAGACGGATAGACGGACAGACGGACAGACGGTCAGGGCTTAATCGACTCCTCTATTCATAAGCTTTCAGAAAATATATACTTTATGGGGTCGGAAATGAAAATTGTAGAAATTACAAACGGAATGACAAAGCTATATATACCCTTGTGCACCACAGGTGAAGGGTATAAATATACATTATACGTTTTCTCTACATCAAAGAACATGAAAAATTTTTTGACAGTTGCTCTGCCAACGTTTTGTTCTAGTCTAAACAAATCGATGGCTCGTCAAGACGTAATGTTATGGATATGCCTTGCCTTGGATTTAAAAAAAAAATATCTTGCAATTACTTGTGAATGCTTAAAAAAAAACATTCAGCTGATTGGATACGAGTACCTTATAAATATACCTTGCAAAACAAGTAAAATTTTTTTTGAATATATATATAGGAAAAAGAAAAGGATTAACCGATTGATTAAATGTACGTAAAAACTTATAAAAATGACTTCGTAAAAATGATAAATATTTTTAGTATCATCTTAAAGGGGAATTGCAAAAACTTATGACATTTAAAGTCATCGTAAAAATGTGGCCTTCGTTATGAAAGTTAAATGACATGTGATTGCGTAGATACATATAAAAAATTCAAGTTAAGTAAATTTGTGCCAGCCTTATAATTTCTTGATTGTACAAGGTTTAGGCAAGTTCAAATTCGCTAGTGTAAAAGGAATGTACAATTAATACATGTAAGTGCAGTCTATGCTTAGAAAAAATATTTTGGCAACACCATACTGCAGAAAATATGCAGGATTTTGCATTCCATTTGAAAAAGAAATAAAACGAAACTGGCAATACTTTTTTTGCGAAAAAATTTATTAACTAATGTGGAAAAACGTTTAATTTATTTTTAAACTTGTGTCTGTTCTCATACTAAAGGCACATACATATTTGTTTCAACTAATATGGAAATATGTAATTTATTTTTAAACTTTTGGCTTCTATGACGTTATAAAACGATATAATGCATTTCTTTAACCACACATAATATGAAAATATCACAATATTTAACACAAACTTACCTTAAGACTTGATTATAAAAAACAATTTAAAACTTGGTTAGGTACTGCACATTCTTTATAATTTGCATTTTTAAGTAAACAAAAAAATATTTTCTTTTTTATTATGCGATGTTATTTAAAACTTCAACTTTCGGCGTGTCTAAGCGTTTTTCACTATCATATTTCTCTTTATATACTACGTACTTATATACTTTATATTTTTTTTTTCCTTTTTATTTGGTAATTCGTAATGTTAAATAGAATTATTTGCTCTCAAATCCACATTGTTAATGTGTCCTAACACGCTTATTTCAGTAATAAATTAAGAACAAATTTATGCAATTTATGTTGTATTATATTTTGATAGAAAAATTTGTTATTTTTAATATTTAACCTATATTTTATTTACCGCACATAGAACTACAGAGAAATAAGTCGATAAACTCAAAGGCAGATAAAAGACGCCGTCATATTTTTTAGTCAAGATGCCGCCGAATTTTGCAACTTTAACGGTTCTACATGACACTGCTAAAACGCGACTTTCTCAAATTTTCTTTTAAATATATTCTAAAAATCAAAATTACGTTTTATTGGAAGCAAATATCTAAATGAGTAAAAATGAAAATTGTGATATCAGTAAACGCATATTTTTTTTCAACTACGTTTTGTTATCTTACATCAAGGCGAATTTATTATCAGGTGGTGTTGACAACGCAGCTGATCTTCTTTTTTATTTGCATAAATGATGATTGAGTTGTCAATTATTATTTATGTTTACATAGATTACTCTTTCCCGCGCAAAAAACACAAACAAAAACCATGTAGTTTTTGACACATCGACAGTCGAAAGTAACAATTGTTTTTTTAATGTTGTATTTGCTGTAGAATTACCACCAACTAATAATTAAATTCGCCTTGGCCTACATGTTTCAACTCTTAATTTTTATCAAAATATATGAAGTCTATGCATCTAACATTAGCTAAGCCGTCGCATATATTTGTTCAGAAGTCGCCGATTCATTCAACTCCAAATGAACAATTAAAAGACAAGTTAAAGTTTAATTAAAAAATAATTTATTCATGTATGTAGTATTGATGTAACGAATATCAAAATTTAAGTATTCGCGGATGTGAATATTTGTTACGAAGAATATTAATTTAAAATGTTCGCAAATTCGAATGTCAAGAATAATATGAATATTCATTACACTACTACTATGTGGTCGGAAATTTTTATTTAATTAAGTGGTGAAGTAGTTTTAGCACTTTCATGTCGAATAGCATTAATTAGCTCATAATTAACCAAAAATACAAATCTTAGGCCAGAAATCTAAAAAACAAAAGTGAAAAATTGTTGCTTAAAAATCAAGTAGGTACTTTTTTTATTTACCTCTACAACACAATTGTTTGCCAATCTGGTTTTGTTGCCAGCCAATAAGGGGACACCATCGATAAATATAGGTCGTTTACCTTCGTTAGCTATAAAGAAATCACCATTGCTGCGTAATTTAATTGTTCCTTGTTTTCGTGAGATCTTTGTAGCTGGTCCCTCAAGAGAGAGGTCAACATCTACTACACAATCCTTAGCGTCGCGACCAAATGATATTTCCTTCGAACGCATAAGATACCTCACTAAACGTCCCCTCAAAACAGCCAATGTTTGACCATCAAATTCAGGTGCTACAGCCACACCAGTCATTGAATCGACCAATACATTCCAACGGCTTAGTTCGTTTTCTAACAATCTTATTTCTCTTTTATTTTGACGATCCGTCAATGATAATTCAATCTCTAGAGCTTCGTCTCTTTGATCATTTAGCTCTGCATCTAGTATTAAATCCTCGGCATCTGAAAAACTTAGTGGTTGATCGCTGATATGAAGTGGTTTAACTACTTGATCAGTCAATAATTGATACTGCTTCATCATTTGCCAATGATTTTGTAATGATTTTGCTGTACGAGCGCTATAAAATATTGATGCATTTTTGGCCAATAACTCTTGAAATTGTTCCAGTTTAGGATTATCAGTCTGAAAGAAAAATTCTTTTTAAAATAGTAGCTGCATAAGAAGTGATTATGTAATACTTACAGATTTTATGTTGCTTAAAAGTTCCTCTTCTTGTACGCTAAAAAGAGCTTTCCTCTGAACCGATTCCACCAATTCTGGATGTAGGTTACGCATAGCAGTTACAGCAATTCGTGATATAGCTGGCTCATACAGAAGAGAAAACCAACGCGCTTGCAATTCCGTCAATGTAAATTTACACGAGAATTTAATTCCCCTATGGACCATACGCAAATCATTTGTTTGCAGTATGCCGATTATTAGAGCCAAATCGTCTATTGGTTTCCAACGACCCAAATCTTTAGTCATTACTTGGCTTGGAGGACGACCAGATTTGCGTGTTCTTTTTTGCTGGGAACGAGATGGACGTTTTCTCTCACCTGTCATAAAATTTGAAGGTCTGTCCATGCTTAATACATTGTGGGCTGAAATCGGAGTCGTAACTATTTGTGCGGCGGCAGCAGCAATTGACGGTGTTGGCACACTTACCCCAACTGTAGGTGTAGATGGAATAGATTTTTCACTATTTGCTAACAAATCTGGTACCGATTTTACTAATGTTGGAAGTGATGCAACTGTAGGCTGTTGTAATATGGGCACTGGAGGTGGTTGTACAGTTGGTAAATATGTCTGTGAAGTGGTACGCAAACGTCCACCTCTAGATTGATCACTACGAGATTGTAAGTTTACGCTGTATTCCACAATCTCGTCATCAAAACGTTTTCGCTTTATAGAACGTGAAGAGCTAAACATTTATTTAATATACGTTCAAATGTGCTTAGATATACTGAAAAAAAACATGGTGCACTACACAAACTCACCTTCTGCGTTTTTGATCGTTTTGCAATTCAATGGGTAGGTTTTGAATGGAATTCGAGACTGAATTTTCATTTACATTGCCTGGGCCAGATGTCGCAGTAGCCATTTATTTGCTGTTTTTAAATTTTCACGGCTTGTTATGTTTATTGTCTACAATTTAATTTATAAATACAACATACGTACACCTTGCAAAAAAAACAATTGGAAAAAGTTATTTGGAAAAAACAGTGTTGCACTATGTAGTAGTAAAATAATTACAGCAATTAGTTCTCGTCATCGTCTAAATGACAAACATTAGTTGCAAAGTTTGAGTTTATTTTTTCTCTTTCATATTGCCATATTAACCCTCCTTGATCAGGGCAAAAACCAACAATCTACCTCTATATAAAGGGTGTTTTTTTAAGCCCGATAGAACTTGAAATTGTAAAAAATAACACAAAAAATTAAATTGTAATAAAAATTTTTTTTTTATTCGAAAGATCAATACGTGACATTAACATTTGAAAATGATTTCGGGCATATGGGCACCGCGGCTGTTCTTGACGAAGCGCATTCTGGACTTCCAATTTTGGGCCACTTTTTCGAGCACTGCTGGCCGTATGTCACGAATAACACGAACAATGCTGGCCTCCAAGGCGTCAATTGTTGCTGGTTTATCAGCATAAACCAGTGACTTCACGTAGCCCCACAGGAAATAATCGAGAGGTGTCAAATCGCACGACCTTGGAGGCCAATTGACAGGTCCATTTCTCGAAATCAACTTATCGCCAAATTTTGATTTCAATAAGTCGATGGTTGCGTTCGCCGTATGGCACGTAGCGCCATCCTGTTGAAACCACATCTCCTCCGGATCAATGTCATCCATATTTTCAAACAAAAAATCATTGATCATGGTGCGGTAACGATCTCCATTGACCGTAACGCGAGCTCCGGCCTCATTTTTGAAGAAATAAGGTCTGATGATGCCACCAGCGTGAAAACCGCACCAAACGTTGCATTTTTCTGGATGTAATGGAGTCTGTAGGGTCTCTTGTGGATTGGTCTCGCTCCATATGCGGCAATTTTGCTTATTAACAAACCCGTTAAGCCAAAAATGCGCCTCATCGCTGAACACAATTTTGCGATAAAACAACGGACGTCCAGAATGCGCTTCGTCAAGAACAGCCGCGGTGCCCATATGCCCGAAATCATTTTCAAATGTTAATGTCACGCATTGATCTTTCGAATAAAAAAAAATTTTTGATTACAATTTAATTTTTTGTGTTATTTTTTACAATTTCAAGTTCTATCGGGCTTAAAAAAACACCCTTTATATACAGAAATCTAAAAATTTCTAAACACTTTTTAAAATAAAAAGTTTAAATGGTATTTATCCACCAGTATTACATCATGATATACCTAACTCGTGGAAATTGAGTTTTTCAGCAGTTCCAATATAATTCACATAAATACACCTTGACACAAAAACTTAACACAATGGTATCAAAAGAAAAAGTTTTACAAGTACATATATATTTTCTGCATGCATGTTGTTTCTTAAAGCCCCTCGACATCGACAAGACCCGTAAGTAGTATCAAAATGTCAGAAATATTCGGGATCGTATTGGAATTGAAAATCATGCCATATCTTTCTGATATATACGCAAATAAACACATTTGACGCGGTTTTTCCCCGTATTTTTATCACAAAAATTAAAAATTTTAGCCCTTTGTGTCTATTTCTAGACTGGTATATCTCTCGAGATATTCGTGAAAAATTTTTAACAGATCGGATACTGATCGGCAAAGTTATAGGAAAAAAAATATTTGGAAAAATATATATTTCTTTAAATAAGTCAAATTTTACAAGCTCCCTAATATTTTTTGGACACGATAAAAACATAAAATTAAAAGCCGTTGTCTCGAACATTATTTTTAAGAAAAAGTAACAATTCGGTTTGAAACTAACTAAGATATAAGCACTAAAATACAACTTTTAGACGTTTTCCCGAAAATTTACTAACAAAAATTATTTGTTCAGTTTTTATACCACCGAAAATACAATTAACTAAGAAAACGTAAAAATACAAGATAGCATATTTGATTAAATGGAGAATAATGAGATTCGAATGAGGTAGTTACGACTTTGTCTCCTTTGTTCCCCACAATATTAGTTTCAAATGAACGGACTTGACTAGTAGAATACAGTTAACAATGTAAAAATTCAAAATCAAAGATGGGGTCAGAAATAATAAAGAAAATGCCTTATAAAATGAAATCTGAAGTCAAGGCTAAGCTGCAATATGAGCATTTTACCAAGTACATGGTGGTGAAGAATAATAACAGATTCGAAAAGGCCGAAATATATTCTAACTAGATTTTCATGTATTTTTCGTATATTGACAAGTATAAATAAATTAATGTCAATAAGTTTTCGTTTAATTGTACCAAAATTCAGTCGCAAATAAATAAATAAATTTAATTAATATATATGTAAATAAATTAATTTATTAAATTAATGTTGTGTTGAGAGCAAAAAAGCTTGACGACGGCATCCTAAGAAATAAAATTTTCTAAATAGTTACGTACATCCTACGTCACAACTGCAAATTCAAATAGGTTAGGTTGAAAAGGAGGGGCACTAAAAGCCCAAACCCATGACAGGTTCACACTTATGCCCAGTTGGCAATTCAAAACCATAATCATAATTTCCCATAAATAAATATCGGACTAGTTCCAGAACTCAGTCCCCTCAATGTAATTCCTTATGGATCTCCAGTTTGAGTTCCCCAGGTACTCCAAACTCGGCATAGTATTCACTGTAAAATTTTCGCGTTTAATATGCCTAAACGCAGGACAATGACAGAGATAGTGTATCAAAGTCTCATCCTCTTCCTCGCATGCTCTGCATGTCGTCTATTCAGATAGTTTCATGCGAGCTAGATGACTTCTCAACTCCGTATGACCTGTAATCACACTGGTTAGTCTGGTTATAAGTGTTGGTCTATTCAGTCTCAGAATTTCCTTTGATTTTTCAAGATTTGGGTCACCCCATAGTATTCTTGTCACCTTACCGACATCAGTGCTTTGCCATTAGTCAATGAAAGTAGAGATTAAATAAAAGCTCCCATATTAACCCGTGATCACGGTCGCCATGTTGCGCAAAGTTTTCTAAACTTACTGTCGGTTTGCGGCGTGGTAATGGCCTTTCACCAAACTGCAGTACTGTAGAAAAGAAACAGTCTGATGGCCGTCTCATATACCCAGTTCACATTCCCATTGGCTAAAAGAGAAGGTATTAAAAAACTGTTTACATAAACAATTTTCTATAATTTTGATGGAACACTTTTTTAAATATTTGTCTGTCTCGACTGACTTAAAAACTACTGGATGGATCTTGTTAAAATTTTTTATAGAGTTACCCTAGTACCTGGGTAACATACATGATACTTTTTTACTGCGAGATATCTTAATTTTTATATAAAATAGAAAATATCAAGTAATGAGGTATTCAAAATTTTTCTAAAAGGTTGGCAACAAATAAAAGAAATTGCAATAAACTTTCAATTATAAAATAAACTTTCAATTTTTACTAACAAAGTTATCAGAATTTATCTTAAAATTAATGCAATAAAAATTATCATATATTCATATTTTATTCGAACTTTATATATTAAATTTAACTGTTAATCATTTTTATTTTGGCTCAAGTTCATTTATTTTATGTTAATTTCCTAAAACATTTTTAAATTAATGAATAAATGAACTTGAGCCAAAATAAAAATGATTTAGCATAAAAAAAATATTTTTAGGACTTGCAATGCTGCCGGGTTTAACGTTTATAAATGTATATTGACTTATTCATAAAAATTATTAAAGGTTAAAAACGCTCATAAATCAAATTTTAATGGGACTCTAATTAGAATTATTTTTTCATACGAATTGAATGAGAGATTTAAAAATAAAACACTTCAAAAAGTAATTAATATATGACTTTTTTTTAGTTTTTCGTCGCATTGATTCATATCTATATTAATCAGTTTCTGTCTTGCTTCTATGTTTTTAAAAATTAAACAAGAAAAAAAAGTGTTTTCTGTAAAGAAAAATAATCGCTTGAAATTTTTTCGTGGTAACAAAGCCCTACTACTTTTTGAAGCAACACTATTGGAATAAGAAGCAGCATTATGTATAAAAAATTTTCTCTTTTTTATTGATGTGATTAAATTTTCAAATAAAAAACAATTACAAAAGATATTTTCAACAATTGCAGCTAAAATGTCTAGAAGTTACTAAAATAAAAATACAACGAATAAATATTTACATTCATTTTAATAAAAACATTAAAAATATATAAAAAATGAGGTAAAGAAATGAAAGTTTAATGACAAATCGATATAAAAATTTAAACGCTTGCAGTTATTGTCATTCGGAGGACAGCCCACAGTCTGATGGAAAGATGGATATATCTGAAACATCTTTAGATTCGGGAGGAGCCTCATTTAACGATAACACCGAACAAGTGGAAAGAGTAAATACAACAACAAACTATTATAATGTTCATCGATCATTTGTGGAAGGAAATACAAACACCAAAGCAAATGCTTTAGAACTGTATAACGACAACGAAGTTATAAAAAATAAGACAAGCTTAGACAACCACATTCTAAAGCCATTACAAAATCTTACCATTGAAATGCAAAATGACTTACAGACTCAACAGCTTCAGCGACGTAGTAACATAGCTCGTACTTTAGCCGATAATCACCCACTGATGTCGCCTACTTGCTCAGAATCGGATTCAGAGTACGATAATCAGCTTCATTGTATTAAGCCATTGTCAATGCAAGAGCGTGTTGAGAATAGTAATGAAAATCAAAAAAACTATCCGGACGTAGTACCAACCCGCGAACGGATGCATATACAAATATCGCATGCATTTGAACAGGAGGAACAAGAAATCTCTATATTGAATTCAAAAAACACCAACTGTGATATAAAAACCATCTCAAATATAGTAAAAACGAATAAGTTGCAAATTGCACAAAGTTTAAAGCCAACACCTGTAATGAGTGCTAACATTAGGACGAGTAGTCCGGATTTGTTGAGTAGTGGATCAGAAATAAATGTTTCCCAATATCAGGCTACAGTTGATACTAACTACCAAAAGGTAGCTTTGGTGCCTAAGAAAGATATGAACGGTGAAGATGCTGCACAAAACAAACATTTGAAAAATGCCAAAAAAGCCGAAGACATCTCCTCTTTAGACTCTATCTCCAATCATAGTTTCGATGGTGACGAAGAACACAATTTGGCTTCTCTAAGTCCATCAAGCTCTCTAATGGATGGTCTAGACGATGATAACTTAGATGACGACGATGATGATTGTGAAGGGCCTGAATTGCTACCAGACGATGATGACCAGCAATTTTGCAATATTGCTGGCCGTATTACACCAAATCCAGAAAGATACTTGAATAGTCCCTGCAAAAGTTTTGAAAATCAACAACTCCCTCAATACTCGGCCGCCGAAGAACGTCGCGATTCTCGTAATTGGCAAAAGATCACTTTGCCCGATGGCCGTACACGTGACATTGATATGCGAGTCATTGAGCCATATAAACGTGTATTATCACATGGTGGTTATCTTAAGGCCGGCGGCCATAATGCCATTGTTATTTTTTGTGCTTGTCATTTACCCGACCGTTCACGTACTGATTATAGCTATGTTATGGATAACCTCTTTCTTTATGTTGTTAAAACTTTAGAACAGCTGGTAACGGATGATTATGTTTTAATCTACTTACATGGCGGTTCAAATCGTCGTAATATGCCACCTTTTCCATGGTTAAAAAAGTAAGTACATATACATAAATAAAATTTTTATTTATCTTCAAAAAAAAAAATATATATATAAAAAGACCCAAGGCCAAGAAACTAAAAAATACAAAAACAAGAGTGCTATATTCGGCCGTGCCGAATCTTATATACCCTTCACAACTTTTAGTCATGCAATAACAATTGTTTGTATCACCTTTCATCTCATTAATATCAAATACGTACATACATATTAAAAACATACATACATATATAAAAACATCGCATTGTAAAATTATAAATTGAGTTTATGGATGTGTTAAAAAAAATATTTAAAAAAAATATTAAGAAAACAAGTAAGAGTGCTATATTCGGCCGTGCCAAATCTTATAATACCCTTCACCATAATGTACATAGGTATAAACCCACATCGTAGCTTAACCTATAAATCATGTTATACGCCATTTCTTTATTATTTCCGACGCCATCCTTGATTTTGAATTTTTACGTAGTTAACTGTATTCTACTAGTCAAGCCCTTTTATTTGATACCTATTGATGGGGTTAAAAAAATTCGATCCGCCATTTTTTTAGACGCCATCTTGGATCTTACGTTTTTTTTTTTTAATAATTTACTGTATTCTACTGGTCAAGCCCTTTCATTTAATACCAATATTGAGGGGGTTCAAGAAGTTACATTTTAAAATACCAGATTTGGCCCATATATAAATTTATTGTCCGCCATTTTGTAGTGACGGCCAACATGAATTTTAATTTTTTAAAGTGCTTATATTGTGCTAGTCAAGTTCTTTGAGATGATACCGATATTGACTCTCTCGGTTGTCTAGAAGCTAAAAAAAATTATTTTCGTTTGTAAATTTTTGGAATATATATTTAAACAAAAAATTTTTGCCTATAACTTTGCCGATTAGTGCCCGCTTTATCCAAAATTTTTCACGAATATCTCTAGAGGCATATTATATGTACTAATAGTAGCAAAGGTACCTATAAATTATTCTATGGCTGAAAAATTTTAATTTTGTTGGTAAAAATATGGGAAAAAACAGAGGCAGTCGTGTTTATATGCTCATATCTCAAAATGTTATTGGGCAATTGTGCTGAATTTCAATAGAACATATGGTTGCTTCTAAAAGTTGATTTCAACCAACACACGGACAGACGGTCAGGGCTTAATCGACTCTTTATGGGGTCGGAAATGAAAATTGTAGAAATTACAAGCGGAATGACAAAGCTATACATATATACAAAATATAAAAACATTTATTTCTTATTTATACATAACTTTTGAAAAAAAAAGAAAAATATTTTTTTCAGTATTACTCAAAAAAACAAAAATGTCCAATATGAGAACAAAAATAAAATATTACCCAATTATAAAATTTTGCACTTCCAAATTCTTCTGTATTAAACTCTTATATCAATTTACCGTTTTCAGATGCTATCAACTATTAGATCGTCGTTTAAGAAAAAGTTTAAAAAATATGTATCTTGTCCATCCAACATTTTGGATAAAATCAATAATTTGGATGGCAAGGCCTTTTGTTAGGTAGGTAAAAGACATTTTTCTATATTTTTACATTTGTACAATTTCACAAAATATTTTTACTGATATTCTATATTTTTCAACAGCAATAAATTTTGGCGCAAATTAGTTTATGTAAAGTCTTTGGATGAACTTTCACAATATGTAACAGCTTTGGAAAAAGCTGCTATACCAGAAAAAGTTAAGCAATACGATTCTAAAAAACATTAAATATATTAATTTAAATTTTAGAGTTATTTATATGAATGACTGCATACATACATATTTGTATATTGTATTTCTCTCCCCTTTTCATCCCCAGAATACTTAATCTTAGCTTTCTTATTTGTATATAGAACATTGTATTATTTATCTAAGCTTTTTTGTGATATTTAAGTACTGTTTATTATTAAATTGTTCATTCACATTCAAAATATAATTGTCATCATTCATTATTTATTGTCCATATAACTATACTTTATTCACAATAATTAAAATTTCCATTAGACAGCAAAAATAAATAAATAAAAATTTATTTATTTATAATTTTTTCTATTAGAGTTAGCTATATAATAATTGTAACACATATTTATTTGTTTATAAATTGAAAGAAGGGAGAAACAATGACATCGAATATATAAACACCAGCATTTTATTTTTTCTATTATTTTATATTATCACACAAACTGGTACTCATTTTTAAGTAAATGTATATTTGAGAAAACATTTTATTTAATTGTAATACAAACAAACTTTACTTTTTGATTATTTTTGAAGGCATTCCTATTTAAATGAATAATTTACTACATATAAAATATTTATAAATAATACTCTAGCAAGAATATAAAAAATACCATTTGATATTATAAGCATATACTTATACATATGTATATGTATGTATATACATATAAATGTATTTATCATATAAATATTAAATTTCAATCCTAAAGTACAACATATAAGTATTTTAGTATACAAAACATTTTAGATGCTGGCATTATTTTTTATTCATACTTAATTCCTTATTCAAGCATAATAATAATAATCATATTTAACATTAAATAAAACATTTATACGTACGTAAGCATTTGCAACATTAAACCTCCTAATTATAAATTTAAAAAAGAACCCTCTGCATTTCACCTCAACTTTTTGTTATTTCTTGGCTTATTTTTCTGTTAAAAATTATTTGCAACTAATTCAATACATTAGTAATATGTTTTTTAAAGAATTTTTAAGTAAAAGATACCAGTAAACGCATTCATATTAAATATATATTTCTTAAGAATTTAAATAGTATGTATATGAAAACTCACTGTATATAGTCATATTGGTTTCACATTTACAGCAAAATATAAATTATAAAATTATCACGTGTACTTATTGTTTAAATTCGTATTTGTCATTGTTTACTGAACAAGTAATAAAATTAAAATAAATATAAAAATCACCTAATAAATATGTTGTTTCCTTACTGAAATTAAACTTTTTAACTAACCCAAGAAGAAAACGCTACAAATACTAGTAAAAATTGCAGCTGCAGAAGAAAGACTTCTAAAGTCTTAAACACTGCTTTAGTACCGCCAAACAGAGGTAACTAGAATACTAACCTCTATTACTTAGTTAAACTTCTTTAAATAATTTGACGAAACAATATATATTTATTTTCTATAATCTATTTTTATTTCTGTTAAAATATTTAAGACGTAATATAAAAAAATACAATAACTAAAAATTAAATAGGATTAAAAAGCATACGGGATATATTTGTACCTGACGTTTGGAATTTTTCTCTCTTCCTCCTCTTTAGCGATCACAATGGTATATATGAAGGTAATGCCCCTAATTTAGGTCGGTTTTTTAGACTAGTTTCTAGAGTTTCTTCGACACAATCATTATGTCTTTCTGTTATTTCATTTGTGAATTGTACATCACCTTCAGTTTTTTCTTTAATGGCTTTATCATTATCACAAAGCTCTATAAAGTAACGCTTGCAAGAGGAATTATCTGCAACTTCTGCAAAGGGCGCAGTTTTTGTTTCTGTTACATCTTTACATGTAAATTTATTAGCTTTTTTTTCTGTTTGCAGTTCTTTTCGCCGTTTAGCACTACAATAAATACAATTTTTCGTAGTACACACTTTACATCTTTCAATTTCAGGACATACAAATTCATGACGCTTATCGCACTTAAGGGGTTTTTAAGTATAAAGTAAAAAAATTAACCAATATTTCAGGATGTTAGTTTGTTACGATTTGATGACAATACAAATTAAACATACCTTATCGGCCAGCTCACAAAAACCTCTTAAGAAATCTATACAGAGTTCAGCTTTGTTGCTCAATTTTTTATGAAGATATGGACAATCATTTCGAACACATACTCCTTGAAGGAAAAACTTACAAACAGGCATTTTCGACAATGAGACATTATGAGACAATAAACAGTTCGTTTTAAGACATTCACCTCTTAGAAATCTTTAAATATCGAGTTGAAGAAATTATAAAAATGTATATAATTTTAATAATAGATAAAACAAAAAAAAAACGTACTTGCTACATATGGCAATTTGCAATTTATTGTGCACTTTAAAACATTTTTCTCTCTCAAATGCTGCACATTTTCCAATACGCTGAAAGATTGGACATGGTATATTGGTTTTAACCCAACGTTTCGTTAGCATTTGCAAGCTCTTTTGCTTGGCGTTATGGACATAAGCACGGGACAAATGGTTAGTGGTTCGTATTAAAATATTTTTAGCTGAGTTTACAGATACATAAGTATAGCCTCCGATATCAATACGCTGGCATCTTGAAGTCTTGGAAAAATTTGTATTATTTATTAAATGGGTAGAAGTACGGTCATCGTTTGTCACTCGAGTTAACTTAAACTTATTGGCATCCATCACATATTTAGTACCTCTAACGAATATTGTCAAACCTTGATTTGGTTTTATTTTCTGATTTGTAGATGATTTTCCATTGCAAGTAGATGTTTTGGATGATTTTAAAGCGGTATTACTGGGGGGGCAAACAGTTCCCATATGCTTCAATTTTAATGAATTTTTGGTAGATTTGTAGAGTAATCCATTAATATTAAGAACATGTAACTTTTTATTTATAGTTAAAGACCACTTTGTTGCTGCAGAATATGTAGATTGGCTCATAGAGCCCCGCCTCAAAGCATATCGACCCACATACGATGTACGTTTAATTTTAGGAGTGGGTGGAAGCAATCCTTTTTTCTTTATCATGCGATTATCCAATTTATATTTTGTTAACCTTAACTTAGAGTCTTCAATACAATTCGATTCTGTTTTATTTAAAGTTACGGATAGAGTAGGAGTTTTTCTTATTAACTTACGTTTGCTCAAGACCAATAAAGGTGACTGAGGAAGAAGTTTTGCAATATTTTTATTCTGACATTCCTTCTTTATCAAAGGCTCACGTATTAAACGATTTTTTGACTTGCAAATGATTTTGCGGGAACTCACAGTCTCATTGTTCCGTTTTAAAGCACTTCCTCCTACTTTACCTTGATATTCCAAAAATTTACTTTCAACATTTTCTGGTGCCGTATTTATGTCGAGTGCTTCCTTTTCATGTCTCTGTTGTTGTAAAACTTGTTGTTCGTGAAATTTTCGTAAAAACTCTGGATTCATATGAATTGTGGGTCTTGATTTGTGTGCCTCCAAGAATAATGGATTTATGTGAGCATTCTTAGGAATAACGGATTGAGTTTGCAATGGAATTTCGGTGCCTGACGTAGAAAGTTGTCCTCTAAAATTAGGATTAATATAAATTATTTTGTTTGATTTGTTCCCACTATTACCATGTGGTAGCATCGCGTTATTTATTTTAAATAAAAATATCCGTAAAAAAATTTTAGAAAGACGCAAAGGAACTTTTTAATCAAAACCACAGATCAACAAAAGAAATCGCATATGATATAATACACCGAAGTGGGCTGCAGTTAGTAGAATGAGTTACCACACCATTAACTTTGTTCACAAAATAAAAAATCGGATTATTTAAACATGATTCTGACTGAGACACATGAGTGATTCACAAGGGGTCTTATCATGTCGTATTGTTCTAAAATTTTACAATGGTTTAAAAATGTTGTTGTTGCTTTTCAAACAAAAAGTGTCTTATAATAATAGGACTTTGTATGCTATGTTTATTGTGCTGTCGTATTTAATAAACAGTTAAACCGGCTAAGCCAAGCCGTAATAGTTTTTGTAAGCCGTCGCCGTTCATTGTATAAATTTATCGGGCCGACATCCAAATTTAATCGCAATTGCTAATCGGCTAAGGACTCTGCCATGCAAAATCCTTGACAAATACTTAAAATTGGAACCTGAAAATCAGAAAGAAGTATCTTCTTGTTTGTCTTCATACAAAAAATTTTTATTGCATGCTTTAATGGTAAAGTCTAGACGAGCCATCGATTTTTTCAGACTAGAACAAAACGTCGGCAGAGCAACTATCAAAAAATTGTTCATGTTATTTGATATGGAGAAAACGTATAAAGCGTATTTTGTTACTATTTCTATGTATCGTCTCTTTCTTTCATATTCAAAATGCCTTTTAATATCATCTGGTGATTATTGGTTTGATACAGTGAACAAAATATTAATTCAGTTTGTTTAATAAACATAAACACAAAACATACTAGTAGAAAAGTAAAGTTAAGGGCATTCATATTTTTTACATATGTATTTTACAAATATGCTTAATAAATGTTAAAATTGTGGATATTAACACAATTAGAGCTTAATTAGTACACATTAATAATATTAATTCGATGCCTTACTATGATGACATGTAAGTAAACTTTAACAGAAACACCAAATATCCCCCAAAAATGTAAACTTTTAAACAAGCTAATAACTACAAAATATTAAACAATACAGCAATTGATTGAGAAATCGACATTATGGAAAACAACAAACAGTATATACTAAAAGAGCAATATAATTGACTTATATGTTAATATACTCAAATTTATCACGTAGAGACACCACTATGATAAAAAATTTTGTTGAATATCTATGTGGCAATCTTAATTTTCTCTGACCATTATTTTCTATAATCTGGTTTCACAAATGTTTTATTTCCTAGATAGATTTGGTAACACTGGCGCCTTGTTCGTCATTAATTTCAATTTTCTTTTGTAAATTTGATGAAGTTGAAAAATCGTTTAAGAAATTTGAATATCATGTAAATATCGCATTTTCTTTTTTCGTAATAAAAAGTTAAAGATTCATATATCTTGTAAAAAGTATTTTCAGTGGTAACAGATAAAAAAGAAGACGAGAATAACAGGAAAGAAATAGGGTGCAGTAAAAATCAAAGTAAGTATTAACTAGAGTAATTAAAGATAATATTATTTCTAACAATAATAAATAATTAAAAAGTTATTACAAACAAATAAGAAAAGAGGTTAACAAACCCAAACATAACAGAAGTCGCAAAATACTAATTTAACAGTTGAGAAAAATGTGACTTCTTCAAATAGGAAAGAAATCCAATCACTCGTACATACATATGTTGTACATCGAATAAATTCAGCAAAAAACAGGCGGCGCCATTGTGTCCACACAAAACATGCAATGCTTGCATTAACAAAAACCAAACCAATAAAAAAAATAAAATATTTTTTTCTCTATGCTTCGTTGGGTTTTGTCAAGAGAAATTTTTTTTATGATAATCTGGAAAAAGGAATAGGTACATACCTATTTGTCAGAATGTATAATGTGTCTAACAAATGATTAGTTAACCTAATATGTATATCAAGAATTTTGTTCTATCATTAAAAATTGCTGTTTAAATTTTTTAGGACATGGAAAGCCCTTGTGAATCGGAAAGCTCTTTAGATGGTGGTACCATGTTGCCACCAAGCCCCGTTTCTAGGGAACAATTGCAAAAACGCATTGAATCTTTAACTCAACAAAACAAGTAATTATTAAGACTTTTTTTTGTGTATTTATGAACTTATATGTGTATTTTAACTTTATTATTTGCTTTAAGAGTCCTTAAAGCGGAATTGGATACTATGAAAATTAAATGCAAAGTTGTCCAAGAAGAGAATCGTACTCTCAAGCAAGCTTCGGTTATTATTGTAAGTACATACATACATATGTTTATCCAATACATATTATAAACTATTTATTATGTTAACGCATTTAAATAAAAACTGCTTTAGGCTATGTATTATTTTTTGTTCAGCCAACCTAACACCATGCAGTCTTAGAAATAAGACGAAATCTTTCCTTTTTTTATATGTATATTTGTACTTATTTGGGTGACATGTGCTGTTTTATATACTTATATATCTGTATGTGTATATGTACGCATGTTTACATGTATCTTTATTTATTATTATTTTTTTTTTCTTGACTTGTGTTTGGTTAAGTGGGGTTTTCTGCTGATTGGGATTGCATATTCTTATACGATTCACTTAAAATTTTTTTTATTTTGGATATTTGGCTGGAGAGCCTATCTATTAGCATGAATGTATGTTTTTTTTTTTATATTTAATTTTAATTTTCTACTAGCTGACCCGGCAAACTTCGTACCGCCCTATAATCAACTTCATTCCGCGTTTCACGTTGCTCATCAGTTTGACTTGCTCTTTTATTTCTTTGACTTGCAGCATTATTGGTTCTGCGACTTAAATTTGTACGTCTAATTGCCGGCATTTTTAGAAACAAAAATTCAACTGAAAATAAAAAAAACTATAGCACCTATTTTTTTGTAAAATTATCAAAATGGTCTATCAAAAGTTTCAAACACTATATTAATTTGACTAACCTTGTTGAACAAACAGTACGAATTATCCTGTAGAAACTAATGTGAAAAGTAAACTAAGAAATGGTAAATAAATTATGTAGGTATTTTGTTATTATAACTCCAACCACAGACCAACTCCGACCGATATATTTGCAAAGAGCATGTAAACTACGTTTCTTTGTTTTAATGTCAACTAAGTGCACATTACTGCCAGTGACACATTATTATTATTTTATTACATAAGAACCTTCTTCTAATAATAACAAATACAAAAAAAAAAGAATTAGTGAAATCGGTCCAACCATTCACGCGTAATGCCGTGACCCAGGGGAAAAAGGGATTCATTTATATATATATAGATTATTTTATATATATCGTCTAAATTTCTTGATCTTTTTTATTGATTATATATGATTTTTTATAAAAAAAAAAAAAACTAAAAAAAAAGTTGATCTCAAGCTTGGAAAAATCATATATAATATATAGATTATTTTTACTTAAATTAATTTTTTTATTGTATACTTTAGTATACTTTAGTTAATATCTCAGGATTTTTTTTATTACTATGTAACACGTGTATTTTGGCCTTATAGGCTTTGTATTACTATTTGGATTAATAAATAAATAAATTAACTTTCATAGTGGTTATACGAAAATCAAAAAAAAGATTTTTTATAACAATTAAAGATTAAACAAATTAAAATCTTAAAAAAAAACTAAAAAAATCTATACATATATACAGTGGAAGCTTTCTTGAGTCGACACCAAAGGGAAATTAATGCAATACTTAAAGATGCTGCACTATGTCGTTTCTTCATTAAACATGAAGCCAAATATATGAGTTATTGTAGAAATTTAATGGCGTACGTGTTTAATTGGAAAAAAATAATTTGGTACATTAATGGGTGTTCCAAATTAACGCAAGTTTTAAATTTGTCGCCATTCGTTCAGTAAAGTGTTGACAGCCTTAAAAAAATTATTAGACAATTGACAGTTTAGGGTTAGTTAAAATGGAGCGTTACACAATAATGATAATATTGATGTGGCCAATATGTTTTTTCAACAAGATCGTGCCGTACAGCCCGTAAAACAATATAATTACTACTTTTTCATGTCGTTTACTCTCTCGTTACGGTGACTACAATTGGCCAATAGATCATGTGACAACACCAATATGTTTTTTTACGTGGTTAGTTGAAGTCACAGGTCTATGTCAACACCTCATTACCACCCGTGAATTTAAGGAGATTTAAAGCTGCACGAACGAAATTCAGCCACATTTACGCAAAATGGTCATGATCAAGTGTGTATGTGCATACAAAGCCGTGGGATATATTTGCCCGTTATGCTATTCCATAATAACACAATCTTATGTACTTTTTGATTCAATAGAAATAATCAAAAGACTAAAAAACTATTTGTTCTATTTAATTCTGTATTAATTTTGAGACACCATTTTTTTGTGTCCTTCCCTTATATCTTAAAATTAAAATAAAAAAATATAACTGAGATCTGAGCAACCCACGACCACCTCGATTTTTTTTCACAAAAACAACATTACAACAACAACATGCATACATACAACCGTGTATACCGGTTAGAGAAAACGTGGCATCAAATCCCAGCTGAGCCAAACAATTTTTTTTTTTAATTTTTTATATTTTTTTTTTTATTTTATTTTTTTATATTTTATTTAATATATTATTTATATTTTTATTATTTTTTTTTAATATTTTTTTTTAATATTTTTTTTTAATTTTTTTTTTTAATTTTTTAAAAAAAATTTTTTTTTTAATTTTTTTTTAACATACATACTTAAATTTATACTTTTACAATGGGATGTTTTTATATATGTATGTTTTTTATATGTATGCACGTATTTCATATGGGATGAATGGTGATACAAACTACTGTTATTGCATGACTACACGTTGTGAAGGGTATATAAGATTCGGCACGGCCGAATATAGCGCTCTTACTTGTTTTTTCCTTGTTTAGTTTCAAACTACGTTTGAATAAAAAAAAATATTGTTTCTTTATTTGTAATAGTTTTGAGGTATTCTATTAAATATTAAGATTGTCAACTCAGTTGTAAGCATTGTTAAAATCAAGTAAAAAAAATAAAAATCTATTAGCGTTCATTCTTAAAAATAATTATATAATTTTTTTTGGTTACTTCTATAGCAAGCTAAAGCTGAACAAGAAGAAGAATATATCTCTAATACACTTTTAAAAAAAATTCAAGCTTTAAAAAAGGAAAAAGAAACATTGGCACATCACTACGAACGTGAAGAAGAATGTTTAACCAATGATTTGTCAAGAAAACTGGATCAGGTAATTAATATATAAAACTAAATCCAAGTCGCCATAAGGTCTTATTAATTATTCATTGAATATATAGCTTCGTCAAGAAAAATGTAAATTAGAACAAACTCTTGAACAAGAACAAGAGTGTTTGGTTAATAAGTTAATGAGAAAAATTGAAAAGCTCCAAGCAGAAACAGACAACAAACAAACAAACCTTGAACAATTGCGCAGAGAAATGGTTGAACTAGAGAACACATTAGAACAGGAACAAGAGGCATTAGTGAATAAGCTCTGGAAACGTATGGATAAATTAGAAACAGAAAAACGATTGCTACAAATTAAACTCGATCAACCGGTATCGGATCCAACAACACCACGTGATATTACTAATGCTAACGGAGATACTGCCTCCAATTTAAGTACACACATACAAACTTTAAGATCAGAAGTTATACGCTTGAGGGCTAATTTGGCTGCGGCCGAAAAGGAAACTACAAAAAAACTGCAACAGTTTGCCCTGGAGGAGAAATCAATACGGGAAGAGAATGCTCGTTTACAAAGGAAATTGAAACAGGAAGTAGAAAGAAGGGAGGCTTTATGCCGCCATTTGTCAGAATCAGAATCTTCATTAGAAATGGATGAGGAACGTTTTTACAATGAGAATATATTGGCAACAGGAGCACCTTTGGCGGGATCAGCATTAAATGCTCATCGCCAGCGTACTATAAGTAGCCCAGTGTCACATAGTCCATCAAATAGCCGCCCCTTAAGTCCAGGCACTTCACAGCAAAATCGTTGTTACGCTTGCGGACAAATAGTTGTATGTTTGATATGTGCGACCATATGTTTATTTATTAAATTCCCTTTTTTTTCTCATACTTTAGAATCGTCGTGCTAGTGAACGTTTTATTAAGCCGGCACTGCCTACGCCTATGTTGGGCCTTAATACTTCAGCTCCAAATGTTTTGTCCGGTTCAACGGGAGCTGGACCCACTGTTGTAGGTGGCTTATTCTCAAATTCCTCAAATGCTAGTTTTCTTAATAATTTGAGTAATGAACTTATAACTTTCAACTCATCTACACTGCTAGGATACAATGTTGCACCACCAGTTCTACCACCTACCAATTCTTCCGCTCAAGCAAATCCCTTAAGTTGTAATACACAAAATACGTCCAATTTATTTATGAATGCCAGCAGTGGTACAAACTCTGCTTTTACACCTACAAATCAATCTACAAGTAGTGGAGTCACTAATACTTTCGCCCAACCAGCCAGTCCGATGGACACTTCAAATTGCAAAGACTAGAAAGAAGACAAAAAAGAAACTAAAAAATATATAACAAGCATAAAAACTAAAACGAATAATCCATATATTTCATACTATTAACTAAAAATTCTTACGAAAAAGAAAAATAAAACATTCGAAAGGTTGAGTGAGCTTCTTTAGAAAAAGCAAAATAAAAAAAAATAATATGTGTAACGACTGCACTGAGCAGAACAAAATATTATTAAAAACGAAAAATAATCATGCAATTAAAGTAGAACATTACATATGATTATTTATTTTTATATACTCATGATAGCCACTTACTTTGTTTATCGTTTTAATATCATCAACAAATTTAAAATTTCTGAAGGTTTATAAACTTAATTGTTATCATTAACCGGTAGTTATTATAATAAATTAATTCTAAAATGTGTAAGAAATTTGTAATCATGGGCAATGGTTAAATATATGTAATACGTAAAAAAGGACAGGAAAAAATAAAAATATTTTATTGTATACATTTTCGAAGGCAATACAAAAAACAGTTTTTATCCTAATTAATGCTTAAAACAATAGATAAAAAATACAAATTAAATCAAATCAAATGCTTCAAGAAATGCTAATAATTATGTGAAAACTACAAAAAGCTACTCTACTAACAATAATAAATAAGTACATTTGGCCGTACCGAAAAAAAGTTCGCGTAAACCTTCGATTTTAATTATTTTTGCAATGCAGTCGATAAAAAATCGCAACTGCATTGCATAACTAAGTTATATTCCAAGATGTATTGCGCACTGTTTTTGCTTTTGAGGTGGTACGTACGGTTTAAAGTACATACTACCTATAATATATTATAATAAAATATACATAATAATGTAAGTAAATTTAGATATCCCGTGTTTCTTTGTTCTTTAAAATTATAAAAAATTGCCAAAATGTCTGTACTCTCACCATCACCTCATTTTTATTTTGTTTTTTTAATTTATTTTTTTTTTTATAAAAATATATCAAGTCATATAATGATTTTATATATATATAGATAGCGATCTTAAAAAATTTAATCTAAATTAAAAAAAAATGCATTTGATTTTTGATATTAAATTACATCTTATTTTATTAAAAAAATAAATAAGAAAAACGTTATTAAAAAATCAAATTTATGTCGAAATTCTTTAAAAGAAATCTTGAGTAATATATGTATGTCAATACACATATTCAATTTAAATCTAATCATTCATGCTCTTCATATAAATATATAATTATTAATTAAATACATATAAATATAAATTTACTTCCAAGTTAAAAAAGTACGAATAGCTATTCAAACATCTTAAAAATTAAATAAAGAATTTAAAGTTTAAATGAGTGTTATTTAATTAAATAAAACAATTGGTAAATTCACACGTATGCTAATTGTTGTATTTTTAAGAACTTTACCTAAACAATACCTTTTAATTAATTTTAAAATTATACGACACTTAGTACACCTTGTAAATACAGCAAATATGTTTCGACATTCTCATATGAAAGCAAAAACGATCAATTCTCTTTCCGTGAAACTGAAATAGTTTTTTTTAACACCTTTGGCGCAATGTTCTCTAGAATGATTAAATATACTTGTTTTAACTAAAAAAAAAATATCAAAATTACAAAAGCCAAATAAAAAGGATTTAATTAAATTTTAATGTGAACCATTTTTTATTTTGGCTTAAGTTCATTTGTTATTTTTATTTAATTTTAGAATTCAAATTTAATTAAATTGTAACCATTTTTAGGAATATTCCTTCTAAAATTATTTCCGATATTAGCCGAGTGGAATGCATTTTCGAAATCAGCTACGATTTCATCATCAGCACTCTTTATCGGTATACTACTATGTAACTTAAAATTCCTATTTATGTTACAATTCAATGAAATTTGAATTAGTGAATCTTAGTATTAATTTTCATATTTTGTTGAATATTTAATTTCACCTATCAAATGACAATTCATAATTCAACATGTTCATATTCTTCTATATTCGTAATACATTTTCGTTATGCTTTCAATATCCATCCTTTGGCTGGAATTATTGAAAACAAGGTTGTATTTACATTTTAAATGAACTTAAGCCAAAACAAAAAATGTTTCACATTAAAATTTAATATATGGAAAAAAGTTCGAATAAAATATAAATATATAATTATAACACACATGGCACGGTGTTAATGACATTCAAGAATTCATTGTTCAGTGTCTATCGCCTAGATGGACTTATATAAATGAAAAATGTAAATACAACCTTGTTTTCAATAATTCCAGCCAAAGCAAGGCGAATTCATACAGGTGAAATTATCAGCCCAGCCAAGGCATATCCATAAGGTATATGCAACGGCGAATTTATACAACAAAGCAACTTTTCATGGGATGTTTTATGTCAAAGCCAATTCGTATATCAGGGATGGAAAAGTTGTTTTTACATATTAAATATATTAAAATTTGATAAAAAAGGATATAATTGTTTGAAACACATTATTAATGACGCAAAAGCAACAAATATACATAAATTTAGCACATTTTTTTATCAAAAAAGTACACTCAAGTTAATTGTTTAATACCGAAACAAAAATCACATTTCCTATCCGTGCATTAATAAATGAAATCAAGGCGAATTCAACCAATTTTTGACAAGAAGTTTCACAATCAGCTGGGCTGATAATTTCACCTGTATGAACTCGCCTTGAGCCCAGCTGATTAAGAAACTTCTTGTCAAAAATTGGTTGAATTCGCCTTGATTTCATTTATTAATGCAGGGATAGGAAATGTGATTTTGGTTTCGCTATTAAACAATTAACTTACGTGTACTTATTTTGATAATAAATATGCTAAGTTTATGTATATTTGTTGCTTTTGCGTCATTAATAATGTGTTTCAAACAATTATATCCTTTTTTTAATCAAATTTTAATATATTTAATATGTAAAAACAACTTTTCCATCCCTGATATACGAATCGACCTTGACATAAAGGCCCCTTTCGCATTAGGCAACTATAATTGCGCAAGTATAATTTTATTTTTATTTATTTTCTTTTGAACTTGCTTTTATGTTCACATTGAGCAACTTGGTTGCTCAATTTCTTCCAGTTTCTTCCAATTTCTCATCATTTTTAAATATTTGATTCACTTTATAAACAAATAAAATTTTCACACACACAAAATTACACAACACACCGAAGAAGAAATAAAAGACAATGTCAAAAACAAATAAATATTCCGAGACAAGAATGACAGCAGAAGCAGAATTGCCATGTACAAGCAAGTCTGTACTCAAATCTCGGCAATTCTTTCCCCTTCACACCGACCTTTCCTCTCACACCAACAAACACAAGAATTGCGCAATTATAGTTGCCTAATGCGAAAGGGGCATTATGGATATGCCTTGAGCCAAAGGATGGATCAAGGCATATTCATACAGGTATATGCAACGGCGAATTCGCTGTGATGTTCTCTGTCAAATACCACTTATAAAAAACAACAAATAACTTTTTATACATGGAGTTGGACAGTAGTGTTCCCTGTCAGCTGGGCTGATAATTTCACCTGTATAAATTCGCCTTGGGATGGATATTGAAAGCATAACGAAAATGTATTACGAATATAGAAGAATATGAACATGTTGAATTATGAATTGTCATTTGATAGGTGAAATTAAATATTCAACAAAATATGAAAATTAATACTAAGATTCACTAATTCAAATTTCATTGAATTGTAACATAAATAGGAATTTTAAGTTACATAGTAGTATACCGATAAAGAGTGCTGATGATGAAATCGTAGCTGATTTAGAAAATGCATTCCACTCGGCTAATATCGGAAATGATTTTAGAAACAATATTCCTAAAAATGGTTACAATTTAATTAAATTTGAATTATAAATTTAAATAAAATTAACAAATGAGCTTAAGCCAAAATAAAAAATGGTTCACATTAAAATTTAATATATAGAAAAAAGTTCGAATAAAATATAAATATATAATTAAAAAGGATTTAAGCTCAACGCTCGTATTTGTTCGATGGCTAGCGCATTTTGGTTATAAAAGTTCACATCACTACTTTTAAAACAAACACCCTGGGCACACTCACGGTCAGCGTTGCCACAACAAAAAAAATTACAACCAAATTTTCTTAAAAATGTAAACAAATGAGAAAAAATTAACCAAAATTAAAAATTATTTTGATTTTATTAAGTTTGTTTTTTTAATGCAAAAAACTAAATAGAATTAAAAATATATATAAAGCGATTTTTTTTTAGAGATCGACACATTTAAAATTCATACAATGTTAAGTTTTGGCAGACTAGACATAATGGGAATCGTTTTGATTTTTGCACAATTCTTTTGATTGCATAACATTGTTAATTGTTTGGAACTCAAGCTTATTTCTAAATTTGATTTTTTGAAACTAAGCAGTGAAAAAATTCTTTCTGTAGTTGCTGAACTATGTGGCAAAGACATTATGTTTTCGTTCATTGCATTTTTATGTTGGGGTTGGGCTTCAAAAAGTTTATTTCAAAATACACGCACAGACTAACAATGCTTAATCGACTGCTCTATTTATAAGCTTTCAGAAAATATATACATTATGAGGTCGGAAATGAAAATTTTAGAAATTTCACACGGAATGACAAACCTTGAAGGGAAAATCGCTAAAGCACTATTATTGGTAAACAATAGCTTTGTCTACTCCGATGCTGTCCAAAACTCTCAATAAATGAAATGCGTCTGTATTGGATCAAGGCATATTTATACATCAGGTAATTGCAGTTCGGAGAGCATTTTTTCGTTTATATTTTTTATATATGAAGTTTGACATTTGAAATAAATGAGAGAGGAGAGAAAATTGTTTTTTATCTATAGACTTTGACAGCTGAAATTTAAAATAAGTGAAGGAAAAAATAATCAGCTGACGAAACAAAACTACCTGATGAATAAATATGCCTTGGTATTGAATATGATATTGCCCAGCAAGCACAAAACTAAGCATTACAAATGTAATGAACTTTACTTTTAAAAGCAAAATAGAAATGATGTTTAAAAAAAGTTAATAAAATTAAATACAATTTTTAATATACAATTAAAACTTAAAAAATTAAGTGTATTTACGCATTATAAATTAAGTTTTCCAAATTTAAGGTTTCGTAACAATTTCTTATTAACAAAATATGTTTTAAATTTGAAGAACTTAATTTATTTCTCTGTTTGGAACAAATAAATTTTAAGTCGGAAAAAATTTGTTCGCAGCAATATGTAGAAGGAAAAAGGGATAACAATTTCAAAGCATTGCTTTTTAACTCTGGAAAATCGAAATCATTTAGATTTTTCCAGAATTCTATTCCCATTTTTCCAGGAGCTTGGACTTCGGTTCGAAGAAGTATAAGTTCTGATTGTATATCAAACTCATATTGAATAACATCACAGTTATAAGAGTTATTAAATATATCCAACTGCTGTTGTATACTCTTAAAATCTGCAAACCTGTCTTCAAAACTGTTGAGCAGTGTATCAAAAATCTCAACTCGTTTAGTTTTCACAGCATCGCACAGCGATTCGCGCAATAGAGATGTTTTTTTAAAACTGGAAAAGTCATCTGATCTAATTTGGCGAAGTATAAGACAAAGTTTTGTTTGAAAATTAAATAAAATTTTACAAATATCAGATATATTCTTACCTTTTCCTTGAAGCTCTAAGTTGAAATCATTAAGCAAAGAAGTTGTATCAGCTAGAAAAGCTAGATCTGATATGAATTGTGTATCTCTTAAACAATTTTTTGCCGACTCATCGATATTTTCTTTTTCGAAAAACTCTAAGACTTCTTGTCTTAAATCATATAGCCGGTTAAGACAGTCACCACGACTAAGCCAACGTACCTCAGTGAACATTTTAAGATCGTTAAAAGCTGCGTTTTTAGATGTTAAAAATTTTCGATGAGTGAGAGCATTGTGTCCTTCTCTTATTTTATTTATAATGCGCTCTGCGGTCTTCATTGTAGAGTCTTGAGTAATTAATTTAAACTCAAGCGCGGATTGATGAATAATGCAGTGAAAGTTTTGCATGTTGCGTGTGGGTATTGGATTTTTGTTATAAAGGGGTTTTCACCTTTGGTTTTGTTGCAGGATGCGTTTAATTTTCGCATTGGTTGCTGTATTGTGGTCTGATGGTGCAAGTGTTTGATGGGTGGTGCATGGTGGTTTTCTGGTTTTTGTTGATTTTGTTTTGGTTTTGCTGTTTGATGGATTGGCTGTGTTCTTGTGTGTTGTTTTGTTTGTTGGAGCTTGTTGTGTGGTTTGGTTTTCCTGAGTTTCGTTGGTTTTTGTGGTGATTTGGTTTTGTTTTATAGTCGGTGGTGCTTCTAGTTTCTTTGGGTTTGTTTTAGTGTGGTGCAGATTGGATTTTTATTGTATGGAATGAGCTTTTGAATGCTTTTTTGGTTGCTTTAAATATTAGCATGGCATTGCCAGCTGCAATGGTATTGAGAATAAATGGGAAGGATGATTTAACAGATTATTGGGTTCTATGTAAAATATTGTGTTTTTGTTTTTTTTGTGTGTTTTTTTTGGTACGAAAATCGTTTGACTTTAAGATAACGAATGATGATGAACTATGATCTGGAAGTTTTGTTGGTAGATAGCGGACAAAGCGGTGTGAAGTATAATGTTATTCACCGGTACATATTTTTTTTGTATGGGTTTTGTTAGTACTTGTTTAACATTAAATTTTTTTGTGTAGGTTAAACCGAATTTGGAAACGGAATTCAGGTCATTTGCTAAAATATCGAGTGTGAAAGTGGTCGAAATTTTTTTTTGTATTTGAAGAAAAAAGTATATACATATGTATATGAATTGAAGGACGGGTTTCGGGGTCCGTAGCTAATTGGAGTATGGATATATTACGGCCATGGTTGGGTAAAGGGCGATTGGAGGTTACCATCTACCTCCCTATTAAAGATGTTCCATGCATTTATGTGTAGGTAGAATTATGTTTGTTTTGTGTGAATGAATAAATTTTTTTTATGCCGGACCTCGGTCATATTGTGTTGAGAACTTCTCCCCGAGAGCAAGCCGCATGAGTCTACCGGGCTGGAAAACTGCAGGCCGATGAAAAGGTTCGTAACATGCATTGCCATTTAATTTTTTTCATACAACTTCTATCAAAAGCTTTCCAGTTACGTGTCCATAAAAGGTTTCCAATGTCAACATTGATTCAAAAACATTAAAATTTTCATCAACGCATCTTACACAGACAACCAGTTGACAAAGATCATTGATATCTGTACTTTCATCTAAACAAAACGAAAGAAATTTACTATTTATAAATTTTTCTTTAATAGAAGACTCTACCGAATTTCCTATTTGGGCAATACGCCTAGCCACAGTTTGGTGTGACATGGGAACTGACTTTATGAAATCTGTTCTATAATTTAACATTTGAAAAGTTTTTTGTAAAATATTTTTTGCTAGCACTCCATCCATAAATGGTCTGCCTTGCAGAGCGATTTCCAAGCTTATTTGACTTGAAATCTCCATTTTTAATTTTTTATTTTGCAAAATTTCCTCATTTTGTTCTTCTTGCAAAACCCATTCTTTAATTTTTTGCATATTTGCTAAAAAAAAAACATTTTCCTTTTTTCCTCTTTTAATTTATTTACTTCTTTGTGAAAAAGGTCAAAATGCCTTTCATGGCCGAATAGAGCACTCTTGTTTGTTTTTATTTCTTTTTTTTTTTTGGTTCCTCAGCAAAAACTTGCTCGTACAGGCAAGTGTGTACTCAAATATAAGCAAGTTTCTTCCTCTTAACCCGACCTTACCCCTTTTGTTATAAACACAAGACTTGCGCAAGTCTCTTGCGCAAGCGACTTGCCTAGTTAGAAAGGGGTGTTAGAGCTTTTTGACACGGAATATTTTTGTTAGTTAACTGTGCGTTTTTCCTTAATTTTGAGTGCTTTTCTTTTTTTCTTCGGTAAAACTAAATTTCAAATGATTTTTTATACCCCATAAAGTATATATTTTCTAAAAGCTTATGAAGTCGAGGAGTCGATTAATCCCTGACCATTTGTCCGTGTGTCTGTGTCGACTGAAATCAACTTTTAGATCTGAGTATGGTATCAATCTTTTGAAAATATCCAGGAATGAATCGCTATTAAAATTCAGCACAATTGCCCCATAACTTTCTTAGATATGAGCAAAAAACCACGACCATCTCGTTTTTATTTCACAATTACAACAACAACATACATACATATATACTTGTTAAAGTAAACGTGGCATCGAATCCCAGCTGAGCCGAAAAAAAATTGTTTTATTTTAATTATTATTGATATTTTTATTATTTTTTTTTATATTATATTTTTTAATTTTTAAAAAATTTTTTTTTTTTAATTTTTTTAAAATATTTTTTTAATTTGTGTGTTTTTTTTCTTTGTTTTAATACATTTTTTTTTTTTTGGAAACACTCAATTTAATTCTGCAATGGGATGTTTTGTATATGTATGTACGTATTTCATATGAGATGAATGGTGATACAAACAATTGTTATTGCATGACTACACGTTGTGAAGGGTATATAAGATTCGGCACGGCCAAATATAACCCTTTTATATATATTTTTTATATCAATTGGGGGATTCACAATAGTGTCATAAAGTCATATGTCCTATAATAATAGCATGAAAAATTAAGACTATTGTGAACAACCCCTCATAATTAAGTGTGCTATTTTGAATTTAAATCAGTTTCGGCTTTGGCGAAATTAAAATTCTTTTCAGTTCTAATCAGTGAATTTATTAAATTAGATTTTACCACAATATTTTCCATTTTTCAGTTTTTGACGCAAATCACAAATAAATTAAATTTTGTTTGATAAACAAAAACAGCAGAGTCCTTAACCATTTATATTTCACGCCGCCAGTGATTTGTTACAAAAATTTGCATTTGCGCTTAAATTTGGATGTCGGCCCGATAAAATTATACAATGAACGGCGACGGCTGAGTCGTTTAGCACAGGTCTCTGCTTATTAAATACGACAGCACAATAAACACAGCGTACAAAGTTATATTATTATAAGACACTTTTTGTTTAAAAAGCAACAATAACATTTTTAAACCATTGTAAAATTTTAGAACAATATGACATAATAAGACACCTTGTGAATCACCCAAATATGTATAATTTTATGAAATAAATTCTATAGCAAACAATTTTAAACTCTGTGATTTTTTAAGGAAATTACGCGTTTTTTAGATGTATATGTGCTTTTTTAAATGCTAAAGTTGACAACGCTGGTAATCAAATGGATAATAAAATAAATAGAAAGAGAAACAACAAAAATATTGGCAGAAGTTCCGTTTGTTGATAAATTTTTTTGTAAAGTTTATATCCAGAAATTTGTGGAGAAGTATGAAAAATAAAATATTAAAAATATAATGATAAAACTTTTCTTAATAACAATAGTTAAATATTTCTTACTAAATAAATAAAAACAAAGAATTTGTTGTAATTAGTTAAAAAGTGGTCAAAGAATTTGGTAAATATAATTTAATGGAGGTAGTGAGCGGCGCGTGACCTCATTTTAAAAATTAAGAAAGATTTCACTTTACCTGCAATCCATATATAATTCACCTAATTCACTTTATAATAAACTTAAATAGTGTAATATTTAAAAAAATGTTTTCTGCGGCTGGTAAAATTCCAATAATAAAATGTGAAGAAAATAAAACATGTCAAAATATGGATACCAAAAATTCCAATGACATTACTAATAGTTACATTGAAGATGCTATTACCGAGGTCGACATAAGTCAATGGCAGGTAGAAGATGTTGTTGAATGGGCAACAAAAGTTATACAATTCACTCCTGCTGTCATTAAATGCCTGCAATTGGAAGCAATTGATGGTCAAGTCCTGTTAACACTAACGGAAGAGGACATTCGTGATTTCCGCTATCGCCTTAACTATAATTTACGTTTCGGAGAATTAAAAAAACTATGGCAAAGCATTCATCGTCTACAACAAAGTCGATTGCATCAACGTTTCAACAGACACCAAACAGTTCATCATCTGACAACAAATCATGTGCATCATAGTAAAAACACATGTAGTAGAAATAATCTTAGCATTAGAATTGGAACAGCCGATGGGTCACCGCTTCATCATAATCGCACTGCGCCCGCCTTATTTTCTGGTGCTACAGGTATTGCCCCTAATTGTAGTTGTGGCAACAAAAGCTGTGGATCATTTCTTGACTCTTGTACCTTCAATGATTGCGAAAGTTGTGCACCGGAAACATCATCGGTATCTGAAGGTTGTTCTGCTAACATTCCACCAGAGTTCTTTAAAACTTCAGTCAGTTTAGGTAGGTATAATTGTACATAATTAATGGGATATGTTTTGTATTCCGAGTGAAAATAAATTAAATTACCATAGCAGTGTTGGGTATGAAAACAATGCTAAGGCAATACCAAATGAATTCCAGATGATTTATTTTGTTTACTTTTTATAAAAAACGTGTACGTTTTTAACGTTAAAAATTAATTTGTTTAGGTTTTTTCACCTATAACCAATTTATTAATTAGCACCGTTTTAAGTATCTACATATCGATGGTCACAAGTAGAAAGGTCCTACTCATATTTTTTACAAAATTGAGCTTTTCAGCCATTCCAATACATTTCACACAAATACACCTCCACAAAAAAATTTTAAGAAATAGTATTAAAAATAACTTACAAGCAATTTAACAATATAAATTGTTTATATTTTTATATGATTCTAAGTAATTATTTTTAATAGAAGAGGTTTCTGACAGATTATGGCCCATAGACTAGGTTGTTGTTATTGTAATAAATAAATTGAAATTAAAAAGTTGTTACATTATGAGAATACTATTATTTTATTACGTTTTTGCCTTCTCCTGTAAAGTTCTAATTATCTTCTTTGGTCTTATTTAAAGAAATTTTATCATTATGCATTTTTACGCCTTAGAGAAAAAAAACTCAAAAATCAGAAATTTTGAAGAGAAGAGAAAAAACTGACTTGTAAGAAAGACTTTTTAGAATTGTGAAAATTTTAATATCGTTACCAACTTGGTGGCTCCGAGTAATTTCAAATGAAAACCTTCAACTCACAAGGCAAGAAGACATCAACAACCAAATGAGAGGGCGCAAATATAACTTTCTCGGTCACACGCTCTGAAAGTCCTATGACGAAATCTGTCACGCAGAACTAGAGTGAAATCCACCAGGCTCTCAAAGACGAGGACGACCTCGAAATACTTGGCGACCAAAATAATTGGAGATTCTTTGTGAATAGCCTATATTCCTAATGGAATACGGCAAAATTATAAATGCAAGAAAGGGGCTTGGTATCGCCCATACAAAAAAATACATTTTATTTATTTATTTATTTATTTATTTATTTATTTAAATTTCGGCAACCAAGCCTCTAGGCCATAATTGGCTACAAACTTCTACTAAAAAAAAAAAAGAAAATTTACAATGCTTTTTACTTAAACTATAAAAATATAATGTAAAAATTTAAATATAAGTAAATATAAGGGAATTAAAAATATAATGACAAGAAAATTGCACAGAAAATATAAGCCAAACTAACCAAACTTCAGACCAAGATTGAAATATGTAAATGGATAAAGAATGGTCATTCAATTAAGTACTATTATCAGACAACTCGCGAAAAAGTTTTTTTTGTATAATATTGCAGAAACTGTTACCGTAATTTAGTTAAAACTTTATGGGCCTTTCTAATAGGTAGGTAGGTAGGTAGGAAAGGGAGATGCAGAAAGCAATATTTTCCTCCAACACCCACACTCGGAGACCAATAAGGTCCATTGTGTTACCCTTTATATAGTTACGATATAAAAGAAAGAGAGGGTTGTCAAAAATGAACAAAAATATTAAAAATAAGTTAGTAGGAAATAGAATAGAAGAAAGAAAGAAAAACAGATTCTCTACGATCCCCATTGCATGTTCACCAACCACCTGATCCCCATGATGAATCCGATAATATTCCCCAGCTTGCAGGCCTTTCTGATAACTATTTATATATTCGAACCAAGAATCGGAACAGGTGGAGAAGCACCCTTAATACGAATGAAATACTTTCTGTAGTTTTAATTTATATATTTTATTTTCGTAAGTTATCCAAAGAAGTGTGTATATTATTTATTTTATTTCTTTATTATAGTTTTTAATTTTCTAAATTCATAAAATCTTGTTTGTTTAAAACAAATGATATATACATATCTGCATATATGTATGTAAAGTTGAATTTGTTATTATGTAGTTTCTTAAAATCTATTTTCCCACAATTGCTTTCTTGTATCAAGTATTGAACAATTTGTTTTCTCTTGCCTTAAAATGTTTTTCAATAGATTTGTACTACACAATAAAAAAATAAAAAGAAAAAATAGATGAATATTTAAAAAATATATGTATATGTATTATGTATGTATGTAGGTATATGTTGATATATGCATGTATGTATGTGTGTATGTATGTATGTACATATTAAACTTTTTATTTCGTAAGTAAAATGTTTTATTGCATTTATTGCATTACTATCTTAATGACCTTTATATCTACATCAATGACTTTATATTAAAAGGGCGCATCTCGATTTTTTAAGAAATCGCGTTTGTAACATTTTCTGGTTTACAAATAAAAACACATTATCCATACAAAATATAGTGAGGTTGAAAATAAGGAATTTATAGCTAAATAAAAAGGTCTAACTTATTTCGTTTCTCTAAATTGTATTCAATTTTTTCCTTCTACTGTAAAGAAGTAAAGAATCGAGATACAATTTTTACTATATTAAACCATTGATATGTATGTACATATGTACATTTATCCACAAATTATTATATTAAAACTAGCCGCCCGGTACGTGCTTCGCTACGTATCAAGTGAAATAATAAAAAAATTTAATTGGAACATCAAATTCATTTATTCAAAAAGAAAAAAATATATATTTTATTAATTGATAGCTTCTTTCAAACTTAATCTAAAACATTTGGATAAACAATATTTTTATTTTTCCATTGTGGGCATGAATAAACTAACGGCTGAGGGGCCATGTGAAAAACATGATTCCTCCAAATTCACACCACAAACGTAAAGTGCTTGGCCTTTGGCCTTGTTGATGGACATCCCAAATGATAATCGCACAGGATATTGTAATCGTTTAAACTCAAATGGCATATCAGTTGGAATCATAGGCATGCGTGTTATCAAACAAACTTCTTCTTTTGATTTACCAGTTAAGATCGTAGATTCAATCAAATTTGGCAATAACTTTTTCACTGCCAATCTGCTGTCATTACACAGTTTTGGTGGATTAATATTTCCCAATAATAAATTCAAAGAACCAACTTTCAGATTTAAGCAATGTGGTGGCATGCCAGGTGGTTCCAATGAATTTAAAAATTCAATTGGATAATTCATTGCTTCATCTTGATTCATAGCACTGTCAATTGATTTATATGTCGTGACTACACCTGGTAGTTTCGCTTGAATTAAATTAATGGCATTGATATAAATATTCTTCGGTGCTAAAATAGCGCGTTCTCTCAACCAATCATGATTTCTGTAATTCAATTCATCTTCGATTGTGCAGTTGTTCAAAAATTGTTCGGTACAGCTATATATCCTACTGTCAATTTGTATTTTGCCATCACCAATTTCAATTGTCAAAAAAAAGTCAGAATTTAACTTTTATTTTTGACTTAAAAAATAAAAGTCAAATTTTAACTTAAATTTTTGACTTAAAAAATAAAAGTCAAATTTTAACTTTTATTTTTGACCGAAAAAATAAAAGTCAAATTTTAACTTTTATTTCTGACCGAAAAAATAAAAGTCAAAAAATAACTATTATATTTTGACTTTTTTTTAAAAAAGTCGTAACTGTTACGGTCCCTGATTATAAGACTAGTATTATTTAGAAGATCAAAAAATAGTATTATGTAAAATTATTTTTATACCCTTCACGCAGTGAAAAAGGGTATATATAGGTTTGTCATTCCGTGTGAAATTTCTACAATTTTCATTTCCGACCCCATAAAGTATATACATATTTTCTGAAAGCTTATGAATAGGGGAGTCGATTAAGCTCTGTCAGTCTGTCCGTCTGACCATCTGTCCGTGTGTATTTGAAATCAACTTTTTGCAGCCCCCGGACCCGGGTGAGGTACTGAAATATCAGAAATATTCGGGAGTAGATCGGTATTGAAAATCAGAAACACCGGTACATAAACAACTGAGATATGAGCAAAAACCCACGACCACCTCGATTTTTTTTTTCACAAAAACAACATTACAACAAAAACATACATACATACAAACGTGTTTACTGGTTAGAGAAAACGTGGCATCGAATCCCAGCTGAGCCAAAAAAAATATTTTTTTTATAATTTTTTTTTTTATTTTTTATTTAATATATTATTTATATTTTTTTTTTATTTTTATTGTTTTATATTTATTATATATATTTTAATTATTTTTTTTCAATTTTTTTTTTAATTTTTTTTTTAAATTTAAAATTTTTTTTTATTTTTTTTTAACACATACGTAAATTTATAATTTTACAATAGGATGTTTTTATATATGTATGTTTTTTATATGTATGTACGTATTTCATATGGGATGAATGGTGATACAAACTACTGTTATTGCATGACTACACGTTGTAAAGGGTATATAAGATTCGGCACGGCCGAATATAGCGCTCTTACTTGTTTTAAATAAGATTTACTATTCTAATTTTGCATAAATAAGTCTGTGGTCGCAAGGAAAAACAAGGTAACTCCATTTTTCCAAAAAGTTGAAAAAACACCAAAAATGTTATGGATTTTGGATTTACCATCACTCTGTCAGATCAAAATTTTGAAAAAGTATCACATTTAAGAGTAATCTACAAAATAAAAATCGCTTAAATACCAGTTTTTAGGAAAAAAAAGGTAACTCCATGTGTTTTAAGGAAAAATCAGGTAACTCAATTATATCTTAAAGAAAAACACTAGGAGATTGATCGTTGATGTAAACAATAATTGAAACTAGAATTGTATCATTTACATACAACAAAATTAACTGAATTCCTTTATTTTTAACAGCAAACTTAAAAATGGAAAATTTTCGATTTTAAAATCAATACGAAATTCATTACTTTTTTTGATAACAATTTAAAATTACAAGTTTAGTCTCTTTTGCTGCAACCTTGACGATCTTCTCCATAAGACGATGCATAAGACGATGAAAACTTGCCTTAACTCCATAAAATATAAGAATAAATTCAAACAATGAAATTTTTAGGAAAAACCAGGTAACTCCATTTTTAGGTAAAAATCAGGTAACTGACCTTGATTTTCGCTTCTGACGGGTAAAAAGTTTTTTTCTGCAACCCAAAATGTTCAACAGGATGTAAAATTATGTTTTTTTTTAATGCGCAGACATTAGAATATGAATTAAAAAAAAAAACTAGTCCTCTGACCATCGTCGAAAACTTTAAATGCGTTTTTCTCGTGTTTTAAAAAAAATGGAGTTACCTTGTTTTTCCTTGCGACCACAGAAGTATTTAATATAATAAAGCATTAGGAAACAATTTAAAAAAAAATAAAGAAAAAAAAAATATATTACAAAATATGAATGTATATCTACAATCTATATCTATCTTCTATCTATATATATAAAAGTGAAACTCTGTGTGTGTGTGTGTGTGTGTTAGCTATAGACTCCGAAACTGTAAAACCAATCGGACTCAAACTTTGGCAAGTTGTTGTACACATACCAGGGAGTGTTTATGGGTGGAAAAAAGTGGGCGGAGCCACGCCCATAAAAATTAGTTATCAGTTTTAGCTACTTGCATTTGACCGATTTTTTTGAAACTTTGCACACATATCGAGCTGTCATGACTAAATAATTTTGTGATAAGAAAAGTGGGCGGGGCCACGCCCCTAAAAAAGTTTTAATTTTGAGGTACTTGCACTGGACCGATTTTTCTGAAACTTTGCACACATACTAAGCTGTCATAACCATATAATTTCGTGATTAGAAAAGTGGGCAGGGCCACGCCCATAAAAAAAAGGGTTTAATTTTGAGGTACTTGCACCAGACCGATTTTTCTGAATCTTTGCACACATATCGAGCTGTCATGTCTAAATAATTTCGTGGTTAGAAAAGTGGGCAGTGCCACGCCCATAAAAAATAGGTATCATTTTGAGGTACTTGCACTGGACCGATTATTCTGAAACTTTGCACACATATTGAGCTGTTATGACTTTACAATTTCGTGATTAGAAAAGTGGGCAGGGACACGCCCATAAAAACAATTATAATTTTGAGGTACTTGCACTGGTCCGATTCTTCTGAAACTTTGCACACATATTGAGCTGTTATGACTTTACAATTTCGTGATTAGAAAAGTGGGAAATGCCACGCCCATAAAAAAAAATATAATTTTTAGGTTTTTGCACTTGATATTCAATTAAAATTCAGAATGCATTTTGATTTATTAAGGGGCGTAGCAACGCGCGCCGGGTTTGGCTAGTCTATATATATAAAAGTGAAACTCTGTGTGTGTGTGTGTGTTAGCTATAGACTCTGAAACTGTAAAACCGATCGGGCTCAAACTCTGGCAAGTTGTTGTACACATACCAGGGAGTGTTTATGGGTGAAAAAAGTGGGCGGGGCCACGCCCATAAAAATTAGTTATCAGTTTTAGCTACTTGCACTTGACCGATTTTTCTGAAACTTTGCACACATATCGAGCTGTCATGACTAAATAATTTCGTGATAAGAAAAGTGGGGGGGGCCACGCCCCTAAAAAATGTTTAATTTTGAGGCACTTGCACTGGACCGATTTTTCTGAAACTTTGCACACATACTAAGCTGTCATAACCATTTAATTTCGTGATTAGAAAAGTGGGCAGGGCCACGCCCATAAAAAAAGGTTATACTTTTGAGGTACTTGCACTGGACCGATTTTTCTGAAACTTTGAAAACATACTGACATGTCATGACTTAATAATTTCGTGATAACAAAAGTGGGCAGGGCCTCGCCCATAAAAAAAACAGTTATAATTTTGAGGTATTTGAACTTCACCAATTACTCTGAAACTTTGGACGCATATTGAGCTGTCATGACTATATACTTTCGTGATTAGAAAAGTGGGCACGGCCACGCCCATAAAAAAAAGTTATAATTTTGAGGTACTTGCACTAGACCGATTTTTCTGAAACTTTGCACACATATTGAGCTGTCACGACTACACAGTTTAGTGATTAGAAAAGTGGGTAGTGCTACGCCAATTAAAAAAAGTTATCATTTTTAGCTTTTTGCACTTGATATTCAATTTAAATTCAGAATGCATTTTTATTCATTAAGGGGCGGAGCAACGCGCGCCGGGCTTTTCTAGTTAAATATAAATTAAGATTAATGGTAATTGGCTCCCCAGCCGCAAAATAAGAAATAGATATGTGATTTATGAATAATACTATATAGGCAGCAACAAATTATTAAATTTAATTAAAAAATAAAATACATAATATACATAATGAATTCGGGTTTTTCTGCTTTGTAATATATAATATATATATATATATATATATATATATATATATATATATATATATATATATATATATATATATATATATACATATATATTAATTGGCCTAGAGTGGCTTTTTATATTACATGAATAAATAATTAAAATAAATTCCAAAACAAGGTGAATTCGTACAGGTGTAATTACCAGCCGAGCTGATGTGGAAGCATTTTGTCAAAATTTGTTAAATTCGCCTTGATTTCATTTATTAATGCAGGGATTGAAAATTTATTTTCTTTTCGACATTAAACAATTAACTTAAGTGTGATTTTTTTGACAGTTTATGTACCAAACTTATGTATATTTGTTGCTTTTGCACAATTTATAATGTGTTTCACAAATATATACATTCATACATATGTATCTTTTTTAATAAATTTTTATTCAATTAAACATATCATAACAGCTTTTCCAATCCTGATATGTGGATTGGTTCTGACAGAAAATATCCTCTAAAAAGTTGTATTGTTGTTGTATCGATTCGCCGTTGTAAATACCTGTATGAATATGCCATGCTCCATAAGAAATCAAAAATTGTAACCCGTGGTATCCGCGTAGCCATATTTATTGCCTCAATTGTCAAATTTGATTGCGTTCATAGAAATTGCGACGTGTAGACCGCAAATTGCCATATGTAGCAGTTTATTGTGCAATTATTGCTTTGGTGATTACTTGAGCAATTAATAATTGCAGCAATAAGCTGTCACAATCGTTTAATTTTCTTTGGATTTTGGATTTTCTTTGAAGAATCAAAGTAAAATTAAAATAATTTTATATGATAATAATAACTTAGAGTGAGATATATTTCATTACGATTTTTAATTTTAAGTAAATGTGTTTATTTGTTTAATTTCATTTTAAGTTATGTAAGGATTTTCCATTTGACTGAATGAATAAATAAATAAATGCATTTGATGTGTTTTATTTAATTCTAAGGTTATTCCTTTGTTGTAACATGGATAACTTCATTCGTGATGGTTATTGTTCACGAAAGAGTGCCTGATATGAAGCGATATCCCCCATTGCCTGATATATTCCTCGACAATGTACCACATATACCGTGGGCATTTCATATGTGTGAAATAACCGGTACGCTGTTGTTTAGTATTTGGGCTTGTGTTTGCTTCTTCCATAAGTATCGTATGGTGTTGCTGAGAAGATTTTTTGCACTGGCTGGTACAGTGTTTCTATTACGTTGCGTAACAATGTTAATAACATCTTTAAGCGTACCTGGAACACATTTACAATGCAATCAAAATGATTATGCTATCGATGATACTGGGTAAGTTGAGCTTAATTGTGAGAAATTTGTATCTGTTTTGCAAATGTTTTGTTTTAATATTTTTTCTTTCATTAAATAGACTGACTTTATCAGAAGCTTTGTCTTTAAGAATCTCAAGAGCCTATACAATTTGGAGTGGCTTGGGTATGTCCATACAGGGAGTGCGTACCTGTGGTGATTATATGTTTAGCGGTCATACGGTTGCTTTAACGCTGTTGAATTTTTTCATAACTGAATGTAAGAAATATTTACAGTTATATTTTTTGTGAACCAATGATTGCATTAGTAGTTAGTTAGTTTTGAGACATTTAGAAAGTGATCCTTAGATAAAAATTAACTAAGCAGCTATTAAACGACCATTTAGATTTAAACAATTTATTCTAGACTTCATTACAGTAAATCCCAATTAATACAGACAGATTTTTTCGCAGTTACTTTTGCGTTTAAACAGATATTTGCATTGAAGAAATACTTATAAACTTGTTTTTTTTTCAACGTTTTATATAACTTTAATGTAAATTAATTATTCTGGCTCAAGTTAATTTTCAAAAAATTGTACACTTCCTTAAACCAATTAAATTGCAAATATTTAAGTTTATTGAAAAATTATCGATCGATGTTAGCCGAGATACAGATGTAGCCGGAATGATAGATAACATTCATTAAATAAATAAATAATTATTTTTTCTGCTATGCTATGGGTGTAAAAATTTTATTATATAAAAAATTTTTATTTTCTTTCCTTGTTATTGCTGCCTACACAGAATAAACAAATTAAATATTTTTTTTTACGTTTAAAAAAATGTCAGTTGTATAAGATTTAAATATTTGTTTGTATCCATGGTGTAATAACATAAGGTGATAGCGTAAAGGAGAGTAATTTTTGTCTCTTTTTCTATGTATGGAGTTTGACAATTTCCGGAGTTGAAATCATTTTTTAAATATGTAGTTTGACATACTCCAGAGCACAAAAAAATAATCAGCTGGGCTGACACCGCCACCTTGTATAATTACACCATGGTTTGTATATCTTTTTTATTTATTTATTTATTTTTTGTTTCTTAGATACACCACGCAATTTATACTTCCTACACACTCTAAGCTGGCTGTTAAACATGTTTGGCATTTTCTTTATCTTAGCTGCCCATGAACACTATTCTATTGACGTTTTTGTTGCATTCTACATAACGTCTCGCTTGTTTTTATACTATCACACGTTAGCGAATAATCAAGCGCTAATGCAACGTGATTCCAATCGTACTCGCATCTGGTTTCCTATGTTTAGCTATTTTGAAAGTTCTGTCGATGGCATTATACCGAATGAATTTGATACGATTGGTGAAATTATGGATCAATTAACACATTTGGTTATTGAAATAAAAGATAGTGTTATGATGACAGCCCATCGCTTTTGGCTGGAAGCGCCCAACTTAAATATGTCCTCGCGTAATGTTTTTTTCGTACCCAAAGAAGTTTTGAAAGCCAAACAATGCAATGCCGCAACATCGACGTCAGCTACAGCTAGTAATACACCAACTGCATCTAAAGTGGATTTCTGGCGCACTGAAACCACCATAATGAGCTCAACAGCAATGTCAACGAAGCCCATAAAGCCTACAGCAACAACAAATAATAATAGTGGCTGTAAAGGCACTGCAACAACCATATCAGCTGATACCACGCTTAGTGATGGTAGTAATATACTTAATAAAAATTCAAAGGACAATTTACAACGTTTACCACAACAGTCTCTAACAAATAATAATACGCAAAACAATGAGAACTCTAACAAGAAAACTATTTAACCCAATTAACAATGGTACTAAATCAGAAATCAAAACATAAAAACATTTTAAATATTTTCAATATTTTCATTTTCCCTCAAGTATTATGACACTCATTTTTCTAAATAAGGTTTTCCAATTTTCTCTATTATATTTGATGCACTAGTAGTCATTTGATCAAAAACAATATAGCTTAAGGCTACCAAAGATTGTAGTATAAATAACAATAAAATTAACAAATTATTTTTTTTTTACATTAATTTACATACATACATATGTAGTTTTGGTTTTACAAAGCTAAAACTTAATAAACCAAGCTTAATAAATATAAAAAGGAAAACATTCCAAAATAACTAGAATAAAATGAAAAACAAAATAACTATTATAATTGAAGAAGTCTTTCTTAGAGTCATCTATACCTTCCACAGTTTCACTAGTACTGGATTTATAAAATTTTTTTTATATTGTATATAATAAAATTTTTGACTGATTATTAAATATATGGCTTTTTCTATATCTAATTTGTAGTTGAATTTTTTTTTTGTTTCCAATTTAGGGACCTTTTAAAAATATTTTTGATTTTTTTAATAATGAATGCATTGTAGTATAAATTTATAAAATTTGAATTAAAAAATCTTATTGTATATTCTATTATACTATTATTATTCAATAAAGTTTAAAAATTGTGAAACAAAAATCATATTTAGATGAAGCACAAACATTATTACATTTAAATAAAAATTAGATATTAAAATAAATTTGAATTTTACATACGTATGTAGGTTATTTACATCCTACGGATTTAAATTTAAGCATTAATGCCTTTTCTTGGTAAATTAGAAATAATAAATAGCTTAATCAAATTCTTTACTATATTTGTAAAAACTATAAAACATGACTTTCCTTCACTTCACTTTCCTTTTTATTATAATTGAAAAAAACTTTTCGAGGGTTTTTATTTTTCGTTAGTTTTTTCATAGTATTTTAATATTGAAAAATTTATGAATATGTATTTATTCATACATACATGCATACATACTTATATTTACATATGTATGTATGTATATGAAAACATTTATACTGAAAACTGTATAATCGCATAATAAAAAGAATTAAAGAAAATCTGTATTTCAATTGATCTTCAAAAATATCATAAATATTCTACTTTAATTTACAAATGAAAGTGCTTACTTCTCTCAAATGAAGTATAAAAAGTTCGTTCTACAGCGATGACAGTAATTTATAATATGCAGTGAGACCTCGATTATCCGCAATGGTCGGGACCGGAAGCTTTCTGTATAATCGATTTTCCCGGTTAGTTGAAACAATTTTGAGTTGTACTTTTAAACATTTTTAATTTATATGTAATTATTTTTTCACAGAAAATATATTTGGCTTTAAAAATATTTTAATATAAAAAGAAAATAAAAATTTTTGGAAAAAAAGTTTAAAATTGTTAAAAATGAAACCTTAGAAACCCGGATAATAAAGGTAATCACGGTTAATCGATGCAAAAAAATAAAATTTATAGAAATTATTACAAATTTTCTCTCCCGGATTATCGACGTTTCTGAATAAACGAATCACGGATAATTGAGGCCCCACTGTATCTAATTTTATTCTAAAAAATTGTGGCGTTTTAAGCATCAAAATGAAAAAAAAAATGAGAGAAGTATAATTATTTGAAAATATTGTAAGTTTTATCGAAATTATTTTGCAAGATTTCGTTACAGTGGCACAGACATACAGGTGAAGTTATTAAATGAGTATACCTGCCCCTATTACGGTTCTCTATTTTTGTAACAGTTTGGTTGTCTTTGGCAAATTGACATTGCCATTCTCAACTCAACTGACATTTGACTATTCAGTTGAGTACATGGTGTAATTAAATAAGGTGATAGCGTAAAGGAGAGCAATTTTTGTCTCTCTTTTTTTTATATGGAGTTTGACAATTCTTGACAACGGAATCTCTTTTTTTTATATAGAGTTTGACAAACATTGGCTCACAAAAAAATAATCAGCTGGGCTGGCACCGCCACCTGTATAAGTGTACCCTGGTTGTGTATCTATTTTTTTGTGGTATTGCCGTTTTCAACTTTTACCCCTTTCTCATTGGGCAAGTCACTTGCTCAAGTTAGTTTTTTATTTTCTTTTATTTTTCTTTGAACTTGCTTTCATGTTCAGACTCAGCAACTGACTTGCCCAAGTTTCGTTCTCTTTTACTTATTATACTCTTCACACAGTGAAAAAGGGTATATATAGGTTTGTCATTCCGTTTGAAATTTCTACAATTATCAATTATCTACACATACATACAAACGTGGTATACTGGTTAGAGTGAGCCAAAAAATTTTTTTTATTTTATATTTGATTAAAATTTTTATTGTTTTATTTTTAATTTTTCTTTTAATTTATTTTTTTTTAAGCACATAAGTAAACTTAATGTATAATATTACAATGGGATGTTTTTATATATGTATGTTTTGTATGTACGTATTTCATATGAGATAAATGGTGACATAAACAATTATTGTTGCATGACAACACGTTGTGAAGGGTATATAAGATTCGGCATGGCCGAATATAGCACTCTTGTTTGTTTTTATTACTCTTTTGTTTTTGGTTTCTCAACAAAAACTTGCTCGTACTTGCCGAGTACAGGCAAGTGTGTACTCAAAAATGAGCAAGTTTCTTCCTCTTAACCCGACCTTACCCCTTTTGCCTATAAACACAACACTTGCGCAAGTCACTTGCGCAAGTGACTTGCCTAGTCTGAAAGCCGTGTTTGTAAAAATTCAGCTGACAAAAACGATGAATACACACAACTGCTTAAAAGTAGTTGTGTTATTGGCAGTTAAGATTGATTATTGATTTTTTTTAAAAGCGGAAAAAATGGAAAATAAAGTGGAGAGATCGTAAGTATATGTACATTTTTATAATAAATTTTTCATTTCATTGCTTTTTTTTAAAGCTCCCGTCAGCAAAGAATCTTAAAGCAGAACATAACTTTAATATAGGAAGAATAGCCACCACGCGAACAAGTGTTTTTAGGTGATCTTTAATTTCATCCAGCAAATAACAAAACGCTTCCTTGCTTAGTCGGAAATTACAATTTTAGTATTATTTTTTTTTAATTTTCATTTGCCAAACCTAATATTTAAAGTTGCCAGTTCGATACTTTAAGTTGGCAACTTTATAGCAAACTCAACTAAAACAGTTGAGTATCACAATACCTAAAATGAGTTTGGTTGTGCATAAGTTGGGTTGACTCTCACACAACCAAACTTAGTGGAGTGGTGAACCGCAATAGGGGTAACCATTTGTTAAGTAGTAGTTACATTTTCAACCGTTAAGTTGATGTTGCTGGTTGACAACTCCACTAAAGTTTTTTGATCCGTATTTGTATAGTCAAATTCGGTTAAGCTAAAAAATGTCAAACTTTTTTGCTTTTGCAAGATTTAAAAAAAAAAATATTTTGGTTAAACGATTTGTCCACTAAACAAACAAAAAACAAGTAATAGTGCTACATTCGGCCGTGCCGAATCTTATATACCCTTCACAACGTGTAGTCATGCAATAACAATTGTTTGTATCACCATTCATCTCATATAAAATACATACATATGTATATACTGGTTAGAATAAATGTGACATCGAATCCCAGCTGAGCCAAAAAAATTTTATTTTATTTAATATATTATTTATATTTAATTATTTTTTTTATATTTTTTTTTTAATTTTTTTAAAATAATTTTTAAAAAATTTTTTAAAATGTTTTTTTTTTGTAATTTTTTTTATTTTTTCTTTTTGTAATTTTTTTTTGTATGTTTTTTACATGTATGTATGTTGTTGTTGTAATTGTGTAAAAAAACAAGGTGGTCGTGGTTTTTTGCTCATATCTCAGAAAGTTATGGGGCGATTGTGCTGAATTTCAATAGCGATTCATTCCTGGATATTTCCAAGAGATTGATACCATATACAGATCTGAGGAACATATAGTTGCTTCAAAAAGTTGATTTCAACCAACACACGGACAGACGGTCAGGGCTTAATCGACTCCTCTATTCATAAGCTTTCAGAAAATATATACTTTATGGGGTCGGAAATGAAAATTGTAGAAATTACAAACTGAATGACAAAGCTATATATACCCTTGTGCACCACAGGTGAAGGGTATAAAAATCAGTACAGTAAATAACAAGTTTTTCGAATCTCGTCAATATAACATATTTAGGGTGAAATTTTCTATTTGTTTTGAAAACAATTTTTGTCCGAAGAAACTTTTTACTTGCACGATTTTACAGCAGCACGATTCATTCATTTTGCAAAATTTGTTTGGAATATCAGAGCTATCATACATAATACATTTGTAAATAAGTGGTTTATATTTTGCAAATTTTACTATGCAAACATAATATGATAAAGCAATTTGTTCCAATTAATATAAAATCAAAATCCAGATTAGAGTTTTCGAAACAAAATTATTTCTCTTTCTCAAAAAAAATATGATTATATATGATTTTTTCAAGCTTGGGTTCAACTTTTTTGGTTTTTTTATAAAAAATTATTTATTATTAACTAATATTTCGCTACCAAACAATGGGTAGCTTCTTCAGGGTAATATGTATACAAATTACATATTACCCTGAAGAAGCTACCCAAGATGGGATCCTAAACAAAATGGCGGATATTTTTTTATCAACCCCCACAATATTGGTATCCAATGAGGAGCTTGACTAGTAGAATACAGTAATTTATGAAAAATTTAACATTCAAGATGGGATCCTAAACAAATAGCGGATAATTTTTTTTCTGAACTCCATCAATATGGGTGTCAAGTTAAATGGTTTTACTCATGGAATACAGCTAACTATGGAAAAATTCAAAATCAAAGATGGCGTCGGAAGTATTAAAGCAAAATGTAGTATAATATTAAATCTACATTGTATATAATGAAGGTTATTATCAGATTCGGCACGGCCCTTAACAGCATTCTTACCTGTTTCTACTAAGCGGTGTTCTGTAATAATTATGAACATTTAATTTTAAATTAAAACACATTTTAAACAAATTCTGCTAAAAAAAATTGATTTTAATATTTGATTTGATTCATTGTTTACAAAAATTTAATAAATATTGCTTATAAATTATTTGCGTATTGCGTTAAATTCCTGTGTTCACTTTGAAAAAGAACTAAAACTAATCGTTAAACTAAATTTCATTATCTCAATGACTGGTTGTCGTTAAACGTAACTGTTAATATACCGTTACATTAATAAATTATCAGACATTAAGAAAATAGCGGTACATATAGTTAGTACTAAGATTATTATTTCAGTTTTTTTTTTTTTTAATGTAATTAATAAATACTTTTGAATAAATTGTATAATTTGTAAAGTTATTATTTTTATTTTCCTAAATATATTTCAAGTCATTAAATTATGATGATTGAAGCATGCAAATGTATATAAGTATGTATGTATAGGTGAATGCAATATTTATTTACAAGATTTTTGGTTAGAATGAGATATGAATTCTTTTTATGAATATTCTGATTTACTGCGGGCAATTTTTAGTTAGTCGATTTGTTGTTATCTAAAACTAATGCCACATTTCTTACTTATTTGTGGCGTGTGTATGGACGCAATTGATAACAAAAGAGGCACATCATTTTCCGAAAGATTTAAAGCTGTTGTTACTGCACTTAAAGAACAAAAATCTGTTTCCAATAGAAATGCAGCCAATGTTTCCGAGTGTAAATAAATTTCTTGTAATTTTGATTCCATAAATGACAAGCACTGGAATAAAAAAAAAAAGTATTTTTGAAAATCAACTAGAGCATAAGGTTGTTTAAACTAACCTCATAGGCTGAAATGCCAGCATTGTTCATGGCCTGTACAGTTTCCAGCATTGTTGAGACCAATTGTGACATGCCTACGGGAGCACTCTGTCCGCCGGCAAAAGGAAAATGCTGAGATTGTGATGATATTAATTTAACATCCCAATTTTCCATATCGGCAATTATGGCAACGTTTTCAGCGGGCAGTGATATTAGAGAGGCAGAGTGGGCTGCAAGTGCTAGATCTTCACGCAAATTCATCTCCCATTTTTTAGGTGACGCAAGGGTTCCCTAAAATTATAAGAGAAGAATATTATTAACTAAAAAAAGACTTGTCTCCTTGTTAGAATCGTAACCCACCTGTAATACCATATCGGGTATATAGTGATCATTAACACTTAAAAATAAAGACGGTACAAAGCCGACCGGCAACTTCATATCATCTGGCGGTTCATCTTCTTGTGGCAATTCTTTTATGCCCGGTATGGGTAATTTTAATAGATGCATTGCCTCGTTGACTGCAGCACATTTGGTCGCCACGGATGAAATCGAACTACGCTGAGATAATGTTTTTTTTTGATTCGTACTGAATTGTTTTGTACGACCTTCTTTTGGCGATGTTACAATTTGTGTTGGAATTGCTTCCACTTCGTGTTGTCTGCCAGTGTTAAATAAAACTTTGTTTTTTGTCACATCACATGTATTCTCCAGTCCCACGACACAACTACCATCGCCAACACCATAAGAAGTTGATGATATTAAGGTTTGTATCGAAGTTTGAGAACTGACCGTTGGTATTGACGATGTGGAAGGCGGTGCTGCCGTGAGAATATTTGTAAAACTGTGGACTTCGTCCGTTTCAAATTCAAGTTCCGTGGCATTGGAAGGTGTTTGATAGGCATTAAGTAGACCATTGCAGACCATGCAGTTATTATTCGATGACGTTGTTGCTAACGTTTGGGGGAATGTGTTTTGCTCTTTTGCGGTCATTACTGTTGTTGATGTTTTGTCCAGTTGGGTATTAATTAAGCCGCTCCCAACTACGACATCACCACTACCACCTTGTAATTCCAGTTTTGAACATTTATCCATTAACAAATCATAATTGGACATTAGCAAATTCTTACTTTTCATGTAGTTGGTTACAATTTGGGGGTATTGTTCGAAATTGAACTTAACTCCCGAGTGTTTTCTGTTTAACTGTTGCTGTTTTAAGCCAGTGTCCGAATTGTGCATACGCTGATGCAGAGGACACAACAATTGCCGCGCCGATGAAAAGGATTCGTCTGCTTCGTTTTGTGTTAGATCTTCAGTGCTTTTCTTAATGTTTACCAAGGGCTCATTTTCACCTAAAACAAAGACCACCCCACAACTGTCGGAAGGTTTTTTATTCTTGGCCATGCAAATACCATGATCACGTTCAATATTTTTCTGACGCAACTCAAAGTGAATTCGTTCTTCTAAGCAAAGATTTTCTTTAACCGGCTCAATGCCCCATGTCATGCGTTCACTTTTACCCATACTATTCTGGGTAATGAGATCTGATAGAGAGAGCTGTTGAGATTTTTGTTGCTGTTGTTGTTGCTGCATTAATTGTTCTTGTGGTTGTTTATTAAAACACTGCTGTTGTATTTTATTTAAGTCATTTAAACTTAAACCCTCTTTTACTGCTGACGAGGTCATGCCCCAAAAGAAAGGTTTCTTTTTGAGTATATTTTTATTTTCTTGAAGCTTCGATTCATTCGGTAATACTTCTATTTCTATGGCTTCCAAGGCACCATCTTCATCCATATGTGTATCCTCAACATTCAATTCGACATTGTCGGGAGTAGTGAGAGTCAAACGTATACGACCATCGGAATAACGTTTACTTGTAGCTTCCATTTGTTTAGATTGTTGATACTGCTGTATCGAGTTCTTTTCAATGCCAGTATCCATAAGATAATTACCAATACGTAATTCTTGTTGTACAAAACGTGAATCTCTAAATGCTAACACCGTTGGAATTTCATTCATTTTATACGTTTTTATTACTTCATCGGCCAGTTGATTGTCATATTCACAGTCTTCGTCATCCTCATCGTTTTCTTCACCTTTTTCCAATATTTCATCACTATTGTCACTAACAATAGAATTAAGATTCTGTTTACAAGTAGACGTCCGACTTAAAATTCCTTTTGATCGATGTTGTAGCAGTACAGAAGATTTTCTACCATAGAGAGTAGATTTTTTTAGTGGTTGATTTTTCCTTTGGGCCAGAATATCGTTTAAGCTCTCTTTACTAAAATCTTCTTTTTTGTGCGACCGTCTTACTTCGCCACATCTTATAAAATAGGTGAGTACATTTAACAGTCTTTCAATTGATAGTTTTTCGGTACCGTAGATTACCGTACGTGCCAGTTTCGAGGGTAAACCAAGTGCACCAAACAAATCGCCCAGTTGGGCCCACAAAGCGTTGTAAGGATGTTTTTGTGATACTTTTAAAAGTTTTGCTCTTTGTTTGATAGCTGCTGTAGAGGAAGTGGAATTGAATGGTGAAACCGTAGGTACCCAACCTAAATGATGAGTTAATATAGCTGTTAACATGGTGCTAATAAAACTGAAAAACATATTCATAAATGTAACAATAAAAGATTAAAACATTGCTTCTTCACAAACTACATTTGGCTGGAGTTTTGAACTTACAAATTCGTATCTTTGGTATCGGCAAATGACAGCAGCCAACACAATTCCTTTATAAAACGTTCCGCTACATTTTTCGAGTATTTACTTCCACTGGTCGTTATGCTTAACCATACGGGACACTTTATTCGAGGTGCAGTGAATAAATCTAAAAACCATTGTTGAGTATCTTGCCATATCTGAAACATTATTTGTAAAAATTGATTATGGTGTATGTAAGCTCTTTCTGTGCTGGCTCTTAGACGACTTAACATACTCTCCAATAGAGCAATGTGTTCGCTACAGAATAACTCCATTTCTTCCTCAAATGATTCACTCATTGTTATGCATACTGCCAGTCCAATGCGAGCTCTTCTAGAATTTGATTTGATAGCATTGACATTTTCCCTTCTCTTACCCATTTCCGGGTTGCTACGAGATTCGCTAGGACAATAATTAGTAAGCGGATTGTTAACCGCCAAATTCAGACCTTCGCTGCCACCTTGAGTGGTAGTGGTGGTAGCAGTATTGGTGTAATTGTCCGTGACAAACCCTATCAAATCATTCATGGAATTTTCATTTTCAAAGGAAGTCATCATGTTACGCGATATTCGTCTTTTTAAACTACCATCGCTAGACAATTCTAAATGATTGATACTGCTCGTACTACTGCCAAAAAAATTCGAGTCCATACTAATCTTGCGTAAACGTTCTGACTCTGACGTTACCGAACCCAAACTGCTACGTGTGGAATATTGATAAGAAGCAGACCACTGGTCACTAGACAATTGACCGCGACTAAGAGCTGAATAACCAGAATCATTGCCCGTACTATATGTTGAGGAAAATCTTGGTCCGCTATCAGCAGCACTTTCACTATTAGTGAGCAGTGATTGCTGATCCATAGAGGGCACATCCAGAGGTGAAGATACTATCGAAGAATTGAGATCATTAGGTGTTAGGCTTATGTGACGGCCAATACCAATGGAAAATGGTAGCGAAAAGGAATTCATTGATACGCCATCCATAGAGCCATGTTCACTGCATATTGATGTACGTGGTGTAACAAGACTTGTTGTTGTGGATACTGTGGAATATGGTGAGTGACTACTAATTTGTTTAGTTGGCGTTAAAAAGACTTGTGAACACAACAATCTAGATGGTCCATCCAGCCAATGGACTTTTAGGGAGGTCCCACGAAATGACATGGCCAAAGCACCAAACACCATTTCGCCAACATTGGAAATGTCCGAAGAATTTGGACGATTATGCTGTAAATTAAGAAGAAAACGACATATTAAATTTTCTTTTTATTCGACTTTGCTATTAAAAATAGTACTCAATTTAGCCAAATTTACCTTAAAACCATATTCATCACACACTTCAATAAAACTTCCACTGGAATGTCCTTGATTAGATGTTCGTTGTACGTTGTTAGAATATAAATGTTCTTTTTGATTAATATTAGAGTTAAGAATTGAATTGGCTGTAGTATGACTGCTAGTCGTCGTTGATTTCGCATTGTGTTTGTTACTACTTATGTTGACATTGTCTTTTTTGAGATAAACTTTTTCTAAAGCACTTGAATCAAACAGTAAACGTCTCCCTCGAGAATCACACTCTCGGTAAACCAATATTCGTACTTGACTTCCATCGAAGGGAAACTGGCTAAAAGAAAACCGAATAAGAGGAAAATAAAACTGTTGTTTAAATAATTTGTATAATATTTTATTGTTGTGTCTTTTTAACTGTCCGTCTTTTTTCTTATTAGATAATCAATCATTCAAACAATCAGTGAATAAGTTTGTTTACTTTCTCTAGCAACCGGCTGTGAATTTCCCAAATACATAAATATGCATCAAAAATTATTTAGATATTCAATTTACACCTTTTGAACGTAGACAGTCAGTTTATTTTAACCCTTCTGTTCGTACACACAGTGACAATGTTTATTTTAAAATTTACTGTCTGCATCAGGTGATCTAAAACTTCAAAAATCACTACCTATTCGTTCTGCTGTATGACGAATATCAGCGTTATGTGAAAAATATTTAAGTAACATATGGTGTACATCACCATCGACCTTGCGAGCCCACTATTACCAATACAGTTCGCATTCGTAGTGGGGAGAATATTATCATCAATCAATCTATACGATGCCGTGTGCAGCATCTTGGCCTCTTGTATGAAGTAGCTTGACCAGTTTTGAGCCAGGATCTTTCTTCAATGACTTGCAAAATATTACGTGTTCAAGAATTGAAGCCGCAGAACGTCAATTTCAGTCAAGTAGCTCTGCAACAGCTCAATTAAGGTAACCCATTTTTGCGCCGAATTTTCTTTAAGTATCAAGGCAAATTTCTGGTTAAATGGATAAGTTAATTTATAAAATTGCCGAATTTGAGCTGATGAACAACCCAAGAAGATTATGGAACTACCGTCACATTTACAAAAATGCAAATTTTGGTACGGTTTGAGGGCTGGTAAAATTATCGAACGACCCAAACTTTTTTAAGCATGAGGATGCGAATAGGCTTTATGTTGCGGGAAACTGAAGACCGCGATACAGACGACATTTGGTTTGAGCGCATGGAACAATAACTCTTTTGAGAAAACAGTTTGTTTAGCAACTGATTTCGACTTTCACACCTGTTAGCTGGCCGCTTAGATCGTGTGGTTTCACATCTAATTTTTGTTTTTTTTTTTTTTTTTTTTTGTAAGTGAATATAATGGGTCAATTACGGATAGCAACCTAACCTAAGTTGTATACCCAAATACAAGTGACAGCTGTTAATCAACATAATCCAGGCCATCGCTCAAATTTAGCATATTCACTTAAGGTTCGATGACCTGAATTCGTAACACAGTAATCAATAGAGGCGAATATTTAAACGATGTTATATTCCATCCAATCGCAATACCTCACATACAGCTTGTTTAAATCCAATTTTTTTTTTTAACAAACACCCTTAAATATAGAAAATATTTATAATATGATGAAATTTTGAAACTTAAACTTTTAACGATTTAGGAGCATCTGATCAAATATGTGCATAAAATTGATAAAGTTTAAGAATCTCACAAGATTATAACATATCTATGGTATTGTACATACATACATACTATATGCAAAGAAATTCACATCTTTAGTTTACTTTGATGTACGTACATATACATATGTATGTATGTATGTATGTATGTACGTATTAAATGTTTTTTTAGTGGTATTCGTACTCGTTTTTGAGTTTTAAGTGTCCATGACCGAGAATACTATTTTTTGACGTGATTAGAGAGTAATTTTTTACACTTAAGGTGCGAGTGAAAGCACAATATGTGAAAAAGAGTTAGACTCTTCTATATTTAGAAAGCACGTGAGTATGTGATTACTCACGTCAAGGCATTTCATAAAAAACAGATAATAATTTTGTTGTTTTTTTTTTGTTTGTATATGATGAATAAAAGTACAAATAAACACAAACTTAAGAATTTAAAAATCATTCAACAAAACGTTTGATTAGATCAATTGATGATTAAACTAATTTTCGCAATATTTTATATATATATATAAATTTTTTTTTTTTAAATTTTAAAAATTGCGAAAGAAGTTTAGTTTAGCAAAATCAGACATTACTTCAAAGATGAATGAAAACAAATTGGATAGGTACCTCGACTGGTCATACAATTCAATGGGAATGGTTTTAATTCCATACTAGTCACTAACATTCTTCAGGTTACTTTTAGTTTCTATTTTGTACATCCAAATTTTCTAACACGCAAGGCTAATGGACGAAATACATTATGTTTGTCTTAATCAATTTACTTAAGAAATTTAGTCATTTTTTTTTTTAACAAACTGTTGCTTTAAATCGAAACTGATAGGGTAACATACTTTAAGAATTTGAATTGATTGACAGCTAACGAAATTTGAAATGTAAATAACTACGGGATTCCCCAAGATAATGTGCGGTTAAATTTTGTTAAACATTTACAATAATTTTGTTCAAATTCTAGAACTGTAATTTTATTTTATTATTTAAAAAAACTACTAATACTATCAATGGTAGAGCAAAAATATTTTATTCTAGGATGTTAATCAAAGCATATTTATTCATCAGGTAGTCTTGTTTCGTCAGCTGATTATTTTTTTTCTTCACTTATTTTAAATTTCAGCTGTCAAAGTCTATGGATAAAAAACAATTTTCTCTCTTCTCTCATTCATTTCAAATGCCAAACTTCTATATAAAAAATGTAAACAAAGAAATCTCTCCGAACTGCAATTACCTGATGAATTAATATGCCTTGAGATGAATTAATATGCCTTGAATGTTTAAATTATTGCGAGTGCACTTCTTTTTTTTTCAAAGTTAAAATTAAAAATATTAAGTATGTATATCTACAAGCTGAATGAGAAGACACAAAATTAATATCCATATACATATGTATGTATGTATGTATTAGTATTTTGTATTCAACAACGAATGTCCAGTCGCCGACAACAAAGAATATTAAGTCACCGCAAAAAATTTTTTGCAAAGAAGCAGACGAGGCATATTCATACAGGTACATTTACGCAAGGGCACATTAATAAAGGCGGCACCCCTCCATCCGATGCTCCAAATTTTCAATGACAATGTTGATGTTCAATTGTTGGGCACGATGATGAGTCGAGGTTGACTGCTCTTTTGCCACACTATCGCGAAAAACGGAAATGTTTTTCGTTCAACGAACTAAGAAGGCATTCATAGATTTTTTCACTTTCATACAGACCTTCCGATTGTGGACGAATTAAAACGGTTATGTTGACCAAAAGATTCATGAAGTGCACGAAATTTTCATAATAAGCCTGAATAACTTTATTAAAGCGTTTCTCAAATGTGTATCTTTCCATGGTTCAAATTGAGTTAGTCTGAAATTGAGAAATGTCAAATGAAATGCTGAAAAAAAAACTTGACGTTTAGGTGTGGTGCACACATAGCTGCCAGATAAAATAGGGGCAAAATCGTCTAATTTGGGGAAAAAAATCGTCAAAATCGTCATAAAAACGTCAAAATAAAAAAACGCATTTTTCAAAACAAAACATTTTTTATTTAATGCATAAAATAACAAACTTTTTAAATCCAGAGAGATCAATGGTTTTATTAGACCCTTTTAAGTTAAGAACATGACAATAAATATAATACAATTTAGAATTAATTTCGAAAAATAAATATTAATAAGTATATAAATACAAAAAATAATAAATAATGAATTGGCTGCATCTAATTCAGACTAATTGACAAATAATTATAATCATTTCTTTCTAAAGTTTCTACCGATTAAGGTAGCTTTAGGCAAGCGTAAGACGAGCACAACGCCAAAATAAACTACATCGTTTCGTTTTTTAGCCCATAAACTTATTTCTGAATCTGCAAACCAGTCTTCCTTAATTTTCCTGTACTTGTTCGTTACCTGTGAAAAACACCATTAAAATTTAATTTTAGCTACTACAAAGTTTTGTATAAAAAATGGATGAAATTTCTACTTACAGAGGAAGAGCTGCTAGAATTTTCATCATCTTGGTTTTCTATTGAAAATATGTTTGATTTTTAAGGTTTTTTTTAAGTATTTAAGCATATTAATTTGTCACTTCCATAATTTAAATAAGTTTACTTAAAAAACTAAAATTGTTTTAAACGCATTTCCAAATTTATATTTGTTCGTGTTGTAGGTATCAGTTGATAATATGTGGCATATACTATGTTAACAAGTAAGAGTGCTATATTCGGCCGTGCCGAATCTTATATACCCTTCACAACGTGTAGTCATGCAATAACAATTGTTTGTATCACCATTCATCCCATATAAAATACGTGCATACGTACACGTTAGAATAAATGTGGCATCGAATCCCAGCTGAGCCAAAAAAATTTTATTTTATTTTATTTAATATATTATTTATATTTTATTATTTTTTTTTAAATTTTTTTAAAAAATTTTTTTAGAAAAATTTTTAAAAAATTTTTTTAAATTTTTTTTTAAATTTTTTTTAAATTTTTTTTTGTAGTTTTTTTTATTATTTTTTTCTTATTTTTAATATTTTTTTTTTTGTAATTTATTTTGTTTGGTATGTTTTTTACATGTCTGTATGTATGTATGTTGTTGTTGTAATTGTGAAAAAAACGAGGTGGTCGTGGTTTTTTGCTCATATCTCAGAAAGTTATGGGGCGATTGTGCTGAATTTCAATAGCGATTCATTCCTGGATATTTCCAAGAGATTGATACCATATACAGATCTGAGGAACATATAGTTGCTTCTAAAAGTTGATTTCAACCAACACACGGACAGACGGACAGACGGTCAGGGCTTAATCGACTCCTCTATTCATAAGCTTTCAGAAAATATATACTTTATGGGGTCGGAAATGAAAATTGTAGAAATTACAAACGGAATGACAAAGCTATATATACCCTTGTGCACCACAGGTGAAGGGTATAAAAAGTACAAAGTGGAAAAATTACCCACACAAACACATTAAATAATGATCGATGTATCTCTTTCACTCTGTTCTATTATTAATAACATAAAAAACCGTTACAAACTATTTTTATTTAGTTCAAGGTTGATATAAAAGTAATGAAAAATGTTGCAAACTTGAATTCTTGAAAATCGTCAAAAACATAGCATAAATCGTCAACACTTAATTTTAACACGTAAAATCGTCAAAATGACGATAAATCGTCAAATCTGGCAGCTATGGGTGCACATTCAACATCGGCCTTAAAATTGAACCGCCCTTTACAAAAAAGCAACATTTAGGGGATGTTTTTGTCAAGGTCAATTCGTATATCAGGCATGGAAAAGTTGTTTTGATATGTTAAATAAAATAAAAAAAAAAAAATTACATTTTCGAAACACATTAAAAATGGTGCAAAAAAGTTCACTTAAGTAATTATTTAATACCGCAACCAAAATCTTATTTTCCATTCTGTATTAACAAATGAAATCAAGGCGAATTCAACAAATTCTTATTATATGCATCCCTATCAGCTAGGCTGATAATTTCACCTGTATGAATTCGCTTAGGAAGCAGGCGCTTTTTAATATTTTGTTTTTTTGTTTATATGAAGTCTGACATTTAGGAAGAAAGTTCGGGGCTAGGACTCGGATTTTTATGAAATTATTACTATAAATTGTTGTGTTGTTGAAAAATATATTTATAAAAAGAAACCGCAACAAGATTTTGTTTTGCATATTTTAGTTATAAGACATTATAAGAATTTATTAAAATCGAGGTTGGATCTTTCTAAAATAATAATAAAATTTGCAATTATAAATGTAAAAATAGTTTATGTACAAACTTCGACATTTTTAAATATATGTATGTTGTATATGTCATGCACGACTTGATTAAATATTTTTATTATTGAAAAAAAAAACAGTTAACTCACAAATTGAGCAATTCAATTTGTAAACTCTGATTAAATTATTAATCGTTTTAAAGTATATAATTGTTATTAAAATGTATTTACTTTATCTATAATAAAGAATGAATAAATAATATGTGTGTATACCTAAATACTATATCTATAGAGTAAAAAGTTCATGAATGGATCTTGTGACTAAAGCATCTTGTGACTTTCTTTATGAATACTGTGACAGTTTGTTATTATTATTATTTTTTTTAAATACATACAAAGAAAATGTGTATGTATAGTTGTTGTTGTCCGTAGATCTTAGTGTATAAAAAAAGTAACAATAAGATTTTGTTGTTTAAAGAATATTTTATTTATATTTATTTTCTTGAATTAAATTGATTACGAAAAAAATATATCTATGTACATACATACATACATACATATGTATTAGGGTGATCGATTATTCGACTTTTTTAAGAAATCGGGTTTCAAATAGTTTGAAATAGAATTTTAAAAAAACCGGTTGCTATTTTGAAAATTAAGAAAAAACCGGTTAACCGGTTCGAATATATAAAATATAATATTTAAAGAAAAAATTAAAAAATATTGTTCAAAAAGGTTATAATAAAAATTATATCTGCAAATTTAATTAGTTTTAATTAGTTGAATTTAGGACAAAAGGTACTCTTTACTAGTTAAATAAATAAATAAGACTTTTTATAAGGCTGTTATAAATTTTTGTATCTCCTTCTGTACATGTTTTAAATGTTAAATAGATCTTTTAAACTAATATGCACAAACATATTTTATTTGAAATGATTTCTGTAATTTAAAATAAATTTTAAAGGCTAGGGAGAAAATCTTTAAAATTAATTTTTAACATTCTTTATTACACCCCTGATAGATACAGACATACAAATATAGACATAAACTAGTTTGTTCGATGGTTTTATTGAAATTTAAGTTGACAGACACTCAATGTCATTAATTAAAATTAGAATCTGGAAGAAGAGATTATTGCTTTTTCTTTATTGTAACTACACTTTTTACCTAAAAGTGATCGATCAGCTAAGTTTATGCTTCAATTACCTTTAACTTTTAACGTTAAGTTTAAATCTTATATAAAAAATAATATTTAAGCTCAATTATTTTTCTTATTTTGCATTTGCTTTTTAAACAACAAATAGATTTCTTACAATATTATAGAAGAATATTTAAGTTTTTATTTTAATTTTTGGAAACTTTTCGCGTACTCAATATACTATGGTACAATTGGTTACAAAGATATATGAAAATAAATTTAAAAATAAAAAAAACCGGTTTTTTCGGATAAAAAACCGGTGTATTCGATATTCGAAAAATCAACATTTAGAAAAAACTGCCAGCAAAAAGAGGAAAAAACCGGGTTTTCCACCGGTTGTAAAACCGTGTCGATCACCCTAATATGTATATATGAATATAGTAAATCGGTCTATGTGTCGGCATTTTTAGGGCCTAATTTTTTATTTTGTAATTTATGTATTCATTTAAAATTTTAATAACTATTATTATATTATTTGTGATAAAATTTAAAAGAACTTAAATATGCACATGTACATAACTACATACACCCAAATGTATTAACTTACTTTCTGAGCTTTATATAAACTGGAGCCTTCATGCGTTTTCAGGTTTTTAGTTTTTAGTTTTTATTTTTTATTTTCAATATTCCAAACTTAATTACTTAACTTTATTTTTGATAAAAATAATTTATTACATTACGTCTGATAAGTTTATTTTTATGTCGGTAACCTTTGAACAATTTAAACATTATCCTCTTGAATTATAGGGCTATAACTTAAACATCAATTGATAACATAGACGGAGAATTTTTAAACAATGCGTAGGTTGTTAAAACATTTTTCGTCTTGTTTGTTGGACAAATAAAATCCATTTTTGAACAAACTAATATTATCAGTAAGTTCGTTTAAATTCAAGTTTCTTAATATTTTCCACTGAGTCGATTTTAATCAAATTATATGTATATCGATTTATATATAAAATAAACGTACCGTACCATCTTACAGGCAAAAATTTTGTTGCCGAACGTGGGAGACTCCATTTTGTTTTTTTCGTTGTATCTTTGGCACTTACAGAGAGATATTAAAGTATAATATATAGGTTTTTGTCTCAAGGAGACAAATAATTTGCTCCAAAGGTCAGTGACCTTAAGTACTCTATCAGATTTTAGTTTCTATCATCCTAACGTACCTAATCCTAATATCAGAAAATTAAACAAAAATTATTCCACTTTTACCAAGGAATTATTTCGAACCTTCATTTATTTCGAACTTTGATTTGTATCTTTTTTATTTGTATTGCCAAACGTAGGGGTTAGGTTGCCTTTTTATATTTTTTTTAAGGTCAACCTTGATAAATCAAAACACTGATACTCCATTAAATCCGTCTGTAAATACCAAAATATAATAAAAAAAATGTAAACTAAATTTTTTTTGGCAGAGTTTGGAAATATGCACTAAAATTAAAAATCTCTTTTGGGTGATTCATCGTGAGCAAGGCACATTTATTCATCAAGTAGTCTTGTCAGCTGATTATGTTTTTTTCACTTATTTTAAATTTCAGCTATCAAAGTCTATAGATAAAAAACAATTTTCTCTACTCTCTTATTTGTTTTAAATGTCAAACTTCATATACTAAAAATATAAACAAAAAATTCTCTCCGAACTGCAATTACCTAATGAATTAATATGCCTTGATCGTGAGGTTCGATTTTCAATAGGCTTTTTTTAAAACATCAGTCATGACTTAGATCAAACTACTTTGTCATTTTTGTTCAGTATTGTTTGGCAAGTAATCATGGAAAGACTCACACCCCTACAGCGTCTTCAAATTGTTCGAAAAACAGCGTTCTGTGAGAAGTGTTTTTCCGGTGTTTTATAGAGATATTTTGTTCAGTAATTAAGCACAGTTTTGACTCAACGGATACGGTTATAAACAAAATTGCCGTATTTAAGCTGATAAGCAACCCAAGTGTGGTTTATGGGCTGGTGGAATCATTGGTCCATATTTCTTTAAAAAATTAGGCAAATTAGAATGTTACCGCCAATCGCATCATGTTAACGAACTATTTGCTTTCTAAAACTCAAGCGCATGGTCTTGGTTAGCTCTGGTTTCAACAAGACGGCGCTACGAGTGATACAGCGCGTGACACAATGGACTTTTTGAGATATCATTTTAGTGAGCACTTAATTGCACATTTTGCTTCGGTAAATTGGCCACCTAGATCGTGCGATATCACACCTTTGGACTATTTTATCTAGGGGTATGTAAAGTCTGAAGTCTTCAGGAATAAGCCAGCTACGATTTACCCTTTGAATGCCAGCATTACTCGATTTATTCGCCCAGAATTGGTCCTTCCGAACAGCCCACCTCAAACGTAGTCATGGCCAACATTTTTATTATGTAATTTTCAAACAGCAAGTGCCATAAATTGTTTTTTTTTTTTTTTACTGATAATAAAAACTTTAAGTGTACTTTTAAATTTATGTATTTTATTTTACATTATAACTTAAACCTCACGATTTATCACCTATTATATAGTCATAAATTTTTTCAAAGTTTGTTTATCAGCCTTTTTGAACTCGCTTCACGATAAACTACTAATGGAAAATAGAAAAATTATGAGGAAATTGCTAAGAAATATGTTAATACATTGACAAAAACGACAGAAAGAGAAATTTAAAACAATTTTCACGAACAACAATTAACCGTTAATATTGTTGTAAGGACCACCAATGCGGGCCGGGTTCAGCTGGTATTAAACAAGCTTAAGCAAATCGTGCTTTATTTAAGTTGTATTGTACGCATGTATGTACAGTAAAAGTAAAATTTAGTCTATTTGCTCTCAAAAAGATTTTAAATATAGAAAATTACTGCAAACGGCGACGGTTATGATCGGTGCATTTTTAAGCAATATTTAATTTATTTATGTGTATAAATTTGTTTGTTTTTGTATCACAATTTGCTAAGGTAAAATTTTTGCATTAAAAATATGCATATGTATACAGTAAAATAAATAAAAACATAATATGAAAAGATATGTTTTTTTAAATTATTCTGGCTCAAGATAATATTTTTATAGAAGGTACATATCGATGGCTCAATATACAAAAGGCGTTACTAGGTTAGGTTTTAGGTTTTAACTATTTTACAGGAGAAAAAAAAGTTAAAGAAATTAAATAAGTTATATTAAGCTACCTTTATGTATTTAAAGTATTTACTAAGAAATCAATGTCATTGTAACCCGAAATTTTTGGTTCGCAAAGGGTAAAAAGAACCCTATACTCAGACTTATGGTGTTTCCTTTTCTAACAAACAATGTTGCCCTTTTATTGTAAAACACATTTCAAAGGTCACCTGCACCCTAACAAAATGCTACCTTTATAATCAGCAGAATAGAACAGAAATTTTCACCTTTTTTATATGATAGCTATATTTTTATGTAAAACTGCATTTCTTGCTTTCGTTTTAATAATTTGGGACCAAAATTTATTTTTAACCAAATTTATTTTTATTTTTAGCTGTTAAAGAGTGCAATATTCCAACCCTTTGATTTAATTCAGGGTACGACATGTAACATTTTTTCTCATTTTTATGGCAACACCATTAAGAAAAAAAATTTGCATGAACTTTTCGACCCTGGTTATTACATAATTTTATTGCTGATTTTTAATTTAACAGCATGTACAATGTCTTAAATACGGAAGCAAACACTTTTAAATATACATATTTTAGAGCATTCAATTCAATTTATTAAGAAAAAAAATTTATAAGTATGTCGTAATTCAGGTGATTTTGCTATCAAGTTATAAAAATAATGATCAAAATTAGAGAAACAAAACTTAAATACATGACAAAATTTAAAAGAAAATTTAACGACGATACTGAGCAGTGATGCCCTAAAAGCTTTAAAATTTAATTTAATGAACACATACATATGTACATATATAAAATATTAACTACTTTACATATTAAATAGCAGCTTATTATTTTTTATAATAAGGTTAAAAGCAATGTTTTCATTAAATAAAATTTGTATTAAAGCTACATACAAACATACATATATGTATGTACATATGTCTAATAACATGAATTTAAAACGTGAAGTATGTCCATTTTATTTTGAGTTGTTACATTTTGTTTATTAAATATTTTTTATTTTCTAGCCTAAAAAGCGTTTGTGTGTTAACACTTCTTATTAACGTTTATTTTTTAATTGCGCCAGTTGAAACATTTTCATCGTTGCAATAATTATTTAAAGTTCAATAATTTAGCAATTTATTATTATGTCAAAAACTGACATATGAACTAAATTACAATACAAATAATCAAATCACTTTTAGTTTTTTTTTTATTTATTATTTTTGTTATATGTAATTGGAATTTTTTTTATTTTTAACATTGTTTTAGTGCGGAAAACAAGTCCTTTATTAAAACGTACAAGCTCTTTAAAGAGTCTTAATAACCGAAAATTTATTACTTTCAAGATTTTAAGACGAGTGTTCATTTATTACTGACTGTTTGCAGCGCTTAGTAAAAATATGTAAACATTAAACATCAACAGTATCCATATAACACATACATACATATGTAGGTACATTCAATCAAACACAGTAATTTGACTACTACATACATATACATATATGTTTGTATGAATAAATACGAACTATACGATTTCAGCTATTTTCTAACAGTCACTGTGTCTGTCAGTTTATTTTTTTGTTGGGCGAAAAAGTTTTAAAGATTTTATGGTTTGCTCACATGATGTGACCAGAGATATGGAATTGCCTATCAACCATGCGGCCAACCGAACCAGAAACAAAAGCCACGAACTAGCAATAATTATTATAATAATAATAATATTACACAGATACAAGTATTACCAAAATAAACACTACCTGCTACTAATACTTATAAACAACAATAATAATATCGGCTAAATTTTCACACACTCAACTTTTTTATACTCGTTGTCAGACTCGTCAAAACAAACTTTTTATTTGCAAAATATCTACCTTCAGACGTAAATATGTACATATGTATGTATTAGGGTGATCGATTATTCGACATTTTTAAGAAACCGGTTTTCAAATAGTTTGAAATTTAGGGCCATATTCATAAAAAATATTTTAGGTTTATTAAAGGCTTATTTGACAGATGTTGTAGAGAAATTTGTCAAATAAGCCTTCAATAAACCTAAAATATTTTTTATGAATACGGCCCTAAAAGAATTTAAAAAAAAACCGGTTGCTCTTTTGAAAATTTAGAAAAACGTCTTATACTTGTAATCCAGAATAATTAAATCAAATGAAATAAAATCTAACTTTAATTTTGAATTTTTACATGTTGTATTTTAACATGTATTCAATTTAAAAGATTTCAAATTATGACATCTTGTAAATTCACCATATATGCAAACAATATGCTAAATGGAATAGATTTAAAATAAAATTTTGTATTACCTGTAGTAGTTTATTAAAAATTCGTTCAGCTTATTAGCAAAATATTATATAAATTAATAAAGTACTAGCTAGGTTAGGTAGAACAGGCAGCTGTTGTGCAGCTCACTTGGGTCCATTATATAGATCCCTTTGTGATACCTGAATAGGGCACCCTAACCCGGGGTCTCCACGTAGCAATATTTATTACCGCAATTGTCAAATTTGATTGCGTCCATAGAAATTGCGATGTGTAGACCGCAAATTGATATACATATGTAGCAATACATTGCGCAATCATTGCTCTGCTGATTGCTTGAGCAATTAGCTGTCAAAATCCTTTTAATTTTCTTTGAAGTTTTTGTTTTTCTTTGCAGAAACAAAGGAAAATTAAAATAATTTTACCTGATAATAGTTTATAGTGAGGTATTTCAAATAAACCCATGAAAAGTAAAACAAAAATATTAAATTTTATAAAAAAATTACTTGCGTCGTGTTGTCCACCCAATGAAAATAAACACACTTTAGCAATAAAGTGCCGTTATTCTGCCGACGTTTTTGCTTATGCTTAGCAATGAAAATTGCTATGTGGGGACCCAGCGTAATAAAGTACTAAGTACAAAAACATTTAATTTAAAAATTTAAAAACTTTTTAAAGGATTTTGAATTTTGTTAAACTTATTTTACACGGGGTTCATATGTGCATACATATGTATGTATGAGATCATGTACATACATATAAAAGTGCAAGCATACATTTGATATGTACATATAAAAATATTCTTAATTGCTTGTATACATATGCATATGTAGGTCGCTAGCTAAATCGTAGGTTAGTATGGTACTATTTACATATTCAGTTTAAATATTATAATAAAAGCAAACTAAAATACACTCATATTGTGTGAATTAACTGATAACGTTCTAAACAAATAAACAAAAAAGTATGGAGTAAATAAACTTTGATATACCTATTTTTAATTATTTTTTTTTTTTTTTTGTACATTCATATGACTTTTAAATATAGTACGTTCTGTTTGTATTTAATAAACCACCATGTGCTAATATGTCGGCAAATACATTTTTAGTGTCTGCATTTTTGTTATCGGGAGAGGAATTTTATCCATATATGTACCTATAAACAAATTAGAAGTTGGTTGCTTCTTTTGTTGATAAATAAAATACATAGTGTCATAGAAATAGCACAAGATTTTAATTTGCGGCCATTTGTGTGTTGAAGATATTTCAAAAATAAATATTCTGACAGTTTACAGCAAACAAAAACAAGAGTGCTATATTCGGCCGTGCCGAATCTGAAAATACACTAGGAAGGATACATAGGAAACACGCCGAAGCAGTTGTATTTTGGTGCTTATATCTCAGTAAGTTTTAAATCGATTTGTTAGGTTTTTTCAGAAATAATTTTTGAGACCACGACTTATAATTTAGTGTATTTAAATGTCTAAAAATTATTAAGGAAAACTTCGTTATACTTAAAAAATATGTTTTACAAAATTAATATTTGCCTATAACTTTGCCGGTTAGTGACCGATTTGTCCAAAAATTTTCACGAACATCTCTAGAAAAGATATTATATCTATAAATTACTTACAAGTTTTCCTATAACCTGGTCTGAAAAGAAAATTATTACTGAACATAAATGTGTGGAATATGGTGTTTCAACTCGTTTATTTCAAATCTGCTTTAAGGTTTCGCGTATCACCTACAAATTTTTTTTAATGGGAGTGGCTATTATTTACCCCTATACAAGGCGGGATGAAATTATCTTTAAGTCAACCTCAAATAATTTTTATCCATTTTTAATTGTTTCGGAGTTATTCAGAAATTGATGGGAAAATAAAACACTTTAATGAAAAAAAAAAATTATTTTGTCTTTGAAAACTCGTAAAAAACTTAAAACGGCAATATTATTCGGAAAGCTAGGTATACTGGGAATAAAATAAGCCATAAATGATGAAAATTGATGCGCAAATGTTGATTTTATTCACAATTAAGTGCAGGTACCTACTTTCACAAACAATATGTAACACATTTATGCGCAACGTACTTGCATTTGGCAACAAACATATATTGTTCAACTTCTTGGGAGCAGATTAATTATAATATATGTATTAATTTTTTATGGTTGGGAAAATCAAACACAAAATAACTTTTCTATACCTATGTACATACACACTTGCATCGTATAAATATGATGTAACTGACATGCACAAGCGCAGTGAGTTAAAGTAAACTGCGGACGTATATAAAAAGTTATTGAAACAAAAGAGTTATTTCATAGTTTTCATTAAATTTTTGGTAAGTGAAATTTCCTTTCTTATTTTTGTTGATTTTTTTTAATGATGCTAAAATTTATAATTGCTTTTACTGAATATAAATTTAAACAATAAATGTCACAACTTTCTTGAAAATAGAAGAGTTGCAAATTACAAAGAACTGGTGCAAGAACTTTTTTCATATCATTAATTTGAATGTACCATGCCATTAAAAATACACTTTTTACATTCGCATTTGGATTTTTTCCCAGAAAATCATGGTGCGGTGTTTGATGAGCATGGTGAAAGATTTCACCAAGATATTGCGCACATGGAAAAAAGATATAACGGCAAGTGGTTCTCATAAATGTTAGCTGATTTATGTTGGGAAATCAATCGTGAAACAGCAGACTTAAGTCAATTAAAGTCACATAACAAAGTTCTTGCAACCGAACTTTGTTTTTTTTTTGCCGATCATTGTTCTTATAATAAATACGTATTTAATGTTCCAATATCAGTAATTTACTTAAAATAGAATAACTCTTAAACTAGACGTGATAGAAAAAATCTGGATTCAGTACACAATAGTCCTTTAAAATCACAAGGTTTGAGCTTCCGCTTATTTTGTTTTTTGACAATCACTGTTATCCTAGAGTTGAAAAATTTTAACTTTTGTGTGAAAATAAGGAAGAAAAAGAACAATGGCAGTCGTGTTCATTTGCTTATATCTTAGAAAGTTATCGGGCGATTATGCTGATTTTCCATACCAATCTGCTCCCAAATATTTCAGATTTTTTGATACCACACACGGACAGACGGACAATGCTCATTCGACTTCCCTTTTCATAAGCTTTCAGAAAATATATACTTTATGAGAAAGGGAATAAATATTGCAGAACACGGAATGACACACCTATATATGTATACCCTTTTACACTGTCGTGAGAAGGATTAGTTTTTCAACAATATTTGAAAATAATGAAAGCTTATCGACTGAACTTTATGAAAAATAAACAAGTAACAGTGCTATATTCGGCCGTGCCGAATCTTATATACCCTTCACAACGTGTAGTCATGCAATAACAATTGTTTGTATCACCATTCATCCCATATAAAATACGTGCATACGTACACGTTAGAATAAATGTGGCATCGAATCCCAGCTGAGCCAAAAAAAATTTATTTTATTTAATATATTATTTATATTTTATTATTTTTTTTTAAATTTTTTCAAAAAATTTTTTTAGAAAAATTTTTAAAAAATTTTTTTAAATTTTTTTTTAAATTTTTTTAAAATTTTTTTTTTTGTAGTTTTTTTTATTATTTTTTTCTTATTTTTAATATTTTTTTTTTTTTTTAATTTTTTTTGTTTGGTATGTTTTTTACATGTATCTATGTATGTATGTTGTTGTTGTAATTGTGAAAAAAACGAGGTGGTCGTGGTTTTTTGCTCATATCTCAGAAAGTTATGGGGCGATTGTGCTGAATTTCAATAGCGATTCATTCCTGGATATTTCCAAGAGATTGATACCATAAACAGATCTGAGGAACATATAGTTGCTTCTAAAAGTTGATTTCAACCAACACACGGACAGACGGGCAGACGGACATACGGACAGACGGACAGACGGACAGACGGTCAGGGCTTAATCGACTCCTCTATTCATAAGCTTTCAGAAAATATATACTTTATGGGGTCGGAAATGAAAATTGTAGAAATTACAAACGGAATGACAAAGCTATATATACCCTTGTACACCACAGGTGAAGGGTATAAAAATGTGACATTCAAAAAAGGTCATATATGTAAGCTGTTTACCTGATACGCTTTTCCATACATATGTATGTCTAGCTAGATATAGCTACTTACTTTATGGTTCAAAAAGTAGACTTGAAAAAAAATTGTATAATAAATTGATATGCAGTAGAAACTCGATTCTTGCACATACTCGCTATTCGCACACCTCGATTTTTGCGACACGAAATTTTTTTCCATTACGTACTCAGTACTTGCAACATTCGAAAATTTTTACCTCAATACTTGCAACATTTTTATACCCTTCACCTGTGGTGCACAAGGGTATATATAGCTTTGTCATTCCGTTTGTAATTTCTACAATTTTCATTTCCGACCCCATAAAGTATATATTTTCTGAAAGCTTATGAATAGAGGAGTCGATTAAGCCCTGACCGTCTGTCCGTCTGCCCGTGTGTTGGTTGAAATCAACTTTTAGAAGCAACTATATGTTCCTCAGATCTGTATATGGTATCAATCTCTTGGAAATATCCAGGAATGAATCGCTATTGAAATTCAGCACAATCGCCCCATAACTTTCTGAGATATGAGCAAAAAACCACGACCACCTCGTTTTTTTTCACAATTACAACAACAACATACATACATACATGTAAAAAACATACCAAACAAAAAAAAATTAAAAAAAAAAAAAATATTAAAAATAAGAAAAAAATAATAAAAAAAATTAAAAAAAAAATTTTTAAAAAAATTTAAACAAAAATTTAAAAAAATTTTTTAAAAATTATTCTAAAAAAATTTTTTTAAAAAATTTAAATAAAATATAAAAAAAAATAATAAAATATAAATAATATATTAAATAAAATAAAATTTTTTTGGCTCAGCTGGGATTCGATGCCACATTTATTCTAACGTATGCACGTATTTTATATGGGATGAATGGTGATACAAACAATTGTTATTGCATGACTAAACGTTGTGAAGGGTATATAAGATTCGGCACGGCCGAATATAGCACTGTTACTTGTTTTTTCACATACGCTTCTCTGTAGATTTTTTGTTTGTTTGTTTGTTAGGCACAGTAAAGTAAATTCCGCCGTAGTATCATACAGATGATAAATTGAGCTAAATTACGTCAGTTTAAATTTGAGTTGTGAGTCTGACATTTCAGAGGCTTAGAGGCAGTGCAGTAGTGGATAAGCAAGTCTGCACAAAACAAAAATACTTAAAAGTTTACAAGTGCACTGAACGAAACTATGAATCAAAATAAGTGTTGTGATAAAAAGACCCATAGAAATGCTTTTTAACTGTATTAAAAGTAAATATTTAGTACTTGCAGCAACCTTAAAACTTGCACCGGGCCTGGTTTTCATTGCGAGTAGAAATCGAGTTTCTATTGTATCTTAATTTTTGGGTCAGCCTTTAGTAACGTCAAAATTAAACACCATTTAATACTTTAAATTCACTTAGTATTATTTATTATTTTATTGCATAAAATAACATAAAGTAGCTTTGTAGAAAAATAAAAATTAATAACCGAAAGTAAACGGCGTTATTTTGTTTTCATTGCTTATTTACTTATATACACCTAAATTAAATTTCAGTAGACATGTAGACGTCTTGTAATAATCATAATAATCATAATAATAATTATTAACAATTATTATTATTGTTATTTTGTATAGGGATGAACATTTTTAGCTGTTAAATAAATAAGTAAATATTTATTTTGATAACAAAAGAAAATTAAATACACAATAACAAGTTGTTTAAAATTGAAAACATTTTCTCATAACGAACAATTGACAATAAAATTAATATTTTTTTTCTTCCAATCAGTACTATTCGTATAGTATGTTTTGCATGGATTTGTTTGTGGAAAAAGGTCAATGACTTGTTAGACGACGTGATTTATTACGGTCCCAATTCATAATATTTATAGCGGTTTTTAAACTTTAACCATAAACAAGTTGCCACCTTTTTACAACTTGTATTCAGCACTCAATCACCAAAAAATTTATATCAATGAGATAGTTATGTTTAAGTGACCTATGTATATCAATTAAACCTTAACATAACATTGTGTTTTATAAAAAAAACGTTTAACAACAAGTAAGAGCATTAAGTTTGGCTGTGCCGAATTTTAGATACCCACCACCAATTTTGTAAAGTAATTTTGTACTGTAAAATGTATTGTTTTATTTATAACTAAAAATATTATAGAATAATCTTAAAACTAAAATATGTATTAGTTTCTTTGTTTAAGTTCGATTTGCCATTTAATTATTTTTTTTTTTATATTTAGTCTCAAAATGGAACCTTAAATATTTCTACAATAGGAATGATATTATCCACTTTTTAACCACAATGTCGTATTTTTACAACTGAAACTGAAGACTACGACTTGGCAGTTAGGGGTATTTAAGAATTAATATTACGGGAGTTGGGAGATAAAGTGAGCATTTGATATTACTTTTTGGTTTTAAGTTTAGATAAGTCAGAAAAACCATACTTTCCATACTACTTTCGGCGGTTTTAAAAGCTTTTTAATTTTAATAATAGTGGATTGTGCCATATCTTAAAGATGAGCTTTAAAATAGGCTGGACATAGTAATTTCTGCTAATGCGTTTAAATAATTTGATTAATATTGACATATGGAAAGTCGTTTATTTTACCAAAATTTTTACATCATAGAGATTATATGAAAAAAAAACGTAATAACGGAGGTTGGCGTTAAAGTGGGCGTGTCATCTTTATTTTCTGACATAATAATAAAATTAACCAGAAATCTATTTTTGAGAAATTTTAGCGTGTCTAAGAAATTTGTGATAATAAGTTCAGCTTACGTAATGCATTATAAAGTCCATTGTTCTTGCAAAATCTTAACATATAAATAAATTATATGAATTTAAAATAAATCGTTATATGTGAGGTGGGCGACCACTTATGGTCGTGCCACCTTTATTTCCTGCTGTTACAATGATTTTAGCCATAAAGCATCATTCGCGAAATTCCAGCATTGCTCGTAAGTTGCTGTCACACAGTGGACCATTTTAGGAGAAGGCGGCCAAAACACATCTTTTTATGGTCACCGATTGTAAAATGTCAAAGTTCTTTTTAAAGTATACACTAGTGTACATCAGAAGCCAAAAAAATAAAACTTTATTTCATCTATGTGTATTACAGTGAACAGGGTGATTCAAAACAGACATTCTCAGTATTTTGCTGAAATGAAAAATTCCTTAGTAAGCTTTTGAATTTTAAACATCTATAACTTTATTGTTTTAAAAGATATTCAAACGAAATAAATTTTGTATAATTACCTAATTTGTTAGGGTAATTCGTGTTTATAACTTATATGTATAAATTAATTTTTTTTTTTTATCTAAATTTTCCTGATCTCTCCCGCTTAATAGAGCATAACTTCTAAAGTTCACAAGGGGGAATAATTAGCACTCTTTTGTGGTCTTAACTTTTCTCTAGACCCCATATACCCCATTGTATATCCGACAGATCCGACCGTGAGCACAAGAATATTTTTTCTGGTAAATTATTTTTTTGAAAAATTTGAGTAAAATAAATGTTTTTTCTATAATGATCTTTGTAAAGTATTTTAGTTTTTCGTTATCGAATCGCTATTATAAGAGACGGTTTTAAGATTCATATACAGATACAGTTGGTCACAAAATTAGTTTGCCTACATAAAATAAGGTAAATTTATATAATTCATGCCATAAAAGTACTTTGCTTTTTAAATTGATTTACCTTGATTTCAAAGGTATAAAACATTTTTTTCTCGGAATTGTTAATTGTTTTGCATTGCATTAATAATCAAAAAGGATACCGCAATTAGCGAAAAAAATTCTAGACTTCAGAGTAAGCAAAATACTTTTATGAGCATATAATTTATGTGTTATTAAAAAAACACAAAACTGTAAACAACCTGCAAAGTGAAAAAATAAGGAAAATGAAGAAAAGGAAAGCAAACAAAAATAATAATCAAGAAAAAATTTAGAACTAGGTTTAATGATCAATCAGTCAAAGTAAGAAGAGGGAAACACAAATGATAGAAATACTGCAAGGAGTTTTTAATTTTTATTCTCAGAAAAAATTAAAATAATTACACAATATACTACCAATACAGTGCTGCATTAGTATTTGCGGCGCCATGAGGACCACATCGACAAAGGCCATTGAGAATATATTATCCATTTGGCCAATTGAGATACAGGTAAAATATAAAGCGGCCTTAGCTGCCACAAGATTAATGGCAATAGATGAGTGGCTTATAAGAGAACGTAAGACCAGATACCAAAGAATAACAGATATCTTACCGATGGGAAATATTACGGAATTAACATGTGATAAAATTCCGATGAGATATAAGAATACTAACTGCATCACCATAATACCGGAAGAGGGAGAATGGGATGAGATAATCAGAATGGCAAACGCCCATGGAATCGATCTTTACACAGACGGTTCAAAGATTGGTGACCAAACTGGAATGGGCTTATACGACATAAGCCGAAATAGAAGCAAATACTTCCGTCTACCAGATCACAACACTATTTTTCAGGCTGAGATCGTGGCGATTACGGAAGGAATTAAATGGATAAAGGAAACGAATAGCGAAATCCCGATTCGTATCTTTACGGATAGCCAATCAGTGATTAAGACATTGAGAAAGGAGAAAGTTGAATCCCGGAACGTTTTGCAATGCAAGAGTGAGATAAACTCATATGCAAATTGTGAACATCTGGAGATAATATGGATACCAAGCCATCACGGGCTGATCGGAAACGAGAAAGCCGACAAACTATTCAAAATGGGAGCTCTTCTGAGTACTATAGCTTTGGAGAACGCCAAACCCTTTAAACGATTTAAGGATGAACTTAAACGCTGGGCGATGGAGGAACATGTCAGAAAATGGCAAAGCACTGATGTCGGTAAGGTGACAAGAACACTCTGGGGTGACCCAAATCTTGGGAAATCAAAGGAGATTCTGAGACTAAGTAGACCTACACTCAGGAAACTAACCAGTGTAATTACAGGTCATACGGAGTTGAGTACTCATCTAGCTCGCATGAGATTATCTGAGGAGACAACATGTAGAGCCTGCGAGGAAGAGGATGAGACTTTGGTACACTACCTCTGTAATTGTCCTGCGTTTGGGCATATTAGGCGCGAAAATTTTACAGTGGATACTATGCCGAATTTGGAATACCTGGGGAACTCGAACTGGAGATCCATAAGGCGTTACATTGAGGGGACTGGGATCTTGGACTAGTCCGTTATTTATGGGAAATTATGTTTATGGTTTTTGTTTGGGAATTCCGATTTCCGTATGGAGCGCACAACATGCCAACTGGGCATAAGTGCATACCTGTCATGGGTTTGGGCTTTTATACCCCTCCTTTTCAACCTAAACTAACCTAACCTACTACCAATAGGAGATCTACCTAAGGGAGCACAAAAAAAGAAACAAGACTACAGATTGTTTCGCGAGCACAACACAAGAAAAATACCCAGATGTTATACTAATGATGAACTGATTACTATTTTATTATGCACATTAGATCCCTATATGTCCAAAATCCGACAAAAACGGAAAACTAACTATTGAATTAGACTACTTAATAAGTATGAGTTGTAAACGTGCTACAAAATATAAGACTTTGGGTGAAACAAACTTTTTCAACAGGTTTTAATACTTTACTTTTTAAATACATCATAAATATTTTTATTTTTATATCTTAAGTCTATGGTCTCACCTAGTAAACTAAAAAAAACACGTATCAAAATTCCAATCCAGTAAAAAGTTATAGGGTTTTGACCGCCTTCTCGCGAAATGGTTTATTACTTATACAAGATAATACCAAATGTGAGAGGTGGGCGTTAAAGTAGGCATGTAAAATTGATTTTTGATCATGATTTCTACTTAGATATTAAAGCCACAGACAATTATTCTTAAAGAAATTTTTTTTACAGAGAAATTTAAATTTTAAATAGACTAAAAAAGACACTGTGCGAGGTAAATTTTCGTACATTTTGACATATAACTTCTTTCGTATTATACGAATTTGAAAAATTTTAGGGAAACATATTTTTTTACTCAATAAATATACTTGTGAAATTTTATCAATTTACTTTCATCGCTTGCACTACAAACTATAACTCTCTTCCTACTTCTCCGTTTTTACCATTTTCAATAACAAACATTTTTACTAGTCGCACTGAAGTGTTCTGGAAAACTTTCATCCCCCTAGCTTTTTCTGTTCGAGCTCTATCGTGCTTTTAACAAACGGGCGGACATAGCTAGATCGTTCTATACTTGATGGGGTCTAAAATAAATATTTCAATGTGTTATAAACGGAATGACACTATTTTTTTGTGGCGGCATAAAAAGTTTTAATAGCAATCATAAAGTACATTAATTTATTTTGCAATCAAGCTTTACACATATCGTAACTGCACAAGTAAAGGAGCTTAATCTACATATTTGGAAAATACTGTTTTTAGTGCAGGACATAGAGTAACCACAAATAAATCGTTTGAAGAAAAAAATTACTAATATTTGTTTTCTAGTAGTTTTTTTGCAATGAAATGTAAAAGTGAACTGCATTTACAGATTTAAAGTATAAAGATTTTAGCAAGTTGTTTCCCTTTCCTGTAAAATTTACTAAGCTCCTTAACGAATAAAGGTAACAATATATTTATTTAAATGTGTATAATAAATTTTATTTCTAGCATTAAAGATAGTGATAAAAATAATTTTCAACAACCAAATAAAAATAATTTTTATGCTTCACTTAAAAAAAAAATTAAAGAGAAGCAGGTTTTAATTTCAAAAATCAGCAATATAATATTTATAATTTTCGTTATCGTAGCATTTGAAAATTGATTAATATTGAGTTATTTAAGGCGCGTTTTCACCACCAGAGAAACAAAAAGGCAATAAAAAATTAACCCATGCAAACACTCAAATTTATGATTGATGAGCACAATTGATGGATTTGATTAATTTCTAATTTTCATATATTTCCGTGGGAAATAAAATGTTAATCATATAAAACCTTTTAAATGCATAATTGGGCATGATATCAAATTTAATAACAGTGTTTAAAAGGCGCAGTTAAAAGGTACTTGTAAAAGGAAATTGTAACGAATTTCCATTAGAAGTTTTTAGTTTTGTTTTCTAACAAAAATTAAACCAACATAAGATTGTCTGATCTGGCAGCTCTATTATCATTTAAGCTTATTTTGGCTTGTCATTTTGTCATAACTAGATTTACGCCAGAACATTGTACAAACTTAGTTTAAAGACGAGGTTTACAAACCTTGTCTTGGTAATTACGAATACAACAAAAATAATTAAAGTCAGAATCGGTGAACCGTGTTTAAGTAATGCTCCTCAATAAATGCGGCAATTGTGTAATATAGGTGTACATACATAAATATATGTATGTATCTTTGAAAACAAACCCATATCTGTCTTAGATTTTTTACTTACAACTTGTACATGATACTTTCGAGATCATTTCTAAAAAAATGTTGGTGCAATTAGTAAGTAGGTCCACAAACGAAAAAGTTATTTATAAGCGAAAAACCTTTTTTAAAAAAAATGAAAGCATACAGGTCAAAATAAAATACATTTCCCGTACGAATGCTTTGTATGACGATTTTTAAATATTATAATCTCGTCATGCTCTAGTTATGTTTTATCATTAAGAATAAAATTTCGTGTTTTTTCCTTTAGATTTTATGTGAGTTTAATTGTCCAAGCTGCCTTTAAGTACTTGAATGATAATCAAAAATTCAACAATATTTGTTCCTAATTGAGGTAAATATTAAAAATTATAATAATTTACTAAATTATTCGTGATATGCTCTCATAATTTTTCAATAATATTTATTTGGTTGTTGGGTTTATGCTGAAAATTAAAAAAAATTAAAATTGAAAAATTTTTGGTTGGGTTTTTGAAAAAGTTTTTTCAAGGCATATTTATTCATCAGGTACTCTTGATTCGCCAGCTGATTATTTTTTTCAACACTTATTTTAAATTTCAGCTGCCAAAATGCATAAATAAAAAACGATTTTCTCTCTTTTCTAGTTTATTTCAAATGTCAAACTTCATATATAAAAAATATAAACCAAAAATGCTGTCCGAACTGCAATTACCTGATGAATATATATGCCTTGAATTTTTTATCGTTTTTTGTTGTTTTATTTTTGAATTCTCATTTTATTAATGAAAATTTACAAATATAACTTGTAAAATTTCAAACTTTTTCAAGAATTTGGGTAAAGGTTTACTGCAAGGCACATTTCATTATCAGTATTGTTTCGTCAGCTGATTATTTTTTTCTTCGCTTCGATAAAAAAAACAATTTTCTCTCCTCTCTCATTTATTTCAAATGTCAAATTTCATATATAAAAAATATAAACAAAAAAATTCTCTCCGAACTGCAGTTATCTGATGAATTAATATGCCTTGGTTTACTGATGATCTGGCATAAGCACCAGTGAAATGCATATAAACCAGCCTAAACCCAACAACCAAATAAATATTATTAAAAAATAATAATTATAAAAAGTAACACATTCATTATCATAGGGTTACTGTAGTGTTAAACGAAAAACGATACTGATAACAAATTCAAATCATAAGTTTAATATTTGCGTGTGTTTTCATTCCCATTAATTTATTGTGAAAGATCATGTGAGAATTTATAAAAACAAATAGCAGCAGGGGACTTTAATAATAATAGCAAAAGTAAAACTAGTAACAATTGGCACGTGCTTTCGTAAAGAAAATATTCCACAATTAAATATTGATACTAGTTCAAATAGTGTAATCAAATTAACATAAAATAAAGAATAACAATAATAGCTCTATTTGAAAAATCGTTTTAAATTATATGTTTGTATGTATGAATTTAAATACATCATCTTGTAATTTTGCCATTATTTACTATCCGTCGTTTTTTTAAAATGTTTAACAAAATAAAAATAATTATCAGTCAATAAAGAACGTGTCGTATGAACAGGTTAATTCCTATAAGTAATTCTTAGCACCCAAAAAAAAACGACTACCGAAACCACGACTGAAAATATTTACCTCAACATTCCAATTAGAAAGACCGAATGTCATTGTACAGATAAGACATTACGATACATAGTTTGCTAACTTTTCAAGTGAAAATAAAAAATCATAATATGAAAAAGGGCATTTTGTTAATCTTTATGTAGGAATACATAGATCTTTAAATGCCATATATCCGAAAAAACTGGGCCGATTTTGTGCAAACTTCACATAAACCATCTATAGACTATCTCGGACGTACCCTCGATTGAAATCGGTCGACCCGTTTTCACAGGTAGTGGTGACATGAAAGTGTACACTTCTTTTTATATACATACATATGTTTATATAGATTAAAAACTTATATAAGACGTTTTCGAAAAAATATAATATTAAAATGTTTCCAGAAAACATAGTTTTTAGTTTTCTTTTTAATGTCAATAGTGTAGGTCTAATTTGAAATTATATGCATACGAATGAAATTCATAAACATTTTTTTTTATTCTTTTTTATACTTACAAAAAATTTATATAAATATGTACATGTAGACATATACATATGTATATACACACATAAATATAAATATATATATATACCTATATGCACATAAAGTTTTTGCATAACATAAACAAAGTCACGAGATTTTATAAAAAGAAATTAACCAGACACAAAACAAACCACAATTTTTATTCAAGCACACATTCTAACATAATAAAAACACATACTACATAAGTCTGAACATATGTATGTATGGCTCCGTGTACACTTAATAAATAAATTTAAAAAAACAAAAAGTGTGTTACTCGTGGATACGACCAAATTGCTAGATATAAATTTTTTCTTATATATGTATACATTTTTTAGCGAAATCATTACATGTTCGATTATTGATGACAAATGAGTCTCATTGGCGTTGCCAGTTATGATTCCATAAGATATTGTTATAATATAAGTACGTTTAATTTTAAAATTCAAGTCACCTTTGCAAGAAATAACCATAATAATAGTGAATTTATGTGGATGCATTGCTACCTGGTGAAAAATAGTTTGTTCCATATACATATGGATATTTTGTTTGTTAACATATCCATTAAAAAAAAATAGAAAACAATTTTAACGTATGTCATTAATTAAAAATTATTAAATGTATTAATCTAAAAAAATCTTAGAATATTAATTTAAAAGGAGTCAGGAGAAGAAAAAATTATTCTACTGCAACTCTGGTTTGAAAATAAAATTATGTGTGTATGTACTACATATGTTTATATTTTTTGATATTACAAAATTAATTGCGGACAATGAGTTAAAAAAAAAAATTAAAAATAAAATTAAATTTCGATCAATTTTAATTTCGTAATTCCAGTTTAAGCCTGAAACGTTATATCTACTTAAACAAAACATTTAACGCATTCGCAAGGTGTGCTATCATGTTTTGTCTTTAACCTATCATAAATTATTACCATTACAAAATCTTTAATTTAAAATTGGTAGGTATGTATGTGTCTATTTTTTTAAACAAATTTTAATTTATCGACATTCTACTTTCACTATTATAAAAAGTTTACTGTTCTTTTATACATACATACATACATAGGTACATACATACACAAATGCATACACACGTACATATCTTTTTTACAAATAAAAAACAAAGAGTAGACACAAGTGTTTTATTTTATTTTTAGGCTTAAAAAATTAAATATTGTTTTTATGATAAGTTGGTACCTAGTATATATTTAGGGCCATATTCATAAAAAATATTTTGGGTTTATTGAAGGCTTATTTGACAAATTTCTCTACAACATCTATCAAATAAGCCTTTAATAAACCTAAAATATTTTTTATGAATATGGCCTTTAGTATTTATACCTTATACGTACAAATATCTAAAAAGTCATGGGTATGAAAATTTTTTAATTTATTTTTTAATTCCATTAAAACAAATGTAAAAAACATTTAAGTTCAACAATAAAATAAAAATTAACAAATTTACGCTAGTAAATTCTCGTGATTTAAATTTTTTTATACTCCCAGTAGTTTTATAACTTGTTTTTTTATTGTAATAAAATATTAAAATTTTGCAGGTATACAACTAAAAAAGTTATCAAAAATTAAGAAAGGAAGAAATTTACATACCTATGTAGGCACATTCATATGTATATTTTTACATCATATGTATCTACTTAGGTACGTAAGTATTTACATTTGATAATTTTTCTTAATGGAAATAATGTTTTTATACCCTTCACACAGTGAAAAAGGGTATATATAGGTTTGTCATTCCGTGTGAAATTTCTACAATTTTCATTTCCGACCCCATAAAGTATATATTTTCTGAAAGCTTATGAATAGAGGAGTCGATTAAGCCCTGACCGTCTGTCCGTCTGACCGTCTGTCCGTGTGTATGTTGAAATCAACTTTTTGAAGCCCCCCGACATAGGTTGGACCCGGGTAAGGTACTAAAATATCAGAAATATTCGGGAGTAGATCGGTATTGAAAATCAGAAACATCGGTACATAAACAACTGAGATATGAGCAAAAACCCACGACCACCTCGATTTTCTTTTCATAAAAACAACATTACAACAACAACATACATACATACAAACGTGTATACTGGTTAGAGAAAACGTGGCATCGAATCCCAGCTGAGGCAAAAAAATTTTTTTTTTAATTTTTTTAAAATTTTTTTTTTTAATTTTTTTTTTATTTTTTTTTTATTTTTTATTTAATATATTATATATATTTTTATTATTATTTTTTTTTATTTTTTTTTTTTAATTTTTTTTTTATTTTTTTTTTTGTTTTATATATATTATATATGTATATAATAATTTTTTTTTTTTAAATTTTTTTTTTTAATTTTTTTTTTTTAAATTTTTTTTTATTTTTTATTTTTTTTTTTTGTTTTTTTTAACATACATACGTGAATTTACTGTTATTGCATGACTACATGTTGTGAAGGGTATATAAGATTCGGCACGGCCGAATATAGCGCTTTTACTTGTTTTATAATGCAATGAAAAATGAACAAAAAATAAAATAATTGTATGCACATATTAATATTGTTTATACCTACTTATAAACGATATGAATAAATATTTATACCAACATCAAATACATACTTATATTAAGAGTCATTCATCCATACATACATATATACGGATTTACTACACACATGCATAAATTAACACACACTCACACAAGTGTATGACATAATAATCACGAGAGCCATACAATGATTATCGAGCAAAAGTCATGTGATTGTTTTTATTATTATTTGTTTCTTTTATTTTTATTTACATTCTGTGAATATGACTGTACCTAGAGTTGCCAGAATGTTAGAGTTAAACAAAGTTAAGCTATGAATTTTTCATATTTGCCTTCAAGGCATATTTATTCATCAGGTACTCTAGATTCGCCAGCTGATTATTTTTTTCAACACTTATTTTAAATTTCAGCTGTCAAAATGTATAAATAAAAAACAATTTTCTCTCTTTTCTAATTTATTTCAAATGTCAAACTTCATATATAAAAAATATAAACAAAAAATTCTCTCCTTACTGCAATTACCTGATGAATAAATATGCCTTATCATTTTTTTAGAAAAATTTTATAGTTTAATTTTTACGACATTAAAAGTAAACTTATGAAAAATTTTTAATATTTAGGAAATTTAAATTAAACAAGTAAAAGCGCTATATTCGGCCGTGCCGAATCTTATATACCCTTCACAACGTGTAGTCATGCAATAACAGTAAATTCACGTATGTATGTTAAAAAAAACAAAAAAAAAAAATTAAAAAAAAAAAAATTTAAAAAAAAAAAATTTTTAAAAAAAATTAAAAAAAAAAATTATTATATACATATATAATATATATAAAACAAAAAAAAAATAAAAAGAATTAAAAAAAAAAAAAATTAAAAAAAAATAATAATAAAAATATATATAATATATTAAATAAAAAATAAAAAAAAAATTAAAAAAAAAAATTTTAAAAAATTAAAAAAAAAATTTTTTTGGCTCAGCTGGGATTCGATGCCACGTTTTCCCTAACCAGTATACACGTTTGTATGTATGTATGTTGTTGTTGTAATGTTGTTTTTGTGAAAAAAAAATCGAGGTGGTCGTGGGTTTTTGCTCATATCTCAGTTGTTTATGTACCGATGTTTCTGGTTTTCAATACCGATCTACTCCCGAATATTTCTGATAATTTAATACCTCACCCGAGTCCAAGCGATGTCGGGGGGCTTCAAAAAGTTGATTTCAACATACACACGGACAGACGGTCAGACGGACAGACTGACAGACTGACAGGGCTTAATCGACTCCCCTATTCATAAGCTTTCAGAAAATATATACTTTATGGGGTCGGAAATCAAAATTGTAGAAATTTCACACGGAATGACAAACCTATATATACCCTTTTTCACTGTGTGAAGGGTATAAAAAGGTGGATGGTACAATGTAAAAAATCTTGCTTGTTCACAAAAGCAAATATTTTCCAAAAATAAGCATAACCACTACTTTATTTTGTAAAATACTTATTAAATTTCTGATTAAATTCGAGTCTTTTTCAACTCCTCTGCGCGATTAAAAATGCAGAGTATGAGCTAATTTTCTGATCGTAAAAGACACTTTGTTCGGGAGAAAAGTGTCCTTAGCCGCAACTCTTCTTGATATTTTATTTATGATTCATTTTTCTAGTCAGTTTAGACTCATTTTTTATCCCTTTTGTTATGTTTATTAAAGCCTTATACGATTCGTTTTCTAGTCATTTATGACTACAATTAACTCATGTAAATATAAAAGATTTGTAATTTAAAAACATTTAAATATTTATTAGAGCAGAAATTAGTACATGTGAACAAACCTTAACAGTTTAAAATTTTGTGATTGACATTTTCTTAAAATTATAATAAAATAAGGATATAGTCGTAGAATAATTTTCTCATATTCATTTATTACAGATAGTTAAAAGAAGAAATAATAAATTTTTATCTTCATTAATTCTATAATTTGGTCTTACTTAGTTTTTTAAATATTATACTAATCAAATACATATACATATGTATATAACAAAAATTAAAAAAAAAGAAGTTTTTAATGTGTTTGTTGTTAAGTATTTACCTACCAATAATAAAAGAATATAGTTCAATGTTTACTACTCTTATATCAGAAAATTTAAGCTAGCAAAAAACATTTGAGTAAGAAAGTATAACGATAAGTATAAAAAACATATAATAAAACTTTTTTGTGGTTTTATCATAACTGTTTCTTTTCCTCTTTTATTTATAAAGGGTCCGCCATCTAACGTTTTTTTTTCAACAAGTGCTTATTTCGTGAATGGTAACACTTAGCTCATGTCTGATATGACAGATAATTAGTTTTATCCTTCCGATGAACGAATATGGTTGTGTATACGCTTGAACAACGCTGGGAAATATTGCATCATTACTTTGGCCGATTTTGCCAAAAAAAACTTTTTAGATAAAGCTCATTTCGATCTTGGCGGGTATGTAAACAAGCAAATTGTCGCATTTGGGGCACAGAAAACCCGCACGCATATATTGAAAAGCCGATACACCCAAAACGAGTCACTGTTTGGTGCGGATTTTGGTCCAGAGGCATAATTGGGACATTTTTCTTCGAAAATGAGCAAGGAGTGGCCGTATTTTTGTTCACAAAAATTAAAGAGGAGGATATTTGCAACATTTGGACAACAGGACGGCGCTACGTGCCACACAGCCGAAGCAACACTTTTTTAATAGCATTTTCAAAAAAAAATGTTATTTGTCGGACCCTTTATAATAAAAAATGTCTAACAATAGTTTTTAAAAATAAAATAAAATAAAATATGCTGATGATATTTCTATGCAATTTTTATTTATTATTTTATTAATCTTAATAAATGAATTAAAATATGCTGACGATATGTCTGCATTATATTTGTGTGAGAAAGATGTTGACAACACTTCGGCATGTGCATTGATTTCCTGAGTTTTGTGAAATACGTCTGCATACAAGTGCAACATGATAATCGAAAATTGGTCGTGTGGGAATAACTTTAGAAATGCTGAAAAGTTCGAATTCTGGGAATTAAAATTTAATTTTTATGAAGTTAAATTGCATAAGTGCTAGTCCATATTATGAAACATTTATGAAGTTAACTTGCATAAGTACTAGTCCATATTATAAAACATTTGTTTTAAAGCTTTTTCTATTTTTTAATTGCATTTGTGTCCACACGTGAGACTCACTCTGCTTATATTTTACTTTTTTTTTCCTAACCTTCATACCTATAGCAAACTACTAAGCGGATTACAAGAACAAAAGAGAATTGTACGACATAAAACTTATATATAAAATTATTTTAGCTTTAGGCTTTTATATAAAAATTAAGGTATTTAAAATCTTTATTGTATTTTCTCAATATTTCGCTACTCTGTTGTGTAGCATCGTCATACACATTAAACTTTGTATCTTTCGTCTTTTCTCTTTTATTAAATAACCCAAAAGTTTAGCAATAAATGTTTACAAATTAGGGCAATGACTAAATAACTAATTATTAAAGATTTTCTATTAATAAAGAAAAATCTCTGGCAACGCTGCATATTTCTGACTAACTGCCTGCTCTGCTAGTTGGTTGTTAGCTAGTTCGGCATATAGTTTTACTTTACTAGTTTGCTTTGCTAGTTTAATTCATTGGCTGTTTTATTGTTTGGTTTTGTTTGAATTATATGTGTGGCTGCGTTGTCGTTGTCATTAGACACACTTATTTACTTCTACCACAAAACTTAAATTAGCACATACTTATCGTATATGTAGTCTTTTTTACTTCCTCTTACTTTTCACCAAAGCTTTATATAAGGTCAAGTTGCCACTAGCATTTTGTGTAAGAATTATTATTAGCAGTTTATTATTAAACAAGAATTTTCTGCAATTCGAAACATTTTAACTAGTTTCCGACTTTCACACTCTGTATTCATTACTTTACATTTTACTTACAAATTCGTATGTGGGTATGTAGTATGTAAGTACAGATATTAAATCCATTGGTAAATAAATTGATGAGCATAGTTTGTTCAAAAGTGTTAAGTGATTAAGTATAAAAATATGAAATAATAATTAGAGCAATAAAATTAAAACAATGGGCCAATTCAAAGTAGACTCTCATATTGTACTATGTCATATAATTCATATTAATATGACTAGTGACTTTGAACACCTTTTGTTATTTGTTTTGTTTGTTTAATACAAGAAAGAAGACAAAGAGATGACGCCGTTAAAAATTGTATGTATACAGGAAAGAAGAAAATAGAAAATATTCTCTCTGAGAGGTGAGAAGCGAATAAATTCTCTCTGAGAGACAGTATGGTTAAAAGTATAACATAAACAATTTCTTATACATAGGAGACAATTGTGTAAAGTCATATTATTTTTTTTGTATGAAAATTACTAACAAAAATTTTATGCATGCATAAAATAATATGAAATAGTACAAATATGACTAATATGCAACCACTTTGAATTGGCCCAATATAATTTTTTTCACTAGCTAATAGACATTTAAGGATAATTATTAGGTATGTATGCTTAGTTTTGGTTTTGTTATAATTGTAGATATGTATTTTTGTTATATATTTATTTTTTTAATTTTACATTAATTTTGTTATTATACACCTTTTAGAATATGGTGGCGATCCTTCATACATAGGTTATACAAACAATTATTTCTTATATCGCATAAAATTCAATTGAGTCTAAACGCAGATCGATAAAATTTCGCAAGTATATTTCTTAAGCAAAAATGTTTCCCAAAAAAAGCTTAAGTCCATACATTACGCAAGGAGTTATAGACTAAAATGTACGAAAATTCGTACCACTCAGTGTCTTTTTTGGTTTATTTAAAATTTAAAGAGTATTAAAAATGACAAAATTAGACCTTCGATTCTGAAATTTTGTACATTGTTTTTTGGTCAATAGATTTGAAATAACGGAAAATTAAGGTAACACGCCCAGTTTTACGCCCACCTCTCATATAACGCTTTGTATTTAATTCATAAAATTTCTCTATGGACAAAAATTTTGTAAAAACAAGTAAGAGTGCTATATTCGGCCATGCCGAATCTTATATACCCTTCACAACGTGTAGTCATGCAATAACAGTTGCTTGTATCACCATTCATCGCATATGAAATACGTACACGTATGTATGTTAAAAAAACAAAAAAAAAAAGAATTTAAAAAAAAAATTTAAAAAAAAATTTTTAAAAAAAATTTAAAAAAAAAAATTAAAAAAAAAAATTATTATATATATAATATACATATATAAAACAAAAAAAAAATAAAAAAAAAAAATAAAAAAAAAATTAAAAAAAATAATAATAATAAAAATATAAATAATATATTAAATAAAAAATAAAAAAAAAATAAAAAAAAAAATTAAAAAAAAGTTTTTAAAAAAATTAAAAAAAATTTTTTTTTGGCTCAGTTGGGATTCGATGCCACGTTTTCTCTAACCAGTATACACGTTTGTATGTATGTATGTTGTTGTTGTAATGTTGTTTTTGTGAAAAAAAAATCGAGGTGGTCGTGGGTTTTTGCTCATATCTCAGTTGTTTATGTACCGATGTTTCTGATTTTCAATAGCGATCTACTCCCGAATATTTCTGATATTTTAATACCTTACCCGGGTTCAACCTATGTCGGGGGGCTTCAAAAAGTTGATTTCAACATACACACGGACAGACGGTCAGACGGACAGACGGACAGACTGACAGGGCTTAATCGACTCCCCTATTCATAAGCTTTCAGAAAATATATACTTTATGGGGTCGGAAATGAAAATTGTAGAAATTTCACACGGAATGACAAACCTATATATACCCTTTTTCACTGTGTGAAGGGTATAATAAAAGATTATATTGAAATATTTAAGTTGAATTCATTAGCAGAAACTACTCTGACAGTCCTACTTTATCGCCCACTACTCACATAACCTACTTTTAAGGAAATTTAAAATCTTATAAACATAATTAGATGTATGTTGATAAAGTTTCCCATATAAAAATTTCTGGTCAAGATTTTGAATGAATAAAATACCCTATATTGAAATATCTAAGTTAAGTTCATTAGCAGAAATTAGTACTTAAATATCCACTTCTCACATAGTCCACTATCAATTAAATTCCAAAGCTAATGAAATCGAAAAAATTAGAAGTATAAAGATGAAATTTCGCTATTTTCGCTATGCCGTTTCCGTAAAAATACAACATTATAAGTAGTAAAAAGAGTAGTTCAGTCGTAATTCAGCTCTGGTCGGGTCAAGAGCTGCCATTATCTGTTAAGGGCAATCAGGCCGTCCTTTTTATCTGGCTTCGAGAGTTTTGCGTCTCACTCCTGCATTGGTAAATTGCGTGGCATCGGTTAACTGTACGAAGGTTCAGTTAGTTATCTGGACTATCAATTGACCATATGCAGATTTTTATATAAGGAGTCGAATTCGGAAATTCCGGCTTCCTATACAAAGGTATAGGTCGATTGGTAGTTACTGGAGGACGCTCTGGAAAGCATTTGAAAATTAAATAAAAAATAATTAGTGATGGCAGTTTGTTTTTTGACAGCCAAATAATTGTCTAGTGCTAGTACACCAGAACCTCCATTGGAATAATCCTAAACCTCAAAAAAAACAAGTAAGAGCGCTATATTCGGCCGTGCCGAATCTTATATACCCTTCACAACGTGTAGTCATGCAATAACAGTAGTTTGTATCACCATTCATCTCATATGAAATACGTACATACATATAAAAAATATACATATATAAAAAACATCCCATTGTAAAATTATAAATTTACGTATGTATGTTAAAAAAAAAATAAAAAAAAAATTTAAAAAAAAAAATTTTAAAAAAAAATTTAAAAAAAAATTAAAAAAAAAATTTAAAAAAAAAAATTTTAAAAAAGTAATTAAAATATATAAAATTAATATAAAACAAAAAAAAAATAAAAAAAAAAAATTAAAAAAAAAAATAATAAAAATATAAATAATATATTAAATAAAAAATAAAAAAAAAAATTAAAAAAAAAAATTAAAAAAAAAATTTTTAAAATATAAAAAATTTTTTTTTTTGGCTCAGCTGGGATTCGATCCCACGTTTACTTTAGCCAATATACAAGTTTGTATGTATGTATGTTGTTGTTGTAATGTTGTTTTTGTGAAAAAAAAATCGAGGTGGTCGTGGGTTTTTGCTCATATCTCAGTTGTTTATGTACCGATGTTTCTGATTTTCAATAGCGATATACTCCCGAATATTTCTGATATTTTAATACCTCACCCGGGTCCGAGTGATGTCGGGGGGCTTCAAAAAGTTGATTTCAACATACACACGGACAGACGGTCAGACGGACAGACGGACAGACTGACAGAGCTTAATCGACTTCCCTATTCATAAGCTTTCAGAAAATATATACTTTATGGGGTCGGAAATGAAAATTGTAGAAATTTCACACGGAATGACAAACCTATATATACCCTTTTTCACTGTGTGAAGGGTATAAAAAAAAACAAAACGGAGTAGTATCACTTCTAATGTAGAAACACTAAGGATTCCACAAGTTACACAAAACAAGTAAGAGCGCTATATTCGGCCGTGCCGAATCTTATATACCCTTCACAACATGTAGTCATGCAATAACAGTGGTTTGTGTCACCATTCATCCCATATGAAATACGTACATACATATATAAAAACGTCCCATTGTAAAATTAAAAATTCACGTATGTATGTTAAAAAAACAAAAAAAAAAAAATTTTTTTTTAAATTTTAAAAAAAAATTTAAAAAAAAAAATTAAAAAAAAATTTTAAAAAAAAATTTAAAAAAAAATTATTATGTATATAATATATATAAAACAAAAAAAAAAAATAAAAAAAAAAATTAAAAAAAAAAAAAATAAAAAATAATAATAAAAATATAAATATATTAAATAAAAAAATAAAAAAAAAAATAAAAAAAAAAATTAAAAAAAAAATTTTTTTGGCTCAGCTGGGATTCGATGCCACGTTTTCTCTAACCAGTATACACGTTTGTATGTATGTATGTTGTTGTTGTAATGTTGTTTTTGTGAAAAAAAAATCGAGGTGGTCGTGGGTTTTTGCTCATATCTCAGTTGTTTATGTACCGATGTTTCTGATTTTCAATACCGATCTACTCCCGAATATTTCTGATATTTTAATATCTTACCCGGGTCCAACCTATGTCGGGGGGCTTCAAAAAGTTGATTTCAACATACACACGGACAGACGGTCAGACGGACAGACGGACAGACTGACAGAGCTTAATCGACTCCCCTATTCATAAGCTTTCAGAAAATATATACTTTATGGGGTCGGAAATGAAAATTGTAGAAATTTCACACGGAATGACAAACCTAACCTAACCTAACCTTTTTCACTGTGTGAAGGGTATAAAAAGTAATAAATATATTAGTATAAAGAATTTATTCATAGTGTTTACTGTAAATTTTAAAAATATATAAAAATAGTGCTGTAGAAGTACTACACAAAATTGATGGTGGGGATAAAATATTCGGCAAAATAGTGGTCCTAACTGTTTTTTATTAAGACATTTAATTTAATATTGTAATATAATATTTCGTGCATCACGAACGCAACAAAAAGTTTACTCTTTCACTTGTCGTAAAAAAGTAAACTTTAGGACACAGAATGATGAAATTTGACAGTAATATTGGTTTAAAACTTTGCCAGTCTACGTTTTGCCAGATCACTAACAGGAATACGGATTATTACCCTAAAGCACAGATATCTCGTGTGTGAATGACAATTTAGCTACTTCAAAAACAACAATAATAGCAACGTTATTAGTTGTTTGAAAAAAAAAAAAATCCATTGCAAATCCTTTTAATTAATGTATTTTAAAGTATTAATTCGTAATTATTTTTCCTTTTTTTTATTCTCATTATAATAATTTTTGCACAATTTTTGAAGTTTTGTTGTATAGAAAGTTACAATATATTTATTTATACATGGATATAAAAAAGTGAAAAACAACATTGGACATAGTGATAAGTATTTAGGATTTAATGCAGCCGAATAAATCACTTTTAATATTTTTATTTTGAATTATAAATTAAGAAATTATTATTCGGCACAGCATGTTATAGCGCTTATATTTCTGTTTTCAAAAAGCGCATTCGTCTGAAAAACCAAAAAATAAGTAAACAAGTAACAGTGCTATATTCGGCCGTGCCGAATCTTATATACCCTTCACAACGTGTAGTCATGCTATAACAATTGTTTGTATCACCATTCATCCCATATAAAATACGTGCATATGTATATACTGGTTAGAATATATGTGGCATCGAATCCCAGCTGAGCCAAAAAAAAAATTTATTTTATTTTATTTAATATATTATTTATATTTTATTATTTTTTTTTTATATTTTTTTTAAATTTTTTTTAAAAAATTTTTTTAATTTTTTTTTTAATTTTTTTAAAATTTTTTTTTTGTATTTTTTTTTATTATTTTTTTCTTATTTTTAATATTTTTTTTTTGTAATTTTTTTTGTTTGGTATGTTTTTTACATCTATGTATGTATGTATGTTGTTGTTGTAATTGTGAAAAAAAACGAGGTGGTCGTGGTTTTTTGCTCATATCTCAGAAAGTTATGGGGCGATTGTGCTGAATTTCAATAGCGATTCATTCCTGGATATTTTCAAGAGATTGATACCATGTACAGATCTGAGGAACATATAGTTGCTTCTAAAAGTTGATTTCAACCAACACACGGACAGACGGGCAGACGGACAGACGGATAGACGGACAGACGGTCAGGGCTTAATCGACTCCTCTATTCATAAGCTTTCAGAAAATATATACTTTATGGGGTCGGAAATGAAAATTGTAGAAATTACAAACGGAATGACAAAGCTATATATACCCTTGTGCACCACAGGTGAAGGGTATAACAAGAATGTTATTATCAATTTGTTGTGCCAATTAGTTTGATAAATATTTGAAAAAGAGATTTCCATACATTTTTTAATATTTAAAAACAAGAAAAAAGAAACCTCTGTTTTTGTAGTTTAGCGGTGTTGTACGATTGCAATATTTAAACATGACTTCAAAATGAAATATTATTTTTCGGCAACAAAATCTATCTTTGTACATATGCGTGTTCATATGTACATGCCTACATAAATACATGTACAGATATGTCTTTTTATACCCTTCACACCAGAGTGTAAAAAGGGTATATAAAGGTTTGTCATTCCCTTCGTAATTTCTACAATATTCTTTTTAGACCATATAAAGTATTTATAATCTGAGTCCTTATAGGTAAAAGAATTAATTTAACTACGTCCTTCTGTCCGTGTGTATGTATGTTAAAATCAACTTTATGATGGTATCCATTTATCAAATATGCTTTCGAGAATTTTGCGATTGAAAATCAGTTATGTTGGTACATTAAGTACTGAATTATGTGTGAAATAACACGATTACAACTTTTGCATCTGCTATGGAACTTCATGCAATGTTTGTAACGTATATGAAAAACATTTATCTTTAACAAAATTTACATGAAATCGGATATATGTATGTATGTATGTCTATGGCCGAATATAGCTTTTTTAATTGTTTATATTTGAATATAATTCTTCTGTATATGAGTATGTCACTGAACTCCTTTTGAACGGCATAACCAATATAAAAATTAGCAGATTACATTACAAGCCCGAACTATTAAATTTGCTAGTAGCAAAAAAGCGAACGTTCAAGCAGGATAACGTCTACCAGTCCGTATATATTACATACATATGAATATAATTTTTCCGTACATTTTGTTGGTTTTGTCCGATGAATGCTTTGCAAAAATTAGACATTTGTTTGTCAAATTCGTTTTATTTCGTTTGCCTTAACTTTCGCGATCGAGTTGTTAATCAAGATGTATGTACATATGTATAACACCTGGATTCACTATCAGATTTAGTCGTTTGATCGTCCAAAAAAATCGTGTGTGGTAAAAAATATGATAGTTGTATTAAAAGTAAATATATATGTATGTATGTATGTATGTACGTACATACATCCATATATATATAAGTGAAACTCTGTGTGTGTTAGCTATAGACTCCGAAACTGTAAAACCGATCGGGCTCAAACTTTGGTAAGTTGTTGTACACATACCAGGGAGTGTTTATGGGTGGAAAAAAGCGGGCGGGCCACGCCCATAACAAATTAGTTATCATTTTAAGCTACTTGCACATGACCGATTTTTCTGAAACTTTGCACACATATCGAGCTCTTATGACTAAATAATTTCGTGATTAGAAAAGTGGGCGGAGCCACGCCCATAAAAAAGTTTTAATTTTGAGGTACTTGCACTGGACTGATTTTTCTGAAACTTTGCACACACATTGAGCTGTTATGACTATACAGTTTCGTGAATAGAAAAGTGGGCGGGGCCACGCCCATAAAAAAGTAGTTATTATTTTTAGCTACTTCCACTTGACCGATTTTTCTGAAACTTTGCACACATATTGAACTCTCATGACTATATAATTTCGTGATTAGAAAAGTGGGCAGGGCCACGCCCATAAAGAAAAGATATAATTATGAGGTACTTGCACTGGACCGATTTTTCTCAAACTGTGCACACATATTGAGCTATCATGACTTTACAGTTTCGTGAATAGAAAACTGGGCAGTGCCACGCCCATAAAAAAATATATAATTTTCCGGTACTTTCTCTGGACCGATTTTTGTGAAACTTTGCACACATATTGAGTTGTCATGACTTTATAATTTCGTGATTAGAAAATTTGGCAGTGCCACGCCCATAAGAAATAAATTATCATTTGCAGCTACTTGAACTTCACCGATTTTTCTGATACTTTGCACACATATTGAGCTGTCATGACTATACAGTTTCGTGATTAGAAAAGTGGGCAGGGCAACGCCCATAAAAAAAGTTATAATTTTTAGTTTTTTGCACTTGATATTCAATTTAAATTCAGAATGCATTTTTATTCATTAAGGGGCGTAGCAACGCGCGCCGGGCTTTTCTAGTTTATAAATAAAGATGCCAAAATTTTTTAATTCTTTAAAATTAATTTACTCAAATAAAACAATTGAAATTTACCTAAAATATTTAAAACATGCGTTTTTGCTTTTTTTTGTGTGATAATGCAGCCTGGCAACAGATTTTGATGCAACTTTTATACCCTTCACAGAGAGTGAAGGTTTGTCATTCCGTGTGAAATTTCTATAATAATATTCGTTTGCGATCACATAAAGTATATATTTTCTAAAAGCTTATATGTAACTAGGGAAGTCTACTGAGCCATGTCCGTCTGTCCATCTATATGTTGAAATCAGTTTTTTGAAGCCACCCAACATCGCTCAGACCGTGTGTAGTATTAGAAATATCCCAGAGCGTATCGGTATTGAAAATGGCCAAAATTTTTTTTAATTATTAATACATACATATGTACATAAGTAACCTTGTAAATTTGAAAGTGCATTTAAAATTATTTTCATTGGCTAAGAAAACAATTTATGGCATTTACTATTTGAAATGTTGACCAAGACTACGTCCATGTCTATGGTCTATTCGGAAAGTTCAAATTTGGATGACTCGTTAAGCAAAGCGATTGGACGCTAATAGTTTATTTTCTCTAGAGATATGTAAAATCGCTTGCCTGGGTCATAATGTCATAAAATGTTGAGCACTTGAATGCAAACATTCAAATCATTATTGCTGAAATGCAGTTTAATATATACTGCGAACGTGTGTGAATATTGGATCTTAGAATTACGCTCATTTTCGTATTAATCTTCTAAAAATGATATTATAAAATTATTATATTAAAAACATTTTTTTGTGATGTATTAATTTATTTAATTTAAAGTTAAAAATACGATTTTTTTGGTCTCTTAATTTATTAATTTTAATTAGGGTCATAGTTTAAATGAGTGTGTCCAATTTTATAATACATACATACATTGATATCAACATACTTATACTTATGTTTATAAATTTAATTATGCTTAAAAAGCAAAAAATAATAATAAAAACTTACCTTAAATAATTATTAGAATGTGTTGTCTGATTGTAATTAGATTTTTTATTGCTTTTAGTGGATTTAGCAGCAATTTTTCGTTGTAATGGCAATGATGATGGTGTTAAAACAGTAGCCACTGACGTTGTAGCAGCTGCACTACTTGACGATAACAGACTTGTCAAAGAAGATGTACGTGACAATGTGTTTGTTTGACATTGGCGTGCGGTAGATAATGATGTCGTTGGCGCTGGTGATGGAGAGGTTGTTGAAGTTGTCGACGGAAAAAATAGTTTATTCAACAAGGCCATAATAATGAGTGGTAGATTTTTTGTAGCAAGATTTGTGTGTGTACATTAATATAAATACGACTACAGTTATGAGTGAGTTAATTAAAGTTTCCGTTGAGAGAATTAATTTTGTTGTCGTTTTAACTCTCTGTTTTATCTGGATAGCTTAAATTATATATATTTTTTTTATTTAGTTGCTGTGCATTTTAGCAACTTTCTTTAAAAATTTGTTTAAATAACGTATTCATTAACATCAACATATTTTCAACCGGTTTTTTATGTACTCGTACATGCATACATATATATAGTTTGATGTTTACTTTTATTTAATTTAACGGAATGTTAAATATCTATTTGTCAATTTAAAAATAAATTTTTCACACAACACAAAAGCACTGTTAGTTTTTTCTTGTTTACACAAATAAGCTCTTTAACCTTTATTTTTTTCATTTCTTATTTTATTTCCATTAATTTATTTATTTGTATCTACTAATTCTACTATAGGTATATTTTTTTTATTTTTTAACCCATTATAATTTAGTTTTCTTTTTTACCTATGCATGTGTGAAAGTATGTATAAATTTTTTTCTTTAATAGGTATATTGCTTTTTGCAATTTTCTTTTTTGCTTCCTATTAATTATTTTCCTTTTAACTTGTTATAAATTTTATTTTTCAATAGATTGATTACTGTTGGAACTTTCTTTAACGCATTTATTTCAAACATTGCAATAATTAAAAATATTTATATTTTTAAAACTTTTTATATTTTTTTTATAAATACCTAGGTATGTCATTTATTATTTAAATTAATATAATACTTCAAGAATAAAAAACTTAAATACGCTTTAAACCGACAACAACCGAACACTGGCATATCTTTGTTAAATGAAAACTTAGACATCACTAAAATATTTTGTTAATTTACTCACGAAAAAGTATTATTCTTCTGATCTTTTTTTTGCAGCGATGGTGTTCTCTTGTTTGATTTTTATTGTTTATATTTTTTTCACGAGCGAAGATCGTAATAATAAATAAATAAGCACCCTTTTTGAACCCCTTTGTTGTGTACAAATAACAGAGATGGAAAAGTATATAAAATTGATTTATACTATTTATGCTTAAGGGTCTCCACCTAAGATGAGATGATGAATAAATCATCTCAGTTGGTTTTTTTCTTCACTTATTTTAAACTTTAGCTGTTAAAGTCTATAGCAGAAGTGGAAGAAATGTTCATTTGCCAAAACAAATGTTAGAAAAATATCTTATTTTTTTTTTAATTTATAATATGGGTAACCAAAAAATTAATTAATGTTGATTCTAAATTTTATAAAAAAAATTTAGCAATATTTTTAATTATAAATTTTTTTATGAGATCAAAATATGTATGTACATATATGTTTCTTGTTTGAAACTTACAGACAAAAAATTATGTCAGGACTTATTTTAAATATGTATGTATGCATATGAGTGCCCCTGTGGACTAGTCGGTAAAGGTCAAGTCAGTTGTTTGGGGGTTGCGGGTTCGATTCCCGCCGGAGACTCTGGAATTGTGTGCTTCTCTTTCTTTTCTATTCTAAATATTTATATTCTTATTCTATTCTTCTCTCTATTAAGGCGTCACAATGGACCGTAATGGTCTCCGAGTGAAGGTGTGAGGGTAACTTTGCACCAGCCTTACCTACCTACCTACCTACCATGTATGCATATACACATAAGTAAAAATAAATCCCATATTTTTATACCCTTCACCTGTGGTGCACAAGGGTATATATAGCTTTGTCATTCCGTTTGTAATTTCTACAATTTTCATTTCCGACCCCATAAAGTATATATTTTCTGAAAGCTAATGAATAGAGGAGTCGACCGTCTGCCCGTCTGTCCGTGTGTTGGTTAAAATCAACTTTTAGAAGCAACTATATGTTCCTCAGATCTGAGTATGGTATCAATCTTTTGGAAATATACGGGAATGAATCGCTATTGAAATTCAGCACAATCGCCTTATAACTTTCTGAAATATGAGCAAAAAACCACGACCACCTTGTTTTTTTTTTTCAAATTACAACAACAACATACTTATATACTGGTTAGAGTAAACGTGGCATCGAATCCTAGCTGAGCCAAAAAACTTTTTTTTTTTATTTTATACATTATTTATATTTTTTTATTATTTTTTTATATTTTTTTTAATTTTTTTAAAAAAAATTTTGTTTGTTTTTATACATTTTTATTTATTTGTTTTTTTGTAATTTTTTTTTTTGAAACACGTAAACACAATTTGTAATTCTGCATTGGGATATTTTGTATATGTATGTAAGTATTTCATATGAGATGAATGGTGATACAAACAATTGTTATTGCATGACTACACGTTGTGAAGGGTATATAAGATTCGGCACGACCGAATATAACACTTTTACTTGTTTTTGACATAATACTGTAAGAAAAAATAACAAATAAATAGGAAGAAGGAAAAACTGCCAAAAACTAAATACATAGATAAAGTTGAGATTATCACAACACTGTAATCATAAAATTTAAAATTATTTAAAATTAAAACTTTACAGAAAGTTATTGTGTAAAAACGTGTTGAATAATAACCTTTTTAATTTATAATTTACTTAATATAGATACAGCGAGAAATTCATATAAGTCTTTTTTTAAAAGAGAATCAATTTATAAAAATCAACTTAAAAATTTAAAAGTGCCTTCCTGAAAAACTTTAAAAACATACATAGGCAGTTTTTCCCTATTGCCACATGTATAGCTATCAATTTGAAATTATAACACGGACATTGTTAATGATCGACATTTTCAGATAAACTAGGTAAGAACGTTAATTTTAATACAAATTTCGACAACATAGTAATTTTTGAAACTGTGTGCAAAAAGGCTTTCACGGTAACAATTCCTAAATTTGGGATATATTTAATAGTTTATGTGACGAAGCTCTCCCATTTTGTCAATTCGGAAAAGGTTTATTAGACCAGCTAGTAGAAACTTTGTTAATAATGTTTGGCAGGTTCAAATAAGGATGCTGCAAAGTTTTTTAATTCCTTTATTTTAAAAATATTCAAATTTAAAATCTTTACTTACATACATATGAGTCATTCCATGTCAGACCGAACACCTTTTTTACACCACCTCTTCCGATTTTCTTTAAATTTGCCAGATGTATTAAACATAAAAAAATATTTTACGTGTTTCGGGAAAAAAAATTAAAAATTTTTTTTAAAAAGTTATTTGCATTTGAAAATCGTCAAAATCGTGAAAAATCTTCCGTCATGACAACATTTAAACTAATGTTTTTATAAAACTAGTGAATGTTTTTTGAAGTTCAATACCTCATTTTAAAGGTATTTGAACCTTTTTTTAAAAAAAATATTATCTTTTATAAATTAATTTTTTTTATTATTAAAATTTGGTTTTTTACTTACTTCGTTCTCAAATTTTAAAAGACATCGGAGACATCAAAGTCAATTTTAGTTAGGCAAATACATACATATGTAACAAAATAGACGTAAACATTAAAATGTGTTAATTTACCCCCCTACAAATAAGTTTTTAGATGAAATAATACATTTTAGTATTTCAAATTCATCAAGAATTCATTTACGTTTTAAATTAAATCACATTTTAGACAGAGGAAATGTATTTAAAATACCACAATTAAATTTCTAAATGACTCGAATATTCACTTAAAAAATAATTATTATTTTACTGTACATTTGTAGATTTGAACTGTTTTAAATTTAAGGTCAATTATTTTGTATATATTTATATTTAAGCCAATATTGGTAGCTTCTACAGAAAACATAAAAGATGTTTAAAAAAATTTTAAATAAATATACCTATTTTAAATTTTTTAATTTTACTGTTTGCAATGCAATTTGTAGATACGCCAATGACCTCATATGATCAGCAGAATTTACGATAATATATAACTCGATATATAAAAAAATTTTCTCATTTAATGGCGATGTCAAATTTTATATAAAAAAATTTTTCTACACCTGATTCAATGCACCCTTGGTATGAAGGTTACAGAAAAATATCAAAGGAACAAATATAATGCAAAAATGATAAGTTAATGTTGATTTAAATGTAAGTAATAAAAAATTTCTTCAACATATTGCACTAAATTAACTAAAATGCATGGGGTCAAATACACAACAATAAATACAAATAATGCAACAAATCTAGGTAAATTTATTCATCAAATAATTGCAGTTCAGAGAGAATTTTTTGTTAGTTTTTTATATTATTATAAAGTTGCACAATCTAAATAAATGAGAAAAGAATTATTTTTTATCTATGGACTTTGACAATTGAAGTTTTAAATAAGCGAAGAGAAAAACACTACCTGAAGAAAAATATATAAAAAAAGATTGAGTACCGCTGTATTATAAATTCGCGTTGGGTAGATACATACATACATACATTTAAAAAAACCTGGATTGCATTTTGATATTCATATATACATAGGTATATAAGGATGTATTAAAAATTGCCTTTCCATTTTAGCACCCTTTTAAAAAAACATAAAATATGCATTGTAAATACATTTTTTTTTGTTTATAATAATAGTTTTTCTTTCCAAGTCACGTGTTTTTTAAATAAATTATTAGCTTACACAGAACAAATTAAACAATTTTGTTTTATTTCCGTCTAAGGTTTTATGTATAAAAATGAATTTTATATATCTTTGCACATATTATATTTTATATAGCATATTATTTCTTAGTTATAATTTTAGCAATACACATTTAGTTATATTCGGATTCTGTATTTATTTATTTAAATTAAACAAAACTTAAAATTTTTTAAACCTATGAAAGTTTTGTGTTTCATTTTGCTTATAAATAAATACTTTTTAGACGTGACAAAACAAACAATTTCTCTCTATTTTTTTTACAACTTTTTCTACAATTTTGCACCTTGTATCCAACGCTGCCAGATGGGTTTTAAATAAATTCTTAATATAGAACTAATATTCAACATAGATAAAATAAAAAGTCAGATAAAAATTATATTATTCTTTAAAAAGTATGTTAATTTTTACAAAGTTTTCAGTAGTATTATATATAAAAATATTTATGATACATTAAAATTACAACTTTTTTCATTCAAAATGATATTTTCTTTAATAATATTTAAAAATTACTTGCAAAACACATAACATTATGACTGTATATAAAGAGTAATAATGATTCGTAATCACTACATTTTTCCAACTAATTATGTTTTTTATGATTTAATTTAAGCATATTAATTTCATTATAGAAAAATTTATTAATTTATTTTATTTGCAAATACAATTTATTTCTTTCTTAAAAAATCATTTTAAAATATTACAGCTTCGCTAAATATAAGCCTTTTGGATAGTTTAAAGTACCTAAGCAACCAGTTCGAACGAACCCATAATAGTTCACACTATTAGAGCTTTAAAATCGTTTAAAACCTACAAACTTTTAAAGTTAAAAACATTTATTTAATATTAAATTGAAACAGGTCATTTATGGCGTCCAATATCTAAATGGTAGTCCCTAGGTAATAAATAAGTATTAAAACATATAATTAAAAAAAACTTGTCTTAAATACAACCCTGCTTGTTAGTTTTGTATAACACTTAAATTTAACGAATTATACAACTCTGTTTCGAAAACAAATGAGACAACTATATTTTTAGAGTATACATTTTTAAAAGTTGAAAGAATACACGCTTACCAACCATTACGTAGCCATATTGCTTTTATAGAAGTCTAAATTCATTGTCGTTTTGTGTTCACAGGTACAATATTCAAGGAAGATTATATATTTAAGAGCATTTAAGTGTATAAAAAATATAAAAAACTAAATAAAAGCTATTAAACTGTTCTAGCAATTAGCAGATAACTATCGTTAAATAATATTGAAATTTAAACTCAGTTATTTTCAGAGTGAGTATGTGTGGTCTTTTAAGGCGTAATTTTGTGAAAAAATTTTAGAAATTTCTTTTTAATAAAATTAAAAAAAGTTGTAAGAATAAAATTGTTTTACAGGTATTGTTTAAATTAAAATATGATGTACAATGCAATTACATATAATTTTTTGGGTTTAAAAGGTGTCGCTGTCGTTAAGAGTAATATACGCCTTCCATTTTATTTTTTAATCATTTCTGATAAATTGCTGTTTTTTTTATTTCTATATTCCTTTCTCTTTCACACTTGTGTTTATGGGTATTAGTATAAAAAAAATTCGAATTCCTATAACATGAGGGAAAACAAAACAAAGAAAAAAACTTATAATTTTGATGTACTAAAATACTCAACAATTGGTACTTTTGATGGTGAACGTACTTAATTATTTGTACTACGCAGTTTTTTAATGGCAAAAGTGGCAATTTTTTTTCTTGTCGATTCTTGGGCTTGTGTTTTTAGAATCCGAACGATCGTTTTGACTGAAAATTTACATGTGTTTTGTATCTGTCCGCTCAAAGTAATCGATTTCATAAAACGACTCTATTGTTCGTTCTGTTAACTGAAATAATAACTACATTTATTGCTAAATTCGCGTTCTAGAAACTGTGAACTTTAACGTTTTTGTAAGCACTATATATGACACAACGGGAATTCAGACCTTACGGGTTCAAATTTTCTTATTTGTGTGTACGAGAGGAAAAGAAATGAGTAAAAACTGGTTCATACTTACATGTACTTGAAAATCGTTTTGTTCCGTCTCGTAATTTGAAATATGACGTTAGGTACGTATGTATATAAAAAAATAAGTGCAATAAAAATTTTTCTTTGTAAATATAAAAGCAAGTTTAATTAGGTATAAAAAGTTAATTAGCTGACAATTTATATTATCCAGAAGAGCAAATCTGGCCAATCGATCCCCATAGTATTGCGTATTACCTGCGGCTTAATTCTCGTTCTGTGTAATGAAAATTTTTGTGTGTTATCATATGGTGTCACCATACCTTTTACTGTACAATTACTTTTCTCGGTTTCAAAGAACAAGAATTAAGGTCCTGCTCAGGTGTAAAGTTAAGCGCACCGTAAACTTAAAGAGATGTTCAGTATGTTTGGCAAACTGCGCAAATTTTGGAAATAAATTCTTACGAATATTAAACGTAGTTTTGGTTCAACTGCATGGTGTTTTGCAGGAGTAGGTATAGTAAAAAAAAGTCAAGTACACTAAGTATAACGTAATTCTACAGTTACTCCTATTAAAAGTTGTGTAAAAAAGCTTTCCATATTAAATTTAAATACCATATTTGAGTGAGAGTATGTTTTTAATATAATGATTAAGATAAAGTTTATGCCCTTAATACATTTGTTGAATTCACAAACTTTTCTATTTTCTAACACTTATAGGACATAAATCGTTTTATTAGTATATCTGTAATATAATATAGAATTTAAATAAATAATTACCCCTACAGTGATTATTTTCAATTTCTCCTAAAAATTACTAATCTTAAATAAATTCTCAAAAGACGTTTTTGATTCTTACATACATTTAATGTGCATTGAAAGAAACTTCATAAGAATTACAGTTTAAGGGGAATGAAAATATTTATGAGAACAAAAATTTCACTTATTCACGACAAGGGTGAATAAAAATCGATTGGGGGTTTTGTGTTAAGCAACTATTTTCTTATTTTTTAACCAAGTGAGCATCAGTGTGTTAAAAATAAAATTTTTATGTACTGGATACAATTTTTAATTTACTGAAGTATTTCCTTCTACGACTCTAGATTTTAACCTCTACCCACAAACTTCACTTAACACATTGTACTAATATGGCATGTGCTACTTTAAAACGCAGTTTGGAATGGGATTCTATAAATCAGCGTCCTATTAAACGTCGTCGGCGTTGTAATCCATTTACACCATCAGGTGCTAGTGGTTCATCATCACTTCCATCAGTAGCCCAAGATGTCGCCGAACAATCAAATCTTCCACTACCCTCAAACACTTTTCTCCGGGATCCTGAAAGCGTCAATCCGTTTGAGGAGATTTACATGTCGAAAATATCTCCGGAAAAGATGTCTGAGGATATACGTGAAGAAATCAAGAGATTGCAGAGATGCAGGCTATTGCCTTTCACTTCGGCTGCTATTGAACACATGCAGGACTCTGAATCTAGTGGTTCAGAAATGGGAGCAGATAGTCCAACGCGTCCAGATAGCCCATTTTATATGGACCGTATTCCAGATAAGGCATTATTTACTTTTAAACAGGTGAGTGTAGCTTAATTGTTCACAGATCAGACATTTTTCATTTCAGTTATTGACGTAATTCAATGTTATTATTCTGCAGGTGCAATTAATATGTTATCGTATGCTTAAGGAACGTGAAGAAGAAATGCGTGACACGTACGATGCTGTACTGACTACAAAACTTGCTGAACAATATGATGCTTTTGTTAAGTTTACATATGATCAGATTCAACGACGATTTGAAGCTGCTCCCAGCTGTAAGTTATTACTTTTTTTTATAACATGCTTATTGACCATATGTCCCAAAATAATTATTTTTTTTTTTAAAGAGAACTTTAATTTTCCACTTTAAAAAAATTTATTAATTACCCTAATTTCTTTTCAGATCTGTCATAATTCGGACCTCAGGCATATAAGTTCGTAGACGATAAAGATTTTTTTAGTTTTCCAGTCTTCGCTTAATTGCCCATACTTTTCATTTTTCAAATCAACTTTCATTTTTTTGCTGTTAAATAATTAATTTTTTTATAATTTGCAAAATATATTTAGTATTTTTTGGATTTTCGCCGTAAACTCAACTCAATATTTTACGAAAAATGATACAATACAAACTTACATAGGACATACGTTTAATTTTGTAATCAATTCAAAATGACACCTCATTATACCTGCAGGTAAATCGTAAATAACATTATTGCATACCAATAATTATTTTTAATACATTTAAATAAAATTAAAAAAAAAACTGCTACAATTTGAATGATTTATTATAAAATATATATTCATACATATATAAAAAAAAAATACATATATGAAACTAAAACTAATAAATTATACATACAAATTAAAAAATGTATAATTTTAGTAATAAAACAACTATAATTAAATATGTGGATAGAGTATAAAACAAAATGCATACTATTTATATACACATTAACATTAAAACATACAAATGAAAAATTAACAGTAATTCTAAAATATATTGACAAATACAAAAGAAAAAACAAATAAAATCAACCACATAAAGTGCTGCTCTACTGTTAGAACTTGAAATGCTCAAATTGAAATAAAACAAATTGGAATAAAATATAAAAACAATTTCATTTTTTAACAGTAGTTTTCTTCTCAATTTATATACTAAATAATAAAAACAACTATAAAACTAAAACATACATAAGAAAAAAATAAACCTCAAGCCTCCACACAAAGTGAAATAACAATTAAAATGAACATACAAGAAAACCCTAGTTTTACTTATAATTGCAAAAAAAAAATATATATATATATATATACATATTGGTAAACTCTTAAACAATTAAACTTAATATAGTTTATTAAATTCACTTTATTTTTTTTAATGTTTCATTTTTCTTTCAATAAAATAAACTTAAATGTTATTAAAATTAGTTTCACAGCTATATACATACCTACATACATATGTATTTTTTTAATCAAGAAATTTTTTTGTCATAAAAGAAGAACAAAAAAAACATTTTATTCTTAAAAAATAAAATATTTATTTGCCCTACTTTATAAAATTTTATGATAGAGAAATGCCATTTTTTGTAACTAAATAAGCAAACACAAAAATTTGAAATTAATAAAAAAAAATTTGAATAAAGTAAATCCTACAATTAGAAGCGGCAATTATTTTGCAGTTTTTGTTCTGTTTGGAAATTGGCTTTAGTAAGAAAAGAAACTATGTTATGATGGTAATAAGGAATTGGGTTGTTGATTTATATGTATACTAGCTTGTGCCCACGACTTTGTCTGCGTAGTTATCGGGATAAAAGGTAGACTTGTATTAACAAAAATGAAAATATTTACAACACAAAAAACCCATTTAGGATGTGTTATGATGAGTTTGCCAACGACTTCGCGATAGAAAGTAGTCTAGGTTGTTATCTATCTATGCGCCGAATTTTATTTAGTTCCTTTCAGCCGTTTTTGCGTGATTGAGTGACAAATATCCAAACATTCACATTCATTATATTAGTAGGATTATAAAGCACCAACAAATTTTATGATATTGTCCTATTACTGAATTTGCTGCACCCAACAACTACTTAATGGAATTTTATTGAACTTAGTGTAAAGATACCAGTGTTAACAATTTGTTAGCTGAAGTCAAGGCATTTTTATTTTTTTTGGAAATCGCAGTTCGGAGAGACTAAATTTTTTATATTATATATTGGAATAAATAAATAAATATCAAGGTATATTAAATAGGTCTAAAAAATAGACCTTGTATTTTATGAAGTTGACATTGAAATAAATGAGAGAAAAGGAGTATTATTTTGTATCTATGGAGTTTAAGTGAAGAAAAAAATAATCAGCTGTTTAAAACAAAAAACAGTACTCTATTCCCCATCCGTAATATGTTGCCAAACTAAATGGTTTTCTTCCGAATGTTCGTGCGTTTAACTCAAGACATAAATTTAGCGATCAAAAACTGTTGTGTGTCGTTTAATATTTACACACTTGTAGGGTTAGAGTAAATATTAGTGAATGAGTTATGCAAAAAACATTATTTTGGAAAATACAAATGAAAATTCGAACACATTTAAAAAATGTCTCGTTTGTTGCAAACGCTTAAAACAAAAAGGCATAATGATCGAATACTTATTTATATATTTTTTCAGAACATCAGTAAGTGTATTATATTGAAAGGTCGTCCCTCATTGTATGTTAAAAAAATAATTTTTATTTTTCGGTTATTTTTTATACACATATTTAGTGTTAACCAATGATAATATATAAGAAATTAGAAAAATTATTTAAGAAGAAAAAATTTGTCGGGTTTTTAATAAAGTTTTACTTTGTTTTATTTCAGATTCTTATTTTGAAGACTTTTTTATTATTTTTATTCTGTCTCAGGTTCATTTTAATACTAAATTTCTTATTTTTAATATAAGCACCAGTGAAATGCATATAACCAATAAACCTTAATATTAAAAACGAGACAATTTGAAAAAATCTTTTTAACACAAGTTTTAAAGAAAAACAAAAATTAAAATTTCCTATGAAACTTTGAAATGAAAAGTGTTTTACAGTATAAGTTATGGTGCTACCATTTTTCATTTCAATTTTTAACAGAACAATAATAATTCCCAGCTACGGTACCTACCTACCTAATAGTAAATTGATATTAAACTTCGAATAAAATACAAATGTAAAAATTTATGGAAATATGTTGTCGATATTTTTATTATTTATTTGTATTGTTTCAAATATTTTCAGCTGTAATTAAGTCTAGTACTTTTTTATACAAGTCTGTGTAAAATAAAAAATTCTACAAATACGCTTTTGTTCAGCCTTGAATTTTTTTCTATGATTTTTTTATTTCAAACGCAGCAAGTGAACTAACTAGGCATTATTTAATTTTTTGTGCAATTGTTAAGGATTTATTTATAAATTTCAATTTAAATATATTAATTGCAGTTGGAAAACTCTTTTTGGAGTTTCAAGTTTTTGTAAATCCCAATACGTTGCCTTAAAAATACAATTGAATCGCAAATTCAAGGAAATTCTTCAATATATTTTTTTTTTGTTTAATCAGCGTATTTGGAAAGCAATCAATTAATAGGTACGTTTACGTCGACGTCAACGCTTTAAAAAATAAAAATCTAAAAATATTAAAAAAAAATAATATTTGGCATTAAGCAAAAAGAAAGCATCGAAATTTTTGCAATTACTTCTATATAATTTTAATTAAAAACTATTTTATTAAAAGAATAAAAAAAAACAAATAGCAATGGTCTTGAAAGTGTACATTAGTGGCATGTCTGGCAATAAGGAGGTAAGTGGAATTTCATATACTATATATTTCATTATGTGGGCGGGGCTCAAAAACTGAATAGATTTTAACAATAGGATAATGTTAATAGGAATAAACTGGTTGTATTGATTATTTAGGTGCATTCACCTATTTGGGACCCAGCAGCAAAATAAAAGGGTTCGTTAAAAAATTTTATGAAAGCTGATATTTGAGCAAATTGTACACTTATGTATATGCCTATGCATAAGTACCTACATATGTATGTATTAATAAAACAATCAATTTTTTTTTCTTTTTGCGAGGGAGTATGAGAACAATTTTTTAAATGATGTTTTTTTTATGTTTATTAAACGCATCCTACTCATAACCAAATGTTTATTCATTCACACATAAGTATGGATTGTTAAAAAATTTAAATAGGTATGTTTCGAATTATTATTGAATAGTTATAAACTTTTATTTACTTCTATAAGTGTGAACTAATCAAAGTCAGTTTCTTGTATAGTTAAATGGCAAACATCTTGTCAACAATTTTATAATAAAGAACTTGACTTTCAACTTTCAAGACATTTCTTTAAGTAAAAAAAAAATACATAGGTATGATGATTAAGAAAATAACTTGTTTGTTGTCGTTGTATTCGAAAGGTATTTTACCTACATATTTTCAATTACCTTCATACATACAAACATACATTTGTATGAATGTTTCTTTAATTTATTTATTGAATTCAAAGTATTAAAAAATCCAAGGGATAGGCCAAGACATATTTTTTCATCAGGTAATTGCAGTTCGGAGAGAATTTTTTGTTTATATTTTTTATATATAAAGTTTGACATTTGAAACAAATTAGAAAAGAGAGAAAATATTTTTTTTTTGCCGCTAAGCTCAAAATGAGCTTCATCTGAAAATATGATTTTTTTGCAAAATCGGCCAAGTAATGTCGCAATATTTCCCAGCGTTATTCAAGCGTATACACAATCATATTCGTTCAGCGGAAGGATAAAACTAATTATCTGTCACATCAGACATGAGCTAAGTGTTACCATTCACTAGTTGAAAAAAAAAACGTTAGATGGCGGACCCTTTATAAATCGCATTGTAATTTAATGTTTCTTGGCTCACTGTATAGATGCATTGCAAAAAAGAGAAATATGTTCTTCTAAAATTGTATCCGTTACAACTGACGATGCCCGTAGCTTAACTGGACAATACAAAACGTATTGGACACACAATTCTTGCTTTTCACTGTATTATTCACTAACAAGCGTTATGTGCCAAAACAGATTTAAAAAGATTAGATGATATTTTGTTGTTTGTAGCAAAATTATTCAATTCTTTATCAGCACGCTGGTTACGCTGGTTAAGTCGCGGAAATGTTTTGCAAAGATTTGTAGTTTGTTTGGAGGAAATAAGACTATTTCTAAATAATGAGAATGTTATTGACCAATATAGTAATTATTGGATGTAGAATGGCTTGCAAAGCTATATTTTTTCACTAATTTATGCTCTCACTTAAATGAATTAAATAAATATAAAAATACAAGGTGTTAATAATGTTTGAGTTAATCAAAGCGTTCGAAATCAAATTACAGATTTTTAATCGTGATATTCTTTTAAATTCCTATAAATATTTTCCGAATTAAAAAAAAAAAAATTTCATACGTTTTCATATTATGACTAGCACTTTATAAATGTCTCTCAAACTGCATATTCATTAAGGGAAAAAGTTAGAATTTTACTAGTTTGTAGTAGGGTAAGGTGGCAGTTAAAACTTAGCACCTAATTTAGAATTTAACTTTTTTTCATAACATATATACCTAAGAATATTATAAGAGAAAAATCTGTCACGTACGATATTAAATTATACTTATTATAAAAGATTGTTTTCAATTAAGTGTGATGGATTTTAAATGAAAAATATGTGGTTTAGTGTAAGAAATTAAAAAAAGAAAAAATACCTACCAAGATTCGCAGATTTTTTCATATTTCCATATATACCTCAAAATCACTTCTGTTTTATATCACGTCCGTTATACTCCAATTTTGCTCGATGTTTAAGACAACAATTATTCGAATATATTTATTTTTTTCTTTTCAAATAAAGTACCCTCCGAATGGAACATAAATATCTAATTTTGTTACAGTTACTCTTACTTTTGTAAAAATTATTCCACTTTATTGGAGTACAAATGTCACGTACGATGACATGGAATTGCCCATATGGAACCATAAAATTGTTGATTTAAGAAAGGACTTAGAAATTATTGAAAGTAATCGATTATTGGATAAAATAAATAAAATTGCAAAAAAAAATCTAACTATATGGAATTTAATTCCTAACACGTCTAATTGTTTGAAAATATTACTTAGCAAAGGCAATTTTATCAATATTCACATCGACGTGGGCATGTGAATCTCTACATGCGTACTGTTAAAATTGACTAAATATGAACCAGATATTAAATCTTTATTGTCTTGTGTACAGCAAAAAAATTCACATTAAAAACAGTAGTTTTTAACGTGAATTTTGTTTCTACCGTATTGCTTTTTGTAAAACATTTACTAAAAACAAGTAAGAGTGCTATATTCGGCCGTGCCGAATCTTATATACCCTTCACAACGTGTAGTCATGCAATAACAATAGTATGTATCACCATTCATCTCATATGAAATAAAAAACATACATATATAAAAACATCCCATTGCAAAATAATAAATTGAGTTTACGTATGTATGTTTCAAAATAAAAAAAAAATTTAAAAAGAAAAACAACAATAAAAAAATTACAAAAAAAATTAAAAAAAAATGTTTAAAAAAATTAAAAAAACAAATATACTTATATTTAAATTTTTACATTATATTTTTATAGTTTAAGTAAAAAGCATTGTAAATTTTTTTTTTTTTTTAGTAGAAGTTTGTAGCCAATTATGGCCTAGAGGCTTGGTTGCCGAAATTTAAATACATAAATAAATAAATATAAAAAAAAATAAAAAAAATAAATAATAAACAAAAATAATAAAAATATAAATAATATATAAAATAAAAAAAACTTTTTGGCTCAGCTGGGATTCAATGCCAGATTTACTTTAACCAGTATATATGTAAGTTGTTGTTGTAATTGTGAATAAAACGAGGTGGTCGTGGTTTTTTGCTCATATCTCAGAAAATTATGGGGCGATTGTGATGAATTTCAATAGCGATTCATTCCCGAATATTTCCAAAAGATTGATAAAATACACATATACCCTTGTGCACCACAGGTGAAGGGTATAAAAATTGTTTAAAACAGAATTGCTTTTATTAGATGATGTAAGTTTTTTTCGTCAGTACGTGAAAATTTTGATCACTATAAACTTTTGGACAACCGACTAACTAAATACAAAAAATGTAAGAAAATAAATATAAAGATATTATTTATCCTTCTAATATAAATTGGAATGTTTGAATGTTTGAAAGTTTGAATATATGTTACTCAATCACGCAAAAACGGATAGATAACAACCTAGATTATTCATTGCTGCTTTGAGTAACTGTGATAATGATTCACTTTACAAACAACATATGAGTGAATGCAAAGAATAATGACGAAGAAGTGTACGTTGTTTTTCAAAGAGAGCAACACACATTAAACAGTATGTGTGACATAGCAAGCACGATTCATTTTGGGAATGAAATGGCAACTGTGTAGTAAAAAAGTTTTCTATATAAAAAAAAAAAAATATTAAACTTAATTTTTATTTTTTAAAAGGAACTTTTGAAAACTTTTTTCTTAAAAAGTTGAACATTTGTTGCCAAAAAGTTTTTTACATAGATAATTTTTATAAATATATTTATATAAATATACGTATAATTACTTCATTTCATTGCATTATTATAACATTTATATAAATCATATATGGCCCACAAGGGTTCGATTGATTATTAAATAAATATATAAAAATAAAATGCTATTTTGTTCTAAGAGTGCTTTGTATTGCTTCTATGAATCAATAAAATAATAATAAAATGGGCAAATTTTAATCAGCTTTTAATTTTGCAGGTCAAAAAACGCCAACAACGTGTTCTAATGATTTTGGACAGCAAAAATATTCAATATGAGATTATTGACATCACAGAACCTGGACGCGAAACTGATAAGGAATTCATGCAAAATAAATCCGCCAGTAATGGGGCAACAGTTAGTGATCCTGAACCAAGACATGCCTTACCGCCACAAATATTTAATGAAGAAGAATATTGTGGAGATTACGATGCCTTTGATTTAGCCAATGAAATCGATACTTTGGAACAATTCCTTAAAGTTGCTCCACCAGAAGAACTAAAGAGTGCGCAACAGGAAAATGGTAATGTCAAACCATCAAATGGCGAAGAGGGTGAAAATAAAGAGAACGAAGTAGTAGAACAATCATCCGAAGATAAAGCTAACAAGGAAGGTTGTGAAGAAAATTCAGAGGTTTGAATTAATTTACTTCTTTTTCGAGATGTTTACAAGCAAACAAAAATATTTTTTTTTTTGTTAAAAATAATTGCAAAGCAAAAAAATTAAACTATGTTAAAACTTTTTAAACACTATTATCGGAAGTGCGATAAAACAAACGCTTCCACCAAAATACTTACACTCACACTCAATCAAACATTACCACTGACACTTTTCGTCTCTCTCTCTCTCTTTATATTTTTATATTTCCTAATCACAACGTTACTAACTAACATTTTTTTTAAGTTTATTATTTTATTTTATTTAATTTTTTTTTAAATTATTTTAATATAATTTAGTTCTCCCATTATCCATTCCACGTGATACACATTTTTTATTTTAATTTATTTTTTTTTTGCTAATTATATCAACATTTAAAATTATGTTAAATGTATTATTAAAGAAACATAAAACACAAAACTTCAACAACAAAATCTACATACAAACATACCGCATACATAAATAATTATGTAATTTTTATTTTGGCATAACAAATGCCGCGATTTATATAGATGATAAATATATCAACAACAATAATTAATAAAACAAAAATTTGTATTTTGAAAAATTAACCCGCTCATACTTATTATTTAATTAATTAAACACTTAAGTACATTTTGCATTTATTACCTTATTAAAATAAATACAAATTAAGCTTTCAATATTTGTAAATAACCCAACAACAAACAGGAATTAAACTTTTGACTGAACATTTTTAGTTTCAAAAGTCTCTTAAGAAGAAGAATGAACTGCTAAAGAGTTTGAATTTTGAAAAATTTCAAAAAAAGAAAACAGATTTTGAACGTTTTTCAATAATGAAAGTTTTTGTATAGTTTTGAACATTAAAGCTACAAAAAACATAACTTAGTGAAATCCTGCCAGATGGTCACTTGAATGTGCACATGCTTTCTGTGTAATTGGGTGTAATGAGTCAAACCAGGTCAATAAATCAATCGATTTAACATCATCAACACCAAGCCTAGGAAAAATGATAAAATGTGTGTAAATGAATTTTAGAAATAATTTTGCAAGTACTGGCATTGTTGTCTCTATATCTCTATCTGCTCTCTTTATTTCTTTATCTCACTATCTGCTTGCTTATGTATCTGCAATAAACTCAACTAAACAGCTCGCCAAGCGCTCGACTTTTCGCAAAGCTACTGATCAAGTCATCGTATTAATGAAAGTTTCCATAAAATTTTTAAAGAATGCCGAAAAGCCAAAAGATTCAGAAGACGCTGATACGAAGGAGAACGAAAACTTGGAAGACAAAAATAATGAAGAAAATGACAAAGAACCTAAAGGTATAATTTATATGCTGTTTTTAACAAAGTAGCTGTAGAGTGAACAATATGTTCTTGTTTTTGTTAAAGATGATGAAGAAAATCTCGATGATAAGAATGCAGAAAATGAAAATGAGGTAAAGGACGACGAAAAAAGGAATGAAGAGGTGGGTAGTCGCTGAACAATGAAAGCATTTGTTATGCATGATAACAAATTTAATTGCATTTTACATGGCTGGCTTATAACGATTTTTTAATTAATTTGAGTAGACGACAAAAAGAAATAAATTTGTTTTTAACTCGCAATACTCTAAAACAAGACACTAACAAATAAGAGTTGTAAGTATATGAAAATTTCACAAATGGGTTCATCGTTATACGGCGTTGATCACACTAAAACCAAATCGTGGGCTGCAGTATATATTTAAATGATCATTCTGTAATCAAAACAAAATGAAATACGTTATTTTGTTCAAGACTTCAAGAATTTATTTAATGGGTGGGTGTATTCTACTAGTCAACTCTATTTATTTGATACCAATATTTAATCTGTCAGTTGATTTAAAAATATCAATGCATTTGTATTTTGGTGTTTATATCTCAGTAAGTTTCGAACCGACTTGCAGATTTTTTTAACGCAAAATACTGGATATCTGTTGTCATTATCAAGTCCAATTGTTAAATTAGAGCTTTAGAAACTTCATTTATTTTAAACAAAAAAGGTTTTCCGGCTTCTGACTATAACTTCGCGGTTTCCTAACAGGTTTATCTAAAGTTTTCTACGAAAAAACCTAGAGGTATATTATAAATACAAAAAAACAAACGTCTAGATTATCTGAGAGCTTAACAAAATTTTCGAGTTATAGACGTGATAAAACACGGAGTAAGTTGTATTCGGGGAATTTTCTCGAATATTTTTCAAAGTTTGATACTACATAGGAATATGCAGCATATGGGGACCGAAAAAAATTGATTTAACTAACAAACAAACAGACTGCTATCACATAACCGACTTTAATATTTTTTAAATTTCCTAAAATATTCACTTTCTGATGTCGCAATGCGTATTGTCAAAGTTATATTGAGTTAACCTTTATTCAAAAATCACTTGACACTTGTTGCAGAAGGTTTTTCTGACATCCACGCTCTCATCCGTATAAAATAGTGGCCCGCTGGTAGCCTTACTATACACTCTTCATATGTCGACCCTAGTGCTGATTCATCGCCCGCAAGTTATTTTGTAATTTTATTGTCGATTACACCACAGTGCAACGATACCCAACCTAGCCTCATATAGTTCTTTACCAGCCTTGATGTGAAATAGAGTCCTTTTAAGGCCTTGAGTGCTGTCCGATTGTCAACGTAAAATGTATATAACCAGTATATTAGCTTGGTACACACTTCAATCATTAGAAAGTTTGTAATACTTCCTGATGTTCTACCCTATAGACACCCGACACTGTGCCCATATCAATCTAATCTACTGCCGTTTCCACAGCGAACAATGGGGCCAAATTACGGTGATCGAAATTTTAAAATTCTTATTAGAATCTCTATGCCAAAATCACAACTAACTCGATCGGTTGAGTAAAATGCCATAATTTGTCCCTGATATCCCTTTCCGTTTTCTTTAGCGAAATCGCTAACTTAAATTTGTCTGTATTAAGGCCAACATTGACAGTATATTCTCCACCGGTATTACGGGTGGTGGAATTCACACTATCACTTTTAGGGTAGAGGTTTTCTGAAGCTCGTATAACTTTAAGTTATACATATTGAGTTACCTTCAACCGAGGTTCGATTTGAAAGAAAATATTTTCAAATTGCAATGTATTAAACGTACAAATTCGAAAAATTTTAGTTTCGAACCGAATTACGGAGTAAACCCCCAGATTTACCGCTAAAAACTTTATTCGGTTACTGTGTAGCTGGCATCTTTCTACGCTAATCTAACCATCCGTATCAGCGCGATTAATTACCATTTTGTATAATGTATGTACTTTTTTTTTATTGTTGTTGGACGAAATTTGAGGATATTTAGAAGATAAAAAGGCATTAGTTTGAAGTTTTAAATAGTTAGATGGTATTAAGATTAGAAGGTAAAATAAACACTGTTAGTAGAAGTAATAGAATAATAAATAATGTAATAAAACTTTACTTGATAGAAATAAGGAGTTGATACAAAATTTTTAAAGGATTATTATAATGTGCTGAATGTGTGGTTAGACATTTTCATGTATTTGGTTGACTATGATAGGTTAGGGCGACTGGAGGTAAACACTTACTTTAAGATATAGTAGTGTAATTGTCGAGTTTTTTTTAATTGTTTCATTTTGTTATTACAAATGGTACGTCCTTTGTAGCTAGAGGTGAATGGTAAGAAAGTCCAACCAATGGGAGATGTTGAGCTAACCGGCCTTTCTTTCGAGTACTTGCCAAAGTCACGTAACCTACGTACAAATGTATGCATATTATTTTGCAAATGATTGGCAAGCATTAACGCTTTTGTTAAAGACAATCATGCATGCTGTTGACCTTTTAAAATGTTATTTATTTTATTATAATTAATTGTTCATTACCTTATCTTCCCAATTTTACAATTTCAGCAATTTTAAATTGAAATTGAGAAATACGTTTGTTTTTTAATAACGAATTTTTCGAAGATTTACATTTACGAATATGTTTCTATTTAATACCCTATACCACCATAATAACACTTTTGAGTGACTAATGACTGTTAAATGTTTAAATAGCAATACATAATCATAAATAAATTATGTTCTATAAGAATGCATATATTTTTATTGTGGTATAGGTATGAGGTTTATCATACCAAACTTCTTATTGTTGTGGTTATTGAATTGCAACTCTAATCGCACATAATAATACTAATAGTTTATTTAATTGGAATTTCTAAACTTTTGTATCAAAAATTTTCTCAATTTCATTTTTAATTGGTGTACTTGTTTATTATATACATACATACATACTCAAACCAATTGAATACAAAAAACATATTTCACCTTCACGCACAGAATACAGATGAAAGTCTAAAGGATGAGGAGAATCTTAACAAGGAAACAAAGGGTGAAGAAACTGAAGATCAGGCTTCAGATGAAAATGAGAAAAAAGCCAAAGAATCTTTAAAACATAAAAATGAGAATGAAGAAGACTCTAACTCTTCAGAAGGCGAAAATGACGACGAAGAAGTGCAAAAGGACGATATTGAAGGCACAAAAGAAAAATCCGAGGAAAATTTGTCCGATGAAACTTACAAGAAAAAAGATATAGATAAAGAAGAAGATGAAGGAGAAGGTGATGAAGAAGAAGAAGATGATGAAGAAGAAGATAATAATGAAAAGAATGATAAAAAACCTGATGGTGCGACAGATGATAAAGAGAAGAAAGAAAAGGTTACGGAAGAAAACGAATTAGAAAAATTAACAGAAACCGAATCTAATGAAAACGAAGGGAATAAAACAACTAAAAACTCTAACGAAAAAGAAAATGATACTGAAGCAACCAATGAAGGAATAATTAATAATGAAAACAATAAAAACGAAACTGAAGAAACGAAAGCAGAAAGTTCTGTTGAGAAGCAGGAATCATCAGAAGAGGATTCCTCAGAAAGGGACAATGAATAGAACGTAATAAATAAATACATATTAAAAAAAAACTTTTTATAATGACTGATGACTGATAATAAAAAACTTCTCTTATTATGTGGTTTTATTCTGCACCACACTTACACTCAAATTGTTCACAAAAAATGCTCCTAATTTTATGGGACGATTATCAATAGCAATCGAAATTCAATTGCTTATACAGTTGCCTAAAAAAAAATTATTACAGATGACAACTGAATAATTCTAAATTGTAAAGTTGATAATATTGAAACAGTAAAGTTAAAATTATCAGTTGACAATGCAAATAAAGTTTGGTTGCTATTCATAATCACTCAATGGCGATTTTAAAGGCACTCCTCGTTCAACTCCTTTCATAACCTGTAGTTCTATTTATTCCTTCCTCTGTTATTTTTACTGATTGTTCTTGTAAATAAATTGTATTCAATAAAGAGTTTAAAGTTAAGGGTTTTAAGTAACATCAATAATTATTTTATTAAAGGAAAGCGATTTTAAATGAGGAAATGCACAATGATACTTTCGTCCATATTATGAAACATTTCTTGTAAAACTTTTAAATTTCTCGATGAAACAAAAATAAGAATGGAAAACGGTGTAAAAAAAAAAGTTTTGTAAGCCGAGTTCCACTGTGTAGGCACGGATGCAATTTGAAATAGAACTTGAAAAAGTTTTGTAACAAATGTTCAATAATATATATGGACGAATAGCAATAAAAAAAAATATTTTTTAAATTAAATTTTATTTTTGCTTTCTCATTAAAAAAAATATTTTCCTTAAATATTTTTTGCCTTACCTTTAATATTGTTTGTCTTAATTCTCTAATAATGAAATTTATGTAACTCAACAGCAGCAAGAGGAAAAAAAGTTGGCTATCCAAAAACAAAATGACGCATAATCAATTGTGGATAAGTTCATTGGAGAACAGCAGGCCGTTGTACATAATTAAAATACAAATTTAAAAAAATATATTATTTCGTTCATTTTTATTAATAATAAAGTGATTTCTTTATTACAAAACTAGTAAAAATGCTTAATTGATTTAAACTATAACTCAACATATAAAATCTTGTATCCTTATTTGCAGAATTCAGTTTTATTTTTGTTAACTCAAAATTCATCCTACAAAATATTGTTCATATTTATTAAATAAAAAGAAAATAATTGTTTACAATGTGTACAAAAAATAAAAATGATGGAATTAAAAAAAGAGTTTCGAAAAAAAAACTCTCCAATATACATACATACAAATAAAATATATATGTATGCATATAATGTATGCATTTATGTATAGTGTATAACTATAAATAAGTAGTACATATTAGTATGTAATAGTTGTTGCAGGAAAGAAAATATTGACGTGGAGGAAGGAGATGGTAGTGGTGGTGTTGTTGGTGGTTACCATTTATATCTGCATTACAAAAAATTTTATTCGGAATCTTCTTCATCGGAAGTGTCAGTCGTATAATCGCTTAGATTTTCAGGTTGATCATTGTTTTCATGTTCAGATTCGCTCAAATCCCATTGAGGATGATCTGTTGGTGGCGCTGGAGCTTTCTTAACATCCAGTTTAAGCTCTTGTTGTTGGTCCATGCCAAGATACGAATCTACAAATAAAATTTTATTAATTTTTTTTAAAGCACAATTAAAATACATAGTAGCAAGTAAGAGTGCTTCATTCGGCCGTGCCGAATCTTATATACCCTTCACAACGTGTAGTTATGCAATAAAAATGTTTTGTATCACCATTCATCTCATGAAATACGCACAAATATATAAAAAAGCATACATAAATAAAAACATCCCATTGTAAAATTATAAATCGACTTAAAAAAAAATTAAAAAATAAAAAAAATTTAAAAATAAATAATATACATATAAAATAAAAAAAAAAAATTTTTTTTGGCTAGCTGGGGTTCGATGCCACGTTTACTATAACCAGTATACGTTTATATGTATGTTGTTGTTGTGAATAAAACGAGGTGGTTTTTTGCTCATATTTCAAATGTTTATGTATTGATGTTTCTGATTATCAATACCGATCTGCTCCCGAATATTTCCAATATTTTAATACTTCACGCGGGTCCAGGCGATGTCGGGGGGCTTTAAAAAGTTGATTTCAACATACAGACGGTCAGACTTGCGGAGCTTAATCGACTCTCCTATTCATAAGCTTTCAGAAAATATATACTTTATGGGGCCGGAAATGAAAATTGTAGAAATTTCACACGGAATGACAAACCTATATACCCTCTTTCACTGTGTGAAGGGTACAAAGAAGCAAATTATTATCAAAATCTTTATAACTGGAAGATATGAGTAATAAATTTAAATTTTGATGTGAGATATGAAAAAAAATTAGACTAACCTGAACGCAGACAAACTGTAAATGTGTAAAGGCCTGGCCAACGTGGAGCTGTAAATTTTAATTGTATTTCTTCTTTTTCCACCAAATTTGTTACATGATACGGTGCTGTCAATAGTGTACGTGATTTCCGATCACAGATATAGGTCCACCAATATTCTTGTTTCTCTTCGGGGAAATAGGGACAATGTACGCTGTGCGAAATGCGTGATTTGCCTTCTAGCTTTTCACGTTTATTTAACTTGGCCTGTAGTCTTTCCCATTCTTCATCGTCGTCATCATCTAACGAGGAATTATTTTTATTCTGCTTTTCATTTTCTTCATCACTGCAGGAAGCGGAATCCTTAATATCGTCTACATCGCTTGCATCAACATCTGAATCGGCGTCTGTTTCGTGTTTGTTCTGTTCTTGGGTATCGGCAGCGACAGCGGCCATAGTAGCCTTCGGTGGTGTTGGTTTCTTCTTTTGATTTGCAGCAGGCTTCTTGCCACCTTTTCCGCCCTTGCCTTTGCGGGGTTTAGCCCAGGCAGAAGATTTCTTAACAGGAGCAGCGTTGACAGCAATAGCCTCTTCATCATCACCGCCAGCAACGTTGCCTTGGTCTTCATCATCCCTTAAAACAAAAACAGCTGATAACTATTACATTTTTCCTTTAATCTAATAAACACTTACTTGATGCCTTGCTTTTGTGGTACCTTAGAGTCACCGAATAATGCTTTCATATCTTTGCGTACTAAAGTAACAGTCACCGTAACAATAGCCCCCGCCGTAACAACATTAGTATTTTCGTCGTCGATAACTTCACAACGTATCGAAAAATCAACTGAAGGCATTTTTCCCAAAACCCTAATAACATTTTCATACTCCTGATCAGTAAGTGTCTTTAAAAGCTGACGACTTTCTTCGGGAGCCAATTGAGCAAATTGTTGCAAATTTTTTATGTGTCTCTTTTTGTTCATAAAATATAAATGGTCTTCAGTTACGTGAGGCAATTGCAACAGGGGTGATTTGAATTCCCATAAAGCTTGAATAATCATTGGGGACATTTTCATGCAATTCTCAATTGTCTCTATGCTGGGTAAACGTGGTACGCGCCTAGCGTAAGCCAACATTACCAATTGATGGACACATGATACCATTTCCTGCACCAAATATGGACACTTTTTAACAATAAATTGGCGATCCTTTTCCAAAGTTTCAGGGTTCAAGGGCATGCGCGATAAGTGTGCATGAAGAATAGCGCGAGCCTTAATAGAATACATGCGACATAAGGGGTGCTCTTTGCATTTCTCATTTAAATTTGGCAGTTGTCGTATAAGCTGGATAGAAGATGAAATCAAAGACGTTCTTTAAAGAGACAAGAGAATTTAAAACTTACCGCTGGTACTTCCTCATTATCAGACTGACGCTCAACCACCTGAGAGTTATGTCTTTTATCAAATTCTAAACTGGCAGCCAATACCATTAAAGCTCGTTTTAATAACATGTGTGGTGTTTTGTGTATAAAGTAGAAATACATTTGTGTTGTGTCCAAAAGAACTTTATCACCCGAATATCGTATGGAACGATACCACCACATACCAACCACCGACGGTAGGGCAACCATAAAGATCAGGCCATAAAGACCCAATACCCAAACCGAGTTCTCCTTCTCAACAATCCACGATGGCAAGGCAATTCCAAATGACATGGCACCGGGACCATCAGGATTACCATACTTCTCATAGTTCTCTTTTGCCACGTCATCGGTCAAAGCTTGATAAGCTTTAGAAAGTTTCATGAATTCTTTTTCATCACCTGTCTCTTTGTCCGGATGATAAATGAGAGATAGTTTACGATATTGCTTTTTAATTTCTGCCAATGAGGCGGTCGGTTCAACGCCCAAGATTTCGAAAGGATCAAAACTAGCCATTTCGTAATCGAATTGAGAGACTCGATAAGCTAAAAATATCAAAAGAGCCCAACCCAGAATAAGGCCAAACTGTATGCTAATATTTTTTACAGCACGATATGGTTCAGATGTAGCCAAAATGGCCTTTTTCTTAATACAATCTGGACACTGGCATTCTTCTTTAGCTTTCGTAGGATCTGTAAGAACGAAGTAAATTTGTTCAATTTTCCAATAAAAGTCTTCATTATTTTTTTTATAGGTTTTTATTGTAAGGCAGGTATAAAAATATAATCAAAAAAATTATTTTTTGTGTTTTGCTTTACGGTATTTATTTTTATTTCTTTTTACATAACCCAGCAAAAAAATCTATGACAAAAAAGTGAATTTGTAGGGGTTCGACTGGTGACGAAGTGATTAAATTTAGGTGAAAACACTAATGATTTTAACATTAGCATGTCATTAAAGATAATGACAATAATGAACTGCACTCCTTTTTAATAAGTGCATAGAACTCATGCATATTTGATGAGAACCATCGGATGTTTCATGAGTTGAATTTGTTTGTTTACATGAATTCTTTAAGATATTTTGCATGATGTTGCATTCGTTTTTAAGCACATCATTTACGAGTAATTATTTCGCAGTTAGGAAGGCATTTAGAATAAATGTTTTTACACAATCGATTTAGAAGTCTTGAACATGTAATTCGCTTTGCACTACTTCTAACTTTTTTTGCTAGGAATATATAAATATGTTTCCATATGAACGTCATCAAAAATTAATCATGAATTTATGTACAAATTAAATCAAATAACTTAGGTTCTTTATTACTAAGTAAAACATATTTATAAGTTTGGCCTGGAAAGCTTTGTATTGCTGTGTTGAATAAATAAATATTATTTATTAGATTAAAATTCTCATAACACAAGATAATCTTATACTGATATGAATTGAAAAATTATTCTTTTACATCTTAAGCAATCTCTGATTACGCGGTGGCCGAGTTGTAGCAATTTCTTTCATATTAAATTAAAAATACACTATACTTAAAAAGGCAATTGAATTATGAAAAAAAGCTAAAATTTAAGAATAAAGTAGATAAAAAATGTGTGAATGTCGAATAGAGGCATGGTTCTTCAGATAATTATAATATTTATTATATAATATTTGTTTTCCTTTAAAATATATTTTTCTTTGTCTCACCTAATTATTTACATATAAAATTTCGTAAAATGGCTTATTCTTGTCTGGATCATATGTTGCTATTCATTCTCTTCGATAATGTTATAGTTAATACACGTTTATTATTATTTTGAAATTTTGTTTAATATGTTCCATTTCACTGGCTATATTTTTTCGTCTTATATAAGTCTCAGTTTAATCGTGAAATTAGTTCTTTTGTGTGTGCAAAATTCAGGTTGGTGTTAGTTATTATTCTCTTACGCCATTTATTTGATATTTACATATATTTTGGATTAAAATTGTTTGTATTTTTAGTGTAATACTAATTAATTTTAATACATATTGTTTTGTAGACTAGCCAATTTGGCCCTTTGGGCTTGCGGCATTTTTTTTTTTAAATAAATAATAGAAAATCTCAAGGTTCTTCAGATAATCAGAAATCCTCAAAAGCATAGTACGCAAAAAATTATGTTTGCGAATGCAATTTAATTTTTTTCTCTCGTTTTTTGAATTATGCTCTGAATTAAAAAAGATAAAAGTTGCGAGACAAAGTCTATGATTGTTATGTTTTTTCATTCTTTTCGCAAATAAAATAATTTTTTTTTTTTTTTAATTTAATTCGTTTGCAATACAAATTTTATTTTTGAAATTCGCCGTTTTTCATTCCTCTCACAAATTAAATTTATTTTATTCTAAGCAAAATAGAATAAAAAACGAATAATTCTTTTCAAAAATTTCTTCTTTTTATTTGTTGTTGTTTGTGTTATGAAAAAATCATAACATTAAATAATGTACAGTAGCAGCCATAATAATTTAAACAACAAACAATGCGTTCTAAACAGATTGGATTTTGCTTGTATGTATATACATAAGTAGCTGTATCGTATATAAATATTATATTTTATATAAACATACATATATAAAATTTTTATGCTTATAAATTTAATTATAATTGATTTAAAGATGGGGTCAAGAAAAACAACTTTATAGGTCTTATAAAATAATTAGGCATTTATATAAAAAGGTAAATTCTTAAAACGATATCTGTATTAGCAAAAAACATATATAAGCATATATACCTGATAATGTAAACAGAAAATTTATTATATTCTAGACTCCTGCACAATTCAAAATTTTCTCTAAAAATGTCATTTTCAAAGATTTCATGCTTTGCTATGCCATGCGAATTTAAACAAGGTGTTATAACATGTTAGGGCAACTAAAACATACTGTCTTAGCATGTCATTGCAACTTAGGCAAGCTGTTGTACGCTGTTGTGTTTAATGCCATGTCTTTCTTTGAATTCAAATAATAGAAATAAACAAGATTTCGCAACTTTGAAAATCAATTTTATTCAGTTTGATATATGTATGTACCTATTAGAGTATCCATTTAATCGGTGTTTGACCTATACATACATACATATATACATTGTATTAAATGGTTTCCTTATAAAACGTTTAACTTTTATAGTCTTTTTTACTCATCATTGGAAGTCATTGTATGTAATGCATTTAAATCTAAGTTGCTATGTAAAAACATAATGGGCCAATTCAAAGTGGTTGCATATCAGTCATATTTGTACTATTTCATATTTTTTTTATGCATGCATAAAATTTTTGTGAGTAATTTCCATACAAAAAAAATAATATGACTACACATTTGTTTCCTATGTATAAGAAATTGTTTATGTTATACTTTTAACCATACTGTCTCTCAGAGAGAATTTCTTCGCTTCTCACCTCTCAGAGAGAATATTTTCATTTTCTTCTTTCCTGTATACATACAATTTTTAACAGCGTCATCTCTTTGTCTTGTTTCTTTTATTAAATACATAATTTGTTAACAAAAGGTGTTCAAAGTCACTAGTCATATTAATATGAATTATATGACATAGTAAATACAATATGAGAGTCTACTTTGAATTGGCCCAATGTGATTAACACTGACTGGGTTTTTTCCGAGTACCGACCTTTTTTCACCTAAGAAATGTCGAGCTTTTGAAAAAAGCCTCTCCGATGGAGCGGAGCTGGCTGGTGTCGCTAATACCAAACAACTTAATTTGAAAAGCAAAGGATACTCTCTTTTACGGGATTCCCACCAATTAAGTGGATCAAAGTTTTTATGGTATACAATTGCCTGACTCTCATATCTTAAGATTTCATTCTGAACTTGGTCATCGTATTCGGGTGCAAATACAGCTTGTACGAAATCACTGAAATGATCATCCTCGGGTTCATAACAAAGGCAGGAAGGCACCGAATAAAATATTTATTGAGCAGGACGAGCGTTATATTTTGCTGAAAATAAAGGGAAACCCAAAACCCAAAAAAAAAAACAGCCAAACCCGACACAAAACAAATTGACTTTATTTAAATATTTTCTAAATAAATCCTTAAAAGAAATTTCCTTAAAGTATGTAACTACAATTATATTAAAAAAATTTCTGATTTTATTGCATATAATGTTCTATTGCAATGATTAAAATGCACTATAAAAACATGTGCTGCATATGTCAGCAAAAAAAAATTGGAAGTAGTGCAAAGCGAATTACATTTACAAGACTTCTAAATCAATTGTGTAAAAGCATTAATTCTAAATGACTTCTTAACTGCAAAATAATTTGTCATAAATGATGTGATTAAAAATGAATGCAACATCATGCAAAATATCTTAAATAATTCATGTAAACAAACAAATTTAACACATAAAATATCCGATAATTGTCACAAAATATGCATGAGTTCCATGCACTTATTAGAATGGAGTGCAGTTCATTAAAATATTCATGTAAACACATGATCTCCAATGACACGCAAAAAAAACTGTGATAAAGAAGTGATTTTGCAGGGGTTTAACTGGTGACGAAGTGATTAAATTTAGGTGAAAACACTAATGATTTTAACATTAGCGTGTCATTGGAGATCATGTGTTTACATGAATAAATAAATGTACTGCACTCCATTCTAAGTACATATTTAGAACTCATTAATTGCATAGCAACGTAACTTCTATATATATTCAAAAAGCGTTCAGCACTAACGCAGTATGTTAACTTACGTGTGCTTATGTCTATGTTTATCTGCACACACTTTAGATTTCGTGCCACTTTGTTTATTTTCGTATTCGCTATGATATAATTTTAAAAGGATATTTGTCTGAAATTTTTATAAGAAAATTTTAAGATCTTTATTGGCATAAATGGTAAAAAAAAGTTTAAAAAGTTCAATACCTAACCCGTTGTTTTATATAAAACGGTTTTATGGCTCTCCTGAAAAATTTGATTTTAAGACATACCATGCCCATGAAAACCACAGATATTATTATATTTAATCCGAATTGCTTGTTTGAAACCCGTTTATACTTATGTTCCCATTAACACAACAAAAATAATAAACTACAACGGCAACGCTGCTAACTTTTGTTCAAGGAAAATAAAAATTTTTTTTAATTTTTCGATTATGTTCTTTGAATGAATGATTCTTGTAAGGAATTTTATATATAAATTGAGGAGAGAAATTTATTTTCAATTTTTTTTTTTTTTAAATTTCATTTGTCTCGCAAATTTTATTTTTAAAATTCGGAAAACAAAAAGAATTATTCGTCACAAGGTGGAAAATTTATTTCATTCGAATTAATATCATTCACGATAAATATCTATTCGAATGATTTGCGTACTATGCTCAAAAGGTAATATAACACAATAAAATCCGCTCGAAGCTCTTGCTTTATTTAAAAAATAGTACAAAGTTGTTAATGTTATTAGCACTAACAATATCAGAACCTATCTCCTAAAGAAAACAATGCAAACATGTTGTTACTATATTGATACTGAAATGGATCATACTATATTACCTCAAGATTGACTAAAACTATGTAGCTTTTTAATATATGGAAATGAGTGTCGAATCATTTTTACACGAAAAAATTTGAACGATACGAAAGTGATTGATAGCCATATACATACATATATTTATTTTTAAAACAAATTACAATTAAAAATTGTAATGCAATTTAAATCTGTGACAGGAGATCTGCTCGTGGCCAACAGTATGTGTATACAAAAAATTTATTGTCCTACACTGTCAATTTATTTATTTATTCATTCCGTAATATAAAGCCTTCGTGGCCAAAATAACAATATTACATAGTAATAAAACCTGAGATACAAAAGTATTATATTATATTAACAAATATAACAAATAATTAATTAAATAAGCATACAATAGTTATTACCATAATAATTATTATAGTAGATTGAGGGCTCCCCAGCCATAAAAATCTAATCACAATTAAAATTTAATATTAAAATTAAAAGAAGGTCCCATCCAGTAACAATACACATAAACTAAACCCATGAGACAAGATCTTATTAGGATAAAGAATCAAAGTAATGATGCAAAAGTTTTAACCGAAAAACATTGTTGGAATGTGAAAATATACGCAATGAAGCAGGTAATACATTCCACCATCGTGCAACCCCGACTACATATGCCTTCTCAAACAAAGACGAGTAAATTCTGGGTATAAAAATTTGAGGGTTCCTTGTAGATCGCGTAAATACAAAAGATTTAAATAGAGCAAGTGGTTTGCCATTTCTAATAACACTGTAAAACAAAGCTATATTCCTAAATTTCAAAAACTCATTAAAAGAACAGCCCAAGAAATTGTGAACAAAGTCCGAGATATGCTCATGACGGCGAACCTTGTATACAAATCGAACAACAGAGTTTACCAAACGCCTAACCCTACTTAAGTGAGTTGCAAAAGTTCCAGAAAATACTTCCAGACCATATAGAATCAAAGACATCATAAGAGAATGAGCCAATTTAAGCCTAATATGCATCGGCAAATATAGGTTAATAGAGTAAATCTTAATAAACTTATCTGCAATTTTTTTTTCTTAACAATGTTTTTGGTATTGACAGTGAGAAATTGTGGTTAGAAAATACAAAGTTCTCAATCCAACAACAATGTTTTTTTAAATTTTCAAATAGTTATAAGACGCTCACTCACTACATACAAATACTCCAAAGTAAGCAAACTAAGTGTGCTGATTTATTCATTTAGCTCTCTTAATAGCAACTTTCACCAGTCATCAGTAATTTTATAATTTGACAATTTGTCGGCAACACTTGCAAAATAAGTAATTGGAACGTAACAGATTTTTAAGCAGGCACATAAACATACAAAAACTATGTATGTATATTTTATTTTAGTAAAGCTTAAACGTCACAATTTCTTTTTAGAAAATTCCTTTTTCCCCCTAGAATTGTTTTTAAAATTTCAACAAGAAAAAAGTATTTCATTAGAGTTTTTAATGTACGTTTAACACTGACACATTAAATAAATATACTTATGTATGTATTTCTGATATCCATCGATGGACTGACTGACCATGTACTCACCTTGCTTCTTTTTGCGTGGCCAATAGTATATCGTAGTAGGTATTAACACCAATGCCAAAAAGGATAAAAGAAAATAATAAAACGTTCCACCACTTTCGTCATATTGAAACTTCTGGCCTGCCATGATATTTTATTATTTTAAAATACGTCCGCTTCAACTATGTTAGGTGTTGTTCAGATTGTTAGTGTATGTATTATTCTACAGCTGCTGGTTTAAGTTCTGCTTACTTTTTAGGCTCTGACGATATGATTTCGTTTATTCACTACTTGTTGAACACGTTGATTGAATACAGCTTTTTCAAAATAATTCGACTAATTGTAATGTGAAAATCAGATTAATTAAATGAAATTATTGTATATTTTTAAAAAAAAAGAGTAAAAATATTATCAAGCACAAGTTTCTACGCCGTGTATTGAAAAACAAAATTTTCTTCTCCATCCAGCACGGCAAATTATTCTCTTCGTTTTGACACGTCTCAAAACAATGTTGCATCGTTGGATTTTGTGCATAATAAAACAACCTTGAGTAGATAATAGTGTAGCCATTATTTAGATTCAATTTTGTATCGTTTATGAAAATATATTTTTCTATTTTATTTCTATACTGTCGTGTGCCGCGACTTCGTTTGCGTAGTTATCAGGACGTAAGGTAGCGTATGTGTTAAATCAGGTTTTTGTTTATATATTTTTCAACCTAAACAATCATATCTATTATATTAAACAGGATTAGGAATTGCTTTTTCACATTCACATTGAGTGTAAGGGTAAATGTATATAAGTAGGTTTGTAATTCCGTGTAAGTTTCTTCAATTTTCATTTCCGATCCCATAAAATTTATATTATCTGAAAGCTTATGAATAGGGGAGTCAATTAGGCATTGTCCATCTGCCCGTGTGTAAAACCCGAATTCATTATGTATAAATATTTAAAATAAAAAATAAAGAATTATTCTATTGCAGCACGGCCGAATATAACACTCATACTTGTTATACCCTTCACCTGTGGTGCACAAGGGTATATATAGCTTTGTCTTTCCGTTTGTAATTTCTACAATTTTCATTTCCGACCCCATATATATATGTATATATTTTCTGAAAGCTTATGAATAGAGGAGTCGATTAAGCCCTGACCGCCTGTCTGTCTGTCCGTGTGTTGGTTGAAATCAACTTTTAGAAGCAACTATATGTTCCTCAGATCTGTATATGGTATCAATCTCTTGGAAATATCCAGGAATGAATCGCTATTAAAATTCATCACAATTGCCCCATAACTTTCTGAGATATGAGCAAAAAACCACGGCCACCTCGTTTTTTACACAATTACAACAACAACATACATATATACATACATGTAAAAAACATGCCAAAAAAAAAATTACAAAAAAAATATTACAAAAAAAATATTACAAAAAAAATATTAAAAAACAAGTAAAAGCGCTATATTCGGCCGTGCCGAATCTTATATACCCTTCACAACGTGTAGTCATGCAATAACAGTAAATTCACGTATGTATGTTAAAAAAAACAAAAAAAAAATAAAAAATAAAAAAAAAATTTAAAAAAAAAAAATTTAAAAAAAAAATTAAAAAAAAAAAATTATTATATACATATATAATATATATAAAACAAAAAAAAAAATAAAAAAAAATTAAAAAAAAAAAAATAAAAAAAAATAATAATAAAAATATATATAATATATTAAATAAAAAATAAAAAAAAAATAAAAAAAAAATTAAAAAAAAAAATTTTAAAAAAATTTAAAAAAAAATTTTTTTGCCTCAGCTGGGATTCGATGCCACGTTTTCTCTAACCAGTATACACGTTTGTATGTATGTATGTTGTTGTTGTAATGTTGTTTTTATGAAAAGAAAATCGAGGTGGTCGTGGGTTTTTGCTCATATCTCAGTTGTTTATGTACCGATGTTTCTGATTTTCAATACCGATCTACTCCCGAATATTTCTGATATTTTAATACCTTACCCGGGTCCAACCTATGTCGGGGGGCTTCAAAAAGTTGATTTCAACATACACACGGACAGACGGTCAGACGGACAGACGGACAGACGGTCAGGGCTTAATCGACTCCTCTATTCATAAGCTTTCAGAAAATATATACTTTATGGGGTCGGAAATGAAAATTGTAGAAATTTCACACGGAATGACAAACCTATATATACCCTTTTTCACTGTGTGAAGGGTATAAAAATATAAAAAAATAATAAAATATAAATAATATCTTAAATAAAATAAATTTTTTTTGGCTCAGCTGGGATTCGATGCTACATTTATTCTAACCAGTATATACATATGTACGTATTTTATATGAATGAATGAAATGAATGGTGATACAAACAATTGTTAATGCATGACTACACGTTATGAAGGGTATATAAGATTCGGTACGGCCGAATATAGCACTGTTACTTGTTATTTCAATGGTATTATCCATGGTGTAATTACATAAGGTGATAGCGTAAAGGAGAGCAATTTTTGGCGGTGCCAGCCCAGCTGATTATTTTTTGTGTTCTGGAGTATGTCAAACTGCATATTTAAAAAATAATTTCAACTCCGGAAATTGTCAAACTCCATACATAAAAAAGAGAGACAAAAATTGCTCTCCTTTACGCTATCACCTTATGTAATTACACCATGCTTACACCATTTTTTTGATATTAACATGTTTTGTAAATTAAAAGTGTTTAAATATATACATTGTAATACTAATAACTTTTAATACATATTGTATTGTAGACTAACCAATTTGACCCTTTGGGCTTGCGGCAATCTTTAAAAAAAATATATAATATCCTAAAAAATTTAATGATTTGTCTTGTATTGTTTATTTAAAAATTGTTAAAGCTTTCACTATTAAGATTATGATAATATTTATTTATTAATTTACTTATTCAACGCAGCAATACAAACCCTTCCAGGCCAAATTATAAATTTGTTTTCCTAGTAATAAAGAATATGATACTTAGGACCCTTGAATTTACCAATTAAACAAAACACATGTCAATGTCTTATTTAAAAAAAATCTGGCACCCTTAGCAAATTTACTAAAAAAATAATAATACGAAATAATCATTTGTAAGGTCATGCGTGTAAAAAATATTTTTTCTTTTCGTTTTTTTTTATATATGAAGTTTGACGTTTTAAGTTAGCGACAATAGGAAAAGTGATCTGTTATATCAATAATTATCTCGAGTGTTGACAACACCTTATACATTAATGTGTCTTGACGAAGTAGAAGCAATAGCACACAGAAAATAAAATAGAAAACAAAAAAATAAAATAGGCAAAAGCAATCAGGAGTTTGTGAAGTAAACTATCAAATCGTTGTCGTTACAAACTTTAAATACAAAAACTTTAAAAATAAACAAAATAAATACAATAATTCGTGAGAAAATTAAAATAAACTGTTTTTTTCTAAAGATAAATAATAAAAATGATAAAGTTATACGAAATATTTACGATGGAATTTTTAAGTTTGATACTAGTGAATAAACAATTTAGTGGTACCACGGAATATGGTTGATAAATGTATTAGATTTAGTGGTCCCACTCATCTTGGAGAATGTGAAAAAAAGAATTGGTGAAATGTCAGAAATGAATTCCTAAATTAAATCTACTACGTGACGGCAGATGCCGCTAAGGTATTCTAAATACAACACTGCTTTTGTATAAGTGTGTACGTTTATGCGTACAAAACCCTTGTCGAAATGTTAGTAGTAGAGCCACACGCCATATTTAATTTCCAATTGCAAAAAGCCATTTTTCATAAAATATCTATGCAAGTTCCCTGTAAAATTTCATTAAACTAAAAAAATGTTAGATAAACATTAAATGGTGTATAAAAAAAGTGATATTCGACAAACGTATCAACAATATTTTATAAGGTTTAAAAAAGGTTTGTCAATTTTCGACTTTGAAAAAAATTTTTCTTAATTTTTGATTGGTTTTATCATTCTTTGCTTGCTAATGGCTGCTTGAACTGCCTTTTATTATTTTTCGTTTGCTTTGTGATTTGTTTCAAAAAAATTTGGTGCAGTGATATGGATTTGTTGAAAATTTTAAAAAATATTAAATTATAAATAAGTGATAACGTTTTTATTTTTAATATCTTATATGTCTAAACTTTATATCATTAGTAAGTAATAAATTTTCTTGTGCATTTTTTTTTCCTATTTACATTTGTAGTGTTGCCAGTATGGCTCAGTATTATCAAATACAAAATCTTGATGATCTTAAACAAATTTACGCTGATGTCCAAGTGGTTCATGTGGCCAGTGATGATGTTGGTGTCAGTAACCCAAATAGAGCCCAGGTTCATAGTTTTAAATTTACTAACCTTACATATTTAAGATTTTCTTTGCGCTTTTTTAACAAGGGAAGCAATTACGATGCTTTTCTAAGGGACCCTTTGTATATACAAGTATGTATGGTTGGGTACCTAATAATAGTTAAAAAAAAACTTGTTAGAAAATATAAAACAGAAAATTAACTTGAATTAATTTCAATAGCTTCTAGTATTTGTTTTACATCTTTACTAAAATAATTTCTTTTTTATGTTTTTTTTTTTTGAGAAACCTGATTTAGGAACTTAGGTAATATATGAATCATTTCTTTACTTTTAAGGGCTATGACTGACAATCCTACTAAGTCGCGCGATTATGTCAAATAAAAATTTGATAGGTTTCAGTCAGTCCTACATGAGATAATCGTAACAAAATGTGTGATTAGATGCAACACTGTCATACCTGCTTAAGGCCATGACTGACTATCCTACAAAGTCGTGCGATTATGTCAAATAAAAATCTGATAGTTTTCTGTCCTACATGAAAAAATCGCAACAAAATGTGTTATTGGATGCCACACTGTCATACTTGCTTAGAAAAAGCAACTCTGATCGCACAGACTCTATTATTTTATGAAAATTTTCAAAAGATTATCAAATCGGACACACATGTCAAAAAATCTGTCACACATGTGCACTTTGTGTCACACTATCACACTTTCTGAACACACATACAATTTTTGACATATCGAACGACCAAATCTGATAGTCAGTCATGGCCTTTAAAGAAGAAAACCTTTATCTCACAAAAACTATTTATAAAAATTCTAAAAGATCAAATCGAACACACTTGTCCAAAAATCTGTCACATATGTGCAATTTTTGTCCACACTATCATACTTTATGAGCACACATACAATTTTTAACATATCAAACGACAGAATCTGATAATCAGTCATGGCCTTCGGAATAATACTCTAGGAGTTTTGCGATTTATATTAGTTTCGGCATTTTGTAGCATGTAAGTGTTAAATAATAGTACCAAAACCATTTGAGAAATAACGTGATTTACTGATATTTAAAACTTTTTCTCTTCACAAAATACCCGCAGTAAAGTACTAACTTCATTTAAAAAAGCTATAGTCGAACTTTGACTTAGTTTTTTATATTCATAAATGGTGCGCTGTATCACAACATATTGAATTTGAAAAAAAACCCACATAGCTAAAAATTTGTTAATGTGGAAAGTTTAAAGAGCTAATGCAACTTTGTAAAGGTATTATCAACATAATCATTATACCTACTGAACTGTAATGCATTTTAGGAAACTTACTTAATTCTTAAATATACTTTACTTAAGATTTCTTAAACCCGAGTTTTGTTTCCTGTTGTAACAAATAAGAAAATAAATTTTTCAAAAGGTAAACAAATTTAACAATTAGAACATTTTGTTTAAAATTTTTTATTGTTAAAATAATATTTTAATATATAATAATATTTAACTATGATAGTGAGTGATAGATACCTAAATAAAAATATAAAAAATAAATAAAATTAAAATTCATAATTTTTTAACATTATCGTCTTTATTTTAAATAAATATAAGAAAATAATAAAAACTTTAATTTTATAACATATAAGTATATTAATTTGTTTGTTTTGTCTACGAATGTACAGCAAATTGTTCTGGATGAGACACAACAAATTCTATTGCAAAATGATGGCCCTCAGCAGGTTGTATATCAGGCACAAGGAACGCCAACTCAATATCAGCCGCCTCAAGCGGGGACTCATTACACAATATTAGGAGAAGACATTAATCAACCTCAAGCTCAGACAGTACAACATCAGCAAGTTCAACAGCAACAACAACAAACTCAGACGCAACACCAGCAGCAGCAACCGCAGCAGCAACAACAAGTGCTAATGCATCAACAACACCACCAAGTTCTAGATCCGCAACAACAACAGCAGCATCAGTTGCAAGCGGCATATCAGCTTCCACAAGAAACTCAACAGCAACCTCAACATATACAACCACAAGACCACCAAATGCAGCAGCATGTCCAAGCACAACCGCAGCAAATATACTACACAACAGATCAATTAGTTCATCAGCAACAACAGCAACAGAAAAAAGTTTATATACAACAACAACCACAACAATTGCAGCAACAATATCAGCAGCATCCCCAGCATCAACAACAAATATTACATCAAACGACACCGGCACAGCCAACACAGCAGGCTCAGCAACATATTTTGCAAAGTCCTCAACACTCACATCCGCAGCAAGTGCAACATCAAGTATCGCCCAGTCATCAACAACAGGCACAACAACAACCCCAAATTATATATAGAATGCAACCGCAGCAGACGCAACAACTACAGCAGCTTATAGTTCAGCAGCCATCAGGGCAACAAGTGTTGATACAGCAACCGCAACAACAAGAACTTATAATGAGGCAATCAATGCCCCAGCAGCGCATTATATATAATAATCGTGTATTGTACTCGACTCAACAGCAGTCACCACAACAGCAGCAGCACGTAATGGGACAGTCGCCACAAACACATCAGCAACAACATATACAACTTCAAACTACACATGCAACTATGCAACAGCATCATAATCAAACCCATTTAGTACAACAGGCCAGAGTCGTTCCCTCTCCACATCAGCAACAGCAGGCTCAACAACAAACGCCACCGCCACAACAACAACAAATGCAACAAAATGTTGTATACCAACAAATACAAGTGCAAAATAATCAGTTGCCTAAAACGTTAATACAACAACAGCAACAACCTCAAAATTCTCCACAACATCAGCAAAATATACATTTACAACAACAGCAACAAACGCAAATAGTGACACAAGCAGGTAACCCAAACGGTGGTAGTACCATAATACGAGCTGGAGTAGCAAGAGGAGGAAAGGTTGGCCGTGGAGCAATGAGTGGCACGCTAATAGCTAGAATGCCGGGTATGCCACCGGGTGTTGCAAGGGCAGAAATAAGACCTGGTTTCAGTTCTGCTGGCACTATTGGTGGTGGTGGAGCTCAAATATTACGCACGCCACGCCCACGTTGCAGTACTACTGTTGGATCCACTCCAAGGGGTCGAGGAAGAGGAGCACGTGGTGCAAATGCAGCAGCTGGGAGAGGTTCTTTACTAGCTAATAATCAAACGCTTAGTAATATGCAACAAGGAAAACTAGTTAATCAGCCTTTGCAAAACCAAGGAGTACGACAAGTATACAGAACACAAGTTCATGATGGAAGTATCGGTATTCAGCAACAGCAACAGGTTCATTTAGTACAAGCGCAACCCCGAATGCCAGGAGTAACTTCACGATTTCGATCACCCGTTCAACAAACTTCAAACGATAGTAGCCAATCCTCATCCTCTGGCTCAGGGACGGTAGCAGGAGGCACCGGTCTAGGGGATCTTGATTTGGAAGACAGTATACAAGCGGTATTTGTAAAAAAAGATGCACAACAACCAAAACTAGCTGGAGGAACAAATCAAAATACAAATGTTTTACTAAACAGTAGCAGTCCTACACCGGTGAGTGGCACTACACTTACCACATATTATACGGCCCCCAAAGATGATGATGAAAATCGTATGATTCGAACTCAGAATGGAACCTGCATGTCATTGGCCGAGTTTAAAAAACGCAATGCTAATGCTGCTGCTGGTGGCAATCAAATTATACAAAATCCTGCTGGACCAGTTGGTGGCATTAAATCATTGCAACAAACTGCAGGCGGAGCTAAAATTTCTTTGCCATCAACTGGGCAGTCATTACATAGTGTTCCGGTAGCTCGTGTTGCACCACAAAAACATGTAGGAAATAAAGAGCAGGCTAATAATGTGCCAGCAGGTGGCGGTAATGGAGCTAGCGCAAATGTATCCACTGGTAATAATACACAAGTCGCCAGTGGACCTCCAACCGGTTCTTCAGTATACCAAACTTCTCACAATAACTATGAAATACAAACCCAACATGTTTTACAAAATCGTGCTGGTCAGCAAATGGCTGAAAAGGATCGCAACAGTGCCAAAATGTTAGTCATTTTAGTATCCGGTGAGCAACGTCTTATTACCTTTACTCTTCCCCGTGAATCGTGTACTGTACAGGATCTGTTGGAGCAAGTAGGAGTGCCGTTCGATAATACCACTACCATACAATGTGTTGAAAATCCAGGAGCTAATATAGATTTTGTAGTTACTGTAGGATTTTCTGTACAAGAATCTGCTAGTGAGTTAATATCGAGAGCTGAACAAAGCCTACAAATAAGTCGTCAACAAGAAAGTATGCAACAAAATTCAGGTGCCGCAGCAGCTTCTTCCCAAACAGCTTCAAATGCTAGCGAAAGTAATACTCAACAGAACAATGCAACAATCGCAGCAGCAACACAGCCAAACGTTGCGCAATCAAGCGATTCTGGTAACGCAAAAGAAACTAATATTCAAAAAACCGTAGCAGCAGTAAATGCGGCAAACACGTCATCAAGTAGTTCTAAAGCAACAGAGGAATTGCCTCAACGTAAACTAATCCAAGGTTTTTATGCCATTTGTCAGAGTTGTGGTTTTAGTGGTTATGATCATGCCAAATGCGAACGTTGCAAGCGAGTGTTTTTGGAACCACCTAAAAAAATCCCTATTAAACAGGCCACAGCATCTTCATCGGGCAATAACTTTAACAGTTCGAATAACTCCGGCTCCGCAGACTCGCCGACACCATCGTCTTCTTCATCGTCATCGGCACCCATTGAAAAAAAACGTCATACTGAAACAATAGCTCAACGTGGAAAATCCTCTCTGGCTTACAACCCGAACGCACCACCTAGCCGAGGACGAGGAGCTTCGCAGTCGGGAAGAGGTCGTGGCTCACGTTCTGGGCGAAGGGCGGCCGAAATTGAACCCGTCATTCTAACCCTAAGCAGTGATGAAGAAGACGATGAGTCTTCAAATAAAGAAATTTCCAATGTAAGTTTTTTTTTGCCATCTGCATAATTTTTCTGTTTTATTTATTTAGTAGTAATTTTAATTAGATATGTACTCAATTCTATGTCTTATTACATTTAATAGCTCTGAAATACCTACACATATTAGTTTGAAATAAATATACCCACCCAACCTCTTTCAAACATATTAATATATCTAAGATTTTTAACTTAATTAGGAAGCATGTTACATGTTTGATTAAAATTACGGTCGTGTTCAAATGTCGTTAATTGCCCCTTATTGAACTCTCTATTCTGTATTCTATATTAAAAAAATTTTTGTGATAGTATGTCTCTCTCTGCACATAGTCTTTAATGTTTTTTTTTTATATCGATAAATATTTTCATACATTTTCTGATTTTTACAAATCTTTTACATTTAATTATTTATTTATTTATTTATTTTATACTTAATAGAGCCCTTCTGGGACATATATAATGATTATAGTTATTATTTATACATAGGTACCATAATTTTACTATTAATAAGTTATAACAAATATGTATGTATGTTATATGCATTTTTTAATTGAAATTAAGGTTGAGCTATATTGAACTGTTCCATTTCTTCTATTGTGTTCTTGTAGATGATTGCTTCTGTTAAACCCCCTAACACTACATCTTCCAGCACTTCATTGGCTTCCTATAAACCATTACCGTTTGAACCAAATATGCCAGATCCAGACGAGTCTGCACTTTACAATGGTAAGTTTCACACTTTTATTATTATTTTTTAATAATTCTTCATTTACTAACCGAACCTACATACATATATGGTTAATAAAAACTACTAATTATTTATTTATTTATTTATTTATAATAAAATTATTTTGTGCGTGCTGCATCATAGCCACTTTTCGTTGTAATTTTATAACTTAAGAACGGGCTCACTTATCCAAACCAAATGTTTAGGCTTTGTTCGGACTATTTAGTAGATGATTTATGTAAAGTTTGCACAAAATTCATATAGCGGTTTAGGGGTAAAAAAGGGTAAAATCGGTAACTCAGTATCTCCGGGCTTAATAAAAATAATAAAACGGGTAAAAACTGAATTTTGGTACTTTTTTGAACAGCATTTATCTTTGAGAGGGGTAGCAATAGGAAAAAAGTAAAAACGTAGTTTTACTCTCCTTAAAACAATCTATAATGAATTTTATTCCTTTTTCGAAATTTTTTTTTGAATAAATGAATTTGATGTTACAATAAATTTTTTTTTATTATTTCACTTGATACGTAGCGAAGCACGTACCGGGTGGCTAGTCTTATATATTAATATAGTCGATCTCTTGTATGCAGTTTACGCTCACATTATACCACCGATTAAAAAAAAAAAAACATTTGAATAGAATTTTAACATATTAAAATTGGTTCGATATTTTACTACTGGATTATTTCGAACCGCAGTACATGCTAGTTGTTTAAATTGCCCTGGTAATTTGGCATGTGCAAATAATAACTTCAGATTTAAAGGAACACGCCAAAATTGTCGACATCAACCCGACCTTTTTAGAACCCCGAAAAATTTGTACGATTGATTAATTAAGGATTTCTTATTAAAAATATAATAAGATTTCTCAGTTCCAGATATTTATTTATTTAAAGTAATATAAAGCCTCCTTAGGCCAATTAAAATATATTACATAGTTAAATCCTGAACATTAATATTATAAAAATTATCTACAAATAAAAACCTAACATATATGACCATTGGTTCCCAATCTTTTGAAAAGAAATCAAATAAGTGTAATAGTTAATTTAACGATCCCAATACATCGTAACAGAAAAATCCAGAAAGTAAACATTAATTTTAAGAAGAAAGCATTATATACATTCATAGTTATATGTACATATGCATACATAAACATATTCAAACTGTATAAAATAAATCTAATACTACAAATTGGTAAGAAAAGATAACATTTTTAGTCGAAAAGCATTATTTGAGTGGGGAAAAAAGTCGAAGCTCCATGAGTAAAAAAATTCCAAATACGGGCTATTTTAACACTATAAGGTTTTTTAAACAAAGAATTATTTATCCTTGGAATTAAAATTTGAGGGTTCCTAGTTGCATGCTGTTGCCGCATATTATTGTAAAACAAGTAAGAACCCTATATTCGCCCGTGCTGAATCTGATAATACCCTTAATCATCATGTGCAATCATACATACCACATCGTAGCCAAGATTAATATGACATTACGCTTTATTATTTCCGACGCTATCTATGATTTTGAATTTTTACATAGCTGGGGCTTAATTCTTGTTCTGTGAAACGCTGATATGAAAAGTTTTTACACATTATGATAAAGCATTTGATTCAGGTTTAGTGAAAATGATAAGCAAATTTTAAAATGTTTACATTGTTATATATAGTTTTGAATTTAGAATTAGAAAAAAAATAGAATTAAGAAAAAAATTATACTTTTCAAAATTATTTTTGCTTATTTATAACTTTGTAGGTTGTAACCGATTTATCTAAAATATTATAAGGAATATACCTAGAGGTAGTAAAATCACCGTTAAAATCCAATATTTTAACCTGTTAACTTTTTTAATATTTACGTAATAACTAGGTATAATGCCTTCAGGCAAAAAAAAAAACAATATTATACCAACACAAGATCATCACATAATACTTATATATATATACACCTATATTATAATACATAACAAAAAAAAAATATAAATATACATGTCACTGTAGTAAAAAAGAAGCTTAAAAAATTCCATGAAATTGCGACTTATAAGAAGAAAGTTTTTCCTTCTACTTTTTTTTTTTATATATATATATACAAATCAAATTAATCTGGCAAGGCTGTTATGTGGTAAATCTTGAAAGTGAATTTAATTTTTTTTATATATATATAACTCAACTATTTACCACCAGATGGCCGAACGTCATTATCACTCGGACGCCATAATAATTTTTATTTAGTGAAATGAAATTGAGATAAAAATATGTGGAAGAAAATATGATTAAAAAGTGACCAACAAAAAGGAAAAAAAGCGTTGCTAATTTTTGCTTAATTATTTTTAAGAAAAGGTGTATATATTTAAAAATATTTTTTTTTTGTTTAAAATAATATGGATATTAATGGTAATTAAGAAAAATAAAAATTATATAAAAAATGCTTTAAATTTTGTAACACGTTTTTAAATTCTTTTATTGCAATATTCGGATTTTTTCTATTGTGCTTACAGATTTTACTCGTGGAGATGTTACTGATCTTTCAAATTGTATTGATAATTTGACGTGCAGTTTGTCTTGCAAATTAATACGATTTGGTACTTATCGTTTTGAGCCCTCTGAAGAGGTAAATTTTTCTAATAGCGTGTAGGTGTAGTGGTAAGGTGCAGTAATATAACATTTTGTATTTTTAGGTAATTATAACTTCTCTGGGCATACGTATTGTAGCACCTTTGGAAACGAATCCAAGTGAAACGTTTGCATTAAATATTTACAAACATGAGGTGGTTAAGATTATAGCACACTTTTCAAAAAATCCCTTGGTCAGTTCGATGTTGTGCTTCTATACCCTACGCAATTGTGCACAATATATACGAACATCGTTGCAGATGGCGGAAGTTGCTAAACATTTGGACGGTGGTAAGTAAAACACAATATGTGTGATAGCTATGTTCTGATAATTACATATATGTGTATATACTTTTTTTGGGTTGCAGTGACATATTTTTCTGCTAATGGTCCATATCAAATACGTAAAATTATTTTACAATTTGATGTCATATCGGAGCAATCAAAAGGGGTTATACGTTCCATATGGGATTTTCTTGATGAAATTTCCGAAACAGATGCACAAGACTTGCTGCAACGAGCATCTGATTCGGACAAAAAAATCGCCACCAATAAAAATAATAGGTAAGAAACTACCCTGATGAAGTTTGATATTGTAGTTTTTAAATTTCTTCTGTTGAATTTTAGTGAAAACATTCCCACAACTACTCAGTTGCAACCAAATGAAATACGCCAACTTCTTATATATCCACCAGGAAAAGGTGGCATTTCTATAAATACTGAAGATTACATGTGCCTGGCTACAGACCAGTATTTAAACGATATCATTATAGATTTCTATTTAAAATGGGTGCACGATAACATCATTCCCGAAGCACAAAAGGAACGTACTCATATTTTTAGTACATTCTTCTATAAGCGCTTAACAACTTTAACGCGGCATACACATCAAGATAAAGATGGTAACAAATTGACGCCGGCCCAAAAACGCCATGCGCGGGTGCAAAACTGGACTAAAAATGTGAATCTTTTCGAAAAAGATTTCATTGTTATACCAATAAATGAACAATCGCATTGGTTTTTGGCAATAATTTGTTTCCCACGTCTTAAAGGTCCGGTTACCTTTGACACAAACACTCCAGTAGAATTGCAACCTATTAAAAAAACCAGTAAGTTGTGGCACAAATACCACCATTTTAAAATTATGGCGTTATTTATTATTTTAATAAATTTTAGGAGGCAAAAAGATGTCTTTGCAAATTGGTAATACAACAATTACGCCGTTATCGAAACGTGATAGCGCAAATGTCCTTAGTGAGATTTGTGGTGTGGGCGATGAAGATAGTGAGCGCGATGAAGCCGAAGGTGATGATAGCGATTTGGCATCAGAAGACAGTGATTTTGATAACACGTCATCATCTACCACAATTAATAATTCGCAACCAGCTACACCTATAATACCGGGTGCCACTACAGCATCGGCTCACCAACCTATTAAACAACCACTCATTCTAATATTTGATTCCTTGGCGGGCGCATCACGTAGTCGTGTTGTTGCCACTTTGCGGGACTATTTGACCTGTGAATTTAAAATCAAAATGACAGGGGCTCCATTGCACAGCTTTAACAAGGACAATATGCCGGGACATTGCGTTAAGGTTCCTCAGCAAAATAACTTTACTGATTGTGGGCTCTATTTGTTGCAGTATGTCGAACAATTCTTTAAGGATCCCATACGCGACTACAGGGTACCGATAAAGCAACTAGCTAATTGGTTTGACACATTGACAGTGACACGAAAACGAGAAGAAATTTCGAATTTACTTCAAAAATTGATGAACGAGCGTAATGGACCAAACAACAAAATTATTTTGCCAGAAATTCCATTTCCAACATTAAATGGCCAACTGGTCGAACCAGAGGGTTATAATATTGAATTTGAGGAGGAAGAAATGGAAGATGATGATGAGGTAAATAACGAGATTAAAGAGATATATTTTACACAAAAAAATAAATTAATAAATAAATTGTATAGAAGTCAGTGAAAAGTAAATGTTCAAAATATTTTTTTTTTGCAGGAAGAAAATACTACAGGAGAAATGGACGAACTTTCTACGGATGATACTAGTAAGAGTAAGACACCCATTAAAATGCCTACAACAACAGCTGCAGCTTTAGTACCAACTCAAGGACGCAAAATTGTTGTTAAACGACGTATGCAGATAAGTGGAAATAGTGATTTAAACGCCACCCAAGCAAATGCTGCTGCCACCACTACTTGTGGAACATCAACAACCTCGGCGGCGTCGTCAAGTCATCAGCGTAATAGTATCGCAAAAATACGAAAGGTTGAGTCATCGTAAAAGAATTTGTTTTTAATAGGACTAAAGTCAGCAATATATCATCCTTTCTCGCACATAAATTCATCATCATCATTAAATTTATTGTTAACTACTAAACGTATCTCTATAGATTTAAATACTCTATACGCTTTTTTTCTTTTTGCTACAATTATTGTTTCTCTTAAAACTATAATTCTTGTATGATTTTTAGGACTGAAAAAAATTATTAAAACAGAAATTTTTTTAAAAAATTTATTTTGTTTTTTATGCTTTTTGTTTTTATTGTAGTACTTGTAAATATTCATAAATAATTCTTATTTTTTTCAAATAATTTAAACAATAGTTTATTAACATAATACATAATAAAAATAACCACTTATCTGTGTTAAAAATAATTAAAAATTAAAGTGGTTAGTTTGTAACTTTTACTAAAAATAAAATTTATTCGTATAAAAGAAAATTAATTTGTGTTTTAATTTAATATTCAAAAACAAGCAGGCCTTATAAACAAGTAAAGGGTGATTGGTCTGTTTTTTGTCTGTTTTTTTTCTTACTGTTATTTCTTCCAGAACTACCCCCGACCCGATGAAAACAATCTTTTGATCATTGTTGTATTTCAACTTTTTTCCTTATTTCTCTTTTTCACTTTTTTTTAACATGTATGTTTACAATTATTTACGATTTTATACGGACTGTTGATTAAAACTTTCCTAAAAACTGTTGCCATCTACTTTCTGAAAGAAAAATTCTTCAAAACGTCATCAATTGTGTTACTTTTTGCTCTTTTTCAACAGCAAAACAATTTGTAACATTTTACCATGTATGTTTTTTATTCTGTAATTTTTAGTGCCTTCATATAAAAAACTCATCGGTATGTTTTAGTTTTGCAAAACAAAAACAAAAAAGTGTGGTTATTAATTTGTATTTACATTGAGAAACATTGCTTGAGTATCTGTTTATTTCTTAACGTTTTCTTTTATTTGCTCTCATTTGTATTATGATTGTACGTACTCATTTAAAAAATTGTTGTTGTATTAAAATTAAGAGTTTTCGATATTTTTAGAATTTAAGGATAAATACATTACTATGTAATAATTTGTTTTGGCATTTTGGGGCTTTTTTTATTACGAAATTGAATAAATAAATAAATGAATAAGATACGGTTTACATTATGTTAACTAATTTTTTTAAGAAATATGTATAGCTATGTATATACAGTGAAATACTAATTTTTAAGTACACAGTCTATGCAAGGCATATTTACATATCAGGGTATCAATTCTCGTTCTATGAAATGAAAAGTTTTTGTGTGTAATATCATATGGTGCCACCATACCCTTTGCTATACAAAAACTTTTTCATTTCACAGTTTCACAGAACGAGAACTGAGCCCCAGGTAATTGCAGTTCGGAGAGAATTTTATTTTTTACGTATTTATATACGAAGTTTGACATTTGAAATATATAAGAGAAGAGAGAGAGATAGAGTTTTTTTTATATATGGACTTTGACAGATGAAAATTAAATATATGTAGAAAAATTAATCAGCTGACGAATCATGACCACCTGATGAATAAATTTGCGTAGGTATTATGAACCGTAACGTAATTTCTAAAATAAATAATAAAACAATTGAAAAATTTAGTTAAATTAAATATCTTGGGTTCATAATCGACAAGGACTTAAAATTTAAACAACACGTTGAATATATATGTAAAAAAATTGGCAAAAAGTTGTATTTTTTAAAAGAGAGCAGAACAAAGTATCGATAATTACAGCAATTAATATGTACAATACTATGATCAAAACACACTTTGACTACAGAAACTTCAAAACAAAGCTATGTGTTCCATATTAAAATGCAACAGATATACGCCTATGGGACTGATGCTAGACACACTTTAATGACTGAATATACAACAAAGACTAGAGTTTAAAACATTAAATTTTGTTAAGGAAATGAAGATGGGAAGTGCTCTAGACTATTAACTTAATCAATTGACATACGTTCGAGAAGTTCAACCGTATTATTTGAGAAACGCAGAAAACTTTAGGCTACAAAAGGTGACATCAACAGCAGTGCAAATATTGCTTTTCTTCAAGGCCTTAAAATTATACAATTTGCTCCCTAACAATCTTAAAATAGAATGAAACACTAATGTTTTCAAGAGAAATATTGCAATATTTGTTAGAAGTAACGTAAGCAACATAATTCAGTAGGGTCAATGAAAAGAAAACAACAAAAATTGTAAAACAATTGTTATATGTTTAAATTAAAGTTTTTTAATAAAACTACTATTAATTAATAAAAACAATAAAAAAAGTATGCGTAAGAACTTAAATAATATTTTGAGTATATATGGTAATTTTTAAGATAAAATATGAAATGATATGAAGCATGAACAAAGTTTGAATAAAGCCATATTTTTATTACCTATTAAGTACAAACTATATTAATTTTATAGTAAATATATAAGTACTTATGAATATGTTTTATATATAATAAATAGCTAGGTAGGTATAATAAGTATTAACATACTTAGCTTTTTCATCAGCTGATAATTTCAATTGCTTGAATTATGAACATATTAGTAGTGTGATAATTATTGGTATACCAACGTAGTAAAAATTATTTTTAATTATTATATGTTATTTAAAGATACAAATAGTTAGGTACACTAATATATGATCATTATTTTAATCTTATTATTATCTTATTAAATAATAAATTTTTTGCTCTATGTAAATTTGTATATAATATTTATAATTTTAATCATATTCGTTTGATACCATTATTGAGTTGGTGTTGAAGAAGATAAATTTTTACTTACTAGATGTGGGGTCAACACATACATATTAAATAATTGTACGTTTTTTTGTAGTGGCAGCCATTTTAGATTTTAAAATTTTATATAGTGTTTTTTTTCCTGCTAGTCGAGCTTCTTTTAATATCCATCTCGTTCATCTCTGTCGTTCAGAGGTGGAAAAAAAATCGAATTTGTTTGTAAATTTTATGAAAAATACGTATTTTGGAAAAATGTATTTTGTATTACCTTAGTAAGCTTAAAATTGATGTGTCAGTTTATATTGATACATACATACATACAGATCTAAGATTAAACCAACACACTCACAGACGGATATAGCTCAATCGACTCCCCTAGTTGTAAGCTTTCAGAAAATATATAAAAAATTTGTGAGGTGGGAAATAAATATTGTATAAATTATAAACGGAATGACGAAGCTATATATACCCTTGGCAATACAGGTGAAGGATATAATGATAAGACTTATAGATAATCCTATTTTAGTTGCTTTTTTTGCATTTTTTTAATTTTTGTGGCAATGAGGAAAAACTGCTTATGTCTGTTTTTATAGTTTTTCAGGAAATGTTTAAAATATTTATTTGATTTTAAAATTGATTTACTTCAAAATAACAACTATAAAAATTAAAGCGCATACTAATTTTCATATATTGAGCTAAATTATAAGTTAAAATAAGCTATTATTGCAAATGAAATTAAATTTATTGATTACCATGATGTCATTATCTCAATTTTAGCTTATGTCGATCTCAGCAGTTTAATGATAATATAAATAGATATACTTACACTTGGGAAGCATTTTTTATACAATACATTTGTATGTAAATGTATATCGTCGCTGCTCTGACATAATCAATATTATGCAATATATTATTGGAAATCAATCATTTGGTCATTCACCAAATCATTTTAGGATTACGTTTTTGATTAAAAAATAAACAATAGCAAATGGTTGTAAGTGTATTATTGCAAAGTAAGACAGCGAAATGCATTTTTGATAAACACAATTTATTTGTTAGATTAACAACGATATATAAAATACATAAATTTCTTAAATTCCCATTTAAATGTTTATACATAAATAGATATTTTCATTCCAACACTGAAAACTCTGTTTTTTTATACAAATATTTCTTTGCTTTTGTTTTTGTAATATAATTTTTCTTACAATAGGATATATGTAAATATATGCAAGCATGTGTGCGCTGTACTAAAACAACCCCCCATTCTACTCACACACTGGATCATTTACACACAAAAAGAGGCTGTCACTTTTATAAGCTGGTTTCCTCTTTTTGTTATTGTTTTTCGTATTTGTTGTTGTTTATTTTTAACATTCTCAACATCATGTATAGTTTTAACAGAACTAAGTACCAAACATACATGATACATCATAATGACTTTTAAATTAATAACTAATCAAATACATACATATGTATGTAAATTATATTTATAAAGCAATTTAAAATTCGCGCTAATTTTCAGCAACATATGAATGTGATACTTATTTTTATTAAATAATAATGCAATAATTTATTGCAACCATATTATTTTGCACCATGTATGTTTTCTAATCGCCCAGTGATATATTACCAAAAAAAGTTAGGTTAATGTTAGTTTTGCATGGAGAGTACATTTGAATAAAATTTTTTCAGCTCTCTATCTCTCAATTGCTGTATTTTCTTGTATTGTTTTTTCTTTCTTTTACTATTTTTTATTTAAATTGAATATAAACAGAACAGGGTAGTCAGGTAACAACAAAGCAGTAAGAACAATGGGGAAATTAATGAATTAGGAATATATTTAATACTAAGTGGTATGTAATAAGTTTATAACAATCAAATTTATGTCTAAGGGCCATCATAAAAGTATTGAATTGTATGTTATAAATGCAGCTTTGTTATCTTTATCTTAAATGGCGTTTAATAAATGTTCCTGTTTAAGTTCTAGTGATAGTGGCAATACTGTAATTGTTCACTTTTTGCGACGTCAATGTATCCATTGTTTCTCTTTACACTATTTGAAAATTGTTTGTTTTTACTTTCTGATACCATTAGCATACATATAAATGAGTCATTTTTTAATTGGAAACTAATAAAGTAAGTTTTTTACTAGATTTCTGAAATTTAAAATAACAACTTGTTAAAAGTGCTTGTAGTGTAGAATTAGGAAAAAGGGTGTAAATATGTTTTCCAGTGGTCCCAACTATACTAAGCTAAAGACCAATTTGCGATTGGCAGTAAATCGTTTAAAACTATTGGAAAAGAAGAAGGCTGAAATTGCTCAAAAATCCCGTAAAGAAATTGCTGATTTCTTAGCAAATGGTAAAACGGAAAGAGCACGAATACGTGTTGAACATATTATAAGGCAAGTGTTAGAGATAGGTGACTTCTTACAACAACTTTAAACATCTAAGTAATGACGATTATTTGTTTTAGGGAAGATTATTTGGTCGAAGCCATGGAGGTTGTTGAAATGTATTGTGACTTGTTGTTGGCCAGATTTGGCTTAGTGACTCAAATGAAAGAACTAGACGATGGTATAGCTGAGGCTGTATCGAGTGTTGTGTGGGTATGTCCACGTTTGCAAAGTGATGTCACCGAGCTGAAAGTGATTTCGGATATATTCATACAGAAATATGGTCAAGGGTTTGCTGAAAAGACGAGAACTGCCACTGGTGATCATCATGTTTCAGAAAAGCTAATGCATAAATTGCAATTACAGGCTCCGCCTAAACTATTGGTTGAAAAATATTTAATTGAAATTGCAAAGAACTATAATATAGAATATGAGCCAGACCCACAAGTATTAAATGAGGAAAAGGAAGGTTTGTATATAAAAACAAGTATTTAAAATCACTTTAACAATTAACATTAAAAATCCTCATTTACAGGACACGATCAAAATCTTATAGACTTGGCAGATCGCAATAATTTAGGTGGGGGTGGTGCTCCGCCACAAATGGGCTTTATTGGCTATCCAACAGTACCACCATTACCTCGAATGCCGGAGCCCCCTTCCAATAAGCCATTTAACTATCCACCCTTTGGTGGAGGTAGTGGTGGAGGTTCTGCTAATGCTCCGTTACCCTATGGTGGCGGACCAGGTGGAGCTATGCCATTTAACTACAATATACCACCAACATCACCACCAAATAACGAACGCAAGGATTTGAATACTCAGTTTATAAATGTAAGTTGAAACATAATAATATGACATTTTTGCATGCCAGCTGTAAATTATAAATGGCCAACAATTACGAATTTTAATATATATAGTTTTAAACTATCTAAAATTTTTTATGTAATAGTATGTTAAAGTCTTTGTTACAATATGATTTAAATATTATTTTTACAATATACATACCTATTTCTTAATAGGTACCTATTACCTACGTATATTTTAGTATTGATTTGTATTATGTATTTGTATCTACTAATCGAAAGGCTTTTAGAATTATTAATTAAATTTATTTTCTACAGAATTTGTTGGCCATTTTATTTTATTATATTTTTCGGCATTACTTTGCATGATAGGTATATCCTAACTAACTTTTGTTCACTTAGAGTGAATTATTGCCTTCTCCTACAGTAACAGATAAAAATGTTGACGAGACATCTAATTTGGATGAAAGCATTGTGGTATGTTTTGCCAGCTATGTACATATTTTATATTGTAATTTGTATTTGATTTCTTTGTAATTGATACCAGTGTTTTCGTTAAAGATCATTGTGTATGTAAATAACACAACAAGCTTTTACATTTACCACATTTTATGTACCCTATGACTCCAATTATATTTTATTTTATATATGTATGTATGTATGTATATTTTTCTGTTTTATATTTTTATTTTGTTTATTTTTTGAAGCGCCAACAAATGCACAATGATCCTCCACCACGCTATTCTTCAATTAATCCTGTGAATTTGCAGGTAGCTTATTACCAAAATCTCTAACCCAAGTGTATAAATTTTGTTTTTTTTTTTTTTTTAATTTTACATAAAATTGTCAATACTAATTAATTTTGTTAATTTTTTTTCTTAAGCTTGTTTTTTATCTTTCTTTCAGAACGCCAACAAGCCGAAGCCCCAACCACGCAATAAATTACCTACAGTGGATCAGCCTTCTGCTCCAGCATCATCTTCGGATATACCGCAGCTACCAAATGTCCCTATGGAGTTGCCAGATATTCCGACAGATGAGGTAAAGCCTAATAATGATGACGATATTGATTTTGATGATTTGTCCAAGCGTTTTGAAAACCTTAAGAAACGAAAGTAAATGTGAAGAAAACTACAAAACAAAATTTTTAAGATTGTGTATCTGCTATGTGTTATTTAATAAAAAATTGCATATTTTATTTACAATATGTTTGTTTATTCGAAAGTATTGACTACTTTTTACTAAACTTTACAGGATTGCGTTCCTTTACACAAATTTCCATATAGAACGTAAACAATCCAGTAAAGACCAGTAAAAAAAAGTAAAAACTTTTAGTAGACGAACGAACCAATTGTTATGTTAATAAGAAAGAAAAAACAATAAATATTAAATTTAATAAACTAGTTAAAAATATTTAAAAAATTTCATCTGTTTCAACCACTTCTTTAAGTTCCACCAGTTCAACTAAACCTTTGCCTTTAGTTTCATTGCGTACGAGTTCATCAATAACACGGTAGTTTCCAGGATCAATTAATAAGGTCAAATGCAAAGTAGATTCGTCCCATTCTTCATTATCAATTGCAGTACTAAGTTTAATAATAGAATCTTTTAACTTTTGACCATTGTCTTTTTTGTCGGCAAAAGAAACTCTTAACTTCATGCGGGATCTTTCAATAGGCATGTGTTCCTTGAGCAATTTAATTGCATCCAATGTTTGCTGTTTGTTATTACGATTTGGTTTTAACGAAAAGTGTGCTTCCTTCAGAGATTTTTCAATGATTGTAGAGGAATAAGGTCTTCTTGTGTCGGGATTAACACACAAGGCCGCGACACTATTAATAATGCTATTTAACTGTGTATCGTGCACCGATTGTCGTTCTTTTTCTGAAACCTGCAGTTCACCTTTCATCAAAATTTCTTTGCAAATTTCAGTTTCGTCTGATTTGCCAAAAGCTTTCATTAGTTCTTCCTTTTTGGCGGCCTGGCCTTTAGATACGTTAGTGAAAACAGTATGTGTCTGCAGAACTTCATCAATATCCTTTTCCCTGAAAGAAAAACAATAAATTTGTATTTTGATATTCAAAGAATATAACGTTTGATATCGTTATTTACAAAATATAATCTGACACTTACACATTGCTTCTCCAGGACAAAACTTTATTTTTATAACACGCGATTTCAAATCGTTTTCCTCCTTTTTTCAATCTTACCACCGCCACATTTGTTAAACGTATTTGATTAGTTGGCGTAAAGATTTTCGACATGCTTAAAATATTAAAGTCAAAATAAGTATTATTGATAAGAAATTCTAGAAGTAATAAAGTTAACAGCAGCGAAATTAAGTTTATTATATTAGCTATTCATACCTTAAAAATCTGCCTTGAATTTGACAAAAAAAAAAAATGGATTAAGACAAAGCAAAACAAAAAACATATGATAAGTAAATTGCTATTGGCTTAGTGACAATCAAAACACAAGGTATGGCAACACTAAATGAAGTTCTGCAAAAAGACCGTAAAATTGCGCCGGAACTTATAATAAAGTTAGACGATACCATTCGATACATTATTCACAAAAAATTATTAAAGTGATAGTTTAAAATTATCTATTTCGGTAAAAAAACAAACATTCAAATTGTGTTCACTACAAAACATGTAATTTAAAATATATATGTACATAAACAGTTTCGTGTTCAGCGGTTAAAAATGTTATATAAATAATGTGGGTTAATTTTTTAAAGGAAATGCCAAAATACGTATGTACATTAGTATAATAATAGTCATGTGTGTGTGTGTGTTTTAAATCATAGAATGCAACAGGTTTTCAACAGAAAATGTGTCAACTCAAAGCAATGCCAATTCGTAATATTGATAATTTTTCTGGACATTAATTTATAAAAATTTGTATAAATTTGTATTTATATAATTTGTTGGTATTTTATATATATTTTTGTTTTTTTATATGAATTTATATACAAATTAAGTCTAATAACTTAGGTTCTTTATTACTAAGTAATACATATTTATATTTTGGCCTGGAAGGCTTTGTATTGCTGCGTTGAATAAATAAATAAATAAATAAATTATTGCATCTCTGCGTTACTGTTAGTCTACAAATTATTTGTCGCGCCAAAAGTTATAATTCTAGAAACACCAATATATTTGTTATTTTTCAATATAAATAATATAACAAATTGTTTATCATAAAGTGAATATTAAAAGTGGTAGTAAAAAAGTTGTAAAAAAAAATTTTCTTCTAGTGGAAAAATAAATATTGTAAAGTTTTATGCATATGTATGTCTTATTACTAAATGTTACTTAAGGTGTATTAAGCGTTTATGACACAGATTTTCTATTGAAATTATGTCTATAAATCTCGTATAAAGCTGTTTTAATTTTAATGAATTAGAACATCTAAATAAATGTACAGCAGCGGTAATAATAATAGCACAAACTTAAAAGTTTTAGTAAATCTCAATACAGTGAAAACTCTACAAAACGACACCTCCCGTAGGCAGTCACCTCTATTAAAAGGAAAAATTTTTCAAGTCCCTTTAATTCTCAAATGTTTTTAAATAAAATTACTTCCAGCTATTTTTGTAAATCCATCATCAATTCTGTATACATTTATACCACACATTTAATTATTAACAGTAATCGCTATGAAATAATCCCTTTATACTAAAATATGTATTAATTTCTTTGTATAACTTCGATTTGCTTTTAATTTATTTTCTTAAATATATTCTTTCAATGAAACATTATGTATTTCTCCATTAGAAATGATACTACTGACTTATTTTATACCCTTCACCTGTGGTGCACAAGGGTATACATAGCTTTGTCATTCCCCATAAAGTATATATTTTCTGAAAGCTTATGAATAGAGAAGTCGATTAAGACCTGACCGTCTGTCCGTGTGTTCGTTGAAATTAACTTTTAAAAGCAACCATATGTTCCTCAGATCTGTGTATGGTATCAATCTATTGGAAATATCCGAGAATGAATCGCTATTGAAATTCAGCACAATCGCCCCATAACTTTCTGAGATATGAGCAAATAAACACGACTGCCTCTGTTTTTTTTCCATATTTTTACCAGCAAAATTAAAATTTTTCAGCTATAGAATAATTTATTGGTACCTTTGCTACTATTTGTAGATATAATATGCCTCAAGAGATATTCGTAAAAAATTTTAGATAAAGCGAGCTCTAATCGGTAAAGTTATAGGCAAACATTTTTTTCAAATATATTTTCCAAAAATTTACAAACGAAAATCAATTTTTTTCAGCTTCTAGACAACCGAGAGAGTCAATATTGGTATCATTTAAAAGGACTTGACTAGCGCAATATAAGCACTATAAAAAAATTACAATTCATATCGGCCGCCACTACAAAATGGCGGACAATAAATTTATATATGGGTATTTTAAAATGTAACATCTTGAACCCCCTTAATATTGGTATCAAATGAAAGGACTTGACCAGTAAAATATAGTAAATTATTAAAAAATTTAAAATCCAAGATGGCGTCGGAAATAAAAAGGTAAAATGGCGTATAACATGAAATATAGGTTAAGCTAGATGTGGGATTATACCTTCATATGTATGTACATGATGCTGAAGGGTATTATCAGATTCGGCACGGCCGAATATAGACTCTTACTTGTTTACTACAATGTTGTATTTTTACGGAAACTGAGAGTATTATTTGGTACAAAGATGTAGTTAAAAAATAATATTAGGTTTGTATGGGCATGGCATCTTCTACTTTTCAAATTATATAATTAGATTTATAGATTTATTTTTTTTTTTCTAATTTTAGTTCACATAGAAATAATATGAATTTAAGATAACGCGTTATATGGAGGTGTTAATTTTTTTAGAATTATATTTATATTGACGGTAAACGTACATATGTGAAATTTCATTATCATACACCTGATCCTGTCGGTTTTATAAAGCTCCTAAATTTCAAACAGTATATTATGTAAAAAGTGGGCGCTAAAGTAGACTTGTGAAAGCTAGTTGAATGTTGATAATGAATCGTGTTGCAGCAAACTCTTAGTCAGAAAATTTTTTGCAGACAAAAATTTTGTTCGAAACAAATGGGTAAATTTAATTTAACTTTACACGGACAGTGCTTTAAAAAGTTATCAGCTAATAACAGAAAAACAAAACAATTCTATTGTAATATTTTTAAAAGTTTTTATAGTTATAAATTATTATTAGACGTTCTTTTTGTCATATTCCCGGAATATATTTTTTTATTTTTATAAAACTAAATCTGTGTAAATAAGAACAAACTGCTTATGTCTGTTTTTATAGTTTTTCTGAAAAGCACTTTTAAATTTTTGATTTAATTTTTATAAATTGATTGCTTTTAAAATAAAGACTGTTATATGAATTCCGCTCTGTATAATTAAAGGAGTATATCGTTTATTGTATATTTAGCCAAATTAAGTTATTATTCCAAATAATATTGTTTGTTCATTGAAAAAATATAAGCAAAAAGTTTTTACGTTATAACTTCCTGAAAAGTTTGCCGAAAAAAATGAAATTGTGAAATTGCAATTGTGCTATTATTTCATTTTAGCTTATGTCGACTTAAGCAGTTATTCCCTTTTGCCACAAAATTCTAAAAGATTCTGTCTCGGTATTGAAATTTAAAATTGATTTTTAAGTTAAATAGTTAGGGGTAAATATTATAACTACAAGTAGTAACGATCACTGCGAAAACAGACATTTAAGCAAATTAGCATCAATATAAGTTTAGTTTCTATTGAATTTTTTATCAACATTTTAAAGTAAGCAAACAACGTTTAATTTAAATTTTGGGAAACAAAGTTAATACAGTTAATAAAGCTTGTCGTGCTCAGACTGTTTTTATATGTACCAAATTTCACGGTTGAGACTGATGTTTTAAGATATTTTTTGTTCGTTGAGAAAAATAATTCTGATTCTAAAATTAAATTAAAAAATTTTACTGATGCAATCAAATTTGATAACTACGTCAAAAAATATGACCACGTGAACACTGTTGGTTATATTCTCTACAGTTTTACTATTTGAAAATTTTGTTCTTCAGCCTGAACCTTAATAAATTCTTCAGCAAATAAATCATCGGTAAGTCGAATATTTAAAATAATTTTTTAACATAATTTTTATATACATTTATTACTTCAACAAAATATTTTAAATCTTAAAAGAAAAAGTTTAAGCAGTTTTTGTTTTAAGATTTAAAAAGTTATTAAAGTTTAAATTTACCAACAATTTTGTTTTCAATTTTCAAACATATTTCGTGTGAAAATTTAGCTTTAAAATTTTTTCTAGGAAATCAAGGTAATTTTGTCAAACAATAAATAAAGTTAGAATTTAAAAAACAGTAGCAAAAAAGTAATCAATAGTTAAAAGAAGCCATTGTTAATATGCTAAATGAAAGTATATAAATTGCTTATGACATTTTTTATTCTATGATACATCTGGTGGACAACGTGGCTGATGAGATTTAATTTCCGCTTCCGTTTCACAGTTTTCTTCTTCGGCAGCATGTTCTTCCTCATCTGGAAGTTTCAAATTTGTAGGAGTTTCTTCTTTATAGTCCGCATAGGTTTCGGCACGTTGCTTAATAATCTCTTGTATAATGACGGTTAGTATTTCACGTGAATCTACTATTTGACCCACTTCCTCGGCTACTTCGGCCGATAGCCATGGGCAAATGGTTTTCATAAGTTGTTCTTTCTTGGCCGCATCAGTAGCCGGTTCTAAATTATCCAGGACTTCTGGTATAATGCTGGCAATGTGACCTTGCAGCAATTTGGCAGCTGTAACTCCCCGCTGCATTTCATCGTCCAACGATTTGGCAATGTCATCTTGACGTAAACGCCTCTCTTTTTCGGCCTGCAAACGAATTTCTTCTTCCTCCAGCCGTCGCAATTCGGCTAATTCGATTTCTCGTTCGGCCATAAGTCTGCAAATAAATTGAGAGTCAATTTTCAATTTTCATATTTAATATTTTTTTTTTTCGAAATTTAAAACAACACAATTTTTTTCGTAAAAAACCGATTATTAGCAACAAGAAAAAAACTAGGGGGAAAAAGAATGTACATACATATGTATATCTATTATTTAAAAACAAAATTATTTTTTTAATAAAATTTTTACAAAAAATTTATATTTTTTAAGAAATTAAAATTTTTGGTTAATTTTTTTTTTCCTTTCAAAAATGGTTAAATTTTTTAAGCAAATTATATTGTTGTGAAGAAATTATCGTTTTTCTAAAAAAACAATTTAAAGAATTTTTTTGGTATCAAAAGTTAAATTTCTTCTTTAAAAATCTAAGTATTTTAAAAAATCTAATATTTTGAGTCAATGTTTTAACAAAAATATTTTTTCAAAGACTTATTTAAAAATTAATTTTCCTTACAAATATAAAAAAATTTTTTAAACTATTAAAAAATTAAAAAAAAAATAATTATGAAAATTTTAGGTAAATACCTTAAAAATAAATCATTTTCAAAAAATCGAATTTTTTTTAACAAAATTAAACTTTTGATAAAAATATACATATTTTTAAATATTATATTTATTTAATTAAAATATTTGAAGACACTTAACGATCGTATCAAAAACCTACACTTTTATTAAAAACTAAATGTTTTGATAAAACAAACTTTTAACATACTGATGGATCAAAAGACTTCCACAAAACGACGAATTTGACTTTAATAGTTTTTGACAACTTACTCTTGCTGTTTTTTGCGTATGGCCGAAATTTCCTGCTCATGAGCCACCTCCAAAATACTTAATTCCATAATACTATCAACCATAACCTCGATAATGGGCTGAGCCTCGGCATCAAATTGAAAAAGTTCTCCATCGGCTATTTCCGTTGCCACATCGATGCCTATTTTAGCGGGTATATAAGGTGGTGTTGGTGGTTTCTCTAAAAACAGATCGGTCTGTGTTTCAGTTGAAGTTTCTGGGGGTTTAGCAACTAAAGCTTCCAAATACTTGTCGGTCTGGACATCTTCATGACGTCTTCCCTCAACCGGCGGAGGTGTGCCTAAAACATTGCGCTGGTTTCTGTGAGTCACATTTTTCTTGCGTAGAATTTGACGTCTACGATATTCGGCCGCCTTGTCAAAGGGGTCGTAGTCTCCCTAAATAATGAAATGAAAATAAAAAAAAATAAACATAAAATAACAATAAAAATAAATTAATATTTATTCGAACTATATATATTTTAAATTTATTATGAATCATTTTTATTCTGGCTTAAGTTCATTTTCTTATAATTAGTAAACTTTTTAAAAACATTTATTAAATGTGAATCATTTTTATTTTGGCTTAAGTTCATTTATTCTATTATTTAATTTTATAATTCAAACTAAATTAAATTGCAATAGTTTTTAGAAATATTCTTTTTAAAATTATTTCCGATATTAGCCGAGTGAAATGCATTTTCGAAACCAGCTACTATTTCATCATCAGCACTCTTTATCGGTACACTCATATGTAATTTTTAAACTACTCCTACGAAAATGCATTCCACTCGGCTTATATCGAAATAGTTTTTCAATATTTTTGATTGATTACAATTTAATTTAAGAAGTGTTTTTAGGAAGTTTAATAACAAAAAAAACATTACGCCATAATAAAAATAATTTATAATAAAAATTTTAAAACTGATTTTTTTTTTTTTTTTTTGGCTAAAAGTATATACACACACATATTTGTTTGTATTAGTAATGGTTTGTTAACATGCCAACATAATTAATTTGTTAAATTATATAGTAAATAAATAAATAAATGTACAGTCATTTGAAAAAGCGGACAACTTATATATATAAGGGTTGCCATTAAAAAAAAATAAAAACTCTTGATTCGAATTTTGTTTGTAATAAATTAAAAATATAAATTTATAGGCAACTGTAAATACTACATACCAGTAATTGATTTCCGGCAAAATTAGTGCCTCTTATAATTCTCCGTTCGTGCATCACATTTTTATAGGGTTCGGGAGGTGACGTTTCTCTAAAATAAAAGAAAACCCAAAAACAATAAAATTTATTTGCCATTAAACACTTAAGCTTTATTAATTATGTATTTATTAACTATAAAAATTCTGTTAGAGGACACATTGTTGACATTTCATGTTTCTTAAGCGTTTATTTAAAAAGAAATGTCTTAAAATGTGATTTAAAGATTTAAGATGCAAAAAATTACGTAATTTCGCATTCATGAAAATGTTACTATTCTTATCGTATATTTAAATTTAAAAGCTAAAGAAATTCTATTCATATTTCTTTTTGTTAGAAAATCATTTATTTAAAAAAGACGTAAAGTCATGACCTATGCAAATTTTATTTAAACTTGTTTGTTGTTGTTGTTGTTGTTTTTTGTACAGTTTGCAAAAGTTTCAAAGACCGGAAGTTAAGAAACACAACAAAAAATACTACAACGTTACATTTGTTGGTAATAAAAAAAGTCGTCAGACATGTGTGCTACACTTGGAAAAATTATAGGCAGTTTTTAGTTTTTAATGACATCGTATGTACCCAAATGTTAAACTTGAACAACTTTTTGTGGTTTTGATTAGTTTTTTCTTATTTGTCTGCAAAGCTTAGCCAGTCATAACGATAATTCAGATGTTGATATATTATTTTAAGTATTTTTTTTTAAAGATTTCGGAATTATCTTAACTGCACATATTTTATGAACAGCAAAGAAACTGAAGAGAAGGCATAATTTGATTTGGTATAAATACATTGTATTTTTACAGCTATCAAATGCTAATGGAGTAAGATAAATTGAGTGTGTGTGAACACTTATTTCAATTGCTCAATCAACACTAAATTGAAACAATTAAAAATATCTGTCTGAACAGGGTATTATCGATCTTTTACGGCAATTAACTACATTATTAAGGAGCAGTGACACTGCTGTTCTATATTATAAAGGAATAATTTCTGTGGAGGGACGATATTAGAGAGCCGAAAGTCGATGAAAGGTATACGAGTTCTTATCGCCATTGAAATTGCTAACTTATGTTTTTTAGAGTAGAGTTACAATGTCTTCTGTGTTATGTATGCGTAATAGTAAATGTTTTTGGTAGTGGCTAGAAAGCCAATTCAGGCTAGTTTTAATGCCTTTACATACCTAGAGCGTTAAAGGCGCTGTCCAAGATGCTGCTTGAACGCTTTAAATAAAAATTATATTTGCACCGAACCATTTTCCACGATAAAAAAATTACCATTACGTGTAAGAGATCGTATGTAAAGCACGGTCAACCAGCTGAATCGCCATCAATGCCAAATATACATGGCGCTAAGGTAATGCTCTCTGTATTTGGTAGGGCCAAATTATAAGCTGCTGAAATCTTGCCGGAACGTCATAGGGAACCTTTACCAAACACTACTGATTTGTTTAAAGCAATCATTTGACGAAAAATGTCCAGAATATGAAACCATAATATTCCATTATGACAATACCTGTTAAAAACTTTTTAGAAGTGGTTGGAAAGTTTTTCGTCACCCTCTTTCTAATCAAGTCCTTGCCTTGTCCAATAACCATTTGTTTCGGCATTCTATTTCTCTCTCACTTGAAAGCAAGATATCATTATTTGGCTCGATTCATTATTGGCCGGGAAAGATGAGCAATGCTTTTGGCGGGGAATCCATATGTTGTCAGAAAGATGGGAAAAGGACTAAGATCACAATGACAAATACTTGTTATTTTACACAAAGAATTTGACACACATAAATAATTTTTAAATCAGCAGCCTTATTCTGTAACTCGCTTAAGCTAAATCTCTATCGCTAAAACTCTAAAAAATATATTTCGAGATTTTAAAAGCCTGAGTCTCCCCCCTGCAGCCTTAATCTGTAACTCGCCAAAGCTAAATTTGTATCACCTAAACTCTAAAAAATATATTTAGAGAATTTTGGCTAATATACATAAATATATTCTTGCTTCGAATTTAGTACGAAATAACGTTTGTTCATACTATTTCATACAAAATAAATTGTTGCTAGAATGTCGACAGAAACATTTCATATGTTTTTTACATTATAAATAGAGTACTAATTAGGCAACATTATTCCATAATTACTTCTTACAAATTTTTTTACAAGGAGTTTGACAAATAGTTTGCATGAAATATTAAACGGAATATAAGGATTTAAACGTAAAAACATAAGTATAAAATTTTTCTGTCAACATTCAAGCAACATTTTATTTGGTGTAAAATAACATGAACAATAGTGTGAAATAACTAAAGTTTCTCAATATATTTGACAAAAAAAAAAAATTGGAATTTATTAGAATTTGGGCCATATTATGTGTTACAAACGAATTGGCACAATTATCTCCATCAAGAACAAGTTGGATTATATTAGAAAATCGCATATTTACTAGAAGTTGTATAGAAATTATATCTACAATAATTCTCAGTGTGTCTTGCAATAATATGCTTTTGAATACAAAAAAAAAACTATTTTTAAAATCAGAAAATAAGCCACGGACTATTTAATTTTTCTTTTCTAAGAAAGTTCCACACAAATAAAATTAAATTCAATATGTAAATGAAAAAAAAACCTTGTATTAGTTTTAAAATAAATACTCATTCGTACTGTTTTACAATTTGAACACAATCTTTGCCATAAACGTATATGTGTGTGTGTGGTAAATTCACACACACACACACATACCCAGTTACAGAAGTACAATTAACTTTTTTTAAATTTTTATAGGATATTCACCTGCTTGATGATAATTTTATTTATGCTATAAATATTTAATCCTTAATTTTTATGTTATTATTTTGCTTGTTTTTTTTTTTGTAAATTTAAAAAAGTTTTCTATATTTTTAAATAAGAGTTAGTAGTGGTTGCAATGTTGCCAGAAGTTATTGCTCTTAGAAAAATCAGCAGAAAAGTATTTTTTTTGTTAGATAAATTCTTTATTATAGGAATTTTTTGTATTAAAAAGAAAGTAACTTTAGTAAAATCCATACTTAAATAAACTTCGTTTTAGTAGTTATTTATAAAAAAAAAATATTAAATAAATTATTTTATTTATAGAAACATACGGTGAATTTCTGAATATTTTTTTCACCAATTTTTTTATTAATTGATATTTTCAATGTATTCCTTGTAAAGATTCTACAGTTTAAATACAAATATTTAACTGTCGATTCTTGATTACTTTTGACTTTTAACATTTTCTATTCCTTTTTTTTGTTTGATTTTGCTGATTTTCGATTTTTTTTCCGGTATTAGTAACATACATACCAGCCTCAGATACCAAAGAATAACGGATATACTACCAATGGGAAATATTACGGAAGTAATATGTGATAAAACCGCGATGAGATATGAAAATACAAATTGCATCACCATAATACCGGAAGAGGGAGAATGGGATGAAATAACCAGGATAGGAAACACCCATGGAATCGATCTTTATACAGACGGTTCAAAGATTGGTGACCAAACTGGAATGGGCTTATACGATATAAGCCGAAATAGAAGCAAATACTTCCGTCTACCAGATCACAACACTATTTTTCAGGCTGAGATCATGGCGATTACGGAAGGAATTAAATGGATAAAGGAAACGAATAGCGAAACCCCGATTCGTATCTTTACGGATAGAGAATCACTGATTAAGACATTGAGAAAGGAGAAAGTTGAATCATGGAACGTTTTGCAATGCAAGAGTGAGATAAAGATATGGATACCAAGCCATCACGGGCTGATCGGAAACGAGAAAGCCGACAAATTATCCAAAATGGGAGCTCTTCTAAGTACTATAACTTTGGAGAACGCCAAACCCCTTAAACGATTTAAGGATGAACTTAAACGTTGGGCGATGGAGGAACATATCAGAAAATGGCAAAGCACTGATGTCGGTAAGGTGACAAGAACACTATGGGGTGACCCAAATCTTGGGAAATCAAAGGAGATTCTGAGACTAAGTAGACCTACACTTAGGAAACTAACCAGTGTAATTACAGGTCATACGGAGTTGAGAACTCATCTAGCTCGCATGAGAGCATGCGAGGAAGAGGATGAGACTTTGGTACACTACCTCTGTCATTGTCCTGCGTTTGGGCATATTAGGCGCGAAAATTTTACAGTGGATACTATGCCGAACTTGGAATACCTGGGGAACTCGAACTGGAGATCCATAAGGCGTTACTTTGAGGGGACTGGGTTCTTGGATTAGTCCGTTATTTATGGGAAAATATGTTTATGGTTTTTGTTTGGGAATTCCGTTTTCCATATGGAGCGCACAATGCCAACTGGGCATAAGTGCAAAACTGTCATGGGTTTGGGCTTTTATACCCCTCCTTTTCAACCTAACCTAACCTAACCTAACATACATACCAGAGAACAGAATGAAAACATTCACGGTTTCTTCGTAAATTCGTTGCATTTGTATTGCCATTTATTGATTGTTGTATGGAAATCAACGGTTTGGTAATTACACTTCATATTTTTCCAAAGAATAACCAAAAATAAAGCCAGTTTAAGTTTTGTACAATACAATTTCTAACATGTACAGAAATTTATTCAATCAGCATAAAAACCATTCAAATGAATCGTTTAGTATTCGCTACTTTTGCGACTGTTAGTTAACTTTTGTAAAAGACATGCAAGGCATGATTCGGTACTCGTTCGGTACGTTTTTTTCTAAATTATGTCATGCATTGCTTTACTAAATTGATGTGTATTGTCAGAAGAAGCATGTTTTATGAGATTGTATTCAAAAGCAATAAATAGATCAATCAAACAGTTCTCTGATACAAATTCATTTGCATGGATATCATACATGTGGCAGCACTGAGTGGATGTGTAAATTTGTGTTGTACATGTTTTTTTTTGTATTTTGTAATTTTACAAGTATTGCCAGGGTAAAGTTTAAATAAAAAAACAAATATTTAAAAAAACAAATAAACAATCGCAGTATCAAGTTGTGTGTAGGTAACGCTGTTCTAACTGGATATTTCTTTTACAAAATCTCAAAAATCGCTTTGACGCCTATAAATACATATTATTTCAATTTAAAAAAGTTTTTTAGATAAATATAAAAAATCGCGAACGTGAGTATATACATATGTATATATAAATGTATGTAAAAGCATCTCGAGAGAACGGCTGAATCGAATTGGCTGTTTTATCTTTTTAATTTGATTCGAAATTTTCAGAAGATGGCTTGTAAAAAAAAAAATTCCAGTAAAACTCGAAAAAATTAAGTTGTTAATATATTGCCTACTTACACGTTAAATTTTTTATGTATGCATGAGAACATTTTTTACTTCTAATTTTTCACATTAAGAGAAAAGTGTAATATAAAAATACTAACAACAAAACATGTAATCCTGCTTCCTACTTATATAATAAATGTGAATGTTTGGATTTGTGCTACTCAATCGCACAAAAACGACTAAAAGGGAACTAAATTAAATTTTGGTACACCGACTGATACCTACACGCAAAGAAAAACTATGGTTAAGACATGATCACGGCGATCATATTATAGTTTCTTTTACAAAAATTTGGTTATCGAAAACATGTAATAGTGATTTTTATATTGTTTATTCATATATTTTGTCGCAATAATAAAATATGTTTGCTTGGATTAAACCATTTAATTGTTACTTTTCATGAAAACTACAATATGGTTGTCTTCTAAAAATAATATGATTTAAAACTTTATGATGACAAAAATAGTGTGATGTTTTCGCAAAATAAAATTATATTCCTCAGTATTTAAGCAATCAACTGTCTCAACTGTTCTTCGTCTTAATGAATAAATTTTATTAATTTAAAAATTTTGACTTGCAAATGAAAAAATAAACAAAAAATAAATATTAACTTAAATTATTATTTAGGCTCAAGGTACACAACGGAGTAGCGAAATAGTAGAAGAATTAATAAAAATTAAGGATTAATTATTAAAAGACCTTGAGCTGAAATAATTTTAGTTAATATTTAAATTAAAAAAGGTCAAAATAATTATTATAAACAAAAATTTTGAAAAACTTTTAAAATCATAAATACAAACAATAATTTATTTAGTCTCAAACCGATGCCAAAAGAATTTTTACTATGGGACCGGTACAGCACACTTTTTTACAATAATTTTGTATGCAAAGTTTCATAAAAATCGTTTCAGTAAAAGTGGCTGAAAGAGAATATTTTTTTCTTATGGGTGTGGCACTTACCACTTGATTGTCGTTAAGTTGTAAAAGCGGTGAAGTGGTGAAAATCGTAGTGCAAAATTCTAATACATTGTTCTGTTTTTGATACAAGTCTAACTTTAGTAGGTCGTTGTTAAAGTGGGCGTGCCATTAATTTCAGTTTTAATATAATTAAAAATCTTTGGCAATATAATATATATGTATATAAATGGTGGATTTTGTGTTATATGAGAGGTATATAGGTGTAAAAGTAGGCGTGTTACACTATTTTTTTGCAGGTAAATTAAATTTTGATATCGAAATACAGAGCCATCTTATTCATACCAAATCTTCGCTTAAAAGAAAATATATAAATTTAAGAATAATCCTTGTATGGGAGGTGGGTGTAAAAGTTATGCCACAATTCTGTTTGTAACATATTTAACCCAATGGCATCACTGGATTTAACGCATTTGACACAATTTTTATTTAATTGTCGTCCCTAGATGATTATTATTTTGTTATGTAGGTTCTTAATTTCATATGTACATGTATAAAATAAATGTCCTGGTTTATTTTTTTGATACAATATTAACGTTGTTGATGATATTAACTTTTTGTATTAAATTGATATGAAACGAAAAAAAAACAAGAGTGCTATATTCGGCCGTGCCGAATCTTATATACCCTTCACAACGTATAGTCATGCAATAACAGTAGTTTCTATCACCGTTCATCCCATATGAAATACGTACATACATATAAAAAAGTACATATATAAAAACGTGCCATTGTAAAATTATAAATTCACGCATGTATGTTAAAAAAACAAAAAAAAAAAATTAAAAAAATTTATAAAATAAATTAAAAAAAATAATTTTTATGTATATTATATATATAAAACAAAAAAAATAAATAAAAAAAAAATTAAAAAAAAAATAATAAAAATATAATTAATATATTAAATAAAAAATAAAAAAAAAATAAAAAAAAAAAATTTTAAAAAAATTTTAAAAAAATTAAAAAAAAAATTTTTTTTGGCTCAGCTGGGATTCGATGCCACGTTTTCTCTAACCAGTATACATGTTTGTATGTATGTATGTTGTTGTTGTAATGTTGTTTTTGTGAAAAAAAATCGAGGTGGTCGTGGGTTTTTGCTCATATCTCAGTTGTTTATGTACCGATGTTTCTGATTTTCAATACCGATCTACTCCCGAATATTTCTGATATTTTAATACCTTACCCGGGTCCAACCTATGTCGGGGGGCTTCAAAAAGTTGATTTCAACATACACACGGACAGACGGTCAGATGGACGGACTGACAGACTGACAGAGCTTAATCGACTCCCCTATTCATATGCTTTCAGAAAATATATACTTTATGGGGTCGGAAATGAAAATTGTAGAAATTTCACACGGAATGACAAACCTATATATACCCTTTTTCACTGTGTGAAGGGTATAAAAAAACACTAAACAGACTTCAAAACAATTAAATGGTCTTAATATTTTATTACCCCATGTACATACATACGTGAACATACATACATACGTGAACATATGTATCTACATACATGTGTATATGTATGAATTACTTATTGGAAAATATATAGTAGATTTTAAGCTGCATATAAATAAATGTAAATACACACATTTAAGGGTCAACAGCAGTTTTACCCTTTTATACGTGTTAGTACATAATAACTATATACTACTTATGTATATACACACACACTAAAGCTTACGTACATATGCATGTATGCTTTTATTCTGTTAATCATTCACTTCGATAAATCCATTTAAATAATAAAAATTTTTTTATACAAAACAATTTCCTTAGAAAGCTAAGACTCAGATAGATATTAAAACAAATCTTAGAAAATTTAACGAGTAAAGATGGGTGATGTTTACCTTTTTGAACGATTTTGCTTGAGTTGTTGCTGAAACTGTTGTTTGCTTACATGCAAACCGCCTGGTACTGGTGAAGAGAACGCATATGACCCCCTAACACCGTTAAGTAGTAAAGACGATTTTGTTGTTGTCGCCTTATCATTTAAGACGATCTCTCCATTTGTAATGCTGCTGCCACCACCAGCAACACCACTGCCACTACTATTATTGTAGTTACGATATTTGTCCTTGGCCATTGTTAAAGTGTTTCTATGGCTGTAGTTTTGTTCGCTGGCGCTTTTAAATTTATGACCATTGTGCGTGTTGTTGTGGTTCGACGTCGATAGTGTGGACGCAGTTGTATTGTAAACGACAGGATGTGAAGAATACGCATATAATTGTCGTTTACGTGACGGCGAAAGAAAAATAATTTCTTTTGGCGGTGGCAAAAATATGCCTCTGGGTACAGTGGTTATGAAAAGTGGCCGTTGATTGAGTGCGTCCTGATTGCTACCCTAGAAAGCCACAAAATATATGTTTTGTTTTTGGAAGCCAAAGTCAAGATTTTAATCTATTGGGATTTCATTTGGGAAGGATAGAAGTGTTAACAATTTTCTAAATCGTTATTCAATTTCGTTGATAAGTTATTTGCAAATAAAAAATTGTCTCAGCTTTTACGTGGCAAAATATTTATTTAAAATATTTTTATTTGCAAACAAAAAGAGTTACACTCTTGTTCACACAATTTTTAATGTTCAGCAGGCCATATATTTTTTAATGTTATGTAATTTAAGACGATTTTGCAAATGCTTGGAGTTAGTTTTTACATTAACTTATGTGTTGATGACTAATCATCGGTAGAAACCAAATTCGAAGTGGAGAAAGAAGTCACTTTAATTGGAAACATTGAAAAACGTTGTTTTCCAAGTTTATCCTCAAGAGGTCGGAAGGTTACAATTACTACTTAATGTGAGAAAGAAAAATCTATTTCCTAATCATCATTACAGCTGAGAGGGCAGTGCTATGGTGTGTGGAGCCCAACCAACTTGAACTTTCTAGAAGGTAAAGCTAGTGGAAAAGCCTGAAAAATGCAAAATTTTTGTCTTCTTTGTTGGCCATTTTATTCTCTTGATCTGTGTTTAAAAAAGTTTTGATAAGGCTTATCAAGAAGAAGGCTTGTCGCAGAAAACAGTCAGTTATTTTAGCCATTAAGGAATAATGTAGAGAGTTGTCACTAGACTTTTTAAAGTGCCTTTATGACTGATTAAAATAACGCATATTAAGAGACATTTTTAACGTCGGCGAATACACCCAATTACGTTTGTTTTTTTTTAAATATTAATTTAAGAGGGCAATTTTAGAACATGATTTGATTTGCGTCGAATTAATGCGGTCACAATTAACAGCGCAAAGCAGAGTCTGAACAGAGTTTTATCTGATATGTTTATTTTTAATAAATTTTAAGTAATTTTAAAGAAGTTCTGGAAAATTTTTCAGTTGTAAAGATTATTCTTTGGTTTTCTGTACTGATTATAATGATTTTAGGAAGTTTTTAAAAATAATTTTCGAATAACGAAAATATAATGAAGAACAGAACAATATTTGTTTAACGAGTTTAAAGGTAAATTAAATGTAAGCCAATTTCTTTAAAACAAACAGATAAACATTTAATGTATGAAAGTTACCAACAAGACATATGTAACTTAAATATTTTTTTTCAAACATATGAACCGCCTTAATTCACTGAATAAGAGTTTAAGATAAAAATAGTGTTTACACAAACATTAATTTGAGAAGATAATTTGTTGAGTTCATTATTTTATTATTTTATTAAACAAATCTGTTACTTTGAAAATATTAAAATTTTTATAGAAATATTTCAAACAGTACTTGTTACAAAGAAGTCTCTTAAACTCCGCTCGTTTGTTTAAAGCGTTCAAAATTATTCAAAAACTCTTGCTACTTTTCCTACTTCAGGGGCACATTGCACAAATATTCAAGCAAATATAATTTTATAAATATAAATTTCTTGTATCCCAAACAAAATCCCAATTTTTAGAAAAGATAAGGTTTATTTCTCTTAGCCTACATGTTGAGAGGAATTTCTAAATTCTCGACTTCCTTCACTCGAACTTAAATGGTTTAATTTACGATTTAGTTCCTCGGCAAAGTGGCGTGCATTGTTGGCATCGCCTGATTGTGGATATGTTACCGACAGGAATGGATTAAAACCAGTAACCCTAAGCTCCTGCTCAAGGCCATTGTATGATTTCGGCACTGTTGCCTGCTCCGAACGTCTAACAGGGCGCACTATGGCGTTGGGTTTATTAGTAAACGCAGAGGAGGCTGAAGCGTAATCGTTGTTTAAAACTGAAAATGATGGTGCAGATATTGGCAAAGTTTTAGTGTAATCGTACGAGGCCAACAAGCCACTGTAATGGCGAGAGGGCTGATAATCAGAAGCAAAGGAAAATTTCGGTCTAGTTGCACCAGTATTTGTAGTTGTTGGTTCTTCGTTATTGGTGTTTAATTCACAATCGTTGTTTTTGGTTTTACTAGCATATGTCGAGTTATCTGGATAAAGAGTGCCTGTAGGGGGGTTTGCTGAAGCAGTGTTTTGGAAGTGATCTGGATTTGTATTTTCTTTATTGGATTCCAAGTTTTGCATTATTTAAATAATATTTTGCTTTTTCGTTTGCTATACAAATCTTCAAAATGATTTTACATTTTTTTTTCATTGTTATTTTAAAGGCAACCACTACAAATATTTTTTCTTTTCATTTTGAAAGTAAAAGAACGTAATGTTCCAACACAGAATTTTCACAGAAATCGATAAATGGTTACAACCGGCCTAAGAATAAAAAATAAACTAAAACGCAACATTTGAAGCACAACCGCTGTGCCACTGAATGAATGTTACACGGTCAACACTTAGTCACGAAATGACCAAAACACATGCTTTTTACGATATTAAGTTGGTTAGGTTGGCCACTTAATACTCGTCTAAAAGCATTCGTGTTCATACTTAGAAAAAAAAATACCGATGGTCAATACATGCTAAGTTATTTGCATACAACGACCACCAATACAATTACCACCACAACGACAATTTAAAATAGAAAGTATTCCTGTCACTATAGTTCAGTTATTAAAAAAAAGGAGTCTCATTCGTAATTGCGCACCTCCAAACAGCTGTTCAGCAATAGTGTGTATGTACTCCTGTATATAAACATCTGAACAATGTGTAAGAAATAAGTCTGTCGTCAGTGACCATTGTATACATATTAATTTTGAAATTACACAACTTTGATTTGCTGCCTGCTTAACAAATGTGTATGTATGTATGCATGTGTGTTTATAACACTACTTAATACTACTTAATATTTCTTAGTACGTAGTAGATGTTTATGCAAATTTCTATGTTTATCACATGTAATAAATAATAAAATTAAACATTTATTATGAAGCTTTCTATTACTGTTATTATTCCGTGTTTTTTTTTAATATTCATTCGTGACTCCCTTTGAACCTTGCCAATTAGTTTTGCTAAGAAACCTTTAGCAATTTTCAATGTCAGTGACGTAATTGCTGACCAAGTAATTGACAGTTTGTTAGATTTCTTTTTTGGTTTGGTCAAATTCTCTTGTACATAATTATCTTAATTAACCTTTTTATATTGGTTTTTTTCCAAGTTTTGAAGAGGTCCTTAAGAAAAACAAAAAAAAAAAAAACAAAAAATCGATTACACATTTTTTATAGAGTTATATTTTGTAGAAACTTTGGTAATGGTCATGGTAGTTTTACATTCTGTTCCATGTTTTGTTTTTGAATTATTAATTCAAAAAAATATTTTTAAAATAAAATTAAGAGAGAGAGAGAGAGATGAAGGTGCACATGTAAACGCCGCTAAAATCACAAGCTCCGTTGTATTTTGTATCATCACCCAAACACAAATTTGCTTTTTTTATATCAATGGGGCTTACCTACGGGCTAATTATGCTCAACTAAATATTTGTTTTCAAATTTAAATACAACGAATTATATTTTCATTCTATAATCTTACGACATTCCGTTTGCTTGTTGTAAACTTCTTCAAGGGTGTTTTAAATTTTTGTAAAAAATAATTCGTTTTTGCATTATATTTATTTAATTGTTCTAAAAAACTGGACATTACGACACAGATATCTCTATATATATAAAAAATGATGTATGTATGTATGTAACGTATGGACTCCAAAACGGCCAGACCGATTTTGATGAAATTTCCATAGGATCTTCAGAGTATTTAGGCAGGTGACACTGTAAAGTCTGATTTTTGATTTTCGGCCTGCGGGCGGAGGGGCGTGGCAAAATCCAATTTTCATATTGCACCTAACCTAACCATATATATTTATTTTGTTTGATTTTTTTTTTTTTTTTGAAAGCCGTAGTCATGTTTTTCAAAACGAGATATCAAATTCTTAAATCGGTTATGTAGTTCCGAAGATATTAAAAAAAACCTATGTTAGTAATGAACCAATATCAAAATTTTAAAACTTTCGAAAAGTTTCATTAAAAAATCCGAGTTTTCGGTTTATTTCCAAAAAATATTTACAGCTCAATGAGCAAATTCAATTGAAACTGCCCCGCAAATTAATCAAATACAAATAGATCGACACAGTAATGGATGAATAACAAGCCGTCAATTATCCCATTGAATTTTTGAATTCATTGCAATCACCTGGAATGCCACCGCATGTTCTAACATTAAAGGTTGGATCAACGGTAATTCTTATTCGCAACTAAAACGCATTAAAGTTATGCAACGGAACCAGATTGACCATCAAAAACTGTTCACCAATTTTAATCGAAGCAACAATCATCGGTGGCAGATTCAAAGGCGAAGACGTACTTATTCCACGAATTCCGATAATTTCCAACGATTTACCATTCCAATTCAAGCGGCTCCAATTGCATCATGCCTTTGCTATTACCATCAACAAAGCACAAAGCCAATCATTGACTATTGCTAGCTTAATTTTGGAAAATTCATGTTTTTCACACCGCCAAAAAATTTATACGTTTTTACACAAAAAAAAAAAAAAAAAAAAAAAAAAAAAAAAAAAATTTTAAACCGGTGGCCTTAAGATGAAGTAATAAATAAATATAATTTCAAATATGCCTTAAATACATGCGTTTCTTTTTTGATTGAGGCCATATCTACACCATACGTAAGTTATTCTGTAAAAAAAACTTTATGATAGGTATTCCATGGATTTTTATTTGAAGGCCGTAAATTTCGTTAAAAGCTCAATTTAAATCGTGTAATAATACAATACTAATGTTTGCTTAGGGCCAGCAACACGGACCGGGTGAGCTAGTAAATAAATAAATGATAGATCGGTACAAAATAACACAAAAACAATAGTCAGGCTTAATATTAATGTCACAGAACTTTAAAGTGGTTTCAATTGATCAACTGATCATCAGCTGTTCCTTTCCAAATGCCAAAAATTCAAATACTTTCTGTCTTCTCTCAAAATTTCCAATTGTTTAACTTTATATCAAGGCATATTTATTCATCAGGTACTCTTGATTCGCCAGCTGATTATTTTTTTTCAACACTTATTTTAAATTTCAGCTGTCAAAATGCATAAATAAAAAACAATTTTCTCTCTTTTCTAATTTATTTCAAATGTCAAACTTCATATATAAAAAATATTAACAAAAAATTCTCTCCGAACTGCAATTACCTGATGAATAAATATGCCTTGACTTCATATAAAAAAGTCTTCAAAAATTCTCTCTGAACTGCAATCACCTTATATAATTGCGCCATGACCAGGTTATTGCAACTAGTTTTTATTGAAGTATGTATTGTTTAATGTCAACTAATATCAATCGTCAAGCAAATAAAAAATCAAATGGAAAAACTGATAAAATGTTACGTTTGCAGAGTTACAAAAAAGTTGAGCAACAACTTTTATTTATTTACTAGCTGAACCTGGACCGCTTTGCTGGCCCCCACAAAGTTTTTGTATTGTATTCATGAGTAGATATATTTTATTATAATATTGCTTTTAGTGCATATTAACAACTAAGTATCACCAACTAATAACAACTTCTGAAATAAATTTTAATAATAAAAACATATCGATGCCTTACCTCCTCAACCTCGTATCTTAAGAAGTAAAATTTTTTAGGAGAGAAAAAAAAAAACGGTTCATCTTTTTATACTTCGGTGTTTGGTTAAAAGTTTAAATGCAATTATTAAGGAATTGATTGTATTTATGTATATTAGTAGTAATAATATAAATAATAATCTTTTTTAATTAAAGCATAAAACAATCGTTTGATATGAAAAAGTCAAAACCGTATTTTTTAAGTTACGAGGTTGAGGAAGTAAGGCATCGATATGTGTTTTGTTATTTTTAAAAAAGTACAATTATTTATCAAAATTTACAAGCACTTTTTTACTTTGCACAATTCCTGAAGAATTTGAAAAGTAAAAATATTTAACGATTTTAAATTTAAATTATCTAACAAATATGTCCATGTCCGATAGCTACTTACTTTCTGTTTTATATTTATAATTAAATTATTTTAGAATGTGGTAGTTTTATTGCATGATTACGAATGGGCAGACTTGCAATAGTAGGCGTGGCCACATGAATTAAATACTAAAATTCGTATATTTGGAAAACGATATCGATTAGAGTAGTAACATTTTGCAAGAGCAACTTTGACACCCAAATGAACATTAAGGCAAGAAATGGGTACATTATCAATAGTGGGCGTGGCACCTACCATATGAATTAAATACTAAAATTCGTATATTTGGAAAACGATATCGATTAGAGTACTAACATTTTGCAAAAGCAACTTTGATATTCAAATAAACATTTATGGAAAAAATGGGTGCATTAACAATAGTGGGCGTGGCACCTGCCATATAAATTAAAATTTGGGGTGGCGAAGCACACCGGGTATTAGCTAGTATGAAACAAATTATAATTATTGTAGTTCCGTCGCTTTATTAAAATTTCGCGAGTAATGTCTAAGTTAAAGACGTGACAGATGGACGTAGTTGGTTACTATAGGATATATTATATGAAGGCAGATTAGGTTGTAAGTCACATTAAGTTTGCGCTAAATAAATATTTTAAACACTATAGTACTTAATTAAGTAAGAAAGAGAATATGTCGGCGTACGTACTTTTCTTACATTTTTCGAAAAGGCAGTAAAGCTTGAGGCAAAATTACTGCATTTGATGACGATAGAAATTTTAATCCAAGGTTTGAAAATGCTTTGCTTTTAGTACAGAGCTTTTAACACAAATTCGAAGATTTTGATCACCTTCAAATGCTGCAATTTGACCTCTGATACTACTTTCAATCGAAAGAAAGAATTTTCTGTCCTAATCTTTCGTCGATACATACACTTCAAACGTGTTGTCGAGGTCTATTCATTCTTTAAAGAATTTTCCATGTCCACAATGATCGTATCGTAAATCATCTGATTTTCTGATTAAGCTGTCTTGTTCAGATTGCTCTTTATGTAAACTGTGACCACTGCCTCTAGGCTGTTCAATAGTTTAAAAAAGTTTTCATTGTTAGTGAATTTAAATAAAAAAATTTACACATGCGGCTATAGAAAATTTATTTATTTTTTACAACAACTTTTCTCTTTGTATATATGCAGCAATTTTGCGAATCGTAAAATTTTGCCATTTTTTTTTGTAAATCTAATTCGGCTCCAATAATCTCAAAGGAGTATCTGATGTAAATCTTTTTTTTAAACTTTCAAGTTTGTTGGCGAAGTCTAACCCCCGTACCTAAACAAGAGCGTTGAGCGTCAAGCGTTGCAATTTTGCATGTATTTTGTTATTGCAACAAAAACAAAACACACGTAAAACTCCAACGCTTGACGCTCAACGCTCTTGTTTAGGTATGGGGGTAAAGCTTTTAAAATATCAGGTTATCCTTCTTTAGTTCAACTACCGTAAGACGACACTTTATATATCAGGTTGGAGTTGAACAGTAAATTTAACTTAAGTTCATCCCCATGCAAAGGGGTGAGACCCAAAATTTCGACGTCAGATAAAATGGGACTGCCTGTTTGCGATAATGAGGCAATGAGGGGCGAGATCTTGACCCGACCTGAACTGACTTTTGGTCTAAAAACAAAGCAAACAAATAACTAAGTGTTGAAAAAATTATCTGAATTAGATTTTATATATTACTAGACATTAGATTTAATATTAAAAATCTTCTTTAACATAAAAATTTAATTAAACTGGGGCCAAATTATTGCATTTAATTCAGTGCGAAAATGTCGATAGTTATAGTATGTCGTAATTTGACCTCTGCTTTTAACAAGTAATATTTGCATTGTTTTTACACTAAACATAGTTATTTTAAAAGGAGTCCCTACAAAAACTATAAGAAATTGAAGTTTTAAAAGTTAAATTTTACGTAAAAAAATTATTTTGTCTGCTTTAAATATATAAAAGATTTTTACACAAATCGGAAAACATTTTAAAGGCAATTAGTACACAGTAACGGATTTTTTTCTATAAAAAATCTTTTACTCTAAATTTATGTTCTTCACAAAATGACTTAATTTGCAACTATTTTTTATTTTGCGTTATAATATAAATATTTTCCATACTACCCAGCAAAAAGAAAAAAAAATGTAAGAAGTGCAAAGTGAATAACATTTTTAAGACAGCTAAATCAATAGTACAAAAGCATTCATTTTAAATGACTCTCTTAATGCAAAATAATTTGACATAAGCGATGTGCTTCAAAATGAATGCAGCATTATGCAAAAAATCTTGGAACAATTAATTTACAATAAGCAAAATCAATGCATGAAACATCGGCTGCTTTTCTCCAAATATTCATGAGTTCTATGTACTTATTAGAGCCAAGTGCAGTTCATTAATATATTCATTCATGTTAACACATGATCTCTAATAATACGCTAATGTTAAAATCATTATTGTTTTCATCTAAATTAACAGACTTAAATTTATCATTAGTTGAATCTGTGCAAAAACACTTTTTTGTCTAATCGTTATTTTTTGCTGGGATACTTGTTTATTACAATTTCTTGGTAAGTCAAAGTTTTTATTTAACAAGATAAAATTGCAGGTTATTATATGTTAATTTATATGTATTCCAATTCAATACATACAACAAAAACTTTGCTGTTGTATTATTATTTACTGTAAATTTATATTATATTCTACTGCCCCTTTTTTCGTAGATTTTGAAAAGTTCACCGACCTTCAAGTTATTTTGACCTTTAGCGGTTATTTGTTGTCTATTTAACGCTATGGCTAAAAGTGTTTGGCTACTAGCTGAAGGTGCTATAAATCGGTGTAATTTTTGCAACAACATAGATACATTCCAAACAAGTACATTTAAATGTTTGTACAGACATACATACATACATACATACATACATATGTACATACAAACATGCTACCTCATAAATTTTAGCCAAATCGTGGACTACAAGATAAATGTGCAAATTACTTACTTCTGAGCCTTGGCACTTTTCTTGCCAATCGTTTTGGGCTGTGATGACCACCAAAATGTATATTTACATGGCGATGGTGCTGGTGGTGTTGCTTGACAGTTTTGCATGCCCGATGTTGTCCATTTCAATTGAACTTCTGTAACTTCATTACGTGTGGAGTGAGTGGTTTGTGGTGTGCCCAATAGTGACAAGGTATCACCGGTATATTTTTTATTGCGACCAAAACTGCGCGCTGGAACTGTTGGCATTTTGCATCAATAAAATAAAAGACTTAAAAAATATGTTGGTTTTTTTTGTAGATTTACTTGTAAATAAAATATATTTTTGTACGTTCGTTTGGAAAGCTTTTTAGCTGCACAATTTTATTTGACACAAAATACAACGATTTTGTTTAGACGATTACATTTTGTCACTGTGTTTTTTGTTAAAAATTTCAATTCATTATTATTTGATAATTTCGTGTGTTATTTGTGGATGTTTTTTTTAATAAGTTTTCTTGGTAATGCATTAGAAGCAAACAAATTGAATGTATAAAAACATGAAGCCAGAAAATAACTGTAAATAAAAAAAATCAACAATTAATCAAAATAAATTGGTTACCATAGGAAGTTGTCAAAATAGCGGTACATCGAAAGGTAAACAAGCAAGCCTGACATGTAGATGTCACTAAGTACCAACTTGTAAAATTCATGTGTGCTAATAATAAAGTGTCCTTACTATTTCTAGCTAAGACCAACACCAGCAACATAAACTATTGTGCATGATAACGGCAGCATTGCCATATATAAATCAGTTGTATATTTTTTTTTGGTTATAAATAACCCTTGTGCTGCAAAAATATCTTAAGTTGCTTAGAAAGGTGTACGTTCTGTCAATAATCCTGGTAAGAAAAGTCTATTTGGAATTAAATTCTTTTGTAAAAATAAGTGTGTGTTAAGGTATATACCTACAAATGTTATTAAAAAGTATTCTAAGTTTTAATATTGTTGAGTTGTTACAGAGTTTTTAACCTTTTTTTGAGATAAAAAAAGGCATAAGTCAAAAGCTCCAGTTTTTGTTTAATACGAAACAAAATTCTTGCCTTAAAAGCAAATGATTACGATTGAAAGCAGTTGTGTTAGATTTAAGTTATGGATACTAAACGAAAGAGAGAAAAAAATTGAATTAAACCCAATCAAAACTCATACTGCAATTTTTTAATTTAATACCTTTTTTGCCTAACGTTCACTTTTTTAGATTTTTGCAATGCATATACACCTACTAATGTAGGTTTATTTTAAAGTATTAATCAGTGTTTACGCTAGAGTTCAATCTGTGGGTAAATTTTCAAGTTGATGAAATCTCTTGAAATTTAAAACAAAAATTGTTATTGTTTCTTTAACAAATTCATTAATAACTACTACTTTTTTATGCCAATTGACTTTTGACATGATTCTGTTCAATAATTGTTTATTTAAAATGTTTAGCTTAGATCTTTAAAAATTGATACGCTCTTGACATTTTGTTGCACAAATGTTACTTCTTAGTAGGACATTTCATTTTGATAAAATAAAATAAATGATTTTTATTTAAACAATAACATGCCCGCACACATGTTAGGGCTCTACCACATTAATGAATAACTGTCAAAAAAAAAAAAAAAAAAATAAATAAAATAAAACAAAAACGATGTTGGCTGCCTTAACTGATCTTCAGTACCCCAATGCAAAATAATAGCCTTTCTTCTATCTTAAAGCAAATTTTCACATCTTACATTCGATTCTCATTATTATTATCGTTCGCGTCGATTTTCCCTGAATAGAGACATAGATAATCAACAACAATTCTGTTCTGTTGTCTACATTTGTTGTAATTGACCAGTAGTAGTAAATAGTTGTTTTATAATTTGTACCCAGCAGTTGAACATGATCTCTTACTTTGATAAGCGTTTGTTACTCGTATTTATACGGTAATAAATAAATTGTCTCCATGTCTAGTCGATTGGATTTTTCACAGAAAGGTCAATAATGTTTGACTTTTACATCTACTCCTAAAAAATTTTCACTGCTTCGGTGTGTTGTTAATAAGTGTAATCTTAAAAAAAGTTTTATACAACTCAGTTAGTTAGAAGTTGTTGAAATATAATACAGTCAAATCTCGGTATAACGAATCTCGCTTTAACGATAATCCAATATAACGAATGTTATAATTTTTTATATTGAGTACTTTATATAGCGAATATTACACATTTTTTTACTTGATATAACAAATGGTAAGAAAAAAAGCAGCAAAAACAACAGGATTTTAAACATTGTCAATGGTTTAAATCTCGCTTGCTTTATAAAACGAATGTCGAAAAAATAATGTTAGGCCTTTATACCAAATTATGTTGAAGCTATTTTGTTTAACAACTTGTTTTAAAATAAACTGCCTTTTATTTTACTTTTTTATTACAATTTAAGCTTTGCGCGTGTCAGAGTGAAGTACAAAAAGAAAAATAAACACATTTCGTAGAAAGAAAAAGCAACAGCTTCGGATGATTGTTAAAAGCGTGTTATACTTTATGAAATTTCAATACCGAATCCATCAATATTCAAAAATATGCAGGTCAATCTCCTCAGCAACAATTATTAAAAACTATAAGAGGTTGTAACATTTGGTCGTTATTCTTTCCTCCTAGTGTTGCGCCATTTATCCATCCGAAGTTTTTATATCGCATTATTGTAAACATTTTATATGTTGTTTAAAATATTAAAGATATTAAATATTTGTAGACACATGCATTAACTGCATAATTTTTTGTAAATCTTATAAGAGAAAAAAAATTATAAAAAGAAAACGAGTTTATCGATATAACGAATGGGCCTAAATTATATAGTTCATTATACCGGGATTTGCCTGTATTTATTTTGTGCAGACGTGGCACCGCCTACTTCTACAACAACTACTTTGTATTGTCAGAAGAGTTTTATGTGCTTAAAAACTTTCCTAAAATCGGTAAAAAGATTATTTTTTTTATGGGCGTGGCATTTTCTTCTTTTCTTATCAAAAATTTTATTATAAATTGAATTAAATGGGCCTAAAATCAGTGAACATTGTATTAAAACATTTTGCTTCAAAGACACATACACATATGTTTAATTTGAAACACAGTTTCCCCTCATAATATAAAGATTTTGACGATATACAAAATATATATATATGGGAGGTGAGGATAGTTCTGGACATGTCACAAACATTTTGGCAGGTAAATTTAATTAAAATACTGAAACATAAAGAAATATTGGGTAGATAGATAACTTTAAAATGCGGGATTTTACATGTTTTAGGTTTTTTTTTAAGACATACAGTATAAATTTATTTAAAGTATTTTAGCTATCTTTCTGGCAACATCTTTCTCATCTTTCGTGCCAAAAAAAATTGTTCACCCTTTGAAGCCAAGAACGAATCAAGCCCAGTTCAAATACCCTGTTAGAAAGTATATCATATTCCAGAAAGAGCATTCAGTATCAATCGTAGCAAATGGAAGTCAAACGGTGCAAGGGCGGGTGAACCAAAACTTTCCAAATAATTTTTTCTAAATAGAATAGTTGTAAATAGGTATTGCAACATGTGGCCGAGCGTTGTCATGATTGAATAGACCGATTTAATGTCTGGGTGGATGTTCTGATTTTCAGCTTCAAATGAATCAGTTGCTTTCGGTAAAGGTTCCTTGTTATAGTCTGGCTACATTTCAGCAGCATGAGAGTCGTGGATATTTGGTTTCGGTTTTGATACAGATGGTTGACTGGGCTAGGCTTTGGGTGATCGTAATGGAAAAACAATACGAAGTGATGATTCGGTGCAAACATGATCTTCTTTTATAGAGTTTAAGCAGCATTTCGCACACGCAAAATCGTCTTTCAAGGTCTTTCGTCTTCAATTCGTACGCTACTTTTCACAAATGTTTTGAAATTGATGCTTGAGTAGCTTATTGCTCTTGTTTAGTTTGAAAACATTATTCATGAAGTAATGCTTTCAGTTATAGATCTTTTTTGGCTGGCCTGGGTGATCTTTGTCTTCTGGATCAAAATCACCAGTTCTAAGCTGCACAAACCATATCTCGCACATTGGAACTGATGAAACGCATTCGGTGAGACATCAGAAAGTGAAATTTCCAACGTTAAAAAGAAACGTCATCTGTTGTGAATGCCGCATTTTAAGGTTATACACTAGGGTGATCGATTCGGTTTTACAATCGCTTTTTCTAAATGTTAATTTTTCAAATGTCGAATACACCGATTTTTTTACTCACAGAAGCCGGCCTTTTTCATTTTTAGTTTTATGTTCATTTATCTTTGTAACCAAACGTACCATACTATATGTATGTGTTACTCAAAAATATTTGTTCCAAAAATCAGAAAATTTATTAAATACTCTTCCATAATATTGTAAGAAAATTAATTGTTGTTTCAAAAACAAATATAAAATAAAGAAAATAATTAGATACATCGTCTAAATTTCTTTTTTATTGATTATATATGATTCTTTCCAAGCTTGAGATCAACTTTTTTGGTTTTTTTTATAAAGAATTATTTATTATTAACCAATATTTCGCTACCAAACAATGGGTAGCTTCTTCAGGGTAATATGTATACAAATTTTATAAAAACAAAAAACAAATTCAAAACAATTTCAAATTGAAAAACTATTTTGTATCAACGTACTTGTACGAATGAAAATTTCGCTTGGGTTTTCTTTCGACATGGTTAAACAGGCTATAAATTTCAAAATATTTGAAAACCGGTTTCTTAAAAATGTCAAATAATCGATTATACACCCCATTTTTATTTTATAACAAAAAAAAAAAAAATGGTCATTTCCCATTCGTGTATATATTCAATAAAGCATTTAAAACACATGAAATTAAATTGTATTTGGTGAAGTCAGAAGGTGTACTAGGTGTTATATTGTCATCTATATATATAAAAATCAATGTGTGTTTGTATGTTTGTATGTTTATATGTTTGTATGTTTGTATGTTTGTTTGTGCTTTATAGACGGTTAAACGGCTGGACCGATTTCCTTGAAATTTTCACAGAATCTTCCTGTATGTCTGGAAGGAACTATAGCCTATACTGTGGTTTGAAATTGTAAGTGGGCGGGGAGCCACGCCCTATTAAAAAATAAGTATTAAATATTATATATCACGAAAGTTAATGCAGCTAGAGTCTTCAAATTAAGTACGGTAAACTTTGACATCCACACGAACATTTGGGTAAAAAATGGGCGGACTTGCAATAGTAGGCGTGGCCACATGAATTAAATACTAAAATTCGTATATTTGGAAAACGATATCGATTAGAGTAGTAAAATTTTGCAAGAGCAACTTTTACACCCAAATGAACATTTAGGCAAGAAATGGGTGCATTATCAATAGTGCGCGTGGCACCCACCATATGAATTAAATACTAAAATTCGTATATTTGGAAAACGATATCGATTAGAGTAGTAAAAAATGGGTGCATTAACAATAGTGGGCGTGGCACCTGCCATATGAATTAAATACTAAAATTTGGGGTGGCGAAGCACACCGGGTATTAGCTAAGAATGCTATAATTTTTCAATTGCGTTTAAAATTTTTCTTTACCACAATAGTACACTACATTTCATTCATTTGAAATTTATTTTTAGGAAGTTATGACAGTACGACACTTAAGACTTCTTGTGAATGCACCAAATGTTAAACAAATTTTTTTAATGGAAATTATCAACAACAACCATATTATACTGAAAACTACTATAAAAATAGTTTCGATAAAACATTTCAAATCGGTTATCAATTAAATAAGTCTCACCAACTTCGAAAACATTATTTAATGTAAGTGCCAGAGTATAATATTTATTGATTCTTACATACATCAGTACAAACCCATCAATTCCTCTTCATCTGTAGTATAGTTTTGCGGAGCGTAGAAATACTAGTTTGAAATTAAATGTGTACGTTTGTAAATATGCTGCAACACATTACTATTAATGTAAATTCGATACATTAAATACTTTACTACCAATACTACTACAATGGCCATGGAAAGGTTCAAGCAACACTCAAACAATTACAACATTGTAGTTGTATGTATAAATGTTTAATTGCACAACTACTACTACCCCTACTTTTTTGTTAAGCTCCAAGAGTAAATCCTTACCAAACCACAATGCTTTTTGGCAATTATGCACATTTGACCACATTTTCGGAAAATTTTACTAAATATGCAGATCAATTTTTGAGGTTTCCTTCTTCTTTTTTTCTCTCTCTCTCTGCAGAGAACTGTAAAGATTTTATAAATAAAACTAAATCAACAAACGTATTTAATTGAATAACTGATGGAGTAAAAGTTAACAAAAAAATAGTTGAAACGAAAAATAAAGGATTTGTTTTCTAAAATTCCTTGTAACCACAAAATCTACTACAAACATGCAATAAAAAAGATTTTACAGTTCGATTGTTATTAAAGTACTGGTATTAAATACATTTGTCTTAGGATTTAATAGTTTTGACAGTTTTATGGTAGAGGTTTGTAGGTTGGGACATGTAATAGTAGTTGTGTGTAGATCAATTATACTTGGTGTAGTTGTTGTGTTAGTTTCCTTGTAAAACGGAAGTGTTTTCTAGCACCTCATAAATGATAATAATGGGGATATTTGTTGTTGTTGTTGTTGCATGTGTGTGGGTGCGAGTATTTCACTTAAATAAAATTTTAATCTTTGTAACAATAACAATTATCATTTAACCATGGCAGGCCAAGTGATAACTCAATTGTGTTTCAACTATTGCCTCGAGTTTAAAAATTTAGTTACGAGTTTCAAAAATTGACCTGTTCTTTTGATTGTTATCAAGACAGACATGCAATGACAACCTCTCCTTTTATAGACTTTTAGTCTTCTGTGTATCTTATCACTGACAAAACATCGCATACACGTCTCACCCTTAAATGTAGGGCCATAAAACTACAGGATTTTGTTTGTCCTCAATGTGTGCACTCTTGTCCTGGGTACTGTTAGCTTCCTGTGAATTGCTGGTTAAAAAAAAATCATTACACGTGTGAATTTTATGGTTTGTTGTTATTACTGAGCACCTTTAAATTCTTCATATTTTGGCTTAAACAGCCTCTGAACAACTAACTGCACTTGCACTTGCCTTTCTTTAGAGATTTTGTTTTAATTGTTTGTTTTTAAAACATTTTAAAATTTCGATAAAGTCCTTTTAATTTCTGGTGGTCGTTTATTGTTTTCTCAAGAAAACAATAGTTTGATGAATAGTGAAAGTGAAAGCAACACGACGGGGTTTGGTAAACGCCTGGCGCCTTAATTTAAAATATAGACAAATACCTGCCAAACATTATAATTTATGTTGTACGGAAAAATTAATCGATTTCATTCAACAAAAACTTGTGAATTTTTTTCTTCTTGTATTATGTGTGTTATTTGAAACACAGTTCTTACTAAATTATCGTTTTATTATTTTTATTTTTTAATTTAAATACCACCCAACAGCATAAGCAATTTACTTAAACTTAAATTTTTTTGATTAATTTAATATTGAAATAAACTCAACACTTTTACATGCATAGCGACTTATTTAAAATAGTCTGAATATCCACAATTTCGAGAAATAAAAAAATAACAGAAATCTAAAGCGAACATAAATAAAAAACTATAAAATATGGACACACTATTAGACAATTAAATGGACAGACAGACAGACTTGGCCATTCGACTATAAAAGAAATGTATATAAATCGAGACCAACTGAAATCAAACGACAACAATTGACACATCAGAATTGCAAATTAATTTTTTTTTGTTTCCATTCTGTTGTTTTACGGTTTGACATTTGATCATAATGGTGGATCGACATATAGACTGTCACTGTTTTCTTTTTTGCTTTTAAAACCCAATAAGCAAATTTTTTTGACAGTTTTAATTTTCAACATAACTTTTAAATATTTTTTCTATTTACAGCAAATTCAAAATAAATGTTTTTTTTTTTAATTAATTAAAAATCATTTATTCTGGCTTAAGTTCATTTTCTCCTCATTAAATTTCCTAAAACATATTTTTAATTAAATTAAATTGTAATCATGTTAAGAATATTGAAGAACCATTCCGATTTTATTATTACAATTTAATTTAATTGTGTTTAAAATATGTTTTATAAAGTTTAATAAGAAAAAAAATGAAGTTAAGCCAGAATAAATGATTTACAATAACTTTAAGAATAGAAAAGTTGGAATAAATATTAATTTATGAATTTTTGTTTCATAGAAAACTTGTAAAAAATCTTATGATAAATTTGCGTTAAAAAAAAAAAAATTGAAATTAATTAAACGATATAAGACCGCCGGTTATAGACAATGGCAAAGGTAGATTCATTTCATGTTTTGAACCAGACTCTTGACTAGAGATTTTTTTTATATAAAGTCTGATGCCTCTTTTTTTAAGAATTTATTTTTAGTTTTTAAATTGTTGTTTTAAGAAATTGTTTGGAAGACTTCAATTTAAGTTTATTTAATTCTAATTTTTGTGATGAATGATTACAACAAAGTTTCCACATCAGAGTAAAATTGTAAAAATCGTTAATTTGTAACTGCTGTTCTGTGCAAAATTTACGAATGTTCAAAAATATGAGATTGTAAAATTTTACTTTTAAGTTGACAGAATAAAGAGTCTACTAAATGTAATTGTGTCGCTGTATTAGATAACAAATGTTAAAAAAGCCGTTCCCATTTATTTTCAGCTGCAAACTAGCAAACCGAAATTTGGCTGTTCATTTTTCAAACCTTATGAATACCTAAACTTTAGGCCTTCTTTGCATATACATATATTTTATATATCACCTTTGATTTTTATAGCCCACCCTAAACAAGAGCGTTAAGCTTCAAGTGTTGCAATTTTGCATGCATGTAGTGTAACAAAAACAAAACACATGCAAAACTCCAAAGCTTGACGCTCAACGCTCTTGTTTAGGTTTGACTCTTATGCCGATCTGCTCCCAAATATTTCCAATATTTAAAAATTTCACGCGGTGTTGTCGAGGGGCTTAAAAAAGTTGATTTCAACCAACACACGGACAGACGGGCAGACGAACAGACGGATAGACGGACAGACTGACAGACTGACAGGGCTTAATCGACTCCCCTATTCATAAGCTTTCAGAAAATATATACCTTATGGGGTCGGAAATGAAAATTGTAGAAATTTCACACGGAATGACAAACCTATATATACCCTTTTTCACTGTGTGAAGGGTATAAATATAAGCATTTTTTGAATAGATTGTACCCGTAGCAATAAAGCATTCCATGAAGAAATTATGTTAGTATTTCTTAGATTTATCGATATATCACATACGACTGTGATATATCGTACGTGTACCTGGGACCAACGGTATGTATGTGTGACATTAAATTAAGTGTTAGCAAATTGTAAGTTATTACCATTTAATAAAAAATTTGTTCTTAAACAAAATTTTTACAAAATTTAAAAGAATATTTTGAAATTTTTTTGTTTGTTGGGTAAATTACGTACTCATGTATGCCCAGCGGAAAAAGGGGTAAACTGGCCTTATATAAGGCCTTTGTTTAGTAGACACAAGGATGCCGATACGCGTTGGGATAATTAACGGTTTACGCTTTTTTTAAATAATTTTTGTTTGTTCTTTCTTTTTTGAGCTAATCGCTATTGACCTCATTCTTTAGAAGCTTCAAACAGAACAAAATAATAATGATTATTTTTTAATATTTTCTCTCTTACATATATATTTTTTGTGTGATTCCAATTATTATATCTAGTTTTAGTAACAGTTGCAACATTTTGTTGTTGTTGCTAAGGATACAAAAATTAAAAAAAAAACAAGTAACAGTGCTATATTCGGCCGTGCCGAATCTTATATACCCTTCACAACGTATAGTCATGCAATAACAATTGTTTGTATCACCATTCATCTCATATCAAATACGTACATATGTATATACTGGTTAGAATAAATGAATCTAATCCCAGCTGAGCCAAAAATATTTTATTTTATTTAATATATTATATATTATTTTTATATATTATATATTATTTATCTTTTGTTATTATTTTTTTTCTAATTTTTTTAAAAAATTTTTTTAAATTAAATTATTTTAAAATTTTTTTTTTATAATTTTTTTTTTTTTTTAAATATTTTTTCTTTTTGTAATTTCTTCTTTTTTTGTATGGTTTTTACATATATTTATGTATGTATGTTGTTGTTGTAATTGTGTAAAAAAACGAGGTGGTCGTGGTTTTTTGCTCATAACTCAGAAAGTTATTGGGCGATTGTGCTGAATTTCAATAGCGATTCATTCCTGAATATTTCCAAGAGATTGATACCATATAGAGATCTGAGGAACATATAGTTGCTTCTAAAAGTTGATTTCAACCAACACACGGACAGACGGTCAGGGCTTAATCGACTCCTCTATTCATAAGCTTTCAGAGAATATATATATTATGGGGTCGGAAATGAAAATTGTAAAAATTACAAACGGAATGACAAAGCTATATATACCCTTGTGCACCACAGGTGAAGGGTATTATAAATAAAATACACACGAGAATTTACATCAATACTTTCTTCCAAAAAGAGAGGAATTAGAATGACTTGATCTTAAAAAGGGAGCTTAAAACCCGTCTAAGGGAAGGAAAGGGAAGCTTTTAAGGTTAGTGTAAGATTGTAACTGTAAAAAAGATGTAAATTTGTCTTCCAGAAGGCCCAAAAAAATGGACCTGTTGAATTTTACTTCTGCATGTACATGTATTTAGTATATACGGTGCACTCGCGATAATATGAACGCCCTAATATATAAACACCCCAAAATATGAGCACTTTTTTCTATTGATTACTTTAAAATATGAACTAAGTGCAAAAGCTCTAAAATATGAAAAGCTAATTTTTTAATATTTTTTTTAAGTATATAGGGGATTTTCCTAGCTATTTGATTTTAAATTAGTTCATTTTATCACGAGTTCACTGTAAAGAACTGTATGTATGTATGTACATACCAGTACATATAGACAAAACATGAATGCAAGCAATTTTTTTATGACCCCCTGATGGACAAACCTTGCGTTTAAATTATTTTTTTTTTGTAAATCTTTTTTTTTATATTTTTGTTTGTGTTTTTTAATTTCTATAGTTTTTTTTTGGTTGACCACTAAAAACCTACAGAAATTAATGGACAAAGTACAATTTATTTTGTTGATTAATAGCGGACCATAGTGCAAAAAGTCTAACTTTCGTTTTTGGTTCTAAACTTATTAAAATTATTACAAATTTGTCTCAATGCAGCATTCTTGAGTGATTCATTGCATTTTGTGATCATTAAGGTGGGAAATTATTTTAATTGTATACGAGAAATTTCCAGAACTCTAAATGAACTATCGATTACAACATTCTACTGTATTTATGTGCCGGTCTTAGAATTCGTTTTTATACCTTTTTCAGTTATGATCATGAGAAAGTTACATAGAATATTTTCATTACACAGCTTTAGGATTGCTTTTGTGAACGCTAACGTTTTGGTTGAGTGACTTGAGTGATCGGTTGGTTGGTTGCTGGGATGACTAAAGCTGCTGCCCATTGTTGTCATGGCGTTTTAAAAAATTTCACAAACAACACTTGTGCCAACTTGTCATTGCAACACTTACACGATACAAGTCATAATTCCATAAAAAGGTTTTGCTCGTCTATATAAAATGGCATCAACAGTCCAAACATACAAATCTCAAGTAGACCGGCTAGACCAACGGACAGACAGAAAGACGGATAAAGTAAGTGTGTTAAAGTTGGAGACTAAAAATGGCTGGTTTATTGTTGCTTTTTCAAAGTTTAATGTGGAAGTGGCCATATTGGTTACAAAAAGTAAATAAAAAACATAAAAAAAAACTTTTTAAAAAAATTAGCAAATTTTACAATGCCACAATAAGACACAACAAATGGACAGACAGAATAGCAGACAGACACCGTGTATGAAATGCGATCTTTGCAAATGCCTGCTTTGGCTGCCTTAAATGATGAAAAACAATTAGAATTCTCTATGGGGTTTAAAGATTTTTTTCCCTTTCTCGATTACTTTTAAAAGTTTTAAGAAAAACTAGACTTTGGAACATTTTATTACATTTAAGATGAAAACTCTGTGCTTGAGTTCTAAAACGACATTTTTTTGCTTGTGGGAAAAAGAACTGAGAGTTGTTTTTGTTTTTTTTTATTATTTTCAACTGAAAAAAAAAATCGGAAGCAAAACACAAATCATTTATTTTTACTTCAATGAAAATACGTGTATTAATGATTAACATCTATGACTTTATATTTATGGATTTATATTAAGTCTTTTACAATGACCATCTTTGACAACTTTATTCTGGCAGATATTTTGGGTGTTTTAAGGCGGATTGCCTGACCTTATACCGGATGTTTAGTTCATTTAGTTCTTTTGTTGTTATTTTTTACTAGCAACAGCGTTGCGAGTGTAGCACATTGTGTCCAAAAGGAAGTTTTAGATTTTTTTTTTTTTTTTCATTTGGCATCTTTTTATCATTTATTAACTTCAGCCAATAAAATGATAAAAAAAAATATTTCAAGTTCTGTTAAAAAATTTTACCAAATTCAATGAGGCATTGCGAAAATCACAAAGCTCTCCACCCTCTTGTTTGTTGTATGTTTTACGGCGGATAGATTAAGTTGTCATTTGACGTTCTGCTTGTGTGACCGTAGTTGGTCATAATTCATTATCAACTACCGGTTGCAGAGAGGGAAATGTTCACTTAAAAAGCGGAGGGTGATTTTTATTTTCTAACCCTCTTGCAATTCCAAACGTTTGCGGAAGTATACAAATTTCAGTGAATAGTTTTTTAATTGTCTTAATAATGTTGTTGAAATTTGTAATAAATATTGCGAAAACTTTCATTGCTGCGTTTGTTTAAAACTGTCGAAACATTTTAGACTTTAATATTTCCCATGTATTTTTAAAAATGGTCAACGATTTTAGATAAATATCGGACTTTTTGGTAAAATAAATAAATTGTTTTCATGCCCACCTAAACAAGGCATATTTGCTAATTAAAAGTATTTTTTTCTTTTTATTGTAACGGGTGCTAATCCCTTTTCAACCTAAAGAAAAACGGTTCTAAAATTCAAACCCTATCTATTGCGTACTATTGATATACTTGTTAAATTATTAAGAAACCAATAAAAAAAAACAAGTAACAGTGCTATATTCGGCCTTGCCGAATCTTATATACCCTTCACAACGTGTAGTCATGCAATAACAATTGTTTGTATCACCATTCATCCCATATAAAATACGTACGTACATACATGTAAAAAACATAAAAAAAAAATTAAAAAAAAACAAGTGACAGTGCTATATTCGGCCGTGCCGAATCTTATATACCCTTCACAACGTGTAATCATGCAATAACAACTGTTTGTATCACCATTCATCCCATATAAAATACGTGCATACGTACACGTTAGAATAAATGTGGCATCGAATCCCAGCTGAGCCAAAAAAATTTAATTTTATTTTATTTAATATGTTATTTATATTTTATTATTTTTTTTATATTTTTTTTTAAATTTTTTTAAAAAATTTTTTTAGAAAAATTTTTAAAAAATTTTTTAAATTTTTTTTTTACATTTTTTTTAAATTTTTTTGTAGTTTTTTTTTTATTATTTTTTTCTTATTTTTAATATTTTTTTTTTTTGTAATTTTTTTTGTTTGGTATGTTTTTTACATGTATGTATGTATGTATGTTGTTGTTGTAATTGTGAAAAAAAACGAGGTGGTCGTGGTTTTTTGCTCATATCTCAGAAAGTTATGTTGCGATTGTGCTGAATTTCAATAGCGATTCATTCCTGGATATTTCCAAGAGATTGATACCATATACAGATCTGAGGAACATATAGTTGCTTCTAAAAGTTGATTTCAACCAACACACGGACAAACGGGCAGACGGACAGACGGTCAGGGCTTAATCGACTCCTCTATTCATAAGCTTTCAGAAAATATATACTTTATGGGGTCGGAAATAAAAATTGTAGAAATTACAAACGGAATGACAAACCTATATATACCCTTTTTCACCACAGGTGAAGGGTAAAATATTAATAAAAACAAGTAACAGTGCTATATTCGGCCGTGCCGAATCTTATATACCCTTCACAACGTGTAGTCATGCAATAACAATTGTTTGTATCACCATTCATCCCATATAAAATACGTGCATACGTACACGTTAGAATAAATGTGGCATCGAATCCCAGCTGAGCCAAAAAAATTTTATTTTATTTTATTTAATATATTATTTATATTTTATTATTTTTTTTATATTTTTTTTAAATTTTTTTTTAAATTTTTTTAAAAAAATTTTTTAGAAAAATTTTTAAAAAATTTTTTAAAATTTTTTTTAAAATTTTTTTAAAATTTTTTTTTTGTAGTTTTTTTTATTATTTTTTTCTTATTTTTAATATTTTTTTTTTTTGTAATTTTTTTTTGTTTGGTATGTTTTTTACATGTATGTATGTATGTATGTTGTTGTTGTAATTGTGAAAAAAAACGAGGTGGTCGTGGTTTTTTGCTCATATCTCAGAAAGTTATGGGGCGATTGTGCTGAATTTCAATAGCGATTCATTCCTGAATATTTCCAAGAGATTGATACCATATACAGATCTGAGGAACATATAGTTGCTTCTAAAAGTTGATTTCAACCAACACACGGACAGACGGGCAGACGGACAGACGGACAGACGGATAGACGGACAGACGGACAGACGGTCAGGGCTTAATCGACTCCTCTATTCATAAGCTTTCAGAAAATATATACTTTATGGGGTCGGAAATGAAAATTGTAGAAATTACAAACGGAATGACAAAGCTATATATACCCTTGTGCACCACAGGTGAAGGGTATAAAAATGGGTAGTCAAAAAGCGCGAGGAGTTTCTCGAACTGAGCGTATGGGTTTCAATACACTTGAAGGAGAGTGGAAATAAAAAACGGTAAAATGAATTTGTATTTAACGCTCAGGCAATTTAGCCAAGAAACTGCGTTCGGTGTAAATGTTTAGATGTTATCTGTGATAATAAGCTGCATGGACAAGAAGGGTTATTATAAGAATCCCAATACCGATACCGAATACCGATGTCAGTTCGTAGTTTATTGAGGTTTTAGACCACTTAGTCGATCAGGCTGTTGCAATATCGCAATATTTTTCTAAGTCTGTTCGAGATATAAAGGGGCATGTCTTGCTGTCAGATATTACCAGTATTGTCTAAGTCGGTTCTTATTTGGATGTTAACATTCTCTTGTAATTTTTTATATGCACTTAATAATGATTATGTTATAGGCTAAAAAGTGCGTATCATCGTTTTTATTTGAGTGTAAATTTTCTGGGCATGGTGGCCATTAAGCCATACAGGGCTATCATATTCAGCAGGATAAATATACGAGTGATATATAGCAATTCACGTTTGTACCTCAGGAAGTGCCATTCAATTTATTTTGTATATCGTTTCTAGTTTTGATCTTTTCGGAAGCCTTAGAGAGGTATGGAATTGCAATTCCAATCTATTTCGGGATAGGATTCCAAAAAAGCTTTACTTTGAAAGCTGAATGCCATGTCATCAGCACAGTCAAACTTTCGAAATATTACACCGGAAGGTCATGGATTTTAAGATTAAATATCCTTGGGGTAAGCACAGAGTTCTGGGTAAGATCATAGTTTAATTTATGTGCTTCACTGTAATTGTCATTTATAAGCTTATTAAAACAGCTATGCTGAAGATGATGAGATTGCATATTTTTTCTGCTGGGAAAAACCTTCAACAAATTAAAGAATATCCCGCTTTTCTTAACTATTCAATAGAGCTTATCAGAGGCAACACTTGATCCGTGCAACTTATTTGCTATCTAAAACCAGCCTACTGTTAGGGTGTAACGTGGTCTATTACCAGTTTTGTTCACGATCAATTGTTTAAGAAGCTTTAAACTCACTGAAAAAGAGATACCGGACGGTGGCCTTGAGGGGAGCTCCTCTGACTTGTAAGGTTTTAACAATGCAATTATTTTAGACTTATTAAAAGACATTAGAATTTGACGAAATAACAATATGGCATGTAAGCCATGTTTAAGTATTTAGGCCACAGTTTTTCAGAAATTCTGGGTATAATCTATCCACTGTCGCCGTGATTCTAGTTTTCATAGCATCCAGGGCAAAGTTTAGCTTGAATAGCGTAAAGCAACTGTAGAACTGGACCGAAATAGTTTTAAGGTTTTTGTCTTCACTACGTCAACTATATGTGCCACGATATTTTTTAGTTTTATAATTACTTTGCTTGGTGGTGACTGAAGTGAGCACTGCCTCATTTCGGCAATAAATTCCATGCCTTGTGGCTAAAATGTTTGAAGTCCATGTTTCCAACAGCGTTAGATTGCTGCATTTGGCTTGCTGTATCAAGACAGCTCGTTTGCTACTTTCTGTAATGCGATTTACTAACACTTAAAGATCCGACAATTGGTCGGTTTTGTTGACACTTATTGTTTTTTGTGCTAATGATTATGCGATTTACGAAATACTTTTGAACGATACTCGATAACTGTTGCAATTAATTAAAATCACCGCTTAAATAGTTCATACAGGTATTAGCTCCATAACCGAGACTTAAATAAATGGACTAAAAGAAAAGTTGTAACGTGGTTTTGTCAATGGCTGAGGTAGTTCAGTCGTGTCCAAGGTCAACTTACGGATCCACGAACCTTAAGTATAATAAAAGACCAATTATTTACCCTTATTTGGGGTTGACAATAGAATTCACTTTATTTATACGTTTCGATTTATTTATATAAAAAAATATTAAATACAACGAATTACTTGTGGCAATGGTGATGTGTCGGGAGTTGCTGGGGAGCTGGATCAGCAGCGGCTAGAATCGTTCGGCAGCGGGATAAGTTATGACGAAGTATCGTGAGTCGCTCGGTGAATAAGATCGGTAACGGTAGACAGGATCGGTAATGGCTAGAATCGTTCGGTGAATTAATCGGCAACGACGAGCAGGATCGGTAACGGTTAGAATCGTTCGGTGAATAGATCGGCAACGACGAGCAGGATCGGTAACGGTGCCGATTCGTGAGTTGCCCGTTGAATAAGATCGGTAATTGTGAAGTGGCGAACTCACTCGGTGAACAGGATTATGGTTAATTCTTACAATACTTATTTCTACGCTCCGTAAAATACTACAATCGCCTTATTTCTACGCTTCGTAAAATACTACAATCGCCTTATTTCTACGCTTCGTAAAATACTACAATCGTCTTCTTACTACTTTAACGAAACAGTCAGCCGAAGCTACTGTAGCGAGACAGTCAGCCAAAGCCGCTGTGACCGAAACAGTCAGCCAAAGCCGCTGTGACCGAAACAGTCAGCCAAAGCCGCTGTAGCAAAACAGTCAGCCAAAGCCGCTGTGGCAAAACAGTCAGCCGAAGCCGCTGTGGCAAAACAGTCAGCCGAAGCCGCTGTGGCAAAACAGTCAGCCAAAGCTGCTGTGGCAAAACAGTCAGTCGAAACAGCTGTGGCAAAACAGACAGCCGAAGCCGCTGTGTGAAGTGGCACTCAAATATTAATTCGAGGTCCTGGGTTGGTATTACTCACGTAACACTAAGTTTGCCTAGTTCTTGTCTTGCTTGAACCGCCCCTACTACATTCTAAGTTAGTTCACTTATACATAGTTATGAATAAACCAAATGAGAATTCAAAATCATTCGTTGTCCGTTTGGTTAACAAAAGGCAATGTATTAAGGGAGTTTACTATAACTTGTAGTAGTAAGGGGGTTCCTATCACACTTTATCGTATTATATCGTTATATACAAATTCTCTATTGACTATTATATTATTACTATATTATATGTGCATATAAATTATATGTGCGTGGTTACCTAGATAACCACGTCGCAAAGTATTGTTGCTTAGATAACGGTAACAATTGTTCTTAAATTGTGTTACTGAATACCGAAATCGATAAAAATGATTATCGTTAAAACAAGTTAGTGAATCGCATTTCTGACTTTCGTTTGTGCGCAATTTATTGTACAGTCTGCCTTTGTCTGCATTCCAGCTAGGGATGTATGCCTTTTGGAATCCTCTATCAAACCTTGCATAATTTAATGATAAAGGTAAGATAGAACGCTTAGCAAACTCTGATATTGTAGAAGAAAACAATTAATAAAGGATAAAGTTTTTCAGCGTAAACCGCATATAAAAGTGATAAGCATCCTCCGAGAAAAGGGACCTAGTGCGTAAAAATTAAGTTTTAAGAAAAACGCATTTAAAGTTTCATAACGCATTATCACTATGAACACACCTTCAGTTGGGAGTTGCGATTTGGTTTGGTTAATTGTGATTGGGTGCAGATGACGTCATGCCTATGTGGTGACGTACTTTTTTCGATTTAGGGCGACAATATCATTGCTATTGTTGCTGCTCTGTTTGTTATGATCTCGATACTTGATTCTTAAGCCGCAACCAGTGTCCGACGCATCAACGTTTTTATGGAGTAAATAATTTTTTATCAGAAATCTAACTCATTTCATCTTGTTCTACACCCTTTTAGGTACCAGAATCCAGTCCAGAGCCATTTTTCGACACTAGGTCCCTGTTCTCAGAGAAGGTCACGTATGTAGTTTTATCGTGTTATCAATCTATAATCATCAATATATCTTCATGAGATATTATTTTCTTTAATGAGATATTTATTATAGTGCTTATAATGTTTGCAAATTTAAGTTTAAGAAAACTGTGTTCCTTTATCGAAAATTACTAGTTAGTGAAATTTATAAAAAATAACAAAATAATATTTAAAATTTAATTCTTTAGCGAAGAGTTTCTTTCATGTCTTTCTAATTAAACCATTAGTTCTGTAGCAAAATATTTGTTTCTTAAGCACAATTGTTATTATCAGGAAGTTGTCTGTTTATATTAATCCACATAACATGATCAGAATAATAATAATAATTTTATTTCATTTATTTTCTGTATTTGTTTTTATGAGATTCAATAATTCAGCGATAAAAAAAATAAAATATATTTGTTGTCAGCACTGCTTGAAAATTGCAAATTTGTCTAAACGACTGAATAGTAAATGATGTTGTCATCCGTTTGAAAAAAGAAAAAAACGTTTGAACACACACACACACATACAAACATAAATTTATTAATCCACAAATAAATAAAAAGCTATGAATTAAAAATGAAAAAAAAAATTGAAATAAAAACTTGCTTTCATGAATGCAAATCTTAATTCTTATTCACACCAAAATACACACCATAATTAAAGGCACTTTTTTTGCTTGTACCATGTTGATGTAGTAGTTTTTCAGAACAAAAACAAAATAAAAACTTGCATTCAGATTTAAAAAAGGTGTACGCAACTAAAAAGGTAACTAATAATGGCAAGAATAATGCACGATAAAAAAAAATATTAATATTATTTAAAACAAGATGTCTACAAATGTTTAGACCTGTAACTACATACTACTTGAATATTTATTGTTAAATCGAACTATATTCATATCCAAATGTAAATAGAAATGTGTACGAGCATTTACCACAACAAAAACAAAACATACAATTATTGTTGGTGTAGAGTTTAGAAATTAAAATTTCTCAAGTGTCACTTAGTGAAATCAAGTCTAGAATACAAAATTCAATACGATTTATTTTACTCTGGCCATATTAGACAAGTTTTATTATTATTTTTTTAAAATGATTAATAAACAAATTGTATCAATCAGTATGTGGAAAGAAATATGACATACACAATACAGAAATACTCACACTCTAACAAACACTTTGTAATTTCCAAATGATTTTATTTAATTTTTTTTATATTGTTTTTTCCATTTAACGACGGCAAGCCCCAAGAAATTGTAAACGCAAACGCTTGTTTGTACTTTTCTTTTCAAATACATACACCTTGGAATTCGGTAACTAGTGGCAAATACGCCACAAAGCCTTAAGTCCCTACCTCTGTATATCTGTGAGTTAAAGAAAAAGAGTTTTAACAATTTTAAAAAGACGTGCGCTTACTAATGCAGTTTTATGAATTTCAAATAACCATTATAAGCCAACACAATTAAATATAGAAAAATCATAAATTCAAACACTATTTTTTACCCCAAACAACTACTAAAACTATTGGCTAGATTTGTCTTGGTTTTTTGTTACCGCGTTGAAAGAAAAAAAACAAAAAAGTTAAAAATAAACCGTGACAAACAAATGCTGACAAAAATGTCTGCTTATTTATCCTGCCACGATCTTGTTGTGTGTTTGATGTGACAATACCACATACATACTACACAATGGGTTTAAGTTATTGTTTTTTGTTTTCAATCAAGTTTCATCTTGATAAATAGTAGACTGAGTTGTATTCATATTAGCACTAAAAGTGTTTGTATGAGAACAATTTAATAATGGCTTATGATCTATGACCCTTTTGAGGATTTTTAAAATATTTAACATCACGCGGTATAACGATAGGCAGGACGAAAAATATTTGTTGCAAATTAGTGCAGCACGGATTAAAATTTAATTTTTTATTTAACTACTTTCCGATGTTTTTTGTAAATTTGTATGATAAGTTGCATGAATGGCTGATCACCACACGTCCACTCCCGGCGGCATGTTACCTTGCCATAGTGTCCACGCCTTGTTTTAAATGCTAGCAGAATCCTGAATCTCGTACATAAAGAGGTTAGGGAGACTCATATGCCGATAGAGTGCATAAGTCAAGTAAAGAGGGCCGCAGGGCTCTTAAAGGATCGATTCACGCACAATGAGGGCATAGCTAGTGAGTCATTATCTTTACTGATTGTGCATAGGAGAATCTTGGACATCGTGTTTGAAGAGGTAAGGGAGACTCAGATCACAGATAGGCTCACGATAATTTTGAATGCTATATAGAACCTCAGTCTATCGAAGATGCTGGCGATTACCGAGGCATGTGAGACTAGAATTGTGAACGGCAATCACAAGTCGTCAATGGGATATCGTCTTTTAGTTTATAGAAAATGCTTGTAAAGGCAAGGGGCTTAGTGAAGGAAGGGATGCCGATTGGTAGCCTTGAAATTACTGGTGAGTGAAGGAGGTGGAAAAGGGACTCGTTTTTTGTTTTAAAGAAAGTTTTTGATAAACTTTAGCTCAACAAAAATTTTCAATTATCTTAACATTAAGCAACAATTTTTGGTAAATTTCATTCTTTAGAAAATATCTGATAAATTTTCCGTTAAAAAAAAATTTCGATGATCATTTTTTATTTAATGAACTGTTTTTTTTACGATTTTTTGGCATAGGCGGTTGTACAAAAAATTTTCTATAATTTTTGTTTTATAGCAAATTTTTAATTAATATTTGTTTTGTTGATGATTTGGCTTTTAAAACAATTTTTAATGATTTTTCATTTTAAAGTTAATTGTTAACAAATGTTAATTAAACAGAATTTTCGGCTTCAGTAAGCATTTTCGATAAATCTACGTTCTGCAGAACATTTTCTTATAGAAAAATTTATTATTTATTAAATAAATTATGGCCTTATCAAGATTTTTGATAATTTAAGGATTAATGAAATCCCAGCAAGAAATAGGTAATGACTTGCTCTTACTAAATAACATACTTTTCAATGACTATTACATATTGTCTGTCTTACTAAGAAGTATTTTAGTAATGACTTGACATATAATGTGATGCGTAAGTTCTTATTCTCAAACATGTGCTTATATACATACACACACAACACAATTTCATATTGCAAAATTTGCTAGAAGCCATTTAAATACAACTTTTTATAATTCTCATTTAGTTCAACATGCTTTGGGTATAAGTAATAATGATTTTGACAACAGCGGCAAAGCATTTCATTAACTTGTAGATCTTCACTGACTTTTAAATTTCAAATTAACGTATCGCAGAGTAATCAAACCGAATTTTCGTCCCTAAAAGAACCGAACGACTTCTGAAGTCTATAATATTAATGGTTATATAAGTACTTCTACGCAGCGTTGTCAACTTTAAAATTTCAAAAAGCACCATAACCCAGGAAAAAACGCGTCATTCTCAAAAAAAAGCACTAAATTTATAATTTGTAAATTATTTTTTTAATTACTTAATAAAATTATACATTTTTATAAATTTCTTTAAAACTAAGACATTTTTAAATGTATATCAGAATAAATAACAAAAAAATTTACAAAAATCAAACAACGAATATCTTTTAGTCAGTCAGTAGAGATTTACATAGATACATATATTTATATGAAAATAAAAATAAACAAAAACATTGGAAAAATTATTATAGTAATTATCAATTCACAATATATCTCAGGAGTGATGCATTGTAAGGAATTTATTTCAACATTGAGAAAAAATTACGACAGGATTACTTTTTCCATACCTGATGCATTTATACGACGTTTTATAAACATATGTGAATTTGTTGTACAAAATATTAAAGAAATTATTCACCAAATAAGTAAAACTATTATTTAATATTTAAATATTTTTATATTACATATTAGAGTAATTAAATAGAAATATTTCTAACTAAAAATTATGAAAAATTTTAATAAACTTGCAGTTTAATAATTCCATTCGGATTTAAGCTTTTCTCTGTGTAAATAATATCAAATATCAATGATAAAGTCAATTATTTCTTCATTATTATCACTATCATCTGGCCACAACACAGTCTTAATTCCAAATTGTAATGCTTTATAAATATTATTGCTATTAATCAGAATATTTACTTCATCAGCTATTTAGTAGGTTTCGCAACAGAAATTTTCCCGATTAAACCCATTTTTAATGTGAAGTAAGGCATTAAATGAATTTAAAGACATTCGGTTGCGTATTTTAGATTTAAACACATTCATGGGAGCGATAAAATGTTAACGGCAATATTAGCTAATGCTTCAAAGGGATTAAAGTTAACTGCATGTTTGTACGATTTAACTTCAATCCAAAAATCGACTGGATTCGATATTTTGCCATTGGTAATGGTAAAATATCTTCTTTTGTACGTTATAAAACATTTCTAACATTAATTATGTTAATTTTACTCAAAATTTCAAAGTTTTCTGGTAAAATTTTTAAACGTTTAAAGTTGTGGGACGCTAAAAGTCATTTATAAGATGATAGAAAGAGGAATTTCTTTTATTCACAATTACCTCATATGCATATATGTATAAAGTTAGACATTTTGAAACAAAAACTTTCTGGGCAATCAATACCATCTTATAAATAATTAAATTTTTAGTGTAATATTATTTTTTTGCCGAGTTGCATGTAATTGTACTATAAGTTACATTTTGGTAGTATGTATATAAATTTACACTTACAAAAAATTTTTTTCAATTAATATATTTTAATTTTAGTGTTTGGTGTCACCGAAATAAAAAGAAAAGCACTAAAAACTAAAAAAAAAATCACCAAGCACTGACTCACAATTTTTCCGCTTTCGAATTGTTAAAAATCACCAAAAACGGTAATAAAATCACCGAGTTGACAACGCTGCTTCTACGAGTCCCTATTTGTAAGCGAGCGAGGTAAGTACTTGCCTCTAATGACATCGCCGTGTTAAAAAATGGGTTTAGATGCCAAAATTGTAAGTAGTGAAGAACTGATTTTTATTACATCCAACTTATTATTTTGTAATGAGAGTTTTTGTAAGGATTTTGACGTGTAAAAAATTTTTACTTTTTTGTACAGTTTTTTTTTTAGTTTACGGTTATTATTAAAATTTATAAAAATTTTTTGAAAATTTTAGATTTAAGAAAAACTTTTGATAATATTACAGAAAATTTTTTAATTTTTGTTTTATGATGATTTTCTGTTTATTCACCATTTTTTGATGATTTATCGTTAAAAAAAATGTTAGAAAAATTTAAGATTGTAGTAAAAAATGCATATAAATGTTTGTTGGGTAAGAAATTGTTTTCAAATTTCGATTCAAAATAATTTTTTATGTAAATATTTTTTAAAAATTTTGAAATTTTTGGGAAATTTTTGATAAATTTAAATTTTGTAAGAAATTTTTAGAAAATTTTCAAAAATTATAAATTTTTTCTTATCAAATAAATTTATAAAATTAAGCCAAATTTCAATAACTTTCGTTAAAATATTTATTAACATCAAATTTATGATTAGAATCAAGGCATATTTATTCATCAGGTACTCTTGATTCGTCAGCTGATTATTTTTTTTTAACACTTATTTTAAATTTCAGCTGTCAAAATGCATCAATCAATAGATGGCTTTTTACAACCCTGAAGGGTCTTAAACCGAGGAAAGAATAGATTTCCAGGCGCTTCGGTCTTCTGCGCTCCTTCTCCAATTTCGAACATTTAGGTCCATTAGGTGTTGTTGGACCTGATCTTTCCATCGGAGCTTCGGTCGTCCTCTTCTGCGGACACCTTCGGGATCATACTCGAAAATTCTTCTTACTGGAGCTTCTTCATCCATCCGCACGACATGTCCAAGCCAGCGCAGTCTTTGTACCTTTATGCGCCTAACAATGTCAATGTCGGCGTACAGCTCATACAGTTCATGATTCATACGATGCCGATAGTCTCCGCTTACACAGACCGGTCCATATATTTTACGAAGGATTTTTCTCTCAAAAACGCCAAGTACAGCTTCATCCGCTTGCGCAAGTACCCATGCCTCTGCACCATACAAAAGCACAGGTAATATGAGTGTCTTGTAAAGTGTTATTTTCGTTACTCGAGAGAGGGCTTTACTTCTAAATTGCCTATTTAGCCCAAAGTAGCATCTATTTGCTAGTATTATGCATAAATAAAAAAAATTTTCTCTCTTTTCTAATTTCTTTCAAATGTCAAACATCATATATAAAAAATATAAACGAAAAATTCTCTCCGAACTGCAATTACCTGATGAATAAATATGCCTTGGTTAGAATATTCCATGAATTTTCGTTTGCACAAGATTTTACTTTGAGAATTTCGTAAAGATGTGCCCTCTAAATCAAAATCTGATTGATATTTATTGTCTAACCGTTATTGTTTAAAAAAATGACTTTTATTTTTTTCTTTCGACAAAAAAAAAAACTTCATTAAAGATGTAAATTTCATGCAATGGATTTTTATTCTTGTTCCATCTTGAATATCATTACGTTAAAAATGATTTAAATCAAAACAAGAAATTGTGATCCATTGAAACAGAAGCAGCATTGTTTATGCCGTTTGGCCATTGTGTGTGACAATAATGTTAGTTTGTGGTTGAGAGTGAAGAACAGTCGGTGGAGGAGGAGGCGAAAAGAAGTGGAAAAGACTATTGTAATCGGGTATGTTAAACATTTAGATTATCGATATGTATTGCATGTTTTATATACATAAATACTTACTTACGCATCATTCAAAAGCAGTACAAAAACCATTTTTGCCCTTCAATGTCACAATTCAGTCACTCAAACATACGCACACACACACATATTTATCGATTCGTTATGTTGACATTCATCCATCTTCCTGCACCAACATAAGAGAATACAACATTTTTAACAACAACAGAAAAATGAAGAAATGCAATAAAAAAAGGTATTGATCAGTAAGTAGGGACAGTAGCTAAAAACAGTTTTAAATGTTGATTTTTCACTTTTTTGTTAAGAAAGATATCTTATCTTCAACGTCTACCCAAGAGAGTAGAGGGACCTCCAACGTAAACCTTAGCAACGCACGCCTATAAACCTTTTTGCAGCAACAGTTGTAGCTTTAAAATGTCTCATGTCGAGTATGTATAGTTAAGAAATAAACACCGGAATTGATGAATTCTTCTGTGCTGTTTTATAAATATTTGTTTTTGTTTTTGTTTTTTTGCAAATAAAAGTAACAATTCTCTTTACAATTATCACACAAAACTACTTTTCATACATTCAACACTTCAATAGTCCATATTTAGCGACATAAAAGATTAACAATGCATTCTGTCGATTTAAAAAATTCAAAATTTACATTATTTGCGTCAATGAATGTGTGATTAAACCCTTACAGACCAACCGAGCGTTAAGCTTTTACGCAGAAATAAAAACTTAAATAAGAGTGTCCCCGTTGTGTTATGAAAATCAGAGACCGTAATCATTATTCCTTTTTTCATAAAAGTCAGATGATAACAGTTATTTTTGTATATTATTTTTTCGAGCAAGATTAAAAGTAATTTTTTGATTATTATTTTTTTGAGCAAAAATAAAAGTTATTTTCTAACGAAATGTACGTGTTACAATAATTTAGTTAATATTAAATATTTATTTTAATGTGCATACAAAATCCCCATGATGATCACATTTTTTGTGATTTCTCACATTTTTGTACACTATTCTAAATCAATGGTGGGCGCTGGTTTGCCTGAGTTACAAAGTTGTTCGGGTATTTAGTAAATCATCCTACATGATTGCTGAAAAGTTTTTAAGACAACAGTTGGAAATATGTACTTCCCTGGCTTTTGTTGTGCATTCTGTACCTGCGACACAAGTTAGTGTAGATAGATCCTTTGCAGTCCTCAAACTGATTTTAGGAGAGTTGCGATACAATTTGTCAGTGGACAATTTGGAAGCTTTAATGATAGTAAAACTAAATTCTGATGTTTTAAATATTCTTAATATTGGCTCGAAAAAATAAAAATCAAAAAATAACTTTTATTCTTGCTAGAAAAAATAAAAATCTAAATAATAAAAAGCAACACACATATTGAAAAAGCAACATATTTTCTCATAGACTAATTAATGCATAAGAATCAATATGGTAAACTTGAATCCGTTTTCCGACATTTACTTCTATATGCTTTTTTTGTTTTAAAATTTCAAAAAAACTATTATTTTCGGGCCCTGATGATTATCAATGTTTGTTTAATAAAACCCACAAAATAGAAACAAAAATTGGCTTAAGAATAAAACAATAACTGCAGCTATCTTGCTGCCAACTTCACTACCTAACACGCTGTAAAAATTTTTTCCGTCGCTCTTCTTCTTTTAAACAATGATTGGTTGGACATAAAAAATGTTTATTGTGGTACAGCAAGTAACAGAAATTTTAATTATTATTTTCTTAACATAGAAATAATCACTTAACCTTAGGAAACTTGTAAATTAATTTACTGTTGTATTTACAAAAATTTAAAATTGTGATTTTTGTTAAAAACTTTTAAATTGCGTATCAAGAAAAATTCAATTTTTTTTAAATCAGGATTTCTCAATACGAAAAAAAAATACATTAACTTTAACTGCTATTTAAGGCAATTCAAAATATTTAAATCTAAACAACCAGCCTACATCCAACAGAAATTCTGTGGCATAATGAGAAAGTAAAATTACACGCGTAAAACTATTGTGTGTAAAGTTTGAAATTGTATAAAAAACTATTTGATTATATATATTGTATGTATGTGCATACATATGTATGCAGTTGCGGTTCGCTTCAATAAAAATACATTGATAATATCTAAACTACTCATAAAATGCCTTGAGTTTTATTGTTTTGTAACATTGATTTATGTAAATGAGGATCTTTATTAACAGACAAAGAAGTCACAATCGATAAAGAAAAGTTATAGGAAAACTCTTGATAGGAAGAGATAGAAGTCCTTTAAGTGGTTAACAAATAAATTTTTAAACGGAAATTGTTGTAAATTTAACAAACGGTTTAGCTTCTAAACATCTGGTCAGAAATTCTATAAGAAACATTAAAGGGTTAAAAGTCAGTGAGAGCATTTAAAAACATCAACTAAATGCGATCTTCAAAACTGTTTACAGTCTTACATACATATACTTGTTTACTAATATTTTGTTTTGGTTTGTATGTATGTATTATTTTATGTGATTTTTTTTCTTCTTTTCTTTACGTAATTTATGACAATTTATGCAGCGTTAATGTTCTGTTTTTCCTTTTTGAATACTTACAAAACCATACAAGATAGATAGAAAGATGGACGGACAGTCTGAAACAAATACTACTGATGATTGTATGCGAGCAGTAGGCACTAATCATTGTTGTTATTGTTTTCGGTATTGACGTTGTTGTTATTCTATATTTTCTTTGTTGAATTTTGATTTCAAACAGCGATTCGGCTTGTGGTGTCAAGAGCAGTTTTTTTTCCTTTATGTAACCACCTCGTCTTATATAAAAGTCGCTGGGGAAAAGCATTAAAAATTGATGTTAATCGATTTGGATGGAGTTAAGTTGATAAAAACAAATCAACAAAAAAAAAAAAATAAATAAATAAAAAATAAAAAATAAATAAAAATATCAAATAAGAATGAATTTAAAAAAAGTAGTAGAATAGAATAGAATATATTTCATGTTCTTAGGTTTTGTTGTTTTTTCAATGGTTGTCTCTTATTAACTCTAAGAGTGTCTTTGTTTTTTTTTCAATATACGGAAAACTTTACATAAGGTGTCTTTTTTATATATTTTTTTATGAATTTATTTATTGCCGTAAACTAGTTGTTAAGCAACTACAAGAATTGACGAAAGAGTTAGAACAGCGGGAGTTATTGAATTTGGGGTGTAGTCGTTAAGAAAAAATTTTATATTTTTAGAAGTTACAGACAAATTGGAACAGTTTTGCATGCAAGTTTATATATATTTGTCATTTGAATATTTTTATTGTTTCCAATTTTTTAATTTACAATTTCAAATCTATTTCCTTTGGTTAGCACTGTATGTAGCAATAAAGCTCATGAGAGTTATTTGCTCATATTGCCTTGAGAGTGTTGTAACTTGACTTCAAGTATGAAGGTAAATCAGATCTATAATCAATGATTTGTTGAATACTACAAAACTGTAAGAATCTAACACCCTTTCAATAACGACTTCTGACTTTCTTATGTTTAAATTAAAATATTCCATATTCCATCCGAAATATAAAGTTTTCTATGTCTTAACGTCTTTATAATTTTTATTCTGGCTCTAGTTAATTTTTAATACCTAATTTTTCTATGCTTTTGGCACATAAATTAGGTTGATATTGACCGATGGCCTGAATTATGTTGGCCTTTAGAGCCGCTGTAGTTTGTTATTTATTCATCTAGAAATGCCATTTAAGAAAACTTCACAAGAAAAATTCTAATGGAGTCAAAGTGCACGATCTCACTGGCCAGCCCTCAAATTGCTCGTCAATAAGATCCAATGTGTCATGAGGTAGGTGGCTTGCAGCATACTGTTTAAACTACATGTCGTAAGTGTCTCTTAATGAATTATGGACCGATGACTCTATCATCGGGATGCATTGGAGGCTTTTGGATCCCATTTGGAGTGGTATTGTCTTAAATTTGACAAATATTATTAAATAGGGTTTATCAAAATTGTATTTTTTCAATGCAAAGCGATGATGGCGAGCTTTTGGGCTTGCTTCATGCATTTTGTATGAGAAAATGGACAACTCTTGACACAATTATTTAGGTTTATTTAGCGTGCGAGTAAAGAATGTCAATGAACCCGTTGTTTTTTAATAAATTGTGAATAAGTGAGTTTGAAAAGCCAAGGGAATGCTTGAACCTAATCTCGCTAATTTTGATTTTAAGTTTTAAGTATTGAGGCATGCTGCTTAATCACGTTAATTGTTAAGGTGGTTCGGCATAAAAAATTTAATAAAAAACAACACAAATATTTCACAAACACCGCCAAAACACATGACCGCTAGAGAATGCCAACTGCAAGTAGTCCTGAATTGAAAATCTTTTATATCGTTTTATTAAAATAATTATGAAAGGTAACGTCTGCAATTGCAGTTTAATAGCTGTCTCAAAGGAATAAAACATTCAAGGATCTACGAAATATTGCCGGTATGAATAATAGTTGTAAAATATTTTACATTATCAAGCCCTGGCTGTTAAGCCAAGTCTTAAAACGATAATATTTTTAAATATATGTACATTGTGATTATTATTTTACCACCCCCGCCACAGTAATTAGGTCTGTTTACTGACAACTATTTGAAAAAATCCTCGTAATTGAAAATATAAATCTTCTGTAAGGCATGGCCGGCATTCCTCTTTTCATATGTAAGTTCGTGATTTTAACAAATTTAAATTTTGTTTAACAACCCCACCAAACGACCAACCGCTCCACGCTTATCAATGTGTGACTGACTGGACATTCACAGGCAGCCAGCCGTCTTTGCCGTCTTACTCTACTTTATTTTTAGTTTTGAATTTTTTGTGGCTGAAATCGTGAGTGCCGCTTAAATTCATTCATAAAACGTAAGCGAATCAGAATGTATGACGAAAAAACAAAACAATGTCTCATGATTTTGCATAATTTTATGCTAATTTTTGTAAAAAACAATATTTTTTGCTGTTTCTCTCCTGGAGACTACTCCTCTCTGCGCAACCAACTGTCCTTATTTTGTTCATTAAAAGACAGCAAAATTCCTAACTAAACTGAAGCTTCATTTTATAATAGTCAAGTCTGTCTGTTTCTTTTTAAGAACGGAACAAAGATGAAAGAAAAGCTAAAATGGAAGAAGACAAGAAACTTTAAATGACAGAACTAGACGATGCTCTTTTGCACGAGTATGTGGCTTTCGCACTCATGTGCATATGATTCGTTTTTGAACACAATACCAACCACACAAAAAAAAGAAGAAGAAGAAAAAAATCATACATGTGGCAAACAGTAGCAATTGTATTTTGTATATGATGTTGTTATGACTTCAATATAGAGAGGACACGACATGGATGAATTATATTGGACAGGATTGTTGCTAATATTCTTTATACAGCTGCAGTTTATGGGATCGTGAATTGGTGGCAGCTTCTTCTTATTCTTCTTCTTCTTTTTTTTCCAAAGGAGGGTGATGCTAAATTATTGTCAGCCATGTTTTCCGTTGTTGTTTTATTAAATTTTTCTTTCTTGTTCATGCCAACACTGTTAGAGGCTACATAATAGTGGTTTAATGGCAAAAATACTTCTTTAGATGAAGTGCAAAATGTCAAGTTTATACAAGTTGTAGAATTATAATATTTGGCCTAAATGGTTGTGTTGAGGTGGTTACGAAGTTGTCATATTTTTGGCAATAACTTTTAATAGAGAAGATTCACAATTTCTTAAGCATTTAACATAATTAAAAACATTTTCTCGATTTAAATTATATTTTCAATATGCTTAAATGGGTGATATTAAAAATTTGTAGAAATGGTTGAGAAAAAATGCATGAGACAATGCTTATACTAGGATTCCAATGTAAAGTAAGTTTAAGGTATTAAAAATTACAAGATAAAATACTATTGGAGGATTCACAATAGTGTCATAAAGTCATATGTCCTATAATAATAGTTTGAAAAAATAAGACTATTGTGAACAACCCCTCATAATTAAGTGTGCTATTTTGAATTTAAGTCAGCTGATGTAAAACAATTATAAAAATAAATATTTTCTTTCATAATTCCAAAAACAAGTGAAGAAAACCAAATAATAGCCAGTTTGTGCGAAATGTACATTTTAGATGTTGTAATGGCAGACTCAAGTAAATAAATTAGAAATAAATTAAATTTTGTTTGATAAACAAAAATAGCAGAGTCCTTAGCCGATCTTATTTGACGCCGCCAGTGATTTGTTATCAAAAATTAGCAACTGCGCTTAGATTTTGAAGTCGGCCCGGTAAAATTATACAATGAACGGCGACGACAAAATCTATTGCGGCTTGGCTTAGCCGTTTAGCACAGGTCTCTGCTTTTAGAACAATATGACAATATGACATGATAAGACACCCTGTGAATCATCCATATGTCTTTATAACTTCACAAACTCATTTTGAAATGTTCAGTAAACAAATGCCACTGTTAAGCGTTTCTTGGTTGTTAAGTAAACGTCTAAGTGGACTCCAAGTGTCTTTTTAACACCTTCACAGTAGTTGCCAGATATGTTTTTGAATATACCAGTCATTATATGCAAAGATTATTCTATATAAAGAAATACAATGGCGTAACTAGGCCATTCTAAGGGTTGATATGCCCACTCTTCCCAGAATTTGAAAAAATTAACTATTTACATTTAACATACGTATAAAATTAACGGATTTTAAGAAAAAAATATTTTTTATGCTCTTGCCAACCTCAGAAAAAGTTTCTAGCTACGCCAATGTGTACATCGCTGAATTGCTTATGTCTATCGATACTTGTAGAAGATTATTCCACAAGAATCTATTGTTCACATATTTAAAATTATTTTCTTAAGAGTTTAACCAGAGCTCGCTGGCAGAATGATTTTTATGTTTATGTTTCTACTTGCTCACATCTCGTGGACTTTGAATTCTTAAAATCAAAGAATAATAAACTAGAGTTCAATAAATAGAAGATACATCTGAGCTCTGTGGTAGTTAGCGAGTTGGATATCATATATGTATGTTGAGATATTTAATTTGTAATTTTTTATGCGCCATCCTGGATTTGCAAAAATAATATGTAGTACGCCATTACGTTTCAGACGCCATATTGTATTTGAAATTTTTATAAGGTGTAATGTATGCTACTACTCATGCCTTACTTTTGATACCCATATAGAGGGAGTTGAAAAGAATGTAAAAACCGACATTTCTTTTCATACGATCGCAGATTTGTAATTTTTTCGAGGTGTACTACGAGTATGAACTAATAATCAATTATATTCATTTGGTACCAATATCGAGGGGGTTGAACTAATTATTATGCTTAACCCACATACTATTTTGTCAATAGCTTTGTCGTTTGAGGATCGATAGGAACAATATTCTTTACAAATTACTTTTAAAGTAAGTTGTTTGCCAATCAATTTTAAGAAAAATGTATTTTGGTGCTTATAACTCATAACGTTTTAATCATCTTTGCTGTTTAGGGATAACTTCTGAGATGCAGACTGGTAATCTGCTTTCATAACAATGTCTTTACGTTATTAAGGATCTTTAAGAACTTGATTCGCTTAAACAATAAATTATTATACCATTCACCTGTGGTGAACAAGGGTATCCGTTTGTAATTTCTACAGTTTTCACTTTCGACCCCATAAAGTATATATTTTCTGAAAGCTTATGAATAGAGGAGTCGATTAGGCCCTGATCGACTGTCCGTGTGTTGGTTGAAATCTATTTTTAAAAGCAACCATTTGTTCCTCAGATCTGTGTATAGTATCAATCTTTTGGAAATATCCGGGAATAAATTGCTATTGAAATTCAGCACAATCGCTTCATAACTTTCTGAGATATGAGCAAATAAGCACGACTGCCGATGTTTTTTTCCCATAATATATAGGTACCTTTACTACTATTTGTAGATATAATATGCCTCTAGAGATATTCGTGAAATATTTTGGATAAAGCGGGCTCTAATCGGCAAAGTTATAAGCAAACATTTTTTTTAAAAATATATATTCCAAAAATTTACAAACGAAAATCAAATTTTTTCAGCTTCTAGACAACCGAAAGAGTCAATATTGGTATCATCTGAAAGGACTTCACTAGCGCAATATAAGCACTATAAAAAAATTAAAATTCCTGTTGGCCACCACTATAAAATGGTGGACAATAAATTTATATAGGGGTCAAATCTGGTTGTTTAAAATGTAACTTCTTGAACACCCTCAATATTGATGTCAAATGAAAGGGCGTGACCAGTAAAATACAGTAAATTATTGAAATATGTAAAATCCAAGATGGCGTCTAAAACAAAATGGCAGATAAAATTTTTTTTAAGCCCATCAATATGGGTATCAAATTAAAGGGCTTGACTAGTAGAATACAGTTAAGTACTTAAAAATTCGAAATCAAGGATGGCGTCGGAAATAATAAGGATTATACCTATGTACATGATGGTGAAGGGTATTATCAGATTCGGCACGGCCGAATATAGCACTCTTACGTGTTGTTTATAACTTTGCTAATTATTGATCGATTTGTGAAAACCAACAATCCTAAGAGCACGCACATAAACAAAACAAACATGTTTATAAATTATTCAATTGGTGAAATATGTTTATGTAGAAAGAACAGAGTGCAGTAGTGGTCTTGTGGTTATATCTTAGAAAATTATGGACCAGCTTTGCAGAACTGCCATAACGTTTTTCCTTTAAACTTTTTTGAAAGTTTAGTGGCGCACATACGAGTATGTGCAACATATGTAGGCTTAAAAAAGATTATTTCACGCAGGAGGGAGATAGATGGACTATTCGAAAGACTTCAGAAAATATTTACTTTATGGGGCCGTAATAACAAATGAATCATAAAGCTAAGTATGTATATACTAGGGTGATCGATTATTCGACTTTTTTAAGAAACCGGGTTTCAAATAGTTTGAAATTTAGAATTTAAAAAAACCGGTTGCTATTTTGAAAATTAAGAAAAAACCGGTTAACCGGTTCGAATATATAAAATATAATATTTAAAGAAAAAATTAAAAAATATTTAAAAAAAGATTATAATAAAAATTATATCTAAATATGAAATTTTTACAGTTTATATACATACGTTTGGCTGCATAATTACGCAATAACTGACATGAATGCAGTTGACCCATTTGGTTTTAATTATTTGAATTTAAGGACAAAAGGTACTCTTTACAAGTAAAATAAATAATTACAATAAACTAATACATAAATAAATAAGACTTTTTATAAGGCAGTTATAAATTTTTGTATCTTCTTCTGTACATTTTTTTAATGTTAAATATATCTTTTAAACTAATATGCACTAACGTATTTGCTTGAAATGATTTCTCTAATTTGAAACACATTTTAAAGGATAGAGAGAAAATACAAATACAAATATAAGCATAAACTAGTTTTTGTTCGATGGTTTAATTAAAATTTTTATTTGACAGACACTTAAAGCCATTAATTAAAATTAGGTTCTGGGTGAAGAGATTATTGGTTTTTCTTTATTGTTACAGTATTGTGACTTAAATGGTTTTTATTTTCTGATTTTTTGAAACTTTTTGCGTACTACATATACTATGGTACGATTGGTTACAAAGATATATGAAAAAAAACTTTCAAAAATAAAAAACCGGCTATTTCGGGTAAAAAAAACCGGTGTATTTGATATTCGAAAAATCAACATTTAGAAAAAACCGCCAGCTGAAAGAGGAAAAAACCGGGGTTTTCACCGGTTGTAAAACTTAGTCGATCACCCTAGTATATACCCTTGCAATCTACGGTGAAGAGTATGACTTGTGCAGGACTCATCCTTGAAAAGCATTGATAGTCCTACTTAATCACACAACGTTCCTAAAAAACATTCTACTCTAAAAGAACTTAACATCATGTCGGAGTATCTTTATACTATTACACAGACGAGTCAATTAAAGGTAATTTGGTATGTAAAATATTTATCTTATATTAAATCATATTCTGAGCAAGGCAATACAAGTTGCAAAAGAAACACAAGGAGACCTCAACTGCCAACAATGTTTAGAAGCTTAAGAATGGCTTTTTTTTATTTGCCAGCATATTCATGTGTATTTGTATAAGTAAGTGTCTGAATGACTTGCTTACTGTTTCGTTTTTCTTGATATTTTATTTTGATTCAGTTGGCAGTAGTCCTACCTACAACAATTGTTACCAACTTTAGCCACAACTGCCACAACAACATGATATTTTACTTGCTAAATTTAGCGAATCATGTGTAAAAATCTTAAGTGCAAACAATTGTCGGTGGATCATTTGCTGTGGAAAAGTAACGACCACCGTGGTGGTGTCTGTTACTCAAGATGTTTATTTAAAGTTTCCTTTAACATACATGTTGGCTTAAAGGCCGCAGTCTCGTTGTGTATGAGTTGAGGCCACTTTTTTTCTTTTGCTGGTAAAAGTTTTCCGTTCAGGTTAACAAACATGATACATGTTTGCTGGTCGGTTGAACTTTTTCGATACAGCAATTCTCGTATTGATGGTTTAAAGAATTGATAAGAAAGTATTTTTTTTTTATTTATTCTTTTTCGAGATTTTATTTTTAATTAAATTTAACACTTTACTAAAATTAAAAATAAAAATATAATTCCTGTTTTATGTATGTATGTGAATATGCTTTCTAACTAACCTTCATATAGTTTTCATTTGTTGTAGTTGATGGGAAATCACGTTGTTATTTTATTGGCAGAAATTCATCAACAACCATCATATTTTTGAAATTTTTTTCTTTGTTAAATTTTAATCAAAAGTCATAAATCAAAAAATGTTCACCTTTAATGTTTTATAAAGTTCTTTTTTATTTTATTTTGTCTTTCTTTTACTCCAATATTGCACACAGTTGGCAGTTTTCTGGAATTGGCCTTAAGGTTTCAGTCTTTTTCATTCAACAATTAGTTAAAAGTGGCCTTAAAAATCCAAGCCGATTTTGGCAAGAAGTCTAAACAGTAAAAGCATGTTGTTTGAGGACAAAACATTTTAATTTTGTTTTTTTTTTTTTTTTTTTTTTTCCTTTTTTTGGTGGGTTTAAACTTTAAAGTGTGCCTTTGTTTTAAATTATCGATCTTTAGACATTTAATTTTATTATAGAAAAATTTATATTTTATTAATAAAACGTCAAAATAAAACCATTTTGTATGATTGAATGCCAAAACGTTCCGTTATGCTTAAGGATTTATTTTTATTTCAATAAAACATGCAATTTGCTCAAGTTCTCTTTGAAACTACACTTTAGGTTTGCATGTTCTAAAATAATCATTTGTGCCATCAAAGGAAATTTTATTTAGGAAATCTAATAATTAAAATAAAAGAGATCAGACGTCTGGGCTAGAGGATGATTGCAGTAGTTTTATATTTTAGTGCGTAAAGAATAAAGTCTTACCTCTTCTAATGAACACTGCATGCATGAAGGAGTGTAAGGTTATGCATGCCATATTGGGACAACACACATGATATTTTGAAGCTGTACAAGATATAAAGGGTCTTTCAATAGGGTCTTCTAAGCATTGATTTTTGATAGCGGCTGTATTATTAAAGCTGCATCTGCAAAGTCGGCTGTCGTTTATTCAATTTGTTTTGCCATATCATCGTTGACTGACATAGCGTTAAAAAATACTTACAAACGATCAAATGGTTTTACTAAAATATGTAGGTGTTCTACTTGGGTAACATGCCGCTCAATATTCATCAGCAATGAGGCCAATTTAGAGATTAATGTACACGTCAACAAAGATTCAAAATAAATTTGGAACGGTCAGGCCATCACTGCTTTAGGGTGATATCAAAATTTAACACAGTTCATGCCACATTCGAAATATGAACAATTTGAGGCCATGATCATCTTAGGTTAGGTAAACTGGCAGTGCGACCGTACTATTTGACGCCGTTAGATGTTAGACTAGTGGGCTTTTCAAAGCTAGCATAAACCTTGTCATCGGTCAAATTTATTCTAATTTTTAATGTCAGAGTCATGGAAAATAGCGCATTTCTTATGTGCAAGCCCAGAAAAGTTGCCGCGGATATTTACACGATACAACTGACAACGATAAGTCTTTCAATTTTAAATTAGGAAACGATTAAATGATTTCGCACGGTTGAAATATTTCAAATAAACACGACTGCAAAAGTTTTTATTAATGACGTTATATGTTAGGTTTTATCTGTGGCTTGGAGCTAAAAGGGCCAATGTCAAAATATTTACTTTTGAGAAAATTGGAATTGAACTTTAACTTGTATAGGTGTTTGTATAGGAAGCTGTTCTGGGTTAAGTGTTTTTTTTTAGCTGTTTTACCATAATGATATAGAGCAGGAAAAAAAAAACTAATGCAATGATTAACTCAAAAGAGCGAAAAAGGGACATTGGCCCTTTTAGCTCCAAGCCACAGATATCCACTTGGGTCCATAGTAAGTTCTTTTGTGATACTTAAATGTCACGTGCAGCTTGTTCTATCTCTGCCTTGAAAGGGTGCTACATTTTCAATCAACTAGTTACTCAATGAAACAGGTTTATTCTCCCAACAGCTGTGTAAGATAAACTCGCTAAATCGTAAATAACTTTCTACACAGATACGAGATTTTAATTTTTGCAAAAGCCATGCAGAGATATGGCAGAATTGTGTGGCACTATTTGAATTTCCTTCGTGTCCGGACGACTTATTCTGTAGTCATCAAAATGGAGATATAATCTACTAAAACTGAGAGGCAGAGTAGCCAGTTATGAGACCAGCCAGTTTAAGAAGTTAGGAGTCAAATTATTTCCCTTATGCCTTGGTGAGGCAGTCCACAAGCGAATTCTTTAGTGTTGGTCTGTGTGGACTTGTATGGCTTCCGTTTAATCAATGTTTTGCAGGCCAGTGATGGATATAGTAGTTAATTTGTTGGTATCCTCTTAGATAAAAGTCCCATTTTCCAGCAGTCCATTTACAAAAAGGTTCCTTATCATAGTTAAGTGACTACGTACTCATTTAAGATCAATGGTGGAGTTTCTCGTCTTTTTATATACAAAATTATATTCGGCGACTTTCTCTTAACAGCATTATAATCGGCTTAGCTTGTATCAACGGACATAATGGTTTTTATTTAGCAATCGGTTAAACAGATCACCGGAAATGAATATGATAAAATCGTGTTAAATAAATTTTAGTCCCCTCACGGAAGCTTTGTCTTTTTTAAATCATCTATATCTTTATAGAGTCTTTTATTAATGAATATTTCTGTCATGACTGCCTTTATTAGCTAGAATCGGTATTTTTTACAATCTAAACTGTAAAATTAAACAGTTGGACGCTGACAAGACCTCTTTATTAATATAGTACCACGGGGATATATTCTGTCTGATTTTGGTAACGTAATTCCTGGGTGAGTAGCAGAGCTAAATGCTGTTGCATTGCAGAATCTGCTGATAATCGCACGGCAAGACTTTTTGTAGTTTCCAACTTATAAGTAAGCAGTGGAATTTAAGTCAAGGCAACATGAATTGCTATCAGAAGTTTAATGCCTTTAGAAATAGCCTGGTTAGCCGGCATAATATTTTCTGGAGGAATTCAAGATGTCTCTTGCTAAAAGGATGTCAAACTTGCTAAAAGAAGTCCGGTATCGGTATCGGATAAAAATTAGCGTCTGTTTGTTGTTTAAAAAAACTCTGCCAGACAAAATTATATTGAATTTCCTGTTCAATAATATAATTTGAAATGTAACTCGAGTTTTACGATGCTAATGATTAAATCAAACTACGATAATTGAAATTTGTAGCATATCAATAACTAGAGCTGAAATGGTACAAAACACACCAATAGTAGAAAAAGTTAATATTTCCTACCAACACAAATTCTGATCATTAACGTAGCTAGACTAATTTTCTGCACTAGGGTTACAGCAACCTTTTTCAAGAAAAGAGGCAAAAAAAGACAACCAGTACTACGCTGTCCCGATGGTTGTGGAGGTATACTGACATTTTCTGAACATAATATTTAGTACATAATTACGTTTAATGATCGTCAAATGAGTCTCTGCTAAACATTCGCCATTTGCTATTTTTCCCTGCGCTCGAAGCTTAGAGCATGTATACGTTAGGCCAACCTTATTCCATTTCAAGGAGCGCGCTGGAAGGTTAGCGGACCCTTTATTAAATTATGGTTTGAAATATTTGGAGAAATGATCTCATGTGGGACTTGAACATAGAGTATCCTAGTCTTATGCTTTAACCACTACACCACGCTAACAATATAGTTTTCTTTGCATTAGATAATAGGACCAGATTTTTTTTATCCATAGAAGCAGTGCAGGCTTATTGGAAACATAACATTACAAAACTAAAGTCGTTTATGTATTTGTGTTAAGTAAGTTGTATTTGTACAGAAATACAACAATAAGAAACTAAAATTGTTTTTCTTATCTACAGTACTGTAATGGTACAGCATTTTTGTAAAAGGTAAAATTTAATGCTTACATGGTCGTGGTGGTACATAACATTTAATAAAGTCGTAATCTCTGCCAGAGAAGTAACTAATAAAATATATAAAATCTTGTGTTAAAACTTAAATTCTGGGGAAATGAAGAGACTAGTTTGTTTAAAAAAGTCTGCTCTACTGCAATCTTCTATGAAGGCCACTTTAAGTTCGTTCAATTCCCGTTTTAAAGTTACGAAATTGTCTTACTTTAAACATATCAAAAGGTATGTACTCGTTTTGATTATGACCTAGTAATTATCGGAAATTGAGAGTGAAATTTTAAAACCTTTACACACATTTACTTATTCGAGCTGCACAAATGAATTAAAGACAAGAAAAACACACAAAAATTCCATCTAAAACAAAAATCTTATAAAATGCCAAAAGCATCAATAGTCGGCTGCCTGCTATTTTTTTGTGTCTCATGCACATAATTCTTCATCTAATATTGAAAAATGTGTATATGTGTGTGTGTGTGTTTGTGCCTGCAAGTCAGACAAAATGTTTGGCATATTTTGTGTCTGTAAGCTTGACCGACTGCATGAAATTCTTAACATTAATATGACTGTAAGCAATTTCGACACACAATGATGCTTCATAAAGTTTTCCTTTAACTTTGCATTACTTTTCGATCAAATAATGCTGGTGAGGAACAGCAGCAGCAGCAGCAGCAGCAGCAGCAGCAGCAGCAGCAGCTAAGTCAGAAAAAACGCTTTAGAAAAATGAAGTGAGTGACTTAAACGCATATTCAACGCACGCGACAACCACATGGTTTGTGGCGATTTTTTAAATGAGTTTTTGCGTGTCATAAAAAAATATAAAAAAAAGAAAGAAATCAAAAATAGTTGTAGTTTTATTATCAATGATTTGTTGCGTGTTTATTGTAATAAACGAAAAATAATAATTTCTTTTAAAGAAATTTCAAACAAAATATAATAACAAAGATGATCGATTACGTCTGATAAGTTTTTAACTCAATGATAACAAATTTTTTTTGATTGTTCTTCATCTCTCTCTCTCTTAATATATAAGTACTATAATTAATTAATTTCTTTTTAATAGTATTTTTTTTTGTTGAAATGCAGAGGCTCTATTTCTGGCTGGAGGCTAAAATTCCAGAACATTTAATGAAATTCCAGAATAAACGCACTTTAATTTTTGTTGCATTAAACAAATCTCGTAATTGTCTAAAAAAGGTGAAATTAAATTCAAATGATTATTGTTATTTTTATATTATTTAATTAAATTTAAGGATTATGTGAGATCTTAAATCAAGGATTTAAGAACTGTGTATTTAACATGCAATTCCACTTAACAAATTAGTTCCTTCACTACAAGCTAAACGGATTTTTTAAAGTTTATTTTTAAAAATCGTTAAAGTTTATGGCTGAATTTCCCAATACTGAACTTAGATTGTACTAGCAGCTTTCGCAAGACTATATTGGAATGTGGCAATGTTGTCGATAAACTCGTATAAAGAAAACTTGTTATAAATTTATGACCTCAAAACGTTTTGGTATGAATTTGTGACTTGCATTAACTCGATTTGAATTTGAACGATTGCCTGTAATGTGTTGCTTTTGTGAGTAAAGCCTACAAGAATAAGTCTAACGAGGCTAAACCGCAAGTTGTTAGTGGAAGAGAAAACAATACCTTCAATTCGTTTAAGTAGAATGTTTATGACCCCATTCTGCTGGAAACACATTTTGCATTTCATTCAATTTGTTTCAAAAGAAATTTATTAATGTTGATCTATCAAGGAGTTGACAGTGTTGAAATTAGCGCTTTGCTTACTAATATGCGCCTTCGTCAGATCAATAATACAAAGTGGTTACTTGTTACATTCATCTTATAGGGCGCTTTATTGCTGAAGAGAAATCAAAGTCCTCCCAGTGAACAAACGGCGTTCTGTATGGTTACAAACTTTTATTGAGTCAGCTGTAGAAAAGATGGCCTTACATAATGGTTGCATAACTACTGGTTGAATTCAACGCATTTCCGTGTATTGCTTATGAGCTTACGTTAATGCAAATGTACATCTCTCGTGAGCTCGATCTATCTATTTATTGTTGCAAGTTATGTGGTAAATTAATTGCAGAATCGTGTTTAGATTACTGCAAGATAAGATTGAGTCCCCGCAGAAACGGGATGAACAACCAACCAACAGCTGCAGTTAGCTTGAAGTCCGCACGAGCATCAGCTGTTCTACCTGTTCGGCCTCTTTTATTTTCCGAAGAGGCATTACCAAGTTTATGTAGTACCAGGTAGAACTCTAATCATTCGTGAGATAAAATCCTCTAATTTTTTCTCAGCCTAGTTAGGGCGTTAGTGCCTCTTCTTTTCCCCAAAAGGCAAAAATGCCAAGGTGGGAGTTTCGTCAAGCTAACATGCCTGGAGAAGTTTTCCTGAGTCAATTAAATCCAGTACCGTTATAGGTTTAATTTCAGATTTAAAATTTCTTAAGGTGAAGAGTACCAGTATCCTAGTTCTTGGAAGAATCGACTGTTTCGGGTTCTTGTGTACACTGTGACGTGTTTTTTTTGGTAACAACAAATTTTATTAAGTTCTACTCAATCATGTAATTAATTAATGATAATTTGGCATCAATCAGCAACTGAGTAAAACAGGGTTGTCATAAAATCTAAGTGCTGTCGGTACTAAATTTTAAAATAATAAAATAAAACTAGTTTGGCTTCACGAAGACGAACTGGACTGGATACATGTAGAGTGAGTGGGATTTTTTGGCCCTCTTTTGTTATCAAGCGTATATCGCAACTAACGAGCCGGGTTCGGAGGAACGTATCGAAGTTGCTGGCGGTATTGGTGGGTTATTTAATATTGGAAAAACATACTAGCCGACTCAGACTTGCCTCGAATAACCATTGCTGCAGCTGTCTGGATTTGGAAAAAGAGCAATCGATTTTCCATCTTCTCTGCAAATGTCCTGTTCTGAATGACAAGAGACACAGAATGCTAGAAACGACAAACTATTTGAAATAGCAGAGTTCCGATCTGCTGAGATATCCCACGGCTACAGGGTGGATCTAGTGCCTCCACTCCTCCTAGACTTACTCTAAGAGACACCAAATCTGGTGAGTGTTGTGGTCTTGTCAAAACGGTGTTATACAGATTCCGATTGACAGTCAGTGCCGTTATTTAGGTTTTTGTTTCTATAGGAATACGAATTTTGATTTGAATATATATGCAATATCAGATTTCAAATCCAATGCTGAAATAAAATTTTAATTGGGCTCCATAACGATCCTGGGAAGATTACGGCATTTTAACAAACGGAATTTATTACAAAAGCACTGCAAAAGTTCGAGTGAAATTTCGGACTTAATCGAATGTCTTTATTTGCCAAACACTAGTAAAATAAAATGACTGTCAAAGAGTGTCAACATCATCCAAGTCAAGATTTTTGAAAATGTTTGTATAATCACTAATTGTTGAGAAAATTATCGTTAAACTACTGAGTTTTAGAAAAGTACTTAATACCTTTAAACCAAAATAGTTGTTAAATTCTTTATGGAAAAAAAATTGAATATTGCTGTTGTAGGTTTTTTTTAAATATTTTCATTTGAAACTGTATTTCATTTGAAACTGTTTAGCAAATAGGCTTATTAACGTATTTTTGCCATTTTATTACGAATTACTTTTTTGGCTAATTCCCCTCTTTGTATAACCAACCGCCACACCCTAAATGTTTAAACATACAGTTTTGTTGTTTTCAGTTATTTTTTTCGTCTAAAGATTTTACTTTGTTTGCTGCCAATGGTTGTTTTTATTTTGAGATTTTGTTCAACTTTTTCTTTTGTTGCTGTTAGTTGTTTTAAAATGTGGAGGCGCGTCAAGCCCTTGAATGACATTTTTCTGTAATCACTTCAAGCAATTTTTACAATTTTCGAAACATACAGCTGCTGTCAGAGAGTTAGTCAGCCAGCGATCTATCCATCCAGTACATACTTGCTTAGTCTTAATATTTTTATTCTTTTTTGCTGCAATATTTGATTTTTCTTTTGTTGTTGTGTCTACGTAGTTTTTGCATCTATTTAATTCTTTTATTTCAGTTTATTATTATTAAAACTTTACGCCTGTTTTAATAACAATAAAATATAATTCACATATTTTTTTATTGCTCATGTAGTGCAGTATTTATGTGATTATGTTTTTTTGTTTTATTTGTTTTATTTTACATGTACTCACTTACATGACGATTGTCTCTAAGTGTCTCTTTGAATTGTAATCGGCTTGGTAACAGTTTGAAATAAGAGCACAATTATAATAAAAAGGATAAGAAAACACATGTGATAAAGTTGCATACACACCCTCTTGTCACAGCATTATTCGTTAGTATTAAGTTATTATAAATGATTTTTGCGAAATTAATAAAAATTCTGGGGAAAAAACTATAGCAAAACTCATTTGTTTACATGTAACTGGATTCAGAAAAAGACTAGAAACTAAATATAATAAAGCCAGTTCCAGAAAAAAGCTCTATTTATTCAAAGTTTATTTTTAACTAGATGAGAATTATATTGATGTTTTGTTTGTCGTATACAATTGATCCCAGTTTTTGCCAAAAATTAAAAATCACCACGTACTCAGTTTCCGAATATGTTTAGTTCTCTTCAGCTTCCTCTTCTTCGCCTTGTAATTGTCCTAAGAACCAGGGTATATCTCTCATGTTACCCTGTTACGCTCATGTACCTTTCACTGTCTTCCTTCATATGGAATTCTGAACTGGACAACCCTGTTATTAGACATGTTTAATCTGTGCACTCTGCAGTCTCTAACTGTATCTCGCCAAATCGTCGGTCTTTTTTTTTGTAGAGACTGTGCAGATGACGAATCTGTGCTCACCAGATCTTGCGTTGGTAATGATAGGCGCAGATTCGGGATCGTTTCTGATGACACCGGCTTACCTACTCCATACTCTAATCAATATGCCTCTTGTCTTGAGCTGTGATGCTACCTGACACAGCACCACTGTATAGAGCAGTATGGATGACAACCATAGGGGACAACAATTGCTTGTGGTTCCAAAATATCCAAAATAATTCCAAAATAATATCACCATATGCTCGGTACGAATGCTTAACCACAAAACGGTCAAATTTAAAATTGCCTATTAAGGGTTAATCTAGCTATTGTTAACTTATGTCGATAAATGGGCTGTTATGAGTTCTGAAATATGTAGTCAAATTTAATGATCAACATTTTTGTATAATTTTTCATCCCCGCCATCTTCCTTAAATGTAAAGAACATATAGTTTTATATACCGATTTGCTACATGAACAGGACAAACGGAGTAAAAGTATAACCCGCCTTTCAAAACGCCTAAACACGCAATTTGGTTTCCTTTACCAAAACACCATAATATTTTTTTGTTGTTTTTTGTAAGCCACGGTCGGCCAATGTAGAAAAGAACTGTCAAGGCTTGGTCAACGAGCTGACGTTACTCTAGTTTGGGTCCCAGCGCATAAGGGCCACTATGGTAACGAGCGGACAGATGAGCTAGCCAGGAAGGGATCTGCTTTGGACATCTCTAACGCAAATGCAGTTGCAATCCCGTTAGGGACTATTAAAAACAGAATCTACAGACACTTTCTTCAGAAGGCCGATGACAGGTGGCGTGGGCTGAGTACATGTAAGGTGGCTAACGTGGTGCTCTTTTGTACGCTTTATACATTGCAACTTACTAGTCGAAGTCGGATGAACATATCGAAGTTGCTGGCAGTATTGACGGGTCACTGGATGTTAGGCAAACATGCAAGTCGGCTCGGACTCCCATCGAACGACCATTGTCGCAGTTGTCTGGATAGAGAGAAGGAGGAATCGGTTTTCCACCTTCTCTGCGAATGTCCTGCACTAGCAGCTAAGAGACACAGACTTCTGGGCGAACATGTACTGGATGGCCTCTCTGCGATATCTGAAGTTGGATTGTATTATCTACTGAGATACCTCACGGCCACGGGGTGGATCTAGTACCCTTACTCTTGGAGTTATACTGGGATGCCTTAGAACTGACGAGTGATGTGGTCCTCTCAAAACGGTGTCATACAGACTCCACTAGACTGTTTGCATGTAGTGAACTACCACGTTAACCAAACAACCAACCCTTAACCTTTGGCAGAATCATTAATGTTTACGCAATATTACATTCAAATTGTGTCATATTCTATTTCAAGAATTTGTCTTTCAGCTAGAAAAGACAAGAAAATATCGTTAATACCCCACAATTTATAAAGACGATCAACTAAGCGTCAACTTTTTTTTTGTATAAAAATATTTTTAAAATCAATTGCCGACGGCAACAAAATAAATTTAACAACATTTTACCTTTTTCTTTAAATGCATCAGCAATAAAAAATTTAACACAAAATTGCCACAACTTTAAAAGCAATTACTTTCTCTAATTAGTTAACCATTCTAAATGTTTATTTAACTTAACAGTTGATGGTTTAATATGTGCAACAATTATTTAGCCAATAAATACTAGACACATTTTTCTTTTTGCAACTTAAACTCGGCTTTATTTAATTTCTTTATTTTATTTTTTAATACTTAATTCTTAATGTGTTAATAAAACAAATACTTACTCAAAGAGCAACAACATAACAAGCAAATAAATAAATATCTATAGCAAGAAATAATAACAAATAAAAGAACAACAATAACAATTAATGATGATAAAGAGTTTTTACGAGTAAATGATGGTTAAAGTTTTGTTTGAGAAGAAAAAAATCTCTCTTAACATTTGTATGTTAATTTAAAAGAAAAACAACAGCAACAAATACAATAAAACCAATTCCTTGTATTGCTGGTTAATCAACAATTGTATGAACAAACAAACAAATATTTATGAACATAAGAATATGAAGTGACTACATATAAAATTGTCGTTATACTCGTACTATGCATTTCGTTGGTAAAATAATGTTAGAAATCAATTCAAATGAATTGGAATGAACTCTACTCAAATTGACAAACTTAACTTGAATGTTGTTGCTTTTGGTATTGATGCTTGTGTGCTAAATTCACAGACACAAAGTCTGTGAAAGTCTCTTAATTCATTTACTTAAGTTTTCGTTCATACGATGTTGAGTTTAATCAGAAGGATTAACATTAATATTAACGTAGCAATAACAATTACAAAACAAATATGGTTTACACGTGCTGTTGGCTGGGTGGTGTTTTTCTCTTTACCCTAAATTAATAGAATTTTATTTTACAATACAATTTAAATTATTTTATTTACACTTCCATTATTACAGCTGCAATGGTTACTTGGAATTGTATGTAAGTGTTAATTAATAAATATTCTTATTTCTTTTTCAACTCCAGTTAAATGGTTTAAGTGTTTTTTTTTTTTGGTTTTGTGTATACATGCATGCGATTGTGTGTATTTCATTTTATTTTATTTCAATTTCAATTTAATTTTATTTAATTTATTATTTATTTTTTGTTATTGTGCTTGTATTTTTTTAAGGTGATTGTATTTTCATCGTGTGTAATTGTTTTTCTACACGCAAAAATAAACAACGAAACATAACAAAAAAATTGAAATAATAATAGCAATAATATTAAAGATAAGTAGTCAGAAAAATAATAACAATAATACTAAAAAATGCTTTGTTTTTTGAGGTACATTTAAGCCTGCATTAAGTGCCCTTCTTCAAAAAGTGGCAGCATTTATTTTGTTCTAGTTTGTGATAAACTTTCGACCGCCTTAAATATTTTTAAACTAACTACCCAGCAAAATAACACATTACAAAATAATGAGTTTAAAGTACTAGAAAACAGTTCTTCACTATTTACAATTTGGCATCTAAACCAATTATTTTAACACGGCGATGTCATTGGAGGCAAGTACTTACCACGCTCACTTACAAACAGGGACTTAAATAAGTACTTACCACCCTCGCTTATTAAGAGGGAGTTCTATAAGTACTTATTACAATCGCTTATAAATAGGAACTTAAATAAGTACTTAATTTTATAGCAATATATAAGTACTTGATTTTAATAACCTGAATAACCCATTAATATTATTGACTTACAGAAGTCGTTCTGTTCTTTTAAGGACGAAAATTCAGTTTGATTATTCTGCGATACATTAATTTAAAATTTAAAAACCAGTGAAAATGTATAAGTCGTCAGTTTGCTAATGAAAAGCTTTGCCGCTTTTGTCAAAATCATTATTACTTATACCGTAAGCGTGTTTAACTAAATGAGAATTATAAAAAAGTATGTATTTGAATGGCTTCTAGCAAATTTCGCAATATGAAATTGTATTGTGTGTGTATCTAAGCAAATGTCTGAAAATAAATACTTACGCATCACATTATAAATCAAGTTATTACTAAAATACTTCTTAGTAAGACAGACGATATGTAATAGTCATTGAAAAGTATGTTGTGTAGTAAGAGCAATTCATTACCTAGTTTTTGCTGGGTACCTTATTCAAAAGCAATGTTTTTTAAAGTATCAATTCATGTAACTAAAAGGGTGGTCTTACCATAATGAATGATGTTAATTGTGAGTCAATCTTTAACGTCAAGTTTTTTGTCCAACTTAATTTGATATTCTTTGTGTTTACCAAATCTAATGCTGAACAGGTATACAATTTAGCCAAGCCTTAAGATTGTTGAAGCCTTTTGCAAAAATAGGCGTTCAAATTAAAATGCACTTCGTGAACTTTGTAAATTTTTTTGGTCACAATAATTGAACAAATGTTTCCACAATCGGGGAAATTGTGCGCAAGTTTCAGCCAACTGGGTCTGTGGGAATTTAGAAAACACCAGGGCATGCTTGTTCAGGGGCTCAATTCTCGTTCTGTGAAACTGAGAAATGAAAAAGTTTTTGTATAGCAAAGGGTATGGTGGCACCATATGATATTACATACAAAAACTTTTCATTTCATAGTTTCATAGAACGAGAATTGATACCCAGTTCGTTATACGGAAAACGTTGTTATTGTTCGCAAAAGTTGGGCAGAAGAGCCGTCAACCTCGACTCGTCGTTTTTCCCTACAATTGAACATCTTAATAACATAACTGGTGCGAATTTTGAATAAAGATTTCAATTTACTCGCTGAACAGCTATATACTTCTGATCATTTCAAGCGTCGTCCATACCAATGGTTGGTTGAGTGGACAGAAGTGGCTTTACATAGAAAAATTATCTTCACCGACGAGGCGTACTTTCACCTCAGTGGATTCGTTAAGAAGTAGAATTGCCGCCTGATATAAGTTACTAAGCAAAAAATATTTACTTTTTTTAAATTTTTTTTTCGCAGGCTTTAATCGTAAAATTGGTTCCTATTTTTGACACTTTAAAAAATTTCTTATATTATACAATAGGACATAAATTGGTTAGTATTACTGCCTAATAAAATATGGTCAATTATTAAGGTGAAAATTTTAAAAATTTCTAGGGGAACACAAAAGGTAACCTAAAGAGGGAAATACGGGTAAATATGTATAATAGAGGTTTTACCAGGCATAAACATTTTTTAACTTATTTGGGTTAACATTTTTGAATGTCCTGAATACGCTTGTTCGGGAACAGTTGATATGGCTATATATCTGCAAACATTTTCAAATGTTAAGGTTAAGTTTGCTGCTACAAGATTAATGCCAATAGATAAATGGATTATAAAAGGGCATTAGACCACATACCAGAGAATAACAGATATCTTACCGATGGAAAATACTACGGAAGTAACATGTGATAAAATCCCAATGAGATATGAAAATATTAACTGCATCACCATAATACCGGAAGAGGGAGAATATATGAAATAACCAGGATAGGAAACATCCATGGAATCGATCTTTATACAGACGCGTCTAGACGGTTCAAAGATTTGTGACCAAACTTGAATGGGCTTATACGACATAAGCCGAAACAGAAGTAAATACTTCCGTCTACCAGATCACAATACTATCTTCCAGACTGAGATCATGGCGATTACGAAAAGAATTAAAAATGAATAGCGAAGCCCCGATTCATATCTTTACGGATAGACAATCAGTGATTAGGACTTTGAGAAAGGAGAAAGTTGAATCTCAGAACGTTCTGCGATGCAAGAGCGAGATAAACTCATATGAAAATTCTGAACATCTGGAGATAATATGGATACCAAGCTATCACGGACTGATCGGAAACGAGAAAGCCGACAAATTATCGAAAATGGGAGCTCTTCTGAATGTTAAACCCTTTAAACGATTCAAGGACGAACTTAAATGTTGGGCGATGAAGGAACATTACAGAAAATGGCAAGGCACTGATGGGGTGACCCAAATCTTAGGAAATCAAAGGAGATTCTGAGACTGAGTAGACCAATACTTAGGAGACTAATCAGTGTAATTACAGGTCATACGGAGTTGAGGACCTATCTAGCTCGCACGAAATTGTCTGAGGAAACGACATGTAGAGCATGCGAGGAAAAGGATAAGACTTTGGTACACTACCTCTGTCATTGTCCTGAGTTTGGGCATATAAGACGTGAAAATTTTACAGTGGAAACTTAACTTTTTCGTCTTAGCCTAATAATTTAAAGTTTCTCATATATGGTATTGCCTTACAATTGTTATTGTGTTATTTAAACTCTTCCCTGTGTAATGTTGTTATATCTTAAGTTTTTTGTAAAGGAATACTCACACGACCAGCTGTAATCGTTTCTCTTTAGAGTATTTTGAGAGAGTACATTTTGCGCCATTTTGTTATGTTTCAATCATAAAGCGACAATTGGTTGGCCTTTCGAAAATAACCCAAAATCTTATAAAATTAAATCAGATTTAAGTGATTTTAAATGTCGGCTTTACCAACTAATAAAGTTGTAATGAAAATTTTTTAAATTATTCGTAAGTTGTGTGATGTTGGTTTAATGTTCAATTGTTTTTTAATTATTGTATTTGTGCAGTGAATGGTGTGAAAAATGGTGGAAGTTGTAATTTATTTTTTATTTTCATTTTATTTCATTATAAATAACATGCAATCTAGTCTCTGATTAATAAGTTTTAATTCGTTTTAATTTAATTTTTTAGAAATGTGTCTGTACAAAATAAAAAAAAAATTCTTTTGAGGGGAACAATTATATAAAAAAGCAAATTAGGAACTTAAGGGAAACACTGACATTTTGGCGCCTTGAAAAAATTTCAAAGTAAGCTTTAACGATGAGTATCTTAAATATTTTCCTTAAAAAAATATCGAATAACTTTTTCAATAAAACCTGCATATTATTTTGAAATCTGCTACAATTAGAAATTTCAAACCATCTGTTACTACATGATGCAACTTGTTGTAATATATTTAGCATTTTTAATTCCTATTAACATTTTTCAATTGTTATCGAAGCAGGACATGCATGTCTCTGGTCGCATCAGCATGACACTGTCTTGAAGGAAAAACATTATGACCACAATTTGCAAAAAAGCTTTAGCTTTGATTTTTAATGTTCAACTGCTGACAAACTTGGCCTTCATTTGCAATAAAATTAAACTAAAATGAAACCTAAATAAAAAATAAATTAAATAAAATGAAACTGAAAAATCAAAAGCTGCGTAACATTTTTCACTTGTTGACAGTTAAACTATTTAGTGGTTGTTGTAGTTGTTATATGAAGTTTTATGTATCTTCTTTATATCATACAAATGTATTTAGTGCTACGAGTACGTACATACAAGTCAGTGTCGACAACAGTATCTGTCCATTTGTAAGTCGGTTTTTATGTCTAAATACATACACTTGCTACTAAATACTTACTACTTGTGGCTTCTTTTTCTTTTGTGTTTTTTACTTCTTTTTTTAAGGCAGACGTCAGCAAACAACCTGGAAAAAAAGACAACTTTTGACAATGATAAAATAGTTTAACCTCCGCAATGTGCGCGTTTTGAATTTGAAATTAAAAAAAATGTTTTTTTTTGATTTTAGTTTATTTTTCATTAAAAAAAAAAACAAAAATAAACCAAAAGGGTTTCAGCAATAAGTTGAATATATTTTTGATCGGTCTTTACGAATATTGGTGGCCATCATCATATGTTAAGGAATGAAATTGGGCAAAATATATATTTTATAAAGATTGGCCCAAGTATAGTGTATAGTTGATCCTTTGAATTATTAAACTGAACTAGGGCATAACGATCTTTACCAAACGAAGCATATTTAAAACTCGTCGTTGAAAGCCGTATTTATTCCTACTCTCTCATTTGAAGTCACTCTCTGAGCAATATTATGATTTTTTTTATAAAGTTAAAACACAAAGTAGTCGTGCATAATCTATATTCAAAATGGAAATAAAGTGCTCGGAATGGTCATTATTGCAACGATAATTTAGAACAATTAAATTTCTCTGGGAAAACGGAACAGCAACGAATATGTTATTGTCGTTTTGGCGCACAGCAAAATAAAAGAAAAAGAAAATAAAACCATAAACAGGTAATTCTTAAATTTATTACTGGATATTCAATTACAAGCGCTTTGACAGCGCATTTTCTTGAAGTAGAGGATGTAATCGGTTTTCGTTAAATCTATATATATAAAAGTGTGTGTGTGTGTGTGTGTGTAACTGTAAAACCGATCGGACTCAAACTTTGGCAAGTTGTTGTAAACATTCCAGGGAGTGTTTATGGATGGAAAAAAGTGGGCGGAGCCACGCCCATAAAAAATAAGTTATCATTTTGAGCTACTTGCACATGACCGATTTTTCTGAAACTTTGCACACATATTGAACTCTCATGATTATACAATTTTGTGATTAGAAAAGTGGGCAGTGCCACGCCCATAAGAAATAAGTTATCATTTTTAGCTACTTGTACCAGATCTATTTTTCTGAAACTTCACACACATTGAGCTGTCACTACTATATAATTTCGTGATCAGAAAAGTGGGCAGGGCCACGCCCATAAAAAAAAGTTATAATTTTGAGGTTCTTGCACTGGACCGATTTTTCTGAAACTTTGCACACATATTGAGCTGTCATGACTTTACAATTTCATGATTAGAAAAGTGGGCAGTGCTTCGCCCACTTGATATTTAACTAAAATTCAGAATGCATTTTTATTCATTAAGGGGCGTAGCAACGCGCGCCGACTTTTCTAGTATGAATATAAAAGTGAAACTCTCTCTGTCTGTGTGTGTGTTAGCTATATATTCCGAAACCGTAAAGCCGATCGGACTCAAACTTTGGCAAGTTGTTGTACACATTCTAGGGAGTGTTTATGGGTGGTAAAAAGTGGGAGAAGCCACGTCCATAAAAAGTAGTTATCATTTTTACCTACTTGCACATGACCGATTTTTCTGAAACTTTGCACACATATTGAGCTGTCATTACTATATAATTTCGTGATCAGAAAAGTAGGCAGGGCCACGCCTATAAAAAAAAGTTATAATTTTAAGATACTTACACTGGACCGATTTTTATGAAACTGCGCAAATAAATATTGAACTCTAATTTCGTGATTAGAAAAGTGGGCAGTACCACGCCCACTAAAAAAGTTGAAATTTGTAGCTTCTTGCACTCGATATTTAATTAAAATTCAGAATGCATTTTTATTCATTAAGGGGCGTAGCAACGCAAGCCGGGCTTGGCTAGTTAATAAATATTTATATCATAATATATCAAATGATCGTTTTAAAAATAATTTTCAATAAATAAGAATTTTCAATAAATTTTCCAGTAATTTATTTCTTAAGTAAGTCGAGTTCTTGCTTTAAAGCATTTCTTTTTTAGCACGAAATTTGCATTTTTCATAGCCGATTATAGTGTGTAAATGACAGGCTTACACATAGATTCTCAATAAGGAAAGGGTACTTGCATTTGATTGATTTGTAAAATCTTTCTTTAACTTATTCACTTTCACTATTGAATCAAAGTAAAGTTTTTTTTGGAACGCATGTAAAGAGCTTCCATTTTCAAATTTAATATAAGTGCTTCGGAAAACTCAAATTATTTGTTGGAATATGGTTTCCTCTATCCACCTTTGCAGTCTTATAGAGTTTGGCGATTGAAAGACTAATTCCCAGTTCTGATCCACAGAATTCTGCCCCTGATCCTCTCTTCACAAGTTCGTCCACCACTTTATTTCCAGCTATGCCCACGTGTCCCTTAAACCACATTAGCGTCACCTCGTTTGTAGAGGCACACCAATTGAGCTTCAAAATACACTCAGGCATCAATAGTGGAAATCACCCTTCGTTGCAAACATGATGCAAATGTTGTAGATCTTGCAAGTCTTTTATATATTCTATTGCAAACGTTGCTTTAAAAAATTTTCAACTGTTTTTAGTATTGGAAATAAGTGCTTGTGTGGGAAATGTAATTTTAGTGTATATTGTTTTTGTGTTGTTGCAAACTTAAGAATGTATACTAGACTTGCAAGATCTGCAACATTTGCATGATCTGTTTGCAACGAAGTGTGATTTTCCCTAATGAGAAGTTCACATCTATCCTCTGCTCGAGTTTATACCGAGTTATAACCGACTGATTACGAAGTCAAAAAGAATTTTTTTCTCCTGCACCCTACACTCCACACTACAAAAGGTGATCCAACGCGTGCAGCAAACTAAGCATCTCTGCCAGATTGACGAACATGTACTCCCCCATACTCCATGTTTAGGATAAATTTAACTAAGGTGAGTTGAGGAAAGTTTTTCATAGATTTTCGTTGTGTAAAAAAATTTTTTTGATATTATCACGTATTGAAAATAACTTGAATAATTAATAAAAAACCTAAAATTTAAGCCTTTTTTGTATTAAAAAAGAAATTGAAATTCCTTAAAAAAATATTTTTAGAAAATTTTATTATATTTGATGTGTGACAAAGATTTTGACCAACTAAACTTACCCCCTGACCAATAACTATTAAATATTTGCTTTGACAACTAAAAGCTATGAAACAATATAAAGACGTTTTGGTGATATTTTGATTTTTTGAAAGGAACAAAACAACAACAAATAAAGAGACATTTTTTTTATAAAAATTTGTTTATTTATTTGTGTGATTTTCGATTTTAGGAGCTTGTTAATAAATTTGTCTTTGTTGCTGTGATAGTAGTTTGCTAAATTTACTTATTTACCTTATTGTTGTTGTTGCTATTGTTGCTTCTTAATTTCGTACTGATCAATCTATGTGCGTGTTTGGACTAAACAAAATAATCATAATAAAATACAAAGTCAAAATAAAGCTTAATATCTAAGTACGTACACACGTATGTACAAACATATTTGCACAATTCTTGGTCTTCTTTCACTTTGCTTATATAGACCCGAGTCTCATCATACCATTCATTTATTCCCAACCTGTAGCCATAATGTCTTGTTGTTGTGACTAACACAAAAAATAAAAAAAACAGTAGCAATTTGTAACCCAAGTAATATGCTGCTCCTAAAATTCATAATAAATCCCACTTATGTACGTACATATGCATGTATGAATGTACATACATACGTACATATAGTCATGTATTTAGTTTTGTTAATATTTTGGCTATAAATTCCCGTAAATTACTGGACGCCTAATATACCCACATGCATACGTATGAGTACGAGCTGGTAATTTCGAGAAATGCAAGAGGTTTTTTTCTTAAGTGTTTTTTCACTCCCTCACTCCCTCCCTTTTTCTAACTCGTTTATAACATATGCGTTATAGCCATTCTAGTTTATTGTTAAAAAAAAAAATAAATAAAAAAAAATTGTTTAAACTTTAAATAAAAACATTTTAATAACCAGCCCAGCGATAACAACAAGTACGTACAACAACATCAAGACAATATCAAAACAATGACAATAAAAATAAAATAATTGCGGCCATAAATAAATTTTTTAAAATCCAGTAGTAAATTGCTAAAGTCATGTTCGTCGGTCCTACACAGCGACTGTTTAACATATCGGCTGCTTGTGGTTGTTGATGTTTCAATTTTTGTTTGTGCTTTTTTTTTTCGGGTAACATTTGTTGCATATTTTATGTTGTTTTTTTTTTAAATTTAATTTATGTTTTCTTTTTCTGTGGGGTTTATCTATTTTAAATCTACACAAAATAATGCATCATTGATGAATTGTTTAGATAGAAATAAGTTTATAATTTGTTTATTAATGTGGAATATGTGACAATATAATTTATTTATAAACAACTGAATACAATTAGTTAATACATAAGATATCTATTAAATATAATTAGTGCAAAGTGCTATAGTTTAACTTAATAATACGTATAAATAAATCATTTACGATTATGGTGAATGTTAGGTGTCACTTTTTTAAATGCAAATAGATATTTAACAACAACAGAAAGAAAGTATTATTTGTTAATTTTTTCATTAATTTATAAATAATTGCTGTAATGAAAGTAGGCAGATCGTACCGGGCTTAGGCGGATCTTTAACCGTTGGTGCTTGTGGTATAAGTTTCGGTAGTTTAAATTAAAAAAGTGTTTGTTTTATGGTTGCCAAAATTCTTGTTAATTAAGTAAACAAAAATTGGTTTAAGGGGGAATATTCTACCCCCTGCATCCATGCTTGTGTTGTAGCACGTTTCATTGCTGCTGGTTTATTAATTTTTTGACGGATTCCTAATTTAACAGAACATAAAAAATATATTAAAAAAATTTCAATTTTTTCTTTCATATTTTTAACACAAAAACCGTTTTTTTTTTAAGAAACCATTATTTAAACAAAAAAAAAAAAAAACAAGCTGGATTTAAAATAAATCAAAAAATGATTTTTCTAATGAAATATATTTGCAAGTTTTTTTTAAACAATTAAAAAAAATATATATTTAAATATGGATCTGGTGTCAATGCTTGCGAGACTACAAGCAAATTTAACTGTAATGCTGTTGCCGCTTGCTGCATGTTGGGTGCCTTAAAATTTAATTAGCAATAGAGGGAGCCATTTATAATTATTAAATAGACAACCAATGACAATGACCCCATTCACTGAATTGAATTGTAGAAGCATTAACAAAGAATGTTAGCGGCACGCCAGCCGAAGCGATGTCTAGTGACTTCCACGGGGATTTTGAATAAAACCAAATACACAAGTTTTATAAAATACTTGACTTAAAATTTCTAAATTAATGAAATTAATTAAGATTTATTGTGCCACCTTAAAAGAAGAATAAAAATATTTAGGTTACATAATTTTTGGTATGAAAACCACTAGATCTTTCTATACGAATTTAGTTACTTTACGAAAAAACTTGTGATGAATTCAAAATGGTGAATGATAATTCAATTGGTTTTACGACAACGCGATAACAACATATAAAATTTTAAAGCTCTCGCTGTATTTAATAATTTTAATTACTAATAAGTTATAAATAAAATTAAAAATCGAGTGCTCTTAAAACTTTTGAGATTCTAACAGAGTTGTGCAGCTCATAAACTGCTGAACGAAATATTCATAACAGGCACTTCATGACATGCTTCCTATCTTTATAATAGTACTAGAAAAGCCCGGCTCGCGTTGCTACGCCAACTAAAGAATAAAAATGCATTCTGAGTTTTAATTGAATATCAAGTGCAAAAAGCTAAATATTATAACTTATGTCTTATGGGCCATGCACCACCCACTTTTCTAATCACGAAATCGTTAAGTCATGACAGCTCAATATGTGTGCAAAGTTTCAGAAAAATCGGTCATGTGCAAGTAGCTTAAAATGATAACTAATTTTGTATGGGCCTGGCCCCGCCCACTTTTTTCCACCCATAAACACTCTCTGGTATGTGTACAACAACTTACCAAAGTTTGAGCCCGATCAGTTTTACAGTTTCGGAGTCCATAGCTAACACACACACACAGAGTTTCACTTTTATATATATAGATATTCGCGATATCCTCAAAATTTTTTATTCGACATTAGGTGTAAAATATAACATTGTAAAACCAACCGGGAATATGTTACCTTGGCGTAGTGCCTACGCCTTTATGTTATTGCTAGTCCGGGGTATAGAAGTGTTGCCAACACCTCTCGCTCTGGGGTATGGGAAAATTTTGGATTTCGTACATAAAGAGGTAAGGGAGACTCAGATTGTAGATTGAGTATTGATTGATTGATTGAGGCAGGCAAACATGAAGATGCTACCGATTAAGAAAAGCTGTGCAACTAGAATTATCGCTTGAAGTGGCGCGGGACTCAGCGAAGGAAGGGTTGGGGATTGGTAGCCATCTCTAAGGAGCGTAGGGGGTCAAAAGGAGACTTCAAATATTAACCCTTTGAGGACATCTTTTATCCCGTTGGTACTAAAAATACAAACTATGACCAATTCTACTTGTATAGGCTTAAATTAGCAGTTTGCAAAATCTGAAAGTAATATGTCCTTCCTACGAAGTCCTGGAAGAAGTTGCTTATAAGCAACAATTGTCCATAGTGGTAAATAAAAATAGGGTATTTTTACGAGTATAATTCATATTTTATTTAGCAGTTTTTCTGTATAATGTAATACTTAAGTATGGTATAAAAGAAAACAATTCTTGCCGGTGTTCGAACACAAATAAACTCCACATTTGGAAAGCGGAGTTCCCGTTTTACAAAGACGGCAGCGACCTTTCTGATCCCATACCTGGGGTGTACTTTCGTTTTAATGAAGGGCTGCAAACACTGCCTGATGACGAAGGCAAGGTTGATGGTGATTCTTGCTGGGTGTAAGGGGCCTGTGAGTGTGAGGGATTTGTAGTAGGACGTCCCCTTGCACGTTTATTGACGTCAGTAGCGATTGTGCTATTTCCATTTGAAAATATATAAGTGGCATTGGTTTAGACTTTTGTTTGGCAGCTTTTAAGTCTCTGCGATAGATCAACCAGGCGTTTACAACAGCAGCTCCGATGCACCAGTAAACAATGCGCATATACCAGTTTTTGGATCTATGATTGATTTTGTAAATCTCCATGAGCATGTCGGATAAGTCAACTCCTCCCATGTGTTGATTATAGTTGTTAACTATAGCTGGTCGAGGATTATGTATGAATTTTTTTTCTTTGCCACACCAACGCTACAGGATCCCAATGGCTGATCAGACAACAGCTGCACACCTTTGTTATCAATTCAGCAGATTGCAGTTAAGTTATGAGTTGCTTCGCATTTCATATCATACGAACCTCTACCAAGTTTTTTTAATTCGGCTTCTGAAAGAAGTTCGCATTTAGCCATTCTATTTTGCCGCACGGTGCCAGTTGCGAATATGCCCATTCCTCTTGAGGTGAACCATTTATCAAAATATAGTTTGTAATTTTCATGTTTGGGAATGGTTGAAGCCAAATAAAAAACAATATCTGATGATATACCAAGTCCGTATGTTGGACATGTTCCATCGCCAACATATAAAGAAAAATCATATATAATGCCTGATGCCCCAGCTCTGGTAAACATTTTCATTCCCCATTTATGAGGCTTCGCGGGATTGTACTGCTTCAGACTTGACCTCCCATTGAAAGCTATAATCTGCTCGTCCACACATTGATGTTCTTCTTTAGGTATTTTATTGAACTTATCTTTCAGTAGTGACAGTAATGGGCGTATTTTATACAGCTTGTCAAAGTTTGGTTCATCCTTTTTTGGTTTTTTTGAATTTTCATTCAGGTGAAAAGAAGACCTAATTATTTCAAATCTTGATCGTGTCATACCGTCGGATATAAAATTAAACTTCAACTCCTTTGACCAAAACATCCTTGTTCGAGGAATTTTTATGATACCCATATACAAGAGTACCCCGATATAACGTCGCATTTCATACGATGAACATTTCAATTCTGTCGCAAGCGTTTCCATTGCATATAAATTGCTTTGCGAAGTCATAAGTTCAAATACTTCCTCATCAAAAAATTGTTCAAAATACTATATCGGAGTTTTTTCCTCATATACGTCATTACATTCAGCTTTCAGTCAGGCCTTTCCTCTGTGTAAACTTTTCTGCAAACATTATAAATTTATACTTTTTCTATATCCACTATGGACCAAAGTTGCTTATAAGCAACTTCAGTTTTTAAAAAATTATATCTCTCTAAATACTGGATTTTTTTTCTATCTAAAAACATAAATAAATTAACTTGCCCTTGCACTTCAACATTTTGTTCACTTTAACTTTTCCAGCTATGCAGAAATATTGAAAAATATTCTTTATTTATAGGCAAATTGTGGTATGTGTTTTCCAAATATATTTATAAAATCGTGCAAGTGTAGCGGCTTTTGTCTAATTTTTTATTACTCTGGAGCATAAAACAGGCTGAATGTGACCGATTACGTGAAATGAGATGGTTTTGAGGGCCGTTGCTATTTGTGGCTGATTCGCATAGACCTGCGATTTGAGAAAATCCCTCAAGAAAAAATTAAACGGGGTCAAATCGCACAACCCAGTGGCCAGTTTATATTATCTTAAAATAAGAAGACCATGACTTTAAATAGCTTGTTAAAAATTGTGCACAATAGCATAAGCTGTGTGGCATGTAGCGCACTCAGGCCAAAAGAAGTTGGTAGTCATCATCCTATAGAGCTCGCCGTTGACGGTGACAGCCTAGCGAGCGTCGTTTGAAAAAAAATATGCAACGGTAATATGCCGCAAGTCAAAAATCAATATTTTGAACTGATTTCAGTAATGCGTTGCCTGAATAAAACACCCATTTTTATAAAAATAATTTATTATTTGAAGAAGTTGTTGAACGCTTTAGTCATCAATGGTGATTTGGCAAGATAACTTGAATAAATTAGAGACAATGTGACAGATAAAGCTTCAACAATATGGCTGCTAACAACTGTCAAAGTTCGCAGGTCCCTATTGAAAGACGTTTAGACATTTTAGTGGATATTAAATGTCGTAACAATTTAAAACAAAAACAAACTGAGACAAAAGTACTGAGGACTTAAAATTAACATACTTATTGAGTTGCTTGATTCTAAAATTGTGTAAACGTGTTGTATATTGTCAAACATAAATTGTGGTTGTGCAGTAAATCCTTTCTATCTTTCCTTTATTAAAGATGTAACCAACAAACGTGTGCGCACGCACCACCAACCATTAACACACGCATCCTTGGTACCTTTTCTTTGCGTCTCGTGAGTTTTACCGTGTAACAAGGTGAGGTGTTAATTATTTTTTTATTTTTTTGGTGATTGAAATCATTTTCCCGGGTTTAAAACTAATTAAAATGCAAACGCTAACACTTCCTATTTTCAATAACTTTTTTCTTTTTGGATAACAATTATTAAGAAAAACTTTAAAATACTTTTATGGTTCCTTTTTTTGTCAGTATGTTTCGAAAAATTTCCCAGGAGACACTTTGAAAACGGAAGTAATGTCCAGAAGTTCTAGGAATTAATGACAATTTATTTGACAACAACGCGTAATATGGAAAGAGAAAATTTTAACATTTTATTTAGTTAAAAGTAAATTGGAATTTTTTAATTTATTTTTCATTTTAATTGTTGCTGTTGTAGATTTTTTTGATTTTTGCTTTCTTTTAACTAAAGTTTTAGTTGACACTATTTGTCGTTTATAGAAATATGTGATGAATGAAGTATGTATGACCTGAAAGTTTGCTGCGATGGTTGATGAGTTTATGTCTTGGCAGAAAACAAAAATGACCAGTTTTAACTGTCATACTTTTGTATTGTCATTTTTTTTAGTTGCTGTTAATTTTTTTTGTAGTTTCCAAACAACGTGACTTTGCGGCACATTTTATTTGCAGTGCAGTGCAGTGTAGTGCATGTCTCTGTTTATACGAGTAGAGTTGGTTTTCCTGCGTGCACTTTGAACGTGTTGCCGATATTGTTTTGTTGATTGCATTCGAACAAAAGCCCAAAGAAGTTGCAAATAAAAGAAATAATAAAATGTTTATAAATATAAAATTATTTTGTTTTTTTTTTTAAATTTTTTTCTTTTCTTTTGTATTTCAGCAAGTACATTAACACATTTACGAGTACCCGTATGTGCATATTTTAACGCTAAAATAGTTAAACTAAATAAATAATACAAAAGCAAAAATGTTTAGACATATTTTTTATGGCTTAAGAAATTGTTTAAATTTAACTTGAAATATTGTCGCATAAATTCTGCTCTTAAATGGCGCTTGTTAGTTTGGAGAATGCTTTTTTAAAATTATTTTCTTTTGTTTTTTTTTTCTTAACAAAAAAGAAAAACTGTTAAACTTCCAATATAAAAATATTTTCAGCGGCTTTTCCCTTTTTGTTTGACGAATAATGAAAAGAAAAAGATGCCTCGGAACGTGTCAAGTTTTCCACATATTCCAGTTCTTTGATAAAGTACTCGTGGACGTGCTTTTTCAATGTTAGAAAAAATCTTTTCTTAAACGAACGTTTTTTTAAAATCTTTTTATTTTCTGTATTTAAAAGATGAATTATATGTGATAACAAATATGCCAACAAGTCTCTTGCAACTATCCGCGTTAAACTATATGGTTTAACAGAAGGATTTTCATATTCTGTAGACTCTCATAGAAAATATTTAAATTCGCAAAGGATTCCGAATTGTTGAATTTCGTAAGGTATGTTGTCGGGGCTTTTTTTAATAGTTTAAAACTTTTAATTAAAAAAGAAAAGCAGACAAATGATGTTAATTACCTTGAGTTTGGCTTTATGTCAAAGATAATTTTCTGGCATTTTCATTTAAATATTGCTCTCAGTATATGACTCTTTCCAATGGCATGTGGTATCGCTTTGGATCGGTTTTGGGGCATAGGAGGTTCCTGGACCTCGTGGATAAAGAGGTTAGGGAGGGTCAAATGCCGATGGAGCGCATGAGTCGGGTGAAAGTACGTGTCAGTCTATCAGGCAGAAATGCTTGGTTTGCTGCACGCGTTAGACCACCTGTTGGAATGTCGAATGCATGGGAAAGAATTCCTATTGCACTTGACAACCAGTCGGTTATAAAACGTATGCAGCGGATAGATGTGAACTCTTCTTTGGTGCATGAGTGTGTTCTAAAGCTCAATAGGTGTGCCTCTACAAATGAGGTAACGCTGATGTGAGTTAAGAGACACGTGAGCATAGCTGGGAATAAGACTGCTGACAAACTTGCGAAGAAGGGGTGTGAGGCTGCATTCTGCGGACCGGAATCCAGAACTGCTCTGGGCAATGGGTTAGTGCGGGCGAAGATCATTCAATGGGTAAACTCTATGAACTTGCGAAGGTGGATGGAGGGAACCACGTGTAGACAGGCTCGTATGTTGCTCAGGGAGCCACTTGGCAGGGGTGCAGTGAAGATACTCGGTTTTAATCGGAGTATATTGAGCTGGATCACTGCGTTGATTACAGGACATGGGAACTTCAAATATCATCTGAAGAGGATGAAGATCGTGGATGATGATATTTTTAGAATGCGCCTGGAGGATGCCGAGACAGCAGCGCATGAAGTATGCCAGTGTCCGGCGTTGGCGAGTGAAAGATTAAGAATCACAGGCAAGCACACATTAATGGTGTTTTCTTTTCTGATGTAAATGTTGCATTAATTCTGCCCTATGCCTTCTTTTGTGTTTTTTTTCTTAAAAATATGCAATATTATAAACGGGTGACAAGTTCTTTTGTAATAATGTTGCCATAAAAATAACAAAAAATGTTACATGTTGTACCCTGAATTAAATCAAAGGGTTAGAATATTGCACTTTTTAACAGTTGATATTAAAAAGGAGAATTAAGTTTTTGTAGTGGTTAAAAATAATTTATGGTCCCAAATTATTAAAATGGAAGCAAGAAATACAGTTTTACATAAAAATACAGCTATCATGTAAAAAAGGTGAAAATTTCTGTTCTATTCTGCTGATTATAAAGATAGCATTTTGTTAGGGTGCAGGTGACCTTTGAAATGTGTTTTACAATAAAAGGGCAACATTGTTTGTTAGAAAAGGAAACACTATAAGTGTGAGTGCGATGGGGGACCTTAGTCTGAGGGAGATGCTGGCGATTACAAAGGACTGTGCGATGAGGATTGTCGACAATCACCAGTCGGCAGTGTAAAATGTCGTCGAGATCACGAGCTTCAATTTCAGGCATCAAATAGTCGATTATCATGGCACGATAACGGTCGCCATTGAAGGTTGCGTTCGCACCGCCATCATTTTTAAAGAAATATGAACCGATAATTCCACCGGCCCCAGCGTGCTGGACGTGGTCTATTCCGTCGAAGATTATCCAATAATAAATGCTGGGTTTTAAAATGCGTGATGGTGTTGCAAATAGTATGCTCAGTAGGCCGATTATGTTGACCATAAGTTGAGCGAACACATTCCTCACAGAACGTGAATTTTCGTAATAAAGTTGAACGATTCGTAAAAGCTGTTCAGGCGTAAGTCTTTCCATTATGAAATGTCAAGCAATACTAAACAAAAATAACATGACAGCATGACACGACTCATACGTGATCTGTCAAAAAAAAGGCTGTTGAAAAAAGTATCTCTACCTGAATCGCTCATTATAAGAGAATAAGAAAATTGTAATATAGAAACTTACACCTCCCGTTCTCTTTTCCGTGTAAAATGAAATCACAGCAATCAAAATGTTTTAGAAATCAGAAGAGATTTTATATTTGATATATAAAGATATTATGACTACATGGAATTATATTATGATTACCAGAGATTATATTGTGATAATCTTAAAATTTTCTGTGGTCAAGTGGTGTGTTTTTATGAAAATATGGAATTCAACTATAATACCATGATAGCATAGGATTATTTATTTCTTACTAGCGGCCTTCCATTAAACTTATAATGATTACTTGCAACCATTATATGTTTCAAGTACAATTATACCATCCTATAATAGTATGTTGCACTTAAATTAAATATAATGACCTGAACAATGTTTTTCTTTTCTTTGCATGTACGTTTCTTTATTCAACGTTTTGCTCTGTTCGGGATCTCCTCAAAATTTTTCTACACAATCAATGTGTTCTATTTAAATTCATCTGTTATGATGGTAGATATCGAAAATTAATGAGATATTGATACTTAACTTTTGCAGTGTGTTTTTGTCTGTTTTACATCGGTAATAAAATTTTTAAATTTTTGAATCTATTTTGCGATCAGCAGTTATATTAAAAATGTATAAAACACATAGAGTAGATTTAAAATACTATCAGCAACGTACATGGCCTGATAGAGCCGAATTTTAGATAACAAACCATAACATTCAATGGGAACCAATTGTAGATCCTTAAAGTTTATAAATGCCGCCGCCTGCATGTTAAACAAGGCATTATTAAACAAATTGTGAAAGCTATGAATCAAAAGTCTGAAGCTTTTAAATATTTGAAGGCATTTTTTCCCCAATTATTCGAAGCGAAGATAAAATCAGGTATCTTCGTGGGACCACAAGTAAAAAAATAATGAAAAGTAATGAAATCAGTAGTTTTTTAGGAAACAGGAGGGAAGATAACTATCAAGAACTAATTAAACTATAATTAAGAGCTGTAAAATCAAGGTATGCCGAATATCCCATAAACTTCATATGCTATATGCTCATCTGGATGAATTTAGGAATAATATGGGTTCCTACTCTTAACAGCACGGACAGCGTTTCTATTAAAATGTAATAAATTTCAAGCAACGTTGCCACAGCAGTACAACGAAAATATGATGACAGACTACATTTAATGCCAAAGAATGTTCTTTCAAATGATAATAAACATTCTCCATAAAATTTGAATTTTTTGTAGGGAACCTCAAAATGGATGTATATCGTTTGTACTTATGTTTCTCCATTGTTTGACAGCAACAATTTAAGCTTTATTGCTTTCAATTCAAATCATTTTATCTCTAAGCAATAATTCAGTACATTTTATATATTGTTTTGTATTACTTAAACAAAAACTACAGTTTATGACTTTAGACTTTGTGGTCTAACTTAAAAGATTACGATATTCTAAATGAATTTCGCAATTTGTTAAAATTAGAAAATACAACTTGATATCTTTTCTTCTGAATTTACAAATTATTTTTAAAATTCTGTTTTTTATACATTTAAAACTTTTAAAGTAATAAAAAATCAATTAACCATTGAAAAAAGTTATTATTAAAATCTGCCATAACTTGGTTAATTTGTGATTATATTATTGTTGTTGTAAATATTTAATGCTTCTGTGTAATATTTATATATTTATGCTTTATGTTAATTTGCAAAGATATCTTAGAGCGTTTGATTGTTTTTTTTTTAATCATATTATTTTTGAGGACAAGCATATCGAATTATTAATAAAAAATAAACATTAATTTATGAAATTCAAACAAACACTTGATTATCATGACAAAATAAAGGCAAAAAATAATAAAAATAACAAAAATTTTTTTTTTGTATGTGAAAATATAATATGACTGTTGTGATCATGTCAAAACTATGGTTATCCTGTGCGTGTAAGATCGAAATATTTTAAAACGATAATGTTGCTTAAACCTAAAATAATATTCAAAATAATGCTGAAGATAAACTACAAATAGATGTCGGCTTGTCGTGAAAAAGTCTAATTATTAATTATGTCAATTATCACACTCACACATAAATGGCAATAAAAAAAAATCGCTCACTTTACACTTATCTCACTTTGAATTTATTTTTTTTTTTACAAATTCCAACACTAAAACTCTTCATTTTTTATATAATTTCTTTACTACTTTCGTTGCTGCTGCTGTTGCTGTTGATGATTCCTCATCTGGCAAAGATATCATCAGTGTACTTTTAAAAGCATTTAAAGCGATCTTTAGTACGTGATATTGTTAAAAGGTTTTAATTGAAGTCGCTCAATTCATTTTCAAGTTACACAATACGAAGCCATACCGCGATACGGATGTCTGGTTGTATGAATGAAACTGCTCTTCAGTATGAATCACATGTGAAAGATGATCAAATAAAGATGAAAAATATTTAGGAAGAAGAAAAGCAACAAAATGCTCAAAACTGGTAGCAAAATTCACATACAAACAACATACAGCCAATACATGGACTAAGTGATTGCGCAAGAACGTATCGTCGTTACGTTTTATATTTAAAATATTGTTGAGCTGTAGGAAGCAAAGAATCTTTAGCTGGAATTCATCTAAATCTTAAAGAATGTGCGGTGTGTGTAGTTATTTTAAGGGATCGTCAAAATTATCAAACACCTGATGTTGTTTATGTTAATGTTTTGTTGCTGTTGTTTTTGTTTTTGTTGTTGTCTTCTTGATTAAACTAATTTCATTTTGAACATCCACTGAAATCAAAATATTGTCGTTAAGATTTTTTTTCCCGCTTTCAGAGGCGAGCAAAGCGTTCGTTACGTGTTGCGTTTGGTTGTTCCTGCTAAAGTTATTTTAATAAACTGCCGTACGTGAGAAGAATTTCCACAAGAATTCTATATCTTCACTTAAGCACAACACCACGATTACATTTGATTTTGATTTTTTTTAGCAGCAACACTAATAATGAAAAAAAAAATAATTTTAATAGCGATTCATAACCGGACTATTCCATCCATCCATCTATCCAAACATACATTCCATATGTCCAACAAAGGTTCCATACAATTCATTAGTTATGATACCATGTGCTGTGTGAGTGTATGTATGAATGTTGTGATACAATCAAGTCCATGTTTTTTTGTCTTTTGTTTTTGTTTTTGTTTCTTTTAACTTTCCCTGCTCTTGACCAAAGTTTATAATTTAACAGTAGCCAGCTACAACAAATATTACAACAGTTTATGTACAACATTCTAAACATTTTAAACATCTTCAACATTTTGAGTTGTTCAAATTGGCAGTAGCAACAGATAATGTTTCATTTTTTTTTTGTTAAATTTTTTATTTAATGATAATAATGGTTTATTAACAACAACACCAGTACAATCGTGATATGAGTGTGTATATTGTTTTATAGTTTGAGAAGTTAATATCTCAGTAAATTTTGATCAATTTTGTCATAAACCATTGTTCAAATGAAGTGTATATGAGGTTGTTAAGAAATTTAAAAGAAACTTTAAACATTTTACAAGGTGATTTGGTAGTTATGAATTTTTCAGGGTTTTGTTTTTTTATAGACTTGTATTTTTTAATAAAAAAACAGCAAAGATTTTAACTGACTTACACGGCAACCCTGATTTCAAGAAACTAAAAATTTTAAATTCTTTTCAAAGGACTATGATTAGTTTAGAATTAGTTTTGTAGTTTGTAGTTCTTTTAGAACATGCAACATACTGAGACTTATTTTCTGTACTTTTTATGAGGTTCAGGTCGAACAAATTAATTTTTATCATCCCTGCCTTCTTTGTATACTAAAGAATATTTGAAATAAAAAAGATGATTAAACGATATTTCGAAAAAAGTGGCGAACATGAAAAGCAATGCAGCCATTAAAACTGACTGCTCGTAGTGCCTTAAAAATCGATCATTCTATTTTATTTCTCCCTAGCCAAAACCCAACGATGTTGCTGCTGCGCCCCTCAATCAAAATATGTTGTTTTGTTAGAGTAAGTTAATAATTGGAAGACGTCATTGCGAATTTGTTACAAACTTTCAAATATATTTCATAGAAAATTTATTTAGAATTCCCAAATATACTGTTTAAATTGTGTTGATTTCTAAAGGATTATCTTAAGCACCTCTTATTGGCACTATAACGATTTCTACTATTTTTTTGCTTCACCCAGGAAATTAGCAATAAAATTACACAAACAAGTTTTCGAAATTCTTGGTATCACCGTTCTGCAGATATTCAATAATAAATCTGTATGTTATATGGAAGGTGGGCATATTATTTATTTTATGTTATTTGTAATACGTCAACGTTCTAGCGGTTTGGTCAGCCATTAAATTCCAACCTACATACAACGAAACAAAATTTCATTTACAAGAGTAAAAGATTACTTTCTACTCTTTTCCACTCCCTCCTCTAGAGTTAAATCCATGTAAGAGTGCAATGCACAAAAATGATTTGAACCACAACGGAGTAGTCAGCTACCGAATTAAGAAAGTAATTATCTGTCACAAATTTTTCAGAATTTATCAAATTAAAAAAAATTAAAATACAACTTTAAAAGTCCTATTTAAGTTGGCAAACCAAATCCATTTGGTAAAAAATTAAATCTCTGTCTGTCCAAAAAAACATTGTAATCAAAATATTATTCGTAATTTGGAAAAATAATTCCAAAGCAGGATACATGATAAACAAACAAAAAATCATTCTATTGAAATTCTATCAAATGATGTCCGTTAGACTTTCGGATCATAAACAATTTTGAATCAAGTTATGAATTATAAAGGCTGGTATTTTTGCTGCTGGGTGTTTTAGTGTAAAAAAAATTGTGACATGGAACAATGGCAACTATGCTGAATAAGGCTTGTCACGTCACCTTTAATAGTCCAACAAATTAGTAACGCTTGCAAATTATTGATTTCTATTATTTAAATTTAAATCGTTTGAGAAATGTGTTTCGTTAATAACCTTCATTTTATGGCCGTCATATTTGACGCACCGAACTTACTATTCTAGCTTTGTGACCGAAATTTAATCCAGTTTAACTTCATTGTTCATTAATCCACCAATCCGTAAACTATTCGTACGTACCGAGAAGAATATTGCTGATATATCAGTCGCTGGCAAGAAAGATCGCAATTCTTCAAAAATGATGAAAATCGCAACGTTACAGTCAATGAGGCAAGATACAGAGCAATAATACACTTGGGTAACACATGGTGTCACTTGTCACACAGAGGCGCGAGAGAGAGGCGAGTTTGGTGAGCAATTAAATTAATGTTTTGCAGTAGTTCATTGGCCGCTAGGATCATGCAATTTTACGCCCACCACTAAACTAAATTAAACTGGGGATACGTTAAGACTCTCGGCAAGCCAGCAACAATTCTTGCCCTGGAAGACAACACTAAAGCTGCAATAAGATACCGGTTAAAATGATGGAAAAGGAATGTCAAAATTGAAGCTCACCTACAACGTAGTCACTAGAAACATTAACAGAAATAATTTATTTATAAAAAGTAACCGACAGGCATTTATTTTCATTTATCGCCCCAAATATTTATTTCATTTACGTATGGAAATTTCCTTTTTTTTCATTTTTCAAAACCCAAATGATTAAAAACAAGTAAGAGTGCTATATTCGGCCGTGCCGAATCTTATATACCCTTCACAACGTGTAATCATGCAATAACAGTAGTTTGTATCACCATTCATCTCATATGAAATACGTACATACATGTAAAAACATACATATATAAAAACATCCCATTGCAAAATTTTAAATTTACGTATATATGTTAAAAAAACAAAAAAAAAACAAAAAAAAAAAAAAATAAAAAAAAAATTAAAAAAAAAAATAATTAAAATATAAATAATAAATATGAAACAAAAAAAAAAAATAAAAAAAAAAATAATAAAAATATAAATATGTAATATATAAAATAAAAATTAAAAAACAAATTTTTTTTGGCTGAGCTGGTATTCGATGCCACGTTTACTCTAACCAATACACACTTTTGTATGTATGTTTGTTGTTGTAATGTTGTTTTTGTGAAAAAAAATCGAGGTGGTCGTGGTTTTTTGCTCATATCTCAGTTGTTTATGTACCGATGTTTCTGATTTTCAACACCGATCTACTCCCGAATATTTCTGATATTTGAATACCTTACCCGGGTCCAACCTATGTCGGGGGGCTTCAAAAAGTTGATTTCAACATACACACGGACAGACTAACAGAGCTAAAGCGAATCCCCGTATTAATAAGCTTTTAGAAAATATATACTTTATGGGGTCGGAAATGAAAATTGTAGAAATTTCACACGGAATGACAAACCTATATATACCCTTTTGCACTGTGTGAATGCTTTTATTATTTTGTTGTTGGTTTTTATTAATGTTACCTCGTCTACAAATCTCAGTTGTTGTTAAAAGGTACACCTACTGTAGTATTGCCAATCAAATTATAAGAAAATCAAATATTTTCTAAAAACCCATTACACGCATAAACATTTTCTAAAAAAATCATGAACCATAATTGGCAATAATTGCTTGTTGTGTATTTTTGCTGTAATTAATTTGAAATACGAGTTCATTCTATAATATATTTTATTTAAAATTCACATAATGACAAGTAAATTTTAATATATAAATTAAAATACATATTTGCTAGTTCATAAGTATTAAAATTTTCTTAAATTAAGTTACATAAATTTATATTACAACTTAACAGCTATCGGTCTATGTTAACTGTTTGCATGTATGCAAACAACTTAAATATCCCAATAAACATTAGGCTGTGAAATCGATTTATATCGTTGTGAGAACTTTAAAATATTTTTTTATTTTCGACTTGGTTGTATTGGATTCGCAAATGAAGTATGTTTGAAATAAACTGGTAGCAAGATATAAGTAGTTTTTTACGAATATAAATTTAACGTTTATTTTTTGCAACACTGTATCATAAAGACAACTACCGTACCTTAGGTTGGAACAACCACCCGTGGTGATATATAGTATCACAAACCCACTCCCGAACCATTCAACGAAACTCCCCACCCAATTTTTTCTATCGCCTATTAAAATACACTTTTGTTTCAATTATTGGGCGGGCCATTTAATTTTAAATTTTAATCGGCTTTAAAATATTTTTAAAATTTCTGGTTTTATTGTCATTTAAGAATGGAATACAGTATCATTCATATAACTACCACGAATGGCCGGCAGTACCTCATTTGATCAACCCAATTTTTAATAATTCAAAATTCTTCTCGAAAAAATACGAAAGAAAATGAAGAAAGAAATGTTCAGTTCCTGAGAGCGATTACGAGTTGATGTTGATGGTACACATTCTCAGCCACAGCAGCAAGGTTTTCGATTGAAGGCACTAGATGAGAACGTATATGGGTTGTTTTGTTCAATAACGATCTATTTTTTCTTAATGTGTGAGAAATGATTTTTGATTCAATAACGATCCATTTTTATAAACTCGTTTTACAAATTGACACACAAACTCAACAGAAGGTTCTTACAGTTTGCGTTATACTTAATTTCAATACTATCGACTGCTTTATTACAAGGTTTGATTTTCAATAGGATTTTTTGAAAGACACCTGACTCTTATCAAATTGCTTTGTGATTTTTGTTCAGTATTGTTTGGCAAGTCATCATGGAAAGACTCAGACCACAAAAGCGTCTTTAAATTGTGCAGCTGTATTACGAAAAACAGCGTTTTCTGAGAAATGACTTTTGTTCGATTCGAGGAACTTACTGTGCGCATAATCGATATACTGAAACCATTATTGCCAATGTCATTTGCAATCCGAAGAGTACGAAGAGCTACCATTACATCTATTAAAAACAACTGTATGGTGTGGGTTATGGGTTGGTAGAATCAATCAATCAAAAATTAGGCAAATCAATGGTAGCCGTTATAGCACCATGTTAACGGACTATATGCTTTCTGAAATTTAACTGCATGGTCTTGGTGAGCTTGTAGAAGCGCTTGTGTAAACTATTTTTCCTTAATAATTTTCTTTTTAATCTAATTTTTTGCAACGGGCCATTCTTTCATTTCGTGCATGAAACGCATGCAAGTTAAGTGAAAAGAGACCTATATTTCATGAGCTGATTCTGCTGACATGAATTGTTAAATATATATCGCACCCACTTGCATGTTTCTTTGAAGTACATCATTTACAATAAATTATTTTGGATTTAGAAAGGCGTGCCAAAAACGTGTCATACAGACTCCACTTAACTGTTTGCGTGCAGTGAACTACCAACTTAACCAGGGAGGCATGAAGAATGCCTTCTCTTGCACAATATATTTTTAAAGTTATCAAAAATGTTATCCACTTTGAACTAGTTCAATTTTTTTTGCTTGGGAATTGTAATTTAATTTTGATTTATTTAAAAAACCAAAAGAGTAAAAAAATATTAAGAAGAAATTTTTTTTTCTGCTGAAAAGTTGTCCTAGACAATTTTTAGTAACGAACGAAAACTGATGGAATTTAGGCGAATATAGTATTTTTTTTGATATTAAAAGAAATTTAAATAAAAGAAATCATCATCACTTAATGAAAATGTTTACTGGGTAATTTTATTCATTCACTAATGCATTAAAATTAACAAAAAACAAAATAAATATTTCAATTTTTAAATCAATATATTTTGCTTTTATTAAGTGTTTAATGTTGCTGCATTATTTCTCATATTAAGTTTTTTTTTTTTTGAAGCTTAAGTTTTCAATCAGATGCAGTTACGAGTAAGACTTTAAAATAAAATCGTACCGTAATAAGCAGTTGGTGGTGGCAAAATATTTGCAAACATTTCAAAACTCTGATATTCCTATTAGCTCGAGCTACTACTTAACTTGTGACTAAATATGTACTTGTTTGTCGGTATATGTTAATGTCTTCAGGTGTTACAAATTTTTTTAAAACTCGTATTTGTTAAATTCGTATCGTCGTATCTCGTTTATCTTCATGATGATAGTGTTGGTGGCTGGCTTCAGTGTTTTTGTATTTATAAGGAAACAGGTAAATATTTTGTGTTGCTGTTGTTATTGTTGTGGCTGCTGCTTTTCAGTTTTTATTATAGACCGACAACTGACTATTATTATTATTGACTGACCACCACCTTATAATTACCATGCAATGCAAACCAATATGCAATGTTAAGTGCACGCGCGTGCTGCAAATGCATTAAATTTTAGTTTTTATTCACTGGCTGTAGTTGTTTTTTTTGTTTGTGTTATGTATGGGCCGTTTAAATCTATAAAAATATATGGATTTGTCTGCAAATAAATATTTTTATTTTTGAAATTTATATTAGTGCGCAGTTAACTCCTTAAGGTTTTTTACATTTTTTCCCTCTTATTCTGATATCTTTAGCCATCTTTGATTTCAGGCAAGATGTTGCATTATTTTTTTTCCTTGATGCTGTGATTATGTTTTTGTTGTTTTAATTTTTGTGTAAGAAGGCATTATGTTTTAATTTAGTGTTTAGTTTTCTCAGGTTTTACTGTGGCGCAAAGTTTAGCTTTTAATTATTTTTTTAGCGTACGTACACACGTACATACCACCAACCAATCTTGAAATGGCTTTGTTAGATCTCCTACTTTTAAGCAGATGATATTAGGAGTTTTATTAAAGTTTTGGGCAATTCTTTTCATACAAAATTTTTAACTAAAAGACAGCCTTCAAACGTATCTGAATCGCATGGAACTGCCTAATTGTAAGAGACTTAAAAAGTGGGAGTTCAAATAAAAAATCATGCTTTTTTCATGCGTCGTTGGAGGTAGGTTATCTCTAAGTAACTGATTGAAGAAGAGCTTTTTGGTAATAAAGCTTCTTCGAGGGATAAGTTTGCTACATTCTAGTTTTCTTCGGTTGTTAATGTTAAGTCAAACATATTTTCCACATATAGATTTGCGCCTACTCCCTGTTTGTCTCTGGCAAAATATGAGAAGAAAAATATAACGACTTATGCACTTACAAGCTCTTAGCAGACAAAGCAACTGGGAAAGTTGTAGTGTCCGATACGATATAGATATTTTCTTTAATCTCTATAACTACTTACTATGTGAAGTTATAGTCTATTATGCCTCACCCATGTCTATCGTCCCTTAGGTGAGTTTTCCCATCTTATTAAAACATTAAATATTAATGGCCATAAGCATAAAAACTTATAAAAGGCTTATAAGGCGTTTTTAGACAAAATTCACTATTGTTGCATTCATTAACCATTAATAGACTTATAAACCGTTTATAAACTCAAAAATTTTATTGTTGGATTTACCCTTCTTTAAACCAAAATTAAGGTGACATTTCATGCACAGTTTACGTGAAAAAAATTTGTTAAAGTAATTTTGTGAACAAATTTAAGAAAATGTAATTAAAATATTAAAATAGATGCGATTAACACAATTCGACGTATAGGTAAGTGCAATTTAATACAAAAAAAAAAAAAACAATAAATTTAAAAAATAAAATTCGTGAACACATCATTTTTGTAAGTATTTTCATTCATTGTGATCTCCCTATAACGAACTTCCCTATAGCGAAGTTCTCTCTGTAACGTACAATTTTTTAAGAATTTTTCACACTAAATAATCTTTCTATTGCGAAGTTTTTAACAATCGATTTTTTGTATCAATTTAGTCACAGAAAATATAACTGTAAAAGACGTTACATTTTCAACGCTCGCTACGACTGTCACGTAAAAAAGAGAACAGTGGCATAAGTTTACACTCCTACGTACGCATACATACTACGTACGTACGTACACAACATCTCAGTTTCAAGTGATTTTTGTATTGATCGGACGTAACATAAAAGATGACATCACCTAAATGTCTATCGTTAGAACAAAAGTGTCTTATAATATCTGATGTTGAGAAGGACATAAAAAAAGAAGGACATTGCTTTGGAGTTTCAAATTTCACCCACCACTCTCTCAACTATTTAAAAAAATAAAAACATGATTGAAGAAGCTAGAAGCTCATCTATTGCACATGACAAATTTGGAAAAGCAAGCTATAATTAAGTGGATAACAGCTGCAAGGCATAAAAATATTACTCTTTCCGGACCAATAATTTGAGAAAAGGCAATTGAATTTGCAGAGTCATTAGGCCATTCCAATTTCATTGCGAGTGTCGGATGACTTGATAAATTCAAAAGAACATACAATATTGTTGTCTGTGGAGAGAGCGGTGACATGAATATCCAAACTCGCAATGACTGGATTAATAATGTTTTGCCGAACAAAATCGAACAATACGATCATAATGATATTTATAATGCAGACGAAACAGGCCTATTTTACAAATGCTTACCATCCCAAAGTGTTGCATTTAAAAACGAAAAATGTGTTGGAGGATAAAAGAGCAAGGATAGAATTACCGTAATGGTGGGTTCCAACATGACTGGGACAGAAAAACTTAAGCTGCTTGTTATTCGAAAGGCCAAAAATCCGCGCTGCTTTAAGAGTCTACAAAATCTTGGAGTGGACTATGAGAGCAACCAAAAATCATGGATGACTACCGATTTATACGAGAAATGGCTCATGAGACTAGACAAAAAATGTGCTGCTCAAAAGAGGAAAATTCTGCTTTTTGTTGACACTTTCCAGCATACTTCAAATCAGTCCAAAATATCAATGACATGACATCATCTTGGATAAAGGAACTATTCAGAACTTAAAACATCAGTACAGAAAACGGATTCTACAGAAAAATTTAAATTACAACGCGAATGAAGACCCAGTAGCTATTAATTTACTTGTACAATATAACCATTTTTTATGTGACATGATTTTATATACACAGTTTTTTAGACACAATTCATCAGTGTTTTCAACATTTTGATCTTTTTTAACAAATATTTTGCAGTTCTTTGTTCACATGTGTTCATCACATTTACTGCCACATCAATATGACAAATTTTTAGTGTCAATATCATTAAATCTCTCAAATGGAACTTTGAACTAAAATGCTGGCGATTTCTTGAATTTTAAAGATTTTTTTATTTTAAGGATTTTTTTCATACATCCCACATTAAATACAAAAACGTCTTAATTCAAGTATGATTACTATGTTTGTAATAAAGATTTATAATGACAAAAATTGCGGTGTTTATACTATCCGTATCGAGAGACCTCAAAAGCGACTTTTTCATTATGCATTTCCTCACTTATAATTTGTTAATCTCGTAGTTTACATCTGGGTATAGTTTGTTTTAGAGAACTGAGGTAATATTCAGTCAATACTGCTAATTTTTGACCCACTGAATGATAAAATTGATTGTCTAGATCTGTTTAAAAACACCAAGTAGACTGTGGCATAGAAATTTGTTTTTTTGTTAGTTTACATCACTGAAATTTTTTGCAATAGTAAATGGTCCATTAGTTATATCATTTAATTAAATTATTTTTAAGATGTAATTAAATAAATAAAATTGTATGCCTCAATAAATAAGCTTATTTTACACAGCACTTTACATAATTCTTAAGTGAATACGTTGAAAAATACCTGCTTTTCACTCCCCTGCCTGCAATGCACTATTTTTAACACTAAACATGGCAACAATGTAAACACTACAAAAATCGACCACTATTTACAAAATCCCAACTACTCTGCGCTGTGTAGAGAATAACATCGTACTATTTAAAAAAAAAAAACTGTATTGACAACACCCTTAAGCATAACATAAGTTTTATTTTAACTCTTTTATCATTATTATTAATAATATCGAACTGTTCAATGCAAACTAAAGGCACATACATGCTCCACACACAACAAAAGTATAAGTTAAAGGGTGGTTAAGGTGTTTCCACACTCCAAGAAATAAATGTTCAGGTGGATATTGTAACTTGTGACTGTAATTCAACAATAATTTTAACAATAGTAATAACAACAATTGATGCAACTAGTAAAGTGGGAGGTTCTTCTTTATATGTATTCATCGTGGACTGTAAAAGAAATCGATAGTTTACCCTTAAGGCGACATTTATTTATTTAGTTTTGTTTTAAGAAAACGTACAGGCCTTTTGCACAGAGAAGACAAGTGCAAATAGATTTGTTTGGACAGTAGAGCAAAAGGTAAAAAAATTACATGACAGTAATTTAAATCGAAAAGGATTTAATTAAAAAGTGTCTAAATATAATCACTCATAGTTTTATTAAAAAATCAGTTTTTGGTTTTTTAAAAAAAGATATTCTGTGAATGAGAAATGAATTTAATAAATGTAGAATTAGCATAATAATTTATGATTTACATTTAGACAAGAAATGTTTGTGTACAAATGCTAGCGGTCCTTTTATAGAGTGTTTTCAGAACTACAAAGAAAACTCCTTAAAGTGGAAAATTTCTTTAACGGATATTTCAAACCAATGGACAAATATTTGAAACGTAACACTAAATAATAACTTTATTGAGAATAGACCTTTCATAAATGGACGCTCTCTGTATAGACATGGACAAGTATTTTGTATATATTTTGGTTGAAAGCCCTCTATTATGTGAACATCTTCAAAATATTACAAATAATTGTTTGAAGATTTTTGTTTAATCTTGTTATTCTGGCTTCGGTTTTGCATATTTTTTGTTATTGTCAAATATTTTTTATTTAAAAAGTCTGCAACAACTTAAAGCAATTTTAAGTAGTCAAGACTTATAAAGGCAATAATGTGAAGGCATTCATTTAAAATTAATGCAGTTTTTTAATATATTCATACTAGAAAAGCCCGGCGCGCGTTGCTACGCCCCTTAATGAATAAAAATGCATTCTGAATCTAAATTGAATATCAAGTGCAAAAAACTAAAAATTAAAAATTTTTGTAATGGGCGTTGCCCTGCCCACTTTTCTAATCACGAAACTGTATAGTCATGACAGCTCAATATGTGTGCAAAGTATCAGAAAAATCGGTGAAGTTCAAGTAGCAGAAAATGATCATTTATTTCTTATGGGCGTGGCACTGCCCAATTTTCTAATCACGAAATTGTAAAGTCATGACCTGCCCACTTTTCTAATCACAAAATTGTATAAGCATGAGACTTCAATATGTGTGTGAAAAGTTTTAGAAAAATCGGTGAAGTTTATGTAGCTGAAAATGTTACCTTTTTTTTATGGGCGTGGCCCTGCCCACTTTTCTAATCACGAAATTATTTAGTCATGAGAGCTCGATATGTGTGCAAAGTTTCAGAAAAATCGGTTTAGTGGAAGTACTTCAAAATTATAACTTTTTTTATGGGCGTGGCCCCGCCCACTTTTATAATCACGAAATTATTAAGTCATGAGAGCTCGATATGTGTGCAAAGTTTCAGAAAAATCGGTCATGTGCAAGTAGCTTAAAGTGGTAACTAATTATTTATGTGCCTGGCCCCGCCCACTTTTTTCCACCCATAAACACTCCCTGGTATGTGTACAACAACTTACCAAAGTTTGAGCCCGATCGGTTTTACAGTTTCGGAGTCTATAGCTAACACACACACACACACACAATCACACACAGAGTTTCACTTTTATATATATAGATGGACACACAATCTTCAATTACACTTACTTCCACCAAAATTGAATCACTTTATCATCAGTTGAAAAGCAAAATCACTTTTTCGTCACATTTTTCTGCTGTGTATATGGAATTTATAAAATTTAATTCTTGTTTTTAAAGAAAATTTATTGGTTTTCGAATTAAAACAGAATATGTATTATAAATAATTTTTTTAAAACAAATGTGATTTAGAAGTTTCAAAACATTATTTATACTTAAATGTATGTGCCAGTGGATTTTTAAAAAGTGTCGTTTTATTAATTTTTTTTATGTATTAATGAAATTTTAAATTAAATATTTTTTAATAGATCTTCCCTTAAGTAGACACCTTTCAAAAATGGGAATATTTCAGGCGACCGTAGCTGTTCACCATAGAAAGTCTTCACTGTATAAAAATTTCGATAGAAATAACTGTGTAAGATAAGTGTGTTTGTGTGTTTTTTTGCAAATCACTTTTCAAAAACTTTTTTTTCCACTTGTACTTCATCAAGTTTAAAGTGCGCATAATCGTCTATCCGAGCAGATAATGCTTTAGATCGATTTATGACCACATAGAAAAAGCCATCGTGATTGTAATAGAGGACTCGAATATATCAATCCGATGCCTGTTTTAGCGACTCTTTCTCGTTATTCGTGATTTTTTATTCCTCATTTAATTGCAAATCATTTGAAGGAAGAATGGTTTTTACAAGATGGCGCCACATGCTATACAGCGAATGAAACAATAATTTTGTTGAGCCAAGCGTTTGGGAAAGAATAATCTCAAGGAATCGACTGGTTAATTTGCCATCGTGTTCATCTGATTTGACACCTTTGGATTACTTTCTTTGACTTACGTCAAATCTTAGGTCGATGATATAAACCAGCAACGATTGATGATTTAGAAGCCAATATTTGATGCATTATTCACGAAATAAAATCGTGTATGGTTGAAAAAGTATTACAAAATTGGACCGACCAAACAGATGGTGTTCATTACGGGTACAACCAAAATAAGGCCCTATCACCACGCTGTAGCCGATGTTGAGCTGAAACCGAAAAATGTTTTCTCAGGTCATTTCGGAATAAAAACGTTCCGTGTCGAAGCCGATTTCTGAAAGCCCTTTAAGATTTTTTTTTTTATTTTTTCAAAATTTTTTATTTTTTTTAAATTTTTTATTTTTTCAAAATTTTTTATTTTATAATTATTTAACTACTAGCCAATCCCGGCGCGCGTTGCTACGCCCCTTCATGAATTTTAATCGCATTCTAAATTTTAATCGAATATCAAGTGCAAGGCTAAAAACTATAACTTTTTCTTTATGAGCGTGGCACTGCCCACTTTTCTAATTACGAAACTGTATAGTCATGACAGCTCAATAAGTGTGCAAAGTTTCAGAAAAATCGGTCCAGTGTAAGTACCTCAAAATGATACCTTTTTTTATGGGCGTGGCACTGTCCACTTTTCTAAATACGAAACTGTATAGTCATGACAACTCAATATGTGTGCAAAGTTTCAGAAAAATCGGGCCAGTGCAAGTACCTCAAAATGATACCTTTTTTTTAATGGGCGTGGCACTACCCACTTTTCTAATGACGAAAGTTAAAGTCATGACAGCTCAGTATGTTTGCAAAGTTTCAGAAAATTCGGTCCAGTGCAAGTAGCTAAAACTGATAACTAATTTTTCATGGGCATGGCCCCGCCCACTTTTCTAATCATAAAATTATATGGTTATGACAGCTTAGTATGTGTGCAAAGTTTCAGAAAAATCGGTCCAGTGCAAGTACCTCAAAATTAAAACTTTTTTAGGGGCGTGGCCCCGCCCACTTTTCTTATTACAAAATTATTTAGTCATGACAGCTCGATATGTGTGCAAAATTTCAGAAAAATCGGTCAAGTGCAAGTAGCTAAAACTGATAACTAATTTTTATGGGCGTGGCCCCGCCCACTTTTTTCCATCCATAAACACTCCCTGGTATGTGTACAACAACTTGCCAAAGTTTGAGTCCGATCGGTTTTACAGTTTCGGAGTCTATAGCTAACACACACACACACACACACAGAGTTTCACTTTTATATATATAGATAGACTAACATTTATTAATGTATTTATGCGATTAGAATCAAAATCACAATCTAAAAACTATCTGTGTTAAGTGAAATTTAAATTTTTTTAGAACTTTCTGATCCCAAACTCAATTGAATTTGACGCGGAACCTTTTTTTAACGATATAGAAAATCTAAAGATGCAGTTCCTTTTGTTTTTTTGCACTACATGGTATGGATATTCGAAAATTGTAAAAATGTTGTGTCCCCAGTGTTCATATAAGTTATACGAATGTTTATTAGGCGATTCGTTAACAAATTTGACTGTAGAAAAGTGGGTTCCTGTCTCTCCTTTCTTATATTGTTAATAGGGCTGCCATATTCGTATCCAAACCCACAATAAAGTCATGCAAATATTTCTGTAACTTACCTACTTACCTAAGACATTAAATTGTACTGTAACCATTTGGGCTATATTACTGGGAGCACTATAACTTTAAGGTTTTAGAAAAGTTCAAGAAATCATTGCCAGGGAAATACATGACGTTTATGGTCATTCCCAAGTGAATGACATTTAGAAAACTTTTCACACTATGTGCACCTCTGTTGAAGGTCCCAAATCCTAGTGGACGCCCTATACTCCAGTGGGAGTTAGAGGATTGTATATTATTTGGTTTTAATAAGGTGCAATATGAGACAGTTAAATTCTTAAAGTATTGCGAGGAAAACTAAAATAGAGCATATAAATGAATGACCTTGAAAATTGTTTAAGCGATTTTTTCGTTTGATCAAAAATCGATTTTTATGGCATTAAATTCTGTTCAATTTAAAATGTAATAAAAAATGGAAGAAAGCACCTGGAAATTCCAAATTCATAGGAATGTATCAAAAAAGCTTTCTAAATAGGATAAGCTGGATCTCTTATCAGTTGAAGTTTTGCAAACAAAAACTAATTTCTTTATTATTTCAAAAGTTTCAAATAGACTAAAAAATTTCATAAATCGTAGAGAAAATAATTTTTTTTTATGTAAAAAATTTATAATCTGCGAATTATGTTTTGAAAAAATGTTCAAGCCCCAAATAATATTTTTTTCGCCTTTAAATAAAATCGTCTAAAGGATGATGACAAAGCCTGTAATTATAATTGAAATAAATTGATTTATACACAACATAAACGACCATAACAACAGAAATATTGCAGAGTTAAAGCAAAATCAAAAGATAAAAAAAACTAGAGAATAAGTACGAAAAGAAAAAAAAAAATTACAAGAGATGCTAAAGCTTAAATTACGATTTATGCCCAAAGACACATATGTGCATTGATAAGGTCATGAGCAAGTGTCAATGTTGGGCATAAATAACAGGCTGCTCTCTAGCAGACTAAACAGACCACTTTAAAGGGGGCAAAATGTTTTTTCAATAATATAAAAAAAAGTTGTAGACAAAAATAGAGTTGCTTTACAAGAAATGGGTGGAGAAAGAAGTTTAACTTAGTCGTATAGTCTTAAAGTTAAGCCACATACTAAGAAACTTCAACTAGAAATCAATAATAGCAAAATATTTTTAATGTATTGGTGGTCAAAAGTCACTTATTCCTTGAATGCTGAGTTTCTTTTTGTTTACTTTGACTTGCACTTGAATGCAAGTTTGTGTCTTAAGTCTTTTCGTTTGTTTGATTTTCAGAAAAATTGTATTAATCAGGTTTGTGTCTTAAGTCTTTTGTTTTTGCAACTTAAAAAGAGAAAAAAAAACTAAGATATTAAAGCAAACCAAAACACAATAACTTTCATACTTTAATTTTTAGAACATTTATGTATGTGTGTAGGGTTTTTGTGCTAAGTTTTTTTTAAGTCAGTTAAGCCACCCCAAGCACGTCTTAACGAATATATTGTTTTTTCTTTTATATGTACGATTTTATAAAATATTAAAACTATTTAAAAAAAAGTGATTGCTTCTTTCTAAGTCTTTTTTTTAAATATTTCTGCTTTTCTTTCCATTTTTCTACTTGTTATTATCTCTTTGGTGCGTGAGTGATTAAAGAAAATGAAATAAGCAAGTACGTATTTATGTACAATGTCAGTTATGAGTGTATGTATGTTTGCTTTAAAACCACCTAAAAACCTTTCAAAAATAAATAAAAACGCAAACACACCATAGATGGTTAGATAAATTGTTAATTGGACGGACGAAGCAAACGTTTTTTGTTTGTTTGAATAAGACTACCAATTTTTATGGCCTTAACTAGAGAGTAGTTACACAAATGTGTTAATCTGTTATTATTATTATTGTGGTTGCTTTTTAATGCTGCTGCTTCGGTGCTATGTTTTTTCCTACAAAAAAATACACAAATTGTGATTTGAATTTCTAAATGCAAATACAAGTTAATCACGTGCATTCGAACACTATATTGTTGTTGATTGTTGTTCTCATAATAATAGTGAAGGTGAGGAAAGACTCCGAAAATGAATAATAAGTTATAAGCAAAGAATTGGAAAATATATTTTCTATAAAATAAATAAAAAACAATTTTCCAAAAAAATGTTTCAAAAAAAATTTTTTTTAGTTGAAAAATATTTCCTATAAGAATATAAAATAATGTAATAAAAAATGTATAAAAATTATAATGTTAGAGAAATTCCAATAGAAATAGAAAGTTTCCAAAACTTATTTTACCTCTCCATAGTAATGGCCAGCATCAGATCAACTTTGTCTATACGAAAATTTTAGAAAAACTAGTTCATATTGAAAATTAATAATGCCATTACTTTCTGTCTCTCTCGCATGAAAAAAATGTCAAATTACACACAACAAAATCTTGTTCGAAACTCACTAATTTTAAACCGTATTTGTGTCTAGTCATTATTTCTAATATAATTTAAAAAATCTTTTGACCTATTTTATAGAGTCAGACACATTAAACAGATTTCAATGAAACAAGAACTCGATATTCACACACCATTAAGAAATTAACAGTTAATCTATTGAGGATTTTCTCTTAAAAACTAGAGGCGCTAGACAAAAAAAATATGAAACAGAAAATATGCAACTTTGGTTTTCAGTGCAATTTTGAAAGAAGAGCTTAATATCATAGACAGACGACAGCGTTAATTTGCATTAAAAGTCTTAATTCAAATTAACTATTGAATTATGCCCATTCCAATGTATATTAGATTTCACGTAAATGCATTAAATCATATTGAATTTATACTGCATTTAGCAATTTCAATATGGCAACACGGTCGGCAATCAATCAAAAAATTGAAAAATCAAAAATATAAAATAAAAGTAGATTCGATATGTTGAAATTTTTTAAATATTTTTTGGAATGCCTTTCTGTTTAGGCGAAAGTTTTCCTTAATACTGGTATCGTCTCCCAAAAAGTGCTGTTACGGTCCTTTAAAAAAATACCACATACCTATGTACATACATATGAATTATAACCTCCATGAAAAGATACCATTAAACCTACGAATTTCCACAATTCCCGTCCTCTTATTTCAGAGTGTCCTTCTTCCATCCCAACTTGTAGCAACATGTTCAGATTTGTGATTGCTAGTGCATTTACAATGTTTACAATTTTTACTAAATGCAGAAACAGTCGTCTGTCACAGCAAAATTTTATTTTGCATTAGTGAGATTTTAATGCAAATTAACGCTGTCGTCTGTCTATGGTATTAAGCTAAATTTTGTTACAAAATAAAATTTATTGTAAATTTTGTATTTTCTTGCCACAACGAGTAGGAATAAAATTTACCAACAGCTACATACAAACCTTTTATGTTCCGGTTTTCTCTGTAATTGCATTCTAACTTGCTGTGGTGAGAATATATGTCCACGTAATAATTCCCGAATTCAATTAGCAAAAAATCTGCGAGTTAAATACATAAAGCTTACATTTTATAAAACAATTTATCAGTGCTTAAAGAGTGCTGTTGTAGCTCGATTTAATAATATATTTTTTTAGAATTTTCCTTCATTATCAGAATCAAATTTCTTTTAAAACAATGTTGATAATATGCACTTAAGGCTGAATAGGTTAAGAACATTGCTTTACTGCAAATATTTTATAAATATTTTTTTTTTATATTTATTGTATATTTTTTGTAAAAACAAATTATTGAAAATTTTTTAATAAAAAATATTTGTTTGTACATTTTTTAATAAAAAATATTTGCTTGTAAATTTTTTATAGAAAAACTTTATTGTTCATTTTTAATAGAAAGAAAATTGCAAAGATTTTCAAAAGCAAATTTTTTTATAAAAATTTTTATAAATTTTTGTAAACAAAAAAAAAAAATAGTTTGCATGATTTTATTAAATTTATTTATTAAATTTTTTTGTGATATTGTTAAAAAAAATATTAATTGTAAATCGTTAAAAAAAATTTCAATAGACTTTTTTAACTTTTAATAAAAAAAAATTTTTTTGAAATGTGTGTGTTTTTTTTGTTTATTAATAACTAGCCAAACCCGGCGCGCGTTGCTACGCCCCTTAATGAATCGAAATGCATTCTGAAGTGCAAAAACCTAAAAATTATAATTTTTTTATGGGAGTGGCATTGCCCCCTTTTCTAATCACGAAATTGTAAAGTCGTAACAACTCAATATGTGTGTTTCAGAAGAATCGGACCAGTGGAAGTACCTCAAAATTATAATTGTTTTTATGGGCGTGGCCCTGCCCACTTTTCTAATCACGAAATTGTAAAGTCATAACAGCTCAATATGTGCGCAAAGTTTCAGAATAATCGGTCCAGTGCAAGTACCTCAAAATGATACCTTTTTTATGGGCGTGGCACTGCCCACTTTTCTAATCACGAAATTATTTAGTCATGACAGCTTGATATGTGTGCAAAGTTTCAGAAAAATCGGTCAAGTGCAAGTAGCTTAAACTGATAACTAATTTTTATGGGCGTGGCCCCGCCCACTTTTTTCCACCCATAAACACTCCCTGGTATGTGTACAACAACTTGCCAAAGTTTGAGTCCGATCGGTTTTACAGTTTCGGAGTCTATAGCTAACACACACACACACACACACAGAGTTTCACTTTTATATATATAGATTGATAGAAAAAAATGTTTTGTAAATTTTTAAGAGAATTTTTTTTAAATACATATGATTATTATTATTATTTTTTTTTTATTGTTTATGAAATTAAATTGTTTGTAAAATCTTAATATATAATAAATTGTACATTATTTATTTTAAGTTTTTTAAGAAAAAAATTCTTTTGAACTCTTTACAGAAAAAAAATTATTGTAAAATAATATTAAAAATTTTATTTTAAAGTTTTATGGTAAAAAATATTTTTGTAATTTTTTTACAGAAAATTTTTTTTCGTAAATTTCTTATAAAAAATTTAATTGTAAATTTTTATAGAATTTTTTTTTATAAGTTTTGTACAAGAAGAATTTTTTATAAATTTTTCATAGGAAAATTTGTTTAAAAAATTTAAGAAAAACAATTTTGTTTAAATTTGCTTTCTTTCTTTAAGCATTTTGGTTTTTCTCTTTTTTTATGTTGAGAACACAAAAAACTTAATACACAAGCCTGCAAATACTTTTTGTAAAACAAAGAAAAATAATCATTATGCATACTGAAACTACTTAAGGTTCAAAACCAAAAAGCCTTAAAATTTATAAAACGAAAGACTTAAGACACAAACTTGCATTTAAGTGCAAGTTAAAGTAAACGAAAAGAAACTCAAACTTTAAAGCATAAATGATTTTTGATTACCAATCCATTAAATAGTTTGCTGTTAGTGATTTCTATTTGAATTCTCCTTGTATGTGGCTTAACTTTAACACTCTACGTCAAGGTTAAGAATTTTTTTTTTGTAAAATTTAAAAAAAAGATTTTTTTGCAAAAGTTTTATTGAAAAATCTTAAATTGGTTTTTTTTGACGAACTTTAATGTCTTATTTATAATTTATTCGGCTCGAGTTCATTTTTTTTAATATCTCTAAACGAAGAGCTTAAATTTTCTATTTGTGATAATGAAAGTATAAACTGCAAAGTTTTTTTTTTTGTAAAATTGTTGTAGAACAAAAAAAAAAAAATTTGTGATTCCTTTATAGAACAAAATTTTTTGTAAATTTTTTATATAATTTTTTTTGTTATTTTTTATAAAAAGTTTGTCGTACTTTTCATATTCAAATTGAAACAAAAAATTTGTAAAAAAATTTACTGTAATTTTTTTCATTTAATGTTTTTTGTATATATTTTTTTATAAAAAATAATTATTGTATATTTTTAAAAACGAAAAAAAAATATTGTAAATATTTTTATAATATAAAAAATTATTGTAGACTTTTTATAAAAAAAAAAAAATTTTGTAAATTTTTTATAAGAAAAAATTTATTTTTTTTAAGTATTAAAACAATTTTTATGTAAGATTTATATATATAAGGGGTGTCTCGAAATGCTTTTTTACATTTTTTTACAGGGCACTACGCAAACATTCATTTTTTTGTTTCACTCTGTGATAGTTATAAGTGTCAACAATACTTTGTTAATAAGTTTATTCGAATTATTTAATCCGTATTTAAAATGTCGTCAAATAGAGAAAGAGTGAGAAAAAATATTGTGGATATTTATAATGAAAATAAACAACTTTCTTACGCTGAAGTTGCGCGACGGGCAAAAGTGTCCAGACGGACTGCCCGTAACGTTATTTTTAAATTCAAAAAAGGCTTGTCTATTAAGCACAAGAAAGGTGGAGGGCCCCGTTGTTTTAGGAATCCTCAAATCGTCAAAAAGGTGAAGGCACTTTGGAAGCAAAATCCACACATTTCCATTCGCGATATCGCACGAAAACTATTTCGAAAGTCGCTTGTAGAACGAATAAAGAAAAAAGAAAATTTAAGAACATTCAAAGTCAAGAAAGCTCCAAACCGAAACGAAAAAGGAACAAAAACGGCAAGAATAAGAGCAAGACAGTTGCCACGTCACAAATTAAATAATTTTAATGGATGTATATTAATGGACGATGAAACCTATTGTAAGGCTGACTATTAAGAGCTTCCAGGTCAGGGTTTTTATGTTTCTAATAAAAGAGCTAATGTTTCCGATAAATTTAAGTATAAAAAGATTTCAAAATTCGCCAAAAAAATATATGATATGGCAAGCAATATGTACATGTGGGAAAACTTCAAAGGCAATCATTGTGAATCGTACAATGAACAGCCAATTTTATATTAATGAGTGCCTGAAAAAGGCTGTATTGCCATTATACAGAAGTCACAATATACCTCCACTGTTTTGGCCCGACTTGGCAAGCTGCCACTACAGCAAAGACGTCCTTGAGTGGTATGAGGCCAACAAAATAAATTTTGTACCGAAAAACCTGAATCCACCTAATTGTCCAGAACTAAGGCCTATTGAACGCTATTGGGCTATAATTAAGCAGTACCTAAGAACAAAGTTCAAAGCTTCTGCAAATGTAAAAAAATTTGGATTTATTTGGAAAGAAGCAATCAAACACTTTGGTAAAACGTGTTTCCAACGTTTAATGCAAAGCGTTTAGAAAAAAGTGCGAAATTTTGCAAAAGAAAATAAAATTTGAAACTTTAGTTTTTGCATAATAAAGTTTAGAAATTTTTCTCCATAACGCCAATAAAATGTATTTTTTGTTTGAAAAAAACTAGATTTGGGAGACATTTTAAAATGTTAAAAAGCATTTAGAGACACCCCTTAGTAAAACGTAAATTTGCATTAAAACAAATATCTATGGAACTTTTTGTTACACAAAATTCTGTTATATTTATCACAAATTGTCTACAAATTAAATTTACTTTCTTAAGCGTACTTCCCTCGATAAACATTAAACTATTTAAAAAATTACGTGTGTTTTTTTAAGTTTTTTTTTGTTTTAAACGGGCGTATTAGATGTGTAGAAAACGCCCGAATATATTTATTTTTTATTATTAATAAAAAAACGTGCTATTTAGGAGCAGCCAACATATAAATAAGTTCAACTAAAATATTTATAAACAATACACTCACTAACCGCAACTGAAATAATAAAATATTTCACTGTATTTGTTGTAGTTTCTCATGCCAATATTCACTAATAATCAAATGTTTCGGGGTACAGGTGCAACAACTTTTAATTTCAAGTGCAACCATGTGTGTGAGTTAGCAGTTACAACTTAAAGTATAAACGATATTGAAATAGTTTATTGGCCTGGCCACAGTTAAAATATAGAAATAATATAGAAAAAAAATTAAAACTATTTAATAGTTAAGTGTAATAAAATGAAGACATAATTGTGCCAGCCACTTAGACACTATTGCAAATTAAAGCCATCACAAACGCCAAAGCTGCCATTTTCAAAGCAGCAAACACATTATGTTTGCTTGTGTGTGTTTTTTGAAAAAACACATTTTTATTAATTTTTTATATTTATATTTATCATTGCCACCGACGCAGTGGCTTAAACAAACGTGCAACTTTATTGTAAAAATTTTCGTGTAAATCTTTCTCTCTTCTACGGCCGTTCACACTCACTACCAACGGCTTAAAAAACGTTTCAGTAGTCACTGAACTCACATGGTCGCCTGCAAAGAGAAAAAAAATTATCGCCATTTATTGCATATTGTGCTGAAGGCTAAAATTTATTAAAAAAAATTTAATTTTAAATGATTGTAGAGAAATTAATTTGGTTTTATTAAAATATAAATAAATATTGCAAATATTGCTAACTGTTACCAGTGTGTTTGTGTTGTAAGCCACCAAAAATCGAGACAATTAAAGCAGTAATACTGTAGTTATCGCTTTTATATAAAATGAAGCACAAGTTTATAATTATTAAATCCTGGTTCTTTATTGGATGATACACGAAGACTGACTGTCCGGTATCTTATGTACATGTTTCTTTTGATTCAAGGCGAATTGGCCAATATTATAGAGTTGCATTATTCAGGGATGGCACTACAATACTAGCTAAGTATGCTTAGTTTATAGGTAGTTAAAGCTTATCAAATGTTACAGCAGTAATGCAATCAATTTTTAACTTTAAAAAATATGTTTATTTAATACATACACTTAGAAAATAACTTAAAATTTTCAATCGATAAACATGAAAGAGACTCACATTGTGTTGTGTCTGTAATTTATAAGTGGTCACAATGAATAAGAAATAATTGATCATGATTTTTTAAAAACTAGTGGAAAAAACTTTAAATACGTAAAACAATATTTTTATCATCACATAGCGATATAGGTAATAGATCAAATGTCCTTACTGTCATAAATAGCTCTTGAATTCGTGCCACAATTGAGAAGCTGACGTGGCAAATATTTTTTACTTGATTTCAGAAATAACGCGGATAACCTGAATTAGTTTTATACAAGTCTTGGAAATTAAGGGAGGAAAGCAATATTGTTATTAGTTTTCAGTAGATCTCGTATTAATCGGGGCCGGACAATATAAATGTTTAATAGTTTTTAACGACAAGTAAAAAAAGTGCGTGACTTAGAAACCAAAAGTCGTTTGACCGCTTTGCTTAAAAAAGGCCAAGTTACCACCAAATAGCTGGTGAATTATGATTTTATAGCCATTGATAAAGAATCAAGGCAAGTCCGTAATATCCAAAAATTAGCAACTCAATCTATGAAATAAAATATATGATGCAATATTCTGCCTTTTCAACGATGTCGAAAGAAAACCCAAGTAAAATTTCATTCGTACAAATACGTTGAAAACAAAAACAAATTTTTAGTTTTTGTTGTTGTTTTCAATATATTTGTACGAATGAAATTTCGCTTGGGTTTTCTTTCGACATCGTTGAACATGCAGATTATCTTTATCCAAAAGTATTTGCATGTGAGAGAACTTCAATATCTTTTTTGACAGTCTAATTGTTGAACTTAAAAATGTAGTCGTACTACGATCAACATCTAATCAATTTCTAAGACTTGATATTATATTAAAAAAAAAATGCTATAAGTAAAAAAACGAGCTGTATAAAAAATTCTATATAACAACAGATGGCGCTGTCACTATGCATTTAAATCAACACAGCTCACAGTTTCGTGTTGTTATTAATTTGATTTTTTCTAGACATTTTGTATAATAAAGGGTGTCTTAGACAGAATTAACTTTTTAAATTTAGTCTCATTTGTTTGTGTGCTAGAAGCAACTTTGAAATTTGGCAGTTGTCACATATATTTATTGCTATTATTAAAAATGGAGCTGTTTACTAAAGAATGAAGCGTTATAATTGTGTAAGTTTATTACAAATATTTGGAAAGTTTTGCTGAGACCGCTCGCACACTTTAAGGAATCTTCAGTCAAGAAAGTGCACTTTAGATGTCAAACAATTTGAAGAGTTGTCAAAGAAACCGGGTCACTGTAAGTCAACGTGCCGGTCGGTCTCTTTAAAACATTCGGCATCTTTCTCAACAACTTCTGATTTAATAACGAACAACGCAGGGAATTTTTACAAGAGACCTCCACCATCATGCGTACCAAATTGAGCTTATACAGGAATTGTAACCAGCAGAGCTTGAAAAAAGCCGGCAATTTGTTAAGTAAATTGTTTTTTTTCGAAACAAAATCTTTTTCGACGAAGCGCATTTCCATCTGAATGGGTTTGTGGATACACAAAATTGTTGAATTTTGGGTTGAGAAAATCCTTATGAAATCCACGAGAAATAAATGGACACACAACGAGCAATACAAAAAAGAGCTAAAAAGGGTTAAAAAAAAAAACTAAAAAGCGGTCAAAAATGTAAAAGGAAATTTTATTAAAAACCATCAGTTTGTAATTGAAAATATGGATAGTTTTTACATTCACTCAGTAATTTATTACAGCAAGTCACTGTGGTTTATGTAAAATATATTTTCCGTTACATTAGTTTAAAATTTTAAAATTTTAAAAGTCAGTTAATATACAAAGAGATGCTTTTAAAAAGATAATTTGACTTTTTGTCAAAGTTAAAATTTTCGGTTAATTTTAATTCATATTTGGCTAAAGTTTAAAAATGCGATTGTGCAGGTAAGAGAGTTACATAAAAAGAGAACAACTTTAGATATGATTATTATCTTGTTTCCTTAGTTTATATTTAAATCTAAGGTAACATTGATAGCATTTAGTTCTATAGAGTGTTAATGAGAGACAATCAAATCGATTTTCGAAGACTCCTCACAAATAATTTATTGTAGAAATTGAACTATGTACTGCCAAAAACAGACACAGCAATGACTTCTGTTGCTAAGTTTTCATATTAATCGGTTTGAAAGGCAACTAATTTGTGTCAGCAATGCCTCAAGCTACGTTAAGATGATTTTTGTTTTTGTGTGAGCGTTAGATATAAAAATTAAGCGTTTATTTGCTATCGCTTATCCATTCTTTTTAATTTTGCATCACTTGTCTACTCTTGGCAAAATTTTTGGGGATATTTTTTTTTTATAAATTTTGCAAGTTTTGTTGCTTACGACTTTATTAAATATCACTTTATAACCATCCGGTAAATCCAAATAATAGATACAGGGTTAATGCAAACAGCTATTCTTTAAACAGGTACCGGAACCATACGCAAGTTGCCAAAAAAAATTTCGCAGTAACGACTTTTGAATGTGTATAAATTTGATTCAGAAGCAAAGTAGAAAGACCTACAGCCTGCAGGGACAGTCCGTGCCCGAAGGCCTCGGACAACTGTCTGCTGTTTTTTTAAATATCTATAAAATCGCTAAAAAAAAGATAAAAAAGGTTAAAAAAGGCTAAGGGCTAAAATAATTTTTTTCCAGTTAAACATTTTTAAAAAAAGATCCTAAAAGGGGTAAATTGGCAACGCTGATTGAGTGTATCAATAACTAATCTGGAAAAAATTAAAAAAAATTGAGCGGCTAGCATTTCACACCAGTTGAACTGGTCACACCATAGAGTTAATAATTTTATTTTACAGTTCATTGAGATAAAGAAAAAAATACTTTGAAAAACTAGTTTTCCGCCGCTAACCGAGCAAAATCTATTTTCACAATCAGCTACGATTTCAACATAAGCAAGCGCCGCGTGTATAAAGAAGTGCCATTCAGATACATGAAGACGTTGTAAAGGAATCATAATGTTTCTTCCTCTAAGTGATCTGGCAAGCCTAATCTTGTCTATAAGATATTGAGGAGCTTCTGAATAAATAATCTTATGCCAAAATAATAGAATGCGTATGTTAAGAAGACTATGAAACGAAACACCGTAAAGTTTAGCGGAAAAATAAGAAGCATGGTCATATCTTCTCAAACCATACACGTATCTAATTATGTTATTATATAAAACGTTTAATTTCCTTTTACTAATTGAGTCGCAGCTCACAGCCGTAAATTAAACCTGGAAGAAGATAGGATTTTGCAAGAAGTTTCCTTACCTCTAAGGGAGAAAAATATTGTGTCGGCCAAAGGCACCTGAGCTTAAAATAAATTTGGCCTACAAGTGTATTAACATGGTTTGTACAAGTAAGTGCATTATTTAACTTTATTCCAAGGTTTTTTGCAACATTAACGATATTGATCCTTTCCCCATTTATTAGAATGTTAACATCGATAACAGAATCGAGCGTTCTCTCTCGAATTATTAGGAACTTTGATTTATAGGAGCTTAAACAAAGTCCATTCGCTGTTGCCCAATGAAACCTTCTATCCAAATCATCATTAACCCTTACAATATTTCCATCAATAGATCGTACTGCACTGCTCAAATATAACTGTACATCATCTGCATACATGTGGAATTTGAAATGCAAAAGCTGTTTTGGCAAATCACTTTTTGAATAAAACTATAATCTTTTAAGAGTGAGGTTAGGTACAACAGGCAGCTGTTGTGCAGCGCACTTGGGTCCATTCCATCGGTTATGATACCTGAGTAGAATAGAAATAATAAATAAAAGAAACGAAAGGGAAACGGACGACCAAAGTCTCTGTTGGGAATCGAAACCTCAACCCCCAGACTAGCATACCAGCACACTACTGCCTAGTCCACCGGGGAACCAGCAAAAAAATTGATTTAAATTAATAAAACATTTCATGTTTTAATTAGAGTAGATTAGTATATACTTCTAAGCTCTTTATAGGAATTGGAATGCCTTTTTCTTATATCTCAGCGCCATACGAATTGATTTTTCTTTTATTAAACATCATTAGTCAAGTTTCAGCCTCCATATTAATTGATAATTTGTTGGTATTTCAGAAGTTAAGCTTTCAAGTTGATGCTGTTAGTAGCAGCTTCGATAGAGATTCTCTTTTTCTTTTTTGTTGTTGTTGTTGCGTTATCAGTGCAATAAAAATCTATAAATCTAATGCACATTGTAATTTACAAGTCGTAAACTAATAGTAGCATTGGTATAACAAAAGAAAGGTTAAGTCTTAATGATATTCCAGCCATAAAACATCTTAATTAAAATGAATTTAAAACTGGAAATAAATCCCAAAAATAAAATCACAAAAATAACTCTTTCTAATCTTAAATCATCATCTCAGAAAAATAATAATAATATAAATTTTAACATGACCGTAGCAATTAATTGAGAAAAAAAATTGTTTTATTTATTGTTGTGGGCATTAGAAACAACTAAAATAAAAATCCTACTATTTACTACCAAAACTACAAGTATATCACAGAAATGTTAAGTCAACTTAAATAAGCTCTTAATTTGTGATCAGATTACAACGCTAATTTAACTAGGCTGTTGTACAAGTATGTTAAAAAGTAGTAAAGAAGCAGCAGATTAAATACTTAATGACAAAAAAAAAAGAAAAAAAAAAATATAAAAAAAAACAAAATTCATACAAATCAGCCTGAAAAGTGTTTTAAATTTGTTGATGTGTTTTTTCTTCTTCTATCGTTGACGTTGTTGGACTAATTTGTATTTTCGTTTGTTTTTATGGTTGGTTAACAATAATAAGAAAAAAAATTAACAAGTTTTGTGTTTTATGATCCCCCTAGAAAATAAAAATAAAAATTAAAAAAAAAAAACAAAACGTATTTATGCACGTATTTATTTATTCCCAAGATTATAAAAAAATCGAAATATAAAATAGTTAAAATAAAAATGCTATAAAAACATTTAAATTATTTTTGTTGCCTTTAAACATATTCTGGGTTTTGGTATTTTTTTATGAGAGTTTATTTTTATTTTTAGTTTTTTTTTTTTGATTTTTTGGCATAAATAATTTTGTCTACATAAATTTGAAAGTTTATGGCAGAGGTTAATTAAAAAAAGTGCTATAATTAGCGGCCAGCCACTTAAGATTTTTTAAAAATGATATTGAATTTTACTCATAAAACCCACGCACCTAAAAGAAAAAAAACCAACAAAAACATTTTAAGTACAAATCAACGTTATAATATAAGAGATTTGTGTAAAAATTGTAACATGATTCGACTGCGTTAATAAATAATAATAAATAACTTTTATTTGTTTATTTATTTAAATCGTTATTAAGTACAATAGAATAAAAATTTATATTTTTTAACTGGGCGCAGTAAGGACTGTCGTTAAGAATTACAGTGCAATTTTCTCTGGTGAGTGTCGAAACGTCCTCACCCATCTTTGCACTATAGTAAATTACTGACTAGTTCACCGAGGCATCCAGTCATGATTGTTCCATTATACATATTTGCCATTATAAGAGTTATTTATCATTATTCAGTTGCAACAACAAGGTTATGTAGAACCTCTAGCATAGAATATCCAATTAGGTTGGGTATATTAAGCTCGTCCGTTTGAGATGTTTGACGATCTTAGTACTGCAGAGATAGATACTACAATGAGTTTAAAAAGTATAGCATGAAAAGTTTTATGAAATGTAGAACGAAGCATTTTGGTTCTGCTTAGAAAACCAACCGCTTTTGCTAAAATAAATTTTGACAGATTCACCTTCAAATTTTGCAGGACGCTTTTAGGTCTTCAAACGCTAAATTACTTTTAACGGAGATAGTCAGTCCTTTTTTCTACTTAATGACGACTTTTGTGGAAGTCAATTTATGACAATTCTAAGCACGTACATGGCTGCTAAGTTTTCAGTGGCTGATAGTTAGAGCTACGATATCCTGCAACTAATTTCCTTAAAATTTGAGCAGACACATGGTAGGGCGTATTGTTTTTTAGAGCCAGAGTTCTTTAAGTTGGTAGCACTATTTTCGATGACAGGTGGCTTCGCAGTTCTTGGTTATTTTGAGGTTAGTTCGATTTGACAGTTTATCAAGAATAGGTTAATGCCAGGGAAAGTTTGCAAACCGCTCAAATTTATTATTTTTTAGTCAAGAAATTTTATTTAGTTTCATGCCAATAAACAGAATTTTCGTTCTCAAAACGTGGAAACGCGGTGGAAACGGAAACGAGAAAGCCGACAAATTATCCAAAATGGGAGCTCTTCTGAGTACTATAACTTTGGAGAACGCCAAACCCCTTAAACGATTTAAGGATGAACTTAAACGTTGGGCAATGGAAGAACATGTCAGAAAATGGCAAAGCACTGATGTCGGTAAGGTGACAAGAACACTCTGGGGTGACCCAAATCTTGGGAAGTCAAAGGAGATTCTGAGACTAAGTAGACCTACACTTAGGAAACTAACCAGTGTAATTACAGGTCATACAGAGTTGAGAACTCATCTAGCTCGCATGAGATTATCTGAGGAGACGACATGTAGAGCTTGCGAGGAAGAGGATGAGACTCTGGTACACTACCTCTGTCATTGCCCTGCGTTTGGGCATATTAGGCGCGAAAATTTTACAGTGGATACTATGCCGAACTTGGAATACCTGGGGAACTCGAACTGGAGATCCATAAGGCGTTACATTGAGGGGACTGGGTTCTTGGACTAGTCCGTTATTTATGGGAAATTATGGTTATGGTTTTTTGTTTGGGAATTCCGTTTTCCACATGGAGCTCACAACATGCCAACTAGGCATAGGTGTATACCTGTCATGGGTTTGGGCTTTTATACCCCTCCTTTTCAACCTAACCTAACCTAACCTAGCCGGTGGAATCATATTTCTTCACGAATTACGAACAGTACTGTCAACGGCGAGCGGCATAGAGACATGTTTACTGACTTTGTTGAACTCTAATTTAGAGGCGTTAGTATTGCATACATGTGCTTTCAGGGGAATTCATGTCATACAGCGCGTTACAATTAATTTAATAAGAAAAATATTCCACAATTTTAAATTCTCTGTCTCTGCGAAAAACACTTCTTGTGCTTAGGATACCAACTTAACCCAGTAAATCTTATTGTGGTGCAGTTGACTCGTTTAACAACCGGCTTTGAGTACGTTCGCAGATATAGAAGCCAATGTTATGATTAACGGAATCCCAAAGTAGTTTTGAATAGCCACACCTGCATCAGTTAAAGTAAGATTGTGAGCTACTCAATTTTAGTATGGGTCCTTAATATTCCCATCTTAATAAGGATGATAAAGGGTCCGCCAAATAACTTTTTTTTTTTGGAAAATGCTATAAAAAACAAATGTAGCTTCGGCTGTGTGGCACGTAGCGCCGTCCTGTTAAAACCAAATGTGGCCAATATTCTCCTCTTAAATTTTTGTGAACAAAAATTCGTTTAACATGGCCCGATAACGATCGCCATTGACTACGGCCTCTCCTTGCTAATTTTCGAAGAAAAGTGGCCCAATTATGCCTCTGGACCAAAATCTGCACCAAACAGTGACTCGTATTGGGTGTATCGGCTTTTCAATGTATGCGTGCGTGTTTTCTGTGCCATAAATGCATCGATTTTGCTCAAAATGGGCTTCACTGAAAAGATGATTTTTTTCGGCAAAATCGGCCAAGGTAATGTCGCAATATTTCCCTGCGTTGTTCAAGCGTATACACAACCATATTCGTTCAGCGGAAGGATAAAACTAATTATCTGTCAAATCAGACATGAGCTAAGTGTTACTATTCACGAAATAAGCACTAGTTGAAAAAAAAACGTTAGATGGCGGACCCTTTATTTAGGTACCTTGCCATGCAGTTAGTGGATGGTTAGCGTTTGTGGGATATATATGATGTTGAGAAAACTGGCGTTAAGGGGTAGACAGTCTAATATATTTTCAGATACGTTCTTATCTTGTACAGCTTTTAACATCTTCAATTTTATCTTCTTTGTCTGGGTTAATATGAAGGTCATTTGAGTCCGAAAAGTAGGCTACTGCAGAAAAAGCGCACCAATGAAGGAAAGAATAGCATCTTAGATGCCAATTGTGCTGGCCTGATGTCATGTCGTATGACTTGATATGTTTAGAATATTAAATGTTATTGCCTTGTTTAGTTGTCCTAATTATACCGGCATTGACGTTGGTTATCGTGGTAGTTCGCTGCACGCAAACAGTCAAGTAGAGTCTGTATGACTCCGTTTTGACAGGCATTGACGTAGTTAGAGCATTGCTGAGGAAGAGTGGGGAATATACAGCCCTCTTTGGAAAAAAGTGAAACCCATAAAGAATATAAAATCTTGTGTAAAAAATCAAATTCTGTGAGGGGCTTAAATCATTTAAGGGCTTAGCCTCCCCAAGGTATGCCTATTTTTATCAAAGTTGTTGCTAAATTCTGCATTATCTTTGTAACATGCGAGGAATTTGTAATACGGAACTTTACCCACCGTGGAAGGATATTGCTTCAGTCCTTAACTCCAAAATATTTCGATTCATTGGAGGTCAGTACTACACCAAAAAGTGCCGGAGGGTTAAAAACTGGAATCTCGCCACTGACAAACTAAGAACTAAACCCATCGAAAATAATTCTCCTCTCTGTCCATAGTTTAAAGAAGAGAATCAATTCAATTTTTTATTTTTTTTTTAATCCAAATCACTTAGCGTAGGTATTTAAAATTAATGCGATTTTAAATTAATATTGATTTGTCTACAGAGTTTGTTAACAATTTTCAAATATTAGATTATCGAATTATCGTCACCTTTTCTAAACTGTGCTACTAATTTTATTCATAAATGTTCATTGAACTAAGAATGCAAATTAATTTATGCTAAAAAAAAAAAAAAATTAAAATTGTTAAGAATTTTAAAAAATATTTTAAGCCGAAATTATTAATTAATTTGGCGCTTGATTTGATAAAAATAAATTTGGAATTTTATGAGTTAAAGTCAGAATTTAAATTAAGGTACAAATTTTGTGTTTTATAAACAAAAGTTTTGGTGAATTTATAATTCATTTGGGGGTTCATAGTCGAAATTAAGGTTATAAATACTTATGCATCTGATCCGATTGCGTAATTATGTATAACGAGACCCTGGTTTGCGTCATTTCAGTTTACGTTGTTGCGATTTGCATAACTTGAGATTGTTTCTTTTTGATAATTTGAGGTCGTTTCTATTTAAGTTGCTTTGTACAGAGAGTGTGGATATTTTTCTTAACTAACCTCACTTTTATTCTCTTACTAAAAAGGTTTTTTTCTATTTTTTTCCGTTTGCTTATTTTATGTTAAGGGGAATCCCCTGTTTTCAAAGCGTTAAGCTTCTCTGTAAACTTAGTTCTAAACTAGTGTGTTGAAATGCAGAATGAGTGACAGGTTATGAAAAAAACATTTAGGAGTTTATTACTGTTTTACACTTTTAAATCACGGTTCATGAAAAATCCGGTGGCTTATAAGTTTTATTATTGCATTGCCTCTTTTACTGGGGATTCAAATTTGGCATCATTTTAGCGATTAAATTTTACAAATCCTAAGGCATTAAAATTTGGCTTTAGTCAAGAGAATAACGCGTTTTTTACTTCTTAACGATATTTGAAAAATAGAAATGGTATTGCTGCAATTATACAAAATGTAGATGGAATATTTTGTATCGTAAGTAAAGAGTGTTGTTACAAGGTTTAAAACTTTAATTTAAATAATATATTGAGATTATATAAAGAATGCAATACACCAGCGAATCGAACTGGATGATTTTCCAAATTTCTTCCTTAACTCAGTGATTTCTGGCTTCTGAAAGGTATCGATGATTTTGTTTTTACCTAATTTCGCCCTATCAAAAATGTTTGCTCTATACTCTAGAGATTTCAGACTGTGGTCTAGTTAATGTTAAACTAGCTCATAACGGAGTCCTTCGAAATCGAAATAGTTGTTTCAGTCTTAGCTTCCCAACGGCATTCCAAGTTGAAGAGTGTCTACCTGGGGTACTTAATCTGATGTCAGCAAATGCTGCCTTCTTTATCTTCTGCAGGCATGTTCTGCAAACATTATCAACTTCAATTTTCATCTTAGAAGTTTTTATATGATGTCGCTAATGCATGAGCCAGCTCAGAGTAGTGTACTAACATTAAATTCAAGTACCTTTACTGCTCGGCTAGCCAGGGCTTTCCCCACGAATCTGCCTTTACTTGGTTTTCTTACAGCATCGTCTCATAGATTACTCACTTTGCCTCTACACTTATTGACTTTATTAAAAGAACATCATAAAGTTTATGTAAAACATTTGAATATATCAAACTTTGGATGTCTTTTTTCTTAATAGATTGCCAGTTGACTTGATGTGATTTTAGAAAAATTTATTTAAAAGCGTCAAATAGCAGAAAGTTGACTAGAAATTTTCGAAAAAAAAACAGCTTATGTCTCCATCATGTTAGGAACAACTATTTTCAATAAACGTGGCATACAACTGGGTGTCACTAAATAAACAACATTGCATAACGTTGGAAGCAACGTGCTTCTTGTCTTCATTTTCAAAAACCACAGTTCCATCAGCTTATGATGTACTTAATAAGCGGCATTCATGTATGTTGGCATGCCCATTAGAGTAAAACTATGCCTCATATTGAACAGAACATTGCCTCGAAAATGGGTTGATTTTCAAGTTATTTTCGGCTTATTGACTTAAGCTACAGCGTAAACGATGGACATTAGACTTTAGTTTTTCTTATCAGTTGAATCTGAAGTGGTCGACGTTTATGTAAGATTTCCCAAGTCCCAATGCTACGCATAATGGCGAATCGAATTATTTGGTTACTCCTTTATACGTTTGGTAACATTTCTAAACTAAACCATGATTTAAAAAAAGTTTCATATTTCGTCATCGTTGTTAGAAATGAGCTGGTATCTCGCTACAAAAAGAAAAGTACCCTATATGTTAACGTAGGCACCAAGGTAACTCTATATTAAATTTTATTAAAACTAATCGAGTTATTTTTTCAGCCAATCGAGTACAGGAACACACACAGAAAGACAGTCAGACAGATGAAAATTCCAAAATGTGGTGTTTTGTATTCCAGAACGTTGACTAGACACAGTTATTCTTTTACAATATTTTTGTAAATATAGATTAAACATTTTTTAATATTTTTATACCCTTCACACAGTGAAAAAGGGTATATATAGGTTTGTCATTCCGTGTGGAATTTCTACAATTTTCATTTCCGACCCCATAGAGTATATCTTTTCTGAAAGCTTATGAATATAGGAGTCGATTAAGCCCTGACCGTCTGCCCGTCTGACCGTCTGTCCGTGTGTATGTTGAGATCAACTTTTTGAAGCCCCCCGAAATCGCTGGGACCCGGGTGAGGTATTAAAATATCAGAAATATTCGGGAGGAGATCGGTATTGAAAATCAGAAACATCGGTACATAAACAACAGAGATATGAGCAAAAACCCACGACCACCTCGATTTTTTTTCACAAAAACAACATTACAACAACAACATACATACAAACATGTATACTTGTTAGAGAAAACATGGCATCAAATCCCAGCTGAGACAAAAAATTTTTTTTTTAAATTTTTTTTTTAATATTTTTTTTATTTTTTTTTATTTATTTTTTATTTAATATATTATTTATATTTTTATTATTTTTTACATTTTTTTTTTATTTTTTTTTGTTTTATATTTATTACTAGCCAATCCCGGCGCGCGTTGCTACGCCCCTTCATGAATTTTAATCGCATTCTAAATTTTAATCGAATATCAAGTGCAAGGCTAAAAACTATAACTTTTTCTTTATGAGGGTGGCACTGCCCACTTTTCTAATTAAGAAACTGTATAGTCATGACAGCTCAATAAGTGTGCAAAGTTTCAGAAAAATCGGTCCAGTGTAAGTACCTCAAAATGATACCTTTTTTTAATGTGCGTGGCACTGCCCACTTTTCTAAATACGAAACTGTATAGTCATGACAACTCAATATGTGTGCAAAGTTTCAAAAAAATCGGTCCAGTGAAAGTACCTCAAAATGATACCTTTTTTTTAATGGGCGTGACACTGCCCACTTTTCTAATGACAAAAGTGTAAAGTCATGACAGCTCAGTATGTTTGCAAAGTTTCAGAAAATTCGGTCCAGTGCAAGTAGCTAAATCTGATAACTAATTTTTTATGGGCGTGGCCCCGCCCACTTTTTCAATCACGAAATTATAAAGTCATGACAGCTCAATATGTGTGCAAAGTTTCAGAAAAATCTGTCGAGTGCAAATACCTCAAAATGATAACTTTTTTTTATGGGCGTGGCACTGCCCACTTTTCTAATCACGAAATTGTAAAGTCATGACAGCTTAGTGTGTGTGCAAAGTTTTAGAAAAATCGGTCCAGTGCAAGTACCTCAAACTTATAACTTTTTTTTTATGGGCGTGGCCCTGTCCACTTTTCTAATCACGAAATTATAAAGTCATGACAGCCCAATATGTGTGCAAAGTTTCAGTAAAATCCGTCCATTGCAAGTACCTCAAAATTAAAAATTTTTTATGGGCGTGGCCCCGCCCACTTTTTTTATCACGAAATTATTTAGTCATCAGAGCTCGATATGTGTGCAAAGTTTAAGAAAAATCGGTCAAGTGCAAGTAGCTAAAACTGATAAGTAATTTTTTATGGGCGTGGCCCCGCCCACTTTTTTTCATCCGTAAACACTCCCTGGTATGTGTACAACAACTTACCAAAGTTTGAGCCCGATCGGTTTTACAGTTTCAGAGTCTATAGCTAACACACACACACACACACACACACACACACACAGAGTTTCACTTTTATATATATAGATATGTATTTGAATTATTTCAAAAAAAATTTTTTTTTAAAATTTTTTTTTTAATTTTTTTTAATTTTTTTTTAATTTATTTTTTTTATTTTTTTTTTATTTTTTTCTTTATTTTTTTTTTTATTTTTTTTTTAACATAGGTACATACGTAAATTTATAATTTTACAATGGGATGTTTTTATATTTGTATGTTTTTATATGTAGGTGCGTATTTCATATGGGATGAATGGTGATACAAACTACTGTTATTGCATGACTAGACGTTGTGAAGGGTATATAAGATTCGGCACGGCCGAATATAGCGCTCTTACTTGTTTTCTAAAATTTGGGACACCCTATTTTTTTTTGAAGTTAAAAATTTTAAATAAATATTAAAATTATAATAATAACGGCACTGTGTCTCAAGAGAAACATGAATCGTAAGAAAGAGTTAGTTTTCACTAAAATGCAGGTTTACAAAATCATTGTTGAAGATCAGTGTTTTACTTGGACTTTTGTAATATTTGTTTAAAACTTTAAAACTTACAGTTATTTTCGTATTTTAAAAAAAAGAAAATATACAGTTTAAGCTTCATTAGGTAGATAATAATCAATAAATTAGATTACATTGTTCACTAAACGAGAGCAGAACACCAGGTTTAACATAAAAAACAACAAATTTCTTTGTAATTTTTCGAAAGTGGACTCTCTCCACTAATATGAAATATATAAGTAGGTATATTCAACTTTTCCCATCACCAGCGCAAATATAACGGCAGACACAGAAAGTGCTCCCACTTCAAATTCACATGACACTTTAATCATCCCAGTTTATCAATTTATTACATGGTTTATTGGACTTTTAATTAAAATCTAAAAAAAAAAAGAGAAACCAATAACAGAAACAAAGAAAAAAAAAAAACAACGGAATTCCAAGAGAAAATCTAAGAGCCACAACAAAACGTAGCATTTACAGCCCTCATTCAAATAAGAGCCCCAACTAACATTTCTATTCAACTTTACACGCTGCTTAATAACAACAACGACGATGATGATGATGAGAAGTATGATTGAACTTTAGCGATAATTTTGTTTTTTTCTTTATTTTTTTACAATAACAACAGTAAAGCCGTGATGGGATAAAATTTTACGACTTTTTTGGTTTGTTATTACAAAATTGGGGTTTAATAAAAACTTTTCAATATAAAAGTAGACAAAAAAAAAAAAACAAACGAAAACCCAAAAAACGTAATTAGCTACGAAACTAGTTTTTCTTTATTTTAAACTCTGCTTTTTTTCTTTCTTTATTATAGTTTTATAAAGAAGATTTATGAAATAAGATTTTTTCGATAGTGATACAAATTGTAAACAGGTGGGTTGTGTTTTCAAATCATGTTTTTCAAAGTCACAAGGAATGACGCAATTTGAGGTTTTTGGACATCGAAGAAATTCCAAAGTACCTGTGATTCCCAGTTTCATTAAATTAAAGTGAGTTTGTGTGTTTTGAAATTAATGAGGGTCGAATTGGAATTTAGCTTGTAAATAACTATAGTGTGGTTGAACAAAAAAGTTTTCTTAAAAAAACTGTTCACATTCTGTTGTTGTAGATACAACTCAAGAAAACAAAAAAATAAGTCAAAGAAGAGCAAAAGAAACTATGCGGAAATTATGCAAAATAGCGAAATAAAGTAATAACATATAGTTGTTATTAAACGAATGTTATTGTTTTTTTTTTGATTCTTAAGGGTCTGCCATCTAACGTTTTTTTTCCAACAAGTGCTTATTTCGTAAATGGTAACAATTAGCTCATGTCTGATTTGACAGATAATTAGTTTTATCCTTCCGCTGAACGAATATGGTTGTGTATACGCTTCAACAACGCTGGGAAATATTGCGACATTACTTTGGCCGATTTTGCCAAAAAAAAAATCATCTTTTCAGATGAAGCTCATTTTGATCTTGGCGGGTATGTAAACAAGCAAAATTGTCGCATTTGGGGCACAGAAAACCCGCACGCATACATTGAAAAGCCGATTCATCCAAAACGAGTCACTGTTTGGTGCGGATTTTGGTCCGAAGCATAATTGGGCCAGTTTTTCTTCGAAAATGAGCAAGGAGTGGCCGTAGGCAATGGCGATCGTTATCGGGCCATGCTGAACGAACTTTTGTTCACAAAAATTTAAGAGGAGGATATTGGCAATATTAGGGTTCAACAGGACGGCGCTACGTGCCACACAGCCGAAGCTATACCTTTTTTTATAGCATTAAAATAAAAGTTGTTTGGCGGACCCTTTATTTATTCACATTTAATCAAAATAAATGAAGAATTCCACTATATCCTTAGGCTTGCAAAATAAATTATTTTATGCGGGTCGTATGAGTTCACTCAAAAAACAAATCAAGTAATCCGTACTTAAATCAATCCGTAGTGGTGTCAGAAGTACGTTGAGTACGGATATTCTTAAACCAAGTACAAAACTCTTGATTTAAGAATGAATGTGTCAAGTACGAGTTTCGTAATTTTAGGAATAGCTAAGACGAAAAAAGTTTGATTTTAAGAATTATTAGCTTGAGTGAAGCCCGAAACTGTACTTGACGTAAGCTTAAAAAAAGATTAATTCAAGTATAAATAGGATTGAATTAATCAAAAGATGCGCTTGTTTCAAGAATTCGTAACTTGGTTGGATCGTTGCACAGTACAGTATTTTCATTACTTACGCTTTGACGTTTATTCAGCGATACGTTTTATTAAAACTAAAAAAGAAAATTAACGGACAAATCAGGAAAGCTAAGTTAACTCGGAAACTGCTACAGCTTTGTTGTCGTAAGTATTATTACTTATAGCTAAAGTACGATAAACAAAATGAGAATTATAAAAAAAAATTGTATAAAAAATACATAATTGAAATTTTAAAGATCGTGTTTATCTAAGCAAATGTCTAAAAGATAAAAATTTGTTTTTAAATTTGAGAGAAATTAAACTTAATTTAAGAAGTTAATTCTTGATTTTGTAAAACAATACCGTTTTGTACCTGTTTTAAGAAAACCAGAAATAAATCGTAATTGACTTTTTAAGCACGATTTCGGCTTAAATAAAGAATTTAATTCTTGGATTTAGAACATAATTTTTCTTTCTGTGTAGATATACAAGTAGTAAACTTTGTCTTTAAATAAGTTGTAATACAAAATGAAATGAGAAGTGTTTGCTTATCATCATAACTTGTCAACATACATTTTACTGTTCAAAAACTTTTCAATTCACATCCCCGTTTTGCAGGGTATATGAATCTAAAATATTTTTAGTATATGTAAATAACTTTGGTAGCTGTTAATAAAGAAAGTAATTGAAATATTTAGAGATAGTATTTTTTCGCCAAGCTCTCCCAGTCCATATGAAATAAAAATTTTCTTTTCTTTACTTTATGGTATCAAATGTCAAACTCCACACATAAAAAATATAAACTCTTATCTTATGATTTAACCATTAAACAAGTAAGAATGCCATATTCAGCCGTGCTTGATCTAATATTATTTTCCCTCATGTTCATAATTATATAAATGTATAAGAAACACATCACAGCGTAGTCTAAATTTTAGATTGAATGTTATACGCCATAATGCTTTACTATTGCCGACGCCATCTTTGATTTTGAATTATTACAAAGTTAACTTTAGTCTACTAGTCAAGTCTTTTCATTAAAAAAAAATATTCTTTTTTTTTGTTTTACACGATATCTTGGATTTTACACTTTTTCATAGTTAACTTCTGGTCAAGCTCCTTTATTTGATACCAATATTGTGGGGGTTGAAGGGGACAAAGGTTTTATTGCTCTAGTTTACCCATACATCCGTCATTTAATTTAAGACGCCATTTTGAATTTTTGCTTTTGCATAGTTAACTGAATTCCACATTTCAAGTCCTGTCATTGGATATCAATATTGTGGATATTAAAAGTAGTACATTTTTTAATACTACATTCGACCCATATATACGTTCATTGTACGCCATTTTGTAGTGGCGTCCATAATGGATTTTAAGCTTTTTGCAGTGTATTATATTCTGCTAATCAAACCCTTTTCTTTTGATTTCCATATTGACTCTCTCGGTTTACGAGAAGTTGAAAAAAACTGCTTTGTTTAAAATTTTTAAGAAAAACACCAAAAAAGTTGTACTTTTGTTTCAAACCGATTTGTTAGCCTTTCTCAGAAATAATTTTCGAGGCAATGGTTTAAAACGTTAGCTTTAATATATACATATGTCAGATACTTTGGTTTTAAAACTCATTAATTTTCAACTGTTATTACGATCAAAATGGACTGCGAAAAGAGAGTACGTGAAAATATAATTAAAACTTTTCAAAAAAATCCTTCATGGAATCTTAAAAAAAATAGCAAAAAATGTGAAAGTTGACCCTCGAACTGTTTCAAATGCCATTAAGGGTATAAGGAAAACTTGAGCATTGAAAGAAAACCTGGATCAAGAAATAGAAAAGGTCCAAGGGATATTGGTAAGGTAAAAGAAGTCGAGCAACTGTTTCGAAAAGCACTTACCACATCTATCAGAAAAGCGGCGCACACGGTGAAATGCTCTAATAGTTATGTCCTAAGGGACAAAGCTTATGCTGGGCTGAAGACATACAAAGTTCAGATTGCAATTCGGTAAAGAACTTAGCAGCAAAAAAAACGAGCGAAAAATTTAAAGGAAGATTTTTTAAAAAATACACCTGTTGTGTGATGGATCAACTTACCGGCCAAGATTTTTATGTTGCTGATAAAAGAGGTAATGTTCAGGAAGAGTTCCGGACAATTTCTCGTGTGGCAAGCAATTTGCAGTTTTGACATCAGAAATTTATATCACGTTATCACATTGTTTAAAAAATAATGCCATTTTTGTACCACGAGAGGTAAATCCATCTGTCCAGAACTTAGAACTTAGCCCTGTGGAAAGGTACTGGGCTCTTGTAAAAAAGGAATTGATGAACACAGGAAAAGTTTTCCAGAGCATGTCCGGTTTTAAGTGTAGATGGACCCCCTCCTCCAAAAAGGTAGCAGAAGCAACTGTAAAATCTTTAATGGAAGGACTTCCGAAAAAAGTCGATAATTTTATAAATACGAAATAATAAATCAAGATTTCAATGTTAAACAATTTGTGCAAAATACCAATGAAATTGCATATTTTAAAAAGTTTCTATATTGCACGATTTGAGTTTTATTTAACTTAATGCAACTACAAAATTTTTTCGGTACACTTCTTATTGGCACCAAACGAAAAAGAGAAAAATTTGGTAAAACTCAATTTAAGATTCAAACTTTTATGCCTAAAGCTGGATTTACCCATAAAATTTTAGTTCAGAACAAATTTTTTTTATATTGAGTTTAATGTTTTACTTTTGAGAGAGAGAGAGATTATTTTGTTCAGAAAGATTTTTCTTGAATTGGTTAATTTTTAATTCTTGTTCAGGAGAAACCGAATTGGGATGCCACTTTTTTCAATATTTACATGAAAATTGAATTTGGTTGCCACATCACACAGTGTCAGTACATTTATTATACAAGAATTGTTTTTGCCGAAAATTAACAATTGAAATGGAATTTAATGAAAAAATTAATAGAAGAATTAAAAAAACAGGAAGAGAATGTTTGTATGACATGAGCAATAGTGCATACAAAAATAATTATTTAAAACAGGGTTTTTCTCACTGCGACTCGTTTTATTTTCGATTTTTTTTTATAAATTTCTTTTGCAAACAAATTGACTTTATGCACTTCAATTAATAATAATAATTTTAGTTTTCTTCGATCCGACATTTTCTTCACACATATTTTAATGAAATAATTTACGTTTGTATTTATTTACATAGTTTGCTAGCGGAGCTGTCACTTTGTACAACTGTTTGCATTTTTATATTATATGGCAGCTTTGTTTTTTCGGACAAATTTTCTTAAATGGGTGAATCGTTTTGCAGAAAACTCTCAGTAAAAAATGTTATTCTCCGGAAAAAATTTTGTTCAGAACAAATGGGTGAATTCACCTTAACGGCCAAGGAATATCAATATTGGATCAGTATTTGGGTATCGTTAAAGAAATTGAAGCTTTCAAGAAGCCCTCTCCCACGTATACTGCTCAGTTGATGCACGAACTAAAGCCTAATGTGCATTATAATGTTATTGGACATTAACAATAAATTGATGCGGATTTTCAAATTAAACTGTCTGATGGTCTCATTTGAGGTTAAAACAACAACCCGTCATAGTTCAACATGACACCCTGTAGCCTTTATTGCCTTCTTTCTACAGCGTGGTAATTAAGTTTGTTTTATTAAAGCTTATGTCCTTCACTATGATCTCTTTCTACATTGTTAAAAAGATCAGTCAATCAAAAATGTGCCTGAGAATTGTTAAAATAAATTTAAAAAATTTTTTAAGGAATCGCCATTGTAAATGGTGTGCAGAATGGTTCGCTTAAAAATTGTAGCACCTTCAACTATTTTTAATTCCAATTTGATTGTTTTTAAAATGTTTTCCGATTTGCACTCTAAATGGATTCTGCGCAATAAACATTTCCGTTTTATTTTAAGCATCCCCTAGGAAGGGTTGATTTCCTAATTCATACTCACCACTCGCGTAATTCTGGGAATTGCAATAAATAAAAATGTTTAAGAGGTGCATGTCTTGGCTAAAGTGTAACACAACCCTAGTGTCAGCAAACCTTTAAAGCTATTTCCGGGTGTTTTTAACTAAATATACACAAATAAAACAAAACTTTTTAAAAATAAATGAAAGCAAATTACATTTTAATAAAATAATCAGATTTTTTCTTTTAAATTATTTTTTGATAAAACAAGACACTTAATAAAAATGTCACAAACGAGGAGTAACCAAAAAACAAATGTTTTATGCATTTTTTCCCAACGCACCAATTTTTCTTCTCGATTGCATTTGAAAGTGTTGTTCTTTTTTCGTTTATTTTATTTTATTTTATTGTTTTTTTTTCGATTAATTTTATGCACATTTTGTAACATTTGATGTCTAGCATTTAGTGTTCAAAGTATCTACTGTTTTGCATATTGCTGTAAACAAATGTCTGGGTTTTATATACATGTATGGACATACATGTGTGTGTGTGTGAGTGCATGAGTGTGTATATTTGGCTTATTTTTATATTTAGTGGAAAATCGCGGTTGCGTTAATGATATGCACCCTTTTTCTAGTTTTTTTTTGTTGTAGGACTTTATTTTTTCAATTCATGACCCCGAAAGGCCTCTTTGTAGTACGGATTTTGTTACTTTGCTTTTTAATCACACATACTTACATATTTACATGCATGTACATTTTGTTTTTGTAGTTTTTAGGAAGTAGTTTTATGTATTCTAATTTTAAACTTAATTCTTACGTTCTTAACTAGGAGTCAAAGAGACAAATATGTTGTTTTAAGTTTTTTTTTTTTTTTTTAGTTTTGTGTTGCATGGTAGTTGATGTTTATTATTGTTGTTTATTTAAATTTATTTTATGGAAAGTGCGGTTGTTTTATTTTTGTATAGGTTTTATGATTTTTATTTGTTAGTTTTGTTATGGTTTCTTGTTGTTGCTGCCGTGTGTGTTTTTAAGGAGTTTTACGTTGTTTTAAGGTTAAAGGGTCGCCAAGAAGTTATTGAGGAAGTTTAAAGTAACTTAGTGACCTTGTTATTCCGTTAATAACATAAATTCCCATAATAGGAGCATTTTAGGAAATTTTATTAAGAATTTGTTACGAACAAGGAAATGGTCGCATGTCCATAAATTTCTTTTAATCGCTTTAAGCAATTAGTTGGTAAGACTTAGTACTCGATAAAAGTGTGTAGAAGAGGGGGATTTTGAAGTGTATAACTTTAAGGTGAGCTCGAATAATATTTATTCTTTTTATTTTTCTTTACGTTGTTATAGATGTAGATGTGTGATATTTAAACTTTTTGTACTTTCTCCAAAACTCTTTCAAAAAGCTCGATTTATTGGAAATTAGTAGTAGTCTTAAATATCTAGTTAGTAGTTAATATTAATGGCTATAATGTTCTTTTTTTACCTAAAACAAATTTTTTGTTTGTTTATAAGTGTAATAGAAAGCACTTCTTGAACCGCTTACTTAGTGCCTTCCAGCTGCTAAAGGCGCTTGTAGAAGGCATAATTTTTTTAAATGCGATGCTTCACTTCGTAGTTCTTTATTTTCCAATTAGGAAGCATTAATTTCATATCTAACCTCGGATTAATATGCAAACGTGCTAACTCCCTTTCATAAACTTCTTATATTTCATACCCAGCAAAATAACACATTAAAAAATAATGAGTCGAAAGTACTAGAAAACAGTTCTTCACTACTTACAATTTGGCATCGAAACCCATTATTTTAACACGGCGATGTCATTAGAGGCAAGTACTACCACGCTCGCTTACAAATAGGGACTTAAATCAGTACTTACTACCCTCGCTTACAAACACTGTTGCCAACTTTTTCCCAAAAAATATAGCTAAAACATGTAGAAAAATAGCTAGAAAATAGCTAAAAATTAAAAATTTTAAAAATTTTAGCGATAAATCGCTAATATTTATTTTTCTTTCAAATTCTGTCATAAATTTAACAAAAAATAGCCAAGTTTTCGTTGATTTTTTTATTGCGCGGAAAATTTAGCGTTTTATCGCTAAGTTTTTCTAAAACAACGAAAGAAAAAAAGAAAAGTCCAGTCATTTTTATTACAAAGGCACCTTTTATTAGTTACATTTTAATACATAATTTACATATGTATGACGGTATGTATGACGGTATGTGAAAAAATTCATGAAATATACGTAGACATATGTACGTTATATATCAATTAAGAAAAAAATAACGTTTATTAAGTGTTGCTTATTACGTTATATTTATAATATGCATGCTTAACTCCTATTTAAAAACATTTTGGGATTTATTCACTAAAAGTCTAAAGCCAATACTATAGATTCTCGCTTTCATATGTAAAATTGTAATCTAGTCTCTTTAATGCTGATTTAAATAAATCGTAATTGAACCTGTCGCATCGGCCACTTCAGCCAAGCTTAGAAATATTAACACAATTTGTTGTTTTTCCGTACTGAAAAAAAAAAATATTTATTTTAGATTTATGTACCACGTATGTTTTTAGTTTTTAAAAAACATGCCTAATAACTTGATGATACAAACGTCTATTTATTTATCTTCAAATACACTATACCTAGAACCTCATACATCGTTTCTAAGTTCTATTAAGAGATGGGTCACTAAAACATTTTTATTTATCGCTAAGCATTTGGTTCTATAAATACGGGTTTCATTCGTTCTATCGAAATATTTTTTACATAAATCACTAAGGTGATCAATTGAATTGATTGACGTATGTTGAGTTATTAATAAAGCCTTCTTTAAAATTAAATTATCTCCAATATAACTCTCCCACCGATGCAGATGACTTGTATTTTTACTTGTACAATGTTGCAGACAGGGAGCACCTGCATCAATATCCCTTTGTATCGTCTTTTTAATCTTGCATTACCCAGGACTTAAACTTTTAATGGCTTAACAATGCCCAATTTTTGGATCATATTAGTTCTTTTTTGCAATATTTCGAAATTCTTGCAAAAAATTTTTAAATAGTTTTTTTTTGTATAATTCACAAACTCATTTAAAGAAAGAAAGGAACGTATATTTAACATCTTCTTTTTACAAAAAATGTTTCGAGCTATAAACTTTGCAAGATAAAATTGGTTATTAAATTTAAATGTATGTGCTTTTTGGCTTTCAGATGCCAAAATCTGTATAAAAAAGGTGTATTGAAAATAGTATTCGCCTTACAAATGAATTGGTAGCTGCTTTTTAAGAATATTTACATCAAATCCAAACATATTTACATCAAATCCAACATCGCAAAAATCGCTAGATTTCCCGCTAATAGCTAAATCATATTTTTTCCCTGAAAAAATATTTAAAAATCGCTAGATTTGACGAGAAAATAGCTGAAATGGCAACAATGCTTACAAACAGGGACTTGTATAAGTACTTATAACGGTCACTTAAAAATAGGTACTAAAATAAGCACTTACTTTTAAACCAATATATACATAAGGACTTGCAGAAGTCGTTCGGTTCTTTTAAGGACGAAAATTCGGTTAGATTGTTCTGCGACACGTTAATTTGAAATTTTAAAATCAGTGAAAATCTATAAGTCAGCACTTTGTTAATGAAATGCTTTGCCGCTGTTGTCAAACTTATTATTACTTATACCCTTAGCATGTTAAACTTAATAAGAATTATAAAAAATTATGTATTTGAATGGCTTCTAGTAAATTTCGCAATATGAAGTTGTATTGTGTGTGTATCTAAGCAAATGTCTGAAAATAAATACTTACGCATCACATTATAAATCAAGTCATTACTAAAATACTTCTTAGTAAGACAGACAATATGTAATAGCCATTGAAAAGTATGTTATTTAGTAAGAGCAAGTCATTACGTAGTTATGGCTGGGTATTTGTAGCTTGTGGTGAAAACTTAAAATCTACAAAAATAAAAAACAAAAAAAAAAAATACAAATTGGAGTTAGTAACAAACTCTGAACTAATAATGTAATGGATTTAGCAGTATTTCTTACAAAAATTTTTCTATGAGTGGACTTAGTAGTTTTTCTTATCAAACCTTTTTACACACTTCAAGACTTAAATCAAAGAAAAACTACATGCCGGCCGACGAGGCGTATCTTTCTATACCACATGGCATCAAAACCGTAATTTACATAAAAAGTGGACTTAGCAGGTTTGCATATTAAGCCGACGATATGAAAAAAACAATTTGTGTTTCTTTTTTCTACTGCTAAAATAATAAGCAGTACAGAAGACATACTTTGATTGCACTCTCTTATGCAAAATATTCTTGCATTTTCATGTATTCAGTATGGCAAGCGATGAAATTAAACAAAATCTTTTACTTAATTATTATTGTTTTTGTTTTTAGTTCGATAAGCTAATGAGGTTACTATCTCTTAATTATTAATCAAATATATTCGTGACACTGCTCACTGCTCTTATTATAGAATCGTATTTTCATATAAAGTCAATCGGCATAAACAGTCGCTTAGTAGATGTTGTTTAAAAAGCAAATTTACTTTAAATGGGCGTGTCACTGACCAATTTTCTAATCTTTAAACTGTAAATAGTCCGCCAAATAACTTTTTTTTTTTTGAAAATGCTATAAGAAAAGTGTAGCTTCGGCTGTGTGGCACGTTTCGCCGTCCTTTTGAAATCAAATGTTGCCGATATCCTCCTCTCCAATTTTTGTGAACAAAAATTTGTTCAACATGGCCCGATAACGATTGCCATGGCCTAATTATGCCTCTGGACCGAAATCCGCACCAAACAGTTACTCGTTTTGGGTGTATCGGCTTTTCAGTGTATGCGTGTGGGTTTTCTGTGCCCCAAATGCGACAATTTTGCTTGTTTATATACCCGCCAAGATCAAAATGAGCTTCATCTGAAAAGATGATTTTTTTGGCAAAATCGGCCAAAGTAATGTCGCAATATTTCCCAGCGTTGTTCAAGCGTATACACAAACATATTCGTTTAACGGAAGGATAAAACTAATTATCTGTCAAATAAAACATGAGCTAAGTGTACCATTCACGTAATAAGCACTAGTTAAAAAAAAACGTTAGATGGCAGACCACTTATTTTAATGGAACCTGAATGTGTGTTTAAATTAAAAAAAAAAAATATTTCGACCTTTACAAAAAAAGGAAATCGTTGTCACATAAGCTATAGTGAAAGCCTACTTAAGCCCGATTTTGTATAATTTTTAGAAAAGCATTTTCAAATTTTCAGTTAATTGTAAACAAAGGAGCGCTACACAATAGGAAAATGTGTCTTCATTATTGAACAAAATGATATTTCTTCAGGGGCTGTTCGTAAAATTTTTTGGATAGTTCGGTTACTAATCCGCAAGTTATAGGCAAAAATAATTTTTAAAAATATTATTTGTAATATATCAAGTTCCTGAAACTCCTAGTTAATTTTTGAAGACACTAAAGATACCAAAATTGAAGCCGTACTATCAAAAACGGTTACTAAAAAACTAACAAATCGGTTTGAAACTAACCGAGATACAAGGTTAGGTAAGGTTGAAAAGGAGGGACATTAAAAGCCCAAACCCATGACAGGTATACACTTATACCCAGTTGGCATGTTGTGCGCTCCATATGGAAAACGGAATTCCCAAACAAAAACCATAAACATATTTTCCCTTAAATAACGGACTAGTCCAAGAACCCAGTCCCCTCAATGTAACTCGTTATGGATCTCCAGTTCGAGTTCCCCAGGTATTCCAAGTTCGGCATAGTATCCACTGTAAAATTCTCGCGTCTAATATGCCCAAACGCAGGACAATGACAGAGGTAGTGTACCAAAGTCTCATCCTCTTCCTCGCATGCTCTACATGTTGTCTCCTCAGATAATCTCATGCGAGCTAGATGGGTTCTCAACTCCGTATGACCTGTAATAACACTGGTTAGTTTCCTAAGTGTTGGTCTACTTAGTCTCAGAATCTCTTTTGATTTCCCAAGATATGGGTCATCCATAGTGTTCTTGTCACCTTACCGACATCAGTGCTTTGCCATTTACTGACATGTTGCTCAGTTCATCCTTAAATCGGGTTTGGCGTTCTCCAAAGTTATAGTACTCAGAAGAGCTCCGAGATATAAACATGTTAATAAAAGTACTTCGATGTTTTTCACTAAATTAACAAACGAACATTTAATTTTTTAGCTTCTTGATAAGAGCGAGAGTGTGAGAGAGAGAGAGAGCGAGAGAGAGAGAGAAGTGATATAGGTATCCAAAGAAAGGACCATAAAAAATTTAAAATCCAGCATGACGTAGAATTAATTATAGTTTTCAAAAATGTGCGCACTTTAACTCTCTCAATAATGCATCAAACGAAAGGTTTTGACTAGTAGAATACTATGAAAAAGGATAAATCTAAGATGGCGCTCTAGACCAAATGCTGGATAATTCTATTTTCAACCGTAAAAGGCTTGATTATCAGATTCGCCACGGTCGCATATATCATTATTACTTGTTTCTATTATTTTTCTAAATTTAGTTTTTGGTACTAGTACTAGACAGTAAATTTCAATCTTAAAAATATGTTACAAAATCTCTTCCTTAAATAAATAAAAAAATCTAACAGCCGCCTATTAAAATTCATTTTTTCTTTTTCAATTTCCAAACCATTTAATTTGATTAGTGAATTTCATTGTTAATTTCGTACCGATAATGAATGTTCATTTTTTATTTCAAACATTAATAAAAATCAAAAAAAAAAAAAAAAAAAAACAGACACAACAGAAAAAAACGTGCATCTAATTAAAAAAATTTAGACAAAAAAATTTAAGCACATATTCATTAAAACACATACAAATGCAGGCATTTAGGTATGAACATCAATAAAATCTACAAATAAATACAATGAAATTTAACCAGGTGATCGATCCTGTAGCAAAAAAAAAAGAAGAAAAACCCTGTGCAACAATATCGCTTTAACAATTTGCTACAACCATAAAAAAATACAGATAAATTATTGAACATCTATCAATAATAAATGTTAAATAAACAACACACACAAACTAATTTGCATATTTAGTTGAATAAAACGAGAGAGGAAAATAAGAAACAAATAAAAAAAAACTTCCCTAAAAATGTCAAATCACTAGCACTAGAAGCCTAAATTATAAAAAAAGGAAAAGTTCACCCATTTTATGATGGTGATGAGCACAACATGCAACATACAATTTCTCAGAAATAAAAAAAAAGAGTTTCTTTTATTTTCTTTTTTTTTTTTTTGGCGCGTATTTAACAATTTTTGCCAACTAATTTGCATATTAAGGTCGTATAGGTATGTGTGTGTGTCTGTGCATGTATGTTTGAGAATTTTTTTTTGTATGTTTAAGTGTTCATGTTTCATTGTATGCATGTATGAAATTTATGTTAATTTTATATTTTTTTCCAAATAGAGGATTTTTGCATGGCAGGAGTTTTCATTCGCTTTTTGGGTTTCAGGGTATGAGTCAACTGAAAAAAAGTTAGGCCTTTAGGTAAATTATTGAAAAGTGAAAGGATTTTCCTTAACCGTTACACAAATAAAACTACACTGTATCATTATATTAAATGATACGCGAAAATTTATTTTAAAGAATTTTCAATTTTACACATGCAACAACAAACCCTTTGATTAAATAATTTTTGCAAATATATAAAACTTTGGTTAGCTGTTGCCTACTCATAATTAAAAAAAAATAAAAATAAAAAAGATAAAGGACATCAAATTCATCCTGATTGTCATCCTTTTATTATATTTGTTATATTTCAAAAACCGTTTCAGTGTTTGTATGCTTTAGTGTAGCGTAGTTTGGGTGTATGCGTAATGAGTATAGATTTTGCATGTGTGTATGCATAAATACATGTGTGCGCTTGTGTTTATTATCTTTAAGAGTTTTTGCCAGTTTGTCTCTTTTATCTTCTTTTGACGGCCGCTGACCTTTTGCCCAAGCAATTGATACAATCATAAAGCGGGGTTGCAAAAGGGGTTTGCCTCTTAATTAAAAAAAGAACTATTTTTGAATATGCATGAGCTGTTATCATTCACACATATCACATACACACATACATAGACTAATTCATTATCTCTTGATTTTGGCGCGTAATAGTTTTTCCCTTTTCGTATCCTTCTTTAAGTCAGCAGCCAGCCATACGCAAGTTTTTGCTGTCACAAGACAATTGTGGAATTGTGTGCAAAATTATTGCGATTTGCATATTTTAACGTTACGCCGTTTAAAAATTATTATTCTTTTTGTATTTTATTCTCTAGCAACGAAAAGCCATAAAGGGGAGGAAGAGAAAATGTATTGAAATTTAAGAAAATGGTTACTTTTGTTTTTAGTTTACAAAACAGTTGTATTAGCAATTGCTGGCAGGATCATTTAATACTCAACTATAAGTTTTAAGGTGTGAGTTTTTCTTTATTGAGGCAAAATACAAGAAATAGAAAATAATTGTTTTAAAAACATTTGCACTGAAATAAAAATGTAGTTATAGAAAAGGAAAACAAAATAACTGAAGTCTACCGAAATTAGAATTTAGTTAAGATTTCTAAACTACAGTTTATCTTCACCAGCCCAAAAAAAACTTTTCTATTAAACTAATATTAAAATGTCATAAAGGACTCTTTAAACTTAAGGGTAACCCTAAGTTTTTTTTCTATAATTTTTTTGTAATAATTTGAGTTACTCTTACTTTACATTGAAGGTATAGGACTACCAGAAACATGAATATGGGTCTTTTCTGTCCGTTTTGTGAAAAAGGCAAATACAAAAAGTTTATTTTAAACCGAGAAATAACACTCTGAAACGTCCAACAAAAATATTTACCACAAAATATATTTGTGGATTAATTTTTTGTGCTATTTAGAATTGGCGTCATAATGTCTCACAAAACAGGTTTTAATGGGATAGCGTGTATGACAGTAATGTGTTACATAAAACTTCTCTATAAGAAATTTTTACAGTTAACGTTTAATCGTATTTTTAAAAAACCCGGATTTCCATTTTTTTTCTATAACCGGTCTTCGGTTTTTTTTAAAACCGGTTTTTTGTTTTTCTCTAAAACCGGTTTTCGATTTTTTCTAAAACTTTTTTTTGGTTTTTGAAAATATTTGATTTTTGAAAATTACTAGTTTTCTGTTAATTACTGACAAGTAACCGGTCATTCGGTTTTAAAACAATAAAAATTAATAAATACAAAAATTTAATTTAAAAGATGACTTAAATAAAAAGTTTGTGCGAATGCAAAGATAACAATTCACAATAACGGAAAGTTAAGATCTCGAAAAAAGCCTTAAATAATTTAAAATTATATTTAAAAATAATAGACAACGGAAAAAACAGAAGCCTCAATATCGCTGCATGCAGCCGGCAGGATTCCCTGACACCTACACCTTTCTGTTTACACCCAAAAGACAGATATATTTGTTTAGATCAAATATTTTTTAAAACATTTAATATTTTTTAGATTTAAACTCGAAAAATTAAGCGAAAAATAAAAAATATAAGTACAATGGCTAGCAGACTAATTTAAGCCTCCGCGAACGATTTTTTAATAGTAGCCGCCACAGACACAAATGGCCGACTCTGGACTCTATATAGTACAATTTGTTTTTTAAACATTAAAGACAAAATGTTTTTATATTCATGCTACTTATGTACATACATATTTGCAATAAAATAAGAAAACATTTTTAAATATATATAAAGTAAACGATTTGTAACCCAAGTAAATCAATTTTTGCGATAGTAAACAAAATGGCGATCAAAAAAGGTCGGTTAACACCAGTCGATCTCTCTAGTCACTAAACAAATCTTGTTCTCACATAATTATAATTTGGGATACGATAATATTATTCAATATTCGAGAATTTCGTTTTTTTTTAACCGAACACACCAGCCTAGAGAACGGCGTCCAGCATCAAATTATCTAACGCCTGGCGTTTACGTTGAAATAACACGCGTTAACGTGGTGTCATGAAAAGTAGTGTTAATTTATTTTGTTTCATAAAACCTGCTAAATAAAAATTAAGTTAAAATCGCTGGATTGACATGCTGAAGTAGTATATCTTTTTACAAAAAAAAAATGTTATTTTGCAGCTGACTTCACCATCCAACGTTCTTTCAAAATTGTATTCTACATCATACATACATTCTGATAGGCATAAGAATTTTTGACAGATAAACAACGTTTGACGTGCTAATTTAGGTTTGACTGTAAGTAATTGCTTAACATCGCATCCACACGAAGAACGAATATTTATAGTGACAACTGAATTATTTTCCAATTGAACAATTCAGTCTTGCAATCAAATTATTGCTTGAGATTATTAAACTTTATTATCAAAACTTCATCTAATGATTGACAACAATTCCGAAAATGATCACTGAAAATTCTTATAGTACAGTGTGGGCCATAAGCCACCATTCAGTTTAAAATTTTTTTATTTACAGGGTGGGTTTAAAGTCGCCATGGGGTTTAAATTTTTTATTATTGTTAAAACGTACTTTTTTTGACCACCTTGTACAAATCATTTATTTAGTTGAGCCAAATTAATTGTCAATAATTTTTGGGAACAAGCCCACTGTACGGTAGAAGTTTAAATTATTTTATATTTTATTTCAAATTCCTCAATTTAACAACTAATTATGACATTGTTTAATAAATTTTCAGCAATAAAACAAGCACTTATACTAGAAGAATATTAAAATTTGTTAAAAAGAATAAAAGAAGCAACATTTTCACACTGACTTAACCGTTAAGTATGCGAATATTAACGACAAACAACAGTGTTCTACTCAATTAAATATATGAACAAAAATTTAAACAGAACAACACTCAAGTCAATAGTTTTATAAATATTGATGTTTAACAAAAACGCTCCCCATTTAATTAATGTTTATTAATAAATAAAATTTATTGAAAAAAACGTTTTTTTAAATTTTTGTGCTTAAACTCATTTTTCTTTTGCAGCACAACGCCTAAATGGCTGGCAAGATTAAAAGGAAAAAATCTTCAAAAATCCGGCAGGTATGTTAACAAATAAAATATTGTTTATTAAATATGTGTGTATGTACATACACATTTACAAACAAACTTAAAATAGTTAACAAATATTATGCAAATTTTGTAGATTTATTTAGTTTTTTTTTGTTTTGTTATGTTGAATGGTTTTAACTTAAGTGTATAAATGACAATTACCTCTATCTACTTACAAATGCATACAAAAACAATAAAGAAAACACAAAATGCTAATTTAGTTATACGACTCTATTTGTTTAAACATCATTAACATTATTACTGTCATCGTCAACAATATTAACATCAATAAATGTGTCCTAATCGTAAGCGCTTTTATTTGTAGGCTTGTGTAAAAATTGTAAACAAAAATAATATGCATTCATACATACATAAATATGTAAATATTTAAGTGCTTAAGAGTTTGTGCATATTAAATTTCTACAATTATCTCTCTCTCTCTTTCTATCTATCTCTCTCAATTTAATTATTGTTGTCTAAGGCCTTAAAATTTAACAAATTTAACAGGAACAACAACAACAACAATGATAAAATTTTTAATGAAGACCAAATTTGTTTTTATAATTTCTTCATTCATAAATTCAGCAAATATTTAATAAAAACAAAAGGTATATGTGTGTGTGTGTGTGTGGTCAATTCATTGGGACAGATTAAAACAAAAAAACAAAAATTGTCACACAAACAAAATAATAATCGCCATAACAAAAGGAAGAAAAATTTGGGAGAAGAAAAAAAAACTAAAATCAAACAATATTATGCAAAATAAAGAGAGCAGTATTAGGGTGTACTGTTTAGCAGGATTTTTACAAATTTTTTAAATCATAAAATAACTTGAAATTTTATGAAAATTTTCTTTTACATCATAAATCAGTAGTTAATTCTTAAAGAAATAATGAATTTTGTAGATTTTCTATACAACAAAAAATTTATAAAAATATTCTATAAATTGCAGTTAAAAAACATTAATCGGAATAAAGTATTTATTAAATATTAAATAAACCCGAACCGCTTTGCTGACCCCAACAAAGTTTTTGCATTGTAAAATTAGGAGATAGATTTTAACATTGCCTGTGAACATTTGTTATGAATGTATGCAATATTTGTTAGTAATACTATTTCATTCGTACTAGGGTACCACTCCCCCTTCTCCGATCCTTAACATTTTTATTTCTAATTACCAAATTGTTATCAAAAGTAGCTCGTACTAAGTTTAAAACACAAAGAGACCTTTTTAAAAAAAATTTGCATCAAATATATTTTTTAGTAAGAGGAGGGGGCATTAGCTTCACTGCTCTGATCCCATCGATTTTGCGCCCAAAAAAGTAAACTAATATCGTAGCCAATTACACAGGATTTAAAGCCTATAACGATTATAGTTCTGAAGATCGCTATTAAATATATTCTTTGTACGAGAGGTACCACTCCCCCTAATTTTATCCGCTATAATTATTGGAATGTGTTTTAGAATTTTCATTTAAATCATTTGAGTTATCTTGTGTGGGGTGTATCACTCCCCTGCTCCGATCATAACGATTTCTGGTTGAAATAAAATAAAAGTTTAACACGCAAAGTTTCAAGATTAAGATTAAAATTTCTAAAAATCAAATAAAATGTGGTGCAATGGGCTTTTTCAACTTAACTATGCAAGTTGTTCTTATAATTTACGACACGGACTTGAAAGACTTTACATATTACAGTAGTCTGCAAATACGGAAAAAATTACACAGCCCGACAAAATTAAAAAAAATTGTTTGCTTCTTTGAATTTATCAGCTGATTCTAGTTAATTTGGGTGCGCTGAATTCAAATCAAGGAAAACGAAATAGGCTTTGGTCTGCCGATGGTTTGGAGAGAGCCCAGAAATCATTTGGACGACTGTTACTTCTGTTTAGTGAGTATTTAGTGATTTTGATAAGTCACTGACCGAGACTAAACGAAATGCGTGGAAATCATTCGTGAAAGTTATAAAAAATTTCTTGGGAAATAATAATGCTCCAAATTATGTTCAATTAGTGGAGAATATGCTGGATTAGACCTTGGCTGCAACATGAGTATTAAAATCCATTCACTTGGAACGATTTCCCGAAAATTTGGGTAATTTAAGCGAAGAACAAGGAGAAAGGTTTCACCAATATATCAAAATTATGGAGAATCGGTACCAGGGAAGGTGGGATACATATATGATGGCAGACTACTGTTGGAATTTGCAAATAGACTCTAATCCGGCTGTTCATTCCAGATTTCTTCTTTGTTTTTTTTTAAATTCCTATGGAAAAGTTTTACTATTTAAATACTTAAAAAAAACCTATCTCATGAAAACTAGAGCTGATAGAGACAAACTGATTACAGATTTGAATTCAGCGCACCAAAATTTACTATTCATCAGTTGATAAATTCAAAGAAGCAAATTGAGTGCATGGGACGTGGGTGCCACTTCCACGTCACATTTAAAAAATGTTTCTAAGAAACATTCGTGAGCTTTATTATAAAAAAAATGGAAAAGTCGTTGCACCCGACCTAAGTTGGGTTATGGAAAAGATTTAAAAAACAATTTTGAGAAATCCGTGCAGCCGTTTTATGTGATGCGATTGCCAACGAACGTTATCCGATTTTTATTTTTATGGAGGATTGGTTAGTGCTTGTTTCGTATTCCGGAATTCAATTGTTTGGAATTTCCATAGCATTGTTGTTATAAACAAAAACAATGCAATAGAATTTCTGAACAATTTAATTCCACTCGGAATATAAAACAGCCACGTTTGACTTTAATAAGATTTTTTTTTTCTAAATTTCGTAAATTTCTTACAATTAAAAAATCAATCCAACGAAAATTTGTCAAAATTTTCCATAATCAAAATTTGTTTCGAAAAATCTCAATAATATGAAAATGTTTTTTGGACCCTGCTAATACTTCTCCAAGCATATTTAGTACGTAAGTATGTTTGTTTCAACAAAGAATGTCCCTTTAATCTGTATTTAAATTGATTATCATAAGTATGTATGCAAGTATGTGTTGTTTTGTAAGAGCATGAGTAACTATGTAAATTTTTGACACTCTTTTGTTTCCTTCCTGCCACTTAATCCGTACAACTACAACTACTATCTCTCTAAGCAACAAGTCCTTATTGTTTATGGTTGCTCTTTTGAAAGAAGTCAACAAATAAAATAAAACACAAAAATTATTTAAATTTTTAAAATTTTTTTTCTTATTGATGTCGTTGTTGTTGGCTGTTAAAGGCTGCTGTTGCATTGACGCGTGCGTATTTAGCATAATTGTATGCAGAGTATGAAAATGTTGTCGGTTTGTTATTACGGAGGAAACAGGATTTTTGTTTTTATAATTATTATTTAAATATTCTTGACAAACAACAAGAGCCAACCAACGACTGACTACAACAAACTCATAGTAAAACTGACAGTGTAAGAGTAAAAAAAATGAAAAAAAAAACAAAATAAATGAAAGTGTATGCTTGATGATTATCCATTTAATATTCACCGGCATCGTAAAAAAATTTATTTCTTTTCGTTGTTATTTTTTTTAATGGTAGACCATTAAAATTAATTTAAATAATTTTCAACATTAATTCAAAAGGTTTTATTTTTCTTCAGCGAGCCAAATACAAGACCGACTACCGTGCGTTAGTTTTCTTATGAATTATTTATTTTTAAGGATGTGTGACAACAAAAAAAAAACGAAAATAAATAAATAATTGTTTGACCTAGAAATTATTTGACTTTAAATTGCATTTAAAACTATTTTCTTTTCGTATTTGTAATGCAAATCTGTTTGTAAATTGTTGTCCAAATGTATTTGCGTTATTTTTTTTATTTTTTTTTGTGTTCCCTATTCATTGGTCGGTCAACATTAAAGCGTTTTGATTATTTGTTAATTGTTAATTTTGTTTCTTTTACATATTCATAGGAGCCCACAGAGTTGTTGTTGTTGTTGTTGTTGTTTTTTTTTTTGGAAAAAGCTTTGTTCATAGTTTAAGCATTTTAGTACAAAAGTACAAGTTCAAGCATGTTTTGCATTTTTTCTTCTGTTTTTTAGTTGTGACCTGTGTCTGGTGTTTTTATTTTTGATTTATTTTGTTTAGAATATAAATTAAATTTATGTCAAAATATTTGAAATTTGTTCGTAGATATAGTTGAGAAAAATGTTTTGCAATTCTCCAGATTCAAATTATTTTTTCATTCTGTCTGCTTAGCAGAGTTTGCACTAAAGCAAAGTTTTTAAGGCCGTAATAAGCCACCAGCGAATTCGTGGTGTCTTTTATTTGAGGTTTGTTAAATCCTTAGTGTGGTATCCGCCTTTAATGGGTGGTGTGCATTATCATGAACGTCCACAACAATTACATCTGACAACAAATCCGGTTTTGAGGATCAGTAAATGTTAATGTCCTTGTTATCTCACATTCTTTTAAAATTTTATTTCGGTTTGTTATTGTTTATAGGTTTTTAGTGCAAATTACTTTAAATTAAATATTTGTTAGAGTGCCCCTGTGGACTAGTTAGTAAAGGACAAGTCAGTTGTTCGGGGGTTGCGGTCTCGATTCCCGCCGGAGACTCTGGAATTGTCTGCTTCTCTTTCTCTACTATCCTAAATATTTCTATTCTTATTCTATTCTTCTCTCTATTAAGGCGTCACAATGGAACGTAATGGTCTCCGAGTGAAGGTGTGAGGGTAACTTTGCACCAGCCTTACCTACCTGCCTACCTACCTACTATTTGTTGAATTTGTAATATACTATTGGTTTTATTTATGTATTAGTTTACAGGTGTTTACAAAAAAAAATTAAATAAACGCATACAAATATACGTGTTTAAAATAACCGTGTTTAAAATAACCGGGTTTTAATCAACAACAATCGATTTATTCGATATCTGCAAAATTAACACGTTAATAAACTGACATCTACAAAACTGGAAAAAACCGATTAAGTCCGGTTGAATAAAAAACTTTTAGATCTTCTTAATAATTTCTGGAAGTCAACTACATATGCAAAGATTAAACTTTGTATCTGCTAAGGGAGCCGTAACGATCTTTAAAATATGTTCAGTTTTTTACTGTCCCTTTACACCATCAAAATATCGTAGTCTTTAAATTCTCTATTAAAGTTCTTTCCTTTCACCAATTGTTTTTTTTTAAATGCTGTTTCTAAATCTTTTGCAAACTAATTTTTACATAATTTTCGATGTTTAACATTTTATATTAAGGACAAAGTATTTATTATCCATTTTATTTTTTTTTTTTTAAATCGAGTTTTAACCACAAGATCATACCTTTACAACTTAACCAGGGCTTGTTAACAAATTTCCCACAATCACAACTGGGTCTTCTATGTGTTCTGTATCAAACCATGTATTCATATATCCATGACTGTCTAGGGGTTTTAACTAATAAAGTTTAATTTTTTTTTACAAAAATATACTTAAAATTTCAATAAAATTTACATGGTAACGACACAATCAGTTAGTCATTGTCATTAAGTCGACTGTTCTTTTAACAAAAAAAAAAAAAAAAAACAACAACAACAAAAGACTTGAATAGAACATTTTTATGTTGAGTCGTATATCAGGTGTCAAACTCGCCCAAAATATCAGGTGTGTATTTCGTTTGAAAGTAGAGGTATAAAACTTTTATTTTATTGAAAGAAACAAGACATTTTTGAAATTCTGTGAATTTAAGAAATATTTAACGACTGGTTTTAATTGCTGTTCGTCATTTAGCGAAGGTTACTAGTCTAATATCGATTTACAAAAACAAAAGACAAAAAATAAAAAAAATATGTTTGGCCTAGTAAACATAATTCATTAATCAGCTGAGCTACAGTCGAAATTCCATGACAAATTTAGATATTTTGGAAAATAAATTTATCAACGTTTAGTGGATATTTTATTAAACGGATGTAAGTACGTACATCTTTCGTAGCCGGGCAAAAATCGTAGCGATACAAAAGATGACACATTATGTTTCTCTTTGGCGATGTGAAATTCTTTTGGTTAATTTTTATATTTATTTTTTATTGTATTCTATTTCTCTTTTGAGTTTTAAATTTTGTTTCCTCTACTAAACACATTTTGATTTGATAAAAATAATTCAACTGATTCGTTGTTGAACTGAATGTAAAAATTAATTCTACTTTAAACCAAATTCCCCTTTTTCATTTTTATGTGTTGCCATATTGAAAAAAATAAAAAAAAGAGTAACAGACCACATCTATAATTTTTGTATCTTCATTCAAGGTTAATTAATGTAAAAACTTTCTCTTTTTTGCAATTTGTACTAAAGCTTTAGATTTAGGCGAAAAGAACTTTAATATCGACATACCTATATTTCCCAGTTTTTGAGATAAATCAGTTTCTATGAACCAAGTTTAAATACTTCGCTTTTAATGTGTAAGCATTGCTTTGCTATACAGATAAGATCGATTATATACCTGTTTCTTAATAATTCAATAAAAGAAACTGTATTTCTACGCAACTAGTTGTAATCAACTTTGTCTCGATACTTACATTTTTAACACAGCTCTCACACGCACAAACTATAATGTTTTCACACATAAGGTTTTAATAAAAAATTATAAAAAACCCGGTCTTAACATTTAAAATAATTTCTTTAAAAATATTTTAAAACCTTTTTCTTTTTGGTTTTAAGTAGATTTTACGAAATACAACCTTGATTTCAGTGTACTAAATTTAGTGCTGCCAAGTTAAAAATACTAAAAACAGCTGATAATGTTATTCAAGTTTACAGCCCTTAAATTGTGCATTAAGGTTGTTTTAAGTTACAGTTCTTCTAAGTATGGGAATCAGGACTAAAAATTAATCGATCAGCTAAAAATTTATGTTGTATAATATAGGACGTGGTTTCATTAAAGTTTATTTTTATAAACGTATTTATATGTCAGTGTAAGTCTATCTTCGGAAGGTCACTTGTGTGAGAATAATGCAAAGTCGTATATAGATTTAAAAAAAATGTTTATAAGTGATTTGAGAAGAAATATTCCAAACTGTACTTCAGCACAATGTCTACAGTGACATCTTGGGCCATGCGAAAGATCTACAAATGATTCGGATGAAATTTGGAGTTATTTATTTTAATAAATTGTTTTTGATTATTAATTTTTGGCAACTTAATTACCAAAACTTATTTTATTACACCTATTACTGCTGGTCAGGGACATAAATTTAAAAGTTGTTTTTTGCGCTTTACAACTTCGCCTTGTTTCGATTGAATTTTTAAAATTTTTGCCATTTTAAAATGAAGTCCAAAAATGTCACAAAACCAAATGACAAAGAACCAACAGGTTGAGAATTTCGTCTTTTCTTTGGCCAAATATCCCACTGTACGATTGTATTATTCAAATTTTCTTGAAGTTAAAGTTTTGTATGGTCTTAAACTCTTATATTTATTTCTTTCGGTGTACCAACAATATATCTAAATATCTTACTTAACATATTAAAGGCATTCACGCCGTCATGCAAATTTATTAAAGTAAAAAAAAAATTTTTACAAAAAGATAATTTAATTTTAACCTCGGACACCTGTTATTTTCTTGCTGTAAAAAGTCTTAGTCAAATTCTACGGGCTATTGGGTTTTTTGGTGTCCTAGCTAGCTTCATGAAGTGGGAGGACAAAGTTTTAATTTTATTTAAACCCCTAGAGGATTTCCCCGGTTGCATGTAATCTTGGTTGAGATTCTATGCCTTGGTGTTTTTACTAGAGGTATAAATGTGTTACCAATACCTCTAACTGCTCGTTGCCATATTTATGTAAAGCAAACTTTGATAAATGGTACATACTCAAGGCTGATCTTAGACCTATATGATACCATGGGAATTAGTAAGCGCCTAGAATTTTATTAAACACAAATTATTGTTGAGGCCACTTTGGAGATCACGTGGTGGCTATGTTGCAGAAACAGAAAAATAGATCTTTAATTTAATATCTCTTGCTTCGGTCAAAGTAAACGCCTTAAGGTGCGGTTGTCTTTTAACAGGGCAACTACAATTGACTGATTAAAATGTGTATTATTTTTATGTTTTTAAAGTATTTTTAATAAAAAGATTTAAAAAATTACTTAATGTCATCATACTCAGAACAAGAACGTGTGAAATTTTTTCAATTAGTTTTTTTTAGGAAAATCAATTGTTATAACGCAAAGAAAATACCGTGACTATGAGAAATGAAGATAATTTTCATTTAAATGGATGTTTCAATAAAAAGAATCCCTGAATTTCGGGCCAAATCACTGCATCAGCGGCAATTATCTCAGTAGCCAGAAACCATTTTTGCGATGGTATACCGAACCAATTTTAAAATATTGAAAGTCCTGTAATTTTTAACATTCGTGCCATATAGTTTCAGCGTGAAGAAGCTGCCGATTATGTCGTGCAGGAACTTTTTTTTATTAACGAATAATTTTAATTTTATTTTAACGAATAATTTTAAATTTCTTTTAATTACCGGCCTAGGTCAGCAAATTAAATTAAAAAACTTGACCCAGCAATGTTGCACAATGTCAAGTAGAATATCTTCAAAAGAGTGTTATTTGTCAAACTTAGTTAAAAAACATTTATAAATTATACTTTCCATTAAAAAAAATCACAAACTAAAGTTTAAAAAAATAAAAAAGTTCAAAAAAACATACTTATTTATTCTCTATCACGTTGTTTAGAAATTAATTTTGAGTTTAAAATGTTTTTGTATACTCAAAATAAAAACCGTAATTTTTAACTTTCATACAAAAGCTAATTTAAGGGGCAAATTCCATACGGGATTGATAACGAGAATACCTTTACTGTTTCATAGTCCGCGTTTAAAGTAAAAATACAGAAGAGTACAAAGTTTTTTTTTTTAATTTTTTATTATTTTTTTTTTTTTGGAACAAAGAACTTTTTAACAATTATTATTATTTTTTAATTAAATACGTCTGCATCTTTTAATTCACTCATATCTGTGTGTGTGTGTTTTATTTATTTATATATTTAATCCTTTATGTTCATCATCAATTTTTAATTCTGCTAATAAGCCTTTGATAGATTTAGAAATTGTTTATGAATTGAAGGTAAATTTTTAAGGAAGCATATGGATTCAACGTCAACAAAACACTTCTTAAATCTTCCTTTTAGTCTTAATCCTGGTATAACATACTAATTTTTGTGATGTAAATATCATAGTTTGTTGAGCAGATGTCAGCCATATTTAGAGGAATATCAAAAGTATAATAAGGATTTTTTTTTATTACATTATTCAATTATTTGTTTTGTATGTTAATAAAATGAATACAAAAAAGCTGCTAAAAGCCAAAATCCACACAAAAAATACAAAAAGTTGATAAGCGTCGTCGTGGATTCGACAAAGTATGATGTTTAAAAAAAATTGTTTTCTGATAACTTTAATAACAGGACCTTAAGACAATTTGGGTATTAAAGATGCAAAATAGTTCCTTTAGTAATTTTTGCTTTTGCGACGGTTAAAACAATTTTAGGTAAAATCAAGCTGCCGTATTTATTAAAAATATTTGACAGATGTTGTGCAGAAATTTGTCAAATAAGCCAACAATAAACATAAAATATTTTTTATGAATACGCCAGAAAGAATATTTAATTTGTTTTAATTTTTTTTATTAATATCCAGGCACTGCCTACAATCGACAAAATTCAACACAACTCAAATTTCATAATTAAAAAAAAAAACGCATAAATGTTGAGTAATTTTTGCAACAAATTAAAATGTTTTCAGTTTTGTTATAAAAATCAAATGAAATTGTAAGCAAATACATGAAACAAACCTTTTGTTATATAAACAACAATATTAATTCACAATTAATATTTTTAACATAAATAGTATGTAATTCATGTATTTGTTGTTAATTTCTGTCATTATAAACAATACACACACACGGCACTTTAACACACTCTCTGAGTAGCATAAAAATATATTTTTTTTTTTGGCAAAATAAAATTTCAACTGACAGTCAAGCGTAAGTGACACCACCCACTCTTGTGGCTGATGACAGAAATACTTGAATAGATGAAAGAAAGAAGCAGCAGCAACAGCATGTCTTTATTAAAATCAGTGAAACCTCAATGAACGAAACTGAAAGCAAAAGTTGTTAAAATAAGATTTTTTTTCCTTTTTCTGTAGCAAATTTTCAACAAAATTTGTAATTGTGTTTGTTGGTATTTTAGATTTTCACGCGACTATTTAAGGAACCACAGACAGAGTCCAACTGCTGCTGAAGCTAAGTTAAATAGAGTAACAAAGCCCAAAATATGAACAATAAAATGAACATACACTTTCATATGCATTAATATGCGTATGAACAACAAAATGTGGAAGAAGAAGAAGAATAAGAAAAAAGCAGAAGAAAATTCCTTCCAATAAAGAGTTGGCGGCATAAAATGAGCATGTTTATCTTCGTTATTGCTTTCGCTAAGAATGCATACATAAATATTTCAAGTAACAACAGTGAAAAGAGTAAAATTTAAACAAAGAATAATAATAATAATACAATATGCATCGAAGAGTAGAAAAATAAATTTCTAAAAATATTTAAAAATTATTTGAAAACTAAAAATCAAAAACACTACTTTAACTGCCTACAAATATTGCTAAAAAGCCTAGGGCTGCGATATATATGTAATTGAAATTGCTTAAACGTATTTGTATCAAGTAGTAGGCACCTACCTATTCGCTAAATAAATGGACGTCTAGCTGGCCGGTTACTTAAGGCCTAACTATATTATGCTTTTGCTGGCTTAAGCAAATGTGCGGATACACAAAATTAAATGTATGCAACTATATTGTACTTAAGAAACTTTTCGTCAAGTTTCGTCAAGTTTCATTTGCTTAAGCAAACTGCGAATATGATCGTACTTTGCTTACGAAAATAGATTTTCATTTGATATGTTGCATTATTTAGCACTTTTTTTATTAATGTTGTCATTTGTTTTTTTAAATTAGTGAAAAAATTTATAAATTTAATAGTTTATAGTAAAATATTTTTACATTTTACACATTAAATAATAATTTTGTGACAATATCAATATATTTAGGATATACAGAAATAAAACAGCTTTTGCAAAAGTACAAATATTTGCAACTAATCATAGTAAGTATTTAAGTTTAAAAAGTACAATATATCCACCGACAAGTCTTTAAAAATTTGCTTAAGCATTTGACAGACTTTTCGTTGGTTTTTGACATTAGCTTAAGCCAGCAAAAGCATAATATAGTTAGGCCTTTAGTTTGTATAGACAAACCGTAAGATGATACATAAATAGATAATGATAGAGAGAGGGTGTTGTATTATATGTTTGTGGTTTTTATACAAAACAAAAAAAAAAAAAACGAAAACAAGGAAATTTTGTTCTCTTTCTAGCACTCAAAGGTAAACAGTAATTAAAAATGTCACAACCATACAATAGCAAAAGCAACTACAACATGAAAACACTCGTAACAATTGTTCAAAATGTAATAAATAGGCGTAACATTGGAATAGCCAGTCTTTGGCCAACATTTTCTCTATGTACTTGATCTCTCTCCCTCATAATTGTATGTGTTATGTGCTCTTTAGAAAATAGTTCAAAAATAAAAAAAAACAACAATTTTAACTATGGTTGATAAAACAATATTTCCGCATTACTATACACTCCAGTACCTCCAATACTCATACCTGTACGTAGTTTCTATTAGAAATAATTCCCAGCTCTTGTTGTGGAATACACTCTTGCTTATTTATGCTCATTCTCTTTTGTGTACAATTCTCATTTAAATTTCCAGTCACCACAAAATACCGTAAATAAAAATCCAATATGAATTTTCTTCCATGTAACTCTGTCGCACTCTAACTAACGACTTTTCTAGTAGAGGTTTTCTCTTTTGTTCTTATAAGGCAGTTTTAATAAATATACTTGTCCTCGTCTAACCATTATTATTTAATACAAATGTTTCTTACTAAGCTTCTCCTTTTCTGACATTCTCAGTGTGTTTGCCAATGTTGACTGGAATGATTTTCTTCTTCTTCTTCCACTTTTTTGTAATTTTCTTGGTTGTTCGTTTGTGTGTGGAGACGTGCCTGAGTGTTGTTTTCGCCCCGTGTAAGCGCGTTTTAAACCTGACAATGCGTGTATAGAACTAGTTGTAGTGGTGTCTGTGTTTGTTTCCGTTTGTAAACGAGTGTGTGTGGTTTCTATGGGCCTTAGAAGGTTTGGTTGTGTGCGTGTTTTGTTATGAGTTTGTGTGTAGAATAGTAGTAGTTTTATGCCTTGTGTTTGCTCTCTGTGCCTTCGTTTGGCGATGCATGACGTTAGTTCACTGCGATAGCTCTACGAGTTTACACGTGAATTTATTAAAGACTCCGCAAAATAACAACTCACACAATATTAAACCATAAGAAAGAAAAAAAATTAAAATTATTCTTTCAAATTAATAAAAAGAAATTAAAACAAATAGAAAAAAACACACACACACTCGTGAAAAAATTAAATCAAAGTTGTTTCGTAAAAACAAAAGAGTAATTTAAACAAACATTACCAAACTAGATCTTGAGCCTAAAACTCCTACGAATTTTTTAATCGAAATTAAAAAAAAAAGAAAAATCGGAAAATAGCGCGAGTGTTGCTTAATACAAGTTTTAACAAAAACAAACAAAAGTTGTTTTAATTTTTACAACAAGCTCGCTGGAAAAAATACAAATTGTTTAACATAAAAAGCAAATAAAATTAATGAATTGTTCAAACAATTAAAGTGAAAAATTAAACAAAATAAATATTTAATTGAATTAAATATCACAAAAATATTTTCAATAAATGTGAAAAGTGCAAACAATTTTTTTTTATTACAGAAGCATGTCAAGTGTTCAACATAATAATCTAAGTGAGTTTTAAATAGCAAAAAAGTTGTTCCAATTGTCACACAGTCAAAATAAAAGTAAACTGCCAAAACAAAAAATAAAAAATTTAATAACAAAAGCCGTCGGTCCAGAGCTTTAACACAACTTGTTGCTTGGGGCGAAAATTGTTTTGTTTCAATTACTTGTAATCATTATTGTTGAGCTTAGCTTTTCAACGAAAAAGCCGCTCAACTCTTTGCTGGATTAAAATTTCTCGTTTGCTTTCGTTACGACGCAAGACTTCAAGACGGTTGCCTCACGGTTTGAGTGGAATGAGCATAGGGACCCTGGTCTTTCTTTCGATAGATCGGTTTTCAAAGTCGTTAAACTGAGCCCCAATTTGGAGCCCTACCCCGCCAGCGTGGAGGGCCTGAACAGCCCTAGAGCGGTGGGGATGGCCGCCACCTCATATATGACACCGTCCAGCGGTGATCTCGATATGGCCTTAGGAGGCGGTTACCATACATCGTCGCCCCGATCGGCTACTGATGCAGGCGAAATGAAATACATGCAACACCATCATCATCATCATGCCGCCGCCGCGGCTGCAGCCGCTCACCACCAGTTACCCTCCTCACCCAGTCCCAGCACCATTGGAACAGGTGGTGGTTCCGGTGTCTCAGCCAGCCTTAGCTCAGTTACACCAACTGGTGGATTAAGCTCAAATCCCTGGACTTCATTACCTCCCACAGATCCCTGGGCCCTGCAGTCTCATCATTCACACCATCATCCCGCCGATGCCGTTAAACAAGAAATGTCACATCTTTCACAACAACACAGAGTACAACAGGGCATGGCCTCGCCTCATGCCTGGCATGCACCCGTTCATGCCGCAGCTCACTACGGACCCACGGGAGGCTCACCGCTACAATACCATCACGCCATGAACGGTATGTTACATCCTGCACATCCGGCCCACCACCAAAGTGTGGCTCCTCTACACCATGCCTTAAGAGGTGAATCGCCTTCGCTACCTATACATCCTCATCATATGCACGGTGACCGGGACGTTAGTGGCGGCGAAGAAGATACACCCACGTCCGATGATCTGGAGGCATTTGCCAAACAATTTAAACAGCGCAGAATAAAGCTGGGATTCACACAGGCCGATGTTGGTTTGGCGCTAGGCACCCTCTACGGCAATGTTTTCTCCCAAACAACCATTTGCCGTTTCGAGGCTTTACAGTTGAGTTTTAAAAACATGTGCAAACTGAAACCATTATTGCAAAAATGGCTGGAAGAGGCGGATTCGACGACCGGTTCTCCAACAAGCATTGACAAGATCGCCGCTCAGGGCAGGAAGCGCAAGAAGCGCACTAGCATAGAGGTAAGTGTTAAGGGGGCATTGGAACAACATTTTCACAAACAGCCTAAGCCTTCTGCCCAGGAAATTTCCTCTTTGGCAGATAGTTTACAGCTGGAAAAGGAAGTGGTCCGTGTGTGGTTCTGCAATCGCAGACAAAAAGAGAAACGGATGACGCCGCCTAATACCATGGGTGGCGATATGATGGACGGTATGCCTCCTGGGCACATGCATGCTCATGGTGGCTATCATCCACATCACGACATGCATGGCAGTCCAATGGGCACACATAGTCATAGTCACAGCCCGCCTATGCTAAGTCCACAGAATATGCAATCGGCAGCGGGTCATCAGTTGACTGCCCACTAGCAATCAGAAATCCAGGAGTCGAACTCAGCTGCAGCTGCGTCTACTCCTGCCTCCCTACATCAGCAACAACAACAGCAACAACACCAACATAGCCAACATCAACAGCAGCAGCAACAACAGCAGCAGCATGGCCCAAATACGCCCTCCTCGTCGGCCGGGTCTTCGGCCACCATGACCACGAATGTGATGTCGCCTCAAAGTCCGCTGGGATCAACGAACGCAAATAATAATAACAATAATAACAACGATAACGAGCATTTATCGCAAGTTAAACAACAACAACAACAAGCCTCATCCATAGCAGCCGCTGCAGCAGCTGCCATGTATATAGATCCCATGCGTTATCATAATGCCGCTGCCGCACACCATCATCACCACCAGCATCCTCACCTAAATCCCGCCCATCATCCGCATCTGTTCCATACCAGCGATCAGGCCTTGCAACACTCCTCCAGCCAGCACCATCATCTGCAACAGCCGCAAACATCACCGGGTGGAAACAGTTCGAGTGGTGTTCTGCAGGCCTCCTCTTCAGCCGCCTCACCATCGTCGGTCTCCTCAGCGCTGGGTGTAAGCGGAGCCAGCGGTATGCATCATTTGAATTTAAATCCCCATTCATTGCATCAGCACCATCACCAGCAACAGCACCATCATCACCACCAACAGCAGCAACAGCAGTTGCATGCCCGCCGTCTCTTCGAATGGAGTTTACAGTTTGGTGCTGCCGCCGCTCCTGGAGCAGTAAGACACTTTAATACGTTTGGTGGTTCAGGTGAATAGCATTCGTCAGCTGCTGCCGCTGCAGCAGCCTCAGCCGCATGGTTTGGTTATGAGTCGTCTTAAAAACTAAAGGCTAAAACAAGGAATGAATAACAAATCAGGTTGGGAAAAGTCTTTTTTTAGGCCGCCAAGAAACAGCATGGAAAGTGTTAACAAGAACTTTGAAAGTTTGTTTTTATTTTCTAAGTTTTCACTGATTGACTTACATAAACAAAAGGAGACCAAATTTGTAAGAGGCAGTCTTAAGAATGTCTCCTTTTAAAGGTAATTTATCCAGGGTTTAGGAAAATTCAAATTTCTCTAGATTTTAAAATTTTTGGAAAAGACATTGTTATGCCAATGCAACTGCTTTCTCGGCAAATTAGAGGTACAGATAAATGGAGGAACGAGCTAAACCAGTGCATTAGTCTGTGTTACATACAAATTATATTAAAAAAGTTTAAGATTTTTTTATTTATTTTTTAATAAAAAAAAAACTACGGAAAGTGAATTTTATGGAATTCTTAAAGAAACTCTCTCTTTTTCTAACAAAAACAAAAAAAGTTTTTAAAAAACTTTTATAAATTTAATAAAGAAAAACAAAAGGCAATTCAAATCAAACGAGTTACAAAGTGATGTTTTATAAACAATTATACGTTAAATACTTTTCTTTAAATATAATTTTTTATTATAATTTTTACTATTTTATTTTTTTTTTATATTTGTTTTATCAAACAATATATGATTAAATTGGAAAACCGTTAAAGAAACAAAAACAAAATAAAAATTATTAAAATATTTAAAGAACACAAAAAGAAAGCAAATTAAAAAAAAAGGAAATGAAAAGAAAAAGTGAAAATGTTGTTGTGGAAAGTGTTAAAAAGTGGAAGTATTTTGCAAAAGGACTGGACAACCAGCCGGCGTCAAAACCACAAGGTAAATTTTGTTAAAGGTTTTTTGTTGTTGTTGTTGATATTATTTAAAGGAGAAAAAAAAAACACCAAGATAAAACACTTTTTAACACTTTTTTTTTGGTGTTGGAAAATACAACATCAAACACTTTCACTTTGAAAAAAAAATTAATAAATATTGTTTTTTTTTTTAATATTTTATTGGTTTTATTTAATTTGTTTTCTTTTTTCTTTGGAACCCCTCCCCCCCCCCATTTTTAAACTCAACAATACACTCGAATTAAATCCAATTCAAACCACTTCATTCTTCTTGTGTAAATAGTTAAGTCATTAGTCAGTAGGAATTTTTATCTTAATAATTAAAAAAAAAAAACTTATATAGTCTAGAGTATATATAAACTACAACAACAGAAATACATAATATTTAAACACTTAAAGAAATAAATAAAGCGATAAATAAAAATGTAATAAAAACGACCCAACCAACCAGATGATAAATCGCTAAGAATTCTTTAGTTATTTTAGTCAAAAGAAAGAGAACAAACAAGTTGTAGGTAAAAAATAAAAAAACATTAAGAAAAATTACAAAAGAATTAAATAATAAATAAATGTTTTTAAAAAATTTAAATAGTTATTTAAAAAAAAAAAAAAAACAGAACAACAAGATTTATACGCCTCTTCAAAACAAAAAAAAAAACAAAAAAAAAACAAAAAAAAAACTTAGTTAAAATTTAATAAAATTTTTCTTTAGTCTGTAAGTTGTGTAAAAAATTTATGAAACTAAAACAAAAAAGTTAAACTTAATTTAATTTTGTATAAAATAAAAGGAACCCGTTTTATAAAGCTCTACTCTAATTTTTAGTTCATTTAATAAAACATTTTTTATTTCATACAAACAAACATATTGCTTTTGATTTCTCTAAGTGTAATATTTTTTTATTTTATTTTATAAATAAATTTTGTTTGGTTGTATAAAAAAAGATTACAATTATTTTTATTTTATAAATACTTATTTCCCAAACAGATTAAAAAAAAAAAAAAAATAAACAAATTCCTAAACGAAGAAATTTTATCTATATTATTGTGAAAATTTTTAAGTGTTGAACATTTGTAAGAAAAATTTAAATAAAACTAAAACAATATATATAAAATTTAATATAATTATGATTAAAGGTAAAATTGTAATGGCTAAAATAATATTATAAAAAACAAAAATATTGCAAAATGATAAACAAAAAAAAAACATTCCTTCAATAAAATTGTATAATATTTAAAATCTAAATCTAAAGCATAAACTTTAATATAATTAAATGGAATAAATAATATTGAATAAGTAATAAAACAAGTCATCGGTTCTTACCACCACCATTCTATACAACAAGAAAAAAATTAAAGAAAAAAAAAACACAAAAAAAAAATAAAATAAATATTATTAAAAAATTTTAATTAAACAGCTTTTTATTTTAACTTAGCACTACAGGCGGTAAAATATTTAGTTTTCTTTTTTATTTAAGTAAAATATATTGAAAAACATCTTAAGGGGACTGACTTAACAGAAGTGACATAGTTTATTATTTTTATTTAAATATTTTCTAATAATTATTTAGTTTTTTTTTTACCTTTTTTAATTTAAATGTTAACCTAAAATATTAAAGCTTGTGGTCTTTTAATTATTTAAATAATATCTTTAATTTTTATTAATTCTTCCAATATTTCGCTACTCCGTTGTGTATCATCGTCAGAAAATATTTGTTTTTTTTCCCCGAATATAGAATTCCAAATTTTACCAAAAACTATTTGTATATTTTTTTAATCAGTAATAACTAGTAGTAGTAGTGTTTTCTAAGGAAATACAACAAGTTCTGAAAGTTTAAAAAATTATTTTAAGGGTTTTTTTTATTTAAATACGTTATAATTTTTTTAAACAAAAATTCATATTTTTTTGTTAAATTAAAAAAAATAATAATAATAAAATATTTTTTGTATTAATAAAAAAATAAAATCTAATATATTTTTATTTAAAAAAAATAATATTTTTTTAATTTAAAAAAAATAATATATTTTTTATTTAAAAAAAATAATATTTTTTTTATTTAAAAAAATAATATTTTTTTTATTTAAAAAAATAATATTTTTTTTATTTAAAAAAATATTTTTAAAAATTGTAAAAAAATTTAAAAAAAAATTGCTTTTTATATTGCAAGTTTTTTTGTATTAAAATATTTTTTTAAATAAATTTATTTTTTAAATCAAAATAATATTATTTTTTATAAAATAAAATATTTTTTTTTAATAAAAAAATTTGTTTTTTAAAAATTAAAAATAACTTTTCTATTTCACCAACATATATGTATGTCCATAAAATGTTTATTTGCTTTATTAGTTATTTTCAATTGTGTTTTTTGACTTATGCCGTTTAAGGTATAATCACATTCATAAAAACTAAACTTAGTATTAGGGCAGAATCACTTTTTTTATTTTTTTTTATACTTTAAGGTTGAATTTTTAAACCTTTTAAAAAAGTTTTGTTATTAAATAATGCCATCCTAAGTCCATTGAAATTGCCCGTCTGTCAATCTAAGCAGATGTTATGTGCATTCGATCTGCAATACTTTTGTATGAAGTAAATACCTTTATGTTTTTTGTGCTTTTTATAAAATTGCATATTTTTTGGCAAGTTTTAATATAAATAATTCTATTTCTTTTTTTTAACTGGATTTATGTCGTGATTTTGAAACACACAACTAAAATTGCCGTATTTGAATTGTGAAAATATAAAGAGTTTCGCTTGGATATTTGCACTTTATTTTAAAGAAGCCTGTACATTTTTTCGATTGCCTTTAATTGTTTTAATTTGTTTTTTATTTTATAAAGTTATGAACATTTAAAAATTAACTGCCGTATTCATAAAAAATATTTTAGGTTTCTCTACAACATCTGTCAAATAAGCCTTTAATAAACCTAAAATATTTTTTATGAATACGGCCCTAAAATTTTAATACATTTGTTGTGGTTGTTAATAACATTATTTCGACTTAAGGTCAATAATTGTATTGTAGTTTTTTTCTGTAAAATTTTTGGTTCCAAATTTTATTTTTTTTTGTTGTAAATTGATTTATATATTTAAAATTGTATCTCAAAGTTATGAATTTATTAGCCTTATTTAGTTACACGTAGTAGTAAAAAAAGCAATGAAACAAATTTTTCTTGGCTTTTAGCACATTTTGTTTTTTATTATTTTTTTTTCTTATCAACCAATCAAGTTCTTAACCAATACCAAACTACATACAATAACTATGTAAAATTTGGGAGAATTTTATTAATGCTGGCTTTATAGTTTAGCCATTAGAATGTTTTCCACACATCCAAAAAATCACAAGAAACAAATAATAATTCTTAGATGTTTGTTTCCTGTAGCTACATGCAGACTTGTATTAAAAAAATTCATTTTGAAAAATTATCGGCTAGTTTTTTCATAAAAAGAATATAGAAAAAATTCAAAATATTTTAGATGATAATTGTTAAAATAATCACCACATCACATAATAATATAAAATACGGAATAACTTCAACTCAAGTTTTTCAAGATTTTTTGAGTCCGAAATTTATAAATCACTGTTCCTCTTTTATTTGAAAGATCGAAAAACTCAAAAATTTACGACAATAAAAAATATAAAATGGCCCACAAAATATGTATGTAGCGCCTTACCTTTATACCTAAACTAGATGTTGAGCGTCAAGCGTTTGAGTTTTACAGGTGTTTTGTTTTTGTTACAATAACAAAATACATGCAAAATTGCAACGCTTGACGCTCAACGCTCTTGTTTAGGTATGAGGGTTAGGTAGACTATTTGGTAAAACAAAATAAAATAAATAAATAAATTTGAAATGTTTAATTTAGTTTAAAAAATGTCATGTAATAGTTATGCTACTGAGATTTTTGTTAAGGTAGAAACAACAAAAAATAAACCTAAAACTTTGAATTGCTGAATAAAGATCTGATAAACTGACATTGCGCTAATTCTAATCATTATTCTGATTGCAAAAATACATTCAATTTAATTAAAGAAAATAATTACAGATGCAGAAATATGTTAGAAACTTAGCAAATTTGTAAAATATCATCTACACAGCGATTTAACTCTGAGACAGTTGCTGCGAATGTTGCCCAAATTTATAGATTTTTAGTTTAAAGGGATTTATTGCTTTTGTAATGTCTTAGTTTATAAAATGTGTACGTTTTGTTGTATAATATTTTTAAAACAATTTGTTTTTATTGACAAAAATATTTTTTGTTTTCTGGACTTTTTTGAAAAATTATTTTTTCAATTTGTGATTGTTAAATTTATATATTAACCCTGAAGAAGCTACCAAATGTTAGGTAGCGAAATTTTGGAAGAAAAAAAATATTTTTTTGAAAGAGACAAACAGTGATTTCAAGCTCAACAATAAAAACAAAATCACCCCAATTCTAAATATTCCCAGGGAAATGAATTCCCCGGGAATACATTTTTCCCGCGAATAAAATTCCCCTATTCTAAACAGTTGGGGAAGGGAATAACAAGGGAGAGAGAATTTTAAATTTTCGAAGTCAGCTGTTTGCCTTCGCTGTTTTGTTTTGACAAAATATTTGCTAATAATTTTTAGCGTAAAACGTGAATATTCGTAAATAATAAAAAAAAAATTGTTAAAAGTGAACAAAAATGTTTAGTGTAGCGTTAATAATAATAATAGCTGAAGCAGAAAACTCTGAAGCACAAGAATAAGCAAAGGGTAGAAAGGAAAATGCTAAGTGACGCCAGCAAAGCACACTTTGTAAATTTTACTTCTGGAAGGTTAGAATCTGTTGGACGTGTTAAGGTATTCAGCCCAAACGTAAGTCCTTTTCAATTTCTCCAATCGTGAAATTAAGTGCTACTTTCTGCTTCTTTGCTTGAAGGTTTGTACCAAACGGGTATTGGTAAAGATTACGGTGTGTCTGTGGCTCAGTGTAGTGTTAGCAAAGTTCTGGCAGAAGTTATTAATATATAAGGAACATTTACGCCCAAAGTAGATAACTTTCTGCAGAACTGAAGTGCAAAAACGGATAGTTGCGTTAGCTCTTTATGTGAAGTATGGCATTCCAAACGTTATTGGATGTGTTGACGGAACTCAAAAAATTAAAGGTCTGTGATCATGAGCTGAGGATTCAGTACGTTTATGCCTCACATACCGGAGCGTGTCACGATTCATTTATTTGGAATTCTGGCGGATTGCGTGCTCACCTTGAGCAAGAATACCTTAGAGGTGGCAGCAATTATTGGCTTCTTGGTAAAGTTTTGAATGATAACAGACAATTCATAAATTAAACGTGCATTTTTTCTAGGAGGCTTAAAGATGCCCACAGGATGAGTCTGTTGAAATAAAATTTACTGCACGTGTTGAAATGTGGTTGAACGCATTAGTGGTGTTTTAAAAAATAGATGGAGGTGCATTCTTGGTGCTAGACAGCTGCACTACGCTCAAAACAAGGTTGCTAAAATAACAAAATTTTGCTGTGCGTTGCATAATATCTGCATTCATTTTAAATGCAATGCTGAAGTAAACTATGTAGAAAATTTAGATTATTTGAGCGCTCAGGATAATGATGTGGTATCCTTAGACTCACCACAATATTTATCCATTGCCCAAAATATTAGAAAAAATATTGGGAATAATCTCTGATAAATTTCTGTAATAAAGCCATTTCTTATATACATATGTAGTATATACATTTTTTTAAATAAATATAACATTTTATTAAAAAAAATTAAAAACTTCAAATATTAAAAAAAAGATAAGTAAAAATTATTTTAAAATTAAAAAACAATTCATTATTCTGCTTCCTGTTTGTTTTTATCCTAAAAGTAACAATAAATTACAATATTTATCGCAATTTTTATAAAAAAATATTAAATACTTACATTTTGTCACAACTCCCTTTGAATTTGTTGGCGGATTTTTTCCCAAAAATTGTTATTACATTCTCCCTTTAATTACCTTTCATAATACCTACTTTTTTCCCAGGGAACAATTTCCCAATTTCGAAGTTCATTTAGAATAAGGGAAAAGGGAAAGGGAACAAATTTCCCCGGGAGAAGTTATTTAGAATAGGGGAACAGGGAATAGGGAAATAATTCCCAGGGAATTGTTATTTAGAATTGGGGTGAATGTTTAATAATGGCTTAGCTAGTGAACATATTTAAGGGAATTATAATTTTAGATTGACATACTATGATTGCATCGTATAATTGTTGTTAAAACATTTAAAGTTTGGCAAGTAATTGTTATAAATTCATAGAAAGTAATATGCAATAACCCTATTATAACTAAACAAGATCATTTAATAATCCCACATAAATCATTATATAATAATTTAACTCCTCATAATTATAATCTGTTACTGTTACATGACCAAAAATGTAATGTCATATAGTTATAATATGTCCTCATAATTTCACTGTAAATTCAAATGTAAAAGCTTTATTTTTAAGTATTGTTTTTCTTTTATGTAGTTGTTTTAAAGACTTGATAATTTAATGTTTTTAGATAATTGCACAACATGCCAATGGACCAGGAGGCAAATTACGGCATTCGAACGTGATCGAAATTTGAAAATTCTTATTAGATTCTCTATACCTAAAGCACAGCAAACTCGATCGTTCGAGTAAAATTTCGATCGGGATCGAATGCCGTAACTTGGCCCCTGTTATGGGTTGCGTTTTTAGTGCTCCTCTTTTTCAACCTTTAACCTAACCTAGATAAATATTTACCGACAGCGTGCATTCAAATTTCTAAACTAAAAAAAAACATGTCATTATCACTTATAGCCTTAAGAAAAATAAATTTCTTTAATTACGAAGAATAAGAACAATTAACAGGAAAATATTATTAATATCTATAATAACTTGATTGCTTTGCTGTTGTTTTATTGTTGTTGCACCTAAATTTTTTATTAATTTGCAGTTTTAAATGTTTAAACTATAATGTTATTTTTGCATAGAAATCTTGCTGTGTTTGTAGTGATAATTAGCCAGATTACATACAAAATTCATATCAAAAATTTAAATTAAAAGAAACATTTGTGTATCGTGAAGTAGTCATTGTTACTCAAAGTATCCATAATATGTCTGGAAAAGGTTAAATAGGCTGACGATCTTAAATAATGTTTCACCTTGGCCGTTGATAGATTCCTTGGTGATAAATATTATATTATTATGGAGTATATAATTGGTCGTCGAAATCATGTCTAAAGTAATCATTATATTTATTTGCGACTAGAGTTCGAAATTCGACAACAGTTTATTAAATTAAAGTTTTGTCATTAAAACATTGAAATTGTTAAGACTTGTATAATTTTATCACTTTAAACTTTGCCATCCCTGATTTATAATATCAAAATCTAATATTTTTTTTCTTTACCATAAGCCTATAAAAACAGCTATTGGCCAAGCAGAGCACATAGACCATTTGACCGTTGTAGTGTACGATTGCCCGACTTGTATACTAGTGAATAGTTCACTGGCGCACGTAAAGAATTTTTAAATTAACAACAACATTTCTACAATTTTGCAAGCATTATTTGAACCATTCCCGAGAAATAAATATACAACTTTTTTTGGCCAGATTGCTCTCAAAGTTCTAATCATCAATTCCTGTTCTATCATATGGAATTGTACATTAACAACTAAAGTCTTGGGAGTTGTTAAATTTATGCACACACACAACATTACTGTAAGTCAAATTAAAACATATCAAGCATAGATTTGGAATTAAGTCTTATTATAAAGAAATCAATTTGTCAGATCAATATTGATATCAGTGATCCGATATTGATAACTATGTGAAGCGGGTTAGACTTTTTATACTATGGAAATCACCTTGCCAAGACTTGCTACAAAACAACATTAATAAAATATGGAATTTTATTTCCAAAATTCGGTTTCTGTTCGCCATTGTTATAGAGCACTTCGTCAAGTTTAGGGTGGTTATAATCGTGCATCTGAACTGGTAATACGAAAACTATTAAGTGTTTCATGACTACATTTACTCTATTGTATAATATTCATCCAAATCGAAATCACACCGTGCTTACATCAGAAGCTATCATTGCTGTAGACGTGAACGTGACGTAGGACTTTAACTTATCCACCCAACGCCTATGTTAGCAACTTCTTCTCGTGACTGTTTAGTCAATTATGTTAATGCAAATCATTTAGAGGAGAAATGGTGCCAACTAGATAGCGCAACATGCCATACAGTGCGTGAAACCTTCACTTTGTTGAGCCAAACTTTTGGTAACCGAATTATAACAAGAAATTTACCTGTTTATTGGCCACCTCATTCGTGGGACTTGACCCTTTCAGACTCATTTTTGTAAGGGTACGTCAAATCTCTAGTCTATGATGATAAATCAGCAACGACTGATTACTTTTAAGCCAACATACAAAGCATTTTTGTTAAAATAAACCCGGATATGCTTAAAAGAGTGATATAAAAATGGAACAATACAATGGCGTTCATTAGGCGCAGTTGCGGAGGTTAAATGGCAGAAATTATTTTTAAATATTAAATGCCATAAAACCTGTAAGCTAATAAAGCCAAAAATTTGGTCAATTCCACGGTACACTTATATAGGTAGTGGTGCCAGCCCAGCTGATTGTTTTTTGTATTCCAATGTTTGTCAAACTCCACAAATAAAAAAGAGAAAAAAGAAATACTGTCTTTCTCTTTCTCTCAGCGCTATCACCTTATGTCTGTGTGTATTTTTTTAAGTTCTATATACGTAAGAAAAAATACTCTATATCATCTCCAAAAATTTTTAGTTTGGTCACCGACGGTGTTAAGAAAACTTATTTGGCATTATAAAACTTCGGGTAAAAAAAAAAATGCTTGCAGCTCCAAAGAATTCCCTGATTTAAATACATGTTCGGCGTTATTCACAAGAAGAAACTCGAACTTCGCCCATCTACAGAACACTCATTGAACTATTTAAATAAATTTATATATAAAATTTATTAAAAGAATATTTTTATTTTAAAATTGTTCTAATATTTACACATACAAATTTCTCATTTTAATATAATTAATTTGAGAAAAACTCGCTTAAAAAAAAAAAAAAGTCAACTACAATTCGTAAACAAATTAAAAATTGTTTACACAGAGTTCATTCATTTCCACCTTACAAATAATTTCCGAAATCATTTAAATAATTTCGAAAACATTTTTAAATGTCGATAATCACGATTTTGAACTTGTGTACGAAATTATGACATTTATTAGTGATAAAATCAAATGAAATAATTTGACGAAACCCTAATGTAATGTTGCATCATCTTAATAACAAATATCAACAATTTCAACTCTCGATTCGTGTACGTTTCAATTAATGTGAATTTATTGTATTCAATAACAATTAAATTGAACCAGTTTTAATGTTGTGATGACAATCAACAAAGAAAAACGATCAGAAAGTTAATAAAAAAAAAACACCTTATCTTTTGTTATTATTAATGTTTTTAATTGATTTTATTTCTTATGGTCATTCAAAAAACGTAGACACATTAAATATCGTTTTTTAAGGCGAACGTAAAATCAAAAGAGCAATTTCTACATTTTAGAACATCTTTTATGATACAATTTAATTAATTTAATCATATTTTAATATTAATGTATTAAATTTTTGTTTTTTTGGTTTAACAGTAAGAAGGTACTTCACAAGTATTACTGACAAATTTAAAAATAATTTAACTTTAATAATATAATGGAAATTTCAAAATTTCTACACTTGAAAGAATCTATGTGTATGGTTGACGGTAATCACTGCTTTTGTTAAATATAATAATTTCGGTGTTCAATGACCGTTTTACTTTCAAACTTAAAGGAGCTAATACACGGCATGTTTTTTACATTTGACTTGCCAAATTCTACACTGCTAATACGAACATGTCGTGTGTTACCTTTAAAACATTACTTTTGCAAAAAAAAATCTGACAAAATTTTAATTAGAGCGCGCTCTATTTTCTTCTATCAAAACATGTGACATCAGCCGTTGGCAGAAATCTCTGCAGCTGCAAAGCTGTCAGCGACGGTTGCCTGTAAAAGTACAATTTTGACAGACATGTAGATTTGCAAATTTTAAAGTCAGATGTAAAAAACATGCCGTGTATTATAGCCTTTAGTCGCGGACATTATAGGGACAACGAAAAAGAAACAAATAAAAATGTGTTTGTACACTGTTATTGTATTTTACACTGTTTTCTAAAAGAGTCCTTAAAGAAAGCAAGCAAATTTTTATGTACATATGTATGTGTGCACGCTACTTATTTGATTAGATTTCATAATAAATAAAAATTCACATATGTAGGGTGGGCCATTTAAAAGTTTAAAGGCCGTATTCATAACAAATATTTTAGGTAGAGAAATTTGTCAAATAAGCCTTCAATAAACCTAAAAATTTTTTAATGAATACGGCCCTATTTTTAAAAAAGCAATAAAACAGAAACGGTTTGAAATTATGCCAACTTTATTTTCTTGCTTTAAAGTACAATTTCTCCCGTTAAAAATGAAATATATGGCTGTCTCGGCTGGCCTCACAGTATCCCATTTGATCGGGCCAATTTTAAAAAAAAATTTTAGAGTTCTTATTATGGTTGTATCTCGGCAATGGAATCACAGATGCTAGCCTTTAAATGCTCAATTATCTCCTGTTTGTCTGCATAACACTTGTCTATAGCGGCAGCGCACAGAAAATAGTCAGCTTCTTGGCGGCCAATTGACATCACCATTTCGGCTAATTAAACGGTCATCAAACATTGTACGCCATAAATCGATCGAATAAATCCTGTTGAAACCAAACATCGTTCACATCAATACCATAAAGAAAGGGCACAAAGAAATCGGTTTTAATGGTGCGATAGGTGTCTCGGTTGACCGCAATGGTAGCGTCATCTTCATTTTAAAATAAATATGGGTTAATGATGCCTCCGCTCCAAACAGGTACTCCCAATTGGTATATTGGCTTCTGTAAGGCCACGTTTCTGATCTCCGAATACGGCAAATAACGTACCCAGCAAAAATTTATTTTGTACCGGTAAGCAGTAAAAAAAAATCATGCCTTCTTATAGCGCAATATTAGAGCGCATTCGAGGGTGCTATAAATGGAAGTCAGAAATTTCTAATAAATATATTTCATTTTTTACAAAATAACTTACTGCAACTTCTCTCGCTTACGAGGATGCAGGAATGTAAGCGAATGATTACCTCTCTTTACTGTAGTTCTTAAAAATACATAAAAGAGACATGGTATTACTGCATTAACCATGTGTGAAAATAGCAAATAATTAGAGCATCAAAGAGCCCTACCAAGTGGGACATCTCATATAAAAATCATGCCTTCCTGAAGCAGGTTGGGAAAGGAGAGTACATTTATTTCTCCCTTACAAACTTGCTTCCGGGTATGCAGTAATTTTTGCTGGGGTACCCACCAAAATGAAAATGAGCTTCATCCGAAAATATGATTTTTTGTTATTACATTTTCGTGCAGTTTCCGACCAATTGTCTTTGTTTTGGAAATAAATTTCTAATAAATCCCAACGTTGCACAAGTGTAAATCGATCATTTCATGTAGCAGAGATAATATATTGAATTTTGTGACAGAATAGAATGACATAAGTTTTGCCAGATTCCAAATAACCGCTGGTTCAAATGTAAAAACGATAGATGGCCCATCGTTTATATTTAGGTTCACTTTATTGCAATGAGAACATTTTATTTATAAAAAAATTTACATACAAACATATGTACAAATGTATACACAAATATTCGCTAAAATGCATATCAGTTTAACTGTTTTTCAGTTATTTTCAAACTAGAGTAAAAAATTTAATTTTTTTATTATGTTCGAAAAATTCGAAATTAAGTTTGAGGTCTTAAAAAATATGCAAAAATAACTTCTCAGCTTTACCTTAGTAATTAAAAAGTTTAATTTTGCTATTTTAAGAATTTCGAATAGGTATATTTGTATGTGTATACATGTGTATGTACCGGGTGTTTTTTTCAGTAGTATAGAACTTCGAATTGAAATAAAACACAAGAAAATCGTTTTGATGACCATCAATTTGGCTTTATTGGAAGGATAATTTTATGCCATTAATGTTTAAATATGATTTCAGGCATGTGGCCGCCGCGGCTGGTTCGAATAAAGCCAATTCTACAGGTCCAATTTTTAACCACTTTTTCGAGCATATGGGGCCGTATGTCGGCAATAACGCCACGAATGTTGGCTTCCAATTCCCCTAACGTTTCTGGTTTGTTGGCGTAGACGAGCGACTTCACATATCCCCAAAGAAAATAATCCAATGGTGTCAAATCACACGATCTTGGTGGCCAATTGACAGGTCCATTCCGCGAAATTATGCGCTCATCGAATGTTTCCTTCAATAAATCGATTGTGGCGTGCGCTGTGTGGCATGTAGCGCCGTCTTGTTGGAACCACAACTCATCCACATTCATGCCATCCAATTCGGGAACAAAATAGTCGGTTATCATGGCTCTATACCGGTCTCCATTAACGGTAACTGCCTCTCCAACATTATTTCAGAAGAAGTATGGCCCAATGACTCCACCAGCCCATAGAGCACACCAAACAGTCAGTTTTTGTGGATGTAATGGCGTCTCAAGGGTCGCATGTGTATTCTCTTCACTCCAAATGCGGCAATTTTGCTTGCTGACGTAGCCATTCAACCAAAGATGAGCCTCATCACTGAACAATCTCAATTTTCGAAATAAATTTGCACGATTTGCAAGCGTTGTTCTTTTGTCAACCTGTTCATGATGAAATGGCAAACCAAACTGAACATAAATGACATTAGAGTTGCCAGATTTGACCACAAAATGCCAGTTTTATCTCTATTCGAAAAACAAACCTGTAAAAAAACACCCTTTATGTATGTATTATCAAACTCAGGAAATTTCGAAGAATATTTCAATAAATATTTTTCTTAATTAGAAGTCTTTAATAGCAAATTCTTCAATTATAGTTTGATAATTTCGTTTAAAAAGATGATAACAAATAATAAAAAATTATATTAAAAACATTTTTTGATAACATCACCATTTTCGAATACGTTAAATTGCGTTATTATTTGTCAAAATATTATTTTTCTTGTGTTGCGTATAATGAAAATTTAATTTTAACAATTTTAAATAATGTTCGAAAATTTCGAAATTAAATTCGAATTTTTCGAAATTGTCAAAAAATGTTTAGAATCAAAATTTATCCATAAAATGAATAAAATTAAAAAAAAAATATTTAAAGCTTTCTATAGTGCTTGACAATTTTAGAATTAAGTATGTTAGAATTTTAAAAAACTACTGTAAATAAAAAAAATTTTAAAGTCTTGCTTGATGGGTTTAAACTGGTCTTAAGACATTAAACACAACAACTTTACATATTTAATTCATTTAGTTAATGATTTATTATTAATTATTTAAAATTTTATTTTAATACAACAAATTTTTATTATTAAAACTTGACTTAAGTACAGTATAATAAAAAAAGTTTTTCCAAAATTCGGTTTAAGGTAAAAAAAATTACACAGTTGTTTTTTTAATGTTTTGAATTTTATTTTCAACTAAAACTAATTTGTAGAAAAAAATTTTTTTTTTGATATGTTCAAAAATTTCCGAATTAAAATCGAATTTTTAAAGAAGGGTAAATATCCTGATATAAATTTTACTTACAAATTACACATATGCTTTTTTAAAATTTTAAAAAAATTTAATTTGTTAGAAATTTCTTATAATTTTTATACTTTAAATATGTGTTTGAATTTAGAAAAATTTTTAAAGATTAAAAAATATTTTGTTTATGTTTAAACCAAAAAACTGTTAAATTAATGGTAGAATGCCTAGAAAATATATAATTCATTGTTGTGTACAAAATTACTTTCGAAAAATATAGTGTGTTCTTTTATTCAACCCGTTAATGTCATTTTATGTACAAGAATAAAATTTCCCTTTCAATATTCTTAAAGTTTGGCAAATGATATAAATAACACATGTAGTTATCAAAATTTGTAAACTCTAAATATGTTAAAGAATTTAAAACTTTAATACGGTATAATTGTAATTTTTAAAAATGAAAAAAAGGTGTGAGAAGTTATTTATAGTTTAGTGTGTAAAAAAAGGAAGTCCCTTAAGGTCTGTTAATGATTGCATTGCTAGTAGTTTTTATTTTGAACTTAAGTTTTTTTCTAAGCATGGTAGTTTTTTTTTTGTATTTTTTACTTAAATTATATAGTAATAGAGAAAAGAAAACAGAAATGAAACTATTTCCTCTACACACTTTTAAAATAATATGTTTCAGTTGTTAGTTTTGAAAAAAAAACGCACACACACACATAACCGTCATAAATAACGCGTTTTATTTTGTGTATTTTTGTTGTTAAATAGAATAAACAAAAAACACCCGCTAGAACGCCATTTTGCTGTTTTTTTTATTCTAGTTGGCTGTTCAAGTACTTTTTATGTTTTTTTTGCTGTTTGTTTTGTAGATGTTTTTTTACAGCAACAACAGCAACAGTAACAATAGTAATAACAACAACGTCAACAATGATGGCCACATTGTTATTACTATGACTACAACAACATAATGCCAACAACATGCCGAACCAAAAATCCTAACCATTCCACTCTAACTACACCATTTCAATACGAGCCAAAAACCAACCAAACAAATAAACTTGCACACACACAAACACACAAATGAACAAACATACATTTTGTTCTTCTTCATGCTCGCACTTACAACAATAGCTTTTACATACATACAAGTACGTACGTATGTTTATACACATGCATACGTACATACATTTGTTATATACTGTATTTTCGTATCCAACATCTATGGAGACATAAACAATGTTTAATATTACAAACATACGTAATGCCAGAACCAAATCGAGTTAGCAGCCATTTAGCCATCCAGTCACTTTTACAGTCAGCTCGTAACAATAAAGCAAAAAAATGACAACAAAAATAAAAAAAAAATTAAACAAGTAACAGTGCTATATTCGGCCGTGCCGAATCTTATATACCCTTCACAACGTGTAGTTATGCAATAACAATTGTTGTTCATCCCATATAAAGTACGTGCATACGTGCCCGTTAGAATAAATGTGGCATCGAATCCCAGCTGAGCCAAAAAAATTTTATTTTATTTTATTTAATATATTATTTATATTTTATTATTTTTTTTATATTTTTTGTAAATTTTTTAAAAAAATTTTTTTAGAAAAATTTTTAAAAAATTTTTTTAAATTTTTTTTTTAATTTTTTTAAAATTTTTTTTTTAGTTTTTTTTATTATTTTTTTCTTATTTTTAATATTTTTTTTTTGTATTTTTTTTTGTTTGGTATGTTTTTTACATGTATGTGTGTATGTATGTTGTTGTTGTAATTGTGAAAAAAAGCGAGGTGGTCGTGGTTTTTTGCTCATATCTCAGAAAGTTATGGGGCGATTGTGCTGAATTTCAATAGCGATTCATTCCTGGATATTTCCAAGAGATTGATACCATATACAGATCTGAGGAACATATAGTTGCTTCTAAAAGTTGATTTCAACCAACACACGGACAGACGGGCAGACGGACAGACGGTCAGGGCTTAATCGACTCCTCTATTCATAAGCTTTCAGAAAATATATACTTTATGGGGTCGGAAATGAAAATTGTAGAAATTACAAACGGAATGACTAAGCTATATATACCTTTGTGCACCACAGGTGAAGGGTATAAACAATATTGTGCAGAATTCTTTCTAAACTTTGGTTTGTTGTTGCCTAGTATCGTTTAAGCAGAAATTTAAAAGGATTTTGTAACGATCTTTTAATATTGGAAGAATTAATAACAAATTATCTGTAGAAAGGAATTTGTCAAAAACCATTACAAATAAATTAAAGAAAACACTTGTGTAGATACTTAGAAAATTAAGAAAAAGTTTTCTATAAAGAACACACATTTAAAACAAATTGTCAATAAACACGGAATTTTTTTAAATTTTTTTTTACAAAAATATTTTATAAATAAACATTAAAAATTGTTTCACTGCAATTTATAAATTTTTTTTTGGTAAAATATGTACTGCCATTTACTTTCGAGTGTAATTTAATACACTTTTATTATTTTATCAATAGCAGTAGTCAGTTTTTAGTATTGTTTTGTGTATTTTCATTTCACTGACACGGCAGTGCTGGCTGGATAATTTTATGCTGTTTGTATGAGTACGAGCACAGTTTTTGTTTAATTTTGTCTGTTTTTTTGGTTTTGCTTTTGGTATATCTGCTTATAGACGGTTGGTCTCCGGTATTGCTTTGGGGGTCTGGTCCCACGGGTAATTATCGACACGGTTGTATGCACGCAGAAAAACACGCAAACTCTCTACAGCGATCCCAAAGTGTAGAAAGGCAAAAATAAATGAATGAGTGAATGAATGAATGGAATGGATGGCTGCTTGGTTGGTATCATCAGAGGAAAACAAATACAGGCAGAAATGGAAAGCAAAAAAATTAACGAAAAAATATGAAGTAAAATAAAATAATGTATTTAAGTAAATAATTTTTTTGTAGTTTTATAGATTAAAATTAAGGGAAATTCTTGTTTTATTGTTGAAAGAAGTTGCTTCCATTTTGCAATAATTTTTAAAATTTAAGAAAAGTTTTTTTTTTAATCCTTTATTGAAGAATGTTGTATGTCACTGCAGACTTGCTTGAGGTAATACAATACATAAGGAAACACCAAAAAAAAAAAAATACTGGTTGGTTGGTTATCGTGGTAGTTCGCTGCATGCAAACAGTCAAGTAGAGTCTATATGACTCCGTTTTGACAGGACCACATCACTCGTCAGCTTCCAGTGTATCTCAGAATAAAAACCAAGAGTAAGGGTACTAGATCCACCCCGTGGCCGTGAGGTATCTCAATATATAATTCAGTCCAACTTCAGATATCGCTAAGAGGCCATCCAGTATATGTTCGCGCAGAAATCTGTGTCTTTTAGCCGCCAGTGCAGGACATTCGCAGAGAAGGTGGAAAACGGATTTCTCCTTCTCTCTATCCAGACAGCTGCGATAATGGTCGTTTGATGGAAGTCCGAGTCGACTTGCATGTTTGCCTAACATCCAGTGACCCGTCAATACCGCCAGCAACCTCGATATGTCCCTCCGACTTCGACTGGTAAGTTGCAATGTACGTCGTGCATCAAAAGGGGGTCACATAAGCCGTGCCACCTTACACGTGCTCAGCCCGCGCCACCTGTCATCAGCTTTCCGAAGAAAGTGTCTGGAGATTCTGCTTTTAATAGTCCCTAACGGGATTGCAACTGCAATTGCGTTAGAGATATCCAAAGCAGATCCTCTCCTGGCTAGCTCATCTGCCCGCTCGTTACCATAGTGGCCTTTATGCGCAGGAATCCAAACTAGAGTAACGTCAGCCCGCTGACCAAGCCTTGGCAGTTCTTTTCTACATTGGCCAACTAAATTAGACGTAATAATGTACGACCTGAGTGACAAGAGTGCCGCCACCCTGATTGCGAGTATTTCCGCCTGAAATACGCTGCAATCATCGGGAAGGCGGAAGGAGAGTTCAATCTCCGGTCCATCAGAGTATACACCAGATCCAATACCACATCCCATCCTAGAACCGTCAGTATAGATCCTGGTGTCAAAGCTCCCCAAAAAGTGACCCCCATTCCACTCTCTTCTGGAGGGAATAAGAACCCTGAACGCCCCATCAAAGTCCATGTAGAGCGTAACGTAGTCAGAGGGTTGATTTACGCCCGAAGGCAGCGTGGCCAATATACTTGCATGGCCATACGTCCTCGACTTTCAACAGCCAGTCGCATTAAGCCTCACCGCACTACTTGCGGATGTGACCAATATATGAATATCTATGGGAACGAGATGCAACATAGTGTTCAGCGCCTCCGAAGGACTAGTTCGCATCGCTCCCGTTATCCCAATGCATGCCGATCTCTGTACTCTATACAACTGGTCCACAACATACTTACGCCCCGTTGCAGTCCACCATACCAGAGATCCATAAGTGAGAATTGGACGTATTAGAAATTACTACTTTCTTACATGATTTTCAATTGAGGGAGAGGGAAAAAATTTTAAATTAATTAATTTAGCACGTGATAACAAACATGCCCGCATGCGCCACAATAATCTTAATAGAGATCTACGCCTAGTGTACCGGCATTAACATTTGGCTTATCAACACTCACATTTATAGTATTTAATACACTTAAAACAAAGTCTAAAATTTTTAAAACTGATTACTATTTCTCTGTAAATCAATAGTAAAGAAAAAGTAGTGGTTTTAGAAGGTTATACATACAGTTGATTCGCTTACATCGCTAGCTGAGCAAGATTTTGATTAGTGTCGCCTGTACAATTTAAGTTATGCCTGCCTATACAATGTATTATTTTAAATTGTATCTTTTAATATACAACAATAACAATTTAAGAAAATTTCCAATAAATGCCAAATGGTTAAATATAAAATCGCTATGAATTCCAACAGCTTTTAAGCAAAATGCAAAGTTGCAATTTACAGCTTGTTGTGTAACTGGCAATCGAACAGAAAAACCCACTTGCATTTTTAGATGTCTTACGCAGCGCCTTAAAAGATTGAATTGCTTTGTGGTGTTATCAATAATTTGAATTGATATTCGAAGACAAATTTAAGACTTCAGTTCTCTTTTTTTTAAATTTTGAATTGTTTGTTAAAAATTACTTGTTAACATAGTCTTTCGACTTTACCTTAGTTTTTGGTGATAAGTTACACGATGTACTGGATCAATTCTGATGACCGATACGACAGAGTATGAAATGGTTTAATTAACATTAGCACTGCCACCTTGTGCCTTAATCCGTCAGCGGTTTTACTACTGGGTTGATTTGCTGACGCCAAATTGCTGCCCCTTTAATCATGCACAACATAATCATGAACACAGCTGGCAGTCTTATCCATATTAATTTTTTGGTTACTGCAAGTGCTCCTTGCTAAAGAATTCGCGCTTTCTAATTCCTTATTATGTTTTTCGCTGCGAGGGTAATACGTTGATAGATGGCAGAATAGGATTTGCGAAAGAAGCAGAACAGGTCACTAAGTAGCTATTTCTGTTAAGAAACATAAGTGGTTGCCCGAAATGGAACCAGCTCCGAATCTGTTTCAACGTTATAGAATAACCACAGCCGCCATGTATACTCCAAAGAGTCCTCACCAAAACCAGTTTAATACAAGTTCTAGAGACTTAGTGATCCCGTGGTTCCAGGTAGGTCAGTGGTCAGCCTTTTAATTTATCCTCTAAACGACAGAGTAAAATAATCACGGGCTTAATGGCACGTGAGGCCATTCTGTTGAAACGACCACATTAGTGTCTCTTATTTTAGGAAGAAGAATTTTCGTTATCGCGTTATTTCGGATCTATGCTCTTCGAAGGAGTTAAAGGATTAAGAGTCACTTCTGAACCTGCCTTAGTTTTCAAAAACTATGATTCAATGATGTCTCCAGTTAAAAATCCATACCCAAAATTCTTGTTTCTAAGTTACTCTCTTGATCTACTTTTGTGATAATTCTTAATTTTGTAGGAAATTTGCAAACTACAACATGATACAACCTGTGCTATGTTTTGAGTGAAATTAAATTGTTCGGAATTTATATTGCAGTGTTGTTGTTTATAACAACATAATTGTACTCACAGTATAGCACGTTATCTCATGTAAGACCTTTTTTGTTATTCCTAAATTTTTATCTATTAAAATTGTATTTTTTCAAACTGTCGTCACTTTACTTAAATCCCTTAATTTTAATATCAAATCAGTTTGCTTGTGTTCTACGTTATAGTTATTTAAAGTTAAAATTTTACTCGGACTCTTTTTAGTTCATAATGCTAAGCTTTAAAAGAACTCATTCCTTTAGAGACATGTTTTGGCTAACCACACGTAAATAGGCACTAATATTTCTATAAGTTTTTTCAAAGTTGTCGGTGGAATTTTTTTTGTGTCAGTTGAGTGTCGCATGCATTGCACTTGACCGTGATTAGTTGTTTTTAATGTTACAGCTACTTTCGAGATTATTGGTTGGTTGGTTGGTTGGCTGACTCTGGTAATGTTTCTGCGTTGTGTATTTTGTCAATCAGTCAGTAAGTGCACAGTAGTTGCATCGCCCAACAAGCAGGTTAACTCCAACAGGGGTGCATTTTTTTTTTAGATATTAAGTTATTTCCACCATACACAAATTGTATGGAGATATTTTGATCAAATGTATTATGTAGTTTGACTGACTAAATTCTACTAAATATTGTTTTTTTATTTATTTCTTGTTTATTGAAAAACCACGAAAACGAGACCTATCAAATGAATGCCCGCACAATTGTAAATCGTTAAACACATCCACATAACTGTCGCTAGATATTTAATGTAAGTAAGTTTAGATTATTTATAAACAAAATACGAGTATTTAGCCATCGATTGCAGTATGCATGTCAGTATGCATGTATGTACATTCATGTTAGTGAATATTTATTATCAAACTACTGGATACAAGTGTGAGTTTAAGTTTTGAACAGAAGCGTTTCTTCATTTAAATTTTTATCTATGTTTGTTGTGTAAATTTGCAAAAACAACAATAACAAAACCATAGGCGAACCATGTTATTTGTTTATATTTATTGCGATTTTAATTTTTTTTTGTTTTTACCAACAAACATTTTTTGTTATATTAAATTGAAATATGCCCCAGTCGACCTTCTCATGTTTTTGCCAAATGTCAGCCAAACTTACCACATTTTTTTCAGTAGTTGTTGTTATGTTTGTACGAAAAATGTACAAATCAACAACAAGAACAACAACAACATTCCGTTAAGATATTTCACTGGCTGCCTGCATTCATGCAGTAAAAAAATTTTTATTAATTTTTTTTTGTATTCAATTTTACAATTTAAACACACACACACACATACATACATACACAAAATGAAATGTATTAAAATCGTAATAAAATCATTTTTAGGTGATTTCATAATTAATTTTTAATGGTTGTTGTTTGTTTGGCGATATAATTTTTAGTGCTTTTTATGCTGTTTTTGTTGTTGTTATTGGTGGTCTTGTTACCAATATTTATTGACGCCAAGTGTAAAATTTGTAAATAAAATCAAGTTTATTGAACAAATTACTTGTCGGTAACCTGTTCAATTTGTTTTTGTTCAACAGCAAAAAAAAATTTACGCCACTTAAACTGTGTCAATACAGTGATCTAAGTACAAGTTTTACTTCTTCGGTTATTTAAGTAGTGTCAGTTAAATTGTCTGAATATCTTTTTTTAGGGCAACCTTGAATTTGTTATACTTTTCGAAATTGCAATCTTAAACAGACTGCAGACCCGATAAAAAAAAAATACTCTAGAGCGTACCACCTTATAAGTTAAAAAAAAACTATTTTCTAAGACAATATTTAAATTTTATAAAGCAGGGGCCAAACTACGATATTCGATTGCCTGCAAAAATAGGAAAATTTTCGATATCAAATGCCGCAATTTAGGGCCGTATTATAAAGTTTTTAAAAATTTTACTCCAAAGAGTTAACGGTGAACCGAAAATTATTAAAGTTATGTAGGAAATGCGCTTTAGCACAGAGTTATTCTTTTACGAATTCAGTTTGATTGAAACCAATGCGAATTAGTAATATGGAACTTCATAATAAATTACGATTTCTGGTAAAAGTACACCTCTATCATGCCAGTAGACGTTTCCTCTTTTTACATAATTTGTGCCATATTTTCCATTAACATTTCGTCAATGCAGCGCTGAATGTATTCTTTTAAAGGAAAAGATGCCTATGAAATCGCGGTCTTTCAAAAGCATTAAGAGAAAATATGCCAGCAACGATAAATGTTAAGACAACAATCCTCATTGTCATAGAAAAATTGAGCATGTATGCGATCGGTGACATCTATGCGATACTGAACGGTATAAATAACATTTTTTCTCTTATTATACTGCAAAGAATCGTTTTAATTGCAGGGCCACTCTTTCGTTAGGAAGAAGCTGGTGTTAGACCTGGAAGATTATTTGCAGTCCATTTGCATCATAATTGAGAAGATTGTGAACGCGCATTTAATACTGTCGGCCATGTGGGCTGCCTTATTGTAATGTGGTGCTGATTATAATAGAAAAGTTAGTCGAAAAGTTAGGATATAGAATAATATCTCTTTTTACTTTGTTGAGATTTTTATTAAAGTCAATGTAGAGAAGAAATTTGTTAAAATATTAATAAGTTCTAAGAAAGGATCAAAATTTGCATAATTTGTAAAGGGTCCGCCAAATTACTTTTTCTTATGAAAATGCTATAAAAAAAGTGCAGCTCCGGCTGTGTTGCACGTAGCGCCGTCCTGTTGAAACCAAATGTTTCCAATATCCTCCTCTTCAATTTTTGTGAACAAAAATACGGCCACTCCTTGCTAATTTTCGAAGAAAAATGGCCCAATTATGCTTCTGGACCAAAATCCGCACCAAACAGTGACTCGTTTTGGGTGAATTGGCTTTCAATGTATGCGTGCGGATTTTCTGTGCCCCAAATGCGACAATTTTGCTTGTTTACATACCCGCCAAGATCAAAATAAGCTTCATCTGAAAAGATGATTTTTTTGCAAAATCGGCCAAGTAATGTCACAATATTTCCCAGCGTTGTTCAAGCGTATACACAACCATATTCGTTTAACGGAAGGATAAAACTAATTATCTGTCAAATCAGACATGAGCTCAGTGTTATCATTAACGAAATAAGCACTAGCTGAAAAAAAAAACGTTAGATGGCGGGCCCTTTATATAACATTGGATGTACTTATAAAAAATAATAGGATAGAAGAGAACATTAATTTTTATTCTATTAAAAAGAAATTCTGAAGTAATATTCCCATTTATTAATTTAAAAAAAAAGTGTCGCATTTAACATTAGTCTACAGGTTTTTAGAGTGAAAAGCCAAAAAGCTTTTATAAGAGGGAAGGAAGTCTTTCATAAAATGTATAACCCAGACTTCGAAGACAGAAAAGCATACAATTTACTTGAACAGCGTTTTTATGCATTTTAGGATTAATGGAAGGGTGTGTTTTGTTTTCCACATTTTTACTGCTACTTCTAGATGAAGTAACGGAAAAATAACATTGAAGCACTAAATAGTGTACGTTGGAAACTGTGTGATCGTCTTAACGACATGGAATATGCTGAAGATTTTGACCACAATCCCAATACCACAAACAATTTAAATTTTTAAATTTTGCAACCCTAAAAAAAAATTTGTAGCTTCTCCAATGATGCTGGCACATCTATAAGGGCTAAAAGCTAATATGTTTCGACAAAAAGTAGGTCTTAAATTGAACATCAATACCGTTACACTAATTGTAGTCATAATTGAATTTTTTGCTATTTGGGATACAGGCGAACGCATAAGCTAAGTCAGAGTAGCTTTTCAATTCCGTTATAAAGTCTGGTGTGCTAAAAATATTTCGTTTCGAATTTTTAACTGCAGCGTAAAATCAGTACTACTCAAATGATGTATGAACTAGATGTATGAGTACTTACACAACAACCCTTTAAATCTTTGTAAACTCTGGTTCAAGACAAATTTTGCACGTCTTCTATTTATGTGCATTGGGTGATATTTGATTTTTTTTTTCAATCATTATCTCATTCTCAACACTTTGCTGCACTGTGTCACAGTCTGTTATCAGCTACTTACACTAACTAACTTATGCTTCAAACTTAGCTGTTAAAACAAGCTCAGTGGTGTCAGAAGTAAACTGATTACAATGAAAAACTTCACCATTTTTATTAATAGTTATTACAATTTTCACAATTGATTGCTGGTGAGTGTAGCGTTTAAATTATTGGATTAATAAATAAACTCCAAGCCTATCCACCTTAGGCTTATTGTGAACACAATTAAATTTTAATTGCTAGACGTTTAATATAATTTGACATTTTACAATACAAACGATATAAAAGAAGTTGTGTTTAAAAGAAAGTTAATAAACGATATAAAATGAATAGGGTGTCCTAAATTGAGAAAGTATTACAAAAATGTGTCGTATTATTTTATTTAGAATGTCATTAAGCATATACTGATTACTGAAACGCTTGCTGCAGTAAAAAAGTAATGCAGTATGCAATTACAACAGTAATACTAACTAATGACATTTTGCTTTATTATTTCCGAAACCATGTTTTATTTGAAATTTTTCATAGTTAATTGTATTCTACTAGTCAAGCCCTTTCATTTTATGCCCAAAATATATTCGCCATTATTAGTTTTGGACGCCATTTTGAGTTTTACATTTTTTCATAGTTTACTGTATTCTACTGGTCAAGCTTCTTTATTTGATACCGACATAGAGCGGGTAAAAAGGAGTATACTTTTAATACTAGATTTTTCATGTAAATTGTTATTAAAATTTATTGTACTCCATTTCGTAGGGCGTTATATTCTGCTGGTCGAACTTTTTTATTTGATATTGACCTTCTATCAAAAAGCTGAAAATACTTGATTTTTGTTTGTAAATTTTAGAAAAAACACTAAAGCAGTTGCATTTTGGTGTTTATACTTTAGTTAGTCTTAAGCCGATTTGTTAGTTTTTCTCAGAAATAATTTTCGATGGTATGGCTTATTACTTGGCGTCTTTAACGTGTGCAAAAATTCGGCAGGAGCTTGAAAATTAAAATTATATACTTTAAAATATGTATATACTTTATCGGGCCGGAAATTAATATTGTAGACAATACAAACGGAATGACAAATCTATATATACTCTTGGGCACCACAGGTGAAGGGTATACAAAATTAAGGTTGCTTTTTACATAAGTTTTGTGACGGTACAACACTTTTGGAATAGTCGAAGATCATGGTGGTACATTGCCTTCAATAGAGTCTTAATTTCTGGGTGGATTTTTTTCAATATAACCATTTTCCCTCAAACCATGGTCCATTTACTCCCATGCAATTATTTCACTTGCAAACCACAAAGATTTATATTTATACCCAGAACATAGTGGCGTAATTAAAGGAAATATAATAAATGATTTGCTTAATACTTAATTCGTTAATAATATTAACAATTAATTAAATGATTTGCGTTAAACATTTCGGTTTAATGATTTGCGATCATTAAATTAATAGAGATGAACTTAATTGGCATTTCAATTTTATATTTAAACAAAAATGTTTAATGAATATTTTTTGTTTGTTAAACAACCATGTTAAACATACAACATTATTTAAAAAAAAAAAAATTAATAAAAATAATAACTTTTTATAAAAGAACCGCCAATCAAAAAATTAATAGTTCAACGCATGTATTTTTTGATAGAATTCTATAGAGATGTTAAAAGCCCTACTATATGCAGGGAAGTATTTTAATTTTTTTTTGCTATTTATAATTACATTCTAAAGTAATGTATTAAGTAACAAGAAAAAAATTGATTTAATGAATTATTTAAAACAATCAGATGCTAATTCTTGGATTTACTAACAAACTCAGGAAAAAATAGTAAAATACACTTTTTATACCCTTTACAGAGAGTGTAAGTGTAAATGTAGGTTTGTCATTCCATGTGAAATTTCCAAAATATTCTTTTGCGACCCCATATAAAGTATATATTTTATTAAAGCTTATGAAGAGGGGAGTCCATTGAGCATTGTCCGTTTATCCGTGTGTATGTTGAAATCAGTTTTTTTTAAGCCTTTCGCCAGTGCCAAGACCCGTGTGTGGAACTGAAATAGTAGAAATATTTGGGAGAAGATCGTTATTAAAAATTATTACAATCGCCCAATTAATTTCTGAGATATGAGCAAATAAACATGACTGCGTCTTTTTTCCCATATTTTGAACACAAAAATTAATATTTTCCAGCCTCAGATTTGTGAGTACTGATAGTACATGATATGCGTCTAAATATATTCGTGAGAAATTTTAGACAAATCGATAACTAATCGGTAAAGTTATAGGCAAAAATTGCTTAGAAAAATACATTTTTTAAATATATAAAATTTGTTGCTCCTAAATAAAGACTTCAAATTATAAGTCACTGTCTTAACCAACTAAAATGTAAAGGCCAAAATGCAACTGCTTCGTTGTTTTTTTCAGTTTCTATACCATCGAGAGAACCAATATGGGTGTCAAATAAACGATCTTGATCATTTAAATGCAATAAACTCTGAAAAAGAAAAATCCAAGATGGCGTCCTTAATTAAATGGTGAATATATGTATATATAGTAGCTACGGATTTGTCTCCTTTAACGTCCACAATATCAATCAATATCAAATGAAAGGTCCTAAAAAGCAGAATATAGTAAACTATTAAGAAAGTTAAAAATTCAAAATGGCGTCTAAAAGAAAATGTTGGATTTTTTTGTTAACCCCATTAAAGATGGGTATCAAATGAAAGGGCTTGACTAATACAATGCAGCTGACAATGTAAAAACGCGAAATCAAAGATAACGTTAGAAATAATGGCGTATAATATGAAATCTGAAATCTATATGATGGTGAAGGGTATTATTAGATTCGGCAGTGCACTCTTAATTGTTAAATTATAATAAAGTTTTCAGTTGTTACCAGGTAATACACACGGTAATGAGTGGTTGTTATTTGTTTCATAACTTAAATATTTTACAGTTATTTTCTTGGGTTTGATTTGAGTCTGTATATTTTTAAAACATATTGGAGCATTAATTATTTAAACTAGAATCTATACTATGTCAATCAGTTCTATGTAGGGGTGGCATTTGAAATCAATCATCTATTATTGTTTTGTTCATTGTAGGGTATCGCTAACGAGACACATTTCATTACTATTATACTCGTTGTAATTTATTTTTGTTGCTGTTGTTTTTTTTAACTATAATAGTGATTTTTGATGCATTTTATTATTGTTATTATTATTTTGTTTTAACGATTATTGCATACTTACGGTTGAGTTGAAATAACAATAAAAAAAGTATATAAAGTTAAATGATTAAAAATAACAACAACAACAATTTAACATGATATGAAAATATTGCATTGTAAAGTGTAAATAATATTATTAATATTAACAAATAAAATACAAATTACTTTAATTAATTCTTTGTACTTTGCAAAGATAAAGGGGGTGGATTTGCAGTCATTTTAGGTTTTTGAACCATTAATTATTTAATTATATAATTGCGGAGGATAAAAATAATTATTCAGTAGATGATTTGAGTTGCACAATAAATTGCAAAAGACGCATTTAAGCAGGATTTATATTAGTTCTAGCTTCAAATGCTTAATTTTTTATACTAACCACCGTCCCTGTAGGTACTGTAACTCACAGGTGGCATCTTTGTTTTTTTGGGATAATTTCAAATCATGCATAAACATGCATGCATAAATATAATATAATTATTTTTGAACAAAAAAAAATTTATAAATATAGAATATTTATAATATATAAGAGATTAGAAATCATCTTAAAGGCATCTTTACTTCCCAAAATTCTAAAATAAGGTCTAATGAATAGACCATTTCTTTTTAGCGGAGTTTATGTTTTCACCCCAAACAGCTTTAGCAAACATGCAAAAATTTAAATCAGCAAATTTAATAGACCAATTCAAAGTATTCTTTTATATTGTACTATGTCATATATTTTTTATTATAAAACTAAGTAGAGGCTTTGAGCAAATTTCGCTTAAAATTTTAACAAAAATATTTAATCTGCGTTGACGTTTTTTTCTTTCTGCTAAGATGATAGATGGTGACATTTTAATCATTTTGAATATGTTTTAAAGACATTTTGAAATTTCATATTTATGTGGGTAATTTAGAACATCTAAAAGTAAATTTTTTATACTTTTTTGACATAAAATTGTAATTTAATTGTAAGAGGTATATTTTGTTTTTAAACCAATCTTATTTATATGATAAAAGGTAAGTCGATTTCTTATAACAAGGTTTGAGCTCACATTAGGTTACCGATTTTAATACACTGTTTAAGGTGAATTTTTTTGCAGATGTGCACAATCTAGATTCTAATAAAGGCGGTTAAGTATTTTAGAAATTATAGGTTTTTAAAGATGCTACTAACATATAAACAAAGCACATATATGCTAGGCGCACAATTGCGACGAACGACGAATTTTTCGTCGCGAATATTCGTCATCAAAAATAAAACACATTTGTGTATATGAGGATGCATACAATTTTGGCGTCAGTCGTAGTTCGCTATACGCGGCGAACATTGCATTAGATTTATTTCTATTTCTTACTCCGGCGAACGACGAAAAAATTGGCACAAGGTGACCATTGTTTCTTAAATTTGGGTTAATTCTCAACTTTTTAAGAAAATAAAGTTAGTTTTTACTTTAATAATTGTTTTTTTTTTTATTTTAAGACATTTAAAATAAATATAAAAAAGTTAAGAACAAAAATTTGTTTTTATTTGTGTTTTTGCAAATGGTTAAGTTTATTAAATGATATTTTTTTCATATGGTCACACTATTAGCTGTTATACACAAACGAAATTTCTATTATTGTTTAATGCACGTACCCACGACATTCTTTGCAAACGTTTGCTTATACGTAAACAAGTTTTTATTATTACAGAAATTATATTTATTATTTCGCTGAGTTTCACAAAAAATTCAATTCTTTGATTATTTTTGTTCTTTATTTGCACAAACAGTACACAATTTTATCAACTATAAAAGATGTTACCATGGTACAATTATCAGGTAGCCTCACTAAAACAGCTGATTATTTTTTTCTCCACCTTAAGGTTTAACTAAAATGTCAAATTTTGTTTATGTATGTGTATGTATTGTGTACGTATATATTCTACCGCCAAAAAAACACGCACACACATTTGCTTTTTGACATTTAAGTCGTCATTTTCCAGCAACAAAATACATTTAGGATTTTGTTGTTGCAGAACTGAGGCTACCTGATGATTGTACCATGGATGTTACTTTTTCGTCGTTGTTGTGCTTCATACGACGAACTTGCACAGCGAATTTTTACCGAATAGTTCGTCGTGCTGGGCGAAATTCGTCTTTCGTCCCAATTGTGCGCCGAGCAATATGTAGCAAAACAAAAAATAAACAAAGTAATGCGTGTTAATACAAATTGTTTTTGCAAAAACAGTGCTTTATGTGTATGTAAAAAAAAGAGAGAGAGATAGTAGATGTTTTGTTGCTTTATTTTTTTCTCTTTTTAAATATTCACTTTTTATTGAATTTACTTCCAAATTGAGGGCTTTTTCTTAATTTAACGATTTTTTGGAATATAAAAAATCTTGTGGGGACTAGCAAGTCGGTCCGGGTTCAAATAATAAAGATAAATGTGGACTACAAAACAAAAAACAAACTGAAATATTGTTTGTGTTAATTTTATCATTTAGTGATCTTATGTAATAATTTTGGTTACATTTTTTGTGTTGTGGCAACACTGTATACAGTAAAGAAGCAACCCGAAGATTTTTCTCTGAGAGGGAAATGACTGACCATATGAAAAGAACATACATACATATTTTAGTCATATTCTTAATTGTGTATTAAAATTACCCACAAAAATTTTTAAAAATGCCTAAACTAGTAGGTATGACACAGAAGTCATAACACTGATATGCAACCACTTTCAAATGGGCTAATATTTATGTTAATTTTACTAAATTGTTTTTTTTTGTGCGGTTGTGATTTTATTTATTATTATTATTTATTTATGTTCTTACTTTAAACATAATGGGTGCGTCGTACTAACGGTTTTCATTGTTTGTTTGTTATTTAGTAACACATTTTCTTAAACACTTTTTAAAATATTTTTTTTTCTTTTACTGATTTATACTGTTCGTTTTATTTTTCCAAACAATACAATAAAAAAGTGTGTTTATTTAAAAGAACTAAATATAAAAATAAATGAAACACAACTGTAAATTTCTTTTAAAGCAGGGAAACGAGTAGAGAAGTGTTCTTAACCAACAACAATTCATTGGTAAATTGTTCGCCTTGGTGACCCACAAAAGACCATAATTCAAATGAAAATGTCATGTGACTACCACTGAGCATGAAGGACGGACTAACTGAAAGGCTGCCTGAGTGACTGAGTTATGAGCATTAAATAAAATCAAAAAACTACTGCCAATATTTGGCCTAGTAAGTTAAAACAGTTAAGCATGCGCACGAGTAATATTTTTTGTAGGAGAAAATTAAAGATGAAAAAAATCAAAGATGAATAAAATAAAAAATTACAAATTTATAATAAAAAACGTCTGCGAGTACAAGTGGTACAGGCGTCAAATGTTTAAGTGGCTTTTATGCAATATTTTTTATTTTTGCCTTTTTACTTTCTCCCCCTCTTTGAGGGACCTTTTTAGGAATGCCCCTTCAAAAATAATAATAATAATATAGCGTCGATAATTCTTTATATAAAATCTATAGTATATGGAATGTAAAACGCTTTTTATGCTTGTAATACACATACATATGTACATATGTCGGCAGGGAAACAGTAAATAACCTTGCAGACATCTGAGCTTTAACCGTCAATCTATATATCTGTGGTCGCAAGGAAAAACAAGGTAACACGAGAAAAACGCATTTAAAGTTTTAGACATATTTTACTAGTTTTTTTTTATTTCATATTGTAATGTCTGTGCATTAAAAAAAACATAATTTTACATCCTGTTGAACATTTTGGGTTGCAGTAAAAAACTTTTTACCCGTCAGAAGCGAAAATCAAGGTCAGTTACCTGATTTTTACCTAAAAATGGAGTTACCTGGTTTTTCCTAAAAATTTCATTGTTTGAATTTATTCTAATATTTTATGGAGTTAAGGCAAGTTTTCATCGTCTTATGCATCGTCTTATGGAGAAGATCGTCAAGGTTGCAGCAAAAGAGACTAAACTTGTAATTTTAAATTGTTATCAAAAAAAGTAATGAACTTTATATTGATTTGAAAATCAAAAATTTTCAATTTTTTAGTTTTTAGTTTGCTGTTAAAAATAAAGGAATTCAGTTAATTTTGCTTTATGTTAATGATATAATTCTAGTTTTAATTACTGTTTACATCAACGATCAATCTCCTAGTGTTTTTCTTTAAGATATTATGGAGTTACCTGATTTTTCCTTAAAACACATGGAGTTACCTTTTTTTTTCCTAGAAACTGGTATTTAAGCGATTTTTATTTTGTAGATTACTCTTAAATGTGATACTTGTTCAAAATTTTGATCTGACAGAGTGATGGTAAATCCAAAATCCATCAAATTTTTGGTGTTTTTTCAACTTTTTGGAAAAATGAAGTTACCTTGTTTTTCCTTGCGACCACAGATATATAAAAGTGAAACTCTGTGTGTGTGTGTGTTAGCTACAGACTCCGAAACTGTAAAATTGATCGGACTCAAACTTTAGCAAGTTGTTGTACACATACCAGGGAGTGTTTATGGGTGGAAAAAAGTGGGCGGGGCTACGCCCATAAAAATTAGTTATCAGTTTAAGCTACTTGCACTTGACCGATTTTTTGAAACTTTGCACACATATCGAGCTGTCATGACTAAATAATTTTGTGATAAGAAAAGTGGGCGGGGCCACGCCTCTAAAAAAGTTTTAATTTCGAGGTACTTGCACAGGACTGATTTTTCTGAAACTTTGCACACATACTAAGCTGTCATAACCATATAATTTCGTGGTTAGAAAAGTGGGCAGTGCCACGCCCATAAAAAATAGGTATCATTTTGAGGTACTTACACTGGACCGATTATTCTGAAACTTTGCACACATATTGAGCTGTTATGTCTTTACAATTTCATGATTAGAAAAGTGGGCAATGCCACGCCCATAAATAAAATTATAATTTTTAGGTTTTTGCACTTGATATTCAATTAAAATTCAGAATGCATTTCGATTCATTAAGGGGCGTAGCGCCGGGTTTGGCTAGTTTTATATAAAAAAACGTCGTAGTTGCGATGCTTTGCATCAAAAATAGACATTTCTTTACTTTCCGCGCATTTCATAGAAAGTATGGTTGCTAAAAAGCAACATGTGGCAATACTTATAGTCACTTTTTGTCAATTTTTAGAGACAGGGCAGTGAAAAATCGTTCTCATGGCCCAAACATTACAATAAACTGGTTGAGGTGATAAAAAAGGGGAAAGATTATTGCCGAGAACCAAGAACAATGAGTATTATTACGCTGCCTATGATTTTCGGGTCAGTGAAGCTACTTTGCGGTGTTTCTTGAAGAATAATTCTCATTTGTTTTGATAAAATGGTTGACACTGACTTTGACTTTGAAAAGAAAATTTCGATGACTGAGAAGTCCTATTTTACAATCCAAAAAATAGGAAAAAATTTAACAAGAAATATTGCCGGATTAAAGAAACTGAGGATCCACACAAAATCTAGAAAATACCATTAACTTCCATGATTAAAATATGTTAAAATTAAATTTAAGCTAAATTTCATCTGATGATCTTATTATGTTAGCCCGAAAGTACAAAAGAAAGTTCTGGACGGTTCCTGGTTTGATTATTCATCATTCATCATTATATTCCACAATACAAACTGTTTAAAGTTTAATGAATGCTAAAATTTAATTAAAACCAAAACCCCAGATCTAACCTTTCGGATTAATGTAAAAAGATCAAACTGAATAGAAATATCACACTTTTTAAAATCAGTGGTTCTTTTTAAAGGTAAGTAATATTCCCATACCGATATAAAATACGTCACACCCGATATATCCATACACACTCGAGTAGAGTTACCCATATTTGTAACAAAATCGCACATAAGACAAAATATATTTTAACATTTGGTGTAGGGTAAAACAAATAAACATAAAATGACGGCGCCTAAACACTGTTTAAGCCTTGGAATTAATTGTTAAATAATTCTTAAAGAAATATTGCATCTAATCCCCCCTTTATTTTTGCTTAACTATACGTACAACAATTGCATATCAGTCTGAACTTAAATGTAGGCGTTCTTGTTGCCGTTTTGCATAAAAAACAAATATAAAACGTAAAAAAACATGAAAATATAACACAAGTAACCAAAGTTAATGTTAGAGAGAAAAAAGTTATTAACAAGAAATTGAAAATAATAACAACGTTAACGAAAACCTTGAAACTATAAAAGGGCTTGAAGACAAAAGTTTACTTTTCAAAAAAGCCTATAACAATGACTACTGTTTTGTATAGTATAACGCCATTTGATTTGTAACTGACAGCTGTAAAGTGGTTAGAAAAATAAATCATTAATATTTTTTTTTTGTAATTTTTTCCCCGCCCTAAAGATTTATGACGACTTCTGTTGTGTCCTGAAGCGTTTGAATTAACTCGAGCTTTTTACACAAAAATAAATTAAAATTTTTATTAAGCGTTTTAACTATAAATTCATTAGTAATATAATAATAATTAGAATAATTCAGTTCTATATGCAGTTTTGTTAATTTGTGTCAAAGTTGTCGTAAGTTGCTTGGTTAAGCAGGAGAGGTGGAGACCCAGCTTAATTGAATACGTTGCTTCCGACCTGTAAGAAAGTAAAATAACAGTTGGGAAAGGGTTGTTGAAAACAAGACGCGGATTTCCTTTAACTGCTATTGAAGCATACAGCTTGATGGCAAGTTAAATGTCAGGAAAGTTAGATGCTGTCCTTCTTTCCTCTTGCCTGAAGGAGCTGACGTTTCAGCCAATTCAAGAAGGTGGTCATATGCTATTTTAATTTATATTTAAAGTAAGTCCAATGAGGCATATGTAAGTTTGTTTATGAAGAGATATGAATAATACTTTGAAGAATAATTTTCATGATATTAATAGGGCTTTCTATTCATTAACCAAAACAAAACGAAAAATCACAACAAGTGCTTGTCGTGAATTTAAAAAATCATAAAAGCCATGAATAGAGATCATTAAAGCCATGAATAGCGATATGCGATGTGTTATGATCGGAACAAAAATGTGTAAAAAAAACTATAAGAATGGCATTCAGGGACCGGGAAAAAAATGTAAAAGTTTCTAAATTGTTTTAACTAGGCATTGTAGGATTAACTAACTTAACATTTTTCTCGAACAACCCTAATAGCCACAATTATCGCGAACTTGCTCTGACCAAGTTCGCAGATATACGAATCAATAAAAACTGAACAACGAGAAGGGAAAATTTCTCACTAGTGATCAATCATCTCATTAATAAATGCTTTCAACCTCTAAGCCAGTTCTTAGATGTACAGTTGCTAACAATTCAATGGCTTAAGACTGATATTGACATGAGTAATCAATCATCTAATTAAGGAATCTTAGACAACCCGGTTCATGTTTTGATACCAAAAATGTTAATTAGGGACATCGTAATAAATAAAGATTTTTGCAAAGAACTCTGTGCTATTTCCCGTTTTATTACCAAAAGACTCTGACTGCCTCCTTTCCCCTGTGCGATTCATCCGTATCTTCTTATTCCATAAAGGTGGCTTTTTCTCATAGCCGAGATATTGTAGAATTATATTCTAAAGAAGAACGATCATTATGTTAAGTTGGTTGGTTAGTTATCGTGGTAGTTCACTAAGTGCGAAAGACGAAATCACTTGCCAGACTTATTGTCTCTTAGAATAAGTCGAAGAGGCGAGGAGGGGTTACCAGATTTACCTCCTAGCCGTGAAGTATCTCAGCAAATCGCTAATTCTGACCTCGGATTTCTGCCTGGAAGCCAGGGCAGGACATTAATAGAGAAGATGGAAAACCTCCATATTCAAATCTAGGCAGCTGTGATTATGGTTGTACAAATCGGATTGCATGTTTCTCTAACATTCAGTGACCTGTCAATATCGCCAGTAACCTCGAAATGTACTTCCGACCTTAGGTTGTTGGTTGTGACGTTCGCCTGATATCAAGAAAGGACCATGTAAGCCTGTCTACTCTACATGCATCTGTTTTGCGCCACCTTTCGGTTTCCGTTTTTGCAAGACATGTTGGGTGATTTTGCTTTCGATATTCCCCAACGAGATTTTAAGTGCATTTAAATTGGATCCACATAAATTTGCTCATAACCTCCGAATACAGCTGGAGAACTTATCAAATATTTTTGTTAATTTGTTAAAAATATTTCTGTTCCTACGTTTAATAAACCATTAATAAATCTCTTCTTTACCAAAATTATGTCAAACATTTGTTTGTTTATCACCTTTATCTTCGCACACTTAAGTCTCCTTAAAAATCATTTAGCTTCTACTTTGCAATAGAGCAATAACACGACCCTGGCATAAAACTTATATTCTGGTCATTTGTTTCCTCTTCCTCTTTCTTTTTTGTTGATCGAAATTAAAGAATTATTGCTTAACACTTGGTTAAGTTGGGTTACATCAAATGTTTGAACATGGCTCATAAATCTCCATATTTACTGCTCAATTGTTTCAAATACAAACTCACATAAGAATGACGATCAAACTCTTCGTCATGATCGTCGCCAACATGGTCTGCCTCATCATTGCGATTGCAGCAAGCATCTCCTACTTTTCCGTTGCACTAAAGAGCTGGACTTAAAAAAAATCGTTAAAGCTCCAACGTTTTAGAAAAAAAAGTGTTAAACAAATGACATCGAACTAGTAAATAAATCTACAGAAAAGTATTCCCTCAATTCAACCACAACTTATTTTGGTGTTTCTCTTTGGTTTTTGTTTTATTGAAGTTAATGTTGCTGTTTTTGTTTAGTGTTTCATTGCTACACTGGCTGATAAATAATTGCCAACATTTGAGCAATTCGTGTTCGTAGTAACGCAAGATGAATTTCTTATAAAACTTGAAGATTTAAAGGAGTGTAATCATGGATAATTAAAAAAAATGTAAATAAAAATAAAAAATGTTTTGTACAATCACTTTCCAATGATTAGTTAAATACAGATTCTTTCTGAAACGAGTTTATATTGATGATTAAGAAATACATCCATTTAACTCATAGTCCCTTTTGTATGTTATATGGAGTAGGCCAAAAGTCACCAAGTGGTCATATATTAAATAAATATTTTGTTTCTTCATTGCTTTAAAAAAAAAAATAGTCGGGTGCTGACAAACCTTGCGACCACGTTGGTCAATTAATTTTCGATTTTATGGGAATTTTTCGCTCTTCAAAAATTTGACTTTAAAGTGCAATTGTGTTTTGGGCAGTTTAGGCAGTGGATCCATCCTGTAGAAGCTAAGGTTTGTTTTTCAAAGCAGGAAGCAAACAAATTTTTATTGTAAACCGATACTGCTTTACATTTACTGTTACAGCACTTTCATTTTAATTTTCGTAGAAGTAAGGCACCATTATATTCTAAGTTATAATGCCAGACCCTACTGTACACCTTATTCGGTGAAAATGGCGTTGATGAGTGGCAGATGTTTCTGGTGTTTAGTGTAAGCTCTACATTTAATATTTTCCGCAGTGCGAATTAAACGTGGTCTATCGGTTAGAAGAAAAACTACGAATCATTGCTTCAAAAGGCGACATTCTGATGTTAAAATGTCGATGATGATGTTAAAATTTTTGTGGTTCAATGTTTAGTTGTGAGTCTCTCCATAAAATAAATTTATATACGAAAAAGATATTAAAGTTTTAAGCCCCATTTTGAATTTTTGCCGATTCTGTATCATCCATTTAACAACAAAATTTGGTTTGTTCAAAAAATTTTTTGTTGTATTAATTGTATTTTGCAGACAAATAACATAGAATGAATGCTAAGCAAAATAAAAAATCCTGAATGGAAGATCTGATTAAATATTTTTTTTTTTCATGAATTTAAAAAACTTAATAAAAAGTGTAAGCAAAGAAATAAATAAAAATTGTTTTTTTATGTTGATAGCGAAAATAAAGTATTTAAAATATTTTTTGATATTAAAATAAATTTCCGTTTTCCATCCCTGAATGGATCCAATTTAACATAGTGGCGATATAAGCGCTGCAGGAAAACAATTCTGGACTACTTGTTTCTTTGTAGCTGAAATGATCTAGATGCAATACTGTCCTAGTCATAGACTAAATCTATTTATATAAAAATCAATGTGTGTTTGTACGTTTGTTTGTGCTTTATAGACGGTTAAACGGCTGGACCGATTTCCTCGAAATTTTCACAGAATCTTTCTGTGCCTGGAAGGAACTATAGGCTATACTTTGGTTTGAAATTGTAAGTGGGCGGGGTACCACGCCCTATTAAAGAATAAGTATTAAATATTATATATCACGAAAGTTAATGCAGCTAGAGTCTTCAAATTAAGTACGGTAATCTTTAACATCCACACGAACATTGGACTTGCAATAGTAGGCGTGGCCACATGAATTAAATACTAAAATTCGTATATTTGGAAAACGATATCGATTAGAGTAGTAAAATTTTGCAAGAGCAACTTTGACACCCAAATGAACATTTAGGCAAGATATGGGTGCATTATCAATAGTGGGCGTGGCACCTACCATATGAATTAAATACTAAAATTCGTATATTTGGAAAACGATATCGATTAGAGTAGTAAAATTATGCAAGAGCAACTTTGACACCCAAATGAACATTTAGGCAAGAAATGGGTGCATTATCAATAGTGAGCGTGGCACCTACCATATGAATTAAATACTAAAATTCGTATATTTAGAAAACGATATCGATTAGAGTACTAAAATTTTGCAAGAGCAACTTTGACACCCAAATGAACATTCAGGCAATAAATGGGTGCATTATCAATAGTGGGCGTGACACCTGCCATATGAATTAAATACTAAAATTCGTATATTTGGAAAGCGATATCAATTAGAGAAGTAAGATTTTGCAAAAGCAACTTTGATATTCAAACAAAAATTTATTGAAAAAATGGGTGCATTAACAATAGTGGGCGTGGCACCTGCCATATGAATTAAATACTAAAATTTGGGGTGGCGAAGCACACCGGGTATTAGCTAGTATGTTATAAGGGCTTGTAGTTAAACGACAAGTATTCATGATTAAGCGACGACTAAGAACTGATTTTGTAGTGCTCCTTCGAATAATATCAGGACTGACTTAGCCGATATTGAATGGTCCAACCGTGAGACATCGTAGTATAAAATCCATCTTAAAGTCCTTAATGGCAGATACTTTACATGCCTGAATGGATTTTTCGCGCTTTCTGAGGGGAAATTACAAAAGGGTTGTAAAGTGAACAGTATCATCTTTCGAATTTAAATATCCAAACACATCTGAAGAATATCTTTCAAGTCTGGCAACGAGAAGCTAAAAAGTAATCAAATCATACCTTTAAACTTGTGTCTTCCTTCACCCTTTAAAAATATTACTCTCTTTTTATTGGTTTTTTTAAAATTTTTTTTTAAACATTTTATAGAAGAGTGCAGTGTATAGTTCATGATCATACATAAAATATATTCCAAATGCAATTCGAATCAGAGCAGTACATGCGTATGCACACTCTGTGTTTTTTTTTTTTTATTAAAACATGTGTTGTTGGCGAATTGTTAACAAATACGCAGGTTGTCTATATGCATTGTTTGTTTCGTTTGTGGCACAAACAAACTAAAAATAAAAAGTAAAACAGAATTAACCAGAACATGTTCTTGTTGTAAAAAGAGTAAATATTGATTATGGGCCATTATACGAATTTATGGCAACAAAAAGGAAATTTATTGAAATTTTCTTGCTTGAAAGGTGCATGTTTTACTTTTTATTTACTGACTGTTTAGCTGATGATTATTTGTATCTCTTTGTTTTATTTGTTTCTGTGTGTGTGTGCGTGTGTTTTATCCGAAATTGATTGCATTTATTTAATACAAATAAAATCGGTAAGAAATTTATATTTTGCAAATATTTTTAAATTCATAAAAATATCTGTGAAGTATATGTGGGATATTTGGAAAAGTTTTGTTTAAATTAAAGTCTTAACTAGAATTTTAAATTCTCTTGGAAATATAATTTAAAATTTTTTTAATAATCAACTTGTTTATTCCATGGTTTTGACGTCATGCTTTTGAAAATATTGAAATGAAACAATTTTTTTTTGTTGGGAAATACCAAAAATTAAAAATACCAATAATTATAATAAAATTTTTGTTTATTTAGAACAAGAATAATTTTTAAGTTTTTTGAATAATAAGAACTTGTTCTAGTTGTGGTTAGTTTTTGAAAAAAAACTAATGGCTTTTATTAGTTGACAACTGTCAACTCAAGATCAGCTACAACGTAAAACTAGTGATTAAGTGCGAGGGTTATTTGGTAAGTACTGATACAAGGTTTGAGAATTGGCATATAATGAGTGTTGAGATTTTAAAATATATAAAGTTCAATATAAAAATATTGAAGGATAAGTTGCATAGCAGGAATTTAGAGCATACATCTCCATTAATCAATTTGATTACAAACGTTACAAACGTACCGCAGAATAAAAAAACTAAATTTTCGAAAAAAAAAAAAGTGAACAACTTTTCTAAGTCCATAATATTATGGGTTAATAAGGTTAATGCAATTCGGCACTTATTTACGTAAGAGAGTTTTTGCTGGGTAGTCTTTATTCGACAGCTGATTACTTTTTTCTTTAAATCCAAGCCATTCTTGCTCAGGTGTATTTTAAGCAAAAATTGTATGTTGTGTGACCGGATTATGCCCGCATAAGCTCGGCTAAAGCTCATCGGATGGGGTGGTTCTGCCAGCTACCTGTCACAACACGCACAATATAAAAAAATCATACCAGCTATAGATTATTAAGATGAAATGCAGTTCAGAGAGAACTATCTATCTATATATATAAAAGTGAAACTCTGTGTGTGTGTGTGTGTGTGTGTGTGTGTGTGTGTGTGTGTGTGTGTTAGCTATAGACTCCGAAACTGTAAAACCGATCGGACTCAAACTTTGGCAAGTTGTTGTACACATACCAGGAAGTGTTTATGGGTGGAAAAAAGTGGGCGGGGCCACGCCCATAAAAATTAATTATCAGTTTAAGCTACTTGCACTTGACCGATTTTTCTGAAATTTTGCACACATATCGAGCTGTCATGACTAAATAATTGTGTTATAAGAAAAGTGGGCGGGGCCACGCCCCTAAAAAAGTTTTAATTTTGAGGTACTTGCACTAGACCGATTTTTCTGAAACTTTGCACACATATTGAGTTGTCATGGCTTTATAATTTCGTGATTGAAAAAGTGGGCGGGGCCATGCCCATAAAAAATTAGTTATCAGTTTTAGCTACTTGCACTGGACCGAATTTTCTGAAACTTTGCAAACATACTGAGCTGTCATGACTTTACACTTTCGTTATTAGAAAAGTGGGCAGTGCCACGCCCATTAAAAAAAGGTATAATTTTGAGGTACTTGCACTGGCCCGATTTTTCTGAAACTTTGCACACATATTGAGTTGTCATGACTATACAGTTTCGTATTTAGAAAAGTGGGCAGTGCCACGCCCATAAAAAAAGGTATCATTTTGAGGTACTTACACTGGACCGATTTTTCTGAAACTTTGCACACTTATTGAGCTGTCATCACTATACAGTTTCGTAATTAGAAAAGTGGGCAGTGCCACGCTCATAAAGAAAAAGTTATAGTTTTTAGCCTTGCACTTGATATTCATGAAGGGGCGTAGCAACGCGCGCCGGGATTGGCTAGTTTGTTTATATTTTTTAAAATTATAAAGAGAGAAAACTGTTTGTTTACTGTGGATTTTGACAGCTGAAATTTCAAAGAAGTAAAGAAAAAAAGTAATTAACTAATAAGCTGACATGACAAGTCTAAGTGATAAATAAATGTGCCTTTTTTCTATTAAACTTTAGCTGTCAAAATTAATAGAAAATATATAAAAAAATGTAAGAAGAAGGAGAAGGAATAAATAAAAAGTAAACAATTTTAACAAAAAGCAGAAAAGAAGCATGAAAAAGGTGAAGGAAAAAAAAATATTGTCGTGGAAGAAAGAGTTAAGAGAGAAGGTCAGAGAAAAGTAGGATTAAAGAAAAAGCAAAAAAATTTTAATGCCTAAGAAACATAATAGAAAGCAAGAAAAAAGGAAGGCTGGATGGACCAGAGAAAGAGAAAATGGAGAAGAAAGTATGTTAAAATCAAAAGAATGAAAATATACCAAGAAAAGCTAAAGAACGAAAGTATAAGTTGAAAGAAAGAAATACGGTGAAGTATTATTTTACGAATAATGTAAAATAGAAGAAAGTAAGAAGGAGAAAGCAAAAAGAAGGAATAAGAGAAATAGAGAAAAAATTTGAAGGAATAAAGAAAATTTAACCAGAATCGATGGATAAAGCAGAAACAAGGATGAAGGAAGGATAGGGAATAAATCTGTAAACTAGAAAAAAGAGGAAAAAAGGAATAATAAATGAGTTAGAAAAGCCAGTGAATAAAGGAAAAAGTAAAGGAAATAAGGAGTGCTTTACTCACATTTAACCGTGATTAAGCTTGTATACCCCTCATCAACATACAGATGTTATCACTATAGGTCATTGCATTAGCATAGCTAGGCCAGTGTAATGGAGAAGTCAAACTCTGGGAGGGGATAGATATGACCTTGGTGGGGCATAGACTCTTCCACAAAAGCCTATTTACGCTAACCGAACGTTGGTCAGACCAAAATCGAGGGTTGCATGGGCGTAGCATATACTGAGTAAAAAATAAAAAACTGAAAATTCTTAACAGTTTACTTTTGTTTTGAAAATCATTTTTATTTTGGAATTTGTTCATTGTGAGCTGTATTCTACTAGTACATTGAAAATCAAGAGGGAAAATCACCCTTCGTTGCAAACAGATCATGTAAATGTTGCAGATCTTGCAAGTCTAGTATATATTCATAAGTTTGCAACACCACAAAATTACATTTCCCACAAAAGCACTTATTTCCAATACTAAAGACAGTTGGAAATGCAATAGAATATTTACTAGACTTGTAAGATCTGCAACATTTGCATGATCTGTTTACTACGAACGGTGATTTCCGCTAATATTAAATCTGTCAGTTGCCAGTTAAAAAAAAAATATAGAGTTTCGTTTGTAACTTTAGAAAAATGCAGCAGAAAATGTATCTTTGTGCTTATATCTCGGTTTCAAAAAAATTTTGCATTTTATTTGCAATAAGTTTTGAGAACACATCTGCCAATTTGTCATCGCTGTCGTTAGTTAGAAATTTTGGAAACTTATTTTATTAAAAAAAAAATATTTTCCAAATATTTTAGTTTGCAACTTTTCCAATTCCTAACTGATTCCTATGAAATAATTGAATGTCTGAATAATAAAATGTATGTCTGTAATTTATCCGGAATATAAAAAATTTATATCTGTGTAAAAATATAAAATACAACAGAGAGATTCCTGTTTTATTGTTTAGTAGCAGGCACTCATTTATTTCCAAAAAAGAAAAAAAAAAATTGTATCACATGAACAAATGTATGACCTCAGTAAAGCCTTAAAAAATTTTAACTTTAAAATTTGAAGTTTTTTCAAACATCCTTCAAGCCTTTCAAGCAGCCCTCGTAACTAAAAAATTCCACATTCTATTTAATCTTCTTTTTATGAAGTATTCGTTTTAAATCCAGTCTTAACAACAAAAAACTCTGGTGTGACAATCAACACATTTAATTGAAATAGACGTACAGGCCCAACTGAAATTTGTACCCTTTAAAGGCATAAAGATTTGCGCATGATGAAACTTTTTGTTTGTTTTTGTAGACATGCAAATGGCTGGATTAAGATGTTGACCATATTCCACCAACAGAAGTGGCATTTTTACAATTCTTTGCATATTTATTACATGTAAGAGCCTTAAGAAGTTCTGTGCCATAACTGCAGGCTATAAAAATCAAATTATTTCGTTTGTGTGCATGTGTTACCTACACTTTTCTTTTCGCTTTTATATTTTTTGTTATTTTGCCAATAAGTGTTGCAAATGAAGAGATCTGAGATGATTTTGTTATCATTATCGAAAAAACTCATTATGACATGAAAGCGCCACATGTTTATGGCATTTTGTGACGACTTCTTTAAGTTGTGATTTTAGTTAAAGTCGTAATGAAGATGATCCTGATGTTTGTTGTTGTCGTTAGCTGACGTGGTGTTACAGCTTTTAGCATTGATGTGTTGTATTTTGTTATTGCCCAGCAGGCGTTTTACACGCCTTCTATTTATTGCTGATTTGCCGGGGATTTAATATTGTGCTTGTGTGTGTATTTAGTTGATCTTCTTATTGACGGTGTGTGTGTGTGTATGGCAGTGAGTTGTGATAACGATGATGAAGAGGAGTAAGAAGTTTTATTTCTTTTGATTATTTGTATATTTTTTTTTGGTTTGTTTGTTTGACTTACAACAATTCCATTAGCTGTACTGTGTAGTGTTTATTTAAAAATTCCTGGGTAATTGTGCGAAATGTTGATGATGCTGATGCGCGTTTTTAGCTGATCTTACCTGTTTAAGCTTGTTAAATGCAATCGATGGCATCAGCACGATCTTATTGGCGTACACAGAGAGAAATATATTTACTTGTTTGAGTTCTGGTAAATTTCATTTTCCTTTAGAGCTTCAAATGAATTTTTTTGTTTAAAAAGATTTTTTGTTTTGTCTTGGTGTCTCAGTAAGAATACGCTTTTTTTATACCCTTCACACAGTGAAAAATGGTATATATAGGTTTGTTATTCCGTGTGAAATTTCTACAATTTTCTCTTCCGACCCCATAAAGTATATGTTTTCTGAAAGCTTATGAATAGGGGAGTCGATAGAGCTCTGTTAGTCTGTCAGTCTGTTCGTGTGTATGTTGAAATCAAGTTTTTGAAGCCCACCGATATCGCCTGGACCCGAGTGAGGAACTAAAATATCAGAAATATCTGGGAGTAGATTGGTATTGAAAATCAGAAATATCGGTACATAAACAACTGAGATATGCGCAAAAACCCACGACCACCTCTATTTTTTTTTCACAAAAACAACATTACAACAACAACAACATACATATATACAGAAAATGAAATTTTCCATGACTTTTTCACAGAGATGTGGCTGTATCCCACCGATGAAACGCACGGCATTTCTGAAATTCAAAAGAAAAAAATCACGGCGTTAAGTTGCATGATCTTGGTGGCCAGTTTAAATTTTTATTTCTTGAGATAATTTGTTATAGAATTTTTTGCTGCAATAATGGATTGTTTCATGTGCAGTGAGGCTAAAACCACAAGCCGTGCAGATACATACCATCCAGTTTAGTTCTCAAGAACTGCGTTATTATGTTTTTGTAAGGAATATCGTTCACAGACAATGAAATTTCGGGCTGATCTTCAAAAAAGTAAGGCTCAATCATGTCGTCTGAACAAAATTTAAACCAGACAGTTGCTCTTTGTGGTACATTTGTTTCTCATGGATTATATCAGAATTTTCAAGAAGCCATTCAGGTAAAGATGAGTTTAATTAGAGAAAACAGATTTGTAAAAAAATTGTCATTCGTTTTTACTTTGCTCCATAACCCATTTATCCTATTGACGGTTCTTTCCATGGTCTGTTGGTGTGAGCTACTTAGTAAGCTGAATTTTATACGCATTAAGGAGGATGCCGCTTTTTAGTGATTTTTTAAAATAAGTTTTAACAATTATAATGTGTTGTTCTTTCGTAAAGGGCTGCATTTTTAATAATTGTAATAAACATATGTAACACTACCTGTAAAACTTCAGAGTTGCCACTTTTACAAAAAAATGATCCTAGATTAAAAAAGTTAATTACCACTGAGACACACTTTAAAAATCTTGGCAAATGTATTTATTTATTAGAGTAATGTTTCTACCTGGAATTTCCAGAAATTTGTGAAAAAAATTCTCTTAGTCTAATGCACATTGCAAAATCTATAAGTTGATTAACGCGTAACAGGTTGTTACATTGGATATTTAAGCGAGTTGTATTTGAATACCAAGTTCTGGGGCAGAATTACTAAGTTTGATATCGATCGAATTTGTAGTTGAATGTGAAAGTCTTCCCTGTATTTTCTATTAAATTCTAACAAGAATGCATTCATTTTCAATCAATATCCAATGCCGCAATTCGGCCGCTGTTATACTTGTTTATCTTATTAAAGGAAAAGACGATTTTTACTCTGCTATTGAAACCCTTTTACTTTTAACAGTGTAAAGAGGCGATCGAAATTTTTTTATGACTGTTTACCGAGGTCAAGCATCAGAGCTTACTTCCGAATCCGTTTCCCGCGTGGGACAACAACAACCACCACGTGTACTTCGAAGAGACCTCACCAATAATCAGATCAAAACAAATTCTGGGGGCTATCTGGCTCCCGTGTTACCAGACAGGTCTCTGGTCAGCCTTGAAAAAATATCGAATGCCGCAATTCGGCCGCTGTTATACTTGTTTATCTTATTAAAGGAAAAGACGATTTTTACTCTGCTATTGAAGAAACCCTTTTGCTTTTAACAGTGTAAAGAAGCGATCGAAATTTTTTTATGACTGTTTACTTCTGCTACTTTTATTTATTTTTTGATGATGATTAAGATTTAAGTATCATTTCGCTGACATCTTTATAACATTTTGAGTTTTGTTGTTGGTGGTGGTTTTTATGTTTCAGTTAAGGGATATTGCTGGTTGGCTGCAAGCGTATAAGTATATTGTTGGTGTTAGACCTAAGCTCACGTAATGTGTTGACGTAAAGTTGCAGCAGATTCCAAGTCATAGTCAGAGTCCACTTATTTAAGAGTTCTTGCAGTTGCAAGTATTAAATGTTTGAATTAAAGAAGAAGAAGAAGGAAGGAAGCCTTTTGGGTATTTATTATTATGTGCGTTTTATTTGGTTTAAGCAGGCGTTTTTAATGCCACACTACGAAGGCGTTAAATGCATGATTTGTGGTTGCACTTGGTAATGAGTTTTTAGCCTAAAATGCAATTCAAAATCATCGCAAAACACTATCACCTTTATGGCCAAACATAATGATGTTGTTGCCATGAACAGATGATGATAATAGTAGTAGTAACGACGACCATAATAATTACGATTTTAGTAGCATGCAATACCGGAGTGTTTGTTTAAAATGATGCCGCTGGCATGCATGTCTGTAATTTTCTTGTTTTCAATTTCATTTCTTCATTCAAAACGTCATGGAATTATATTTGCTCTTCACACACTAATGAAGCTGTTCAATTTTTATTTGCATTGCGGATTTTTATTTCTCAAAAAATAAAAGTAAAATAAAAAAAAATCATAAATTTTTTTAATTGTTTAAAAGTCTTTCATTCACTCCATTCATCCATTTTTTGATATAAACTTAAGCAAAGATGAGTTTGCCTCAGGTAGTTTATATTTGATAAAAAGGCAACACTATTTTTAATGGCTTTTGATTTATGTTAATTCAGTTGTCATTTGTTAATGTCAAACAATATAATTTTAAAATATTCGCAAACATTTAACTTAATACTAATTTCCTTTGTCAGTTATTTTATGACCACTCTTTTATCTTCGTCTCTTTTTGGTTTTGCTTTTTAATTGACCGTATTAAATAAATCACTTTTTTTTTACAAACTTCTAAAACTTTCTTTTAAACAACAACAAAATAATAATTCCCATCTTGTTTTGGGTGTTTCTTTTTGGTTTTTCAAATTGTCAACTAACTCATACAAATAAAACGATTTTAAAAACTGTAAAAACCCACTATCGATAGAAAAATTCGAGCAACGCATTTGCCTCACCCATCAATTGTTACCAAAGCAGCAACTTTCTCCTGGCTTGTGTTGTGGATGGTGCATTTCTTTTATCATTGTTTGTAACAAAGTGTTTTTGTATATTTTTTTTTTAAATACGAGTTTGGAAACCTTAAAATGAACTTATTGACTTAATTTCTTTTTAAATACAGTTTAAGCATAATCTATTGTTCGTTGTATATTTGTCGCCAATTGTTCGGTATTGTGAGATGTTTTGTATACCCAGCCGCATGCTATCGGTGACGGATCTATTCATTTTAACCTTTCGTTTGTAACACATCGAAATATTTGTTTAAAACACTCCAAATTATACATGTATGTACTTTGAATACCGGTAACGTTCTATCGATGTCCGGCGCTCTGTTGAAAACACGACTGTGCTACAAACAAGTGGTATTCTAATCCATTACAAATGTTGCATTATAAAGAAAGTCATGCATTGTAGTGTAAGCGTCTAACGATGATCAATGATTTCCCTGAATATTGTATAATTCCGTAAATTCCGAAACTAATTTATAGATTAAAATTTACAAAAGTTTACCCTGCACTGTGTTTTTTTGGTCTATTGAGAACCTCAAACATTTTAAAATTTCGCAATATCAGTGTGATTACCTACTTTAACGATCACTGTATGGAGAAGGGATATTTCCTGATCGATATTAATTATTTTTATTGTTAAGTTTTTTGTCAAGGGAATCTTAGTTTTTATATTCAACTTGAATTAGATGACATGTCCACTTTTACGCTGTCTTTCTATATAGTAAGTGGAATTCCCCAATTAAAACCATCTCTATTTATAGCTTTTATATGTTTATACTACAGGGTGGTTCAACTTAAACGCACAACGTTAATTGTAAATAAAACAAAACAGTTTTCAGAGAATTACCTTAATATTTTTTATTGTGATAGAAGATTCTATGAGAATTATGTGCGAAAGGAAATTTCGGCCAAATGCTCGCCACGGCTTCGGTTACGTACTTCTATCCTTTGGGTGATATTTTCAACGACACTGCGATATAATTGAGGTTTAGTTTCGCTAATGTGTCAAATTACCACATCTTTTAGCTCTTGATTTATTTTTGGCTTTTTGACGTACACTTTTTCTTTTAAATATCCCCAAAGAAAGGAGTACAACGGTGTGAAATCACATGATCATGACAGCCATTGGACAGACAAACATTGGATCGCCACGACGTGAGAGTAATTGTTTCGTTGACTGTGTGGTAAGTTGCACGATCCTGTTGAAACCAAATATCGTCCAGGTTCACGTCTTCGATTTTTGGGCACAGAAAATTCGCTATCATCTCGCGATTGCGAACATAATTTACGGTAATTGCTTGGCCGAGTTCATTTTCGAAGATGTACGGCCCGATGACGCCCCAAGTTCATAAACCGTACCAAACGGTCACTCTTTGTGAGTACGACCGGTTTTCACTCTTGGTTTCTCATGTGACCAAATGCGACAACTCTGCTTATTGACGAATCCATTAAGGTAAAAGTGTGCCTTGTCGCGGCAGATGATTTGCTTTGTGAATTTGACGAAATGCATTTTGGTTTTAACACTTATTTTCGTACGAGGTTTCAAAAACCTTAACGCGCTGCTCAATTGTGTTGTATTTGTCCAGCACTGAAATAAAGACATGTCAGATTAAGTTAAAAAAAAAACAAGACGTTAAGGTGCATTATGACTGAACCACCCGTTGCAGCCGTTACGTGTTTTCTACACTTGGAGCTAAAAAAAATTCGAAACGCTTGTATTTTTTGTATGCAGCAGAGACCAAGGCTGGCTATTTGATGTCAATATTGTGTACGAAAATTTATTTTTCAAGTTTTTCCAAGATATTTTTGCCTTTAACTTTGCCAATTACTCACCGATTTTTTAAAACTACCCAATTTTGAGGTTTAAATACTAAGACGAAGATTTTTTAATTATCGGGAAGCTCTAAAGTGTTAATTTTTTGTGTTTAAAATGTGCGAACAAATAACAGTTAGTCATGGTTTCTTGCTTGTATCTCAATATAAAGCGATTTTAATTATTTCAAACATCAATTCACTATAGAATATTTCTAAAATAGTGATACCACACTTAAGGCTTCCAAAAGTAAATATTAAGCAACAAACGAACAGACGGACGTGGTACAGACACAAAGTGTCATAATCTGACGGTGGTCTTATCCACTGTGTTAGGGCCGTGCCCCTGTGATAATGTTTTGCACCTCAACACGTCACAGGTAGCAACTTACCTACATTAATTCTTGGTTCATGTAGATGGACCTTGCTGAGGAGCTCGGGCTATCTAATCCCTTATTAGGATTTTGCGCTATTGGCTATGAGCCGAACAGCAACAGAATCAAGCTTGCAAATGCAAAAGGTGCCGAACGACTTACCGAGTAGCTACAGTACAGCAGACCAAAGTCCATTATCCGCTACTTTTTGCCCTGTTGAGATGGCAATAGCTCCCGGAAACTTTCGTGTTAACCGAAACCTGACCGAGGTCAAGCATCAGCGCTTACTTCCGAATCCGTTTCCCGCGTGGGATAACCACAACCACCACGTGTACTTCGAAGAGACCTCACCAATAATCAGACCAAGACAAAGTTCTGTTGGCTATCTGGCTCCCGTATTACTAGACAGGTCTCTGGTTAGCCTTGAAAAATATGCTCTAACCAAAGTATTCATTTTCTCCCAAATTATGGCTCCAAGAAGCCAGATATGTTTACCCCGAGCTGGCAAACATAAAGGCCGGAGAAATGGCTAAGAATACATGCCCTCCGGGGGGACGCGAATAGACAGTCATCGCATAAGGCTTAACAAATATATTTTTGGAAATTAAATATTTAAACTCTTGTTCACCGCCTTGTATTTACACTGCTTTTAGGTAATTTTTGATATTTTCTCTTTCTTAATTTTGTTGAAGTATTCGTCTGGAATTTAATAAAGAGAAGTTTAAAAAATGCACCCATTATTTGTTGCTGTTAATTTAATGGCAAGCGTTATGCTTAGCTCTATAGATAAAGTGGCATACCCCAATAAGAGCGTCAAAGTTGAACAGTAATGTTCAGTTAAGTTGTTGAATACAACCCACTAAATGAATTTAAAAGTGAAGATTAAATCTCTAGATTTTCCTGAAAATACCTAAAATACAATTACTTTGCAGATTAAAAAAAATATACAACATTCATTCATTTCATTACCTAACGCGCTATTGCAACTTTAATTGCAAAGCGTTGTCGCCGTGGTATTTCGGTTTGCTTTATACAGATTGTTTGGTCATGAGAATTTTTGACAGCCCAAAAACGCTTGCCGCTCTAGTTTAGTTTTGGCTGTAGGTCCGAGTATTTTTGTTGTTATTGATATCAGTATTGAATTGTACTTCCTTGAGAGATATAAGTATTCATATGTGTAGATGGATGGATGGATGGATAGTTTCTTTTATAGTCTTAAAAATTAAGACGCGTTCACCTTAATATTATTGCTGTTGAAGTTGTTGCCTTTGTATTTCTGTTTGATTATTTATATGTTTTAAGCTAAGCTTAGAATTGGTTTGTTAGTATATCTATATGTTTGTGTGTGTGTGTGTATGCAATACCAAAATGTTTGGCAGTTTTGATTGTTTGGTAGGATGGTTGTGTGTGTTTTGTTTTGTTGGCCAAATGATTAGAGTTTGTTTGAGTTCGTTGTTAAGAATGGCCATTAATGTTGGTTTTTATGGCCAATTTATTGCTTTTTTATTGATTTGACTTTGACTGGTGTTTATTTTATGTGTTGATTTTTATTTTCTTAAGAGTCGTCTTTAGACCCAGAAAATGTCAAAAAATTTATAAGTATATTTGGCCTTTCTCCTCTGAAGTGATAAAAACAAAACGAAAAAAAAAACCTATAAATAGTCTGCAAGACTTGTACAGTTATATTGGATGTCCAAAGAACTAAAATATCAAACGGCAATCAGGAATGTTGATTAATTTTGTGATAAAATATTTTAATCGTTTTTTGTTGTTAGTGTTGTAATCGTATATGTATGTGTGTGCATATGTATGTGCTTAATTAGTTTTATAATAAGTTTCATTTTATACAAAAATACTTTTATTTTTAATTAAATGTTAAATACAGAAATAAACAAGAGCTTAAATTAACCTTATTTATTGTTGTTTCTTTTTGTTTTTTTTTTTGTTCTCTTCAACTTTATATGGTAATGTTTCCCTTAGCATGATATATAGGCATCTTAAATAGTAACGCAAAAATAGAGAACAACAATAAATATGGCTAAATTCCATAAAATGTCAAAACTTTAAACACGTGCCGTGTCAAAAATGGAAATTGAAAATAAATAAAGTGATCATAACGACACTCAACTGGTCAGTATTTTAGATAAGCTTGGCTTTATATTTATTTGTTTTTAGCTTATAATTAATATTTCTTTTGAAAATATCTTCTTCTCTAGCTGAGTAAAAGTTGTAAATAAAAATCCAACTTTAAAACTTGTTGAGGTACGTCGACAGAAGAAAAAAGTTTTCTCTAACATAAAAAATAATATTAAAAATTTTTATAAGTATTTTATATATTTCGAGAATAAGATGTTTAATATTATAATTCTATTCGTTTCTATAAGAAATATTTTGAACTGAAGCTTGAATTTGAAGCTGCTCGAGAATTTTAAGGAACTGGTTGTTTTTAGCTTTATGTTAAAACTGATAAATAATGTAACAATAAAAAGAATATATTTTTAGTTTCCATTTAAGAAAACAAAAAAATTTTATTAAGGATTTGATTCGAACTTACACATAAGCCCAAATATTATTCAAATATTAAAATATACAAAATTTGTAATTTTTATTACAAGTTTATGTAAAAACGTTATTATGCATAGTTTTCATTATGAATATTTTAATAATTTTAATGTTCGAAATTTAAAAATTTTAGCTAATAATACAAACAAATGAATACTTTGTTGTTTAGCTTCTTTTCCATATGCCAGGTAATATTATTTGGATGTCAGCAAATGTTCGAAAAAAAGTTCGAATTTTCGAACTTTATAAAATATTGAAAACTTTTAATTTGTATATTAATATATAATATAAAAACTATTTTTTTTTTTAATTTTGTGGACAAATTTATGTTTTTAACATGCACAAATAAAATTGTTTATTAGTGTTCTATAACCAGGCTTTATATAATAGACATTGTGTGTATTTTTACACTTTTGGGATTAAAGTTTGAATTAAAAAATATCAACCTCTGTTGAAAATTATGTTATAAAACATTGTTTCATATTCTTAAATTTTAAATACAAATTTCATTGTTCAAAATTAAATCATATTATTGTTTAATTCTAAATATCGATGTCGGTAAACATTTTAAAATATTAAATATTAAATTAAATTATTTACCTATTTCTAATAGCCTTAATTTCAAATATATGCAAAACCTTTATTAATCTTAAAATTTCATACCAAATTGCGATATTCGAATTTTCGAAATAAGGTTTTCGAATTTTCGAACATTGCATAAATTTTTGTTGTTTTAATACCTTTAATGAAAATTCTTGCGAAAACTTTAATACGGTTGAAATTTTCTTATAAATGTCTTATTTGCGAATTTTTAGATTTAGTTTTGAACTATAAAAAATTACATAAGCTTAATATTTTTAATCGTTGCTTTAAAAACTTATAAACATATAGTATTCGTTTATACTAAAATATAAGGCACATCTTAACACCTAAAATTAAAGGAATTTTAAGATAATTATGAAAGTTCAAACATACATACATTCAAGCATTCATATCGATGGCTTTATATAAAAAGGACGTATCTTTTTACATTTAAAAAAAGAAAAAAAAAAACCGATAAAAATTTTAAAGAATGAAATGGGACAGCGCTTTTTATGTGGCATAAGTCTGTTATTTTCGACCATAGCTTATTACTAAATCTTTTAGGGATGATGTGTTTGTATGTGAACTATTAGGAAAAAAAATCCAGCTACGCCTTTTTAATATAAAACCATCGATATACGAATTTTTAATTTTACATGTTAATTCTATTATTTATGATTTTCTTTATTTTTTTCTTTACCCCAAAAGTGATTTCAAGAATAGACAAAACAAAGTTTAAAAAACATAAATAACACACGTGTATTCTGGAATTTTTAAATTTAAATTATGTGCAATAGATTTGACCACAATGAAAACAAATGTCTAAAATATTGTTTTATTTATGTTTTGAATTTCCCATAATTTAAAAAAGATCGCCTAAATATCTATTTTTCCCATTTGCTTTTTATGAAATTTTTTTTGCTGTTTTTTTTTCTTATAGTTTTTATTCAAGCCACACAATATTCATAATTAATTTAATCATTTTATTGTTGCCGTTCAGTTTGTTCTTAGCGTAACTTTAGTTTCTTGTTAAGGCTTTTTCTTTTGTTTTTTTTTTGTTTATTTTGCCTTTTTTCAAAATGTAGCAAAATTATAAAAACACCCATAAATTGCGGTATTTACCGAAGGTCGTCAACACTTGTGTATTAGAGGTATTGATTTGTTGTTGTGATGTGTTTTTGTTATTTGAGTGTTGTCAACAGTATTTAAAAGCATACGAAATAATAAATTATAGCGGACAAAAGGTAATAAAAAAATACAATATGCTTAAATAAGGGTTTCAAACCAATTTATAAATATTGTATAATTAAAGCTTAGAAAAATGTGTACAAACATCGAACCATTTTTATTTCTGATATAAACTTAGTTTATACTACATTTACACCTGAGCGAAATCTAGTAGATTTGATTTAAAATATTTATTAAAATCTATACCGTATATACCACTGTTTTTTTGACATTTTGCAAGATTTCGTTGTCAAAACAGTATATTGATTTACAAGGTGGTCTGAGAGGCTCCCTGTGCTCTACTTCTCCAAAATGCAAACTCCATATAAAAAAATGTCAAAAATAAAGTACTTGTGCGATTGCAAACACCTTATATATTATGATTGAATTTTTCTGTGTGCAGCGTAGTATATTATTATTATTATATCATAAAGTAGTACTAGATTTCAAATAGATTCTGCCAAAATCAAGTGGCGAAGTAGATTTCGTTTTGTATAGGAAATCTGGTAGAAATGAACAAGATTTCGCTCAAAATCCCGTAAGTACTAGATTTTGTCTAGGTGCAAATGTAGTATTATGCAGAATTTTTTTGGTTTACACCTTTTATGCGTGAAGTTTTACATTTCAAATAAATAAAATAAAAAAAAAAATAAATAAAAAACAATAATATTTCGCTATAATTTTTTCATAGCTAGAGTTAAAAAAACAATAATTAAAAAATTAACCAGCTGATGAATTAAATCTACTTGATGAAAAAATAAGGTGGACTACAATTAAAACGTTATTTAAACTACATATAGGATGGACCAAAAAACTCCATGGGGTTTAAAACTTTAATAAGTTTTTCGTTTATACATTTAAAAATATTTTTTTTTAGATTATTAAATACATATACCAAATTGAAATTTTGTTACTCTAAGTATAGAAAATAATGTTACTTTAATTACCCCATTTTCAACTTCACAATGATGGACTTATTTAAGAGCCCATCATTGCATATAACATCCCAAGGATTGTCAAATAACCTTTATAGAAATTAGTTGACAAATCTATTGAATTTCTGGAAACTATTAGCTCTCCAAAAATTTTACTAAAAAGTGTACAGTAGATCCATCCTGCTGAAACCACATCTCAAATCTGTTTCTAAAAGGAGAACGTAGAAAATGTTCCATTATTAACCGATACTGCTTTTAATACGCAAAAAAATCATAATCAAAGAGCAACATACTATTTTAAGATTGTGGTGAAAACATATACGAGTTGAAAGTTATCGTTGTTTTGTTAAATTAAAGCTTCATTCAACAATCATGTTGTGACTACCAAAAAAAATGGCCAATCTTTGCTATTTTCTGAAGCAACTGATCGTTCTTTTTTCTTTAAATTTTTGTTTATTTTTTACATGTCCAACCTTTTTAGATAATAAAATTTATTCAGTCAGAAGAAGAACAATTGAAAACAAATTATTGCTAAAAAAAAATAATATCTTGATGGCTTAAATGCTCTGAAATGACGAGTCCGCCAAATAACTTTTTTTTTTTTGAAACAGGGCGCAAAACATCGAGTGTAGCTTCGGCTATGTGGCACGTAACGGCGTCCTGTTAAAACAAAATGTTGCCAATATCCTCCTTTTAAATTTTTGTGAACAAAAATTCGTTCAACTTGGCCCGATAACGATCGCCATTGACTGAAATGGCCACTTCTTGATTTTCGAAAAAAATTGGCCCAATTATGCCTCTGGACCAAAATCCGCACCAAACAGTGACTCGTTTTGGGTGTATCGGCTTTCCAATGTATGCGTGAGGGGTTTCTGTACCCTAAACCCGCCAAGACTAAAATGGGCTTCATCTGAAAAGATGATTTTTTTTTTAAAAATCGGCCAAAGTAATGTCGCAATATATCCCAGCGTTGTTCAAGCGTATACACAACCATATTCGTTCAGCGGAAGGATAAAACTAATTATCTGTCAAATCAGACATGAGCTAAGTGTTACCTTTCACGGAATAAGCACTTGTTGAAAAAAAAAAACGTTAGATGGCGGACCCTTTATAATGTTATTTTTAGGAGGACATCACGCTATTGTTGTCATCATAATTTATTGAATTATACTATTTTTAGAGGACAACTGTATGAAATTTTACATCAAAAGTAAACATTAAATTAATTTATTCAAACAATTATATGATTATCGGAACAAAACATATGATTATCGTGACAAAATTTATGATTAAACAATATAAAAAAACAATTATTTGTTTTCGATAACCAAAAATTTATGAAAACTATAATATCACGGCTGTGATCATATCGCTCTTATTCCTCCTAGTCGTATTTTTAATAAAAGTTGACTTAATTTCTGACCGACTGTTGAAATTTAACTGCAAAATTTAGGCGCTACCGATAATCTGCTGGTCTTTAATCTTGCACCAATTGCACCTTATATTTATGGAAATAAAAGTATTTTTTTTTAAATAGGACGTAGTGACATACAAGCCATTCATAGCTGAGCAGAACGCGTTCTGTTAAATGTTCCTGGTTAGCACGTTTCACCTTACGTTTAATATTTTCCGCAGTTCATAATAAACTTGTTCAACCGGTACGAGGCAAATCTTTAACGTTGCCATGTTGATGGTATGTTGAACTAAAGAACAAATAATTGTTTCAGAGGAGGGTAAAGTTCTGTCATTAAGATGTCGGTGATATTGTCTTTGAGTTATATTAATTGAGCGATAAATTAAATAATAAAATGCTATTATTCCGGTTCTTTGTTCAGTTGTAAATATCCCCATTATTTATTATCCAAATGTTATTTATATAATCTGGAAAAAAAAAAAAAAATATATATAAACGAAAAATTTTTAAAATTTTAATACCCGATTTGTGATTTTTATTCCACTGTTCACGACTTACAGCTTTATGAAATCTATAATACGTTAAATTATCTATAAGATAATACATTGTTATTGCTTTTTACAATTTCTTTTAAAATCTTGCAGTTAACTAAATATTCTAAACAAGATGTTTCTTTTGAAATATGCAACAACTTTTTATATGACTCTCAAGACAATATTGTAATTGAAACAAATTTAGAACGAGTGGTGACATTAAATTTAATTTTTGTGTTCTTCTTAGCAGATAAATCGAAGTATATGGGTAGATCTCTCTACTTGGTTTGAATTGAACCATGAATTCCCCTAAAGAAGTAAACTTAAATAGAGTTTAGAATAGAGAACATAATATGATTATTGAAATCATGTCATAACCATGTTTTTTCTGCTTGTAGAAAGTCTATATGTATAGAAATTGTTTAAGCTCCAGGGAATACATATTTTGGCAGCTGTTGAATACACTTATCTAGCTTAAGCTATCTTAATCAAATAAATTACACGTTAAGTCATTGCCATTAATATGTAGGTCGATGTTAGAATATGGCTTCCATGTAATGAGAATTTATAAGGAACATATTTAGCTTATTACTAATGATCTAGGTTAAGCGCGGATCTAGGGGGAAGGCAACAAATATTTTTCCACCCAAAGCAAGTTTTTTCGTTTGTTAAGAAATAATATTGACAGTCATAAGTGTAGCATTCATATATTTTAATAAAAGCTACACTTACTCCTTCCTCAACGCGTACGCTGGATCTGCGCCTGCATAGCCAAACATATGATTGATTGTTGGAGGGATAAATATAAATATGAGTATAGTGTTTGCGTAAAGATTGCTGGATAATGATTGGAAGACAATCAGTCTCAATTTTTTTGCACAATTATGTTGGGAACAATTTGTTGAACATTTTAATTCATACAATGAGCATCTTCAATCGCCACCTGACAGCCATCACTTAAAAAACACACGCAAAATTTCAAAGCTCTTCTTTAAATATGGATCTAAGCAAAAAAAAAAAAATTTAAAAATATTCGTTACAATCACAAATTTATATAAAAAATTTTATTGGTGGTAGTTTATGCTTAAAAAAATTTTTGTATTTTTTTTTTGGAAATTTTCTATTAGAAATAAGAAAAGTTAATAGAAAAATAGTTTAAAAAATTTGTTTCGAAAATTTTACAAATATTTAAAATAGCAATTTTGTATTTATTCTCAACGCAGGACTGCCGAGAAAATTAATACATGTGGGATGCTTTTATTTTAATTGTTTTGTTTTTGCCATTTAGACATCCGAGTGCCTCTTAATCTTATTTCTTACACAAACCTGATAACTTATAACTGAAAATATTTCAAAATTCCCTCCACTAAAATCATAAAAATATTTTTGATTAGTTTTCGTTGATAAAAAATCATTACCAAATGATTAGTCATATAAATGAAATATTTTTTTTTGTTGTTGCAGTATTTAACACTCCCACTTCATCGATTTCATTGTAGACATTTAATGCAGCGAACATACATGTCTAAGTCGTATGTGTGCATTTTGCTGGCACACAAAATTAATTATGCAGTCGATTACACAGATTTAATCACATTAATTTTGTTGAAAAAAAAATAGATAAATAAATAAAAGGTTTATTTTAATAGTTACGCTTTATAATCGTCAATTATTTAATAAAGAAACATAATCTGTGAAAAAGTGTCTATTACGAAAAATGTTTGCAGTAATTGTATAATTAAAAGCTTTTGAAGAAATTTATTCTAAAAATAATCAGTGTTGAATAATTGTTGGAATATATCAGTGAAAATATTTCTTAAAATTATTCCGATATGTAAAAAATTTGACAAAATTTTATCTAAAAAACAAAAGTTTTTATAATGAATATGTTTATTAAAATATTTGGTAAACTTAGATGTTTGAACTAAGAAGAATGTTAAAACTTATATTTACGATGATTGGGCGTGGCACATTCCATTTTTAAAATCTTGATTCGTACATCAGATAATATGTGAAAATTCTCACAAAAAATTGTTTAAATTGAATAGTTAAAAATTAATACTTATTTTGGGTGGGCGTGGCACTGCTCACTTTTTAAAAATCCATTTATTAGAAGTTGTTGAGAAATAATATTTACTATGTTTATCTTTATGTTTATGGGAGTGGCACTGCCCACTTTTTCAAACACTTAACTATTTGAATAGAGGAACTAAATGTTTGTACAGTCTCACAGCGGTTAATTTAATAGAATCAGTTTAAAATAATTTTCATCATATATAGGCGTGGCACTGCCCAATTTTTATCTATTAAATTGTAGTGTCTCGGGAACTGTCTTTTTGTGCTGAATTCAGTTGTTTAGTTTTATAATTTCGGGAAAAAATATTGCCTGTCCAAACCATAGTGTAGTGGTAAATTAGCAAGTTTTACTTTTGGTGGGTATAATTTATAACAACATTTATTGAGTAAAAATAAATAAATAAGTAAATAAATAAATAATTTTTTAATGTAACATTTTAGCAAATGAACCACGTGATTGTTGACTTAATTTAACCAATCGTTTATAAAGTTTGATTTTAACTGGTTTTTATAGAGAAAAACTGTTGATAAAGCAGCAAAACGGAATAATGGATGCTGCAAATATTGCATTTTATATATAATAACAATAACAACAAGTAACATTGCTATATTCGGCCGTGCCGAATCTTATATACCCTTCACAACGTGTAGTCATGCAATAACAATTGTTTGTATCACCATTCATCTCATATAAAATACGTACATACATGTAAAAAACATACAAAAAAAAAATTACAAAAAAAATATGTTAAAAATAAAAAAAAATTACAGAAAAAATTTAAAAAAAAAATAAAAAATATTTTTAAAAAATTTAAAAAAAAATATTAAAAAAAAATAATAAAATATAATTAATATATTAAATAAAATAAAATAATTTTTTTTTGGCTCAGCTGGAATTCGATGCCACGTTTACTTTAGCCAATATGTATGTAGGTTGTTGTTGTATTTGTGAAAAAAAACGAGGTGGTCGTGGTTTTTTGCTCGTATCTCAGAAATTTATGGGGCGATTGTGCTGAATTTCAATAGCGATTCATTCCTGGATATTTCCAAGAGATTGATACCATATAGAGATCTTAGGAACATATAGTTGCTTCTAAAAGTTGATTTCAACCAACACATAGACAGACGGGCAGACGGACAGACGGTCAGGGCTTAATCGCCTCCTCTATTCATAAGCTTTCAGAAAATATATACTTTATGGGGTCGGAAATGAAAATTGTGGAAATTACAAACGGAATGACAAACCTATATACATATACCCTTGTGCACCACAGGTGAAGGGTATAACAACAGAATACTACAGTAATTCTGCTGAGCAGACAATGAACAAATGTTATTAAAAACAATTTCGATACCACATTTTTATACTCGTTATTGTTGTAACTCTTTAATATTGTCTGCTAATATTTTATTCTTTGTACTATAATAATGATTTTTTCTACTATTTTTTTCTTTAACACAACATATGTATGTATCTAGTATCTAGTATATATAAATATATATTTTCAATTACATTATTCAACGTTTAATTAACTCAACGTGTAATTATTTCAATTGAAACTGCTTCCCAGGCGTATGAGTAACAACAAATATTTATTATTATTAAACAATACATTTTTACGAGTCATGAACATTTATAACAACAAAAACAATATAAAAAAAACATACACCTTTTTACAAATATTGTACATATGTTTGTATGTATGTGAGTACAGTGCCAATTAAAAGTTTAATTTTTTTGCGGTAGATGTTTTTATAAAAAGAAGTCGAATTTAACCGACAATTTTAAATTAGGCAATAAATATGGATGTGCACAAATGAACCAATTGTAATACAGTTTATTAGAAATAAAATTTTTAAGAAATTTTAGTGTTTGACTTCACTCTTTAATTAGAAATAAGATTTTTATACCCCACATTTACTTAAAGTAGCAGAGGTGAATATATTTCTTAATCCGTGTATTACACAAATAAACTTTAGATTGTCTGAGCTTGTTTAGCTATACATGTCTGTGGAAAACATTGTTACATCCATAATAATAAGTCAAATCAAACAAAATTTACCTAAATCTTTTGGTTGCTTTTGCATGCAGTCTAGTAGAAAAAAGTTGTAGAAAAAATATGACAAAACCCGTGAATTTTGAATCTTGAGTCCTTAGTCGAAAATATCTTTATTCGGAACCGCGTTCGAACAACTTCGGAAAGAGGATAAGGATAGCTTAAACACGATCATATATTGTCTGTATACAGGCGTATAATGGTGATCCCGCATCATCAAAATCTTCGTCGCCATCTGTGTTTTTGCCGAAATAGTCGTGTTCCGACAGCATTTGGACTAAGCAGTATTTGATCTCTCTTCTAATGCAGTTTTGCGGTCGAACATTTTTTAACAGAGTTATTCATATTCTCCTGCAATATCCTTAGTGCTTTTATTCGTAATTTCCTGCTTCATATATTTTCTTTCGTTGGGCACATAATTAAATTCTGTCGTCAACTAAAAGGTCAATGAAATTGTCCGATTTGCTAATGCTACTCTTAGCGCCGATGTTTTCCGTCTAGCCTGTAGTATGTCTCGTCTTTTTTGTTTTCTAAGGTAAATTCCTTTCACTTCGCTGCCAAATAAAATAATTGAATTTGTGGTGTGCATTAACAGTATACATCTAGCTGTGTTGGTCCTCAAACATTTGCCATTAGTTTGCTAAGCATTCTTATTTTCTTCCGGTATGGTTAATCTGAGTGGTGCATTTAAGTCTGGTATCAAATCTGGCTCCCAAGTATTAAAACATATTTGCCGTCGTTATCCTTATGCTTAGAATGTCGAAAACTAACTGCAGCAGTATATGCTTTTTATTAGCAATATGAGCTCTTTGTTTCCATGGCAAGATTTGAACCATGTTTCACTAACTATGTTTTACTCTACAGCATTGCCATATATAATTTTCGTTTTGAATTATCAACCTTCCTAGCAGTAATAACAGCTGCTATATCATCTGCATAGACTACTAGATGACAGTCATCTGACACTTCCAATCTAAGGTATGTATAAGTATGGAGCCTCGTGTAGCTTCAGACGTTGTTTTCTTTACTTTTAATTCTCTTATTGTATCATAGAGTTTGGTACGATTAATTAAGTAATTACAATCTTATTAAATCTTATAATGTCCTTTTGTTGTAGGCTGTTAAATGCATTTAAGGACGTTAGCTACAGATCTATATATCTGGAATAGTTATGTCCTTGCTGAGCTTATTCCATACTTAAAGCTACGTTTTCCAGTAGTATATGTGTTGATTCTCCCTTTCTGTCGTACTGATGGACATTCTTACCTCTCAACTTCTTTGATTAACTTTTCAAATAGTTTTTCGGACACATAGATTATGTCAAGTGGTATGCTGACAAATGTGTTGGATATCGTTTTCCTTTATCAATCAAAACTATTTCTATATTTCAGGAAATATTCCAGTATAAATTTAACATTCTTTATTGGGAAAGTCATAATTTTTACCTTCTTCTTTAATTCGCTAAAGCTAAATCTCTAACGCTAATAGGGTGCTCTGGTGGACCAGTCAGTAGTGTGCTGGTCTGCTAGTTTGGGGGTTGCAAGTTCGATTCCCGCCAGAGACTCTGGACTTGTCTGCTTCTCTTCTCTCTTTTCTATTCTATTCTTACTTTTCTATTCAGGTATCTCAAAGGGATCAATATAATGGACACAAGTGAGCAGCACAACAGCTGCCTGTTCTACCTAACCTAACCTAACGCTTACACTCTAAAAATATATTTCAAGATTTTTAACTAATATATTTTCTCTAAATATATTTATATTTCTAAATATATATTATAGAAGGCGAGTACTATTTAGTTTTAAAAAAATCTATGTATTACGAAAAATTTTGAATGGTTGGATTTTTTATAATAAGTTTTAAAAATAATTATATTATAGTTATTCGCCTGTGTTCTACATTCCGAGTGAAATTAAATCGTTCGGAACTGCCATGAAATTATTGTTATAGACAATAACACTACAATGGCTATTTCGAGTGATTTAACTTCACTCGGAATGCAGAACACAGGTGATTATTTAAATTTTTTTTTTAATAAATTAAAAAAAACTGTTTTATGGATAATTTTTGATTTGCAAAAAAGTTTTGTTAAAATTGCTTCTTTAGATAATATATTTTGATTAAAAATAAAAACAAATTCTGGAAATTTGAACTTAATGAAGGGCATCAAAAATGCGCCCTGCCAAAAGTAGCTATTTGGATTATAATGTTTTTCCCCTCTTAATAAAATTGTATAAAATCTGATTATTAGATCATAGTAAACAAAAGTACCTGCAAGTTTAGAGGTATAAAAAATATAAAAGAAAAATTAAAATAAAAAATTATGAATTTATTAAATAATTTAGAAAAATCGTGTGGCTTATTTAGAAAATTATGAAAACAAAAACTGTAAGTGAAATAGCCAGTTGATGGTTGGCTGAACAATTTGATGAGTTACAAGTTGTAATTTGTAATTTGTTGTTGTTTTATAATTTAAACGAAATTAAAATAATGCTTAATAGTGTTAAGTGCTGCAAACAAATACAGTGTGTAACCGCAATAATTTGAAGGCAACATAACAAACTAACAGCCAAACTTAAACAAGAGCGGCAAGCGTTTTTTCGCTGTCAAAAATTCTTATTCGCATTGAGTTTATGCGAAGCAAACCTTAATACCGCAATGGCAACGCTTTGCAATTGAAAAATCAAATTTTAATAAGATGTTAGGTATTGAAGTTGGCTGCAGTTGAACTGCAGTTATATTTTTGCTTTTGTAACTGTTGAAAAGTAATGCCATTTTAGCTATTTTTAGGTGAATCTAGCTATTTTGTCTCTTTTTTTATTTCTATTTAGTGAGTTTTATTAGGCAATATAAGTGAACATTTTTGTTCATTTCACAGTGTTGATGTTCTGTTGTGAAATGTAAGATTGTAACTATTGGAGTAACTACAAATCTTTTCTGTGGTGGCAAAAGCAAACAATTTTTTTCGGGTGTTTTTAAAGGTGTTGTTTAGTAGGGTTTGGTTAAAATTTTAAACTGAATTATTTTATATGTATATTGAATGAAAATAGTTAAATATTTAAAATTCTGTTGCCCTAGTTATGCTCACGGGTGTAACATGTCTTAATTTAATTATTTTGGAATGTAAAGTTATAAAAATATTTTTTTTTTAAAATTGAAATTATTGATTATTGATTGAGTAAACTCACGTGAACTAATTTTAACCAAGGGTGTTCACGTTTTCGATTTTGTTTTCGTTTCAGATTGCATTTGTTCTGTAACATATTTTAGTCTCTTTTATCTTTAATTTAATTTAAAATAAAGAATGTACGTTATTTTCACCTATGAGACATGTTTTGATTCAACTTTTTGCAAGTTTCTGCCATATTTTAATGTACTACATAGCTACTATGGTTTGCAAAAGGGTTTTTAAGATACTTATTTCTCAATGTTTTATTGAATTCATCCAAAATAGAGGTTTAGCATGGTTATTTTTCTTGATTTGATTGTACAATTTAATAGCTTTCTTTTAATCATAATGCCGCTAACCGGTAGGTTTTTATTTCAAAGTTTTGTAAACCATTCATACAGAGATTTTTCCTTTTTTGGAAGGTCCGAAGTATGCAGTGTTTTCCGGGACCCGAAAATGTATTATTAACGCATTTCGAAATTTCATCTTTCTTATCTCTTATTGAACAAATCGCCGATTTGGCGACATTATACTTTTTCGGCAAACCAGTTACAGATGAACCTTTTGCGTAAAAGCTTTAAAATATCTGAATTTTCTTGAAGATTTAACACTTTTGGTTTTGGACATATTTTCAATAAAAATATTTTCACAGATCACTTGTTTATATTATTTATATGCCTACATATACATATGTATAGTCAGCACAGAGAGATGCTTCCAGTAGAACTTCCGCATTAATACTAAAGCTACTTATCATACAACAAAAGTTGTTTAAAACAAACAAACTACGAAATGCTTCTGCGGGGAATCCCCAAAATTTTTAATAACCTTACAAAATTGAATTTTAACGTTCGATAAAAGTTCACATTCAGCCATTGTTCACGTTTTAAGGTAGTCAACATAATAAAAAAATTTTTATGTTTTTGGGTTGTTCATGTTACTGGATGTTCACGTTTCTGCGAGTTCACTGTACTTAAACTAGTTACTGCTTTTAATGCTATAATAAATATACTTCTACGCTGTAAATTTTATTTGTTAAAACTTCCTCGTTTGCAGTCTTTTGAATTAATAAAAAAAAAACAAATGAGACAAAAAAGTTTACTACTTTTATATATTGACTGCTAATAACAACGTTTATAAATAAATGGCCAATCATTATTTAGATGTGAGATAAAATGCATTTGATCCGTTCGTCCACTTGTTAAGGCATCAATTATTTCATTAAATAATTGAGAAAAAGCTTTTATTGCAAATGATTAAATGTGGTCAAGAGATCTCAGGAGGTCTGATATAAAAACTAAATTATATTTCAGGTAATTTCTTTACAGGGTAGTGAGTGAGCTTTCTAAAAGACACGTGTTTATTATTATTTTTGTTTTTTGTTAAGTGTTATTTGGCTGCAATTTACTTATAAAACATTAAAAAAAATGTAATAAAAGGTGTTCCAACCTTAATGCACAATGTTAGTTGTGTGTCACACCTTAACGTCAAGTTTTTTGTCCAACTTTATTTTAAATTATTTAAGTGTCTGACAAATACAACCATGCAGAGGTATACAATTGAGCAGCACACTAAGATAGTTGAAGTCTTTTACGGAAATGAGTGATCTTTTTGTCACCATAATTGATCAAATATATCCACAATCGGGATAAATTCGCGCAAATTTCAGCAAATCGGTTTCGTAGGAAATGTAAAAATACCTTTGCATGCCTTCACACTTTCTGCCGAAAATATTGCTGTTGTTCGCGATAGTGTAACAGAAGAGCAGTCAACATCTCATCATCGTCGTGCAAAAGAGTTGAACTTCACAAGACCATTAAAAATTCTTATTCGCATTGAGTTTATGCGAATCAAACCTTAATACCACAGTGGCAACTCTTTGCAATTGAAAAATAAAATTTTAATTAGATGTTAGGTATTGAAAAAGATTTTGATTTACACGCTTACAAGGTTCAATTGACCCAAAAGCTAAAGTTCACTTAACATTTTAATACGCCGAAGGATTGGTAGAACACACCGAAGTGAATAGTGACTTTACAAAGAAAATAATTTTCAGTGACGAGGCGCACTTTGATCTCAGTGGACTCGTTAACAAGCAGAATTGCCGAATTTGAGTTAAAAAAAAAAAAATTCACGAGTGATTGTTGAAAAGCCGATTCATTTAGAAGGAGTGACTACTTGGTGCGGTTTATGTCATCGGGCCGTACTTCTTCGAAAATAAGGACGGCCAAGCAGTTACCGTGAATGGTGTTCGCTATCGCGTAATACCAACGGACTACTTATGGCTAGGATCTGGATCTAGACGATATATGGTTCCAACTGGATGTTATCACACCGCAAACGAAACAATGGATATTTTGCGCAACAAATTCAATGGAGGTTGCAATGTTAATTGGCCGCCACGATCATGTGATTTGACACTTTACTTTGGGGATATTTAAGAGAAATGTGAATGTCAATAAGCCAAGAACAATTCGAAAGCTAAAGGATGAAATATTTCGGCACACTAACGGCATTAAACCTTAATTATGTTTCAGTGTCAATGAATATTTGGACTTTCGGATAGAAGTTTGCCACCGAAGCCATGGCGGCATTAAGGATAATATTTTGTTTTACGCATAATTGTCATGGATGCTTCTATCATAATAAAAAAAAATATTAAGAAAAATCTCTGAAAACTTTTTGTTTTTTTTACAATTAACATCATGCGTTTTAGTTGGACCACCCTGTAAATATAAATGATTATTTTATTGCTATCCAGAGTTGTGGAATAGCACATAACTGTGGCTGAAAGCTATACAGAATACATAGTAACACAGGTGAAGGGTATCACAACTGTAAAGTGAAAATTTGTTTTTCCAATCGAAAAAAAGTGTTTGAAACTTAAGTTAAAACAATGTTCACCTTAAATTTGGGTTTTAAATTCACTAAAAAAGTTACTGTTCGAAATGGACATAAATTACATTTAGTATCTGCTTAATTTATCTACAAATAGAAAAAAGAAAATTTCATTGATCATTTAGAGAAAGAAAACAAAAATGTTTTAAGATTAAGATCAAAGAATAGAAAGTTTAAAATTACCAGCAACGGATTAAAAGCAAAGATCTGTTGGGGACTTGAAATATACCTATAAACAGCATATATTTACATTTAGTATTTGTTTATGTATGTGTGTTTGGGATATTCATATACATATGTGTGTTTAAAGATTAACTAAATGAGCATAACAACAAGAACAACCTAAAAGCAATAGAAGAAGTGTCACCATCATCTCTAAAATATGTTTTCGATTAAAGCTAACAACAACAACAATAACAGCTGGAAGACAATAAAAAATACAACAACAGTTGTATCGAGGTTTAGTTTATATATTTTAGTTTTAGTTTTTTTTCTTTGATTTTAAAAATCTTAGTGGAACTGTCACTGGACTAGAGCTATAATAACAACAACCAAAAACTAATGATGAAATTTATTACCCACAGCTACAACAAACAACAGCGCTCAACATACTAAAAACAAAATACACAAACACTCACACACTTGAGTGCGCACTAAAGTGTCAGTGTGTTTGGGGAACAAGTGTCTGTGTGAGTGTGTTTTACAAACCTAATCAAGGTTTAATAAGTTTAAACAAAATAACAACAATAATACTAATAATAATAAAATAATATCAAATCAGATGAAAAAAAAACTAAACTAAAACTAAAGTAAATCAACCAGCCAGCTTAATAAAACAAGTATTTCAAATCGTATTCGGTTTTTTAATGCCCTACACCATGGTATGTATAAAACACATTTATCAGTAGATAATAAAACAAATAGGGAAGATCATATAAATGAGATCCAGTAACAAGCATTTTCAAAGGATTTCGAATTATAAAAAATATTTATTATGAATTGAATAACTTCATAGAAATTATATCGGGTGTCCCAACTAGAACGCAATTTTTAAATTTTAAATAAAACACAGATATTAAAAAAAAAATCGTGAAACTTTATTATATCGTCAAGTAGACAGAATGAGGTTATGTATGGAACAATATATCGTGCAGATGGCCGCCGCGGCTTTGCTGGCACACACGCGATCTTTTAATGAAATTTACAATGACCTTTTTGCATAAATGCTGCGGTATTTCATTAATGCAGCGTCGAATTTCCTCTTTTAAGGCTTGAGTCGTCGTCGGCTTATTCGCGTAAACCATCGACTTCAAAAAACCCTAAAGAAAAAATCTAAAGGTGTTAAATCACACGATCTAGGCGGCCAATTCTGGTCTCCAAAACGCGAAATAACACGACCGGGAAATGACTGATGCAGCAATTGAATTGTTTCTTTGGCTGTATGACATGTGGCGCCATCTTGTTGAAACCACATGCCCTCCACATTCATTTCTTTAATTTTAGGCAAGAAAAAACTGGTTATCATTTCACGACTGACATTGACTGTTTGCGCTTGACCTGCCTGGATGGAGTTTGAGCGACATCATCACGTACAGCTGCGATATTTTCGGTCGATCGACCTGGTCGAAGGCGCGTTGTTGTCTTTACATCACTAACAGACCCAGTTTCGGCAAATTTATCCATTAATCTCTTTACAGTTGACTCTTTTGGAGCATTATTGTGGCCCCAAATTGATCGCAATTTGCGAACTGTAACCACAAAAGTTTCACCATTTTGGTAAAACAATTTCACAATGAGAATGCGTTGTTCATTCGTGTAGCGCTCCATTTTTACTAACCTCGTACCTTCTACTAGCAAACAATCACAATTGTTCAAATGTCAAACAATGACACTTCGAATAGCGCCAAATTTAAAAATTGCGTTCTAATTGCGACACCCGATATAATAATTTTTGTAATAAATTATGTAGTAACTGACAGAGCACGGACTGCTTCAGGTATGCAATAATTGTAATAAAAAGTATTTCATTTGGTAGTTTATACCGAATAGAGATTACAGTTTTCCAGGAATGACATTAGTTATAATTTCTGCTACATAGGTTTGTTATGGGGTCACCGCGTCATTTGCTCTATGAATATCATAGGAAGTTACACAGAACTTAAAGCCTACTTATAACAATAATAGATATGCCAGTTAATATACCTTCTTTGTATGGGAGATACCACGCCCCCTAATTTGATCTTCATTATTAAAACGAATTGTACAATTTTTATTAAAATATCTAATACCAGAATAAAAGAATCTTACACTCATTGTTTCTAAAATATATCATATGAGTATTTTGTATAGGGCGTATCATTTTCCCTGCTTCGATCGTATCGGTTTATGGTTGGCATAAGACAAGTCAAATAAAGATTGAACCTACAAGGTCTTAAGATTATAGATGTAATAGTTTACTAAATATCAAATAAAATGTATCAATCAACTAGGTTAGGTTAGGTTAGATCCGGCAGCCGCCCGAAGGCATAGCTCACTTAGGTCCTCCGAGGGTCCCATTGTGATACCGTAGGCTATCAATCAACTATGTTTAAAAGGAATTTTGAAGGATTTATGTATTACACTACCCCTAAAATGCCCAAAAACTGTTGGTTTTTTTGTAGAGGTAGGTACCATACCCAGTTCAAATTTATATAAGAACCATTCTTGAGCTTCAGAGATTATTTTTTAAAAAAATTATACAAATCGGTCCAGTCGTTCTCCGCGGTAAGTTAAATTAAAAAAAGTGGGCGTGGTCAACTTTCACTTTCGCAAAAATCTAAGTTGGGTTATGACAAACATTGAAAAATACGTTAAGCGAAATCAGTGCTGCCGGTCTCAAGTGAAGCGATTAGCATTGAACGTCCTTTGATTTTTTTAAATATTTATCTTTTGGAGTAGGATAAAATTAAGTCGTATTTGACGCTCTATTTTTTCAAACAAGCATTTATTTATCGATCTCCCTGTTGGCCGACGACCAGTCATTAAGCCAACTAACCAACCTTTAGGTGGACAGCTTAACTGGCCTCTATCCACAGTTGGGCCCTTTTCATATTAGAAACAGTTTTAAATGTCATGTTGTTACAAGTGTGCCCGTGTGTGTATTTGTATATCTACTTTACTGTATTGTTATTGTTGTTGTCGTCTAGCAGGTTGTCATTTATTTTCTGTTTTCTAGATTTTGTTTTCAATATTAGTTTTTAAACTTCATATAAATTTTAAAATGAACTTGTTTTACCCACCAACAACTAACACATATGTGCTTATAACAATACAATGAACACACACACACAGGTATACACACAAGCGTACTCACACTCAGTTCTCCAAAAATTGAAATCGAACAGTAATAATAAAATTTATAGTCCACATTTTATCTTCAAGTGTGGAATAATTTGAATTTCGCTATTTTGGAAAGTTAAAATTGGTTTCTTTTGTAGTACGAGCATTAGTTGTTGTTGCTGTTTTTATTATTGTTAGAAATCGCTTAAACTAAAACTAGTCTTCTTTATTAAATTAATTAAAACAGCAATGATAAGCTTGGACTAAAATGTAATATATTATTGTGGTAAAGTCTAAGGCACTTAGAGTATCCATTTTGTGAGGCCTAATTGGTTAGAAGTTGGCAAACAGTGGAGCAATATTGTAGGTTAATATTGATAACAAAATAGAATAAGTTTATAAATTGATATCTATAAGGTATGAAGAATTTATTAAAAATTTTCTATAAATAGGGGTTTGATCAGCTTCTAAAGCTAGTGGATTTGCTATTGATCTTCTTAGAATCGAACATATAAAGAAAATTTCTTAAAAGCTCTGGAAGAATAAAAAAAGCTTAAAATCGAGAATTTATCGTACACTTTCTTTTAAAATCCTTTGTTTATGGATTATGTATTAGCTTTGGAGGGAACAGTCTAATACCAAGTAATATACATTATATGACTGACATCGATCGCAAAATTTTTTTTACTGGCTGCCACTGTTTAAAAAATGCATACAAATTTTTTTCAAAAACAAGCTGTTTAAATGTCGCTCTTAAGCAGTGATTAAAAACCATAATGAAGTTTAGAAACATCAGTTTGGTGTTGTGATCAAGAATTATAAATTTCATAAGCCTCTCCTTAGCGTGCCTTTATGCGTCAGCATGCTTTTAAAGTTCAATTGACACAAGAACTAATAACAATCCACAGCTAAGAGAGTTTATTTAATAGGTTAGTTGACATCAATAACTTATTGTCGATTTCTGGAACAAGATTATTTTAAGCGATTAAGCAACTTTTTATATTAATTTTTTTTAACATTAAAATTGCTTTGTATATAGTTCCCGGAACCCAAATCTAATTGCTAAAGAACAAATTATACAAATTTTGGATTGTAGGTATCATTAGACCTCCCTACTTCGAAAATGGCAATGTCATTGGTAGTCGACACCTCGCCATGATAGCAGAGTTCGTTCTACCTACCTGAATTGGTTGATTTTGATGTGAATGACATGTGGTTGCAACACAGCAGCGACTCCATGCGATGCAGCCAGTGAAATATTTGCTACATAAGATATTACCTGATGTTTTAATTCCTCGTTATGGTTATTAGAATTGGCTTACTAAATTGTGATTTAAAACTATTGGATTTTTATTAGTGAGGTCCTCATAATACCACAATCCCAATAACCGTTTAAAAAAGTAGTGCTTATGCAATTGTATCAAAGAAGTTATAACTTAAAAAGTAAAAACTTCTCCAGGTACGTACACGCAAAGAAAAACCATGGTTACGGCATGATCACGACGGTCATATTATTTTTTCTAAAACAATATTTGGTTGTCGAAAACAAGTAATAGTTATTTTTGTTTCGTTTCATCATATATTTTGTTACGATAAGCAAGCATTTGTTTGAATTGTATCATTTAATGATAACTTTTCGTAAAAATTTCAAAATGGTTATTATTTAAAAATAGTATGATTTAAAAAAATTATGGCGAGAAAAATAACATTATATTCAAAAGCATTATTTATTAAAAATAATCATTAAATAATAAGTAAGACAACAGTATGATTACAAATTAATCAAGCTTTGATTTTTTTTAATAATAATTTGATTTCAACTGTTCTTCTTCTTGCTGAATAAATTTTTATTATTTTAAAAGTTTGAAATGTCAAAAAAATGAACAAAAATTTTGAGAAATTAAAGAAAATTTACAAATAAACGAGAAAATGTGAAAAAATATTGGTATAAAAATTGCAATTAAATTGGTAAGTACATTCAATATGTGTATGTATGTTACAGCAAAAGACAATAATTTGCCGTAAAAAAGCAAAGATTGCCGATTTCAATTGTAGTCATATATATGATTATTGAATGATACTTTAATTAAACATAATAATGATAACTGGTAACCATTATTATTTTTAGCCATAATCATACAATTCAATCATAGTTACCACAACCATATTTTTTCTTTGCGTGTAGGTAAGGCTGGTGCAAAGTTACCCTCACACCACCACCTGGAGACCATTAATGTACATTGTGACGCCTTAATATAGAAAAGAAAAAAATATAAATAGTTGGAATAGAAGAGAAAGAGAAGCAGACCATCCAGAGTCTCTAGCGGGAATCGAACCCGCAATCCCCAAACTAGCAGACCAGCACAATACTGACTAGTCCACCGGGGCACGCAAAAAAAAAAAACTTCTCCAACCCTGCATTAATATTTTTCTAGTTTGTTCATCTTTTCCTGTAAATGCTTCTTTTTCGCTCACATACACAGTGATTTTAGTTTTGAAACAATGTTTCACTTACACGGTTTTTATTTTCTTTTAATCTTAATTTAAGGAAAATATTAAAAGCAAAAAATTTTATTTTTATTGGGTTTCATTCGTTTCATTATGTTTTAAAAGAGGTGAATAATTTAATTAATTTAATTATAACTTTCAAAAATATAAAATTGATTTACTTCAAATATGTCCACAGCAATGCTGTATGAAAAAAACTTTCAAATTATATTCTTTTTGTTAAAATTTATTGATCAAGCGAGAAGAAAGCTGTTCTTAACTGTATTGCCTTAGTCTACTGATATGTTTTCTGATGCGTTCCTCTACATGTATCTGATCCTGTGTACTTAATTTAAATAAAAACTGATTAAGTGTGTTCATCAGAAAATTTACATTTTGCGTTTACTTTGGAGACATTTATCTTGAGCATTTACTTACCAACTTTGCCTGTATTTAAAAGTAAATTTCTTTTTATTACATGAATATGATGAAGTTGTAAAGCATACGGTTCTTTAGTACATTTGGGGTCATAAGAATTATAATTTTAATTTACTTACATATGGAGGGGCATCACTTTAAAAAGTGTCACAACTGAAAACTGTAGCCACTAGCAACTGAATGACAAGCTTGTCACATCTATAATGAAGGATTTAAAAAGAGTCAGAAAAGGGTTTTATGCATGATAATAAAATGTAGCAAAACCACTGTTCAGTGACATACTCGGTTCTTTTGATTTTTTTCTTTTAATTTTATTAATTTTGTCTGATTTTTTTTGCATGATTTTAATTTAATGAACTTCGCAATATTTATTCCTAATTTTGTTTCATTTATTTATTTAATGCTTGTTTGTTGTTTGATTTTAGTTAAAATAAGCAAAAAAAAAAAAAAAAAACAAAACAAGCAGAAAAAATTTGCATAAATTTAATTTTGTCAAAAGAATTAAAGAACATTTTATATGTTAATTTATGACTAATATTCACATTCACATAGACATACATACATACATGCGTCGAATTATATTTATTTTATTCGGTTTCATTATTGTTGTTATCTGTTTGTTTGTTTCTATTTATTTTTTTGCTAAAAATCTATTTAATCAATTTCTATTTTGTAAATATGTTGTCCCGTCCGTCCGTCCGCCAGTTTTTCTGTCATTTGTTATAAATTTTAGGATGACGATTATAATGGCAGTTATTACAATAAATAATTCTTTGAATTTAATTTTTGTTTTCTAAAACATATTTTCTAAAAACAAAACAACCAAAAAAATTTTAAGAGTTAAATTTACTAAAACAATATTTGCAAAAAAAAAAAAAAAAAATATGTCTTTGACTAAAAATTATTTCTTGATGAGTTCATTGATATCATTATAAATTGAATTTATGTTGATTTTAAAATTTACAAAATAAAAAAAAATAAAAAACAAAATCCTATAGAATAGCAATTAAATTAGAAAATTTATTACGAACTTTAAAAAGCATACGAAATTCTAAAGCCACAAAATTTTAATAACAAAAGCATTTTTTTTTTAAAACAGTATTCAAAATGATTTATTGCATTACAGTGTTTAACGCTTTTTTTCAAAAGGCTTAGCTTTTTGTTATTCAAATAAACAACATCTTTGAAATATTTGTAAAAGTCAAATTTGACAAACAAAAAAAAAATTTACAGAAGGCCTATGTAAAACATATAATATTAAAAGATAAATAAAATTCTTATGAAATGACGTGTATTTACCTAGAAATCATCACATGGGGCTAATGGATACCCTGACATTAATGGGACAAACGTACTATTTTTCAAAATTCTCCATCATAAGTGTTTGTTAATTTGGCTGAATTTCATCTGCAGTTAACTTTATAAAATACTAGCAAATACCCGGTGTGCTTCGCCACCCCCATCGTAATGAAATAAAAATTTTATAGTTCAAAAATATATTTATTTTGCAAGTGCCACGCCTACTATTACTCAATCAACCATTTCTTATTCAAATAATCATATAGACGTCAAAGTGTCTCTTGCAAAATTTGGGCACTCTAGCTATTATGGCTTCCCAGATATACGAATTTTTATATTTATTTAATGACAGCTGCCACGCCCACTATTACTAAGGCATCCATTTCTTATCAAAATAGTCATATAAATGTCAAAGCTTCTCGTGTAAAATTTGGGTACTCTAACTGTTATCGCCTCCCGAATATACGAATTTTAGTATTCAATTGCTATGAGAGCTGCCACGCCCACTATTGTTAATGTACCCATTTTTTCCAGAAATGTTTATTTGGGTGTCAAAGTTGCTCTTGCAAAATTTTACTACTCTAATCGATATCGTTTTCCAAATATACGAATTGTAGTATTTAATTCATGTGGCCACGCCTACTATTAAGAGTCCGCCCATTTTTTAGCCAAATGTTCGTGTGGATGTCAAAGTTTACCGTACTTAATGAATGAATTGAAGACTCTAGCTGCATTAACTTTCGTGATATATAATATTTAATACTTATTTTTTAATAGGGCGTGGCCCCCCGGCCAAAGTATAGCCTATAGTTCCTTCCAGACATACAGAAAGATTCTGTGAAAATTTCAAGGAAATCGGTCTAGCAGTTTAACCGTCTATAAAGCACAAAGAAACATACAAACATACAAACACACATTGATTTTTATATATATAGATTAATGACATGTTATCCACATTAATAAAGTAGCTAGGACTCTGTTATGGCATTGTAGTATAGAACATCAATAGTAGCCATTACACGCAAAGTTAAAACATGGTTATGACGTGTAGTCATGCAATAACAATTGTTTGTATCACCATTCATCTCATATAAAATACGTACATATGTATATACTGGTTAGAATAAATGTGGCATCGAATCCCAGCTGAGCCAAAAAAATTTTATTTTATTTTATTAATTATACATATTATTTATATTTTATTATTTTTTTTTAAATTTTTTAAAAAAATTTTTTTTTTAATTATTTTTAAATTTTTTTAAAATTTTTTTTTTTTAATATTTTTTGTTATTTTTTTTATTTATAATATATTTTTTTTTGTAATTTTTTTTTTATATGTTTTTTACATGTATGTATGTATGTCGTTGTTGTAATTGTGTAAAAAAACGAGGTGGTCGTGGTTTTTTGCTCATATCTCAGAAAGTTATGGGGCGATTGTGCTGAATTTCAATAGCGATTCATTCCTGGATATTTCCAAGAGGTTGATACCATATACAGATCTGAGGAACATATAGTTGCTTCTAAAAGTTGATTTCAACCAACACACGGACAGACGGACAGATGGACAGACGGTCAGGGCTTAATCGACTCCTCTATTCATAAGCTTTCAGAAAATATACACTTTATGGGGTCGGAAATTAAAATTGTAGAAATTACAAACGGAATGACAAAGCTATATACACCCTTGTGCACCACAGGTGAAGGGTATAATGATGGCGAGTATTCATTGTCAGTTAGATTGAAGTATCTATCATGCTGTCATTATATTAAGATCACATATAATCATTAAATAATTCCAATGGGATACCAGGAAATCACAGGTTGATTCTGCATAAGAAGACACAACAAGACCAAATAATAGATCAAAATTGATATACAATGATGTCATATAGCCAAAAGTCCATCATTATTTTAAAATATTTACATTTTACCATAGTATTATATAGTCATTTCATTCGGTACCACTCAAAATGTTCTACAAAATTGTACATCAAAAATCGTTTCTGTTTAGTGAAACAAATTATTGCTAATAAAAATAATCGGATAGTATGCATTTAACTTTTTAGTTTATAAAAAAATATTTAATAACTTAAAAAATTCATTAAAATATAAGAAGAATATTTGAGAAAAAATTAAATTAATTTAAAAAATCTATCATAACTTGTTTACCTCTCTACTATATAATTGTTGCACCTACTTTTGTTTGTTTAATTATAACTTTATCTACTGATAAATGTTGCAATTGGCAATGCTTTGTTAATCGTAATAACTTTCTTTATCCTATTATATTTGAATACAATCATATTGAAGTTTATATGGAAAGCAAATATTAAATGATAAAATTCCAATATAAACTGAAATATAATGACAAAATTAGTAGTTAAAATATAAAAAAAAATACAAGTTAGAGCTATTTATTTGCCTATGCCAAATCTTATATTTCTTTCACATATTTTTTGCCATCATCATGACCACAACTCATAATTATATGGGGCATCTGTGATCAAAACTTATTTAGGAAACAGATAAATTGAACTTTTAATTGACATTTGTTTTTGCCGATATCTTTGTCGGTAATTGACCCATTGAACCAAGAGTTTTTGAAAATATTGCCAATATTGAATATACGCCACAAGCGTTGCAAGAGGTTCCATAGAAAATGCAAAATCTGACTTTATTTGGGAAAATAACATAAGCAGTCGTGATCTTTCGCACATATCCCTGCTTGTAATATATCCGCATAACTGATTTTCGATAAGAAAATCATCGAAGGGATATTCGAAAAATTGATGCCATATGAGAGTCTAAAATATACGTGAGGGCTTTAAAAGTTTAATTTCAACATACACATGGACAAACGGACAGATGGACTAAATTAATCTATCTTTGATAATTCGAAATATATAAACTTTACTGGGTCCAACATAAGTATTGCTTAAATTACAAACGGAATGACAAACTCTTGTGTGAATGGTATAATAACTTTTTGGAAATATAATATGATCGTTATGGTCATGTCGTAAATATTTCATTCCACTGCAAGTAGAGCAAGAGCTGTGTACTATATTCGAAGAAGTGTGACCCAATTACGTCTTAAAAGCAAAGTTCGTACCAAACAGGGTGTTTTTTAATAGCTATTAGGCCATACGGCAATGTTGACGATTAAGAATGTCATCAATTTCAAGAAGTACTCCATTGCTCTGGATGATTTTTTTCTACAAATCAGCTTTTGTTGATGTTCAACAAAATTAACTAAATTAACACTCTTTGCATGTCTGATTTTTAGGCTATAGTTCTGTGTCAATTGTACTTTGTAAGCTTAGGGACTCAGATGTTCAGTGAATTTTCGCAGTATAGAGCTTTTTGAAGTTTGCAATTCTATGTCTGAACCTAACTTTAACTCTTTCCTGTGCAGATGCGATATTGATATTATAATGGTTTGTTTTTGGACAACAAGTACTTCTGGATTTACTTCCTGTTCAACGATGTCGAAAGAAAACCCAAGCGAAATTTCATTCGTACAAATACGTTGAAAACAAAAACAAATTTTTAGTTTTTGTTGTTGTTTTCAATACATTTGTGCGAATGAAATTTCGCTTGGGTTTTCTTTCGACATCGTTGAACAGGCAGTTATTAATTTAATTTAGTCCCCCTGAAGTTTCTTTAATTACCCTTTTCACAGTGAACGGAAATTTATAGAAATGTCGAGTATATTTTAACTTAAAATTTTGATTTATGGTGATTATATGCCAAATATTATTTATTAGTGAAAACGCCTCCTTCTCTTGTGGAAGGGAATTGTTGGCTTCCTACACAAATACGGGCAAATTTAAATTTATCGTTCATTTGTGGACAGTTATTACGTAGATGGGTTTTCAGTATATTTATTTAACTCTTCAAAAAATATGGTATAATTTTCTAACTGTAGCTAAAATAGTAGTTTCCGAGTTTAAATTTACAGGGCTGTTCCATTCAAGTATTTCTTTAAATCATATGCTATTTTGCCTCTTCTAGATTTTTTCTGTTAAAAATATTGACTATCAGTCAGTATCGTACCACCGCGGACCACAATTAGTGGCAATGCTTGAACCAGTAACTAACGAGCCGTGGTCGGTAGAACATCTTCAGGTTGCTGGCCACTGGTGATTTTTATAACATGCAAGCTGACTCTTTCTTTCCTCAAACGACCTTTGTTTGCATCTGTCTAAATTTGGAAAAGGCCGAATCGGTTTTCCATCTTGTCTGCAAATCTCCTGCCCTGGCTGCCGAAAAGGCACATAATGCTAGGCGAACATATAATGAATAACCTCTTTCACATATTCGAGACAAACCTAAACAATCTGCTGAGATTCCTCACGACTACAAGGTGGATCTGAAATCATGCAACTTAATCGAAGAACATCGACTCGCCATTGATCTTAACTAGACGTAATTTTACACAACAGCAGTTTCAGAGCTTTACTTAAAGATCTCGAGTTATTCTCTTAGAAGGATTAGAAGACTTTTTTGACTTGCTTTGATGGCAAATTAACATCTATTTCATTCTTGCTTCTAGGTTTGATCTTTTCTTAAGTTCTAATAGGAAATTGAAATTAGCAAAGAAGACGATTTTTAATATTCCAAGAGAAATTAATTTTATTTCATTTTGCTTAATATTTTAAGGGATTGTTGTATTTCAGCACTGAGTATTTAAGATTTTTATGGTTATCAAAGCATGGTATTACCTTAATGAATATGTTTTCTGTATTTAAGTTTAGCATGTGACAAAATTAATCTATGACAACTCTATGGTTTATTATCAAGAATGACAAAAAGAATATTACGCATTAAGCATGTTTGTTGTAATTAAAAAAAAAACAGCTCTCTCATGTGTGACGTAACACAAAAATAACAAATAATAAAAAAAAAAAATAATAAATAACAAATAAATAAAAAAGTGAATGATTTCTTTGTTTTTTTATAAACTTAAAAACTGTAAATTATCATATAAGCCGTAATATTCTTAATAATATACTTTGATTCTAAAATTATAATGCTTTTATTCTCTTTAAATTTATATGAATCTCTCTGGTTATGCTTTCCATTTGTTAAGTATTAGGCTAATGTGACGTATGTGCGTACAACAAACAAATTTTTACAGTCGCAATGCGTAATATTGCTTTTATCTTTTTTGGTTTATAATGGTCAAATTCCATCCAAGACATATCTATTCGTCAGGTAGTCTTGATGCGTCATCTAATTATTTTTAATTAATTATTTTAAATTTTAGCTATCAAAGTCCATAAAAAAACAAATTTCTTTATTCTTTCAGTTATTTCAAGTGTCAAACTTAATATGAAAACAAATTATTTCCAAACTATGGTTACTGATGAATAAATATGCCTTGATTCCATCGTACATTAAAAACAAAAAATATTCTAACATTAGAGAGATTTAATTTCAATATCGTTTGGTTTTATTTTTCCGATTCTAAATCACCAATTTAAAATCAATTTTCAAGAAAAATATATAATTACGCTGTAAGGAAACAAATCAATAAAGTTTGAGTTAAACGTTTAAAATTGTATATTATTTGAAAAATATTGAAATATTGACCACACACATGTGGAGATTCTGTTAACTAATTTTCAGTGTTAATGACAAATGCACGCAGCACGCATGCGCCTTAAACGTAAAACTTCCTCTTGTAAGTAAATACTCACCCATTCACTAGCGAAACACAAAACAAACAACAAAAAGCCTCGTAATAAATTTTATAATAAATTATTGTTTATTTTTTTTAATTTTTTTTAATTTAAACTGTTCCGTGTTTATGTGTGTTAGTGTGTAAATATATTTGTAGAAAAAAAATTTTAAATTCCATCATATCTAATTACTTGGAATCTTGGCATAATAATTAATCGTTTGTAATCAGTCAAGATAAGCTTAGTCAGTCTTGGACTGACTGTTACTGCTGCTGCCACCAGCAGCACTACCATCTCGATTGATCTGGCCAAGTCAGGCTGGCAGGCAGGCAGGCAGGCACGCTTAAGCCAACAGCAATATTAAATAAAATATTAAATAACATGTAGTATTTAAATAACAATAATGTTAATGATGACGATCATTATGTGATATTTATGATGGTCGTCAATGTGGTGGTAGTCATTAAATGAAAGTAATATTTGTTTGAGTATTTCTGTTTGATTGCTTCTTAGGCGATGGCATGTAGATGAACAGGTCTTCTCGTCTCAATTACCCAACATTTTTTTATTTCGTTCGTTTGCCGGTTCGCTTGTTCATCTGCTTTAAAGATTTGATTGATTTTTATTTGTTCTTGAGCCCCTACAACAAGTCTATAATTCTAAAAATCACTAGCTGTCTTTTCATCTGTCTGTCTGCCTGTCTACTCTTCCGTCCTTGGCTTGTTATAACGCAAGCAATTAAATGAGAAGAATAGTTATGAATACCTATTCTGTATAATTTATTTTCTTAAATGATAATTTTCATTTCATTCACTCATTCACTCATCCGTCCTTGCATTTCAAAATAAATTCTTTTGGTTTTTCGATGTTATTCGTTGTTGTATTTTTTCAATTTGTTTGTTTTGGTAATGAAATCAATTTCCGTTAAAAAAAAAACTAATAAAATCTTCATTCATTCACTTATTTGTTCATTTATACATACATATATCAATGTATTCAATTTATTTTGCATACTAACGTGTCAGCCTGTTGCGTCTGACGCTCCTTTCTTTCCCTTTCTGTCGTATGATCGGTCTATGCATGGAGAGAGTGTGCACACAGAAAACAGATTCGTCGTGACAACTGAATTTATTGCCAATCGAATTCATTCGGTTCCACGTACTATCTCTCAATTAATTCATAGTAATAGAAAATTTTGTTTCCTCGTACTTTAGTTTTATTATTAGCAGCAGATTTTAGTAAGCCAATGGTTGTGGTAACAGATATTATAAGTTGGTATTATGTATATTTAAAAACTGAATTATATTGGAATTCAAATATATGATTGACCCAACTAAAATAAGATTTAATTGGTGTCCACAAAAGAACAATCATTTACATGTATTAAAAAATTTAAGAAATAAAATTAAACACATATTTTTAAATATTTATTTAATTTTGTTTAATACATATACATACATATATGTATAAGTATGTAAACTTATTTAATATACATGTGTACATATATTATAAATGTATTTTAATTGAATTTTTAAATATATCAATATAAGTACATATGAGTTCATAAGAATAAGTATGTATATGTAAGTCTATTTTAACTAGATATAGGTATGTATGTTCATGTTACTAAAGCTAATAATCCTACAAGTTGCTGGGTAAAATCGTATGTATCTTTAAAATATATTCCTTAATAATTTCAAGACCAACGTTTAAAGTTTGGCGTAATTTTATATAATCCGATGGACTTATTTGGGTACTTTGTTTAAAATGTTTTCTTAAAGAATATAGCTTTTTTCCATAATTGCTGTCTTCAAAACTCTTTAAGAGCACCTTTTTGAAATAATATGTTCATATGTACATATGTACGTACGTTGCAGGTAAACTATTTGGCATAATATGATACGAATAATCTGTTAAAGAGAAAAATTGTGTTGATATATGTACATAAGGAGGAAAATATTGTATATTCCTTGAAAAAAATAATAAATGATTTCTTACCTTAATTACATTATCTAAATTTTTTATCACAAATGTATATTTTTAGTATTTTTTTAATTATATTTTGATATTAATTCATATTTTTTACAAATTTAAATAATTTATTACATTTTTTTGTTGACTTTTATGAATTTTTTTAAAATATGACAATAAACTCAATTTTACTTAAAAAATGTTTTTTTATTCAATAGTTATAACCAATAATTATTATATACAACCTTTTTTCAGTTGTAAATTAAAAAAAATAATCATTTTTAGTCTTTTGTTGTAATCAAATAATAATAAATGTAATCAATAATTGGTTACAACAACCGAAAAATTATTTTTCTTTTAAAATACTTTGACATAAATGAATTTTCTTTTATTCAGATCAATATTTAGTATTGATCTCTAATACACGTAATTAAATTTGGTTGGGACAACTCTATCAGAATATAAATTTTAGTTGTTGATCAATTTAGTTAGGAGAACTGATTATAGTGTTATGAGTAATCAATTTCCAATACAATTATGATTTAACGTTTATAGATATACAAAATCTGTTTCTTTTAAAATATTTTAATAGTTGCAATTATATATTAGTTCTTTTTAATATATTTTTATTGTTTTTACCGTTTTACAACCAATCTTTTTTCTGTGTGTGTGTACGATGCCATTTATGGTTTGTGGGTGCAGAAGTTTACAAGTTTGTTTTTCTATTCAATCATCTACCCCGAAAGGTGATGATTAAGCCAATTTTTATTTGTAGTTGTTGCTTTTATTTGTTGCCAACCTAGAACAACACAGCTTTATAAAGGCATTGATTGATTGTTTTGTAGGCGCATACACTCAAATAAAATTGTTAGTAAAAATCGAATTATCAGTTTTTAATTTTTATGAAAAGTCGTAAATGAGTTTGAAAAACTTCATATTTATTAGTCATGAATTTATGAACAATTTTCTATAAATCAAGAATTCTATGACTTTTTAGCAAAAATTTTTTAAACACCTACTCAAGGAGTTAAAAAAAACGTTTTTCATATGTATATCATATCTATATCTATATATATAAAAGTGAAACTCTGTGTGTGTGTGTGTGTGTGTGTGTGTGTGTGTGTGTGTGTGTGTGTGTGTTAGCTATAGACTCTGAAACTGCAAAACCGATCGGGCTGAAACTTTGGTAAGTTGTTGTACACATACCGGGGAGTGTTTATGGATGAAAAAAAGAGGGCGGGGCCACGCCCATAAAAAATTAGTTATCAGTTTTAGCTACTTGCACTTGACCGATTTTTCTGAAACTTTGCACACATATCGAGCTGTCATGACTAAATAATTTCGTGATAAGAAAAGTGGGCGGGGCCACGCCCCTAAAAAAGTTTTAATTTTGAGGTACTTGCACTGGACCGATTTTTCTGAAACTTTGCACACATATTAAGCTGTCGTGACTTTATAATTTTGTGATTAAAAAAGTGGGCGGAGCCACGCCCATAAAAAAGGGTACAATTTTGAGGTACTTGCACCAGACCGATTTTTCTGAAACTTTGCACACATATAGAGCTGACATGACTAAATAATTTTGTGATTAGACAAGTGGGCAGTGCCACGCCTATAAAAAAAAGGTGTAATTTTGAGGTACTTGCACTTGACCGATTATTCTGAAACTTTGCACACATATTGAGCTGTTATGACTTTACAATTTCGTGATTAGAAAAGTGGGCAGGGCCACGCCCATAAAAAAAATTTTAATTTTGAGGTACTTGCACTGGTCCGATTCTTCTGAAACTTTGCACACATATTGAGCTGTTATGACTTTACAATTTCGTGACTAGAAAAGTGGGCAATGCCACGCCCATAAAAAAATTATAATTTTTAGGTTTTTGCACTTGATATTCAATTAAAATTCAGAATGCATTTCGATTCATTAAGGGGCGTAGCAACGCGCGCCGGGTTTGGCTAGTAAGTATATAAAAGTGAAACTCTGTGTGTGTGTGTGTGTGTGTGTTAGCTATAGACTCCGAAACTGTAAAACCGATCGGACTCAAACTTTGGCAAGTTGTTGTACACATACCAGGGAGTGTTTATGAGTGGAAAAAAGTGGGCGGGGCCACGCCCATAAAAATTAGTTATCAGTTTGAGCTACTTGCACTTGACCGATTTTTCTGAAACTTTGCACACATATTGAGCTGTCATGACTAAATAATTTCGAGATAAGAAAAGTGGGCAGGGCCACGCCCATAAAAAAAGGTTATAATTTTGAGGTACTTGCACCAGACCGATTATTCTGAAACTTTGCACACATATCGAGCTGTTGTGACTTTACAATTTTGTGATTAGAAAAGTGGGCAGGGCCACGCCCATAAAAAAAGGTTATAATTTTGAGGTACTTGCACCAGACCGATTATTCTGAAACTTTGCACACATATCGAGCTGTTGTGACTTTACAATTTTGTGATTAGAAAAGTGGGCTGGGCCACGCTCATAAAAACAATTATAATTTTGAGGTACTTGCACCAGACCGATTATTCTGAAACTTTGCACACATATCGAGCTGTTGTGACTTTACAAGTTCGTGATTAGAAAAGTGGGCAATGCCACGCCCATAAAAAAATTATAATATTTAGGTTTTTGCACTTGATATTCAATTAAAATTCAGAATGCATTTCGATTCATTAAGGGGCGTAGCAACGCGCGCCGGGTTTGGCTAGTATTGAATAAAAAAAACCCAAAAAATTGGTATTTAATCAAAGGTTATAAAATATTAATCACACTTTTGCTAAATGTTCAACTGTACCGTTCTAATTTTGCACCTTTTTCGCCAACGTGACTTTTACGCAAAAGTTGTGGTCGCATCACAAATACTTAGCAAATAAACGATGTTGTTTGAATTATTTTATTAGAGTTTTAAAGAGTTTTCAAAAGTTCGAATTCTTGTGCATTGCACGTAGGGGACGGCCTCGTGTTTTCCTACGCACTGGTTTATTATTATTGGGATGTTACTAACTTTACCAATCGACATGAGTACGTCTGCTCAAAGCTGGAAATTTAATTAAGCAAGTCCACCATGTCTGCCATAAAAAAGCACTACAGAACAATCATCTTAATATTGTTGTAGTTCGATTTAATAAAATTTAATTTTTTCTGCACTTCTGCTATGAGAGATTCGTATTTGTGTAATAATACTTCTAGTAATAATAACCATTTCTAAGTTATCCAACCTTCGTTCAGTGTTTTGTAAGTCTACCTATACGAATGTCAACAATACATATTTGTTAAAGCCTCTGGAAACTGTAACACAATAACGTTATGCGACGTGTTGGTGTGACATATAACATTCTCGATGAAAGATAGAAAGGGACGGCCAGGCTGTTCTTAAACGAGAGCTATAAGTATTAATAACAATATTTTACCATTTGCACGTGCTGTTCAATCATGTACAGGGTGATTTAAATACAACATTATGAAACAAGCAAAGGTTTGTAGAAAAAGGTTTTTGCCGAAATAAAGTTTTGAAGAAATACAGTTCAATAGACTTGTTCTCGTCGAACCAAATATAATTCCGTGAACTTTGAATAACCATCGATGTCAAGAAACTTACACACCAGAATGGTAAGAATTTTGTACAAAGATCTAGAATTAATCGCTTACATGGTCCACTGGACTAAGTAATTGCAGGCAAATGACCATAAACTTCATTCGTGCTACTCGCTTTATCTCTCACAGAAGCTCCAATCGGACATTGAATTTATTTAAAAAATAAAAAGACATCATTTTTAATGAAGGACATTTTCTTCTGGGCGCTTATGTCAAAAATAAAAAATAATTTGCTGGATCGTAAAACCTCCACGTCATTGACGAGAAGCATTATCAATTTTTTAATGCTGCCAGAAACCCAATGTCATGATGACATACTTTTTAGAGGCTAAAAAAAGAGAATAAAAACTTAAAAGTCTTTAGTTGAGGCAGGTTGGCGCACGGTGTCACACAGTTCATCAAATAATCAATATTTGATGCACCAAATTCAGTAGTCTTGTTTGTTAGCAATGGTGATGTTAATAGGTCGGACAAGAGCTAAGATTTCTGTGGGGTGACAGCTAAGCCAATGCTATGAAAATACGTCAGAAATGATACACATCCTTAAGGTGTACTATCATTTGAGCTATTCGTACTGTAGAGTCAGACAAATTCTTTTCAAATTCAACTTTATTTCATACTAGCTAATACACGGTGTGCTTCGCCACCCCAAATTTTAGTATTTAATTCATATGGCAGGTGCCACGCCCACTATTGTTAATGCACCTATATCTTGCCTAAATGTTTATTTGGGTGTCAAAGTTGCTCTTGCAAAACTTTACTACTCTAATCGATATCGTTTTCCAAATATACGAATTTTAGTATTTAATTCATATGTTGGTGCCACGTCCACTTTTGGTAATGTACCCATTTTTCCCATAAATGTTTATTTGTATATCAAAGTTGCTTTTGCAAAATTTTAGTACTTTAATCGATATCGTTTTCCAGATATACGAATTTTAGTATTTAATTCATATGGTAGGTGCCACGCCCACTATTGATAATGCACCCATTTCTTGCCTCAATGTTCATTTGGCAATTTACTGCTCTAATCGATATCGATATCCAAATATACGAATTTTAGTATTTAATTCATGTGGCCACGCCTACTATTGCAAGTCCGCCCAGTTTTTACCCAAATGTTCGTGTGGATGTCAAAGCTTATCGTACTTAATTTGAAGACTCTAGCTCCATTAACTTTCGTGATATATAATATTTAATAGTTATTCTTTAATAGGGCGTGGCACCCCGCCCACTTACAATTTCAAACCAAAGTATAGCCTATAGTTCCTTCCAGACATACAGAAAAATTCTGTGAAAATTTCAAGGAAATCGGTCTAGCCGTTTAACCGTCTATAAAGCACAAACAAACATATAAACATACAAACACACTTCGATTTTTATATATATAGAAAGATAGAAGATATGTATATATAGGCCAGGGATGGCAAATGAGATTTTTAGAATTAAGAGTTTTGTTTTTACCAGACCACAACAATGCTATGAGTTTAGTAGTACTTAATTTTTTTTAATCATGTAGTATGTAAATTAGCTAATAGTTCATATCGACTTTTCGTTTTCTGACATACAAGTGGGTTTTATAGAAAACGTGTACAACCACAAAGTTTTTTTTTGGAGCAGTGCACCATTGCGTAGCTTGTGAATTTAGCTTGGTCTTAGGTTTCATATTTTTTAACTTCTAGTCTTTTGTGAGTGTAGCTTCACTTGATATTATTTCATCTTTAAGTTGTGGCATCCTGCTGAGCTCAAATATGTTTTACAAATCAGGCCAGTGAGAAGACATACATTTTTGCATATTTTTTTTGTTAAACATGCACAAACAAGACCAATTAAAAGATAACCAAAAGAACACCTTCTTGTCTTGCTAAATTTTAACAAAAATTTAATTGATAACGATGAAGGTTGTTGTTGGTATTGTTTTTATGCATAAGTATCATAATTAGACAAATATTAATAATGTTAAAGTATTATTATTTATTAAAGTGGCTGTAGATGTAGTTGTTGTTGCTGCTGCTGTTATTGCTATTGGTGTTAATTTATTAATAAATGTAAAACCAATCGTATTTGTTATTAAAATTTAGTTTGTTGCTAGAGATTAAGTGCTAAAATATTCATTAGGAATATTGAAGTGTTTTTTTTTCAGCTGCTTCTTGTTGATGTTTTCTTAAGTCGCACGCGCACATTATGGCGTATAAAATACAATTTTTCTTTTTTTCTTCTTTCATTATTATACCCTTCACACAGTGAAAAAGGGTATATATAGGTTTGTCATTCCGTGTGAAATTTCTACAATTTTCATTTCCGACCCCATAAAGTAAATATTTTCTGAAAGCTTATGAATAGGGAAGTCGATTAAGCCCTGTCAGTCTGTCAGTCTGTCCGTCTGACCGTCTGTCCGTGTGTATGTTGAAATCAAATTTTTGAAGCCCCCCGACATAGGTTGGACCCGGGTAAGGTATTAAAATATCAGAAATATTCGGGAGTAGATCGGTATTGCAAATCAGAAACATCGGTACATAAACAACTGAGATATGAGCAAAAACCCACGACCACCTCGATTTTCTTTTCACAAAAACAACATTACAACAACAACATACATACATACATACAAACGTCTATACTGGTTAGAGAAAACGTGGCATCGAATCCCAGCTGAGCCAAAAAAATTTTTTTTTCATTTTTTTTAAATTTTTTTTTAAAATTTTTTTTTTTATTTTATTTTTTATTTAATATATTATATATATTATTATTATTATTTTTTTCTTATATTTTTTTTTAATTTTTTTTTTTTTTGTTTTATATATATTATATATATAAAATTTTTTTTTTTTAATTTTTTTTTTTAAATTTTTTTTTAATTTTTTAAAAAAATTTTTTTTTTATTTTTTATTTTTTGTTTTTTTAACATACATACGTGAATTTATAATTTTACAATGGGATGTTTTTATATATGTATGTTTTTATATGTATGTACGTATTTCATATGGGGTAAATGGTGACACAAACTACTGTTATTGCATGACTACACGTTGTGAAGGGTATATAAGATTCGGCACGGCCGAACATAGCGCTCTTACTTGTTATTATATTTTATTTGTTAATTTTTTTTTTATATTTTAATTTAAATTTTAACGTTTTTAATGAATGATTTCAGTTTTTGTTTTGGTAGTATGTATGTATGTATTGCTTATTATTAAATAAACAAATTAATGAACATAATATGTATGTAAAATTGTATTTTTTTTCGCTCCTTTAAATGAGTTCTTCAAACATTTGGAGTTTAAAGAAATTTGCTTATAATTTTTCGTTTGGTTTATGGCTTTTTTATTTTATTAGTATTTGTATGCTTTTTGTTTTCTTGCCTAAACACATGTACATTTTTTTGTGTTAAATAAATAACAAGTGAATAATTATTAAAAATTAGTATTAATTGCCTTTGAGAAGTCAATCAGTTGGCTGAACTGTATCGATCGTACATTAAGCGTCTATTATGCGTTAGAGTGTGTGTGTGAGAGAGAGAGAGAGAGGGCAAGAGGTTATTATTGATAATTTGATTATTTAATAAATAGTTAAAATAATAATAAAAATAAAATAATAAACGTGATGAATGACAAATGATTTGGTTTGACAGTTGTAGGTTTCTTATTAATTTTCATTAATTCACTCATACATTTATTCATGGATTCGATTCGTTCGTTCGTTGGTTTGTTTTTTTGTGTTGGTTCATTCAGTTAAGTATTCAAATGAATTTTGCTTAAATGTTGTTTGCTTTAATTATAATTTTAATAATTGTTAACGGTATTTATTTTGTGTTTCTTATAAATATAAATATTTATATTGTTTATGTATTTATACAAATCTGTTTAGTATTTAATTTATAATAATTTTTTTTTAATAAAGACACAAGCTGTTTAGGTTTTTTTTAATTTATATTTTTCATTATATTTTGTTGTTGATGAATATCTAATTGTTTAGATGTTGTTGTCGTAGGTCATGTTCGTTGAAGTGTGAAAAAATTAAAGAAATTAATTATTAATGAATCGGGTGGGTGGGCTTAAGTGTGTGTGTTTTTATTATTTTAATTTTTTCTGTTTATTTATTAATCTAATTTAATAATTTAGACAATATTTATTAAAATTTAATAGTTTTTTTTGTTATATAATTCTAGTAAATTTGTGAGCATTATAATTAAATTTAACTGTCTAGCGATTAAAATTTAAATTAAAAAACAACTAAATCAAGAAGTTATACTTTTATTTAAATATTTTTAATATGTAAAACGAATTTGTCTACCTTAACGTACGTGGATGTCATCAAGCTTTTAATGTTGTTGTACCCACCACATATTCATGGTGTCATTCCATTTGTAACACAATAAAATATTTAATAGATCGTATTGGTTAGATCTTTTCTGATTTGTTATTATTAGGACAATTATATTTGAATTATCTAACTTTTTTTTAATATATTTTATATATTCGTATTTTATTCTTAAATTATATATTGATGTCCGTCCGTCTGTCATAAAAAAATGATGCCTTAATACAAGAAAATCAATGGGACACGCCCACCTTCTATATAAGGTTTATTTTGAAATATATATATCTATATATATAAAAATCAATGTGTGTTTGTATGTTTGTATGTTTGTTTGTGCTGTATAGACGGTTAAACGGCTGGACCGATTTCCTTGAAATTTTCACAGAATCTTTCTGTATGTCTGGCAAGAACTATATACTTTGGTTTGAAATTGTAAGTGGGGTGCCACGCGCTATTAAAGAATAAGTATTAAATATTATATATCACGAAAGTTAATGCAGCTAGAGTCTTCAAATTAGGTACGGTAAACTTTGACATCCACACAAACATTTGGGTAAGAAATGGGCGGACTTTCAATAGTACGCGTGGCCACATAAATTAAATACTAAATTTCGTATATTTGGAAAACGATATCGATTAGAGTAGTAAAATTTTGCAAGAGCAACTTTGACACCCAAATAAACATTTTTGGAAAAAATGGGTACATTAGAAATAGTGGGCGTGGCAGCTCTCATAGCAATTGAATACTAAAATTCGTATATCTGGGAAGCGATAATAGTTAGAGTACCCAAATTTTGCAAGAGACTCTTTGACATCTATATGATTATTTGAATAAGAAATGGTTGATTTAGTAATAGTAGGCGTGGCACTTGCAAAATAAATATATTTTTGAACTATAAAATTTTTATTTCATTAAGTTGGGGGTGGCGAAGCACACCGGGTATTAGCTAGTCTTCTATAAAGACAAATTGTGGACTTTATATTTCCATATTCAAATTAAATTAGTCAGTAGAAATGAGAATGATACGCCCTTTTTATGACCACCCTTCATATATGGCTACACAAGTGCTATAGTATAAAATATAGGTAAGGAATATCAAAAAAATTTATGCAATCTAATACAGTAGTATCTCGATAAACCGATCTATATATTGTCAGCCCTTATCGTTAAATCGAAAATATCGTTATATCGAATCAATTTTTTGATTGTTGAAGCTGCAGAGTAAAGCTATTTTTTTAGTTTTATTATATGTATGTATGTATTTATTATTATAAATATTTTATAAAAATAGATATAATAGAAAACATTAAAAATATGAAATTCAGTAATTTATTGGCAAGCAATTATTTATAAAAACTAAGAGAATCCATTTTATGAAAAAGAAAAGAGTCTATGAAGATTTGAAGAATTGATTAATTGTTGTTTGCTTTTGAGGAACTACTAGGCTAATACGAATGACTTCTTCTTGAAGTTTTCTCAAAACTATCGATTTCGAAGAATCAATATTATTCTGTTCGCTCCATTTGATGCACATTTCAAAATGTTTTATGACTTCGAAATGTTTTCTCCCGGAGAGTTGATTTCGACATTTTCCACGCTCTCTGCCTCTAAATCATGAATTTCTTCAACCCATTGGCTTATATCATCAAAAGAAAGTGTGATCTAAAATAAGAATAATCACGGACATATGTTATTGCACAAATAGAAATATACTCACGTTTGGGAAGATAGTATTAAGCATTTGAACTCCATTTCTTATGCCAATAATACCCACATCTTGACGAAAAAGAGTGAACAATGGAAGATTGTCCTCTTCATCAAATTCTTCATCGTTTTGATTAAAAATTTTATTCCAGCAATTGGCAATTGAAGATTCAGATAAGTATTTATGTGCCAAAGCTATCAATATTTTGGCTTCCTTTTTAGTGTGTAATCGTTATATTGAGTACAACATTTTTGACACCCATCGTAATATAAGGTACACAATGGTAATGAATTGTTCCATCGTTAAATCGCAAAATCGTTAAATCGCATAATCGTTATACCGGAATACTACTGTATAGCTTTTCTTCGTTATTTTAATCTTGTTTTATAAGTTTTTTCCGTTTTGGCCGCTGTCGCTTTTTCAATACCAAACTACATTGGAAATCTATAAACATTTTGGGTGATTTTAAATTAATACGAGTCCACTGTTCTTGAGTGAGAATGCTTTTACAGAAATATGGGCAGAAAATCTGATCTAAATCGATTAAAAGGGTAACAAGAACTTGGCTAGGGTGGGCCTACAGTCGCCAAATGAATAAATAATGGAAAGATTTACAAGTGGACAAAGATCCAGAATAATTGAATTCTATTATTTAAATCAGCGATTAATTATTTTAACGCAATGAGTATATCGTCAACAATTTTCGGCCACTGAAGCAATGATTTGTTGGTTTAGTTCAACGTCACAACCAACATGCCAAGAGATGTTTCTCGTACCGGTAGACCATGTTAATTTTGCACTGCGGGAAATATTGAACGTATAGAGCGAAGTGTTAAAGAAATTTTAAAAGCATCTATCAGAAGGCTCAGCTAGAAAAGGCTCATTCGTGACAATGGCGTAATTAATTTAATGTTACTCGCATATAAGTTGAAAATAGTGCAGTAATGAAAATACGCAAAACATCGGCAAGGTCCAATTAAGTTTCACCAGTCGTGCAGACATGAAATCAGCTTTATTTAAAATCAGATTACGAATATATATTCATTGATGCCAATTGCATCCAATTAAGGAATTAATACACGACATTTTTTTACATCTGACTTGTCTAATTCTCCACTGCCAATACGAACATGTCGTGTGGTACCTTTAAGACATTCTTCTGTAAAAAAATTATGTTTTGAGACATCTGACAAAATTTCAATTAGAGCGCGCTCTATTTTCTACTGTCAAAACATCTGACAACAGCAGTTGGCAGAAATCTTTGCTGCTGGAAAGCAATCAGCGACGGTTGCCTGTAAAAGTACAATTTTGACAGACATGTAGATTTACATATGTCTCACAAATCTTAAGGTCAGATTAAAAAAAAAAAATGCCGTGTATTATAGCCTTTAGGTGTACAATGTGGTGTAGCATTACATGTGAAAATATCATTGGGCCTTACTTCTTTGAAAATAAATAGGGAAATGCTGTAACCGTAAATGGTGAGCAGCATTAATTTATGATAAAGTATTTTTTACGTCATGATGGTGAAAACAGACCTGAGATGTGATATTAACAGAAAGACGCCACATAGACATAATGCAACCTTTAGGTAAAATTGTTGCTGCAAACATTTGCCAGAGCCAGTTCTTCAGATTTATCAGCATAAAACTATTTTCATTGCTTTTATTTAAGGGAGTGAGTACATGTGAATATACCGAAGGATGTTTAAGAAAATGCTCTTAAATAAGCGTATCATTGCGAAGCTGAAGAAGGGGTCATTTAAGTGTTATTATTTTTCATTTTATTTTTCTTAGTGTAAAAAAATGTCATTTCGTAAATTTTATAAAAAGCTGGGTGACTTTTGGCCCACCCTGTGTATACTCTGCTGGGTCTTGGATAAAAATGTTCGGTTGCAGACGAAACGACAAAATTAAATATTCTCCCTTGTGGTGTAAAGGATAAACATTGTATAAAAATTATATAATGTTGTGACATCCGCTGAAATCAAATCTGCTTTGCCATCAAAGTTAATAACGTAAATTTTTAGCTCTTCTAGCGGAACTCTCAGCAAATTTTAAAGATGCCTTTGCTTATGATTGTTATTGTGTTGTAATATAAAATCAATTATTTCCTTTACAGCCAAAACTGTGCCCTAAATACACGCATTTTACATTTGACAATATTAAAGGTAAATCTTTTTATAATACACATCTTTATAAGCTTAAAATAGCACCCACATGTAGGTTTTTTAAGACAAAATTAAAAAAGTTGAAAAAAAAATACCAAGTGGCATGATCATTGTTGCAGACATACACACACTCACAATCACACAACAGCAAAACAATTGAAAATTGGTCCATGTAAATGTGCGTGGTGTTCTTTTTAGTTCGCCAACCCAGACGCATGTCATCTATCACTTAGATGCAAGCGCGCCAAAAAAAGAAAAAAAAAATTGAAAAACAAGCCCAAAACAATAAATTTTTAAACACAACAAAAGGAAGAAAATTTTAAGCAATTTTTGTAAATTTTTTCTGCGTGATGAAAATCAAACTGAACAAATGAAACGAAACGAATAAGAAGTAAAAAAAGAGCAAAATTAGTTGCATGCAACACAGACAGAAAAGCGCGCAGATTGTAGGTAGTTTCGAATAGGAGACAACTACGAAAAAAAAATTACGAAAAGAACAAGAAGGAGTAAGAAATCTTAGTTTTATTTAGCTGTATTGTTTTGTAAGTTAGACATGAAAGCAGACGAACTGCCATAAATCACAAATCACAGTCAAACTCAACTAAACAATCAGCCATACAGCGAGTCAGTCAGCCATTGAGCTCCACAAGCAGACAGACAAATAAATAAGAAAATTTTTTTTATTGCTAACATTTATGTTGCCAAGTTATTACGTGTTGGTGGCATAATTTTGGTTTTCAAGTTTTACAAAAATCGATAATTTTATAAAACTTTTTTAGGAATCGAAGTTTGCAACCAAAAATCGTAATATAAACGAAATTTTTTTATTAATCGAGAATTAATTATAAGGACCACAAGGGGTCGAATAGTTAATTTTCAACTTCCTGACGGAGCGCTTCAACTTTTCAAACTTTGCGTTGGGATTTGGGCCTTAACTCGCATAGCTTTCAAGTTACACAAAACGTCAATATTAATACTGTTTGATCGTCGAGTGGACTTCGAAATGTTTTAACTTTAGCTTAAAAAAATTCTTAAATGACAATTAGAATTTTGGAATGAGTGGCGATTGACGATTTCTAGTTTCAGTAGTATGGTGCTATTTGTCAACAAGGAAATGCTTTAATTATTCATTTTCATTAACTATTTAAGATTCATGTTGGCTCTAGCAATACTGTTATGGATCGTACTCTAAAATGGAGCGAGTTTTATCATGCAAAATTTTTTATTGTGGACTTTTTTGAAGGCACTGGTTTATAGTGACGCCACAAACTGACGTCCTTTAAGTCAAAATAATTCATATGATCGTTAAAATTTAATAAAATTTGGCAAAGTCAATGAAAATTAAATATATAACTCAGATCCGTGCCACCATGCAAGGAAACAGCTGACATTTGAACGATGTTATATTCTGCCTAAAATGGCAAACATCAGGTTTAAATTAATTTAATTTCAAAACCCCTTTTGACTTATTGTAATTTGTTACACTCAAGTTGGGGTGTCGCGGTGAACTAGTCAGTTCTTAGTGTGCTAGTCTGCTAGTTTGGGGGCTGTGGGTTCGATTCCCGCTAGAGACTCTGGACTGGTCTGCTTCTCTTTCTCTTCTATTCTCTTTCTATTCTATTCATATGGAGCGCACAACATGCCAATGGGGCCTAAGTGTTGTATACCTGTCGTGGGTTTGTGCCTTTAGTGCCCCTCCTTTTCAACCTAACCTATACACAAGATTCTGGCAGTTCTACAACAACACTATTGTGCCATGTATAATTGTAATTTAAGCATGTAATGGTTACGATTATTCATTATACATAAGTTTAATTAAAGTATTATGTAATTATTATATAATGGCTCGAAGTGATTATTAAATATCCGAAATTCCTATCATAAATTGATTCGTTCGTAACTATAATATTGTTGTAGATAACATATTATTGTTACTTGCAGTTTTAAATGCTTCTTAATATAATTTTATCTTTGGCAGTAATTTTTATTATGTTTTAGTAATAATTTAATAAATAATATTATATTTGAGATCAATCATATGTAGGTTTTTATAAAAACTAAAACCAAAACTTGGTAATTTTGACAAAGTTATTTTTTTTTTTTAAATTGTTGTATAATAAAAAACGATCTTTTTCATAGCGATTTTAGAACAATGTTTTTTTAAAATGTGCAATGAGTTGCGATTGACTTTGAGAATCATTTGAAACAAATGACTTCTAAAAGACATACTAGGAGATCAAATTCAAATTCAAATCAAAAACTGCTAACACTGAAATGAGAACTTCAAAAATATAAAATTTAAAGAAAAAATTTCTTTTTTTTTCTTATGCAACTATTTTAACTTAAAAATTACTTTTTGTTTGTTTTGATACTTGTTGGTGTAGTTGATTTCTTTTTTCTTTTGATTTTAATAACGTTATTTTCATTTGGGTGATTCACAAGTTGTCTTATCATGTCATATTGTTCTACAATTTTACAATGGTTTAAAAATGTTGTTGTTGCTTTTCAAACAAAAATGTCTTATAATAGTAGAACTTTGTACGCTATGTTTATTGTACTGTCGTATTTAATAAGCAGAGACCTGTGCTAAACGGCTAAGTTGGATAAACCAAGCCGCAATAGTTTTTGTAAGCCGTCGCCGTTCATTGTGTAATTTTATCGGGCCGACATCAAATTTAAGTGCAGTGGCTAATTTTTGATAACAAATCACTGGCGGCGTCAAATAAGATCGGCTAAGGACTCTGCTGTTTTTGTTTATTAAACTAAATTTAATTTATCAGTCGTGATTCAGCTCTGGTCGGGTCAAGAGCTCGCGCGTCATTGTCATTATCTCTTAAGGGCAATCAGGCCGTCCTTTTTATCTGGCTTCGAGAGTTTCACGTCTCACTCTCGCACTGGTTAATTGCGTGGCGTCGGTTAACTGTACAAAGGTACAGTTACTCGGACTATCCATTAACCATGTGCATATTTTTAGACAAGGAGTCGAATTCGGAAATTCCAGCTCCCTATACGAAGGTATAGGTCGTTTGGTAGTTGCTGGAGGAGGCTCTGGAAAAATAATTGGTGATTGCAGTATTGTCTTTTGACAAGCCAAATAATTGTCTAGTGCTAGTACACTAGAACCTCCATTGGAGTGTACGAAATTTAAAAAAAAAAAGTTAATTTATTTGTGAATTGCGGCAAAACTGAAAAATGGAAAATATTGTGGTAAGATCTAATTTAATAAATTCATGGATTAGAATTAAAAAATATTTTAATTTAGCCAAATATTTATTTTTATAATTATTTTACATCAGCTAATTTAAATTCTAAATAGCACACTTAATTATGAGAGGTTGTTCACAATGGTCTTAATTTGTCATGCTATTATTATAGGACATATGATTTTATGACACTACTGTGAATCCCCCAATTGTTTCATCAATATCATCATATTTTTATCATGATATTATTTTTTGTTTTTGTTGTTTTTTTCTTTTCGGTTTACTCTTTTTTTATGAACCCTCCACATTCATTATGACCAAAAATAGATTTATTTTTTTTCTTTTAGTTTTTGTCTTAAGGTCTTCTGTACAATTTTTTTGTCAACTTTGTTTTTTATTGTAAAAAGGACTTTTGCATTTTGTTGGAAACACTCACTCTTACTGGTACACAAATTATGGCCAATTTTAGTAACCACATGATGATGACATTGTGGTCGCTTTTTATGGCAATTATAAGTGGCGGTCGTGGTTTTTTTGTTTGTTTGCAGCATCGTTTTGTTTTATTTGTCTGCAGTAAGCGGGATTTTCATGTTGTGTTTATGGCTGTCAAAAATGTATGATTTTTTGCACCAACAATTTAAAATGATTTAAAAATTTGGCCTTTTGGTGACGGCGAAAAAAGGTCGTTATTAAATGGTTTTATTAGAAATTTGTTAGTCGAGCTTAGTTCCAAAATGACTCATATCATTTTTAAAGCCAATCCATTTTATGCTACTTTTTACTAATTACAATCTTATTACATTTGCACTTATTTAAATCTGTAAAATAATAAATTAGTACTACACGCAAAGAAAAACCATGGCTACGACATGATCGCGATGGTCATATTATTGTTTCTATAACAATATTTGGTTGTCGAAAACAAGTCATAGTTATTTTTGTTTCATTTCATCATATATTTTATCACGATAATCAAGCTGTTTAAAATTGTGTATTCTATGATACAATTTTAAAATATATCTTCCAAAAGTATTTATAAAGGGGTCGAAGTATAATGTTATGGAGACTAGTTTTCTTCTATTAATTAAATATAAACAATAAGTGATTTGTTTTAAACAACTTACATTATTTTATTGAATACTTATGTATGTATATGTGTGAAAAAAATGGGGAGATCCTTTGGATGAGTCCTCTGGTTGAAACGTCTGGCCTCGTTGAACGTTGAAAAGTTAATAAACCAACGAATAAACTTCATAAACTTGGCGCTTTCGACCAAAAAACTCGTTATTTATAACTCGTTACAAATATAAAAATATGACATGCAGAGATGGGAATATTGATATTAATTTATACAAATTCAAATATAAAAATGATATACAATAATTCAAAAAAAAAAAAAGAGCGAATACATACAAATTGAATTTAAATTCAAGAGTACAAATGTATTTACACCGCTTTCAACACAAGCATTTGTTTGAATTGTATCATTTAATGTTTACTTTTCGTAAAAATTTCAAAATGTTTATCATTTAAAAGTAGTATGATTTAAAAAAAATTAATGCGACAAAAATAACAATTTATTGAAAAGCATTAAAAACTACAAATAATCATTAAATAATAGGTGAGACAACAGTATGATTACAAATTAATCAAGCTATGATTTTTTTTAATAATAATTTGATTTTAACTGTGTTTCTTCTTGCTGAATAAATTTTTATTATTTTAAAAGTTCGAGATGTCAAAAAAATGAACAAAAATTTTGAAAAATTAAAGAAAATTTACAAGTAATTGAGAAAATGTAAAAAAAATATTGGTAAAAAAATTGCAATTAAATTGTCAAGTACAATCAATATGTATATAATTAACAGCAAAAGACAATAAATTGCCGTAAAAACGCAAAGATTGTCGATTTCAATTGTAGTCATATAAATGATTATTGAATGATACTTTAATTAAACATAATAATGATAACTGGTAGCCATTATATGTTCTAACGATAATCATACAATTCAATCATAGTATGTTGCTCTTCGATTATGGTTACCACAACCATATTTTTTCTTTGCGTGTAGACACTGGTTTGGAATTTTGCCAGGCGCCATTATTGTGGTTATTTTTTTTTTTTTTCAAAAAACTATTCATACCTGTAACCATAACAATAATAATAATAACAGCAGCTGAACTCTATTCCATAATTTTCTCCCATTTTTTTTTCTATAATTCTATAATTTTTTGTTGTTAAATATTAAATTGTAAAATAGCAAAAACCCCAACAAATACTTGTATTTAGTGGTATTTTTTTAACCGGTCAATGTAGTGTTTATGATTATATATTATAATTATTATTAACCAGTTGTATTAGTAGTTAAAGTTGTGTTATTGCTGTGGTTTTAATACCTGGGGAATAATGAAAAAAAAAAACATTAACGCTTTAATTAAAATAATGATTATTAAATGGTTTATTAAATTCCAAAGTAAAAATTTCTATGTTTGTCATCAATAAGTGTTTAATTATAAAATGATTTACAACATCAACACAGCATCAGCAAAATACTTAATCGTTTTGTAAATAAATACTTAGAAATTATATATTTACAATAACAAATAAACTAACATGTACTTTGCATGCTTCAATATGCAGTTAGAGAATTCACTAGAAGTCCTTAGGGTCGTATTGTCATAATATTTATCATAGAGTCTGAAAATGAATTTAAAGTATTTTAATACTTATGGTAAGATCTTAAAACCTTTTTAAAATTAGAAAAAAAAAAAAAATTAAAATGCGAATACAATACTTATGAGACCTTGTGAATTCACCTAATATGTATGTTTTACTATTAAAATAAATTGATATTTTGTTGTAACAGCCACTATTAAGTACTGATGTTGTTAATTAATGTCCAAACTGTAAATTATTTAAACGAAAAAGAAAAAACAAACCTGAAATAATCTTTAATTTATATTATTAACTTTATTTAAGTTTAATTAAACTTTTTATTTACGGGCAATTGTTGTTAACGAGGATCAAGTGATGAAATTAAAAACTATTTAAGTAATAATTCTAGTGAAAATTTGTGCAAACCGGTTATTGAAGTGCTGCCAATGTAAAGGGTATCTAAAAAAGAATGCACTTTTAAAATTAAGTGTCCATTTTTTGGAGCAAGTGGCAGCTCTGAGGATTTTGTATTTAAATAAATTTAGATTAAATAAAAGTTTTTATAATTTTTTATTCTCATCTCTCTCCGTTTTTGTCAAAAGTGAATTAGTTACCTATTACCCTGTTCAGACAGATATTTTTAATTGTTTCAATTTAGTGTTGATTGAGCAATTAAAATAAGTGTTCAGACATACTCAATTTATCTTACTCCATTAGCATTTGATAGCTGTAAAATACGATGTATTTATACCAAAGCAAATAATGCCTTCTTTTTAGTGTTTTTCCTGTTGATAAAATATATTTACAATTATATTTATACATATATATACTTATATGTATGTGTTTGAATTTATTCAAACAGTTTTTTAAAATTTTCTTCAAAAATTTTTCATTTTTAGAAATGCCACCTATAGAATTTTCTTCTCACTGAACGTACTTCTCAAGAGTTGTATTTCAAGTTTTAGACAATAAGTGAAACAATTAAGTATATATTGCTCAATTTAAAAATAATTTTTAGTATGGTAAATGGAGCTCAATAAGGCCTTTAATTGCGATAATATTATAAATTGACAATTAAGGCACCTGTGTGAACATAGTATAATAACTAACTGGAGAAAAAGGTCTACCAATGTAAAAAGCTGCACGAGGCCTAAAGTTTTTCCTTACAACCACGACCATATCGTGAACTAAAGTCAAAATTTGTTGTTGACGGTAATGACTTTAATGGCGACGGTTACGAAGAGGTACAAACGAGTGATGTCGTTGAAATAAATCAGAATTAAATTCATAGTGACTTTTCTTTGTCTCTCGCTAAATTTCGTGTGTTTGGTTGTTTGCTTACACGCAAAGAAGAAATATGGTTGTGGTAACCATAATCGAAGAGTAACATACTATGATTGAATTGTATGATTATGGTTAAAACATATAATGGTTACCAGTTATCATTATTATGTTTAATTAAAGTATCATTCAATAATCATATATATGACTACAATTTAAATAGACAATCTTTGCTTTTTTACGGCGAATTACTGTCTTTTGCTATAACATACACATGTTGATTGTACTTACCAATTTAATTAAAATTATTTTGCCAATATTTTTTACATTTTGTCGTTTATTTTTAAATTTTCTTTAATTTTTCAAAATTTTTGTTCATTTTTTTGACATCTCAAACTTTTCAAATAATAAAAATGTATTCAGCAAGAAGAAGAACAGTTAAAGTCAAATTATTTTTAAAAAAATTCAAAGCATGATTAATTTGTAATCATACTGTTGTCTCACCTACTATTTTATTTGTAATTTTTTGTGCTTTTGATAAAATGTTATTTTTGTCGCATTAATTTTTTTAAAATCATACTCTTTTTAAATGATAACCATTTTCAAAATTTTACGAAAAGTAAACATTAAATGATACAATTCAAACAAATGCTTGATTATCGTTACAAAATATATGATGAAATGAAACAAAAAAAAAATATTACTTGTTTTCGACAACCAAGTATTGTTATAGAAACTATAATATGACCGTCGTGATCATGTCGTGGCCATGGTTTTCTTTGCTTGTACATAGACACTCATTGAAAATAATTTTTTTTTTGGACGGATCAAGGTCTATAAAATCACTAAGTCCATAAAAGTTGAAGGTGTTGTGCATAACATTAAATCGAAAGCCTGTGCAATTTTATTGAAAGTGACAACGTTATCAGCCAGTCTGTTGGTACTTTAGTGTGTGTTTGTTGACTAATTTATAACCAAACCGAAAGTTAGGAATTTTTACCTCAAATGTTGGTGATTTTGTTGTAAAATTGGTGCAGTGACCCTTAAGTTGCCCAGAGTTGTTAAACCGTATGGCTTGTGATCAATAGTACACAATGGGTTGCCAACATCTATTTGTTTTCATTAAAACAACGTGAAAATTGCACCTTCTCTTTAGCTCGTAAGATATACTGGGTATACCCATGTATTTAATTTTTTATATTTAAATTCTTTATCTCTTTGTAAATGCCAACTTCAGTAGTTTCTGAAGCAAGCTAATGTAATAAATTAATTTGAGCGTGCTAGTGTTAGGTGCTAAAACAACCATAAAGAGTAGGAGATGATCTGAATTGGCTATAAATATAATGCTGTTTTTACTTTACTCATCTTCTCAGCGACTCTAATAATATTATTTATTGAGAACGTAGTTCATTAAAATTCATAAAAATCGAAGTTTAGTCCATCTTTCTGATCAAGCTTTAATGTGCTTTAGATTTTGCAGCCGTGACAGAGATAATTTTACAATAGATTTTCTTAATAAGTCTTGCTATGTTATGCTTTAAAGTTGTTCCAAAATCGATACCTGTTTGCATGTGCGGTTTTTTTTTTATTCTAAATAAATAGTTATTTATCACACCAGTTGTGGTTAATTTTAAAAGAATCTATTATGGAATTTTGTACAATAGCAGAACGATGTATTTGTTTCTAAAATTAAATTCATTTCAAAAAAATGTTAGTATAATGTCCAGTTTCTTTTAATGTGCGTGTGCTTTGAGTCTTTGTGTGCGGACCACTGAAAAAACCCAAGCAATCCCATTCAGGAATTTAATTTCTATACAACTGTGCGACAACATCGTTTGCAGTTTTATACCTGTTTTCAACAAAACCGAGCAGAATTATTTTGCGATATGCTTAGGATTACTTAAATAAAAAAATAATTTCTTTTGGATTTAAGAAAATTTTCTACCATGTCACAGAGTGTAGAGGTTGAATATCACAACATTGAAAAATTTGTCTAACTGGGAATTTTAGAATGGGGCAGATATCATTCGTTTTGTTAGCCATAATTAGTCAGTAGTAACATTTTTTAGATCACGATAGCGAGGTAGATGGTTCTCTTTGTTTTAATTTTTGTTATTTTGGATTTATTTTATTTTAATTTAATTTTTGTTTGTCTCTATATGTATCTGGTTTGTTTCCATTATTATAACTCATGACATTTTTTTAGTAGATTTGTGGTTCTATTATAGTAAAATGTTACTAAAGTTATTGTAGTTAAGTAAAATGCTGAATAAATAATAAAAGGAAGATTTATTAAAATATAATGAATATTTTTAAAAAAGATTAATTTCGAATCGTTTTCAAAGTTTTTGGTTAAAACAGAAATCGTTTCTCTTATATATTTACTGCCGTACTCATAAAGAATATTTAAGTTTTATTGAGACTTATTTGACAAATGTCTCAACAAAACTTTATCAAATAAGGCTTGAATAAACTAAATAGAATAAACCTAAAATATTTTTTTTAAATATGGCGGTGAAACTCAATAGATGCAGTGAAGAATATTTAAGAGAAAGAAAATATATACTTAATGATCATCTATCATTTTTTTACATTAAATATGAAAATGTTATCATTTAAATAATGCAGGTTTTCATTACTGCAATAATGGATTTGTTTAAGAGCATTTTCTATAACACCTTTAAAAATTTATGCCTGCAGCGCTCGAATTTCTGCAACAATGTTGGCCTTGAGTTCAAGGATTGTCTCATATAATCGCGTTTTCAAATAACCCCAAAGAAAATAATTGGAAGTAGACAAATCTGGTAGAATGGCTGGGCAATTATTTTTTTGAATTTCTGAAAATTATTTGACTGAAAAGTGCCATTGTGTCTCGAGCAGTGTGGGCTGTGGTTTTATCTTGCTGCAATCGCATCAGGAGCAGGTTGTAAAAAATAAGACTTTACAGTACTCTCATCGTGTATTTTGAAGAAGTAACGCCCAGATGTAATGCCACACTCTACTCTAGGGGGTGCAATTGGCAATGAAGAATGGTTCTTGGATTTTCAGAATCCCAAAACTTACTGTTTATTATCAAAGTCATTCAAATTAAAATGAGCTTCTTGACTCATAATCAAAATTACAATAAAGTTGGTTTAATTTCTAGCCAGCTGATGAAATTTAACTGCTTAATTTGGACGTTGCACAGAGGGTTGAAATGTATCAAAAGTGAGGATTAATTCAAAAGCTGAACTTTATCCTACACACTGGATGAAAGGTAATTAAATTCTACATCACTACTTGCCAAAAACTTTTGTTTTGAGTAAATTATTCTATCGACTGTGAGCTGTCAAAGTCAAATAATTTTTCAAAATTTTTCGTACCGTGCCTAAAACTGAAAATTGAGATATTTTGCGTGCTGATAATTCTTAAGTATTAAGCGTTCTAAAAGTAATTTTATTAAAATGGAACCATCAACTTCAGGTATTTGGCCACATAATTGCATTAATGTTTTTTAGATAAATGTTTTGGAAATATTTTTAATATTTTTTTTAAAAATTGCTCCATATTTGGGGTATTTTCGATATATACACAGAGTTTCAACAAATTTCTTGTTGTGATCCACCAAATTTTATTAAGTAATATTTTAATATAGTATTTTAGCTTATATATTCCACACCAAACTTTTGCAGAGGCACCGCGTTTTTTTACTTATTACAATTTTTGTGAAAGAACTCCAGTTGCTAAATACTTAATCTGAAAAAACAAACAACAAATCAATTTGTTTGTTTCAAACTCTCTTTTGTCTTTATTTTCGGTATTAAAGTTATTGTTATTGGCTTCTATCAGAGATGGTTGCGTGAGTTAATTTTGACTCACGCTCACTTACAAAAAATAATTTCTGTTTTATTTACACCGAATTCTAATTTTTGCATACGTTCGTGCTTTTGTTAAATTTAAAATTAACTCACGAGCTCGAAATGATAACGAAAACACTTAATGTTCGAACAAAACTAAAGCTTAAATACTAGTATGTATATTAAATGCTTAAAAAATAAATCTAAAAAATAAGCTAACACACAAATTCGGCAATAACTTACGTTAATATAAATAAATTTCTTGATAAAATTATATGTAACTCACGAACACTGCATTTAAAAAATATCGTGTCACGCTTCCATCTCTTTTAATTGTTATAGTTCATTGTACCCTACATAAAAATATTGGGCAAAAGCATGTGAACATACATAGAAGTATGGTTTTCATTTGCACTTTAATAGAACAAGTAAAGATTCCTACTATAAATTGGGTAAATTTCAACATATTCTAAATAATTTCTAACATAAGCTAAATAAATTTTAAGAAATTTCTTGTAAAATTACAAATTTTGTTGAAATTTACCTAATTTGTAATGGGTAATTTTTTTTAATTTTAATTATAGTGTGTTTAGTTTTTATGTGTAAGCTGTTGATAACACTATGCTAGTTGAAAAAATAGACAAGCCGGGCACCTGACTTTTTCACATAATTCGGGTACGCTGAATCCAGTGGTGCCCGCGGTTTTTTAAGATTGGCTCTGGTTTTCGAGATATACCGTTATTTCGAAAATGGAGGAGGTTGCACAACATATGTTCGCGTAACTCAAAAACGCTTTAGCTTATTGAAAAAATTTGAAAAACCGAAAGTTCTTTTTAATATCCGCAGTCGTTTTTTTTTTTTAATAATTTTTTTATCGAAATTTCTAAATTTTTGTTTTTTAAAAATTCATAAAAAATTAAAAGAATGCAGCTAGGAAAGTATAATTTGAGAAAATGTTAAGAACAAAAAACATTGGAGGCCTTAGAAACAAATGATGGGAATGAAAAATAAAGTTGCGCTGGGAATACATTTGGCCCGTGTAGGGGTATCTCAGGCGCTGCAGGTGCAAAATTAAGGGCTAGGGTTCTACGCGAATAAAAAACAAAGTTCTAAACAAAAGAAGCTATTAGTGATTAAAGTCTGTCTACAACTTTGGATTTTTTCAGAAAAGCTGAAATTTTTTAATTTTTTTTAATAACCACACATTTAAAACATTTATTTTTGTTATGTTATGTTTTGTTTTTTTAAGAAAAATTTTTAAAAATCTTTTTTATTTTTCGAGCTCAAGGTCCGTTAGAAACATTAAAATAAATAATTTTAATCATTAAGAATTCCTGTAAAATAAAAACATTATGATATGAAATATAAATCTAATTTAAAAAAGTAGTTTGAGTTCATACCTTCTTTTAGTTTCATGCCGCTTAATCGTGAAAAATTCAGAGCAATTCGGTAAAAGCAACACCATCTGCACTCAATGCTTTTATAAAATTACAATATTCAGTTTGATTTAGAGTGGAGGAAGCAAAATCTTTTCCATCGGCGCAAGTGGTAATGCAATAACATTATTTCTACCCCTACACGGGCCATCATTTCCCATCATTTGTTTCTAAGGCCTAGGATTTACTCCTAGGGGGATAAAATGTATGACCGACCTCCAATGTTTTTGGTTCTTAACATTTTCTCAAACTATACTTTCCCTTTATCACAATCCCTAAGGGGGTACTAAATAAGAATTGGAATAATTATATAAAAAGACAGGTCCTGAAATTTTGCTATAAATTTAATTATGGATCCTGTTTTTTTGACAGTTATTTTGTATATATGGAAACAAAATGACAAAAATAGAAGTGGTAGTAATGCTCAACTTCGCCGCCTTCAATAGGCTGTGCAGTCTGGGAGCTCTACAGTGACTTACTTCAATTAAAATAACTTATGTATAAAAACTTAGTTCTATTCTTTTGCAATTGTGATTGCGATATCCTTAAACCGCTTTCTCCTGACTTTTAGAATAAACTTTGTGCGTGAAAGATCACGGTATTATTTATGTAGCCTACGCAGTTTCGTTTAACCATCTGGCTTAAATTTTCTCACTGATGTAAGTATCAGCTCGAAATTTACAAGCAGTAAATGATCGATTATTAGATTCCAAAATTATCAGCAGTGTTCCTGTGATCTCTCGCTTTTATTAGTTTGATGTCCAAATGGCTGGCATTTATAGAAGAGTTCATACTTCGCACAGTTATTAATTATGGACCTGATAGAGGATAAGCTTTCTATTACGATTCTGATATTCCAGCTGACTAGCATGTAGCTTTTTTACTACAACTCTTTTACAAATCCCGCTCTCTTTGTTATACTGTCTACCAAATTTCGAAAATTTTTCCGAATTTGGTGAAGTCGATTCTGCTAGTGTGCGGTAGGTCATACTCTTTTGTTTTGCGGCGTCCCCCAAGTCTGTTGTTTCTCACTCAGCCACCGAGGTCAAATCACCGTGCCAAGGTATTGAGTCGCTCTTGAAAACTATGCTCTTACTACACCAATTTTACTTTCTAAAATTTGGTGTAAAAATTCGAGACATGCGGCCCGGTAAACAATTGACGAACAAACTCACGATAAAGTGTCACCAGGTCGGCAAAAAATTCAACCTAGAAAATTTAGAAAATCAGGCTTGGGCCTGCTTCACCCGAACAAGATTAAGTTGAATCATGTGTTGGTTAAGAGTTCAAAGTAATGACCATCGAAAGCTTTGTTGATTCGTTCAGTTAGTGGGAATTAGAGCGCCTAGAAGAGGATTTCAATTTTAGTTTGTAAATTAAAATCATAAATATAAATCGAATACTTTGTACATCCTTGGAAGCAATGTTACTTAAACAAAAGTTTTTTTTTTTATAATTTTAAATGCATAATTTTTTACCCAAATTTGTACCACCTTAATGTCTAAGAAACAGAAAATGACCTGTTGTTACGCGTTTGAATTGTCGTTGGGACAAAGTCAGCACTAAATATAAGCAGTAGTAGTTGTTCTTGTCGTTATTGTTGTTGTTTTTTGTATAGAAGCATGTTGTACTACAACACAAGAATTTGTTTCTTTAAATTTGAATGCCCTTTGGGTTTAAAATTTATAACCGATTGTAGTTAGATATTAAAATAATCCACAATATCATAATAACAATAATACTGAAACAAAAATAACAACAACAAAAACAACAACAAGAACAACGGAATATGTGTATCCATATAAAATAAACCTACAAAACAAAAAAAAGAACAACAAGTCAGGTTGTTATTGTAAAAGGTATTGATTGTGATTTAGCGCAGCATTAGTTAAGGGTTTGTTTAGTTGTGCGATCATAATCACAGAAAAAAAAGATCGCCATTATGATCATCAGTTTCGGTGACTTTAAGTTAAAGTTTTAAACCCAAGAAAAACCTGTTTTAAATTTGTAAGCTCTAAATTTAAAAAAAAAAAAAAAACAAAAAATAACAAACGACTTTAAATTTTAAAAAGCATTGAGGTTTCAAATTTCATTTCATAAGCAAAACATTATTCTGCTCTTCCCATTTTAGTCTACGATTATTTTTTTTTTAAAAACACAAATCTAACATTTTAAACAAGACAAGCAATCAAATGAACTAAAAATATGTTGCCCCCTCCCAAAAAGTAGACTCAAGCACATAAATAAAATCCATAAAGCCCACAAAAAGAAATAGTGAAAGCTTTTCTATTGACAAGAAGAGAGAAATTTATCGTTATTTTTTGTATAAAGAACAAGCGCCAACATTAACATATAAACGATTTTAAATTTGTCTTTGATTTCATTTTAAATAATTTCTAAAATAAAATTTGGGAATTTCCATAAGATAAAAATGAAACAAGTCTTGGAGATCTAGTAATGTTTTACGAATTTAAAATGAATTAGAAAATATTTTGTAATTAAAAGTAGAGTGTTTAACAGATTTTTTTCCAGAGGAAAGTATTTCTTGTACTATTTTGTCACCACTCCTTTTTGTTAGTGACGGTCAAAATCAGCAAATAAGTTTAGGGTCTCCGTAATATGTTTAATGTATTCTTTGAATTACAAGTCACGATACATATATCTGTATGTATGGAATGATAACATACAGATATCTTTATAATATTTCCCTAATTTCAGCCAAAACGAATAGAGGGCGTGGATGGTTATAAAGCGAGAGTTTTTAAAAAATACTTTTACTTTAATGTCCAGTTATATGACAGCAATAGTGGTTGCTTCTTTAAAAATTTTTAAAAATTTTGCATATTTAGAAGAGTATAGCAGCGAGAGCCTTTGAAAAATATAAGAAATGTTTTGTTGGTGGTCCCCTTGTGTAGCTTAGAAATGAACATGGCATAGTGTATGCTTTCCCCCAGGGCATTGACATTCAGGTTAGGTAAAAAGAGGTCATAAAAAAGTCTTAATTCATCACAGGTGACAAGTATACCCAATTCGAATGTTGTGCGCTCATGAAAGGTAAAGTTGGTCTTCCAGTCATTTCTTGACAGTATATATGAAAAACGTCTTGCACGTCTTACATTTGGGTTTTGATTATCCAAACTAGTTCTGCCTAAATTTCTATATATACATGTAGGGGGGTAGCGAAATGTGTCCCTTTTTGACCACTTTCGTTACCCAGAGATTACAAGGTTACCCCAATTTCACTGAGTCCCGTGTCGTCCCAGGCGTTTGCTCTAGACTTTTGTGACTTCACATTGCAGACTTTCTACAATCCTCACCACAGAGTCTTTTGTAATCGCCAGCATAAGCCCCAGACTTATTTTCCCCATTGCACTTACATCCAACGTGTGCCTGCCAGTGGTACTAAGTCTATTGCCTGCATTGCGGGACATACCACATGCGCCGCTGTCTTAAGGCACATTCTGCAAACATCATCCTCCACAACACCGATCCTAGGCAGATGATATTTGAAGTTGTCAAGCCGCTATCCAGCTCAGGGTCCTCCGATTATATCTGAGTACCCTGAATGCATTTCTGCCAAGGGGCCTTTCGAGCACTACGTGCCTGCAAATACTATAGACTATCCCAGACTATCCCACATATGAATTAACACCGGCACACCTTTGTTTGGCAGTGCAACATCTTTATAGTCTATAGTCTTTGGTGCCTGTCTACATGTAGTCGTTTCCATCCACCTTCTCAGGTAAATTCCTAAGGATGATATCATGTTCTTAGCGTTTGTGCTGCTAGTCCCTGCCTCTATGAGTTGTTGGACTGTTTTGGCCATGATGCTGGAATAATCATTTAAAATTGTTTCTAAAATATTTTTACAATAGAAAATTGTTTATTTTTAAATTATTTCTAAATAAAAAGAAAAATTTTCTGTAAATTGTTTCCATTTTTGTATAGTAAGTGCAATAGAAATGCCAACCTGTGACTGCTCCATGATAATGGAGTAAATATGAAACAAAGCCTATACTATCATCATTTCATCTCTCTAAGCGAAAGATCTCTATCAAAACTTACATAATAATTCTGCAATTGAAATTCGAAAACAAAGATCCCTTCAGCCCAAAATAAATTTTCCCATGCCGCTTAGCGCAAAAAGAAACAAAAAGACGCGAAATACAAAAACTGCATGTTACAGTCGCCAACTAAACAAGTAAGAGCGCTATATTCGGCCGTGCCGAATCTTATATACCCTTCACAACGTGAATTCAAGCAATAACAGTGGTTTGTGTCACCATTCATCCCATATGAAATACGTACATACATATAAAAACATACATATATAAAAACGTCCCATTGTAAAATTATAAATTCACGTATGAATGTTAAAAAAACAAAAAAAAAAAAAAATTTAAAAAAAAAATTTAAAAAAAAAAAATTTAAAAAAAAAAAATTTTTTAAAAAATTATTATGTATATAATATATACAAAACAAAAAAAAATAAAAAAAAAATTAAAAAAAAAAATTTTAAAAAAAATAATAATAAAAATATAAATAATTTAAATAAAAAATAAAAAAAAAAAAAAAAAAAAAATAAAAAAAAAAATTTAAAAAAAAATTAAAAAAAAAATTTGTTTGGCTCAGCTGGGATTCGATGCCACGTTTTCTCTAACCAGTATACACGTTTGTATGTATGTATGTTGTTGTTGTAATGTTGCTTTTGTGAAAAAAAAATCGAGGTGGTCGTGGGTTTTTGCTCATATCTCAGTTGTTTATGTACCGATGTTTCTGATTTTCAATAGCGATCTACTCCCGAATATTTCTGATATTTTAATACCTCACCCGAGTCCAAGCGATGTCGGGGGGCTTCAAAAAGTTGATTTCAACATACACACGGGCAGACGGTCAGACGGACAGACGGACAGACTGACAGCGCTTAATCGACTCCCCTATTCATAAGCTTTCAGAAAATATATACTTTATGGGGTCGGAAATCAAAATTGTAGAAATTTCACACGGAATGACAAACCTATATATACCCTTTTTCACTGTGTGAAGGGTATAAAAAAGTAAACAAATTGTTAAATTGTAATCATGGGAATTTAAAATTTTCTTAAGTCCCTTTGCCAAGGATCTAACTGTTCAATTTTGATTATAACACTTTATTGCACCAATATTGTTCTAGGATGACAATGAACTAAACGGTAAATGTCACTTTGATTTTTGTGCTAAACAAAAGCATGAACTTGATAGACAATAATGTTGAAAAGATAAAAAAAATGAGTTGCTGGCAAAATTACGTCGAAGAGGAAAAATAAGGAGGTAAACGAACGAACGAACGAACGAACGAAAGAAAAACAATACATCCATTAAACTGCTGTTTAATAGATTAATATCATTTGGGTGATTGTTTTTGACATCACTTCACATCATTTTCCAATTTTATATTTAAGTACACTTGATTATCAACTTGCATCACTGCAACTCACACACGTACACACACACACACACACTCACATAATGGTGCATAAAAACGCAGGTGTATATTGTTTGTATTATGGCATCCTTAATGTTTAGTATTAATGTTATCCTTTCTCACGGCATTTAGGCAGAGTTTTTTGTTTTTATTTATTTTTTCAAACAACCAAACAATAAGCAACCCCTGCTTTGATGTCGTAATTCCCTGAGTTTATCTTAGACTTGCACACGGCAGAATAGCAAGTGTCATTAACCTCTAACACCTTGTTGTTTTCTTTCATCTTCAACTCTTTTGTATAGGTTTTGGCTCGAAGTGTTTGTTCGTATAAATTTCAGTCTCCATTGAATTCAATAAGAAAAGACTACTATAATGTCAAGCAAATATTAATGTGTGAAATGTTGAAAAGAATACCAATAACAGCTCGTCACTATTCCCTTATACTTAGGGTATACGATTAAGTGTGTGTGTGTAGGTGTTCGTTTGTAATTTAAATTTCACTGTTTGTATAGAATTACATCCTTTTTTTTTTTTTTGAAATTCTGACTATGAAAGTGCATATTTTGTTGTAGTACTCGTATGTTTTTGCTAGCGCTGCTTCAAAATTTGTTGAAACTCAAATTTTTGTTGAGGTTTTTTTTTTCGTTGACTACGTTTGCAGGGATGGCGAGGAGTGTGTGTATCTCGTATTATTGCACTGTTTGCATACCAAATAGGTGTGTGTTTTGATTGTTTGTATGTAAGTAATCGTATGTATTTGCCTAGTTGGCTTTCAACTCAGTAAATTCAATACAAGGTTAACTATTTGTTTTGACGATGATTCCCATTTGTAACGAGGTCGTTTCGTACGTTCATATTGTTTACTTTGGTTTTGTTGTATGTGACATTTATATAAAAACAGGACACTCATTTGGTAATCTATGCACGCATATGTGTTGATGTCTTTTTTTCCTTTTCCCAAATTCGTTTTGCATTTGAAAGCCATTTTTCATTTGTGTTATCTTGGAGAGCAACGGAGAGACTTTCAATGCGCTTGTCTGAAAAAAAGTCAGGGGTTGCCATATGTTGCTAAGTTAATAAAAAATTACTTTCAAATTCAATGAAATATGGTTAAGGTCATTAGATTTGTTGCTTTGATTATTTACTAATCTTTAGCGTTGAAGGTATTGCAGTTGTATAACGGTTAGGCTTTCCTTTTCTTTTGGAAAGACTCAAGGCATTGTAAGGCATACATTAAGTCCTGAAAATATGAACTACGTATTGGTTTTTTCCGATATAAAAACTTAATTTGAATGCTTATTGGATACTTCCTCTGTGAACGGTTTCTTTACAAAATCAATTAAATCGGAGTAACATCAAGATTATATAGCCTAAACTGTGTGAGATTCATTAATATTATTTTATTAGTTTGTCATCGTGGAAATGTTTTCATTGGCTTCGTGTATGGCGTGCATTCGAAATGTCCAATTTCCAATGACTCTGAATTTTATGGCATTGGTTCAAAAAACCCCAGAAAAAAATCTAACGGGTTTCAAGCTCACATCACCTTTACATGGGATGACCATGCATTCAAATTTCTTATGCAGAATGTCCAAAATGTTATGAGCTGTGATGGTGTCCGTATTGTCATTGTTTGTAATCATCGACTTATATTGCTCGCAGTTGACGGTCATGGCCAGGCTTACATTGTTTTGAAGGAAATATGATGTGAATACGCTGTTAGCGTAAGAATGGTGACTTTTTCGAGATATCTAGGACGGTATTAGATCTCATGTGCATTGGCTTCATCTCAAGTTCGAATATATTTTTGTTGACCTACCAATTCATTAAGAAAGGAGTCCAATCTCTGAAGATATTTTTTGACGAAAATTTGATGGAACGCTGATCTAGCAGAATACCTGTTTTGATAAAATAATTTAATAATTTGCAAGTGCTGTGGAAAGCTTTTTCCATTCATAGTATTTTAAAAAAAAACCTTCATTATTTAGATTGTCATTTCGATAAATTTATTGTAGACTTAATGATATAAATCCAGGTGTCATGATTTAACATTTTTGACATACAACTTTACAGTTCCTCTGTCACAACATAAAATTTATTTTCGCGATTTTAAGAACATAAACTATAGTTTACTACAGGAAAATACATCATATGTCGATTGGAAACAGGTGTACTATATGCCATCTGTATATGAGCAAGTATTATTTCTTGAAAACAGTATTCAGCATTTGTATGAAAACACAGTTCCAGTGAAATCTATAAATACATCCGCTAGTACAAAACCTTGGTTTTCTTCTCATATAAAGTTCATAAGCTAGACCTTGCATACTTAAGCTGGAAACGTTTCAGAAGTAGAAGTGAGTTAAAATAAGTATTTAAAGCTGCCAGAAAAAATGTGAATATGAGCATTAGAATTGCAGAAACTGAGTTAATTTAAGACGTTTTGGCTCTGCAGCTGGTTCCAAGCAAACACGGAAATACATTCGGGAAATTGGTAGTACACAAAATGTTTTTAATGACAAAGTAGATGTTGAAGAGCTAAATAGTATCTTCATGAATATACCTTTTGTAGCGGCAGACGAAAGCTTTTATAATTTTCCCAATTTAGAGTCAAACGATAATGTCTTTAAATTCTCTTGCGTGAGTCATTCTGAAGTTTATTCATGTTTTAAATTAATTAAGTCAAATACAGTGGGCGGCGACCATATGCACCCAAAATTTATTCAGATATTACTTCCAGTACTACTGCCATATAAAACACATTTATTCAACACCATCATAATAACCAGTACTTTTCTGAACAGATGAAAATGTGCAAGGGTAGTTCCTATACCGAAAACAAATTCAGAATTTAGGCGAATAGCTATCTTTGTTATTTGTCTAAGGTGCTCGAAAAAATTCAAATTTCGGAACATATCAAGGAAAATAAATTATTGTCTGAAAATCAATCAGGTTTTCGCTCTAACCATAGCTGTGTATCTGCCTTATTGGATGTTTCTGAGAATATACGACGTGAACTGGATGAAGGAAAATTAAATTTCTTAATTCTTCTTGACCACTCAAAAGCCTTCGACTCTGTTGACCATAGCACACTTTGCAAAAGGCTTCGGCACTTCTTTAAGTTCTCCAACAATTCAACACGTCTTTTGTCTTCATATCTTTCAAATCGCTTGCAATTTGTATCTTCTAATAATTTTCAATCATCTTAAAAACGTTTAACAAGAGGTGTGCCACAAGGGTCCATTCTGGGACCACTATTCGCTCTTCCGGATCACACTACTGTTTAATGAAGTTACGACAGCTGAAATAAATCCGAATTACAATTGTAAATAACTTAATTTAATATAGATTTCAAACCACCATGGTCTCGGAAATAAAATTGTGGATAAATTATCTAAGATGAAGTTTTTTTTTAATACGATTACGCTGGATACCTCCAAACCCTCTTACAAGTTTTGAAACGAACTTTAACTATGTAAGAGCATAAGAGAACGTTTCAAAATTCTGCTGAAGAAAGAGTGGCTGATATTCTAAGCGGAAAACTAGGTATTAAGAGAACACATAAAACTCTGAGCTTAAATAGGCCAATACTTAGGAGGCTTGTTGGAGAGAACAAACATGTAAAGCATGCAAAGAAAACAAGGAAACGCTAAACAATAGCATTGTCAATATTCTACCTTTGATCGTATTAGTTTCGATACTGATAGCATACGTATAGGTGTAGACTCGAAACTGTTTAGTAATTACATTAAGGAAATAAAACTTTTGATCAAATTTGGGGATCATAACATGTCGATACAGGCGTACAGGTATACCAGTGTTTGTTGTGGGTCAAGTAAAACCCCTCACTTTTCAACTCAACCCTACTTTAATTGTACTTAATATTAACATGTACCTCAAAAGGTCTTTGGACTTATGGGTTAACAGTTTATAACTCGCTAGACATAAAAAAATTTTCTGAGTGGATGTGGCAAGTTTCTTGGTCCATTCGCCTACTAAACTCTTCTAAAATGAAATTTTAATAAAATCGTGCACAGCAAACTTGGTTGCCGCAAGGTGTGACTAGTATCCTGGTTCATCCATAAAGTCAAATTAAATTTTCTTAGCATATATTTTTTTACACTTTCATTTCTAGAAGCCCTTGGTAACTCTTCAAAACAACGCATGGCCAAAGAAACCATAATCTCATTGCAAAAAGTACAAACACATATGAAGTAATATATTTCAGGAGCATACAAGTACATACGCATTGCAAACTTCAAATTCTCTTTCTATCATCGTTTTCGTCATCATCATCATCATCACATTGTTTTCCATTTTCTCTTTCATTCATTCATTCGTTCTTACATGTGCTTGTTTTGTATAAGGATTTGTGCTTTTCACATTTCGTATGCATCGCATGTTTTGAATGTCCTGTGACTCGATATGAATTATTCAAAAATATATAAAACCTTAATTTTTTTCCTCCTCTGCTAAAGTATTCACACATACATACACATGAATTTATATATGTTTGAATGAAAAGTACTCGTATGGATATGCAAGTTTGTGTGTATGTCTGCAGTCGAGCAGAAAAAGAATGGCAGTCAGGCTGCCAGACAAGTTAAACAAATTCTGGCAATAATATCTAACAAAAACATACCACCACGCCAAGGACGAATATAGCGCGGCATACTAAAATATACAAACAGCAACAAATATATTTTGTATGCGAGTAAGTAAAAAAGCAACAACATTTTACTGTTGCTGGAATGAGCTGAGACATGCATACAAATTATGAACATAAAGTTTTTAAGGAAGAAAAAGCAAAAGGATGTGCATGTGTATTCGGGTAGAACTTACTTATAGTAGCCTACCTACGGTTCAATGTGTATAAGTATGAGTAAGTGTAATAAGTTGCAGTTTTATCAATAAAAGTTAAACGTGTAGCATGCATGATGAGCTCGTAACTTTGCCGGGTTTGCAGCCGCTGACGCTGTTAAAGCTTCTGCCAACAAACAAAGTAAAATTATCCTTTTGATAGGACTCTTAAGTAGTACGTAGTAGTCAGCATAGAATATAAATGCAAGAATATCAGTTGTGTGGCTGTGTGAGTGTCATAAACTATATGAAAAGCTTAAACACACTCACACATACGCACACATAATTTTGCACTAAAATAAAACTGACGAGGACTCTGACGTCGTAAATCAGGTTAAGCAGCAGCAGTAGCAGCAAGAGCAATAAAAGCAGTGACGTTGTTGTTAATATTGCTGCTGTAGTTGCCAGTAAAAGTGAAAGTCAAGGTTAATCTGTATATGTCTGTCTTTCGCTTTGTGTTGCAACAGGAATATAAATTCAAATACAAATAAATTTATACAAACAACAGCTAAAATTTTATTTGTAACAACATAAAAATCTCAAACAAGAAAAATATAAAAAATTTTGTTTCTTTTTTGTTGCGTTCAGCACAGCAGTAAAACATACAACAAACGAGAAAAAAAAGAAAAAAAAAAATAATAATAAAAAGTGAAGTAAAAATGACATAAAATTTGATGTCATGTCACAACAGGCACAACTCCAAACAATAATAAAAAATTAACAACAACATTTAAAACTTTATGACCGACCAACTGACTGATCCAATGTCATGTACTTACACATACATATGTATGTATATGCAGGTTTGTGTGTATGTTAAATACTTCTTTTTGGCAATTTTTGACTCTTTAACAAAAGTCTGGGCAGGCTTTATGAGCCAGCCCTGTCTAGCAAGTAATAGAAACAGTTTTGTCCAAAGTTGTTTTGATATTGCTTGTCAGCCACCAGACAGTGTGGGTGCTTCATTTCAAAAGCTCTAACAACCAGGGCGGTGGTGTTTGTGTGCTTGCGAAAAAGTTTTAGAATTATGGTGCCAGTTTGCCACAAGAGTGCATTTTAAATATACGGGTCGCTTAATTTTTGCAATGAATTTAAATGTGGGCCATTTAAGTATAATGTACTTGGTTAAGCAATAACAACTGTTGCTGTTGCCAGCAAATAAAATTTATAAATTTTTTTTGTGTTTGCAATTAGTTGGACTTAGAGCTCTTATTCTGGCTATTTTTACTGAGGAAAGGAACTTTACAATAAAAATCTGTAGAAAAAACGAATAACTGCTTAAGTCGACATAAGCTTAAATTGAAATAACTACACCGTTGCTATACCGCAATTCAAAAGTACCCGCAGGCGAATTTTTAACAAGTCTTGACAACTTTACAAAATGTTTTAGCTAGAAAACGTGTTGCCTCTATTTTAGAACAAAACCACTTATTTTGACTTATAATTGAAATAAATAAATAATAACCGATATGCCCTTTAACTACTAGAGCGCAAAATTTATTCATTCATTCTTTGTTTTGAAGTTTTGAAGGGCATCATTCTAAAAAAATTAACTTAAAGATTAAAAATTTTTTTCCTGAAAAACGATAGAAATGGACATAAACAGTTTTTTCCTATTGCCACAGAAATATAAATAGAAACCAATTTAGTACTAAAGTTAGTATGAGCCTTAAGGCTGGCAAAGTGTTATTCATTTAAGTAGTATATTTGTGGGCTTTCTGGGACACCAAATTCATCCTTATGGAGATTGCATGAGGATGAATTTTTGTTTTAAATTTTCATCCCAATGGTAATTTCCCATAAGGATGAATTTTTGTTAATAATTTAAAATATTCATCCCAATGGTAATTTCCATAAGGCTGATTTTTAATTTTTGGTTGATATGCATTTTGTTATTGGTTTGTTTGTCTCAAGTTTCAATTAAAATTTTTTTATTGTCTGCAATTTACTCATACGGATGATTTTTTTGTTGTTAAAATTTTTTTTAAAATTGTGTTGTTAAAATTTTTTTTTTAAATTGTAATATGAGAAAATGCAAAGGTAAATTATTATTTGTAAATACATATATAAATACTTACATATATAAATATGTGCATACAAACTTACATGTTTTAGAAAATGTATGTGCAAAATTGTTTAAATAAGAATGTTAAGAGATGAATTTTCACAGATGAATAATTTAAGAGAAAATAATTTTTATTGAATGTAATTATAGTTTTCCATAAAGATGAATAATTAAAGAGAAAATGATCGTTTGAGTGATTTTTATTAAAACAGTAAAGAGGGATTGAATAAAAAAATATATGGAAATAAACTCAAGATATACTTATATATAAAAGAACGATAATGATAATATTTTTCCTCATTAGTCTAATCAATACTTAAAAGTATGCTTAATAAAATGGTAAGAAATCGCATCATATTTAGAAGTTTTTTCTAATTTTATTTAAAATATTTTAGATGTATGATCAAATAATAAATATTGCCCAAGGTATAATACCTCAGTATACAAAAATTGATGATATCCCCCCACATCAACCATATAAAGTCCTAAGGTTTGAGTGGAAGGAATCACAATATGGATCAAAAGTCATAGCATATTTGGATAATAATAAATGGTTTTATCTTCCTCAAAGAATTACAAAATTTTTAAATAAAGAAGATCCATACTTATCTGAAATGAATGATAAAGTGTGGACAATTATTTACAAAGGTCGACAATCAGCAAATGGTTTAGCAGTATTTGAATTAAACTACATTTAAGAATTTAAATGTTAAAAACCTCTACCATAAAGTAAATAAATAAAAATACATTTTTTTAATTTAAAAATATTAAATCATTTGTTTTATTTCTTTGTTTCTTAAAAATCTAAACTTAAGGCTAATAAGATTTGGTCACCATCCTCATCCATATATTGCTCATATGATGATGGTGCAGCTGATAATGTTGTTGAATCTAAACTTAAGGCTAATAAGATTTGGTCACCATCCTCATCCATATATTGCTCATATGATGATGACACTGCAGTTGATGATGTTGTTGATTGTTCTGCTGTTGATGTGGGTGATGTTGTTGGTAGCCATCCTGATATATCTGTTATATATGAGGATGGTTTTATTTTTTTGTAACTTTTAGCCTTTTTAAAGGCAAAATTATGAAAATTTAAAAAATGTCTTTTTTTGTTTGCGACATTTAAAAAAGAAACATAGCGACAAAACTCGCACTTTAACTTTGAGTCCATTTTCTAAATTAAAAATTATTTTCAAAATATTTATTGAGAAAGCCTCATAATTTTAAACAAAGCATATTTTGAAATATAATCCCAGGAAGTCGTCGAATTTAATTTTAAAATTGCCTTTGATTTTAGCATACATACATATATAATATTGTATAAGAATTTTATGTATATATATTAGAACACCTCATATTTTTCGAACAATTTGATTTGCGTTCAAAAATGATAAACCAAGCATATTTTGAAATAGAATCCGATAAAAACGCCACTTTAATTTCAGGTAAATTTAACTTTGAATTTAACATATATATATGTATATATATATATATATATATATATATATACATATGTACATACATATATAGACATAAGAATTTTATAATTAGAGTCAACAAACTAAAAAGCATAATTATGTAATAATTTAAAGAACAACAGTACACATTTCAAAATGACCTTGAACAAAGCTAACCAAATATGAATTTAATATTTAAATAAGTAAAAGCAATAGCCAGTGCAATTCATAGTATTGTTCACTAAAGTAATCGGTCAATTTGTCTGTATAAAAATTAAAGATTTTGTGTGTAAATCTAAAACAAATAATATAAACTGTAATTTAAAATTAAGTTAACAAATTGTTAAACTTCTTTAAATAAAATAAGAAAAACTTAAAATAAAAATGGCTTTTGTGTGTTATGAATGTAAAACAATTTTTAGTGATATCGAAAGTCTTAAAAGGCATGAGAGGACTCATGCATCTTGTTCAAAAGGAGTGGTTTCTAAAAAATCTCCATTAGATGTGAAGATAATTAGAAGTGCCTTTAAATCTAGATTGCTAACTCTAACTTATAACAATAAAAAAGAAGAATGCCTCTTACCAGAGCTATTTATGAAAGAGGCTTGCGCACCAATTAAGCAGGAGGTTAATAAATTTTTAAAAATACATAATGCCCTGAAATTTAATATGGAGTTTTATGCCTTGTACGCCAAGCCTAACATGGATACCTTAGAAGACACTCCATTGGAAGTGAAAACCTTCCAAACAAAAATGAAGGAAATTTTCAACATGGAGGAGTTTGATGATCTATTTGAGAGAAAAACTCAAAATATTTTACAGAAAATGGAGGAATTTCAGGAAAAGGACAGTGGTTGGACTCTTATACAACTCATTAAAATTGAAGTCAACTTAAATAAACATCAACCATTAAGAGGAACATCATACATTCCGTTACCGAAAAAATTAACATTAAAAAAGGCCTGCATAAATGTACAAAATAATGATGAATTTTGTTTCAAATGGTGCATAATATCAGCCATTTCAGATTTAAAAACACATGCAGAGCGCACTTTTAAATATAAAGTAAATATCAGTTTTAATATTATAAATATAAATGGTTACAGTTTAAATTTCAACGGATTAAGCTTCCCGCTAAAAATTAAAGATATAAAAATATTTGAAAGCAACAATCATAATATTAGTATAAATGTTTTTGGCTATGATGAAAAAGCGGACTTAGTATTGGGTCCCTATTATAAAACAAAAGCGAAAAAAATTAAGCACATCAACATTCTATTTCTTCAAAAATGTATTGGAGAGGATGTTGTTTCACATTATGTGTGGATTAAAAATATTTCAAGGTTAGTAAAAGTGCATAAAATTACTTTAAATTGCTATTTTTATCTTGTACTACATTTCTTTCTATTTAGTTTATATGTTAAACTTATATATTTATATTCTAATTTTTGCAGACTTATTAAATCTCAACAAACAAGACATCATGAAAGTATTTTTGTATGTGATGATTGTTTACAGTATTTTCATCAAAAAGTGAAACTTCAGAAACACCAGAAGAATTGCACAAAAAGAATATCATACGTCCCAAGCCCAGATAAGTCTGTTTTAGAATTTAACAATTTTAGCAATAAGTTAGACTTACCGTTTGTTATATATGCAGATTCGGAGTGCATATTTGAAAATATTCAAACATGCATTCCGAAAGGGGATATTTCATCAACGACTTTAGTTGATAGACATATTCCATATGCATTTGCTTATTATATAAAATGTAGTTTTAGTAATAGTTTAAACAAATTTTGCAGTTTTAAGGGATTAGAGTCACCAAAATTATTTATAGAAAGTCTGGTGAATGATGTTAAATATTTATATTTAAATTTCATCTCAAAAAGTAAAACAATGACACCCTTAACTGAACTGGAAAAACTTGATTTCGATAGAAATGACATTTGTCATATTTGCTCTAAAATTATTGTAAATGAAGTTAAAGTAAGAGATCACTGTCATTTCAGTGGAAAATATAGGGGGCCAGCACATAACTCATGTAATATCAATTATAAAACTCCAAAGTTTTTCCCCGTTATTTTCCATAACTTTTCATCTTACGATTGTCATTTATTTGTTAAGGAGTTGAACAAAATTGACGATGGTTCAATTAATATTATCCCCTTAAATAAAGAACTCTATATATCGTTATCAAAAACAGTAAAAATTGAAGATAATAACATTGAAATAAGATTTCTTGACTCATATAGATTCATGCCATCCAGTTTAGACAATCTTGTGAAAAATTTAGAAAAAAGAGATTTAAAGACTGTTAAATCTATGTATAATGATGAAAGTAAATTAAATTTACTTATAAGAAAAGGCGTATTTCCTTATAATTATTTAAATTCTATTGAAAAGCTTTTGGAAAATAGTTTACCTAATATTGCAGATTTTTATAATAAGTTAACAGATACACAATGTTCTCTAGAAGATTACACACACGCGAAAGAAGTTTGGAAAACTTTCGATTGCAAAAACTTAGAAGATTATTTAATGTTGTACTTAAAGACGGATGTTTTATTATTAGCAGATGTTTTTGAGAATTTCAGAACAGTTTGTAAAAACATTTATCAATTAGATCCATGTCACTATTACACAGCTCCGGGACTTTCATGGGATGCCATGCTAAAAATAACGGATATTAAATTAGATTTACTTACTGATAAAGACATGATAACATTTATTCAAAGGGGGATTAGGGGAGGAATAGTACAATGTACAAAAAGACATTCAATTGCAAATAATAAATATTTATCAGACTATAATAATGAATTACCTTCTAAATACTTAATGTATTTAGATGCAAACAATTTATATGGTTGGGCAATGTCAGAAGCTCTGCCTGAGGGTAATTTTGAGTGGGTAGAAGATATTAATAATTTTTCTTTGAACTCAATTCCCACTGATTCAAGTGTTGGATATATATTAGAAGTTGATTTGATATATCCAGTTGAAATCCATGACATTCATAATAATCTACCATTCTGTTGTGAAAATAAAAAACCTCCCGAGTCAAAAGAAACAAAATTGATTGTTGATCTACATAATAAATATGAATATATAATTCATTATAAAAATTTGCAGCAATGTTTAAAACATGGTTTAAAGTTAGCCAAAATTCATAGAATATTAAAGTTTCGACAATCCAATTGGTTAAAGAAATATATTTCCTTGAATAACTTTCATAGAACTAATGCGAAAAACTCATTTGAAAAAAATTTTTTTAAATTATTAAACAATGCTGTTTACGGTAAAACAATGGAAAACGTTGATAAACGTAAAGATATTAAAATTGTGAATAAATGGGAAAGTATTGGTAAAAAACTTGGAGCACGTGCCCTCATTGCTAAGCCAGAATTTAATTCTTGTAATATATTTGAAGAAAATATGATCGCGGTTGAATTAAATAGAACTTACTCATACTATAATAAGCCAATTTATTTAGGTTTTACAATTTTAGAACTTTCAAAATGGAAGATGTATGATTTCCATTATGAATATATGATACCTAAATATAAAACTAAAGTTGAACTTAATTATATGGATACAGATTCATTTATATACACAATAGAAACGGATGACTTTTATGAAGACATTAAAAAAGATATTGAAGATAGGTTTGACACATCTGAATATGAGGCTAATAATCAATTTCATATTCCACAAAAAAACAAAAAGGTCTTAGGTATGATGAAAGATGAAAATTTTGGGAAGATAATGAAAGAGTTTGTTGGGTTGAGAGCGAAAATGTATTCGTTTAAAACAGAAAATATGGAAGAAGTTAAAAAAGCTAAGGGTGTCAAAGTGAACGTAACAAAAAAACTAAGTCTTTCTGACTACAAAAATTGCTTATATAATAAAAAAATTTACTATAGAAATATGTATATTTTTAAATCAAAACTACACACTGTATATACATCCCTTATTAACAAGATATCCTTAAGCTATTTAGATAATAAAAGATTTATATGTGTGAATAACATTAATACCCTAGCTTGGGGTCACTATAAAGAAAAATTTATTAATAATGATAGTGATGATTATTATTTAATGGATATAGAATATAATAATGATAAAGATATCTGTAAAATAAATGATAATGAAGTAGAATTTGTAGATCAAAATTATATTATAGAGAGCTTTAATAATGATGATAGTTTAGATAAATTTCTAATGGAAATAGAATATTAAAATATACAAAATTCCATAATAATTGTTGTATATTAATTCTAAATACATTAAACTTTTATGTAAACAAACTATAACTATTGCAATTATTTATTTTAAGAAATTATATTTTTTTTATCAATAATAAACAAACTTTATATTTTCAATTATTAAATGTGTTTTATTTTCTAAATATTTTGCCATTGTACATTTTCAGTTTCATAATCTAACTTTTTACGATTTCTAGTTACTCGTGGGGAATACTGATACGGTAAAGTTGATTGCTTCAATTTTGTATGATTTTCTTCCTTTGATAATATTCTAATTTTTGGTGTTCCACTATTTGAAAAATTTTTTAGTCGTTTGCCTACTGAAGATGCAGAAGAAGGATTTATTTTTTGTACTGTTGTATCCATATCAATTTGATCATCGTGATCGTAAGTATAAATATCCTCTGGCAAGTTTATATTACATTGTGTTCCAACACTACTTTGCTTTGATTGCATTGTTTGAGTTTCAATATGCTTTTTGTATGTTTTTCTTGTCTGAGTTTCATTATCACGTAAATTGTTATATTTAGAACTTATGATCTGATTTGATGATTTTTGTTTTTCAATTAAATATTTCGCTAATTCTTGCTTAATATAATACCATTTGTTAATATCTTTTAACGTGTGTGAAGCATATAGTGGTAAAAGCTTTCGATGCAAAAAGGTGGAATCAGAATTTTTGTTTATAAACTTCTCATAAACTGATGGCTGTATAACTATTAGTTTAGATAAATTATTTGACATTTTCCAAAATTTTTCCAATAACTCCACTTAATACTGAAGAAATAATAATTGGTAAGAATCCTCCCTTTTGAATAAGATGTTTCCTCTTTTGTTTCATAGAGGTTTGTGGTGAACAAACTTTTCTAATCGCATTTTTATATGGTTTTAATTTTTCAAAAACTGTTTTGTTTATTTTATGATTTTTTTTAATAACATTGAAAAGTATTTCATGTATAGCTTTAATAGCAACATCATCAACATATTTTAAAATTGCATTACGTAGTTTGGGCTTCGCTTTTTTAAGAACATAAAGAATATGTTTGTTCTCCCTCAACAATTTTAGATTGGAAGTCATTGTTTATATTTGCAAATATTGAATAGTGAGTATTATTGAATATATCAGATCTGAATCTTAATGCGTTGTGTATTTGTTGTGTAAGATCAATTAATAAATAACCATGAGCATGTTGAGTGCATTTATTATATACATCAACCAAAGCTTTTGAATTTTCGGGATATACTTGACGAGCCAAATGATGAAATTGTAACTTATCCCTTGGATTCTTAAACATTACTATATATTTAGAGTTTAAAGAAATATCTCTTGAATAAGCACCTTTATGGAAAATGTTTTGTGTTACTAAAATTACAGCTAAATTTCTATGATGTGACCCCTTAGTGAAGAGTTCACAAACTTTTTTATTTGACGATTCAAGCATTAAATCATCCAATATTATTAAAGTTGATTCTTTATCATTAGTACTAAAAGTTTCTGGAATTCCTTTAATAAACTGAACATTTTTTATTAATGGTAGTGAATTTTTTTCAGAAAAACACCATACAATTCGATCAATGCCTTTAGATATTAAGTGTTGATTTTCAATCAAATTTTTAATAAATGTAGATTTCCCACAACCTGAAGGACCACACACCATCATTGTAAATGGATATATAAACTGTTGAAACATGTTTACACATTCATACACAACACGTAAATGAATCGAAGCTTTACATTCCTTAAATAAATATGAGTAAACAAACTCTTGTTAATGAACTTCATCGTCAAGCAAGAAAAAACTTTAAACGTCGACGATTTATTCAGAAGGGGATTCTAGATACATGGCAAATAGATTTAGTGGAGATGATTCCATATTCAAAATTTAATAAAGGTTTCAAGTATATGCTTACTGTAATAGATGTATTCTCAAAGTATGCGTATGCTGCACCACTGAAATCTAAAACAGGAACAGAGATTTCAAAAGCATTTAAAAATATTATAAAGTTGAACGAACAAAAATCTCCCAAAAATCTTCATTCTGATCAAGGAACAGAATTTTATAATAAAGACTTTAAAAGTCTAATGAAAAAACTTAATATTAATCATTATCACACTTTTTCAAATATGAAGGCATCTGTAGTTGAGCGTTTTAACAGAACTTTAAAAACTAAAATGTGGAAACAATTCAGTATGCAAGGAAATTATAAGTGGATAAATATATTAGATAAATTATTGCAAGAGTATAATTCATCTTATCACCGTACTATTAAAATGAGACCCAACTCTGTTAACAAGAAAAATGAAAAAAGGCTTCTTAGAACTATATACAATAACTTAAAAATATTTAAAAGAGGAAAATATAAGACAAATGATTTTGTTCGCATAAGCAAATATAAAAATGTTTTTGAGAAAGGATATACACCAAATTGGTCTTCAGAAGTTTTTCAAATAAATAAAAGTTTTGTAACAAATCCAATAACATATCAACTTAAAGATCTTAAGGGAAATATAATAAAAGGTGGATTTTATGAAGAAGAATTATTAAAAACTAAAGTTCCCAACGTTTATTTAGTAGAAAAAGTGTTGAAACGTCGTGGAAAAAAGCTGTTTGTAAAATGGCTAGGTTTCGGAAAGGAACATAATTCATGGATTCATCAAACCGACATAGGCGAATAACCCAATTTTAATCATATATGTATAGCAAACAACGACTAACTTCAATTATTTCTTTTGAAGATGGCTTCAAGTATGGAAGAAAGTGATCTTTATGTTACTTTATTAAGTAATGATTCAACAGATATTTATAAAAACTCTTCAAGCACTTTTACAAATTTGCTAAAGCAATCTTTATACCTAAACGATAAATGGGTAGTTGGATTATCAGATATTTCTTTTTCATTAATGAATAAAACAAAAAAAGAAGATAATGAAAATGTTATAAAACGTAAAAAACGAAATGTGTTAAACCAACCTTTAGATTATGAAATATTAAAAACACCAAATCCGGATGTTAATATTAATCATGAAAGTATTAAATTGAAATTTAAAGAACTTATGAATAAAACAAACGAGCAAACAAAAACAAATTTAGAGAATGGTGATAAAATTTCAAAACGTTTAAATAATGTGGATGATAATATTCTAAAAACTATAACACCATTCGAAGAAAAGAAAGGTGACAATAAAAGAAATTCAAATATAAAAAGAAACGAAAATAAAGGTAGCTCAAATATCAAACAAAATGCTCAAACTATTGATCAAGAGTTTGAAGCTAATAGAAAAGATTCTATTTTATCGTCAAAAAAATATATTTTAGATAAATCTTTAAATGATTTGCCTACCAATATAAACAACTTTATTAATAAAAATGAATCCACTGGAATAGATGAAATCGTATTTATTTACACTGATATAATTAAACCTCGATACGTAGGAAGTAAAAAAAACGAAATGTTTAAAAATATTTTCAATATCGACATTAAAAAATTATATTCATTTTAGCCGTATTGAATATTTTCCAATCGAAACTTTTAATATTAATAATATTTCAATAATGATTCGAAATGATGAAGGGAAAGTAATGGAGTTGTTAGAATATATTCCAGTTTATTGCACTTTACACTTTAAAAAGAAACGTATATAATGATTATGTAATAGAAAGATAAATCATTTTTATTACAACCATGGATGTGATGTATACAAATTATTATAATAATCAGTCTGGAAATAACTTACAAAATATTGGTGAAATATATCATACACCAAGAATTATACAGTATGGACGTGGTATTGGATCACTTTTTTCAGCATTATTCTCCCATCTAAAACCTTTATTGAAAACAGGTTTGCATATTTTAAAAAATAAATCATTAGATATTGGAAAAGATATGTTGGAGGAAATTGGAACAAAACCAGTAAAACAAATTTTATTAAATCAAGGAAGAAAAGTCATGAATGACATTACAGAGGCTGCTATCGACAAGATTAAAACAATGCAAAGAGGCAAAGGGAAGCGTATAAAACTAAAACGTTTAAAACAGAGACCGCAGAATAAATTAAAACGTTGCAGAGGAAAGAACTTTAAAGATATTTTTGGAAATTTGAAATGTCTGGATTTATAGAATGTATGAAAAGTGAATTAGATTTATTTGAAGCTCCTCCAATTCAAACCAGTGTCATTAAAACTGAAGAAATATCCTACAACCCAATAGCTTCTTTGGATAATTCTAGTACTATTGAGTTTGTATCATTAGGAAATGGAGAAACTTATAGAGATCTCAATAGTATTTATCTTAGACTAGTCGTTGAATTTAAAGGAAGCGGAAGTGTTGTTAATAACCTTTTACACTCATTATTTAGAAACTGTATAGTTCATCTAAATAATAAAAATGTATCCCAACCTGACAATAACTATCACTATAGAGCATATATGGAAACATTGTTAAATTATGGAAACGATGCAACATCAACACATCTTGAATCTTGTGGTTGGGCAGTTGATACAAATAAAATTAATTCATTAATTGAGAAAGAAAACCCCGGATTAGATAAAAGAAGAAAATTATTTAAAATTGGAAAAAAAGTAGAGCTTTTTGGAAAACTTCATGTAGATGTGTTTAATCAACAAAAATACTTGCTAAATAATGTTGATATTAAGGTAACGCTAAATTTGGAGAAACCCGAATTCTATATTTTAGAAGGTGGAGATAAAAATGAATGTAATTTAAAAATACACGAAGCTAATTTATACATAAATCATCTTGCTATCAATAATAATATTTTAATGGCACATCACAACGTGTTGCAATCAAAAAATGCAATATATCCATATAAGAGAGTGGAAATAAAAACATTTACTATACATCCTGGAAACCACTCGCTATCTTTAGATAATGTTATACTTGGACAGCTACCTAATTTTGTAATTTTTGGTATGGTATCTAATAAAGCTTATACAGGAGATAGAAAAGAAAATCCATTTAACTTTCAACATTTTAACCTACAAAGATTCAATTTGGTTGTTAATGGAGTGCAATTTCCCGCACAACCAATTGAATTTAACTATAATAATGGCACAATTATAAGCACCCGTGGTTATCAAACACTATTTAAAGGAACTGGAATTCATCATTTTGATAAAGGTCATCAAATAACTAAAGAACTTTTTGATAACGGATATTTTATGCTCGCTTTTGATTTAACACCTGATCATAATAACAACTCTAACTGTGGAAATTTAATAAATCAAGGGACAATTCGCATTGAAGGACGTTTTGGAAAACCAATTACTGAAGCGATTACCTGTTTAGTGTATTGTGAATTTGATAGCATAATAGAAATTGATAAGTCTCGCAGTATTTTTCAAACGCTATGAATGCAATTACAATAAAAAATACTTTGAATTCAAACAATATAACAAAGAGTAAATTTAAAGGTGTTTATGCATGCAATAAATTACCAACAAAATCAGTTAAAAAACCATGTTTTTATATTGCTAACACTGATCCATCACATAAACCTGGACAGCATTGGGTTGCATTTTACTTTCCTAAAAATAAAGCAGCTGAATTCTTCTGCTCTGCTGGCCAACCACCTATTAAACAATTCATTTCATTTTTAAGAAGAAATTCCAAAACTTTCATCTGCAATACAAGACGAATTCAAAGTGAAACATCTAATTTATGTGGTTTATACTGCTGTATTTTTATTTATTTAGGAAGTAAAAATGTATCTTTTAATCAAATATTAAGAATTTTTAATTATTTTAACTTATATAAAAATGATACAATAGTACTAAGGTTATTTAAGATTTTTTTTTTTAAACAATTATGAAAATAAAAATAAAAAAAGATATATAAACAAATAATACAATAAAATGATGTTGATTATTTTTTCGCTTCAAAATTTTCCGCTGCTTTTAAAATAATGTTGTCATTCCCATCATATAATGCCAGGAATAGTTGGAGGTCTATTGGCGGTAGGATGATCACTTCCTCTATATGTATCCTTTCCTTTTCTATTGTCCTTTCTCCGTTTTGGTTGTTTTTGCTTACAGCGTTTTCCTTAGGTTTTTTAAGAAAATCCATGTCGCTTCTTGCACAGTTTTTTTTAAAAATGATTGATTGTTTAAATACGTTACGAAAAATTCTATCATATTCATAAAATTTACACTCATACAAAATTCTAAAATCTTGACCTATTCTAACAAAAGTGTAAATATTTTGTTTACTAATGTCAACAACCTTTCATATTTTGTCTCTTTAGTTAACTTACAATTTTTTAAATTATCATGACTATGTCTAACACAATTGAAAGAAAATACATTTTAAAGTCAATAAACTTTCAGGAAAACTTCCAAGAATACTTAAAAATATACTCAGCTTATTTTTCAACTAAAAGTGCAATTTAAGAAATAAAAAATATAATAAAACTTCAAATGTCTTATGTAAAAACTTTGTTATCATAAAATTAAAGCGTTAAATTTCATTTCAGCTATAGCACACGACAAAACAACAAATGTATTTCATATACACATCTACATACGTGAAAAAAGAAGATTTTGTTTTATGTTTTTGAAAAATTTTGTTTATTAATAATGCTTACTTAAAATGTAGAATAAATAATTAATTAACTGATACACACATTATGTTTAAATTATTGTATATATGTACAAAATGTTATTTTATACGTTTTTCCAATAAATAATATCTCCTTATTAGGTTCTCTATAAAAATTTTTTTCTGCCAGTATATCATACATCCGCATGTGTCAGGACCCTCAGTTGTGGAATCCGTTGCCCAAATACAATTTTTGTAATGAACACCGTGTTTTCCATGCACAGGTATTTCCTCAGTGTCTTTACAACTCTGTGTTAATTTTAAAAAATTATTAATAAGACAAAGGTGTTCAATAAAAATATATCCGTTGAAGTCTTCCAAAAATTTAAGAATTATATTTCTCGACATGTTAACTTAGCAACTTTTTAACAATTAATAATTTAATTTTAAAGACATTTTTTGTTATTTATAGAAAATAATACATTTATTAGATCAATATACATATATGCAAACATATGTATATCAATATTTAAATTGAAAACTTATATACTAATACATTCTTGGAATTTTTAATGGTACCTAATTAAAAAATAGGTTGAGTATTAGGAATGTAAATGTTTACGTCATTTTTTTCATCTTTATTAATTTCAACCTCTGAAGGCATTTCTTCTAGCTCTAAAACGTATTCGTCATTGTTCAAGTTTTTCCTAAGCATAAGTTTTGCATTATCAGCTCCTCCAAGCACTTTGTCATCCAATTTATTATATCGCCTGGGAAGATATAACATTCCATTTTCGAGCTCTGCCATAACTACATTGCCAAATTTTGCTTTATGTCGAAACATTGATAAAACTCTATATGGTTTTGATTGTTGTAAAGCCTTTACAGTAAGGTACGGCTTTGCCTTTAGTTTGTTAAAAGCCTTTACAATCTCAACGTTTGTTATCTTCTTGTTGGGCATGACTTTTACTCTTCAAGATTTGTGGTGAATGAACAATATTTTGATACTCATGTAACTTTTTAATATATTTTTGTATCAATTAAGAACATTGTTTTAGTATATCTTGAGTTTATCCCAATATATTTTTTTATTCAATCCCTCTTTACTATTTTAATAAAAATCACTCAAACGATCATTTTCTCTTTAATTATTCATCTTTAAAAAATAAAATTCATCTTTATGGAAAATTATAATTACATTCAATAAAAATTATTTTCTCTTAAATTATTCATCTGTGAAAATTCATCTCTTAACATTCTTATTTAAACAATTTTGCACATACATTTTCTAAAACATGTAAGTTTGTATGCACATATTTATATATGTAAGTATTTATATATGTATTTACAAATAATAATTTACCTTTGCATTTTCTCATATTACAATTTTAAAAAAAATTTTAACAACACAATTTAAAAAAAAATTTTAACAACAAAAAAATCATCCGTATGAGTAAATTGCACAGACAATAAAAAATTTTAATTGAAACTTGAGACAAACAAACCAATAACAAAATGCATATCAACCAAAAATTAAAAATCAGCCTTATGGAAATTACCATTGGGATGAATATTTTAAGTTATTAACAAAAATTCATCCTTATGGGAAATTACCATTGGGATGAAAATTTAAAACAAAAATTCATCCTCATGGAATCTCCATAAGGATGAAATTGGTGTCCCAGAAAGCCCACAAATATACTACTCATTTACAAAAAAATGCTTCAAAGCCAACTTTGTCAGTGATTGACATTCACAAGCCCGTTTGATACAACTAAAATTTTGTTTGAATAATTAAGATGTTCACACTTGTACTACTTAATCGAATTAAGAAAAATTATTACGAGCTCTGGCAAATATATTATTGTTGTTAGATGTACAACAGTTAGAAGAATTTTAAATTTGGCTTGGTAACGCTAGCACTACATAACCTTAAATACAAATACATACATGACGATACGGCAATAAGAGAAAAATAGTGTAAGTTCAATTAGAAGCCATTATTTTAAGAAGTAGAATTGCAATAATTATTCGTCATAGTTATTACCCATCGCTTGCACGTTTAATGTGATGCCGCATCCTCTGTAGACTAACCGACTTTTATGTTACAAAAAGAGTTCAGGGTCTTTGATTTGATTACATTGTTTTAACTGTTAACCAAATGAGTTACTAGTTATAAAAACTACATTTAAAAAACAATTCCATTAGGCCACCGAATTTCAAAAAAAAAAAAAAAAAAAAAAAAAAAACATGTGTGAAACTTGTTCTTTTAACTTAAAGAAGAACAATCTAAAAACTCTTACAACTGAATTAATGACATTTTCCACTTTAATGGGCTTCTAAATCAGTTAAACAAAAAACACGAGAAAAAAAATCTAAAACAAATTAACGATTTTTGTTAATTAAAATTTATGAGATTTTCGTTTGATATTTTGAAAACAGTCATATAGAATATCTCACGCACAAAACAAAAAAAAAACAAAAAAACCTGGCATTAAGAAAAAAGGTCGATTAGATCGACTGAATTAAATGAATAAAAGACACTAAAGTAAAGATCGCTCTAACGATTGAGCAAATAAAAATCATAATGTTTTAAATTTGTTTCTCTTAAGCATGTTGTTGATGTTTTATTTGAATTTAACTAACTATGATCGAAATGAACTCTAATGACATTTCTGTATTTCGGTTTTTTTTGCTCACTACAAAACAAATAAGTAAGAGGCTACAAACGGCCATGCCGAACCAGATTATATACTTCACCATTAGCTTCATGGATTTGAAATTTATTGTTATACGACATTTACTTTATTATTGCCGACACCATTTTATGGGCTTAAGAAAAAACATCCGCAATTTTGTTCGGAATGCCATCTTGGATTTTACAACGTTTCATTAGGTAATTCTATTCTTCTGGTCAAGCGCTTTAGTTTAATACCAATATTATGGGGGTTGAAGCGCACAAAGCCAAAATTACTATATCTGACCCTTGAATCCACCATTTTTTTTGTTGTTCTCTATGCATATTGAACCTCGCGGTCGTGTAGAAGTTGAAAAAAAATTTATTTTCGTTTGTAAATATTACGAATAACATCAATCCTATTGTGTTTTGGTGCTTATATCTCAGTTAGTTTCAAGCCGATTTGTTTGTTTATCTGAGAATAATTTTTCGAGGCTATGGCTTGTAGGTTAGTGTTACTAGCGAGTAAAATCTTTTTTAAGAGCTTCATAAATTTTATAAGTATGATCTAAAATAGTATATATTTTCCAAATATATTTGCCTATAACTTTACCGATTATTGACCGATTTGTTTTACGATTATTTGTGAAGCTATATCGTATCTACAAATAGTATCAAAAATGTTTAAATTGTCCTAAAGCGGACAATAATATGGGAAAGAATCAGTGGCAGTTGTAGTATTTAGTTCATAATATTTAAAGGTTTAGGGCAATTGTGCTGGATTTTAAAAGCGATTCATTTCCAAGTATTTTTAGAAGAACTGTGCAGCTTCTTAAAGTTAATTTCAACCTTAATATGGACAGAGGTACATTGATCAATTGACTGCCCTAATCATAAGCTTTCAGAAAATATCGCCTTTATGGGATCGAAAATAAAATAAGAAATTACAAACGGAATGCCACGGTTATTAATACTCTTAGCGCCACAGGTGAAGGGTGTAATAAAAAGAAGTTGCTCATTTAATTACTATTTATACCCTTCACCTGTGGTGCATAAAGGCATATATATCTCTGTCATTCCGTTTTTAATTTCTAAAATTTTCATTTCCGACCCCATAAAGTATATATTTTCTGAAAGCTTATGAATAGAGGAGTCGGTTAAGCCCCGACCGTCTGCCCGTCTGTCCGTGTGTTGGTTGAAATCAACTTTTAGAAGCAACTATATGTTCCCCAGATCTGTGTATGGTATAAATCTTTTGAAAATATCCAGGAATGAATCACTGTTGAAATTCAGCACAATCGCCCAATAACTTTCTGAGATATGAGCAAATAAACACGACTGCCTCAGTTTTTTCCCATATTTTTATCACCAAAATTAAAATGTTTCAGCCATAGAATAATTTATGGGTACTCTTGCTACTATTTGTAGGTACAATATGCCTCTAGAGACATTCTTGAAAATTTTTGGATAAAGCGGGCTTTAACCGGCAAAGTTATATGCAAAATTTTTTTAAAAAAATAAATATTCCAAAAATTTACACACGAAATCCAATTTTTTCAGCTTCTGGATAAGCGAGAAAGACAATATTGGCATCATCTGAAAGGACTTGGCTAGCGCAATATAAGGCACTATTAAAAAAAAATAAAATTCATGATGGCCGCCACTACAAAAATGCGGACAATAAATTTATATGAGCCAAATCTGATATTTTAAAATGTAACTCCTTCAACCCCCACAATATTGGTATCAAATATAAGAGCTTGACTAGTAGAATACAGTAAATTCTTAAAAAATGAGAAATTCAAAATGGCGTCTGAGACAAAATGGCGGAATAAATTTTTTCAACCTAATAAATATGGGTATCAAATGAAAGGGCTTGACTAGTAGAATACAGATAATTTCGTAAAAATTCAAAATCGAGGATGGCGTTAGAAATAATAAGGAAAAATTGCGTATAACATGAAACATAGGTTAAGTACGATGTCGGATTATACCTACATATGTACATGATGGTGAAGGGTATTTTTAGATTCGGCACGGCCGAATATAGCACTTTTACTTGTAATATTTAAGTTTCAACTAGAAAATCAAGCTGTTATCATACAAATCACAATGATATCGAATGTCAAAAGTAAGAAGGCCCTGACTCGATATTGATATTGAGTTTTTAAGTTATGAAATCACACAAATATTCCTCGATACAATAATATAATGGAATGGGGTAAAAATATCCGTTTTAAAAGCAATTTTACGAAAAGAGTTTCATTATGATAATACAGTCTTAGTTAGTTAGGACCTTTTAACATGCGACCAACGATATATTGTTCATTGAAATAAAAAAAAAACGCACTCGAAATAAATTGATTGAGAGCATTATTGTAACTTGTAGAAGAGGTGGAAATTTTCGTCATCATTGCCCATTTTAAATAATAGAAAATATAAAAACACCAAAAGCACTACTTTATACAATATACTTTACAAATATAGAAACACATTTAAATAAATTATTCATCATAATGATTATATTCATAATGCTGTTGTTGTCACAGCATTCTATATCTTCGGTTTGTTCTCGATGTGCTCGTTGTGTTTTAACTTAATTTGTGACAAGATCAACAAGTTCAAAGTTGTTTCACTTAATTGACCTCTTCTCCCAGAGACTTTCTTCTTCTCATAAGGTAACGGCCTTCTGGACAGACGGACAATTGTAACAGATCGTTTTTTTTTAACATTTGTTTTATTTATATTTTCCCTCTTTGTTTCATTTGCGTAGCATAAGCTGTAGCATGTAAATTATCATCGCATCGAACGATGTTGCGTACACAGTGCACATTTGTCTACCGAATTCGTATGACTTGCTGCTCAACAGAGTCGATAAAGTCATTATTGTTTGAGAAATATTTTGTGGGTTGTGTGGTAATGGTAATGGGGTTAATGGTTTAAAGTCATGTAACATATACATACATAATTGAAGAAAATATTCTTTAATGAAAACAAGAGCGATGATCATACTTTCCCTGCTGTTTTGTTGTTTATAGTGTTGGATTCAGTTTGGTATGACAAGTTCTATTTGTGAAACCTGGCATTGGTCAGGTTAAGTCCATTCTGTATTTCATTAAAAACCTTTGTCGTTAAGTTTAATCTTAACAATTGTTCAAAGTAAAGCAGTAGCTTTAAGTAACTCTTCTTTTAATCTTCTAGAAGGAAATTTCGAGGATCTTTTCGAATTGATAAAAAACCCTCGTTAATCAACATTCTCTTAATTGCAGACTTCAGACTGGTGTATTTTGTCGATCGAATATTAAAAATTTGTCTTGACTAGCAACATTTTGCAATATAATGTTTCACAGATTATTTTCTATTCCACAATTGCCATAATATGGAAGAAGAAGGATCTTCAACAGATGGCTTTTACGATGTTAAAACGCCAAATAAAACGTTCAAATAAAATTACGATCGAATTCGTATGCCACAATTCGGTCCCTGATTTAAAAGATTCCGCAAGTACTGAATCACAAAAGGACAATATTTACCGAATTTATATCTTCCTTTTTTTTAATACTCACTACTACGAGTTTGCAGAAATCAAAACTATCTAGTGCAAGAACATTATCAACAAATACGACAACGCTTCAATGTTCTGAAACAATTAGCAGCCCTAAATGTCCAACAGAATTGATTAAATATTTTATGTGCATTTTATATTTGGGTTTCTTTGAAGCCTGTTAAAGATCTTTAGTAGCGCAATATGCAGTGCAGTAGTAGCTGTGAATGCCTACAATCGTAAGCTCTGGTTGAATCATCGTCAACACTGGAAATTAAATCCTTTTAAAAGACAATAAGTAAAAGTCGTAATATTCGTTGTTGTCCCTGTTTAAAAGTTGGGGAGACTCGCAGAGATTGTAGACTACAATTATGCACCAGGATAATGGTGTTGCTACGTTACTATATTCAACCTGCCCGTTTTAAGATTGGAAATTTCTAGTCTAGCAAAAGGAATCCTTGTTTTTGTTTTTAGACCGACACAGAAGCCTTTTATACTGGCCTTTCCGTTCAGCTCTTCGCTAGTGAAACTCAGCAAACTCAGCATTCAGGAGGGCACAGAATTTGCTCTGAATATACACTGGAGTCAAATTATAGAAAAATAAGGTATTTGACATAAGTTTATTAAAAGGTTACATTAGCGTTGCATTTAAGCTTTTCCCTAGTGAGAAACAAACTCAACATCAATAATTTCAGACAATTTCCCTGATTATATCTTGAAAGTGAAGCACAGAAAGAATTCGGTCAAAGATCTGAACATGATTCGTTAGGCTGTTGGCACGTTTATTGTCAGCAGTAGTTGACACCCAAAGTTTGTACTACAAACTTGTTTATTAAAAACTGAATAATTTTAAAAACAGAATTTCCAGTTGCAACAGTTGTTTTTCAATTAGGAAACAGTAGAAATTCCCCGCAGGTGGACGCACTAAAATAAAATTTTATAAGTGTCCTGTACATTAGGCTGGTTCGAAAAAAAACTGTGGACCAAAATTGATGCCGTCCTTCATGTACATCAAAGATTAGTTTAATATAATTCCGAGAAGTTTTTTGCCACGATACTGTCCTTTAATTTTTTTTTAACTTCTTCGCTATGTTTAGTCTTCTTATTAGTCCTCTACTAGAAAAGCCCGGTGCGCGTTGCTACGCCCGTTAATAAATAAAAATGCGTTCTGAACTTAAATTGAATATCAAGTGCAAAATGCTAAAAATTATAACTTTTTTTAATGGGCGTGGCACTGCCCACTTTTCTAATCACGAAATTGTATCATCATGAGAGCTCAATATGTGTGTGCAAAGTTTTAGAAAAATCGGTGAAGTTCAAGTAGCTGAAAATGAAGACTTTTTTATGGGCGTGGCACTGCCAACTTTTCTAATCACGAAATTGTAAAGTCATGACAGCTCAATATGTGTGCAAAGTTTCAGAAAAATCAGTCCAGCGCAAGTACCTAATCAGAATTATAACTTTATGTTATGGGCGTGGAAATTATAACTTTATTTTATGGGCGTGGCCCTGCCCACTTTTATAATCATGAAATTATACAGTCATGGCAGCTCAATATGTGTGCAAAGTTTCAGAAAAATCGGTCCAGTGCAAGTACCTCAATATTATAACTTTTTTATGGGCGTGGCCCCGCCCACTTTTCTAATCACGAAATTATATAGTCATGATAGCTCAATATGTGTGCAAAGTTTCAGAAAAGTCGGTCAAGTGCAAGTAGCTAAATATGATAACTTATTTTTATGGACGTAACCCCGCCCACTTTTTTCCACCCATAAACACTCCTTGGAATGGTACAACAACTTGCCAAAGTTTAAGTCCGATCGGTTTTACAGTTTCCGAGTCTATAGCTAACACACACACACACACAGAATTTTACTTTTATATATATTAGTAGATGTAGATGACTTTTGGTTGCGGAAATCTTGGTAAAATTTTTAAGTAAAACGAAGAAACGAATGGGATCTTAAACCTCAATATTAACTTGACCATCTAACGTTCCTAAGATGAGAAAATCTTAATTTTTATTAATGAAATGACTCCTTTACATTCATTTAAAACAAAGCTTATGCATATTAAAGTTCTAATTGAATTATGACTGTGATCATGAACCATCACCATTAGCATCATCACTGTCGTCATGGACTTCACTTTAAATAAGAGAAATCATTTTCTCTGCCCTGCACTTTTCTGCAGTTGCGCATAGGAAAGTAATCGCTGCTTAAAATGGAATTAAATGGAAAATTATTATGTTTTATTACAAATTTTCTAAAAATTTTCACGTATTTGGCGCTTAAATACACAATTCCATAATTGGTGGGTAATTGAGACTAACGCAACATATTAATTCTCTTTTCTTTAGCCTCTTTATCGAGTTTTTGAAATATATTGATTTCAGTCGATTAAGTTTGATTTGGTTTGATTGTTTCTTTTTTGCTTTTTTTTTTGTTCTCTTTTGTTGTTGTGGTAGTTGTCGATTTATATCATTTTGTTTTTATAATTTTTAATGATCGACACGTGCTTGGCAAATCAAGATCATTATTATTGCATGACTGGCAAAGCAGGCAGGCCAGTAAGTCAGATAGGCTGAGTAAATGTTTGGATAAATGGTTGGCTGTGTGTGTCTGGATAACACGGCATGCATCCAAATATCTTGTGACATTCGATAATTGAATGCGGCTACCGAATGACAGACTATGCTCTACCTTCACTTAAGTGACCCAATTTTTTCACTCTGCCATTCCATTTTTTTTTTTGCATTTTGGAATTTAATTTTATTTATCTGTTTTAATGCACTGATTACGGCAGCTCAAGACAACAAGATCATCTTCACTGAGCTTTTAGTTTTTATTACAATTTCTTTATTTCGTGTTGTTGTTGTTGTTGTTTTTTGTTGTTGCAAAAATTGCATTCAATGCTTGTTATTCAATTAATTTTCATTTTTTAAATTTTTGCCATTGCTATCAATTCTATCGCTGGTTATTGTATTTCTGCTCTGGTTTAGTTCACGTCTCACGTCTTAATATCTGTCTTCGGCTCAGTTCATTGTAGTTTATATCACTGGCAATTATTATAAGTTTTGAATTTGTTGCTATTATGATACTGTGCCAACAATAACTGAGAATAAAGAAGATGATAATAATGCTGATGATTGACTTTGAGTTAGTGCGTGTTTCTTAGTCGTAGCCGTCGCTGACGCTGACGCCGCTGTCAACATCATCGTGGTTTTTGTACACATTGTACAAATTTCATGTTGCATCCATCAATTTGAACTATTAACCCAGTTTCATTTGTGTATGAGGCAGCATATCATTTGCGTGTTGTTTTCTTTATTCTCTAGTTGTTGCCTGAGTTCATGATTGTGGTCATGAGGGCAACCCTTTTTTTTCTGGTCAATTAAAATTGTTTTATAAATTAACAAATCATAAATAAATAATCATGTTTGATGCTTGAAAGTAAAATCTAAAATTTTACTTGTTGTTCTTGTACAGTTTAGTTTTCCATTGACCTCAATTCTAAATCACCTGGTTATAAAGTATCGACAATATTTTTTTTGGTGAATTTTGGACTTTTTGGGTTTTAAAATGCTTTCACAGAATTTCTCATCAGTCGTCTGTTAACCTTGTCTGTTACGTTTTGTTTAAACATTGTTACTTAATTGCATTAAGAGTTTGTTTAGGTTTTTTCACTTTTACTTTAGAAGTGTTATTTTAAAAGAAAAAAGTTTCTGCTAGAGACTTGATAATCAGCAGTTAAGGTTCGTGGTACTGTTATCATGAAAAAAATCGTGTAAAAGCTTTAATGACAGTGATCTCTGGCATGGAAAAATCCTTACTTCGTAAGTGAATAAATTTCGGCAGATGCAATATTTGGATATCTGAGACTACAATCGTTTCGCTACTTCTATATAATATAAGATTTTACTCTAAGGAATTCGATATGATCATAACCAATGAAATCAAATTTTCTAAAAATAGAAATGCTTCTGGGCTAGACAGGTTCTTGCAAAAATGTTCCTTTTTAAGCGCTTGCTCGTAAGGACCTAAGTGTAATATTTTTTAGTCAACTATTCGATCGTCTGGATTATTGGTCATCCATGTCATTAAAAGTTCCTACTCTTTTGCTAAACGGGTTTTCAATGGAAAACATCATTAGAGGAGGTGAACAGAGAACTTTTCAACGCGAAGAACTTATTACCAGCAAGGATGAATTTCCAAAAAACCTTTAATATATCAGTTGTCTGCTAGTTAGTAAAGAAATACTTTCAAGGCTCTGTCGACTGTATGCCATTACTTTTATTTGATTTTAACGCAATATCAGTCTAAATTCCGCTATATATTATTAAAAGTATCACCTTAAAACACTTTCCCCAAAAACTGAAACTATGCTGGATTGACATGGCTCTCGTTTAACATGAAACACAACATGATAAACATATTTGTCAAAGACAAAATACCAACAAATTTTGGTGGTTAAACGAATAAACAATATTCTATTGCTTTCACTTCCTTGTTTTTACTTCTATTGACCCTTTTTTTTAATAAAATATTAAAGTAATGTTTTTAAGAAAATTTTTCATTACTGAATATTAAATATATTCTTCATTTGAAGAAAAAAAAAATCTATTTAAAACTTGAAATTATTGTACATATACTATACTTGAGAGCTCTGAAAAGGGACTGTGTATTTGTAAATATTTATAATTATTAACTATTGTTTATTTTAGTTTAGTTAAATTTTCTTTTTGGCAAATTAATAAACAAATTAAAAAAAAAAAAAAAATGAAACTTTTTATTTGTGATTGTGGGAATATTCCAATGTTACTATAGCCTTATCAAATAAGTGAAACATAGTTCTGAGTCTGAATCTCGACTGAGTTCCATTTGCATAATTGACATTAATGAAGAAACTCAAGCACTGTTTTCGTTTGTAATTACGATTTGGTTAAGCTAGATACAATTCTTATTAGATGAGAAATTAAAATTAATGCCAAATCTTAATTTAACCATCAATTTACATCTTCTCTTTACGATGCTCTTATACCCACTGCCCGCTTTGTCTTCGTTCTGTTTCACTTCCGTATTTTGTCTGTTTTTAAGCGTGTTTGCGAGTTTTTATTTTATCCTTGTAAGTAGTTTTAGGTCTAATGCGGTAGGCAGCCTACATAAAATATTTACTGGCTTGATATACAGATCAAGTTTTAATATTTTACGTTTACAGTTTAGATTAAGAACTTTTTCTTAATTTTATCTGAAGAGTGGAGAGGTCTTGCACAAACAAATATCCTTTAGAATTCGTTTGACTGTTCGCGCTTAGAAAATTATCACGTCAACCGACCCAAATGCTTTTCTGAAAAAATTTCTTTAGTACTTGGATCATCTGACATCTGGATCATTTAAAATCACTACACTGATTGTAAAAGAAAAAACACAACTCTGTGAACGAGTGAGATTATTTCCTGTATTCCAAAAGAAGTTCTGATTGTTGTGGAAATAAAAGTTTTACATTATTGCCACTAGTAAGTATTTCGTGAATGGGTTAAGGGTAATTGCGAATTAAGACCAATAAGGACAGGTTTTTTTAACTAATGTTTTATTTAATTATTTTATTACAATACGATTTAAAACTTTATTCTCATTTTATTAAGCGAGTGGAATAACGCAGACCAGTGGCCTATTTAAGTGTAACAAACCAAAGTCACTGGCGAGAATCGAACCCAAAACCCCTATACTGACAGACTAGCATACTACTGCCTAGTCCACTGGCTCGCTCTATAGTTAAGATAGAATTAAACGTTTCTTGTATAATTCGCTTAATTTTTTCAAATGAATGAAGATTTTTATAAGATGGTAATGTTGGTATTTATAAAAAAAATCTTGTGGCAACAATTACTCATTTAAGGGTAGGTTTTGGTTCATGGGAATCCCCTTCTAGCGCAGTATACTTGAATTCCTTTAAAACAATTCAATTAAAGCCTTAAGTTATTCTTTATAAGCTGGTTTTAGCATAATGCCTTCTCGTATAATCAAATGCGGTTAAGCCAGCTTATGCAATATACTTATAAAGTTAGGCCTTAAGTGCAAGTTAAGACAGTAGACGTGAATAAAAATAGAGTTTAACATTGCTTATGTCTTAAACACGTTAAGGAATTTTTTAAGAGAGAACTAGTAACACAGTATATGGGAGATTGTGCTCTCCATTTCTTTGTTCCGTCAATGTCTATAAAAGACTAATAAATTGCCAACAGTTCATTGCAAGGAGGGGACATGATTTAAACAAACTAATTTTGAATTTCCTCTTAAAATATAACTGTCATCTCGGCTTTAGTGGACAGTACCTCAACTAAATATTCTATTGTGATTAGAAAAAATTCCTAAAAGTATTTAAAGCATTTGAAAGCAGCACAAAGGCAAAAACAAAAAAAAAAACAAACAATAAAAGCAAAACATCCTTTGATGGCTAAAGCTTAAGCCCCCTTCTTTGTTACCGTTTAGGGTTGCATTGTTTCAAAATACGTAAGCGAAAATAAAACTTTGCTTTGAAAATAAAACGATTTTGTCATACGTATTTTGTTTATTTCACCAAGTATTTGGTTTTTATAGTTGAGGTTGATATTTTGTTTAAAACATGTTTAAGCCATAAAACATTTGCTACGCATTTTGTGTTAAAAGCGGTCAGGAACAGTTCGTGGAAGTCTCGTGTTTAGCACACGTTGTCGCGTAAATTTTTCTGCTACTATTTGGTAGACAAAAAAAAAAAAAAAAAAGCAAAAAACAAAGAAATAGTAATGCTAAGAGGATGACAATGAAAATCCTACATAAAGGCAGAAGCAAGTGAGCATGAGGAAGAAAAAGTCCAAAAGACGGTAAAGATGAAGAATCTGCGCATGATCTCTAAACTTGAAAGTTGAAGGCGGTTAACAGGAAAAAAATTATAAAATATTGAAAAAAGAACAACAAAACTCTGGCGGCATTTTACTTTGTTTCGCAATTTCATTCGCAATGCATTCACACAAAACGGTACCGCTTTCTTTTGTCTTTTTGTCATTTTTATATTTTTGTTTTTTGCCTCATGGTTTTAACTAAAACAAAAGCATCATTTGACAGACAGACAATCAAGCTGATTCTGATATTTTTTTTTTTAGCCAAAAGGCTTGGAATTTGTTTGTTTGAAACTGCTGCAAAAGTAAACTTCTGGCGAGTGCCAAGGTCAAAAAGTTGTTGAGCAGTTTTAAGGTACTTTTATGTTTTCTTTTTGTGTGTCAGCAAATCAAGAGAAACAGTTAAAATTTAATCTGCCACATAACAACATACAAGAAGTGTTTATACTGCTTTACAAATACGTGCTAACTGTGTGATATTTTTAATAATTTTTTTTTATTAAAAAAAAACCAAGAAGTTATGGTTTATAAAACCACTATATTCAACCAACAGTTAAGCAAAGTTACAAGAAAAACAAAAAAAAATCCTTTTGTGGCAGTCTTGTGCTGTCGCTGATACTTCTGTGTCATACTATATAAACAATCTTAATTTGATTAAAAATTATTTGTTTGTTAAAACATTTCTTTTTATGAAAACTCCGAGTACTCCCAAAACATTATAATGATGCCACAAAAAGTCTTACGGGACTGGTAAAACATTGACCATGTTATGACTGTATGTCTGTTCGTATGTCTTTCTATTTATTATTATAAACCGTATTTGGTACTTAGTGTTTGACTTGAAAAAAAAAAATACATGTTTTGATTTTGTGTTGTTTTCAGCAAAATTATTAACATTCTTGTTGTTAAAACTGTTGTTGTAGGCCTCTTCTTATTTTCTTCTTTGTTGCTTTTTGTGTCGTGTTTGTGGCAATTGTACAATATTTTTTGTTTTGTAAATTTTGCATTTAATAATTTGATGCTTGTTTTGTGAAATTGTAGTTTTATTTTTTTAATGGAATTTTTGTTAAGGATAGAAATAAGGGGTTTCAGTTTAAGACATGTTTCAGTACATTGAGCATATGATCCAAAATTTAGTCAGCGGAAGAAATTAATTTAATTTTTTATTATATTGTGGTGTAGTTCTTATCTTTTTCGTACTCATTCACAAAAAAAAAAACATAGTTGAGGTGATCATAATTTGATTGGTTTGTATGATTGTAGTTGAAATATGTATTGATTGCGAGTAATCAGTGTAAAATGAATTATAATATGTTGATTCCATATGATAACTAAATAACGCTTTCAAAACATAATATAATTACATGTGATCAAAATAAAAAAATAATAAATTATTCGTAACAAAATCTAAATTGTAGTCATATAGTCAAATATGAACAGAAATAGACTAAAAAATATTCTACAAAATCGTGGTTTACTAAAACAAATTAAACTTTTTTTTTTTGGCAAAAGCAAATTTATATTAAAAACTGATATAATTTAATTATAAATCAACTATATTAATGTTGTTGTGGTTATATGAAGTATTTAGGTCCTTTATATTTAATAATATTTTTTCAAAGTATCCGTAATAGTTTTCGAGATAAAACTATTGTGAGGACAACAATATTGGTGTTGTTATCAATATAATTAAAATAACTATATTATGTTTGCCATAATCATTATCATTATCATGTCCCAGTCATTATTTTTCTCTGCATGTTTGGGTATCTTCTTAAAATTTTTTACCCATCATGGTTTCAGGCACGATTAGTGGATTATGGAGATTATTGTACTTCTTTGTTAATATTTTGGATGAATTTCATATTTATATAGAAAACAGGTCCGAGTGGGGAGTGTATTCTACAAGAGATCAGTACAACTGATATGAAAGGTCATCACATCACTTGACACTATTTTTGCTTCTTCTGGTGTGCTTCCTACTAAGTTGTCGTATCCAAAATATTAATCAATATAGATGAAGCATTAAACTCTAGCATGGTTTTCTGTAGTTACAACAAATCTTGGGTCTTAGAAGCTTAAAATCGACGATATTTGTTTGGTCATGCCGTATGTACAATAACTCAGGCCAAAACTCAATTTGCTTCTTTGAATTTATTAACTGATTCTAGTTTATTTGGGTGCGCTGAATTCAAATCTATAATCAGTTTGTCTCTAACAGCTCTAGTTTTCATGAGATAGCTTTTTTAAGTATTTAAAAAGTAAAACTTTCCATAGGAATTAAAAAAAAACAAAGAAGTAAAACTGTTTCATACCGATTTATTAAAATAAAAAAAATTCTAGTTAGAGGATGTAAAGATTCTTTTTTAAGAGACAATCTGGAATAATCAGCCGGATTAGAATCTCTTTGCAAATTCCAACAGGAGTCTGCCATCATATGTGTATCCCACCTTCCCTGGTACCGATTCTCTATAATTTTGATATCTTGGTGAAACCTTTCTCCTTGCTCTTCGCTTAAATTACCCAAATTTTCGGGAAATCAGTCCAAGTGACTGTGCAAATAATGGATTTTAATACTCATATTGCAGCCAAGGTCTTTGAACTTATCCAGCATATTCTCCACTAATTGAAAATAATTTGGAGCTTTTTTATTTCCCAAGAATTTTTTTATAACTTACACGAATGATGTCCACATATTTCGTTCAGTTTCGGTCACTGACTTATCAAAATCGTTGTCATTCATAAACTGCCTTATTTGGGGATCGTCAAAAACTCCTGCTCTAAACTTATCTCTACTTAGATTAGGCATTTTGCTGCAAATATATGCAAAACATTCCCCATCGTGTTTCAAAGCCTTAACAAACTGCTTCATGAGTCCTAGTTTGATGTGCAACGGTGGTAGGACGATATTTTCACGGGCAACTAAAACTTCATTTAGAATATTTTTATCGCCAACAACCATTTTTTCTCTCATAGGCCAATATTTTTGCCGCCAATGTTGTTGCTTGGATCTGCTATCCCAGAGACACAAGAAGCAAAGATACTTAGTATAACCACTCCGTTGTCCAAGAAGAAAATTTACCATTTTAAGAACAACACAAATGATCCATTGGTGGTCTTGGTATTTTATCTTTTTTGTCACTAATGCAATGTTGTTATATTCCTCTTTCATTGTTGTGCAGTGCGCAATTGGAATTGATGCATACACATTGCCATTGTGCAATAAGACGCACTTCAAACTGCCATGTATTTCGATTTTTCCTATTAATACCAGCAATACTCACAGACAGAAGTAACAGTCGTCCAAATGATATCTGGGCTCTCTCCAAACCATCGGCACACCAAACTTAAGCCTATTTCGTTTTCCTTGAGTCCACTGTCGCAAATTTACACAGCAAGTATTGCACACAATGTGTGGAGCCCAGCTTTTATCTTGGCCACCAAGATCAACTCCAAAGTAATCTAAATACGGTTTTTAACACATTCTGAAATAGGTCTTATGTTTTCTTTAAAGGTGTATTCTACACAAATATAACAAAATGTGCCAGTGTTATTTTTGCAACATCTTCTTTTGGAAGTCATTTCTATTTAGATCAACACTTTTTTAATAAACTTTGCCAACTGCAATAAACCACTTCTTCTTAAGCAACTAACTTCCAAAATGCAATTGAAATCTTTTTTAATATTGTCGGGTTGTGTAATCTGTAAAATAGCAGGATACGAACCTGGGAGGGTAACAAACAAATTTCTAACGATAACCGGTTAGATTAAAATCGGTTTTATATATATGTAAATAGATATATATATTAACTATTACTTCTTGGCTACGACATGACTTCATAAATATAAAAGAAATCTTAGCAGTCAGTTCAAATAGAGCAACATATGTACAGACGATGGAAAAATATGTTCTATAACAGAATAAACCTCTCGATCCTATGCAATTAAAAAACTGATTGCTTCACAAACGTTGAATCACCTATACTTAGTAGTGCCTAGATTATCAAGTGCTCTTTTTCATTTCCCTGGCAGCTTCAATGCGAACTCTGTTTCTAAGCTCTCTAAACTAATGTAACGTAAAAAAAAACAAAAAAAGAAGAAAAATCTTTAACAATGTTAATATTAAAATCAAGCCATAATAACAAATAACAATGGATGCCTAAGTGGCTGGGTAGTTCTCCTTTTATTGTTAATAGAAGAGCTATAACAACAACAGTACAAGTACTTTGACTAAACGAATTTAAAACTCGAATAAACAACAACAGTTAAAAGAAAAAGCGTGTTGTTAAATAGTGTGCTACCTAAAAGTCAAACAACATCAAACAGTCAACACCACCACATTAAACAAACAGCCACAACTGCAGTAAGAAAACAACGAAGAAAAGCTCTTATAAAGTCCTTTAAAAATACACTCAATGTCGTCAATGTTAAAACAAAAAATAAATAAATAAATAAGAACAGCAGCAATGAGAAGACCCAAGAAGACTAAAAACGGCAGCGTCATCATCGCCGTCATCAACAGCATCATCATTGTCGATCGTGTTGATCGGTGAGCGCCCCTTTTAACAGCAAAATCATGACTCAACATTTACATTGTTCGCTCGTTTTGGAGTTTATTGTTTTGACGGCTACCAAAAAATAAGCCAACATCTATCTACACACACACACATGGAGACATACACTTACATAATGGACAGAGTCAATAACAACAGCAAATGAACGTACCAATTCATCCCATTTGTACCCCACTCAACATCAAGAACAAACCAGACCCAAGTAAACCAGACATTTGGAGGAACCAAAAGACACACCAACAATAACAACACTAACAACTTTTAATGCTCGTAACAAAAACAATCAAATGTAAAGAAGAAGTTGCCAGCAAAATAGTGGCAGCAAACCTTCTATAGCATCAGCAGCCACTGACAGCAGTTACAGTACTTGAACCCCATCCAAAGAGCTCTGTGGAAAAATACATAAAAAGGAAAAAAAATCAGAAAAAAGTGTACAAGACAACGATTTAAAAACAAATGAAAAATTATTCAATAAAAATTATTTCGATTTTTACAATAAACACTGCTGCTATTGCTCTTCCGTTTGTGTTGTTCTTTTTCCATACGACTTTGTGTAGTAGTTTGTGTAATAGAATTTGTTGATTTAGGGGTATCACATGACAACAAAAGGATCTCTGTATTATATTTAGCTTCCTTTTATTTCATTTTGATTTGATCGTGCTTAGCAATAGCGTTTAAGATCAGTAGCTGAGGATTTGGCTAAATGTAATGTTTTTCGTTTACATTTGCACCATGGGCTGTTGATAGTTTTTGCGAACGTAAAATAATTTTGGGCATAATTCTTAAGCCATTAAAGCCAATCATTTAGTTCTGTCTAAAGATAGCATGTGAGATGCTCACTATTAGTCTTGTTTGCTTAGTGCTATTAATTGCCTTAGCTACAAGGAGATACAGAGGAGAAAATAAAGGTTTTGGCAGTTATATTTAGTAATTCATTCCTTTGCAAGCGATATTATACTACGGAAATGACCATAATAGTTATCTTAGTTGAATTTAGGATATTTTAGAAAAGAAAGCTGACAAAAGGTGAAAGAAATTGAAAGGTTTGTTTTAATTTTTTTTTTTTTATTAACTCATAATTTATTTATTGGATCTTTCTATATTAGGAAAATGACAATAAGTATTAAAATCTTAAATAAACTAATTTCTGGGTCTTTTGCCATTGCAATAGAGACTCTAATTTTCATTGCATAGTGGTCATCATTCTAACGAGACCGCGAGGGCCAATGTGTCGATCCTCCTGAGTCGAGTATGTCCATTATAATACAGCAGATTCTGTGCGAGAGGATTTGGATGAGTTTCCAGTTTTCGTACATATTTTGAGCAAAAGGTTTTTATTTCGTCGCGAACAAATGGAATATTAAGTTCCTTGTGAATATTCGCGTTACTAATGTACCACGGGTCTCCAGTAAAAAGTCGCAATATTTTGTTTTGCCGTCTTTGTAATTTCTCTATATTAGAAGCAGAAACTGTTCCCCATAGTTGGATTCCATAGGTCCATATTGGCTTAATGATAGCTTTGTTCTTAATAACACTGAAAGTGTGCGATATCTTTAGTTTATTTTATTGAAGATGTTATGAATGTAAAAGTATAATGAATTTTTATACCCGCCACCCAAAAAATGGTGGGGGTATATTCATTTTGTCATTCCGTTTGTAACACATCGAAATATCCATTTTAGACCCCATAAAGTATATATATTCTGAATCGGGGTTTGATTTTATGACGATCTAGCTATGTCCGACCGTCTGTCCGTCTGTTGAAAGCACGATAGAGGTCGCACCGAAAAAGCTATGGGGCTCAAATTTTGCCAGAATCTTTCTTATAGACAAGGTTTGTTTGGTATTGAAAATGGGCTAAATCGGAATATTAGGAAGAGAGTTATAGCTCGAAAAGCAAGAGTAGGTCGAAAAAACCGTGTCCTTCGAACATCGAATAAAATGGAATTGTGTCCAAACGCCTTAACGTAGACTCATGAAACTTCGAATATATATTTCCTGGGTAAAGACAATTTTTTTGACGAAAATTGTCTAAATCTATGCATTAAGAGAGGAGTTATCGATCAAAATGTACGAAAATTTATACCGCACAGTGTATTTTTCGGTATATTTAAAAACAAAAACGTCATAAAAGCAACAAAATTGGATGTACGACTCTGAAATTTTGCACACTTTGCTTTTTGGTGACACGCTTTCTTGTAACGGCAAATCATTGTGCCACGCCCACTTTTACACCCACCTCCCATATAACGTTTTAACTAAAATTCACATAATTTCTCTATTAATAAAGATTTTGGAATAATAAAGGGCTATATTGAAACACCTAAAATGTACTCATTCGCAAAAACAACTTTGACACGCCTTCTATAACGCCCACTTTTCACGTTATCTACCGTTAATGAAATTTAAAAGTTCATAAAACCACCAAAATTAGAGGTATGATGATCAAATTTGCTACGTATAGCCCCCTAGGCAATGTCATTACTGTGCCAGAAAATTAAGGGCCACGCCCACTTTTACGCCCACCTCCCATATAACGCTTTACCTAAAATTCATATAATTTCTCTATTAATACAAATTTTGGAATAATAAAGGGCTATATTGAAACATCTAAGTTGTACTCATTCGCAAAAACAACTTTGACACGCCTACTATAACGCCCACTTTTCACGTTATTTACCGTTAATGAAATTTAAAAGTTCATTAAACCGCCAAAGTTAGAGGTTTGATGATCAAATTTGCTACGTATATCCTTCTAATCAATGTAATTGTTGTGCCAAAAAGTTTAGGTGACACGTCCACTTTAACGCCTACCTCCCATATAACGGTTTATCTTAAATTCATGTAATTTCTCTATTGACAAAGTTTTTTGAAAAATAAAGGACTATATTGAAATATCTAAGTTGTATTTATTAGCAGAAACTTTATTGACACACGTACTTTAACGCCCACTTTCATTGAAAGGCTACATTTACAAAAGCATTTTAGTAGCATATCGAAGTTATGAAGGGTGGTTAAATTTTAAGGGCCGATGACAATCCTTGGCGTCACTCCTCTATCTGATGATCCAAATTTTCAATGACAATATTGATGGTCAATTGTTGGGCATGATGATGAGGCGATGTTGACTGCTCTTTTGCCACACTATCGCAAAAACCAGCAGTGGTTCCCATTCAACGAACTAAGAAGGCAGGATTATGTTGATCAAAAGAATTACGAAGTGCATAAAATGCATTTTGTTTTGAACGCCCATTTTTATAAAAAAACCTGAATATTAAACCTGAAAATTAATTTACAAATAATTAATTAATAATAATTAATTAATTAATTAATTAATAATTAATAATAATGAATTTTCCTGAAGATGCTACACGAAGGAGTAGCGAAATATTGAGAATTTAAATACAAAAATTGGATATTTAAATATGAAAATTTAAAAAAAGAGATCAAATAAAATAAATAATTAAACCTGAATAACTTTAACGCGTTGCGCATTTAGGTATCTTTCCACTGTTCAAATTAAGTTAGTCTGAGATTGAGAAATGTCAAATGAAATGCAAAAAAAAACTTGTTGCTTATGTGTTGTTCACCTTCAACATGGGCCCTTAAAATTTAACCACCCTCTATAAAGAAAGTAATACATATTTTATTTTAAAGAGATTATTCTATAGCGATTAACAAAATAATAAATATTGTGCTTTAAATGTACACAAAATTGGTGGTGGGTATAAAAGATTCGGCACAGCCGAATATAGTGCTCTTTCTTTTTTATTTTTTATTTTGCCTTTCAGAATAAAGTTGTTGATTTTCTCAATCTCTACTTTAGTGCATTTGCTTTTATAAAATGGTGTAACTAAACAACTTAATTTAAGGTCAGTTGACAATATCACCGACAATTTGTACTTTTTCTTCCTCCTTATGCAAATTATGGAAGTCTAGAGTGTTATTGCTTTACTATTGACTTTAAATCTCAAAATGTTGAGTGGTTAATTTGATTGTGTTTCTTATGAACCAATTTTTAAATAGTTTAATTCTCGATGTGCTAATGTATTTAAATGTTTGTAAAACCTTTAGATATTTGCCTATATGTAATATGAAAGCGTTAGTTCCTGTTTCTATACTAAAATATGCACAGTGTCAATATATTCGCTCAAATTTAAACCGAATTTATCTCTTGGGACTTTCTATCAAGATCGTTATGCATATTACTATAACCGCTAAACCCTTAAAGGGTTTGAATATGTTAATTTTAATTTTATAGGAATCTAAGGATGGCCTGGAGTCTAGTTTAACTTTTTTGCTTTCAATCCCTGGAAAATATTGTGTAGCACTGTCTGAAAAGTCTTTGGCAGTTATAATGAGTATTAAGACCTCTTTAAGTCTTCCTTTTTAGCGATGATTTATTATCCCTTAAAAACACAAAGATGAATTACTTTTTCGATTAGTTTAAGCTCGGCTTATGCATTGACGTTGGTAGGCATATAAGCCCATAATTTGAAGGTCCCTTAAGAATTTGGTTTTTAAACAAGATTAGACAAGATTTAAAAAATGGAGTTTAGGAAGAACACCTTACAGTTTTCCCTCCCAAATCTTGGTCTAGCCATGCCAACGACTCTATGCTATAGTGGTTATCTAAACCTTAAGGACTTGCAATAAATATTAATATTTTATTCTGTCCCGGCTGTGGATTCGAAAGTAAATCTATTGCTAGTTTTTAGACAAGAAAAACTTTTCAAAAGCTGCAAGCATACCATTGTTATCAGGAGCAGTGCAATTTTCTGAAAATAATTATCACATCGATATACACATCAACTAATTTAGCCCTATCTTCTAAGCTTAATCGTTACTAACATCTGATTTAACGACAATAAGCAATAAGGCTTCTCAAAATTAACGAAGATTATATTAGAAATATTTTCTAAAAATTTTTAACCAGAAGTAGTATTTTTCTTAGGAAAAGGATTTTTTGAGAAATGGGTTAGGCAGGCTTAAGGTCTTTCCCATGACCATCGTTCATTTCTATATTTAGTTCTTTTGTAATAATTTAATACGGTATATAGTGTCCAGCATGTCCCTCCTTGTACTAAAAGGTCAAAAGCTCCCTCCAAGAAAGAAAATTATAATTCCGAATTGGGCCTTAGAATAACGCCATCCTAGACTTCGTTATGACAACTGTTACATTTGATATTAGAAATAATAATAAATAAATAAATTTTTCAGCGTGCACCTGCAAGGCACAGCGAGAAATAAGGAGCACTACCTTCCTATCTTGCATTTTTGCAAGCAATAGTATTCGCATATCATCTACTCTGTAGACCTGGGGTCACCAACTGGTAGACCGTAGACCTCTTTTATGCGGACGTTGCGTTAACAATACAAAATATTTGACATTTTGTAACAAATTAATGAGAAATATTTTCGTTTCGACATCAGACTTTGGTGATGATGCGTTAACTAACGAGTAATAGGGAAACCTATGCAAAAAAAAAGATAATTCGGGAGCGATAACACAAACAATTTCATTAGTAATATTTATATCATCAGTGAGATGCAACAAAATTTCAAACATACACTCGTTGTACGGGCTGTATTGAGTAATAAAAGCTTCTCTCCAGATGGAAATGATTGATTTCCAAGAAAATATATTTTTAAAACACCAAAAACAGGAGGTTTCTTATCAAGAGTTTTGGATAAAATTTGTTTGGGCCTACAAATACCCAGAATTAAAAGAAATTTGCCTTGAAACTTCACACTTTGATTGGGTCAACATATGTATGTGAAGCAGCATTTTCTAAGATGAACTTCATTAAAAATGAATTCGGAAACAGACTGGCCGATGAACATCTCCAAGATTTATTGAGAACAGCCCGGACAAGCTTTACCGCAAACTGCAGACGGATAGTCCAAGACAAAAACTGTAATTGTTTTCATTAATATTGTAAAGACCCTTAGTACTTACTTCTTTTTATACAAAGTATTTGTTTATTATTTAATAAAATAATGCACCGAAACCCATTTTCGGACAAATAAAACGTCCATTGATAGAGTATCTAAACATATTATTTAAATAGTTCAGTTTATTACCTTTCGGACCGCGACGGTCGTGATTTTTTAAAAAAACGGACCCAAAATGAAATTAGTTGGTGACCGCTGCAGTAGGCTCTTGTACAGCTGCTGCTCGACCGAAAGGACAACAGTGGTGCACTAGTGAACTTATCGATATCTTCTGGGTACAAAATGTTTGAAGCTTCTACTTCAACAATTAAAAAAGGAGAACTGGAAAATGTTAACCACCTATAGTTACTGATGACTTATGAAATTTTACAAAAAGTAATTAAATTTCTATCAAGTGCCACTGTGCACAACATTAGCTTGCTTGCATGGCCAGTAGCCGGGCTTAAATAATCATATTTTGCTGATCGTGAGTTTAAGTGATTGTGCTATAATTTTCGAACATTGGCCAAGTAAATGTTATGCTTAATATTATTATTGTTTTTGCTGCTGTAATGTTTTCGTTGCTGTTTACGTATCAACTAAAAAAAATCGCCGTTTATGGGAGTACCAAGAATTCATAAAAACAATGCAAATAAAAAGTAATGAAAAAAAACTGAAAACTAAAGTATTGTTTTGTCCGTCGGTCTGGGAGTTTTTAGGACTCTGCTTTAAACTAAAAATATTTTCAAAAAATAAAACGTTAAAGATTATTTGCTCAAGATGTTAAAGGAATGATCATGATGATGAGGAAGTCTGTGATGTTACAGCTCCAACTGTGGAGTTGATAATGCAACAGCTACTGTGTTTTACTAAATGATGGCGCTTTTTTAATAAAATTAAAATGAAATGAAACAAGTAAGAGCACTATATTCGGCTGTGCCGAATCTTTTATACCCACCACCAATTTTGTGTACACTTAAAGCACAATATTTATTATTTTGTTAATCGCTATAGAATAATCTCTTTATAATAAAATATGTATCACTTTCTTTGTAGAGGGTGGTTAAATTTTAAGGGCCCATGTTGAAGGTGAACTACACCTAGTCTTTAAATTTGTTTTCTGCATTTCACTTGACATTTCTCAATCTCAAACTTACTCATTTTGATCCGTGGAAAGATACGCAAATGAGCAACGCTTTAAAGTTATTCAGGTTTTTTATAAAAATGGGCGTTCAAATCAAAATGCATTTTGTGCACTTCGTAATTCTTTTGATCAACATAATCGTTCAAATTCGTCCACAATCGGGAGAATTGTAAAAAATATTTAAATTTCTGCAAAACAGGTCTGTATAAAATGTTAGAAAATCTGTGAATGCCTTCTTAGTTCGTTGAATGGGAACTATTGCTGTTTTTTGCGATAGTGTGGCAAAAGAGCAGTCAACCTCGACTCATCATCATGCCCAATAATTGAGCATCAACATTGTCATTGAAAATTTGTACCATCAGATAGAGGAGTGGCGCCAAGGATGAGGGGGGGGGCCATTTGGCCGATATTTTGTTAAATACATAATTGAACCATACAAATATTATCATTATAAAAAGAAATGATAATAATATCCTAAATAATTTGTGTTTTATTTAAATTCAACATCAGTCCTTAAATGAAATGAAATTCAATGAAAGTGTGTTAAAGTAGCTGTGTCAATAAAGTTTCTACTAATAAATACAACTTAAATATTTCAATATAGCCCTTTATTTTCCCAAAAACTTTGTCAATAGAGAAATTACATAAATTTAAGGTAAGCCGTTGTATGGGAGGTAGGCGTTAAAGTGGCCGTGTCACCTAAACTTTTTGGCACAACAATAACATTGATTAGAAGGATATACACAGCAAACTTGATCATCATACCTCTGATTTTGGCGGTTTTATGAGCTTTTAAATTTCATTAACGGTAGATTACGTGAAAAGTGGGCGTTATAGTAGGCGTGTCAAAGTTGTTTTGGCGAATGAGTACAACTTAGGTGTTTCAATATAGCCCTTTATTAATCCAAAATCATTATTAATAGAGAAATTAGAGGAATTTTGAGTAAAACGTTATATGGGAGGTGGGCGTAAAAGTGGGCGTGGCAACTCAATTTTCTAGCTCAGTAATGACATTGCCTAGGGGGATATACGTAGCAAATTTTATCATCATACCTCTTATTTTGGCGGTTTTATGAGCTTTTAAATTTCATTAACGGTATATAACGTGAAAAGTGGGCGTTATAGTAGGCGTGTCAAAGTTATTTTTGCGAATGAGTACAACTTAGGTGTTTCATTATAGTCCTTTATTATTTCAAAATCTTTATTAATAGAGGAATTATATGAATTTTAAGTAAAACGTTATATAGGAGGTGGGCGTAAAAGTGGGCGTGGCGCCTTAATTTTCTGGCGCAGTAATGACATTGCCTAAAATGATATACGTAGCGAATTTGATCATCATACCTCTAATTTTGGCGGTTTTATGAGCTTTTAAATTTCATTAACAGTATATAACGTGAAAAGTGGGCGTTATAGTGGGCGTGTCAAAGTTGTATTTTCGAATGAGTACAAATGAGATGTTTCAATATAGCCCTTTATTATTCCAAAATCTACATAAATTGAGAAATTATATGAATTTTGGGTAAAACGTTATATGGGAGGTGGGCGTAAAAGTGGGCGTGGCACATTGATTTTCCGTTACAAAAAAGCGTCTTACCAATAAGCAAAGTGTGCAAAATTTCAGAGTCGTACATCCAATTTTGTTGCTTTTATGACGTTTTTGTTTTTAAATATACCGAAAAATACACTGTGTGGTATAAATTTTCGTACATTTTGATCGATAACTCCTCTCGTAATGCATAGATTTAGATAATTTTCGGGGAAAAATATTGTTTTTACTCAGGAAATATATATTCGAAGTTTTATGAGTCTACGTTAATGCGTTTGGACACAATTCCATTTTATTCGATGTTTGAAGGACACGGTTTTTTCGACCTACTCTTGCTTTTCGAGCTATAACTCTCTTCCTAATATTCCGATTTAGCCCATTTTCAATACCAAACAAACCTTGTCTATAAGAAAGATTCTGGCAAAATTTGAGCCCCCTAGCTTTTTCGGTGCGACCTCTATCGTGCTTTCAACAGACGGACAGACGGAAAGACGGACGGACATAGCTAGATCGTCATAAAATCAAACCCTGATTCAGAATATATATACTTTATGGGGTCTAAAATGGATATTTCGATGTGTTACAAACGGAATGACAAAATGAATATACCCCCACCATTTTTTTGGTGGCGGGTATAAAAAGAAAATCACAAAGCACTTTACAATAAACTATAATTTTTCTTGGGTGAGTTTTTTTGGAGGCAACTAAACTTGCTACACATTTAACGACTCATTCGTTTTTTCTTTTCACCCTGTCTTAGCTAGATTTAAGTAGTATTTGACCCACTTACATGACATGGTCTGACTGTATGTGGCTGCTGTACTGGCTGACGTTTTATTGTTGCTGTTGTTGTGTATTGCACGTTTACAATAAATTCACTTGAATTTAAATCCCATTCAATTGAGTCAATGCAATTCAAATCTACTAAGAGCAAATACAAAATAGTCCGACATCTAGTACATCTTTCTTACTCTGCTCTAATTCTGTCCATAATTGTGAGCTCGCTGTAATAAAATATATATTTAAAAAAAACACAGCCAGCCAGCCAGCTACAGTGAGAGAGTGTAGCCTCCAAAGCTTTTGATTATTACAATCCACATACAAACGTTGTCAGATGACAAATAGTGACACAATGTAAGTTGACACAACAATGGGAGTCCCATGTTATCGTCTTGGAGCCGCCAATATATTTACAAAAAAGATGTTCATTTTTTAATTTTTTTGTTGTTATTTTTGTTTTTCTAAATTTGCAAGTGCAGTTTGTTTTTTCAACGCTATTGTTGTTGTTCGTCATTTTAAGTCGCCTATTGCTGATAAATCTTTTCAAACGGATGCTGTGATTTCTTTTTGTATTCTGTTTACTTGTAAATGATTCGACAATAGAGAAATGCAGCGGAAAATTGCGTTTAGTTGGAGGTTTTTTTTCTTGGGTTTTTTTTGACTTTTTCTAAATTTGCGTAGATTTATAAAATAATCAACGTTGTCATAATGATTTGTGATTTTTTTTTTTTTTCGGATTTTGGCTCGTGTGTATTTTATTGTCAATGCCTAATGAGGAAGAGGTTCTTTTACTTTTATTGTTATAGTTTTCTGCCTCCATAGACATTTTTAGAGAGGAAATAATCAATATGACTTAATATGCAAGCGCCTGTAATAGTCGTCACTAACGTTTGACGACTGTGTTGGCTACAGTTGCTTGTTAATACATAAGAACTTCCTTTGTGTGGTAAAGAGTGTGTCGTAGATTTATAGAATTAAGTGATGACCTGTGGATGAACTGTGAAAGAATAAGAAGAAATTTTGCAGGTTGTTTTGATATATGGACTGGTTTTGAATGCAACAATTACACAAATTTATTCCAAAAGTTATACAGGAATCGGTGATGAAACCTGGGTCCGAATTACGGCATTCGAACTTGATCGAAATTGTAAAATTCTTATTAGAATCTCTATACCTAAATCTCTCACAGCGAAGTCGATCGTTCGAGTAAAATTTCGATCGTGATCGAATGACGTAATTCGGCCCCTGGCGTGCTTTATAATGGTATAATTTAATTAATATTCAAGACAGTTTGTTATATTTTGTATATGAAATAGGAAGAAATATATGTCTTAAATGTGTTTAGCAAATTACGCGAAAGAAAAATATGAAGCAACAATAACACCACAAAAAAATTATTATGTCCATCATCACAGCTTTCTGAATCTATAACCTAGATGGATAAATTTGGATCATGTGATCATCTTTTAAAAACGAGCAAGTCAGTTTAAGGCCTGGTAGATCATGTGCTGATCACATGAACACTATCCGCATCATAATCGAACAGTTTAAAGAGCATAGCTGTTAAGTAATGATTACTAATCGTAATAATTAGTAATTAGATTTTTTTTTTTAAGTTGAAGTAATGATTATATTACGATTATTTTCAGATTCGCACGATTACTAATTGACTACGATTTCAGATATTCAAAAATAATCAAGATTAATAAAAATTACGAAAAAGTAATCAAAAATAATAAAAAGTAATCAAAAAATAATTAGACTACTTTCAAGGATTATTTCGATTATTTTTGATTATTTTTTTTTTACTTGGCGAAATTATGGCAATACTGTCACAAACACAATTTGTTTCTGATTATAAATTTTTTTCACGTATTTTTCCTTTTTTTGTTGATTTTTCAAAATAAAATGTATTAAAAATAAATTTACAGCATGTTATATACATGCTGTAAATTTAAATTTTTTTAAAAATAATCAAAAATAATCAAAAATATTCCTTGAAAATAATCAATTATGTTTTGGATTACTCTTGAATATTTTTGATTATTGTCTCGTAATCCTAAATAGTATTAATTACTTTTGGATTATTTGTAATCGTAATTAATTAAAAACAGGAATGGTTCAAAAATAATTATGTAATCAATACCATTCCTTTTAAAAATGTAATCTAATTGCTTACTAATCGTTATCCAAACTTAACAGCTCTGCTAAAGAGTACAATAGTCAGTTGTATATGCGCTTTGTCGACCTTGATACCGCAAACAGACGTGCCATAGGGGCGGCTCTTAGGAGCCAAGGTATACCATACAAAATTCTTGATCTAATGCGTGCGCTAAATCTAGAGTGAGGTTCATTTCAACACATCGATGGTGTTAGACAAGGTTGCCTTTTATCTCCCACATAATTTCCTATCCTTCTAGATGGGGTTAATGGAACAAACAAACATCGATGATCATCGTAGTACACGTTGGATTCTAAGTGATCATCTGAACGATATGGACTATGCGGAATATGTATGTCCAGTGTTGCCGTCGACCAACTTTTTTTCACAGTGAAATCGACAAAAAAAACGCAGTGAAGCGCAGTGACGATAAATAAAATAATGTCGTTTTCGTTTGGACAAAAAAAAAGGAAATTTTTTTCACTTTTTTAACACTTTTTTGCCCTTTTTTAAACGCCAACTTACCCATTCATTTCGAAACAATATAAAAATTAATTAAATGGACTGAAGAGCAAATATTTTTTTCACGAAATAGTTTGTTTATGTTTTTCTAATGGGATTTTTGACATTTTAATTCAAGACCTAATCAGTCAACTGCAACGTAACGTAACAGCAGAAAATCTTGCCATCTAGCTGCTATATTTTTAACAGGGTGACAATTTTATCTCGTTGTGTTATAGCATTTACAGACTAACGTGTTAAACACGTTTGAGGTAAAAATGTTAAGGCGTTGTTGATCAAAAAAAGAGGAAAACTACCAAAAACTGAAAAACGCAGTGATATTAAAAAAAAAACGCAGTTACGCAGTGACGACGAGCAAATCTCAGTGAAAAACTGCGATCGCAGTGAAAACGGCAACACTGTGTATGTCTGCTTGCTCAGCGATTCGATGATATAAATAACACAAAATCTCATATGTCTCGATGGAAGTGCAAGGAAAGTTGGTTTTAATATAAACAAAAATTAAACAAAACTCATGCGGATTGGTACCATTAACTCAACTCCTGTGTCACTAAATGGAGCCATATTTAAGGACGTTGTTTCCTTTTGCTATCTAGGTAGTCCCGTTTCGAAGGGCGGCGGTAATAATATTGATATAACGAAACTTATCAACAAATCCAAAGTAGCATTTTACTCGCTAAATAAACTAATGCGAGAGAATAAATATCTTCTTACCTATAAAAATTAGAATATTTATCTGTAGTGTAAAATTCGTCTCTACAGTTGCACTACATGGAGCACAACGTAAACCAGACACAGAGAATTGCCTGAGATAAGTTTTACGCATATCCTGGGCTTATTGGCTGACTAATGAACAATTTTGGTATATGGCCAAATATTGAGATTGAGGCAGAAATTAAACGTCGCCAATCTAGCCGGACGTTTGGTCAAAAGTGAAATTTAAGAAATGTAAAAATTCAAGTACGCAGCTCAACAAACAATAAAATATTGAATCGTTCAGTGAATTTTCAAGACTTTTGCTTGAGATTTGTCGTTTTGGCACACCGTTAAAGTCAAGAAAGTTGAATAAATTGCATGTGTACTTATTGACTTTTTACGGTTTTGAGCGATTTACAATATATTTTTTATGGCTAAACGAATAAAGATTTTACATTGATCTCTTTTTCCTGTCAAAGACTTTACTAACAGCTGCTTATAATAATTTTTGGAAATTTTTTTTTTAAATTTTTTTATAAAAAAATTCATTGAAAATAAGCAAAACGGGGTTTTGGTCCACTTTTTGAGAAAAAACAAGTAACAGTGCTATATTTGGCCGTGCCGAATCTTATATACCCTTCACAACGTGTCGTCATGCAATAACAATTGTTTGTATCAGCATTCATCTCATATAAAATACGTCTATACAGGTTAGAATAAATGTGGCATCGAATCCCAGCTGAACCAAAAAAATTTTATTTTATTTAATATATTATTTATATTTTATTGTTTTTTTTTATATTTTTTTTAAATTTTTTTAAAAAATTTTTTTTTAATTTTTTTTTTAATTTTTTTTTTGTATTTTTTTATTATTTTTTTTTTATTTTTAATATATTTTTTTTGTAATTTTTTTTTTTTTGGTATGTTTTTACATGTAAATATGTATGTATGTTGTTGTTGTAATTGTGAAAAAAACGAGGTGGTTGTGGTTTTTTGCGATTCATTCCTGGATATTTCCAAGAGATTGATACCATATACAGATCTGAGGAACATATAGTTGCTTCTAAAAGTTGATTTCAACCAACACACGGACGGACGGGCAGACGGACAGACGGTCAGGGCTTAATCGACTCCTCTATTCATAAGCTTTCAGAAAATATATACTTTATGGGGTCGGAAATGAAAATTGTAGAAATTACAAACGGAATGACAAAGCTATATAGTACATATACCCTTGTGCACCACAGGTGAAGGGTATAAAAACATTAAAAGGTTTTAGAAAGTGAGAAACGTCGCGATCCCTAAAATGTTATATATCACGATAAAATGTGATATCTCTACTATTAGACTTAAAAAAAAACCGTTGCGTATGTCAGCGCCATTTTTTTAAAATAATTTTTGGAAAATATCACCCTTTTTTTATTTTTGCTCATTTTGCATAATTACAAGTGAGTAAGTAATAAATCTTAGTTCGAAAGAGAAGTTATTGTAAAAAAATTAGTTGTTATTATTGTAAATATAAATTATTATTTCTATTACAAATAAGTGAAAGCTTAAAATTAAATATTTTGTGGAAATTAAATAGCAAAAAAAAATAAAATTTTTTTTACAGAGTTGTTTCGGGGAGGGGGTTAGTATGGGGCGATACCCCCTTTACCCATAAACTTATGCTGACGATAAAAGATGAATTTGTAAAACAAAAGTATAGGAAATTTAAAAAAAAGTAGAATTTTTCAGAGCTAGTATTAGTTCTTCTTAGGGAAACTTTTTACCCCTTGACTCTAGTTTTCTTATTTTCAAGCTTTACTAGCCTATGACTATAACACATATTTGTACCAAGTTTCATTGATCTAGGAGTACTCAATAACCTTTAAAAAGCAATATAAGCTAAAAAAAAGTGATATCTGGCTATATTGGTAAAATGCCCCTATGTGCGTCGAAAGTGGTGTTGGATTGGCCGTATCCTACGTAGGCCATATACTGATATCAACAGACCCACACTCGACTGGAATCTCCAAGGTCATTACCTGCGTGGTCGTCCCCGAAAACCTTGGTTGAGGTTGGTTAGAAGAGCAGTCGATGGCTGCAACAGTTCGTGGATACAATTCACAGCTCCAGCTAATGATAGTTCCAAATGGAGTGAATTTACGGACACCGTATGTTCAACGTGCATTTAATATATTTAAGCTATATGAACAATATCAATTAATTAAGGAAATATAATTATATTCTATTTCTCTTAGAAAAAAAATTGGTTCAATTGTAATTCAAAATTGGTTAGAAGGTCCCAACCGTCCCAATGAAAGTGCCCAAATATTTAGAAGCTGTAGCGACTCTTAAAAGAGAATGGATCTTAAATTAGTTAAAAGGAAAATCTGAACCTAATTCCGCATTTCGTGCATTTTTAAACATGCTAAAACGCTAGTCTTATTTCTTTAAAGTCTGGCAAACCCTCATGTATCAATATTTGCTATATAGAAATATTAAAACTACAAAAAATTCTAACATATGCAAGATTTTCACACTTTCAACCGAAATACAAAATAACTACGCCAAAAACTCGCTTGCCACAAACAATTCATTCATTCACTCTTGGCTCTGTGTACCTGACATATGGGCATAATTAGCACTAATACTCATGTTTGATAAAAAAAAAGCAAAAAGCAAAACTACCCTCTGGATGACACTCTCAAAGCATGTGATAAGACGAGAAAAAATAAATAAAGGTCGACTACACTTTGGTAAAGATTTGTATGCAGATGATTAAGGGTAACAAAACTGAGATAGTTTTCTCTATTAAATAATTTTGCAATTTGTTTTGTTTTTTCGTTGTTTCGTTGTTTCTCTTTGTTTTTTGTTTTCTCGTGTCATAAAATCTATTAATCATAAAAAACAATAAAACAACAACAATACAAATGTGACAACATCAATAAATTTATATTTTTGGCAAACAACTAGAAGCATTTAGAACAACTGAAACGCTTAGAAGGCGTGTTCTTGGGGATTAACGTCTAAAGACATATTGAGCACGACAGGAGATCGATCTAGCAGAAGCTGTTTAAGTTTTGTGATAATCTTTTCGATTTTCTTTGTTCACATTGTTTTTTTAAAAGGATCTCTAATGAGGTTTTTAATATGTTAAAGTCTTAGAAAATTGTCTTAATAACATAATTGTATGATTAGGAAATTATACAAGACATGAATTTTTGTTGCTGTAATATTGTAATATGTGGCCTTTGCTTGCTAATAAGAGAACCACAAAACATAATTATTTATTTGAAAATGTAAAGATGAAAGAGTTCAGTGCATTAATCTTTTGTGTTCATCAATAAATTTTGGAAAAAATACGCCATTAAAATGCTATTTAGTTATAGATTTGCAGAATATTTAATTAAAATTAGTTCATAATGTAAAAAGTTTTCTTTCATTGCCCAGCTCTGCTGGTACATACTTTGATGTTAGGAGAATATGTTCGTTTCTTCATTTGTCGAGTTGGTTTTGAATCTGTTCTTTTCTGGGTAGAGGTCGTCACATGTATTAGTTATTACAAATAGATCAATCATGCACCAAATTGAAATGGTCTTCTAATCATCGGCGAGTGTAACCTGACCTAATTATCATCAAAAATAAAGGGTCCGCCATCTAACGAATGCTTATTTCGTGGATGGTAATACTTAGTTCATGTCTGATTTGACAGATAATTAGTCTTATCCTTCCGCTGAACGAATATGGTTGTGTATACGCTTAAACGACGCCGGGAAATATTGCGACATTACTTTGGCCGATTTTGCCAAAAAAATCATCTTTTCAGATGAAGCTCATTTTGATATTGTCGTGTATGTAAACAAGCAAAATTGTCGCATTTGGGGCACAGAAAACCCGCACGCATACACTGAAAAGCCGATACACCAAAAACGTGTCACTGTTTGGTGCGGATTTTGGTCCAGAGCCAATTTTTCTTCGAAAATGAGCAAGGAGTGGCCGTAGTCAATGGCGATCGTTATCGGGCCATGTTGAACGAATTTTTGTTCACAAAAATTAAAGAGAAGGATATTGGCAATATTTAGTTTCAATATGACGGTGCTACGTGCCACAAAGCCGAAGCTACACTTTTTTTCCTTAATATTCCTTATGACCCCGCAATTTTAAAAACAAAGTAAAAACTTATTTCGAAATTAAGAGTTTTCCAATTTTATCTTTTAATATTCTAAATTTATGAAACATAAATTTAATTGCTGATAGCTTAACAGTAGGATATTTATGATCTCCGAATTTCGTACTTTCTTAAAGAGCACCTACAATTCGGCGGGCATGTTATGAAAACACAAACCGAAATACATTTACATATTATTTGCCGTAACAACAGTGGCAACATGCAAATGAGGCTTAATTAACTTGTTGCACGCCTTTGTCCAACATTTAACAAGACCTACAAAATAGAAATGGAATAAAAAACAACAGCAACAACACACACTACAGAAGTCTGGAAAAAGGAATATAAACCACCCGTAAAGTTGTCATACAAGAAGGACAATATAAAAAATAAAATAAATAAATGAAGAAGAAGAAGAAGAAGAATAAGGTGTACAATCTCAGTCAATTTAGGAAACATGCCACTTTAGCATCATTTTAAATGACAAAACAGACAGAATGAGTAACAAAACTGAGCAAGAGAAAAAAAAGTAAAACACAAACAAACAACAAAACGAAGCAAACATTTGCAATCAGACAAAGTCTTTGGTATTTAAATCGAGCAAAAGCAGCAGCAGCAGCAACAACAAAATCGGAGCGACAATATTATCAACAAAATTGTTAAAGTAGCAGTCAGTAGCGAAAACTGTTGCATTTAACAACAATCACAGAAATTACTTTAAAGCCGCACATGTTATAGATGTTGTTGCTATTGTTGTTGTTATTGCAAGTGACCTTTTGAAATGAAACTACAGCAACAGAAAAACAACAAAATATTGGATTACTGTGATCCAAGTTAGCAGGCTACATTAGTAGTGTGTTGTCTTAAAGGTCTGAAAGCGATCTTAAATGTGTGTCTTTTTGTTGCTGTTGTTATTGTTCTTATTATCATCGTCATCACTCTCAGCATGTTTTTTGAAACTTTTTTGTTGTTGTTATTTTTGTTTAAAAAGCAAATTTATGTTAATGAATCAGTTAAAAAAAAGGCACAAAGAAAAAAGTAGCATTTTGTTGAATGAATGACTGAAATCTAAGGTGCACGCACACTTAAACATATAAGAGCAATTGTAATTATTATAAAAAAATTCCTTTTCTTTATACATTTTAAAAAAGCCTGGGCACTCTTTTTATGCAGCCAAAAGCATCCTTTTCATTTTTTTTGTTATTCAAAATCAAACAAACAAAATATTTTTTCACATCATTTCCGGTGTCGTATTTGAACTTTGGCGCCGAAATTCACAAGCATGAATTGATTTGAGATTTGTTTGTTGGTTTTGAAATAAATTTAATTAAAGTGATTTAAAATGAATGAAATGACAGCAGCAGCATTGTTATCATTGGCTACTGGTGTTTTTTTGCAGGCTCCTGAAACAGTAGTAACAAATTTAGAGATTGTGCCGAGCTGAGTGTAATAAAATTTTTTAGATAATATTTGATGGAAAATTAAGGATCAGCTGCAATAATTTTTAAGAACAAATTGTAAATGCCCTACATTTTAGTGATTTATATTTTATTAAATGGGTTATGTTAAGTAGAAAGATGCAAGTTATTGGCGTTTTGTAGCAACACTGTAATTGTTACTCTGTTGATATGAAGTTATACTGCCACACCTGTGGCCAAATTACGGCATTCGATAACAATAGAAATTTTACTCGAACGATCAAGTTCGCTGTGCTTTAGGTATAGAGATTCTAATAAGAATTTTCAAAATTTCGTTTACGTCCGAATGCCGTTATTTGCCTCCTAGTATTATGCAAGCTTTCTGGGCTGCCAAATTATTTTTTATTTGCTTTTTAGTTTGAGCTTTAAATCCAATTAGTATATCGCAGAAGATCTAGAGAAAAGAAGAATTCTCAGAAATTGACTATAGCAGCTGGGATGCAGACAAATTACAATGTCAACCCGTGCTTATTTCTTAAGCAATTTCATTTGAGTTTTGAAAATATTTCAGACACTAAGAGACATAAATACCAAAGATATGTATGAAAATCGAAACATGATCTGTAGTGCTGTCAAAAAGTTTAGTCTATTATTGCTCGATCAGAATGGCCTTAGAGCGACTACATGATGGTTAGCCAAACATTTTTATCTCAGATACCATCAGTACACTTCAAATAACTCTGCGATGGTAAATAACACTGATAAAGATGAACGACAGTTTTGCATTTTTAGGAATTTTGTGGAGTACGCTGCTGGCAACCCCTAAAAATCTGTTTGATAGCTAAAGGTGTTCTTAGCAAAAATTTGGCAATTCGCGAGCGAACAACTAATTTTAAATAATGCACAATAGTATTTATTTAGTTTTTTGACCTATTTTAATTTAAGTATTAACTAAAATTATTTCAGCTCAAGGTCTTGATGATATTTTAAATGTTGTACAATATTTATAAAATATTGAAAGTTTGTCAACCAAATTCGAAAAGGTACGAAATTTGAAAATTTATGCAACTCTGTTAACAGTGAACAGAGCTATTACAAAATGTGCGAAGGTCAATAGCTAAATGATTATTTTGGTAGTCAAAAAATTAGCCGTTCGAATAACAATATCGAAGTAGTGTTTGGGAGTTCTGGAGAAACATCCCAGAAACATCAATTCAATGCCGTGGACACGAATAGGAAAGTTCAAAATGCTATCCAAAGTATAAAATCACTAAAGATTTGCATTTTCACCCTTGAAAAGCTCATTTGATACTGCACTGTCAGAACGGTTTCTTCCCAGAATATCGATCCCAATAACTCGTCATTGGACATAAGAAAATTTTGAGAATTTGGCACAAAGATTTCTTAAGCTGTTGAGGGCAAACGATCATTAATTTTTTTAAAGCGTCTCTGTTGAGTTCTTACAGAAGAAGATCAATTTAGACATCGAAATCGTCCTGGTGATCGAAAAATCTGCTCGTTATTATCGATAAGTCAGAGTGCCCCTGTGGACTGGTCAGTAAAGGACCAGTCAGTTATTTGGGGGTTGCGGGTTCGATTCCCGGAATTGTCTGCTTCTCTTTCTCTTTTATCCTAAATATTTCTATTCTTATTCTAATCTTTTCTCTATTAAGGCGTCACAATGGACCGTAATGGTCTCCGAGTGAAGGTGTGAGGGTAACTTTGCACCAGCCTTACCTATCTACCTACCTACCGATAAGTCACTGCATCCATAGAGAGTTATCAGTGGCCTACTTTTTTTTAAGTTCTGCTGAAAACGACATATCTTTCAACTGCGAGCATTTCAGAGATTTGTGGGCTAAAATGAAGGATATTAATTTTTTTCCAAAAGGATGGCCAAACCTAATATAATCCATTCTTTGCTCACAATATATAGTAATCCTGTTATCCTTGATCTTGACGATATTACTTAGCTGTCCCAAAGCTGCGATTTTTGGAATGCCGTCAGAGACCGATGCAGAATAATCTTAAAACGATGCATAATCTTTGTCTGAAATCATCTCAATCATATGTAAGATAGAATAAGAAAACGACAACCAAGTCTTGCAATATTTAATTTCAAAGTCAGGTGTCACATCCATATTAACCATTAAAAAGCATATTTTTTATTTCAAATAAAATCATAATATGCCAAGAGAAATTAAGTTGAGTTGAATTCATTTATTTTTGAAACCGAAATTTTAATTTGGACCACCTTTTACTTCTTCGTAAACGATGTGGGGACTTTTCCTTAATTACAGAGATCCTGCTACTTTAGTTAGAGGATAATGATGTGGATGATGTGTATTTTTCACAGTATGGTGTTGAGACATTTTGTTACTGTGTACTGTCTCGTTCCGTTTATTAGAATTGACGTCTTAGTTAATAAAATTTAATACAGCGACTTGCGCATTGAAGGTGGAAGTTCAATTTTACGACAACAAAATTTCATAACAGTTGTAAAATGTTTTATTCATGTGCCTATAAAGAAAAACAATCTTAAAATAGAGCCTTCCATGTAATTTTAATTAATTGTTAATATTGAGTCACCCTTTATATCAGGCTTAAATACATGTGGTTAATGTTATTCACCTAATTGAGAACGCACCACAGATCCTAAAGTAAGGTAGCTTGGAATGATGACTATTTTACTCTAACAAGAGCGTTCTTTCTTTGTCAAAGAAACATTCAAGAGCGAATAGCATGATTTTAGTTTAACGATTATGGTCCACACAGTTTGCCTTGTGGCCCAACCAAAATTAGAGAAAGTGATCTTTAATTTGCAATTACGAATTTAAAATTCTAGAAATTTTCTTTTTATAATTTATAATACTTTTGACTTTAGTAGATCTTTAAGCTTTATGATAAACCACAATAATTACGTTCTTTCTCTATCTTGACCGTACCAATTAACTGAGAGAATCGCCAATTTAGTCATTTCAGAGTAGGATGCATCAATATAAAGTTTTTTGTTTTCGGTACAACAAAAAGATACAAACTTAAGTGCTTGATCTTGTCTTAACATTTGTTGCAATAGAGACCACAACAACCGTAACAGTAGCACCTAATAAAATGTTTGCAGATTAGAAAACAGTAACACACTCACACTCGCTTAATCTCAACTCTGAAAGATTTTTTGTAAAAAGTCAGCAGGAGATTGAAAAATACAATTTCTTCAGCCAATCTTTTGGTTTTAAGGTTTCTTTCTTAATGTGTTAGAAAAAAACAAGAAAAACAATAGAAATAAATTATTTTGAAGGCTTGCGTTGAAAACAAAATAAAACAATAATCAGCACATAAAACATGATGTTAATTGCAAAATGCATAAACAGATTTGACCAGTGATCAATAGTGTTTGAAAACTCGGTGGGATACCGGAACTTAAGACAAGACACAAACACACACATCTTTGTGTAAAAAGGACACATTCACGCCTTGCTTTTTAATTTACTTGGAAAATAGCATGTTAATCACTTCATTTTTAAAGATTAACACCACGAAGAACAGGGAAAACAGAATTAGAAAAACTCATTAAAAAAATAAATCTATTAAAAAAGTAGAGTCAAGTAAAAATTTTTTGAAAAAAAAAAGTATAAAAAATAAATCTTCTTACTTACAATTAGCTACTGTTTGTTACTTGTTTCTGTCTTTTTTGTTTCTTTTATCATGAGAAAATATCTTCGACACGTTTGAAATAGTGAAAACCCTTTTCTTAATGTTAAAATGTCTAGCAGGAGTCTGCTGTTCAGCTTTATCTCTCTTCTATTAGTTTTTAGTTCTTCAAATTTTGTCTGAATTTCTTGGAATGTTTGTTAGTTTTCAACTTTAGAAACGTGCATACAATTAAACCAGACTCTTGAGAAATTTTTAATAATATGCACATTTATTTCAAATTTAATTTTATTCAAAATCATTTAAAAGTCTCTCCAGCAGCCGAAAGTCATACAAGAGCAGTCGCGTGCTAAGGGCAGTGTTGATTTTTCATAGTTTTTTTCTAAGATCCTTAAATTATTTATAGCCATTCATTTAGAAGGTTTAAGTATCATTTAGTATTCAACATTTATTTACATTTTTATTAGCTGTGATAATCTTATGGAATCTTATGGAAACTCCTTCCTTTATGGCTTAAATTATACTAGTTTTTCTCAAAATGTGAGCGTTTGATTCCTGACAAAATTTTTATTAAATATAAAAACTCAGTTACTGGGAATTGGAATTAAAGTAGGTTGATCTTGTTGTGTTTCCCTTTGAGATACCTGCAAGGAAGAAAATTAAATGTATTTATTTCTGAAAAGGATTTATAGTTTAAAGGTGTGGATGTAGTTTACTCTCGTAGATTGTCTCATTCTCATTGTATTGTATCTTCACTCCTTGCGTATAGCTGGAGTGAGCGATTGTAAAAGTTGACTGCTCAACTGAATAATATTGAGACATTTTAGAAATCATTCGGTACTTCAAATGACTTCCTTAGCCAAACCTAATCATTGGAAAAGAAACCCTATTGGAAGCTTAAATTGTATTTTTCATGCTTAAGTTTCTGAAAGGAAAATATTGGCACAACAACAGAATTCTATCTTAACTTTGTTCTATTTGATTTATATTAAAAGCGTTGTAAGATTATTATATATTAAAACTGTGGATAAATTGATATGAGACTCCTGTAGCACCACAGGAAACCCTACTTTGTTTTTTTGGTGATTTTACATGATAAGTGCTCACCGCCACCACTTTCTTTAGTTTGTTTATGATCGGGTGAGAGTTGAAAGCGGGGTAGTCGAAAAGACTTTGTTCTTGTATTTTTTTCATATACTTTTTTCTAATTTTCTCTACTCTCATTTAGATTTAACCTAAAATGTAAAACAAACATGAGCTGTTGCAGACAAAAGGTCATCGTTCGAACGTCAATGATCGTTAAAAAATTCTTCATAAGAAAATTAAAAAAAAAAAATCATGTTTTCGACACGCATCGTATGACCCCTATTTGCTATGCATATAAATCTTATAACCAAAATACAGACGATGTTTAGTCAACGTCAGGTCCATCCGTGACAGTGATAAGCTGGCAGTGGTAAGAATTATTTCATGTGCTTGACTATCAAATATATGAGCAAAAATAATATACAGGTGGCTAATTATCAGACATGACTTTTATGGCTTACTAGCCAATCCCGGCGCGCGTTGCTACGCCCCTTCATGAATTTTAATCGCATTCTAAATTTTAATCGAATATCAAGTGCAAGGCTAAAAACTATAACTTTTTCTATATGAGCGTGGCACTGCCCACTTTTCTAATTACGAAACTGTATAGTCATGACAGCTCAATAAGTGTGCTAAGTTTCCGAAAAATCGGTCCAGTGTGAGTACCTCAAAATGATACCTTTTTTTATGGGCGTGGCACTGCCCACTTTTCTAAATACGAAACTGTATAGCCATGACAACTCAATATGTGTGCAAAGTTTCAGAAAAATCGGTCCAGTGCAAGTACCTCAAAATGATACCTTTTTTTTAATGGGCGTGGCACTGCCCACTTTTCTAATGACGAAAGTGTAAAGTCATGACAGCTCAGTATGTTTGCAAAGTTTCAGAAAATTCGGTCCAGTGCAAGTAGATAAAACTGATAACTAATTTTTTATGGGCGCGGCCCCGCCCACTTTTTCAATCGCGAAATTATAAAGCCATGACAGCTCGATATGTGTGCAAAGTTTCAGAAAAATCGGTCAAGTGCAAGTAGCTAAAACTGATAACTAATTTTTTATGGGCGTGGCTCCGCCCACTTTTTTTCACCCATAAACACTCCCTGGTATGTATGCAACAACTTGCCAAAGTTTGAGTCCGATCGGTTTTACAGTTTCGGAGTCTATAGCTAACACACTCACACACACACACACACACAGAGTTTCACTTTTATATATATTTTATGGTTTATGGACAAGAATCTTACTTAAGAGCTCGGGCTATTTAGAACTTTGGCTATACCCAGTTAGTTAGAGTGAGCATCTATCATCTAGCTATGCGCCTCTGTTGCCTTTGGATAGCAACCACATCTATCACGTGAGCTCCTAAAAGACCTTACTAATAACCAGTCTAGGATCTATTGTTTTCCTTGGTACCTCTTTCCCTAATATGCAGTAACATCAAGATAGCGATATCTCCTAGCTAACATGTCATCTTGAAAGGGGGAACAGAATGAAAGTATTTATTAAAAATTACAGCAATGAAAGCTGTAACGTACGATTTTTGTTGATCTAAAATTTTACTTAGCCACCATATTTTCTTTTACAATTTGAACTTTAGGATTTATAATTGACTTATCAATATTGAACATAAATCTTTCTACGGGGTTTTGTTCAAAGCGAGTCATTATTAGTCTTGTGTGTCAAATATGTAAGTCATACTTTTAAGAATCATTTTAATGTTTATAAAACCCTTGATAACATAGGAGACTGTAATCTTTTTTGATCGTGGGCAATGGGGGTCAATAAGGCACTGGATCACTAAACAACGTGCCGTCGTCGTTGGAAAGTTTTTTAAACAACCCTAAGGAAAGTTTTGCATATGTTTTAAAATATATATTTTTTGGGACTATTTTATTTCGGAACGGACATAGCTAGATCCTTGATTTTTTTGGCTACAGTCCTCTTTGAAAAATGTTACGAATAAAATGTTTTTAGTTTTATATGAAGAAATTCTGGGGGACTAATGATGATCTTGGTAGAGCTTAGCTTTTTTAAACATGCCTATATTCTGACAATACAGCTTACAAAAGATCATGGGAGTTCCACAGAAAAGCAAGGCTATACAGGTTACTTGTGTATAGAAATATTTTTAGAATGTCTTCTATAAAGATGGCTTTATTTCAAGAGTTGCAGAAACAGTGTAGAGAATGATGATTGAAGACCCAAGAATGTTGTCTTCAGCCACATCTCTCTTCTACAGTAATTACACCAACGCCCAATTTACAGCCGAAAGGTAAGCGATTGAGCAGTTGTCTAAAACACGTTAGTGGCAATTTCTTATTATGAGAACGAATATTTGTTGCGCCCTTCTTAAACTATTATTCTTTCGTGTTTAAATAAAAAAATATTGCAACAAAATATTTTGAACATTTCTTAATACATTTATTTTAAAAACCACCAGGTTTTGTTGCCAGAACCTGCATTAACAAATTAATTTGATTGAATGTTGTGTTGTAATCATAATAAAGACGTGACATACATGTTTAAAGACATATATGTATGATACATAATATTCTATATATTTAATATATATTGCTGTAGGGTATAATAGATCGGGCTCAAATAATACTCCGTATTGTTTGTTGGCTCGTTTAGACGTATACATGTGGAGATATAGAGAGAATGAGGATCTTCAGAAACTCATTTGAGAAAAACACAATTTCTGTTTGAAAAATATTATTATTTTATGACAAACGAGTGAAAAACCTATGCTTTTATACACGCCTTTAAAAAAATAGTGTGAGGTATATTCAATTTGTCACTCCGTTTGTTAGAGATCAAAATATTTATTTCAGCCCCTATAAAGACGTTCTACATATGTCCATCTGTCTGTCCGTCTTTTCAGAGCATCGTAGTTCTAAGGGAGAAGCTATGAGGATGCAATTTTTCCAAAGTATTTCCTTTAAACCAAAAATATTTGGTATTGAAAAGGGGCTAAATTTGTTTATTACGAAGTGAGTTAAAGCTTGTAGTACAACATTAGATCATAAATAATTTCGTTATGACATCGACCCTATCACGTAGTGTGATCAAATTTCACAAGTATATTTTCTACGTGAGAAAATATGTTTCCCAGAAAACTGTTCAAGTTCGTACATTACGAAAGGAGTTATAGATCAAAGTGTGCAATAATTTACTACGCGCAATGTCGTTTTTAGTCTATTTAAAGTTTAAAACCAACAGAACTAGATATACGATTCTGAAATTTTGTAAATACCACTTTTACGCCCACCTCCCTTACATCAATTTTTCTTAAAATCATATAATTTATCTATTTCAAAGATTTTGTAAGAATAAGCAATATTTAAAATTTATGCATTAGCAGAAATTATTTTGACACTCTATTTTAACGGTCACTTCTAAAACATTGTGATAAAAAAAAGTGGGCGATATTACTCTTATTGAAAATATATTTACGCTTCATTATAAGACTTAAGAAGTATTTTAGTAATGACTTGACTTATAATGTGATGCGTAAGTTCTTATTTTTAGACATTTGCTTAGATACACCCACAATACAATTTCTTATTGCAAAATTTACTAGAGTCCATTCAAATACACAACTTCTATAATTCTCATTTAGTTTAACGCGCTTAGGGTATAAGTAATAATGATTTTTACAACAGCGGCAAAGCATTTCATTATCAAAGTGATGACTTATAGATTTTCACTATTTTTTTTTAATTTCAAATTAACCGAACGACTTCTGTAAGTCTATAATAGTAATGGGTTATTTAAATCAAGTACTTATTTATATTGATATAAAAGTAAGTGCTCATTTTAGTACCTATTTATAAGCAACTGTAATAAGTACTTATACGAGTCCCTATTTGTAAGCGATGGTGGTAAGTATTGATTTTAATCCCTTTTTGTATGCAAGGGAGGTAAGTACTTGCCTCCAATGATATCGCCGTGGTAAAATAATGGGCTCAGATGCCAAATTGTAAGTAGTGAAGAACTGTTTTCTAGTACTTTCAACTATTTATTTTGTAATGTAGTATTTTGCTGAGAATGCAAAGTCATAAAAAGAAAGTAAAACCTATTTTAATGTAAAGAAATCATTTCATAGTCATTAGAGTTGTATAATAAATTTTGTGGTTAATAAAGTACTTCACAAAATAGGTGGTGGGTATGAAAAATTTGGCACAGCCGACTATAGTTCTCTTACTTGTTAATTTTATATTTAACAAATGCTGTTAACTCAGCCATAATCTTGGCTTGAATCATGGCTAAGTTTTTTTTTGTTTGTAGCCCAAACACCTCTTTAGCAAACTATAAAACTAAAACACTGACGAGCTTGTTGAGAATCTTAACAAAAAAAATATTTAAAGAATTTTTATTATTATTCTTGTTATTTATTCTAATAGTGGTGACTAATTTTATGTTTTTTTTTTGTCACCGATTTATTTTGATATGACTCAGAAATTATATAAATTTTTTTTTGCAAAATTAAATGCTTAATAAACCCTAATAAACAAAAGCAATATCAACAGTAATAAGTGTTGATACAACATGAACAACTTAAGGTACATAAATACTTGTACTTGCACAGTGAGTGGGTAGAAGATAGTCAGTCAGTCATACATACATAACTCTTTAATGATACGACTGTAGCTGTCATAAGGTCTGTCTGTCTGTCCTTTCGTCTGTATAATAAATATCATAATGCAAGAATGTGTGTTGTTAACTTATCTGATATGGCTTAAGCGTTATGAAAAATGAAATAACAATAAAAAAGAAAAAAAATCCATTGCAAATTCGAACAAAAAAAAAAATAAATCGAAATCAAGGGCAGTTTGATGAGAGAGTCATAAAAAAGCAGCTGACATATAATCAGCAACAACAACGGCAGCAGTCAGTTAGTGTTTGAATGACAATTTACGTAATTATTTGGTAGACAACAAAAAACAAACAAAAAATGTCATAAAATACTTAAATTTTTAAACTTAAACGAGTAAAAAAAAAAAACAATTTAAACATAAACTCCTCGATCGATCGATTATCTATTAATCTACTACGCAATTAACGCATAAAATTTAGTTTTAGTTTTGATTCGAAAATGTTTTTTTTTCTTATTAATTTTTTAAGCATGTGTAAATCCAGTTTTGTCATGTCTGTTTATCTAGTTGACATAAACAAAAAAAAAAAAGAGAAAAAAAAAAATACAAACAGAAAGCGGCTACAAATTGTATATAAAATCTATAACACGTGCAGGTTTAAATCAACAAATTAACTAAAATATTTGTTAAAGGAAAAAAAAAAAATTACGTTTTTAAAACTAATGAAAAGAAACAATATTTTTGTTTCGTATTATTATTATTTTTTTTTTATTTTATTTAAAAATTCACTTAAATTCCCCCTGTTACGTGTTTAAGTGTTTAAGTTAAAAACTTGAGACAGGTGTTCTAACTGGCGTCGTTTCGAACAATTGTTTAAATGAAAGAATGATTAAGTGAATTAATAATATACTAGTACATCTTGTTTTTAATATTTCTAGATGTATTTTTTATATCAGAAACACGACGCATTTGCAACTAGTTTTTTTTTCCTCAAGTCGTATGTCTTTTTCTTATGAATTTTGTAGCAAAAGCTGAGATTCTTGGAAAGTTGAAAAATAATATTTAATGGGAGGTGAGAAAATTAGCGACTGCCTATTGAAGGTTTGCAAAATATCGTTAGAGAATACTCTTGACACATTGAATAGTTTAGCAGTTACTTCGGATTGGGTGCTTATTACTTTTTAAATGATAGATATTAAGTAATGGTCTTCGATCTTTTTAATTTATATCAGCTTGAGATCAGTTTTTTATATAAACAAGTAAGAGCACTATATTCGGCTGTGCCGAATCTTTTATACCCACCACCAATTTTGTGTACATTTAAAGCACAATATTTATTATTTTGTTAATCATTATTGAATAATCTATTTATAATAAAATATGTATCACTTTTTTTGTAGAGGGTGGTTAAATTTTAAAGGCCCATGTTGAAGGTGAACTACACCTAGTCTTTAAATTTGTTTTCTGCATTTCATTTAACATTTCTCAATCTTAAACTTACTCAATTTGATATTTGGAAAGATACGCAAATGAGCAACGCTTTAAAGTTATTCAGGTTTTTTTATAAAAAAAGCGTTCAAATCAAAATGCATTTTGTGCACTTCGTAATTCTTTTGATCAACATAATCGTTAAAATTCGTCCACAATCGGGAGAATTGTAAAAAATATTTAAATTTCTGCAAAACAGGTCTGTATAAAATGTTAGAAAATCTGTGAATGCCTTCTTAGTTCGTTGAATGGGAACCACTGCTGGTTTTTGCGATAGTGTGGCAAAAGAGCAGTCAACCTCGACTCATCATCATGCCCAACAATTGAGCATCAACATTGTCTTTGAAAATTTGGACCATCAGATAGACGAGTGGCGCCAAGGATGGGGGGGGGGGGGCATTTGGCCGATATTTTGTTAAATACATAATTGAACTATACAAATATTATCATTATAAAAAGAAATAATAATAATATCCTAAATAATTTGTGTTTTATTTAAATTCAACATCGGTCCTTAAAATTTAACCACCCTTTATAACTTCGATATGCCACTAAAATGCTTTTGAAAATGTAGTCTTTCAATGAAAGTGGGCGTTAAAGTAGGCGATCCAATAAAGTTTCTGCTAATAAATACAACTTAGATATTTTAATATAGTCCTTTATTTTCCCAAAAACTTTGTCAATAGAGAAATAACATGAATTTAAGATAAACCGTTATAACTGCCATGAGCGTTAAAGTGGGCGTGTCACCTAAACTTTTTGGCACAACAATAACATTGATTAGAAGGATATACGTAGCAAATTTGATCATTATACCTCTGATTTTGGCGGTTTTATGAGCTTTTAAATTTCATTAACGGTAGATAAGTGAAAGGTGGGCGTCAAAGTTATTTTTGCGAATGAGTACAACTTAGGTGTTTCAAATAGCCCTTTATTATTCCAAAATCTTTATTAATAGAGAAATTATATGAATTTTAGGTAAAACGTTATATGGGAGGTGGGAGTTAAAGTAGGCGTGACACCTTAATTTTCTGGCACAGTAATAGCATTGCCAAGGAAGATATACGTAGCTAAGTTTAATTAACGGTAGATAACGTGAAAAGTGGGCGTTATAGTAGGCGCGTCAAAATTGTTTTTTTGCGAATGAGTACAACTTAGGTGTTTCCATATAGCCCTTTGTTATTCCAAAATCTTTATTAATAGAGAAATTATATGAATTTTAGGTAAAACGTTATATGGGAGGTGGGCGCAAAAGTGGGCGTGGCACCTTAATTTTCTGGCACAGTAATGACAATGCCTAGGGGGATATACGTAGCAAATTTTATCATCATACCTCTAATTTTGGCGGTTTTATGAGCTTTTTAAATTTAATTAACCCTTTGAGGACCGGACTTTTTCTACTGAAGCGATTTTTTATTTTTTTATATTTTCATAATATATGCACCAATAATAGGTACGTAAAAAAAATTTGGCCTTCTAGGTCCCCGCTTTGTCCCTCATTTTGATTGGCAAATATAGTTGCCTCTGGGTTGAAAGGGAATTTTTTATCCAAGAAAAAATATTACTCCTGGCAAATGCATTTGCCTATTGGCTGAAAGAAAATTCTTTTATAAAAAAATTTTTATTGAAACGTATGTTATTTTATATTTGTTTATTTATTTAGGCTATTAAACAAATAATTTACAAAGAATTTGAACAAAAATAACAAGTACTATACATGGTACTCGCCAAAATAGTTACGTGATAATGTGAAGCAAAGGAATACATTACATATAGTACAAAATACATTTGTGCGACTATATTTGCCATAGGTAGGAGGCCGCGTCCTGATATCTGCACTTTGAGATTGCTGAAATGTCGGATCTGTGGACCAATATATTCGAATACTGGGTAGTTTTACTAGGCTTAACGTATGATTAGGCCGATATAAGCCTTGAACTCTTACACGGTCAGAGTGAAAACACGACCTTTTTGCATAGCATACAGTTTGGACTTCTCCACTATTATTATGCACGTTTCTGAAACCAAAAATTATACTTCTTATTTTATAATTAGAACTAGTATGTTGAAACTGTAAAACCTAACCTTCAAAATTACAAACAGCATTAAACACATCATATGCTGATGGCATTTCCTCATGTATATTTACAGTAGGTTTTAAAACTTGGGAATATTCATAAGTGCAATCCTGAAATCCAGTAAAAACGGGGCTTTTATAGGCACTCGTCTCTCTGTCTCGGAAAGTCTTATCTGGTGGTATAAAATGTATTGTCTTTTCTAGTATAACTAAACCATTAGAAGTCGTTGCAATTGGCTCAGCCTCTATAGCAACTGTTAATAGGTTACGACTACTGCGGATCTTTTTAATTACAGGAGACTCTACGGGATTATTGCCTTCGATAACAATTTCTATCGTTTTATCCTCTTGGACTCGAAATACTATAATAATACAATATTAAATAGTAATGCACGAAATACGTTTTCTCTTATTGATTATTGATTAATTAGTGAATGAAAATGAAGACACTAGCAGCGCAGAAAAAGCTTGCAACTTAAAACAATAACAAACAAAATCTGTTTTGTTTTGGGGCAGATAAGAACCTACCACCTACCACATTTGTGTTGCCATTATCGTCTGCTGTAAACCAATATTGAACAAATTTATTCGATCTCCTACGGAAACAACTTTATGATGAAAACCCTTGGGCAAGTATGTTTGCCTCTGGTCGTAAAAGGGTTAACGGTAGATAACGTGAAAAGTGGGCGTTATAGTAGGCGTGTCAAAGTTGTTTTTGAGAATGAGTTCCATTTTATTCGATGTTCGAAGGACACGGTTTTTTCGACCTACTCTTGCTTTTCGAGCTATAACTCTCTTCCTAATATTCCGATTTAGCCCATTTTCAATACTAAACAAACCTTGTCTATAAGAAAGTTTCTGGCAAAATTTGAGCCCCCTAGCTTTTTCGGTGCGACCTCTATCGTGCTTTCAACAGACGGACAGACGGACGGACATAGCTAGATCGTCATAAAATCAAACCCCGATTCAGAATATATATACTTTTAGGGGTCTAAAATGGATATTTCGATGTGTTACAAACGGAATGACAAAATTAATATACCCCCACCATTTTTTTGGTGGCGGGTATAAAAAATAATTTTCTTTCTTTCCATTTGTGTATTAAAGTATTGGCAATACTAAGAAAACTGTTTTGTCAATATTATTGAAGACACAGGCATCCACAACGTGTCATTATTGCGTTGGGCTAGAAATATCTATGGATTATATAGGGTGAGCAAAAGAGCACGATTTTTAAAAATGTATAACTTTTTCGTTTATATACATATTTTTTAAATATTTTTTTAGGTTATACCGATTGTTTCTTCTGGAGGTATAAAACTTTGAGTTGGCAACACTATTTTCATTGGTGGCCATTTTGTCACCGGTTAAGTGATTTATGTTTAGTTTCAGTTGTAATTCAGCTCTGGTCAGTTCAAAAGCTCGTGCGCGTCATTGTCGTTATCGTTGTCAATCAGGCTGTCCCTTTTTATCTGACTTCTAGAGATTTGCGTGGTTAATTGCGTGCCGTCGTGTAACTATTGTTTGGATATAGTTTCCAGATTATTCTACAATTAATCGCGTGCATATTTTTTAATTGCATTAACTGGAGGAGTGCCAACTAAACTCAAAAATTTACAACTGGAGGAGTACCAACTGAACTAATTTTTTTAACTAGAGGAGTACCAATAAAACTCAATTCTAACTGGAGGAGTTCCATTAAACCCATTATAATTATTTGTTCAGATGTCTCCGACTTCCTATACATTGGTATAGGTCGACTTGCGATGAATGAACCAACGTTTTTTTTTAACTGTAGGAGAACCATAAAACTGAGTTTTAATTATTGTTCAAGTGTCTCCGACTTCCTATACAGAGGTATAGGTCGATTTACGGAGCCGGAACCAATGTGGGATACCCTGGCTATTTGGTTATGTACCTTTGACAATTTTTGGTAAAATGGCCAAAAAACGCTGGCGTTAATCCCGATTTAATAAATGAATATTGTTTAGTGGATATGTCAATAAACCAAACAGACATATTTGCGGTACTGACAATCCTCAATTGAATATTGGGACGCTGTAACATCAAGACAAACTGTCGGTTTAGTGTGCTTTATGGACTGGTGAAATCATTGGTCCGTACTTCTTAAAAACAATGCTGGTCAGAACGTTACAGTCAATGGTGATCACAATAGAGCCATGATACTGACTTATTCGTTCATTAATTGAACAATGTGGTTTTGGTTTCAGCAAGCCGGCGCAACATTTCACACAGCTTGTGTCACAATTGATTTATTGAAGGAAACGTTTGGTAACCGCATGGTCTTGGACCAGTGAATTGGTCTCCAAAATCGTGCGATTTAACGCCGCTAAGCTATTTTCTGTGGAGATAGGTGAAGTCAACGCCGATAAGCCCATGAGTTTTTTAAGTTCATGGTCAACAAAACGTGTGTTAGATGTGAAAATTAAAAGCTGCATCAACGAAACTCAATTTAATCTATCTATACTTGTAATAAAATTACAAAAAACTGTACATTAAATATATATAAATATGTATAAAAAGTCAATGATGTAGAATAAAGTTTTTAGAATTTTGATCTGTCTGGCTGTCTTTCTGTCTGTCCACCGGAACTCGATTGGCTTGAAAATTACTAGATGGATTTTGATAAAATTTAATTTGAAGGTACATCAATACCAAGGTTATATAGTATTTTTTACCACAAGATAATATCTTATTTTTAACGAAATAAATTTAAAGAGGGGAAAGACAGATTAAGGAATATAAAGAAATTGCACTTACATATCATCAGAAGTAATTTTAAAATGAATAAAATACAAACATGTTGTTAGGACCCAGTAATGTGAACCGGGTTTAACTAGCGCATAACTAGATTGTTTTAAAATTTAGTGTGTACATAGAATTTTTGTTAAAAGTTTTGATGGCGATGTATAAAGTCAATGATCTAGAATACAAAACACCACTTTTTAGAATTTTTGTTTTTCTGGCTGTCTTTCTGTCTGTCTAGAGGAGCTCGATTGGCACGAAAACTACTTGATGTACAGGTATCCCTCCTAAAAACGGTATCACACAACACGGTTTCACTCTAACACGATTAAAAAAATTTCCAGAAACCCCTTATAACACGGTACTTCTACAACACTATTTGCAGACCCTTGCGCTGAAAAAAGCCGAAAATTCAAAAGGGAATTACAAAATTGCCTATCACCACATCAAGAAATTTACAACAACCTTGAACGGACAAGGAAACAAAGCAAGATTACGGATTTTTAAAGATATCAGCAGGTGAACAAAATATAAACGCAAGTTCAGAAAGTGAAGGTGATATTATTCATCCGAAAAAACGTTCCCATTTAATTGAATTGAGCAGCGACGATGAAGAAAATTACTAAACTAAATTCATAATATATATTCGAATATATTTATGCCGATTTTTGTTTGTTTTTTTATGTATTTACGTGGATTTATATTTGTTTTTTTATATATTTAATTGGATTATTATTTATTTTGTTATTTTTAATAGAAATAAAGTATCTTCTGTGGCATCAAAATATTTTTTTTGGAACTTAACCCATGTTTTGGTACCAGCTTCTAGTCTCCTATAGCACGGTTTCACATAACACGTCATATTATAGGAACCTATCGACCGTGTTGTAGGAGGGATACCTGTATTTTAATTTAACTTACTACGGAGGTAGTTTGAGGCCTAAGTTATATATTAACTTTAAATTAAAATTGTTACAGCAAGATAATATTCAATTTCTAACAGAAAATGGAAGTATGAGCAAAATTACAATATTTTTTTTCTGATTCTAATAGTAGTAATTCTAATTAGTAAGAAATAAATAAGTGTGTAACAGATGGAGAATTTAAAAATTTTGCACTAACCATATAAAAAATAAGTCTTCTAATAAAACGGGCAAAAAAAATTTATTTGAAAATGTCTATTTTTGGGACTTTCTTTATAAAGAGTTGTAAAGAAATATTCATGTATTTCGATTGCGTGAATTTTTGTACTAATTTTTATATCCTTTTTTTTTTAAGAAGAAAAAATATATATAAACAAAAAAGACATTCATATGACCGGCTATGATGGCATGAGATTGTAACAACATCTAATGCACACTACAGGCGTGTCAAAAATTGTCATGCCCCTACAATTTGTATGAAGCAATCCGAAACAATGCAAGTCAATCCAGAAGTAATTCACACTGTTGTTCTAGAGTGAATCACTTTCAAAGGGTGAAAGACAAATTATTGCTTTAGTCAGTATGACAACGGTGAGGTGACGACTTTTACTGATTGCAAAACTGAATTTTTACCTCCTTAACCACGTTTTTAACCAAAAATTAATTTTTTCATCTGATTACTGGTCCTGGTTTTAATGTAATATTTTTTCTATAAAACCAGCATTTAGCAAAGTTTCTTAGTTTAGTTAATAGCTTGAAAACAAAAAGTATTAATTGATTTAAGAATCCAACTATCGCCATTTCAACCTCTTTTTTACACACCCCAAGAAAAACATTGTATTAAACCATTTAAATATTTTCCTTTTAAAATTACATTAAGTTTAAACCCTTTTTTTTTTTTTTTTGTAAAATTCACTCCCGTTCTGGCTTTATCAGTTTACATTTGGATCATATTTTAAGTGACTTAGAGTTAGTTTTATCTACAAAAACAAAACAAAAAAAAGGAAAATAAAACTTAAAGAACTATACATGCAACAATTAAGGTCTTTTTTCTAATGGTTTTCAAAAAAAGTAAAAAAAAAGTAAGTGTGTTGTTTTTTGTGGGTCCGTATTCAAATTTTTTAACACAAAAATAAATAGAAACAACAACAACAACAACTGCTGATATGTTATTCTACCCTACATTGAACTTAGCTTTTGCTTTAATTTATAACGCTATTTGTATTGTGTAGTTTCTTTTCGGTTTGGCAGATTGCAGTGTTCTCGTTTTATTTTTTATCAAAAAGTAGTCATGTTGGGTTCGCTAGTCAATTTGTCACATTTGAAGATTTTGTATAAAAAATTGTTCTTTAAGTCGACAACAGATTTTTCATTAAACAGTTTTACAAATATATACATACCAGCTAATACCCGGTGTGCTTCGCCACACCCATCGTAATAAAATAAAAATTTTATAGTTCAAAAATATATTTATTTTGCAAGTGCCACGCCTACTATTACTAAATCAACCATTTTTTATTCAAATAATCATATAGACGTCAAAGTGTCTCTTGCAAAACTTGGGTACTCTAACTATTATCGTTTCCCAGATATACGAATTTTTGTATTTAATTCATATGACAGGTGCCAATCCCACTATTACTAAAGCATCCATTTCTTATCAAAATAGTCATATTGATGTCAAAGCTTCTCGTGCAAAATTTAGGTACTCTAACTGTTATCGCTTCCCGAATATACGAATTTTAGTATTCAATTGCTATGAGAGCTGCCACGCCCACTTTTTCTAATGTACCCATTTTTTTCCAGAAATGTTAATTTGGGTGTCGAAGTTGCTCTTGCAAAATTTCAGTACTCTAATCGATATCGTTTTCCAAGTAAACGAAATTTAGTATTTAATTCATGTGGCCACGCCTACTACTGAAAGTCCGCTCATTTTTTACCCAAATGTTCGTGTGGATGTCAAAGTTTACCGTACTTAATTAGAAGACTCTAGCTGCATTAACCTTCTTGATATATAATATCTTATACTTATTCTTTAATAGGGCGTGGCACCCCGCCCACTTGCAATTTCAAACCAAAGTATAGCCTATAGTTCCTTCCAGACATACAGAAAGATTCTGTGAAAGTTTCAAGGAAATCGGTCCGGCCGTTTAACCGTCTATAAAGCACAAACAAACAAACACACATTGATATATATATACATAGATATAGATGAAACGAGACTTTGTTTTTAGAAGAAATTTACGATAAATATTATAAAAACTATCGAGAAATTTGGGACAATATTTTAATATTAAACTTAAGCATGAGCGTGTTAACAATTCGTCTATTGCTTGATATGGCGTTGCGTATTTTCATTTGTACGATTTTAGTTTATTTGTAGAAGCGAGGTTACGGACACTGGTAGCTGTCAAAAGGAAATTTCTTTACACAGATTAAAAACGCAAAAGAGGTGAAAAACTTTAAATTTATGAGTTTTCGGCATTTTTTTCCTCGTTTTTTTTTAATGGAAACGTTTGTTCATATTGTTGTACACAGTTCCAGCATACAATTGTTTATATGTATTCACATATGTATGTGTTTTGTGGATGTATATTTGTACATGTGTGTGCATTTAAAGGGATTCCAATATTTTAAGTTTTTAGTTGGTTTACTTGTACCTACCGTTGATAACTCTTGCTGGCTATGAAATTATTGTATTCAGTATTCAGATGTAAGTGCATTATGTCTGGCATTTGTGTGTAGGTTTGTATGATACATCTTTCTTGTGTCGTCTTGCTTTATACAGTTGTTTTTGATTTCGTATGTGTTTTAGGTGGCTATTGGCATTGCCGGTTGGTGCAGCTAAAAAATACTATTTTAGAAAAAATATTTGATTTTTTTTTTGGATATTTTTTTAATTTAGTTTGTGTATTGTTGTTAATGCGCGGTATCTGTTACACTTTTGTTATTGTAGATTTCTTTACCTGTTCTCTTGTGAGTATGAGTATGTATGTAAGTATGTGTGTGAATTTGATTCAATTTCGTAACGACAAATCTGTAATGTCCAGGTTAATACACATTTAACCAACACAATTTTTAGATGCCCTTTAGTTTCTTTTTTTCTAATATTTGTTTCGTATGTATTACGGTTTTTGTTGTTGTATTTTTTTTGGGGCCTCGATTATATAAATGGTCCGTTCGTTGGCTGCCTCGCTAACATTTTGTTTCAATAAATTTAGTCGCGGATTACATTTAGTTTCTTTCTTTCCCTATATGTGTTGTGTTGTATTTTTTTTTTGTTGGTTTTGGTGGGAAAGTTTAACGAATTTCTAATCATTTTTAGTTGTTAGGTTTAGTTTCTGTTGTAGTTGTTGTTTTAATAATATCTTGCGACCTTTTTAGTTAAACTAAACCCATCATCATAATCGTCATGGCCTGGTTGTTAGTTGGTGTTTTATATAAATTTTTTTTTGTCGATTTTGAAAGGCTGCTTGATAATTTGTGCTGTCTTTAGAAACGATAAAGTCTTCATTGATTTGTGACCCTTAATAACAGTGTTTAGTCACAACCACTTTACCGCCGACAACACTCTAATACACACACACAAGAAATTAAAATAATCAAAAAAATAAAAAAAACATGCCTTCTTAAAAACAACCACACAAAAACCGAAAAATAAAAAAAAAAAAATAAATTACTATCATTGACCTCAAATGAAAACGCGCTCGGCTTTTTTGAAAGAGATTTTAATTTGTAACTAAAACAATTGAGACTACAAAGCAGGTGATTTCATTAACTTTTGTTTGTTTGTTTTAATTCCCTAACTTTTATCTTACTGCTTTGAAATTTTCTTTCAATAGAGAAAACTTTCTTTTACATTAGCGGTTATTGGAGATTTGGTTAGGAGTTTTGGAGAAAACAATTAAACTTATCGGCACCCTGAATTACTATTATATAGCTCTGCAATAATAAGTATTTTGTGGGTGAATTGGAGATTTTGTTAAGAACTGCATGTACTGAATATCACAAAATAATAAAAATAAAAATCGTACAGAGAGGCTGGAATAAACTTAAACCTCTTTATAATTGTTATATTCACAAGAGGTCCTAAGTTTCGTATTTTCATATTGTCATTAATTTTCAAAAATTTTTAAATGAATAAAATGTATTGTATTGTTTATTATAGACCCTGTAGGAAATGTCAGTAGTGAATCAGTACTGATTCACTGTTGACACAGTCACCAGTACTAGTGACTTATTATACCCCCGACAATGCTTTTTTACTACAAACATTTAACATGTGCGTGCCATTGGAAATCTACTACTGATACTGTTACTACTGAGTAGGTAGTTCTTTAAGGACCATATGTAGACACTGTCACCAGAGATTCAATAGTGCATTTAAGTAATTCTAGTATACACTTTTGATACATTTCCGAAATAGACGTCGTTAATGAAACTTTTGTTAAAATATAATGTTTTATTAAAAAAAATTAAGGAATTCATTAAATATCAAATATTAAAAGTAAATTAGGTACATTTCATTTAATTAGAACTCTTATTTATTGTGTCTACATTTTATTTCTCATCAAAGAAAATGCAAAAATATGTAGACACTTTGTTGACAATGTCGCCAAGAAGTCACCACAATAGTCGACAAAACTGGTGACTTGGAGACACTTGCCCCCAGGTTTCCTTCAGGGGAATTTGTATACGTTTTAAAAATTTTAAAAAATTATGACATTATAAAAACAAGTAAGAGTGCTATATTCGGCCGTGCCGAATCTTATATACCCTTCACATATATGCCTTACAAACAAAATTAAAAAAAAAAATTAAAGAAAATTTTAAAAAATTTTATAAATATTAAAAAATATTCACACAGTGAAAAAGGGTATATATAGGATTGTCATCCGTGTGAAATTTCTACAATTTTCATTTCCGACCCCATAAAGTATATATTTTCTGAAAGCTTATGAATAGGGGAGTCGATTAAGCTCTGTCAGTCTGACCGTCTGTCCGTGTGTATGTTAAAATCAACTTTTTAAAGCCCCCCAAAATCGCTTGGACCCGGGTGAGGTATTAGAATATCAGAAATATTCGGGTATTCGGGAGTAGATCGGTATTGAAAATCAGAAACATTGGTTCATAAATAACTGAGATATGAGCAAAAACCCACGACCACCTCGATTTTTTTTCACAAAAACAACATTACAACAACAACATACATACATACAAACTTGTATATTGGTTAAAGTAAACGTGGGATCGAATCCCAGCTGAGGCAAACATTTTTTTTTTTATTTTTTTATATTTTTTTAAATTTGTTTTTTATTTTTTTTTTTTTTTTTTTATTTTTATTTTTTTTTTATTTTTTTTTTTTTTTTTAAATTTTTTTTTTTGTTTTATATTTATTATTTATATTTTAATTATTTTTTTGTAATTTTTTTTTTAATTTTTTTTTTAATTTTTTTTTTATATTTTTTTTATTATTTTTTTAACATATATACGTTAATTTTTAATTTTACAATGGGATGTTTTTATATATGTATGTTTTTTATATGAATGTACGTATTTCATATGAGATGAATGGAGATACAAACTACTGTTATTGCCTGACTACACGTTGTGAAGGGTATATAAGATTCGGCATGGCCTAATATAACACTCTTACTTGTTGTTGGTCAATTTACAACTTAAAACGCAATAACACTGACAAAATTAGATGTATGATTCAGAAATTTTGCAAACAGTGTTTTTTGGGCAAAAGATTTGTAATAACGGAAAATTAATATGGCACGCCCACTTTTACGCCCGCCTCCCATACAACGCTTTATCTCAAATTTATTTAGTTTTGCTATGGACAAAGGTTTTGGAAGAATAAAGGACTCTATATTGAAATATCTTAGTTAAATTTATTAGTAGAAACTACTTTGACACGCCTATTTTAACGCCCACTTCGTACAAAATTTACTGTCAATAAAATTTAAAAGCTCATCAAAAATACAGAATTAGAGGTATGATGATGAAATTTCGCATATATAGCTTTTAGATCATTGTTATTTTAATGCCAGAAAATTAAGATGACACGCCCACTTTAACGCTCACCTCCCATATACAGTATTGCTGTTAATTCATATAATTTTTATAGGGACAAAGATTGTGGGAAACAAGTTTCATTAGCAGAAATTATTTCGACGCGCCCACTTCTCACAAATTTTACTTTTAATGAAATTTAAAAGCTCATCAAATCGACAGAATTTGATGTATGATGATAAAATTTCGCATATATACATTTCTAGTCAATGGTACTTTAATTCCAAAAAATTATTGTGACACGCCCACTTTAACTCCCACCTCCTGTGTAATAGAAAAAAATATTCTAATTTTAAATTATTTTAAGTTCTCGTACAGATAAAAGTACACAAATTTGCTCAACCATATTATGATTGTGAACAACTAAATTGAAGTTAGCATGAAAAGATTAAAGATTAAGTAATAAAATGTAAACATTTGGCTATTGTGGCGAAGTTAATGATAAAAAATTACTATAATAGCTGTAACTGTATAAATAAAAAATAATATGTTCAGCATGATCAGGTTTTAAAAAAAATTTTCTCTTTGTTCTCTTTCTTAATAATGATCAGGGGGAAAATTACGGCATTAGGACGTGATCGAAATTTGAAAATTCTTATTAGAATCTCTATGCCTAAAGCACAGCGAAGTCTAAAGTTGGAGTAAAATTTCGATCGTGATCGAATGCCGTAATTTGGCCCCAGTTATGGCCCACCCAACTTAACTTAACAATTTTAATGGGATTATTTGAAGTCAAGATCTATGCCAGAAGCCCACAGCATTAAGAAGCCTTACATTTAAGAAGGCAAATCATAAGCGAATGAACATGATTCAATCATACTTATGCAAAATGGGTATGAGAAATTTTAACAAAAAATTGCTTAGCTGTGATATATGTACATAACACGGTGCTACCTGCTCTGTTTTTCAATACATCTATTTCTATGATTCTTTATTAGTCGTTCGTTTTGGAAGACTCTTTATAATGTTGTTTTTAAAAAGTGAATGGAGAATTGCAGCAAAATTTTGGAATCTTATTGCTACTTACTGACTTGCTATTTGATTGTTTTTTGTGGCAACAATTACTTCATTTCCAGTAGGCGTACTAATTCTGGTTTGACACACAATTTTCTATTAACAAAAATAGATAAAGCTTTGTGTTTGTTACAAATTAAAAAATTGTATTTCTCATAAGTCGAAAAATTATTGAATTTTTTTTCCAATTTATCACCATTCTATGGCAATTATTTTATTTATTTTTTTCACACCTACTAATTCCAATGTTGCAATAATACAAAGTAAAATTCTAATTTATTACAAATATTGTTTCATTCTCTTGTATTAATATTTGTTCGCTACAAACAAATATTATTAATAATAATTTCAACTTATACTTAATTGCCATCTAACAATTTGTGCAAATGTGTGTATATGCTTTCATAATCATTAAATACTTTTAAATAATTCACGATGTAAAGAAATAAAACATAGAGTACAAATAGTAATAAGAAGAAAAAAATCTTTAGCAATTAGCACTTGTTTAAGTGGTCAGCTGCTTAAATGAATGTTCAATCAAATTGACCGACTTAAATGGCAAAAGTCGTTAAACCAGTTGTTTACACGATTTGATCTGATGTAGCTGGCTGGCTAGTTGGTGGAAGACTTTTATTAAGCAAGTAAATGACACTGTAGTGCAACAAGCAGGCCTGACTAGATGACTGGTGACAAGTGCAATTTAAACCTGCAATCCATCCGTTGTTACTAGTTTATTTCTAGGTTTACAGAAAAAACTATTACTGGCTATAGCTGATATTCTCTAATAACTAGCCAGTTTCTTTCTCTTTGAAAATGATCAGTTTTTAAGCAAAAAGGAATTTAAACAGTCAACCGCTTAGACACATTTTGTTTGTAGGATTATTGGCTGAAATTAAACAATAAAAAAAAACAATTCAATAAATTATTTAAGTCACAGTCACTTTTTCATAGAGCAATATGCTGGCTAAAATATGTTGTTGATTAAAAAAAAAAACACACACATGCGCATTAAAACATAAGATGTGCCACACCTGCGCGTATTTTTTTCTTTCTTTTTTTTTATCAAATTTATATTTACACATGTCTTTTATTTAGGCGTTGTTTTGTTATTTCGTTTATTTTAAATATTTTATTGAAGTTATTTAGAAGATCATTGATAAGAGTAGAATTTCCTGTATTTCGTTTATTTGAAGAGTCTTGTTTTCTTTGTGGTTGTCACCATCAGGTATTGCTGCCACCTAGAAGTGTTGTCAGTGCAATATCCTCACGATGTGGGATGCATACGTTAAAGGATTATAAATCAGACGTGAAAAATAAAATAGAAAAAATAAAAAACAAAAAACTGTATGCCTCAGTAGCAGATTGTGATTGTTTCTTTTTTTATACAAAGAGTTATAGAATTATAATTAGATTGAAATGCAAATGTTGGGATAAAATATTTTTAAACATATTTTCGAACAGGTTTTTTTATAGATGAGGATGAAATTGCCATTTTCGTAATAGGAGCTTGACAACGAAGTTCTTCTGACCTTAACTATGCAGCTGTGGTTTCATCAAGACAGCGCTACTTGCCACGCCACGCTTAAAGCATTCCACTTATTGCAGCAACGACATCCATAACAAATTATCTCAATAAATTCTGATGTCGATTGGCCACCAAGAGCAGGCGATTAGACGCGGTGCGATTTTTTGAGTATTCTGTGATATCCAGTGCTTATGAAATAAATCTTTTCTTAAATTCGAGATCCAACGCGTCAACGGTAAAATACAGCCACATCACTGTGAAAAAGTCATTGAAAATGGTTTGATGGGAGTAATGTCCTGTCATCAGAGTCGTGGTAGCCATTTTATCGGTATTTTATTCCATACCTTATACGAACATGTCATCATTACAATCCAATATGAAAATCACAATTATCCCAAAAAATACGTACTTTTATTTTAAAAAGAAAAATATTATTTTTATAAAATTTTTTTCGTATCATCCCACTAAGTTTATACAATTCATCTTCTACTCTCTTCTTTTAAGAAACTCCATTTTTATACACTAAACTAAAGTAACTGACGTTTTCATACATAAGATATCTGTTAACCAGTCTAATTGGACTACTATATTGAGACCGCCTCATTTTCACACCTCCATGTGAGATTTTTTGATTTTGCTTAAATAATTTACCAAAATTGTATCAATTATAGCCATCCCATTATTTTTTTTTAACAACTGTTGTTGTTATATCACATTTTCTCGTTTTGAAAAGTCTATGAAATTGTTTGTAAAGGGTGTGCGAATTTGAGGTATTATTTTAATTTTAATAAAAAATGGGCTTCCGTTTAAAGATGAAAAATTGTGTTGGTCAAGTGACCGCCTCTACTAGCTTGGCAGTCTCCCACTCTTTTACCAAAATTTTCAATTACGTTTTTCTATTAACTGTTGGCAATGTTTGATATCTGCTCAATAATGTTGTTTGTTAGCTATTGCAATGTTGTAGGATTGTTGTCGGACACTTTGAATTTAAAAAAACCCCACAAAAAAAGTTGATAAAATGACACGATGTTAGTGGCAACAATGGAATTTTATAGCATTTCTTTCAAAAGATCCACTATTTCTCTTAATGCGTGGCAAGTAGCACTATTCTATTGAAATCACATTTTTTTACGTCTAAAATATGAATATGCCTCAAGTAAAACTTCATCTCTCTGTAGCGATTTTCATGGACAATTGGCACTTTAAATATGGACACCCTTTATAATATTAAATCAATATTCTTAAAAGAAATATTTAATAACAACTTTGTACTTTTTTTAACTTCAGACATTTTAAATGCTGTTAGACCCCAGGTATACAACAACAGGTATTACACAACTAATATTTAACGTAAATAAACTAATAAAAAAGATAAACAAATTTTTTGGACCTAATCGGTTACTGTCTAAGACGTTGCAAGATTCTAAATTATTTAGCAAATTATTTTATCAAGGAGTATTCGGGATTTAGTATTATAAGGGTATTATGCTGGGGTTTACTTCATTTGGGATTCCCCATTTTAAGCTCTTCATAAAATTATTGTCACTTTCACTTCAGTTACATATTTCAGCCCCTGTCTGTATTGAGCTTAATTCAAAATAATTAAAAATTAATCAAAATGGTCCCTTAGCCAAAATTATGTTTTTTAAATATTACGGTTTCGGTAATCAGGTTTGATTTAAGAGGAATGGCTAATTGGGCAAAGTTGTTTGATCGAAAAGTTGGGCCTACAATCAACGTCTCCAGGCAAGCAGGCAGGGAATGTACAGTAGATTTAGACATCTTTAGAGTTCTACCAGTTTGCTTTGGTCGATAGAGTCCTTTTTGTTATTGGCAGAATGCACCATATGCCGGAAAGGTTGTTATTTGGGTAGGTAAGGCGATACAGTCACTACGCGCTTACTATCTTCTTTCTTCTTTTGCTTTCCAAAATAGAATGACATTTATTTATTTATAGAAAATTAGTTTAATGTTTAAAATGGGACTCCTTTATGCTTCATCAAATGTGAAAAAGAAATGAAATGAGTGAGTCAAACTTAATGCAAATTTACATGAACCAGCAAAGCGCCCATACTGCCATGCCCAGGAAAATGGCAAGAAAATGCACCTGCTGCCTTTTTTCCATTTTGACGCCAATAATTTCGTTTGATGATTTCCTACTTTAAATTAATAAATTAAATCATTAAAAATGTTATTTAAAAGTAACAGTAATTTTTAAAGTTTGTCAAATATTTTAAACTAGCTGACACGGTCCGAGTTGCTGGCCCTAAGCAAACATAAGTGTTGTAATACCACACGATTTAGATTGATCTTTTATTGAAATTTACGGCCTTCAAATGAAAATCCATGGAATACCTATCATAACGTTTTTTTACAGAATAACTTACATATGGTGTTGGTTGGGCTCAATCAAAAAAGAAACGCTTGTATTTAAGGCAAATTGGAAATTATATTTATTTATTACTTCATCTTATGGCCAGCGGAGAGACAAAGTTTTTTGTTTTTTTATTTGGTGAAAAAACGTATACATTTTTTGGCGTGCCAACTCGGAAGCAAACCCCATACAACTGGCCGTGTGAAAAGCATGAATTTTCCAAAATTAAGCTAGCAATAGTCAATTGGCTTTGTGCTTTGTTGATGGCAATAGCAAAGGCAAGACGCGAAGGGAATTGGAGCCGCTTGAATTGGAATGGAAAAAGTACGTCTTCGCCTTTGAATCTACCACCGATGATTGTTGGCTCGATTAAATTTGATGAACAGTTTTTAATGGTCAATCTGGTTCCGTTGCATAACTTTGGTGCGTTGAGATTGTGAATTAGAATTAACGGTGATCCAACCTTTAATGTTAGTACATGCGGTGGCATTCCATTCCAGGTGGTTGCAATGAATTCAAAAATTCCGTGGGATATGATGGCTTGTTCTTCATCCATTACTGTGTCGATCGATTTGTACTTGATTAATTTGCCGGGCAGTTTCAATTGAAATTGCTCATTGAGCTGTAGATAGTTTTTGTAAATAAACCGAAAACTCGGATTTTTGAATGCAACATTTTCAAATTTTGATATTGGTTCATTATCAACATAGGTTTTTTGTAAATATCTGCGGAACTACATAAACGATTTAAGAGTTTGATATCTCGTTTTGAAAAACATGACAACGGCTTTCAAAATAAAAAAAAAAACAAAAAAAAGCAAACAAAATAAATATATGTGGATTTTGCCACGCCCCTCCGCCCACAGATCGAAAATTAAAAATCAGACGTCACAGTGTCACCTGCCTAAATATTTTGAAGATTTCCTGATAATTTCATCAAATTCGGTCTAGCCGTTTTGGAGTCCATACGTTATATACTTACATACATCCTGTTTTATATATGTAGATAGATTAATAACATTTCCTAACAACAAAAGCACTAAATATAAGTTTTTTCTGATTTTCATTTTCACACTTAAGTGCCTTTTTCCTGGGCACGGCAGCATAGTCAACGAGCCAATCGAAATTATTTCCGAACCAGAAACGCACCCAGCCAAACCATAACTAATCGTTGAATTTCACGTACCCAACAACAAGGCAAGTGTCAAAACTGCCGATAAAAGGAAAACCGGTCACAGTACAAAACAAGATGAACATTGTTTGTGCACGGGACGTTGTTGCAGAGTTTGCAGAAACATCGAAAGCGAAGAGGTTTTGGTCAACTAGGCGTGTATAGAACATAATAACGGCGAATTTTATTTTGTCATTTACACATGCAACTATACAAGATTCAATTTGCTTAAAAAACTTAACTGGTTCACTAACAGCATCGACTTATATATGTCACAAAGACGTGACCTGTAACCCTGTATTAAAATATACTTCTAAAGCGAGAAATCTGTTACCCAAAGTGTAATATATTTATGAGAAAATGTACTACCAAGAGAAAGCCCTTTAATTAAGTTTGTAAAGAATTAGGGAATTCTAGCCATTAATGGACATAACAACTCGTATGCTTTGTCCGTCAAGCGCGTTCAGCGGAAAACATAACTATCATCGTTCACAGTGTGCGTTAACAATGATCAACATCAATTTTTCTCTGTTGGCTGGAACTAAGCATCAGACTTATCTGTTTAGAATTTGTTTGAGATGTTCGAATAGGGCAGGTAGCAGGCGTAGATCTTTTTAGTGATGAGTTTCAACCTGATCAAGATCCAAATTTTAATGCTGTATAATAATATTTCCATTGTAAATATAATTGTGGAGTGAATTGGACACTTATAAAATGGAATTGGTGTGATAAATGTTTCAAAAAGTCAGTCCTTGGATTGTGTCAAATCAAACCGGTTTTTTATCTCAACATTTAAAACAAATTTTGTTACATAAATAAAAACGATTTCTAAACAGTTATAATTTGAAGTGTCCTAATTCAGGCAACTGATTGTAGGATTCCCTGTCGATCTCAATGCTTTTAAACAAACCGCTCATTATCATATTTTTTTTTTTGTTAAATAGAGTAGGGCTATTAGTGTTATTATGCTATTGTTAATATATTTACGATATGTAAATCCAAGACCCTGCATTTATTTATTTATACTATACATATGTATGTCTGTCAGTCTCTTGTATATAATTGTTACTGGCCAGCAGTTTGTGTTTTACACTCCACCTCTTTAAAAAGATCAATTTTCTAATGATCATGTCCAACCCCTGGCTTCATGGTTTGTTTTCTGTTTTTTTTTCAATGTGATATTATTCATATGAGTTTCTTCTCCTCTATTTCATTCATTATTCACATCTTAAATTATAAAGTTACAGATACAGACGTTCAATTTAACAAGATAAACCCATAATTATGCAAATTTTAATATTGTTGGGCCATTTTAGGGCAGCGGGACATCATTGAGCGCCGCCGCCACCGCCACAGTCATTTTATTACTATCATTATTATGTATCTGTATGAAAGAGATAAAGAGAGAGAGAGAGAGGGAGAGAGAGTGTGTCTGTATGTAAGGTAATGATGTTGATAGTAAAAATGATTAGACGGCTGACGAATTTGATCTTCATCATTTGACTGCAGGGTGTCTAGGACAAGCAGCAGTGGATGATTAGTACGGTAGTGAGGCAATAGCAGATAATTTGCATATTTATTTTAAAAGATTGTGGCATATAAATTCTTTCTTCTTTAGAGACTTTGTTTCAAAATGCAAAAGAGAAGGAAAGTGCGTGAATTTTTGTTAAGTTGTAGGTAATAAATAATTTTTATATTGTTTAGAAATTAAGCACGCTTTTGAAATATTTTTTTTTTATTTCTTCTTTAAACGACAAGGTCCTTTTTTGTTTGCTGGCTAATGTTTTAAATTTTAATATGTTTCTGGTTGTTGTTGTTGTTGTGTGTTAATTTTCCTGCAACCAACAATTGTTGATTGGCACGCGAATCTTGAGAAAATTATTTCGTTTTTATTACAATTCATACAATTCAAATTAATAACAAAAAAAAAACGAAGAAAAAAAATCATAAAGTTAAAGTAACCCTTTTTTGTGCTTGTTCTTATTTTCTGGTTCTTTATGGCAACAATCTAACATGCAACATCACCGTGCAATACATGACAGCGCCAAATAGCCAGGCTCTGCTATAGCATTTAAGTTTCGATGTGGATGTTGTTGTGCCATAAACATTTGACGCCAAATTGTTAATTAAATTTTCAATAAAAAAACCCTACATTTTTTGTGTTTTTTCTTGTTGTTGCTTAACTCTAAAAAATATGATAGAGAACATAAATTGCACCTGCTGTTTAAAAAGAATATTTTTTTTTTTTTCATAAAAGAGATGATTTTTTTTCCAAATATTAAAAGAATAAACACATTTGTGAGACCATTTCTGATATTTTAAATCATGGAAAAGTGTTAAATTGTTAGAAGGCCATTATATGATTTAGATAATTAAAGAAAAAGGAAATTTTAATGCATTTTGAATTATGTACAATAAAAGTTAATAATCTAGACAGTAATATATATAGTTATACAGGGTTTTCCAATAAGAGCGCTACAAAAGTTTTTTTTAAATAAAACAAAAATGGTTTTGGATATTAATGAATTCCTGTGAAAGTACGTTCGATGCCATTATGTATGGAACTCGATTTCTTTTGTATGGACAGGCGCTGAAGCCTCAGCGGCAGCAATATTCTCGACACTACGGGCGCTTAACGTTGAGGCCACTGACTCCGAATTTCGGTAGTAAATTTTAATAATTTCGACTCGTTGTTGGCTCGTATATTCTTTCCATCATGAAATGGCAAACCTTACTGAAGATAAATGTCAAAAGAGCTGGAAGAAACATGGCGTCGTTGGCTGTCCCTATCGGTCTACTTTTGTAGCGTGCCTGTTGAAAAACCCTTTATATAAGAGGTAATAAAAGGCTCTATACCGATCACCGTTTTCGGTTCGGCATAATTTTGTTACAAGTAAGAACCATATAATATATCGAACAGTGATTTGTATTTTTGAAATTTTTTTGTGACCCAATACGGCGCATCAAGACATAGGAAAATTGTCAGACAATTACTTTTAAAAAATTAATTAAAAAGTTCTTTAAATTTAAAATTATTTGAATATCGAAAACACATTAATTGCTGATGGGTGCGAAGGACCATGATAATGATTGGTGTTTAAAAACTGTACACTGGCAATATGCTTCAGTTATTAACTATGCTCGTCCAACTAAAAATCTATCCTGACAGCTTTTAAGTAAATAACTGTATTTTTTTGTAAGAATTTTTTCAAGCTATTAGCTCAAAGTCTTAAAAACAATTAATGAATAAATAAAACTTGTCCACTTATTTAATTGATCACCCTCGTACATTATTTTATTACAATTTTCTTACTTGTTATTATTGTATGTTTTTTTTATTAGTTATTTCTTACTTAATAAATAAACAAACGTCAAGAAACAAGTAAAACCTGTTTGACATTTTATTTATTTTATTTTTTATTTTTTTCCAACAGAACACAAAAATTCTTAAACGTTTTTATTTGTCGTTTAATTGTGGTTTTTTGTTCTATTTGATTTTTTTTGCGTTTTATTCGATGTTAGTTTTATTTTAGAACTATAGAATATTTATTTAGTCTTTCTAATAAGTAGCCGCACACGATTTCCTATTAAACAAATCAATTTCTATAAAAATAAAGAAAAAATTAAAAGGCTAGAGTTAAAATATTATGGAATACAACGCCATACAAGTGTCTAAACAACACATTCAACATGCTTCAATTTTTTTTTATTATAGTTGAAATAGATATGGACTGGTAGTATGTAGATCCATAACTAAAATTCTCTGATGTGGTATACATGTCTGTCGGTCCGTCCGACCGTTTATCAGGCTGTTTTGTAGTTAGAAATTATTCATATATTGGGTGCCTTATTAACAAAGACGAAGTTTTTTTTTTTATATCATGTTAAGTGTATATGTTGTTATTATTAATATTATAAACAAATCAACAGGTATGATAAAAATAAAAAATAAATGACAAAAATCTTTATTATAATGTTAATTAAAGTTAATAGAAAATTATTTGTAAACAAGGCTTAAATACAACAAAGTAAGCAAAACTGGTTAAGGGGCTTTAGTCAAGTGGAGATTGTAATAAACTTTTGTTTCCATTTTTTTTCTAGAAGGATTAGGTTTGTCTTAACACACACTAGCTTTTATTTAATTGGATTTAATTTGTTTAGTTTAAGTTATGTGGTTACTTCTGGCATTTTAAGTACAGTTAAGTACAGTAGCTTGCAGTTAAATAATCTGGCCACTGTATGGGCCGTTTGAAATATTTGGAAGATGAGTTTTAGACATGCAATAAATATTTCTTAAGCCATATTTTTTTCCTTTCGTGCTTTTTAAGACTTACAGCGTTATAGCTTTTACTAGTTTTTAAGGAATGCTTACTGCCGTATTTATAAAAAAAAAATATTTGACAAATTTCAGTACAACATCTGCCAAATAAGTCTTTATTAAACCTAAAATATTTTTTATGTATGCATAAGTAATTTTTATCTTCCTTAACTGTGAATCGTTATACTTGGTTTAATCAAGGACTCTTTTTTAATTTTTTTTATTTGTGAGCTGGTCTTAAAGTGTTTGATTGCATTAATAACATACAAAAAAAAAACTTATATAAAAAGATGAATTTTAATTATTGTTTGTGCGTCGCATCTTTTAACCCATTAATACCCACTGTTACATATGCGTAACGCCAATATGCCTGTCGATCAAACACGAATAAAATATAAAAGAAAAGCTAACGGTTAATTTTGTGTTATGCATTGTGTAATTGAATGCCTTTGTAACGACTATAAATAGTATATAAACTAGTTTCAATTTTAGTGTTGTGGTAGAAGATTCTTTTGTGAAGTGTGTAATTATACAATTTGCAAAATCTTCAATATGAGAAGATAAGAGCTTTTATTATAGTTATTTGTTTTGTGTCAGAACAATTTATTTTATTACATCTAATAGTATATAGATCAATATTTATTAGAAAGGGTAAAATTTAATAAATAATGTTTTTGTAAAGAATTATAAAGTAAAGAATGTGGGTGTTACGTATTTGTAACACTGGGCTATTCTTGGTTCTTTTTGTCCCCTCTTACAAATATAAAATTTATTTAATTTTTAAAATTATTTTTTTATTTTTTTATGATCAGCAACATTTGTTGTTATAGATATAAGTATTTGACATTGGAGGAAGCCATTTTCTTAAGGAGCTGATGTCTGTCGCTAGCAAGGATAATTTTGTTGAACAATTGGTTCTTGAACCCTCCCGAACTGATAACTTGGTGGGTCTGAAACAACGTGGATACCATGGAACAGGAACAATCAGGGAAAACTTCATTCCAAGATAATGTCCCCTACTCTAAAAAAAAAACAACAACGTGCTCATATTGAAAGTGCTAAAATGATAGACCCTGCCATCAAAATAACAAAATGGTTTGACAACGCGGTTGTAAGTGTAGCTTCTACCATTCATGGCAAATAACCTATCACCAAAGTTGGAAAGTTTTCTCGAAACCAAAAAAGAAAATTATGGTCTCTCTACTACACATGGGAGGAACAGATATAATGTACCAAAATGTGAATGCATACAGAATTGTGGTACGAGGGAAGAAATGGTGGTTTTCTATATTTACATGGATTTTCTATATTTACATAGATGTTTCTTTACAACGCAAGGTTGGAGGCAACATGTCTCCATTAGATTTTCGTCGTGCAATTGATATGCGGTATTGTAAATCTTATGGCAATAAGACCCCTCCTCAAAGTTATAGTAGATTAGCTAAGGATAAAAGGGAAAACTCAAGTAGATATGATGGCGTAAACGACCTTGTTGCCGAAACAAGACGAAAGAAACGGCGTCTTTGTGCAGATTTAAACTGTCAATCTCATCCAACTTCCATGTGTACAAAATGTGATGTTGGTTTGTGCATCAAATGCTTTGAAAATTGTTACTATTTTCTATGTAATGGAATTTTTATATGTAATAAATGGAGATCTCATTTATTTATTTAGTTTTGTTATTTTGAAAAACCTTTTTTTATTATACAAGCTTTTTATACCCTTCACCTGTGGTGCACAAGGGTATATATAGCTTTGTCATTCCGTTTGTAATTTCTACAATTTTCATTTCCGACCCCATAAAGTATATATTTTCTGAAAGCTTATGAATAGAGGAGTCGATTAAGCCCTGACCGTCTGTCCGTCTGCCCGTCTGTCCGTGTGTTGGTTGAAATCAACTTTTAGAAGCAACTATATGTTCCTCAGATCTGTATATGGTATCAATCTCTTGGAAATATCCAGGAATGAATCGCTATTGAAATTCAGCACAATCGCCCCATAACTTTCTGAGATATGAGCAAAAAACCACGACCACCTCGTTTTTTTTTTCACAATTACAACAGCAACATACATACATACATACATGTAAAAAAAATACCAAACAAAAAAAATTACAAAAAAAAAATATTAACAAGTAACAGTGCTATATTCGGCCGTGCCGAATCTTATATACCCTTCACAACGTGTAGTCATGCAATAGCAATTGTTTGTATCACGATTCATCCCATATAAAATACGTGCATACGTACACGTTAAAATAAATGTGGCATCGAATCCCAGCTGAGCCAAAAAAATTTTATTTCATTTTATTTAATATATTATATATATTTTATTATTTTTTTTTATATTTTTTTTAAATTTTTTTAAAAAATTTTTTAGAAAAATTTTTAAAAAATTTTTTAAAATTTTGTTAAAAAATTTTTTAAAATTTTTTTTTTAAATTTTTTAAAAATTTTTTTTTTTTAGTTTTTTTTTATTATTTTTTTCTTATTTTTAATATTTTTTTTTTTGTAATTTTTTTTTGTTTGGTATGTTTTTACATGTATGTATGTATGTATGTTGTTGTTGTAATTGTGAAAAAAAACGAGGTGGTCGTGGTTTTTTGCTCATATTTCAGAAAGTTATGGGGCGATTGTGCTGAATTTCAATAGCGATTCATTCCTGGATATTTCCAAGAGATTGATACCATATACAGATCTGAGGAACATATAGTTGCTTCTAAAAGTTGATTTCAACCAATACACGGACAGACGGGCAGACGGATAGACGGTCAGGGCTTAATCGACTCCTCTATTCATAAGCTTTCAGAAAATATATACTTTATTGGGTCGGAAATGAAAATTGTAGAAATTACAAACGGAATGACAAAGCTATATATACCCTTGTGCACCACAGGTGAAGGGTATAAAAATAAGAAAAAAAACAAAAAAAAAACTGCAAAAAAAATTTAAAAAAAATTTAAAAAAAAAATTTTTAAAAAATTGTTTAAAAATTTTTCTAAAAAAATTTAAAAAAAATATAAAAAAAAATAATAAAATATAAATAATATATTAAATAAAATAAATTCGATGCCACATTTATTCTAACGTGTACGTATGCACGTATTTTATATGGGATGAATGGTGATACAAACAATTGTTATTGCATGACTACACGTTGTGAAGGGTATATAAGATTTGGCACGGCCGAATATAGCACTGTTACTTGTTATTTTATGATTTCATAAAATAAATATTTTTTACGTTTGTTTTTATAAAATAACAATATTTTTTTCTGGGAAAATGCAAGGAATAAAATGTTGTGAAATAACCCACTGTTACATATATGTAACGGGCTCCAAAGGACAAACTGGACGACATGGAAAATTTATTTTGATTTCGTTTAGTAAATATACATAATATAACTTACTACTCTACCTAGTCTAGATCGCCGTGGGCATCAATGGGTTAATATTTCGGTCTATTCGACTAAGCATAATGATTACATTGCAAATAAAAATATGACATTATAGGGTTAAACCAAAGGGTTCGCTTTGTAATTTTATTTTAGAATTGAATAAACCAGTAGCACCCCAGAGTTTTGGATATTAAATGTTAAATTCTGAGTCAGTGATATCTTTTTTAATAATGAAGCGTATTGTGGCTAAGCGGCTTTGTCTGTGCGAATATGCATTATTAACCAGGTGAAAATTTTGTATGCTTCAAGATATACAATTTCATCGATAAAGGAATATGACTATTTTTGAGGTTTTCATGCCGGTAAATAGTTTCATTGCCATTTTTTTTTTTGCAGTTGAAAATCACTGTCATGTTACGGTCAATGGCGATCACTAAAGAGACATGTTGCAATGTTTTTAATTTCGTCAGTTCTATAGGCTGGATATAAATGGCATGTTATTTTATCAAGAAGGTCCAAAGAGCCACACGGTAATTGTAATAAACGACTTGTTTAAATCAACATTTGGTGAAAGTTATATTGGAGATGGTCCTATTGATTGTTAACCGAAATCGTGTGATTTAACATCTCTATACTTTTCTTTATAGGGCTAAGTTAAATTACTAGTTTATCCAAACCAGCCGCCAGCAATGTTAGAGAAACTCGCAACCAATATTGAACATAAGTTGGCAACATATGCAGTCGAGTTATTGAAAATTGAATTCAGCGAACGCTTGCCTTGGAAACGTGACTGTGGTTGACATTTTAATGAAACCAAACTTTCTATGCACATAAATGTGTTGATTATACTTTGTGCCAGTATTAAAATTGTCAAGATATCTCAAATTTATTAATTGAGTTTTACTAAAATATTGTCCGTCTCGATATTTCATTCCAAGAATTGCCTAGTTGTTTTCGCTTAATTTTTTAAATTAATCTGACAGCATATGAAAAATATAACATTTTTTTAGGTGTAATTACGCGGCAGCCAGATAATCCTGATAATTAATTGTTTTGATTGGAGAAATTATTAGAAATTTCCAAAAAGTGAAAGAATAAGAATTAAATTGCCAATAGTTTAAGTATTTTTTAAGGATTCCATTTTCTAACAAGGATTGAAACTGCCTTAGGTTTGTCAGATACGGCAACTCAAATATCATTTGTGTTGAATTTGGTTTGCCATTTTATCAGGAATAGGCTAATGCCAAAATAATTATTTCGAATTGTGTAAATTTATATCGAATATTGTGTTTTATTTCGACAACTTTACTAATTTTAGTTCTGTGATAATTTGCAATCGGCCTCTCAAGTGAGGAATACCTCCAAGCAATTCTTCAGGCTCCATTTTATATGGAGAGTAGCGAAGCAGACCACTACTATTTCGAGGTAGTTTTCGTCCCCTTTTATTACTTATGGGTTTCAAGGTTACCCATCAGAACACCTTTTTCACTAAGTCCCGCACTAAAACCGCCGTTTGCTATACTGTAAGACGATTTCACACAGCCGATTGGTGATTACCGACAATCCTTATCGCACAGTTATTTGTAATCACCAGCATCTGTCGTAGTTATATAAACGAAATATTACCACTCAGTGGATTTAAGGGTGCGAATTAAAAGGTGCAGATTGTAAATTTCTTTTATAACTTTTCATTTTCTACTGCTCATGACGTCATTTTGATCCATCAGAGAGAGAGAAAGAGACCCTAACTGTGCATTTTTTGTTTATTTCAACTTCACAAACGACAATTTCAAACTAACAGACCTTCGTTATGATCAATTTCGTTTTTTTTCCTGCTTTAAGGGTCAGTGAAATATTCTCACCTTACTTCTTTGAAAATGAGGCCGAGAACGAGTGGTAAAGAGATATGGTTATCAAATATTTGCTGCTTCAATTTAGCTAGTCCTACATCATTTCAAAAAATTGGGTTAGCAGTCAAGATGATGCTATTTATTTCCTTGAAATTATCTTATCTGGAATTACGTTAAGTCATTGGTAAAAATTAGAATAAGCCAGCAAGTACAAAGGACTTGGAAGACAACTTTGTATGTATCATAGCCAAGAAACGTACCCAAGTACTTGGAAAATTATAGAAAGTAAAATTCCAGAATTCTCTTCAACCGAGCTGGCATGAAGTTATACCCTTAAAATAATATATTCATCATTTCACACTTGAAAATTTAAACACCCCCTATAAATAAAAAGGGTGGCTAAATTTGAAGGGCCGATGTTGAATTTGAACCACACCTAAACGTCAAGTATTTTTTCTGGATTTCATTTGGCATTTCCCAATTTCAGACTAACTCAATTTGAACCATGGAAAGATACGCAATCGAGCAACACGTTGAAGGTTTTCAGCCTTATTATGGCTCTTACGCTCGTCGTTGATGAACAATATGCATAAAGAAATGCATTAACACGCTTACAAGGTACAATTGACTCAAGAACTAAAGACTCTCGTTTATTCCAAACGTCGTCAATTGTCAATAGCTAATGGATGAGATAATTCGGCACATTAACGACCTCAATTATGCCTTAGTGTCATTAAAAATTTTGACCATCGGATGGAGGTATGCAGCTGAAGTCGCGGCGGCCATTTGACCGATATTTTGTTCCATATATGACAATAATCGTATTACGAAGGAGATTTCCGGACATAGCCACCACACTATTAAGCCCCTGAGGAATGATCAGGGCGAATTGATCTATGCCAAAGATCAACAATTGGAGCTGTGGAAGAATTATTACACTAAATTTTTGTCGGTTAATCCGACAGAATCTACAACATTATGTGAATGCGAGCCAATGCATAAACAATACATAAACACAGCAAGACCCTCATCTGATTAAATAATAGCTGCAATTAAACGTCTGAAGTCTTCCAAAGAAAGTAAACTTGCAAGATTGCTCCAATTGGAGGGGTATTACTCTTTTGAATATCGTAAACAAAACCATAGCCCACATCCTGCACAACCGCATCTCATTCATTATTCAACAACAGCTAAGACGAGAACAAGCGGGCTTTAGGCCAAACAAATAATGTATTGATCGTATCAACAGCTTGAGGGTAATTGTGGAACAGTCGGTTGAATGGCGCTCACCTCTGTACTTAGTGTTAGTTGACTTCAAACGTGCGTTCGACACATTACAATATTATGCGATATGGGAAGCTCTAAGCTGCAAAGGAGTTCCCGGAAAGTTGATCAATCTCATTAAGGAGCTATATAACGACGCATTGTGCTCCATACTGCATGAGGGTTCAGCAAGCAAACCCATTAAAGTAAACGTAGGAGTTCGTCAAGGTTGTGTTCTGTATCCACTACTGTTTAACATAGTGCTTGACGTAGTTATGAACCACTGTATGAATATGCATTATGGTATTTCCTGACTATGCAGATGACGTCTGTCTTCTATCCAACCGCTTCTCTAGCATGCAATCCAAGATTCAAGCTTGCAAATTAATATCGACAAAACTAAATCAATGCGCATAAACTGCTCATGCAATACGAACTTTCAGCTTTCGGGCCAACACATTGACGATGTTGAAAACTTTTGCTATCTGGGGAGTATAATTTCAAAAAGCGGGGCAGCAAAGAAGATATACAGAATAGACTGTGTAAGGCAAAACAAGCATTTGGCACGCTTAATAAATTCTGAAGATCGCAAAATATCTCAAATCAAACCAAACTTAAAGTTTTTAAAAGCAACGTGAAATCTGTGCTTCTGTATGGCTGTGAAACCTGGAATGTTTCGATTCGGAAAATGAGTTGTATGCAAGCTTTTGTAAACCGCTGCCTCAGGCGTATACACAGGATATTCTGGCCTGTCATAATATCAAATCAGGGCTTGTGGAACTTAACCAATCAGGTCCCTTTAAACATGAGTATCCGATTTCGTAAATTTAGTCGGCTGGGGCACACAATGAGAAAGCCAGCGGATAATTTTACTCGACAGTCCATTGAGTATAACCCCCAAGGATCCAGAAGACCTGGCAGACCTGCGAATACTTGGAGACGCCAAATTGAGAAAGAGTTAAACGAGCATGGTTTGTCTTGGAGTAAGATGAAAACGATGTCTACTGATAGAATACAATGGAGAGCATTTGTTGCGGCCCTATTTTCCACTGGAAATTAAAATTAAATAAAAAATCAACATCGGACCTTAAAATCTAACCACCCTATATAAGGTGATTGTGTAAAATACTTGACTTTACACTATAAATATTAACACATGACAATTTTAATAATTAGCACTAAGTTCACGATAAACCCTAGTTAAGATTAAAAGTTAAATAATTTTTTTTCAATCAAAACTGTCTATTAAACACTAAGAGATAAAAACACGATTTGTATTCTAATAATGACGAATTATGGACAACAATTCAAACAACAAACACTTTTGAAACTTTATGTAATTCAAAGAATTTTCACAATAACACCTCCAAATGTGATCCAAACACTAAAAAATATTTCTTGGATACCAGCATTAAAAAGTAGAAAAAAAAATAAAAATAAAAATGAATCCATTACCACTTTCCAAATAGAGCAGGTACGAAAAGTAACAGTTCAGTAAAACTTCCGATGAATTCACAAACAAATAAAACTAAAGCTTCCGAAGAATTATTTACAAATGTACATACGAATGTCGCACACTCAACTGATAGGGTGGAGGGGAGATGGGGTTTTGAAAGGGTACTTAAGGAGAGAAAGCAGGCTTTTGCATTAGTAATTAACACCTGCTTAATCTCAGATCTGTATTTCAAGGCATTACAAAAGAATCAATATTTACTATCACACACAACATACAAGAGTCTTATAACTCTGGAGGTATTTTGTAAACAAAAATTAAACAGTAAATGAATGATTATTATGTAGAAACAATGAGATGTTTAGCGCCTTAATGTTACACTTGAAAATTACATGGAAACGCCCTACATTTTCAATCGTATTCTTTAAATTCTCATCAACTGAAGGTGATGGATTTGTGTTAAACATTAACAACGAACCCAATGTGACTCTAATTGTGACATGATTTATTGGGAAGTAAATTCTTTCTTCAGCTTAAAAGACGAACGATCAACTGACTGTTCGATTATACAATCCCCTCTTTATTTTTTGTGTATTCATTGGATTGTTTATCTATTCGATTGTTGCCCAATATTCAATTTAAAAACGTTGCACTTGTTTACTTTTTTGGAACTCACTTGTATTTGTTTTAGATGAACATAGTAGACAGCTTGGGACAGTTTAAGTTTGGACACTCGTTCTACGCACATTTTCCCAATGCTAACAACTGTTAGGCAATTTCTAAATGCCCCTACTTTACGTCCCTCCATCTATAGTGAATGGTACGACGTTAATGTGTCTTGTAATACAGTTGGATTTGTGGGCATAAAGTCTGCTTAAGTTTCGTTGTTTGTATGTACTTAGTTGTAAAGATTATGTCATGATCTATTATTAACTTTTTTTTTTTTTTTCAATTTTGGTATTTATGTCTTTGCTTTTACATCGCATGTTTGGTTTTAAGGTTGTTGCTGTATTGATATTTGTCGAGTTTGTCATTCACTTGCCATTGTCAGTTGTATGTACTGATGATGTACTCTATACATATCCGCCGTTTATTTGTCAGTCGGTTTGTTTATTTGTTTGCCAAGATTTTTAACTCTCCGTTGATCAATATTTGTCCACTATCCACATACCACCAAGTCAAGTACTCGTACAAAGTATGAAGTCATTGTATGTATAGTGTTTGTATGTTTAGCGTGTTAGTGTTTTTCTTTCAGTTAAAATGCCTTTAAGTCTGACACTGCTGAATGTTTTTGATGTACAATTGAAAACAGCAGAAATCAATCGTAGAAACTACATATTTTGTTGCTGACCAGAGATGGTATTTATTCAAACAAAAATTCAAATACTTGTGAATTATTTCTAGTGGAATTCCAATTATCTGTTAAGAGAGGTAATGCTTTATTAGGAGTATCATTTCTTAGATTGCTGACTTATAAACAGAGTGTTCCAATAAGAGGATTCTTTGCCAACAGCCTGTCTTGGTACTTGATAGATGACATCTTTAAATTACGCTATTAATAAAAATAGAACAATATTCGCTCCTACACTGTATTGAAATGACAAAAAATTATTTGAGAAGTGTTGAAAATCTTGCTGTTATAGTTCGCAAAACTAATGCAATTTTGGATCGTCAGAAAGCATTTACTCGTCTAGCAATTGTGAAACAGGTGGAAGAATTTTATCTTGGGACAAGTTGTTGATGCGAAGAATCGAATTCGTGTACGTTCCTAAATAACAACTAAGATAAGTGCTGTTATAGCGCATAGTGTTGGAAAAAATCTAGGCTTGTCCACTTCTCATCGATCTTTAAAATTGGGCATGTCAAAGACATGGATCTTAAGAATTTTTTAGTTGGGTTGACACAAGATATCTAGCTACCAACCTTGAAATGCATCAAACTGAACCAGAACTTAATCGACAATCGTCTAGAGTAATGAAATTGATTTTCACAACAAACGTCAAGTTACCAAGAAATATTAACACTTTTGGTGTCAGGAAAACCCACTGTTTCATTAATTAAATTTTATTTACATTGAATCCAATCCAATGATTTCGCTTAAAATTAACTTGTTTTTTTAAATATTAATATGAAAGCTCTTATGGAGAGACTCTTTATGTCTCTATAAGCCTAAATATGAATACAAGCATTTTAATTTCGCAAAAAATTCGTAATTTCGCAAAATATGGCTTAAAATAAATTACTAATATTAAAAAATTGTCTGAAGGGTATCTTTGGCTTAGTCCCATATATCCTGTAGATAGATTTTGTGGATGATCTCTCAAATATAGCGATTCTGAAGAGTTCTTTCATACATTTCTAAGTGCTTCGCATTTTTTGAATAGAGGGAATCAAAACTAATTATCATTATTCTGAAGAAGATTAAAAGTTTTGTGTCATCTAATGCTGGTAGATGTATTCCTATAGAGATTATTAAATTTAAATTTGTGAGCATGATGGACAAGTTATATCGTTCAGAAGAAGTATTACTTAAGCTGTGCATAGTATAAATGAAAATAAACCTGGACAAATAAATACTCAAATACTGCTTTCAATAGAATAGTGATAGATACCGTATCATACATTAAATCATTCGAAGAAAACCAACTTACAAAAGAAAGTCGATAGTTTAAGACTGTTAATCTCTTGGCATTGGTAAAAATGTCAAAGCAGCTTACTACTTCCACTACAAAGTCAGAAGCCAAGTCATTTCAATATAATTCCTGAGGTATTTTCAATTTTAATTCCTTAGGTATGCTAGGCTCTATTTGGTGTCCACGTTAATTTTCTCGTATCTTATGTGCCTTAACGCAGGGCATTGGCCAAAGTGGTGTTGAAGAGTTTTATCCTTTTCATGGCAGGCTCTACATGTCGTTTCGTCCAAAAGTCCCATGCAAGCAAGATGAGTTCTCAGTTCCGTGTGACTTCGTGCTACACTAGTTAATCTTTTAAGTGATGGTCTACTCCGTTTACGAATCTATTTCGATTTCTCAAGATTTAGGTTACACGATAGTATGTTCGTCATCTTACCAAGAGCGGTATTTAATCATTACCTGACGTGTTCTTTCATCGCCCAAACTTTTAGTTCATTTTTGAACTTCTGACAGCGTTTAGTATTCTCCGTTTAGTATTCTCGCCTTCCGGATGACTGCAGCGTATTTAAGGCGGAAATACTCGCTATCAGAGAGGCATGTAGGGTACTGAATGACAGGAATATCCACGGGAGTATTGGTATATTTGTCGACAGTCAGGCGGCACTCTTGTCAATCAAGTCATACATTACTACGTCTAAACTAGTTGGCCAATGAGAAAGAAACTGTCAAGGCTTGGTCAAAGGGCTGACGTTACTCTGGTTTGGATTCCTGCGTATGAGGGCGAGCGGGCTGATGGGCTAGCCAAGAGTGGATCTGCTTTAAATTTCTCTAAGGCAAGTGCAGTTGCAATCCCGTTGGGAACTATTAAAAGCAGAATCTCTAGACACTTTCTACGGAAGGCCGATGACAGGTGGCGTGGGCTGAGCACGTGTAAGGTGGCACGGCTTAAGTGGCCCTCTTTTGATGCACGGCGTACATTGCAACTTACTAGTCGAAGCCGGAGGGACATATCGAGGTTGCTGGCGGCTCGACCTCATATCGAACGACCATTGTTGCAGCTGGGATAGAGAGAAGGAGGAATCAGTTTTCCATCTACTCTGCGAATGTCCTGAACTGGCGGCTAAGAGACACAGATTTCTAGGAGAACATGTACTGGATGGCCTCTCTGCGATATCTGAAGTTGGACTGAATTATCTACTGAGATACCTCACGGCCACAGGATGGATCTAGTACCCTTACTCATGGATTTATTCTGGGATACATTAGAGCTGACGAGTGATGTGGTCCTGTCAAAACAGCGAACTACCTTGTCAACCACCAACCAATTCTCCAAGATGATGTTGTTCAGAGATTATTACATTTTAGATAATATGTCGGTTTTTTCGTCTCTGATTATATCGTGATGGCTTGGTAACGCTTCTATCGCTAAGCGTTTACAATTTTTATGCGAGTTTATCTCGTTTTAGTAGAGATAAGAATCGGAGCTTCGTTATCACTGTCTTTCTTCCATTAAATGCCTTCCGTAATGGCCATTTTCCAAGCCTGAAAAATAGTATTGTGATTTGGTAGACGGAAGTATTTACCTTGGTTTTGGGTTATTCTAGTTCGGTCACCAATCTTAAATTCGTTGGTATAAAGATTGATGCCTTGTGTATTTCTTACGATATTTACTTCTTGCCATTCTCCCTCTTCCGATATTATGGGCTGCAGTAAATGCTTCGTTGGCATTTTGTCACATGTTATAACCCATCGGTGAGATATCGATTATATTTTGTGATCTAATTTTATGGCCTCTCACCAGCAATTTACCTATTGTAGTAGAGCTGCTTTATAATTCACCTGTGTCTCAATCGGCAGAATTGGTAGTATATTTTCAATAGCCATTGTTGTTGTGGTTTCCATGGCATCGCATTAGGGATTTTGAAGAGTTTTTGTACTAACCATCTTCGGTATAAAACGATATTTCATTTAGCTTTACAGAACTGTCGTTAATAAAAACTAAAACTTAACATTTCAATTTCAATCTAGTTGGTTTTAGTTTAAGTTTAGATTAAGGATTCTTATATGTCATGTCAATAGATTTGATTTTTTCAATATACATTTAAAGGTGTGGGAAACAACTGCTAAAAATTTATTAAATTTATTAAAAATTTATAAAACCCTCTAACAAATAACAGTAGAATCCCTTAAAGTGTGAGTAAGTGTGTGTCTGGTAAAGCCATGCAATTAAAGTGTCGCTTAAATTGTTGAGAAAGGTATTGATTTTTTACTGAATTGTTCACAAAATATTTAATTTTTTTTTAATTCTCGTAGTTGTATATAGACTTTTAATTATTGCCATATAAATTAAGGGGGGGCTTTCTGCAACTCTGTATTTTAAAACTAATTTCTTGACAATTATTGTCTAAAAAAGTTTTTGTTGGAGAAAAATCGTTTCGTTTTGAATTCTTTCTAATCCTACTCATAAATTAGTCGTTTCTATAACTTATAATTACTTACACCTAGTAAGTCTTATCAATACAATTACTTGTTCCACTTCATAAACTTGTCCACTTTTTAGGTTCTTATCGTTACTTATCTTATCTAGTCTACATTATTGACCGTTTGTCTTTTTGTTTAAATTGTTTTTCTTATTGAAAACTAATACACGCCACAAAGTCTATACAAATGTTATGCAAAGGTGATCATGTTTTTTATGATCTTAATTTATGGGTTTTATTTTATTTATTTTTTTTTTTCATTTTCATTTTAACCGTCATTATATATGCACTGACACCTGCTCACAAAACCGCATCGTAATGTATCGCTGTTCACCACTTGCCTGTGTGGAACACACTTTGTTCACGTTAACAACCTCTAAGTCCTGGCATTTAAGTTCAGAAAAAAAACTACAACAGCAAAAAGGATCTAATTGTACCTTTACATGTTTAAAAAAATTTACACGGTCTTTCAACTAACTAAACACAGCATAAGTAGAAGTCCTTTTTTGCGTTTTTGTTGTTGTTAATTTTTAACTAAACGGTCTTTATATTGTTCAATTTCTCCAAGAGCATTTATTGTTTGCTTTTTCTTTTAGTTTCAATGGATCTTGTCGGTTGGCTTGTTTACGCTACAATGATCATTTAGTTGCTTGTTTGAACGTTACTTCTGTTTTACGTATGTGTGCGTTTCTTTGTTTTTGTTGTTTTTCTTTTCACAAATTATTTTGTTACGCTCTGATCCTTAACAATTGTAGTCGATTGTTGTTGCCTGTTGGTTTTTATTTTTTGCGATAATGATCTTGGTGTTGTGTTGCATGGTTGACTCTTTAGTTGGTCCTCCTTTTATGTTGTTGTCGGCTGATCTTCAATGTTACGTTGTTAGCGTGTGTGAGTATGTTTGTGTTTGAAATTGTTTTCGGAAACAATAGGAGTCGACAATTACTGGAATCGGTCGCAAATTATTTGTGACCATAATTAGATAGTGGTCTTTTGTAGGAGGAAGTGGCTGCTTAAAACGTAATAGGATTCAATTAATAATTGTTTGTCATTTTGTGGCAAAATGGGCGACAAATTTTCAACACCTTCAGAAAAAACATGATCATTATTAAAAAAAAAGGGTGTTTGCTTTATGGACAATCTGTAGTTAGTTCGAAGTAGGATCTGTTTTGAAAACTGAGATAATATTAGCAGCACAATGACCTTTTGGTTTAACCAGTTGTTATAATATTTTCAGTAAATTTACGGAAGTATTGCTGTTAACTTATGATGTTTTTCTTGAAAAAATTTTTGCCTTTTATAACAAATTTTGATACCAAATTAAAGGTCGTTTGTAAATCTATAGCACCGAGTATATGGAAGTGCGTTCCTAAAATTTTAGAAGATTTACTCAAGTAATATTTATATGATGATATTGAGAGTTCTTGCAAAAATTTTACGCAAATATTGACATTTTTGTTTTCACCATTGATCAGGTTTTTAAGCATCTTTCAATAATAAATTAATTCTGCGCAAAAAATTCGATTCTGTAAAGAGATGACAGAAAAATGGCACAAAATATCACAACTGAGGTGATATATTATATTATTAGCTGAAATCGAGGGTTTTTCAATATGACTATTTAATGCCAAAGCAAGTAAGAGCCCTATATTCGACTATGCCGCATCTTGTATACCCTTTACCATCATGGAACAACATTGTGCCATCATGTAATGACCATGACTGAAAAATACATGGTGCAACTGTGACCAAAACTTATTAAGGAAATTGTTAATTTCAGGTTTTAATTGAATTTTTTCACCGATATCTTTGTTGGTAATTGATCTGTTAAACCAAGACTTTTTGTAAATATTGCCAAAGGTTTAAATGTACGCCACAAACGTTGCTAGAAGTTCCGTAGAAGCTGCACAATCTGATTTTATTTGGGTAAAAAAACAGAGGCAATCGTGTTCTTTCGCTGATATCTCAGTTTGTAATACATCCACATAACTGATCTTCAGTGGTAAAGTTCTCGAAAGCATGTCTAAAAAATTAATAATATACAAGAGTCTTAGGTATACGTTGGGACTTGAAAAAGTTTATTTCAACATATACACGGACAGACGGACTTAGATAATATATATGCAATATATATGGATGCAAAATTAATATTGCGATAATTACAAACGGAATGAAAAATTTATATTCACCTTTTTACACTCTCATGTGAAGGGTATAGAAAAAATAATATAAAGGAAGTTTTGAGTCAGGTTGTACGAACACTTTTTGCAGTGGAAAGACCCATACACTCAAAAGGTTAGTATGAAATATGACATTCTTGAAAGTGTGCCGGGGACTGAAACGTTTTATGGATAGAAAAGGTACAAATTTAAAGACAGACGCATAAATCCAAATAAATGTTAGCATTGTCCTGAGCTGTATTTATTGGGCTAAATAGGCCTAAGTCTTATTACCGCAATATCTTGGTGGTCAATGTACGTCAAAAGTTCTCGTTTATACTAATTTATCAGTTGGTGGTGCTGCTCAATTGCGTACCTTGTTATTGCCAGAGCAATCAACAACAACATGGCCATTAAAGTCTCATAGGAACGACCCTGTTTATTTTTAGATCTGTTACAATTTAAAGGTAAGTAAAAAGCATTTTAAATAAGGGCGAGTAAATGTTGACATCTCTACAACGCAAAGTTGCGTGTTATTTAAGCAGCGTATTTTACATCTTTCGTTTATTATTCAGTCACTGATGTCAAATCACAATGGCATGTTATATGACAGAACAGTGCGTAAGATCCAAGAAACTTATTGATGAAAGTGAGAGTTTAAATACAAGTAAATTGTTTAGCAAGACTGTATAAAAGAAGAATTTTGAATCATAAGCATCGTCATATTATTTAACATGCTGTAACTTATATCTTGTCCCTTAACGTGAAACAGTCTAGTCGATAACTCAAACTAAGCCCACTAAGACAGATTAATTGAAAATAATTTTTTTGAATTTGTGATAGTGACAGCGCGAAGCCACGGTGCTCATTTAATCGATATCATACTTACTACACCATTCTTGAATGGGTGTTTAAAATCAAATAGGAATTTCGTTTTTACCTCACAATACTGACGTAGATCGGCATGTTTGGGGAGGGCTAAGACCAACCTCCAACATTTAAGCTAGACCCACTTTTCATTAGAAAAGTATTTCAGAAGAGTCTGTAGCGCTTCTAGCATAATGGTCTCTTTCAAACGATGACCTTTAAATAAATTGCTTATTTTTGATCCATGTTAACATTGTTTGTTCTTTCAACATTTGCCAGCATTGAAACTTCTAATACCAGGGGTTCAATTCTCGTTCTGTAAAACTGTGAAATGAAAGGTTTTTGTGTGTTAAAATCATATAATGCTACCTTACCTTTTACAATATAAAAACTTTTTGTTTTAAAGTTCCACAGAACGAGAATCGAGCCCCAGAATTAATGTTTAAATTTTATCTTCGCTCTTCAGTAGAGCATAAAATGTTTTCACTTAAAAAAATAAAAACATTCTAAAATGTTAAAAACATGATTAGAACATGTCAATGCAAAACTTCTCTGTATGATTGAGATTTTTCATGTACAAACAAGAAATGTCTGTCGGTCGGACTGTCTGTTGTGTGATGTTGCCTGATTGCACTAACAGAAAAATCTCAGTCTGCTTACAACATCCATAACAAGATATCAGTTGCGAGAAAATTGCTAAAAACAAGCAGAAGCCAGCAACATGTTTTTAACTACGTTAATAACAACAATAATAGCATTAGTGCTTTGCAAAGGGGAACATCAAATGTAAGATAATGTTTTTCGCGCTTGTCTGCCAAATTATGACAAGTGAAAAACGAAATGGCGCCTGTTACTGGGAAAAAAAGAAAAAAAGTAAAAACAAAAATATTTACATAAAGAAATCTCCAACGGCACAAATGTTACACAAACAAGCGGATACATGTCAATACAACTAAAGTTTAAAAAAAAAGTGAAACAAACACATACATACTTTGGGAAAATAAAGGAGAATATAAACGTTATGTATTACACGGTGCTCCAAAATTTATGGAACAAGATAATAAAAAAATTTTTAAAAATTAAAACATTCAACCACAACATGTGGAGAACTGGTGATTGTAACTACATGAACGCCAAGTTACCACAAAAATGTTCTCAAATTAAGCAACAACAAAACGAAAATGTTTTTTTGTTGTTGTTGTTGTTTTTACACAAACAAAAGAAAATGAATGTGTACGAATATGTTGCATGAAAATATAAAAAATAACACTTGTAAACGCAGTTGGCTAATGATGATTTTTTCTAACACTCTTGAAATAAAAATCAAAGCCTACAACACACCACATACAGACACTCATAAAGCAGCCACAACATTGTTGCCACAAAAATGGTAACTGCGGTTTGGAAAACAAATAATCTCATGCCAAAATGGGGGAATAAGAAAAAGTCAATCTTTGTTTGGCCAAAAGAAGTTTTTTTTTATTTTTCTTAGTTTCAGTTTTTTGATTGAAAGCCTGTAGGTTTTTTATGGAAAATCCATAACAGGACAGAGGGTGAGCTAAAGTTTAGTGAATTTTTTGCGCTTTTCATATTAATTTCCTTTTAATAAACGCCAACAAGTTAGTTACAGATTTCACAAAAGATGTGGAAAAAAACTGAAATACTATTTTCAACTTATTTAAGGAAAATCAGTGATTCTTTTATGTTTAAGCATCAACCACTGCTCAGACGTCACTAGCAGCTGTGCTTCACGCACAAACATTGTCAGTGTGTCAGCACAATAACATTGCACTGTTGATGGATTGAGACATGAAAAAGTTATGGCCCACTAATGAAGTGAAAAATGATGTGGGATTTTTTTATAAACAGAACATTCATCAAATATCTTTCATTTAGGGATTTTTTTAGGATTTTTTTATTAAATATTTTTTATTTCAAAAAGGAAAATATTTTTAAAAAATTTTTGAAAAATTTCTAGAAAGCGAATTGAATGACTGAATAACTTTCTTAGATATAAACCTCCATATTAATACAATTTAAAATGAGTGTGAGAAAAACTTAAAATGTATTTTATTTAAAGGTTTTTTTTACACAATTATCTTAAAACATATTTAAACAAGTAAGAGCGTAATATTCGGCCGTGCCGAATCTTATATACCCTCCTCAACGTGTAGTCATCCAATAACCATTCATCCCATATGAAATACGTACATACATATAAAAAACATACATATATAAAAAAATAATCCCATTGTAAAATTTAAAATTTACGTATGTATGTTAAAAAACAAAAATAAAAAAAAAAATTAAAAAAAAAATGTAAAAAAAATAATTAAAATATTTATAAAAAATATAAAACAAAAAAAAAAAAAAAAAAAATTTAAAAAAATGATAATAAAAATATAAATAATAATAAAAATATAAATAATATATTAAATAAAAAATAAAAAACATATAAATAAAATAAAAAAAAAATGTTTTTGGCTCAGCTGGGATTCGATGCCACGTTTTCTCTAACCAATATACACGCTTGTATGTTGTTTATGTACCGATGTTTCTGATTTTCAATACGGATCTACTCTCGAATATTTCTGATATTTTAATACCTCACATGGGTCCAGGAGATGTCGGGGGGCTTGAAAAAGTTGATTTCAACATACACACGGACAGATGGTCAGACTGACAGAGCTTAATCGACTCCCCTATTCATAAGCTTTTAGAAAATATATACTTTATGGGGTCGGAAATGAAAATTGTAGAAATTTCACACGGAATGACAAGCCTATATAGGATATACCCTCTTCACTGTGTGAAGGGTATAGAAACAGGTTTAAAATTAGTAAAATTTAAAAATTTGCATTAAACAATTATATAAACTGCAATTAAAGGAATTTCATTTAGTTTATTAAGAAAATTCTACAAAAAAAAAAATAAAATATTTTTATACCCGCCACCAAAAAATTGGTGGGGGTATATGCATTTTGTCATTCCGTTTGTAACACATCGAAATATCCATTTTAGACCCCATCAAGTATATATATTCTGAATCAGGGTTTGATTTGATGACGATCTAGCTATGTCCGTCCGTCTGTTGAAAGCACGATAGAGGTCGCACCGAAAAAACTAGGGGGCTCAAATTTTTCCAGAATCTTTCTTATAGACAAGGTTTGTTTGGTATTGAAAATGGGCTAAATCGGAATATTAGGAAGAGAGTTATAGCTCGAAAAGCAAGAGTAGGTCGAAGAAACCGTGTCCTTCAAACATCGAATAAAATGGAATTGTGTCCAAACGCATTAACGTAGACTTATAAAACTTCGAATATATATTTCGTGAGTAAAGACAATATTTTTCCCCGAAAATTATCTAAATCTATGCATTATGAGAGGAGTTATCGATCAAAATGTACGAAAATTTATACCGCACAGTGTATTTTTCGGTATGTTTAAAAACAAAAACGTCATAAAAGCAACAAAATTGAATGTACGACTCTGAAATTTTGCACACTTTGCTTTTTGGTGAGACGCTTCTTTTTAACGGAAAATCATTGTGCCACGACCACTTTTACGCTCACCTCCCATATAACGTTTTACTAAAAATTCATATAATTTCTCTATTAATAAAGATTTTGGAATTATAAAGGGCTATATTGAAACACCTAAGTTGTACTCATTCGCAAAAATAACTTTGACACGCCTACTATAACGCCCACTTTTCACGTTATCTACTTAATGAAATTTAAAAGCCTATAAAACCGCCAAAATTAGAGGTATGATGATAAAATTTGCTACGTATATCCCCCTAGGCATTGTCATTACTGTACCAGAAAATTAAGGTGCCAGGCCCACTTTTACGCCCACCTCCCATATAACGTTTTACCTAAAATTCATATAATTTCTCTATTAATAAAGATTTTGGAATAACAAAGGGCTATATTGAAACACCTAAGTTGTACTTATTCGCAAAAACAATTTTGACACGCCTACTATAACGCCCACTTTTCACGTTATATACCGTTAATGAAATTTAAAAGTTCATAAAACCGCCAAAATTAGAGATATGATGATAAAATTTGCTACGTATATCCTCCTAGGCAATGTCATTACTGTGCCAGAAAATTAAGTTGCCACGCCCACTTTTACGCCCACCTCCCATGTAACGTTTTACCTAAAATTCATATAATTTCTCTATTAATAAAGATTTTGGAATAACAAAGGGCTATAACGTTTTACCTAAAATGCATATAATTTCTCTACTAATAATGATTTTGGAATAATAAAGGACTATATGGAAACATCTAAGTTGTACTCATTCGCAAAAATAACTTTGACACGCCTACTATAACGCCCACTTTTCACGTTATCTACCGTTAATGAAATTTAAAAGCTCATAAAACCGCTAAAGTTAGAGGTATGATGATCAAATTTGCTACGTATATCCCTCTAATCAATGTTATTGTTGTGCCAAAAAGTTTAGGTGACACGCCTACTTTAACGCCTACCTCCCATATAACGGTTTATCTTAAAGTCTTGTAATTTCTCTATTGACAAAGTTTTTGGGAAAATAAAGGACTATATTGAAATATCTAAGTTGTATTTATTAGCAGAAACTTTATTGACACGCCTACTTTAACGTCCACTTTCATTGAAAGACTACATTTACAAAAGCATTTTAGTAGCATATCGAAGTTATAAAGGGTGGTTAAATTTAAAGGACCAATGTTGAATTTAAAATAAACACAAATTATTTAGGATATTATTAGTATTTCTTTTTGTAATGATAATATTTGTATGGTTCAATTATGTATTTAACAAAATATCGGCCAAATGGCCCCCCATCCTTGGCGCCACTCCTCTATCTGATGGTCCAAATTTTCAATGACAATGTTGATGCTCAATTGTTGGGCATGATGATGAGGCGAGGTTGACTACTCTTTTGCCACACTATCGCAAAAACCAGCAGTGGTTCCCATTTAACGAACTAAGAAGGCATTCACAGATTTTCTAACATTTTATACAGACCTGTTTTGCAGAAATTTAAATATTTTTTACAATTCTCCCGATTGTGGACGAATTTGAACGATTATGTTGATCAAAAGAATTACGAAGTGCACAAATTTGCTTTGAACGCCCATTTTTATAAAAAACCTGAATAACTTTAAAGCGTTGCTCATTTGCGTATCTTTCCACGGTTCAAATTGAGTTAGTCTGAGATTGAGAAATGTCAAATGAAATACAAGAAAAAAGTTGAAGCTTAGATGTGGTTCACCTTAAACATGGGCCCTTAAAATTTAACCACCCTCTACAAAGAAAGTGGTACATATTTTATTACAAAGAGATTATTCCATAGCGATTAACAAAATAATAAATATTGTGCTTTAAATGTACACAAAATTGGTGGTGGGTATAAAAGATTCGGAACAGCCGAATATAGTGCTCTTACTTGTTTTTATTGATTTGGATAAATTTTTCGATAAATGAAAATTCTGTTTAAAAAAAATTTTGTTACATAATTTATATTTACAAATAAATTTTGTTTTAACTTTGGAAATTCTTTTGTTAGCTTTTTAAATAGTAAACAATTTTCGATTCAACGTGAAATTAAACGAATATACATATATTGGCTTTCAACATATGCTACAAAGATTTTCTAGTCATAAGTATATAATTTTGAAATCCACAATTAGCGTGAATAATATTAAAATTGAAAACTAAAGTGATTTGGTGACAAGAGGAAAGTTGTGTATGAAGGCAGGCCCCTTATTTATAAAATAATAAATATATTTAAAATTCAAAGTTTTAATATTTTCTCGCCATTACAAATTAAAATTTAAATATGCATAGAACTCAACGTTAAATCTTGCAGTCACCACACTCACACTCAGCCATAGACTAATAAAAAGTAGTACGATTTTGTAGTTTAAAATAAGTTGCTTTAATTTATACACAAACATTTTTTTAATACATCATTTGCTTTCTACATACCAACTACTTATTATGTGAGTGTATGCCTGTGTTTGTGTGTTGTTGGGTCGGTCTAGATGTATACATATGTATGCTAATGTATGCATTACACCATGTGACCTTGAAAAAATTATGCAAAAATCGATGTAAAAAATGCTAAAATATGTAAAAGCACTGTTTTTTTTATTTTGTCTTTCTTTACTTTTGCTTTTATTTTTTTTTACTCTATTATACTTTTTTACTCTAATATAACTTCCATAAGCGTTACAACAGGAAAATTTTGAATTTAATGCGCCAACATTATTGTGGATGTGTGTGTATGTGTGAGTTAGTTGGTGTGGCAATTTAGTCTGCATAAAGGGAGCAGAGAATGTGGAATAATAAATGGTGCAAATGATTGTGTTAAAGTTAAACAATCATATTTTATTGTGAGATTAAAAGTATGTGGAAATTGAGGGAAAAAATACTGTGAATATTAATGAACGTTAGAACGGAAATTTCGTTAAACTTCCTAAAAAATGTTTTCGCATAAAAGAACTTAATGCGAAAATAAATAAACAGATATTGTCGTAAAAAGTATATACAAATTATAAATATATATATAAAAAAATTTGAATTTGAAATTTTGGATTATGAACATTAAAAAAATTCTTAATTGTTAAAAAAATTATCAGTTTTTTTTTATATAAAAAAAAATTTTCTAACAACTTTTATAAAATTTACGTTAAATATTTTAAAGGTTTTAGAAAATATAATATTTAAAATTTCTTAGCACCATTTAACTGATGGCTGGAGCAGAACAAAATTAGTGATAGTGTGAGTGAAGATCACAAACATAATCTTAAATATGGGAGGAGGGATGCGTTGGTAAATTTAATTCTTAATCGATGTGGTAAAAAAAGTGTTACCGAATTTAGTTAGCAAAAAAACATGGGACGTAAATAGCAACTCCTACTCTTAATAACCGATCAATGACAGTTATGACTATGAAACCATTTTATGCTACTAGAGTTTAAAAAAAAATATATTTTCAAATTATTCAGTCATTATAACAATTAAATTTCTTTATAAAATAAAAAATTCAAAAAATAAAAAATGAACTTGAGCCCGAAGAAATTAATTGAAAACATCAGTGTAAGATAAAAAATTCGACTAGAAAAATTTAAATTTAGGGAATTTTTTTGACAAATAAAAGATATTCGATAAAAACATTATTTACAGAGATCTTTTGCTTAATTTGCAATTAAATAAAAATAAATAATAAATAAAAATAAAAAAAAATAAACAGAATGACTCGCAACTCCAAGTAAATTCGTTTTTAATGACGTCAACATCCATAATCAAACATGCGGCAGTAACTTTAAGTAGTGACATATTAATGTTTGATTTTCTTTTGTTTTTACCTTTCGTTGCAACAAAATTTAGTTTTGTTTACAAAATGTATTAAATAACATTGTTGAGGGCGTGAGCAACGCAAATTGCAGTCATAAAAATTAAGGCGTCAAAATAAAATAAATTCTATTTCATGACTGCTTTTCACAAGGAGTTTTAAATAGGATTTTACATGAAAAAACTCATTATGTTAGAGTTCTGTTTAATCGTTTACATAAAACTATATATTTTTTTCTTCTTGAAGAATCAGCAGCATATCTAGGGTGTTCCAAAATTTTCAAAGTCAAAAAAATATTATTACGCTCTCTTTGATTCTTTATTTTAAACGAAGTAGTCTAATTTGAAAAGCCATATTATATTTAAAAAAAGCTTGCAAAAATAAATTATTAATTTCTAAAAATGTTTAGTTAAGTTTTGGCTTGAAGATATATAAAAATTAATATATTTGTGAACAATTTTATTATTCAACTATTAAAAAATTTTTGGTAAATTTTAACGTAATTTTTAAAAAATGTCGATTTGTAGAAATTTTGGATAAGAAAATATTATTATTTGATTTATATTGTAGTAAAAATTTATACAAATGACAATTTCATAGTAAAACCCAGCAAAAACTTGGCAATGACTTGCTCTTACTAAACAACATACTTTTCAGTGACTATTACATATCATCTGTCTTACTAAGAAGTATTTTAGAAATGACTTGATTTATAATGTGATGCGTAAGTTCTTATTTTCAGACATTTGCAAAAAAAAAGTGCTAAAATTTTGCAATATTTATATACATATTTTGCTCAATTAAATTCAATTTTATTAGTATTATATTTACACAAAATAAGTGTCAACAATTTCTCAAATGTGGTAAGAAGGTTAACAAGCTCAATCATATAATTTTCTTCACATACCAATCCTTTTTGGTAATTTTCAGTTGAACCAATTTTAATCAAACATCGTCCGATATATTGATGTTATAGCAATATACGTTATTTAGTTTTACGCATTCCCTTAACAGAACATACAAGTTGTGTGTTCATTTTTGTTCTAAGTTTGCTTTTTATTAAGCCCATTAAACTAAAGAAACGCTCCACTTCAGCGTTTGAAAATGGTAAAACCAAAAGAGACAGCACAAAATCCGATAATTTCTTAAAAAGATTAACATTAATTGAATTTCTTAATTGGTTTACTTGAATCCAGAACTCTGTAGTATCCATATTGGTATGCCAGTCTTGTTCAGTTATATAGCTCCACTGATTTTGGATTTTTTTCTATTTCAGTTTTATGTACTAAAATTCATATTTTCTAAGATACAAGTAATAGTTGCCTTAATTTGTTTAATTGTATTATCTATTGAAAATTTTGAAATTGTTTTTAATATCAAATAATTTTTGGGAAGCCGATATTTTAGTTCATTTACAAGCGATTTTAAAAAATGTAAACATGTTTTTCTGATTTTGTCTTCTTCTTCAGAAGATATTAAATTTTTTTCTTTATTCTTTTTTAATAACGTTTTGAATTCATACCGATTTGGTATCAAATATTTTTCAAATATTTCTTCCTTATCTCCCAAAATTATGTCCATGAGCTTTTTCTTTATATATATATTACCAGCTATAACCTTTACAAAAAAAAAAATATTATCTAAAATTTATGGAAAAAGTGCAAAAAATGCCGGATTATTATTAAAAAGTGCTAAACTAGCACTAAGCACTTTTTTAAAAATCTTTTGTGCTAACTTAAGAAAAAAGATGCTAAATCTAGCATAAAAAGTAATAAAATGGCAAGCCTGATTCAAATACATAATTCTTTATAATTCTCATTAAGTTTAACGCGCTTAGGGTATAAGTAATAATGATTTTGACAGCAGCGGCAAACCATTTAATTTAAAAAGTGGCGACTTAAAGATTTTCACTGATTTTTAAATTTCAAATTAACGTATCGCAGAATAATCAAACCGAATTTTCGTCCCTAGCAGAACCGAACGACTTCTGTAAGTCCATAATAGTAATGGGTTATTTAGGTTATTAAAATTAAGTACTTATTTTTCGCTAAAAAAGTAAGTACATATATAAGTCCCTATTTACTTACGTATCAAGTACTTATACAAGTCCATATTTGTAAGCGAGGGTGGTAAGTACTTCTTTTAGTCTCTATTTGTAAGCGAGCGTGGTAAGTATTTACCTCCAACCGCATCGCCGTGTTAAAATAATGGATTTAGATGCCAAATTGTATGTAGTGAAGAACTATTTTCTAGTACTTTCCACTCATGATTTTGTAATGTGTTATTTTGCTGGGAAAAATTAATATCTAAAAATGGATGTACCTTTAGACATATAACTTTTTAGTATAATTTTTTTTTTTTTTAAAAAATTTATAGTTATATTAAAACTTACATTTTAGATGCACATTTATAATTTTTCTTAATATTCTTCATACACATATATGCATATTTATTCAAAACATTAGCTGAATTATTTACCACAATTGTATGATATATTAGTGAGTTAACAAAAAACTCAGTATTAGACAACACTGTTTTTCGGCTTGTCAGTTTACTTGCCGTAACTGTAAACATTTTTCTTGCTTAAAAATTTCTTCGCAAGCTGAGTCGCAGGTTGCCAAAGTGTGGTTGTGTTAGTAAAAAAGTGTTAGTGTATTGGTTTTTTTCACTTGCACTTGCATGTGGCAACGGTGGGTTAGTGTGTGTAAAAAATGTAAAAAAACTAAATATTTACGCTTTTATCATAAAATCATATTGATGAGTAGCAGTGTCAGTTTTATATTCTGTTATTTAAATTTAGGCGAACTAGAAAGGGTTTATATGACATAAGCCCAAACAGTGGTAAATACTTACGTCTATCAGACCAGAATACTGTTTTCCAGACTGAGATTATGGAAATTACGGACGGCTTTAAATGGATGCAGGAGACTGATAACGAAGCTTTGATTCGTATCTTCAGGGATAGCCAATCAATTATCAAGACCGTAATGAACAAAAAAGTTAAATCCTGCAATGCGAGAGTAAGATTCCAGCGAAAAAAGACATGCAAAAGAAATAGTGAATGCATGAGTTCAACCCATGATGAAGTAATTCAATGGAGGCGAAACATGTATGGTTTTAATATTAACGTGTCATTGGAAAGCATGTGTTTATATGAATAAAACTCACTTCATTCTAACAAAAACGCATTCGCAGTAGATGAAAAGAAACACATGTTTCATGAGTTCATAATTTTTGTTTACATGTTAAGGATATTTTGCAAGCGTTTCCATGTATTTTGAAGCACGACATTAAAGTCTAACTATTTTAGATTTGGAAAAGGCATTATTTATGTTTGCTCTTGCACTTATGAATAATAACTGATGAAAAATGTTATTCACATTTAACTAGTCTTACATATTTTTCTAAAATAAAATTGTAAAAAAATTAAAAATATTTCACAAAAAATTTTAACAATTATTTTAAATAAAGTCATTTTATAAGATTACTTGAATACAACCAACGATTAATGGGGTGACTTTAAACTAACTTTTGTCTAGCTTAGTTAAAAGTAAGTTTAAAAGTCATCGGACAATTGACTACCGCACATCAAACTTTGCAATGTTTAATAGTCAGTTAGCTCCATTGAAAATAATACAGGCTTCCACCAAAGCGAAAAAGTTAACTTAAAGTCCGATTCGTCGCTTTTAGGGAGGACTGAACCAGTTTTACTGTGTTTGATAGCAGAAGCTGGTAATAATTTTAATAAATTTATTTTATTTTCGAAAAAAAGGCAGAGAGACCTGAATATTACTGTTTGATGATTTAAAAATCGAAATCAGCCCTGATTTTTTAAAAGACTCCCGCCATATCATTTCATTACTAAGTAAGTAGGTACATGCCATAATATTTGTAGTTTGTTTTTGAGGTTTTTCCTTAGAATTTTTTGTAAATACTCTTCCAATACATAAAACAAGTATTTGACATCTCTGCATAACTTTGTATGCATGCGCGTGTGTGTCTCTGGCTTATTGCCTTTTTGTTGTTTGAGTGTGTTTGTGTGTGTGTGTGTATGTAGTAACTTACGCCATCATTAAATTTAAATAATTTTGCATAATTTTTGAATTTGACTTATGGAAGTTTGTATAGAATAAAACTGAATTTTTTTTTAATGCCACAGACACTTGTAGCATTTTTTAAATAATAAAATCTTTTTAAAAAAGGAAAGTAAAACAAAAATAAATGAAATTGTTATAGGTCAGGTTTAAAAGAAAAGCGTAAACGGAATTATTTAAAAGTCATAAAGTTTTTTTGTTTGTGAATTTTAAGTCACTTTTATTTAAGCAGAGATATGGAAATTTTCTTTTTATAAAATTACCTGAACACTAAATGGCGTATTAGAAGACTTAGAATGTGTAGCGTATGTATGTGTGCGTGTTAAGTTTGAAATGAAAGGAAAAGTGTGTGTGTGTGTAGAAAAGCACAATTTTGTTTGATTTTTATTTTGTTTTTTTGTCTTTAGAAAATGATAAATGAGAGTTTAATTTGTTGGGGATGTATATTTTGTTCAACAACTCTGCTTGCCAATTTCTTTTTACTACTTTTCTATTTGACAGGACTTTAGTCAGTGTTTTAAATTGTAGTTGACGTTTTCTTCTATTTTTCTTATCACTCTGTTAGGGATAAGAAAAGTTCATCAGTTATATTTTTCTCTTTCTGTCTCTTTCTTATTTTTTTTTTTTTTGTTTTAAATATATTCTTATCATTGCCGGGAAATGTTTGTTTAAAAGTTGTTTTTTATTTTTGAAAACCTAAAGTTGTTAGTAAAAGTTTTTAAACCTTTTTGCCATATTTTTAGTATTTCGTATCTAGATTTTTTGCTTTTTATTTTTCGTTGTAATCTATAATAAATTATCTATCTGATTTTGTTACTGCTTTGCATTTATTTTGATATTATGTGGTTGGAAAAATTAATTCGACTAGAATTTGAGTATTTCGTATAAAGATTAATAAATTAGGATGTTGAATTGGCAGAAAAATGAAGTGGTGATGTAATGGATGTCATAGCGGTTATTTTTGCAAACAAATTATTGTTTTTAAACCGCATAACTGAATAAGGGTGGGTTAGTAAAAGTTCGAATGCAGAGAGAGTGTTCAGTATAATATCAAAAACTGATGTATTAAGACAGAACCGAATAATTAACAATACTATGGTCTCTGAAACCATTTCAATGATTATCACAACAATAATTTGATTGTAAACACTAGTGTTTAAATATGTATTTGTAAGAATTAATTATAATTATTGTGTTTGTGATTATGAATTCTTAAACAGGTGTGTGTGTGTTAAATAATAGTTACAATAGATCATAGTTATGAGTATGATTATGAGCAACTAGATATATGATTAACAAAACCACTTACGTGGTATATTTAACAAATGCATATTTTGAGGATTATGACATATAATAACCTTCTAACTTAAATAGATAAAGAAATATATCTTTTAAGCTGGATTCACCCATAAAATTTTAGTTCAGAACAAATTTTTTTATATTGAGTTTGATGTTTTACTTTTGAGAGACAGAGAGATTATATTGTTCAGAAAGTTTTTTCTTGAATTGGCTTTATTTTAATTTTTGTTCAGAAGAAACTGAATTGGGATGCCACTTTTTTTCAATATTTACATGAAAATTGAATTTGGTTGCCACATCACAGAGTGTCAGTACATTTATTATACAAAAATTGTTTTTGCCGAAAATTAACAATTAAACTGGAATTCAATGAAAATATTGCTCAAAAATTAATAGAAGAAGAAAACCCAGGAAGAGAATGTTTGTATGACATGAGCAATAGTGCATACAAAAATAATTATTTAAAACAGGGTTTATGGAATGAAATAGGAGCCGCTACCTTAGTGTTAAGGACAATCTTTCTGCCGGCGTAATTTGTTCATGTTTACGGATAGGCATACTACGCAAATCAGGTCCTAAAATTTCAAGGAGTTCTTGAAACGTGTTTGGATCCATACGGTGAAAATTTATAAAGGACTCCACGTCATTAAGTTGCATATCAGGAACCAATGTGTGAAATAAACCGTGTGATCTTCGTTCTTTTACGATTTTTTCACTGCGACTCTTTTTATTTTCGATTTTTTTTTATAAATTTCTTTTGCAAACAAATTGACTTTATGCACTTCAATTAATAATAATAATTTTAGTTTTCTTCGATCCGACATTTTCTTCACATATATTTTAATGAAATAACTTACGTTTGTATTTATTTTCATGGTTTGCTAGCGGTGCTGCCACTTTGTACAACTGTTTGCATTTTTATATTATATGGCAGCTTTGTTTTTTCGGAAAAATTTTCTGAAATGGGTGAATCGTTCTGCAGAAAACTCTCAGTAAAAAATGTTATTCTCCGGAAAAAATGTTGTTCAAAACAAATGGGTGAATTCACCTTTAATGTACAGTACTTCTTATTTTCAATAGTGCTTCATCGTTTTGACTGCTCTTACTTATTTTTTTATTAAGTCAGGTTTGCCATTTAATTATGAGTACAGTAATACCTGAACAAGTCTTTTAATTTTCATAAAGTTTTTAACAAAAAACAGGGTTCAGTGAGAAAAACTCATTTTGCTTTTCACAAAAAATTTTGTTCCACAATGTTCCACTGCCTAATTTTGAGTAAAAATAACTTACAAGCCATTATCGAACAACCATTACATCCAGAAAAAAATCACTGTTTAGTGTGATTTATCGTACACTGAAATCATTGGTCTGTACGGCTTTAACAATGATGTCGGCCAGCATGTTGTATTTAATGTTGAAAACTAAAGAAACATGATCCATGACATTTTGGTACCAAAATTGAATGCCTTTAAAACGGAAAAGCAGTGGTTTTAACAAAACTTCGCAAAATACCCCACTACGTGTCGCAATTAAATTATTGAAATAAACTTTCGGTTAAAAAAAAATTCGTCGAAAAGATTCATTAATAATCTTCCAAGATTATGATATTAAACACTGCTAAACTATTATTTATGGGGGTTTGTAAAATTGCTGTCTACGTTAATAAGTCACAGACGATTGATGCCTTTGGAGACTACACTACGCACCATTGCTGCAAAAATTGATAAAAAAAATTGGTAACCCAATTGCAGTGTTCTTGAGTAAGCCAATAAAAACATAAATACGCCATAACTTATTTGCAAGTACACATCGCAATGATTTATCAAAGCCAAACTTATGGAAAATTAAATATTAAAAAACACCCGTTACTAAAGTATTTGGTGGTTTTGTCACAACAATTCGCAATGTAAATGAAAGTTTTGATACTCTTTCCGCTCACATTAATTAGTCGTCTTTAATTTTGAATGAGTTTAATATTATAAACGTGAAGATTTATATTTTTGTTAAAAAAATATTATGAAAAATTGTGTCGACGAGCTAATATTTTAGGCGATTTCTTTACATTTTGCTGTACAGTGGCTATGTTCGTCTAACTACGGCTACAACCAACATATTGTTTTGGTCTGCTAATGCCAGAAATGGCAGCATGATTATTTTATTATCAGTTTAAGGCTGCTTGAAATCGTATTAAGGCTACGTAGTCAAATCTTCACCACGGATGTTAGTAGATTATTGTTCTGGATTCTTTTTTAAATCGAACCGGTAGCCGTGAGGTGTCTCAGCAGATCACTCAGTTCGACCAAGATATCTCAGAGAGGTTATTATATTTGCCCAGGATTCTGTGTATTTTTAAAGCCAGGGCAGGACATTCGCAGAGAAGGTGAAAAACCGATTCCTCCTTCTCAAAATCTAAGCAGCTGTGACCATGGTTGTTTGAAGGAAGTCGGAGTCGACTTGCATGTTTTCTTAACATCCAGTGACCTTTTAATAAAGCCAGTAACTTCGGGATGTTCTTACAACTTCGACTTGTAAGTTTTCATGATGTCAGAAGAGGACTTATTAAGTTTTGTCTACATGTAAAGGGTCCGCCATCTAACGTTTTTTTTTCAACTAGTGCTTATTTCGTGAATGGTAACACTTAGCTCATGTCTGATTTGACAGATAATTAGTTTTATCCTTCCGCTGAACGAATATGGTTGTGTATACGCTTGAACAACGCTGGGAATTATTGCGACATTACTGTGGCCGATTTTGCCAAAAAAAAATCATCTTTTCAGATGAAGCTCATTTTGACCTTGGCGGGTATGTAAACAAGCAAAATTGTCGCATTTGGGGCACAGAAAATCCGCACGCATACATTGAAAAGCCGATACACCCAAAACGAGTCACTGTTTGGTGCGGATTTTGGTCCAGAGGCGGGCCATTTTTCTTCGAAAATGAGCAAGGAGTGGCCGTAGTCAATGGCGATCGTTATCGGGCCATGTTGAACAAATTTTTGTTCACAAAAATTTAAGAGGAGGATAATAGCAGCATTGGGTTTCAACAAGACGGCGCTACGTGCCACACAGCCGAAGCTACACTTTTTTTGAACATTTTCAAAAAAAAAAGTTATTTGGCGGACCCTTTATTTAGCTCATGCCACTTGTTCTCAAGTTTTTAAAGAAAGTGTCTGGAGATCTTGCCTTTGATAGTCCCCAGCGGGATTGCGACTGCATTTACATTAGAGATATCGAAAAAAGATCCCCTGCACTCTAGTTCATTCGCTTGTTCATGACCATAGCGACTCCTATGCGCCCCAAACTAAGGAAATGTTGCAAAGCTGACCAAGCCATGGAAATTCTTTCGTGCATTGACCGACTAAATTATACGTTGTGGTGTATAACCTGAGTGATAATAATATCGCCTGAATGTCGACAAAAATACCAATATTCTCAGGAATATTCTTATCTTTCAGTGTCTTACATGAAATACGCTACATTCATGTGAAAGGGGAACGAGAGCTCTTGCACTACATATTTCGCCAGAGAAGACAACGCATTCAATCCCACAATCTATTTAAGAACCGTCCGGATAGATCCTGTAATCGATGTTCCCTATAAGATCACCCCTATATTACTGACTTCTGCAGGAAATTGGAATTTTAAACACACTGTAACTAGAAGTTGTGTTTGGGTACTTTCGTACCTTAATTTTAGACTTGAAATATGGACTTTTTCCAGGCTCTCTATTTGGTTTTTGATTTTGTCGTACTGTTTAAAAATATTTCTTTATACTTTCCTATACGTTACAGCCAATATAGTACCCATATAACTTTTGGCTAGATTTTCCATTATTACCACGTTTGCTATCAAACGAATCGTCACTGTCGTCTCTATTCATAGTACACTTTAATGTTGTACCGAGATAGTTTTAAACATACTCTATGGTCATAAAGTTGTAATTGTTCTTACTGTTATTGTCTTTAATTTTAGATCTAATTTTTTTCTTCGTTTTATCTTTGCTACACATTGTGAGTATCAGCTTTTCTTTTTGTTTTTCTTTTTTTGTATTTTGGTGTGTCATTTTAAACAGCCCTTTTGGGAGCTAGATAATTTTCCATAGGCAGATGCGTAACGTAGTTAACCCTTTTGATACTATAAATACACGCTACACACATACATACGCAATCACGCTTTGTTAAAACTCCCCAAAAAATATATGTAAGTATTTATCGGTGTATGTGTGTTTAAGTGTATGTCCTTGCGGTTATTGTACATATGATTTTGTGTCTGTTGTTATTTAAACGAGTGTAAACTTATTTACTCGTATGTTACCGCTATTTTACGATGTGTGCTGTAATAAAAGTACATTTTGTCTTCCTTTTTCATTGCTGTTATTATTGTTGCTGTTGCTATTGGAGTAATTTTTAACTAACCGAGGACAGTTGGCACCTTGTTAAAAGTTCATTGTATTTATGCAACTTGTAATGAAAATGGTTTGAGGTCGAAGTTGGTGGCAAATCATTAATGCTGTCTTATTTGACAATTGTCTAGGGAAATGGTTTACAATTAAAATTTAAGTTAAAGTGTTAACACTTGTTTAAATGTAAGTGTATGTGTATGTGGGAAAAAATGATTAAGTTTTGTTTATATGAAGACAACTAAGACTTAGGTTTAACTTTTTAAACAGATTCTATGGGATCTGTAATAAAGAAATATTGTAGAGTCGACTCAGTTATTTGCTAAAGGGATGGCCACTAATCTTAGTTGCTGAAGGTCACTTCTATTCCTAGATGCTCTGGTAGTGAATAAAACTAATTTCGATTTCTGACAGCTCTAAGAATATAATTTAATTTTATATATTTTAATTATTACCAAATTAAAATGAAAATATACATTGACTTGCTGTACTCCCTCATCCGGTTAAATTTTTTTCTTTAAATTTTTTTCAATTCGAGGGTTAGTCAAACAAATTAAATGTTACTGTTTGCTGATATTGTACATTCCCAAAATCACGTAATTTAGCCTTAATACGTTTTCGTATAAAGTTGGTGACATTTGTCGTATGGGAGTTTTAGGAATAAACTTGTGTGTACCTTAAACAAAACGAAACATACACGCACACGCACACAATTTTTACTGCTTTTGGCAGGTTTAAAGACATAAAATTAAAAAAAAAAAACAAAAATGGGGAAAAAGTATAAAAACCTCTTAAAATAACGTACCTTTTTGATACACGCTCGTAATCGTACAATTCAATAGCAGAATGGTTATGGAACGTATTGGGGCAAGCGATTATAGAATAGAATTCTTCTAATGACCGCTGATTTGTATTTCACAACAGCAACAATAAGCTAGAGTTTTGATGTACACCATATATTCGTAGTTGTTTATAGCTCTGCTGATGTTTGAATTGTACAACGACCGGAAGCCTTCGCCAAACGTGATCTACCGTATATAACGCAGCTATATGCGTTTTATAACTAGAGAACGTTTTGCTGGTTTTGACTGAACCCATAAGATGACGATGGTGGTGATGACGATGACAATAACAATAGCAACAACAATAATAATAATAATAACGACGGCGACGTCAACAACGACAATGTCAATGATGAGTACATTATGATATAAAAGCGTTGGCTGGAAACATTCCTGCCATGTGTATTTGTACACCACACTCTGTACACACAGTAGTTTAACACAGCTCAAAAATACTTTAAATACAAAATAAAAAATAAAAAAAAAAATTAAATGACTAAAAATTAAAAAAAAAAAAAATACAGACATACAAACCCTATTTGAAACGTTTGTCATTTAGCTTGTTCATGCAGTGTGTGTGTGTGTGTATGTATGCACGTAAAAACAAAAAAAATGCTACGTGCTTCCACAGAAGGAGCATTGACTTTACGCAACTGAATTTCATACACACAACACAACACAATAAAACAACAATGAGCTAAAGACACACAAAACAAGTAAAACTTCAGCCCCGTATAGAACCGAGTGTCACATACAATCAGCCCAAACAAACCATCTATCCATCTATCTATCCATCTATCCATTCAACAAACAAACCAAACAGTCACTGTCATAGTTAGACCGACAGACGTACACATACAAACCCTCACACGCACCCAATTTTCTCAATGTAATACGTCTTTGTCTTTTTAAGTCCCCATGATAAACTATTCCATTCCAAATGTTCTTTTTTTTTTATTGGGAGTTACTTAAATATTGAAGGCATTTAGGTGGTGCGTTAATGGATCAGTGAAAGAAATTCAATAAATTGGTTGAGGAAAGTTGTGCTCTTTTCGAAGTTTTCATCATACAAATGTTTTAGGGCTATTATGTGGAAAAATTTCAGTTCAATAGAAATTAATGCTAAAATAGAATAAAGCTTGCAATATCACAGGACCCATAATTAGGACTGATTCCGACATATTTTAATATATAAAATATTTTAAATTTGAGTGGAAAAACGAATTCCAACAACGAATTCTGCCTCATCAATAACAGCTTTTTGTGAAACAAGAAACTTTCGGGCAGGTATTTTATCTTCAGTCGTTCGTAATTTAGAATTTGGAAAAAATGCGTTAATACTTATCGTGATTTTTTAAAGCCATATAAGAAATGTTCATGAAAAATATTGGAGTAGGCCACTACGATTCCGGGTCCCTTTCGATTCTCCTTTCTTAAAATTGATTTTAAACCCACCATTCGACATCCCTTCTTTCGCTTAGTCCAGCCAAGACCGGCATTTGCTAAAGACTAGAAAAAAGATTTGACAATATTGACTGGTAATTACAGACAATTTGCATCCCACAGTCATTTTTAATTGCCAGCATCTTCTTACTACTAAGGTCTCTTATTGCGTGTGCCTGACTGTGATCCTTAGTCATCCGCCAGGTAATGCTGCTGTCTCAACATCCTACAGGAATATTTTATAAAAATCACCATTCTCGATCTGCATCGATTTCAGATGATATTGAAAGTTTCCATTTTCCGTAATAAAAGATCATTGTACTCTGATTAAGTTTGAGTACCTAATCTGAACCCCTGCCAGAAGGCTTTCTAAGCACCATACGTTCTTGTCTACAAGTGCTTTCTTCCATTTACCTTTGGAAGTTAATAAAGTTGACCTTTGCCAGCACCAACCTATTATCTAGCATAATTTTTGATTCTTATACACAGAATGTTTGAAAGTTCGTTCCCTGCTAAGTACATACCTTCATCAGCATATCATCATTTGTAGAAACACACTCCTTTTGAGCTTTCAAATACATTCAACAACTAAGTGGAACTAAAGTGGAGTCTATATTTAACCGCCGTTTATAGCAGAGAATTCTTTTACATTGCATTCGACATTCCAACCGGTTATACAACGTGTGCAGCGAACCAAGCATATCTGACCCGATAGACGAACATGTACTCCCCTAGACATAAGGTACAGCACTCCCGTGCATTAAGGATCCATTAGTACAGATATTGATGTCACTAGCCATGTTCATGATCGTCCGTTCTATTCATGAGATCTATCGGCATATAAGTCTCCCCAACCTCTTTTTGTATGAGGTCTACATTGCCCCTTCTCGAGGTTAAAAGCAGAACAGAAAGGAAGTTGGCCTCTGTAAAGATGCTACAAAATGTATGATTAATCCTATTAAAACCCGGAGTTCCAAGGGAACTTTACAATTAACGCCATCTAACGTTTTTTAAACTAGTGATTATTTCGTGAATGGTAACACTCAGCTCATGTCTGATTTGACAGATAATTAGTTTTATCCTTCCGCTGAACGAATATGGTTGTGTATACGCTTGAACAACGTAGGGAAATATTGCGACGTTACTTTGGCCGGTTTTGCCAAAAAAATCATCTTTTCAGATGAAGCTCATTTTGATCTTGGCGGGTATGTAAACAAGCAAAATTGTCGCATTTGGGGCACAGAAAACCCGCACGCATACATTGAAAAGTCGATACACCCAAAACGAGTCACTGTTTGATGCGGTTTTTGGTCCAGAGGCATAATTGGGCCATTTTTCTTTGAAATTGAGAAAGGAGTGGCCGTAGTCAATGGCGATCATTATCGGGCCGTGTTGAATAGGAGGATATTGGCAACATTTGGTTTCAACAGGACGACGCTACGTGCCACACGGCTAAAGCTACACTTTTTTTTATAGCATTTTCAAAAAAAAAAAAAAAAATTTTTGGCGGACCCTATATTGTAATACTTTTTTTTTTGAAAAGGCGACAGGAGAGGAAACAATTAAAAATAAAAGCTAAAAGAAGCATCAATTTTATTGTAAAACTACAGCCCCATCTAGCGTGTTGTAAGAATTTTCCACCATCATCAGAAGAATGCTTTACAAGTTGATGGGCAAACTAACCACTTTAAGTTAAACGCATTCTTGTTCAGACAGGAATGTGTCTCCAAAAATTAGCTAGCATTAAATTTGAATTGAAATTATGTGACTTGTTAAAAGAACATGTTTTCTAGTTTCTGACTTCGATTTTTATTAAACAGGTCACTTTTTAAACTACCCTCGCACGTCTACGCAAAGGTTTGTACTGTTAGGTTTTTTTTTTGTTGTTGTTCTTCTGATGGTTGGTACGCAAAAGATCATATCAACTAAGCAGTCATATATTCAAACATTCTGCACGTTTCTTTGGTATACATTTCTGACATATTCTTTTTATTCTTCTTGTTTGTTTTTTTGTTTCTCTCCCTCTCTCTCTCTCTTTCCCACCCTCTAAGATATTTTTGTGCATTTTGTCATATTGTTTTTCGATTTTGTTTACTTTAAACGAAACTATTCATATAAAAATATTTTTAGTTTAACATACAAAAGTGCATAAAGAAAAAAAAAGCTCCGAATATTTATCAGTGCGTTCAGTCAGTGTGTTTTCAATTCTTCAATTTTGTGCGTGCTTTATGTTCAGAATCCTTTGTTCTTTAGCAAGGAATGAGAAACGCATACAAAAGGTCCCTGCAAAAAAGCGAAAAGTAATGAAACAATTGTATTGAGTAGGTGCGTTTGATGAACGATGATGAAAGTATGTCTGTTGGCTTATTTTCATACATACATACGTACATACATACAGCCAGCCGCAAAATGAAACAATCAATTTTCAGGCAAACGTTTGGGACGAGATGACATGAGTTGGCTGAGCCTTAAAGTTGAAATAATAGCTAATACGGCCTGAAAACGTGTGCTTGCCAAGTCATTTGTCTCCTCCTAAAAGACTAACCCAGACACACAAAATGTTGTCTGCTAAGCAAACATGTAGGCTGCACATTTAATTCTAGGAATATCGGGGATTAAACGAATCGTCACAACACCAAAAACCAACCTTTGTTTTATTTTATTTTTTAATTTCTTATTTTTATTTTAAGGAAATAATTTATAGCATTTTGTTCAACTACAATTGGCTTTTATTATTTTTTTTTTCTGAGAGCTAATTAAAAAAATGATTAATAATAAACCTCTTAAATAAGTTTATTTTCATACTGCAGACACCCCCCTCACCCTCGTACAATCATCATTGCTTTAAAGTTGTAATTATTTATGCTGTTTATGCTCATTAATAACTGTGTTGTTATTAACAGGACCCTAAGGACATACAATTCATACATTTCATTTGATTGTTTAGTTATGTGTATCTTTGGCTGTGTGTGTGTATGTGTGTTTATCATCATCGTATTTAACGCACAATTTTCATTTGTGTAATCATGGCAACTTTTTTTTAGTTTTCTTCTATGACCAAATTAATTTTATTCAACGCTTCAACTGCCTGCTCCCATATAGAAATTTATTTATTAAACTAAATATTTCTTATTTCAGTTCTAGTAGCATGAGTTACAGTTTTTACAACCCTTTCGTCCTCGGAGGCTTTTAAGTTGGCATCAAAGTAAGGAGCTTGTTGTCAAAAATTCGTTGTGCTTTTTTTATATATTTTATTTGGTGTTCCTTTTTATCAAGATTTTCGTTTTGATATAAGAGTATTTTGGTGTTGTTGCTTGTTGTTTGACTTTAAAACTGTTGTTTGTGGTGTGTGTGCGTGAGAGTTTTGATAGTTGTGCTTGTTAAGATAAGATGGTTAAGACCGGCAGTTAACCCTATGATGAACTGAAAATCACTTGTAATGTGGTAGTTTCAATCGTAATAAAGTTTAAGGATAAAGTTCACTGGAAGGCTTTTTAAAATGACTTTTAAGTATGTCATGTATTTTAAGGACTAAAGTGGCATTTTTATATGTAGTGGAGTTGGGGAAAGGCGATAAGTGTGGCAACAAATAAAATGTATTCGATATGAAATTCTTTTGTAGCAGACACAAGAACTTACAGTCAATCTGATGTTATATTGTTCACTCGTTGAACCTGATCCACATTCTGGGGACCAGCAAAGTTTTTTTTCTGCTAAGAAAAAGATATTTAACTCCTACCAAAACTGGTTGCGATGCAGTTAATGCCTCTGCAATATTCACTAATGATAATTAGTTCCCCTTTCATTTCCTATTTTGTATCCATCACAGGGTAGAGGTAGTGAAGTACACACTACAATCCAGAAACACAACACTTTCCCAAATACAATTTAACGTAGTATAATGTGGACATGCAGTTCAAAAAACCAATTTCAAGAAGAAATACTTACTTATTACTCTGTTTGGTGATATCAAAGCAGAGGATTGTATTCTGTACAAACAGAGAGATATGCGTATTTTGTGTTTCGGTTTATACTGCATCAGTATTCCAGTTGTCGTTTTTTAAGGATTAAATTTACTATCAAGCCTTGCAATGCTTAAGTTTTTACAACTTCCATGAGCAGCTAGCTTAGCTAGCGATGTTAATGCCACCAATTACCAGATCTGGTTGTCATCTTTTTGCTTGTCTTGCAGCGGTAGAATTTTAAGGAATCAATTATTCGAAGGACTATAAACGAAAACTGTTGCTCTTGTTATCATTGTTTGGTGGTTTAAAAACAAATTTTATAGACTGGAACCAAATGATACTTTTGATGACGTGAATTTAAAAGGCACATAAACTAAATTTGCTGTTTTATATTATATTATATGGAAAAGAAAGTGACTGTTGAGGCTTCTTCCGATAACATAAGATATGTTCGAGTGAACATGTCCTTCCGAATTAAACTTGGAAACCTAATAGATTTACATTTCCTACCAATAGAACATTCACTAAAGACCCTCCTAAAATTAAGAAAAAACAAATTTGATGGGTATCTACTAGTTAGCCAGAATGGTTTTTTGTTTTATTTTTATACTAGCCAAACCCGGCGCGCGTAGCTACGCCCCTTAATGAATCGAAATGCATTCTGAATTTTAATTGAATATCAAGTGCAAAAACCTAAAAATTATAATTTTTGTTATGGGCGTGGCATAGCCCACTTTTCTAATCACGAAATTGTAAAGTCATAACAGCTCAATATGTGTGCAAAGTTTCAGAAGAATCGGTCCAGTGCAAGTACCTCAAAATGATACCTTTTTTTATGGGCGTGGCAGTGCCCACTTTTCTAATCACGAAATTATTTAGTCATGACAGCTCGATATGTGTGCAAAGTTTCAGAAAAATCGGTCCAGTGCAAGTACCTCAAAATTATAACCTTTTTTTATGGGCGTGGCCCCGCCCACTTTTCTAATCACGAAATTGTAAAGTCACAACAGCTCGATATGTGTGCAAAGTTTCAGAATAATCGGTCTGGTGCAAGTGCCTCAAAATTATAACCTTTTTTTATGGGCGTGGCCCTGCCCACTTTTCTAATCACAAAATTATATAGTTATGACACCTTAGTATGTGTGCAAAGTTTCAGAAAAATCGGTCCAGTGCAAGTACCTCAAAATTAAAACTTTTTTAGGGGCGTGGCCCCGCCCACTTTTCTTATCTCGAAATTATTTAGTCATGGCAGCTCGATATGTGTGCAAAGTTTCAGAAAAATCGGTCAAGTGCAAGTAGCTAAAACTGATAACTAATTTTTTATGGGCGTGGCCCGCCCACTTTTTTTCACCCATAAATACTCCCTGGTATGTGTACAACAACTTACCAAAGTTTGAGCCCGATCGGTTTTACAGTTTCGGAGTCTATAGCTAACACACACACACACACACACACACAGAGTTTCACTTTTATATATATAGATACACTCAGGAGGAATACCCAAGCAGATCTCTACTAACTCGGGTTCGTTCTCTATTGATTTTTTTCCTAGAAATAAATTATTTTTGGCGTTTTTGTATCAACAGTATAACAGTGGTTGTCGTATATTTTTTCGTTAAAGTAATCAGACTTATTTTGTTGGTTATCGAACATACAAAAATTTCATATGACTTTAAATGCCGCTTTTGTTTTTTTTTTTTTTTTTTTGGTAGAGGCATTTCACCTTGTATAAGGTTTTCATAGATAACGCGTTATTTAGCTTTTTTTTATAACAAATACTGCATGTGTACATACGTTGTCTATTTAATTACTTTGTTTTCGTTTATTTGCAAATGTGTAAGTATTTTCGTTTTTTCTTTCCATTAATGTTTTAATGCCGCCAAAGTACTCATTTAATGCGATAACTAACTGGGAAATGTCGCAGCAATAAACTTAAAATTTATTGTCAACTGTTTAAGTTTAATGCGAAAGTAACCAAGCGCAACCGCAACCTTTTCTAGTTGTTTTTTTTTTCTCTATATTTTATATCAATTTTTATTTCCTCTTTCTGTTGCCAACTTTATAATCAACACCATGAAAAGACCCTAGAATATAATTTACACACTTGCTATGTCCGTATAAGAGTTAAAGTGTTTGTCTAAAGAAAATGAAAGCATATGACGGTTGTTGTTGTTTTTTTTGTGTTTGTTCGAGCACTTTTTCTTACAATTTTCTTATTATTTTTAACTTGAGTTTTACTACTTGACACGACTTTTCGCCTTTAGTTATACAATGTGTGCACTTGAGAACACTGTTGTAAACAAAATATTGTCAGAATACAGCGGTAAAGTACGTTTTGGAAAGCACTCAGTCGTACTGTTTTTTGATACTCTTTATCATATTTGGAGAATTACTCCTGCTTGCACTACTTTTGCGTAATTTGTTGGTGGGGGGAAAAGGGTGAATTCTAAAATAAAAGGGTTAAGTATTATTTTTGGTATTTTTTTCAATAAATTTTTTAAAAATTTTCAATTTATGGAAAATTTTTTAAAAATCTTTAAATTTAAAAAATTTTAAATTTGTCACTTTTTTCAAGAAAAGGGACCTAGTGTGAACATTATTATCGCTGTGAACACCTTTACGTGGGAGATGCGATTTGGTATGGTTAGTTATGATTGTGTGCCGACTTTGGTGACGTTATGCCTTTGTAGTGACGTATTTTTTTCGCTTTTAGTCTGACAATACCTTTGCTATTGTTGCTGCTCTGTTTGTTATGATCTCGATACATGATTCTTAAGCTGCAAAAAGGTGACCGACGCAACAACGTTTTTATGGGGTAAATAAATTTTTATCAGAAATGTAACTTATTTCATCTTATTCTACAACCGTTTAGGTACCAGAATCAACTCTTAGGTTCAAACCCGTCTTTTCGACACACTAATTTCCTTTGCTCGGAGAAGGTATTGACTGTTTGCAAAAAATTTTTGATTTTTTTACATATTTCAGATATCGCTAATGCCTTTGTTGTCTCAGCTGCATGGGCGTAGCTAGACTATTCTGGTGGATGCAATACCCACCCAGAATTGTTTTCCCCCCTCAGAATTTGAAAACATTTTTGTGCTTTTGCCACCCCTAGAAGCTACGCCATCTCCTGGACCGTAACAAGAATAGTTTGTACACTGCATTATAATATCAGAATCCTTATATCCCGACAAAAAAATTGAGAATAAAAATCCTTAATAAATGGTGAGGAGTACACAATGTTGTATCGATGTTCTAAGAATGGACTATATTACCCAGGTTTTGATTGCATCTATCAAATAGGTTTCAAAGCTATTCAAAATACTACTTCATTGAGCACACACACCACTTCATACTACAGTGCTTAACAATATTTAAGCACTAGTCGTTGAACTTAGGGGGTCTTAATTAGAAGCAACTAATAATGTTTCTTCAACTAAAAAAATTTAATTACAATCGACGCCACTACATATTTATGGAATACGAGGCCTTTTAAATGTCCGCTGGTACAAGTGAATACGCTGGACGCAATTTTTTATTACTCGGGCACACAAATCGGTCGCACTACCATGCATTTTATGTTAAATTTTGACCAGAAGCACAACGGCTATACGATTGTATTATAGAATTAAGGACACGTTGTGTCATATCTTTAAAGTACATAACACGCTACTTCCAAAAATTCTGTTATATCATTGCCCGATGAACGATTTCCATTGACGGTTGATGACGCGCCATTTTCCTAAAAAAATAAAAAAAATAAAAAATGCTGCCGTTATGGTCGCTGTATGAATCAGTTAAATTTTTGGAATTGTGTCACATGCATCATTTAACGCTGAATACTCGTTCAAATGCATCACTTCTGCTTATTGACAAAACCATTGAGTCAGAAGTGAGTTTTATAGGAAATTGACTCAACGTCGTCGCTATAAAAAGTGAAATTATGAAATTTTTATTAATTTTCAAGTGCTATTGACGGCTTTATGTGTCCCAAATTAAAAAGCATAGATTCACACGGTGAAAGGCATGGGAAACCAAATTTACCCCTATTAAAGAGACGTCAAAAGCAAACTACCTTGTGAAAAGTATTTTATAAAATCTTGTGTAAAAATAACATGGTCCGTGATAACATTTTTTAGGATGATGTTGGTTGCAATGGAATACGTAGTCCAATATTTTCGACAGAGAAAATTCATCGCCATTCTTAGTCTAAAATATTTATAGGATTTTTTAAAAAGGCCAAGCAAATGTTGAAAACTTGTGGCGGAGCCTGTGGCAAGTTACATGATAAGTGTAATAGTGAGTTCACAACCTGAGTTGATTACCAATATCGATCGATTTATACCCTTTAAATTTTTTCTTTGTGGACTTTACAATTGTAGCCATCATTATAATTCATTCCAGAGTAATTTAAAATTAAATTCCTTAGTTCGATTGCATGTATTGGCTGTAATTGTAATGAAATCCTTATTCATGCATGAACATCAAAAATCAATAACGAAATCTGTGCATACATGCATGCTAAACTTAAAATTTAAAGAGATCAATATATAGTTATAGCCACGTGGAAAAAAACGACCACTAGTTCTGATTACAGTTTTGTAAGCACTGATAGTTAGAGTCTGTTTCGAAGGACCATAAACGAGTAATAGTATCTAGTGGTTCTATAATTGATAAATTGGACACAATTCAATTTTTAAAATTTTTTCTCCTAATTTATGATTTATCTAGTTATTGAAAAAAAACCTTTAAAATGTCTTAATAATTTTCCCATAAAATTTTCCCCTCACACCAAACAAAATTACTTTCTTGCCAACCCAATTAAAAATACACACACGCACATACTTTTCCCCATACTTACATGTACTCGTACACACATATATGTAGATACAAGTAAGTGGTTATGTTAAATATGTATTGTCGTCATACATTTGCGGTTCAATAACCCATAAAAAGCTCATTAATTATGCGCGTATCTGTTTGACATGACGCTCCTCCAAACAAGAGAATAGAGTTGGGAAAGAAAAAAAAGTTAAACTTAAATTTTCTGGTTCACATGTATAACCCCCAACGGTGTTCTTTCTTTCAGTGCGTTATTAAAAACTACACATGTCTGTCTAGATGTCTTTCCCAGCGGCTGTATGCTTGTCCTCTATTAAAGAACCTACAAAAACTCTAGTTTATAGTGACTTTTGTTTTAATATTCACTTTTTATTTCCTTATCGCGTTTTAGTTGGCTAAGGGTTGCCTTTGCTACCACATAATAGTGGTGCTTGTGTGTATGTGTGTGCGTGTGTTTTTTTAGCCCTTAAAGAGACATTCTTTATTCGATATTTGTATCTTGTTTGCTTTGTTGTTGGACATTTTGTACCGCAAGGTGTTTCTTTCCCTTCAACAGAATGTTTGTAGTAGAAAAAGAAAACAAGTTGTAGAGTAGAGAAGAAGCAAAAAAAAAAATATGTAATAAAAATTGGTCTAAAACCGTAACAAACATGAAAACCTCGTAACAAGCAGAAAATATGTGCGCTGTATGTGTGTGTGTGTATTTTAACGTGGTTAATACGTTGTCATTTATATTAGTGAAAAGCCATTGGCAGTGTGTAGCTCTTTGGTATGAGCATGTTTGTAAGTGTATGACTTTTGGTATCACCTCAATTGCCACATGTCGTTTAATTTTTCTTTAATATTTATAGTAACTGACACTGGCTAAATATCATTTCAATTTTTCTGTATTTCAGTTTAGTTATGGTTTTGTATTTCTTATTTTATACATATTTTTTTTCTATATTTCGGTAGTGGCTTGTGTTTGTTGTTTTAGTTTGTTTTGCTGCCTTCATCGCTAGTTGACAATTAATTAATCGTAAATTACACCGGCATAAAATACTTGACATACTTTAATAATGTTTTTTTTCTTTTCGTTTCGTTAATTTCGTTTATATGTTTGTGTCAGATAAAGTTAGTTTCAGAACTTGTTGGTTTTTATTAGCATTAAAGGTTAGAGTCAAATAAACATTACAAATCATAAACTATAATCGCACGTTTTAAAAGTCTGGCTAAATAATTTAAAAAAATCTACTGTCATTTAAAGAAATTCTAATACACACATACATACAACTTAAACATCTTACATTTGAAAATTGTCGCAAATTCATTTTGATGATCATCATGGATCATGCAGAAATAAATTTTCTAAATGTCAGTCGGTAATTTATTATTTTATCACCTCCATATAACTTTTATAAACAATTTTACGTTACACACATTCTTACATACAAATTTGTCGTAGACAATAAGATATTTTGAAAAAAAAAATAAAAAATTGATGACAAAAAGAGCACACGAAAGTAATAAAACTTTTAAATGGTTTTAGTAGGTGCTTTACGCACCCAGAAATAGTGTAAATCACGATCATGTCAATCACAAACACACAAATCCACACACTTAGACTTGAATGTCTGCAACCAACTCAGATTTAAAATTGTAAAATTCTTAAAACATTTTTAACTTCCTCTTAAGCAGACGAGAGAAAATAACTTGTCCACTTATAGACTAAAACAATTTTATCTAGGTCTATATAAAATTATAGTAAAATCCAAATTTCAAGTCAAGTTGAATTGTCAAAAAATTATAAATAAAACAAGTAACAGTGCTATATTCGTCCGTGCCGAATTTTATATACCTTTCACAACGTGTAGTCATGCAATAACAATTGTTTGTATCACCATTCATCCCATATAAAATACGTGCATACGTACACGTTAGAATAAATGTGGCATCGAATCCCAGCTGAGCCAAAAAATTTTTATTTTATTTTATTTAATATATTATTTATATTTTATTATTTTTTTTAAATTTTTTTAGAAAAATTTTTAAAAAATTTTTTTTTAAATTTTTTTAAAATTTTTTTTTGTAGTTTTTTTTATTATTTTTTTTCTTATTTTTAATATTTTTTTTTTTTGTAATTTTTTTTTGTTTGGTATGTTTTTTACATGTATGTATGTTGTTGTTGTAATTGTGAAAAAAAAACGAGGTGGTCGTGGTTTTTTGCTCATATCTCAGAAAGTTATGGGGCGATTGTGCTGAATTTCAATAGCGATTCATTCCTGGATATTTCCAAGAGATTGATACCATACACAGATCTGAGGAACATATAGTTGCTTCTAAAAGTTGATTTCAACCAACACACGGACAGACGGGCAGACGGACAGACGGTCAGGGCTTAATCGACTCCTCTATTCATAAGCTTTCAGAAAATATGTACTTTATGGGGTCGGAAATGAAAATTGTAGAAATTACAAACGGAATGACAAAGCTATATATACCCTTGTGCACCACTGGTGAAGGGTATAAAAAATATTTTATAAATTTTTAATTTATAGATTAACATGTCCTATTCAGGCTAAAAAAATCGTATTTTGTATTGAACTGTAGGTCTCGCCGTCGGACCAAAATTGTTTGCGTAGAAATACGGATCAGTTACGCTGATAAACCACAAAGAGCAGTACTTCTGTTGATAAGTTCTCACTTGATGGGTACTGCGTAGATTGGCCTCGTACCTTGAATCCCAATTGCATTTGTTTTCGAATTCATGCCAAAATGCCTATGGTCACAAAAAATAAGTTTTCCACCAAAATTGCGCTATTCTTATAATGATCAAATCTCCAGTCATACGCAGCTGGCGAAAAAGTTGCACGTTTTGCATTTTTTTCTTAAGACCAAAAAACTGTATTAGCTAAATGGCGTCAGCAAATGATCAAGGCGTACATTAGCCCCTACTATTGGTAAATAAGCAGCGTAGTCATTAACTTTATTCTCCTAAGTCTGGACCTTATATCACATCATCAAAATTGTGAAGACGCAAGTTGTAGTGCAAGAGGAAGAAAAAGTAACTTGCGTTGTCACGCAAATTTTTACGGACAGCAATGATGTTCTTGTTTGATCTGGAATTTCTCATACATACAAGCGAAGGCTGATTATTTTTTAATTTTGACGTCTCTAATGTTTCTACTGAACGTTAAAGAAGGAGAGCGAAAATTTGTTTTGCTAAAAAATACCTTTTTTGATGATAAAGTTTTATCATTTGGTCTAACTTGTTATAATCACAGTAGCAGTATTTGAAAATTGGCATGGCCGCTGTAGAAGTCTTATAATTTTTTATCTAACTTTTGAATTTAAAATAATTTTTTTAAAACGATTATTTTAAGAAATATTAGTTTCATTAAGATTCATCGATTAAGAAAATTATTCGAAAATATATATTTTTTTAATTCTTTAATGTATTACAATGTGATGGATGCAATGAGCTGCAGAACAGCTGTGTGTTTAACCTAACCTAATATCTTAATTATACTAAACATTGAGAAAACTTTTGTTTTAGTTTGTAAATAAGTGAACCAGTTTTTTTGCTCTACTCTTAATACGTATAACAGCCTCAAACAGTCGCTCGTTGTAGTTACAAATGACATTAAACATTTTATTTACACTTTAGCAGATGACTTGATATCAACTCTTCGTTCATTCATTAAAAACAAAAAAAAAAAAAACAACAAAAAAAATAAATTCACACACACACACAACCTTCAGCTTCATAACAATTTCAAACACAGGAAGAAACATAAAAAAAAAGAATTGAAATTTAAAGCTCAATTGTCGCTGAATCTGGTTTAAACTGATATTTTTTTTTAATCTTTTGCTCAGATTTTGTTTGTGTTTTTTTATGACTCAAAAAGAAAAATTTTGTTAAGCCGCAAAACGCCAAAAGAACGTGCCAAGATAAAATAACACGGGATATTCCAAATGGCAGACAGGAATCAACGCTTTTTTTGCGCTTTTTGTTTTCTTAAACATTTAAGAATCAACTAAAAATGAGAGAAAAAACATTAAGAACGAGCCGTGTTATAAAGCAGTTGTGTGATCCGACTAAGATTAAATGAAATTATTTAAAAACAAACGCGTCTCTTAATATTTACTTGAGCATTAAATCATGAAACAAAAGTGACGACGAAAACGACAAAAAAAAAACATCAAAATGATGCTCCCTGGTTGCCTGCCAATCCCGGCTTGAAGGAATACGAAGGGCACGATTCAAAGATAATAATGATGAGACATGGTGTAAGTTTCTTGTAAGCCGCCGAAGCCGCCACCGCCTTTAGACGCAGGCGTATTTTTTGTACGTTGTTGTGTACAAAAGCAGGGATATTAAAAATATTAAAAGAAAATAAGAAGAAGAACTTGCTTTACAAATAGTGGGTTGAGAAACACCGACGCTCATTTAATTTAAGCCCAACAAAAAAAAAACAGCAACTGGTAGGCATGTGCGTTAACCCTTAGAAGCTCTTAAATGGAAAATTTTATTAATATAATAAAAATTTTTAAATTAATTAATGAAAATATTTTATTAAGTTTTAGATTATTAAAAAATTGTAGATTCATTTCTGTTATAATTTAATTCAAATATTTTGTTTATTAACATTTTTTATTTCGGTGTATGTATGTAGCCAAGGCTATAGAATACAAAAGTTTAAAAAACTTTGTCTGTCTGTCTTTGTTACTGTATGAAGAATAAATAATGCAAATATTTTTATATAATTTGCTACGGAGATATACTAGATACCTTGATGCCTGGGTTAACATATGGGGCACTTTTTATGTCGAACGAAAATCTCATTGCTAATAGAAAGTAGATAAATCTGTACTGCTAACAAGATTGTAAAAAACTGTGTCTGTACATGAAGAGTTTTTTGAAAATTTTGATGGCGGTGTACAATAGCCATCGATTTAAAATACAAAATAAAACGTGTTAGAAGTTTCGTTTATCTATTTATATGTCTGTATATCTGTTTGTTCGTCTCTCTCAGTTGCGTCGAAAACTACTTTTTATTTAATTAAAATTTTATATAGAGATGCCTGGGTTCATGAATACTTTTTATTCTTAGATAGCAAATAAAATGGCAATTAAAACGATACTAAACACTAAAATTTTTTTCGAAGCATTGCACACTTTATTCCCTAACGGTATTGGTTATGCCTAAAATGTTTGCACACAAAAGCTGAAAGAACTTATGCTTTACTGCTTATTATTTCAGCAGTAGAAAAAAGCAGACAAAAAGCAAAAAAAAAAAATTCAATCTAACTCATTGTGGTAAAAATATATGAAAAAGGAAAACTAAAGTAGTTACCGAATTCAATTAACTTAAGACCCGGGAGTTTAATAGATGATATTTACAACCAACATGTAACCACCGATCAGAAAGTGCTGATGATGAAATCGTAGCTGGTTTCGAAAATGCATTCCACTCGGCTAGTGTCGGCAAAAAAATATAATTTTTCAGAATTATTCTGTCATTTATCACAATTTAAAATTCTTTGTAAAAATAAAGAATGTTAATATGAACTCAAGCCTGATTTAAATTTAAATATTAGTTTAAGCAGACAAATTGATTTCATTAGTAATTTCGTGTTTATATATTTTTTTCCTTACGGGCTGCTACATTTTTCAGCAGTGTTTAAGAAAAAGGAATGAGTAAGCTGTTCCAGGCAAGGATAGGTTAGGTTAGGTTAGATCCGGCAGCCGCCCGAAGGCATAGCTCACTTAGGTCCTCCGAGGGTCCCGTTGTGATACCGTAGGCACCATCGCCCGTTTTTCTATGTCCTCTGGCCGTCGTTCCTCAGCCATCCTGTCCTGTTCACAAAGGTATGGATCTTTCCCAGATCAACTGCGGAAAGACAAGTTTTACTTACAAGTATTCGTTGACCCAGAATCTGGCGTCTAAGGTCCCCGAATGCAGGACAATTGCAGAGAAGATGTTCAGTCGTCTCCTCCTCTTCCTCGTTGTCGCAACTGCAGAAGTCGTTGTAAGGGATAATCAGCCTTTTCGCATGTGTACCTATAGGCCAGTGTCCGGTAATGACCGCTATGAGGTTCCTAAGGTGGATTCGGGGCATATTCACTGCATATTGCGTCCTATGCACATCCATGTCAGGCCAGATCTTTCTGGTTTCCAAACAAGTGGATTCTCTCACCCATCTTTCCTTGGCATCCAAATATCATCGATGCGAGATTAGCTGTTTACCCAGGCAAGGATAAAATAAATGCTTATTAACTATGAAAAAGAGCTGTTCCAGGCAAGGATAAAATAAACGTTTATTAATTAAAAAAATAGACGTAATAAATGTGACCTTGTGTATAAAAATCATGCCTTCTAGAAGCGATCTTACAAGCAGGTAAATACTAATTAGGCGTTTCAAGAAGAACTTTGCGGTAATGAAGTTTTACGGAGATTATATCCTCTTCGAATGTAAAAGAAGTTGCATTTACAACAAAAAACTATTTTTAAATTTTTCATCAAAATGTAGCAGATATTTTAAGAATTGTTGAGGCTACCAATGTGGTTCGGGTTTAACTAGTCTAGTAATAAATGTACTGGCCACAGTGTGGAATATACTTCAATATAGAACATCATTTCATATAACTGAACGTTCATAACTTTCCTATAAATGCTCGTAGTGAAATAAAATTCGACACAGTTTGATACGCACACAAGTAGATATTTTCATCGGGTTTAATTGCAGTCAGTCATATATTAGTCCTCGATAAATATCCAGATATCACTTGAATGCTTTTACAAAGCTGTTAATTCTAGTTAAAGTCTAATTTAGAAATGGCAATAAAAATTATAGGGTGAAATAAAGGCCGAGTAAAATGAACAAAAAAATTTGTTTTTGCTATAAAATTTTTTAAACCATACATGTATTAAGCTTCCTAATCATTTTGCTGGAAATAATTTTAGTTTTCGAGTCATTAGTTTTATAAAACAAGTAAGAGTGCTATATTCGGCCATGCCGAATCTTATATACCCTTCACAGTAGTTTGTATCACCATTCATCTCATATGAAATACGTACATACATATAAAAAACATACATATATAAAAACATCCCATTGTAAAATTAAAAATTAACGTATGTATGTTAAAAAAAAAATAAAAAAAATAAAAAAAAAAAAATTTAAAAAAAAATTAAAAAAAAATAAAAAAAAAATTTTAAAAATAATAATTAAAATATAAATAATAAATATAAAACAAAAAAAAATAAAAAAAAAAAATTAAAAAAAAATTAAAAAAAAATTAAAAAAAAAATAAAAATATAAATAATATATTAAATAAAAAATAAAAAAAAAATAAAAAAAAAATTTAAAAAAAAATATAAAAAAAAAAAAATTTTTTTTGGCTCAGCTGGGATTCGATCCCACGTTTACTTTAACCAATATACACTTTTGTACGTATGTATGTTGTTGTTGTAATGTTGTTTTTTTGAAAAAAAAATCGAGGTGGTCGTGGGTTTTTGCTCATATCTCAGTTGTTTATGAACCGTTGTTTCTGATTTTCAATACCGATCTACTCTCGAATATTTCTGATATTTTAATACCTCACCCGGGTCCAAGCGATTTCGGGAGGTTCAAAAAGTTGATTTCAACATACACACGGACAGACTCCCCTATTCATAAGCTTTCAGAAAATATATACTTTATGGGGCGGAAATGAAAATTGTAGAAATTTCACACGGAATCACAAACCTATATATACCCTTTTTCACTGTGTGAAGGGTATAAAAAAGAGGTGGAACCAAATTACGGCATTCGATATCGATCGAAAGTGACAAAATTCTTATTAGAATCTAATACTAAATGCAGGGGAAATATGCGCTTGACTGATTGAATCGATATCGAATGCCGGAATTCGGTCCCAGTTCTCACCAAAAATTCCAGCATAAGTATCTAAAGAAAGTACCATGTTTTATTAAAAAATCCAAAATTCCAAATTTAAATTTCCGACCAGCTGTATTCACAGCATTTCTAACTTTACTCAATAGCTTTAGAAATTTCTCAATAAAAAATTTTTTTATTCAAAATTTAAAAAATTTTTATTTTAAAAAATTTCTCAATATTTAATTCCTTATTTTTTAAATTTAGCATAAATTTGCATGTTGTTTATAAAACTAGTCATATTTTATTGAAATCGATGCACAATTTTTAAAATTATTTACAGTTAACTAAAAGCTTTTCATTTGAGATTTGAGATCCAAAAATATTTCAGGTGAAATTGAAAGTAATTTATTTATTTTTGCTTTTGCTTTCTCCTAATTGAAGAAATGATTCTGGACTTATGCTTAAATAAATGGTTGATTAAATCTTATTTTCTTCTATCGCAATATCTTGATAACTAGAGTTAATCTGCACACGCAGATGAAGATATAGAAACTTGTTAATATATCGGTGAAAACTTGACAAAATATTTTAAGAAGAGATAGAAAAATTTTCAAATATCTTAAAAAGGAGTATATTTTAATTTCTGTTTGTTTTCTTGCTTTTTGACAATTCAAAAAAAATTAATAAAAATTTTTTTGTTACAAAGACCACAGTCCGAATGTTACCAATTACAAATTTAGACCATCATATCAAGAAAAGGCAACTTAACCTAATTTGTTCTTATATTTTTATTTTCGCTCTGCTAATATATTTGAAAATTCGACATAATTTGTTTTGGCAAATGTCCACAGATATGAGTCAAAGGCAAGTGACCCACCTGATGTCACAGAAAAATTTGCCCTGTGTAATTATTGAAAAGTTTTTCTCTTTGAGATATTAACGATAAATTAATAGCTATAGAAATTTTCCAATAAATATAGCGATCAGTAAATATATTCAAAAACAAAACAAGTAAGAGTGCTGTATTCGGCCATACCGAATCTTATATACCCTTCACAACGTGTAGTCATGCAATAACAGTAGTTTTTATCACCATTCATCCGATATGAAATACGTTCATACATATAAAAAACATACATATATAAAAACATCACATTGTAAAATTATAAATTTACGTATGTATGTTAAAAAAAAATAAAAAAAAAATTAAAAAAAAAATTTAAAAAAAAAATTAAAAAAAAATTAAAAAAAAAATTTAAAAAAAAATTAAAAAAGAAAAATTAAAAAAGAAAAATTAAAAAAAAAAAATAATAATAATAATTAAAATATAAATAATAAATATAAAAAAAAAAAAAAAAAATTAAAAAAAAAAATTTTAAAAAAATAAAAAAAAAATTTTTTTTGGCTCAGCTGAGATTCGATGCCACGTCTACTCTAGCCAGTATACACGTTCGTATGTATGTATGTTGTTGTTGTAATGTAGTTTTTGTGAAAAAAATCGAGGTAGTCGTGGGTTTCTGCTCATATCTCAGTTGTTTATGTACCGATGTTTCTGATTTTTAATACCGATCTACTTCCGAATATTTCTGATATTTCAATATCTCACATGGGTCCGAGCGAGGTCGGAGGGCCTCAAAAAAGTTGATTTCAACATACACACGGACAGACGGACAGACGGTAAGGGCTTAATCGACTCCTCTATTCATAAGCTTTCAGAAAATATATACTTTATGGGGTCGGAAATGAAAATTGTAGAAATTTCACACGGAATGACAAACCTATATATACCCTTTTTCACTGTGTGAAGGGTATAAAAATTGTGTAACAAACCGCTAGTATATAAAACTATTTTGTGCCTTTAAGGGTTTAAAAAAATGTTGTGTTTAATTTAGAAAGATTTTCGAATCATTCCTTGTAAGGCAAAATGAGTTTTAATGTGATGAATTGCATTCGTTGGTTTATTTCGCGCAGGGATAGATCAACTTATGAATGAATTTTGTCTAAAGTCAGGCAAGTCTGGAATGAAAGATATAGAAGGAATGACAGTTATGAATGACGTTTAATCGTTGATTGTTTAACAGCTCATTGAAGAACATCATGAAACGAGTCAAATAGTCAGCCAGCCAATCAGTCAAACAGCGATCCATCTAATAAACAGCAACAGCCAAAACAAACGACACCATCAGCACTGCGTTTATAATTTTTTTATGACTTTTTTTCGCATTGCATTGTAAGTAATAAGGCCATAATCAAGTCCACGCACTCTTTTGTAACAAAAAAAATCTTTAGAAATAAAAAAATGAATTGTTTTGTTTAAAAGCTGGAGCTGTTTGCTTTTGCTCATGATCACTTCTGGCAAAATGTAATTTTGAAGGAGAGAAAAAATTGTTTAAATTGTTGTTGGCTGCATTGTAGGAATATGTGCTAAAATTTGACAGTTTTCAAGGTGTGTGTTTGTTGTGTTGAGTGTTGTGTTTTTTTTTATTCATTTGTTTGCTGTTTGTTTTGTAGGTTTAATTTGGTTTAATCAAAACAGTCGACTAGACTGCACGTCGTTCTAAGCTTTAAACTTATGCCGAGTGCTTTTGTTTAGCATTAAATGACAGATAAATAGCACAAATATACCGATATATGAATACCCTTCTCTATTGGTGACAAAAGTTTTATTGTAGTTTATCATTCCATTTGTAATTTTCACAATATTCTATTACGATTTCATAATGTATACAATGAATGCATGATGAAAATTGTGTGACACACCTTAATGTTAAGTTTTTTGCCCGACTACATTTGACACTTCTGTGTTTCAGTATTTGATGAATTTAACATAGAGAAGTAGACAATTGAGCAGCGCATTAAGATTGTTGAAGGGTCTTACGATAATGGGCGTTCAAATCAAAATGCATTTCATGCATTTCGTAAATTCGTAAACTTTGTGATTTTTTTGGTCAGCATAATCGACCAAATGTGTGCACAATTGGGAGAAATGTGTAAGTTGCGCAAATTTCAGTAAAACCGGGTTTTTAGTAAATGTGAAAAAGCCTGTCTATGCTTTTTAACTTTGCTCTGCGGAAAACATTGCTGTTGTTCGCGATAGTGTGGCAAAAGAGCCGTCAACCTTGACTCGTCGTTGTGGCCAACAATTGAACATAAACAATGCTAATAAAATTATGGACGACCGGATAGAAGTATGCCATTTAGCCGATATTTTGTGTAACACATAATTGTCATAGATCCTTCTATCATAATGAAAAATATTAAGACAATTATCTGAAATCTTCTTGTTTTAGTAACAATTAACATTGTGCGTTTTGCTTGGACCACCCTATATAATACGTATTCTAAGTGTTTATGATTTCAGTGATGTGTGTCTGTAGATTGAACTATAGTTTTCTAAGTTCCTTAATACTACTTACTTGATAAATTCAAGATAATTTGGCCATTGAAGATCAGCAAACAAATGCATGTTTTATAAATAATTCTTGAATGCCTCTGCTTTACAATGTAACACAAAAATCTGTTTTCTCTACTCGCAGAATTGTCTGCTACACTTCTTTGTATATACACTGCTGATTTCATAACAACATATTGGTGAAGGGTGCATTAAATTCAGTACAATTCAAAATAGTACTCACTGTGCTTTTAGATTTTGTTTTAAGATTTTTGTTTGTATTTTTTTTTTAATCATTTTCATTTCAATTACAAACCGTACCCAAAAATATGTCAATTATATTAATTATGGCTCATGTAATGACTTTGTTTCTTATTGTTGTTGCTGTTGCAGTTGCAGCCACAAACAATTGCCAGAAATTAATAAGAAAAATACCGTCACTTGTGTAGGATTTTAAAGCTTATTTCTGAAATAAATGATTTTAAAATTAACTTCTCAGAATTTGTAAAGGTGTCGAAAACAAATTATAGACAGACAAATAGATGAGTTTATATATTTGTTTGTGTTATGAAGCTTTTGATTTGCAAGAAAGAGGAGTTTATAAAACAGTTTTTTGTTTTAAAGTAATTAATTGAAATTCTTATACAAATATAAAAAAATATTGAAAAAAATGTTTAATAAATCTAGAATTTTAGAAAAATGTTCTTTCAATTAAAAGTTTACAGTCAATACTCTGTAAATCAAAAGCACTAAACTTAAGAAACTAACGATAAATTGTAGATATTTTTTCTATGGATCAGGAAAGTTAAAAAAACATTTTTAAAGTTGAAAAATTATGTAAGAGCTATTTTAAATAAAATTATTACATGCTTTATAAAATATTATATTTTGTTAGATTGGCTTTTTATTTGATACCCATACTGACCCTTTCGGTTGCATAGGAGCTGAAAAAATCGCATTTCGTTTGCAAATTTCTGGAAGCAGTTGTACTTTGGTATTTACATCTTAGTTGGTTTTAGTTCCAATTTTCCAACAATAATTTCAACTATGGCTATTCGGTGTCACTAACGTTTTAAAGAATTATTGAAGAGCTGAAAAAAAATATATTTTCCTTAATAATTTTCGCCTATAACTTTGTCGATTAGAGACCGACTTGTCCACCTTCAAATAGCTCTAGAAGTATAAAGTATTTATAAACAGTAAGAGACAAGTCTGAAAGTTATCAGAGGGCTGAAATATATTAACTTTCGTTGTAAAAACTTGGTTAAAACAGAGTGAGTTTTGCTTATTTGCTTATATATCAGAAAGTTATGGGGACATTGTGCTGGTTTTCAATAGCAATGCTTTCCGAAATATTTTAAACACATTAATATTAAATACGGGTCTGTGCAGTAGGAAGAATTAAACAAATACACGAACAGGCGGACATAATTCGAGCGACTCACCATCAATTGATATTGGTTTTACGGTTTTCCGTGATTCATTTTGGAAACTATAATTGTAAATATCTGAAAGTTTATTATGTGATATATATATCTTCAGGCATATTTGAGAAACAGTTGTCCAATTCGCAACCTATCGTAGATGTTGTACGAAATTCACAATATACGACTACAAAACGAAAATAGGATTAATTCCGCCATCTTTGATGTATTAATATGATGTTATATAAACTGAGGTAAAGTCGTCTGTGTTGTACAAAATTTTAGTTGAAAAATTATTAACATAATACATACAATAGACTGCAAGCCCGGCGCGCATGGCTACGCCCCTTAATGAATACAAATGCATTCTGAATTTTAATTGAATATCAAGTGCAAGAAGCTAAAAATTTTTTTTTTTATGGGCGTGGCACTGCTCACTTTTCTAATCACGAAATTGTATAATCATGAGAGTTCAATATGTGTTGAAACTTTCAGAAAAATCGATCAAGTGCAAGTAGCTAAAAATGATAACTTATTTTTTATGGGCGTAACACCGCCCCCTTCTTACCACCCATAAACAATCCCTGGAATGTGTACAACAACCTGCCAAAGTTTGAGTCCGATCGGCTTTACTGTTTCAGAGTCTAAAGCTGACAAACAAACACACACACAGACAGACAGAGTTTCACTTTTATATATATAGATGTCCCTATTTAAAACTACTCAATTTCATTCATTCAAAGCCAGGTCGAGTGTATACTTTCAATACATCCTTAACAAACCGAATATTCAGAATCTTTTCAATTTTTATTACCATAAAAAGCTAAAGATTTAAATCCGTTTTGCTCAAAAGTGAAGAAATAAAAAAATAAAATAAATAAAAATAGCAATTTCGTACAAAATCAATAATTTCATAAATCTTAATAGATTAATATTCACATGTAAATGCACAATGGAAATTTAACTTATACCAACACTACACACACACACACATGCACAACGCATACACATTGACTCTGCCACATGTAAAAAAGAAGCAGTATTGAATGCTTTTTGTTCATGACAAATGTTTCCTGTTTAACCCTTTTTATTTCTTCCCACACAACAACAAGAAGCAGATTTTTCGAATAACATTCGTTCAAATAAATTCAGACACAGCCAGAAGAGCATGAGAAGATAAATACGCAAACAAACCCGAAAAACAATAGATGGAAAAAAAAGAATACGATTTTTTGTGCATGTGTTTGTACATATTTGTATTTCAGATGTACGTGAGTTATGAGTGCGGGTGCAATGTAGTTGTTATTTGCTATTTTTGTTGTTGTTGTTTTTGTTTGTATTATGTGGCAGTACAAATTCTATAATAAAAATAAACTGAAAATCTTTTTTGATTGTCAGCCTTTTTAATCACATGAAAATGTCTTTTGTATCTTCTCTTTTTTTTTTTGACTCTTTTTGTACGGATCCAAGGATAAACAATTGTTTTACATTTGTCGTTCCTTTTTCTTTTTTTTGCTTTTGGAGTTGGAGTGTGTGTGTGTGTGTGTGTGTGTGCATGGAACGTTTAAACAAAAAACAGTTAAAGTGAAAAGTTGAGAGTGTGCATACAAAAATGAGTAAAGTTGAGTTAAAAGTCAAATAATAAACAAAACACAAAACAAATAATAATTTAAAAAGGTTGATTGTTCTTATGTTTTGCTTATAGAGCTGATCTTAAAGGAGTGTTTTGCATTAAAAAAAAAATTAATTTTTGGTTAAAGGATTTAAAGTTTTTGATTTTTTGCGAATAAGAATGTTTATTACAATAAGCATGTTTTAACAAAAAAAAATAAAAATAGCGGCAATTTACTGATGAAGTTGTGATCCCAAACGTCTACATTAAAAATGCCTTTTAGTAAAACAGTTTCATAAGTTTCTAGCAATATTTAAAACACAAGTAATTTCAATAACTACTAAGTAATTTTTCATTAAATTCATGAAAACTTTTTTCCCCAATTAATTTTATTTATAAAAATAAAAAGTACTGTTAGGACATAGTGAGGATCTATATTTACTCTTATTTGAAAATTTATGTAATTTTTTGAAGAAAGTATTTCTTATCCCCCCTGTCATCTTCTATCCAGCCAAGAACAATATTTTTTAGTTACCAAATCTCAGTTTCAGAAAGTCCGAAATTTCAAAACTTACTTTAAAAATAAGCAGTTACTTTTATTATTAATTTTCCCTAATTGAAAATTCTAGCTTTATTTACGCAGAAAATACCAAAAAATCAATAGTCACTAATATCACAAATCTATGTTCATAAACATAGAAAGTGCTAAAAATAGTACCATAAAATTGTAAAAAGTACCTTTTGTATCGCTTATTATATTTTTAATCTCAACTTGGATTAATAGCTTACAAGTTTGGAATACTAAAATATATATTTAACAATAAAGATTTTGTTATGAGTTGATGACTTAATGTTATATCTGTGGTTTTAATGGGCAACCGCGTATGTTCGTTTCATACGATTTTAGTTAATAATGGTTGTAAACGGCCTTTACTTGGTTTTAAAAATTTCTCAAATAAGATGGAACCATTCCGATTATTTTAATGGCATAACAACGTAACTTCTACATATATTCAAAAATCGTTCAGCATTAACACGGTTTTGTAGCTCTACTGAAAAATTTGATTTTAAGACATACGTGGTTGCCCATGAAAACCAGAGATATATCGATAGTCACAGGTAGAAGGTCCTAAATCGTATTATTTACGAAATTAAGGTTTTCAGAGATTTCAATACATTTTATACAAATACAACTAGATAAAAAATTTTAATGCTAACTTATCAAAAATAACAGTTTTACAAGCAATTTAAAAAAAAACAAGTAAAAGCGCTATATTCGGCCGTGCCGAATCTTATATACCCTTCACAACGTGTAGTCATGCAATAACAGTAGTTTGTATCACCATCCCATATGAAATACGTACATACATATAAAAACATACATATATAAAAACAGCCCATTGTAAAATTATAAATTTACGTATGTATGTTAAAAAAAAAAAATTTAAAAAAAAAATTTAAAAAAAAAAATTAAAAAAATAATTTTTAAAAAATTATTAAAATATATATATTAAATAAAAAATAAAAAAAAAAATAAAAAAAAAATTAAAAAAAAAATATAAAAAATTTTTTTTTTTTGCCTCGGCTGGAATTCGATGCCACGTTTTCTCTAACCAGTATACACGTTTGTATGTATGTATGTAAGTTGTTGTTGTAATGTTGTTTTTGTGAAAAAAAAATCGAGGTGGTCGTGGGTTTTTGCTCATATCTCAGTTGTTTATGTACCGATGTTTCTGATTTTCAATACCGATCTACTCCCAAATATTTCTGATATTTTAATACCTCACCCGAATCCAAGCGATGTCAGGGGGCTTCAAAAAGTTGATTTCAACATACACACGGACAGACGGTCAGACGGACAGACTGACAGGGCTTAATCGACTCCCCTATTCATAAGCTTTCAGAAAATATATACTTTATGGGTTCATAAGCTTTTAGAAAATATATACTTTATGGGGTCGGAAATGAACATTGTAGAAATTTCACACGGAATGACAAACCTATATATACCCTTTTTCACTGTGTGAAGGGTATAATTACTTTTTGAAAAAAATTACTTGTTATACCCTTCAGCTATGGTGTACAAGGGTATGTATAGCTTTGTCATTCCGTTTGTAATTTCTACAATGTTCATTTCCGACCCCATAAAGTATATATTTTCTGAAAGCTTATGAATAGGGGAGTCGATTAAGCTCTGTCAGTCTGTCCGTATGTCCGTGTGTTGGTTGAAATCAACTTTTAGAAGCAACTACATGTTCCTCAGATCTGTAAATGGTATCAATCTCTTGGAAATATCCAGGAATGAATCGCTATTGAAATTCAGCATAATAGCCCCAGAACTTTCTGAGATATGAGCAAAAAACCACGACCACCTCGTTTTTTTTTCACAATTACAACAACAACATACATATATACTGGTTAGAGTAAACGTGGCATCGAATCCCAGCTGAGCCAAAAAATTCTTTGTTTTATTTTTTTTTATATATTTTTTTTTTAATTTTTTTTTAATATTTTTTTTATTTATTATTTTACATATTATTTATATTTTTATTTTCTTTTTAATTTTTTTTTTATTTTTATTTTTTTTTGTAATTTTTTTTTTAGAAACATGTACATACGTAAACTCAATTTATAATTCTGCAATGGGATGTTTTCATATATGTGTGTTTTTTATATGTATGTACGTATTTCATATGAGATGAATGTTGATACAAACAATTGTTATTGCATGACTTCACGTTGTGAAGGGTATATAAGATTCGGGACGGCCGAATATAGCACTCTTACTTGTTTAACACTAGAAATAGCCGTAACCTCAGAATTGCTAGATGTCGTTTAAAAACTAGTAAACAGAGAACAGAATATATAGATAGTTTAGAATATAACAGATTGCCTCAATACATAAAAGATTGTTCTAAAATTTCATTGTTTAAACTTAGATTAAAATAATATTTATTACAAAACATTGAAATTCTTTTAACATAAGTATTTGTTTAGATAATAAAACTTTTTTTTTCTTTTTAAAAATTTGAATACACTTATAATCATGAATTATTTTTTTTATATATATTGTCAACTTGCTTCCATAATGCCCCAGTGACGCGGAGGCCAATTTTTATTATTAATGAATTTCACAGATTTGTAAATACATAATAAATAAAAATAAATAAATAATAGACCTTTAAATTTGAAGACCAGTGCGTGAAATTAGAATATCATAAAAAATTGCGAACCGATTGGTATTAAAAGCAAGCACAATTGCCCCATCATCTGCTGAGACAAATAAACACGACTGCCTATGTTTTTATACCCTTGACCTGTGGTTCACAAGGGTATATATAGATTTGTTTCTCCTAAGTATTTTTACCAGAAAAATTAGATTTTTTTAGCTCTTTATATGTACGGTTGTGACTATTTATAGATATGGTATGCCCCTAGAGACATTCCTGAAAAACTTTAGACAAATCAGTCAGTTATTTATACAAACATAAAATCCCTGACAGCATCCTATATTAAATGGCTGATATATCAGTAAAATATAGTAGTTACGGCTTTTTCCCATTCAAATCCCACACTGGTATCAAATGAACAGTACAATGTAGTAAACTGTTAAAAAAAAGTGTAAAATTCAAGATGGCGTCTGAAACAAAATTGAGGAACAAATTTTTTTAACTCCAACAATATGGGTATCAAATAACCAGACGAATACGGCTAACTATGGCGTCCGAAATAATAGACAAAATGGCGTATTAGATAAAATCTAAAATATAGGCTAAGCTACGATGTGGTTATATGTACATGTTGGTGAAGGCTATTTTCAGATTCGGCACGACTTTAACTTGTTTTTAAACTAACGCATTATATATTTGGTAAAAGAATACAGTCTTTTACAATTCTGCCTAACAAGCTGCTATTAAATGTTGACGTTTGGAACAATTGTTGTTGACTTAACGCGCGACTGTTTAATTTTAAAATAAAATATTTAGATAAAAGCAGAGTAGAAGGAGTTTATAACTATTTCATTATTCTAGTTATTTCAATAAGAAGCGTGAGTGTGTGTGTGTATGTGCAAGAATAATCAAGAATACAACTTGTTATAATTTGCGGCTGCAGGTTTATGTATCTATGCAGAGCATTTGTATGTAGTATGTCTGTCACTCCCTGTATAATTGTGTACTTTTCAAATCTCGTTCGCTCATTGCTGTTGATTTGTTTACATGGTTGATTTACGAGGTTTTCTTCTCTAATAATGAACTTGATCCAAAAACGTATAAAATTAAACGCTAAACCCAGGGAAGGGGGTTGTAAGTATATTCAAAATACAAACGTTGCTTGCGATTGGTTGTGGTTAAAGGATTATAATTAATGAAATTGAATGAATATTTACTTAATAACTGATTTTACTTGAACTTATAGCAAAGGGTTTAGGCAGGGTTGAGGAGAGCTCAAATAAAAAATAAAAATTATAATTAACTTAGTTTTTAAAACTTATTAATAAATTTTAACATTTGTTGTAAATCCTTTGATTCTTGTTTGTTTATTTTATTTAATATTTTATTTATTCTATTCCTTTTTTTTGCAGCCTATCGCGTTTTGCCAAAGAGTGTTAAGGAAATTGTATTGTGCGGTAAGTTTAAAAAAAGAATACATGTGAAGATTTGCAGAAATTTCAAACAGAAGAATACAGAAAACTAAAATAGAAAAGTAGTTATTTAGAGCACAGTGAGATATAAGATTATACAAAAGTCCAGTTGATGCTTTAGAAGTAGTTGGAGTAGTTGGTTTCCCTTCTAAAGGACCTAAAGGATTTTCTAACAAAAAATAATATTATTTTTAATCGTGTTTTTATATTTTGCTTTGATTTCCAAAAACCATAAATATATTTTCTATAATAAAAATGTATGCATGTACATGTTTGTTTTTACTAGCATGTTCCGCAGTCGACCCATTCGACCGTTATCGAATTGTAAATGTGTTATACCCTCTTTGTTTTTGCTGTTATACCAAACACAGAAACAAACAGCTTTTTACTATTCGTGTGAGCAACTTCTTAGAATACCAAAATACCTGGCCAACTCTTACCTCTAAAAAATTAAACGTTGTAAACTATTTTATTTATTTATTTATCGCAATTTCCTATACAACAAGGATATATCTTCTAATTAAAGTATAGGAATCCAAAATTGTACAATAATAGTTACATAAAAAAAAATTACAATTAAAAAAAACACAAAATAACACTTAAAAATGCCTTAATGCGTATTGCAATAACAATATATTCAATTCAAATTTAAGAAAAATAATGAAAAATAAATTTCCGAAACCTATTTACGTTGCTATTGACTGACTTGTTGGTTTGGTGGTAGAGAATTCCAAAGACGAGTACTATTAACGAAAAATTGCCATTCAGATACGATATACCTTAGCTTAGGTGTAATAAGCTTTCTGTTTACTGCACACGCAGTAAACAAATTAAAGTAGGGTATACAATAGATCAAATAACTGCATTTATCAATTAACTCATACTCACTAGAATATAGGACAAGTGGAATAGGAATGTATGGAAATGAATACAAGTTACACAATCAGAATGCAAACAAACCACATTGAGTGTTTTGATGTAAATGAGTACATTTACAAATACCAACATTTTGATTGGCTAGTACAATTACGGACAGAGTAAATCTTGATATATCCATGGTACCGATAAAGATAAATAGAACTTTGTCAATAAGTATAATAAGTCAGAAAGGCTAAGAATTAATTTCAAACTTAGTATATAACATGGTACAATTATCAGGTAGCCTTAGTTCTGCAACAACAAAATCCTAAATGTATTTTGTTGCTGGAAAACGACGACTTAAATGTCAAAAAGCAAATGTGTGTGCGTGTTTTTGGGCGGTAGAATATATACGTACACAATATATACACATACATAAACAAAATTTGACATCCTAGTTAAACCTTAAGGTGGAGAAAAAAATAATCAGCTGTTTTAGTGAGGCTACCTGATAATTGTACCATGGTATATAAGAACAACAACACTACACAAGAAAAACCATTACACCGTAGCGATCTGGCAAAACGTAAGTTGTCAAACAAATAGGAAGGTGTTTGCCGTAGGTAAGGTTAAGGATTAAATAAGATTTAGCAAGCATAATGCGGATTATGAGAGGAGTATAAAACTGTGTTGGCCACAGAGATCTTAGTTTGCTGTAGACTTCTGCCACGAGAGTGTTAATGTGATTAGTCCAAGTTAGGTAACTATTGCATATTATTCCCAGATTCTTGGTCGATGGAACAAAATTTATCTTAACGCCAATTTATCATGATGTCATCATTTATAGATGTTACAGCTCTTTTAGGGTGCCACGGTGGACTAGTCAGTAGTGTGATAGTCTGCTAGTTTGAGGGTTGCGGGTTCGATTCCCGTCAGAGACTCTGGTGTTGTTTGCTTCTCTTCTCTCTTTTCTATTCTATTCTTACTTTTCTATTCAGGTATCACTATGGGATTAATAAAATGGACCCAAGTGAGCTGCACAACAGCTGCCTGTTCTACCTAACCTAACCTACAGCTCTTTTATTGTGAATAACGAGGTTAAGTTGGATTCCGGCAGAGGCCATTTGCAGTCGCCTATAGGTGAATTCTATGCAATTTTAAAATTAAATAAATAAATTTAAAATAAATGAGTTGAAAAAAGTTACTGATTTCAATCTTTCTTAATTTCTTTTTCCATTCCTTACTCTCTCTTTTTCATTTCTTCACTCTCTGAATTATTATAATTATTATAATCTTTTGGGCCCTTTACGCTCAAAAAATTCATGGATTAACAATGTTGATTGAACATGAATTCGTTCTTTTTGTTACACACATATATTTTGGGTTTGTGTTAGTAGCAACTTTTAATGCTTATAACTTTTAGAACACTTAACCAATTTTAACAGGATTGAGATACCCTTTACCTGTGACGCCAAGGGCATATATAGTTTTGTCATTCAGTTTGTTATATCCAATGCCATAAAGTATATATTTTCTGAAAGCTTATGAAAAGTGCAGGCGATTAAATAACGTCCTTGAGTCAGTCTGTCTATCTGTTGGTTGAAATGAACTTTTAGCAGCGCCCACATACTGCACAGTCCTATATGTAGTATTGATCTTTTCGAAATATTTGGAAGGGATGTGATATTGATATCCAACACAATCGCCTGATAGTTTTTGTAAGATATAAGCAAATAAAAAAGACTGTATATGTTTATTCCTATTCAAGATTTTTTAGCAATAGGATTTTGTCGATATGGTAGTTCTCTATGGCTATTTGTATAAATTTTAGGACAAAGCGGTCATTAATCGCAATGAAATAAACAAAAATTTTAAAAATAAATATACAATATATATTTTTTAAGTACATCAAGCTTGGACAAACTAACAAATCGGTTTTGAAACTAAGTGAGATAAGAGCACCAATTTATAACTCTCTCTTTTCGTCTCTTACCAACAAACTTAAGAGCTTGCAAACCTAAATTTGCGCATCTGAGAGTTGTCTAAATTTACACTACCACTAACATCGTTTCATTTAGTGCACTCAATTTCTACTACCACTAAAATCGCTTGAGTTTGTAGTTTATTATTTCCATCTGCAAGTAGTGGTGGCTGCAATGTTGCTGCATTAATGCTAAGTCGTTAAGTGGTAATGCAAACGATAATGCTTTATAAATTCATTGCAATAAACCCAACTCTGACTTTAATAAAGTTTCTTAAATGAGTCCGGATTTTATATAAACAACAATTGGTTTTTCAGGCATTTAAGCATATGAATTCCAACGCCACTAAAGATGAATATGCTGTATTTACAAGGTGTCCTAAATTTAAATGTTCTAAAATAATAACATAAAAAATATGACTGACTATTGTGAACGAAGTGTAATATATTTAACTAGCTAATACCCGGTGTGCTTCGCACCCCCATCGTAATGAAATAAAAATTGTATAGTTCAAAAATATATTTATTTTGCAAGTGCCACGCCTACTATTACTAAATCAACCATTTCTTATTCAAATAATCATATAGACGTCAAAGTGTCTCTTGAAAAATTTGGGTACTCTAACTATTATCGCTTCCCAGATATACGAATTTTTGTATTTAATTCATATGACAGGTGCCAAGCCCACTATTACTAAAGCATCCATTTCTTATCAAAATAGTCATATAGATGTCAAAGTTTCTCGTGCAAAATTTGGGTACTCTAACTGATATCGCTTCCCGAATATACGAATTTTAATATTTAATTGCTATGAGAGCTGCCACGAAATTTAGTATTTAATTCATGTGGCCACGCCTACTATTGAAAGTCCGGCCCTTTTTTACCCAAATGTTCGTGTGGATGTCAAAGTTTACCGTACTTAATTTGAAGGCTCTAGCTGCATTAACTTTCGTGATATATAATAGGGCGTGGCACGCCGCCCACTTTCAATTTCAAACCAAACTATAGCCTGTAGTTGCTTCCAGACATACAGAAAGATTCTGTGAAAATTTCAAGGAAATCGGTCCAGCCGTTTAACCGTCTATAAAGCACAAACAAACACACAAACACACATTGATTTTTATATATATAGAGAAGATAGAAGATAGATTTAAATCGCTGATTTCGCAATTTTTTTTTAAACAGAATGGATAACCGAGGGGCGGCTTACAAAAATAAAACACGGTTGAGCTTAGCATATTCTTAGTCGATCGCCGCTGATATCTGGATAGTTATGAAAGTACTCTAAGTATGCCACACATAGTCGTGTTATTTTAGGACAGTTTTTACTTGAAAGGCCACAACAATATTTTTTAAACTATTGAGAAATGCTGACTAGAACACTCAGAAATCTGAGACACTAACGTCAAGCATTCTTATTTTATTGTTAGACTTCTTATTTCATATTGCGACAAAACTTCAAAGTATGAAATTTTTATAAAATAAAAATAGATTTAAGCATCTTACGACTAAATCTGACGACATATTTTAAATGCCAATTTGTATGGAAAATTCCGTTAAGTCAACTTTTGTTTAATCATTAAGTGATATCGATTTTCTGTCTGCAAACAAACTGCAATTATTGAATTTTTTTTTATGTTTCTTAAGATGAAGTGTAGTCCAAAGACGAATTGTAATAATTTTAGCTTGTTGAGTTCCGTAGATCCAGCTAGTCCCACGCCTTGGCAACAGCTTCGTAGTTTCAATCGCATTATTTGTCAATAAAAATTTTATGATTCTGCAATCGATTTTGTTCTTATAAAATCTCTAGTATAAGAATCGTTCTTACTTAATGCTAAATACGCACTGAAAATGAAACATAAATGGTGCCAGCTGACATATAAGAGAGCTGTGTTAAAAAGCCACCTGAACGCTCATAAAACTGTAAAAAATATGTTAAAGTTTTTGCGTTTTAAAAAAATAATTTCAAAATTGTATTCATTTCACTTTTATGGACTTATTTGTGTACATTTTGTTGCTTTGCTTTGGGCTACAAAATATTTAACCCTTTTTTGCATAATCAACTCTCCAATTGAAAGTAACAGAAAATCTTGAAACTGGGTACGAGTATCATTAAAAAAACTGTACATTTCTTAAAAAGCTGTGTTCAATCTTCAAAAGAAACGACTTTTTTTTTGTTGGTGTGTGTACTCGTACCTAATCAAATCTAACAAAAACCGGATATAAAAAAGCGTTGTAACAAAAAAAAAAACAAAAAAAAAACGAAAATAAATAAAAACCAAAAATAACAAAACATGCAATAAATTTAGAAATTTCCTTTTTAAGAATAACAAAATAACAACTCTAAGAACTCTTTCCTTTCATTTTCTTTCATGGGTGCGCATGTGCAATTTAAGGCGGCATGCAAATCTTTCATTTCCATTATAACTCTATTGGCAACAAAGAATTGTTACTGTGAAATGCTTTTCAATTAGATTTTTTTAATGACATTTAAGAGTTGCGAAAAAATGTTATTAAGATTTTGCATAAATTAAAATTTTTACACCCTTTTGCCAGGATGTTCGAACGTGTGTTTGTTCGGTAAAGGAAAAACTTCGGGGTGTTAAAGGTGAAGGTTTTCTTTTTCTGTTTCGTGCATAAATTAATGATCAATAAGATCGTTAGTGCAAATTTAGATTTTTTTTTATTACAACACAAAAGGTTACCCAAAGGTAAGCAAAGAAGAAAATTTGCATATCAGCCCCTTTAAATCAATGCAGAGGAAGAAAACGTTTCTTTAATTCTTATAGAGAAAATTGGCACATTTGCCAAAATAAAAAACAGAAAAATAATTGTTAAAGTTCTATTGTTAAGATCATGTTTTTGTGTAAGTTTGCTTTGCTTTGATTTAATAATATATTTTAAGCGGAAGAAACACGTGAAGCGACATGTACTTTCACCCTATAGCAGCAAACACAAACACCCAAAGATTTGGATTTATTTATGCTTAAGACTGTATAGGAAGTTTGATAAGGGATTTTCTATTTATTGTACATTTGTTGGGCTGCTGACATCTTCTAGACACAATGACTGCAAACAATATACGAATAAATACGAGTACGATATCGAAATTGTAGCATGAACCTTAACGACCTTTTCTAGCTAACAACTCTTTAATAATATCCTGCCATAGACACACGGTCTTTAATAAAATGTTTATGCGTGTGTGTGAGTGTGTGTTGGATCGATCTACTCTGATTTCAAAATTCATTGAAAAATAAAATTTGCATGAGAATGGCAAAAATGACACACAACTGGGATCTTCTTCGTTAGATGATAATTTTCTTTGAACAACAACGAAAAATTAAAAGCATTTTTCTTAGGGGATGAAAATTTAATTTTCTTTTAAAAATGTTTGTGTTTGTCTAGGATACACACACACACACACTGACACTCACTTTTAAAGATATTTTTTAATTGAAAAAAAAAAAAAAATATTTGCTGAATGCGAAATGCCTTGTTGTGCATAAATCGCTGTTGGTGTGTGCATATTCAAACGAAGATGAGTATTCAAATAAGGGAAGTTTAGGCAGGAAAGAAGGTGTTTGTCTTTACTTCGATCATCTTAATGATCTTGTGTGTGTTTCTGTGCATTAAGTGTATAACATAAAAGCAAGGGGTTGATTACATAATTTGCCTACAGATAAGCAAACGAAACCATAGAACGAAAGAATGACCTTTTTTGCATATACGAATTTAAATTTTCTCAAGCTTTAGCTGCGCCAGCCAAAACGAAAAAAGGGGTAAACAAATTTTTATAGACAATAAAAAAAAAAATAACAAAAAACGAAAAATGTAAATTTTGTTCCCATGGAAATTTTCCTTCTGAACGCATAACACTTGGGTTCACAGTTTTCTCTTCCATCTTTCAACTTAAAGACATTAGATAAACAAAAATAATAAAACTTAAAATAAAAGAAGATGCAATCAAGGATAATAAATTGCCAACATTCAATTTAAAACGCTCAAAGATTTCGTTTGGTTTTTTGCATGCAAAAATTTAAATTTCATTTCTAACCCCATCGCCATGAATTGATGATATTCGCAGTTTGTCAAGCTTATGATCAGTCGGCCCAGCTTGTGTTTTCAAAGGATATTGTGATATTGCAATTCGCAAGAGTAAAAAGGATGCTCTCTGCTGTCTTTTGTTGTAGATGATAGAAAGACTGTCTGTTATGTGTCTGTCTTATTGTTTTATTTTTCTAATCTTGAATATCGATTAGTTTTAAAAGAAGAAAAAACGTTTTGAATAAACAGACATTCTGACTAACGTATAAAGATTTTTGGACGATGATCGTGAGAAATTTTGATTGCAGAATTTTAAATTTTGCCTTAAATTTTATTATTAAAATGATAGAGCAGCAAGGATGACACTACGTTTCATTTGAATCGATTGTCTTTTTTTTTTTGCATGTTTATAGAAGACTTATCCAAATTGACGGTTACAAATATGTAAAGTTTATAACGTATTTTTCTTTTATCCGTATCGGGAGAAAATTGTTAAATTGAAAAGCAAATTTAACTGATAAATGTATGCCTTGTGAGTAATTATTCTTTTGCAAAAATAATATAAAGCAACAGGTAAGGAGATTGCAGTCTTTCAAGCTCTACCGCTAACTACAATTTTGGTGACTTTCTAGAATGGTCCGTTTATGAGAGCTTCAAGCAATGTACCTCTAATTATTTAAAAATTTTTTAGAGAGTTGTGTTCCCTGTAGTAAATTTCATCTTGATTCTCAAATTTTTTTCAACAGCTTGATAAGTGTTGAGGTAGATCTCATATATGAGCTCCGACCAATTATGAAGTTTAAATAATATTTTACATTAAATTTATTTGTATAGTAAATTTTGATTAGATTGTAGTTCCTTTTTTTTATAGTTTTTAAAGTGTGCATGTGATTGTAGGGAGTCGATCGAATGTGGGTGCTATAGACATTTAAAATCCGAACTTTTCGTAAATTGGAACAGAGAGTAATGCAGTGGATTTTATGTCCCATACCGGGAAACTCTGAGTGTATATAACCTTAATCTGCATCTTAGCAGAGCGGCTTCGGCGGTGATGATGAGATGTTTTGTGGAGGATGGGTTGGATATAGCCTTGCTACAGGAACCATGGATTGTTAGGGATAACATCATGGGCCTGTTTCGTCAGACCGCCAGTCTGTTTCACTCACAGACGGGGGGGAGGTTGAGGACATGTATCCTGGTGCGTCACGGTGTGTATGCTGGAATCTAAAGGAAATCTCCAACATCAATACTCAAAGACTCGTGTGGTATATTGTAGTTTACTTTGAGAAAACAAAAACAGAAAGAATTAAGAAGAAAATCAAATATTAGAAATAGGGCAAGATAAGGAAAGAAATAATGTAAAAGATATGGAAAAAGTCCCATCAGCCAATCATTATCTATCTCTCAACCATTTGGTCTCCATGATAGATCCAATGAGATTTTCTAGCTTGCACCCCGAGACATTAGTTGAGCAATGAGAATTGCTTACATAACCACCTGACCCATTGAGAGGCCACTACTTCCACTGTTTCTATTTCTTTCTCTTTTCGGACATTGAGAGACAACTAATTCCACTGTTTATATTTCTTTCTCTCTTCCACAAATTCTACAGTAATCCGGTGTGTTGACGTTCAAGAAGTCTATAATTCTACCAAAAGTTCTAGATTTGGCATATTGCCTTTTCAAAGCCTGAATATCAGCGCAGAGAGTAACCTGCCTACCTTGGTTCCATTATAAAATCCGTTGCTCTATAGATGACTAATATCTCCACTTAGAATACACTACGATTCTTACAAAGTTTGCAGACATAATGATATTCATTCTTTATTATATAAACACCTGCCTCTATAGTCATGTATGATCTATTAGTGAAAACAACACACTCTTCATATAGTCTATTGGATCCCAAACAACAACTCATTTCAGGAATTTTAAGTGCGCATGTTCTATCAAAACTGATCTCTGTGTCTATAGTGGCCGTCACATTTTCCTAAAATTAAATAAACCTGGAGACCAGTCGAATTTTTCTACCAAACTCCAACCCAAACAACTAGCCTAATTAATTTATTTTACTACAAATTAAATGCAAATTATATTTTAATTATATTTTTATAAATCAAATGAAGTAATGAGGACCATTTGAACGCTGTGGCTTAAAAAACCCTTGAATCCTGAACTTATAAACAAGCATAATAGCACACTATTCGCTTTTTTATTAGTAGGGTAACCTGTTGGTCTATTTTGAATTGAAAACTTTTTAAATGTCTTTTGGACATTAGCCGCCTTAAAGAAAATGATAAGTCCTCACTTACGCCCACTCCACATGTAAGATTTATTATAAGATTTATGTGTTTTCTACATGGCCATGAAATGAATATTATAAATACTCTACCAATATTTAAATTATATCAATACAGAACAGTCTGGTGAAACATGCCCACTTTAATGGCCTTCTTTCTTAGCTAAAAGTAGTTTTTCTTTTTATTATATACACATGTGTCAACTACTTATGTCACACAATATAAGTGGCGGCTTTAGAAAAATTTACCATAGCCAAAAATAGCCCTATTACTTGTTGTTTTTGTAAAATTTACAAAGCACCCACATATTAATAATCTGCGATGCCAGTAGTTTTATTTTAGTTGCTCTAATCTTCCGGTGTGTTGCTACAAGTGTACGAAGTCAAACAAATAAAAAAACGAGATGAACCTCGGAGTATAAACAATTATTTAAACCCTTTTCTGTCACTTTTTTATTCTTCGTGGTTTTATAAATTCAGACTAAGTTTTGATTATGTTGTAATATATTTTAAAAATTTAAAAAAAATTGGATTTTTAACAAAGTTAAAAAACAGCCTCCCTAAAGTGGATATTTCGCAAAGCACTTTTTTACATTAAACTAAACAAAAGTATAAGTGAGATACTACCACATTTTTTTATAGTTTAAAAGGCCTATCGATGTTATTATTTTTGGAATACAACATCGTGAAAATGGCTTTGGTAGGTGCCGCGCATACCAAACACCCTATTTTTCAGGACTCTAGTGTGTAAAGCAACATTAATTTAACAATGACATGGGCTATGTGACATCTAGGGACCACTTTATGCTCGGCGCACAATTGAGACGAACGACGAATTTCGCCCAACACGACGAACTCTTCGGTAAAAATTCGTTGTGCAAATTCGTCGTGTGAAGCACAACAACGACGAAAAAGTAACATCTTTTATAGTATTTACATTTTTACGAACTTTTTAATTTTGTATATTAAATTTAAATTCAGGCTATAAGTTCAATGAGATAACGACAAGAATATATATTATAGTTGATAAAATTGTTTAGTGTTTGTGCAAAGAAAAAACAAAAATAATCTAAGAATTTATTTTTTTGTGAAACTCAACAAAACAATAAATATAATTACTGTTATAATAAAAACTTCTTTACGTACGTAAAGAATGTCGTAGGTACGTGCATTAAACAATAATAAAAATTTGTTTGTCTATAACAGCTAATAGTGTGACCATATGAAAAAAAGATCATTATTTAATAAACTTAAACATTTGCAAAACTTTTTTATATTTATTTAAATGTCTTAAAGTAAAGAATAAAACAATTATGAAAGTAAAAACTAGCTTTATTTTCTTAAAAAGTTGAAAAGTAAATCAAAATTTAATAAAAAATGGTCACCTTGTATCAATTTGTTCGTCGTTCGCCGGCGTAAGAAATATAAATAAGTCTAATGCAGAGTTCGCCGCGTGTAGCGAACTTCGACTGACGCCACAATTGTATGCATTCTCATATACACAAATGTGTTTTATTTTTGATGACGAATATTCGCGACGAAAAATTCGTCGTTCGTCCCAATTGTGCGCCTAGCATTACTCATCAGATTATTTGCTTAGACTTGCCACTCAGCATTAACCCAATAAATAGGAGATATTACTGTGAAAGATGCCATTAAAATGACATAAAATCAAGAAAAAAAAAACACAATAATCAGTGTTAACATGTAACACATCTTAAATCAATGAAATATATTTAAAATATAGAACAAAAGTTAATCCTTTATCCACAAGACACAACAACTAAATTATGTTAATTTATTTAAGCTTAAAAAATATTCAACATATTTTTTTTTAATATGCCGCTTGCATAATTAAGGTCAAGGTCATTACAAATAACACAGATTTTATTTTTCATTTTTGAATGTTATACAACTTCATCGTACCTTAGGAAAGCGAACAACCACAACAACAATTGTGATGAGCAAAAAGGAATTTTAAATAATTTAATACAAAAAAGTACGAGTGCCAAAGTCTACATGCATATATTTAACATAATGATAACTTGCCAACAACAATTTGAACATAAAAAGCAACACCATCAATTGTTAGTGAAACAGTAACAAACAACGAAAAAAATATTTTTTTTAAAAATGGAAACAAACTCAAAAATTATGCGCATAATCAAAAAGAAAAAAAAATGCGAGAAAAACGTTTAAGTGAAAAACAAAAAATCCCCAAAAATAGAAACCAAATGGACTGGATAAATTTATTTAATGCATAAAACAAGAGGGAAAAAAACATCCTGCATTTCATTAGTTTAATAGACGATGGATGAATGGACAGACGGCCAAACAGACAATCAGGCAGACAGAATAGTAAACAAAGTCAACGAAGGTAGAAATATGAAGTAACTAGTGCGAGGATAGTTTTAAAAGTTAATTAAAATTTGAAAAATATTTTTTTATTTCAACTCACACAAATGATGGCGACCAGATTGTTGAAGCTACATAAGCCTAATTTAAAATGTAGATTTATCATTTATTATTGCCAAATTGTTGTTAAAGGACATACTTAGTGTTCAAATGATAAAATAGTTTTATCAAAATTGATGTTTTGTTTAAGCAACGTATTATCGAAAAGGTATCTTCAGTAATGAGCTGTTTTTCTGAATGTATGGATACGTCGGAAAATAAAAAATCACGATCAAAATTCATATGAGATCTAAGAATGTCCAATATATTCAGAAAAAGTCACTCTATGGTGTAGACTTTTTGGTGGCCGCATCAACGGTTTCTTTATATTGGAAAATGATATTGACAGGATAATCACCATGGCATTCACTATAGGTTCGTGATTACCAACGTTTTATTACCCGATATGGATGATATGAACGACGAAGGTCACATAAGCTATTGATACAATATTTCCCTTCAAAAAATATTGAATTTTCCGAAATTTAAACGTACATACGTCTTATGTTGCATACTACTGAGAAGTAGCAAAGTAAGCGAAAACAATGGAATTAGGTTTTTAATGAACTAACAGATAATAAAAAGTGGTCAAACCAAAACGAACGATTTTAGATATAAATAAAATAAAGGTTTTTCAAAACTAAATATCGGCCAAATGCTCGTCATGGCTTCGGTGTTTGACATCTATTCCATGGTCTATATTTTAAATAACATTGAGACATAATTTAGATTCCACATCGTCAATATGCCAAATTATCTTTGTTCATGGCTTATGGACATACACATTTTCTCTTTAATATTCCTAGAGAAAGAAGTCCAACAGTGTCAAATCAAATGATCGTGGCAGCCAATTACCATTGCCACTATGTTAGGTAAGTTGAAAAGGAGGGGCATTAAAAGCCCAAACTCATGACAGGTATGCACTTATGCCCAGTTGGCATGTTGTGCGATGTTAGATAACGCGACCATTGAATTTCTCTGGCAAAAGAGCCATTGTTTTGTTGGCGCTTAGGAATCACTTAACGTCCAGGTACGTTTTCTCAATTTCTGCCAATAAAAAATCTGCTCACCAGCTCGCGATAGCAAACACCATTCCAGTAACTACTTGCCCGATCGTAATTTAAAAAAAGTACGATCCAATGATGCTACCATCCCATTAATCGCACCAAACAGTAACTCTTCGTGGATGCTTAGGCTTTTGAATAATCACTCATGAATTCAGATTTTCTGAAAAGCCGCAATTCTGCTTGTTAATAAATGCGCTGAGGTAGAAGTCTGCCTCATCGGTAAAAATGATTTTCTTTGTGAAATTACAATTCGTCGTATTGACGATGTTTCGATGTTGGCATCAGCTATTAAGTCAATTGAACCTTGTAAGCGCATAAATTCAAATATTTTTGCAAAACTCGCATCACTGATGTTTGTGAGATGTTCAATTGTTGGACACGACGACAGGTCGAGGTCGAAAGCTCTTCTGCCACAATATCACGAAAAACAGAAATGTTTTTCGTAGAACGAACTCGGCATGTATGCAAAATTCTCCTGATTGTGGACGCATTTGGTCGATCATCCTGACCATTTCGTTAATAGCAGGAAATGCATTTTAATTTGAACGGCAATTTTCGTAGAAAGCTTTAACAATCTTAACGCAATGATCAACTATGTAGCTCTCCATTGTTAAATTTGTCAAACACTGACACATAGAAATGTCGGAATAAGTTGGGCATTAAACTTGACATTAAGAAGTGGCTCATAATAAACAACGTGTAGTATGGTAGGAACAGCCTTTACTAAGGAGGCTAAAATTTACCAGTATAAGGAAGCAGGTTGTATTGTTGGGTCCTTGAAAATAAAATTTTCAAGGATAAAAGAACCTTTTATATCACAGCTAAATTTAGGCTAAATTTAGAAAATTTGTTAAAAAAAATTCAGGGGTGGTTAATCTTTTCCCCTTACCAACATGCTGACAATTTTTAGTGGGTTTTTTATAGATAATCCTGAATTTTCGCTCAGGTCAATAAAAACAAATTGTTTTACTCCACATTAAGCCAAATACTTAAATTGTTGATTTCGTATGTTTTCGCTTTAGAAAAAGGTTTAAAAATTTCTCTATTTTATTTAAAAGAAATACTCTATTCTTTCTGACACAATTTAAAAGTAATTTTCAAATTAGCCTCGTACAAGATTTTCGTTTTTAAAATATGTATAGAAGAAAAAAGAACATAAAAATATATTTGAATAATTCATCAGGATCATCATGTTATTGACTATGACGACGTTGACAATGATGTTGAGCAAAAAAAAATATATTTGCCGTTGCTCGGAATGTCAGTAGTCGTTTACCAGAAATCTTTTTCCTAAAAGGAAAACTTGAAAATCTTAATATATCTTTGGCAAAAACAAAAAAAAGTTAAGCACACGAGCCGTAAAGTCCCTCTATATATTTCTAATACCTCTTGCTTGACACCAAATATCCTTTTTACCTCAATCATGACTTAAGATGAAAAAAAAAACTCCAAAAACCGTATATTTAAAACCATGAAGACAACGACATACCACAAACTAAATAAACAAACGATTTAATTTTGAATTTTAATTAAACACGACGCATGCGCAACTTTTGTGTTTTAACTATGTATACTGGTTCTAATATGTACTCGCCACATACTCGAACTTATGCATACGGGGTGTATGCCTGGTATTGACGTAAGTAACTACAATGTGGAAGTACGTACTCAGATTTAAATGTTTTAAGCTGTTGTATGTGTATGTTGAGTACTTTGTTTCTTGCGCATAATTTATGCAGCAACAATTTTATAGTTTGTTTTTTTTTATCGTTTGTTTCAGTTTGTTTAGCTCATGTTTGACTAGGCGCCAGAGTAATTACCAATTCTAATATTATGTTAATTTACCGTTTTGTGTAGATTTATTTTTGTCTTGGTTGCGTTGGGTGTTTTCTGGTTCAAATGTTCATACTCATACATGTGATTATCATTTCGATAAACTGGTGGCAACAGTTTACAGCAGGCAACAAGCAACAAATGACTCATGATTAGCATTTTTTGTTTGTATGAGCTACTGTTGTTGTACTTAAAAGGATTCCTTTAAGCAGCTTTAACTTGTTGCTACTTGCCGCGATATATTTGTGGCCGAAACTTGAGTACCCTACATTGCACAGGTAGCATTACCCTGTAGACAAAATAACTAGTATGTGGTTAGAAATATACTTGCTCCTTGTAGCTTGAGACTAGTTACATATCTGTCCTTCTTTCATATATCAAACTTTCGATTTTAATATTAGGTTGTTATAGGACCCCAACCAGTTCATTGGTATATAATTAGACACTAGTTTAAATACTAGTTATCGTTAGAGAGTGTTGTGAGTGAGTGTAGTCACGTCACACATACTGCAAGTAATTAAAAGTACATTTTACACAGCAATTTAAGCATCAAGCGCATGAAATGTTTCCTGTCTAGGTCGGGATTTGAAAAAGGATCCTTTGATCTATAACCACTAAACCAGTACACTAAAGGGTGATTTTTTAGCTATTGTCTTTTTGGCAACACTGGTTTAAACAGCTGACGCACGTTTCGTGTTTTGTTTCACTGTCAAACATCTTCAGTTTGGTCTATAATTTAACCATGAATCGTCTTACAAACGAACAACGCTTGCAAATTATTGAATTTTATTATCAAAATGTGTGCTCTGTTAAGAAAGTTCATCGCGCGATTCTTATCGAAAAATTGTGTTCAGAGACGAAGCTCATTTTTGGCTCAATGGGTGTTAATAAGCATAATTGTCGATTTTGGAGTGAAGATCAGCCAGAAGCATTGCAAGAGATACCAATGCATCCAGAAAAAGTCACAGTTTGGTGCGGTTTATGTGCTGGTGGCATCATTGGACCATACTTCTTCAAAGATGATGCAAATCGTAACGTAACTGTGAATGGTGAGCGCTACTGTGAGATGATATCCAACTTTTTTTTGCCCAAAATGTAAGAGTTTGACTTGCATGACATGTAGTTTCAACCAGACGGTGCCACATGCCACACAGCACGCTTAACAATGGACTTATTGAGAGGCAAGTTCGGTGAACATTTTATTTCACGTTCGGGACCGGTCAATTGGCCGTCTAGATCGTGCGATTTAACGCCTTTAGACTTTTTTTGTGGGGCTATGTTAAAGCTCATGTATACACACATGCCCGCTTCAATTGACGCATTGGAAGACAACATTGAAGCATTTATTCATGAGATACCGGCCGAAATGTTGGAAAGAGTATGCTAAAATTGGACTAAGCGGTTGGACCATTTGAGGCGCAGTCACGGTCAACATTTGCATGAAATAATCCTCAAACATTAAATTATATGGACCGTACTATCGATTCAAATAAAGATTTCATGAATTTTTCTCAATTTTATGTGTTTTTTTTAACTTTCCTATAGCTCTTAAAAAATCACGCTTCATTATTTTAAATCGATATTAAAAAGTTTTTTGTTTGAAAAACAAAATAATCTTCAATTTAGCAATGGGCGTATGGTGGGTTTGTTTATTTTCAGTTAATGCGTGTGAGGTCTACCACAGTCTTGTTACTACTAGATATGTAATTGGACTAAAACATTATTAGTTAACAATTTAGCTACAGGTTAGTAGACCCATTTAACACATATTTAACGAATTTGATAATTTAACATTTTTAAAAATGTTAATTTAAGCTGAAATGCTTTTTTGTTTTGAAATATCTTAAAGAGGATAAATAGTGCTTTTAAGAAATGCCATTGACTTATTTCCGTCTTTTCAAAATGTTTTGTTTTCTCTCGAATCGATGTTGGAAGCCAGTAGAAATTGCGTTCTTGGTTATTAATTTGTGTGGGTATTTCGTAGGAGCTCCACTATAATTCATCTGGCTACATGTGCAATAGCTTTAGCTGGTTTGCACCAAATGCTGTTTTAACGGATACATTTTTAACGCAGTTCTGGGTAAAAAACTCCTTTAACATTTTAAAATAACGGTCCCCATTGACAGTCACTGTTACACCATTTTCTTCAAAGAAGTATGGACCCACAAGGCATCTTGCTTAAGTTGTGTACCACACACTGAGTCTTTTTTAGTGCAGTTCCGTCTCCAAGAGTCTTTCTGGATTAGGTTCACCCCATTCATAGCAATTTTGCTTGCTTACATTGCCGTTCAGATTAAGGTGAGTCCGATCAAACATAATCAGGCAAATTTGTTAAGTTGTTGTCTTCTTCGGCAATTGTGATAGTTTTTTTTTGCATAATTCTAGGCGAATAAGCAAATCCGTTGGATTGATTGTCTGCTAATTGCATTTGCGCCGAAAAGTTTTTTATTTGCTTGAAATGACGATGTTACAGCAGTAATGCTTCATTATTATCTATATACTAGGGTGATCGATTCGGTTTTACAACCGGTGGAAACCCGGTTTTTTACACTTTCAGCTGGCGATTTTTTCTAAATGTTAATTTTGCGAATGTCGAATACACCGGTTTTTTTACTCGCAGAAGCCGGTTATTTTCATTTTTAGTTTTATTTTCATTTATCTTTGTAATCAAAGTACAATACTATATTTATTACTCAAAAAATTTCCAAAAATCAGAAAATTTATTAAATACTCTTCCATAATATTGTAAGAAATTTAATTGTTGTTTCAAATGTAAAATAAGAAACAAAATTAGGCTTAAATATTATTTGTTTTAAATGGAGAGCAGGTATTTTATACATTGTTGCGCTTATAATTTGCTGTTCAGTTAAGTTTTTTGACCAAGTTATTGTACGTTGCAATACTTTTTAATCTTATTTTCGAATTTCATAATATTTTGCTTCTAGAAACTCTAGCAGCTTGTACTAAAGACTACCCATAGCTTAACTAATATCTCTGATAACACATGACTTGTATACTAAAATAGTTTGGCACGCAAAGGGTCATTATTTATTACAACTTGCCTATAAAGTTAATGTTGGTATAGGTAAATTTCAACACAGTGAGCAGTGAAATGACTTCTTTATATTTTTCATTATTACAACCTGCTTGTAACAAAGTTTGTTTTTCTAATATGGCAGTACCAGAGCAAATACCGATTACTTTTAACAAATTTATACATTTTATTTACAAAACAAAATAAAATTTTAATGATTTATTTGCATATTTTGTTTCATGTAGAAACACAATGGCATTATTAAATTTATAAACCTAACCTTAAAAGTTAAAGGTAATGGAAACATAAACTTAACTTTTCGGTCACTGTTAGGTAAAAAGTGTCTCTCCTTTAACATCTTTATTTAAAAAACGGCATTTTATAATAATGCCTTTGAATTTGTGTCAACTTAAAATGCAATTAAACCATAGAACAAACTAATTTATAACTATATTTTTATCTCATGGGTATAAGAACAAATTATATTTCATGTATTCGACCGGTTAACCGGTTTTTTCTAAAGTTTTAAAAGAGCAACCGGTTTTTTTTAAATTCAAAATTTCAAACTAGTTGAAAACCGGTTTCTTAAAAATGTCGAATAATCGATCACCCTACTATATACTCGATGAAGTGCCCCCCTACCGGAAATTTCCAAAAGATTTGTAATACAAACAGATCCAAGTAACATGTGGGAATTTCTAAAAATTTATTTCAACCAACATATGGACAGACATACAGACAGAAAGAAAATACATACTGCATGTGGTCGAAAAGGAATATTGTAGAAATTTCAAACGGCTTACAGGTAAAGGGTATATAAATTAAATAACACGTTGGTTGGACGATAGATGGACTTCGTTGATTCGACGGAAGAAATCCTTACCGTTTTAAAATCACGAAAGTGTTTCTGATCTAAATTTATATCTCCGATTCTTTTGTCACGCGTTTTAATAATCAATTTTACCTGACTTCAATACCAAAATTCTAAAAAAATTCGTGACGTAAATCGAAGAGTTATTTAGCGGCTTCGTAAAAACTTACTTAACCAATATATACATTGATTACCAGGCCCCTTTAAATCAACTCTACTATACAGATATCAACTTGCAACTAAATAGAGAATTTCATGTTTAAATTAATCGTTTAAACAGAAATTGATTTAAGCCTAAATTTAAATACTGCCTTAAAAGTTCGACCAGTACCCAGTTCTTAAATTAAAAAAAAATATTCCTTAATATGAGTGCTAATATTATGCCACCTTTTTATGATCTTTTTTTTTGTTCACCAACTGCCCCTCTCCTTTGTGTACAAATGGAGGTTTTTCCTTTGGCTGCCATTCGGTATGAATTTAATTGTTATGCGTCCAACGCTGTGTTTATTTTTTTTTTTTAGAATTAAATTTGAATTTTTTTTTTTCACTGTTTCAGTCATTACACAGTGTTGTGTAGCTGCTGCTTGACCTACTGAACTACTAGTGTGATACTTGTGGTTGCAATAACAACAACAACTACAGCTAAGGTTTTTGCAACATAAATACAAAGTAACAAAAGCAGTTGCCATTTGCTGTGGCATAATTTTGTAGCGTTTTCTTCTTCTTCTTCTTCTTCACTTTGTAAGTTAAAGACTTTATGTAGTTTTTATTAATGTTGTTGTTGTTTTTGTTATTATAAGGTATGCTTTTAATAATAACAATATTTAATGAATAATTAATAAGTTTTTTTTTCTTTCTTCTATTTGTTTACAATGCGTTTGTAAGCACAGAAAGAGAGACCGTGTCGCCCAACGCTGTTGCTGTGCAACATCAATGTCGCATATTAAATTAAGGAAGAAAAAAAGTAACAAAATTAAAATTTTTTTTTTAATAAAAATTATTGTGCAGGTTGCTGTTAGTTGGCCAGTCTGGATAGATGTAGTTTTGCTGTGCTAAATGTTTGATGGTTTATTTCTTTCTAAAGTACCTGGTTTGGTTGATACTTGTGTCGTCTCTCATTATTATTACGTTTTTAGTTGTAGTTGTTGCTGTTGTTGTTATGATTTTCCTTTTTAATTATGAATAATTCAGTTGAGGTGTTTTTTTTCTGCTATTGAATAATTTTGCCGGTTGTATTCGCTTTTCCACGTTAACGTTTTTTTCCTGTTTTTTTATTCAAACTACTGGGTGTATTCGAAAGCTTACTCGTACGTTTAAAGATTTCATTTAGAATTGTAATGAATCAATGATTATTTTAGTTTTTCACAAACATTAATTATAGTCGTAGTGTTCTTTTGTTTTAATTCATTTAATGTTGTTTTATTTAAATGTTTTGTGCGCATAATACGTGTAAGTATGTATGGGTGTTTGAGTGAATGGTGTAAAAACACATGTATTTTTCACTTGATTAATTAACTATTTTCTATATACGGTTGGATGGCTGCTGTCGTTATAAGTTCTGTGGAAAAAAATGGAAACATAGAGAAATCAAGTGAGACACCCATATTTAGAATGGCTTATGATTGGTTAGACGTCTTAAACGACTTGTTACATGCTCAATGATTGCAGTTTTTTATATCTTGGTTTTTAATGAATTCAATGACTGTCATAATACGTGTTGCACTATTTTCTGTGGTTTTGCTAGTGTTATAGGTTTCAGGTAATATAAAAAAAATTAGAGAATTTTTAAAAATTCTTCGTTTGTGAATTTATTTTAAGGAGAATAAAATGCTGGTGCTGCAATAAAATGGTGACTTTGATGTTTGATGTTTTATAAAATAAAACAAAGTTTATAATCGTATATAATATGGAATAATACCAGCTTGATGGCCACTTTAAAATTATGTCAACTCTAGCTCTAGTCGGACGACCAAGGAATGTCCTTATTAATATTTTAGCTTTAAGTTTTTTATAATTAAATGTTAAATCGAATTCTAAGCAAACGACTTTAGTTCTTAAGATGTAATATTTTTTTACGGAAATATCCAATTTTTAAGTTGAAATATTTGATTTCTCACAATTTGTCGAAGCAAAAAAAAAATGGAAATAAGTTTTTACGCTACAACTTCCTGCAAAGTTGTCCAATTGAAAATTTGCCTGAGGGTTATTTTGAATTCTATAATTGCCACGATGTGATTATATTTATTTTAGCTTATGTCGACTTAGGCAGTTTTTCTTTTTTTGGCACAGAAATATTTACAAATATTTTTTATTCAAAGCGAAAATCTTTTTTGTTTGATTAAAATAATATTTACATGTGCAACTTAAACACAAATTTATATTTAAAACGATTTTTTCTATAAAATTTCTTAAGAAGGTTTTATGTAATTCCTATTAAAAAGAAAATGAAATACATGTCTCCTCTGATTTTTTACAGATGGGTCGAAATACACGCTGTACTATAAAAGAACATAGAGTTGTTGTTGAGTTTCGTGAAAACTTCAAAGCTTCATTTTGCTTAAAACACATTAAAAAACAATATAAAAATAGATAGACATGTGTTGGCCTCTAAAGGTGACTGCATCACTTGATTGCTACATAGTCCCAAATTATAAAAAAAAACCCATTCAAGTCATTTAGACAGATTTTTTCGAAATTGGAAATTCTGTCGTAGTTGGAGAGTTTGGCGACGCTTATTAATTATATTTAGTATTATTATTATATTTAGTAGTCTAATCTTCCGGGAAGGATCGCTATTACAGTTCCTCTTATGAAAAAAATTGCAGATCATTTTTCAATTTGCAACAAAATTACATAAATCGGTCCAGACAAGAAGTTAAAGAAAAAAATGGACAAACATTTTATGGAGTGATGAAACTAAGATTAACTTGCTCGGAAACGGCTCTGATTTGAATGTAGACAGCCTTAAGGTAAATAATTACATGTAGGATTTACGAAAAACATCCGAGGCATGGTTAAATTATAATACATTTTGTGGGTGTAATTAATATTTTAATCAGATGTGTATAGTTTAGTATCCTACGTCATTACTGCTTTTTATAATGCTAATGTTCTGTTAAAATTATTCCCGTTTGGGCAAGTTAAGTCCAGTTAGGTGTTGGTAAAAAAGACCATCCCACTTGGGTCCGTATTTGGTGCCTTTCTGATACATGACAATGGTATATCGGATATAGCTCTTACCCACCACCACTCTAAAGATAATCATCTTATGTTTTATATTACGCCACCAGTTTAAACCAGCTAAATCGAAGTTCGAGTTACTGATTCCTATTATATTTAGGTAGTGAGACAAATGTACCATACTGTCTCAATCATCTTCTCCTCTTAGGAACTTCTGCAGTAATCATTAAAAGAGAGCTTTATATTAAGGCATTTAGTCGCGAGGCACTGTAATTTGTTTAGATTATTAACAACGTTATGGTGATCGGAGCAAGAGATTTGTATTAATGCTCTCGAGTGGCTGTCATTTAGTGATGGCCAGGATTGCTGTCGAATATCTCAAGTATTGGTGCCCAAAGTTCATCTAGTCTGTGTGATGTCGTATAGCCTCTGCGTGATTAGTATGTTGCAGGACAACAAAGGTAAACCAGTTAACTTATAAGTCTACCATAAATGAAGAAAGGTCTCATTCTTAGCTTGTTTCTCCACCATAAGTTTGCCTGTCACACATAAGTGAAAAGATGCACTTTTGAGATCAACAGTCCACCTAAATTATTATGTTGTTGCTATTTGTAAAATTTTCCCATAAAAGTGCATGCGTTTACTAACTTCCTTGAAACATCAACTTTCAATAAATAAAACAATAACTTCTCCGATTAATAATACATTTCAAAACATGAATAAAATTTGGTCTTAAATTCCCTGTTCTAAGTATTTTGTGAACAAAGAATCTAACAAATTTCAGGGGTTGTGTTGGTAACAATTTCAATAGAAAAATATTACTCTTAAAAAAATGAAAGCGACTGTAAAATTGTGTCTTCCAATTTGTTGACAGAATTTAAAAATTAAAATTGAAAAATATATTTATCAATTGTCTGACACCGATTTGCGCAACAAGTGCACAAAATCAGCCCGACATTTATAAAAAAAAATGTGAAAAAATTAGGCAAAAAAAATCTCTGATAATAAAAATAAATTCATTCACATGATTGCTGCATGATGTTCAGCATATAAGTATTTTTATCCTTTAAAATTGCAACGGATTTGAAGTGAATTCTTTTTTATGTTTTTGTACTTTATTTTCCATCATTTCATTTCATTTTATATTCTGATTTTAAATGTGTTCAACAAATGTCAACGCACACATAAAAATGCTATAAAATCACACCTACTCATGACAAAGAATAATCAGAGCAGCAGCAACAACAAGCAAACACTACTATTAAACCAAAACAATAATAATACCAAAAACAACAATATGTCATAAAAAACAACAATTGTAAATATATTTTCTTCTTTTATTTTTGCATACACAACAAAAATCTCATAAAAAAAAATGGGAGGAAGAGGGGGGAAAGAAGGTAAAGAATAAAAGTAAAAAAATAACCCTTTCTTTCCAATTTTTTTTGTATTTTTCTTTTTATGTTTTCATTCATATGAACATACGTACGTACATATGCATAGTTTCCTATACATGAGTATGTGTAAATATTACATTGTGTTAGTGTTGTTATTTTAACCGGGATGCTGTTCTCGTTTGGTATGTCTGCCCTGTCAGCGAAATAATGTTCACAAGTAGATGATGACAAAAAAAAGTTGCTCTACATATGGAAACGTTGTAAAAATGTGAACAAAAACAACAACAAACAACTGAACAACCAGAAATCGAAATCAAACCAACAACAACAGGACTCTGGGGTGTTGTTAAGTGACAATATTTTCAAGCAAAGGATAACAACTACAGCAAACAAACATGTTATTGGAAAAAATCTTAAAATTATTTTTATTTATTTTTTTTTTTGTTTGTATAACGAATATCATTATAGCAAACATGTAAAATATTGAAAAAAAAGAAAGAAATATATACACACACTAACGAAGAAATAACCTCTTGTCTTGGGCGAAAATAAACGAAATGCCCCGATAAAACCGCTGACGAATCCTTTTAAACTGACAACAAGAATGGGAATTTTTTTTATTGGTTTTACATAAAGACAAGCAGAAAGCGATTTTAAAACCAATGGCACTTACAGTAGGGCGAGCCAACAAAATAATTTTTTTTAATTTTGAAACGTGCGAAAATCTCATATGAGCTCTTACTTTCTAAACGACAAAAATATTTTTTTTTTAATTTTTTGAAGGTCGCGGGTAAAAAAACAAGTAATAAAAATGTGACTTAGGTCCATTAAATTGATTGATGATTGAGGATAGAGTAGATTAGATTATTAGTGTTGAAAAAAGATTTGGTTCGTCAACCGTTTTCTGGCAAATCTGCTCTAAACTTTGTCGGTTTCCCAATTCTGGACTGATCTATGGAATCATGCAGACTGCCTTATAAAGGTTGAATTTTCAACAACATTTTACGTTGTCATCTTTGACAGGCTTTGTAGTCTGTAGGCCCCGAAAACAGTCATTCGGATATTGTAAAGCGTTGAACTGTGACAAAGGATGTGATATTAATAATAATTTCCCCTTTCTCTTCGTTTAAAAAGCTTGATTATAGGGTTTTTCCAATCACCTGGTATGATTGCTAAATTTGTAGTGTGTAGTCAGCGTAGGCACAATAATGTGTTTCAGCCACTTCCTGTCAAATTCCCGATGCCTCTTGGTTCGTCAATGATCCTTTCTAGGCCATGTCATCCTCGCAATATTACACCCAGAGCCGTTTAGCTATTTCATCTGAGCCGATAAATGAAGATACGTCTAAAGAAGGATTTTGCCAGCAGAGTGGGTTATACCATAATAGTGGTCATCTGCCGATCACTAAGTGATGTGGCCCTTTTAACGAGGCCATAAGCTATGCAGTTCCTATCACTTGTCCCTTGTTCCCGCATCTATATAAGGGTGATGTTTAAATTTATGGTATAAAATATACAAGTTTTTTTCGTCCAACATGAAGAGAGAGTGTGGTGCATTATGCGGCAGAATAAATAATGGAGAGTCTAACAACTGAACAAATAACCAAACTAATAGTGTTTTATTATTTAAATCAGCGATCAATTGTTTTAACTTAAAGAGCACATCGTTGACATCAGAATTTTACCCTCTTAGCACCACCAACATGGCACCGTAAGAGATAAATATTTGATTTGAACCGGTAAACCACGTTTAATTCGCAATTGTGAAAATATTGAACGTGTAGAGCTAAGAGTTGACGAAACCTCAGGAACATCTACCAGAAGACGTTCTGCTTAACTAGGAATGGCTCGTATGTCACTACGGCATATTTAAACAAAATATTTACTGTTATTCTCCTTGAAAGTGAATTTGGTGCAAAAACTACAATCCGGAGATCATCGGCAACGTATAAATTTCCAGTTTAATTTCAACAGTTGCCCAGAAATGAAAATCTGAATATGAGTGACGAGGGTTATTTTCATTAGAATTGCTTTCTATAGCTGAGTAGAGCTGTAGGTTCTGGGGTTTTGAATATCCAGGAGTCATTTATCAATGCCAATTGCTCCCCATTAAAAATTATGGAAAGTGAACAACAATGTGGTGTGAAACACGCTAATAAGCAGAGTTTATTCTTGTTTTCTTTACTAATGCGTACATATTTTAATAGATTACAAATTATTTTTGCAAAGAACAAAATTTTCCAAAAATTTTCTCTAGTGACAATATTCTAATAAACATATATTTTCACAACATGTCTAAGAAGGGTAATGCAAAAACTACTTTAATTAAAAAAAATTCCTATAATCGTGTCTAATAACAAACTATAAAATAATTCTGTTTTTCATATTTTTTTTTTAATCTAATTAAATTATCCCACAAAACAATGCTTAAAATACGTTATAACTTAAAGAAGGCCTATACATGTAGACTACATTTATTTAATTCTAAATCACTCAATCCAAATCCCTTGAGAAAACCACCACAATTTGCACAATTATAAAATGAAGTAAATGCTAATGCCATGTAACCGTTCTATCGATACAATTCCAATATTATGTACAACATTCCAGTAGTTAACAACAACCAACTAAAATTTTGCAAAAACAAAGAAAGACATTGTGAAGGTTGTGCAGTTTTCTAAAACACGAATAAAATAAGGGTTGAAATGTATGAAATTACAAATCAGTGCCTACAAACATGATTACAAATCCATTGAGGATTAAACACCCCTAAAATTTTAATGATGATTTTGTTAGGACTCTTATGCTCTTTGTAGTTTTCTTTGTTGTTTTGCACAAAACGGAAATGCCAATTTTTAGTTTTTCAAACGCCATCTATTGCTAACTACAGATATTAATCTCGAGGATCATTTTGTTACCTTGTTCTGATTTCACCTCAACGCTTTCTCCCTGAACAACCCCTCGGCTTATTTTTTCTCTCTCGCTTATACAATACAATTGAAATTTGTGCTTTGCTGAGAATTGATGTTGTTGTTGTTGTCTTTATTCTAATTTGAATTTTTTCCGGACGTGTTGTTGTCTATACTCTTTGTTGCATAAATTTAAAGGAAATCATTTCTTATTTCTATTTGTTGTGGGTTAAAAAATAAGAAAAAAAAATAAATAAACGACAACCGTAAATGTAAATCAGTTTCCGTTTTATAAAAGTGTGAATCTGTGCGTGTGTTTGTAAAGTGTTAAAATAAAAATATTTTTTTTTTGCAATTCAAATCAATAAACCTTATATCTAATTGGTTATTTGCAATAATCATTATGCCGGTGCATATATTTTATTTTCTTGACTTGATTTAAAATTCATAAAAGATCGATTTACGAAGATAGACAACGAGTCTTGTTTAACGCATCACGTTGTAATAAGTCTGTCTTAAATTGTGTTGCGTTCTTTAAATATGTTTTGTTTTAAATTATTTTCATTTTATATAGTACAACATTCCTTCAGTGTAATCACCGCCATAATAAGTGTGTCCTTTTTAGCAGGACGTCATAAACCACAATGACCAAACCACCGTCTTATTGTTATGGGTACACATGAGGTAATTTAATGGAATGATTTACTAACAACCGGAAGCTGATCCACTATACACTACACTAAACAATACTAAACTAAACCATGACATAACAAGTGATACAAAGCAACAATACAAAGGACTTGTTTCTATTGTCGCAAATGTAGTTGCAACGGTTTATTTTGTTCTACTCGATAACACTCAGAGAAATATTTGCAGTGATCCAAATGCTTGTATTTATGTTGATTTGGAGTAAAAAAAGAATAATTTATAGTTCTAGTCATATGAAATCGTGAACTGATTTTAAAATTTTTTTTAGTCTCTTAATTTTTTCAAGTTTATGACAGATCCTTTGATAAAGAACTGAAATGGAAGTCGGCGTATTTAGTTTAACAAGCAGCAGTCGATATTGCCATTGTTAATTGCCTTTAGATAACTTGCCTCTAGATGTATTCATAAACGAATAATCTAGTTGCAGTATCATTAACACCGCCAATCTGTTCCGGAAGCATCCACAAACAAAAAGCAGTCAGTAATGCCCTTGTTGACTCTGTTAGGTTCACTTTTGGGTCGTGTTATATTGTTACAATGGTGTTGCCAAGTCTTTTAATTGCAGAAAGCTAAATACTGGGGGAGTTGTGCTCATAGACGACAAAAGTTTTATTTGGCATTGTAAGAAGCTGTTTTACCTGGGTCTTGTCCTGAATTGGTTATTGGTGAGGCCTATTCCAAGAGCATGATCTGTTTGTAGTTGAAAACTAAATCGAGGTTAAAAGAAATCGATGGTAAATTGGCTTATGCTCGTCCTAGTGACGAAATTCACCCAACCACAAAAACCTTTTTATTCTGTTGCTTTCAACATACTTGCTTGTTGATTGTTCGACGTTCAGCTAAAAACTAAATCAGAAAGCTTACGATTACACACAGCCCAGGTACGTTTGTTTGAAGTGGCTGTTAGTACGTAAAGGGAGTAAAAAAAAACAATAAAAAACTCAAGTATTGTCATATTAGAAAATGTTTTCGTAAAAAATAATGCACGATTTGTTTTTTATATCGACTAGGGTGGTTATACATGTTAGTAGTGTACGTAAAATTATTCGGGGTAGGCATTTATGTAAAAGATCGGAAACGAGAAAGCCGACAAATTATCCAAAATGGGAGCTCTTCTGAGTACTATAACTTTGGAGAACGCCAAACCCCTTAAACGATTTAAGGATGAACTTAAACGTTGGGAAATGGAGGAACATGTCAGAAAATGGCAAAGCACTGATGTAGGTAAGGTGACAAGAACACTCTGGGGTGACCCAAATCTTGGGAAATCAAAGGAGATTCTGAGACTAAGAAGACCTACAGTTAGGAAATTAACCGGTGTAATTACAGGTCATACGGAGTTGAGAACTCATCTAGCTCCTCGCATGGGACTATCTGAAGAAACAACATGTAGAGCTTGCGAGGAAGAGGATGAGACTCTGGTACACTACCTCTGTCATTGTCCTGCGTTTGGGCATATTCGGCGCGAAAATTTTACAGTGGATACTATGCCGAACTTGGAATACCTGGGGAACTCGAACTGGAGATCCATAAGGCGTTACATTGAGGGGACTGGGTTCTTGGACTAGTCCGTTATTTATGGGAAATTATGTCTATGGATTTTGTTTGGGAATTCCGTTTTACATATGGAGCGCACAACATGCCAACTGGGCATAAGTGCATACCTGTCATGGGTTTGGGCTTTTATACCCCTCCTTTTCAACCTAACCTAACCTAATGTAAAAGATTAAATCTGATGTGGCGGTACTCTATGCTTGTCCTCTAAGTAAAGTATTTTTTGCGGCACTAAATATGGCCTCAGCATCCATATAATTTTTTGAAAACATTAAATGCTAGGAAGCCATTTCAGTTAGTCAACTGTTAGGCTACTTTGACCTCTGCTAAAAGGTAATTTTTAACACCATATTCTAAGAATACAACTACGTGGAAAGTTTAACAAAGAGAGCGCCGTTTACTATCAACAAGTGAATAAATTATACTGTCCCTCGTTATAACTTCCTCATGTCTCGTAGATCCTTAAAAGATTTGAATACTTTGTCGTGATTATTGTTAAAAGTCATTTGAAGGTAACAGGAAAATATATTCTTATACACGTAAGTAGTTGCGGCAATGCCAACAGAGCAATTTATGATTTGACAAGACATCGATACATCGATTCTGGACAATCTTAAGGATTAAACTACTAGAGCAGGTACTGCTGCCACTTTGTGAAGGTTGAAAAGCTTTAGTAATTTTTTCCAGTGTATTTTAAAATATTTTATAATAAAAGCTTAAATTACCGGAAGTTATTATATCTTCAAACATTAAACCAAACATAAATACACTCGCATATAAATAAATATGGTATGTGTATGTATGTTTACACACATAGACATTCCTGTTGGAAATTGTATTGTCCTTACTACTCCTACAGCATTTTACTTCTTTTGTCCCTGGCTTTGTTTTTGAATGTTGTTTTTTTTTTCTCATTTCGATATGTCGCCCAAAACCAACAGCAAGATTTATGCCGGACAACTATAACTGAAGAGAATAAACCTCCACCCCCTGCTCTTTCTTCCTAAACTTAAACACAAATTTATAATATTTTCTGGCTCAGTCCAAAATATGTATGTATGTATGAATAATATATAAAATATATAAAAATTATGAAGAAAAAAATATAAATAATAAACCAAAACATTATGAATTTGTTATTGTAATATTTTGTGGCATTGTTGCTTGGTTTATTGTTGTTCATGTTGTCGTTGTTGTTGTTGTTATGTATTGTCATATCCTGTAACGTTTATGTTTAATTTTGAACTTTTTCCGCTTGAAGTAATTTCTATTGTCCTTATCGTTCGTCATCTTTATAATAAAATAAATGGAAACTTGAATGTACATAAATATACATTTGTGCCATTTACATGTGATTTTTGTTTTTTTTCTAAAGCTTTTGTAAATAGAGTTTTTTGAAATGCATTTAATTTTGAATTCTTTGCTGGTTGTCGTAAAAGCATTGAATGGACTTATGGCCATTGTTGGACTATGAACTATTTTATTATGATCATACTCATACACTTGAAGATATTTTCTGAAGATGTTATTTGCAAACATTTTTTATGGAGGTTAGTTTACAACTTCATAAGGGATGTTGCGATGGCAATATTCCGTGAACTCAAGTAAATTTTTAATAGTTCAAAAATTTCGATTAGCAAATCGGTATACCAGTAATGAAAATCTTATGAGGTCACAAAAAAATTCTAGGCAATAATTTTTTAAAATTAAAATTAATTTGTTGTATTCCTTTCCAGACACACATAAAGAAAATCAAAGTGAGTTCAATAACTTTTAATATTCAGACAATATTGAAGGCTTTGCAAGTTGTTCTTTATAAAATAACATTTAAAAGGAAAGATTTAATTTTCCTAACAATATTACAATATTTACAAACAGTTTCACAGTAAGTATGCACTTTTTCATTGAGAAAATTGTGAATTTTTTGTAAAACAGACATGTTTCGATTAAGTAAAGAATAAAATATCTGTCAAATGGTCTCAACGGCTGTGATGACTGGTCATTTTGCCTTTAATGAAATGACTTTTATGATAAATAGACCTTTTAACATAGATAGTTAATGATGACTCTTTCGATCACGGACTTGAGCTCAAGAATTATTTCTAGTTTATTCGAATAAGTCCACGATTTCAAAAATGCTTAAGAAAAAAATCGCACGGCTTTAAGTTACATGATCTTGGTGGCCAGTGGGCAACAGAATTTTTTGAGATTATTTGTTCTAGAGTTCGTTGCTTCAATTAGGACAGTGTTTAATGTGTGGTGCGGCAGGTGGTGGCATCTTGCTGAAACCACATGTCGTCCAGATCCATTAAAACCCAGTTGAGACCTCATGAATCCCGTTATAATATATCTGTAATAAATGCCGAATTTATAAAATATTTGAGTTAAGGAAGGCATATTCATGTAGGTATATAAACGGCGAATTGCTAGACCAAAGCGACCTTCCCTAAAGGTTTTCTGACATGAAAAAATTTTATACGAGGAATGGAAAAGTTGTTACGGTATATTTATTTAAATAATTTTTAATTAAAATAAAAAGAGGTTTTCCAATAGCGATGATATGATTTTCAAGTGACGTTTTGGCCATTTGTAATTTGTCATGATGTCTCATTTGTTTTTCATTGTATTCAATAGTGTTTACAATAATATCATGGAGAGATATACGCAAGAATAACTTTTACAAATTATTCAGTTTTATTGTCAAAATAATAGTTCTTCAATTGCAATTTTTAGTGCGCTTTTGCCATTTTATGGTCGTAATAATTGTCCAAGTGCGTTGGAAATTCTTTCTTTTTTGGTATGGAAGTTCTAATAAAAATTTCGCGCTGTTTTCGAATGTCGAATTTGTATGTTAAACACATGTTATGCTGTACAAACAGACAGAGGGATGGATCACGCTTATTCTACTTATAGAGTGATTCTAAGATCCTGTGATATCATACCATTAGACCTGTGGGGATATGTAAATTCTAAAGTTTATGCGGACAAACCCGTTTCGATTCAAGCCTTGAAGGAAATCATCATGCGTGTCATTCGCCAGTTATCAGTCGAAATTCTCAAACGAGTCATCGAAAATTGGACTCAACGAATGGAGCATCTGCGACAGACAAAATTTTCACAAAATAAATGCCAAAGAATGCTCTTTCAAATGATAATAAACATTCCCCATTAAATTTGAATTTTCTGTGTTTTTTCTTTAAAAAAGTTGGGAACCTAAAAATAGATCACCCTATACTTATAGAATGATTCTCAGTCAGTCGGTATACTTTGAAGTGATTTTAAGACAAATGTGCTTTCGAAATTCGTTATTCGAAATTTCGAACTTACATTTTCTTTACAGTTTTAAAGTTTAAGTGCCAATAAGATAAAGAACCGCCCGAAGTAATGCAAATATTGCTGACGTTCTGGCGAGTGTTGCTGAAGACCGCAATTTGTCGATTCCAAGACGTTCTCAACAATTGGGACTGTCTTAAACCACAACCTGGCGTATTTTTAGAAAGGATTTGGGTTTGCATCCGTATAAAATTGTTTTTACTCATGAACTGAAGGACCATTGGACCACCTTAAACGTCGCGAATTTGCTGATTTTGCCTTGGAGCAAAAGAAAAATTTAGAGATTCGATTATTCCAAGAAATTGTGATATTGAATGGCCTCCAAGAAGTTGTGATTTAACACCACTATTTTTAACTATTTCTTACAGGGTTACTTGAAGTCTTTCGAAATAAGCCAGACTCTCTTCAAGCTTTACAAGTCATTATTGAACTTGCCATTCATGACATACGACTTGATTTAGAGGAAAAAGTGCTCCAAAATTGGGTTCACCGAATTCGTGCCGAAGAAATCGTGGAGACCATTTAAATGATGTTTTATTTAGAACTTAATTGTATCACTTGTACTTCACATTAAATAAAAAACTTTTGCGATTCCTTAACAATAAGTGTGCTTATTTGTTAAAGAAATCACATCACTGTTGATATATAAGTCATCATGTGGTGGAAAGAGTTCACGGAAAGTTTTTTAAAACCGAAATTAAAATCCTATTTTCCATCTCTGCAGAAGTAAATCAAATTAAGTGTGTCTTGTATTTGAAGTTACTGCCATAGATTTGTTTAAGGTCCTTTTGTTGTATGTCAGTGCTTGTATTTGAAGTTGCGGGCATATTTGCTGAATTCACAAGGTGTCCTAAATGTCGTATTGCTATAATGTCATAATTTTTCAAGATTTTTAAATGGTTTAAAATCTTTTCCATAAATAATACAACAATTTTTATTCTTTTTATTTTCTTTAGGAAATTTTAAAAATACGACACTTTTTATTTATTTTTTAGTTCTTCTAGCCGATATGATGGCGAAGCTAGACTATCGTACGTGCTTTTGTTAATATTCTATTGCTTTAGAATTTGCTAAAAATTTCTTGTCATTTTAAAAACTGAATTGTATAAAAATCATTTCCCAACAGCTAGTCCCGCCAAGGTATATTGTCAGTGCAGAGTAGAGAGCTGGGACCAACACCTCTCTATTAAGAGCATCTGTTTAAGTTTGACCAGAGTACTTCGGAATTCTGTAAGCCCTAAGAACTTGTTCTACACGAGTTATTGGTGAGGTCCCTTTGAATGGAACATTTCCCAAGCAGGAAAACAGACTCGGAGATGGTTTAATGTCTGATGCTTGGTACCTTGATTGAACTTCGGATAATATTGCTGTGAGGTGCTAAGAATGATGGTTTTATCACCGATGTTTGCAAGCGTGGTGAATCTTCGGACTTCTGGCATCCATTAATATCTCGTAGTACTGTTGTCTTTAAACAGAAGTAGTTACTTGTTGAAATATTCTGCTTTTTTTGAACCGCAGATACGATTTTGTCGCTCGTTAAGCACATACCTTCGTAGTCAGAAACAAGTAAAAAAGTAAAGTTAGCCCGCGCTTCTAGGCAAGGTGTATCCACAATAATAGTGAATTAATGTTAGTAAGATTGCCACCTGTGACATGTTAAGTGGTGTAACTTAATCACATGGGCGGCGGATGGGCACCAGATAAGCGTCAGATGTTAATTAAATCCCCTACCGTCTTAAAAATCCAAAAATGTTTTATTTTAATAATTAAAATTTTCTAAAATATTTCCCCAACATCACAAGTATAAGGAATCCTTTTGCTCCTTTATCTAGGTTTGAATAATCTTTGATCATTTCATTTTCTTACATATTTCTTTTTTTTGTTTATGCCAGAAAATCTTAAAGTCAATGGGAAGTAATTGAAACAAATCTTATTGTCCTGGAAGCCTTTCCGACTTAACAGCCCAGAAATTATAATGAATAAATTTTTGTGTAAATTGTTAACAATTTATATTTGATGTTATTTTATAATTTTCAACATCGTTGAGACATTTATTTTGTATGAATAAAGATTTTTTCCATATAAATATTTATAAGCATGTGTGTGTATATGTATGAATGGGTATGTTAGTGTGTGTTAGGGTTTTCCCCATTGATACATACATACCCATCGATGGCACATATTCAAGTATTTATGAAAAGCCTATATAATAGGTATGCCTTAGTATGTGTGTACACATACATATTTGAATGTTTGCATGTATGAAGGCGAGCGTTCCGTAATAAACAATTTTTTTAATGTATGGAGTTTGCATGGGTGCGTATGTTTTAGATTTGGTACGGTTTAAAGCACGTACTCGTACATATGAAAATAATGGAATTGTTTTTTTCTTTCCTTATTTTTTTATTTCGTAGCATTTTGCTCATTCTAAATTTTTGTATTTTGTTGTTGTTATTTTGACTTTAAAATTTTGGTTAGCAGTGACGTAGTTAAGATTTTAAAGATTTAATGGTACGGGGCATATATTTTTGTTGTTTTGGTAGCACTGGTTGGTATTTTTAAAAGCTTTTCATAGCAGGGTTCTTCAAACACCAATCTGCGACGTTTGACTATATGTTTTACTGAAGACGTCGCTCAACTAACTTTAGTATTTTTTTCAAAGCCGACTTTGAAGATCTCTTTTGTTAGAAGCTTCATTGGCAGCAAATTCAATTATTTGTACACAGAATGATAAATAGAGTTATAAATCCAAGAACTAAATTCTTAAAATAAGCCGAAATCGTGCTTAAAAATCAAACTACGATTTATTTCTGGTTTTCTTGAAACAATTGAAAAACGCTCTTGTTTTACAGAATCAGGGGCCGAAATCCCGCATTCGTGTATCGAATATAATTTCGTCACGTATCGAATGGATGAATAACTGCATTCGATAGCTGACGTATCAAATTTTTTTACAAAATATACCAGATTTGTTTTACATTGTAATAGATTCAAAAACTATGTTTTGTCATATATTTATTGTGATACCCAAACCCGGCAAGGACGTCACTAAAGTGACATCATATCGTCCAATAAGCTAGCTGCCAAAACTTTCAAAATTGTTTAAAAAATTGTTCCTTGAAAACATGGCAGCTCATATTGATGCTAATGCCGTTATTCCCAACCATCAATTCAGTTTTAGAATATAATAACAAACCTCATTCGTGAAGCTTTCGAGAACAAGCAGTACTGCTCTGCACTTTTTATAGACATATCACAGGCGTTCGATAAAGTCTGGCATGATGGACTAATTTACAAAACTGCAAGGCTTTTACCCGATAATGCACATGAATTACTAAAAAAAACTACATCACTGGTAGATTATTTCAGATCAAATCTAAAAATATTATTTTGAACCGAAAACAAATTTCCGCTGGCGTACCACAGGGAAGTATTCTTGGCCCTTTTTTATATCTTTTATTTTCTGCAGATATGCCCACAAGTGAAGTGACCCATACATCTACCTTTACGGATGATACAGCATTTGTGAGTATTCATAAAAACCCAATAATCGCATCCGAACAACCGTAGTCTCACATTAAGGAGTTGGAGAATTGGCTGCAAAGGTAGAAGATACAGTTAAATGCAATAAAGTGCGTTCACATAACATTTACGTTGAGAAGGGAAACTTGTCCGCCAATAAGCTTAAATAATGTCAGAATACCCGAACAGAACCATGTGCGGTACCTTGGAATTCACCTTGACCGGCGTCTAACATGGGCCCACCATATTGCGTCAAAAATTACTCAAATCAAATTGAAAACTACACAGCTTCACTGGGTTATTGGGCCACTATCACCCTTAGATCTGGAGTTAAAGGTACTTTTGTATAAAGCAATTATAAAACCAATTTAATTATACAGCCTCTTCCTCGAACGTTGAGAAACTTCAAAGAAGACAATCTAAAATCTTACGAATTTTAACTTGTGCTCCATGGTTCAACAGAAATAATAACATCCATAGCGATCTTATTGTCACCACAATCAGAGAGGAAATCAAAAACTCATGTACCATCTACAGGACGAAAATTTCATTTCACCCCAATCCGCTTGCAAGGGACTTACACTTATTTAAAGGCCATAGGCGTCTTAGAAGGACCAGTACATTTGAATTGACCAGATAACGTTAATGGACACTTAACGTTGAATATTGCAGTGGTTAAGATTTTAATACTTATTGTAAATTTATACAAAGAAAGATTCAATAAAAATAATAATAAAAAAATATGTTTATATCGGGTATCCCAACTACCGGGTGTTTTTTTCAGTGGTATAGAACTTCGAATTGAAATAAAACACAAGAAAATCGTTTTAATGACCATCAATTTGGCTTTATTGGAAGGATAATTTTATGCCATTAATGTTTAAATATGATTTCAGGCATGTGGCCGCCGCGGCTGGTTCGAATAAAGCCAATTCTACAGGTCCAAATTTATGTCGGCAATAACGCCACGAATGTTGGCTTCCAATTCCTCTAACGTTTCTGGTTTGTTGGCGTAGACGAGCGACTTCACATATCCCCAAAGAAAATAATCCAATGGTGTCAAATCACACGATCTTGGTGGCCAATTGACAGGTCCATTCCGCGAAATTATGCGCTCATCGAATGTTTCCTTCAATAAATCGATTGTGGCGTGCGCAGTGTGGCATGTCGCGCCGTCTTGTTGGAACCACAACTCATCCACATTCATGCCATCCAATTCGGGAACAAAATAGTCGGTTATCATGGCTCTATACCGGTCTCCATTAACGGTAACTGCCTCTCCAGCATTATTTCGGAAGAAGTATGGCCCATTGACTTCACCAGCCCATAGAGCACACCAAACAGTCAGTTTTTGTGGATGTAAAGGGGTCTCAAGGGTCGCATGTGGATTCTCTTCACTACAAATGCGGCAATTTTGCTTGTTGACGTAGCCATTCAACCAAAAATTTGCCTCATCACTGAACAAAATTTTGCGATGAAAATCAGCATCGAGATCAATCTCAATTTTCGAAATAAATTTGCACGATTTGCAAGCGTTGTTCTTTTGTCAACCTGTTCATGATGAAATGGCAAACCAAACTGAACATAAATGACATTAGAGTTGCCAGATTTGACCACAAAATGCCAGTTTTATCTCTATTCGAAAAACAAACCTGTAAAAAAAACACTTTTTAGAACGCAATTTTTAAATTTGGCGCCATTCGAAGTGTCATTTTTTGACATTTGAACAATTGTTATTGTTTGCTAGTAGAAGGTACGAGGTTAGTAAAAATGGAGCGCTACACGAATGAACAACGCATTCTCATCGTGAAATTGTTTTACCAAAATGGTGGAAGTTTTGCGGCTACAGTTCGCAAATTGCGATCATCCCATTTTCATCTTGATGGCTTCGGAAAATCCTCGAGTGATTCACGAGAAGCAAATGCATCCTCAACGTGTCACTGTGTGTTGTGGTTTTTGGGCTAGAGGAATCATTGGACCTTTTTTTTGAAAATGAGGCAGGTCAAGCGCAAACAGTCAATGGTGTTCGGTATCGTGAAATGATAACCAGTTTTTTCTTGCCTAGAATTGAAGAAATTAATGTGGAGGTCATGTGGTTTTAACAAGATGGCGCCACATGTCATACAGCCAGAGAAACAATTCAATTGCTGCATCAGTCATTCCCCGATCGTGTTATTTTGCGTTTTGGAGACCAGAATTGGCCGCCTAGATCGTGTGATTTAACACCTTTAGATTTTTTTCTTTGAGGTTTTTTGAAGTCGATGGTTTACGCAAATAAGCTGACGACGACTCAAGCCTTAAAAGAGGAAATTGCACGCTGCATTAATGAAATACCGCAGCATTTATGCAAAAAGGTCATTGAAAATTTCATTAAAAGATCGCGTGTGTGCCAGCAAAGCCGCGGCGGCCATCTGCACGATATATTGTTCCATACATAACCTCATTCTGTCTACTTTACGATATAATAAAGGTTCACGATTTTTTTTTTAAATATCTGTGTTTTATTTAAAATTTAAAAATTGCGTTCTAGGTGGCCGCAAAATACCTTTTGTTATGAGAACTGTCAAACAGAAAGTAGCAAACCATACCTGGTAATGTATGTGAATTGACAAATCATATCACTGAACAATCAAATAATAAAAATTTGTTGGTGGTCCATAGGAATTCAGCTGAAGAGAATGTAAACAGCTAGTATTTGTTTATACACTCGTTATCGTATGCTAAAATCTCAAAAACAAAAATTACGAACAATTTTACTCGATCACGTTTACGGTAATTCGGCCCCAGGTACAAGACTATTAAAACAAAAAGAAGAACTTCTTAAATTAAGTCTTCTTTTTCTCAATTTAAAATAAATTTTACCTCTTCTAATTTAAACACCCTCTATAAAATTTCAATTATGTTTTTATAATTCTCATTTCTTTTATTGCACTTCAGCTATAAGTAATAATGTTTACGACAATAACACTGTAGTAGTTTACGAGTTGACTTACGTTTCATGCTTTGTCCGTTACTTTTTATTTTTTGTTTAAACAAAATGTATCGCTGAATAAACGTCAAAGCGTAAGTAGTGAAAATACTGCAACGATCAAACCAAGTTTCCAATTCTTGAAACAAGCGCATTTGTCGATTAATTCAATCTCGTTTATGGGTGAATGAATCTTGTTCTAAGCTTACGTCAAGTGCGGTTTCGGGCTTAAATCATGCTAATAATTCTTAACATCAAATATTTTTTGGCTCAACTATTCCCAAAATAAAGGAATTCGTACCTGACTCATCATACTTCAATCAAGCATTTTGTACTTGGTTTAAGAAAATCCGTACTTACCGTACCTCTGATACCAATACGGCTTAATTTAAGTACGGATTACTTGATTTGTTTTTTGACTGTATTTACTATTCATCATTGAAGCTTTCTTTCTCTCCATACGCTTCTGCAAGTTTAGACGAAAAGGAAAAACTAACCCAATGGAATTGAGAAAAAAAAAATAATAATATTAACAAACCGAGAAAAAAATAGGAAGAAGAAATAGTCTAAAACAAAAATAAAAATTAAATTTCCAAATGGACGAATTTCTGACAGTTAAAAAAAGCGTGAACAATTTTAAAGAAAACACAACAACAAAATCATTGTATTCAATAGCAGAATGCTTTAGCCATAACACAATAACGATGCTCGTGTGCTTTTTCAAATGGGAGCAATACAATTACAAACAGTTCAGCCTAAAACTCCTCACACTACACAGCCCTTAGACTTTTACTATTACGCCGGAGAACTGATGGTGGGGGAATTTTAACGTGAGGGGGATGGGGACTGTAAAAGCCATAAACTAAACTAGAAATTGTAATAAACGAAAAAAAAATCTTGTACGTGACCAACCACACTGGGGTGCTTAAGAATGACAAACTGACTGTTGGTAGTTACGTAACGATTTTTCTTCTTAAATTGCGTTGTGCTTAGAGTTGGTAAAGTCTTGTTGCTGTTACAGCTCGGTTGGCCAGCACTGTATCTTAAATTTAAATTGAGCAACACAATAATCGATATTGCTGTTTTTGTGTGCGGATTTATTTATTTATGTTGACTCGCAACCCTACAACGGAAAAGGAAATGCAGATAAAAAATGAAAAAATGAAAAAAAAAAAAAACAAATCTATAGTTGCGTTGCTGGAGCTTGAAAAAAAAAACCACCATGGAAGGGGTTGTTTTCTATTTAGGCTTCAATTTAAAGCAAATGAGTATTACAAAAACTGCACTCTAGAGACTGACATAAAAATACTTACGCACATACAAACATACACAAAAATTAAAACGTAAAAGCTTGTTAAAACTGCCTGCTTTAGTAGCTGGCCATGATGTTAAATGGCTGTAGCGTTTCCTAAACAATTGTTAAAACTAATCGTCTATCAATATCGTTATTGTTGCTACTACTTGGCTGTGTCTTTATATGTTTTATTTTCTTTTATTTTTTATTTTTTATTATTTAGGAAGCATGAAGCGCGTGCTTACATTATTGTTAAACAAAATATTCCTGGAAACGAATTTGTCTGGGCGTTAAACAGTCACATCATATTGTTGTTAAATCAGATAAACTAACAGCAGCAAAATAATAACGAAAAAAAAGGAGAAAAGATTTCCAACATGAGCAGAAAACATATTTTACTACCTCAACTAAAAACTAAAAAAACTAAAAAAGAACAATTGATAAACTTGAAAACTACTCATAGTTGCGGTCGTTTACAAGCAGTCATACGACAACGTTCCTTCACACATCATTATTTTCATTGTTCATCCATGATCGTCAGCAACTATCTACCTTATCCCATATTGTTCTTAGAGATCACGTGTGGCGTGACACCCATTCATTCTCATCGCTCACCCGCCCTAAACTTCCCTCAGCCATAGAGTTTAGAAATTTAAACTTTAATTACTAAAATATCTACTCAAAAATGCATACATTGTCAGTCAGAACACCCAAGTTAAATCTAAAGAATTTTTAGTCAGGATTTTAATTCTCCACTGACTGCCAGCCATATCTCTGCATACGCTTGTCCAACCGTCTTTCTGGCCGTTTGCCTTTATGTGGTGGTTGAATGTGTGAATGTAGTGTTACATAGTGGTCATTTGTGCTTAAATACAGCAGCTCAAAGCTAAACTCAACAAATGTAATCTGATCTCTTTTGGATCAAGACAAATGTTCTTTAAATGTTGTTTGTTGGCCACATTCAAACAGACATACATATAAACGTTCGTATGTGCTAAATGCCAGGAAATAAATGCCGTTTTGATAGCAGCCACGAGTCGTCATCCTCATCATCATTACATCATCCATCCTCTCCAGCAGCTGTGAAGGCACAGGCAGAGTAATAACTTTTTTTCCTCTAGCAACAGCTTTGAGGTTGTCAACAGCACTGTTGTCATCATTATGATCATCATTCTCATCATTGTCCGTTACTACCAAATCAGCAGGAGCATTGTATTCTACGAATTGTTGTCGCTGTTTTAGTTGCTGTTTGACAAACAGTAGCCACAGATGTTGTCTTTCTTAAGAAGCCACTTGGCGATATGTTGCTGTTGCTGCCTGTGTTATATTGCTATTTAACAGAAATTTTGCAGTTGTTAAGATTTCTTAGCAAAATTCTTCAACAGTTTCGTTTAAGTATTTTGTGTTTAAAATAAGAAGAAAACGCCAAACACAGATTTCTGTTAATGATTGACATGTAGTTAGTTGTTGTTGTATGTAGATATTTAGCTAAAATAGATAGAGATAGAAAGAGAGAAAGAAAAAGAAACATAAATTTTACTACTAATGTCTCCTAATTTGGTAAAAAGTATCACTTAAAGTCTGGTTGCATTTTCATTAGAAATTGGTAGATGTTATCAGAAAGAAATTAATTGCTATTAAGATATCTTTTTTGTCTTAAGTTATGAATTTAAGGTTAAATATTTAACCATATTTGCATTAAGTCCTTACAAATCTATCAAAATTCTAACCATTTCAAGAGTAAAATTGCGTTTTCTTTAAATTTTAATTTGGCGTAAGTGTACAAAGCCATTTAAAACAATTAAAGTGTTAATTAATGGAATTAATTAAAAACTTATTTATGATAAACATTTTAGACAACTGCCGTTATTTGGCAGCAACAGCTTAAGAAAATAATTTATAGAAAGTGTTAAAGTGAACATAAAACTTTCGACCTTTTTTGCCAGTCAAACTTTAAAGATGAAGTTTATTGTTATTTCAGCTCAATTATGGCACACAAATAGCAATAACAAGAGTAGCAATACTAGCACCAGCAACAATGTTGTTGAAGAAAAACACCAACAATTTTTTAAAATAATTACCACAATCAACTAGGAAACAACAACAACTCATTAAGAAATACAATTACATCAACAATATCAGACAAACACCTTGTAGATGACGTATAGTTTGACATACGGCCATTTAGACGATGGTCGCACAAGAGCAACAACCTGTAAATTTCCTTTTTTTAGAAGTTCTGGACCGTAATTGAAATCTATCTGAACAAAACTAAAGGGTGGTTAAATTTAAAGGGCTGATGTTGATTTTAAGTAAAACACAAATTACTTAGGAAATAATTGTCATATATTTTTTTATGTTAACATTGATATGGTTCAATTATGTATGGATCAAAATATTGGCCAAATGGCCGCCGCGACTTCGGCGGCACACCTTTGAGGTTAATACCGTTAATGTGCCGAATTACCTCAACCATTAGCTCTTGAATTGTTGCGGGCTTATCGGCGTACACCTTTTCTTTCAAATAACATCAAAGAAGGAAGTCCAACGGTATCAAATCACATGATATTGGCAGCCAATAACAATCACCACCAAGTGAGATAACACGGCCATTGAATTTATCGCTCAAGAGAGCAATTGTTTTGTTAGCTGCGTGGCAAGTGACACCGTCCTGTTAAAACCACATATCGCCCACATCTACATCTTCCAATTCGGCCCATTAAAAATTCATTATTATCTCACAATAGCGAAAAAATACGGCCCGATCAATCAATCATTCTTGGATTATTATTCGCCCAAATGCGGCAATTCTGCTTATTGACGAATCCACTGAGGTGAAAATCTGCCTCATCACTGGAGATGATTTTCTTCAAAAATTAATCATCCACGGTTACTAAATATTTCTTGTCACCATTGTAACCATTGACGACGTTTAGATTTGTCAAGAGGCTTTAGTTCTTGAGTCGTGTCGTGCAAGTCTTTATGCATAATGTTCATCAACGATGAGCGTGAGAGTTGCAATTGTTGGGCACGACGACGAGTTGAGCCACACTATCGCAAACAATAGAAATATTTTCTGCAGTACGAACTGTACATGCATGCAGTGGTGTTTTCACATGTCAAATGAAATGCAGAAAAACAACTTGACATTTAGGTGTGGTTCACATTAAACATCGGCCCTTAAAATTTAACTACCCTTCATATGATAACTTGTTGCAGTAAGTGATTTAGTGATTTACAGAAGAGTGTTTTTTGTTTATTCTAGTATCTTTCGATAACTAAAGCGATAAGCGTGGACAATTAAATTATAAATGTAGGCGTGGCATCTCCCATGTAACGACTATACTTTTCATAAGAGAACTCTAATATTACACTAAAAAAATAGTATTTTACTACTTCATTATTTGCCTTATTGTAATCAAAATCGATTAAGGTTGGAGCAAGGAAAATAATATTCTCCTTATAATCTATAGCGGAACTCACTTTTTGATGCAAACTACTCTTGCAAGTCGTGCAGATCGTGCAAGTCTAGCAAACAATTTAACTTTTGCACGACTACAAAAACAAATTATATTAAAGCGCAATTTGCATCACTTGAGCAAATGTGCACAGCGAAAATCTAGTGCAAAGTAATGTCACTTAAATTTAAACAACGGAAACAGCTGACTAAAAAATAACTTAAAACCTTTGCTTTCAAAACTTTACACCGGCGAAGCCGACACATAAATTGTCGATGGGGCTGCTTGGAATAATATAATACATTTAATACCCGCACAAATCGTAGCGTGAATATATGTATGTAGTGGAACGCTTAATAACGATGAAAAATTATATCTATCTTGGAGTAGCACTGCCCACTTTTCTAATCATACAATTGTGAAAGTGTGTCTGTCTGTGCGTGTGTGTGTGTTAGCTATAGACCCCGAAACTGTAAAACCGATCGGACTCAAACTTTGGCAAGTTGTTGTACACATTTCAGGGAGTGTTTATGAGTGTTAAAAAGTGGGCGGAGCTACGCCCATAAAAAATAAGTTATCATTTGTAGCTACTTGCACTGGATCGATTTTTCCGAAACTTTTTTTTTTACATATTTTATTACATTAAAGAGTTAGATCGAAATTTATCAACAGCAACTTTTTTTTTTATATTTATTATGTTCAATCTATTATCACTAGTTTTGTCGTGCTATAGCCACTCGGCTAGTATCGATAAAACATACTTTTTCAGGTTTTTCTTTCATTATTACAATTAAAATATTCTTTGTAAAGTTAAGAATCATTAAAAATTAACTCAAGCCTAAATAAAAACGTAAATATAAGTTTAAAATTTAAAAAATGCATCTCAAAAACCTTAAAAATAGATTACATTGTAATAGTGTCATAATTTCAAAAAAATTTAAAATATTGAAACTGCATAATTGCAAAAATTGCTTTAGCGACATCTGTGGATCTGTAGCTAAAGGCAACCATTAATTACCTGTGGTAATGACGTGCAAAAAGAATACAGGAAAAACAGATGTTGGTAGATTTCGTACTAACTCAATGTTATATGAAATACATAAATCAATTAGAACAAATAATTCTATGTTTCAAATTTCATTAAATACTGAGTTAAATAGTTGATATTTACACACAACATTTGTAGCTCTGATCAAAAGAGTGCTGATGATGAAACCGTAGCTGGTTTCGAAAATGCATTCTACTCAGCTAGTATCGGATGACTAACTTTTCCTAGATATTCTGTCATTATCACATAGAACTTATAGCCTAATATAAAAATATAATACAAATTAAAATTAAAAGTTCAAATGTAATACTTTAAAAATATTGAAAACTTTTGTTTTGTCTTTGGTAACATTTTTAGGATCTTTTAAAATTTTTAGAAATTAGGAAAGTAACACACTTAGGACTCCTATCAAATTCACCAATTATATTTATAACCTTTTTTATACCCGCCACCAAAAAAATGGTGGGGGTATATTCATTTTGTCATTCCGTTTGTAACACATCGAAATATCAATTTTAGACCCCATAAAGTATATATATTCTGAATCAGGGTTTGATTTGATGACGATCTATCTATGTCCGTCCGTCTGTCCGTCTGTTGAAAGCACGATAGAGGTCGCACCGAAAAAGCTAGGGGGCTCAAATTTTACCAGAATCTTTCTTATAGACAAGGTTTGTTTATTATAGAAAATGAGCTAAATCGGAATATTAGGAAGAGAGTTATAGCTCGAAAAGCAAGAGTAGGTCGAAAAAACCGTGTCCTTCGAACATCGAATAAAATGGAATTGTGTCCAAACGCATTAACGTAGACTCATGAAACTTCGAATATATATTTCCCGAGTAAAAACAATATTTTTCCCCAAAAATTATCTAAATCTTTGCATTAAGAGAGGAGTTATCGATCAAAATGTACGAAAATTTATACCGCACAGTGTATTTTTCGGTATATTTAAAAACAAAAACGTCATAAAAGCAACAAAATTGGATGTACGACTCTGAAATTTTGCACACTTTGCTTTTTAGTGAGACGCTTTTTTGTAACGAAAAATAAATGTGCCACGCCTACTTTTACGCCCACCTCCCATATAACGTTTTGCTCAAAATTCCTATAATTTCTCTATTAATAAAGATTTAGGAATAATAAAGGACTATATTGGAACATCTAGGTTGAAATCATTAGCAAAAACAACTTTGACACGCCTACTATAACGCCCACTTTTCACGTTATCTGCCGTTAATGAAATTTAAAAGCTCATAAAAACGACAAAATAAGAGGTATGTTGATAAAATTTGCTACGTATATCCTTCTAATCAATTTCATTACTGTGCCAGAAAATTAAGGTGCCACGCCCACTTTTACGCCCACCTCCCATATAACGTTTTACCTAAAATTCATATAATTTCTCTATTAGTAAAGATTTTGGAATAATTAAGGGCTATATTGAAACATCTAAGTTGAACTTATTACTCAAAATAACTTTGGCACACCTACTATAACGCCCACTTTTCACGTTATCTACCGTTAATGAAATTTAAAAGCTCATAAAACCGCTAAAATTAGCGGTATGATGATGAAATTTGCTACATATATCTTTCTAATCATTGTTATTCTTGTGCCAAAAAGTTAAGGTGACGCGCTCACTTTAACGCCTACCTCCCATATAACGGTTTATCTTAAATTCGTGTAATTTCTCTATTGACAAAGTTTTTGGGAAAATAAAGGTCTATATTGAAATATCTAAGTTGTATTTATTAGCAGAAACTTTATTGACATGCCTACTTTAACGCCCACTTTTACTAATAGACTAAATTTACGAAAACATTTTACTATCATATCGAAGTTATTAACGGTGGTTAAATTTTAAGGGCCGATGTTGATTTTAAATAAAACACAAATTTTTTAAGAAATTATTATCATTTCTTTTTATAATGATAATATTTGTATGGTTCACTTATGTATTTAACAAAATAGCGGCCAAATGGCCCCCCATCCTTGGCGCGACTCACCTATCTTATGGTCCAAATTTTCAATGACAATGTTGATGCTCAATTGGGCATGATAATGACTCTCTTTTGCCACACTATCGCAAAAAAAGCAATGGCTCCCATTCAACAAACTAAGAAGGCATTCACAGATTTTCTAACATTTTATACAGACCTGTTTTGCAGAAATTTAAATATTTTTTACAATTCTCCCGATTGTGGACGAATTTGAACGATTATGTTGACCAAAAGAATCACAAAGTACACAAAATGCATTTTGATTTGAACGCCCATTTTTATAAATGACCTGAATAACTTTAAAGCGTTGTTCATTTGCGTATCTTTCCACGGATCAAATTGAGTAAGTTTGAGATTGGGAAATGTCAAATGAAATGCAGAAAACAAATTTAAAGACTAGATGTAGTTTACCTTCAACATGGGCCCTTAAAATTTAACCACCTTCCACAAAGAAAGTGACACATACTTTATTATAAAGAGATTATTCCATAGCGATTAACAAAATAATAAATATTGTGCTTTAAATGTACACAAAATTGGTGGTGGTATAAAAGATTCGGCACAGCCGAATATAGTGCTCTTACTTGTTAGTTTTTAATTTGTCAACAATCAATAATACGAGTTGTATATGAGAATTTAATTCAAAATATCTTTTATAAACTGTAAAATAAATATTTCGCTTACTGAGACTTACTTCAATATTAAACCTCTTCTTCAAGTTAAAAGTATTTCATTAGTAGAAACCAGTACTTAATTGTGCAAAAATTCAAGAGGGCATCGGGACCCAAATAGGGAATAATTTTTTTCCCTTAATCCCATTAGTATGGCTATAAGGGATTATCTATTAGAATACAAAATATCATAAACAAATTTAATTTCAATTCTAGGGTACACTACGATTAGATAATTACTGGAATTTAAACATACCTTTGTACTGATGGTTAAGAGATTCGGCACAGCCAAAGATAATACTCTTACTTGGTTTTGGTACATTTATACTTCTATTGGTTATAAGTTCCGTGTGATAATGACAGTATACCATGGTAAATTAGTTTGCCAATAATAACCAAGTGGAATTCATTTTCACACCCAGCTAAGGTTTCACAATTAAAACTCTTTTGATCGGAGGTTCATGAACTACAATTTATAACAAAGAAAATCCAATATAAAAAATTTAGTTGCATTTTAGAAATTTTGAAATAATCTCGGCCAACTAAGCGGCTTAAAAATTCTAAAAATTATTTTAAAACACACAGGCATTTGCTTTTAAGAAATAGAAACCATAAAACTCAGTTTTTCTCTAAAATTCCTCCGAGCAATCATAAAACCAATAATTAAATTTCATGTAGTGTAATTTTGCGACTTAAAAATTGTCAAATAAACTTAATTAATTTTCGTAGTTTTTTTTAAACTTTATTTCAATTTAACTAATTTTCAATACCTATCCACGCCTTGAATCTCTGATTATTTCAAGAGAATTTGTCTTAGTTGGGCCGTAAAAATTCTTCTACATACAGATATTTATAAATCATCTCAGAACGTCAAAATGTTCTATAATATGGAACTTGTTTGACCTAAAATTAATATTTCGTGTTGTGACATATAAAACCACAAACGTATTTAAACTCTCTGTCATCGTTATGAAGTGATGGTGAAGGGTTTATTACTTTAAGATTTTAATAAAAAGGCTTGTCTTAAATTCAATTTATTATGTGTCGGTGTATGAGACGAATAAAAAATAAATAAATAAAAAAAATATAATAAAAAAACTGAATTCTTATTTAAATTTTACAGTTCAGCCAATAATGACAATAATAATGACGACGTCGACGCTGATACTGATGATGATGTTAATGATAAACTTGAACTTGAAAGTTACAATTATTCATTTACATACATACTGACATACATTCATATGAATTTATAAGAATGTATTATTATATTAAAGATGGGTGTGTGTGTGTTTGTAATATAAAACAAATTTTTTTTTTGACTTGCCTTGAGTTATAAGTATTAAAATAAATTATTTAAGTTTTCAAGCAACAAACTAACCAGTATACAGTCAGTGAGTCAGCCAGCCAGCCAGTTTGTCTGTCTGTTAGTCGCATAAAGACGCATCATTTACTGCAGCGCTCCTAAATGTATAGTAGTGGTAGTAACAGCTTTTATTCTTTCTATTGTTGTTGTTATTGTTGTGCTTTTGGTGGTGTTGTTGCTTTATGACTTATTATAATTGAATAAATTAAGAGTATGGTAATTATGCTGCTCGCTTGCTATTGCAGTTAATACTAAGTATGATGGTTGTTGCTGTTGTTGTTGATGTTATGAATTTCAAATTAGTAGTGGAAAAACTTTCAACTGTATTGCTTTTGTTTGTTCCTTAGACTTTGTTACTTTTATGAAGTTTTTACCAATATTTTTGCATTTTCATTTAACAGGGTTTTTTGTTTTTAAGTCAAATTAAAATTTGTTTTTCTCCCAAATGGATATAAGCTTCATTGCAAGTTTTCACTTTCGCTCTCTCTCGTCGCTTTGTTATTACGTATTAACATGGTTACGTTTATGCATACGTTATTTTAAATGAGTTGTATTAAGTTTGTACATTTGTATGTGTTTACTGTTTACAGTACGTACCAGTGAGTATTATTATTCAAATTGTTGCATATTTATTAACAGCGCTCTCGCGCACTGTTTCGTGGCAGTCAACTAAATTAATTATTATTCAAAAAATACTACATATTCTTTGCATATTCGTATTCACAAAAAAAAAAAAAAAAAAAACGCTGACCCAGACATTCACCAGACAAAACAAGTTGTCTGTCTATAGATGTGTGAGTATGTATCTGTGTCGGCTGGATGGTAGTAGCAGTAGTTTTCAAATGTGTAAATGTGTATGAAAACATTTTCCCCAATGCCTTTTGCTCTAGCAAGTGGCACATTGACTGTGTATCTCTGTATGAGTGCACATATTTTGGCTGAATTTAATTGAAATCATTAACGTTTATTCATATTACGCAAGCAAATGTTTAAAACGTTGTTGTTGGCTTTTGTCACTTTATGGTTAACCTAGTGACATACAGCACGTATGTCTGTATGCTCAACGTAATTGATTGATCCAAATCAAAGTGCGTTTACACGTTGCAACGAACACTTAAGTCCTGTCATGAGAAATTAAATTAAAATTTGTAAGTCCTTTAAGTCTTTTGCCAACTCGTCGACCAATATTTAAAAAAATAAAAAATATTTTATTATATTATGTTAAATAATGCTATATGCATACTTATAAATTATTATGAATTATATTATGGTTATGTGAGATCATATTATCATGGCTTTAAACTATTGTTAGGTAATATGACATCATGTTATTATCAATGAGGGGGGTCATCTTATACCTATTGCATGCTATTTTAATTAAACTTAAAATTGTAACTCTCAACCATTAACATTTTTACTACAAACATACAATCCAATCATAGTATGTTGGTGTTTGGTTATTGTCATCTCAACTGGGTTTTTTCTTTACGTGTGTCTACAGAGTAATTAATAGATAAATTGTTGATGGTCAAGTTGTTTTAATATCAAGTTGGAGGCATTGATTGGTACAAATTTAACAAGCGACCATCTCTTCGTTATAATGGGTCAATGGAAATAATTTTTCGCATAGTGCTTTGTATATCAAATTTATATTCCAGGCACTTATATAAATATATATTAACACAAACAGTTGCAATGCAATTCTTTCAATGTAATCTGTCCATTGCCATTCGTTTAATCCCAGACCACATTACCTTGTTGAGCTTATCTCGGATTCTATTAGTCTTCTCCCTTAAGGCTTTAAGTCAATAAAAATTGTGATGATAAATTATGAAGGGGTCTTTTAAAAATGCGACTAATACAGTTACATTTCCTCTACGTTATTTCTATAAGGATCAGTGCTTATTATTTTCTTTTTGAAAGATCTCTTTTGTAAACTATGTGCGGCCCAAGTATTAGCAATTTTTGTCGTAAGCAATAGAGCACACCCCGAAAACGCACAGTCAAATTCATTGACAATCGACTAGTTTAGATCTTGCAATCGAGCTTTAATTTGTAGTTACAAAAATTCTATTGTAAGAATAATAATTATTTTGTGCTGACTATATATTTGCAATTATAATTATAAATTCAGTAGAAAAGATGTAAATTGGCAACAATTGCGGTTTCCACAATCGTAATTTTTCTTTTTGGAAGGATTCCATCTCGCTTGCAGCAGAAATCCAGGAGTTTCAGAACAGAGCAGAGCGAACTTTCCAGGGTAAGTGGTAAAGTTTAGTTTTGCTAAAGAATTGCGATGAACTGCTTACCTTTTGCAATGCTCCAAATGACTTGTTTGCCATTTTTAGGTGACTTGCAATATCATTAAGTCAGCTGGGCATGGTGGATTTGCTGTTTCCTAAGAAGCAAAACGATTTGAAGGTGACTATGAATTTTAACAAATTGGTGGTACTGAACCTTGGTTTTTTTTCATGTTAATATGAAGGCCAATATCGGATGCTATGACATGTATGTATGTCATTCAACTTGGCTAATATGTCGTTAAAGATTTTTCTAGCAAATAGATGGCATAAGTGTAGACAAGATATTTTAATCCGTCATTTATACACCTCCGATTAGGGTTGATTGCTTTTCTAATGCGCTTTGATTGTTGCATAAATAATTGAGTCCAGTACAATACTGTACAGCAGAGTTTGGATACATTCCTGTCATACCACTTTGATAATACCGATCGACTTGCTTAACATGCCTTCATGCTGTACTAGGCTTGTTAAATTACAGTACAGAGCTATGATAAGATCGTGCAGTTCAGGGACGTGCCAAATAACTTGATCGTAGATTGTATCAAAGGCTTTGGTAAAGCTTATATATTTCAAATACAGTGGATATCGGCATTACATCAATTGTTAAACTGTAAACTATATGTTCTTTATATGATCGGTTGAGGAGCTGTGTAAAATACATACTAATGTTTGTTGCTTTCTAACATCTGCTATAATTAATAATGGCGCGGAGGTTTATTACTTAGTTTTTTTATTCTGTGAGTTTTTCCTTCTCGAGTAGTTTATTTATCACTCACTCACTTAACTGAGATGGAAGAGATTGGCATGTGCAAAAGTCTTCGATATTACATCTGTTTTTTTTATTGCTTAGTATCGGATCATTCTTATTCAAATCAGGATCGATACACCCCTGGTAATTTGCCATTCTTCAGTTTATGTATTGCATTAGTGACCTCGGTTTTATCTGAACAGATTGAACGTACTTATGCCGAATCTGATTGATATACACAACATTGCCAGATAAATGTGGGTTGCGGAAATGATAATATGACGTCCTATAGTTGACGTGGCTGCTGCCACCGGGTCTTTAAACGGATATGTGGCTGAACAGGCGTTTCCTGTAAACGGATTGGCAAGTTTATACTCTCATATTTATAAGGAAATTAATTAGTTTCCATCTTCACAAATTACAAATGCCAAAATTATAATTTCAAATTAAGAGTTCGTTTGTCAGAAGGAATTGCAAGAAACAAAAGTCTTCATAAACAAGTCGAAAATTACTGCCTATAGAAGATAAAAGCACTAAAATAGATAAAAAATTGTATCCATACATCAGCGTCATCATCACTGTCATTAGTCAAATGAACTTCTAACTTCATTATATAAGCCGGGGTTCTGTAGAGTGTTTGTGGCGCCAAGCTTACTCGTTGTTTAATTCAATTTAAATATATAATTTTTGCTGTTGTTGAAGTTTTTGTATTTCTTTGGGTTTCATTATTGGGTTTATTATTATTATTACTTTTTGAATTTTTTGTATTTAACTTATGACTCACAAAATGTTGTTTGTATTGAAAGCAACTGAGTTTAATTATCAGCTTTTCTACACTAACAGCAACAGCAACAACAGAAATTTGATGATTATCATTATGGTCCACTTCATCGTTTTAATTTTTAAAGATCGATGACTGATGTGTGTCTGCTGCCCGTTTAATGATTATTTAAATGATTGTTAGTTTTTGTTAAACACTCATTCATCTACTCATAAATAGTTCTGAGTCAATAGCTTACGTTTATTTTAGTATTTTTTATTTTTGTTACATGATTTATCATGTCATTATGGCAGTTAAAATGAATATTCATATTTTGTCTACTAATCGCCAAGTTCAGCTACAAAGAAGTATTTATTGAGAATAACATGTAAATGACAGTCAGTAAAAACAATGATGAGCGGAAATGATTTTTAATATATAGAAAAATCTGGTGGTTGTGGAGATCCAAAATAAAATGCAGATTCAAATTTTGTTAGCTTGCAGCGGTTGTCACAAAATAGAATAAAAGATTTGACTTTGCCGACTTTTGTGCAGCAAAGTGTTGGAAGCCCTAAAAAAATGTAAAAGCTGTTAGTTTATATTTAAAAAGATCGATAAATATATGGGACGGCTCATTTTCATTGATAAATTAACGAGAATACGTCTTGTGCAGAATTTCAGATAACATGACGTAGTTGTTCCTTTATAAGCGTTGCCAACTTTGCTTCATATGTCAAACCTGCTATCAACACCATCTTAATAATTTATACTTTTAGCCAAAGTGACACATATTGCGTTACGTTAGTGCTCAAAAACGCATCATAGCGGATAGATTCATCCAAAATTAGGACATGTATCTTGCTCATAGCAGAATTCTGAAACTCTTACTCAAGGCACACATTAAGTGTTAATGCTATGAGGGACCTCAGTCTAATGAAGAAGCTGGCGATTACCAAGGACTGTGCCGTTGGGAATGTCGCTTTTTACCAGACGGGAATGTGAAATCGTTTTCTAGGCGCGAAATGAATGAAGAAAGAGATTCCGTTTGGCAGTCACTAGGAAGTGAATGGAATCGAAAATGCACCAAAAATACTGGTGGGTGGTGTGCTTCAATATTATAAGGAAAGTGTATTTTGTGTTGATTCTGAAAAGAGTCAGTCGTTCAGTTGTCAATTTCAATTCAGATACAAATTCAAAATATCAAAAAGGACTCCACAACGTATTCTCATCGAAGTTCAGTTGACAAGAGAATTTTAACGTAATGTTTATCAACATCAACATCTAAACTATAACCTACGGTCTACACCAGCCATCGATTTGTTCGAACAACGAACAATTTTTTGTGCGCACATGAATTTGCCTGATGTGGACCGCTGTTGTCGATGTTTTGTTCTTGTTCAAACAGCGTTGTCAGAACATTTGTTTGAACAACGATGTGTGATATTAAAAGGCATTTTGAATATGAAAGAAAGAGACGTCACATAAAAATACCAACAAAATACTCTTTATACGTTTTCTCCATATCAAAGAACATGAACAATTTTTTGACAGTTGCTCTGCCGACGTTTTGTTCTAGTCTAAACAAATCGATGGCTCGTCAAGACGTAAAGTAAAGCACATCTTCATCTCGATGGCTTTGTTTTTGAATTCAGATAACACACATGTGACAGTCGAAGTGAAAATGTGATGATTTTTGATTTGAAATTTGTACCAAATGTGTTAATCTAAAAGACATATATTATTCTCTATATTATTTTTAAAACGATGTCTCTTCTAATGAACGACAATTTACAAAGGCGGGTTCAACACCCGTTTAAAAAAGCACATAAACTAACACCACATCCATCTCTTATTTAAGCTTCTGTAGCTCACAAATTTATCAAACACAATCCTAATGACTTGATACAATAATTTTATTATCAACTTTAATAAATTAACTTTCCATTAAAAAATTTTTCTTTCATTCCAACGGCGCGAGTATAAACAACAAACAAATCTTTTTTAATAGTCGGCCATTACAATAATAAAACAATTAAAGGAATTATGTCGCTATAAAAATAAAAAAATTTAAAAAAGTACAACGTAATATTCATACTAAAAATATATCTTCTCATTTCATTTTTTTTAAACAACATTTTGAGGGTAAAAATGGATAATGGCGATTTGTAACAATTTCATCTTGTCTACATCGAACATTAAACATGAGTAAAGTACTTGAACTGTTAATAAACCATAAAACGCGAGTAAAATGACAAAAAAAAAAATAAAAAATAAAAGAAATCGGCGACCATCATAGAAAATGTCCCCATAAATGCCAAGCAGCTTAATGTATTTTAACTACGCGCAGTGTGGGTGCCACCATAATAAAATAAAAAAATTATGGTGTTTATTTGTTTTCATTTTTTTCTTTTTCACTTTCAGCCAAAGGACAACACACAACACCGTCGTTTAAAACAACAATTTTAAAGTTAAATGGTGCGACTGCATACGTCCAACTACTTAAAACCCCCATAACAATTGTGTCCCGGAAAGGGGAAGCAAAAAATTGTGCTTTTTTTTTGCCTTAATCGTAAAAAAATATGCAGGACTTAATAAAAAAAGCAATTATACTTAAAAGAATGTTAGAAATAAAAAAAATTTATAAAAATATAAGAATAGCGAGTATTATCGGCCATATGTTTCGATGGTTTTAAAAATTATTTTAAATGATTTTTATGGCAAATGGCATTTTTGAAAAAAAAAAAGAAGAAAAGAAAAAACTAGTTGCGTAATTGTCAGTCGAATGCATACACTTTCTCTCTGCGAGTATGATGAAGAAGGCATCGAGCGTAATAATTGCATTGAGCTGGCAAGAAATATAGTTTGAATTGAAAATAATTTTAATGAAAATTTTGACACAGTTAAATATAAATAAAAAAAAATAGTTCAGACCCTCTAAAAAATAATTACTTCATTTGAGTTAGTGTTCTACCCATTGTGCGCTCCATGTGGGAACCGAAATTCCCAATTTAAAACCATAATCATAATTTTCCATAATTAAATATCCGACTAGTTCAAGAACTCAGTCCCTTCAATGTAATTCCTTATGGATCTCCAGTTCGAGTTCCCCAGGTACTACCCATTTAATACAAACTAATACCTGAACTCCCTGACAGGTGCATACGATAATTCTTTGATTTTATTGTCCTATAATTATTTCAAAGATTTTTTTCTTGTGCGTTCTCGTTAAGTGAATTTAATCGAAAACGTTGCTAATGTGGCTGACATTGTGCAAGATAAGCATTAACTAGTGCTTGTTGTCAACATTTATCGCACTTCTTTAAGAAGAATATTGCATAAAAACCTCGGTATGAAGTCCTACAAAGTTCTATTGGTCCAACAACTAAAGCCTCATGACCATCCTATACGTTTTCGCTTCGACCATACGAGCTGAAGATTTTTTTTGCAGAAGATGAAGAACTATATCGAAAAATCTCATTTTTATCCTGGTGGCTAAGTCAGTAAGCAAAATTGCCGCATATGGGGCCCAGAGAATCCACACGTGACTATTGCGAAGCTAGTGCATCCACAACGAGTCCCTGTTTGGTGTTTATTTTGGTCTGGCAGCATCATTGGCCAATTTTTCTTCGAAATTGAGCAAGGAGCCATCGTTACCGTCAATAAGAGCGTAATCGAGCCATGCTTAACGAATTTACATTTTCAAAAATTCAAGAAAATGACATTAGGAATATTTGGTTTCAACAAATCGTGATCTCATGTCAAACAGCCAACGCAGCCATTGATCTTTTACGCACTGCTTTTTGAAATCGAGTATTCAGCCGAAATTGTGATGACAATTGGCCGCGTAGGAACTATGATTTGAGCACTTTGGATAATTTTTTGTGGGGGGGGGGGGGGGGGGGGGTTTGGGGTTGGTTATTGAGGAAAAATGTTATGAAAAACATCCGCAGACAATTGAATCATTGAAACATGAAACCAAAGTTGCCATTGAAGTGCTTCGAGCCGAAACAATCGAAAATGTACTGACAAATTCGGCTAATCGGATGGGGTACTGCTGAGCCAGTCATGATTGTTATATGAATTGAATTATAAATGACAAAGTTAAACCTTTCCAATAAAACTGGAAACATTCAGTAGTTTTTCATAGCCGGTTCAAGCTTTCAATATATATAGATCACCCTGTACATTAACTTATATCAAAAAGTAGTTACGATAGAATATTAAAAATTAATCTTGATATCAATCCATCAGCATTTCTAAGTTTTGACACAAATGTTTTTCTTGAAAGCTTGTTTGAGCATAAAGATTCGTTTTATATTTTTAATGCTTTGAGGAAAATTATTATATTCCGAACTACCAATGTGTTCAGTTCGCTGTTTTGTTGTTTCTAAACATCATTTGGTTATTCTTAAAATAGTATTGTTTCTTGTATTAAACGTTGTTTGGTTTCTAAAAAATAGCACCATATGATGACCAATGTTATTTATAGATTTAAAAGCATAAAGTAACGGTTGCGTCTTATATAAACCTTTAATAGAAAGTACACTTAGCTTCACATCTTTGTAGAGACAAATTGTTTTGATAAAAACGTTAGAGACCACGTAACGTCATATGTTTAATTTAGAGTGTGAGTAAGAGTTGGTTTTGATTAAACAACTCTTGCCAATGTTTTGTTCTCGATTAAACACTCGCTACGGAATATATGTTCATTTTGGAACAGTCCTTTCTAAAGTGAAGGCAAAAGACTTTACACAAAACTATCAACAAAATATGTTTGACACATTTTGTCCGCACAGAAGAACATAAACAAATTTGTGTCTGGAATTTTGCCACAAACCTATGACTCGTCCAGAACACTCAGTCACCGGTCATGTGCGGATTGAAATTCAACGTACTTAAAGTGTTAATGTGGAAAAATCAGGATAATCATTACAGTCTTGCATTACTTTAAGATGCTTCTATGGCAGTGTAAAAATTGGCTATATGCAAAAAAGGGATCAATAATAAACCTCTCTTTGTAAAACTTATAACTAAAACTTACTTAAGTAGTGCTTACCTGCTTAAACGAGCGCTTCTAGAAGACACAAGTTCCATATGTGATCTAGGTCTCTTTTCTGAAATTAATAAGGTTTTATTTTTTACCCAACATAAGTATTAAAATCATGCCGTCACACACTGCTGAACAAATTAAGCAGCACTGCTTATAAAGTTAAAAACAATTGTCGATGGCTTACGTGGAATACCCTAGAAATTTCTTTGTTATTAATTTTAAGTTACATAATAAGTTTTATGCTGTTCAACTGCAATATGAATTTTCTATTCATTCATTCTCTTAGCGGTTCATTCATACACATAATCGAGCCAGCTGTATAGCATGGCTTTAAGTATAAAATGTTAATGTTGCTCCTGCAGTTGTTTGTCAATAAATGATGTGGACAATAATGATGAGAATTATTGTTTTTTTTTCTCTCTATACTCCTTTATACCCTAGCCAGAATGTTAAGCGTATGAATTTCTATATGTGCTGCCACATCGATGTCCATATATGAAAACATGTTGATTCTGTCGATGGCTTGAGGTTGTCTGTTTGTTCTCTCATGCTGATTTGGTTATTCTATAGTCGACGATTGTTGAGTTTCTTGCAGCAGTAATGAATTACAATTCGATCGGGTGGACGCCCAATACAATTCGTTTTATTATTTATGGCTGACAAGTCAACATTGTAAAGCCTTTTGAGGAGAAGGAGGAGGTGGTGGTATTGATAGAGATTGTCTTGTAAATAATAAGAAATATTTAAAAGTGAAGTTTGTTTGAGGTTCAGATGAAGTTGAAGGTGGATGCTGCAATTGTGGGCTAGTGAGTAAAATAAGTGTGTGATTGTGTGTTTAACTCAATGTTCAAATGCAAGTGCCAACGTAACCAATGCTTTAACATGAGTTTTCAGCCAACCTTAAGCAAATAATATTTCATGAACATCACATCAACATCGTCATAAAAGCAACAATAATACATTCGGTACAATAACAACAACGACGACGACCAGAAAACACAATTCAATGATGCACTTCATTCAAATATTGCTTGCGGCATTATTGTAGCAATGCACACACTCGTACACACATGACATGTGCATGCATGTAGTATGTTGTGTTGTTGTTATAATTTTTTTGTTGCACAATTCCATGCTAAGACTTCTCTCAAGCGTAGTGGCTACCAGCGAATCAACGAACCCATTGAGCCAACCACAACCCCAGTTTTCTTCGTCGTCTCTTCTGGTGAGTGCTGCGCTGAAAGCATTTAAATGATCTTGTGCTGGGCGCTTATGTTCATGCAACCAACAATTGCCTACCGTTTTATTGCAAACATATTAGCCATGCTGCAACCTTAAAATCCCGAAAACAACAACAACACACATTTAAACTTAAAGCCTTGTATGTATCGACAGTGTCTTTGTCATGATTTTTTTTTGCTGTAACTTTTTTTTTTAAATATATTTTATTGTTGTTTTAGTTTTTAATAAACAAAAGACCTTTTTAGTCAGTAAAAATATATTTTTTTTTTATTAAAATAATAACAATATTTGCTGTGATGGTTGTGTTTGTTGATGGCGTTGCTTAGTCTGATGTTGCCCAACGGCAGTGGCTGGCTGGCTGGCTGTCTATATACAGATAAGAATTTTTTATACTGACCATGTCTATAGTTGTGGTCAAAAACCAAATCGTATTCGTATGCCCGCCTGGCTGACTGACTATGACTTGAAGTTTTGGTATCAACCAGTAGGCTGCAGTAGTTTTGCTTGCTTCCAGTGGCACTCTTAATGTAATCGCAACTTGGTTACCTGGTTGGCTCACTTCGGAGGGCTTGGCATGAATTTAGTTTGGATGCTACATAGTTGCTGTTGTTTCTTTAAACTCTTGATATGATAAAGAAGGCAAAAAACTAAAACAAAATAAACAATGTGATATCAGAACGGCAGAAAACGAGCTACCAACTTTGATTTTATTTTGCATTATCTGCTGCTGCACACAGTGAAAAAATATCTTTTGAGCAATGATTACCGTAACTTATAGAAGTAGGTTCTTCAGATGCTTATTAATATAAATTTAACCGTTATGTGCTAAATAGCTACTACAGTATACTCGGCACAAGTTTCATAAAGCCCTTAAATGTCTCTGAAACATATCAGAGTTGCAGAGATCATAAATCGTCACTTGCAATATTGGCTGCTTTGCAAATATAGTTGTAGCTTAAATATCACAATTAATAACAAAGGAACCTTTAAAACCCGTTTCTCAGATTAAAACTACTTGCGTAAATATTTTAACCCTGGAACTTCACTGCTTTTTTAGTTGATTTTTAGTACAGCTCCTGTCGTTGTTAAGCTCTTAATGTAATTTATTTAATTAAAAAAAAAAATTAAATTATAAAACATTTTTGTACGTAGCATACCTTTTGTCTATATCGTCATTGTCTATTCGACGAAGTACATGTTAATAATTACCAACATTCCATTCTAATTCGGCATACAAGCGTTGTCTGTCAGTCGAAAATTTCTATGCCCATACACATAGCGCAGCGATTCTTTATTTAATTTATTTATATAACCATTCGTGTTCGTCAAATCCAAAGAAGCACTATACTGTCTAAAGATAAACATGACCATGACCATTAGAATCAATACCGCAAATTTAAATAATTTTTCACTACAAAAACGGGAGATTAAACACTTTCAGTATTTTTGGTTCTTTGCAACACAACAACATCAAAAAATAGGGGCTTTAAAGAAGTCATTGAGAACCACATTAACAAAGCCCGATAAACTAGTGACCAACTGGCCAACACCCAGTGACGAATATCATATCCAATGTCGCAGCAAACTTTTTTAATATTTTCAACAGCTGTGTGAAGGTAGTTGCCTTGTACAGCGGCGAATAGTGGATTGCAAGTCGTTGCGATTTTAAAATGATCCAGGTCAACTGATGCATTCTACGAATTCTAAGAATTTGTTTTGCCAACTACCATCAGCGATGCTCAACAGTGGACATAAACCAGGCAGACTTCAACTGAAATCAAATGACGAAGATGGAAATAGAGGTGTATGCCTTACACAGACCACATACCGACATAACCAAGAATGCAATTGAATAAAGTCCCAAGGTAACCAAATGGAGGGAAGCCAGCGGTAATAGCTGAACATGGTAACATCAACAATAAATAAATCGCGAAAAGATCTAAAGCCACTTGCAGCAAAATGCAATCATTGAGTTCTCTTGCTTCCTAAAGAAACAAACTGACTCTTTGTGACAAAACGCTAACGCTGTTTTTACGTATGTCAGCACAAAATCTAGGCACTAGCAGGGTCTCAAAGAAGGATATATCTGCTTATTAAAATTGCAAAATTCCGAATAATGGAAACCGAGAGGTAAAGATAAAGATATGCCCAGTTAGAGGTTATAAATTAATAAAATTTCCTCTTAACGATAACTGTGGGCTTTTGGCAAAACATCTGAAGTTGAGATAAAAAATATTCCGGTTTCTTAATCAAAAAAGCAAAATCTTCAAGACGCTTTTTATATTTGTTGGCGTCTTTCTACGTAAGCGATGTGGTCTTAAAAATTACTCAACAAATTTATGGTTTTAAACCTTCTAAAAATAATGAAAATTAAATAAAATTTTTTTTTCAAATGATCACAAAATTCCGGCTTGTATACACTTATCCGCTTCTTGCTACGAATTATGACATATAAACCATCACATACAGAAGAATCCACTTAAATGAACTTGAATAATTTAAAAAAAACCCAGAAAGGCGAAAATAATTCTGTGACAATAAGGAAAAACTGCTCATGTCTGTTTTTATAGTTATTCAGAAAATTACTTTCAAACAAAAACAACAAAATTATTGGAAAACAAATAAAATTACAGGAATTCGGCGCTGTACACATTAAAGAGCATAACGGGTGTAGTATATTAAGTTAGATTAGGTTAGTTTGGTTGAAAAGGAGGTGCACTAACTAAAAGCCCAAACCCACGAAAGGTATACACTTATGATCAATTGGCATGTTGTGCGTTCCATATGAATAGAATAATTAGAATAGAAGAAAAAGAGAAACAGACCAGTCCAGAGTCTCTGGCGGGAATCGAATCCGCAACCCTAAACTAGCAGACCAGCGTACTACTGACTAGTCCACCGGGGCACCCAGGTTATCAAGTTATTTTAAGTTAAATTATGAGTTAAAATTATAATAAATTATATGACTAAATATAGGTGATAAGTTTTTACGCTATACCTGTAAAGTTTTCCAAAATTGTTGAATATTTGCCTGAGGGTAGTTTTAAATCACTAGATTGCACTGGTGTTGTTATCTCATTTTAAGCTTATGTCCACTTTAGCAATTATAACATAACTTAAACTACTTCAACAAATCCAAATAATAAAGGGACGAATTTGAAATATTTGTTATAAAATAATATAATTTTATTTATTTAATATTTATTTGTTTTTTTGTGTTTTGACTCTGTTGAAATATTTTTGAATTTGAAATAAGTTGTTTTGTCCAAAGTCCATAAACTTCTTAATAGGCCTATTTGGTGTTACGATCAAAAAACCATAAAAAAAAGTTCCGCTAAATAATGATAAGATACTAATCACTCTAGGTTACGTTAGGTTAGGTTAGGTTGAAAAGGAAGGGTATAAAAGCCCAAACCCATGACAGGTATGCACTTATGCCCAGTTGGCATGTTGTGCGCTCCATATGGAAAACGGAACTCCCAAACAAAAACCATAAACATAATTTCCCATAAATAACGGACTAGTCCAAGATCCCAGTCCCCTCAATGTAACGCCTTATGGATCTCCAGTTCGAGTTCCCCAGGTATTCCAAATTCGGCATAGTATCCACTGTAAAATTTTCGCGCCTAATATGCCCAAACGCAGGACAATGACAGAGGTAGTGTACCAGAGTCTCATCCTCTTCCTCGCAAGCTCTACATGTTGTCTCCTCAGATAATCTCATGCGAGCTAGATGAGTTCTCAACTCCGTATGACCTGTAATTACACCGGTTGATTTCCTAAGTGTAGGTCTACTTAGTCTCAGAATCTCCTTTGATTTCCCAAGATTTGGGTCACCCCAGAGTGTTCTTGTCACCTTACCGACATCAGTGCTTTGCCATTTTCTGACATGTTCCTACATTACCCAACGTTTAAGTTCATCCTTAAATCGTTTAAGGGGTTTGGCGTTCTCCAAAGTTATAGTACTCAGAAGAGCTCCCATTTTGGATAATTGGTCGGCTTTCTCGTTTCCGATCAGCCCGTGATGGCTTGGTATCCATATTATCTCCAGATGTTCACAATTTGCATATGAGTTTATCTCACTCTTGCATTGCAAAACGTTCCGGTATTCGACTTTCTCCTTTCTCAATGTCTTAATTACTGATTGGCTATCCGTAAAGATACGAATCGGAGTTTCGCTATTCGTTTCCTTTATCCATTTAATTCCTTTCGTAATCGCCATGATCTCAGCCTGAAAAATAGTGTTGTGATCTGGTAGACGGAAGTATTTGCTTCTATTTCGGCTTTTGTCGTATAAGCCCATTTTAGTTTGGACTAATCAGTCTAACCAAAGAATTTAATCAGAAAATAAGCAAATAAACGAATTATTTTCTGACAGTATATTTGCAGAAACTTCAAAGTTCAATACAAACGGAAGTGGAAAATCTCATTGCGTAAGACAAAATAAAAACTTACTCACTATAAAGTTAATATTGGTGTTATTATTTTAAGTTTTTGGAAAGCAGCACTGCCAATGCCCACCAACTGATAAGGACAAACACAAATAACGAGTCCATAGGCCAGACACAACAACAACAACATGGGACAGTCTAAGTGCGTATGAACAAAACGACAAAAATGTTGCAAGTACATTGAGCATAAAAGGATGCTAATTCAAGTTCGTGCTTATGTGTGTTGGTTTTGCTTTGCTGTTGTTTTTATTTTTTTATTTTCTTCTTTCTTATAAACATGTTCAAAATTTATGGTTGATCTGAACAGATATCGACAATGCAACTGCTACCGGGCATTATATTCAATGTACGTACAAACTTAAGTTGCATGAATGAAGTATAGCGTCTGGCTGAAACTGCTGCTGATGACGGCAACAATGATGATCATGATGTGAATTAGTTTGTAATAAACGCAGAAGCCAATGGACAATATAACAGCAGTCGCTTCAAAAAAAAAAAAAAAAACAAAAGAGATTCATAAGCAAAGTGAAATATTATCATTAAACAAATCTTGATATGCAGGCATGTATGTTCAACATACATTAAATAATAAATAAATTTTTTTTTAATTTTCTTGGTTTTTTTTTTTCTTTTTTTTGAAGGTGTTGAGTTTTATGTTTAAATGCAAAAACAAAAATCGTTAAGCTTATTATTTATAATGTAAGATAATTTGTAAACAATTTGTTGTCAATTTGTATTTGATCTATTTGTAAGGTTATTGATAGTTTTTCCATATAATAAAGTTTTCGATGAAGTGAAACGAGTAGCTAGTAGAAAAATAAAATATCCAGGTCATTGTACGCTTTCGATATTGTATAAAAACTAGTGCAGCAGACATTTTAAAATTTGCATAAAATATTAAAACATACATAAGTATATAAAGACTACATGTATACAAACATACTTACATATCTATGTGTTAAAAAATAAAATTAAATGTATGCAAAGCACATCACATGTTGAGTTTAAAAATAATACTCACACTCATATACCAACCAACCAACCAACAAAAAAAAAAAAAAAACAAAAAGAAAAACAACTTTGAAAGAATATCAAATATATATTTATTTAATATATATGTATGGGTGTTTCAGCTGGGTATATGTATGCGATTTTTTTTCCAAATTCAAGAAACTTTTTATCCATGCAGTCAGGCAGTCAGTCAGTCATTCAAGGTCATCACTTGTTGGGGCCAAGTATTAGAAGTTACCAAAAACAACAACCAAAAAAAAAGAAACAAAAACTTTGTAGTTTGGTATGCACAATGACAATGACGAGGGTCATGTAGCAAGTTATTGATTTTGAATAACTCAAAGTAGACAGTGATTGCGAACAAAAAAAAAAGAAGATTTACCAAAAGGTATTAAAAGCTCTTGTCAGGACCATCGAATTAATTACGATCAAATAAAACTATCTATTTTCGATTTTAATATAAATACGTTTTCTTAGAGAATTTCTTTTAGAATAAAACACAAAAAATCCAATGGAATGTCAAAATTTGGGTCACAAATTTCATGACATTTAATTTAAAAAAATAGTCTCTGGCATATCGCCTCCACGTCTACGCCTTAAGAATGCCATCTGGGAGGTCGAATTTTGCACCACTTGTTCGATTTTACCCGGTGTTATTTCGTCGGTCGTAGTTTGTCAAATGTTGCCTTGTAAATGATTAATCGTTATCGGTTTATTATCAAGGACCTCAAAAAAAAAAATTTTAAGGTTCTAAGTCTCACGAAAGAGGTGACCAATTTACAGGTCCATTTCTTGAGATAATTCGTTTACGAAGTGTTTGCCTCAACAGAGCAATGATTTTACGCGCTGTAGTGTATGTTGCTTCATCTAGTTAAAGCCATTTGTCTTTCAAACAATATGCAAATACCAAAAGAATAAGAAAATTTCGAATCACGAGATCGAGTTGCTGAGACAAACGTGGTATCATTTGTCTCAGTATTGATTGGGACTGATACAAATCATTTAAAAAGAAGTAGTTTAAAATAATAAAGGGTCCGCCAAAAAACTTTTTTTTTTAAATGCTACAAAAAAAGTGTAGCTTCGGCTGTGTGGCACGTAGCGCCGTCCTGTTGAAACCAAATGTTGCCAGTATCCTCCTCTTCAAAAATTCGTTCAACATGGCCCGATAACGAACGCCATTGACTACGGCCACTCCTTGCTCATTTTCGAAGTAAAATGGCCCAATTATGCCTCTGAACCAAAATCCGCACCAAACAGTTACTAATTTTTGGTATATCGGCTTTTCAATGTATGCGTGCGGGTTTTCTGTGGCCCAATGCAACAATTTTGCTTGTTTACATACCCGCCAAGATCAAAATGAGGTTCATCTAAGAGATTATTTTTTTGGCAAAATCGGCCAAAGTAATGTCGCAATATTTTCCAGCGTTGTTCAAGCGTATACACAACAATAATCGTTCAGGGGAAGGATAAAACTAATAATAGTGCTATAATCGTTCGTGCCGAATCTTATATACCCTTCACAACGTGTCGTCATGCAATAACAATTGTTTGTATCACCATTCATCTCATATAAAATACGTACATACATATGTTCATGTAAAAAACATCCCAATGTAAAATTATAAATTGAGTTTACGTATGTAAGTTTCTAAAAAAAAAATTAAAAAAATAAATAAAAAAAAAATAAAAAAAATTTTTTAAAAATAATAAAAATATAAATAATATATAAAATAAAAAAATAAAATAAAAAAAAATTTTTTTTGGCTCAGCTGGGATTCGATGTCACGTTTACTCTAACCAGTATATATGTATGTTGTTGTTGTAATTGTGAAAGAAACGAGGTGGTCGTGGTTTTTTGCTCATATCTCAGAAAGTTATAGGGCGATTGTGCTGAATTTCATTAGCGATTCATTGCCGGATATTTCCAAAAGATTGATACCATACACAGATCTGGGTAACATATAGTTGCTTCTAAAGTTGATTTCAACCAACACACGGGCAGACGGACAGGCGGTCAGGGCTTAACCGACTCCTCTATTCATAAGCTTTCAGAAAATATATACTTTATGGGGTCGGAAATGAAAATTGTAGAAATTACGAACGGAATGACAAAGCTATATGTATATACCTTTGTGCACCACAGGTGAAGGGTATAAAAACGTTAGATTGAGGACCCTTTATTTGCTTTGTTCGGGCGCAACACTGCAAACTTTTTAAACAAATAAAATATAATGCGGTGGAAAATCTATGTATTCAACAAATAAAATCTATGAAAAGTATGCTTTCAATAAACGGATATAATGAACTGAGTTCATGTTTTATGCACCACCCCACAGAAGAAATGTTAAGTTTTGTCAATGTACTCGATATCCGTAGGGAAGGCAAGTCGTAACTATTGAATTCTTTTCGTTTTTGCTACCTCTACACTTTATCCATTTTATAGGCAAAAAAAAAGATGTGTTTTATTCTAATTAATATATTTTGCTTACCTTACCCCTCCACCCTCGTTACAGCTTTACTTGATATGTCTGCTTGTAAACAAGTTAACAGGTTGCAAATGTACGTATAGTATAAATATATGCATCAACGTATGAACGTATTAAATATAAATATTTAAAATACGAATTCAAGAAATGCATTTGCAGCAAATGTACAAATTGACGCTTGTATGTAACTGCTGTTTCACTGTCACTGCCATCTTAAAAAAATAGAAAAAAAAAAACAAATACCGGTACCTGCAGTCTGCAAATGCTAAAATATTGCAGACATATGTACATATAATATATGCGCACTTACTGCTCTATATGCCATATGTATAACAGCCAACTGAAAAAGTGAAAAATAATAAAAAAAGACGAGACCACACGCATGCTGAATATTAAAATTCATCTTTAAATGAAAAAGTGTAACGAGTACAAATGAAAATACCAACATTTAGACGCTTTATTTTTTTTTTTTTGTTATTTTTACATACGAATTCACACATTATCACACACATATATGTAAATATTTACAAAATTTACAATGAATTTCGGTCAGGTTGTCTGTGAAAAATTTAACAAAACTTTAGCATATTTTTTTCAGGACTTTGAAACTTTTGTGTTATTTTTCAAAACTATAAAGTTGACAAAAGGAACATTTTTATATAAAAAATAAAATTAAAAAAAAAAATAAGAACTTTGGTATTTAAGACAAATTTAGTAAGATTTTTTGAAATGGCCTCTTCAAAATCAAAAATTTTCACGTTTTAAATAGTAGAACAAAATTATTTAGTTTACAATTGAAATGAATATATGTGTGTATATAGGGGCAAAAACAAAAAGACCTGTTTCATTTCGGTACCCTTTTCGACCTCCTTTACGCCAAAGTGATCTAACACAACAGCTCGGCATTTCTTCCTTCACTGATTGCCGCGACACCGCCGATTGATTGTAGCCGAATATCCTTATCGCACAGTCCTTTGTAACCGCAAGCATCTTATTCATATAAAAGTTTACCATAGCATCCACACATAATGTCTGCCTGTCTGTCATCCTTAATCTTCCGATAGTCAATGCTAGACATCCACATACTACACTTGCTACTGTCTCGGCATTCTCCAGGAACATTCTACAAATATCACCACGTTCACTCTGCATAATTTGCAGATGATATTTAAAGTTTTCGTGTCCTGTAACCAATGCATTTATCCAGGTCGTTGTAGTCTTATTAAATCCGAATATCTTTACTGCACCCTTGCCAGGAGACTCCGCCTATCAACAAATGATTTCCTCCATCCATTTCTTGTTAAATGGTTTTGCCATTAAAAGACTTTTACCCGGCACCATTCCATCACACAGCTTAATTCTGAGTTCAGGTCTATATAATACTTCCGCCGATTCCCTCTTCGCAAGTTTGTCGGCTAATTAATTTCCATTAATGTCCTCGTGTTCCTTAACCTAATAAGCGTCACCTAATTTGTAGAAGCACATCTATTGAGCTTTATATTATATGTAAGCATCAAATAGAAGCTTACATCCGTCCACCTCAATCGTTTTTTAACCCGCTGGTGCATTGTTTGTAGAACCATTGTCTTGGTAGAACGCCAGCCAATACAGTTTTCGTGTGTGAGTGTGTAAGATGGTAAAGGTGAGCATAACTTGATTCGGGCTCCTGCAATTTTTCAATTTTTTTAGATTATTATTATATTTTTTTGTTTTTATGTAGCTGGCATTAACCTTTGTTCCGTGGCACTGTAATCAGAGCGCTTGGCAAGTACCACCCCAAGACGGCGAGCTCTAGCCGAAGAAATACGCCAGCATGCCCGCGAGGCCGACTATCTAATAACATTAGTAGTTGGTGAACTTGACACCAAACAGCTGCTTCCACGCAGTAACAATACAAAATGATGCATTAAGTGCACTAAGAAATTTTTTCCTTTACAACGAACACTGGGTGCAGCAAACCAAGCATTTCTGCCTGATATACGGACAATTACTCTCTCAGAGGCTGCAGGATAATTACAACTAAAGTGGCTTACAACAGCACCTGCATTCCATTCCTCAAAGATACTGAGCTCAAACAAAACTGGTAAATATTAAAAAATTACCTACAAATTGGTGATTGTTTAAACCAAACTAAAACAAATGTCGTGAAAATGTTTCACATAAAAAAGACCTTAAGTTTGTACGGAAGCTCTACGAATTTACATTGCTGCTGTTTTTCAATGTGCATTTCTTACGAAATGAACATTAGTCGCACTTCTCTGAGGTTAATTTTGCACAAAGAACTCGCTCGGAAGTCATATAAAATTCACTTAGTCTTACAAATGAAACCCCATTGTCATAAGCGGTATTTTCGTTTAACCCAATAGGCTAGAGATCGCTTTCCAGAAAATGGCAACTTTTACCGAAAAATCATCTTTTGCACATTTCTATCCAGAATAATATTTCAATAAGTAAAAATACCGCATTTAGGGGTCAGTAAATCCAATCATCATAATTGAGAAGGATAATGCATAAACAACGAGTGACACAACCAATTTAGAAACCACGGCATTAAATGTGCCAAACGAAATAAGAAATATTAAGAATAAAATCAATAATATTGCCTTAAATTGAAGTGATAATTATAAATTATAAAAATAATAGATTAGATTAGATAGATTAGATTAGATTAGCATTCTTTTTAAAGAGTAGACATGCGTGTATGTTGAAGAGATTGAGATGAGGACTTTTGGTTTTAAAAAGAAGGCGCAACTTGTCAAAGAGCCAAATCTCTGATGTCAATTAGCCACCTCTGAACTGCGATTGGAGCCCGTTGCAAAGTCTTGAAGAATAAATGTTACACACACCATTCAAAGATAACTGAGTCGTTCAAACGAGAAATCAAAGTTTAATTTAAGAAAAATTCAGCCAAAACAATCAAAAAATCTCTTGAAAATTTAAGACAATTTTTAATATCAATTGGGTGCCTTTTAACTCCATTTAGACCTGTTGGGATGCTATTAAACATCTGGAGACATTTCCTTTTTTTTATTTTCAACAGTTAAAAATTCATTGTATTAAAATCTTCTATAAGAAGTATTTTTTTTTTAATTTTTTTCCATTTTCTTAAACTCGAAAATTAACAGAAGAAAGTTTTATTTTCGAATCCATTCTGTGTTTTCTGCATATTTATTAACTTTTATTTATGTTTTAACACAGACCACAATCAATTCGTTTTAATTAGTGTTAATTGGTTTTAAAAGATAAATAAATGAAATAAAATAAAATAAATTTTTTAATATTAAACGCCACCTGAAAGAACACATTATTAATATATAAATTTACCATGTATGTGAGTATGTTGGTAGGTATGTTGCTGTATTGGAAGTGTCTCTTTAGGCCTCCCTGTGTACCATGAAATCTGGAAGTTTGCCTGGCGGCTTTAAACTTGTTCGCCATAATTCACTGCCAACCACTTTGATACATGTTCTTAGACGTTTATTATCTAAGCAAAAGCAAAACTAATTTATATAACACACAGGTGTTTTATGTTTATATGTAAATGTGTGTGTGTCTCTGTGTGTTTCAGTGTAAGTTGCATGTTTGAAACTTGTAATCCTTGGTTGCTAAAATCTTACCACTGTTTGGCTACTGCGCTCGCTCTACGAGGTGTTTCTTGACCAACTTGTAACTTTGAATTTGTTTATTATTTAATTTTTGTGTTATTTTTTGTTGTTTCTTCTTCTCTTTGCATGCTGTTCGTACACAAACTACTAACTTAGTACGAGTAGATATGTAAACTATTTGTTAATCAAATGATGACATCGTACACAGTAATACTTACACTCACACACATACATACACGCATATTTACTGGTTTAACAGTGTCTTCTGTATTCTTTGTAATACATTTAACGTCTTGTATGTTTGTGTTGCTTATTTTGCGTAAATGTTTCACGTTTGGTGGCCATTTAGTTGAGTTGATTTGATTTTATATCTTTTAAATCGGTGGCTGCTATAGCAACTGTAATAACAGCAACAACAACATTATCAATAAATTGGTTTGTTTTCTAAAAGGAAATTCGTAATTACATCGTTACGTGAAATTGCTTACCAAGTTAGTTAGTTTCGAAATGGATCTACATGCATACACACATTTATGTATAAGCATTTTGAAGATGATTTACAGATAGTTAGAACTAAGTGCTAGTTAATTTTATAGGTGACAGCCATTTGACATGAGATTTAATTAAGTCGATATAGAAAGATTATGATTCTTTGTATCAGCAATTTTCTTCCATCCGGAAATCGTTAGATCACAAGAACCAGGCAGTCAATTGACCTTGTAAACATCGAGAATTATGGGACTGGAAAACCTTTAATGCAAAATTCAGCCCCAATTGTATTTTCAGGCTTATTTGCAAGACTTTGTTATACATACGTTGAATAATTTATGTCTGAATCAGCCCTATAGTCCATGATCTGGCGGTAGTTTTAACACTGGTTTTAGTTAAGGCCCCTAACTACCATTTTTGTACACAAAACAGAGCAACATAGAGGTAAAATTTTTTCTTGTATGATTCTTACGGTTTAAACTCAAGCACTTTCCTAAAGAGCTGGATCTATATAATACCTCGTTGCAAGGTATGCGGTCAATCAGGGATTGAAATGAAACTTGTGTTTTTGTGAGTTACAAGTGAATTTTAAGTGAGTCTTGATTTCCGATAGAGGCCGAATAACCAATCAAATAACTCTTTTAAATAGCAACAGCATCCAAAGACGTTAATTGTTACTTGAATCTCATCTTAGAATGAGCAATAATCATATTAAATCCGGTCTCTGTTGATCGCTTTAAATACAACAGGTGTTTCGGAATTGGAGAAAATAATTAGTCCAAACAGGTATTAAGGGTACTGGTTCACGTAAAATCTTATATGACTCTGCTCGGCTTGTGCTAGTCTGCTCTAATTTTTGGCTCCTTGCAGCCGAAAGTATCTATTTCCGCGAAATGCAATAATATCAAGATGACAGGTGTACCAAGGCCATCTGTTTCCATGGTAACTTTGCTAAACCATGCGATGTTAGTCTAACTACGGCCACAGCATAATATCTTGGTCTACAGACAGCTCTAGTATATTGGATTGTGAATTTAACTATTTAATTAAGTAAAGCGTTTTCTGAAGAAGCCTGATTCCAAAAAAATATGTAAATTTTACGAAGTGATACAGAACCATTTCTCCATTTTGACACTAACTGTCAGTTTATCGTTCACTTACTTAATAAGTTTAGGAACTTTATTTATTTTTTATTTATTAGGGTTTCGTTGAAGCACTTAGACCTGCTACTTGGGTTAGAAATAAGAAAGCCAGTTTTCTCGCATCAATAAAAATGAATTTAGAATGATTGTATTGCAGGTTCGATGTTGGTAATCCTACTGATTTCTGCTATAACGTTTGTATAGTTCAGGGCATAGCTGTAATTGGTTTATTAAGTATAAATCAATATATTTGACACAAGTCAGCAAATAAGGCCAGATATGTGCAGAGAGGCTGAAAAACTGTTTTTTTTTATATTAATACAATTGCGTCAGAAATAATTCGACGGGAGTCTGACTGCTTAATAATTTCAGCAATCTTGAAATATTCCTTAAATTTCAGTACCTATTTTTGTATATTTTTTATTGTCGGACTACTCATCACTATATTAGTCACCATGCCCAGGGCCATAAACTACAGTGTGGGCAAAAGGTCGACCCTGATTTGATGGAACCTTTTTACATTTTCCAACTAGTTGAGATATAGTAAAGCAGGAGTGATGTGACAAAAGAGCAGCCTGAAAGAGAACCCCAGTACTTTCGGGAATATTGTATTTTTATAGTATTTTGAATGCTTCCAAAATAACAGCTTCCTGGAATAAACTACATTTGTAAAACCTAATTCACTAAATGCAGAAAACTTCTGCTTTTCTTCAGAAATCATGTATTATAGCCTTAGAAGCTTTTAAAAAAAAGTTCACCAAAATTCCGTCTGATAAGATTTCGTTTAAGGAGAGGAATATTGAAAGTCAAAAACCATTATATGTATGTACGTATGACTAAATCGGCGAGTTGTGAGCTTAAAAAAATAAAAGTTTCCCTACCATAACCATAATCCCAAACTCATCTAATATTTTAACTAAGTGAAACTCTGATTCCCTTTAATTTAAATCATTTTAAGTTTAAATTCCTTAGGTACTCCAAATCCTGCATAATGTCTACGTTAGACTTCTCGTATGGAATACATACATGGACATATCATCATCATCTACATATCATGTAATCCGGCAGTTCCTTACAAGAAAAATTAGCTCTCAGCTTCGTGTGATTTGTAACTATACCCTTGGCCAATTGAGTTTCAGAATCTCGTTTGATTTCTCAAGATTTGGGTCACCTCATAGTATATTCGTCGTCTTACATACAGCAGTGTAACACTTACTTTCAGTAGTGTGCTTCTATCACCCAAACTTTAACTTCTGTTTTAAACCTCTTAAAGGTTTATCATTTTCTATAGTTATGGTACATATGTATGTACAAATTATTTTATTTGGAATAATTATCCTTCTTCGCTGCGATTATGCGGTGATGGCCTCGTATCCATATTATCTCCAGACGTTGAGAATTTGCATGCCAGTTTATCTAACCCTTGCAGAAATTTTAGGGTTTTTGTAACAGATTTGTTTTTCATAAAAATACGATTCATAGTTTCGTTACCAATCTCCTTAATCCATCTAATGCCTTTCGTAATTGTCATAATCTCAGCCTGGGAAAAAGTATTGTGCTCTGGTAGGCGGAAGTCTCAATGTCTTAGGTATTTCTTATCGTAAAAACTTTTTTCAATTCTTCAATAAGATATAAACTATCTATTGGCTTGTGGTTTGTGATCTCTTACCACCTTTTATCATTAATCTATTATCGACCAAGGCTACTCCATATTTCGCCTGTATCTCAACCGGCAGAATTAGTGGTATATTCTCAGTAACCATTAATGTTGTGGTTTTCATGGCACCACATACACTAAGGCAGCATGTCTTTGAATATTTGAAATAGGTTTTGTATTAATAATTTTCTCTTAAGATATCTACCACATTATCGAGGCCTTCTTTAGGATCGGACGTAAAATAAGTTATTCACTACAACACTTGTGTAACAACGTTTTTTAATAACAAGGAAAGAAAGCACAAATCCAAACTGTTTAAAATAAAACTCCCTTAAACTAAATTAACTTATCAAATTGACACTGTTAACAGGTGACATTCCCTTTGTGAGCTGTAATAATTAAATTTTCCTCATAAACTTGACACTTTGTACGTTGTTTCCAAAAACCAATTTCCAACTTGAATTGGCAAATGTATTCATGGAAAGATTTTGATTTTCTATTAAGTTTTTTTTTCCAATATTTTGAAATCAACCTTTAAAGTTTAAAATTTTTTCCCTGCTGCTGCCTTTGATATTATAAATTTTCACTACCTTTTTTTTAAAAAGCCCATTTATTGAATGTAAATGTGTTTGTGTATATGTGTTTCTACGAGCGTTTTGAACAGTCAGCCCCGTGGCACATGTCATTTTAATCCGAAATGACAATATTGAAACGTAATGACACAAAATAACAAAACACACACACGCGGTGGCGACCACAAACAAAATAAAACAAGTAAGAGCGCTATATTCGGCCGTGCCGAATCTTATATACCCTTCACAACGTGAATTCATGCAATAACAGTGGTTTGTGTCACCATTCATCCCATATGAAATACGTACATACATATAAAAACATACATATATAAAAACGTCCCATTGTAAAATTATAAATTCACGTATGAATGTTAAAAAAAAACAAAAAAAAAAAAAAAATTAAAAAAAAAAATTTTTTAAAAAAAAAAAATTTAAAAAAAAAATAATAATAAAAATATAAATAATATATTAAATAAAAAATAAAAAAAAAAAAATAAAAAATAAAATAAAAAAAAATTTAAAAAAAAATTAAAAAAAAAATTTTTTGGCTCAGCTGGGATTCGATGCCACGTTTTCTCTAACCAGTATACACGTTTGTATGTATGTATGTTGTTGTTGTAATGTTGCTTTTGTGAAAAAAAAATCGAGGTGGTCGTGGGTTTTTGCTCATATCTCAGTTGTTTATGTACCGATGTTTCTGATTTTCAATAGCGATCTACTCCCGAATATTTCTGATATTTTAATACCTCACCCGAGTCCAAGCGATGTCGGGGGGCTTCAAAAAGTTGATTTCAACATACACACGGACAGACGGTCAGACGGACAGACGGACAGACTGACAGCGCTTAATCGACTCCCCTATTCATAAGCTTTCAGAAAATATATACTTTATGGGGTCGGAAATCAAAATTGTAGAAATTTCACACGGAATGACAAACCTATATATACCCTTTTTCACTGTGTGAAGGGTATAAAAAAATAAACTTTATAAAATGGGATCAAGATGATGATGAAGAAGCGTAAAAAAAACAGAAGAAACCCTAAAAAAGAGCAACCAAGTATGAACTAGAAAAAATGAAAAAAAAAACTGTTGAACACACATTTGAAAAAATATTATTTTTTCTTTTATTATTTCTTAACATTATTGTTCTAGGAATAACTTTAAATCCTTTTTCACTTTTTGTGTATTTTTTGTTTTTATTTTTTTTTTCCATTTTGTGCCCTTTAGCGAAAAGCCAAAGGGCGGGAGGAGAAGTATTTAGGTTGGCAAAACAAAATCATCGAGTTAAAAAATTCTATACAACGAAACGAAGTCAGAAAATAAGGTCACGTATTTGATTTAGAAGCAGATGAACAAAAACAATATATACTAGATGTATACGTGTGTGTGTGTAAGTGTGTACATTAGGGTGGAGTATACCATATTTGGGAACAAATCGAACTGAGACATCGAACCTAATCTTCTCATCTATTTAGTAAAAAAAATTATTTTAAATTGTTCGGTTTTTCACATCGATTACAAAAACATCTTACATACAACTTTTAAATATCTGTAAATGAATTAAAACTATATATAAGTATTTTACTCTAAAACTATACAAATTTAAACAAAAAAAAAATAAATTCAAATGAAACGCCCTTATGTTACACATACAAGGCTGGTTTAAATTAAGTTCGGACAAAAATTAAGCAACAACAAAGACATCAGCAAAACGCAAGAATTTACCAGGAGTTTGTTAACTGAGAATTTTTGTTGGGGTTATAATAGGCCTTTAGGCAGTATTTAGTTGAAAAAACAACTGCAAAATGCCACTGACAATTTGCCAAATAAAGGGACAAACAAAAAATTGAAAAATTTTAAATTAAGAAAGACGTTAAATAAGTCGAATTTTAACTGTCCTATTGTCAGACAAGGATTAAGAAATAAATTTGAAAACAACGCACACTGCATTGAAACGTTGAAAGGTGAAACATTTATATTCCTGCTTTTAGAAACAAATCGGCTGTCGACTTTAATACTCGTAGTAGAATTTTTCTTTCGTAGCCATACAATTTCTGTTGCTAAAATTTTTCCAGTCTAGAATAAAATTGAAAACTGAATACTTTTCCCATACTCATAATAAAATGTAAAATTTATTGAAGGTCTACTAAACAAAATTTCAATGGTCGTTTATATATAAGAGCTAAAGAGCTGCATAAAATGTTCTAAAAGTTGTGTGTTCTACTTCACACTACTTCCAGTCACTAAATTTTCTTTAAAATAAATTATTAATCACCCTCTACAGCTTTGTTGATGCTTATGTTTTTAAACAAAGTAGAATCAAGTATCAAGACTAAAAGCGACAAATAAATAAGGAAACGGCAAATAACAGTAAAAACATCAAGTACACTATAAAACATAAAAAAAAAGTTTAAAAAGGTTAATCAGCAGTGTTATAATTACATTTTGGGACAGTTTGGGAGGAAAACACTTTCTGATAAGCAATTTTTTTAATACATAACATTGAAAGCTAAACAAATATAGATTTCTCTATGACAGGTTTTCCTTAGTCTAGGTCTACTCTTAAAACATGCAAACGTTTTTTGTAATATTTTAATACACATTTTTTTTAATTAAGCTGCACTTTATTCCAAGGTTCTATGCCAATTTTGTTTTCTTTTTTAGTACCTTTATCGTCAGGCAAAAACTAAATTTTTCCAAAGTATGTATATTGACTTAAGCACTTGAAAGCACTTTTTCTTATGCTTGTGCAGATCTTTAACAAGTAAGAGTCAATTTTTGGCTGTAACGAAAAAACCCTTTATGTGTATAAATGTTCATATTGAGTCCTAGTTAACAGGTCACATATATAGGTGATCAACCATTAAGTTAGAATAAATTATCTGTTTGTAAAAACTTAACTTGGAACCTTTGAATTGACGTCACGGTGGATGGGTTAAAAATACCCGCCACTTTTAAAAACTGTTACGGTGTTTACTTCACGTCTCTTTCCAACAATCTTCTCAGTAGCTGCGGCTATTGAATTTCTTTAACGTTTTTCATTTTAAGTCGTATGGACAAATGTACTATTAGTTGCTGTAAATTAATGACGGTAAATATAAGTCATTCTTCAGCTTAATAAGGTGGTAGTTATGACCCAACAGCTACGTCCATGGTCATTTGATGCCGGGAAAAAATCATATTGTTGCCAAATGGAAGCCAACAGTATCTCACAATAGTTTGGCTACTAGGCAGTAGTCTTTGCTTCCCAATTTTAGATAATTTCTACAGTTTTTAAAAATTCTCTCTCTCTTTATCTCTCTTTGATTAAGTGTTCCCAAATTCTGTACACTAACAAAGCATATGCTAAATGTTTCCTATAACCTGCAATAATGTTTTACTGCCTGTCTTGCTTTATTGCAACGTCTGTTGTCCTACAATGGCCCGCTTGCTGTTTAAAACATTCTTGCAATAGAAAGTAATTAAAGCCCTGTCATCTGCTGATATTTTATCATTCGAAATTGAAACAGATCTCATCCTTACAGCAGCATCTGTATTCTGTTTGTAGTACTAGACTGCATTACAATCTCAGTAGCTTTTGTGGTAGGTGGAGAGATTCTCATTCTTACAGCAGGGTCTCTATATGTACAACTGGACTGAAATACGTAATTCTCTTGCAATAGCTCGCCAGCAAGTGTGGCATCAACATTTTCTTAAGTCTCCTGTGAGACCGATCCCATTATATAAATAATAGTCTCCTGTTACTACCTACTGATAGATTTTCTTTACGCTGGGTCTCCTCGTAGCAATTTTCATTGCTAAGCTTAAGCAAAAACGTCGGCAGAATAACGGTACTTTATTGCTAAGGTATGATTATTTTCACTGGGTGGAGAACACGACACAAATAATTTATTTTTATAATTTAATATTTTTGTTTTAACTTTTATGAGTTTTTTTAAAATACTTTACTTTTAATTATTATCAGGTAAAATTATTTTAATTTTCCTTTGTTTCTGCAAAGAAAAACATAAAATTCAAAGAAAATTAAACGATTTTGACAGCTAATTGCGGCAATAATTGCTCAAGCAATCAGCAGAGCAATGATTCCGCAACAAATTGCTACATATGGCAATTTGCGGTCTACACCTTGCAATTTCTATGGACGCAATCAAATTTGACAATTGCGGTAATAAATATTGCTACGTGGAGACCCCGGGTTATGACTGGCAAAAATATTTCATTGCAGCGAGCGCTGATCCTGGGGGTCAGCGATGTTTAAAAACCGCATTTTTTGATAAATATTAGTTTCAACACCGTAAGCTATATCCTTTCCTACTTTGGAGTTATTAGAATTATTTATAGCAAAGTTTTCTCCAGGCATGATGCCAACCTTTTCATTAACCCATCATACCGACTATATTGTTGTAAAGTAAAAAAATATTAGCACAAAGTCACATAATTTAAGAAATTTTCTATGACCAAACTGCCTCAGGATATTGTATTTTTTTCAATATTTTTAAAACTAGAACATTAAGAGAGAAACTAAGACAATTGGAGAATAAGATGGAGAGTAAAGGAAAGTGCTTTCGTGCATAATGTTAAATGACTGGCATAATAATCAGTCTGCAGTTAAGTTTTAAACAAATTAATTTGACTTGATCTGCAGTTGCGTTGACGAAAAAAGAAGGTAATACAGATAACAACTATTAGCTGACAGCTCTTAGTACCATCTGTAGTGGACACAGTGAATTTTCAAACATTTTTTTATTCTTTTTTTTTTAGTTAAATTTCTATGAATAGTGTATGACGAGTGTTTTGTCAAGGCACATGGTGTCATTGGCGTAAATGAAATTAGATTTTAACAAACTTCTTGGTAAAATTTAGGACATAGACAGCACCTTAAGTTTAAAATTTATTTATGTTAATGTTATTTGCTTTAAGCTCGCTTACGCTCTCTCTACACAGTCTTAAGCAAATAAATATTCCTGTTATAGTCAATCTAAGAAGCCGCATACTAAACCATATTTAACATTCAAATATGTGCTGACTCACAAAAAAAAAAACTCTTTTATTCGATAAAATAAATAACATCGATTAAAATTGGGCACATACGAATTTAATCCAATTTTATTGCATAAAACTTTAAAATAAAGGAAAACATTGTTTTATTGCTTTTTTTTTTTTTTTTTGAGAAGATCAGGAATATAAATCAAATAAACGCCATACAATCTAGATTTGTATACCGATGAACCATGAATCAACTGAATACTACTACAGCTCCTTGCTGTGAGTTAAAGAAAGGACAACCTTTTATTTGGCCAAAAAAAGGAAAAACAAAATAAGAAGAAAAAAAAAAAACATTCAGTACGTGAGTTAATTTCAAGCTCATTGTGGTAGAGTCTGAAAGGACACCCCTGTTTTATTTTTGAAGGAAAACAAAAAACGTGTGTGTAGGTTTAGCAATGAAAACGAGAAATTATTTCATTTTTTAAGATTAGATGTTTAAGACCGCGTGCAAATATCTAAACACAGGACCATATAACCACATTAAAAACACACAGCCATACACACACTTATTTACATACATACATACACCTTTGATACCCTTAGTGCGTGAATGTGTGTTTGTTTTTAAAGGAAATAAATAAAATAAAAAACGCATATACAGCCAATTCATTTAATTTCAATCTAATATCTTTCCTCTACATACACACACACACACACACTCCCATACATGCATACACTTACACACACACATTTTCTTAAGCCTACTACTTGAGTAAACAACTCTCTGCTGTAGCTCTCAAGTCCTGTTGGATTTTTGCGTACGTATGTTCTTCTCATATATTTATTGTTATTGTGTTGTAAAATGTAAAATTGTTTTCATTTTTCAATTCAGCAAAACAGCAATATAAAGTCAAATTTTTCTTTCTTCTCAAAGTCAGTGTTTTATTTTTTTTATTATTCTTTTTTTGTAAACATTTAAACTCGTGTTGCTGCCACCGTTATTGCTACTTCTGCTGTCACTGTTTGTTGTTTGTTTGTATCTAACGCACGTGTCTCAATGGGAAACTCTAGTCACTCATCTTAAACTCAAATACGAAACAAACCCCTCCGTCATCCATTAGAATGAGCCGCAATTGTTTTCATTCGCTTTTTTTTTATTATTATTTAGCAAGAGCACGTGTGTTTTGATTTGCAACAAACGTTTCAGTTTTTTCGTTTTTTCACAAGATTTTCTTCTCTTCTAAAATGGTACTTATAGCAGTTGTTGGCTTGTTGCAAGTAGCAATAGTGTTGCCTTCTTGTTGTTATTGTTCTATTAGAGGCTTTAGTAAATTAAGTCTATGCTGGCGGGCTCATGATGCAGCATTAAATTGCCGCATTGTTTTCTTATTAGATTTCTCATCTACTTGAATGTAGAATGTTGGCCACTTGTAAGTTATTTGATTTTTCATCATATCATGACTCCCCTCTCTGCATGAGTCCTTTTTTTTTTAGTTGCAAGCTGTTTTTATTATTTTTATTTAATGTTGCCTAAATATTTTCTTTAATTGGGATTTAAATGTGACTGGCGGCCTGTTGTTGTAGTTGTATAATGTCACAGGTGGGGTGTTGGATTTTAAATAAAAATTTAATTTTAATAAAACAAATTTTAGAAAATCATATAAAATTTAGTTTACGAAGTATTTGTGTTAGTGCTTGTTGTACTTTAAAGTTGACTTACAGATTTCACTTAACATTTTTTTGTTGGCCTTCTATAGAATAGTTACGGACTTTAGTGATTAGCACGAATTTGGCCTTCTGATTGTACACAAAGTTCCAGCATATATTTGAACATACAAAGGTCTGTCTTTTAGAAGCAACTATTGTTTCTCAGATCTGTGATATGAGCAAAAATCCACGACCATCTTTTTTTTTTTTTTACAATTAAAAAAACAACATAAATATATACTGGTTAAAGTAAACCTGGCATAGAATCCCAGCTGAGCCAAAAACATTTTTTTTTTTATTTTTTTATTTTATATATTATTTAAATTTTTATTATTTATTTTTAACATATTTTTTATATTTTTTTTAATTTTTTAAAATTTTTTTTTAAATATTTTTTTATTGTTGTTTTTGTTTTTAATATATATTTTTTTTTTTGTAATTTTTTTTTTGAAACACATACGTAAACTCAATTTAAAATTTTGCAATGGGATGTTTTTTATTTCATATGAGATGAATGGTGACACAAACTATTGTTATTGCATGACTACCCGTTGTGAAGGGTATATAAGATTTGGCACGGCCGAATATAGCACTCTTACGTGTTTTTATTAATACATTGTCATCATGAGAACAAAAAAAAAAATTATATTAAGAATTATTATTAAAAAAGAGGCATCAATTTCGTCGCTACTTTGGATGTGTTATGTGTTACACAGTTGTCCTCTAACAGCTCAGTAACACATAACTGAATTTGTTACAGCGATTTGAGAGAAAAATAAATTTAAGCTTCTTTATATAGATTAAAAAAAAAAGAAAAGGAAAAATCTTAAAATTCAAGCTAAAAACACTTAAAATTCGTATATATTATTTCGAGTAAATAAATTTCATGTGCCGGCTGCCTCACTGACCCTTAATTACATTTAAATATTTATACGTCTCTGTTATTTTTACTGGCGTAAACACTGATGTCCTAGATTTAAAGAAAATTAAGAAAATACAAGTAATGCCGCTATAATCGGTTGTGCCGAATTTTATCTGCCCTTTACAATGTTTGTACCATCATGTAATGACCACAACTGACAATTATATGGTGCAATTGTGGCCAAAAATTATTTAGGAAAACGATAATTTGAACTTTTAGGTGACATTTTTGTCCACAAAATTTTTTTGCTGATATCTTTTTCGATTATTCATTGATTGAACCAAGATTTTGTGTAAATGTTGCTAAAGGTATATGTTTTATATAAACGTAACAAACATTGCAAGACGTTCCATAGAAGCTGCTACGCCTGACTTTGAATAGGTAAACCCCAGAGGAAGTCGTATTTTTTCGCTTATATCTCAGCTTGTAAAATGCTTAAATATTTGGTTTTCAATAGAAAAATTTTCGAAAGCATATTTCATAAATAGATACCATTTTAGAGTCTGAAGTATAAGGGGTGTCTCGAAATGCTTTTTTACATTTTAAAATGTCTCCCAAATCTAGTTTTTTTCAAACAAAAAATACATTTTATTGGCGTTATGGAGAAAAATTTCTAAACTTTATTATGCAAAAAACCAAAGTTTAAAATTTTATTTTCTTTTGCAAAATTTCGCACTTTTTTCTTAACGCTTTGCACACGTTGGACACACGTTTTACCGGAGTGTTTGATAGCTTTTTTCCAAATAAATCCAATTTTTTTTACATTTGCAGAAGCTTTTGACTTTGTTCTTAGGTACTGCTTAATTATAGCCCAATAGCGTTCAATAGGCCTTAGCTCTGGACAATTAGGTGGATTCATCTTTTTCTCAAGGACGTTTTTGCTGTAGTGGCAGCTTGCCAAGTCGGGCCAAAACAGTGGAGGTATATTGTGGCTTCTATATAATGGCAATACAGCTTTTTTCAGGCACTCATTAATATAAAATTGGCTGTTCATTGTACGATTCACAATGATTGCCTTTGAAGTTTTCCCACATGTACATATTGCTTGCCATATCATATATTTTTTTGGCGAATTTTGAAATCTTTTTATACTTAAATGTATCGGAAACATTAGCTCTTTTATTAGAAACATAAAAACCCTGACCAGGAAGCTCTTAGCTCTTAGTCAGCCTTACAATAGGTTTCATCGTCCATTAAAATATATCCATTAAAATTATTTAATTTGTCACGTAGCAACTATCTTGCTCTTATTCTTGCCGTTTTTGTTTCTTTTTCGTTTCGGTTTGGAGCTTTCTTGACTTTGAATGTTCTTAAATTTTCTTTTTTCTTTATTCGTTCTACAAGCGACTTCGAAATATTTAGTTTTCGTGCGATATCGCGAATGGAAATGTTTGGATTTTGCTTCCAAAGTGCCTTAATTTTTTTAAAGATTTGAGGATTCCTAAAGCCACGAGGCCCTCCACCTTTCTTGTGCTTAATAGACAAGCCTTTTATGAATTTAAAAATAATGTTACGGGCAGTCTGTCTGGACACTTTTGCCCGTCGCGCAACTTCGGCGTAAGAAAGTTGTTTATTTTCATTATAAATATCCACAATATTTTTTCTCACTTTTTCTCTATTTGACGACATTTAAATGCGGATTAAATAATTTGAATAAACTTATTTACAAAGTATTGTTGACACTTATAACTATCACAGAGTGGAACAAAAAAATTAATTAAATAATAATTGTTTGCGTACTGCCCTGTAAAAGAACATTTCGAGACACCTCTTATGTGGGGACTTCAAAGTTGATTTTAACATACACACGGTCAAACATACAGAATATATAAATATCTGTGGCTACAAGTAGAAGAGCCCGAACTCGTATCTTTTACGAAACTTAATTTTTCTGTGATTTCAATACGTTTTACGCAAGTACACCTCGCAACAAAAATTTAATGCAATAGTATCAAAAATAACAGTATTACAAGCAATTTTATAAAAGCAATTATAAAAGAAGTTATAGTTTCTATTAAGTTTTTGCCTTCTTCTGCAAAGATACAATTATTTGACAACAATATACTTTAAAGAACCTAAAATGAATATGGTAAAAACTACAAACGGAATGACATACTTATGTATACACTCGTGTGAAGGGTATACAAATAGAAAAAGAAATGAAAATAGCGTAAAATGTAACATAATAAAGTATGTATAAACTAAAGGAAAATCTTTACACTTTTACACACACACACACATAGTTAAAGCGATATATATATCCAACTACATTATAACTTGTGTATGTGCGTTTGTTTGTGGAAGTATGTATATTTATATAAATTACTAGGAATTACAACAAATGTATGTATTGAGGGGTTTATCCTTTCAACTTGATTTGATCACGTACTACAACAAAAATGTAGAAGAAAAAAAATATTTAGAAAAAATTCAAAGAAAATCTGAGAAAGTACTCGCACTCTCATATAGAGAAATGAAATTCCGCCAGGGTGAGCTTTTAGTTAAATCAAAATATTACTTACTTTCTTTCATACAAATTAAATACATGTACAAATTCATGCATACATACATACATATAACCTACACAGAAAAAAATAATTATACATATCAATTACGAAATTAATTTTATTAAAAAAATTATTTGATTTTGCTCTTTTAATTAAATAAAAAATAATAGTTTCATTAAAAAAAAAATATTGAGAAAAATATCAATCGAATCAGTTTTAAAAAATTAAATTAAATTTGCATAATTTTTAAGAATTGTTTTAATCAATTCAATCATGGCTGTAATTGAAATTTGGGATTTATATTTTTTATCAATTTAATTTTGTCGGTAATTGAAATTTGTGATTTATATAATTGAAGCATTCATTTTATCAGTAATGTAAATTATTAAACCTGTTGAAAGCAAAATACCGAAAAAGAAAAAAGTAGTTCTATAGTATTAATTATTTTGTTTTTACCTGTTTTTTTTTTCTTAAATACTAACAATAATTATTTCAGCTTAAGATCTCTTGTATAATAAAAATTTTTTTATAATTTTATTATTTGTCTCAATATTTCACAAAATAACTTTTAAAAAAACTTAACTACATGTATGTTAAGTTTCAATATTTTGTCATTTAAAAAAGAATTATTAAAAATGTACAAGGTGGGGGGCCAAAACAAATCACCCTTTTGGAAGATGCTCCTATTTTGGCAAATGGCTGCCAATATCAAATCTGTTTTGACATTTGTGATCTAGACAGATGTACAATACCAGTAAATAAGCCATGAAGCGATACACTCCCCAAGAATGCGAAATAATAGTTTCATATATGAAAGAAGGACAGATGTGTAATTATTCTGGAGGTAGAGGCAACTGGTAAAGTTCTACCCACTTAAGGCCATGACTGACTATCCTATAAAGTCGTGCGATTATGTCAAATAAAAATCTGATAGTTTTCTGTCCTACATGAAAAAATCGCAACAAAATGTGTTATTGGATGCCACACTGTCACACTTGCTTAGAAAAAGCAACTCTGATCGCACAGAAACTATTATTTTATGAAAATTTTCAAAAGATTATCAAATCGGACACACTTGTCAAAAAATCTGTCACACATGTGTACTTTGTGTCCACACTATCACACTTTCTGAACACACATACAATTTCTGACATATCGAACGACTAAATCTGATAGTCAGTCATGGCCTTTACTAGTTACTTTATCTGCAGGGCTTGGTCTGTTATGTAAGTATGTGTTTGCACACTAAGACCAACTAAAATTAGTTTAAATTCAACTAAACAAAAGATTTTTTATTGTATTGAGTTTATTAAAGTAGTTTGCTTTAATACTCCTAGATAGTTTTCTAAAATCATCTCAATATTTTTTAAGTACTTCAAGTGATAAAAAGAATTCTATTGCTTTATTTAACACAAACTCAAATGGATGCCCATAAAATTCACGTTTAACTGGATTTAATTTAAAACTGTAATTTAAATATTTTGGTACATTTAATTTTTGGTCCAATTTAAACCGTCATTTGTTGACAACATTGTTCACGGTTTGTTGTTTGTTGTTTTACATTTTTTTGTTGTTTTGGTTTTTAATGAAGTTGTTTGGCCATTTTCACGAGCCATTAAATTTGTAAACCCTTTTTCTCTAATTTAGCTTGGCGTTTGGTTATTCCGCTATTTGCTGGTATGTTAAATACTCGTTTGTTAATCAGCCGAAGAGTTTTCGCTTAAAAGGAAAATCAGTAAAAGTCATGAATTATTTCATTAATTGCATTACGTTTTTGTTAACGTAAAGCTGTGAATTCGTGTGCTGTATTAAAAGGCCTAATGTTGAGTAAGAGTTTTTTTTTTCATTTAGAAAATATTTAACAAAAAAAATGACTTATAGTTAACCACCAAAAAATTAATTCTGAATAGTAAAATTGTGTTTCAATATAAAGTTTGGCAGTAAGTACTTCTGCATATAGAGAATTTAAGAAAAATATTAAAGTAAGTAAGTAAGTAAGTTTATTGGAGACTTAATTTTTTCATAAAACAATATAAGTTACAAATAATTAATATAAAAATAAACATGAAAAAGCAAATCTTAAAACTATAATGTTTGGTTTTAATTACAAGAATACAGTATATATACAGCATCAGGCTTATCTTTTACAAAAGATTAAATGAAATATGTATAACATGTGTAGAAATATCCTTGCTCCCGGCACAACATTAAAGAAGAAAAGAAAAATATTAAAACTATATATTTATCTCGATAACAGGAAATTTCTTTAAAAAAATTTTTGTTAAATAAAAATTTTCGAAAATCTTTTTATAGAGTAAAAAAATTTAATAAGTTTTCTATAATGAGTTAAAAAAAAAATTACCAACACAAAAGTTTTTGGTTAGTTTTTTTTTAGTATTTTGTGTACTGGATTTAGGGAGTTTTATATGGAACATTACTCTGTCAAATAACGTTTCAAAATAGTCAAATTTTATTTGTCAAGTTAGTAACCAGTCTCTAGAAAATAGCGTTAAATAAAAAATCCCAAAAATAATACAAAAATATTTATAAAATTTTCTTTGGCCAAAGATTCAAACTGCCAGAATTCCCATAGCCTTCGGCCGGGTGCTGAGACTTTGAATTTAGATAAAAGTTCGACTAAAGTACTTCTGTCATATCGTCCATGGGAAAAACTTAATAGTCTTTTTACACTGATTCACATCTAACATTATCAAGCATAATGGAAACGGTCACATTTTCATATTGCCTTCAATTAATTAACATTTTATTGATGCAAGATGTTAAATCATGCAAGTGTAAATTTATGTTTCACATTTCGAACATCATCCATGCGTTTCCAAAAGACATTGATAAGTGTAAAAAGGCTACAAAGTATTATAAATGTTCATGGACGCAATAAGTAACTTAACAGAAAAGTTTTTTTATATTAAGTTGGTATTTAGAATTTAAAAGTCCCTGCATGCCGTAGAAATCACTGCCAAACATTTCAACTCTTTGTTTTGTTAAAATATTTTTTTTATGCAAATAACTTTAAACAATTTAACAAATTAGTTTTCGATGTCTTAGCTACATAATTTGACGTAAACGCTTAGTATGTCTCGTTGGTTATAAACTTCATTGAAGAAGCCAAAAAAAAGTCAAGACGTGTTATATCTTAGAATCTAAGCAGTTAATCGACTGGCTGATTTATCGATACAACAGATTTCTTTTAGTAGATTTTTGCGCCTTCTGTGTAGCTTATGGAATCATTTTGTTGAAACCCCATGTCACTAATAGCTAGCCCATACAATTGACGGAAGTAAAAACGTTGAACTGTGTCTCTATAGCGATCTCCATTGAATGTGAATGTGATGGTGATTTTCAAAAAAAAAAACTTGATTTAATGACATCACCAACAGGAATATATTATTTGTGGATGAAGTTGTGTTTCCTAAAGCTCATGTAGGTCCTTACCTGACCAATAATGCATATTCTGTTTGTTGACGAATTGGCTCCACGAAAAGCCCCCCAATGAAATAACGCCCAGGAAACAATTCCCAATGAAGTAAACCCCAAAAAATTGGAAATAACACCTAAAAACAATGAATGAAATAACACCGAAAAATAAATGAAATAAACCCTAAAGCGAAAATGAAACAACCCCCAATGTTTGGGAGTTATTTCATATGAAATAACTCCCAATGATGAAAATGAAATAATCCCCAATGAAATAAACCCCATCAGCAACAAAAATGAAATTATGCCCAAAATTCATAAAAGAGTCAGATTCATTAAGGAAGTCAATATGGACCAACAGCAAAATCGCAAATTTATTGACATAAATCGTATGGAGGCCCGCAGGTATCTTCTTCAGCATTCATAATAAATTTTTTTGGTGAAACAACATACAAAGCTCGTTTAAAAGTGACTACTTTTGGTTTTGTAAATGGACTAAGTCCAGTGCAGTTACTTTCCCTTATACAATGGAAGCAATTTCAGATCAGCCACCAACGAGCTATCCGAAAACTTTCGAATGGCTTGAAAATCCAACTCATGGGAAACGTTATTATAGTTATAATATTGTAAACAGGGCAGTAATTTTCTGTAATGGAAATGTGAGGAAGTATGGACAAAGAATTGTTTAATATTTCCATTATATTTATTTTTAAAACCCAACTACCAAAAAATTATTTTCAAAATGGTTTCTCATGAATTCAAGATGGAGAAAATATTCGTTGTATGTGTAAATGCTGCCAGTAAGTAACATTTTGTTATTATGTACCTCCTCACTGCTTGGCAGAAGTGGAACCAACAACCGATTACTTTTGATTTAGGGAAAACAATCATTATTGCCGTCCGTAGACTAATTTCGTAGTCTGTCACGAAGGTCGCACCATCCAAATCCAGAACGTTATCATTTATGTATTTGAAAAGATATTGTAATATATTCACAGGCTAAAAGTTTTCTTGTAAAAGGCCTATTTTTATATAATTTATTTACAAACACCCCCAAAACCAAAAGCTTTAAAAATGAAATAACCCCTGAATACAAAATGAAATATCACCCAAATTATACACGCTATGAAACAAGCCCCGAATTTTAAAAATTTGTTGGGTGTTATTTCATTGGAGATTATTTCATAATTTGAAAACCCCAAATGAGAAATGAAATAATTCCCAAAAAAAATGAAAAACGGCCCAAAAAAATTGGGAGTTATTTCATATGAAATAACACCCAAAAATGTATGAAAAAAATTTGGAGAATATTTCATTTCTCGTTTGGGCGTTATTTCATTGGGGGGCTTTTCGTGGAGCCGACGAATTCATTAAGTCGAAACTCCACTTTATCTTTTAAGATCATTATCGATGATTTTCATAATAATTTAAACGATCTGTAGTAAATATCACACAATATTCGTTTGAACAAAACTTCACAATACAGGACCTCAATAACTATGCTGTTTTTTTTTCAGACAAAAGATTATATCATGCAACCGTGCTTCTAGATTTACTAGTTTTCTTAAAATTTTTCTTCAAAATATATTGTTACGTTGAGAGCTTTCATATGTTGGTTTATTTTCTTGAAATATAGTGGGATTCTTTTAATTGCAAATAAAAATCAGCACTCTTGATATTTACAATATAAAAGTTTATTTATTTCACCATACTTAAAAATAACGATAATGAATCCTGTGTTTCACGATTATTTAATTCTACTTGATATTCACTTATGTATGACTTATATACAACTTCTATTACTCGCTGTGGTTTCCTTCTACTTGTGCTACAATACCAGATTGAGAATTTTCCAGACAACAGAAGTTATTATTTTGAATTATCATCCTGAAAGTATTAACATCAATAAGTAAAACCTAATTCTAAAACATTATTATTTATGAACAAGTAACATTACTATATTCGTCCTTGACGAATCTTATATACCCTTCACAACGTGAGTCATGCAATAACAATAGTTTGTGTCACCATTCATCCCATATGAAATACGTACATACATGTAAAAAGCATTCATATAAAAACATCCCATTGTAAAATTATAAATTGAGTTTACGTATGTACATGTTTCTAAAAAAAATTTACAAAAAAAAAAATATATATAAAAAACAAAAAAAAACAATAAAAAAACGTAAAAGAAAAATTAAAAAAAAAATTTAATAAAATTAAAAAAAAATAATAAAAATATATTTAATAAAAACAAAAAATTTTTTTTTTTTTTATGTTGTTGTTGTAATTCTGTAAAAAAACGAGGTGGTAGTGGTTTTTTGCTCGTATCTCAGAAAGTTACCGGGCGATTGTGCTGAATTTCAATAGCGATTCATTCCTGGATATTTCCAAAAGATTGGCAGATACACAGGAACATATACACATACATGAGGAACATATAGTTGCTTCTAAAAGTTGATTTCAACCAACACACGGACAGACGGTCAGGGCTTAATCGACTCCTCTATTCATAAGCTTTCAGAAAATATATACTTTATACATACTTTATGGGGTCGGAAATGAAAATTGTAGAAATTACAAACGGAATGTCAAAGCTATATATACCATTGTGCACCACAGGTGAAGGGTATAATAACATGTTTACTAACATAAATTTACCAAATAATTTACCAATATTTGTGTGAACAAATTTATATAAAATAACACTGCTCTGCAACAAAATCCTCCATTTAATAAAATTATGTGGACTATATGCGGTTAAAATCGGTAACAGTAAATAGATCTTATGTGTACTTTGTTATTGTGTAAAGAAATAAAGCAATTAAAGAATCCACAAACGCTTTCATATTACAAAATGCCAAGGATTTGTAACAAATCTCCAATTGTATTTTGTTACGTTTGTGGCAATCCAACTTTAAGTTCTCAACGGGAGACAATATCTTCCAAGATTAAAGATGCTTATCGCCGTTATTTTTGGTTTCCTATCGATGATAAAGATAAAAATTGGCTGCCGAAAATATGTTGTAGTAGCTGTGGTAAGTCTTTAAGAGGTTGGTTAAAAGGAAGTCATAAGTCTTTATGAAGCCGTTTATGAAGCCAGCAATTTGGAGTGAACCACAAAATTATCAAAATGATTGCTACTTTTGCCATACTAAAACACGTGGGCTTACGAAAAAAAACAAAAAATAAAGTTTCATAACCAAATACTTCATGCGTCAAACGACCAGTTTTCCAGTTTACAAGTAAATTTTTACCTCCATTGCCTCCTACAGACGATGAAGAAGTTGGGCTTTCTGCAGCAACTGAATCCACTTACGCCAGCATGGGTGTTCTTCGCATTCATTTGGAAGTAACGAGTAAACCTTATTTTCCGAATTAAACTGATATAAATAACTTAGTTCGTAAATTAGGGCTCTCAAAAAATAAGTCTGAGCTTCTTGCATCCCAATTAAAAGAATGGAATTTGGTGCAAAAGGACGCTAACGTCTCGTACTTTCGAAATAGAGAACAATCTTTTTTGAGTTATTTCAACAGAGAGGAAGGTTTGGTATTTTGTGATAATGCTGATGGACTTTTGCGACAACTGTGTTTCAGTCATAAATCTCAGGATTGGCGGCTTTTTGTTGATTCATCTAAGACAAGTTTGAAAGCCGTCCCAAGATATATGAAAGAAAACTATTGTAGCATGAATATGATACTACAAACAATTAAATATTCACATTACACATGGAATCTGCAGATTTGAAAGTCGTAGCAATGTTAAATGGATTGCAAAATGGATATACCAAGTTTTGTTGCTTCTTATGTAAATGGGATAGCCGCGCAAAAGAAAAACACTACAATGTTAAAATTTAACCGAAAAGAGTAAATTTTATTCCAGGAAAAAAATGTAGCAGAAGAGCCCTTAAAACAAAAGGAAAAAACTCCTTTTTCTTCATATAGAGCTAGGCCTAATGAAAAATTTTGTCAAAGCAATGAACAAGGATGGTGAAGCCTTTTTATACATTAATAGCAAATTTCATAGAATCAGAGATGCTAAGGTAAAAGGAGGCATATTTGTAGGTCCACAGATACGACAGCTTATGAAGGCATTGGCAGCTTAAGCTACTTTTTATTTTAACAATGTTTCCTAAATAAAAATTAATAATTATTAACAAACATTTTGTGTTATTTTAAATAAAATAGTCTGTAAATATTTCAATTTTTTATTGTAATTTGAAGTTATCTACGGGAGACGACAGGGTGGGTGCTTTATGCAAGGCGTTGCTACAAAATTATAATCTGGCAAATTTTTTTGCTTGTATTTGTTGTACGAAAATAGATAGAAGTAAAAAGTTGCCATTCATTGATGCTACAAGGCGCTTTAGTGCGCCCACTCTGACGTTGTTTGCTTCATTACACATATTTGGCCCATAAAAAAAAATCCCGATCTGATGGAAAAGAACCGACAATGGATTTGAGTTCAGCACGTCAAAATTCATATAGTCCACATAGTTTTATTAAATGGGAAGACAAAAAATTATTTTTTGCAGAGCAGTGTAATTAATAAAATTAAAATTCATTGAAAATTCCCAATCAGAGAATTTACTGCAAAAATGTATAAAGAATATTCCATAAAATAAATGTTAAGTTATAAGTGTCTGTAAATAGAACAATTTATTGTAAATATAATTTAAAAAGCAAAATTTACTACATTTTTTAAAAAAATTAAGTTTGACAAATGCAGGCCTGACTTTTAAAAAAAGTTGGTAATGCTCAAGGCGAATTCATACAGGTAAAATTGTCAGCACATGATGATTGGGAAACACAATGTCTAAATTTGTTGAATTCTCCTTGATTCTATTTATTAATGCAGGAATGGAAAATTATATTTTGGATTCCGAATTAAACATTTAACTTAATTGTGCTTATTTGATGATATATTTACCAAATGTATGTATATTTGTTGTTCTTGCACCATTTATAATGTGCTTCACAAACACATATCGTTTTTTTAATAAAATTGTATTGAATTAAACATACAAAAACAACTATTCCATCCCTGTTTTACGAATTGGCCTTGAAAGAAAAAATCACCTAAAAAGTTGTTTTGTTGTATCAACTCGCCTTTGCATATGTCTGTATGAATATGCCTTAGTAACGCTTATAAAATGTATATAAAAAAAAAAACAGTCAGCTGATTGGATACGAGTACCTTATGGATATGCCTTGATGATCATCTGAAAATATTGATGTAATCGAAAATTTTTATTAAACACACACTTCAATAAAAAATTTTCTCTGAAAAAAGTGTTGTTTGTCAAAATATTTCAATAAAAATTTACTTCAAGAAAAACTCTTCATATGAAACATATTTACATACTTTTAATAGTTATTCTATGTATTTTAATCGATTTAAATTTTTTAATGTTTCTCAATCCTCCTTTTGTTGCTTAAAAATAAGTTAAATTTTACAATAGAAATGTAACACGGTTGTTGTGGAAAACGTGTGTTTTATTCGCATTATGTCCTCGTCCTTGACTTCGAAACTTAAAGGGAAGAAAATAAAAATATTATTTTCCAATACTCTCTACCTTTTTATACAATACAAGAGAAATGAAATGAAACTTAAAAATCTATAAAAACTTTGATGTGGTGTTGGTTTCATTCTGACGCATAACGGAAGCCGGAAACATGTGTGTGTTACACGATAGAATTGTATGAAATATAAGTACATATGAATGTATGAATGTAGGTGAGTATGTTTGAGAATGTAAGGACTATCTACATTAGACCGTACCGAAGAAAATATTTCGCCATACACCTTTAATATATAAGTTATTTGTAAACGGTAATTTAGAAACAAATTTTTGCCGAACATAAGGCTCACCTTTTAACATATTATGTTATATCTTTTGTATCTAGAGTTTCTAAGACAACATATTTTAATCTGAGGTGCACCAACTATAAGAAAATTTTCAAAACATTTATCATGGTTGGCTGGTTGGTTGGTTAAAGTGATAGTTCACTGCACGCAAATAGTCAAGTGGAGCCTTAATGACACCGTTTTGGCAAGACCACTTTACTCGTCTTTTACAATGTATCTCAGGATAGATCCAAGAGTAAAGGTACTAAATCCACCCCGTGGCCGTGACGTATCTCAGTAGATCTTTCATTCCAACATCAGATATCGCAGAACGGTTATCCAGTACATTCTTGCCCAGAAATCTGTGTATCTTAGCCGCCAGTGCAGTACATTCGCAGAAAAGGTGGCAAATCGATTCCTCCTACTCTCTATCCAGACAACGTTCATCATATATGCGGCTACAGAAAATAAATTTCCAAATTTTTTTGTAAAAATTCTTTTCATTTGAGATTGTACAACGCATTTTTTTTGCTTATAAGGTAAAACACTCTAATGCACATGTAATATTGGTATATTGTTAATAAAGGATTCCGTAATATAAGCATAACGAATTGCAAACTTATTGTGAACGCTGTGTCATTGTTAAGATCCTAATTAACAGTATTTCTAAAATTTGGATGCGTTAAAATAACAAAAAAAAATTTAATTTCATCTAAAAGTAAATGACTTTGCTAACTTAAGTTTAAGCCATTGAGATTTTTTGCATGGAAATATTCCCATATCAATTACTTTAACAAGCAAGTATCGTTAAAGGAGCTCTGGAACAATGTCTAAGGGCAAATTGCGATTCGAACGAAAAATGTCTGCAAATGATGAAAAACTTTATCTAGTTTTACACAGTTGAATGTTTAGCTCAAAACCGTTATTATATTTAAACATATAATCGTTGAGTCCTTTTTGAATACCCCTCCAAAAAACTTCTAACGCATTTAATGTACAAACATTTATACATACAAATAAGAAAGCACTACTTATAAATTGTTTTTCTCTTTTTTCTATTGCAATGTGTGTGAAGAAATTGTGTGTGTGTGTCCAAAAATGTAACATATTGTTGTTGTATGTATTTAACAATTGGTTTTATCTATTTAATATTCAAGTCACATATGCTGGCCAACAAGCTAAAACGTAAAATATCTAAAAAAAAAATTTGTGCACTTCCTTATTTTCCTTAATGATTACAGGTAATGCGAAAAGGAAGTCATTGTTAAACTCTGGTATTTTTCATTTATAAACAATATTCAGGAGTCTTGCCTTTAAACTATTCAGATGGTAACTGACCATTAAAAGAAATTAAATAATATTTTGTTAAACAAAATATTTGTCTCTGCAATTATTTTCCAAAGTTCATTGACTTTTCATAACTGCAAATTTGTTGAGATAATGGCATGTCAATGTTAAAAGTTCCTTTTTATACCCTTCACACAGTGTAAAAGGGTATATATAGGTTTGTCATTCCGTGTGAAATTTCTACAATTTTCATTTCCGACCCCATAAAGTATATATTTTCTGAAAGCTTATGAATAGGGAAGTCGATTAAGCCCTGTCCGTCTGTCCGTCTGTCCGTGTGTATGTTGAAATCAACTTTTTGAAGCCCCCCGACATCGCCCGGACCCGCATGAGGTATTAAAATGTTGGAAATATTCGGGAGTAGATCGCTATTGAAATTCAGAAAAATCGGTACATAAATAACTGAGATATGAGCAAAAAACCACGACCACCTCGGTTTTTTTTTTCACAAAACCAACATTACAACAACAACATACATACATACAAACGTGTATACTGGTTAGAGAAAACGTGGCATCGAATCCCAGCTGAGCCAAAAAAAAATTTTTTTTATATATTAAAAATTTTTTTTTTAATTTTTTTTTTAATTTTTTTTTTATATTTTTTTATTTTTTATTTAATATATTATTTATATTCTTATTATTTTTTTTTTAATTTTTTTTTTTTAATTTTTTTTTTATTTTTTTTTTGTTTTACATTAATTATATATATTTTAATTATTTTTAAAAAAAATTTTTTATTTTAAATTTTTTTTTTAAATTTTTTTTTTAAATTTTTTTTTTAAATTTTTTTTTTTATTTTTTTTTAACATACATACGTAAATTTATAATTTTACAATGGGATGTTTTTTATATATGTATATTTTTTATATGTATGTACGTATTTCATATGAGATGAATGGTGATACAAACTACTGTTATTGCATGACTACACGTTGTGAAGGGTATATAAGATTCGGCACGGCCGAATATAGCGCTCTTACTTGTTTTAATTCTTCATGTTGTTATATTATGACACTTGTGACAATTGTCAAGGCAAGTTAATTGTTACCTTCTCTTGGTGTCATTCTCATTATCTGCTAGTCACACCACAAATACATTTTTTGACAGATTGTCAGGCCATTTCAGTGAGTTACATCAATTGATATAAAATGAATGCAACACATTATTTCAGTAGTAATTATGAGATAAATATCTAATGTCATGTTAAAGATGTAAAGACTTTCTTAGTCTTGCATTTCTTTAATAAAAATGCGTATAAAACGTAGTCGTCTGAGAGTTAATTTTCCTTTGTTTAGTTTTTGACAATTGACAGTAACGTGATAATGGAAAAGTTATTAAAGCTTATTAAATAAAATAGCCATAATAATGAAAAGTATTTGAGTTATAATTGACATTTGAAGTTTTTTATAAACATTTTTCTATCATGTATTAGCAACATAGGAATAACCGACACCGACAAGTATATTAATGAAATATATTAAAAGATTTTAGTTAAACCACGAATATGGTTACACACTTATAATTTTTATTTAACAGCATTTTGGCAACATTGTAATTTTTTATTGCAATCTGCTAAACATACTTGTATTCCGTCTAAAAAAAAATAAAGAAGACAGAAGTTTATGACTTAGAAATAAAAATTAAAAATTATTAAAAGGAACCAAAATCTTAGTAGCAAAGAACTTAGATTCAAAGTTTCACGTCTTCTTTGCAATAACCTTTCGATTAAATATACCACTAGTGTGGTTGCGTAACGAGTAGTCCGTCTGTCACTATACTTATAATAGCTATAGGAATGTCAGCTTCTTTAAAACAACATGACACCATAAAAATATGTATTATTCGACGATTCTTATACCAAATCGTTTCTTAACTAATCTCTATCATTATAAGGTTCCAAAGTTTGAGCTGGAGCTTATTACATAAAACCGGTGCCCCGGTGGACTAGTCAGTATTGTGCTAGTCTGCTAGTTTGGGGGTTGCGGGTTCGATTCCCGCCAGAGACTCTGGACTGGACTGCTTCTCTTTATCTTCTAACTATTCTATTCATATGGAGGGTACAACATGCCAATTGGGCATATGCGTATACCTGGTGTGGGTTTGGACTTTTCCAGCTAACCAAACCTATTACAAAATAATAAAAATAATTAAAAAAAGTTTATGCACATTTTGTACGGGATCTCCCCCAAAGGAAAGGAGCAAAAACTAATGCAACTCGGTTATATGTACATTGTAGAATCTTATTGATGAAAGATATTAATGGAATTTTCCTTCTAATTTTTATGCTGGTTTTGTATGGAATCCCCTTAAATTCTGGATCGATTCAACGAACAGTAACCATTAATTTGTAAAAACAAAATAAAATTCGCTTTAAATTTTAAGAGATAAAAAGAATTATAGTTTTTCAATTTTACTTTTTTCTTTATTTTTTATTTTTTAATAAAATTCTTAACTAAAAAATTTTTTTTGGGTATTTTTTGCTTTAAAAATCTTTCCGCTAAAGTTTTTTTATTTTTTAATAGTTCGATTCGACGAAGTGTAACCTTAATGTACTAAAATGAAGAGAAACCATCCTGGGTTAATGATCAAATATAAAAGGTTAAGAAAAAAGCATGGGAGCAGGTTACACATTTGAGTCGTCCAGGAGGATTCTAGGAGTTGTGAAAATTATTGTTTAACAATTCCATGAAATTTGTATAATTTTTTAAAATTTAAAGGAAAAATTAAAGGGTCAGTCATATATTTTCCAAATCTCCAAGTGACTCTATGGCAGTTATTGATTATTTTTTTTCATTTGTCTCCACTTGAAGCTTATGAAGCTACTTGTCCTTATTCCACCAACCACACTCTATAATCTTTTAGCACATGCATTTTCTTGTAAACCTTACAAAACTATTGGATCCCTGTAACTATAAATGATGTTTGTGGAATTGTATTGGTCATGAACAATTAAGTTCCAATTTCACTCAAAACTAAGAAAAGTTAACAAACAGAAAGCTGTCATATAGTTTACCAACAAGAACGACTGAATTAAAAGACCAGTTGAACAAGCAGAAGATTGAAAATCAAATTCATTTCCAATCCAATGGTTCAGTTCTTGCCAACGAACTTCTCTTTTATGGTTATAAATTTTGTGTAGCAAAAGTCATTACTCCTTAGTGTTGACTACATATTTATATTCGAAATTAAATTCTGTAAATACAACCTTAAAATTCTTCTACCACAACTAAACTGTATGATTGGTAACAATCCAGGTAATCACAACCGAAACTGTTTTCTATGTGCAGCAGACTGACTTGGTTTATTTTGTTGCCTTAAAGAAAAAGCTTTCAGTAAATTAAGTCTATGTGTTTGTTTAGTTTTAGGAAATTTCCAAATTTTGCTCTCTTTTCAAAATTTTTTTATTTGCTAACGGCTTAAATAGTACACAGTGATTTTCGTGGCTTCTAAGATCTTCAGAAGAGCATTAGCTCATTAGTTTCCGATCAGCGGTAAGCCTGTTGGTATTCAAAAATATTAATTTTCTTTATTTCTTGATTAATCCTTTTTATTCTCTCGTAGTTAGAAAAATTCCTGGAGTTGTCCACTTTTTGTCCATAAGAATCGTAATTATAGTTGTTGTTATGCAGTCAGATATGTCTTCTGTTTGAGTTAGACAATTTAGAGATCTTTCCCAATGGTAAGTCTTGCAACTCCCAGTCTTTCTAACGTAAGAACACCTTCATATATTTTTAGAATCACCATTGGGTGGCTGTATTATATGTTCTTCAGTAAGTTACTTTCGAACTCACACCAAATTAGAATGCATTACAGATTTTGAAAATATTCGATAAACCATTTCACAAATTCACAACCTGTCGAATGAGTCATAGGTTGTAAGAAGTTTACTTCTATATATTTAAAAAAAAACCGGCACACTGTGTTGCGGCTAGGGGAAAAGTAACTTTTTTTCGATAATTTTTTTCCGTGTTTTTAATGATGCACTTTTGTCACAGACATTCCAAGTAAACAAAAAACACATAAATCTTATTTTTATGTTGGCCCGTTGATTTTTAATTGATTTTAGAAGTCAAATATACAAAATTTTCACGAAAAGATGATTTTGGTGACAGATATTTTGATTCGGAAAAAAAATCTGCCTTCGGACAAGTATCTTCTGTAAAAAACAGGAATGTTGTTTGAGACATTTTCATATGCACCTTTTTTAGAGCGAAACCCCGACTAAAGGTCCATTTTTCCTTAAAATTTGGGTTAGGTAAGCAATATCTAAAAAGTCCCAGAGAGTCCCAGTTCCAAACCACTACAGAAATGTTACATTGTTTGTTTTCAACGAACTGTGAAAAAATCAGCTGCCCATACCTGCCCTCCTGGGAGTTATAGCGATTTTAGTATATCACTCTCAGTATTTATTCCATAGAAATAAAACGGAAATTCTCGGAATCACTTATTGAATAATTTAATCATCTATTCTAGCACTCCACAAAAATGAGCATAACTCTCTTAAAACTGAAACTATTGACTTCAAACCGGTATCAAATTAAAGCTTTTATTGCCACCTTTCAAATAAGAAATGAAATAGATTTTGGTTTTATATAAAATTTCAGAGTTATTCAACAAATATCGAAAAATCATGAAAATTTGACGTTTATAATTCTTGTTCGGACCACCCTATAACTTATTTTAAAAACTAATCATAGGGTATTTATCAGAAATAAAAGAAGAATTAAAATAAATTTTTTTTTTAATTTTTCGAACAATTTTTTTTATTTTTGACTTTTGTTGAAAATCTGACCCAACAATTTTTTTCGGTGTAAATTTGTTTTTCACTCATTCTGTTTGGGATTTCATTCTGACCAATCTGTAGAAGTTTCTCATCGATACAATTAAAATTACAATTTAGGCAATATGATTTCCAAAAAATTCTGGTTTCGCAACACTGTGCGGCATAGTATTTTTTTCCAACTTTGACGTATTTATACGACATTCTAAATATAAAAATAGTTAAAATTGTTGTAAGTGTTGTAGAAAACATTAATCGAAAAATTATCAACTTCTACAATTAAATTGGACTAATCTGTGTTTATAGATTTTTAATTTACACAGAATGTTTTTTTATCTATTATTCTGGAGTTCATTTATTTTAAATTCTTCTACACGAAGAGATTAAATTTTTCTATTTGTGATAAGAGAAAAATTAGCTAAAAAAATAAGTTTTATCCCGAAGAAACTTCCAGCCGAGTGGAATGCATTTACGAAACCAGCACTCTTTGATAGGAGTTAGTTAATTTGATTTTTTATTTAAAATACAAATATTTGTAACTTTAATTGAAATTATTAAACTCACATCTGGAAACCACATCTAAACACTGTTTCAACAACCCTACAACACAAAAACCACACGACCATATAAAATTGCAATTTAAAATTGCTTTGATATTTAAGACGCAACTTACTCTTACTTTTTAAATTATTAAAATAAATATTTATAAAATAAACATGTGTAAAATATTTCGTCTCTTAACCCACACAATCAGACACACTCCCAGCCTTTATTATATTTGTATTTTATAAAAAAAAATGGCTTAAATTCGTGCTGTGGTTTAGATTGCGTTTTCTGCCTCTTGCGGGATAGAGAAAAAATCTCATCCTCCTAGATAAAAGCAAAAACGCCACCTGTATTTTATTGATTTGACTAAAGTCATACGTAAGGAAAAAACTGCTTCTAAAATTGTACTCCAACGAAATTGTTAATTCCTTCATCATTTACCGAGTTTTGTGTAACCGACAACAACAACAACAACAAAATAGTCCTGTGCAGTTAACAACATATGTTTCCTAAAAAATTTATTAAGTTTTGCCAGACACTGCTGGAAAAATTCACCGGCGAGTTTGTCTGCAAAATGTTTACCTGATTTGTTAAGACAATTTTACATTGTAATAAAAAGATAATCAGTCAGTACGAGAGCACCGTTGCTAAGAATAAAAGATTTGTTGGCAATAGATATTACTTTACATCCTCGGCGGTTTTTTTTTCTGATTGGAAACACCACCATTTTATAATTTAAAAAGAATTTATTTTAACACTAAATAATCATTTTTAAAATGATTGCACTAAATTCGACGAAACTAAGGTACTTAATTTAAGCTACGGGCAAATGAGCACCCTGGGGTTGGAAACCATTTTCGTCAGCTACGTAGGTGACTTCATATGTCTGGCCATCATCAGCGACGAATCTGTAAGAACCCTTAACGGAAATGGCTTCCTGTTCAGTGCCAGCGTTTAGCAAGACACCTTCGGCCTGAGCAGCAGTACCATCACTAGTTTCGTATCTACAAGTAAGAGAAAATCATAAACTTTAGTATGAAATAGTTGTAAACTGGTAATTGGTACTTACTCGTATCGGAAACCTTCAGGTCCCACCTCAGAATTTGAACGAAGGATCTCAGTCTCGATGGCAAAAGCAACGGTGAAAAGGGCAAAGAAAACAATGACGAATTTCATTTTGACTTTTTTTCTTTTTGTGTGTCTAAAACGATTAATGTTTAACGTTTTGCAAAACTAAATGGAATGATGTCTAAACAGCTTCTTACAATGGCTTTTATATTAAAATTTTTTTTGTTTAAGAGCTTAAATCACAAATTGATACAATCAATCGATTAAATTTCTTGTTTTTTTTTTGTGTTTCTAATGCACCCATTCAAACAAAAAAACAAAAAACAATCAAAAAAAAACTGGTCATAAGGGCATCAAAAATTTTAATTTTAAGATTTATGTCTTTTTGTTTTTAAGTATAATGCACACAATAGTGTGCTTCACACATTTTTGTCACATACAAATTAAACATTAATATTTTATATGCTGTTTAACATTTATGTTAATTTGTATAATTAACAAGATCGTCGTCACCAGCATAATCATGCCAGTGTCTTTTAACTAGTTTTTTTGTGTGTGTGTTTAATTCAAGGTTATTTATTGTGCATGTAAACCTGATCTTTTTTGTTTTTCTGGGAGGTTGTCTATGACATCTCCATATTAATTTTCAAAATTATGCGAATTTATCTATGAATTTTATTAACAACTACAACAGCAACAAAAATGTTCTACAACACAGTTTTTAGTTCAGCAATATTGTGTTTAAAATTTTATGTCATTTTTTCTTTTTTTTTGTCAATAAAATATCTGCATTACGTTAATGATCAGTTAATTTTATTGGCCTAATATTTGAATGAATTTACAAAATTTTTAATAGCTTTTGAAATATAAAACTTTTAACGTATGTATAATAATACGTACAAGCATATAAAATTATAATTTTTTGTTAATAGCCAAAGTTCAACAATTGGGTGAGATTTTGTGGCACTACAGACTTAAAAGTTCATTAAGTTTAAAATCAAATCAAAATGGACCAGCTAATAAAGATTAAATTTGGATTAAAGTAAGAAAATTATTATCGATCGATTTTTTTTTCTTTTAATTTGAAAGAGTTTCAAATACACTTTACACTGGTCAACAAAAAAAGATAACAAGGTTCCGACTACAGCCCAAAGAAAAATGTTCCTTATACTAAATAACACTAATAAGTAGTCAGAGATTTTTTATGTGGGTGAAATTCCCCCCACCTTTATCCACTACCCTTTCTTTCCAATCTTATGATGACTTGGCATATAAAACCGTGTGTTCCTTACATATAGGGTTTATATTTAATATATTCATATATTCATACGTCGCAGTCGTAAAAAAAATAAATTACCCTTTAAACAGGAAAATTTTGACTTGTGTCACAAAACTTTTTGTCATAATTTACTCTCTCTCTCTCTCACTGGATACACTAAAACTCAAAAATTCAAGTAAAATACCCAAATAAGTTAAAAACAAGTAAGAGTACCGGAAAACGGTGAGTTGTTTGTTAATATGTGTGCTGCCAACAATCTAGTTATTGGTGGCTCTTTGTTCCCCAACAAACCCATCCACAAGGTAACATGGGTATCTCCAGATCATCAAACAGAGAACCAGATTGATCGCATAACGATCAGCCGCAAATGGCGTGGGTCCCTTCTAGACGTAAGATGCAAAAGAGGTGCTGATATAGCAAGTGACCATCATTTAGTTATGGCAAGTTATGATACAAATCGTAGTGGAGATCTTTATAAGTTTATTAAAAAGCTTACAAATAAACCCATCGTATCTGGAAGACCAATCAGAAATGACGATGGTACACTTATCACATCAAGAGACGAACAACTAGATTTATGGGCCAACTATTATTCTGCTATACTCTCCCCCGAGTCTACCCAAGGGCAACCAGTATGTTATTGTACTACCCACGACAACTTACTAAATATACCCACTACTACCCCCACGTTGTCCGATGTTATATGCGCAATCAAGGCGCTCAAGAATAACAAAACCCAGGATAATAATATATCGCCAGAACTTCTCATAATTGACCCTGAAATGAGCGCAAAAATCTTTTTGCCATTAATTGAAGACATTCGGACAAATGAACACGTACCCGAAGAACTTAAAGAGGGCATAATAGTAAAACTACCAAAAAAAGGTGACTTAACTAACCGCAATAACTGGCGAGGTATCACGCTACTTAGTATGGTGAATAAAATAATATCCCATATTATAACGAAGAGGCTCTCTGACTCTATAAGCTCACGACTGAGAAGTCATCAAGCTGGTTTTTGGTCGAAAAGGTCATGTATTGATCATGTCAACACACTTAGAATAATAGTGGAACAATCGGTGGAGTGGCGGTCACCTCTATATCTAATATTTATCGACTTCGAAAAAGCGTTCGATTCCTTAACCATAGGATAATTTGGAAAGCGCTTCAATGTAAAGGCGTCCCACACAAAATAATTGGTCTCATTATGAGCATGTATGACAACGCAAGCTGTCGTATTTAACATGAGGGCAAGTTGAGCCGAAAAATTAACGTTGGAACCGGAGTACGGCAAGGCTGCGTGATGTCACCACTGTTATTTAATACCGCTCACACACATTGCTAGAACCGCTATTGAGTGGAACCCTCAAGGTAGCCGCAGAAGAGGCCGATCAGCTCACACATGGCGCAGACAAATTGAAATCGAGGCGACAAACATGCAAACTAGTTGGAACGAGGTTAAAAGCATCGCGATGAACAGAAGCAGATGGAAGTCTTTTGTTACGGCTTTATGCTCCTTATAGGAATGATGGGAACATATATATATAAGAGTACCATATTCGGCCGTGCCGAATCTTATATACCCTTCACAACGTGTAGTCATGCAATAACAATAGTTTGTATCACCATTCATCTCATATGAAATACGTACATACATATAAAAAACAGACACACATAAAAACATCCCATTGTAAAATTATAAATTTACGTATGTGTCTTAAAAAAAAAATTTAAAAAAAAAATTGAAAACATTGAAAAAAAAAAAATTATAAAAATATAAATACTAAATAAAAAAAAAATAAAGAAAAAATTTAAAAAAAATTTCTTTGCCTCAGCTGTGATTCGATGCCACGTTTACTCTAACAAGTATACCACGTTTGTATGTTGTTGTTGTATGTTGTTTTTGTGTTAAAAAAAACGAGGTGGCCGTGGGTTTTTGCTCATATCTCAGTTGTTTATGTGCCGATCTACTCCCGAATATTTCTGATTTTTTAACACCTCACCTGGGTCCCGGCAATACCGAGGGGCTTCAAAAAAATTATTTCAACATACGCAAGGACAGACGGTCAGACAGACAGACTGACAGAGCTTAATCGACTCCCCTATTCATAAGCTATCAGAAAATATATACTTTATGGGATCGAAAATGAAAATTGTAGAAATTTCATACGGAATGACAAACCTATATATACCCCTTTTCACTACGTGAAGGGTATTATAAAAAAGCGTTTAAAATTAAATTCCAAGTTCCGAAGATTGTTATTTTTAAAGAAATTTTACTTTGTTTTACAGTGTAATTATTTGAACATCACATCAGTTGTAGCCAATTGTACCTATATTAAACTAAAATTATTGTTAATATACATATTAGTTGGTTATTTATATACATGTCCCCATATATTTTATCATTAACTTTAAGCGCTTTTAATTGTTCAAAAATTAATCCGTTCAATCTGTAGTTTCTGTTTAATATCAAACAAAATAAATATTTTTCTGATGCTAAACTTAGGCTACTGATTCCAAACTAAAGAAAGAAAAAGTTGAGTAAAACACAATCAAATTTTATTTTTTTTTTGTACTTACTCAGCCATAAGAATGCAGTTGAAATTTTTCTAATTCCAAATATGAATTCCTTCACAAAATAACGCAGCACCGAATGAATATTTCGCTCTGGTACTAGAATATCATCAAATCTTAACTGGCACTTGGGTGATGAAAACATCGAGATCGTGAACAGCTACAAATATCTGGGCGTTGAAATAACGTATAACTTGTCCTTTAACAAACATCTTAATAGTAAATTGGCCGCCTCAAAATTTGCTATAAACTCCACTTGGTCTAAATATATAAATCATCCAAAAATTTAGAAAGATAACAAACTAAAAATATTTCATGCCGCTTCAAGATCGATTATGTTATACGCCGCTCAAGTATGGGGTTATCAAAGATATGATGTAGTAGAGAAGTTATTTAGATTTTTTATTAAAAAGATGCTATATCTACCAGCAGCTACACCAAACTACATGTTATACCTTGAAACGGGCTTAGACTCCCTGTTCGTATCCACTCTGAGACTACACTTTTCATATATAAACAAAGTTTTAAATATGGGTCGCACTCGATTACCACGTATTTTAGCAGAAACAATAATAGCCAAAAACGAATTCTGGGCAAAGGAATGGTCTAATTTACAACAAGTTCTTCAATTTATTCCAGCGAATTCAAACCTCCCACTTTGCACTAACTGGAAAGCAATAATAAGTCTACTCATTGTAAAGGAACGTGAAGATTATTTACTACGGGCAACAAACTCACAGCACCACTACCTTTATTGTCGACTAAATCACACCGAATCACCTGTTCTTGCAAAAAACTACTCATCTCGTACCACTAGCTTAATAGTCAGAGCGAGAGGAGGTTTGCTTAACATAAACGCAAGGTCCTTCACAAACAACTCTGCGTCCGTATGCACAATATGCAATCATGTGGTAGAATAAAATACTGTCCACTTTTTAGGAGTCTGCCCAATATATAACGGATTTTGACTTAAATTTTTTTGGAAAATCTCAACTTGAGCTATCAGAAGTAATAGACATTTTAAATGGTTCCAACTTTTACAACTTGTATAAATACTTGGAAACTTGTTCAAATTATAGAAACTTAATTATCAATGAATTTAACTTGTAATCTTTTTCCAATCTTTTTTCAAATATTTTTATAAATCGTAATATTTTTCAATTATAATCACATTAACTTGTACATAGATCTTAAAATCCACAAAATGAATTGTATTAAAAATTCTAGCAATCTGCCAAATATAGATATTAAATATTATAATAATCAAAAGATAAATATGTAAATACACTGAAATATATCTAATAATAAATAATAAAAGAATAATAAATAACGCAGCACCGAATGATGTATGTGTTTGATTTAGCATGCATTAGCGCAGTAGAAACAAACAGTTTGACAGTTGACAGTTTATAGTTAGTTTAAATGGGTTGGATGGAATAAATTTTTAGCAGTTTTAATCGGGTAAGCAATTTGTTTTTGTTGTTGCATAATATTTTAAATATTTAGAAAAAACTATGGTCCGAACAATCATCTATTTTCGATGATCAAAAAGAAAGTAATAAATTTAAGAAGACTCATACATTTTTGATGCTAAAGCATCAAGCAAGTCTTAAAACATCAATTCAGTGTAGAATAAGTTTTGAGAATTTTAAGAAGTTCTTTTTCCCCCCGGGATTTTGTTACCTTGGTGGAGTTTCCTAGTCTTGGTGGAGTGTCCATGCTAGCCCAAGGTATAGAGGTGTTACCAAAACTTTTGGGTGTCTCATCGAATCCTGAACTTCGTTCTTGAATAGGTCACGAAGAACGCATGATTTAATTGAATGTAGACGAAGGACACTCCCATAGCGGATTAATTCATGCACGATGAGAGCTTAGATAGTGACATCAGCACTTTTACTGCTGGGGCAAGGAAGAAAACTCTTACTTAAAGAGGTTAGGGTTAGGTATGACTCAAACTGCGGTCGACTAAGGCTTACAGGTAGGCACACATTAAGTGTGAATGCAATGATGGATCTCAATCTAAGAAAGATGCGTGAGATTACGAAAAGCTGTGTCATTAGGATTGTCGGAAAACGAGAAATCGTTCTCAAGTCCAGAAAAAATGCCTTTGGGCGCGGGACTTAGTGATGAAAGGGATTCCAATTGCTAGTCATTAGACCTAAACGACACTCCATACTAGTATTAGTCCGCTTCTATATTTCCCCAACTCATACATATATAAGAAGGTCTCAACAGCGTTTATATACTAAAGGACTAGGTCTTCCTGGCTTCAAAACTAATAAAAACAAGTAACAGTGCTATATTCGGCCGTGCCGAATCTTATATACCCTTCACAACGTGTAGTCATGCAATAACAATTGTTTGTATCACCATTCATCCCATATAAAATACGTGCATACATACGTACACGTTAGAATAAATGTGGCATCGAATCCCAGCTGACCAAAAAAAATTTTATTTTATTTTATTTAATATATTATTTATATTTCATTATTTTTTTTATATATTTTTTTTTAATTTTTTTTAAATTTTTTTAAAAAATTTTTTTTAAATTTTTTTAAATTTTTTTTTAAATTTTTTTAAAAATTTTTTTTTTAAGTTTTTTTTATTATTTTTTTCTTATTTTTAATATTTTTTTTTTTGTAATTTTTTTTGTTTGGTATGTTTTTTACATGTATCTATGTATGTATGTTGTTGTTGTAATTGTGAAAAAAACGAGGTGGTCGTGGTTTTTTGCTCATATCTCAGAAAGTTATGGGGCGATTGTGCTGAATTTCAATAGCGATTCATTCCTGGATATTTCCAAGAGATTGATACCATACACAGATCTGAGGAACATATAGTTGCTTCTAAAAGTTGATTTCAACCAACACACGGACAGACGGGCAGACGGACAGACGGTCAGGGCTTAATCGACTCCCCTATTCATAAGCTTTTAAAAAATATATACTTTATGGGGGAAATGAAAATTGTAGAAATTACAAACGGAATGACAAACCTATATATACCCTTGTACACCACAGGTGAAGGGTATAATTACCCAAGAAAAGAAACTAATAAATGAATGATACTTGTGGACTATTTCTTGTGCTTGATAACGGAGTTATTATACCCTTCACACAGTGAAAAAGGGTATATATAGGTTTGTCATTCCGTGTAAAATTTCTACAATTTTCATTTCCCCCATAAAGTATATATTTTTTAAAAGCTTATGAATAGGGGAGTCGATTAAGCTCTGTCAGTCTGTCCGTGTGTATGTTGAAATCAACTTTTTGAAGCCCTTCGACATCGCTTGGACCCGGTTGAGGTATTAAAATATCAGAAATATTCGGGAGTAGATCGGTTTTGAAAATCAGAAACATCGGTACATAAACAACTGAGATATGAGCACAAAACCACGACCACCTCAATTTTTTTCACAAAAACAAAATTACAACAACAACATACATACATACAAACGTGTATACTGGTTAGAGAAAACGTGGCATCGAATCCCAGCTGAGCCAAAAAAAAATTTTTTTTATTTTTTTTATATTTTTTATTTTTTATTTAATATATTATTTATATTTGTATTATTTTTTTTTTTTATTATTTTTTTGTTTTATATTTATTATATAAATTTTAATTATTTTTTTTTAAATTTTTTAAAAAATTTTTTTTTAATTTTTTTTTTTTTATTTTTTTTTAGTTTTTTTTTTAACATACATACTTAAATTTATAGTTTTACAATGGGATATTTTTATATGTTTTTAATATGTATGTATGTATGTACGTATTTTATATGATGAATGGTGATACAAACTATTGTTATTTTGTGACTACACGTTGTGAAGGGTATAAAAGATTCGGCATGGCCGAATATAGCACTCTCACTTATTTTTCCATAACTTTTTGATATTCATGCAAATTTCAACAAAATAGAGCCATATTCCATACAACACGTGAACAATTTAATTATTGCATAAGATATTTTCAAGTCGTGTTCTTTTTCGTTTTGGTGACCAGAACTGTTAATCTAGATCATGTTAGACAACACATCGGATTTCGTTTCAAAGAGTTTTATGCGACAAAATGTTTTTGTTAGTAACTACTCATGCATTAAAGCCGGATATTCAACGAGGAAATTTTAATCTGTACCACGGTGGCCTGATGTTGGGTTTAAACCACCAAACTTCAATCCGAAGAACCCTACAAAAGTTCTGTTTTTTTTACTTCTTTTCACTCATCTGCGAATACCACAACGGCTTCGATATAATGGACCCAAGAAAATTGTCTTAAACGGATGACTATTTTACCTTACATAATCCTTAATACATATATGTAGTTCATATTTATCGTTAATTTCGGTACATTATTACATCTTAAGGTTTTAGAATATAGTTTTGCCCTAAAATTTTCTCGCTGAATTAATTTTTCAATTTTTTTTTAACTGTTCCAAATCTTAAAAATTCGTTTAGTAAAAAGTGTTTCACTTGTGCTCTGGTATGATTGAGAATATGTGTGTGATATTGCATGCTCTAGTTTTAAAAATTGTTTTTCTTGTTGGTTTTTTGTTGACGTGTTTTTTTTTTGTCGTTTGTGTTCATTTTTAATTTTTGTGTTTTTTTGTTTTTACTTTTTTCTTTTGAGTTGTTGTCGTGTTTCTGCCATTATAGTGGATTTAAGCCGTCATTGTGAATCCTTTATATTGTATTTTTGGCAATTAAGCACATGCGGTGCTTTTGTTGCACGTATTGCATGGCATACAAAGTGTCATTAGGCGTGTTTTAATACATTTCAAGCGTTTTTACTCGTAACATTGTGTTTTTTTTTATTTTTAATTTTTGGCTAGATGTTGTTTAAGAATGTGTGTGTGTAGTTTTGCTTTTAAACTTATTGTGAACGATTACTTTGTTTTTTTTTTACTGTATTATGGTATTTTTTTTTAGTCCTCCATCATTATTCGTTTTCCTTTTTTTGTCTCGGTTTAAACAACATCATGTCATGAAATTAAGAGTTCTTGTTCTAGTTATACTTTTACATATATTATTAACAAAAAGCATTAATTTGCAACAACATATAAAAGAAAATATTGTAATTACGCGACAAGTCAATGTGTTATTATAGATTGTACCAAATTGTTTGGTTTGTATGTGTATAAAAAGAGTTAAATTTTTCTTTTTTTTTTTCAAGCTTTTTTCTTAATATGTATTAGCAAATTAAGCATATTTGGCATTAAATTGTTTATTCTTGTAAAAAGTTTAATTTCTTTTTAAAAAATTTAAGCAGATTTTTGTCAACTCCTCCTCTTTTTCCTAGTGTTGATAGACAAGGGACTACAAAATTTAATTTTATATTAAAGACCCTTTTGTTGCTGCTCTTCTGTCGCAAGTGCAAGTGTAACTAATTTTGGAACCCTCACGCACATTATTTGTTCAGGCCACAAGCAAGTAAAAAATAAAAAAAAATCATCGTCTTCCTTAAATGAAATTTGACATGTGCATTATTTTCATTAACTCTCATACCGTTACATTCGACTACATACATTTAAAGAAATAGTTTGGTTTTATGAAGCGTTAAAAATTATTTAATAATATTTGCCAACAAGATTGTCGATTAGTCACCAACATGTTTATGTAGGAAAGACATAATTAAAACAAAAAATTGCTACAAACGTCTCTATAAATTAACCGAGGGCTGAAAAATGTAGCTTTTTGTGTGGAAAAATATAAAAAAAGAAAACAGTGGCAGTCGTGTTTTGTTGCTCATAACTCACTAAGTTATAGGAGCGATTGTAATAAAATTTAATAATGTTCGTTGCTAGATATTTTCAAAAGACTGACAGTACTTATATGTGGAGCCTTCTAAAAGTTGACTTCAACCAACACATGGACATACGGACATTGCTTAATCGACTTTCCTTTTCATGTGCTTTCAGGAGTTTATACTTTATGGGGTCGGAAATAAATTTCAGGTTGTTTTTTGTAGACAAACTTTATATTAAAAACTGAAATTCGGGCAGAACTGCATAGTAGTCCTAAGATGTTAAACTAGTCAAAAATAAAAATTAAAAAAAAAACAAAAATTTTAAAGTTTTTTTAGCATGAAAAAGTTAGTGCAAAAACTATTTTATTCAAATAAGACCAATGAAAATAATTGATTAGAATATGTTTGAAGGCTTTTTTCAATATTTAAAAATTAAATGTAATTGAAAAATTTTTACAAATTTTAACAGTTTTCTTTTAAAAAAAAGTCAAAAAACAAGTTGCTAGAAGTGGACTCACTTCAGGTGTAACTGACATGTCCATGCTGGCGATTACAAAGGACTCTGTGATGAGGATTGTAAATAACCATCAGTCTGCAGTGTGAAAACACAAAAGTCCAGAGCAAACGCCTGGGATGGCACGGGACTCAGTGAGATCGGGGTAACCTTGTAATCTCTGGGTAAAAAAGGGGGTCGAAAAGGGACCCGTTTATGGAAGAGGTCTGCTTCGATATCCCCCCTACATGTATTTATATAAAACTCTTAACAATAATGTAAATATTTTCTCTCTTAATTTTTTTCAGTGTATCTACTTTTTGTTTTCATTATTTAACCACAGAAAATTGAGTTGTTCTTGTTAGTTGTGGCTTTAGCTTATTGTTGTATTTGTTTTAAATAGACAAGCTGACGCTTTAACGTTTTTGAACTGACGACAACCTGTCACAACGATTTTGTAATACAATGAAACATTTTAAAATGATTTTGTGCGGCTTGTTCTTCAAATGGGGGAAAGGAATTTTCACCCACTTCCACCTTAATTTTAGAAAATACGTACAACAATAGCAACAACAACAAACAATAATGAATCAAACACATACACATAAACGATATTTGTTAAAATAGTCAACCACAAATTTGATTGCATTTCATGGTTTATAACTCATATTTGGTATCAAACAAAACAAAAAAAAAATCCTCTTAATCAACCACCTTGTTGCTTGCCAGCTTTGAAATGATGACGATGCTGTTTTGTAAATTTAAACAAAAACATGGAATTTTCTAAAGTGTGTAACAAAAATTTTACACACAATCAACGCATGTCATTCAAAGAACGCAAATAAAATTCAAATTCTAAAACTTGAGCCCTTCACGTTAGAGACTGTAGCAACAGCAATAACAACTACAACATTCTTCCCAAGTCAACTCATCATATCTGCATCATCCCTTATAGTCCTTTTTTTTTTGTTTTTCAATTTTGTTTATCCAACACTGTGTTGGGCAAATAAATGAATGTCTTGTTGTTGCTGTTGCAACGTATTTTTTTTTTATTTTAATTTTTTGTGTGGCATGTTGCAGACAAGAAAAGGCATTTTGCTCCTGTTTTTTTTTTGTAAGTTAAGTTGTTTTGTTGTCTTTTATTGTTTGCCAACTTATGTTTGACTTGCTGACAAAATTTGATTTCAACGCTTCCAAAATTAGATTAATGTGCAAATAAGAGACCAACAATTTTAGGTTTTTTTTTTTTTGCTATTTTTATTTTATTATTGTGCAGTTGCAAATGGTAATTAGTTTAGGAAGTGAAAACGGAATTTAACAACAAAAAAGCAAAGCATTGTACAACAAACAAATAGTGTTAATTTGCGTATGTGTGAAAATATTTGTAGAACTTAGATGAAAGTCCATTTAATTGTGATTAAAAGAGAGGAATGTAAGATTCATGGCCGTTATCCAGCCTACAGATCCCACGCACAAGGAAATAAAACCATGGTTGTGGTGATGAGAGTTTAGTTACTGCGTAACAATACTGTTGTTACATCTAACATCTTTTATCGTATGGCCTTCGTATTTACAATGACCTTATACTAGGTTTTTAATAATTACTGTATAAATCAAATTATATTTGAAAAGAAACAACTCGAAATTTGTTTAAACAAGTAAGAGCGCTATATTCGGCCGTGCCGAATCTTATATACCCTTCACAACGTGTAGTCATGAAATAACAGTAGTTTGTGTCACCATTCATCCCATATGAAATACGTACATACATATAAAAAACATACATATATATAAACATCCCATTGTAAAATTATAAATTCACGTATGTATGTTAAAAAAACGAAAAAAAAAAAAATTAAAAAAATATTAAAAAATAAAAAAAAAATTTAAAAAAAAATTTAAAAAAAAAATTATTATATATAATTATAATTATTATATATAAAACAAAAAAAACAAAAAAAAAATTAAAAAAAAAATTAAAAAAAAAATAAAAATATAAATAATATATTAAATAAAAAATAAAAATAAATAAAAAAAAATTTTAAAAAATTTTTTAAAAAAATTAAAAAAAAAATTTTTTTTGGCTCAGCTGGGATTCGATGCCACGTTTTCTCTAACCAGTATCCACGTTTGTATGTATGTATGTTGTTGTTGTAATGTTGTTTTTGTGAAAAAAAAAATCGAGGTGGTCGTGGGTTTTTGCTCATATCTCAGTTGTTTATGTACCGATGTTTCTGATTTTCGATACCGATCTACTCCCGAATATTTCTGATATTTTAATACCTTACCCGGGTCCAACCTATGTCGGGGGGCTTCAAAAAGTTTATTTCAACATACACACGGACAGACGGTCAGACGGACATACTGACAGACTGACAGGGCTTAATCGACTCCCCTATTCATAAGCTTTCAGAAAATATATACTTTATGGTGTCGGAAATCAAAATTGTAGAAATTTCACACGGAATGACAAACCTATATATACCCTTTTTCAGTGTGTGAAGGGTATAAAAAGGTGAATAAAATTCAGACAAACACGTGATCATCGTGGCAAAATGTATGTTTAAAGGATTAAAAATAACTTTAATTTCTTTTCGATAACTATTTACATAAGATATAGAGGATTATAATAAAGGATAGTTTAATTTTAAGGGCCGATGTTGAATGTGAACAACACCCAATTTGACTTTTCGCAATTTCAGACTAACTCAATTTGAACTATGGCAAGGTACACAATCGAGCAACGCGTTAAAGTTATTCAGGCTTAATATGAAAAGGGGAGATCAAATCAAAATGTATTTTGTGCTCTTCGTAATTCTTTTGGTCAACATAATAGTTCAAATTCATTCAATCGGGAGAATTGAGAAAAATATTTAAATTTCAGCAAAAAAGGCGGCTAATTACCGGAGTCGTGATCGAAACAATTTCGCATCGAATTTAATATAGAGAGTACGAAATTTTCTGATGATTAAACTCGATATGAAACGAATCGATTTTTTGTTTAAGTGTTGGAAAGAAAAATTAAAAAATATTATTCACCACTGAAAAAACTCAAAAGATTTAAGAATGTAAACAAAATCATATGCTTAGTTTGCAAGAAACCTTAAAGAGTGAGAGAAAAATTAAAAACAAAAATTTTGCAGTTAATTTGAAAAATAGATCCACGTTTTTTTTTTTTTATTCTTCGTCTTCTGATTCAGAAAACAAATGTAATATAAATTTAATAAGAAAACGAATTCGCAACACCAGTGACCCATTTAGTTTGCCAAGCATTGAGTAAATTTCTATAAGCTTGAGCTGTACTTAGTAAATTTGCTTTGGCCAAGTCGCTATGTTCAGACATAAATTCTGTAAAAATGTGCTTTTGACTAAAGTTCATCTTTGTTGTATTTGACCTATTAAATAATAAGAATTAATATATTAGCAAAAAAATATATTTTATTCTTATATTTTTTTTTTTTTTAAAGAAATTTTTTAAAAACATAAATTCGATTGGTTATTTGCTAACGAAGAAAAACTCGCAAGGTAGCATTCGAACGTAAGCTTGTTATCTACTGACATCATTAGAAATTTCGAAACATGTTACTCGATAACAAATGACAGAATCCCAAAAGTAAAAAATTTCGCAAGCTCGAATAAATTTCGCTCGTGATCGACTGCGTTAATTAGCCCCCAGGTCTGTATGAAATGTGAAAACATCTGTAAATGCCTTCTTATTTCGTTGAATGGAAAACATTGCTGCTTTTCGCCATAGTGTAGTAAAATAGCAGCCAACCTCGACTCATCATCGTGCCCAACAATTGAACATCAACATTGTCATTGAAAATTTGTACCATCGGATGGAGGTGTGCCGCTGAGGTCTCTGCGGCCATTCGACCGATATTTCGTTCCATACATAGTTAAACCATACCAAAATTATCATAATAAAAAGAAATGACGACAATTTCTTAAATAATTTGTGTTTTGTTTAAAATCAACATCGGCATTAACTTTAAAATGTAACCGCCCGTTATGACCAGATGGGGCTACTGAAGACAGCTATGTTCTATTTAACTATAAAATTAATTGCCTACTTTTTTTATCCCAGTTCTTACTTTATTATTTTCAATTCTAACACCTTCAGCCATATCTCATTCCTACAAAAGTCCATTAAAAGAAGCTTTTAAGATAATGAAACTACAATTTTTTTATTATAAAAGAAGACTCACAACATGAAGGATCAGAACGACTACAAGCCCCAGGCAAATGTAATTGGTATAATTGTTTTATTGTTAACTGCTAATGTGGCGTGAAATTTTATGAAGCTTTTCACTAATAAAACAAAATATATACAGTATTATTTATTCACATAGAAAAGATAAATATTTAACACACACACACACACACACACAATCAAAATTAACTGACATACCATGTATTTAACCCAGTCGAAATACAAAACAACATTCACCATCCTTTAATGCAAGAAGGTGAAGAGAGTGGATATGGTAAATGAAATGTTTGCTTAATTGAAGATAACACTGAAACACACTTACACATAACAAATACGTATGTATGTACGTTTGTGTTTGTGTGTGTTTATGGCTGTGTATAACGGAAGAAACATAAAAATTCATAATTAATTGTAATAGTACGTTTAACAATCAGAGACTTTGAAAGAACAATGGTCAAAATAAGATAAGATATGAGATACATTTTAGGCCAAACTAAAAAGAACATTCAAGCCGACATACACCTACACATATTTTTAGCCTTATTGTAACAACATATTGGCAAAATTTATATACAGTTTTATGCAAAAATATAAATCAAAGTTCAAAACGCTAATCAGTAAAATTGGCCGCCCTCTTTGCCACTTTCACTTTGCCTAACTACTGTCTGACCACCTGACACACGCACACAAAAACACACAGATACCAAAACCCAGAAAGATTTCATTAACTTTTCCTCTTTCTAACACTCCAACTTTTGTGTTGTTTCCCTCAAGGGAGGTCATTAATTACTTTGAACTTGTTGGGTTGTTAGCTTTCAGAAACACACACACACACAAACACACAAAATAACTTTGGATAAGATAATAGACATTCCTTGAAAATAATTTTTTTCTCATCTTAGTTGTGTTACTCTGCTACATTATCTTTGTTGTTGCTGGAAATTGAAATATTAATTCATTTATTTGAGCAACCACACATTTATTTACTCGCTATTATTGTAGGGGTGGGGTGTAGTAAAATATTGATAAATTTTTTTCATTCCTTATTGATGTGTTGGTATGTGGCGTTTATCTTAGATTAATAAATTCAAGTATTTTTGCTATCTTCTTTGTATTATTTATTGTAATTACTGCTACGGCTTAATGAGGTATTCTATTGGCTTCTATGACGGGATTTATAACATTTGCAACTGTAGTAGGAGAGCGATTAAGATGAACAAAGATTTAACATGAGTGTTATAGTTGTAACAAAAGGTTGGGTTAGGTTGATTATATGGGCATTAAAAGTTCAAACTTATGATAGGTATACGAATAGGGCCAATTGGTATGTTAAGCCTTCTAATGGTATAACAATTCGCATACTAGAACTATAATCCTAAACTGCGTTTATAGTTCGACTACGTCAAGTACCAATAAATTTAAATTGAATTCTTAAGGAATTTTCAATTTACATTTCCTTATGCATTCCAAGTTCGGCATAGTATCCACTTTAAAGTTATCGTTTCCAAACGCTGTATATTGACAAAGGCAGTGTTTCAAAATGCTATTCTGTTCTTCGCATGCTCTACATGTCGTTTCATCGGACAGTTCCCTATGAGCACGATGAGTTGTCAGTTCCATATGACCTGTAACTACACTGGTTAATCTTCTAAGTGATAATCTACTCGTTTTAAAATATATTTCGATTTCATAAGATTTGGGTCACCCCATAGGATATTCTTTACCTTACCGACAGCAATCACTTTCTGACATGTTCTTCCATCACTTAAACCTTAAGTTAATTATTTGCTCTGAAATGGCTCAGCAGGTGATTATATTTGCATGCCAGTCTATCTCGTTGTTTTATTGCAAGAAATGCCAAAATTTAACTTTTTCATTCATCAGAGTCTTGACAACTGATTGGCCGTCCGTAAAAATATGAATCGGATCTTCGTTAACAATTTCCTTTATCCATTTAATGCCTTCCGCAATTCCCATAATCTCAGTCTAGAATATAGCGTTGTGATCTTTAAGACGAAATTATTTACTTCCGTTTCCGTTTATGCATAGAAATTCATTTAAGTTCGGTTACCAATCTGGTATTGTGTTGATGGCATTAACACTCTCATATCTTATTGGGAGTCTGTCGCGTGTTATATCTGTAATATATCCCATGGGTAAGATATGAATTATTCTTGTAGCCAAAACTGCTTCATATTTCAACTGTATCTCAATCAGCCGAATCTATAGTATATTCTCAACAGCCATTGTCGGTGTGGTTCTTATGACACCGCAAATATATACTAATACAGCACTGTCGTTAAATCTAAAAAACAATTTCACATCAACCTTCTTTTCTAAAAAACATTTGAGAACTATTTCTCAAATCAAGCATTAGGCGATTGGATAGAACTCCTGCAATAAAAAATTAATCTAAATCGGTCAAGATGAAGAAGAAGATCAGAATATTCCGTATTTAGTATGTACAGGGGATAACACATGAAAATGCTATAACGAACACAAATCCGTTCCACATAGACAGGGGAAAATCACTTACAATGGTTATGATTTAAGAGAAATTCTTTCGAACTTTTTAAGAAACCCATTTAACTATTTAATGAGGTTTTACATCAAGTCAAGTTAGTGTTTAAAAATATGAAACAAAATAAGCTGTATATGAGTTACCAACGAAATGCTTTGTTGATTTGAAACCCCGTATTTAAGTTGGACACGTACTTAATATTATTTCGTTCAAATGGCTGTCGTGATTTCGACCAATGTGATGGAACAAAGAAATTTTAATTTTAAATGTCTTTGCCGCATAGATTTGTGGCAATCGTTCTTTAGTTAGTTGGCATCTTTAGTTCATTGGCATCCGGATTGAATCTAAGACTTCATACAACCAAAACTTATTTTAATAAAAACTAAACAATTTTTTCTTGCCGCTGAATCATACAATTTGGTATGTGGATTTGGCATCAGCGATTTAAATAACCAGCAGACTTCAGCCACCAAAAACTGTCAGCATCTGCTTTCTATGGGTGTCCCAACTAGAACGCAATTTTTAAATTTTGCGACATTCGAAGTGTCATTGTTTGACATTTGAACAATTGTTATTGTTTGCTAGTAGAAGGTACGAGGTTAGTAAAAATGGAGCGCTACACGAATGAACAACGCATTCTCATTGTGAAATTGTTTTACCAAAATGGTGAAAGTTTTGCGGCTACAGTTCGCAAATTGCGATCAATTTGGGGTCACAATAATGCTCCAAAAGACTCAACTGTAAAGAGATTAATCGATAAATTTGCTGAAACTGGGTCTGTTAGTGATGCAAAGACAACAACGCGCCTTCGACCAGGTCGATCGACCGAAAATGTCGCAGCTGTACGTGATGATATCGCTCAAACTCCATCCACCTCAATTCGACACCGAGCTCAGCAAATTGGTGTCTCCAAATCCACTATTCAGCCAGATAACCAGTTTTTTCTTGCCTAGAATTGAAGAAATTAATGTGGAGGGCATGTGGTTTCAACCAGATGGCACCAAATGTCATACAGCCAGAGAAACAATTCAACTGCTGCATCAGTCATTTCCCGGTCGTGTTATTTCGCGTTTTGGAGACCAGAATTGGCCGCCTAGATCGTGTGATTTAACACCTTTAAATTTTTTTCTTTGGAGTTTTTTGAAGTCGATGGTTTACGCGAATAAGCCGACGACGAGTGAAGCCTTAAAAGAGGAAATTGGACGCTGCATTAATGAAATACCGCAGCATTTATGCAAAAAGGTCATTGAAAGTTTCATTAAAAGATCGCGTATGTGCCAGCAAAGCCGCGGCGGCCATCTGCACGAGATATTGTTCCATACATAATCTCATTCTGTCTACTTTACGATATAATAAAGGTTCACGATTTTTTTTTTCAAATATTTCTGTTTTACTTAAAATTTAAAAATTGCTAGAGGGATAGTTATGAAACAGAAAACTAGAGTGGATCTCACATCATGCAACTAGAATAAACTTGTCACATAAAAACAGTTCAAGCATTAGCTGCGATTGGACCAAGGCATATTTATTTATCAGGTAATCGCAGTTCGAAGAGAACTTTATTGTTTGTATTTCTTACATGTAATGTTTGACATTAAAAAACAAATGACAGAAGAGAGAAAATTGCTTTTATCTACGGACTCTGACAAATGAAATTTAGAATAAGTGAAGCCTTCGATTATGCTGTCTAAGCGTGTTATCACAGTCCTACAACTGATGGAATACGAAAATATTAATATGGCTATGACACCATCTTTATAATATTTAAGGCGTCCAGGCTTAAAATAGCTGAGCTGTTACTTTAAGCTGACTACTTCTTTATCTAGATTAAACTGAACAAGTAAGAGCGCTATATTCGGCCGTGCCGAATCTTATATAACCTTCACACCGTGTAGTCATGCAATAACAGTAGTTTGTATCCCATATGAAATACGTACATACATATAAAAAACATACAATATAAAAACATCCCATTGTAAAATTATAAATTTACGTATGTATGTTAAAAAAAAAAAATTAAAAAAAAAAAATTTAAAAAAAAAATTTAAATATATATAATTAATATAAAACAAAAAAAAAATAAAAAAAAAAATTAAAAAAAAAATAATAAAAATATAAATAATATATTAAATAAAAAATAAAAAAAAAAAATAAAAAAAAAATTTTAAAAAAAATTTTTTAAATATAAAAAAAATTTTTTTTGGCTCAGTTGGGATTCGATGCCACGTTTTCTCTAACCAGTATACACGTTTGTATGTATGTATGTATGTATGTTGTTGTTGTAATGTTGTTTTTGTGACAAAAAATCGAGGTGGTCGTGGGTTTTTGCTCATATCTCAGTTGTTTATGTACCGATGTTTCTGATTTTCAATAGCGATCTACTCCCTAATATTTCTGATATTTTAATACCTCACCCGGGTCCAAGCGATGTCGGGGGGCTTCAAAAAGTTGATTTCAACATACACACGGACAGACGGACAGACTGACAGAGCTTAATCGACTTCCCTATTCATAAGCTTTCAGAAAATATATACTTTATGGGGTCGGAAATGAAAATTGTAGAAATTTCACACGGAATTGCAAACCTATATATACCCTTTTTCACTGTGTGAAGGGTATAATTAGACTTATGGTCAAACTCGTTTGCCCTTCTCCTATTAGGGTTAACAAAACGCCGAAACAAGCACATATGTGGTCATAAGTATAATGGGTTTGGATTGTTTAAAATGTCCATTTATCAACCTAATTGATCACACAAGTTAAAAATTTAAATAAAGTTGAAATATTAGCAATTTAATTCAACACAGAAAATTTTTATCAAACTATGTTCTAACAAAAACTTGCCTAAAATTATTTACATTTTCTATCAATATTCTAATTGCTGTAATGTCTCGTTTAAAATAAAATTTTTAAAAAAAAATGTTTTTTCTCACAATTTATGTTGGAACTTACAATTTTAATGAATCTGAAATATAATTTTTTCCGCGCAGGCATTCTGAAGACCCAGAAAAACATTAAAATATTGACTAGTGTGGAGAATAAACAAATTTCATAAAGTATTACATATAAGCTAAGGATTCGTCTCATCGGCAGAAACTTGAAAATATGACTGGAACCTCCATGGACTTTCAGTCTTTCAATATGTTTTTTGCATGTAAATTGAAGAATTGTTAAGCTTCAGATGTCCCAAATATTCCCTCTTCTCTTTTATTGGGCAGGTGGGTTTTACATGCCACAAATACCTATAAATCAGCATTCACCTAATTAGTTTTTTTTTTCAAAGATTGCCAGTTTTTCCCTTAATTTTTTTCTTTGCTTTACCAACGACTCAACCAGCTGACTTATTGACTGACTGACTGCCTGCCTATTACAAGTGTCTACTGTGAATTTTGCGGTTACACTTGTGTAAAGTTTATGGGGAATTTTATAAGATTGTGTGAGTTTTTGTTTTATTGTTTATTTCTAATACTTCCTCACTTGTCACGAATGAATTTATCGATTTATTGGCAACATATTTCATTTATGAATAAATTACAAGGCATAGAAATACAAATGTAAAACAAAAGAAGCAAACAACAAATAAAATGAAGCGAAACTATACGTTAATTATTAACTGACGATAAGTATTGCAAAGTAAAACATGCAGCATCAAGTCACGATTTTTTACAGCGCCATCTCATCACTATCGTTGAGTTATTTCGTGTTGTTGTTGTTTTTTTTCTATTAGAATCGTTAATGGTTCTTTGAGTCAATGTTATGGATGGATCGTTTGTTTTAAAAACCAGTTGAAATAGTTTAATCGTCTGTGACGAATCTTAGATATCATCCACTACGATCGTAGTTCGTAGTACCGGTACGTAGTAGGATGGTTTATTTCTTTTAAATAAACTGGGATTCTTTTGTATTGCAAATAATAACACTTGAAAATTCTTATAAAAGAAAGAGCACATTGTTTATTTAAGCACGCACGAATTACTTATACAGGACTTTATTTATTATTTCACTTATTGTTATACACCTTTATTATAAAACTTAATTTTTTCCGTGTTACAATAATGTCTAAAGTTTTACTAGGATAATAGAAAACAGAATTTATTATTAAAATTTTATATTATTATTTTTTTTTTTTTGTACAATTAGAATGTCTCTTTCTTCATACACAAAAGGTTTTTGGACAACAGGCACAAATTAAAGTCTTCAAACTCTTAAGTATGTCGGTGTGAAAGGAATAGTTTGTAAACCTTAATTTGAGCGTGTGTGAGCTGTTTTTAGTCAGTAAGTTTTTTTAGAAGCAAAAAAAAAATTTCCTTTTTTGTTTAAAAAAAAAAACACAAATAGGCATCCACATTTTTTTTAAATCTTAAATCTAAGATACAAGTGTAGCGATTTGTCAATGTTCAATAAAGAATATTCTAGAAATTGTTATACACAGTGATTTTATATATAACCTGGTTATGTGGCGGTTTTAAATAATGCGCTGACCAATGGATGAAAATACGGAAATATTAAAATTTATTTCCACGTAGATCTACAACATTTTATAATATTATTAGGGTCCCAGAAAATATTTCGATAATTACAAATTAAATGACAAACATATATCTCCATTGTAAAGGGTAAAAATTTAGTGATTAGACAGATTTGGAAGTTGAAATAAAAAAAATTTTTTAAAACGACTTGCACATGTAAAAGATAATTCAAGCCTTAATATATAAAAGGGGTTGTTGTATAGTAACTTTATTTTATACCATCAACTTTATTTCCTCTCGAATCTTGCTTAGGAATTTCTTTACAAAGTATCAGTCTTGCAACACACTACGTTATATCTTATACTAGAAATGCCCGGCGCGCGTTGCTACGCCCCTAATTGAATAAAAATGCATTCTGAACTTAAATTGAATATCAAGTGCAAAAAGCAAAAAATTTTAACTTTTTTTAATGGGCGTGGCACTGCCCACTTTTCTAATCACGAAACTGCACAGTCATAACAGCTCAATATGTTTGCAAAGTTTCTGAAAAATTGGTGGTGAAGTTCAAGTAGCTAAAAATGATATATTTTTTTATGGGCGTGACGCTGAACACTTTTCTAATCAAGAAATTGTATAGTCATGACAGCCCAATATGTGTGCAAAGTTTCAGAAGAATCGGTCTAGTGCAAGTACCCCAAAATTATAATTTTTTTATGGGCGTAGCCCTGCCCACTTTTCTAATCACGAAATCGTAAAGTCATAACAGCTCAATACATGTGCAAAGTTTCAGAAAAAACGGTCCAGTGCACGTACCTCAAAATGATAAGTAATTTCTTATGGGCGTGTCCCCGCCCACTTTTTGCCACCCATAAACACTCCCTGGAATGTGTACAACAACTTACCAAAGTTTGAGTTCGATCGGTTTTACAGTTTCGGATTCTATAGCTAACACACACACAGACAGAGTTTCACTTTTTACTTTGTTATGTATTACAAAATGAACAGAAAAGCCAAAAGAATTCATAATTACTAATTGGTAACAAAAAGAAGTGCACCCTGGGATAAACACATTTTATTCTTGTAATTTCATAATCTTTAAACTTCTATAGCAATTAGTAAAATACATGCAATTTATTGCAGTTTTTCGATTAACATGTGATTAGCTACCTCTGTCGAATACGTTCAACAAACAAATAATTAAACGAGAATTAGAGATCTACAATGTTGTCAAACACTTCCGTTTTTGTTTTTGTTTTTATTTTCTGGTTAAGCTATTTGACAACTTGCTTTGTGTTGTTTTTCTCTCCCTACAAAAATTTTCAGCCGTTACGTTCACATGTGTTTACATATTTGTTTAAATTGGAATGACTACAATTTTGGTTAATAATTTTTGATTTTACATTACGGTTCTTACATCAAATATCGTTAAAGCATATAATTGTCATTTCAAAGTTTAAAGTAAAAAAACTTTATTTATTACGAGATAAACTAATACGTTTATTTCGTCAAATATTTGCCTAATGCGTACATACATATATTTGTGCTCGTACATCGTGCCAGTTTAGATGGGAGATAAGCTTTAAGTGCAACAATTGCTTAGAGATGACTTTTAGCAAATTGTTGTTTTACTTTATAGAGAATTTGGCACGTTTTATATTTTTGTGTAAATGAGTTTGTTTATAATAAGGACTTGTAGTAGTCGTCGTCGATATTGTCATTTTCACTGTGGAGTTGTCGTATTTATGTAAATTATTTGGTAACAGACGCCAACCATATACAATTTGCAAGGCACTGCATTTCTCTAAGAAACTGCAGCCATGGCTGCTGTTAAAAACCAAATTTAAAACTGTTTACAATTGTTTATACAATTTGTTTACAATCATAATTTCCTAAGGTTGCATAAGGAATGTGAACTCAGTATAATGATAAGATGTAAAGCTTATATTAAAATAATTTACACAATATTTTGCATCAATAAAATTCTTTTAAATATTTTCTATCAAAAAATTAATATCGAAAATTGCCGAAAATATTATGAAAATATTTTTCAAAAGCAATAATAAAAAACACAATTTTAAAAATATTTCTTAAAAACCAAATACAAAAATACAAATTCACAATATTGTAAAAAAAATTTTTTAAATTAAAAATTTAAAAAAAATCATTAAACCGAAAATGCTAAAAAAAAATTATTAAGCGATAATGCTTGAAAATTTAATTAATTTAAAAATATGTCAAAGATTTTCTACGAACAAAAAAATTTATAAAAAGTATATTTTTATTTTATTTTTTATTTTATTTATTGTTTAGTGCGGATATCACATACAAAAAGATATAAATCTTTTTCATTACAGTATGTGATCTTAGAGCAGATTATAATTCAAATTTAAAAAAATTTTCTGCAGAATAAAATGTTTAAAAAGTTTCTTTAAATCTAAACTTTTAAAAATGTTCCAAAGATTAAAAAAATAATTCTACGAATTAAAAAAAATTCAATAAAAAAAATTTTCTTTAAATCGAAATAATTAAAAAGTTTTCTTAAAGTCGAAATTTCTAAACAAAAATATTTATAAATTTAAAAATTCTACAAAACTGTATATAAACAAAAATTTTAAGATCGAAAATTAAAAAAAAAAAAAATTTGAAGTCAAAAATTTATTTAATATAAGAAATTTTAAAAATATTTAAAAATCGGAAATATGATAAAAGAATTTCTGAAAATCAAAATTTAAAATATGATTTTTTTAAACACCAGTTTTAAAATTTATAGAGAAATGAAAATTTTCTAACAAAAACAATGCTCAAATTTAACACTGAAATGATGCATTATTTTTAATCGAAATTCATGTTTCTTAGACTTTAACACAAATAATAATTTGATTTCAATTGTTATTCTTCTTGCTGAATAAATTTTTATTATTTTAAAAGTTTGAGATGTCAAAAAAATTAACAAAATTTTTGAAAAATTAAAGAAAATTTACAAAATCAACGAGAAAATGTAAAAAAATATTGTTACAAAAATTGCAATTAAATTGTTAAGTACAATCAATATGTGTATGTTACAGCAAAACACAATAATTTGCCGTAAAAAGCGAATTGTCGAATTCAATTGTACTCTTATATATGATTATTAAATGATACTTTAATTAAACAAAATAATGATAACTGGTAACCATTATATTTTTTTACCTTAATCATACAATTCATTCATAGTATGTTGCTTTTCGATTATGGTTACCACAACCAAATTTTTTCTTTGCGTGTTGGCACTTGGAATTTATTAGCCAATAAGAACAAAAGTTGCATGGCGTCAGAATTCCAATAGGTTTTAATAAATTTCATAGTTTACTAAAAATCTTGTATAAAATGATAAGAAGCTAAAAAATAATATATGAGTAATAAGAGTGTATATAAATCGTGGGAGTTGTAATTAATTTATGCCATAGTATTCATTCATTTTTACAAAATTGAAAGAAAAAAAATATTTAATTTGCATATGCGATCTTAACTTAAAAAATTTTTGCAATAAAACGCTCACTAAACATGGAAACATGCAAAATTTTTATTTACATTACCAACATTTCATGACAGCTATTTGCATCGTTATCACACTCAACAACTTATAATCATCGTTGTTGGAGACAAATCTGAGGAAATACATGCTGCTATTATTGTTGTGATATTTAAATTATGAACCCGTACCTAAACTTTGCACACACAGCACACATTTAACATTTATAATTTCTATTTATATAGTTTTTTGTTTTTTTTCCTCTTTTAGAAAAACAATAAAACTTAAAGCTGGAGAAAAAAAACTTACAGAAAAAAGTGATAACAAAATAATAATTAATTATCAATTTCCACTTTTAGTTCTAATTTAACCTTGAAATGGAAACTGTCTGAATGCTCAGCAAAAAACTACAAAAACAATAACAACTAAAGTTAGATGTAACTATTGTAAATATTATACTTTTATTATCTGCATAACACACAAACAACCTATAAAATACAATAACAATAACAACAAAAACAAATACAACTTATCACAACTTAGAGTCTCATAAAAAGCCGAGACAATGTCAAGACCAAACCAGAAACAAAATAAAACAATATGAAGGCAACATGTAGCATAACAACTGCAACTGCTGCTGTTATTGTCAATAGTGTTAAAGCAAGTTTGAAGCTGGTAAAAATTTCGCTTGTGTCTGTCTACACAAATCAACTGCAGCAGCACTAGCAGCGCCAAAACACAACATATTATCAGTAGTGATCAATACAACAAGTTGAGCTAATGGAAGGCAAACAAACAAACAAATAGCAACAACAAAGAATCTAAACAAATATTTGTTGATTTTAATAATACAGTATTTGTAATGCTACGCCTAAAACGAAAGTATAATGTGTTTAATATAGAGTTGGTAAATTTTCCATTGAAAATTTCTGCAGAATTCAATAAAAAATTTTTACATGAAGGAAATAGAGTATAAAAACGACTCAAAACAGTCATTGATCATGTAAAGAAAAATATGGTTTAATAATGGTTAGGTTGTTTTTTCTTTCAAGGAATGATGATGTATAGTCTTGCAGTGTATTGTGCTTGTATACCAAATATTATTAAAACTAGGAGGAAGGATGGAATAGTGTTTTTAAATAAAACCTTGATTATCCTAGCGACAGCTACTTCAATATATGTTTCCTGTTCTAGATTTCCTTGCTAAGTCCTCGCCCCTTTACATTATGACTTTTTTGTTGCCATAGCTAGAACGCTTTTTAATCGCCCAATACATTTTATACCCTTCACCTGTGGTGCACAAGGCTATATGTATATAGCTTTGTCATTCCGTTTGTAATTTCTACAATTTTCATTTCCGACCCCATAAAGTATATATTTTCTGAAAGCTTATGAATAGAGGAGTCGATTAAGCCTTGACCGTCTGTCCGCCTACCCGTCTGTCCGTGTGTTGGTTTAAATCAACTTTTGGGAGCAACCATATGTTCCCCAGATCTGTGTATGGTACCAATCTTTTGGAAATATCCGGGAATGCATCGCTATTGAAATTCAGCACAATCGCCCAATAACTTTCTGAACAAATAAACACGACTGCCTCTGTTCTTTTTCTATATTTTTACCACCAAAATTAAAATTGTTCAGCCATAGAATAATTTATAGGGACCTTTGCTACTATTTGTAGATATAACATACCTCTGGAGATATTCGTGTAAGATTTTGGATAAATCGGGCTCTTATCGGTAAAGTTATAGGCAAAAAAATTTTTTTTAAATATATATTATAAAAACTTACAAACGAAAATCAATTTTTTTCAGCTTCTGGATAACCGAAAGAGTCAATATTGGTACCATCTGAAAGGAATTGAGTAGCGCAATATAAGTACTATAAAAAAAATTTAAATTGATGCTGGCCGCCACTACAAAATGGAGGACGGTAAATTTATATATCGGTCAAATCTGGTGTTTTAAAATGTAGCATCTTGAACCCCCTCAATATTGGTATCAAGTTAAAGGTCTTGACCAGTAGAATACAGTAAATTATTCTAAGATGTAAAATCCAAGATGGCGTCTAAAACAAAATGGCGGATAAAATTTTTTTAACCCCATCAATATGGGTATCAAATTAAAGGGCTTGACTAGTTGAATATACTTAGCTACGTAAATATTGAAAATCGAAGATGGCGTCGGAAATAATAAAGAAAACAGGGGTATAACATGAAATATAGGTTAAGCTACGATGTGAGATTATACCTATGTACATGATGGTAAAAGGTATTATCAGATTTGGCACAGCCGAATAAATCACTCTTACTTGTTACTATTTCATTAGTAGGTTAGGTTAGGTTAGGTTGAAAAGGAGGGGCACTAAAGGCCCAAACCCATGACAGGTATACACTTATGCCCAGTTGGCATGTTGCGCGCTCCATTTCATTTCCATTTCATTAGTAACAAATAGTATCTGATCAAAGCTCTATAATTTTCAGTAGAAGCCAAAAACATTTTGCCAACGACATTTAATGACAATTTTCGGGTGACTATCACTACACTCTGAAACTATTTGCTTTATGAATTTATTTTAATAAAAATTTTATCGGTGTATCAAACTAAAATACAACAAAATTTATGTAAATAATTTAGAAATTATTTTACTTGAACTAAAGCCATACTTTAAGCAATACCTATTATATGAAATTTATGATAGCGATAACTAGGTTCCACAGCTGAGAATGTCAAACTGTGTTTTTATTTCAATTCGATAAGGTTTGTCAAGTCATCATTAATCATTTAACGCCAGAACATCGTTTCCAAGTTGTTGAAATTAAATATGAAAGAAATAAATCTCTTTGCGAAGTTCATAGAGCACTTCGTCCATTCAACGTAGGATGAATCTCATTTCTGGTTAAATGGCCACGTCAATAAGCAAAATAGCCGCATTTGTAGTGAAAACAATCCTCAAGTCGTTATCGAGTTACCAATACATCCATTAAAATTTACTGTTTGGTGCGGTTTACCTGCGATTTACTGTTTTGAAATGAGCCGGGAGCTGCCGTTAGTTAAATAGCGAACGCTATCAAGCCATACTGACTTAATTTTTATTTCTAAAAATTATCCAGCTAAACATGAACTATATTTGTTTTCAACAAGATGACCCAAGTTGCCATACAGCGCGCTTAACAATCGAATTTTTGCAAAATCAATCTTCATTATTTACCTTTTATGGCGCTATATTAAGTCATTGATTTATGCCAAAAAACAAGCAAATCTTGAAGTAAATATTAAAAGCTAATATTTAAGTCACTATTGATGCCATACGGACTAATCGAATAGACCATTTTATACTAGTAGCTGTAGTGGACATATGCCGGAATTTCATATTTTAACACTGGAGAGTTACAAATTTTTTTTGTCACTGGCAAAAGCTTACAAAATCTTATCTATGAGAGGAAAATTTTAAATTGAGTTAATTTTATTTTGTATGCAAATTGTCCAGTTTTTTTCAAATTCTTCATTGAACCCCCAGAATGGTCTAGTTACGCCAATGTATTTTGAAAATAAATCCTATAAAATTATCTACCTGATTATAATAAAAAAATATATTCTTGTGTTGTATGGGTTAGTTATAGTTCGGCATTTACAATGTGATATATCGATTTTTTTTGTCTTTCTTTTAAAACTTATTGATCGCAAGTACCCTGTTGTAGCATTTACCCACCAGATATCAGTTGCTATCGCCCTAATGTATAACCCTAATATCAGAAAATTAGAGCTGGCTCAAAATCATTAAATATTTTTCAAGGAAGTACTGCAAACAAAACGATAGTCCCTTTTTCAAACAGCTCCGCAAAAATATTTAAAATTCGTGGCTGTATCGCAAATTGTTTTTACACATCCCATAAACATTTACGAGAATCCTGCAGCAACATTAAGCAGAATCTAAACATCTTAATAATGATCGCTAAATTTTTACTTAATTTATGTTTATAAAAACTTTTCCTTTCTCAAATAAATGTAGGGATTTCTACTTTGAGCATCACAACATCTTCGCAGGTATTTTTTCTTGTTGTGCTTTTGATAACGTAAAACAAATATGAGAAGCAAGTTTTTTTTTTTCTAAATGGTAAGCGAACATTCCTTTGAAATGTCAAGCTTAGATATTGGCGACGACATACAACTAAAGCATTGAGTTAAAAGCAGCGAAACCATTAACACTTCAAAAGCTATGCTTAAATTTAGCAAACATTTGCCAAAATAATTGGTGACCACTATTTTTAATAAATTTGTATTAAAGTCATGTAATTTGTCATACACCAAATATAAATAGCTAAAACCATATAGGAATGGCTTGGTATTACAATTGGTTTAAATTGAAAATATAAGAAATTAATACATTTTAGCAGATACATCATTTTTTGGGTAAATATTTGCCTAATGTGAACACAACTTAAGACGTTTACTACTCGGTGGGGCATTAAAAAATAATAAACGTTGACCCTCATTTTCATATGACTGCTGTTATTGCATTTTTGTCCCCTAACTTGTTGTAGCTGTTGTAAAAATGCAACCCACGGTAGAAAAAAAAAGTCAACAAACATCAATATGGCAAGAAATCGTTTACATCAACGTTTTTTCTCTTTGTCTAAGTTTCAATTACAATAAACAAAAACAAAAAAAAAAATTAAAACGAACACAAAACAAATCATGATCACATTCACAAGTCTGAGACTGACAGAGCAGAGTCTTAGAAATAAAAATCTAATAAATTTTATTATTGTTGTTGCTGTAAATGATTTTTTTTCTTATACTACTTGATCACTGACGATTTGGCCACTGTGAAAAAATGTGCATTTAAAAGTGTGTGTTTCTGTACGTTTGTTGTCTTGACTTGAACTTACGTAAGTGAGAACAACTTTAACAAGTTTTGACTCTATAAGACAATTCCACAGAGAAAACTAATGAACACTAGTACTATTCACTTATTCACATTCGTATTTTAAGTGAATATTTTTATTTTAAAATAATTATGTTTCTTTAGACATGAGAATTTGCAGTGAGTAGATTTTTTTCTTCACATTTTTTTTTCAAGCGACAGCATACAACTGTTAGAATTATTGATATCCAACAACAATTTTGTTTACTTCTGTAGCACAACACTTAAATTGAATCATGCTTGTTCTTCACTTTGACTTGTCCCGAAAACCCTTTTCCATGACTTTAGTATGTCACGCTATAAATAATTTGAAAAAAAATTTCAAAAGTCTTATATGAGTTCAATTTGGGTTCAATAAACTGTAGTTGTTGGCTTAAAAATTATATCGTCGGCTTAATATGCAAACCTGCTAACTCCCTTTCAGTAAATTTTACAGGAGAGACAAAAAAACTTCTTATATTTCATATTTGTAAGGAAAACTAAAAATATAGTTGACTTATTTTATGGTATTCTTCATGTATGTCTACAATCTACAGAAATAAAAAACAACAAAAAATAAACAAATTGGAGTTAGTAATAAAAACTGAACTAATAATGTCTGGATTTGATAGTTTTTCTTACCTAAAGTCTTATTTTAAGAATTAAAATGAAGAAACTACATGCTGGTCGACGTATTTTTCTCTACCACATGGCATCAAAATCCCAATTTACTTAAAAAGTGAACTTAGCAGGTTTCCATATTGGGCTGACGATATTCTGTAATCTCTAAAAATCAATATTTCCTCTGGTATAATGTGCTATCAAGGTTTCAATTCCATTTTTCTAGTAGTTAGCTTTTGACCTGTAATCTGCCTTTGCTTCTAGAAATCACGCCAACCGATTGCTACATGATGTATAGTCTGCCGAATAAATGTTCTATGCAGAGCATACGCATGTCTATTAGACAGGGTATCCTTTCATATTCCGTTTAAAAATCTTCTTCTCTGCCTTACTAAAGCAATAAAAGAGAAAATAGACGAAATTTCTTCACATACTAGGTAGAACACAAAGCGCCTTTACTTAGTTCATATATCGCTAAGTTAAGTAAAGATTGTTTTATAGACCTAAAGGACTTTCGATAGGGATAAATTAAAAACTAGCTGTCATGATAATGAAGTATCTTTGACTTGTTTTCAGTATACATTGACAAATCAAAATGCACAGCCATACACCAGAACAGCGTTTAGAAATCGTTGAAATTTATTTCCGAAATTCGCGCTCTGTTCGCCAAACTTGTAGAACACTTCATTAAGTTTAACGTGATCGTAATGGTCTATCGAGCAGGTAGTTTACAATATTCTGGATCGATTTCTGAACACTTATACAATCGAACTCATTCCGTGCTCACAGAACAATTCAATGTCACTGTAGGCACGAGTGTGAAAGAGGACTAGAAACAAACCATTTGAAACTCGGTCTCACCATTCGTACATTTTTTAGTGCTTTTATTATTATTGCAAATCATTTGGAGGAGAAATAACTGCAACTAAATGGCGCAACATGTGATGTAGCCAGGGAATTCATTACTTTGTTGAGACAAAGGTTTTGTAATCGAATTACTTCAAGACACACCATTGATGAAGTAAGATCGGGTATGCTCGATCTAGGTGTGTAAAAATGGATCGACAGGATGGCGTTCATAAGGATGGCGTTCATAAGGATGGCGTTCATAATGTTATACATTCTGTAAGCTAATAAAACCTAAATTAAAGGAAACAAGTAAGAGTGCTATATTCGGCCGTGCCGAATATTATATACCCTTCACAACGTAGTCATGCAATAAAAATTGTTTGTATCACAATTCATCTCATATGAAATACGTACATACATATAAAAAACATACATATATAAAAACATCCTATTGTAAAATTATAAATTAAGTTTACGTATTATGTATGTATGTTTAAAAAAAAAATTACAAAAAAAAAAATTTAAAAATAATTTAAAAAAAAATGAAAAAAAAATTTTATAAAAAAATTAAAAAAAAAATAATAAAAATATAAATAATATATTAAATAAAACGTAAAAAAAAATTGTTTTTGGCTCAGCTGGGATTCGATGCCACGTTTATCTAACCAGTATACCATGTGTTGTGTGTATGTGTTGTATGTTGTTGTTGTGGAAAAAAACGAGGTGGTCGTGGTTTTTTGCTCATATCTTAGAAAGTCTTGGGGCGACGGACAGACGGACAGAAAATATATACTTTATGTGGTTGGAAATGAAAACTGTAGAAATTACAAACGGAATGACAAACCTATATATACCCTTGTGCATCACAGGTGAAGCGTATAAAAATAACCAATGAATTTACTTCCATTCTTCAAAGAGAAAAATCGAGGTAACAAGCAATGAGATCGGCAATAACAAGAATGCCATGGACGCTAGCAGAAAACTTTTTTACAACAGCTAAATTTAAGCATTGAAAAGGCACCAAATTTTAAAAAATGTTATGTTTTTATATAAAAACTAGCATTTAAGCCGCTACTTCGATAGCGCAGTTCTTACTATGTATTGAATACTCAAGTTTTATTTTTAATTATTAAATATTTTTGGTGCAATTTATGAAAATTTGTATCTCTGATTCAATTTACTTAGAAAAATAAAAAGTAGAATAAGAATATATTGGGCACATATTTCCTAACTAAAAGAAAGATCAATGCTACTGAGTTTCAAAAATTAAGTTTCATAATTTGCAAAATTTTGGTCGTCCATGATATTAGGAGTTAGACCTCGGATCAAAAAACACTAATTTTAAGAATCTTTATTTAAAAATGCCAAAATACAAAGAGTACAATAAAAATGAGAAAAGGCTTTTTTTGTGGTTCCAATATCATTTTAATTCTCAATTTGAATCAATAATCCTCTATTTCACAAATTTAGCTTTATAAACGTAGGAAATACAAAAAGTCCCATTAAAATTCAGAAAAGTACCTTTTTGGTCGCCCATAACATTTTTAGTCTCACCTTGTATCAATAGTCACTAATTTCAGTATTCTAGCTTCGTAAACTTTAAAAATACAAAAAGTACTCTAAAAATTTAAAAAAGTACCTTTTTGGTCGCCCATAACATTTTTAGTCTTATCTGGAAACAATAGTCCTTTATTTTACAATTATACCTTTAAAAACGTAGAAAATACAAAAAGTACCATAGAAAAGCGAAAAAGTACAAGTCCAAGTTCCAAATTCAAAGTTTAAGATGTTTAAATATCTATGTAAGAAAATATTTTAATTGACATGATTTAAAGTCAGTAAATCTACTCTTTTTTGCATAAAAGTAATTATGTTCTAAAAAGTACCAAACTCTTTTCCCGATTTTCCCCCTTTCTACCCTGTTATAAATGTGTTTAAATTTTTACTAAATTACATAATTTTTTATGTCTGGTGAAATCCCAATTAAAAATTTTGTGAAAATTGGCCGTCTAATTAGGAATTACATATATTTTCCGGAATTTACCCCTTCTTGGTACCTTTTTTGTCACCAAAAATATTTCCGAAAATTTCACTTAAATAATTGTCCATATTCTATTAGGCAATAATAATGATCAAATTTTGTCCCATTGAATAATATAAGAAAAGTTTCTATTAAAAAAAAGTATCAAAAAAGGGACCATTTTTACCCCTTATACATGTGAATTTGAAAAAAGTGCCGAATTCCTATTACTCAATGCAGTTTAAATTTTTTCCTAGCTTTATGTGTTTGGAAGTTACGCAAGTACCAAATTATAGTTTTTACCCGTTTTTTCCCCTTAGGAGTTGAAAATTCAAAAAAAGGCCAGACACCTGTCAGCTTATTTTTTGTGCATATTACAATACCTTTTCAATTTAATTTGCATTATGTTTAGTTTAGCAGATATAAGATTACCGATTCTACCCGTTTTACCCTTTTTTACCCCCTTAAAGTACAAACTTCCAAAAATCCCTTCTTAGTTGAAAGAGGAAGCGATTGTCCAAATTTCATTTCTCTAGCTCTTTGCGTTTGGGCTGTGCGATGACGAATCAGTCAGTCACGTTACTCTTTTATATATCGATGCCTTACTTCCTCAACCTCGTATCTTAAAAGATACGGTTTTGACTTTCTCATACCAAACGATTGTTTTATGCTTTAACTAAAAAAGATTAGTATATTATTACTACTATTATACATAAATACAATCAATTCTTTAATAATTGCATTTAAACTTTTAACCAAACACCGAAGTATAAAAAGATGAACCGTTTCTTTTTCTCTCCTGAAAAAATTTATTTTTTAAGATACGAGGTTGAGGAAGTAAGGCATCGATATATAGATTACACCTCTTGTAAGCAGCGTTGTAAGAAGGACTTTGGCCTCTCACTTCCTTACAAACCTGCTCACACCCGATTTTGACTGAAGCTACATGATGCAAACATATTTTTAAAGCCAGATCTGAATACAAAAAAATTAACTAGAATAGACTTAGAGATTTTGCTATGCTATGATTTTATTAATTTTAATTAATAACAAAATTATTATTGTTTAATTTTTATAAATTTAAATAATTTTTTTTCATTTTAGTTTACATTGAATACAACACAGACTTCGGTAAGTTAAATTGTTCCATTTAATTTGCATAAATATGATTTAATATGATTTTTTTGTAGTTTATAAAATCAAAGTTTTAACATTTATTTGTCTGTTATTTCCGTTGTACGTACATGCATTGACGCCATATAAATGTCCTCTATGTGATATTTTACATAAATTGCTGCCATATATTTCGACTCTAACAAACATGCTCGTATGTTTAATGCTGGTAAGAATGATGACGATGATGTTGTTTTTTGTATCTTAATCCGCGCAATGATTTCAATGGCACGCGAAAATATAATACACTTAAGTGGTTGTTGTTTGTCTCTCTGTTTGTTTCTATCATTGATTTAATTGGTCAGTTTACAAATGGCTGAATAAAAGTGGAACAATTGAAATGGCTGTTTTTTAAGCTCAGGACACAAGAGCACACAAACTTGTGTTGGCAAATGGAGCTGTTAAATGTTAAAGCAAAAATTCTAGCAAAAATATGTTCCACTATTTATAACTGAAAAAACCTTTTACTCTAGCTTAAATAGAATACTATTATTAAATAATATTTAAGCCCGCAAACACACACATAAATAAGCCCATAAGCATAAACACACTTACTCGTTGATAAACGGTAGCACGAAAAAACAAAGAAAAAAAAACTTTAAAAGCAACTGAAACTTTAGCCGCAAATTGTTTAAATGTTAAAACAAATGTTGACACAAATTAAAAAATGATCAGAAATTGTAAACAACAGAAAATAATTTCAAAACAACAACAACAAACACTAGGGTGCACGCACAACTACAGGCTCGTATGTTTTTGCCAGTGTGTGTGGTTGTATAAATATGTACATGTGTTTATAAAGGACATACATATTAAGAATAGAAGTATGTACGTAGTTCAGCAAATAAGAAAATATTTGCTTTGTGCCTTTTTATTGGTGGAATTTGTTTGCCTTTGAACGCTTTAAACTAAGCGTTAAAGTAAATATTGTTTTGAAATTTTTCCTGTTACCGTTATTCTAACTTTAATTCGTTTAATATATATTTTTTTGTTTCAGCACGTTAATTCCCTTCAGCGCTCAACTCTTGCACGTCATTCTTTTCAGGCTTCCAACTTGAGTAGATGATTTTGAGCTCCAAAAATAAAAATAATAATAATAAGAAGAAGAAGAAGAAGTGTCAATTCAATTAGTTTATCGTTGTGATACATAAAATTTGCTTACTTTGTTGTTTTCATGTTTTTCTTTTTTTTTTCTTTTTTTTTATTTAACGTATATTTTCATACTGTTGTTATTGTTGTTATCGCTGTAGCTGGCTGTTTAGGTAAGTTGTTACCTTTTTGTTGTTGTAATTGTAGTTGTTAGCTTGTTCTACTGTCATTGTAGTATTTGTTATCGTTGCTATTGCTGTTGTTTTTTGTTGCCATATAATCATGTCTACGATTGAAGCTTCCCCTTTAAGGCATGTAACAAATTGTGGCGTCACTTGCTTGATTGGACGCCATATTTGCTTATACATGTTAGCAGCACATTTTGCACAAAATCTACCATCAAGTTACTTATAACCTACAATCATTATACACAATCTTACTAACATATACGAGTAAAAAGCAAATACCCTTCTACAACGTCTATTGTTATTTCCGTTACTTACAATGGTAAATACACAGTGGGACAGTCTGTAAAGGAGTAAAAGCTTTTGAAAGTTTTCTAAAACCAGCTAATGCTAGTGTATATCGCAGTTTTATCACTTCTGAAGAGACGCTATAATATTTCTCTCAATTTGGCCGCCGGCTCACAACAAACACCATGCGTTGCCCGTGATTGGACTTCCAAGGGTTGGGCAACAACCGTGACTGATGATATTGAATAACTATTTGGCTGTAAAAATATTTTTTCGCGTTGGATCACACATAATTTGACAATCGCACAAAAAAGGCTCGTTTCAGCAAGTGGCAAGAAGTTCTCAGAAAGTTGTTTCGCGGTACTTTAAAACATGTGTATGAGTTCGTAACAGGTGACGAATCGGGGATATACTTGTATGTGCCACAAAGTAAACAATGAGCAAAATCTGCACAAGTTATTCGGGCTAAAAGCACTTCCATTAAATCTTCGTCAGTTTTTTTGGAAAAAACTTAACCTGCCTCAATCAACGGTGTAACGTAGAATGATGACACACAACCATTTGATTGCCAGAAGTCTTAAGAGAAATATGAAAAACCAACTGCCAAAAGCAGATTGCACACACCGGCTCAGACAAAGAAAGTTTTGGGTACTGAAAACGTCGATTTAATAATTCATCCGCCGTGTGATTATTAACGAACTTTTAGTTTTTCATGTAAGAATTCGTATGATATTATTGTACCTATCGCCGTGTTTTAAAAATATAGATCCGATTAACTTTTTCCGTTGTTCTGCTCTTAACTTGATGGATTTGAGCGTTTAAACTTTAAATGACAATGGGGCATACGTGTATACCCGTTATGGGTTTGTGCTTTTAGTGCCCCTCTTTTTCAACCTAACCTCAACTTAATTTGTCAAGATAATTTTTAAAAGTCTAATTTCAGAAGTCACCTGACTTAGTTGGCAAAAAACAGGGACTGAAAGTTGATAAATAACAATGGTTTTCCCCGTAAGTCTGGCAACAGAGTTAATAAATTATCTATGAGTATCATCGGTTAGCTAGCGATTAGGTTAGCATATCTTAGTTTAGGTTAAAAAAGAGTGGCACTAAAAGCCCAAACCCATAACAGCTATACACGTATGCCACATTGGCATGTTGTGCCCTCGACAGGAATGAAAAATTTCCCTAATGAACCATAATCCTAATTTTGTAATTTTTTCAATATTGTAAAAATATCGACTATGTCAAAAACCCAGTTCTTCAATGTAATCCGCTATCGATCTCAAATTTGAATCTCTCAGGCATTCCATGTTCGACATAGTATCCACCTTAAAGTGTTCGCGCCCAATACGTCCAAACGCAGGTCATTGACAAAGGTAATGCTCCAAAGAGCATATGTTAGTAAAAATTCATATTTTTGACTATTTTGCATAAATGTACATTTTTATAGCACCATTTTATGGCGCCATTTTTACTGTCTGCAATTTGAGTCCCTGATAAAAAAGTTTAAGGGTCGTATTCATAAAAAATATTTTAGGTTTATTAAAGGCTTATTCAACAGATATTGTAGAGAAATTTGTCAAATAAGCCTTCAATAAACCTAAAATATTTTTTATGAATATGGCCCTTAAACTTTTTTATCAGGGACTCAAATTGCAGACAGTAAAAATGGCGTTGTGAATAAAATTCGGCATGGCCGAATATAGCACTGTTACTTGTTAGAGAACCATTTTGACTACATTAAGAAATTAATGGGGACTATGACCAATTGTTCGGCATTTTGTTCTCACTATTCTACATTAATGTGGCTAAATTTTGAGCATTCTAGTTGTTTTAGATTTTTTGCTTTAACTCTACTCATAAAAAGTATCCAATAGCGTTTACGGTGAACTAATTTTGATTATCAAAAGGGATAATTAATATCACAATATTTAGATAGAAAGAACGTGTTATAATATCAAACACCAGTATCACTGCTGCACTCGATTCATTTATAGAGATTATGCCTCTAACCTAAAACTCGTACTTAGCAATTGGCTTTGTGAAATATTTCTTTTTGGTAAGCCATTGATTCTCTGCTGACTAAGTACAGCAATTTCGACGATTAACGAAAATATTAGAGACAAGTTTTCAACGAACTTGCTTTGCTATGTGTGTGTGATACTTGAGCGGCTGGCTTCTGCAAAACCAGTGCTTTTATCACTAACATTTGATAAGACTTTTTCTCGAGAGGTACGTGTCTCAGCTTAGTTCTTAGATGACAAAAGTTTTGCTTTCTTTTCATATACCGGAAAATTCAAAATTATCGTTAATTTTAAAGAAAGCTTGTCCTAAAGCCCTGAGAAGATAAAACTATGGCTTTGGTAACACATTTTTACTATAGAATATAAAAGATTAACAAAAAAATTTTTTTAAATCCTCGTTAAAAATTAGTAAATTATTTGGTTTATCAATTAATATGCAATGAAAACTTAAACCACTAAAGCCTTTACAACTTCTGGCATCATATTTCTTTACACTTACTACTACGACATATTTACACATTCATGCCAAACATTAAAATAACTACTACGTAAACGTTGCTCCGTTTAAAATGTCGACATCATGCATGTGTGTATGTATGCATGTACATGAGTGTACCATTGTATACCTACGTGTAGGTGGAGAAAAGTGTGTTTAAGCAGATTAGTTTGCATTACTGCCGAGGGCTTTTCTTTTGGATTCCCTTACATTTTGCTAAAAACTTAGACTTACCTACAAATAAACATTTATATTCAAATTTTTTTTTATTGTATAACAGAAATCTGATCAACAGACACTGTGTTTGAGTGCAACTATAGATTTAGTAATGAAAGGTACATGGAAATTGTTGCCACTCACAGACACACAGCCATACCGAGAAACACTTTTCAATGAAATTTCAAAGAAATTTAATGAAATTTTATCAAAAATATTGTTCAAACCCACAGAGTTGAGGGAATTGTCGAAGTAGATCCAAACGAAATAGTGTGACAAAATAGACTTAGGTGTTGTATTTTTGGTTTTTAGCTTTAAAAAGGCAGACTCAAAAGTTATTTAGGATTTGATGATGATGGTGGTGAAGAAGAGATACAAAAATTTAAACATTTATCTCCGTTCCTGACATATTTAGCTTAATCGTTAAACTTTTTGAACAACAACAAAGGAACTCTATGCAACATTTTTAAAACCGATTTACTTAAACCCAAACACATTTCAAATTGTTCTACTTTTATTGATGATGCTCTAAAAGTATTTGAACATGGTCGCTGCTTAAAATGAATTTTTTTAAATTTCACATAAATTTTAAGCAGACTAGAATCACCTGTCTATATATATAAAAGTGAAACTCTGTGTGTGTGTGTGTGTTAGCTATAGACTCCGAAACTGTAAAACCGATCGGACTCAAACTTTGGCAAGTTATTGCACACATGCCAGGGAGTGTTTATGGGTGGAAAAAAGTGGGCGGGGCCACGCCCATAAAAATTAGTTATCAGTTTTAGCTACTTGCACTTGACCGATTTTTCTGAAACTTTGCACACATATCGAGCAGTCATGACTTAATAATTTTGTGATAAGAAAAGTGGGCGGGGCCACGCCCCTAAAAAGTTATAATTTTGAGGTACTTGCAATGGACCGATTTTTCTGAAACTTTGCACACATACTAAGCTGTCATAACCATATAATCCTGTGATTAGAAAAGTGGGCAGGACCACGCCCATAAAAATAGGTTATAATTTTGAGGTACTTGCACCAGACCGATTTTCTGAAACTTTGCACACATATCGTGCTGTCATGAATAAATAATTTCGTGATTAGAAAAGTGGGCAGTGCCACGCCCATAAAAAAAAGTTTTAATTTTGTGGTACTTGCACTGGACCGATTATTCTGAAACTTTGCACACATATCGAGCTGTCATGACTTAATAATTTTGTGATAAGAAAAGTGGGCGGGGCCACGCCCATAAAAACAATTATAATTTTGAGGTACTTGCACTGGTCCGATTCTTCTGAAACTTTGCACACATATTGAGCTGTTATGACTTTACAATTTCGTGATTAGAAAAGTGGGCAATGCCACGCCCATAAAAAAATATAATTTTTAAGTTTTTGCACTTGATATTCAATTAAAAATCAGAATGCATTTTTTTTCATTAAGGGGCGTAGCAACGCGCGCCGGGCTTTTATAGTATAAAATAAAATACACATCAAACAACCACACTTCTATGAAACTGAATAAAAGACTTTTAAGATGCTCCTCCCATGTAAAAGTATTAGCATATCAACAGCAGAAGAAACCAAACAACAATGATGATAACGACAAGTTTGTTGACGATAAAACTGCTGCTTCTGATGATGAGGATGACAAACATGCATTTAAACAAACTTGACTTAAACTCTTGATTTGATGATTGTACTGAACATGTGTGTCATCATTATGATGATAATGTGTGTGTCTGTGTGTGTGTGTGTCTAAATGAACAAATGCAATATTGCAATTTTTCATTTGTAACAATAAACTAAAAAAGAAAAAAAAAATTAAGAAACATATTCACTACCCTTTAGAAAGTCAGTTGGTCTGTCTTATTCTACCACCATCCATCTATTTATTCGCTCACATGTACAAATCCATTTTTCAGGTCTGTTTAGACTATTTTAAATATTTGTTAAAACCTTTGTTATTGTTGTTGACAATGCATTGGGTATGGAAAATCCTTTTGTACGTAAAATTACTTGAGACGACTTGAGAAAAAAACACAAAAAATTTTGCTTGTCCTCCTCTAACCGTATTAGGAATACAAAGCCAACAACATAAAAGATTACAAAATAAAATAAAAAAAATTAAGGGAAAAATATATAAAACATGCGTGTTTTCATACTGTCCTGCCACTAAGTCAATATACAATATTTTTGTTAAAATGCAATGTATGTATGTCTGTCTGTCTTTCCAACTATCCAAGCAATCATTTGTGCGTCTTTTTCTCCAATATGCGTAATTCTTCTTCATCATCCACATTGTCGTTATATTGATGTTTATTCGTTCGTTTGTCTATCTATTTGTATGTATGATGTCACACCGTGTTTTCTGTATGTTTTTGCTTGTTTTGTTGCAGTTGTTATTGTTGGTTTAGTAGCATGATGTTTGTTGTATGTTGTTATTTTACTTGGTTGTCATCATCATCATCATTCACTGACCAGCCAGCCATCCAACCAATCTACCAACCAGTTAGCCAGCCAAAAACCTCATCAACGAACATCATTTTATTCTTTACATATTCATACTCGTACTACACGCAAAATACCTGCACGATTTGAGCCTCTGTCATTCATTGAATGCCAATGTAAGTTTCAAAATAATTCTGTATTTGTGCGTTTGTATCTTTGTCCGTCTTTTATTCGTTCGTTTATTTAACTTTAGCCATCATCCTTAAAGCGTTACATATGTGCATGTGCCAGTGTGGATGGATGGATGGATGAATAGTTGGTTGGTTGGAAGCACATACAGTCATTTATACATTGCTGCATCTCTTAGCTATCCAGTAGTTATTTCCACTTTAACTCATTCGTATAAAAATAACTAAAACATCCATCAGCCTCACTTAATATTGACGCCAAATATTCAAGAAATGCTGACAATCGATATTCATATATTTTGATGAATAAACACATATAACGATTTCCATTATAATTCTGGTTTCATGTTAAAATATATTTTTGACATTAATCTCAGTAAAGTTTTGTGCAATGTAAACTTTTTATCTCCCATAGTGCTTCCGAAATCGTCGTTCTTGATAATGCTATTCGTTAGATCGAAATTATGTCTTCAAGGTCTATGTATACGTTCTCGATAATGACAGATCAAACTTTAGCGATTTTAAATGTATAACTAAAAGTATTTTAATAACGCAATCTGAAGTCAAGACCATTTCAACAGTACATTATATTCTACTAGCCAAAACCTTAGACATTATGCCCACCATAGGGGGGTTAGAATAAAATGTTATTCACTATTTTCTTTCAGTGCAATCTTAAATAAATAATAAATAAACATTTAGTCTGCCTTTTTGTTTTGGTGGCCATCTTATGTTTGGAATTTTTGCACATGATCTGTATTCTGCTTATCAGAATGGCAACCTTTGATAAACTAGTGAGGAGATTTATTTGTTATTTTATCCCGAACTCCATCTTGAATTTATTTATTTTTAAGGTATGAGGTCTTATACTAGTTACGACCTTTCATTTTGTTAAATCCGTTTGTAAATCCTAACAGAAATATTGTGAAGGTTTCATTTTGGCGCCTATATCTAGTTTTGGTTGAATCTATGCCTGGGAATCTGATGTGAGTCTCATGCCTAAAAGTCAATTAGCACCTTGAAAAATTTGAATTTTTTTTTTTAAATCTTTGCCGATTCCTGACCATTTTGCCGAGGGTATATATAGCTTTTTCATTATGTCTGTTATTTCTATAATATTCTTTTCCGACCCCATAAAGTATCAATTTTCGAAAGGTGATGACTGAAAGAGTCAACTGTGAAATGTGTGTTGGTTAAAATCTACCTTTAAAAGCCCTCACATATATCACAGTTCCGTAAGTGGTATCAATCTTTTGTAAATATCTGGGAATGAATCATATCCATCACAATCACCTAAACGAAAGATAAATTTTTTAAGGTTCTGGGTAACAAAAAAAATAGTGATATGGATATCAAAAAAATAAGGGCTTGACTAGCAAAATATAATCTAATAAAAAAAATTCTCATGTCGTGGTGTTTGTGCTTAAATTCCTCCGAAATCGCTCGATCGATTTTCATGAAATTTTGTGTGCATATCTGGTCTGGTCTGAGAATCGGCCAACATCTATTTTTCATACCCCTCAACGCCACGCTTTTTTTCACGCCCCCTCAGGTAAGCCATACTGCTGAACAGATCTTCTTAAAATTTTCACAAAACATAAGTAAGATTTTGGTATGATTATAAGGGGGCTTTTTTACCACGCCTACTTTAACGCCACTTTTTTTAATTATAAACATCGATATAGTTTTTAATATTTTTCTTCAAATCGCGCACAATATCCGTGATATTTAGAAGGCAATGAACTCGCTGATTCTACTGCGAGACTGGCGTCCAAAGCACCCCTAATTAAGACAATTAACCTGAACTACTCCGATATAAGAAAGGCTATCCACAGAAGCATATACCATAAGAACGAAAATACTTGGGACACGACTAGCTACTGGTACAAAACCATCAACCCAATCAAAAGTAATCTCTCTTCATGGTCCTCTGAGGTAAATGAAATAAGCCGAAAGGACTTAATAAAATTCTTAAGACTTAGACTAGGACATACAAATTTAACACATAGTTACATTATGAAACGTGAAAATCCCACAGTATGTAATTGTGACAACACAACCTTAATAAGCATCCCCCACCTAATATCTGAGTGTAACAAATTTAATATCCATAGGAGAAAAATATTTGGAGGCACGAACCCCGTTTACTCCCTCATCACCCCTACATCCCTTTCAATCAGAAGAATAATCCAATACCTAAAAACACTAACCTCTATAATTACATATAAGTAGTCATTAGTTTATATAATAATCTAACATTACTTAGCTTAAGGCCCCGTTGCTATAGCTATATATACCTAAATTTAGTTTCATACATTCATGTATATTCTAAATCTTTAAATAATAATAATATATTTTAGCCAATGCACAAATAAACGTTTGATAATAGGTCAACATTTTTCATACTCTTAAATTTTTTTATTTAGGGTGACTCACCCCAAGGGACAATTTATGCCTCACCTAAATAACTTTATGACTTCGATTAAGTTTTAAACTAAGATAGATCTGCATACCGTAGAACACATATGGTTTTCGTTTTTTTTTTTTTTTAATTTACTTTCCTATAAATAATTTATATGGCAAAACAACGTTTTTGAGGTCAGCTAGTTCACTATAAAAAGTTTTAAAATCCATCCATCCACTACAAAAGGGTGTACCATAAATTTTTATACAGATCAAATCTAGCAATTAAAATGTACCAACTTTAACCCCCTTAATATCGGCTTGGAATGAAAGGGCTTGAGCAGTAGAATACAATAAACTATAAAAAAGTTGATATTATTTTGGGCTGGTATAAAAATTGTTGTTGAATTTTTTAAAATTTTGTATTCGCTTCCTTATTTCACTGATTTTTAAATGATCATATCTCTGTACTTAACACTGGAATATAAGGCTTGATCTTATTGTGTTGTATTTGCCATAACAAATAAATAAAAAATTAAATTTCTACGAATAACCCTAGAGATAAATAATTACTAACAAATAGATGTGGAAATTATCCGTAAGCTAAAAATTTAATTTTATATGTTAAAATGTGCGCTCTCTTACTTATATCTCAGCAGGTTATAAACTGATTTAGCTTGATTTTAAAACTAATTTTTTCCCAAATATATTTTCCAAAGGTTTACACCACACACGGGATGTAAACATTTTAAAGTTATTTCCAATAAAGACGCTCAAGCGACTTTCCTATTGATAACGTTTAAAAAACAGAGCCAGCTGAAAAAAATCTAAAAAAGCGTTAAAACAAATATTATAAAACATAATTTCTAAAAATTATGATTTTATGAACAACAACTTAGTGTATGCTTTTTTCAACTATTCCTAACTATCCTAACAATTAACAAAGAAAGTAAATATTTTTAAAAAAAAAATTTTCACATCATGTTAAGTGGAAACACCCATATGCTTCCCAAAAGTTTTGGTATGATACAGCACAGATTTAAACACTGAACTGCAACAACGATGCGTGTACAAGCTTAAAACAAAATTAAGAAAGACAGCGAAAAATAAACAAACAACAACAAGAACAACTTGAAAATAAAGCTGAACGATGCAACATGCGAAACATCCCAAAATAAACATTGCACAGTAGTCAAGTTTTGTCATGTTTCTCTACAATGCTCTCCACATGAGTACCAAGACACACTGCTACCACTTGATGATGTTGAAAGTCCTCCGATGATGACAACAACAGCAACAACAATAAGTATAACAACAATAATGAAGAAGAAAATGATGATGCTTTCACTTGTACCAACTACAACCAACTGCAGTGAAAAAGGAATACAAAACAACATGAAATAAACGTAATTGCAGGAAAGAAGAACAACATCATATTTAGTACTTGGAAACTTACCACTCATACGACCTACTACTTACATGTATTCAAACAAGTACAATAATAACAACATAACGATGAAGATAATGATGAAAGTCAAGCAATTGTGCGACACTTTAAGCGCGTCTTAAATGTGATGTTGCGCGTGTAAACTGCGTTCCACACAAAAACGCTATGAACGTTAGGCATGCAACTTGGACATTCATTAATTATTTTATATGACATTGTAGAAATAGCCACGTACATACATTTTGGCGACAGTGAAGTGAGTATACAGACAGGCAGAAAGACGGACAGACATTGGAGGGCCCAAAGCATTGATCACAAGAAATGCAACAACGGCATTAAATTGTTTGCAAAATTTCGCCATCATGGCAGGTGTGTTGTTTTAGAATTAAAAAACGAAATAATAAAATTACAGCGATCTCCTCATTTATTTGTAACTCAATATCATAATCTTTTTATATAAAACAAAAAGTCTTAGAGAAGTTCTGTCAATTTCTTACAAAGAACTATTATAGAAAATTATCCGATTAATCGTCTGCTAAAAACTGCAGTTCAAGTAGGCATTTAAAGGCGTCTGTTATTCAATTATTAAATAAATAAATCAAATCAAACTCCATTGTTGCTAAATAAACAAAATACAAAACATCAAGTGTGTTTATTGTACTAAAACAAAGGGAGAACAGAGAAGTAATTTCAAGTGCTTTTTCAAATATTTTCCCTTTTTTTTTAAATCCTACAAAATTCCCAATGTTTAATGTGTGATTAAGTGTATTCTTTTCCAATATTGAGTCATCATTATTGTTTTTTCCAATCCGCATTGTTCGTCTTCAAACACTAAAATGAATTGTTCATTGCTGCTGCTGTTGTTGTTGGAGTACCTTGAAACTGCAGTTTTCGAGTGTTTGTTTTAGAAAAATTAAATCCAATAAAAATCAATAGTATCGAAAAGAAAGGGTTAACTAGTAGTCATAATACATTTTTTAACTGAATTGCATTAATACAGTGGAAGAAATTGTCGGGCTAAATTACAAACTTAATTTTTAATAGATTAAGGAAATTGAAATAAAGTATTTAAATCAACAATGAAATTGTTTGTTAAAGAAAATGTTTGTTTATAAGGAAATAGCAGCAGTCAGTTACGCAACTATTGTCTATCGGCCGAAGACCTAGAATTGCTGTCGTTGGACTTATTAATAAGGAAAACGGCTGAGTGTCAGCAATTTAAATGTAAGCCCGTGCCACTTTGGGTTGAATTTGGAACAAGGTATATTGGTGGACCTCATATATAAAGTACTGACGGATGAGTCGAGTGAAAGTGGTCGAAAACACACGCGTAAGACACATGGATGTGAACTCTTCATTAGCGCGTGAGTGTATTCTAATGCTTAATAGGATGTGACGCTAATGTGAGTTAAGGGAGACGTGGACATAGGTTGGAATGAAGCTGCCAACAAACCTGATAAAAAGGGACCTGTGGCAGTATTCTATATACGAAAACCCAGAATTTCCACAGGTGATGGGTTGGTGGAGGCAAAGTTCTTTCAATTGTAAAACTTTATAAACCTGCGAATGTAAATGTTGGAGTCACTTTTAGACACGCTCGTATAGTATACAAAGGGCCTCTTGGTGGAAGTTGTATAAAAGTTTTCGAGTCTAATCGGAGTACAATGAGCTGGATAACTGGATCATCTTAAAAGGATGCAAATCAAGGATAATGAAGTTTGTAGAATGTGCCTTAAGAATGCTGCATGTTGAATGCAAATATTTAGAATTTGCTAATAGAAAATTGAGATCAGAAACAGACATACATTAAGTGATTATGCTATAAGACACCTCAGTCTGCAGAAGATGCTGGTGAAAATAAAGGACTGTGCGTTGAAAATTTTCAGCAATCACCAGTTGGCAATGTGAAATGTTTTCTAGTCGAGAGAAAATTTTGGTACAGAATTTTGAGCTGTCATGACTATACAGTTTCGTGATTAGAAAAGTGGGCAGTGCCACCCCCATTAAAAAAATTATAATTTTTAGCTTTTTGCATTTGATACTCAATTAAAATTTAGAATGCATTTTTATTCATTAAGGGGCGTAGCAACGCGCGCCGGGCTTGGCTAGTAGTAAATAAAAGGACGTTAATTGGTATCCTTAGAATTATTTGAGAACGAAGGAGATCAAAAGGGGACCCGACCTGATGCTTAATATACCCTACACATTTATTAAAGTAAGACATTTCAGAAAATTCACATATTCGAAACTGTTCTTTAGCGAAACCTAATTATAACTCATCTGTTCAGCCATAGGTTTCCAGTTTAAAGTTGAAACTACACAAGAAGCTCCTTTCAAGCTTTCGGCATATTTCCCGATTAAAGGTACAAGAGTCGTTTTACCCTACAGTGTAATACAGAATATTGGAAATTTTAATCTCCCAATTAAAAAAATATTCTTAAATATATCAAAAATCATTCCCATGGAAAATTTCACTATAAGCAAATTATTGTTTAGCAACCGATTTGTTAGTAGTGATTTTAAATAGAGTAAAAGAGGTTTACTTAAGCCAATATTTTGTTTGTTTTTTTTCAGAAATATTGTCAAACTTATTTTTAACCAATAAATTCTCTAAGTGTTATACAAGAAACACGCGTGAAATCCTCATACACTGTCATCTCAATAGTTTTGATTATGATTCAGCTAAATAACGTTTGACTTTCATGAGCCACAAAAGAGCATTTTAAAGAACAAAATAATACATGAGTTTACAAAATTGCATTTGTGTAAATAAGTCTCACTGATCACTTTTCTTAAGGACAAACTGGGTGGGCGTTTTTATTTGATTATATCATCTTGGTCAACAAATTTGGTCGAAGTTAAAAAAACAAATCGAAAAAAAATAAATAAAAAAAAAGCCGATAACAGTCTGTATCATTACACCTTTGCAAGTCCATACAAATAATAGAAAATAGAGACTAATTTGATTTCCTGCCATAAAGTTTCATGACCAACAACAAGTAAAATGACTGACCATTTATACAAGTTGCAACTAGTTGTTGATTTCTTGCTAAAGAGATACAGACACTGTTATACCCTCCTAAATACTTGACATTTAACACATTGTATTTATCTAAACATTATAAGGATACAGTTCATCTCCCACCCCGCATATCTAAAATTACATAGAATTGTTAATATGGTTTAGAAGTATAGGCGTAAGAGTGTGAGTTTTTAATAGAAATGTCATGTAGAATAGGTTTGTTGCATGTTATTTCCGATACACTCATAATGGTCATGTGTGTGTCTGAGTGTGTGAAGGCCTTATTATTTTATTAGCTTCTTTATCTTTAACAAGCAATCTTAAAATATCACCAAAAACAACAAAAACAAGAACAATAACAATAATAATGGTAGGAAGCAGCAACAGCAGCAGAGTGCCAAAACATCAAAACTTTATTTTTTTCCCTCGATTTACCTTTGTCTTGTTGCGTCTCGAAATAAAAATGAAAATGAAAAATAATAGGAATAGGGATAAAATAAAAGTTTGATGTGGCAGCAAATATTACAAAAGGTTCATCAATACTGTGCATACACACCATGATTTGAATTCCTATCAATTCTAATCATGTTATATTAATACCAGAGGGGAAGTCATTACCTTCTAAATACTCTTTTACCCATTTAGCCATTCAAAGACGTTTAGGTCTATTAAAGCAAATAAGTAGATTTTTACTCGTATGCGTGCGTGTGTATGTGTATGTATGTGCTGCAAATACTTGTACTAATATTTGTTTGTTTGTTTGTATGGGGGTTGTAATTCTTATGGTATGAGTTTGTTTAAGGACATACATTCTCTATTATTTGCCTTGTCTTATTTTCTTTGAAACAACAAACAATCATCTGTCCATTTGTCCTTTAGCCAAAGACATTCTCGTAATGTCATGAGTAGCAAAAAAAATATATACAACAACAACTAACATATAAGTAGGAAGATTTTGAAAGGACAAACAAAAAAAAAACAAAACATGATTAAGAAACTTATTTGAGTTTTAATAGGATTGTCAGTTTTTGTTTGTGAAAATTTAATATGACTAATTAGGTTTGGTTTAAAAGAAAGTGTGACATAAAAGAGATTGCTCGTACTCTACGAAAAACAACTTTTAAATAGGGTCTTGGTTTAGGACTTTTCTTGAAGTTTGATTTTCAATTAAACTTTTCTCACTTCCCCTTGACAGATGTTTTGTATTAAAAATATAACACAGCAAGTCTCACAATGACGTTATAAAAGCTGGATTAGAAAATTGTACGCCATTAAAGCAATATCAGACATTAAAAGATGGGAATTGCTTAACTGATTTCGCTTGAAGTTAATAGCGCTTCAATCTTGTCTACAGCATAAGTATCTTCCTACAAGTCATTACACACAAGCGGACAATTACGCCATTCGAACATGACCTTGTTAATAGTTCTATATAAAAGAACAGAGAACTCAAATAATCGACTACGATTTCTATCCTGATTAAAGGCCGTTAATTGCCTTTAAATCTGCATTCTAACAATGCATACAAATAAATCTTTTTATACCTTCTATCTGTCAAGGGCCAAGGTTATATAACTCTCTCATTCCATTTGTAAATTCTAAAATATTCATTGTCAATCCTAAAGGGTATATATATTATCTGAAAGCTTCTGACATGGAGAGTCGATCGAGCAATCTCCATTTATCCATCTGTCCACTTCTCCGGGTGTTGGTTAAAATCAACTTTTAGATGGCTCCACATGTACCACAGATCTCTGTGTAATAGAAATCTTTGCGAAAATAATCCGGGCTGGAATCGCTGATAACTTCCTGAGATATCAGCAAATAAACACAACTGCTTCGGGTCTTTGCCAAATTTTTACCACAAAAATAAAAAATTTTCAGAACCAGGATAATTTTTATACACGTTTGCTACCATTTGTAGATTTAATATGCCCCTAAATCTAGTAATTAAAATGTACCCACTTCACTTCCCTCAATATTGATATCAAATGAAAGGTCATGACTAGTATGGTATCCCAGCAAAAGAAAATTGGTTTTTCGAGGCAATAAAAGATGGTGGAAGCAATACACTCCACTTTTTAATACTAAAGCTTTCGAAAGTGCAATAGAGTAAGGCAAAAATGCTATCAGATAATATACTTGTTATGCCCTTTGGTGTGCTTACTAACATGTTTAAAAATGTACATACATACATATTTTAATAATTATTTAGTTTTTTGACGGTTTTTATTTTAAATATTAACTAAAATTATTCAAGCTCAAGGTCTTTTTACAATTCAAATAATATCTTTAATATTTATTATTATTAATTCTTCCAATATTTCGCTACTCCATTGTGTAGCATCTTCAGGAAATATTTGTTTTGATTTTTTTAAAAATTTTTTGTGTGAAAAAATAATAAATTTTAAATAACAAACTTTTGAAAACATTTAACATATAAATTTCAACATTTTGTCATATGAAAAAATTGTGCAAAAAAGTACTAACTTAAAAATTAACAAACAGTTCAATAATATGTATAAGTTACAGTATAACATAAGAAACTATTAGAGATGGGATTCTACCCGGTATTTACCCGATGTGTGGGTACATACCGGGTAAATACCTTTTTTGGGAATTTATTTGGGTATTTATAAAATGTTTGATAAACAGTAAAGTTCCACATCAAGCATTGGCTGTTCACGAAAAAGTGAACCTAAAAACTACAGCAAAATCATCATTACTATGTGAAGACTTTTGGAATATGTTGAACTTCAATTTAAAACTATTTCAACCGATGGCACAATGGATAACTACTTTAGAATCCAACCAATATAGTATTCATCGTATATATTTTGCTTTTAAAGACATTCAAAATAAGCTACGAGATGCATTTTTAGCAATAACTGCAATTGATGATAATGACAAAAAAGAATTATTGTCGTACTTTGATAAAAGGATGAAAATGTCTGTTAAACCAATACATTTGGCAGCTAGTTTGCTTGACCCCAATAATCAAGGGCACGACTTAACTTCATCCGATTATCTAATTGCGCTCATTCAGCACTCAAAGTTTTATCCACTCAAAAAAACGAAACAGATTAACTGCAGATAATGCCGGAAAAGTATGTTTTATATCACATAATTGGAATCTCTGCAATAAAGACATACGGCAAAAGGGTACTTCCCAAAACGTTTTACCGGCTGAGGATGAAATCATGAATTCTGCAAATTCATTTGAAGAAGCACCTTCCACTTCTACTAGTATCACCCATTCTACACCTCACTCTTCTTTTAGATATTTTCAGAGTGAAACTGATAATGACAGTGATTTCGATTAATGTAAAGTAATATTGCAACAATAAATGTGTCTATAAAATATAGTTATTATCTTAAGTTGTTACTTTTCTTCTGCTCAGTAAGTACTTTTATTACTATTTATAAAATTTATTATAGAACACATTAACCTATTTTACCGGGTATTTACCAGTTGGGTATTTACCCTCTTCCCATCTCTAGAAACTATGTGTGCATATGTATATGTATCTAATGTGTTATTTTTTATGTATTAAATGTCTGTAGTTCTGAGCACCATTATCAGTGTCTGTCTTATAGTTAATTCTAAGTGTTGATGCTACATTAATAATTTGTAACATTTCTAACATAAATCTATGCTTATAATTAACTTCTGTGTTTAAAACTGAAACATTTTCAAAGTTTGGAAAGTGATTTAATTTAGAACAATGAGAGTATAATGCTGTCTTTTGTGAATTTATGTATATTATCCCTATGCCTTTGGTCTGACTTATGACCAGAAATTCTTGTTTTTAGTTTATTTTTAGTCGTACCTATATACACTTAACTACATTTCTCACTATCATTACCACCACCACAAGGTATCTTATATACTAAATTAGATCTATCCCATTTCTGTATTCTGTCCCTTGTCTTACTAAATAAATTACCTATGGTATTAAACGTTCTATAGGCCATCCCATATCTATTTGTGTCAAAAACTTTAGATTTCCTTATCCTTTCCGATACTCCCGATACATACGTCAATGACTTATAGATTTTCGGCTCAACAATATTCCCTGAATTATTATCATTCCTATTGTCAAATTTATTAATTAATTTATAAATTAATCTAATTGGAAAATCATTATCCTTAAGAATATTCATAACAATTCTTCTATTCTTTCTATGAAAATACCTGTCACTTATCGTAAGTACTCTATCTATAAAGTTCTTTGCCGTATCAATAATAACTTTCTTATTATGTTTAGAAACATAATTAACAAGTCTCCCTGAAGCATTTGGTTTCTGATACCAATATGTTATTAAATTACCACCTCTTCTTATTACTAGTGTATCTAAATATGGGATCTTAAAATCCTTCTCTCTCTCTATAGTAAATTTAATGCAAGTATTAAAACTATTTGAAGAATCTAACATTTCATTTTCATCAAAGAAATTTAGAGATGACACAAAATAAATCATCTACATTGTCATTAATCTAGGTTCTATACTCAATTTACCAATACAATTGTCCAACAGTTTCTCCATAACTATATCAGCAACAATAGGAGAAGCTGGAGAACCCATTGGAAGTCCCTCTTGCTGTTGAAATATCTTTTCATTATATTAAAAATATCTATTATCTTCTATACAAAACTTAAGAATACGTAAAAATAAAATCTTTTCAATCTTATATATAATACTCAATAATATCCCATTTCTTTTCTATAATTTCCAATGCTAAATCAACAGGAATACTTGAAAATAACGATACTACATCAAATGAACTCAATAACTCATCATCTTGTATTCTCTGATATTTTATCCTATTCTTAAACTCTACTGAGTTTTTTACGTTATATTTCGAATTTTCAGTTATCCTATTCAAAATATTAGTCATATATTTACACAGTCCATAACTAGGAGAATCTACAAAACAACAAATTGGTCTTAAAGGAAAATTATCCTTGTGAATTTTTGTACATATTTTATTTACATTAAGGCTTCCATGGAAGCATTAAAGTAAGGCAGGATTTTTAAAATTGTTTTTGTGATGATGCAATAATCTACAGATTTTTCAAGTAAAACTTTTTAGGAGCATTTTTTACTTCTCTCGTGCTCTTTTCGCTTTTAATTCGCAGTTATTAAAATGTATTATATAAGATTTTAACCTTTAAGAATTTAAACATAAAATGCTTATTATAAACCGCTTTTAATAAGAGTTATATTGCAGCTAAAGCTATTGCTTCTAAGCGGCTCATCGCAAACAAAAATCATGCATTATAAATCCGCAATTGTAAGTGGTTTCATAATATCGTCTCTCTTACAAAATTGCCTCTAAGCAAACAATAATTTTTGTTGGGATATAGTTAAATGTGTAAAAATTCAAAATCAAAGATGGCGGCGTAAATATTAAAGCAAAATGGTTTATAATATTATACCGACTTATGTACATACATGATGGTGAAGAATTATTAGATTCCGTGCGGACGAGTATGGCACTGTGACTTGTTGAAATTTTTGAATTTAATTTTTCTTATTAAAAATTTGCGTTCACTCTATAACATATTTTTGCAAATTAATCTTTTTTTTCTTTAAAAACCAAAAATAAACATTTGTTTTTGGACATCCTTTGAACGAATTAACACGATCCCACTTAAAACCGGCAACTGATCATCGCTTTAAAAAGCAAACTAAGTACAAACAACACTGATGCTGAAAAGAAGCACAATTCAAAAAAAAAAAGAAAAAAAAAACCCATGCGCATGAGCGTGATTTAGTCGAATTCACGAACTTAATGAAGTTCTTTAAATCACGCAATGCTAACTACTGCACACTACATGTAGACACAGAATAAAGCCCAAAGGAAAACTATTTACAACAAAATAAGGCTCAAACTTAATACTTGTTGTGCTCACACACAGCAGGGACTACATATTAAGTGGTTGACTAAAGATCTCATTAACACCACTAGGATAATTAAAAGAGACTTTGACAACAAGATCTAGATTTGCCAGAGAAGGTGAAACAAAACAACAAGCCGCCTTCCTAAAGACCAGTCTATATGCAGCAGCCAAAAATTAAGCCTCCATAAGAAACAGTAGTCAAATAAATGACAAAGATATTAATGAAAAAATGTTAAGCACGATTTGGTCTTTAAAGCACACACTCACACACCTACATGCATGCATGTACTTAAAGCAACTCGGCAAAGCATGAGTATGAGCAGTTCGGGCAGAATAAGATTAAACGCATTTAAAACTAATGGCGCTTGTTGCAAGTAAGTATGAGTATGTTTGTTTGTATGTATGTATGCATGCTCAAAGCAACATAACTATTGAAAGGCCTTAAACTGAGCAGGCAGCCAACATGAGATGTGATTAAGTTTTAAGCAGGTATTTAAGCGTTAAATAATTAGAGGATTTTTAAAAGTCATTTAACATACAAAACACAACAAAAGCAACAACAAATAAAAGTACTTAAACAACAAGTCTGAATACTATGGCTGTCTGACCCTCTGTCTGTCCGCTTGTCAGTCTAATGGTGTGAGTGACTACGAAACCAAAACATTGTTAACGGCTTAAGCCAATTAAGCTGCTTAAATTCGACTCAATTCGCCAATTTTTGTTTTTATTTTTTTTTTCAACTTTCGTTGCCAATTGTAGCAAAAATAGTCTTTTAAATTTTGTGGTTTCAGCAGACATCATAACAATGTCAAAGTTAATGGTCACTTAGCCAAAAACCTTTTGTTGGCTACAATTTCTTGCTCTTGAATTCTTTTGTTTCCCTCAAATGGTGCAACAACTTTTTTTCTGGTTGGGTTTCCTGAATCGCTTTTGATTTTTTTTATCAATCAAAGTCTTTGTGCTGATTGTGATTGTTTTGTCGATATAAAAATTCATTTCTTTTCCTTTTTTTTTGGAGAATGTATTTTACTGTTTCCCTTTGATTGATGTATCGTTTTCAAATCCACCATAAACATGTCTGTGCCATTCTTTACCTTTTTATTGTGATCTCCACTTGTCTTTTGTATGTTCGTGTGCGTGTGCGTGTTCGTATGTTGGCCATGTGATGTTTATTTTTTTCTTCATATTTATTGTTGAAGTTTGTCTCCGGATTCTGTTGAATTTCGCGCTGGAATCTCTTCAGTGTTGACAATTTTAAAGCTTGTGTGTGTTACAGTGGTTTGTAAAATACACAAACTGTGAGATGTAAAGCTTAAAAAATCATTATTAAGCCTATTCAAAGCTCGATTGCATTAGATATATTGAAACCTACCTGCCATGAAGGGATATTATACACTAATCCTCCACAACTGCGGTTTACCAACACGACAAAAAAAACTCTGATTTTAAATAATGGTTTTGGAAATACGTTACACTGGTCCATACAAGACGTCATACTAAATTTATTGCCAAGAACTAGTAAAGCAAGTATATCTCAAAATCGTATGTTAAAACACTTAATTTAGTTTCCTAACATTTTTAAAGCGTTTTTTTTAAGCATGACTTACTTTGGGATAGTTCTTTTATTACAGAAGATTTCGGGATTCCCCTTGTAGACTTCCGGAAGAATCTTTAATTAACAGATACAAGTTTTTGTCTTTTTTATTTACACTGTGTGTGGCCACTGTGCAGTATTTACTTGTCGACATTATCGACCGCAACTTTCGTTTCTCTTCTGCAACAGAAGCAAATAGACAGACAGCGAGAACAAGTCAAACATATGTCGCTGGACAATGGGAACTACTTAATTACGAGTACCTTTAAGCTACTAAGTACGTGTGTACGTAGATACAGTTAACGAAATCTGAGAAGCTTGGTAGGCCGGCCTTCTAGGATTCATGTTGTCATTGTTGTAGCAAAGTGTTGTTGTGTTTCTGTTGTACGCGCATGTAGTTTGAGCTTTTGTAACAAGCTTATAACAGTTGAAATAAAATTAAAAAAATCTCACAAAAAAATCATATCTCTTTAAGCGACTTGAAATAAATATGCCAATACTTGGGCGTTGTCTGGTCTTTTAGTTGTTTGATGTTTAAATTTCAAACTGTGATTTTTTTAATTTTTTTGTTGTTAGCTTTGACTCAAAAAAATATAAACTGGAGACAACCAAAAGCTTTGCAGGGTTTGACAAATATATATACACAGAAATAATACCGTTATCTTCATCAGTTTTAAAAACTGAAAATATATAAAAGTGACTTTAAAATCAATTCACTGAATTTGTGTTCTTCATGTTATTCGAAAGTTATTTTCATATTCCACAACAACTGCCTTGAACCTTTTTTTCAGAATTTTTTTTTTTTTGCAATGAAAACAAAATTGTTTGTTTTCATTCTTTTGTAGTTGTAGATGTCGTACGCTTTTTGTTTTTTTTTATTGTGTGTGAGTTTGGCTTCCGGCGAACAGCATCATGGATGATGGCCATGGTTTGAGTGTAAAATAAAATTCACCATTGCTACAAGTATCTCAAGTTTTGTCAATCAATACTCGTTGCTACACATCCTGCATATTAAGTAGATTCAAATAAGAAATTCCTACAAAACTAAAACACATACACACATGGAAAGACAAATTCGCTAACAGCCGGAAAACCTTTTTCGGCATCTAAGCGTTGTTAATACGAAAATCTACAGTTTAATTTCTGTAGACTCAGTATTTTATAAATGGAGAACTTTTTTAAATTTTTGTTTTCAATTACAACAACAATCTTCTAAATTTGTATTTTCTTTCTATGTAAAAAAAATCAATTGTCGGCTGCATCGATTTCGCTAATTTTCCTTTTATAAATGTTTGTCATTACCCAAATAAAGTTTTTTACCGAAATAGAAATTGGTCACGCCCATTTTTTCTATCATATCTAAAATTGGAGTATATCTAATTTTTAAATAATCTCAATAAGCTCAGGATGGTTCTCACTGATATTTTTTTCTCAAAATTTGAAGTGGGTGTGGCATCCACCAGAGTACTGTAAGATTTAGGCTTTTAAAATTCCTTGTCGGGTATTAAAGTAAAATCGGGCCTAGTTGGGCTTAGAATGAGTTCGAAAAAATAGGCGTCGCACTTTCAGTATAAAAAAAATCAATTTTATAAGATTTTCAGAAATTTATTGCATCTTGTATCTCATTCATCTCATTACAAAAATTAAACAACACGATCGGAGCAGTAGAGGTGATACACTCCATACAAAAAACTTATTATATGATTTATAACACTTAGGAGACAAACCCGTGATATTACAGGTCAAATGGTGTTGAGAACCAACCTAGCTCGCATGAGTTTGTCTGAGAAGATGACACGTAGAGCATACGAGGAAGAGCATGAGACTTTGGTACACAATCTCTGTCATTTTCCTGCGTTTGGGGATATTAGATGCGAAACTTTTACAGTGGATACTATGCCGAACTTGGAATACCTGGGGAACTCGAACTGGAGATCCATAAGGAATTACGTTGAGGGGACTGGGTTCCTGGATTAGTCCGTTATTTATGGGAAATTATTTTTTTGGTTTTTGTTTGGGAAATCCGTTTACCATATGGAGCGCACAACATGCCAATTGGGCATAAGTATATACCTGTTATGGGTTTGGGCTTTTAGTGCCACTCTTTTTCAACATAACCTAACCTTATATGATTTATTATTTTAGGAGCAATTAATGTTATAGTTTTGAATTATATTGTTAGATTTTTAAATAAAAAAAATTTACTATTTATTCCAATAATTTGGCATTTTCAAAAAAGGGGCGTGGTACCCCCTTATACAAAGAAAAAATAGGTATTTAATTTAATTTTATTTATAGCATCTACTGAACTTTAATTTACTTTTTCGGGTTCAAAATCGATAAGATCAGAGCAGAGGACTTCAAACCAAAAAAATACATTTGATGTCATTTCTGGAAAACTGTAATTTTTATTTGGTTTTAACTTATTAGGAGCTACTTTTGATAACAATTACGTAAGTAGAACAAAGGATCGGAGAAGAGGGAGTGATACTCTCATACAAATAAAGTATTATTTATGAAAACTATTGCATTCCTAACAAATCCCGGCAGTTTAGTCTTAAATCCATCTCCTAATGAATACAATGCAAAAATTTTGCTGGGGCAAGCATAGTCGAATATACTTTTTTTTAATTAAAATCTTGTTATCGTTTATTTTTTTGTTAAAAAATATTATAAAAAAACAAATAATAAAGGGTCCGCCAAATAACTTTTTTTTTAAATGCTATAAAAAAAACTGTAGCTTCGGCTTTGTGGCACGTAGCGCCGCCCTGTTGAAACCAAATGTTGCCAATATCCTCCTCTTTAATTTTTGTGAACAAAAATTCGTTCAGCCCGATAACGATCGCCATTGACTACGGGCAGTCCTTGCTCATTTTCAAAGAAAAATGGCCCAATTATGCCTCTGGACCAAAATCCGCACCAAACAGTTACTCGTTTTGGGTGTATCGGCTTTTCAATGTATGCGTGCGGGTTTTTTGTGCCCCAAATGCGACAATTTTGCTTGTTTACATACCCGCCAAGGTCAAAATGAGCTTCATCTGAAAAGATGATTTTTTTTTGGCAAAATCGGCCAAAGTAATGTCGCAATATTTCCCAGCGTTCTTCAAGCGTATACACAATCATATTCGTTCAGCAGAAGGATAAAACTAATTTTCTGTCAAATCAGACATGAGATAAGTGTTACCATTCACGAAATAAGCACTAGTTGAAAATAAAACGTTAGATGGCGGACCCTTTACCAACAATATTTATTTTATATTTAATTACCGCGATGGTCCACGAAGATAAAATGCTCACTGAAATTATTATTAATTATTTCAAGCATAAAAAAAAATCTCACTGTGTTATGTCTAATATAACAAAATATTTGTATTTGGACCATCCTGTATACGGAAAACATGGTGATGATGGTAACAAGAATCACTGAATTACATCTTTATCATTTATTTAAGTTTTTTGTTTGTATTTGAAAAACTTGCCTTAAAATCAAAAGTTTTCTATTATTTAACCTCTTACTTTTTACCACATATGTAAACCAAAAAAATTCTTAATCCAAAAGGAAAAACCTTTTTGTATATTTAAAATTTATGGAAAATTTATTTTAAATAATAAATTTTAAACTTGTCGCAATACCCTCGTAGTTAATCGAATAACAGTCAAGACATGTTGTACACGCATTCTTCCTTTACAAGTGAAAGTTAAAAAATGAAATAAAAATCGATATGTGACACAGCCATCCTTTTTTTCATAAAACCATTTAAAACCTACATACATACATACATACATACATACATACATACATACTTTTGTGTGTATGTAAATATATGTATGTATGTGAAAATGTTGGCATTTCTTTACACATCTTTAAATATTTCCAATAGTACAACAATAAGAAGATTTTAGCATATGGTTAGTTGTTTCCTTTGACTACCTCGTTTTCTTTCGCCCACTGTTCCACGTCACATTAAATATCGTTCAACTATTTCGATGTTATTGAAAATATTTACTTACACATACATCCTTATACACCAATTCTGACTAAACAGTATAAAAACAAGAAGACAAAAATCGAACAAATATAAGAAAAATGTGTTCATTGCTAGAGTTAGATTTTAATACGACAGGACATCATGAACCTAAAGGAAAAAAAAGCGTTTAAAAATTTTTAAGAATTTATAATTAATTTTTTAAATTCATTCTTAAATTTATAAAATACCAAAGATTTCTTCTAAGACTTACAACTTACACTTAAATATGTGTGAATGTTTAGAATGTGACTGTTATTGTTTGTGGTTCTTGTTTTCTCCTCTACAACACACATTCACCAGCTTTTGTTTTGACCTTTGCAAAAGGTTAAAATAAACAGACAAACGAACACATGTACGTTTATGTTAATTTTGAAAATTAGTTCAATTTCAGAAAATGAGCTTAAATTATTTTCTAACAAAATGTTTGGAGCAACACAACAAAATAAAAAAAAACACAATAAATAAATAAAAAGCCCAGATCATCTTATAAGCCATTTATTTTCTTTCTGTTAAATGATATTTTTGCTGTTTACCTGTTGTTTAATGAAATTGGTTTTTTTACACTCAAGGAAAAGAGATGGTTAAATTTATAAAAAATTATAATTAAAAGATTTCAAAGATTTCAAAATTATCTTTTCAATGAAAACAAACTAAAAAAGTTAACGCCGAAACTAAATTATTTTAAAATTATTAAAAATTTATTGAAAAACCACGTCAGGACCTGCTTCGATGCTTCGAAGCAGCATACAAACGTGACAAGTTTTTGCAAATTACTCTTAAGGTTCACGCATAAGGTCGTTGCTTGATAGCTTGAACTTTCAAAACTTGTCGCAAGGTATCTAAATAAACAGCCAATCGAATCTTACCCTTCGATGAAGGCCGAACAACCAAACAAACTCCCAGAGAAGTTTATGGTTGCCTAAAATCCATTGCAATACAAGCATCAGTTATTTAGGCAGTACGTGTCAGTCTATCAGGCAGAAATGCTTGGTTTGCTGCACGCGTTGGAATGTCGAATGCATGGGAAGAGAATTCTTATTGCACTTGACAACCAGTCGGTTATAAAACGTATGCAGCGGATGGATGTGAACTCCTTTTTGGTGCTTGAGTGTGTTCTAAAGCTCAATAGGTGTGCCTCTACAAATGAGGTAACGATGATGTGGGTTAAGAGACACGTGGGCATAACTGGGAATGAGGCTGCTGACGAACTTGTGAAGAAGGGGTCTTAGGCTGCATTCAGCGGACCGGAACCCAGAACTACTCTGGGCAATGGGTTAGTGCGGGCGAAGATCTTTCAATGGGTGAACTTGTTAAGCGCCGCCTAGATTATAAAACAAAACAAACTTAATTTTATATGAAAGCCAAAATAATCCCTAAAGAAACGTAGTCAAAGGACATGAAAGGTATTGTTTTCCCAGCTAGCTGTCGGAATACTGGTTGTGTGATTCTTGACCCGAATTTCTAGGCGCGTAAACATATAAAATTCTACTTTCATGCCACGTACAGAAACCAGAAGTAGAATAAAATATACTTGTATTAATATATGCAACAGAGTAATATATATGACAAGATGTAATGTCATCGAGGTACAATTGTTCCCTCCCTTCACGAAAATAAATACGCCAATGACAATCAAAGTACCATGTTATTTTCCTGATTGTCCCTTTTTTATAATCAGACTTACATTACCCTACATTACGATCTCCAAAACCTGTCATTCCCAAGAAAATAACACAAAAAATTTAAAGATTCATTCTTAACAATCTCAAACGTAACATTTTTATTTATAAACTAAATATGAGTACTTAAAATAGAACTGGAAAAAAATTTAAATAGTATAAAAAAATTATATATCTATATATGTACATATATATATATGTATATAAACGTTTGTAAAGAATGTAAGAGAAAAAAAATAAAAATACTATTGTTTATTAAAGTAATTCATAAAACAAAACAAAAACAAAAGAAGAGATCAATTCTCACATTGAGAAGTAAAATTTTACAACCGCGAATATATGTAAGTGAGAAAGGAAATACCGAAGAAGAAATTTACATTATTTGTTTTTATATTATTGATAATTTGGAACGAATGAATTGAAGAAATATGATTTATAATATCAAAGCAGAGAATAATAAATTATCATTGATAATTAACGAAAAAGGTAACTTACAGAAATCGTGTTGTTGTTTAACAGCTGCTCAGTTCCTTAGTTGGGCCCAGCACAGGAATGGAACGAAAATTTCTATATTTGGAAAGAATCTTATATTTAAAAAATAGTTGTATTACTCTCTACTTAAGATACATATTTATACAAAACAAAAAAAATAAAGAATAAAATGTTAGGGTTATCGAACAAGATTTTTTTTTTTTTGGTTTTTTTTTTTTATCTTTTTTTTTTTGAAAAACAACTAGATATAAATTTAATTTCTTTTTCTACTCTTCTACATTTTTTGCTTTTTATAATTTATGAAATTTAATTTAATTTAATTCAATTTAAAATTTTTTTTTTTTTATACAAGAAAATATAAATTATTAATAGTGTGTCATTGTTAATGTAGAAAATTAAATAAGTTGAAAACTATGGACTAACTTTGAGGATATAAATTAATGTTTTTGTTTTAATTTTTTTTTTTTTTTTTTTTTTTAATTTCAGATTTTAATTAATTTATTTACGATATGAGTCTTTACCCATTTTCAATTTTATACCATTTGTAATTTTCAATTTAATTTAATATTCACTTTTTGTATATATTTAAGTTTTAATTCACGATATTACGTTATAGCAAAATAAACGAAAATTATTATATATAGGTTAAATAAGAAATAAGTTTATAAGACACATTAGTTTTTTTTTCTTTTAAATGTTTTAAGAAAAATTTTAAATATTTGAAAAGTTACGTCATATTTCGTTTTAGTTAGCCTTTAGTATGATTTCTGGCTACGAGGCCAGGATCACATGGATTCGTTACCCTGACAGAACTTTCTTCATCAAGTAGGGTAATGATGATATCACTTTATGAACACCTTCAAGTAATTTTGTAAAGAAACGTTGGGTTGTAAGTTTAGTGTCCCTTCTTGATTTGCAATATACACTAAATCCGGTAATTTTCATTGAAAGGTTAGGGAGAATGAATTGGAACCATGTGGTGACTTTCACCAAATTTCTAGGAGAATATATGGAACATTTTTTTTTCAAATGCTTATTTAAATTAATAATTACATTTACCTTTCCTGTTAATAAGTTTCAAAAGTGGTGAGATTTAAATTTAACTTTTGAAGCTTTTCACTTTAATTTAATTTGGTTTTAATTTTAATTTTTCTATCCACTTAAACTTTCCACTGATCTATGTAAATAGGTAGACAACTGATCTTTTCGGCTTTATATTAATAAATGAATGATAGAAAAAGCGTATTTCTTTATTTTAGTTACATACTTGCCCTTGCGTACAAACTAATTTCAACGGGATTAACATTCTTTTAAAACCGATTCATTTGACTCAATTTAACTGGCAGCTAAAAACAAAAAAAAATTATAAAACCAAAACCCAAGTACAAAAATTTGCAAGTTGCTCATTAACTCTCACTATATAGAATTCTCCTGTGATGTATATGTATGTAGGATGTAGAACTATAAATACAAGTTAGGGTTTTCAGTATGTGATGTGAAAAGGATTAAAATTTTTATTTTACTACTAATAATTGGGGATTTTTAAAAGCTTGAATTTTATTTTTTTTTCTGTTTTACGTAAAATCGCAACAAACCTGCTTTGTCCCGAGATTCAATATCGAATGACAAACAGGGGCGATTTTCTATATATATATCAAGTATGTATACAAAACTGCCTGATAGCCATTTACATGTGGAAGTAAAAATAACAGTAACGTGTGGCACGACCCACGATAAGCCGGGTAAAAGTTTACGGTTTAAGATCTGATGTCTGATACCTGCCAATATAAACCCCTTTAAGATCTTCTATATCATAGAGGTTATTACCAATTTTCTTACGTATTTTGCATTTTATGTATTTTGGCATAAACTTTTTGTTTATAGCTTTTGACATGTTACTTAATGAATGGTTTTTTCTAAAAACGATTTGCTTTTCTTGAAAGTGAATTGGACGGGATCGTAAATTATATATTTTTGTAGCTCGTTCGTGAGCTTTGGTTAAATTTTCCCGAATTTTAGCTCTTAACTTTTGTAACTTGTCTACGTTGGAGGAAATTTGCACATCTTCACCAGACAAACATTTTAATTTTTCCAAAATTTTATAGGCTGAACCGTGCTGTATCATATTCTGCCCAAATGTGGCATAATATGGGCTACATTTTATAGAGGAGTGATAATCACTTCTAAGTATGGATAATATTTGGGGTATGTACCGGTCCCAGTTGCTATGGTCTTTATGATTCTCTAAAAAACATCTTATTTTTGTAATGATTTCGCGATTTGCCCGCTCTGATGCATTTGAATGGGGAGCATAAAATCCAGTTCTAATATGATTAATCTCATACAGCTTATAAAATTCTATCATTTCATGGGACACAAACTGTTTAGCATTATCGCTGTGTATATATCTGGGTACACCAAAGGTTGGAAAAATCTCAGTTTGCAAGTATAAGATTACACTAGCCGATGTTGCCGATTTTAGAGCTTTTAAAAATATAAACTTTGTTAAGTGATCTAAACAGATAAAAATAATAGAGTTTTTTACTTTTGTGACAGGATACGGACCCAAGAAATCACAATAGAGCCTTTCGAAAGGTCTATTAGTAAGAAATTGTTCACCCATAAGTGGTTTTGTAATTTGGTTTGGAGATTTCATTAGTTTACATTTTTCGCAATCTTTCACATAACTTTTAACATCAGTTACCAATGAAGGCCAAAAATACTTTTGTCTAATTCTGGCTAATGTTTTGCTAATTCCGCCATGGCAAGCGAAAATTGAGTCATGTGCAGCTCTAATTATAATTTTAGATAACGAACTTGGGACCCATAGCCGCCATAAATTTTCGTCTTCGTTCTCAGACTTTTTCGAAAAGTTAACTCGTTTATAAACCAGGTTGTTAGAAATAATTAAGTCAGGTAATAATTCACCTTTCTCAGAAACTGATTTTCTAAGAGTACAATATTCTACGTTTTCAAATTCTGGTGAGTTTAGATCAATTTCCATAGGAAAATCTGATCGGGATATTTGTTCTACCTCCATACGTGATAGGCAATCTGGTACAACATTCAAAGAGCCTTTTCTATGGTCAATTCGGAAATCAAATCTTTGCAACTTTAGGCTCCATCGTGCTAATCTGCCGCTTAAATCTTTTTGAGACATTAACCATTTTAATGACGAATGGTCAGTGATTATTTTAAAAGGCAATCCTTCAATATAAGGTCTAAACCTGTTTACACAAACGACCGCGGCCATGCATTCGAGCTCTGTCACTGTGTAGTTTCTCTGAGATTTATTGAGTTTCTGAGAAACGAAGGCGATCGGATGTTCATTACCGTCATCATCACATTGACACAAAACGCCACCAACTCCAATCTTTGAAGCAACGCACTGAATAATAAATTCGCGATCAAATTTTGGTTGGGCCAATACTGGTGCAGAAGATAATGCAGTTTTTAACTTTTCGAAAGATAAAACTGCGTTTTCGCTCAAAGAAAATGGTTTATTCGTTTTTTTCAAACAATCTGTAAGGGGTCCAGCAAGGTCTGCAAAGTTATTGATAAACCCCCGATACCAATTTGCCATTCCAATAAATCGACGAACTTGCTTCGGTGTTTTCGGTATGCTAAAGTTGGCTATTGCCTCTACTTTATCGGGATCTACTTTTAATGTCCCGTTTCCCACAATATATCCTAAATAACGGATCTCTCGTTGGCAAAATTTACTTTTTTCAATGTTTATTGTAAGCTTTGCAGCTCTAAGGCAGTTAGCTACCTCATTTAGAAGGGCCATATGAGAGTTAAAATCTGGGCTACATAAAAGCAGGTCATCCAAATAGATAAATACATTTTCACGCAAACGAGAGGGTATGACTTTATCCATTAGCCGGCTCATGGTTTGGGGACCATTGCACAAACCAAATGGCATATATTTAAAATGAAAAAGAGGCTTACCCGGAACAACAAAAGCAGTTTTTTCCTTTGAGTCCTGCGTCAATCGGATTTGTAAGAATGCGTCTTTTAAATCTAAGCCTGTGATAAAAAACGTGTCTTTTAGTCTACTAAGTAACCCATTTATATGTGGGAGAGGGTACGAATCTTTTTTCGTAACGGCATTCAACTTTCGCGAGTCTATACAAAGGCGAACTTTGCCTGGTTTTCGAACTAATACCACTGGTGAACACCAAGGCGAGTTAGATTCTTCGATTACTCCCATATGTAACAGGCGGTCGATTTCCCTGTATGCTTCTTCTTGGCGAGGAGGTGATAATGGGTAGTGTCTACATTTGATAGGAGTTGCATTACCCGTATCTATCTTGTGTTCTAACAGGTCCGTACAACCTAATCCTTGTTTCTCAAATGACGGAAACTCTAGTATAGTTTTTTCTAACACAAGTTTTTGCTCAGGTGAAAGTTCATGGAATTTTGTTTTTTCATGGGCGTTTGCTGAAGAATTGATTTGCAATGAGGACACGGAAGGAATAATATCTGGAGCAATTGCAAACTCACGCCAAAAATTTGTGCCAAAATAAGCATCTTGGCTAAGTGAAGGAACTAAGTAAAACAAAATATCCTTTGTGACATTTTTGAAACATACAGGTATAGTGCAAAATCCTATTACATTTTGTTTTTCTCCATTAGCTACTGCTAAAGACAATTTAATAGGGGTGTGTCCAATATTATTGCGCTGCAAAAATTTTAAACAATTACGCCCTAAGACAGAGACATTAGCTCCTGAATCAAGTAGACCTACTAACGAGTCATCATGAACTAATATTTTGACAAAGGGGCGGTCATCCATATCATGTATGATAGAAGACTCTAATAATTTTCGAAAATATTTTCGAATTTTAAAACGTTGTCGGCATTTAATTATTTTATACGATAGCTTCCTATTAAATGTGTAAGGCTTTTTACGTGATAAATTATTACAAAAATTTTTATTTGTGAAACTGACGCTTGATTCAGTTTGTGTGGATACATCTTTAAAATTAGCAGTGGGTTCAGATAAATGAAAACTATTTATGTCTTTATAATGACTCGAAATATTACCTGAATTTACCAAAATATGTTCTAATTTGAACTCGGGGTTTTTGGGAATGGACGAAAGTCCCCGGTAGCCATTTCGCCCGTTTTCCTGTTTTCCTGAAAAAAGTGCCTATTTGGACATGAAGGAGTTAGTACTCCTTTTTTACCGCACTTAAAACAAAAACGTTCGGTAATTTCCTTGCCGCAGTAAATATAAGAATGTCCATGTGATAGGCAATTCCAGCACTTTATATTTGAATAGTCATGTCTAACACTATTTTGGGCAATATGTAAAGCATCTAGTTGTGGATCAGATAACTCGGCATAATTAGTATCATTGCTCGAAACTTCAAGTTCACTGACATTCCGCGTTTGGCTAAGGTTTGGTATTGTAGATTTACTATCTCGAAGAACTCTTTCAGCTTTGCGAGCAACGTCTCTAAAGTCGTTAAGTGTTCTAGCTTCCGAACTGAATAAAAGAAATCGTAAATTAGATTGTAAATTTCGCTTAATAATGTCAATCATGGTCAAATCTGGTAACGGATTTTGTAGTCTAGAATTCATGGAGACTAATGTTGTATGAAAATCGTCGTAGGTTTCTTTAAATTGTTGCTTACGCAAGGAAATTTTTAAGATAATATCGTGCTCGGATTCGATATAACCAAATTCTTTAGTAAGTGCCTGGCGAATCACTGGATATGTTACAGTTTCATTATGTTTCATGAACAGCCAGTACCACTGTTCAGCCTTTCCTTCCAAAAGAACGTGAAAATTAGACAAAAGATGTTCGAACGAACATCTTGTACGTCTACTTAACGTCTCTACCTTAAACAGAAAATCTGACACCGATCCTGTACCGTCAAAGGAAATTTTCCATTTCTCCAATTTTATATTTGAATCGTTGAATACGGAGTTTATTTCTAAAGGCCTGTTAAAACTCGAATTATGACCGTTAGTATGGTCTCTATTAGAAGGATTATTATTCAGTCTATGAAAGCTAGTACCGCTCGCACTACCTAATTGAGAAATACTGTCCCTAATAGAAGAAAGTTCTCTTTGAAATTCTTCTCGGGTATTTTGCATAGATTGTTCCATAATAGAGATTAATGTTTCAAAAGGAGTAGTTGTGGTATGATTAGGACCATTATCACCAGATTGATTATTAGTCCTGTCAACAATAGGATTGTTACCAGAATTTTGTGCTTCTGTAGGAGCGATACCTGGTAGTAGTAAATTTGGATCGCTCATTCTAGGAATATTTTGAATTTCTATATCTAAAGGTAAATTAGTGCAACTTTGTGTACGGGGCACTTGTTGTGTTGCTTTTTGTAACGTTTTTTGTGAATTTTTCACCACAGGTGAATGCACAATACGGGGTCTAGAAGTGTTTGGGCGATCCTGTATTTCAATAGAAATATTATTGCCTGAAGAGGAGGAACTTTTACCACGACCTCTAGAATTGTTGCCCTGGGAGCGTGTGTTCATAACGAACCAACTTCATACACCAATATAAAATTTTATGAGTAATATAGAAAAAAAAATTTTTTTTTTTGTAATTTTTGATAATGTTAAGTTAAATCAAATGAAAATCAAAAGGGTAATGAAATTAAATTTATTTTATTTATATATGTATGTATATATGTATATATGTATACATATATAGACTAACGGAAAAATTTTATAATTTATTAAATTAATTAGCATATATTGTTTCTTTTCTTGGGAATGACAAATTCATATAAACGTAATGAAGAAAACTAGAAGTACAAAGAAAATTTTTGAATGAAATTACTAATATTTCGTCAAAGCACTTAGATGTTTGGCTGAGAGTTAAATGCAATTCCGCAACTTGTTATAAGCTTACATCGCAGTACAGTTCACAGCTATATAAAGGAACTTTAACGCTTCAAAATTCGAAATCTTCTTCCAAAATTTTGGACTTTTAAAGAACCTAATAATAATATCTGGTTGAAACTATTACAAGCAAACATTTAGTGTATCGCTTCTAGATTTAAAATATCGGTTATATTTTATTACTAGGTCTTATACAAATCTAAACAGTTACAATGCAAGTAATAAAATTTTTAACCCAATTAGTGTTTTAAACTCATTTTTCTCTATTACATACAATTGTAATAAACTGTCCATAAATCGGGCAGCATTTACGTTGGGCGCCATATATGTTACGCGCCGCCTAGATTATAAAACAAAACAAACTTAATTTTATATGAAAGCCAAAATAATCCCTAAAGAAACGTAGTCAAAGGACATGAAAGGTATTGTTTTCCCAGCTAGCTGTCGGAATACTGGTTGTGTGATTCTTGACCCGAATTTCTAGGCGCGTAAACATATAAAATTCTACTTTCATGCCACGTACAGAAACCAGAAGTAGAATAAAATATACTTGTATTAATATATGCAACAGAGTAATATATATGACAAGATGTAATGTCATCGAGGTACAATTGTTCCCTCCCTTCACGAAAATAAATACGCCAATGACAATCAAAGTACCATGTTATTTTCCTGATTGTCCCTTTTTTATAATCAGACTTACATTACCCTACATTACGATCTCCAAAACCTGTCATTCCCAAGAAAATAACACAAAAAATTTAAAGATTCATTCTTAACAATCTCAAACGTAACATTTTTATTTATAAACTAAATATGAGTACTTAAAATAGAACTGGAAAAAAATTTAAATAGTATAAAAAATTATATATCTATATATGTACATATATATATATGTATATAAACGTTTGTAAAGAATGTAAGAGAAAAAAAATAAAAATACTATTGTTTATTAAAGTAATTCATAAAACAAAACAAAAACAAAAGAAGAGATCAATTCTCACATTGAGAAGTAAAATTTTACAACCGCGAATATATGTAAGTGAGAAAGGAAATACCGAAGAAGAAATTTACATTATTTGTTTTTATATTATTGATAATTTGGAACGAATGAATTGAAGAAATATGATTTATAATATCAAAGCAGAGAATAATAAATTATCATTGATAATTAACGAAAAAGGTAACTTACAGAAATCGTGTTGTTGTTTAACAGCTGCTCAGTTCCTTAGTTGGGCCCAGCACAGGAATGGAACGAAAATTTCTATATTTGGAAAGAATCTTATATTTAAAAAATAGTTGTATTACTCTCTACTTAAGATACATATTTATACAAAACAAAAAAAATAAAGAATAAAATGTTAGGGTTATCGAACAAGATTTTTTTTTTTTTGGTTTTTTTTTTTTATCTTTTTTTTTTTGAAAAACAACTAGATATAAATTTAATTTATTTTTCTACTCTTCTACATTTTTTGCTTTTTATAATTTATGAAATTTAATTTAATTTAATTCAATTTAAAATTTTTTTTTTTTTATACAAGAAAATATAAATTATTAATAGTGTGTCATTGTTAATGTAGAAAATTAAATAAGTTGAAAACTATGGACTAACTTTGAGGATATAAATTAATGTTTTTGTTTTAATTTTTTTTTTTTTTTTTTTTTTTTAATTTCAGATTTTAATTAATTTATTTACGATATGAGTCTTTACCCATTTTCAATTTTATACCATTTGTAATTTTCAATTTAATTTAATATTCACTTTTTGTATATATTTAAGTTTTAATTCACGATATTACGTTATAGCAAAATAAACGAAAATTATTATATATAGGTTAAATAAGAAATAAGTTTATAAGACACATTAGTTTTTTTTTCTTTTAAATGTTTTAAGAAAAATTTTAAATATTTGAATAGTTACGTCATATTTCGTTTTAGTTAGCCTTTAGTATGATTTCTGGCTACGAGGCCAGGATCACATGGATTCGTTACCCTGACAGAACTTTCTTCATCAAGTAGGGTAATGATGATATCACTTTATGAACACCTTCAAGTAATTTTGTAAAGAAACGTTGGGTTGTAAGTTTAGTGTCCCTTCTTGATTTGCAATATACACTAAATCCGGTAATTTTCATTGAAAGGTTAGGGAGAATGAATTGGAACCATGTGGTGACTTTCACCAAATTTCTAGGAGAATATATGGAACATTTTTTTTTCAAATGCTTATTTAAATTAATAATTACATTTACCTTTCCTGTTAATAAGTTTCAAAAGTGGTGAGATTTAAATTTAACTTTTGAAGCTTTTCACTTTAATTTAATTTGGTTTTAATTTTAATTTTTCTATCCACTTAAACTTTCCACTGATCTATGTAAATAGGTAGACAACTGATCTTTTCGGCTTTATATTAATAAATGAATGATAGAAAAAGCGTATTTCTTTATTTTAGTTACATACTTGCCCTTGTGTACAAACTAATTTCAACGGGATTAACATTCTTTTAAAACCGATTCATTTGACTCAATTTAACTGGCAGCTAAAAACAAAAAAAAATTATAAAACCAAAACCCAAGTACAAAAATTTGCAAGTTGCTCATTAACTCTCACTATATAGAATTCTCCTGTGATGTATATGTATGTAGGATGTAGAACTATAAATACAAGTTAGGGTTTTCAGTATGTGATGTGAAAAGGATTAAAATTTTTATTTTACTACTAATAATTGGGGATTTTTAAAAGCTTGAATTTTATTTTTTTTTCTGTTTTACGTAAAATCGCAACAAACTCTATGAACTTGCGAAGGTGGATTGAGGGAACTACGTGTAGACAGGCTCGTATGGTGCTCAAGGAGTCACTTGACAGGGGTGCAGTGAAGATACTCGGTTTTAATCGGAGTACGATGAGCTGAATCACTGCGTTGATTACAGGACATGGGAACTTCAAATATCATCTGGAGAGAATGCAGATCGTGGATGATGATATTTGTAGAATGTGCCTGGAGGATGCCGAGACGGCAGCGCATGTAGTATGCGAGTGTCCGGCGATGGCGAGCGGAAGATTAAGGATCACAGGCAAGCACACATTAAGTGTGAGTTCGATGGGGGACCTTAGTCTGAAAGAGATGCTGGCGATTTCAAAGGACTGTGCGATGAGGTTTGTCGACAGTGTGAAATCGTTTTCCTAGTCCAGAGCAAACGCCGGTTGTGGCGCGGAACTCAGTGATTGAAGGTTTACTCATCGGTGGACACAAAATCACTGAGGAGCGAAAGGGATCGAAAAGGGACCCGTGATAGTAGTGGTCTGCTTCGATATTCCCCCTACATGTGTATATATTTAGGTAACAGGGTATCGCATACCAGTTGTGTGCTTAGCACCCGTAAATATTAACCAGTAAATTTTTTTAGTCATTTTTTTGAACTGCTTTTAATTTAAAACGCTGCTAAAGTCAACAAGAATAAATTCATTAGATCAAGATGGTTGGCGTGAATGCCCATAATGCATCGAGGTTATTATTTTAATTGATTTAATTAACTTTTTTAATTAAATCCAGTTTCGTTTATTTATTTCTTTTAATATAAATTAAAACCATTATTTTTCTATACTTTAAAGCACATCTTCGAATCGCTCTTTGTTTTATAATTCCTTGAATCTTTTAACATTTTATTGTGAATAATTTTTTTTACGGCTTAAGATTTGAAAATTAAAAAAAAAACAGCAGATTAGCAAAAGTGAGTTATATATTTATTTGTGAATAAATGAACACCTTGTATTTAATTTTTTAATATTTTTTCATGTTCATGTTGAGCGTGGCTACGGAGTAGGTGTTCGCATACCTTTTCTATCATTTCAGCCGATATCTCAGCAATGACAGGTGTTATGTTGTTTTCCAGATATGGAATTTTCCATTTATCCCTACAAAAAAAGACTAGTAGGACCATCACGCATGATCTAAATAATCTCCATAGCAAAATTTATGAAATTTATTGCTCACCAAACTTGCCTTTCAATGGGTACATGGTTACGCTGGCCGAAAGGCATGTGGCACAATCTTATCAAAATTACATGCTCACCAAGCCCAGTTCTTCCATTTTGAGTAAACAAAAGTTGGTAGCCATCGCACGGTATCTTATTCCATAGAATAACATAAGCCCAATTTTCGACAATAGCGAACAATCGACATATCGCTATCTTTATTGACTCTGGCAAAGCACTGTTAGCATACGGATTGATGGATTGGTGTCCAATAAAGTAAAACTGGCCAAAGTTCAGTCATAATAGCTTAAGTAACTTGTTCGGTTACAAAACATTTCTCATACAGTACGGATTTTGATAATAAAATTCAATGATTTTCAAGTGTTGTTCGTTCGCTAGTCAACTCTAAGAAAATGCAAACTTTGCTGAGCATTTTTGCCGTTGCCACTTGTCACGGATATTTTTTTTGCACTGAAAACCCAAATAGCAGAAAATTTACCCTTTAAAAAGAGAAATATATAAACGTCGTTCAACTTTACTTTGGTTTTAACTAAAAGTATTACTAACACATTTGCCCAGAGTGCTTTAACTATATTTAACAATATTTAAGCTGTTTTTTTCTTCCTCTTGTATTTGTCAAGTCGTAACATTTGTCAGCTGATTTTTACAATATGATAAACGTTTGCTTTTTTTTTCTATCCGCTTTCAATAATCGCACTCGTACTTAAACACAATTTGATGAAAAAACTTTGCTCTAGTGGAGTTGTTGCCACTATCCACGTTTGGTTTATAAACCATGAGGGGAAGGACGTCATATTGATGGTTGTATGAAATAACTGGGGGTATTTATTATACGCCTGTTAATAAAAATCAACAAACACAAATCTCAATGTAAAAACAACTACTACAACTTCAAAAAAAAACTACCCTGCAGGGAATGGATCTAGTGTCTAAATAGTATTCTCAACTCTAAACTTTCTTATACTATCTTAATGCTCCAATTAGCATGGAGTGTGCTTGGAAAATCACTGGCATCAATAGTTAAAGGCGTATACTTATGCTGCTAGTGGTACACTGGGACCCTATTGGATGCTAAATATTATAATTAAAAAATCCTAATTGCAAAAGCTGTATTAAAAATCAAGCTGCAAGTGATGCCCTTGAACTAATTTAAATATAAGTCTCATCAGCACAAGTATTTTTCTATAAAAACTCTAACCCCGTTTGCACTTGTACTAGTTGTTCTAGTAGCTTTCAGGCAATTGTCGCTTTTTCGCCTACAGGGTATGCATACGAAAAACTACTAATAAAAATTAATTTACTTACTACATTGTATATGTACGTACGTATATATGTGTGGGCTAGTAAGCGTATGTGTGTAAGTTCGTAGCTAAACTGAACACATATAAGATGTAAACATATTAAAGTATATAAAGTTGTAGTCTAACTGATGAGATGTATAGCGATGAGATATGAGCTTGTTAGATGTGTTTTAAGATGACTTTGTGATCTTTTTTGTTGTTATTACGTTCTTAGCTCAACAAATAGTCAAATCATAAAAGCGACTAAAATACTGTTTTGTGGGTTTTTGTTTGTTAAAGAAATTTTGTATAAAATTCGATGACTGTGCGGTTTTTTATTTATTTAATTTTTATTTTTCTATTTCAGGGCAAAGTGGCGTTTGTTAACAATGAAATTACTTTTTTAGGCGAAGTTTGGTTGGTGGCTTATTTTATTTATTAAATTGTAAACGACTTAATGTCTGCTCCAATTTTTGTTAATTTAATTAAATAAATTATAGTTTATACTAAGATGGGAATAGCAATTCCATGATTTTATTGGATTATTGGATTAATCAATTTAAAAGATGTGTTTTGCACAATTCTTTTGTCCAGATACAATTTTTATTCAATGTAACTTCGAAGACTTAAAAATTACACGGCATTATTTGGAGATCCAAATTTTACATTCTTATTAACTCAGGCAGCATTGCAAAGATAACGAATGTGGAATTATCAGTTGTTTTTTGCTTATTAAGGTACATAGAAAGAAAATTCAATGTGACAATTAAGTTTTATCGGCAACGATTCAGTTATTGCAACCGAATGTTTCTTTTATGGTCTTCAAATTTTTGTTTGCAAAAAATTTATTTTGAAAAATGTAAACATTTAGTAAATGTCTTCGATCTTTTTTATTTATATCAATAGTTGTTTTCTTTCTTTTTAATCCTGAGATCATTTATTTTATTTTATTCCACCTTTAACTTATTTTTTTAACTACAATCGTAAAATTGTTTGTACTTTTAACTTTAACTTACGTTTAACTTCTATTGTGGTCACTACGACAATTAGCGTGAATATATAAATCATTTTAAGCATTTCTAAAGTTTAAGTTTTTATACATCATTTGATATATTTATTCGTTACGTTTTTGATATGAAATAAATTTCTATGTTGGCGAATATCAGGAGGCTCCGATACCGGCCCTTTAAATGAGTCTTTTTTTTAATCAAAACTTGTTAAATTCACCCCTATTTCATTTATTAAAGCAGAGATGGAAAATGAGATTTTGATTTCAGTATTGAGAAATTAACTTAAATATACCTTTTCGTTAATAAATGTATCAAATGTATGTATATTTGTTGTTTTTGCATCATTTATAACGTGTTTCACAAATTTGTATACTTATTTTTAGTAAAATTTTATTAAATTAAACATATCACAATAAGTTTTCCATCCCTGTTATACGAATTGGCTATGACAGAAAATATGTATCACTCAAAAAAATTGTTTTGTTGTATCAATTCGCCGTTGCAAATACCTGTATGAATATACTTTGCTTTGTACGAAGCAAATTGAAATACCACGGCGCCAACGCTTTTCAATTAAAAAATCCAATTTTTACAAGACGTTAGGTATTGAAGTTGGCTTCAGTTCAATTGTTGTAGATTTGTTTTTGTTGCTTTTGCAATTGTTAAAAGTAATGCCATTTAAGGTTCTTTTCAGGTTAATCTAGAAATTTTATCTCCTTAATTATATTTATTAAGTGAGTTTTATTAAACAACATAGGAAAACATTACTGTTCATAACACAACGTCGACGTTCTGGTTTAGGTTTGACACTTCAGCGTTGGCACTTAAAACAACACTTTCCACTCTTATTGAGGTTTAACTATAAAGACTCCAATTTTAAATAAATAACATGTAATTTGAAACAAATTTGTTAAAAATAATGAATTTAATAATGAAACAATGTGCAACAGAGTTTTAAAATTACGATCCCTGAAAGAACACCAAAAATAGCGGATAACAAATAGAAAATTTACTGTGTGTGTGTGGTACTGTGTTTTTGCATTTAAAATCTAATGAAAAACCTTTTTTAAATGACTTTTTAACAATCAGAGCAAATTCAATTGGTTTTTATAAAACAAAATCTAAAAAATTGTTTAGTAATGTACAGCGAGTGAAACAAAAGTGCGTTTTAAAAAAAAATGTTTAAGATAAATTCCTGACCACACATTTCCAAATTCGTTATATTTGTATTATTACCAACATTAATGATCAAACATAATTCCGACGTTACGTTACTAAATACGTCTCAGATTCCTGCGCAAGATATATTTTATATTCAGGGAATTTTATCTTACGCTCTTATTTTAAGACACTAAGGGCCATTATTACAACTTGCCTTTAGTTAAAGGTAGGATTTTTTGTGCCCGATACATAGCTTCGCATTATTACAACTTTTACTTTTATTGTTTTTATTATTAATAATAGTAATATTTAATAGATAACAAAATATTAAATGAAGGCTTTATAATGCAAAGCCATTTATAGGTCCGACAAAATCCTGCCTTTAACTAACGGCAAGTTGTAATAATGGCCCTTAGTGCCTTTTATTATTCTTTCACATATTAAATACTAATATTATTAGTAATAATAGCAATAAAAAATGAATTTTGTAAAAAGGCGAAGCTTTTTATCGCGCACAAAAAATCCAACCTTTATCTAAAGGCAAGTTGTAATAATGGCCCTAAATCTCATAACATTGTTAATATATTTTCATTTTGCAAAGATCTTGCATACATTTTGTGTCGGGGCATCAAAAAATTTATCGATTTAATTTTGATTTATTTTCACCGTCTTAGAGTACAAAGCAATAATTTTAGATCTTAGAATACAAAATAAATGCTAGAGTTTTTCGATGTGATCGCCACTGTTGCCATTTCAGCTATTTTCTCGTCGAATCTAGCGATTTTTAAATATTTTTTCCGGGAAAAAATATGATTTAGCTATTAGCGGGAAGTCTAGCGCTTTTTGCGATGTTGGATTTAAACGTGTTTTAAAGACATTTGATGTTAATATTCCTAAAGAGTAGCTACCAATTCATTTGTAAGGCGAATACTATTTTCAATACACTTTTTTAAACAGATTTTGGCATCTGAAAGCCAAAAAGCACATACAGTTAAATTTAATAACCAATTTTATCTTGCAAAGTTTGTAGCTCGAAACATTTTTTGTAAGAAGAAGATGTAAAATAAACGTTCCTTTCTTTCTTTAGATGAATTTGTGAATTATACAAAAAAAATTATTTAAAAATTTCTTGCAAGAATTTCGAAATATTGCAAAAAAAGAACTAATATGATCCAAAAATTGTACATTGTTAAGCCAATAAAAGTTTAAGTCCTGGGTAATGCAAGATTAAAAAGACGATGCAAAGGGATATTGATGCAGGTGCTCCCTGTCTGCAAAATTGTACAAATAAAAATACAAGTCATCTGCATCGGTGGGAGAGTTATATTGGAGATAATTTAATTTTAAAGAAGGCTTCATTAATAACTCAACAGACGTCAATCAATTCAATTGATCACCTTAGTGATTTATGTAAAAAATATTTCGATAGAACGAATGAAAACCGTATTTATAGTAGAACCAAATGCGTAGCGATAAATAAAAATGTTTTAGTGACCCATCTCTTAATAGAACTTAGAAACGATGTATGAGGTTCTATGTATAGTGTATTTGAAGATAAATCAATAGACCTTTGTATCATCAAGTTATTAGGCATGTTTTTTAAAAACTAAAAACATACGTGGTACATAAATCTAAAATAAATATTTTTTTTTCAGTACGGAAAAACAACAAATTGTGTTAACATTTCTAAGCTTGGCTGAAGTGGCCGATGCAACAGGTTCAATTACGATTTAGTTAAATCAGCATTAAAGAGTCTAGATTACAATTTTACATATGAAAGCGAGAATCTAGAGTATTGGCTTTAGACTTTAAGTGAATAAATCCCAAAATGTTTTTAAATAGGAGTTAAGCATGAATATTATAAATATAACGTAATTAGCAACACTTAATAAACGTTATTTTTTTAAATTGATACATATATAACGTACATATGTGTACGTATAATTCTTGAATTTTTTCACATACCGTCATACATATGTAAATTATGTATTAAAATGTAACTAATAAAAGGTGCTTTTGTAATAAAAATTATTGTACTTTTCTTTTTTTTCTTTCGTTGTTTTAGAAAAACTTAGCGATAAAACGCTAAATTTTCCGCGCAATAAAAAAAATCTACGAAAACTTTGCTATTTTTTGTTAAATTTATGCCAGAATTTGAAAAAAAAATAAATATTAGCGATTTATCGCTAAAAATTTGACAGTTTTTAATTTTTAACTATTTTCTAGCTATTTTTCTACATATTTTAGCCGTATTTTTTGGGAAAAAGTTGGCAACAGTGGTGATCGCTGTCATGGACAATTATCATTACTATTAAATATATGACGTTTATCTAACGTAATTGCCTAGAGCGCATAATAACAGCTTGGCTTGCACTGTTGCTCAAATTGTGAGGTCGTTTCAGGAGAAAGTGAAAAATATTTTGTTATCCAGATTGATATGTAACAAAATAATTTCAATCAACTTTATTTAACAAGATAAAATTTAAATAAAAATCATTTTCCTTAGGTTAGGTTAGATCCGTCAGCTGCCCGAAGGCATAGCTCACTTGGGTCCGCCGAGTGTCCTTAACGTTCTAAAAATAATGAATTAGATGTCTCATAATTTATAAATAGTGAATAATAAATTTGAGCGCATCATAATTTTTCTAAAAAATATTAATGTAATTAAGCATTTTTTAAAAACACTTTTTTTCTCCTCTTTTTGTTTTGGCGATCATAGTGACATTTTTAGTTATATTAACTGTTAAGGTGTTTTAGCTTCAATAATCACTTTATTAATAATTCAACATTTCATTTTATTACAATATATATAATACAGTTACATAACTATTTATCTGTTTTCTCTTTTGACATTTACTTTAGAAAATGTAGAGTTTTCAATACATTCGTGTTGTATTAATCAACTGACAATTCAACATACTTCCCTTCAACACGAGTATATTGCTTACAAAAGGTAACCTTTAAACATATAAAATTGATTTAAATTGTTTTAAATCCTAATAGATTTATAAAATGTAAATGCTTTACTTTTGACAAATTTTTTGTTAGAATGTCGGCTACCATATCCTTAGTATTTACATATTTCAATTCAATAGTTTTATCATTTAACAAATTTCTTACAAAATGATGTTTAATATCAATATGTTTGCTAGCCGCATGATGTGTAGGATTTTTTGCTATCTGTTGGGCACTTAAATTATCGCTGTTGATTACTGTCGGTTCTTTAAAATCCATTAAACCAATTTCAGACGTAAGTGTTCTTAAGTACACAGCCTCTTTCGCTGCTGTCGCTAAAGCCACGTATTCGGCTTCAGTACTGCTCAACGCTACACATCCCTGCTTCTTTGATTCCCAAGTAAAGGCACAACCACCTACCATGTAAGTGAATCCCGTATACGATTTTCGATCGAGAACGTTGCTACCCCAATCAGCGTCGACAAAACCCTCAATCGGTTTACCAGTTTTGCGATAATGTAGTTTATAATTAATAGTACTTGATAGGTATCTCATCACGTGTTTTATACCAGCTAGGTGTTCCTTATGTGGATCTTTGTTACATTGCGCAAGTTTAGAAATTGAATGAATAATATCAGGTCTTGTAGTAATTGCTACGTACATTAATTCGCCTATGACACCTTGGTATTCAACTTGTTCGACTCTTATGCAGTTTTTGTTGTTACAATAAACTTGGAAACCTGCATCCAAGGGCGTGGACGATGATCGGCATTTTTCTAGTCCATGACGTTGTAATAAGTTTTTTATATATTGCTTTTGATGTAAATATATATCGCCCAAATCACCATCTCGTTCAATTTGCATTCCTAAAAAATATTGCAATGGGCCTTTATCGACACATTCGAAATTATTCATAATATTGTTTTTAATTAAAGATATATTCTGAACCGATCTACTAGCAATGATGATATCATCTACGTAAATACCAATTAAATCAACGCATTCGTTACTTTGTTTTCTGTATAAACATGGCTCAGTAACACAAGATGTGAAACCAAAAGATTTTAATACACCATCTAATTTTGAGTTCCACTCTCTACCCGCCTGCTTCAGTCCGTATATGGCTTTATTTAGTTTAAGGACGTGGTCAGGTTTATTTTTATCAACAAAATGTTCAGGCTGACGCATGTATACTTCATCACTTAATCCTCCATTTAAGTAGGCGGTGCACACATCCATTTGATGTAAATACATCTCTTGTTCTACAGCAAGAGCCAGTAGTAGTCGTATGGTAGAATATTTAAGGACTGGGGAAAATGTTTCTTTGTAATTTAAGCCGTACTTTTGAGAACAGCCTTTTGCTACTAACCTGGCTTTAAACTTTTCAACTTTACCGTTTTTATCTCTTTTTATACTAAAAACCCATTTAGAACCTATAGGTTTATGGCCTTTTGGCAAACTTGATAATGTCCAAGTGTGATTATTTATGAGTGAGTTATATTCCTTTTTCATGGCATTGAGCCATTCATTCGAATATGTACTATTTAGTGCTTCACTAACACTCATTGGTGCTCTCATTAAACTGTTGTCTGTTTGCAATACATTGGCAGAATTGTACATTTTCTTGGGCCTACCTGGTTTTCCTGTGCGAACAATTTTTGGTCTACCAGGTCCAACGTTTGGGTTTGTTACAATGTTTTCACCGTTCATTTCGTCCAAACTTTCGTAATCCTCGTTATTGCTTTCTGCCTCACGACTATTTGCTGTACTGGTTTCATTTGTGTCATCAGTTATAATAGGCCCTTTATCAACATTCTTTGGAAAAACGCATTCATGTTCACTCACATCACCACACTCATCAGCTGTTACATTATCTTTGTTATTGTTCTTAAAACAAATTGTAAATAAGTCAGAATCATTACTTGAATTACATATGCCTTCTGCATCAAAATCATTTTCGAGAAAAATTACATCTCTTGCCACTACGATAGTTTTTTCTGTTTGGTTATATAGTCTATAAGCTTTTGCGACGTCTGAATAACCCACAAAAACACACTGCATACCTTTTGGTTGAAATTTTGATTTAAATTTTTTGTTTAACATGATTGCATTACAGCCAAATCTTTTAAAATACTTCACGTTGGGTCTTCTACCATTCCACAGCTCGTGCGGCGTAACATTAGGCAGTAATTTTGTTGGACAACGGTTGCGTATATAAGCAGCCGTATTTATGGCTTCAGCCCACAAAAAATGTGGGACCTTACTTTCTTCCAGCATACATCTTGCCATCTCTGTCAGAGTTCTATTGGCCCGCTCAGCTACTCCGTTTTGCTGGGGAGTGTAACATACAGTGGTTTGTCTTTTAATACCTTGGTCATCTAAAAACTGTTGAAATTCTTGATTGATATACTCCTTGCCGTTATCGCTGCGTATAATTTTAATTCTAGAGCCAGTCTGCTTTTCACTAATTTCTTTATATTTTTTAAAAACGCTCAAAGCTTCGGATTTTTTCTTCAAAAAATAGACTGTCATATATCTAGAGAAATCATCAATGAAGGTTATAAAGTAGACAGATCCTCCTAAAGAACTCACCCTAATCGGACCACAAATATCTGTATGAACAATTTCTAACAAACTGCTTGTTCGTATATTTGAGTACGTTTTAAACGGCTTACTTGTAATTTTACATAAGTCACAAATTTTACACGAATTTTTACTATGAAAATTTGCATCGATACCATCAACAACGTTATGTTTTTTCAAATTTTCTAAATCTTTATAATTTAAATGGCCAAGGCGAGAGTGCCAAATTTGACATTTTGTCATTTTATTATCTTTTATTGTCATTACCTTTTCTTCGTTTATAAAGTTTGCAAAAAATATTCCGCTATTCAAATTCGCTTCAAATACAGGATTACCATTTTTTACAATCACGGCCATGTTACGGGCAAAATTTACTTTTAAATTCTTATTTAACATTTTGCTCACTGATAAAATATTTGAATGCAGTTGTGGTATGTAAAGAACATTATTGAGTGTGATGTTAGTAAAATGTGATTTAAGCATAACACTACCAATGCCTGTCGCCTTAACGCTCTCACCTGTTGCTAACATTACGTCTTGCTGTATCTCTTTTATGTTTGTAAAGGCAGAATAATCTCTGCACATGTGTGACGATGCGCCGCTGTCAAGAATCCAGCTCTGTTCTCTGTTGTTGAATTCGCCTTGACTTGCGCTGAAAGCTACTGCTGCATGCTTGTTGGTGTTGCCGTTGGTACTTACGTTTTTACATTGGGCTTTTATGTGCCCTTTTTTCCCGCAACCGTAGCACGTAACATTTTTGTTACGACGAACGTTATCAGGCCTTTCATAACTTTGAGGTTGATTTTTATGATTCTTAAAAACTTTACCGTATGTCTTTACTGCAAAAACGTTGTCTGCCTTTTCCTGTTTATCCGTTCTCCTGTGTTCTTCTTCAAGTATTTTAACCTTTAGATTTTCCAGTTTCGGTAACACGTCTTGGGCCTCAATAGCTACCACGAAATTATCCATGTCTTCTGGCAAGCTGCATAAAAATAAAATGCTTTGCATGTCATCTGGCATTTCGACATCTATTTCTTTGAGGTCATCAATGATGCTGCAAAATTTGTTGATTTGGTCAGCCATCTTCTGTCCGTTATCAAAGCGAAAACGAACTAACTTTTTAAATAAGTTAACCTTCCGAGCTGGCCCCTTTGCTTTGTATAAACGAGATAAAACCATCCAAGCGGAATTGGCCGAATTACACTTCTTAATATGTAATAGTTCCGATGGCTTCACACTTAGAATTATTGAAGCTAATGCCTTTTGGTCACTTGCAGACCATGCTGTTTTTTCAACCGCTGACGCATCTGGCTTACATGGTGTCGTAACAACAGACCACAAATCTTGAGTTATTAACACACTCTTCATTTGAATTGACCATGTATTATAATTGTCAGCAGACAATTTTTCAATTTGCGCCACAGTTCCAGACATCCTTAAAAAAAATGTTTGCAATAAATTTATCTAATTTCCAGTCCACGTGATGACTGGGCCCATAACCTCTGTTAAGGTGTTTTAGCTTCAATAATCACTTTATTAATAATTCAACATTTCATTTTATTACAATATATATAATACAGTTACATAACTATTTATCTGTTTTCTCTTTTGACATTTACTTTAGAAAATGTAGAGTTTTCAATACATTCGTGTTGTATTAATCAACTGACAATTCAACATTAACATATGGACATATTTATAGTAAAAAATATTTAAAAGTGTGTCATTTTAAAATGCAAAGTCCTTTTAAATCAAGAAACGAAAAACTTATTATTGCATTTGGTGAAGGATGAAGTTAAGAAGAAGTTAATGATCATATTTATATCAAATTTTGCATTTGATTTTTTGAATGGTATTTTAAATATTATAATGATCGATTATTAACAATAAAAAGATTAAACAATAGAAAATTAATACTAAACATAAAAAATAAATTTCGAAAATCATTAACTACTCTTTAAGCAACAAAAATTTATTTTATATAAAATTTTTTAAATTTAGGCTATAAGTTCAATGTGATAACGACAAGAATATCAAAAAAAAATTGTTTTATTTCTCAACTCTTGATGAAGCAATAAAATGTTCTCATTAATTTGCAATAAAATATTTTACGCTATTAAACATTTTAAACTTCTGTTCACATAGTTTTATTAACAATTTAAAAAAAATATAATAAGAAGAGGAAAAAACTGTCCCAAAAAACAACTGCTCTTCATTCAGCATCATTAACTCCATATGGAGTGGTTCTTTATAACCAAACTCCCTAATATAGAACAATATCATTCACTTATAAATTTTCTTCTTTAAACGTTCATTCATTCATCGATTCATTTGTACTCGTACAAGTATCATTGAAGAATGGCCTCCAGGTATAGAAACGATTACCGCATACAACAACCATCATCAACCATCTACCACACACATGCAGCAGCATCTTCACATTCACACAACGCACTAGTGCTGAACACAAATTGAAATAAGTAACAAAAAAATATATATTAAAAATAATAATAAAAAACACTAAAGAGCCAATTACAGATCCATGGATTATTGTAAAAAAAACAAAAAAAAACAGTATCGTACTGTTTTGCTGTTTAAATGCCTCGAAAGACTATTGGAAAATTGTGGCCTCCGGCTAAAGCTACTAATAAGATGATTTTTTTCTTTCTCTGTTAAGAAAAAAAAATATATTGTGACAGATGTGACATACGTAGCCCCACTAATAAAATACAAATAAATTTTTGGTTGAAAAACTACCAGTTGTTGAATGCTACAAACTAAACTCAAATTATTTTGTATTGGAAGCAACAAAAACACAAAAATAAACCTGCAAATGATTAAAGGACACACATACAAAAATACACACACCGTTTAATGTGTTTCATTTTTCTTCCTGCTTCTGTTTGTTGCTATAATTATTTTCCATTTATAAGGTAAAATTATAATTTTTATACATTATAATCTATAAATCACATTACAAATATTAATTCATTCAATATATTGAAAATACACACACTCACACCTACACCTTTGCAAACTTTAGCTGAAAATATGAAATTTTATTCTTTCTACACCCTCGTTAAGTTTGAGGCAGGCAGTAAAGGCAACAGGAAAAAAGGGTAGTGCTGGGGATTTCCTCTTTTTTTCGATTTTCCATTAAAGACATTTTTAATGAAAATTCCATAATGAATTCTTGTGTGATTTGGCAAAAACAAAAACGTAAAAGTAAATTGTATAGAGGACAACTGTTAGACGTGGTTGAATGTCTATCAAATTAACTTTAGATTAACTTTATACGCACAAACGTACTCACACCATGTATTTATCTAAACTCGTGTTTACCGGCAAAACTGTCAATCTTTTTAAACAATATTGAAAGTTTTTTTTAAATATGTTTTAGGGGTATTCAGCACCAATCAAACACACTTTTGGTTGACTTTCGAAGTTATTATCATTTCATGTTAATTTTTATACCCGCCACCAAAAAAATGGTGGGGGTATATTTATTTTGTCATTCCGTTTGTAACACATCGAAATATCCATTTTAGACCCTATAAAGTATATATATTCTAAATCGTGGTTTGATTTTATGACGATCTAGCTATGTCCGTCCGTCTGTCCGTCTGTTGAAAGCACGATAGAGGTCGCACCGAAAAAGCTAGGGGGCTCAAATTTTGCCAGAATCTTTCTTATAGACAAGGTTTGTTTGGTATTAAATATGGGCTAAATCGGAATATTAGGAAGAGAGTTCTAGCTCGAAAAGCAAGAGTAGGTCGAAAAAACCGTGTCCTTCGAACATCGAATAAAATAGAATTGTGTCCAAACGCCTTAACGTAGACTCATGAAACTTCGAATATATATTTCATGGGTAAAGACAATATTTTTCCCCGACAATTGTCTAAATCTATGCATCAGGAGAGGAGTTATCGATCAAAATGTACGAAAATTTATACCGCACAGTGTATTTTTCGGTATATTTAAAAACAAAAACGTCATAAAAGCAACAAAATTGGATGTACGACTCTGAAATTTTGCACACTTTGCTTTTTGGTGACACGCTTTCTTGTAACGGCAAATCAATGTGCCACGCCTACTTTTACGCCCACCTCCCATATAACGTTTTAACTAAAATTCATATAATTTCTCTATTAATAAAGATTTTGGAATAATAAAGGCCTATCTTGAAACATCTCAGCTGTACTCATTCGCAAAAATAACTTTGACACGCCTACTATAACGCCCACTTTTTACGTTATCTACCGTTAATGAAATTTAAAAGCTCATAAAACCGCTAAAATTAGAGGTATGATGATAAATTTTGCTACGTCTATCCCCCTAGGAAATTTCATTACTGTGCCAGAAAATTAAGGTGCCATGCCTACTTTTACGCCCACCTCCCATATAACGTTTTACCTAAAATTCATATAATTTCTCTATTAAAAAAGATTTTGGAATAATAAAGGACTAAATATATTGAAACACCTAAGTTGTACTCATTAGCAAAAACAACATTGACACGCCTACTATAACGCCCACTTTCACTTTTGAAGTGTGTCCAGACGTATAAACGTAGAGTCATGAAACTTCGAATATATATTTATCGAGTCAAAAGAATATTTTTCCCTGAAAATCGCTTAAATCTATGAATTAGGAAAAGAGTTATAGATAAAAATGTACGAAAATTTATACCGCACAGTGTATATTTCAAATTTAAAACGTAATAAAACTGACAAAACTATATGTACGATTCTGAAATTTTGCAAACATGGCTTTTTGGTCAAAGTCTTCGTTATAACGGAAAATAGATTTGCCACGCACACTTTTTTCTTTAAATTTTTATAAAAATATATTAGTCATATATATTAGAATTTATTCATCTTACACTGCACCATTTATTGTACTGTAGATAAATATAAGATAAAGATGATAAGATAGATGACTCTACTAGCAACTACTAGGTGGCATGCTAACAACTTATGCTTATGTTCTCCTGAAGTTATGCTCTATTAAAAATGGGAATTTAGGAAAATTTTGACCTAAGTAAAAAAAAATTATATCTAAACATTATAAACAATTTATTTTCATGTACTAATGGCTAACAAATTTTAAAATTATACAAAACTTATTTCGTTTGAAAATCTTTTAAAAGCAAAATGTTATAGAAGTTTAAAAATCAAAATCTTACTAATAAATTTCCCGTTTTAGAAAAATGCAGAGAATGTATATTTTAAATCACCCTGTGGCCCTTAAAATTTAACCTTAAATTCACTTTCTTCCTCTTAAATTCATGTAAATTCTCTATGAATAAAGATTTTGGAATACTAAAGGACTATATTGAAATATCTAAGTTATGTTTATTAGCAGAAACTTTATTGACACGCGTATTTTAACGGCCACTTTCATTGAAAGACTAAATTTACGAAAACATTTTACTAGCATACCGAAGTTATAATGGGTGGTGTAATTTTAAGGGACTATGTTGATTTTGAATAAAATTATTATGAAATTATTATCATTTATTTTTATAATGATAATATTTATATGCTTCAATTATGTATGGAACAAAATATCGGCCAAACCCTCCAACCTAGGCGGCACACCACGATCCGATAGTCCAAATTTTCAATGACACTGTTGATGCTCGATTGTTGGACACGATGATGAGTCGAGGTTGTTTGCTCTTTTGCAACGTTATCGTGAAAAACAGCAATGTTTCCCATTCAACGAACTAAGATGGCATTCACAGATGTTTTCACGTTTCATACAGACCTGCTTTGCAGACATTTAAATATTTTTTACAATTCTCACGATTGTGGACGAATTCGAACGATTATGTTGACCAAAAGAATCACGAAGTGCACAAAATGCATTTTGATTTGAACGCCCATTTTTATAAAAATCTTTAATATTTAAAAGCGTTGCTCGATTGCGTATCTTTCCACGGTTCAAATTGAGTTAGTCTGAGATTGAGAAATGTCAAATGAAATACAAGAAAAAAGTTGAAGTTTAGATGTGGTTCACCTTAAACATGGGCCCTTAAAATTTAACCACCCTCTACAAAGAAAGTGATACATATTTTATTATAAAGAGATTATTCTATAGCGATAAACAAAATAATAAATATTGTGCTTTAAATGTACACAAAATTGGTGGTGGGTATAAAAGATTCGGCACAGCCGAATATAGTGCTCTTACTTGTTAATATAAAAATAGGCTTTTTTTTAAGTATTTCATCAAAATTCGTAAAAAAGACTCCAAAAAATAAATAAGGCTGGTAAACACTTAGAGTTGTCAAACCCGGCTTTCGATTAATAATTTTATATTTCTTCGATTTTTTAAAACCGGTATCTTAAATTTTTCGAATTATTTAAGAAACCGGTTTTGATGTCTTGAATTTTTCGGCAATATCGAATATTTTAGTTCGTTAATACTTGTTTACTTATGTCCTTGTTCATATAAACAACTTTTTCATAACAATTTGTTAAACTCTTTTTAGAAATTACTTTCGTCTTAAACACACCCAAGATTTACGACAGTTTTCCTTAATGTTATACGCAGAGTGTATTTTGTTTTTATACGCCATTAACTATATATTTTCTAAAACCTTATGAATAAGGTAGTCTATCGTGCAGTGTTTATAAATTTGTGTATTGGTTGAAACCAAATTTTAAAAGCCCCAACATGTCTAACAGTCCTGTATGTAGTATCAGCCTTTTGAAGATATTTCAGAACAAAATGTTGTTGAAACTTAGCACTCTCGCCCAATAACTTCCTGAGATATCAGCAACTAAACACAACTGTTTCTGTTTTATCCCATATTTTTACTACAAAAATTGAAAAAAAGATAATTTATCGACACGTTTGTCACTAGTTGTAAGTATGTAAGTACCCAGAGATATTCGTAAAAATTTTAACTTAACGGTAACAAATCGACAAAGTTATAGTCAAAATTAATTTGCAGAAGTTTCCCAAGGCCTTAAATAATTTTTAGGCACGCTAGTGGCGCCAAATTGCAAAACGTAACCTCAGAATTTATTTCTAAGAAAAATTTACAAATCGTTTTTGAAACTAACTGAGATATAAGCATCAAAATACAATTACTTATTCAAATTTAAAAAAGAAAATTGATTGTTTTACCTTAAAAAAAATTGACAGAGTCAATATGGGTATTAAGTGAAAGGGCTTACCTAGCAAATTTTACATACATCAATAAAAAATTGTAAATTCTTTATGGCCGTAAATTCATAATGGCGTACAATAGATGAGTCAAATCTAGTATTCAAAAATAAATCCCTACAGGCTCATCAATATTAGTATCAAATGAAGAACTTAACCAGTAGAATACAGTAAACTATGTCAATAATCACAAAATATAAAATAAGACATGGAGTCCAAAACAAAATGGCAGTTTGTATGGCGTTTTTAATCCTAACACTACAAGTATCAAATTAAAAGGCTTGAAAATCAGAACAGTGAACTGTGTTATCCAAATCAAAGATGGCATTAGAGATAATTAAGCAAAGTAAATTAAACCGTTAAATCTGGAGTCTAGGCTATGCAATGATGAGGTAATATTACCATGATAGAACAGACGGACAGAATTTTTCCTCCCTCTTTTTTACATGGAGTTTGACAATTCTTAGGACTGAAATCTCTTTTTTGTTTATGGAGTTTGACAAACATTGGGACACAAAAAAATAATCTGCTGGGCTAGCACCGCTACCTGTATAAGTGTACCCTGATTATACCAATGTGGAATATATGATAGCGAAGGTAGCCGAATGTAGCACTTTAATCTCTTGATATTAAAGTTATTCTGTTGATGTATTAAAAGGCTTATTATACCCTTCACACAGTGAAAAAGGGTATATATAGGTTTGTCATTCCGTGTAGAAATTTGTAGAAATTTTCATTTCCGATCCCATAAAGTATATATTTTCTGAAAGCTTATGAATAGGGGAGTCGATTTAGCTCTGTCAGTCTGTCAGTATGTCCGTCTGTCAGTATGTCCGTCTGACCATCTGTCCGTGTGTATGTTGAAATCAACTTTTTGAAGCCCCCCGACATAGGTTGGACCCGGGTAAGGTACTAAAATATCAGAAATATTCGGGAGTAGATCGGTATTGAAAATCAGAAACATCGGTGTATAAACAACTGAGATATGAGCAAAAACCCTCGATATTTTTTTTTACAAAAACAACATTACAACAACAACATACATACATACAAACGTGTATATTGGTTAAAGTAAACGTGGGATCGAATCCCAGCTGAGCCAAAAAAAAATTTTTTTTATTTTAATTTTTATTTTATTTTTTTTTTATTTTTTATTTAATATATTATTTATATTTTTATTATTTTTTTTTTTTAATTTTTTTTTTAATTTTTTTGTTTATTTTTTTTGTTTTATATATATTATTTATATTTTAATTTTTTTTTTAATATTTTTTTAAAATTTTTTTTTTAATATATTTTTTAAATGTTTTTTTTTATTTTTTTTTTATTTTATTTTTTTTAACATACATACGTTAATTTTTAATTTTACAATGGGATGTTTTTATACATGTATGTTTTTTATATGTATGTACGTATTTCATATGAGATGAATGGTGATACAAACTACTGTTATTGCATGACTACACGTTGTGAAGTGTATATAAGATTCGGCATGGCCGAATATAGCACTCTTACTTATTTTATGAATTGATTTTGATTTTAAAAACTGAGTTTTCTAAATTCTTTTTAATTTTGAAAAATTTAAATTAAAGTTTAATTTTTATAACCACAAAAAAATAGAAAAAAATTCCGGGCTTACCGAAAATTGGTTTTGAAACACGATTTTTCTTATATACCTTTTATTTGATTTCTCCATTAACGTTCCATTTATAATTTTTTACAATATTCAATTGAAATCATATAAATAAATAATTTGTTCTATAAAGTTGGTTTTTCCGTCAATTGTGTATTAAGAGCAATTTTTTTTAATCTCCATATGTTTTACATGCGAATATGGTTAATCAAACCACCAAAATCGGTTCAAAATCTTTTAAAATATGAGAAAAAATCCACGACTTGCTCTGCTCGTTTTACATAAAAATTAAGATTATTAAAATCTGGCATAATTTAAAGTAATTTATGATGTGCCTTATCCGTTAAGAATCTCTAAAGTTATACGCTAAAATAATAAAAAAAAACAAGTTGGAAAACATTTTATTTAAAAATAAATAAATTTTTAAAAGCCTTTAACTAATTTTGAGGACAATGGCGACCTCAGACTACAAGAAGTTACCAGCAACTTCTAAATTAAGAAAAATCAATATAAGATATAATAAATAAAATAAAAAATATATTGATCCCCTAAAAGCCAAATTTCCATTAATCGAACGTTAATAAAAAAAAATAAAATCCTAAAGTCTTTCTAAAAATGTTTAAATAAAGTATAAATCTCTAAATATATCTCTATGAAATGAAAATTAAAAAAAAAAAAAACAATTTTATAAACTCGTGAATACCCTTAATATGAAAGAGAAGAATCCTCGATTATCTATCGATGTTTAATAAGTTTCCTTTTCATACGATGACCGTTTAAATCCTTTGATTACTATTATATTTTCCACTCTGCGTTTTATTTTTAAATTGTTTTTTTTTTGTTTGTTTTTAGGTTGTTGTTGTTATTATAGTTGTCGTTGTTATCATTGTTTTCCTTAACAACCCTTTTGACATGCGTGTTGCCGGGAGATGAATAAATGACAGAGGCTTAGTTTGACTGTCATGCATGACAAACAGATTTTCAACTCTAGTTGTTTGCTTTTTCTGTTTTCTTCTTCTACTTATTCTTTGATATGAAAAAAATAGTTAAGCTGGGAATGCATTAGAGACTAAAAGGACACCCACATATGCTATAACAGATATAAATGAATGACAAGACATACCACGACTAAGAGAAGAAGAATGCATCTAAGGGAGGTTTTCAGTGCCAATTTTAGCGTACTTTTTTCTGCCACAGACAATAGTTTAAGTAACCACATGAGTAAACAAGAAAAAAAAGAAACAAATAAAAAAAATGACATGGAAAAAACAAGATTAGTTATTGCAAAAAATGTCTCTGCACGATTGCCTAAAGTGTTAGATTTTGTTAAGGAAGATTGAAAAGAGAAATCAAAGCATTGAATATGTCGTTGTTGCATGACCGCTGCTACATCGTTATTGTATATTAAAGGCCTAAAACAGGGCAGATGTCACAATTGAAATTGAATTAAACTCAAAGTAAGATTGATTGTCTTCATATCCTTTAGTACTTGCACACACACACACACCATCCTTAAAAAAGTGAAATAAAAAATCATGTCCTTCCTCATGAGTACATTCTCTATACACAGTTGCAAGATATTGCTTGCAGTACTAACGGAATCAGTGTTACAGAAGCTGTGTTAATACAAGTTAAATAAACCAAAATTTAACTAAATTTATTTAAAATAAAAATAAGAAGCTGCCGTTAACTTGTTTTCTCTCCAAGTGTCTAATGTTAATTTTAGCAATTTAAACAAATTGACTCATTTTGTTACAGCAATTTTTTGCACACCCACCCATGCATACATACATACATACATACATACAAATCATACATGTTATTCCATACATAAATAGATTGCACAATAGAATAGCACAACAGTAATTTCATTTAAATGTTTCCAAATCTTCTTCATTTCTTCTCTTTTTTTTTTTTGTATAAATGTTTTTAATCAGGATTTTTAGCACTACAACAATAAGAATAACAACAATTCTAAGAAGAAATAATGTTTAAGTGAAAAAAAAAATATTTACTACGTTAAATTCAGCCAGTCAGACAGTCATCCTGTCTCGGTAAATGGCTGATTATTTGTTTGACTTTGTTTTTCTTAACAAGCTCCACTAACTGCCTGTAGGTATTGTTTATGGAATCATTTTGCTGGAACAGGGTAGCGGGGCAGAGTCGACGATAAAGAAATATACAACAAGAATAAGCTAATAATAATCCTCAAGAGGTTTGCAGTAAATTGTCTACAATTGTAATCCATTCCCATACAATTTTTACTTTCACTTCGTTATATTATCAGGGGTGTTCACAAGATAATTTTGAAATTATTTTTAAATATATTTTAGAAATTTTTAGCAAGAAAAAAACATTATTTAACAAAGTTTTAGCAAATTTGTTAATTATTAATCATTTTTGATTAACTTTTCTTTATGAAAAATTTTTGGTTTTTAAAAAGTTTTTTTGTGGTTATTAGTAGTACATGGCGCTCATGTTGTTAAGGCGACCCATGCCAAATCTATTATTTGGCTCTTATTATGATTCGATTTTTATTGGCTATCGAACTCTGAATGTGATATTAGTAATACTGTTGAAATTTATGTTGCTAATTGAATTTTCTGTCAACCGTAATTTCGCTTTCAATATATTTTAATTTTCTCACTTTATTTCCCACCAAATTATTTAAATTTTAGCTACAGCTGATTGTTTTAGTGAAACGATATTCTTCGTTGTATGTGTCTTATAACATCAAGAAAAGCTTTTTTGATCAGCTCATTCGACCACTGTCTGGGATTAATGATGTGAAATGGCCTTAGTAAGTCACGCGATTGATTAGCACGTCCAAATTACAAAATTATATTAAAAAGTTGGGAGCTTGTTAAGGAAACTGATGCAATTGGTGAGCCCATTTTACGGCCGGCATCAAAGCAATGTTAAATCCATATACGGAGTTATCACTGTTACTGATAGTTCCCTCCAGAGGCATGTTAGGTAGGTAGGTACCCAGCCTGCACAAAAGTACGACAATGTCTGAATCAGACAAGTCTTACAAATATCTGACTTTTTTTACGGACATTTCGTACAGATTTCTGTAAGACATGTCTGGGAAATTTAATGTACGACACGTCTGATAGATTTCTGACTGATTTCGTACCGATATGTCGAAGGGATTTTATTCTTTTTTGTTTAACGACATGTCTGATAGATATCTGACTGATTTCGTACAGAAATGTCTAAGTTGTTTTCATTCCTTTTGTTAAGGATTTTTTATTTTTTTTCTTTACTTTACTTTCTTTTCTTTCTTTGCCTTTACCAATTTTGTAATCTTGATTTTGTTTGTTTTACAAATTGTTTATTTAAGTCATAAAGTGCAACAAAATAGGTGATATTAAAAAATTTAATTTATTGATGTTTTAAAAAAGTTTAAAAGTAATATAGAAAGTGATTGTTTTGTGATTAATAAACAATATATATATAAAAAGAGTGTCACGGCAGGCTTTTCGGAAAAATGTTCAAAAAGATTCGTATTTGGTTTTTCAAGTTTGCTTAAAATATTTAAAATAATTGTTTTAACTATTATATTTGGCATATAAACAATGTATATGAATATATGTAATTAAGTAATAAATTAAATGAATAAAAAAATATAACATAAAACTGAGTTTTATTTTATTAAATATTTCAGACAAACATCCGACAAACTTTCAGAAATCTGTCAGAAGTCCATACGAATGTCGTATAATAAATCAGAATTTCCCTGCTTTTTCTTTCAGATTTCTGTTAGATTTCTATCAGACACGTCGGTAAAAAACTCAGAATTTCCCACGACATGTCTGTCAGAATTCGTGTCAACCACTTCATATGTTTGGCGGTCAGAAGTCTGACAGAATTCGTATAGAATTCTTACTTGTTTGTCGACATTTCTTACAGACATCTGACAGATGTCGGACAATTTTGCAGGCTGGGTAGGTAGGTAAGGCTGGTGCAAAGTTACCCTCACACCTTCACTCGGAGACCATTACGGTCCATTGTGACGCCTTAATAGAGAGAAAAATAGAATAAGAATAAAAATATTTAGAATAAAAGATAAAGAGAAGCAGACAATTCCAGAGTCTCCGGCAGGAATCGAACCCGCAACCCCCAAACAACTGACTTGTCCTTTTACTGACTAGTCCACAGGGGCACTCTCTAGAGGCATGTTTTTTTGATTAAATTCCTACCATTGTTTGACTTCTTCTCAGGGTCTGGATTTGAAATGATTTTGGAACTTTAACTAATCAGCGTCTTTACACTGCCTTTCTCTAATTTAAACACCTTATTTTTGTTGTTTCTTCGAGTACAGAGGTGTTACAAATATTTTAGTAACACTCACTGCTGAGCAGTGTCCTATCTTATCTTGGGACTGTCTATTTCTAAAATTTCTTCGAAATCAAGTAGTGGCTGTGCTACCCAAAACCAGAAACAAAGATAAGTTGTTAAATGAATGACTTTTCATTTACTACCCTGGGTACTGTAGAGTTAGTTAGATGGTTGTTCGGCCTCCTTCGAAATATTGGGATGAAAGTTTACTTGTACCATTAACAAATAACTAGTTCTAGTTCTGTGATTAACTAAATACCCGAATAATCTTATACTTCATAATAAGGTGTTGTGCATGAACCATACGATTTTAGTGCAATCTGTATGTCAGGCTTGGTGCAGTAAACCTGTAGTACAGGGGATGGGTGTCATAACTTACCTCAGTGGTGCAACCAACATTACATATTCGGTTCGACGCCGGTGCTGAGCTTGAATCAAATCCCATTTGTAATTTAAGAAGCTTAGGAAAAGACACAACGATCAAACTCTCACTTTTAATTGCAACTTTGGACGTATAAAATTCAGCTGAACTAAGAATTTTTATTTAGTGACCACATCCAATGTCATTTGTTTACTGTGTGGATATCACAACATTTTTGGAGGATTCCAATTTTGATAAAATAAATATTTACAGCTACGAATCACGTTTTTGGAAAAACAGCAATAGCCAACCACATTAACCCAGAAAAGCGCAGTAGCGCACAACATGCCAATTGGGCATAAGAATTGTATACCTGTCATGGGTTTGGACTTTTACTGACCCTCCATTTTCAACCTAACCTAACCCAGAAAAGCTTTACTAAGTTTTGATTTATCTGCAAAAGTAACTGCCTGTAGCAAATTCTAGGCAGAGCGCATCACAGCACTTGCTCTTGCTAACTTTAATTAAATGTTTTTATATTTTTCTGCTACTTTGAACAAAAATTCAAAAACCCTTAAACGATTTTTTTAAATATTTTTTTTACTCCCGAACACTCCTACTATTGTTTTCCTCTTTCAAATATTTAATCTTAACATTTTCGCGTATTTTTCTTTTCATTTCATTTAATTTTCCTTTTACTATTTCATACCAAAAAAAAAAAGCGTGGCCTTACTAATGCTTGCTGCTAAATTTCAATGTAGCCACTCACTGCTTTAGCCACTCTGGTCTGAAGACTTTTATAGCTTTGTAATAAGGATAATTGCCAGAGTCATGTTCTATACTTTTACTTTTTATGGCCATAAACATAATTTACTTGCACAACAATATATAAAAAGTGCGTTACGCAGTTAAACAATACCCTGCCCAACAGAAACCAAGACTAACGAACGAATAATATAAACCAACGGAACAGCAAACAATTTTAGCGTTGGTTGCTGACGACTACTGCTGCCATACTGGCAGTTTCATACAATAGAATTTAATGGCAAGACAAAAAAAGTATGATAAAGTTAAGTTCAGGTCATTTTATTGTCTTTCGTATTTGGAAAAAGTAACGCACAAGAACAACAACAACAACAAGAAGGCATAAATAAAAATAATAGTAAAATCTCTAAATCATCTTCGATGTAATATTTGTAATTGCTTAAACGGCACGAATTTGCTGTAATACAACTTCCTTTTTAACTGCTTTGCATATTCATGTGGGAATATTACAAACAAACTAAGGCACATACACACACACACACATGTACAATAATACATAAACAAAAGACAGTAACACCCATACAACATCCTCGACATCCGTTTAAAACCCTCCTGCTACTCTCCAACACCCATGTTGTTTTTGTTGTGCAATATATTAAAATTATCATTTTATTTTCTTTTTTTTTTGCTTTTTCTAAATAAGTCTCATAAACTTATGAAATAATAACAATTTAGTACTGGTACTACCACTATTTAACTAGTATTTGTTGTTGTTGTTGTTATTGTATATTTTAATAAAATCTTGGCCGAACAAATACAAGATTCCTTTAACATTATGATTGTCTCTATTTCAGATTATTACGGCTTCTTTTTCCTCTATTTTATTTTAGTTGTTTGTGTTCTGTCCATTAGACAATTGAATTGAATGGCCAGCAGTGGATGTTCCTAAGTAGGCGTTGTTTTCACTTCTATTTCCTGTTTGTTGCTGCTGTTGTTGTTCTTACTTTTGTTATTACATATTATTTTTATAGGTTGTAGTTGTCTTCAGCCTTGTAGCCACTACGTTTGTCTAATAGAAAATAATGTTTATTAACTGAGTGCGGTGGTTGGGGAGAATTTACGGAAAGAACTAGACGCGTTTTGCATGTGTTCGAAATGAGTTGGTTTATTAGAATTTCAGCCAGAGATTATTAGTTGTAGCTTTAACATTAAATTGTAATAAGGAAATGCAATGTAACGAATAGGTCCTACATCTTTTTAATTTGTATATAAAGATCCTTGATTTTAGGAGATTTAGATAAAAACAAAGTGAAATAATTTAAACATTAGTTCTACGTCAGAAGCATTTGATAAAAATATATTGATTTTCGACAAATCAAATATCTAGTAGTTGACATACATATAAGAGTCCCAGAGACACATTTTAATTTTTTACTCTTGTTTTTGGTAGTAATTGCTGTAGTAGTTCCATTAAAATGTTAGAAGTTATATTCTTGTTGTAACTGAAACTTATATTATGTTTTGTCATGTCTGTATATAATAACTCTTCAACTCTCTCTCTCTCTCGCCGGTTTAAACTAAACATTATTATTTCAAATATCGTTATTATACGGATGCGAAATGTGGAACTTATGATATGCATGGCCCTGCAAGCTTTTTTAAACATATGCCTAAGAAGAATCCTACAATCCTTTTCTATGAAATCAAACGAACCAGTTCCCCATAACTATTGAAATACAAAAGCGAAAATGAAACTGGGCTAGTCACACCATTTGAAAGCCGGTCAGAAAACGATCGAGTGTAATCCCTAATACAGCCGTTGAAGAGGTCGACTAGTTCCTAAATGGCGAAGACAAATTGTAAACAAAACGTCAAATATGCAAAGTAGCTGGAATGAAAGAAAAATCATTGCTGTAAACAAATCCAGCTGGAAAGATGTTGTTGAGGCTCTATGCTCTTTATAGGAACGACGGAAATATATATTTAAACAGGAAAAATAAATTTTATTTTATTTTCGTCGCTCTCAAGCTTAGATATTCTTTTTCACTAAAATAGCCAGCGAAGTTCTAAATTTGAGCCGTTACAGATCTAAAAAAATTGCAGACAGTTACGTTTTGAGCGCCAGCTTTGCTGCAGCATTCGACAGATAACAACGACTTTTAATTTTGATGAATTCCTAACGCCGTCTTCGCTCAAATAAAGTTTATTGCATACTGTTACCTATAGACTTAATAACATTTTCACATGGTCACTACTTTGCTTTAAGTTTAAGACATTGGATGATATCGAAGCTTTAGAACTTACCAGATTTAAAAGAACATACGACCAGCGAAAAAGCTAGAACAAAACTAGTAGTTCCAATCCATGAGAGTTTAAGTTCCCAGCACCTGGCTGAAGTTCGTCTTTCTAAAACACTTTTTATAACCGAAGCGTTTCAAGTATTTCGGGTAATTTTCTCCTTACATTTTTTGCGACTTTTTTATATGGAAGAACAAGAAATTGCCCAAGAAATTGGTCCATTTTTTATTTTTCAATTTGCTAAAAAATTTGTTTGTACTTTTTATTAGGGATTCTCCAATGCGCTTTTGCCAACAGCGATACAGATACAAAAAAAACTAAGGCCTATTTTTTTCTTTATTATACAAAATAGCAAAGTAAGTATTTAAAATTTTTATTGCGTGTTTCTTTAGCAGTCTTGATAATTGAAAAAAAAAAATAAAAAAATTTACAAGAGTGAATAAAATATTTTTCTAAATGAACGATTTTAGTTAAATTACTGCCCGCGGTTACGTCGTAGTCTGTCCATCCGTAAACTCCAATTTTGGCATACTTTTTCCAACATTTCGGCCTATATCTGACCAATGGCAGCAGTATTGTTATGTTTCAGTGATAGAATTGTGACTGGTTTGTCCCTGTATACGAAAGACTTTACTTTTCCCCCAAAAAAATAGTCTAGTGGAATAAAATTGCATGATATTGGTGGCCAATGAACTGCTAAAAGACGTGTGATAAAGTGCTTCTCAAACTCGTATCTCAGTAGGTGAATAGTATCACGTGGTTGATGACATGTTGCTCCGTCTTGTTGAAACCATATGTCAACTTAGTCCAATTCTTTCACTTTGGGCAAAAAAAAAAAAGGTTATCATCACACAGCACCTTCCAGGTGTTCAAAAAATACGAGCCTAATTGCTGACAACTGTGGCGAATTGACATATCGTGATCATCATTGACATTTTCTGATACAGTAGCAATAGTCTTCTCGGTATGCAGTTTACGCGTACAGGTTAGTGAATTAATGTCTAAAAAAGATAAACTGTTACGAAATTTTGTCAAAGAGCTCTAAGAGCGAGATCGATGGATCAGTTCACCGATAACTAAATTCAATGATTTGTAAGCATAGTTCTCTTGTTAGTCGACTTATGGTGAAATGGAAACTTACTTAGCATTTTTGGCATTGCCACATGTCACGAATTGTTTTAACATTGATAAACAAATAGTAAAAATATCACCCTTTATTATTTTTAAAATACTAAAATATAAAAATAGTTTGTTTTTGTGGCTCTCAATATATTACTTATCCAAAGAAAAGACTTGCTTTGGGGAGGGGGAAATGCTCTTTTTTCCACCCATTGGATCTGCACTTAAATAAAAAATATTTTAGGTTTATTGAAGGCTTATTTGACAAATTTTTCTACAAAATCTGTCAAATAAGCCTTTAATAAACCTAAAATATTTTTCATGAATACGGCCCTAAGATTTAAACTGCGCTACAAGGCAAGTACAAGCTGAAAAGTAACTTTGAATTGAGCGAATTTAGGAAAGATTGACGATTTTGCGAGCTCTGCAGTTGAAAATAATCTTTTAGATGGGACAGAAGTTATTAGAAATCTTCTGTTCGTCTGCGCCACTTTCCTCATGTTTGGGTAAAGTATGTCATTAGGCCAGTAAGCGAGCAAATGTGCGTCTTAAGCTATTATGGGAGATCTTATGAATCTTTCGACTTCTTGTTTAGCATATTTTTCCTTAGAAGTTGTTGCGCAGCACAATAAACAATTATTATTCAATCGACAGTAAAAATATTGCCGTAAATGCACTCTCTTCACTTCACATTTTAATTAGGCCCCGATTATTATTGTTAAATTGCATTTCATAAACATGGAGACCTGAGTTTATATTTTTATCTACGTCACCAAACTGATGTATTTGGACCTTAACTAGCACTCTTACGATATTAAAAATTAATGCCAAATATTGTTAATTACCCTCTTCACGGATATCGAATTTTGTAAGAAATTATCAAACTGTGGCAGTTCGTTTGTCATTGCTTTTTAAATATTCCTCAACAATGGAAGCGCATTGTCTCTCATATGTAACTTTATTATTATTATCACTCACCTTCTGTGAACAACTGTCCGCAAATTTTCAATCCAAAAATTATTTTATTTAACAAAGTATTGAACCTATTCAATGTGATGCCCAATGATGCAAAGAATGAAACAAGTATAAATATTTTTAGAAAAAAAATTATAAATTTTATAAAAACTTTTTTGTTTCAATCAGAATATGTAATATTTGTCAAATTTAATTGATGTGTTTGTAAAAAGTATTACAAATACTACTAATAAACTAATAAAGGGTGATTTTTTAGCTATTATCTTTTTGGCAACACTGGTTTAAACAGCTGACGCACGTTTCGTGTTCTATTTCACTGTCAAACATCTTCAGTTTGGTCTAGAACTTAACCATGAATCGTCTTACAAACAAACAGCGGTTGCAAATTATTGAATTTTATTATAAAAATGTGTGCTCTGTTAAGGAAGTTCATCGCGCGCTTCTTATGAAAAAATTGCGTTCAGCGACGAAGCTCATTTTTGGCTCAATGGGTGCGTTAATAAGCAGAATTGTCGATTTTGGAGTGAAGATCAGACAGAAGCATAGCAAGAGCTACCAATGCATCCAGAAAAAGTCACAGCTTGGTGCGGTTTATGGACTGGTGTCATCATTGGACAGTACTTCTTCAAAGATGATGCGAATCGTAATGTAACTGTGAATGGTGAGCGCTACCCAAAATGCAAGTGCTTGACTTGCATGACATGTGGTTTCAACAAGACGGTGCCACATGCCGCACAGCACGCTTAACAATGGACTTATTGAGAGGCGAGTTCGGTGAACATTTTATTTCACGTTCGGGACGTGCCGCCTAGATCGTGCGATTTAACGTCTTTAGATTATTTGTTGTGGGGCTATGTTAAAGCTCATGTTTATACACACATGCCCGCTTCAATTGACGCATTGGAAGACAACATTGAAGCATTTATTCATGAGATACCGGCCGAAATGTTGGAAAAAGTATGCCAAAATTGAACTAAGCGGATGGACCATTTGAGGCGCAGTTACGGTCAACATTTGCATGAAATAATCTTCAAACATTAAATTATATGGACCGTACTGTCGATTCAAATAAAGATTTCATGCATTTAACTTTCCTATAGCTCTTAACAAATCACGTTTTAATAATAATAATATTTTAGAACACCCGTTACAAGAGGGAATTTTTTTGTTAAATATTTTAAGTATAAAAAAAAACAAATGTTTACTGAAACATGTACAGCGAGAATTATATATGATTGTATATGTTACAATCCCTTTTACAATGATGACAATAAAATTATTAACTTTTTTTAAATCCCAGCATTATTTAACATTATTAACTACTAACATCATTGCCAACGTCATCACCAGCATTTGTGCTTGTTGTTTTTATTATAAAGATTTTAATATAATTTAAAGATCATTTTCTGAAAAAGGATTGTAAACACCAAGTCTTAGTTTTTACATTTACTTACAGTTGATGTTCGTTAACTCCATGATTTAGTGCTTTTACATAGAAAAGACATTTTTAGTTATTTGGTATATTTTACATTACACATACTCTTAAAGATATTACAAATACTCTAGCACGAGTATGAGACTGTTACTCCATTTTAGAGATTAAGCAAACATTTTTCATTTAGTTAAAAAGTCTACAATTGTGCTGGTGGCACACAGACGGACGGACGTGCAGACAGAGAGACAGACAGACGTTCGTGCAAACGTTCGCTGTCATAATATTAACGGAGGCATGAATGAGTTGATGATAAATTTACTATAACAGTAAACATAAATGCTTTTGTAGCCAGTTCTAACCCTTTAAATAAGATGCCAACATATCAAATGACTTGTCTTATTTGCACTTTTGATTTTGTCGCCATATTCATTTGAATGTTGCCAATTTAGCAAAGTTGTTGTTATTATTGTTGCGAGATGGCAGCGGAACAATAAAACAAAACACTTTCCTAATCACGTGGAAAGGCGAGAAATAGTGGCAGCTTTTTAAAGGATTTCTAAGGGGATTTTACGAATTACCACACGAAAGGGTTGCTACATTATACAGCTCTTGCTTTTAAGCCTTCTTTTAGTAAGTGTGTTGGTGCGTAGCTTGCTTGCTAGTAGTTGTACATAAATCTCTTTATCATTAATCATTTATAATGGTATATAACACACACACACATATTACAGCGAAATATTTTAAAAAAAGTCTCATTTATATTTTTCTATTTTCGGTTTTTTTCTTTCAACAATTTCCATTTATTGTACAATTTTCAAAAAAAAAAAATAAAAAAAAGTTACGCACCAAATGCTGGTATTAAAGTACACAATTATGGTCACATGTAAACTTTTAATTTAACCATGCAAAAGATATAAAAAAAAAACTTTGGGTTTTTTAAGGGAAGAAGGGTTGTTCGCTGGCACGAATTAAAGGGTATGAGATGTCAATAACTGTAAGTTTAGTGTATGTGTGTGAGCGTGTGTGTGTAAAAGTAATAATGAAGCATTCAAGTACCTGTTAATGGTACTTGAAATGCACTCAAACTCTCACTTGCTGATTCATTTAGTCATTCACAATTGTCTACAATATTTATTAAGTGTGAAATTTGACCCGGGGCTATAAGTTACAAAACACTTGAGCTAATAAAACCATTCAGAAATTGAGTACAAATCGGGCCACTTGAATTAAATGCCCATCATTATGAAACAAATGAAAATCTCAGTGTGCGAATAAGCATCAGATTTGATCATTGTTGCACATACTTCACCCAGAACGCAGCACTGGATGTGGGTACTGTGTATTGTTTGCAAAATTTTTTGTTTTACTGAGATTTTCACAACACTTAGTATTTAGCAAAAAAAAAAGTGAATATTACCAAAAGAAGGGCAGATATATATTTTATACATTTTTTTAATATTGTGATAACAAAGGCAAAGAGGTCGATGAATGAGTAACTAAACTGAAATGGTCATATTAAAATAAGTATTCAGAAAGAATTAAGGATTTTGCATAATTATAAGCAAGTACCATCTTAGGTCGCTTATAATTTGATTACAGAACCATAATAAAGCGAAAATTGCAAGTTTAGTATACAAAGGTTTCCTTGTGGCGCAGGCATTGAAATCATTGCTGAAGAGAAACTCAGATGTCAAAGGAGTATGAGTAGAGGGAAAGCGGTTAAACAGACTTGAATTCCTAACTTGTTGATCTAAACCTGTCTTGCACCTTGAGTCTGGACGAATAGCTGTGAGTGTATTCGTCAGAGATGCTGGAAATTCAACATGCGTTAAATTACCTCATTATAAGTTGAGTTCAAAAAAAATTATCTTTGCAGCCGTATTATAATTCATTTGTAGTTCTTTTTTTTAATTTTTTTCTATGTCAGAAATTTTTTATAAAATACAGATTTCAAAATTACATTTTTTCATTACACTTTTGATTTGAATTTTTAAAGGAATAAAAACCTTTAATTCTTAAGCGTAATTTTAACTTCAAAAATTTTAAACTTATTGCTAAATTTCAAATTATTTTTAAAAACTAAACTCTAGAAAATTTTTTTTCTTCTAATCTGCAGATATCTGCGGTTTTGTGATCAAATAATTTACATATTTTTTAAAATTTTCTAAAATTTGTAAGAAACTTTTATCTGCAGCAATTATACTTTGCGCTGGAATTTAAATATACAAAGATTTTTTACTTACCACAACTGCAATTCCTTGTTAGTGTTTGCTAACTTATTGAAAATTAGATTCTTTGATCAAATTTTAGAAATTAAGAAATGTTTTCTAATTTGTTATTAAAATTTTGTTTCCGCTTGATTATTTATGTTCAGATATCAGGTTTATCAGCGGATTTTTTACTGTTCACACTTTTGATGAATTTCAATGGAGACGCATGTTCTGAAGGGTGCCTCAGTAAGAATTTAATTTAATTAAATTTAATTTAATTTTTTGTTTACGTCACAGCTCTAAACGTTTATTCAGCTTATTAAAAATGTACCGCTTAAGGAAAGAACAACACGTTTTAATTGTGAAAACTTATTCACTTTATTCAAGTGAACCAAAACAAATAGCACATCTTTGGACTTTTTTTAACAAATTTCTCAAAAAAAAAAATTTAGTTAAGAAACTACTATTGGCATGATTGTTTTTATATCACAAGATGTCCATGTTCCATTTATATTTTAAAATTCTACACTCGATTCGAAATTGCAAAAGATACAAACTTCTGAATATGAAATTTTTAGTGCCTTTAAATCAGTGATCCGGAGTGTATTAGAAAACTTATGCCGAAATCTTTTGAAGCATTTTCAGTCGAGAAAGTAAACCTGATGTGATTATTCGAAGAGTGATTAAAAAATTTGAAAAAGCTGAATCCGTTTTGGACACTAAGACCCACCGGTCGGTGTCTTAAAAATGTTGCTGCTGTAAATGAATATGTCGCCATCCATTTGGCTTCTTTTTCAACAAATTTCATTGTGCAATACGCAGCGTCGCACGTAACGACCTCCACCTTCATGTATACAACATTCAGCATACTCAGTACTTCAAACGAGTAGATCAACGAAAGCCCCGGCAACTCGTTCAATAGATGATGGAAAAAAAGTTAAGTCAATCCCAATTTAATGAAAAAAGTTATTTTCTCCGAAAATGCACATTGCCCTCTGAATAGCTTGAACACACAAAATTGTCGAATCTGTGGCTCAGACAATCCTCATGCAATCCATGAGAAAAAAATGCACCAACAACAGGCAAATGTATGGTGCAGATTTAGGCGGCGTAACTGGACCTTACATTTTTGACCAGGTGGTCGAAACTGCAGTAACTATTCCAGAAACATAATCTATTTATTTCAGCAACGAATTGCACAAAAAAAATTATCTCAAGATGTTATGATGTCAAATGACCTCCTAGAAAAAGCGATTTAACGCCATGCAAATTTACTGTTTGTGGTTTTGTGGAAGGTCTGACTTATGTAAATAAACCAGAAACAATTCTTCAGCTCAAATCCAAGTTCGATCTCTGTGAAACAGTCATAGAAAATTTCATGTAAAGGATAATGGACTGGCATCAAAACCGTAGAGGTCATTTGACGGACAGTTTATTTCATACTTAATCGAAATTTGTCTTCTTTACAATCCAATAGAAAAATTTAGAACTATCTCAAAAAATACGTGTTTTTATTTAAAAATGAGAAAGTGCATTTTTACTGAGACCTCTTCATAAATTTTTTATACATCGAAATTTTACTCATTTATAAGACTGTATTAATTAAGGCCGCAACGTTAAAGATAATTAAATACAGAAATTATAAGCATTATTAAATACTAATATAAGACCGCATTTTTATACCCTTCACACAGTGAAAAAGAGTATATATAGGTTTGTCATTCCGTGTGAAATTTCTACAATTTTCATTTCCGACCCCATAAAGTATATATTTTCTGAAAGCTTATGAATAGGGGAGTCGATTAAGCCCTGTCAGTCTGTCCGTCTGACCGTCTGTCCGTGTGTATGTTGAAATCAACTTTTTGAAGCCCCCCGACATCGCTTGGACTCGGGTGAGGTAATAAAATATCAGAAATATTCGGGAGTAGATAGCTATTGAAAATCAGAAACATCGGTACATAAACAACTGAGATATGAGCAAAAACCCACGACCACCTCGATTTTTTTTTCACAAAAACAACATTACAACAACAACATACATACATACAAACGTGTATACTGGTTAGAGAAAACGTGGCATCGAGTCCCAGCTGAGCAAAAAAAATTTTTTTTTATTTTTTTTATTTTTTTTTTTATTTTTTTTTTATTTTTATTTAATATTTATTTATATTTTTATTATTTTTTTTCAAATTTTTTTTTCTTTTAATATTTTTTTTTTTTTATATTTATTATATATATTTTAAATATTTAAAAAAATTTTTTTTTTTTAAAATTTTTTTTTTAATTTTTTTTTTAAATTTTTTTTTTTAATTTTTTTTATATTTTTTTTTTAACATACATACGTAAATTTATAATTTTACAATGGGATGTTTTTATATATGTATGTTTTTTATATGTATGTACGTATATCATATGGAATGGTGATACAAACTACTGTTATTGCATGACTACACGTTGTGAAGGGTATAAAAGATTCGGCACGGCCGAATATAGCGCTCTTACTTGTTTTTTATTTTATTGTGTTAGAATTTTCCAAAAGTCTTACCCCTATTAAAATTTCAAATACGACTTTTAATATTTATTTTGGTATTTTAACTCTCGATCTTTTGATTTTTTTTTCTACTTCAATAGTTTCAGTATCTTACTAATTTTTCCAATTTTGCTAGATTACATCTTAAGTTAGGAAAGTCGCACTTGTACGCCTTGTGGTTCAGCTTTTTTAAAAATTTCTCAGTAAGTGAACTAATGTGCACTAAGTGCCAATACCTAATAAAAAACACATAAACTAAGTTTTTTTAAATAAAACTTTATTTGAAAATGAAAGGAAATGGTTCTTTTTTGCAGTCATTATCAGATTTAATGACATCATTGAGCTCATCATTATCCTTATCTGGCTTTAAACTCTTTCAGAGTTATTCCCATTCTATCGTGAGAAGTGCTTGGAACAATTCATGATAAATTAGTAGTATAAATCAAAGAAGTTTCTTGGGTTGCTCAAAGTAAAATGTTATGAAATTGTGGAAGTAGCTGCTTCAGTCGGCCAAAATTTTTAGGTTTTATTTTTACTTTGATATAGATTTCTTGCTCATTTATAAGATCCTCTTTGTATGAGAGGTTACAAGGATCAACCTTCTGAAAGTGTAACTATTGTATTTTTCGCATGCCCGGTACACTATTTCTAAAACACTTTGCGTGGGCTATAGAGTTATAAAGTGCTCATTTTTCATTGATGTTATAGTCAATTTTTACATGAATTTCTCGCAAACTTCTTCCAATCTTCAAGTACATAAATTTGACACTCCATTAAGGACTGCCTACAGAGTAAAAATTTGTGATTTACTTCTTAAACAATAATTGAAAAATGTAGTAACTCTTATTCGGGCCTCCACAGTTGTCGCTATAAGCTGTAAGGTGAGTCACACTCAGAAGCAAAGATTTAATAAGTTTTAACAGGCAAGAATTAATTTTTTTCCTAGACTCGTAATGATCGCTTTCATTCTACTTTCAAACAGCTGCTTTGCTACAAGTGCTCCAACTCGTTAAAATAAGGCTTAGAACTGCTATATGTTTGAACCACTCAATCCATGTGTAAAAGAACTTTAAATATATTTTTGAGCACAAGAGGTGTAAGTGCTAATATTCTTCTTGTGCTCTAAGCAAACGGGTATTTTAATGACAAGAGTAAGAATTTCCCGCTACTAAATGAGAATGCCTCATTCACCTCTAGTACTCTATACTGCCCTAAACTTTATCTACTCATTCCATATGTAAACTCATTTAAAAAAGATACCTGGACGCCTTGTAAAGGGTCCGCCAAATAACATTTTTTTTTTGAAAATGCTATAAAAAAACTACTAAATATTTTCTCGAATTTCTTTTTTTATTTAAAAGTACAATCCTTCCGGTTAATAATGGAAAATAATTTCAGTCAAATGGCTGCCTCGGCTGGCCATGCAGTAGCCTACACGATCGGTCCAATTTTTCAGCACATTATCGATTGTGTGCAGTTGTATTTCACCAATGACTTCACGAATATTATCCTTTAAAGCGACAATTGTCTCTGGCTTGTTGGCGTAACACTTATCTTTGACGGCACCCCACAAATAATAGTCAAACGGTGTCAAATCGCAGCTCCGGGGTGGCCAAGCGACATCAGCTCTGCGATCTTTAAAAACGGGGCGCAAAACATCGAGTGTAGCTTCGGCTGTGTGGCACGTAGCGACGTCCTGTTGAAACCTAATGTTGCCAATATCCTCCTCTTCAATTTTTGTGAACAAAATTTTGTTCAACATGGCCACTCCTTGCTCATTTTCAAAGAAAAATGGCCCAATTATGCCTCTGGACCAAATAAAGCCCCTCATATGAATTTCATAAAATTTTTTTTTTTTCATGAAATTTTTTTATCAACTTTTTTAAAGAATATGTGTTTAATAAAAATTTTACAAAATTATTTTGGTTTTAGTTAAAAAATTTAGGACTCTTAGACAGTAGACTAGAGACTTACATTCAGCGCAAAATAAAGTATTTATAAGAGTTTGATTTTAAAAACCATTGTTTCGTAAATCAACAACATTCAAAATTAAAAACTTCAAACTTACTATTGAAAGCTTTTTAACGAAAAACCTATTTTTCCTATAAATTTACAAAATGCAAGCGAGATTTAAAGTCATCGTAACCGTAATGTGTTTTAAATTTGATTAAGACCCCTTCTGGCTGGCGGTTTATTACTCTGACATTCAGTTGAATTTTTGTGCTGGTGAAAAGCTGTTTATTAAATTATTGCTGTATGAAAGGAATTCTTAAGGCAAAAACAAGAAAAAAGTCCTGCGGGAATTTTATTTTTTGAATGAGAACAAAAACAAGACAAGAACTCTACTTAATTTCTTTTGCAAAAAAAAACCAAAAAAAAAGCGAAGAAAAAACTTGAAATAAAGTAAAAAATCATTTTAAATCAACATGTTCCATGTCGATTCGTATATGTTTTTTTTCTGTTTCTTCATTCTTTTATTTAAAATAACTTTCTGTCATATTTTTTACTTTTAAACACTCTTCACTTCAATAAAAAGAACACTGATGTGTTGCTGATGTGGTGATGTTGTGATGTGATACGAGTATGACGTTTTTCATCATCAACAGCACTAACACTCACAACCACTCATATGGCCCTGCTAAGTACCAATGGTGGTTGCTGACTATTGTTGCCAATTGTTTGTTATGTTGAATTTGAACTCTTGTTGTTTGTTATTGTTGTTGTTGCTGTGTTGTACATACGGGGTATGAGTTTCTCTGTGAGCTTGTTTCAAGAGGTGCTAGACCAGAAAATTCAATTTAGCATTTTTAAGTGCGTTTTCCTTTGATCGTTAAAATCGAATTTCCAGCAATAATATACACCGATGGATGATGACAACAACTGGCTAGATAACAGGCTGCCTTTTTTTCTGTTGCTCTGCTGTTCGTGCTGTTTGTGCTCTAACGTAGAGTTGATGGTCATGTATCAGGGAGTCCAAATGTAATACATTATCAAACACTACACACTATGTTGTTAAAGAAATAAAACAGCCATAAAGCTTATTTTATTTTCTGTTTGATCTGGAAAAACTTCCATTCTTTTTTTTTAAAGCAATTAAGTTGTAATACAACTTGACATTCAGCTGGTTTTTAATAAAGTGAGCATTGCCTGCAATACCTGTCATAGTTTTAAGATGAAGTAAAATTTATTTAAAATTGTTTTAAAATTTTTAGAAAAACATTTTCAACAACAAAAGTATAATAATTAACAAAAAAAGCTGAAAAAGATCTTAAACAAACGTTTTTAGTATTTTTATGTCAATTCCCCTAACAGGTGAATGAATGTACGTACACTCACATAAATGAGCAATAACAGCCTTTTGCAATTTCCTGCATTAAAAATTTAACAGCTTATAGATCTCCAGAGACACACACACACACATACACACAGCCTCAATAATGACTGAAAGACAAGGAAAATCTTCAAAAGCCGTCCAAAGTGTGTAACATTTTTTTACAAAATTAAAAAACAAAACTCCCCCAACTTTTGGTAAAAAAAAAAAATTTAAACAATGTCATACAACAGAAGATAATAATGATGGTTGGAGGAACCAATTTGCTATAGTTGAATTAAAAGCAAAATAAAGAAATCATAATAACAATATGGAAAATACACAGTTTCTCACCCATACAAATGCATGCAAACGCACTCCTTTCTCTATACCAAACATTCTATCCATTCTATCAAAATGATTGGTTGGGTATGATTTTTATTTTATTTTTAAATGTGAAAAATTCTCAAAATCCTCGTGGAAATTTTTAAAAATATTTGCAGCTGATTGCACTTTTTCTTCAATAAACATAAATAAAAGTAGTGTGTATGATGGGACTACACACAAATGCCAACATATTTTTGCTCGCATACCGCCCAAAAGAATAAAGTGGTATTATGAACTGGTATAAGCTTTTGCGTTTATGTTTTTTTTTTGTCGCTCTATCTTTTTCGTGCTAAATAGATTTTTTTGGGCTGTTCAGTTGGCTTGTTTGTTTAGCGGATCAATGGAAATGTTAAAAAAAGGATGTGCTGGGGCACCGATTCGGTTTTATACTTCCTGCACCCTCATATATTTAATATGTTGCTGGCGTGTTTATGCTGTTATTGTTGTTGTTCTGCAAAAATATTCTCGCCCTTACTCACGTTCGTATTTTGACTATCAACAAACAAATACCTTTAATCTTGCGAAACGTTGAAATGGCACGAAACGAAATGATTTACGCATTCATAATACCCGAGGGATGGTGAAAAAATGTCCATTTAATTATCACAAGAGATAAAAATTTAAATAAATACCAGGTTTCAGTAACAATTTTCTTTTAAGTTTTTAAGTTAAAACAAAACTTTGAACAAATACTTGATAAAAAAAAATTATTTTTTTTAAATTTATGGAAATTTATCAATGAATTTTTTCTTCTACCTAGAGGTAGGTCAAATTTGTAAATGCAATAAGAATGTCTCATGTGCACAAGGGGTACACCAACGAGAAAACGTTTTAATTCCCTTTATTTAGGAGAAGGATCCTACATAATCTACTGTTGTACTGTTAACAGTATTGGTGACAATGTAACACCTCGTAGAGCAGTAGTGCAATTTATTAACTTGTTTAAACAACAGTCGTACCGTTAAAAATAAATTAAACAAAAATTTTATCGATTTCGGTATTTCGTAAATTATTATAAAGATAGTTGTCATTGTTATCTAAACGACAATTTATTTATAATTTATTTACTCTATTGACAAAAAATTTAACTTTGCATCCGACGCAAAAACCATTTGTTTAAATCTCGGCTATGGCTCGAGTATCTGTAAGAGTGATACTAGTGATCGCACTTTCTTGCAACAGTTGTTGAGTTTCGTTAAAATGTATCTAGAAAATCGCATAGTCCATAGTGCAAACAACGCTATGTGTCGACAAATTCAATGATTGACGGTGTCATTCTCCACTGTTCAATTTATTTTCATCGCGTGTAATAGCCTTTTCTAAGCAGTCTAAATAATAAATTACTTCTTTTTAGCAGTGAGCTCCAAACCCCAACTAAAAATCAATTCTGATACAGTTTATATGCTTTTTTTTAACAGTTTCATAAATCAAAATTCTAAAAATTGTTGAGGTTGAATTTGCTTCCTCTGTGGGATTAGGATGGAAGTTAGGTTAGATTATATTGGCAGCCACCCAAAGCGTAACTCGGGGAGTAACTATTTGTCTATGCACAGGCGTGGAGCATGCCAAAGCTAACTACTTATTTCAACCCCTTTTTGAGATTTACAACTTTCCATTATCACAGAGTCTTTTGAAATCGTCATTGGTCTCATCTAAGCCTACCTGTAGTCGTATGTGTGATGCCAACCCATGCTAAATAAAATTCGATCTTAATTTTTGTCAGATAATATTGTCTAAGTCCTGTTACCAACAAACCACTTCAACTGTAACCAAGTACTTAAACTTATAGCCATAAACATAAACTGGGCATAAACTAAGCAGAAAAGTGGAGAGCAAATAATGAGTGCTATATTCGGCCGTGCCGAATCTTATATACCCTTCACACCGTGTAGTCATGCAATAACAGTAGTTTGTATCACCATTCATCTCATATGAAATACGTACATACATATATAAAAACATCCCATTGTAAAATTAAAAATTTACGTATGTATTTAAAAACAAGTAAGAGCGCTATATTCGGCCGTGCCGAATCTTATATACCCTTCACAACGTGAATTCATGCAATAACAGTGGTTTGTGTCACCATATATCCCATATGAAATACGTACATACATATAAAAACATACATATATAAAAACTTCCCATTGTAAAATTATAAATTCACGTATGAATGTTAAAAAAAACAAAAAAAAAAAAAAAATTTTTAAAAAAATTTAAAAAAAAAATTTAAAAAAAAATTTTAAAAAAAAAATTTTTTTAAAAAAAAAAAATTTTTTAAAAAATTATTATGTATATAATATATATAAAACAAAAAAAAATAAAAAAAAAAATTAAAAAAAAAATAATAAAAATATAAATAATATATTATATAAAAAATAAAAAAAATAAAAAAAAAAATTTAAAAAAAAATTTTTTTGGCTCAGCTGGGATTCGATGCCACGTTTTTTCTAACCAGTATACACGTTTGTATGTATGTTGTTGTTGTAATGTTGCTTTTGTGAAAAAAAAATCGAGGTGGTCGTGGGTTTTTGCTCATATCTCAGTTGTTTATGTACCGATGTTTCTGATTTTCAATAGCGATCTACTCCCGAATATTTCTGATATTTTAATACCTCACCCGAGTCCAAGCGATGTCGGGGGGCTTCAAAAAGTTGATTTCAACATACACACGGACAGACGGTCAGACGGACAGACTGACAGCGCTTAATCGACTCCCCTATTCATAAGCTTTCAGAAAATATATACTTTATGGGGTCGGAAATCAAAATTGTAGAAATTTCACACGGAATGACAAACCTATATATACCCTTTTTCACTGTGTGAAGGGTATAAAAAGATTAAAAAAAACACGTTTGTATGTATGCATGTTGTTGCTGTTATGTTGTTTTTGTGAAAAAAAATCAAGGTGGTAGTGGGTTTTTGCTCATATCTCAGTTGTTTATGTACCGATGTTTCTGATTAGCAATACCGATTTACTCCCGAATATTTCTGATTAATTAATACCTCACCCGGGTCCAAGCGATGTCATACATACACACGAACAGACTGACAGACTGGCAGAGCTTAATCGACTCCCGTATTCATAAGCTTTCAGAAAATATATACTTTATGGGGTCGGAAATGAAAATTGTAGAAATTTCACACGGAATGACAAACCTATATATACCCTTGTGCACCACGTGTGAAGGGTAGAAAAACACAAATATAATTTCGGAAAATTTCAACATTTTAGTAAAATTGCGATTGTGTTTATATGGCGTAATTTGCCTTAAACTTTTTTGTTTAGTTTCACAGAGTCCTTTCACGTGTGCTATTAATATATATTTTGTATCAACGTTGTCCAAGAGCATAGTTCAAAAGACACAGATCTTGGTTTCCGATCTGGCAATGCTGTAAGTTCTTAAATATTTATGATCTGACTTTTCATTTATTTATTAAAAAAAACATTTATTCCTACGGATCATATAACACCCGAAGAATGCAAAAAAATAGTTAAAACTTTTTACAAAAGTGATGGTACCAGCGTGGCTTTCAGCATCATTCAAAAATATAATGGCGTCAGATCATGATCCTCACCAAAAGGTAAAATTTTTTCGGCTGAAACGGCCCATTCACGACAATTCGGCTTGTTGACGTAAATGTCGAGAAATGAGCTTTTTGCATTGGTCCTCTTATTTATAATCATCTTGTTTAATTGTTTATTTTCTTTTTTGATAAATTTTATTATTCTTGTAAATTATTTTTCAACCCTCGTATTTAGCAGTACTTTGTTAGAGTACTTTGCAATAGAAAAAAAAACAAAACCCAAAACAGTATCATCATTTTCATCAACAACACCAGAGCCAGCTTCATCTTCAATAAGTGCCTTTTTTGACATTTTTAACAATCGCAGTTGCCAGATGAATTAGAAAAAAACTCCGTTAAATTTTTAATACCAATCGGAAAACGGCCTACAAAATAACCTTAAAAAACGCCTCATTTTTATAAAAGAAAATCAAAATATTACACTGGAAACTTTTAAAATCATAATTATTTTTTTTAATCTGGCAACACTACTACACTCTAGTCACCAATAAACCAAACAAACAACTTGTAGTGGTAGTTTAATTGTATTCTTCATTATTTTCATTTTTTTATAAACGATAAAAACCATGTTGCTGGCAAATTTACTAGAATACTTCAACATGTGTCATTGCTGGATTTATATACAATTTCCGGATTAATACAACTGCACAATTAGAGAGAGGGATAATTGACGCCTGTTAGAAATTACACATGTATGAAACATTTGTTGTGTAAAAAATCTGCTTGTTAAAGCAAATTTTATTTTCTATAACAAACACTTACTTGAACTTTCATGACTTCGCCACCTCTAACACAATAACACAGAGGGTATTATCTCTTGCAAGATCTTAAAAAAGCGGAGAAATGCCTTGTCCGCACAACGAAACAAAACGATACTCTTCAAATCTTACTTCTTTCATTGAGTTGTTATTAGGTTCAATCAATCTGTTTTTAAAAGTGTTTTCTGGTGATTTTTTTCCTGTTTTCTTTTTCAGTGATTTTATTTTGTTTTTTTGTTTTTTATCGCATAGAAGTGACACAATGACATGTACAAACTTGTAGTACATAATTTCGCTCTCACTAACGACACATAGAGGCAAATCAAACAGTAACTGTCATTTAAAATTTGGTCATTTTTAAATACGTTTAAAACTAAAACAGCAACAACAGTGAAATACCCGTAAACTACACTGAGCAGCTTTCAAAGGTTGGACACAAATTATTTTTTATTACTATTTTGTTAGTATTTATTTGTGGGGGAGTCTTTTTTACTTTTGATTTAAATAAGTACTTTTTATCAGTCTACACTCAAAGAGAGGGGTTAGTAAAACAAATAGTTGAAAGAATAAATAGAAAAACATTTGGAAAGTCCCGATTTCCAATAAAGAAATCTCCAAAAAAAAAATTTAATATAAACGGTTTTATAAAAAAAAAATATATATACGCGTTACAATGTTGCAGATAATGTAATGAGTACTGAAAAATACATTTAAGTAGGTAGCAACCACTACACCAATGGTGTAATACAGGTCTGTGATGTCGCGCGATAATAATATGGATTTATTATACAGGTATTTTATATAAGTTGATTATTGAGAATCTGCCTCTAAAGCTCAAATAATTAGTTTTATCCTTCCGCTAAACGAATATGGTTGTGTATACACTTGAACAACGCCGGTAAATATTGCGACATTACTTTGGCCGATTTTGCCAAAAAAAATCATCTTTTCAGATGAAGCTCATTTAGATCTTGGCGGGTATGTCAACAAGCAAAATTGTCGCATTTGGGGCACAGAAAACCCGCACGCATACATTGAAAAGCCGATACACCCAAAACGAGGAGGATGTTGGCAACATTTGGTTTCAACAGGACGGCGCTACGTGCCACACAGCCAAAGCTACACTATTATTTTATAGCATTTAAAAAAAAAAAAAAAAGTTATTTAGCGGACCCTTTATTATTTATTGTAATTTTATTATACAAATAAAATAATTCTTTCAACTACTTACTACCTCTTTAAATTTATTTCATTTTTATTTACTTTTCTTTTTTTTTGATTCAAAGAATTTATTAATTTACAGTAGGGTTTACATGATGAATTTTATGACGTCCAATTTTGGACGTCATTTTTTGTTTTATGAGCAAGCGGTGTAGAGAAGAAAGGGGGGTAGAAAAATAGACATGGTTTCTGTTTTCATGGTTTTTTTTCTGACACTTCACTTTGCACTTTTTTCTGTTCTTTCTGTTACGTTTTATTTTTATATTCTCATCAACTGGATTGTGCTTTTTGATGGATAAAAAAAATATTAATCAGTAATTAGTTTTTTCGACATTCAAAATAAAGAAAATAAAAAATATTAAAAATATGTATAAATTCAATAGTCTTCAATACAAATTAGAAATTAGACGTCAAAAAAAAAAACCGTCGTATAAATTTGAGTAGTTTTTGGTAACAACTTCAAAAGGGAATTGAGAAAATTGTACGTCATAAAATTCTTCAAGTAAGTTGGGTGTTACACTCATTTTTTAAATTTAAACTTCACTTTTGTTAGTAACACAATTGACACGATTGCAAGAAAACTAAAATTGGCAAAAATTACGTATAAAAGGTATAGAGCAATTTTAGCGAATAGCAAAAACAAAAGGGAATGAAACCCCTTCGACAAATCTGTATGAAATCAGTCAGTAATCTAGCAGACATGTCGGAAAACAAAAATAAATAAAATCCCTCAGACCTGTTCGTACGAAATTAGTTAGAAATCTATCAGGCAAGTCGTACATAAAATTTTCTAGATAGAAATCAGTACGAAGTATTCATAAAAACATTCAGATATTGGTCAGACTTGTGTAGTTTAGACATTTTTAATATGCATGCTTGGAATTTGCCAATATTTTGCTAACTTTAATTTTTTGAGCATTTCGCCCTACAATTAAACAGACCTTCATGTATGCATCACGTATTTATAATTTCTTGTGAAGGCGTTTTCACTTCATTTGGTCTGTATGTGTGTGTGATGTCATAAAAGGATTCACTTGATATTTATCAGCATCAATGTCAGTCAGTTTTAGCCAGTCAGTCAGTTATTTCATGTCGTTTTACAAATTTCATTTCAATAGACATACAAACAAACATACGAATAGATACATATTTACACTCTATATAAAGTATTTTCATATTTTGAATATCTTTTTTCTTTGTTTTTTTTCACTACAGTGGCAACAGTTTTTGTGGGTGGAAATTTGCGTGTCTCTGTTTTTTTTTAATTTTTCTTTTTGTCTGCAATCTTTCTTGTTTTTATGTCTCCAATTGCAATTCGATGCGTTTTAGTTTTTTTTCTCTATAGTCATATGTATTTTGTGATCCGATACTAATCTGATTAGCGTCAAAAAAATCAGACATAAGAAAAGAAATGGAAAAAAAATATGAATTAGAGAAAGAATTGATATGCATTTGTGCTCGTTATAAGCAGTCACTTACACACATAGAAAAAAATCTTAATTGAAATTTTCACACAATAAAAAAGAAAAAATTATTTCAATTACGTATTTGGAGCAGGGCTTTAATAGTTGAATACATTTTAGTCTACAAGTTGGCACACAAGCTATTACCCAATGTTCTATGAGCATAGCCGTAAATAGACCATTTTTAGGGGCTGCAATATCCCCCCAACATAATAGTTTTTGCGCCCCAAAATTTTAAAAATTAACATTTACATTTTATATACATACATATAAAATTAATTCAGTTTAAGATTAAGAACCACCCCCTTACCCAGAAAAAATATGTAGCTACGCCAATGTCTATGACTATACTTGTTTCAATAAATAAAAAACTTTAGTTTTAATTTTGAATTGAGTTTATTTTATGTCTATGTTTTGCATGTCTTATTAATATGTAACTTGTATATGTTTGCTTTACAAATTATAGAATGTTCCAATGGACTGATGACTTTTACACCGCCTTGCAGTACAATTGTGAAATTGTTAATAAAAAAATTTTTAAGTTTCAAATGGGGTCTTTGGTTAAGAAATCCTATTTAAGAAATGAATTGTTTAAATGATACAACACCAATTCTTGGAACAAAAACATTTTTTTTTTCATTTTTATAATTTTAACTAGAAAAGCCCGGCGCGCGTTGCTAACCCCTTTACTGAAAGTGAAGGTGCAAGTACCTCAAAATGATAACATTTTTTATAGGCGTGGCACGGTCCACTATTCTAATCACGAAATAAAATAGTCATGACAGCTCAATATGTGTGCAAAGTTTCAGAAAAATCGGTCCAGTGCAAGTACCTCAAAATTATAACTTTTTTATGAGCGTGGCCCCGCCCAATTTTCTAATGACGAAATTATATAGTCCTGACAGCTTAATATGTGTGCAAAGTTTTAGAAAAATCGGTCAAGTGCAAGTAGCTAAAAATTATAACTAATTTTTATGGGCGTGGCCCCGCCCTATAAAACTCCCTGGAATGTGTACAACAACTTGACAAAGTTTGAGTCCGATCGGTTTTACAGTTTCGGAGTCTATAGCTAACACACACACACAGAGTTTCACTTTTATATATATAGATAGATAGTGAACAAAACTGTTGGCAGAATGAAGATTTTAGATATAATATCAAAGCGGGTTTTTATTTCGGTTTACGGACAAAGTAGTTGCCACAGCTTGGGCTAAATATATCTGCAACAGCGGACAACGTATGTGTACTAAACAAACATTGTGTTATTAGGCATTTATAGGTGTCCTTAAAAAAATATGTATATTCTTCTTCCCCTCTAAGCATTAAAAGAAAAAAATACCCGCTGTTGCAATAAACTCATTACTAATACTAACATTTGTGCAATAAAGTCAAGCACTTGTTTTCTTATCGCTACACAATATTCTCTTGTTTCAGCGCAATTTATTTATTGTAATCATTTAATTGTTTCTCAAGCCGCTATGCCTTAATAAATGTAAACGTTTGAAGGCTAAACCATACCCTTCAAACCAATTTCCATAAATTTCCAACAGAAATAGTTTGAAATCCCTGCCATCAAAAATGCAAACAAATGAAAAGTAATAAAAGAAATTAAGAATTGAAAATGTAATGACATAAAACTGTAGTTAAGTCATATTCTAAGTACGTTAAACGCTACAACAAAATCGATGACAAATTGCAAATACGTTACGCTTAGTTACGTTTAACAAACGTAGTGCGAGCATAAAGTGAAAGAGCGTTAGAAAAACAAATTAACATACCAACTATTCCGGCAAAAACATCCCTTGTTCTTTTATCTAATCCCAACTTCCCATAAACAACAATAGAAATGAACAGAAGAAACGGAACTCGTTTAGTTTTGCATATGAGCTAAACAGCGAAGCAATAAAACAATGTTTTTAGTTACGATGCCAGCGAAACAATCGCATACAAGAAATGACTGCCAGAATTGATTTGGCTTGTTAGCAAAAGCTTTTGTAGCTGGCAAAGACAAAAGGACACAAAAGCAAGGCACACCATGACACCCCACAATACACAATAAGCCAAACAATACAACAACAATTCAGGAACATTAGTATCAATGAGCAAATTAAAAATAACAACCTAATCATCGTTTTAAGACCGACAACGTTGGTCGATCAGGCAGCCTTAATAACGCCGTCATACCCACTGTCTACTAACATTGTGCGGAAAGTATTCATTTTGTCACCGCCAAAATCAGTAAGTAAAACAACACACCACATCACTTGATGAGACACAATTTTACAAAAAGGGGGATTTAGACGTAAAAGTAAAAAACACCCTAAATGCTTATGCTCAGTTAAGTTTTGTACAACAACTGACTATTTGGCTGAAGTTACTGCCGCATCTTTCTCTATAGACAGCTTCAATTCAAGGCATTTGTTGATTGTCTGTCCACATGCTAGAATGTGCGTGTGTATGTGTGTCAAAAGCGTAAATTTATTTTCCGACTTTTGTGTACCGCCTTCTGTTTTTATGCAAAATCCTCTATGAACAATTGCCTGCAAGTGTTTAAAGTCAAGCGTTAACTTTATTTTTACAGTGTCTTCGTCAGTGCTTAACTCATCACAAGGCCGCAAATGAACCAACATTCAACACCATCACCACCACCAAAAATACTAACTGCAGTATAAAACACCCTTTTTCAATAGACAAAAGAGAAGAATAGAGAAAGAGAGAAATTGTACAACAATTACAAAGAGTGCGAAACGTCAACCACTATTACAATCAGTGACACCATCAGCAGCACTCAGTCAACCATGCCAATAAACTTACAGATAAACAGTTTGACTGACGGACAGAAAGACAGACAAAAATACAGGACGTTTGACTAATTCTACCAGCACTTAGTTTACACGGCAAAAGGAAACATTATGAGACTTTGTCTCTGCAACTCTAGCTTCAGATCAAAAGCACATTATAACAAGATATGAAATGATGTTTTCCTTGTTAAAATCACACACCTAAAAACAAAAATTTACAAAACAACAAAAATCTAAACGAAAGTGATTCCAAGTTGCAACCAACACACCAAAAGCAGCAATAAGAGAGCTAGCAAACGAACAGCATCATCACCATCACCATCAAGCTTTTGTTGGTAAATTGGAATTGGTCCCTTGTGGCCATGCAATAGAACGCTCAGCAGGGTGCTTTGCCAATAAAACGATTGCAATAACAGATTGTCTAACTCATATCAGGTTGCAAGACGGCGGTTATGATGGATTGCCTTAAATACCTTTAAATTAAAATGGATCAACGCATGAATATTCTTCCGCTATACTTATGAACGTATGAACGTCTATAACACCATTACAAGCACATTCAAAACTCATATCAAATAGAACGCATCTCCATGAAGATATGAAAAAACTTAATGCCCTTTTTGTGTGACTGTTCACTGCACGTAAGGGATGATGAAGAGGAAATTTCATTTCGTTTCCAGAATTATGTAGGAAGGTGAAAATTTAAATGCGATTTAATTGAATATTATCTTATTAAAAAAGGCTCGTTCGGCAAATAGCTGCCAGGGATATGCATTATTTAAATTACTGTTATTATTAGAGAACAAAATGTCAAGTTAGTAAATGTGTATGTGTGTGTGTCTTAGTTTTGTATAGACTTGACACATGTTATGATATTTATTCGCCAAAGCAAACCAAAGCAGTTTCGTAAAAGTCATAGCAGTTACTGCAGAGAAGTATTTCGCTGACCGTTAGGGTAAACTGCAAGAAAAAAAAGCAGTGCCGATTCTTGAACTATTTGACTCCATTATAAGGTTTTAAATACAATTTTTTTATTCCTTAACGGCAGAAAAAATAAGGCATTAAATATATCGACATCTAATATGCCATCAGTTTCCTAACTGACGTCGCACTTTAAATTTTACTTCTGGACATTCTTAAACTCGATTTCAATACGTTTGAACGTTATTTTTAAATGAGTATAAGAGCACAGAAGCAGGGATATTCAATGATCTCGCTTTGAACTGCATATTGTATAACAACACCTTAGAGCCAAAGAACAGTTTGCCCAACACCTTAGAATATTAAACATTTTTGCAGGGCAATGTAGAATTTTGCCGCACTAAAGGATTAATTTTTTTTTTTTATCAATGGCCATTAGAGCATATCAGCATCAAGAGACAAATACGTGAATATATAACCATTTAAGGTCCTTGCATATGTTACGTAAAATTAAAACTTTTAAAGACATTCGACCAAAAAAAAAAATTGAAATTGTATTGAAAATATAATTAAGAGTTGAAAGTGTACGGAGAATATTTCTTCCGGCACCTTCTAGTTCATATCTCAGCTTTGGCGTAGCTACAAATTGTTTCTGGAGGTAGTAAAAGTTAAAAAATTTTTTTTTGTAGTCAACAACTTAAACAAAGTCAATTTTGAATGTCTAATTAATGAAATTAAATAATGGGTTGCAAAAAAAAATATTCAGTGTAGGCCAAGTCCTCAATTCATCGTGTATCTCCTAGGATTTAAAGGAACAAACAGAGTGATAGTGTGTTCGAAATAGATAGTTGCAAAACTAACTGTCATACGTATGAGGTGTGTATGACTTTTTTCATTCAGTATACTTTGGCAAATTACCATGCAAAGACTTAGGCCAGAACAATATTTACAAATAGTGAAAATCTATTTGCGAAATCCGCGCTCTCTTCGTCAAACTTAGAAGCCATCACCGCCATACGCGCGAGAGTGACAGATAACTCGAATATATATGAATTCAACGCCATTTTCAGAAACTCGGTCTCTGCCCGTTTACTACTCGAAAAATTTTGAGGGAACTCCAGGCGAGATATCCATATAAGCTCCAACTGGTGCAGCAAATTAAGCCAGCGGACTATTACTTGTGTCGTGTGTTTGGTAAATAGGCTGAGAATCAACTAGAAGATGATTGAGATTTTTACCATCAAGTCACGCTCAGTGATACAGCATATTTGCTGCTTAACGGCTATGTAAACAAGTATTTGTTGTTTTTTTTTTTGTTAGAAAGCACAATTATTATGAGACTCCTTAGACTCCATTATATCCGAAAAAAATCACTGTTTACTATGGTTTACATGCCAAGGGCATCATTGCCCCTTCCGACTTTAAATGTGAAACCGGTGCCAACGTTATAAATGATTTATGCTCTTTATAATGGGTGTCCCAACTAGAAGGCAATTTTTAAATTTTAAATAAAACACAGATATTTAAAAAAAATCGTGAACCTTTATTATATCGTAAAGTAGACAGAATGAGGTTATGTATGGAACAATATATCGTGCAGATGGCCGCCGCGGCTTTGCTGGCACACAGGCGATCTTTTAATGAAATTTTCAATGACCTTTTTGCATAAATGCTGCGGTATTTCATTAATGAAGCGTCCAATTTCCTCTTTTCATGCTTGAGTCGTCGTCGGCTTATTCGCGTAAACCATCGACTTCAAAAAACCCCAAAGAAAAAAATCTAAAGGTGTTAAATCACACGATCTAGGCGGCCAATTCTGGTCTCCAAAACGCGAAATAACACGACCGGGAAATGACTGATATAGCAATTGAATTGTTTCTCTGGCTGTATGACATGTGGCGCCATCTTGTTGAAACAACATGACCTCCACATTAATTTCTTCAATTCTAGGCAAGAAAAAACTGGTTATCATTTCACGAAACCGAACACCATTGACTGTTTGCGCTTGACCTGCCTAATTTTCAATGATTCCTCCAGCCCAAAAACCACACCACACAGTGACACGTTGAGGATGCATTTGCTTCTCGTGAATCACTCGAGGATTTTCCTCACCCCAAATGCGACAATTCTGCCTATTGACGAAGCCATCAAAATGAAAATGGGATGATCGCAATTTGCGAACTGTAGCCGCAAAACTTCCACCATTTTGGTAAAACAATTTCACGATGAGAATGCGTTGTTCATTTGTGTAGCACTCCATTTTTACTAACCTCGTACCTTCTACTAGCAAACAATAACAATTGTTCAAATGTCAAACAATGACACTTCGAATGGCGCCAAATTTAAAAATTGCGTTCTAGTTGGGACACCCGATATTTCTCATGCCTTTGATAATTATTTGGAGGAGAAATGCGTGAAACCATCACTTGTGTTGTTGTTTGTGTTGTGCCAAACGTTGCCAGAATTATCTTAAGAAATGTACGTTTTAGTAGACCACCTTGTTCTTATGACTTACTAAACTGCGTTTTTTGGGGAACATAAAAGCTATAGTCTTTGCCAGCAACGATCGGCCAATATAAAATTGTAGAGTATTCTGTCATTATTACGTAAATTCACCTAAATAATAAAGAGTTATAGAAAAATACTATCTCCTAATGTTTGACCTTTGCGACTTTCATACAACTGTTCACATTAAAAAACAATATTAATCAAAATTCTTAAGTTGCAATTTATTTAAAACTAGTTTCAACTTTCTTTGCTCTACCTAACTAGCCTTGTTAAATCCAATAATGACAATTTGCAAAAGTTCCCCAAAAAAAACATAACATTAAAGGCTCACTGAAGGATTTATTTTATCCTTCTTCTTAACACCTGATTAACGGTTGAAAATCCGAAACGAATTGTTAAACAAATCGTACGCATTAACATACACTCACACGCACAATCAGACATACACACACACACTTGAATACATTTAATTACTCCTTTCATCAGTATTTCTCAATTCTAATTATCCTAGACTGAGGTAAATATTTAAATTTTAGACATTCATTCAATACCAAACGATATAAATATTCGTACTCAATTCAAAGGCAAAGAAGGAAACATTTCAATATCCACAAATGTTGGTTTGCTAGTAAAAACAAAAACAAAACACACAAAGCACAAAGCAACAAAAATGTTAATCATTTAATTTAGTCTTCCGTAGCCGCAAAACTCGTACAGGACTCGTATACACTTGTCTACGTAGAAATTAACACCGTAACACACAATGAAACCACCAAAAGCAACCCTTTCAGTTGCTTAAAATTGTTTTGTGTCATCAACGTCGTACTCATCCTTGTCGTAGTCATAGACTTAGTTGTTGCTTTTTCTCTTGTTATTGTTGTTGTCGTTTTCAGTATTGGTGTTTCTATTAACCCCTTTTACTTTTCTGATTGTGTTCGTGGTTCGGTGGAATTCCATCGCGTTTGGTTTTTATACTTGTTCGTTCATGCTCATGTTCATTAAAATAAATTTAAATAAAATGTGTGGCAACCCATAAAAAATTAATGTTGTTGTTGTTGTTTTGTTTTTCCTTGTTATAACTGTTGTTGTATTTGTATTTGAATGTCTTCATTTAAAAGTGATTAAAGCCTAAAGTTATTTTATGTACAAACTCATGCAGACAATTATTATCCTTTGAGACAGTTCTATTTAGCAAGTTGGTTTTGTACGGATTATAAATGTTGATGGTTTTGAATTTCATTCACAAACTTTTTGATGTTTCTTTATTTTTCTATTTTTTATTTCTCTAGTTCTCTAGAGGTTTTACGCTACGCTCGCTCAATATACATACATCCATCTGTCTATAAAGAAGGAAGTATGTTTTCAAAATTATTTATCAATTGTTGTTGGGAAACATGCGAATTTTAAAGTAATTTTTAATTTACATATGGATATTCAATGATTTTAACGGTTTTAGAAATGGATGTTTGATGACGAATATTTGACAGTCATATAATTGAACAAGGTTATTTGGAAAGTGTGTGTTATTACAAAGAAAGGAGGTTCATCGCAATACACTAGAAGTTAGGCAAGGGATTATAGATTAAATACGTAATAAAAAAATTTAGTGTGTACTACTATTTTTTTAATTTATTCCTTAATCTTTAATTGAGCCTGAATAAAACTAGGAACTAAGATCTAGTGGGTAAATACAAGAACGGAGTATTGGAGGTCAATGAAAATACAACTGTATTACTTTTAAAATGATACGTTCTAGTGTACATGCCTGGTAAAATTGTTCAATGTATTTATTGGTTTCTGGTAACAGCTGCCACTGCAAATAATTAATGTGAGAATTCAAAAAATCACCATCTTTGATTTTAAATTTTTACGTAGTATTAGATTACAGATATCTACTAGTCAAACCCTTTCATTTGATACCTATATTGATGGGTTTCAAGAAGTTACATTTTAAAATACCAGATTTGGCCCATATGTAAATTTATTGTCCACCATTTTGTAGTAGCGGCCAACATGAATTTTAAATTTTTTTTATACTGCTTTTAGATAATACCAATATTCAATCTCTCGGTTGTCTAGAAGCTGAAAAGTTTAATATGTAAATTTTTAGAATATATGTTTTTAAAAAAATTTTTGACTGCTTTATTCAAAATTGTTTACGAATATCTCTAGAGGCATTGGATATCTACAAATAGTAGCAAAGGTACTCATAAATTATTCTATTTCTGAAAAATTTTAATATTGGTGGTAAAAAAATATGGGGAAAAAACAGAGCAGACGTGTTTATTTGCTCATATCTCAAAAAGTTATGGGGCGATTGTGCTCAATTTTAATAGTGATTCATTCCCGGATATTCGCAAAAGATTGATACCATACACAGATCTAAGGAACATATGGCTGCTTCTAAAAGTTGATTTCAACCAACAAACGGGCAGACGGTCAGGGCTTAATCGACTCCTCTATTCATAAGCGTTTCTAAAATATATACTTTATGGGGAAGGAAACGAAAATTGTAGAAATTACAAACGGAATGATAAACCTATATAAGTATACCCTTGTGCACCACAGGTGAAGGGTATAAAAATACAATAAGTACCTTTTTTTCGTCCATATCATTTTTATTCTTTAATTGAATCAGTAGTCTCTAATATCCAAATTCTGGCTTCATAAACGTAGAAAATAACGTAAATAAAAATAATAATAATACCAAATAGTACCTTTTTAATAGCTTACAGCCTTTTAAGTCTCAGTGGTCTCTAAAAATGAAAAAAAAAAATTAAATTTTTCATAAAAATATGAAAAAGTACTTTTTAAGTCACTGGTAAAATTTTCAACTCCACCTCGGAGAAATAGTTTCTATTTTAAAAATTCTGCTTTTAGAAACGTAGAAAGTACAAAAAGTACCTTAAAAATATGAAAAAGTATTTTTTGTGTGCCCAATATATCTTTAATATTAATTTGGATCAACAATAGTCTCTATTTCGAAGTTCTAGTCAGATATACAGATCCATAAACATAGAAAATACAAAAGGTACCAAAAGCCCCTGATTTTAAATTCAACTTTCATAAAAATTTAATGCAAAATATTTTAATAAACATAATAATTGCATGAACGAGATATGTTATAAAAAGTACAAAACTGTTTTTTCGAACATTCCCCTTTTCTACCCCGTTATGAATGTGTTTCAAGTTTTACTAAAGCGGAATTCACTCTTGGTGGCATTTTTGCAATTAGTGCAAATATGCACTAATTTTTTGCTACCAAGCGTAAGTGCATTTTTCATATGGCAACGAGCTGATTTTTAAGGTATTTAAGAAACAACAAATCTTTTTTTTAATTAATAGGTAAGATTCTTTGTTTTAATATTTTCCGAAAAGAAAATTAATTAATTTTAAATAAATTACAATGCCTAAATCAACGGAAAAATATAATATCACAATTTTTTTTGGTAAAAAATGCCATGTATGAAATTGAATTTGTGGAGAATTTAAATCCTTACGGCCCTTTTCACAATCTGTGATTATATTAATTTAACAGGAACATTAACAAACCGCCGATATCGTTAACCGAAACTATTTAACATACGGTTAGTTTTTTGCGTTTCACCATCTTTCGGTTAGTTAACACTAACATTATAGAAAAAGTATGGTAATACTGGTTTTTATTACTTACGAAAAATAGTGGAATGAAAGAAAATAATCAAAAAATATTATACAAAAATTCTTAGCAATTTTTTGATGAAAGACAAATATATATTTAAAATAAATTTTTTACTTAAAATAGTTACAGTTCCTTGGTAAGTATAAATTTTTATAAGTTATTTTATTATAATATCCTTATTAGAACCGCCACCAAAAAAATGAAGGGGTATATCATTTTGTCATTCCGTTTGTAACGTAAATTTTTATCTTTATCTCAACTTCATATAATTTCTCTATTAATTAAGATTTTGGAAGAATAAAGGACTATATAGAAATATCTAAGTTGTATTTATTAGTAGAAACTTTATTGACACGCCTACTTTAACGTCCACTTTGAAAGACTAAGTTTACGAAAACATTTTACTAGCATATCGAAGTTATAAAAAGAAAGTGATACATATTTTAGTATAAAGATATTATTGCATAGCGATTATTGTGAAAAACAAAATAATAAATTTTGTGCTATAAAAGAACATTAAATTGGTGGTGGTATAAAAGATTCGGCACAGCCGAATATAGTGCTCTTACTTGTTTATTTTTATTTACATAAAAGCCTTTAACCGGAAGTTTTTGTTCGGTTAAATTTAACAGAGACTTTTTGATTAATCTCTGCCAGTTATGTGCTAACCGTACTCTGTGAAATTCAATTTTGCCTAACTTACGGTTAAAGTTCATGTTAAATTATAATCGCACTTTGTGAAAGGGGCCCTTAGAGTAAAAAAATTGTGTACCTGTTGTGCAAATTTGTGTGAGTTACTTTGCACTGATTTTTAGTTGTGCATATTTGCTCAAGTGATGCAAATTGCAATTTAATAGAATTTGTTTTTGTAGTCGTGCACAAGTTAAATTGTTTGCTAGACTTGCACGGTCTGCACTACTTGCAAGGGTAGTTTGCATCAAATAGTGAGTTCCGCTTAAATTAAATGTTTTCTTAAGTCTGGTGAAATTCCTATAACTCCTATAAATTTTATTCGAATTGGTTCAGTAATTAGGAATTAAATATATATCCCCGTATTTTTTTCCTTTTGGTACATTTTCGTCGCCCAAAAGTTTTCAAAAATTTCACATATTCTATTAGGCAATAATAATTGTCAGTTCATGTCCTATTGTATTACAAAGAGAATTTAAAAGCAGAAAATGCCAAATAATAGGGATAATATTAACCCCTTTTACAAGCCAATATAAAAAAAATCTCCGAAACTCTATTATTATTTTTTCGTCTATTAACAAACAAAATTTAATTAATTCCTATGTTTGTTTCTTTTGGAAGTTACGTGGGGTACCAAAAAAAAGTACGGTTTTAGTCCCCTAGACGTTGAAAATTCAAAAAAAAGCTAGATACCTGTTAACAAATTTTTTAGTAGATAACAATACATTTTGAAGTAAGTCTGTATCATTTTTAGTTTATGTTACCGATTTGACCCGTTTTACCCCCCTTCAAAATGTCAAGTTTTAAAAAAAATTTCATAGAAGCGGATTTACTTACCAGAAAAAAATTTCATTTCTCTAGCTTTTTGCTTATCGGGCTGTGCGATGATGACTTAGTCAGTCACGTTACCCTTTTATATACATATAGGGTCCGCCAAATAACTTTTTTTTTTTTGAAAATCCTATAAAAAAGTTTAGGTCCGGATGTGTGGCACGTAACGCCGTCCTGTTGAAACCTTATGTTGCCAATATCCTCCTCTTAAATTTTTGTGAACAAAAATTCGTTCAACATGGCCCGATAACGATCGCTATTGACTACGGCCACTCCTTGCTCATTTTCAAAGAAAAATGGCCCAATTATGCCTCTGGACCAAAATCCGCACCAAACAGTGGCTCATTTTGGGTGTATCGGCTTTTCAATGTATGCGTGCGGGTTTTCTGTGCCCCAAATACGACAATTTTGCTTGTTTACATACCCGCCAAGGTCAAAATGAGCTTCATCTGAAAAGATGATTTTTTTGGCAAAATCGGCTAAAGTAATCTCGCAATATTTCCCAGCGTTGTTCAAGCGTATACACAACCATATTTGTTCAGCGGAAGGATAAAACTAATTATCTGTCAAATCAGACATGAGCTAAGTGTTATCATTCACGAAATAAGCACTAGTTGAAAAAAACCTTAGATGGTAAACCCTTTATTTATACATCCGAAATACGCAAGTAGAAAAAACTTGCATTCAAGATCATGTCAATATGCCCATTTTGCATTGAAAAAACAAAAAGACGTACAAATATGAAGTTTCACTAGTATATTATCCATCTACAAAAATATATTTTAGTAAAAAAAGTCCGTGATTAAAACAGGAGTTATAAAAAGATTCAAATGTTTAATGCCCATAGTTCGCCTTCCTTATAATATTAATTCTTAAATTTATAAATAATTTTATTGGCGAAAAATTTTAAGGGGTATAGAATTTTATTTTCGAATATAGAAACTAAACTTTTCTATAGAAATGAGTATGTCACGCCTAATATTAAGCCCCTCCTTCCATTAAATCCTAACAAAATACGATAAATGAAACAACATACCTCTCAAGGTTTTATTCTCAAAATAGGAAAAAAAAATTATTAGCTTGACATTCTATTAAAAGTTACACCAGTTTCAATTTAATATAAAGGATTCAGTTTTTTTTTTTTAACTGTGCTATACAGTGATACTAAATAATCGTTATTTAGTCGTAATATTTGATAACGTTAAAAATTTCCGATAGTAGCGTTTTTTGTCACTTGAAATGCAATCCCACTTCAGTGGCTTCAGATTAGAACCCGACCAGTCATTATAAAGTGTCATATTGCTCTATTGACATAAATTTTCTCCTTTAAATTTATACTTTACCCAGCATTTACACATGAAAGTGATTTCATGAAATTTCTGTATACGTATTATAAATAAAAATTTCTATGAAATAGTCCACTTTCATGTAAATTTCTTGTGCGTTTACACAGGTAAGTGAAATTTAATTTAATGTAATTGATATACATTTTACATTGATGCGCTTAATTTGCCTCCATTTTTTTACCACCTTTAGAGTTACCAAGAATATTTCATACACAAATTTAAAAGACAAAAGTTAAAAAAAATAATTTTTGTTAATTTTTAATAAAATTATTGTTTTAAAATTACATTAATATTATTCTTGATGTATATTTGAAGAATAAATATTATAAATATTTTCATTTACACAAAAAAAAGTTATATTTACAATTACTATTTTATCACAATCCTGTAAATTTGTACAAGTTTAATTAGTAGACAACAGTGTTTACCATTTGTCACTTTAATTTCATGAAAACGTCAAAATTTACTTTCTTGAAAAAATCGCTGAAATCTGAGTAAAAAGTAAAATTAATGTGAGTGTGTTAGTGAAGAAGTGTAAGTGTATTGCGAATTTCATGAAATTACTTTCATGTGTAAATGCTGGGTTATTCAAACTAAAGTTTCCTCTTACATAAAGTTTTTGAAAACGTTTTACCCGACTTTATCGAGAGATCTAAGTGCCTAATTCGGTAATAGTTTACTCTGCCTAAATAATCTTCCATTTATAAAATTTTAAAAGGTTTTAAAACTTAAAAAAAAAAATTGTTTCAACTGTAATAGAATAATAGAAAAGTTTTAAATTTAAGTAGCAAATTTTTTACAACTTTAATATTAAATTATTGCTTAAATTAGGCAATGTAGGTAAAGTGAATTTACGTTGAACTTTTCCTTCTCTCCTTTTTATGTTTTCAGTTCATTTTAATCATTCATCATTCAGTTTGGTAAATACAATAGACAGACCTCTATATATATGAACGCAAACACACAAATACACAAATGTCTATAAATGTGTATGTGTGTGTAAGTAAATAAAAAATATCCTGCAAAAAAAAAAAATACACACAGAAGGACTGTGACGCGTAATTTTCATTTCATATTCTACTAAAATCACTAATACTATAACAGGCATGAAATCTACGTAACTTTCACAAATACATAGCGACAGGGTAATAGTAGCAGTAGTAGTGGTGGTAGTAGTAAATATGCCAGAAGTTGAGTACGAGCATCTAATTTGTATTCCAGACGAGTTGTGACAAAGCACGACATGTCTTGCATTTTAACGATGGTTCGTTCATTCGTTTGTTTATTTGTCCAACAAACCAGAACTGGGGAAAGAGAGCAGGGCAGAAAGTTTTTAATCAACAACAACAACAACAGTAACAGCATCAAGAAATCGCTTTAAATTTAAAGGAAAGATCTTGAAAAACGTAACCGAAAGAAAAAATCCTGAACTATTTATTTATTAAAAGTATTTTTTAATAAAGAATTAAAAACAAACTAGAAAGACAAATAAACAATAATGTAGGGGGTGGTTATCTTTAGCACACACTTACTTACACACATATCACCACTTCCTATGCTGTGTTTAAAATGGGGGGACAGGAGATTTTATTCTGGGGTATAATTTAACGCAGGCGCTGTAAAAGTCTACAAACAATTTAATTTTTATAACCAATAAAGAGTAAAATTATTTAATTAAATATATTTTGTTGAAAGTTAAAAAGTCTTTTGCTATTTTGTTTATTGTAAAAAATATTTCAAAAGCTGTGGCAACTCTGCAAAAAAAACACTATTTACAATCAGCTGTTTGCTTTTTTCCTTGCAAAAAATAAACAGCAATAAAAATCGGTTGTACTTGAAATGCAAGCCTCGTTCGTTAGGTCATACATGTTTGTGTATGTGTAATATTGTAGACTTTTTGTTACATACAACAACAATTTACATAGTAAGAGTGAAAATTTGTTGTCTGCCATCCTTTATGTATGTGTGTATATGTGTGTGAGTATGCATGTGTGTGTTTATCTGAATCATCTTTCCTTGATTTGTAATTCAAACAACAAACTCTTTTCATTTCCAGAATTTCAAATCAATTTTTTGTTTCCATCCATTTCATGCTCCTTCAAAAATACAGAATTGTTGTTGTTTCGGTTTGTTTGTTTGATGGAGTACGTGTGTGTTTGCGTGTTCGTAAGTGAATATGCACTTGTTTGAGTGTATTGATATTATAAACAAAAAAGTTTATTTTTATCTTTTTGTTTTTTATTTTTTTTTTTGCTTTGAATTCTTCTTTAACTTGTTCCACATAAAAAATAAACCGCCTTCTTTCATAAATTTGTATGTGTGTGTGTGCGTTTAATTTTAGCATTTTATGCATGCAGCAGCCGTAAAATTTATACTCGACAAACAAGGGCAAGGTTACACTTTCAAAAATAATCATAAAAAACCAACAACAAAAACAACAAAACTTCATTTAGAACATACACACACATATACAAATACACAAAAAAATGTACTGTGAACTTTATGAACTAATTTATGATTATTACTCGTAATCATCAAGATATGACAAAAAAAAAAAAACAAAAATAATAATAAAAAACAACAACAACAAAACAAAATATACATTCATATATTTTTACAACATTTTGTTTTGTTCTTATTGATGATATTTTTTTGTGGTTAAAAAGTGAAAAAAAAAGTATAAAATTATTGCCAAAAAAAAGTCATCAAAATGCAACCTGTGTTGTATGAATTAAATTTCTTTTATATTTATGGCGAAATGAAATACTTTTCTTGAGGTAGATCGCGGTTGTTGTAACATTTTATTTCAATATTTATAGACTTGTAGCTTAAAGGTGTTTCATACTAAATTTAAATTAGAGCAGCACTACACAGTAGTGCTGTAGGGCAGGATCATAAACTGCAGTTTAGATAATGACAGCTGAAATAATATTTTAAGAAGAATCATTCAACAGGCTGCTTTTGTAATTCAACATTTATAAAAACTTGTTGCTCCCAAAAGTAGCAAAATGACAAATAAATCTTATTCATCCCGAGCTGGTTATGTCTTAAAAAGTATATAAATTTGAGGATACTAGAGCAGACCATTTTTACAGGATTCTATGCATTATATGTAAAGTTGTCAGTGTTATAAACTGCGACCTATTCACTGGTCTGCTAATTGTAAATGTACTTGTTGTAAGAAGGCATTTTTGTTATAAGAAGGGACTTATACTGGTTGAGGAACATATTGAAAAAAGATCCTTCGACAGTAATATATCAATTACCGACGACTTAAACAGATTTCTTTCTTTGAGTAGAGGAAATCTTAGTCAGCGCTAATAGATATTTCGGAAATACCTAAAGAATAGGTTCAAGTGCACTTTTAAATGAAATAAAATCTACGCATAAAGCACAATAAGAAATTTAAACAACTACTCAGTTTATTCGGTCTTTCTTTATCATAATGTTGTCATTTATAACCAACTCAAGATTAATTATTTGGTATAAAAATTCTTCTTTTAGCTTCTTTTTTCCTAAAGTGTCATTGAAATATTTGAATGAACAAACAACTTTTATATAAAGCTTGCAATAAGAGATAAAATAACAAAATACCGTCATTTCTAAAAGTTAACAAATAAACATAATTCTAAAAAAACAATAAAATTGTGAAAAAAAATTAAAACAGTAACATCATTGCCATAAACGTTATATCGTTGATAGTGAAAGCCCATACTTTGTTGTGTATAGACCAGGACTTCTGCTTGTGCTTTTGTTACTGAGTATACCGTGTTCGTCTTTTATTCCTTTTAATTCCTTTTCTTTTATTTACTGAGGAAACGTGGACATCGTATTTCCAAATATATTTTTAATATTAGCAATATTCTCCATTATGTGTCGAATTATTTCCCTAATTTTGTAATTTTCTTGAACTATTGCATGAGCCTTACAATTCTCATCCGGACTGCTTGCGATTGGATATAATTACACTTAAGTCGAATGTTATCTGAGCGAGAACATTATCGATTTAACAGTCGCCATGCACAGGGGTTTTCAGACTGACAGTTTCAGACACACCGGCTGAAGCTGACTGAGAGCTGACACAGCGGCTTTGGCTGACTATTTTTAAACAGCAGCTTTGAATGACAGAATAAATAAATCAACTTTGATTGGATGTTAAGTTAAGCTAATTATTGTGGTTTATTACGTATTAAGGTCATAAGGCAATTGTGGTAATTTCTAACTATAGTTAAAACCACCTTTCCGATTTCCTGAACCAGAAATAAATCAGTAAAAAAAATCCGGCTAGATATCCCAAAGGGCATTTTCAAAAGTCGATTCTCTGCTTAGTTAATCTGTAAAGCCGACTTCTCATACTTGATAGAATCTTGATTTTGCTTCGAAACCTTAAAAGGCGATAAACAAGCTATACGGCGTTTAAGTCCTTAATTCTTACATAACAAAGTCAAAATTAGTACTTTCAAGAAATCATTTCGCCTACTAATATTAAACATATGTATATGGAGTGACATGAAGTCGGTTTTCTATAAACAACAGAATTCACAAAAATTTATTATATTCAGTAATGGAAATTGGCATACAAACATAACCAACACGTAGGTATATGAAAATGCACAAAATGGTCTTATAAAAACAAGCTCCACATTTTATGTAGCAGACCATCTTAAGCTTTAAATTTTGTTTACTTTTCTAGCACTTTCTAGCCCAACTTAGACTTACAATTAAGACTACTAAAATCGTACGTAATCTGCATCATTGTTTAAGAAGTCACCTTGGACTTGAAATAAATAAATTTGAAATAATTCTGTAATTTTCAAGATCCACTGTATTCGCGTAATCAAACCCTTCCATTTGATACTAATATTAAATACCTGGTTTTCCTTTAAAAAAATTTTCGTTAAACAATTTAAAAAAATACCCAGTCAGCAGTATTTTCGTGCTAATACCTCAGTCAATCTCAATTATTACAGTTTAGTCTCCCTTCACGAATACTTTCCATAAGCGAACACCCCCTTTCGACGGACATTGTTGCCAGATCCCGCCAGCACTCTATAAAAAAAACATTGCTGTCGCTTTTCCCTGAACGGACCTTTCTCGTGATCGGACGGGGATACCCGCTGGACAAAATAATTTGCTTTTGGATGGACATTTGCTTTTTATTATTTTTTTTTTCTGTCATATTTTAAAAATAAGCTTGTTAAGACTCTCAATTTGTTCGCTATTTAACAACAAGGCACAGATTATTATATTTACTACAGCACATAAAACAGGGTTTACATTTTACAGCCAGGAATGCCCGATAGCATTTAATGTTCATTCTGAGCCTGAGGATGATTTGCCATTAAACCTACTAGCCGAAATGGGCAGAAAATGTTGATTTAAATTTTTAGTCTTCTTTTGACCGGACAGTCCCCTTGAAATGGACACATTTCAATGGTCGCTTCGGTGTTCGCTCAAAAGAGATTCGACTGTATTTCGTAGTTATTTGTGTTTCAGTTTTACGACTGGAAATATGGTTTCACTAACATATCTAAAAATTAATTAAGAGTTTTGAGAACTTGTATTCCAAAAATTTGTTTGCTTACAACTTTGCCGATTTGTCCAAAGCTTTCCACGAATATTCTTAGGAGCATATCTTTTATAGGTATAAGTAATATGAAACGGATCTAAAAATTAAAAGCGGAAAAATTTTAATTTTTTTATTGAAATATATGAAAAAAAAATAAAATATTTTCATTTTTTTTCTAAATCTCAGTCAATTATGAAGCGATTTGATTTTGCCAGTTTCCCATACCTATTCATTTTCGAATATTTCTGAAATAATTATACCACATGCGGATATGTGTAACATATAGGGATTTCAAACAGTTGATTTAAACCACCACACGGACATATTGACTTCTTTAAGTCTACTTTCCTATTTATAAAGTTTCAAATATAATATACGTGTTGCCACTAGAGCTAAAGGCTATAATAAGTGATAAATAAGTAGCCTCTTAATAAATTAAAAGTATGAGAAATGATGTCATATATCAGTAAGACAAAATCTCTTTTACAATTTAGATAGAAGTTCTCAGTATGCCTTGAGTGATTGGACGCCTAGACATCTATCTATCTATCTATCTATCTATCTATCTATATATATATGTGAAACTCTGTGTGTGTGTGTGTGTGTGTGTGTGTGTGTTAGCTATATACTCCGAAACTGTAAAACCGATCGGACTCAAACTTTGGCAAGTTGTTGTACACATTCCAGGGAGTGTTTTTGGGCGGGGCCATGCTCATACAAATTATTTTTAATTTTTAGCTACTTGCACTTGACCGATTTTTTTGAAACTTAGCACACATATTGAGCTGTCATGACTATATAATTTCGTGATTAGAAAAGTGGGTGGGGCCACGCCCATTAAATTAAGTTATAGTTTTTAGCTTTTTGCACTTGATATTTAATTTAAATTCAGAATGCATTTTTATTAATTAAGGGGCGTAGCAACGCTCGCCGGGCTTGGTTAGTTCTTTATGAATTAACATTAAAAATACGACGTAGAAGGCAGTCCTTAAACAATATCTATTTCGTAAAAGTTATAACAGCAAAATCATATATTTTCTAGGTTTTGACGCAACGTAAATCAAAAAAATTGTGGTCTTTTGCTAGAAGTTGCAGACACAATTATGTTTCAACATTTATTGCAAAACTTGTGAAATTTGATATGATGTTAAGACTTATTTATCTGTTTCAAAAAAAATTGATTTCACTATTATTATAGACTATTTATTGCATCTAAAGATACCAGTTTTAAGCAGTCTTATGAAATCACTTAATTCAGTTACATATTCTGGAGGCATTCCATAATGGCAAAGTTATGTATGTAGGGGTAGATATTAATTGAAGTTTTTCTTTAATTACTAAAAATGAATTAAAGAAATTATTGCTTATATTTTATACTAGCTTGTGCCGCCGACTTCGTCTGCGTAGTTGTCGGGATAAAATGATATTTACAACACAAATAACCCGTTTAGGATATGTTATGATGAGTTTGCTAACGACTTCGCCTGGTTATCGTGATAAAAAGTAGCCTATGTGTTAATCTAGGTTGTTAACTATCTATGTGCCGAATTATATTTAGTTCCGTTCAGCCGTTTTTGCGTGATTGAGTAACAAATATCCAAACATAGAAACATTCACATTTATTATATTAAGTAGGATTTTTGCTTGGTTATCTAAATTTTTATATTTTTAAATTTTTATTTGCTTTAATATTTATTCAGGCGCTAATAAGTTTTTTATAGTTATGACACAACTAATAGATTAGAGTAAATAATGAAGGCAACAGTTGCGTCTTATTAAACCTTTGCTGCCTCGGTAATTTTCCTTTAACGTTTGTTGTAATATACCAAACTTTTACTTCCATATAGATTTCCAGTCCGGCAGAAATATGTTTGAATTTTATAGACAGGTACTTCTAAGCAAAATTAGTTTAAATTTAAACGTTAGAAATATTCAATTAAATTAGGTTAATATAGGTAAAATGTAAAATAAAATCCCTGTTTAAGCAGTAAAAATATTTCTGCAACAATTGAATTTAATTCTATTTAAAGCAGCAATAAAAACTTGTAAAATATATTTCAAGCCTTCAAGCAAACTAATAACTTGAAGCCTTCAATAATATTTTATTAAGAGGAATTTCCTTTCCGTTGTCTTTTTTGTTCGTTTGATTTCTATTTATTTTTTCGTTGCCACATTCCACAACTTGTAAAATGGTTACATTAATCATACACTGTAGTGTAGTACATTTCCCCAACAAACAGTTGATTTCTTTTTGACGACAACTCAGCATTTATGCAAATTTACAAAGAAATTTACACAAGCAACAGAAGCAGAGCGTAAGCAACAAAAAAAACTAAGCAAAATTTCTAACAACATTCAAAACCACAGGAAAAAAATCTTGGAAAATGCATAGTTTAACTTTATACTTTTACTCCCCTCGCCCTGTTATAAGACAGCATGAAAAAAAAAAGTTGGTTTGATAACCACCAAAAAAGAGGGAAAAACATGTTAAACACTAGGAAAAGATAAAAAAAATATAAGGAGTTGAGTAAAGTTTCAAATAAGCAGACGTTTACTGTCAGTTTTGTACTGCCATACTGGCTAAACTCTACTTGCCACATGCAATCATATGACATAATTCATGCCATTAGGCGAAAAGACTTTCAAAATGATTTCGTAAAGAACCTACACACAAACACCCAGACAGACAGATATATAGATATTGAGTTTAATTTTTTTTAAATACACTCGACGGTTCTAACGAAAAGCGGCAAGCCAAAAAAATTATTTCAAATTTTTTCAAAACCAAGAACTTCTTAAGAAAAATTTTCTTAAAATATAATTTTTCGAAATTTAAATATAATTTACAATAACAAACTATAATTAAAACTGACTACATTATACCTTACGTAGAACTTACAAAGTACTCAATGACTTCTACTTGCTTTACAAGGGACAAATGTTTGTACCCAAAAAGAAAATTCACAAGAGTATACACAGATCTAAGTAAGGAGCACCATAGAGAGAAGAAACAACCTAAAAACTGCTGGGTATAAATTGAAGAAAAATAAAGGAGTAGCAAATGAAACTAAAAATTTGCAACGATTTGTGCAGAGATTTTGTAGATTTCTTTCTAAAGTTATTGCTCTAAGAGTTTATGTGTTCTTGATAGCAAAAAAAAAATTATGATTTATAATACTAAAAGAAAGCATAAAGAATAAAGGAAATAGTGAAACTGTTTAAAAAGATCCAACAGGTAGATTGCCAAGACAACAACAAAATATTTAAATAAAAAATTCTTTAAGAAGGACTTTATTTGAAATGGTTTTTATATAATTTGGTAAAGATAAACAAATAGATTGACATAAAGGACAAACGGACTGGCAGACAGACAGACAGACAAGCAGTCATTCAATCAAACTGGTTATAAATAATAAAATATCAACATAAACAATATATCGCATTTAATTTTATTTTATTTATATGATGATGAATAATATTATTTGTAACTGTATTTTCTTTTGATTAAATATAAAATAAATATTGAATATTTGCATTTGTGGCTATGTATGTGTGTACATATAACCATGTGTGTGTATCAGTGTGTTTGATGGCATTTGGATCTGTTGTGTAAATGTATTATTCATAACATTTTTACTACAATCAAAGTACAAGTACAACCAACCACAATGGAAAAATATTTGTTATCTGTGCATGAGATTGAAATTCAATTTAATTTTTAATTTCGTAATACTGTAACAAAAAAAAACATATAAAACAACAACAATATAAACAGACTAGGATACACTTACATATTGATATAAAATGCAACAACAATAGCAACATAATAAAAACAAATAAAATAAACCAAAACATACAATTCAATCTCTACACCCTACACAGCCCCTATCAATGCACAAGCACAACTACAGTTACATCGTTACAGTTAGACATATGCATTCCCATACAGGAAGTGTTACTGTACACACATATACATGCATACAAAAACACATGGACATAAGAGTGTCCGTTCAAAAAAATATGATACAAAATATAGAATAATAAACTGAGTTGCCTTTAATTTATCGTAAAGATGTTTTGTTAAAATTAAAGATTTTTTAAAAAATTTAAAATTAATAATAATATTGTGTTAGAATTTTAAACTCTTCAATTTGCAATTATGATGCATGATTTTTAGGTAACTTTTAAAACTATTTGTAAAACATTATTATACTAAAAATAATTTTTTGAATTTGGCTGCTAAGAATCTCGAAATAGATTATTACTTATACATTGATTTAATAAAAGCATATATAGAATCGGGTGATTCCTCGTGAGGTTTGATTTATAATATAAAATAGAACACATAAATGAACTGAAAATTTTTATTATCGTTTAAAAGTCCAATTTATGGTATTTATTGCTTGAAAATGATATCATGTAAATATTTGCCACTACCAAGTCTGAAATGGCCCTTTCGGAAGCTCTAATTTTGGGCGACTAGTTTAAAAATAATGACTGGTATTACACGAGTAAAGTGGGCTTTCAAAGCGTCAATCTAAGCTGCCTTTTTTATAAAGACTTTACACACATCCACAGGTGTGATATGGCACAATCTAGGTGACAATTTAACGGCAATTTTAAAACGTCGTATTAAGTGATCACCACAATGAATTCTCAACAAGTCCATTGTTTCATTCGCTGTGTGACTCCTACCGCCTCTTGTTGTAACCAGAGCTCACCAATACCATTCGTTTGAATTTCAGGAAGCACATAGTCCATTAACATGGTACTATAACGGTACCCCTTAAACGATTTAAGGATGAACTTAAACGTTGGGCAATGGAAAAACATGTCAGAAAATGGCAAAGCACTGATGTCGGTGAGGTGACAAGAACACTCTTGGGTGACCCAAATCTTGGGAAGTCAAAGGAGATTCTGAGACTAAGTAGACCTACACTTAGGAAATTAACCGGTGTAATTACAGGTCATACGGAGTTGAGAACTCATTTAGCTCGCATGGGATTATCTGAGGAGACGACATGTAGAGCTTGTGAGGAAGAGGATGAGACCCTGGTACACTACCTCTGTCATTGTCCTGCGTTTGGGCATATTAGGCGCGAAAATTTTACAGTAGATAATATGCCGAACTTGGAATACCTGGGGAACTCGAACTGGAGATCCATAAGGCGTTACATTGAGGGGACTGGTTTCTTGGACTAGTCCGTTATTTATGGGAAATTATGTTTATGGTTTTTTGTTTGGGAATTCCGTTTTCCACATGGAGCGCACAACATGCCAACTGGGCATAGGTGTATACCTGTCATGGGTTTGGGCTTTTATACCCCTCCTTTTCAACCTAACCTAACCTAAACCTATAACGGTACCGTTGACAGCGATATTCTGATTTGCTGCTGAGAACAACGATAACTCGACTACACTCTAAACTACAGCTGCTACATATATTCTCTTCACAAAGTCGTGAATTTACTCTAACTGTTCGGATCATTCACTAATGTAAACTGGGACTCAAATTTGCGAATGGTTTTGTCAATAGTGGTTGCAGTAGGTCGATTATACGCTCCGTAAGTTTCTCATATCGCACAAAAAACATTTCCCACAGAACATTGTTTTTCTAATGCAGCACAACAAGTTGGAGACGCTGCTGTGGTGTGTGTCTATCCATGATGTGTTGCCAAACGATATTAAACAAAAATGACAAAGCTGTTTGATATGAAAAATTCGTGATCCATCAAAAAAGTATATTCAAGATCGAAGCTTATAATGAATCAGCCATTATTTACTTGACTTTGTATTCAATATTGTTTTTTTTTATGATTATAAATTTATATTTTATTCGAACTTTTTTCTATATATTAAATTTTAATGTGAACCATTTTTTATTTTGGCTTAAGTTCATTTGTTCTTTTCTATTTAATTTTATAATTCAAATTAAATTAAATTGTAACCATTTTAGGAATATTCTTTCTAAAAATTATTTCCGATATTAGCCGAGTGGAATGCATTTTCGAAATCAGCTACGATTTCATCATCAGCACTCTTTATCGGTATACTACTATGTAACTTAAAATTCCTATTTATGTTACAATTGAATGAAATTTGAATTAGTGAATCTTAGTATTAATTTTCATATTTTGTTGAATATTTAATTTCACCTATCAAATGACAATTCATAATTCAACATGTTCATATTCTTCTTTATTCGTAATACATTTTCGTTATGCTTTCAATATCCATCCTTTGGCTGGAATTATTGAAAACAAAGTTGTATTTACATTTTCATTTATATAAGTCCATCTAGGTGATAGACACTGTGTTTAAAATTAAATTTAAAAAAAAAATTTTTCAGTTTTTATTTTTTTAATTTGTTAATTGTGATTCATTTTTTATTATTGTATATATTATTTTTAATATGTCTGCATGAATTGCAAAAGAAAGAAATGCCAAATATCATCAGACCAGGATAAAAATCATGTTGGATGATTAATTATATAAATTTTTAAAGTACTGCCCTGCTACATTATAACGACCTCAGGCACGCACTGACAACAAAAGTGTTAATCCAATGTGGAACTTTAATCTATGACAATTGGAAAGTTAATACTAGTAGTCAATAGCTAGAATTAGTTTAAAGCAAATGTTTATGAAATCGTTAGCCTCAGTGAAGAAATAAATACCCGGCTGTGTATGAAACTCACCGGGGAAAGAAGCGGGTCCAGAAAAACTCTTGCTTTCAGTATTTTAATTACACTTAAAAAAATATTGTTACACATTTAATCTGTTAAATAGTTTGGCAGACGATTATCAGCATTACGGCCCTTGTTAAATTTATTCATCACATAAAGCCTGAACCATGACTTTTTGGTGCAAGAACATATTAGAAATATTGAAGACCATAACAATTATTACATACCACATGACCGATTTTCAGTTTTAGAATATACTAGTTTTATAATTATTAAACCTTCCAGAATAGAGTGTATCATAACTATTATGGTACTGCTACTATAAATACATGAACAAGCGCGTCTGGTAGAACAGTAGTACAACAGAGTTTGTTGTGTATATGTATATATCAAACATACATAAGCTAGCATAACAGTAAGTGGAATAATTAATAAAGTACCGCATTAGTGTAATTTATTGCTTTAAAATACGATCAAGTGCTCCAGTTTTTTATATCCCAAATTTCAAGAGTTTTTTTTTTTCAATAAAACAAACCCCGATATATTTAAAGTGAAAAATCCAATATTTTTAAAAGGTATAAACGTAAAAACGTACTCCAATGATTGTAACACAAAATATCACAATAATCTTATATTTGGAATTGTGATATTTTAATTAAGATATATAAAACTCGACTTAAAGAATAATCTATATTTGGTGTTCATTTTTAATCTATAGAGGCCGGAACAAATATTTTTTTTTTTTTTATTAAAAAAAACAAGCAGCGAAATTTTTACTAAATTTGCGAACTTTAAACTACACTTTTCTAAAAATGCATATCTTTCCAAATTATTTTGTCGAAAATATAGAGTCAACAAACTCCTACTCACAGGGACACTCTAAAGAAGCACACACACAAAAAGACATTTAAAAGTGTGTAAACCCCTGTACAAACAAAGGCCATACGTTTAACATACACCCTTCATGCAGATACAGATTTATATAAAGCACAATGGGGTTCTCAACTTAAAAATTATATAAGAATTATATTCTTTAACGTTTTTACAAATTTTCTTTATATATTTTTTAAATATTACGAATTAAATTATTTAAATTTTGTTGTCAATCAATATTTAGGTTCATACTGGTAAATTGCAAAATTTTCCAAATTAAATTTTAAAAAAATTCAATTTAAGACCTTTAAGAATATTAAAAAATTAAACCGCCATTAGTGGAGCGAAAAACATTTTCTAAAATGTTTACAATTTAATTTAAATGTTTAAGGAAAGTATACCCGTAATTTGAAATATTCTAACGCCAGTAAGTATAAAATAATTTAACAATAAAATAACAATTAATTTTACGATTTTTTAAAGAATATAGAAGTAGAAATGACGTATTTTTTTTTTATATTTACGTTATTTTTCATTTTTCTCAAATATTTATAACCGTCCTATAGTGCGGTTAACCATAAACTCATAGTCGTTTGGTTAGAATTATTTATTTTTTTTTTTTAACAATTTTGTACACCTACAATAACTGCCATTGATAATACAACTACTGATGCTCCTTCCGGCCATATTTTCCATACAAATATACAGTTACACATACAACTCTTTTTTTTTTTGGGGAATAGTTACACCGACTAACAAAAGCAATAAAACCACAAAAGGTCTATGTATATAATAAAAATAAAAAAAGGACAAGAAAATATTAAAAAAAATATATATATATGTATGCTTTGAAATAAATGTGTGTATGAGTATAAATATCTACATATCCATAAATATATTTAAGCACATATATGTATGTGTATGTGTATAAATACTCATACATAAAAATATATATTTGCTTACAAACATTTAACCATACACAGTAAAAAAAAATATTTGATGTTTGTAACGAATAATTCTATCAAACACAAATAAATATTATTTGATAAATTTCTGTATTCATAAAATATTTTTTATAAATAAGGCAGTTTATATTTAAATAATTATTTTTTTTTGAAGTAAATTTATAAATAAATAAAATTAATTCAATATTTTATCCATACTTAGTAATAAAATACCACATATTGATAGTCAAAACTTGACAGCATATAACTGTCAAAGCGATAGAAAATTTATCTGGCATCCTTAACTTGGGTCCTTTTATGTGTTGTCCACCTTAAACCAACAATATAAATGGTTAAAAGTTGACAACACTTACGTAGCATGCTGCTTTAAGTTCATAATGATTTTTTATATAAAACAAAGACACTCACACGATATAATGTTGTATCGACACAAGCTAGTTATAACGTACTTTAAGAATATAAATTAACCTATGAAATATTATAAGTCAATATTATTTTTTTCATCATGTGATCCAGCATTAATAGGAATAAGGTTGTTGAGAGAACGCAGCCCTGTCTGACATCAGATGTTTTTGTGAAAGTTAGGCTTACATTCCCGTTATAGCGCAAGCTACTTGTAGAATCCTTGTAGAGTTCTCGTATAAAAGCTACAATATTAATGGTAACCGCGGGTGGATTTTTCTTTTCCTGACTGTGCTTTTGTGGTAGAAATTTGGTGATCAGTAAGAGGCGTAGTGGAGATGTCTCTTCTTTAGTAGCGTCTTGTGGATGATGTTAGCATAAATATACCGAGTAAGTTTGGCGTAGAGTGACTTTCAGCCAAAAACTCCTTCCACCGGAATTGTGATTTCTATACCACTTCGGTCTATAATGGACGCAGTGCTTCTGATTTAATTTTTTTTAACCTTATATATTTAATTATCCAAGCCTAAGGTCATACAACAGTTTTTATTCTTTTTTTTATATAAAAAGCAACACAAATTAAACAATATTTTATTTTTCAATATTTCACTACACCTTCGTGTAGCATCTTCAGGAAAATTAGTTAACAAATTAACAAAAATTAACAAATATTACAAAATTTTTCTTTTTTTATACTAATAATAAAAATTTTTGAAACAAATTTCAGAAAATTGTCATACAAAAAATTATACACTAAAAAACAAAAAATTAATTACTAATCTATTACATTTTAAAAATATTCCATTTCCGCTTTCTTAAATTTTTGAACTAAATATCTATAACTCTGAGGTATTCCCTCTGTATCTGATTTGTAGTTAATCCTCTGTGTTATTGGTGTGTTTATTATCTGAACCATTTCTTATAAATAACGACGTTTGTAACTATCTTCCGTATTTAAAACTATTGTATTTCCAAAATCCGGATCATGATTAACATTAACACAATGTGATGTTAATGCAGTTTTCTGTGAAATATTATTCCTGTATTTTTGGTCCGACTTATGTCCTGCAATCCTAGTCTTGAGTTTATTCTTAGTTGTACCTATATATACCTTATTGCATGTTTCACTACTATTACCCTTACATGGAATTTTATATACTACATTAGATCTTTCAAAATGGTCAATTTTGTCCTTTGTCTTACTAAATAATTTTTTAACCTTCTTAAATAATGGATGCGTAAATTTGACGCATGTTTTCAACATTTGCCGCTTGTTCATCTAATTCCGCGATACAATTGAGTTATTTTCTTTACGGACAAGATTTCTACGGTTGAGTCCGATCTAATATAGCAATGAGTTTAAATTCAGCTGTTATACCATTGAAGATTTTTTGTTTCACATCTGTACGTCTTTGTATCGTGTACTAAGTACACTTATTTGATTCTGATTTCTTTTTATTTTTCACACAACCTAGTATAGATCTTACACTTTGTTTGCATGCTAACTTAATGTCTTGCCAAGTGTTCGTATCTGAATTATCGTTATTAAGTTATGTCATTAAGGCATAATTGTACAGTTCTGCTGTCAGATGTACTTGTAGCCATGTGATGTTGTTGTAAGGCAAGATAAAGTCGAAGAGTGCTAACTAAAAACTGATGGTCGCTATCGACATCAGCGCCTGTTCGTTCTTTTACATTATACAAGGAACTAACAAATAGTATGCTGATATTAATATGGTCAATTTTATTTTTGTTTTATCATTCGGTGATTCATGTGTACATGTGTGGATGTCCCAGTGTATAAATTGTGTTCCTCTGATAAAAAAAAATCTGACGTTCGCAAAACTCATGATAATCTCCATTACTATTTCTTACTACAGTGAGGTCATTTGTATCCATTAGAGATTTCAGGTCTACATTGTTGTTACTTTTGCATAAAAATCACTAGCAATAATTTTAATGTCCCCGCCAGAAGCACATCATTGTGTTACAGATTTGTTTCGAAAGCGACAATTTATTTTAATACTATGATGCGGTCGGAAATTGGTTTATACTCAACCAGGCATTGGTTAGTCGTGTGTTTATTATAGCACAACCTTATTCTATTGGCGAAGATGACAAAATATTTTCGGAGTTAGCATTTCATAGATTCTTTGTTAGCAATCCTTCTTATAAGCACTTATTAGGACGTAGTTCATTCAGGGTTAACTACAGCTCTTAAGATATTGTCCTTATAATGGGATACCCATACCGTATATCATGTTGGTAAAATTTAACCCCCAATTTACTGCTAAACATAGCTAAGTAGTATCTCAACTAAAATTAAATAAACTTTGTGCTTCATATACAAAATTCTAATTAAACAAAAAATATTTTTTTCTCAAAGTCTTAATTACCACAATCAGGCATTTTACTTAAAACTATTTATTTCTCTAAATATTTAGTTGAAAAAAGAAACCATTTCTCTCTGTGTATAAACACACTTGTTTATGCATAAATATGTTCTGTGTATGTTTATGTATAACGTTTGTTGTTTTTTTTGGGCACGCAAATACATGTATGTGTGATTATGTTTGTTTTAATATTTTGTGGTTGCTGTTGTTGTTGCTTGGTGTTCATATCAATTCATCATAAAATGAGATTTATGACAAAAACAAATGCTTATCGCAGACAATATTTATGTACGTACAATATGAACAATTGTTGTGCAAAAAAAAAAGTTTTTTTCTTTGTAGTTATTACTGTTGTTGTATCAATTTTATATATATCTTTTACCTCTGCCAGCCTGTCTGTGATTTAAAGTAACTGTTTGTATAAAGCATGTGGTTAAAGTTTACAGGAAACAAGTTACAAAATGTTACATTTGCTTTAATTGTAATGAAATGAAATTGCCTTTAAGCGAATATTTTTTAATCCATAGAAGAATGATTAGTTACTCAGTGGCCTTAGCTTTTTGTTAGAGTTAAGCATTTATTAAAAAAGATTTTCATATTAATATATTGTTTTTATTTCTTCGAGCTAAGGATCACTTTTTTTATAAAAAAATATTATTTTATTCTGATATTTCGCTACCGCATTGGGTAGCTTATTCAGGGAAAGTTTTTACAATTTATAACAATTAACAATTAAAATATTAAAATTGTTCAAAAACACATTTTTTTTAAAAAGGCGGGAAATTTTTTGTTTACATTTAAAATAACCATATTATTAATTAATTTTTCTAATCATCAAAGCAGATCATAAAATCTTGCATTTTTATGTGATCAAATTTATATTAAGTATACGCCATCATGTTGTTTTGGACAGAGTACAGAAATTACTCATCCGTTACTGTGATTGATTTTCATCGATTTTATATACGTTTTTTTATCGATTCGATCGAATCCGTTACTTTGCCATTTTGCTTGTGACGATAAACTAAGTAATGAATCATTGCTTCAGAGGGCGAAATTATGTTGTTAAAATATGAACAATATGCTCTTTACATTAAATTAATTGATCGCTGATTTTAGTAATAAAATATTGTTATTCCAGTTTTTTGTGCAGTTGTGAATCTTTCCATGGCTTATTCTGCAAGTCTTTTTTATAAAATATGAAAAAAAATATTTAAAAATATTTTGTAAATGAAAAAGTTTATAAGTTTTTAAACGCTGTGGTAGCTTTAAGGCCACCCTGTACATTAAACGGAATTAGTTTCAGAGACTCTAAAAAAAATCAAAGTAAAGTGTTAAACAGCCACAACATTAAATTCCTTATTTGTGTTTAAATTTTGTAATTTTTCTTATAAATATTTATATTTTAATAAAAAAAAAATTATTCTGCAAAAAATATAAAATTTTTATTAAAAAATTATTTTTTTATCTAATGGGTCATTTAATGAATAAAACAAAAAACAATGCAAATGTATTCAAATTGCTACGAGATTTTTCAGGCACAATCAATGACTCAAATCGGCAAATTAGTTAACATACTCCTTTGCTTAACACTACTGCCTAAATAAAGCAGTTCGTATGCCAAATATTAAAGAGAGCTAAAAATATGCTGTACAATTTCTTAGTGCTTTCAATTGCCTGTTTAGTAACAATAGCGCTGATTAATAAGGTTTTTTTTTGGTGCGTGATTTCCTCAATATGATTTATGACTGCGCCACGATAAGTGAATTCACCTATTCAATAAAGAGTATAATTGTAGTTCTTTGTGCTATTTCCAGGAATCCCCAAAAACGTGCTGCCAGAAAAATGTTAACTAAAAAGTTTTAAGGTTTCTAAGCAATAAAAAAATTTGTCAAAAACACTGTTAGAATGCTAAAAATGTGAACTAAAAAATGGATTTCCTACTCAGAATATCCAGCTTAACAAAAAAGTAGGAAAGTTTTGAGAAAATTAAGAAAAAAAATAAAACCGCAATTCATATTTATCAACAATTATCAAACCGTTAAAAAATGTATAAACCGCCATAGCAGCATTAATTCTGTGGTCGCAAGGAAAAACAAGGTAACTCCATTTTTCCAAAAAGTTGAAAAAACACTAAAAATTTGATGGATTTTGGATTTACCATCACTCTGTCAGATCAAAATTTTGAAAAAGTATCACATTTAAGAGTAATCTACAAAATAAAAATCGCTTAAATACCAGTTTTTAGGAAAAAAAAAGGTAACTCCATGTATTTTAAGGAAAAATCAGGTAACTCCATTATATCTTAAAGAAAAACACTAGGAGATTGATCGTTGATGTAAACAATAATTGAAACTAGAATTGTATCATTAACATACAACAAAATTAACTGAATTCCTTTATTTTTAACAGCAAACTAAAAACTAAAAAATGGAAAATTTTCGATTTTAAAATCAATACGAAATTCATTACTTTTTTTGATAACAATTTAAAATTACAAGTTAAGTCTCTTTTGCTGCAACCTTGACGATCTTCTCCATAAGACGATGCATAAGACGATGAAAACTTGCCTTAACTCCATAAAATATTAGAATAAATTCAAACAATGAAATTTTTAGGAAAAACCAGGTAACTCCATTTTTAGGTAAAAATCAGGTAACTGACCTTGATTTTCGCTTCTGACGGGTAAAAAGTTTTTTACTGCAACCCAAAATGTTCAACAGGATGTAAAATTATGTTTTTTTAATGCGCAGACATTAGAATATGAATTTAAAAAAAAACTAGTAAAATATGTCGAAAACTTTAAATGCGTTTTTCTCGTGTTTTAAAAAAATGGAGTTACCTTGTTTTTCCTTGCAACCACAGAATTGTACTTTCCCTGATACTTATAAAGACAGTAGGCTTTGATTTAATATAAACGTTTTAAAGTAATGCAATAAATAAATTATAATTATTTTTCTTTGCAATATTTAGCTGCTAATTAGGTGATCGTTTGCTTATTATATATTTATAAAAATCCTCAATTTCATCTATAGCTTAAGCAAATCATTTTACTTATAAACTTTTATTTTAAGATCAAAATTACATTTCACAGCCTGAATGATCAACTTTGTTTAAAGGAAATAGTTTTTACGGACTTGTCACCCTATACAACCCTTTTTGAAAACATTTCACCCTCCCACGTTGACAATTTTTTAACAATAATTATCTCCAACTGATTATTTATGAAATTTTGCTTGTTTTTCCATAACTTTTCTTGTTTCTTTGAAAGTTTTTCTTGTTGTTACGACAAATACACACACACATTCAAAAGATAAACACACATATGTAAAATGTTGTTTACACGCGGAAGACATTGTCGTTGTTATTTTTGTTTGTAGTGTTCGGCAATGTTTTTTTCTAAAAAGTAGAAAAAAATCATATTTGCTTTTCTGTGAATATGTATACATACATAAGTGTGTATGAACAATGAACTGGCGCCTGCGTTAATTTCGGTTGCTGAGGCAACCCTGTCTGACTGGCAATACGCATAGTGTATGAAAGGAAAATGTATGTATGAGTTTGCAAAGGAACCCAAACTGCCGCTTGATTGTTAATTTTTGTTTGTTTGTATATTTAATGTGTATATATGTATGTATGTATGTATGTATGTGTTTGTTTATTATAATTTTTCTCTACACACATAAACGCCATACTTTGCCTATCAACTAATTGGGGAGTGAAAATAACATGTTCTCCAAATACTAACAACAACACACTACCACAAACAATAATAACAAGGAAAAAAATATAATTTTAACCAAACACACACACACACACATATACAATTATAACTGAAAATAGAATCCATTTTGTTGTTGCTGTCATTAATATTGTATTATTATTGACCAGCCTCTATCCAAAATTTAAATGTTTTTTTCTTCTTATTTTCATGTAGATATTTTTGTTTCACTGAACAACTGATTTTTGTCAGGCAACCATTAAATAATCAAATTAAAGGTAAAATAAGAAAAACACATGCAAATAAATCTACACGCCAAAATATAAATCATACAATGTTGTTGTTATTGCTGTTTGTTGCTGCCATTAAAATCGTATACAACTTTAATGCAAATTTTATTGTTAAATAGTGTTTTTAGACACAAATACACACACGTACTCCTATACACTGTTAAACACGTAAGCATGAGTGTTCGTATGAAGTAAACATTCGTGCAACAATAGGGTAAAAATCAAAATCAGAATCTAACAATTATAATCGCAAATAATCGTAGAAAAAAATCACTGAAATTCAAATCGAAAATCTCTGTGCATTCAGGTGGCAGTGCATTTTTTATATTTTATTCGTTTCTTAATGCAACAACAACAGCCTTAAAATTATTAATGAATAATACAGTAATTAACAATAAATCTACTGAATTCATAATACTGGTGTTATTGTTGTGTTAACATTGTATACGAACAGCATTTAATGTCAAGGATTTAAAATTTGTTTTAATTAACCTTGAATTTGTTCTCACTTAGAGTTAAATTCTCAATTTCATAAACATGCAAAAATTTTGTTTTGGTTTTTGGTTTTAATTTAATTTAATTATTTATTTACACATTAAGTCGATGAGTACGATATGACTTACTTTAAGTTTTATAACTAAAACGAGTTACGAAATCAATAAATTTTACTCAAATAAAATATAGCAGGCGCTGTGTGTGATTCTTAAGAAATTTTTTCTTAAGTTAAATCGCTTGTGTATGCCTTTACGTCTGTGTGGAGTGTTGCTGCGGGTTTTTAGTTGCCTTACATTTTTAAAAAACATTTTTCTAAAGCATCAATTCTTGAGGAAATTGCTGATGCATTGTTGAATTCCAAACTGGAAATTTTTGCGGGCTGAGTCATGTCAATAATTTTGTCTGCTTGTGATGCTAATTTATTGACATCTTGCTGTTCACTTATCGCCAGGATTGCTCGAACATTTTCAGACAGTTGATCAAGGAAAATTGACCAGATTACTTTTTCTCCAACTTGTCCTTGTCCTATATTTTGTATCGTGCGCAAAAATTGTGAAGGCTTTTGATCACCTAACACTTGACCACTCAAAGGTCGTTTAAGTTTTCGCTCATCAGATTCAGAAAATAATGAGATAATTCTTGATTTTAATGTCTCATACCTGTTTCCTGTTTGACCATTATCCAGCAAATCACTGACAAGATCAAGTGTACCTGGATCGATGTTAGCAACTAAATAACGGAATTTTGTTTCGTCTGATGAGATTCGTTGCCACCCGAATATCGTTTCAATTTGAAAAAACCATACTTTTGGATTCTTTTGGCAAAAAGGAGGAAACTTGATTGTTGAAGCTGCATCAATTTGGACATGTGATGATGCATTGTTGGTAACAAATCCTGCTGCTGGTGATGCTGTTGTTAGTGGTTCGTTTTGATTATTTTGAGCTTAATTAATCGAATCTCCTGCTCCGACCGATGGTGAATGAAATAAAGCCATTGTTCGTTGTTGGGGTCACCAGTTATAGAGGTTAATATTTCTTTGTAAAAATTATATTTATTTTTTAAAAAAGTATTATAAGAACAATTTTAGTTGAAGAAAAATTATCGAATGAATTGATAGAAAAAAAAAATGACAATAAATATTTTTAAAAAAATGTTGCTTAAATTAAACAAGTGTATTTGATACACCACACCATTATTAATACTAAACTTGAACATAAGCTGCAGTTTGACAAGATAATAGGGCTTTAATAGAAAAAATTTTTAATAATTCTGGCACATAGATTTGGACGATTTGAAACAACAGTCGATATACATCTAATTGAAGTTTTTTTTATTTTTTTTTAGTTTTTAGTTTTAAAATGGAACCAAGCGTAACCTTTACTATGGACGTGCCACTAACCACACACGCAGAGAAACAGTATCAGTTGTGAGTACAAGAATTATTGCCAATCGTATAGTTTAGTAAAGAAAGTGGAATGTTATGGTTGCAGCTACAGAATTTCGTTTCGGAATATCAATGTATTAGTCAGCGCTAAGGCGTTTTTATTCCTGCAAATGAACTTTCATAGCCACAAAGAAAAGTTCAAGTGCAAGAACTGAACCATTTAATTTTCAAAGAAATTAATTGCCTTTTTTCTGAGTACACTATCATCGCATCATAACTTTATTTTTGTAAACATTTTTAATCGCTTAAACAACATTATTTTGTAAGGGCTATATACTTTCTATGGGAGTAGTACTGACCCCTACTCTAACCGCTTGATTTTACTATTTCAGGAAAATAACATGTGAAAAATTATCTTAAATGGTTTATTTTTAAGTAGTAGAAAATAAGTACTTTTTTCAATGGCGTGGCACTGACCATTTTTCTAAAAAATTTTTTATTAGAAAGAAATAATTTCATCAAACAAATGGGTTATGGAATCGCTTGAATACCATTGTACATGCCGCGAAAAATTTAAGATCTCATACTACACAATATCAACTTTTCTACATCAAGTAACTATTTGCCTCATTTGGACTTTTAAACACTTGTCATTGTGCTACTTACACTTGTCAGATGCTACGGCAGTAGACAAGTAGCAGAATTATTTAGTTACAGCGAAGCCGACGTTTCGAATTTTACAGAGAAAATTCTGTCGAAGACTATTGCAAAGTCGATGGTTTGCAGTTATGAGTGTTAAGATATGTCAGCACGTTCGAAGACCAGCTGTCCATACTATTTTCCTTTTAAAGTGAAGGGTTAAAAACGAAACAGTTGCTCTCTTAAGTCATGGAAAAACTATCAATTAAGTATTTTTATCTACTACTATCGCTATATATTTTAGTATTTATATCGGTTTACAAATTATCATTTTATTGCATTTAACAAAAACCCCTAAAATATAAGTTTTAATATTATGTTTCAATTTAAAGAAATTAATACTCTTTCTCCACTGAGTCTTGCGCTACAACGAACGTTTGCTTTAGACAAAAAAAATGATTTCACACAGTGGTCTGATGATTGTTGAGAATCCTTTTCGCATGGCGTTTTACAATCGCCAGCATTTTCTTCAAGCATAGATCTACTAAAACTAGAATCCACACTTAGTGTTTGCTTGCCCGTAATCCTCAGTCTTCCGCTTGTCAGTATTGGACATTCGAATACTACAAACCCTGCCGTCTAAGCATTTTTTAGGCAAATTGTACAAATATCATTATGGTCGATATACATCCTCCTCAGATGATATTTCAACTTTTCATGTTCTGTAATTAAGGCAGTTAATCTGCTTATCGTACTTGGATTGCCACCGAATACCTTTTTTTCACCCCTGTCAAGACCTTGACCACCATACAACGTGCCTACAAGTGGTTTCCTCCATCCACCTTCGCAAGTTTATAAAGTTTACCTATTTAAAGGCCTTTGCCCACCCTAATCCATCGTTCCAAACCAATTCTTGTTTACAGAATATAGTTGCAGATCCCCTTTCTGCAGCATCATTACCAGCTATGTTCAAGTATGCCCTAACCCAAATCACAATCACCTTATTTTTAGACGCAGACTTTTTGAGTTTAGGAACACAATCAAATTCATTCGGCGCACGCTATTTTTAGCCGACTGGTTATCAATCAAAATAAAAATTCTCTTCCCCTGCACTCGACATTGCAACAGCAAACCACGCATTTTTTCTTTATAGACGGACACGTACTTCCCCAGACTCAAAGTGCAGGATAGGCTTAACTGAAGTGTATATATACCAGCACCTTCCCTTACGTCCACACAGGATCCATTAGTAAACATACTCTTACTTTGGATAACTTTTATTATGGAGAAATCCCCCATTTTTAAATAGATAATAGATTCCCAAAAACATGAAATAATTATCCACGAATCATTATCGTTTATCCTGTAAACAATTTTGGGGTTCTTAGTTCAGTTTCTCATTGGGCAATTAGTTCCTTGGGGATTTATCTTCTACCGCCTATACAAAGCTTCATAAAAATCTCTAAAGAAGAGGTATTTAAAAAAATTCCTTGTTAAAGTGTGGTCATGGCACTGCTTATTTTTATAATTATTAATTTTACACGTTTGTGAAGCTGGGAATCCATTAATATTTAAAGAGTTTTTAAAACAACTAAACTTGGAAGATAAAGAAAACAGTTTTTTAAATAGGTTTAGAAGCTTTTGAGTTTATCGATAACAAACTCGTTTCTTACTTATAAAAAGATATGATGCCACGCCCAACTCAAAAATATGTGAAAGTATCACAAGAAGGAGTAGAAGTGTCCACGGGTCTTGTTGTCTTTGTTTGACGGTTGCAAGACAGGATTTGTCGACGGTAATGAGAGTGTAAGATTGGAAGACATATTTAACCGTTTTGGATGAAGTCTTTTATTTTAGGTCCGCTAAAACCTTAGAAATCATAAAAAAATACCTTTTTGTTAACAAAATTCTGAAAAAATTTGTTTTTCACAAAATTTTTATTCGATAATAAGTTTTTGTTAATTTTTTTTCCAAAATTCTATACGAATAGAAATCTTTTGACTTCTTTTAAAAAATCTTTTGAACTTCAACAATTTTTAAAGAAAAAAAATTGTTTTATAGAAAATTTTATTTTTAACTTTCTGCTTTTTAAACATCTTGATAAGTTTTCTTATTCATGTTTAAAACTATCATTATCACATACTCATAATTTCTAATAAAAAATTTAGATAAAAACTTTCTATAGAGAAGCTTTTTGATTTCCAAGTTTATTTTATGGCATTTTATTTATCTTCAGAAACTTGGGTTTTCGCTCATTAACCCAACATAAACGGGGTAAATTTGGCCTTAAAATTAAAACCTTAATTAAATAATATAAAAAAATCTTCCGCATTTAATGAAAAAACATCAACCACCATCATAAAATTTTAATGTGACTTCCATTAACCAATAAACCACTAAACTAGTTTTAGAGGTTTTTAATGGCTGTTTCATTGAAAAAGTTCAAACTTCTTCTACAAAAAAAAAATGTATATAAAAAAGCAATAACAATACAAGAAAATGTGACAAACAGCAATTTAAGTCAATAAGCGGACAGAAAAAAAATAAAAATAAAATAGAAACTAAGCAGGAATGTTTCTAGCTGTTTTCAAATGTATTCCGTCTATAAAACGAATGAATGGAAGGCACAAATTCCAAACCTACCAAACGATAATAATAGACACGCATTTTTAAGAAATATTTTCATACGCAAATTGAAAAAAAAAACAACAACAACAAATACTTGTAATAAAAGGAAGTGAAATGTAGAATGAAAGAAAAAGGGGTTGACATTATTTAACCATTTGAATTTTATAGTTTGTCCTGATTTCGGTTGAGTTGATGGTCCTAATAACTCGATTTAATGACGATAATAATGAAGTTGTAAGTAGAAAGTAGAAAACAAAAAAAAAAAGTTTCATATTACTTGCACAAGGGTTCTTCATACACATCATGTATGTATAGCGCAAGTAAAATTTTTAAGAGTTTTCATTGCCTGTGTAGCTTTTAGCCACTTTTATGGCCTGGTTTAGGCTAAAACTAATGTCACAATTGAACTTGAACACGCAATATGAATGAATGGGAAACTCAGTAAACTTTGGGGGAAAAAACGCAAAATTTAGTTTTCGTTTTCAAATAAAATTAATCACTTTAATCAGGGGATACATAATTTGAAAGTTAAAAGAGTAAATAACAGTGTAAAGGATGTGTATGTATGTGTCGAAGAAAAATACATATAAAATGCAAGATTCCTACTAAATGCAATCATATTTATGACATGTCCATACATACGTACATACTTTCATTCACCCTGCAGATAATATTGGACTATGCCGTCCATTGCAGCTGAAATGAAATGCATTGCCTTTTAACGCTTGCACTAATGTTTTCGAAAACTGTATAATGATCGTTTAGGTACCCGATCGAATAGTGACAAATGGTAATTTTAAGACTACTCCAGTGTAATGCAAATATGAGTTATATGGTCCTTAGGACATCGCAATGTTAAATCGACCCTATTTTCTTTATACATTTGGGTGGCCTTTGGACTAGTCCTTGCCCATTATGGAGTAAAATTTACATGTAGACTAGTAGCGTTATCTACAGGGTATGTGTGGTAATGCACGAGTATGTAACTACCAGGTTTAACATAATTGTTTATATGTATGTATTTGTAAATATTACCATAAAACAGCAAAACATATTTGTTCCCATATACGCACACACCACTACACAAAGCTAACTTGTCCATGAGCTCCCTTCCATTTGTTTATATTTTTTTTTTTTGCAAATATTCATACGTCTGCAAGTCCATTCTTTGTAACTCTGGCTTCTCTTTTGTCCTTATTTTTTTATTTGCAACAATGTGTTTGCCTCTCCTATCAGTTTTGAAAATTCTTATTGAAGCAAATATTTCAAGTTTAATATTTAAAAAATCATCTTACAGATCTGAAAACATTTATAAATATTTAATTAAATTGTTTGTTTTTTTGGGAGCGCTTTCAAATGTTTAAACTTTTACAAAGCCCTGAAAAAAACTTTTGCAATTTTTAACAACTGAAATTCTGGAATTTCTTAATCTTTATACATCTACCACCACCAAAAATGAAGGCTGATGCGTATTAAACAAGTATTTAAAATAAGCTCGTCCTTATATGTGATATACTAGGAAATAATAACGTTTTTGTTTTTGGTAACATTTAAAAATTTTTTACTTTGTCAGTCTGTCCTTCCGGTTTTTTTTTTTTTTTTTTTTTTTTTTTTTCGTTGAAATCATTTTAAGATTCAAATGCTTAACTAAATTAAATCACTCAAAGTATAAGTACTCTCCAAGATCAGTTTGGTATTAAAAATAGGACGTATTGGACTAACGAAACAAGTTTGGGAGGAATGCGACTCTTTCTTAAAATATACATAATTAGTTTGGTAGAACAGTTATAGTCACTCGCATTTTATCGAATTTGCAAACTACTTAGCGAGTGATAAAAGGCAGCTATTAAAGCAGTATGAAAATAAAGATCAATCGATTCTTAAAAAAAAAAAATTTTAATAAAATAAGGACGAAACTATTAAAATAAATAATTGTGAAGGGTTGTTTAAGATTGAACTTGTCGAATATAATATTCCAAATGATTTTCCCATATTAAAAAATAAAAGTTGATTTAAGATATTTCTTAAGTAAACAAACTTTAATGGCAGAAAAAACAATTTATTTTTTTAATAATTTTCTTGACAAATGTCAAGGCGAATTCATACAGGTGAAATTATCAGCCCAGCTTAATATGTTAATATGTAAAAAAAAACTTTTCCATCCCTGATATACGAATTGGCCTTGACATAAAACATCCTCTGAAAACTTGCTTTGTTGTATCAATTCGCCGTTGCATATACCTTATGGATATGCCTTGACAAAGTTAAATAAAATTATACACTTAGTAGAAGTTCATAATGGAAATTGTTTGATCCGGGTGACTTATTTCCCTTTGACGTCTACAACAGACACTGTTGACCGTTTTTAGCAGAAATATTTTTCAAACCCACGGTTTGTATGTTAGTGTCTTAGGCGTGTATAAAAGTAATAACAACCATGTCTATAAATTATTCTAGGGTTGATTTTTACGATTGATTTTTCTTATAAAAATATAAGAAAAAGCAGAGGAAGTCGTTTAATTTGTTCATATCACAGAATGTAATAGGTTAAATGTCCTGAATTTTAACAGCGATTAATTTACGGATATTTACAATTGATTTATGCCACATACAGATCTGTGCAGCATGTGAAGGCTTCAAAAAGTTGATTCTAATCAACAAAAGGACAGACAGACATTACTAAATCGGCTCCTCTAGACATAAACTTACGGATACTTTATGAGATCGGAAATAAATATTGTAGAAATTACAAATGAAATGGCAAAGCTATGTACCATAGGCGAATTGTATAAAAATATTTACAAAGAAACTAACAACAAAAACTGCTTGGTTCTCTAACTGTCTATATTTACTCACTGTATGCTTGTGTGTGTAGATGTGTGAGAGTAGAGTTGTATAAAATTCACAGTCAAATTATGCAAATTTCATTACGTAAACTTTTGCGTTAACACATACATGCATTCTCGAAAACAAATAAAACATAAGGATAGACAATTCTCACAACAGCACACTGGCACACATATCACAGCGAACAAAATTAAATGAAAAATATTTCGAGTCCCTTGTCATAATGATCAAATAGAAAATAGAAAAAATAGAAAATATTTTTTAAAATGTAATCAATCTCTTATTTAATACCAGCTAGACCAGGTTAATTTTACTAGATTTAAGTCATTATTTATATTTCTCAGTTTACTGGAAAAAGGTCTCAACTATAATTTTTTTATTATGTCTAAAATTTCGGCATCATACAAAAGTGAAAGATTGTTTGTCGTTTGCGGGGGAGGTTTCTTTACAGTTTTATTTCTTAATTGATTCTGAAAGAAATTTTTTAATCGCAGCAACTAAGCAGCAACAAATAACAAACAACTAACAATGGCAAAACATTAATTATTAATTTCAAACATGATTTTGTATATTTTTAGAAATGACACTTAGCACCACCTAAATTGATTTCATTACGAACTGTAGGTTATGAGGAGAATAACTTTATAAAGAGAAATACTTTATAACTTTAGTCATATCGAGGCATACAGACCAACAGACATTTTTCAATTCCGGATACAGTAACCCTATCACTACTCTTTTTAAATATCTAGAGTCTGCAACTGACATTGATAATTCAGTTTTAATCTTTTTTTAATTCAAATTATAAATACGGAGTCTGGCTGTGAAGTTTGACGGTTTTCAAAATAAAGTAATTCAACTAGATATTTCGGAAATTTGTATATTATTTTAAAGAAAAAGTGGAAGTCTGTACTTAGACGAGAATGTAGATACTTTTTAGTCCTTTGAGAGATCATCTGTGCGTCGAATTGCAGAAGTCTTGTTTGTTAAAAGTATCTTTTAGAAATAAACTTCTTCTGAGAACAAAACAAGTCAAGGGTTTTATTCATTATACCCAATATTAATTTGAAATATTTTATACAAACAAAAATTAATATCTTTATGAAGTATCTGCCTAGGTTAGGTTAGGTTAGGTTGAAAAGGAGGTGTATAAAAGCCCAAACCCATGACAGCTATACACCTATGCTCAGTTGGCATGTTGTGCGCTCCATGTGGAAAACGGAATTCCCAAACAAAAAACCATAAACATAATTTCCCATAAATAACGGACTAGTCCAAGAACCCAGTCCCTTCAATGTAACGCCTTATGGATCTCCAGTATCTGCCTAACAATCCTATTGGACAACCGAATCTTAATGCCTGATGAATTGCTTATCGCCGGGGACCTTTTCAACAATAACTCGTACATTGTACATTGTTTAATAAAAGTATTTCAAGCTTCTGCCATGCCTTTTTAAAAAAAATATTACATCTTTTCACTCATGTACCTAATTTTATACACCTCAGTGTAAATGTGTGTTGATTTTTTTTTAAATATGTTCTTTGTATTGTATAAGATTTTTTTAGTGCCGGGTATTGAAACTATAAATGAGGAGCAAAGCTTTCATTAATGTTACAATGTTTAAATTACTGTCTTCATCACTTTTACAATTTTAACCATTTTCGTACACACATGCATGCATACAATTGAATGAGTGTGCGTGTTGTTGTTTGTACACATTCTTATACAGACACATAAATAAACATTGAAACAAGCAAACAACAAAATACAAAGTAATTTCTTACATCTTTTTATTAGAATTTCAAACTTTAAAGATTTCAATGTTTAAGAAATATCTGCCAATGAAATTTAAAATATAAAAAATTCAAATAAAAATAGTTAAAATATTGTTTAGAATCTTGTATAAAGAATAGCTAAAGATAAAGATTTTTTGGGCCAAATTTCCATGTAGCAATTTTTGCTTAACATTTTTTAGAATATATTTTTTTTTGGCTTCCTAGTTATTTGTGACCGTTTTGTTGTTGTGTGTTTGAGTGTTGTTTCATTTCAATTGTTAGTCTTACATCTCACTAACAATAATGTTGGTAAATACTCACCATCAAGTATGCCAATCAGAATTACATTTCAAATCTATTTATGTATTTATGTAGGTCGGAATTCGTCGGGTAATTTTAACACATATTCTAAATATCAAGTAAAAATAAATTGTTCGGAATTGCCATGACACTGTATTTACAATCCCCAACATTTTGATTTTACTCGGCTTCTTTATTTAATTCAAGATCGCCCAATTGTAATTGTTTAAAAAAACATTAGATGATTTAACATACCTGTAATCAATTCTATCGTCTGTTCTTGAAAAAATTTTGTAATTAACTTTATAATCTATGATTGCACTACCGTCTGTATAACCTTGAAGTCAAATTTGGCATATGTTTTCAGTCTGTTTGAAAATAAACCTTGTCGTATTAGACATATATCCATCGGATTGAATTTCACCTTATAGTTGTTCATAAATATTTAAAATATTGTGGGGACTCGTTCGTATTTGAAAAGAATCGCTATGCTAAACCCTTAATATCAAAAAATCTCGTCACACCTGCCTAAACTTTTCAATCTCAAATTCAAAAACGACTTTCAAATGTATGAAGAAAAATTCAAGACCACAAGCTGGGCTTACATTTAACCAACACTCGTGGTTAAGGGGTCTTGAGATCAAACTATAATATCAAAGCTATCTATAAAGTAAATAAGAGAACCAGAGGTGTCGATTCCATACCGTTCTAAGATCTTGGGATTACAAACATGCACACTTACACTGTTTCATAGACTCTGCTGGAGGCTTGTTATTATTGTTATTGTATCTCGGGAAAAAACGATGAAACTATTTATTACCTTTTACTTATCAAGGTTGCATCACTAGATGTTAGGCAAATATGCAAGTCGACTCTGACTTTAATCGAACGACCATTGTCGCAGCTGTCTGGATAGAAAAAAGGAGGAATCGGTTTTCCACTTCCTCTGCGAATGTCCTGCACTAGCGGCTAAGAGACACAAATTTCTGAGCTAAAAAGTACTGGATGGCTTCTCTGCGATATCTCAAGTTGGACTGAATTATCTACTGAGATACCTCACGGCCACGGGGTTGATCTAGTACCCCTGGATACATTAAAGTTGACGAGTTATGTGGTCCTGTCAAAACGGGGTCATACAGACTTCACTTGACTGTTTGCGTGCAGTGAACTACTGAACATAGCGAAAATTTTGGAGGAACCAACCGGCGTTGGAGAAATCTTATCGAATAAAACATTATTCCTGTGGCTTCTTTCCAAAACGGGTGGTAGTAAAATGATTGATGCTAATGTTAGTGATGGACTTCGGGCAACCCTTGACATCAGTGGGTAATTTTTCCTTTCAAAACATATTATTCGGTGGATTGTTCAGCTTTCATCGCAAGGTCTTACTGGAGGGTTTATTTGGTTCTACCAGCCAACTAGGTACATTTTGTGACTAATTAACCTTATACCTCATAACAAGGGACTAGATTAAGCAAGCTTTCAAGCAAGTTACATAAACCTTGAGATTCTTATATGAAAAATCGACTTATTTTTGTTGTTTTTACATATAGGAACGATGGTTGAACGCATTATATTCCGCTGGTGGCTATTATGACTGTCTGCTTTGACGAACTAATTTAATGAATAGGCATCGTAGGGTTTAAAAAAAATACCAAAATTTTGCCCAAAAAATAATTTTTGTCAACGAAACGAATTAATAGTGAATTACTATGTTTCCAGATAAAATCGATACCAATTTACATGAGCTTAAACAGGTGACAGTCATTCACAAAAGTTAACTGTTTTTAATAAAGTCGACGTCTCTATTGGTTTACTACAACTCTAAATTAAGGTTCGTAAGACCGTTACCATGAACGGTCAATGTTACGATATAACTTTAAACAAAAAACTGCTGTATTTGAATTTAAATATCCAATCAATAATTCTGTTATACACATACGGAATAGATATTCTAAATAAGAGCTCTTAAAACAGCATCACCGAACAAAGTCACAACAGGCACCTAAAGGACTTTATTACATACACGGAAAAAATTTTGTATCAGTTATACACAGCTTAACCTTTTTATAATTGACCTGTCCTTATACAAATTCCTTTTTTTATTGTCTATCAGTTTTTTACCTGCTATTTAGTGCACATACTTAACCACTTATTCAGGGTATCACAGATTCGGTCTTCAGCTACTGTACTTTGTTATTTGTTTGTATTCCAAATATGGATTCTTGTATGCATATTCATGCCCTTAAGTCAAACTAAAGGTTTTTCGGATCTTTGTTTCTGTTGTTTTTTATTTTCCCTTTGTCGCACAATTTCCAGTGTGTTGTGAAATGTAGTGATTACTGAAAAGTAATAGAGTCAATGTGCATGTGTGTATTTGTATGTGTTTTCTCGTATGTAAATGTGTTAGTAGTAGTTTTAGTGAACAACGAGGTGGTTGTTAATAAATTTTGTGGTATTGTCTGTTCTTAAGCTTTTTTATCTATGTTTATTTTAATTTTATTTTTTTTTCGTTTTTTTTTTGCTGCTGTTGTCAGTGTTTTGGGACAATTACTTTAAAACCTTGGAAAACTTAAGAAAGCATCTCTTTCGAGGTTTTTATGGTTTATCCCAAGATCTCGTTGTCTCTCTTTTGGTATGGCAGCTAAATTGTAAAAGTGTTGCATGGCTGCTTTAGATTGTTGTAAATTTTTTTAATTCTTTTTATTGCTGTTGTTTTATTTTAATTTGCTTTGTTGTTCTTAGTAACAAGATATGATTTGGAAAATTTGTTTAATCCATGCAAGTTATAAAATTTGAAATATTGTAACAAATTTTGTCCAGCACAACAACAACTACCTACAACTTTTTTTAAAAACTTTTAAAACAGTTATAAACAACTGTGCGGTAAATTGTCATTTTGCTAAAAGATCTGTATTTTATTTATTATTATTGATGTTGGTTGGTTGTACAGTTGATGGTGGTGCTTTTTATATTCGCTGTAGAGGGCAGTACTTTAGCGCATAATTTATGGGTTTCGTAAAGCTAAAGATTTAACAAAATCTGATACTGTTTAGTAGAAATTGAAGAAAATTAAATTAAAAGTTTTTATAAACTTATGGGATAGATGACAATTTTCGCAATTTTCTAACAAAATTTGATAAAAAAAAAGTTTTATTTATAAAACAAATGTATTTAAATGTTTGATTTAGAGAAAATATTTGATATATATATTTGATATAACGTTTTTTTTTTCAACTAGTGAATGGTAACACTTAGCTCATGTCTGATTTGACAGATAATTAGTTTTATCCTTCCGCTGAACGAATATGGTTGTGTATAAGCTTGAACAACGCTGGGAAATATTGCGACATTACTTTGGCCGATTTTGCCAAAAAAATCATCTTTTCAGATGAAGCTCATTTTGATCTTGGCGGGTATGTAAACAAACAAAATTGTCGCATTTGGGGCACAGAAAACCCGCACGTCTACATTGTAAAGCCGATCACCCAAAACGAGTTTGGTGCGGATTTTAGTCCAGAGGCATAATTGGGCCATTTTTCTTCGAAAATGAGCAAGGAGTGGCCGTAGTCAATGGCGATCGTTATCGGGCCATGTTGAACAAAATTTTGTTCACAAAAATTGAAGAGGAGGATATTGGCAACATTTGGTTTCAACAGGACGGCACTATGTGCCACACAGCGGAAGCTACACTTTTTTTATAGCATTTTCAAAAAAAAAAAATATTTGGCGGACCCTTTAAGTGCCACTAAACATAATTTTTTATACATTTGTATACACTTCAATTCCAACACCATAAAGTATATATTTTGTTAAAATGAATGACTAGGGGAAACGTGTGTCCGTCTGTCTGTATGTTGATTGAAATCATCTTTTAAAAGCCCTCACATATAGAACAGATCTATATGTAGTTTAAATCGAATCGCTAAATCAATTGAAACGCTACTGAAAACCAGCACAATAGCCCCATAATTTTCCCAGATATAATAATAATAATAAGCACAACTGCCTCTATATTTATAGACACATTTGCTACAATTTGTAAATATAATATGCGTGTTGGTCTATTCGTAAAAAAATTTTTTACAAATCGATCACTAATTGGCAGAGTTACAGGCAAGAACTATTTAAAAGAAATATATATTTTTTTAATATATCAAGTAATTAAAGCTACTTAATAAATTTTTGGACACGCTGAAGGTACCCCCATATAAACAGTAGTCTCGAAAATTATTACTAAAGAAAAAATGATAAAGCGGTTTAAAACTAACTGAGATATAAGCACAAGAAAAGAAAATGTTCGGGGTTTTTTTGTAAAATTTACAAACGAAAGTCCATGCTTTTAGCTTCTATATAACAGAGAGCAGTGTTATGGGCAATAAAAACAATTTACAAGCAAAATATCACTCACTATAATAATATTTTTATTTCCATGATGGTCGCCTCCACAAAATGGCGCACAATAAGTTTATACATGGCTCAAATCTAGTAATTAAAAATTTACCAACTTCAACACACCCATGAGACCACCTTCAGCTTACCACCACCTAGTAAAATACGGTAAAATATGGAAAATTTTAAATCAAAAATGGCGCTCTTAGCGAAGTGGCGAATAATTGTTTTTTTCTTCTAAGAAGGCGTTCATAAGTGGATAAGTTTTCCCAAAAAAAAATCTTGTTGCATATAAAATAGGGCTTTATTCATATCATTAGAGCTCACTGAATAATAAAATTGTTTTTTTTTTAAGATTATATTATTTTTATTCTGGCTCAAGTTCATTTTTATACTAAATTTCTCATATATTTTCTTTTTCATATACATATGAAGAAATCAGTTTTTTATTTGTAGTAATGAAAGAATATACTTTTTTTTTTTAATTTTTACAAGATTCTTAAAGCACACCATCTTTTAAAATGTTCTTGCTTCTACAAATTTTCTTTGATTTTTCATATATAAATAAATATAAGGTTTTCGATAAATTACGTATTATACTGACAATTTTCATAAAAATTTATATTTAAAGAAAATTGAATTTTATATTATATAACAAAAAATCAAAAGAAAATTTTTTTTTGTTAAAATGTTTGTATGTATACCTTTTATACACATACACACTCAAATATAACATGTAATTGCGTTTCTATTTCTACTTAATTTCATAAATCCACATTCATTATCCGCATCATAAAAATACCAAAACACAACTATTATTTCAATTTTAATTAAAATACCAACAAGGAATTCCTTTCCCACCCAAATTTGCTAGAAACATACAACCGTCTATTCGATTTTTATTTTATTTTTTTTTTTTTTTTTTTTGTTGAACAAAAAATGTGCACAAATTCTTTATAAAATTACACCTGTATTAAGGGCAAATAATTATGACTTATCCCCGATAATCGGCCAACATATAATCAACAAACAACAGCCAGACGAAGAATAGTAACTAAAGGAACTGCAACTGAAAAAATGCAAAAAAAAATATTAAATAATACAAGTGAACATTGTTGTACTCCTTGATTTTGGTATTCAGTGATATTTAAACGCCCAGGGCGGTCAAAAGACATAAACAATGGCCAACAACTACAAAAACTGAAACAAAGGAGAGAAAAAAACAAATAACTGACTACAAATTTGTAAACGAAACAGATATAAACAGAAGCAAAAGGCAATAAAACAAAAAGGAAATGCATAAGGAAAACGTACAAAAACAAAACTAAAACGGTGCAAGATAGTGTTGTAGACTGAATATTCGAATCATTGGACGTAAATGTAAAGGTGTAAAAAATAAATATTACACTTTTGTCCTGCATAATGCTGCTAACAACACTTTTTCAAGATGTAATGACTGAAGGAGAATAATTTTGGCCATTAAAGCTTGTATTAAAATTATTTTTTTTTTTTTACAAGAATCTTTGATTATGTTTAAATTAAAAACTTATTAATAGATTTGGATCAGCTAAAACTTACTGTATCTGACGATCTTTTAGGAGGCGTGATTGTTAATCTCCCAAAAAAATTCAACCTCACAGTCCAAAAGCATTGGAAAGTTTTAACGCTACTTAGCATCAAGATCAACAGCAATTCTACCTCCTCGTCGAAAAATAAATTTAGTACAAAATTCTAAACTATTAAATCATGAGTTGAGCAGGTTGACAGTTTACGAATTATTGTGGAACAGTTAGTTGAGTAAAGATTTTTAAAAAGCTGTTGATACCTTAAATCACTTTGCAATTTGGAATGCAGTGGCATGCAAAAGTATTTTAACTACACAAATACCCCTTATAAAGTGTCTGTATAACAAGGCGACATGTCATATCCTGCACAAGAAACCAAGTTTATTGTAACAAATAAGAGTGCTATATTGGGCCATGCCGAATTTTGAATACCCTTCACAACGTGTAGTCATGCAATAGCAGTAGTTTGTATCACCATTCATCTCATATGAAATACGTACATACATATAAAAAACATACATATATTAAAACATCCCATTGTAAAATTATAAATTCACGTATGTATGTTAAAAAAAAAATAAAAAAAAAATTATAAAAAAAATTAAAAAAAAAATTTTTTAAAATAAATTTAAAAAAAAATAATTAAAATATAAATATTAAATATAAAACAAAAAAATAATAAAAAAATTAAAAAAAAACATAATAAAAATATAAATAATATATAAAATAAAAAATAAAAACAAAAAATAAATAAAAAAAAAATTTTAAAAAAAATTTAAAAAAAAATTAAAAAAAATAATTAAAATACAAATAATAAATATAAAACAAAAAAAATAAAAAAAAAATAAAAAAATCTAATAAAAATATAAATAATAATTAAATAAAAAATAAAAAAAAATATAAAAAAAAATTTAAAAAAAATATAAAAAAAAAATTTTTTTGGCTCAGCTTGGATTCGATGCCACGTTTACTCTAGCCAGTGTACACGTGTGTATGTATGTTGTTGTAATGTTGTTTTTGTGAAAAAAAATCGTGGTGGTGGTGAGTTTCTGATATTTTAATACCTCACCCGGGTCCAAGCGGGGGGCCTCAAAAAGTTGATTTCAACATACACACGGACAGACGATCAGACGGACAGACTGACAGAGCTTAATCGACTCCCCTATTCATAAGCTTTCAGAAAATATATACTTTATGGGGTCGGAAATGAAAATTGTAGAAATTTCACACGGAATGACAAACCTATATATACCCTTGTACACCACAGGTGAAGGGTATAATATTGCAGTGCGGCAATTCAATTCAATTTAACTGCATTCTAGACTTTGTTATGAAGAAGCTCTAAATGTAAGAATAGGTATTACGTGGGTTCTGCAGCATAAATTTGAAGATCTTGATTATGCAGAAAATATCTAACTTCTCAGTCGCTCATACTTTGATATGAATTGGAAAATGACATCTGTTAGTGAAATTTCTCTTTCAGTGTGATTTATACGTGTTTAATATCGGTAGGTCTTCCTCAAGCTACCAAGTATTATTTTGCCTTATAAAAACATTGTCTAGTTCACAAAGTCATCTCTGTATAAATATTTAAATTTTATTTGTTTTAAAACTATTTCATCACTCTTAGTTTAGAGAAAAAAGTAGAAATTGTTTTTAAATATTTAAAAAATTTTAAACTGGCTCAAGTTCATTTATTAAATTTCTCATTTTTATTTAAAGAAATTAAATTTTTTTATTTGTAATAATAAAAGAATAAACTTGGAAAAGTAAGTTTTTATCCCGACACCAGCTTAGTGGAAGGCATTTTCGAAACCATTGAAATGTCGAAATGTTGGATGTAAATATCATCCATTTAACTCACAAGTATATAAGAAATTGATTATGCAAATCAAATATATCATACTTATTCGTGTACACTATAGTGAGTGAGAACGAAAGTTACCACAACTTAAGATTTTCTCCACATTTTGTTATTCTGTTTACTTACTCGGACATTCCGATGAAAAAGTGCTGATGAAGAAACCGTAGCTGATTTCGAAAATGCGTTTCACTCGGCTGATGTCGGGATAAAAACTTGCATTTCCGAGTTTATTCTTTTATTATTACAAATAAAAAAATTTAATTTCTTCAAATAAAAATGAGAAATTTAAAAAATGAACTTGAGCCAGTTTAAAAACATGTGGTCTATGAAACATAGAAGTTCGAAAAATCTTAATAAAAATTTTATAAGAAAAACAATAATTTAATGAATATATATATATAATAGTTTTTAGTTTTTTACAAAACTTTTCTTAATTCTTTAGGCATAAAAAATCAAAAAATTCCAAATTTATTAATTGATGCTGTAATCAAAAAAGGTGCTAAACACACGCTTAACTTCGTTAAATTAAAGACGAGTTTCCCCCAACTTAAAAACACAATATCTAACGAGAAAAATTTAACTAATTTGGTGTTTACTAACAGAGCCAAAAGAAAAATCACTAAATCTAAACTTATTTAAATAACATTTTGCCAGTTACTGTATTTTAAAATCAATCGGTGGATTTATAGGGAATTCATTTAACAAATCAACTACATTTTGGAACATTTTTTTTTATAAATTACAAGCAAACAAAATAAATTGGTGGTGCAATATGAAAATTAGATTTTGCCACGAGCCTCCGCCCTCAGACTGAAAATCAAAAATCAGACAGTGTCACTCGCCTAAATATTTTAAAGATTCCCGGGAAATTTCAATAAAATCTGTCCAGCCGTTTTGGAGTCCATACGTTACATACATACATAAATCCTGTTTTATATACTAAATTGAAAAACTGTTTTATTAAACCTAACCCATATCTGAACATACACTAGAACGCACACCTCTAAGAGAAATTTAGTATTTTCTTGAACTAATTTGTCGAATAATCGTCTAATTGTCAGACACAACAGTTTCAACACTTATTATTAAAAAGACTGTAATCAAATGACTGCAAAGCGAGCATGAAATAAATGCTTACAGGACATGCTAACACCAACAACAACAAAAAATAAAACAAAATTAAATTAAAGCAACAACAATACAGCCAAAATTTAAATGCATACATACAAACATAGTTACATACATACATATATACGTATGTAGGTATGTATGTATGTATGTATGTATGTATATCAACAGACATAAAAAATAAAAACAGCAACTCGCAAAAAATACTAAAAAAGAAGAGAATAAACAGTGAATGTGGCTGGAGGAATTTTGTTATTGTTGGCAGGATGAGCGTAGTAAAGAATTTAAAGCGGAAATAAAGAAATTGCTGTAAAATCACACACAAATTAATAAAAACAATAAAAAAAGAATGGCACAAATTAAAATTTTAAATTGATTTGAGTTACTAAAATGTTAAAGTAAAATAATTCAAACCGAAAACAAATGTGTCATTTTTTATTTAAAAAAAATTTTTTTATTTTAAATTTTAAATATTGTCACCGCTATATAAAACACTATTCTTATAGAGCACCTGCACATACACACATATGGAACCAGCAACACCTTTAACTGAAACCGCTAAAACGCTCTTGTTTATTCCCCAAGAACTTTAATATTACACCAAAGTACTGCCGTAAACTAATAACACCTCCAGCGCCATCTATTGTTAGCCGGCTGATGATAGCAGCCATTTTGTTTTATAGCCATCTCTTTCCGTTACACTCCAATGATTTTGGGCTTATTTTTCTAACTGTGAACTCTTTTATGCAGGCCATTATGTTTATGCCACAAACATGTAACTGACTCATTCTAATGCCTGCATAACGTTAACTTAAAGCATACACTTGTTGTACTCTTTATTCCAGTGCTTTCAAGGGAAAGTAAACTTGCACATGCGCGCTCTATTGGAATTGTAAGAGAGAATGAATGTTGGGCAACGCCTACTTCTTAATGGAGCGCACACAATAACATTCCATTAAGAGTATGTTCAAGACTTAACAAAGAGTTGTATTGTTTGTCTATGTTCTTAACTTGGTTTTGTGAAAAAGAAAATGTAACAGGAAAAAAGCGGCAAAATGAAAATTTGGCAGACTAAAATGTCAAAAAAAAAGAAATGAAATTATCACAAATTTTACCCCATTCGACAGTGTTGTTGCAAAGAAGATTTTGACGTTTTATTTTGGTCATGTAACAGAGTTGTATCACATTGAAAATTTCGTCTTAAGCCAAAAGAAAAATATTAATCATAACTGTTTGCTTGAAACCGTTTAGTTTATAGATCATTTAAATAGAAAAAAAAATATATTGTTTCTCTACCGCTCAGTTTAAAGACCAAACAATTCTGCAATTTTACTTACACATGATGTGCTTGTGTGAGTTGCATTTAATTTCCTTCCTGTGAGCTGTTGTGATCTTTATTGTTACACTCTTCGTTTTAAAAAATTCTCATTTATTTATGAAGCCGGCTTCATTTGCATGCCTTCTTCGATTTGTTTGTTTTATTTTAATTTGTTTCTTTGTTGTATTTATTAAATTTTTGTTGTTGGTGTTGTGTGTGGCATAAAAATTGTTTTATTATTATTCTTCGTTGTTGTGTTTTTGCTTTATTGTATGTAATTTACCTTCAAGTTGTTGTTGTTGTTGTTTTTTATAGTATTATTTTTTATCTTCTGTAGTTATGTTAATTTGTTGTTATTGTTGTTGTTGTTATTTAAAGAATTCATTACTATAATTTGTCCATGCATCTTATAAACAATTTTTCTACCGTTGTTGCTGTAAATTTTATTAACATAATTTCATTTATTAAATTTTGTTTGTTTGTTTGTTTGTTTTTATTAACAAATTCAATTGTTTTATACACTTTTACTTTTACCTACTACGACATGACTTCTGGAAATTTTTTTTTTTTTTACCTGCCTGGTTTTGTTTTATTTCTTTAGGAACTTTTACGATGTGATTTAGATGTTTTTTTTTACGATGCAGTAACTTACATATTTATAAATATTTTTAAATGATTTTATCGTTAGTGTATGAATTATTCATTTTTTAATCGTTAATTTTTAGTGTTTTACTGTCGCTTCTAATCTATTTAAAATAAGCCTACAATAAAATATTTTAATAATGAAAAGAAGATCGGCAAGCAGTAGCAGATTTTGCGAGATCACGTACAAAACCATTTTATTTATCTCGATCTATTTCAACGTTAGCAAACTAATATGATAGTAAACAACAACACAAAATTTCTGAGCCAAAAAAAATTAATCCACAAGTAATTGAGAAATGTAAGAATTCAACACATATCGAACCCTAACAGCGAAAATAACGTAACTGACATTTTTCTCGAAATGGAGCTTTTGATGCAGAATTGTTCTCCAGTCTTTTACGCATCGTCTGTTAAAACATTAAATTGAAAATAATAGTTACAGATATACAGCCAATAAATTTTAACGTAAACGACACCCACCGTGACTGCAAAAATAACTTAACTGACATTCAAAAATATGAAATTTAAATATTTAAAATATTTAATTTACGAAAGAAACAAATGAATTAATTGAAAAGAGCAACCAATATTTGCATGTGTAACTTGTAATTGCTTTAATTCAGAGATTGAACCGTAAATAACATAATTTTATTAACATCAGATTTAATCATAAGTCGAGTAAATACAGGGTGGCGCACGAATTGTTCTACAAAAACAAAATTTAATAACTTTTTTTCTGTGTAATCATCTTATTAATTTTTTATTTGTCTGATTACTATTTTAAGTTTTTGAAATGAATGCTTGAAATACCGAAAAGAGGATTTGAGGATAGAGTAGCGGTATCATACTTTGTGGTCGTTGATTTCCATCCAAAAGAAAACAAGTAAGAGTGCTATATTCGGCCGTGCCGAATCTTATATACCCTTCACAACGTGTAGTCATGCAATAACAGTAGTTTGTATCACCATTCATCCCATATGAAATACGTACATACATATACATATAAAAAACATACATATATAAAAACATCCCAATGTAAAATTAAAAATTTACGTATGTATGTTAAAAAAAAAATAAAAAAAAAATTTAAAAAAAATTTTAAAAAAAATAATTAAAATATAAATAATAAATATAAAACAAAAAAATAATAAAAAAATTAAAAAAAAACATAATAAAAATATAAATAATATATAAAATAAAAAATAAAAACAAAAAATTAAATAAAAAAATAAATAAAAAAAAATTTTAAAAAAATTAAAAAAAAAATAATTAAAATACAAATAATAAACATAAAACAAAAAAAATAAAAAAAATAAAAAATATATAATAAAAATATAAATAATAATTAAAAAAAATAAAAAAAATATATAAAAAAAATTTTAAAACAAATATAAAAAAAATTTTTTTTGGCTCAGCTGGGATTCGATGCCACGTTACTCTAGCCAGCATACACGTTTGTATGTATGTATGTTGTTGTTGTAATGTTGTTTTTGTGAAAAAAAAATCGAGGTGGTCGTGCGTTTCTGCTCATATCTCAGTTGTTTATGTACCGATGTTTCTGATTTTCAATACCGATTTACTCCCGAATATTTCTGATATTTAATACCTTACCCGGGTCCAACCTATGTCGGGGGGCTTCAAAAAGTTGATTTCAACATACACATGGACAGACGGACAGACTGACAGAGCTTAATCGACTCCCCTATTCATAAGCTTTCAGAAAATATATACTTTATGGGGTCGGAAATGAAAATTGTACAAATTTCACACGGAATGACAAACCTATATACATATACCCTTTTTATACCCTTCACCTGTGGAGCACAAGGGTATATATAGCTTTGTCATTCCGTTTGTAATTTCTACAATTTTCATTTCCGACCCCATAAAGTATATATTTTCTGAAAGCTTATGAATAGAGGAGTCGATTAAGCCCTGACCGTCTGTCCGTCTGTCCGTCTATCCGTCTGTCCGTCTGCCCGTCTGTCCGTGTGTTGGTTGAAATCAACTTTTAGAAGCAACTATATGTTCCTCAGATCTGTATATGGTATCAATCTCTTGGAAATATCCAGGAATGAATCGCTATTGAAATTCAGCACAATCGCCCCATAACTTTCTGAGATATGAGCAAAAAACCACGACCACCTCGTTTTTTTTCACAATTACAACAACAACATACATACGTGTAAAAAACATACCAAACAAAAATAATTGCAAAAAAATAAATATTAAAAATAAGAAAAAAATAATAACAAAAACTACAAAAAAAAATTAAAAAAAAATTGTAAAAAAAATTTTAAAAAATTTAAAAAAATTTTTTAAAAATTTTTCTAAAAAAATTTTTTAAAAAAATTTAAAAAAAATAATAAATAATATATTAAATAAAATAAAAAAAATTTTTTTGGCTCAGCTGGGATCCGATGCCACATTTATTCTAACGTGTACGTATGCACGTTTTCTATATGAGATGAATGGTGATACAAACAATTGTTATTGCATGACTACACGTTGTGAAGGGTATATAAGATTCGCCCCGGCAGAATATAGCACTGTTACTTGTTCACAGTGTGAAGGGTATAATGATACGATAATCTGGCGGCTCTCCCCTTAGTAGGCAGACCATTATGAGGCTGGTAAACATGTCTGGAAGCAACGCTCGAATGCAAACTATTGAGATCACTATGTTCAGGTTAAAAATACAATCGCGACTGAAGCATTTTCGCCTCTGGCAAATCCAGGCATTTAGACTCGATACTTATCAGTCAAAATTGGAATTAGCAGATGGTCCTTAGAACGGCTAAATAATGGTGACTATAAATTGTTTCCGAACAAAGTACAGGGTAGATCGAAAGCCGCTATGGATTTAAAAATTAAATAACTTTATTTTTCTTATTCATTTTTTTCAGATTATAAAATACATAAAATTGAATTTTCTTTAAAATTAATATAAAAAATCATGTCATTTAAATTACCTCCTTTTTCAAATAAGCAATATTGTGCTCGTTTTAGAGCATTTTCCAAAACAGCTTTCAAAATGTGTGGCCGTATTGCATGATTTTATGGAATAATGTTTAAGAATTGTTTCGAACTTGATCACATAGATAAATATATTGCTCCTTCTAATAACCCCAAAGCAAATAGTCGGGTGCTGGCAAATTCGGGGAAGGTGCTAGATAATTAATTACCAAATTTTTGGCAGTTATTTGGTTCCCAAACATCTGACTTAAGAGTGACGTTTAGTCTCGGGCAGTGACTCCATCTTACTAAAACTACTTTTAAGGCCTATTTTCAAGAGTGAAATGTAAAAAAATGTCAAGCAATCTAACACTGCTCTTAATTTACGTTTATAGAACTTCCATATTCAGTAAGACCAAATACATGTATTTATTTGTAATACTACACTATACCGATACACCAAATGCAATGGGCATTGATGAATGACTTTTGAATTTTCAAAACCATAGAACCTACTGTTCTGTTTACAAACAAAGTAATTTAAATAAAACTGAGCTGCATCACTTAGATTCAAAGTCAGATTTGAAATTTATCATCAAAATTTAAAGCTGACAATGAATTACGGGCTTCAAATCTTGCATCAATTGTACCTTATATGGGAATAACAATTAAACATTTTTTCTTTTATTTCTTATGCCGTAGTGGCGTAAGAGTCTTCATAGCTGAGCAGAACGCCATCTGGCAGATGCTTCTCGTATTTCGTTAATACTTTGCTCCACACAATTACTTTTTCTGCAGAGCGAAATTAACTTGGTCTACCGGTTCGAGACAAATTTCGTACGGTAACGATGAACGAAGCAACAAATTATTGCTTTAGGGGGCGAAATTCTGCCGTTAAATATCGACGACATGCTATTTGCGTTTTATGTAACTGATCGGCAATTTAAATAATAAGGTTCTATTACTTTAGTTCTTTGTTGAGTTGTGAATCTCTCAATTTTTTATTCTCCAGGAGTTGTTATTATTTATTAATTTTTATAGTCTGAAAAAACTAAAAATTAATTGGTCGACCCTGTATTTAAAGATCATGCCAGACAGGTCTATTAAATACTTTTTTATCTTCAACAACAATGTTTGTCAGCAAAAATGCAACATTTATTCTCGAAAAGAATATGGCCCGTAGTGTAACTTTAATTAACAGGAATAGGTCGCAGCAGAGAGATGTGTCAGCAGATAATATATTAAATGTCTTATTCTTCCGACGCTAATTTCCGTAATACAGCTGAGTAATCAAAAGACTGTGTCACGGGTTGGTATTTTCAGTACTCAAGGGATACCAAAGTTTGACTCTATTAATTAAGTACCTTATATGCAATCACCCTTTAAGTTTACTACCAGCTTACAAATTTAGTTTGAAATTTTTTTCCAAGTTTATGGTAAAATATTTCAGAAAAATATCAATGTCTATTTCTTAAGAAAATTTAAATTTAATTAATGATTCAAATAAATGTTTTTTATTAAGAAATTTTTAACTGCTGACGGGATTAGAATAATTTTCTTAGCAAATATTTTTTAAATGTGACAATGTTATGGTGTTCAATTATAAATTAGATGATTGTTAGAGAAGTTGTATTGTAATTCATGAGTCTTTTTTTAATAATTTTATTTTTAATGGTATTTTGAGGTTTATAATTACACAGCAATTACCTAAAGGACTCACTTTTCGTTCTTAAACCTACCATATACGGCAATGATTATAAATGTCTAAATGTGTAAAAATTGGAATATAAATTTCTTTGAAACAATGAAGTCCTTTTTACAAATTGCCGAAGTTGTTTTATTATTTTATAATTATTGACTAAATAATAGAAAAATAAAAATGTGTTTTGATCCTTCTTTATCTCGTTATATTACGTCTTGTGTTCACAAATCATTAAACTCAAATTTTAAATAACAACCTAGAGAAGCAAGTCAAGCAGTATTGAACATAAGCCTCCTTATAACGAAATCCTTTTTCAACAGCTGTAAAGTATAGTTTTAAACTAGTATTTTCTTTACACAATCCTTTTTAATTATTTTTAAAAATTCTTCAACATTAATGATTGGATTGGAAATGGATTTTTAATTTTCTTTTTATCTAAAATTACTTACAATTATAATAAAATTATCCACTTTAATTCAAAAACAATATTAAAACATTTTATATTAATCGACATAAACGTTAAAAGTTGTAGTTAAATAAAATTGTAAATAAAGTGGAGTGCAAATGTTGGTTTCACCTGTCTTTAATGAACGCACTCTCTACAAGGAGTTCTCTTAAGAATTTTCAATTAAAAAGTATAAATGTTCAATTTGGCTAAAAATTCTCAGGCTAAAAAAGGACATTATAATGAAACTGTTTGTGTGAGAAAGAAAGTAAATGTCCGTGTGTATGAGAGAAGTTGCAGACCGACCCTTAACTAAAACAAGTAGCTGTGTCACGGCAAACAATATCACTTTACAGAAATTTGTAGCCCGTTTCAGTGAAGGAATGATCGTTATCAACATCTTCATCATCATCATGACCACCACTACTATCAGCACTTTAAATTGAAGGTCACGCATGGAGAAAGAGAGTTGCACCTTGAGTTAAAAGGATAATGAATTGAATGTAAATGACACTACTTTGAATGGTATGCGGCTGTATTAACACAGATCCGTTACATTTTCAATTGTAACAATTTGTTAATGATACTGTGTGTTTGTGCGAGTTTTTATAGTTGCACCGTTTTATACGCTAATGACACGCCAACGTGAACTTGACCGTGGCTATCATGTTGTCAGATCTTTTTTTTTAAATTTTTTTCCTTTTAATTTTCGAGTAGTTACAGAGATAATAAAAAAAAGGTAAATAAATTTGTATGAACAACTCCAACCCCAATACTGCAAGCATGTATGCATATAAATATGTTTGTATGGATGTGTGTGTGTCTGTTTATAAAAAACTAGTTGGTCGACTAAGAAATAGTTGAATGAATTGCCATTTCAATGAAATAGTGAAACATGCAGAATTAGCGTCACATTAAGTATGCATCCTATTGTTGTTGTTATTGTTGTTGGCAATAATTTGTTGCTGCTGCAACTATACAGCAGGTTTTGTTTCTGGTTAAAAAGTGGGAAAAATGTCTAGAAATGCACTGTGTGATCATTTCAGTGTAAATTATTTTGGGGTGGCCACCTGAAACAGACTACCAAATAATAAAACGCTTCCAAGTCATCCATCTATTTAATCAACTGACCATTGTTGTTATATTGTTTCTTTTGGCTTTTTGGCTTATTTTCTTTGGAGTTTGTTTCAGCTACAACGCTTGAGTAACTTCTAGAGTTCAGACTTTTGTTTTTAACTCTCAAAGATAAAATCTTGCCTTTAAGTTTGTTTCCAACATTCTATTTGGCTGCCTTGGCCACTGCTGGTAACATTTCTTTAGTTACGCTCTATGGCTTCACTGACAGTGTGTGTTTGCTATAGGCTGGAATTATTTCTTTTTTTTATCTCTATAAAACACACCGTATACCCTCACCCATATGATACTGGGCCCATTCATTATTACCAGCACTGTACACTGTTGCTGCTTTTATGTTTTCCTACAGTACATTTTAGAGCGTCTGGTATTTTGTTAAAATATTAATTATACGTGTTTTTTTATTTTTAAGTGCAAATAAAATAGAAACAAATTCTGTTTTATTTCCTAAATTATAGATTTAAAAGTGCTTAAGAGGGCGTTTCAGTTTTATGTTAATACTTTTTGTTTTTGGTTTTGTTTTGTTGTAATTTTTAGTTTTCATTATAAATTACTCATAACGGTTAAAGAAGGAAATGCTATTTTATGGCCAAAGCTGCGTGTTAAGCAAATGTTTGGAGAGAAAAAAAACGAATAAAATCTTACATATTTTCGTTTTATAATTTGTTAGACAAAACTTTTACTAATGAAGAAATCAATCTTCTAATTATTTAATGATTTTATGAGAAATTCACTGTAGCATTAAATAACTGATAACAGATGTAATAAAATTAGACATTTACACTTCCGGGAGAAGGCGATTTTATTATCAGTGATGAATTTAAGTTGCTCTCATTTCTGTTCATAAAGATAATTCGTAACTTCTTAACAAATATTTGTATTAAAACAAGATACTGTGTGGGTTATCTTTAGGATGACCTTTCTAAATATGAATGATGGTTACTTTTATTACACTGTTCTTTAGTGACACACTAAATTATTGGATGAGTAAGACATTTAATATAATTTCGTTTCTTATGAATGATTGGTTAGTATTAAAAACTTTATTAAAAATTATTTCCTAAAATATAAGCTAGTCCTGCCTATATGTTGCATCTCGTTTCCATAGATATTCATATATTGGCCACATCCGCAAGTAGTGCGGTGAGGCTTAATGCGACTGGATGTTGGAGGTCGAGGACGTATGGCCATGCGAGTATATTGGCCACGCTGCCTTCGAGCGTGAATCAACCCTCTGACTACATTACGCCCTACATGGATTTTGATGGGGCGTTCAGGGTTCTTATTCCCTCCAGGAGAGAGTGGAATGGGGGTCGCCTTTTGGGGAGCTTTGACACCAGGATCTATACTGACGGTTCGAGGATGGAATGTGGTGTTGGATCTGGTGTCTTCTCTGATGGACCGGAGATTGAACTCTCCTTCCGTCTTCCGGATGATTGCAGCGTTTTTCAGGCGGAAGTACTCGCTATCAGGGAAGCATGTAGGATACTGAATGACGGGAATATCCACGGGAGCATTGGTATATTTGTCGACAGTCAGTTTGGATTCTCTAGTTTGGATTCCTGCGCATAAGGGCCACTATAGTAACGAGCGTGCTGATGAGCTAGCCAGGGGAGGATCTGCTCTGGATATCTCTAATGCAATTGCAGTTGCAATCCCGTTGGGGACTATTAAGAGCAGAATCTCCAGACACTTTCTCCGGAAGGCTGATAACAGGTGGCGTGGGCTGAGCACGTGTAAGGTGGCACGGCTTACGTGGCCCTCTTTTGATGCACGACGTACATTGCAACTTTCCAGTCGAAGTCGGAGGGACATATCGAGGTTGCTGGCGGTATTGACGGGTCACTGGATGTTAGGCAAACATGCAAGTCGGCTGGGACTCCCATCGAACGACCATTGTCGCAGTTGTCTGGATAGAGAGAAGGAAGAATCGGTTTTCCACTTTCTCTGCGAATGTCCTGCACCTGGCGGCTAAGAGACACAGATTTCTGGGCGAACATATACTAGATGGCCTCTCTGCGATATCTGAAGTTGGACTGAATTATCTACTGAGATATCTCAGGGCCACGGGGTGGATCTAGTACCCTTACTCTTGGATTTTATTCTGAGATACACTAGAAGCTGACGAGTGATGTGGTCCTGTCAAAACGGAGTCATACAGACTCTACTTGACTGTTGGCGTGCAGCGAACTACCACGATAACCAACCAACCAACCTGCCTAAATTTATTCATGTTAATAAAAATCAATTTTATTACATTCATGCCGACGTTTCGTCATTTGTTGTTGACGTTTTCAAGGGAATAGTAAATAAAAAAGGAATTTTTACAACATTTATTACAATAACTGGATTTAAGCTTTTATTTTTGCTTATTTAAACTTAAATATTTTCTATTTGTTTATATTGCAACTCCATAACTGTCATTAATATTGTCCGTGTCTTGTTTTTTTTTTTTTCATTTCTTTCATTATCACTGCAGCCTGGGACTCAAATGTCTATATCTCACATTTTTGTTAGCCTAACGGGTGATTTAATGTCATATACAGTTAAGAGAACGTAACTATATTCCTAGTAACTTTATTCTAAATGTTTTTGAATAGCTTGCGACTACCTACAGCATTTCTTTTCAATTAATGTCAAGATACATTTTCAAAAGATTTTCTTATAACGTTGCCTCATTTAGCTCCGTTCTATCTCCATTATTTCCTCGGGTTTTTTTTCTCTTAAGTGTGCGTTCATATTCATATTTGCCTTATTAATACGGTTATGCTTTTGTTAGTTAATCTCTGTGGCATTGCTTTTTTTTATCTAAAACTTGTCAAAGTGTCCCTTATGTAAAGCGTGATCCATTTTGGGGTTCCCTACTTTTTTAAAGAAAAAAACACATAAAATTCAAACTAAATGGGGAATCTTTATTTTCATTTGACAGAATATTCTTTGGCATTGATTTTATGAAGATTATGTCTACCAAATGTTGGCCGTTGCTACGTCGAAGATGGTCCAACCGTTGAGTACAATTTTCGATGACTCGTTCAAGCATTTCAACTGGTAACTGGCGAATGACACGCGTGATGTTTTTCTCCAAGGCCAGAATCGAAGCTGGTTTGTCCGCATAAACTTTTGACTTTGCATATCCCCACAGGAAAAAGTCTAATAGTGCGATATCACACGATCTTGGTGGCCAATCGACCGGTCTAAAACGTGAAATCATGCGCTCACCGAAGTGTTCTCTCAATAAATCCCTTGTTTGATGTGATGTGTGGGAAATGGTGCCATCTTGCTGAAACCAAATGTCGCCCAAATCACGAGCTTCAATTTCTGGCATCAAATAGTTGGTTACTTTCTCACCGGCATCATTTTCAAAGAAATATAGACTGATGATTCCACCGGCCCCCAAACCACACCAAACTGTTGTTTTTCATGAATGAAGTGGCAGTTCTTGAATCTCTTCAGGTTGCTCTTCGTCCCAAATGCGACAATTTTGTTTGATTACATACCCATTGAGACAAAAATTGGCCTCATCGCTGAATAAAATTTGCCTGGAAAACGTCGGAATTTTCGTAATAAAGTTGAACTATTTGTAAACGTTGTTCAGGCGTAAGTCTCTCTATTATGAAATGCCAAACAATACTAAACAAAAATAACATGACACGACTCACACGTGATCTGTCCAAAAAAGGCTATTGAAAAAAGTATTTCTACTTGAATCACCCATTAGTATTAAACTTAATTAATATTCAAAATAAAGACCGCACCAGAAAATTTGTTACCTAAAAGTGCTTCTAGAATCACTTACTTAATGCTTATCTGCTTTCAAGAGCGACGCCAGAAGCAAAGATTTTTATATGAGATGTCCCACTTCGTAGGTTTTTTTTGCATCCCTGCCAGGAGCAACTTAATTACGCATTGCACTTACGCTCTACTTAAAAAGGCAGCACCGAGTAAAGGAAGAATATAAAAGAATTCCTTTTTTCTACCGCTAAAATATTAAGCACTTTGCTGTACTTTCATGTACAAACAACGAAAGCATTTTCATCAATGTAATATCGTAAGAAAGCTCTCGCACGCAGAAATTAAGGTTTGCAAACTCTTAAGTTTTAGGGCTTTTACACAATGAGTGGGCGCCATGTTTTAAGTTTCTTCAAAAGAAACTTAAAAAAAAGTCATATTTTTATTATCTAAAATTCGTTTTTTTAGCTGAGCGAGGATAGGGACAGTTCTTCCTCTCTCAACTTCAAACTCAATAGTTTAGAAACTTTAATTTATGCGTATAAAAACGGTCTAAGGAAAGGAAAACTGCACGACTTACAAATCTCAAAAATACCCTTTGTATGACAGGGTTTTATTTAGCTTGATCACCAAACGTTATTTAATAAACCAAGCGTCCCACTGGCTTTATGTATTTTGTTGTGACATTTAATTGCACTTCGCTTTCTATTGCTTACAAAGCTCTAGATATAATTTGGGTTAAAGAAAATTTTTAAAACTGTCCGTCAGCTTCACCTTTAGCTTAAGACTTTAAGCTGAAATAATTTTCGTTAATATTTAAATTTATTATAATAAAATAATTTTTGACAATTATGTGCGAAATAAAATATTGGTCACATGCTTGGCACAGTTTCGGTAGTCCAGTTTCCATATAGTCCAGGTCCATATCCTCAATTCCAGACGCCGCTAGCCCATAAACCGCACCAAACACTCACTATTTGTGGTGGCATCGGCTTTTCAACTGTCACTCGTGAAAAATTATGTTGAGCAATAAACTAACCGTTAAGGGATGACCTTCTATTAACACTGTGCATTATGGTTAAACCACCCTCTATTTTTCAAATGATATATCCAAATTTTTTAGCAACTGGCCACGTAACTGAGCTTTGGATGCAACGATTATTCACCAAGAGAGAAAGGTGTTATTTATTTTATATTTTTGCATAAAACCTTAATAACAACTAAAAACGCTTCAAGATTTTAAATCAGCGTATATTTAGTTTAAAATTAGTTGACTGTCAGAAAAGGTATTTACCTTAAATAAAAGACAAAAATGATCACAAGCTAATGTTTTATTGGCAGCGGTTGGTATGTGAATGCGCGGTCATCAAATGATTATGGCTTAACTACGCTTTTAATGGAGGAAAAAAGAAATTAATTTACTTTATATGAGATTTCATTTGTTTGCTTTTTTTAGGCATTTTGTAACAAATTGATCAATTCCTTTGTATAGAATGATACAAAAATGTCCACTTATAGCAGAATACCCTTCATAGTTACGAGATAATGAATATTTTTTACTTACAATCTGTCGGTGTAAAAATTTTACAGAATCTATGCCTTGAATATAATTTCCATAATATGTATGTTCAACTTGAGTAAATCGGTCAGTCAGTGACAACGTGCTAATCTTAACACCCCAGCAGTCATTCATCAGTGCATTACTGACATAAGCCAGACAGTTTAATGTTCAATATCATGATCCTGAAGACTAATTTATGGCGGCTCCACGAAAAGCCCCCCAATGAAATAACGCCCAAACGAGAAATGAAATATTCTCCAAATTTTTTTCATACATTTTTGGGTGTTATTTCATATGAAATAACTCCCAATTTTTTTGGGCCGTCTTTCATTTTTTTTGGAAATTATTTCATTTCTCATTTGGGGTTTTCAAATTATGAAATAATCTCCAATGAAATAACACCCAACAAATTTTTAAAATTCGGGGCTTGTTTCATAGCGTGTATAATTTGGGTGATATTTCATTTCGTATTCGGGGGTTATTTCATTTTTAAAGATTTTGGTTTTGGGGGTGTTTGTAAATAAATTATATAAAAATAGGCCTTTTACAAGAAAACTTTTAGCCTGTGAATATATTACAATATCTTTTCAAATACATAAATGATAACGTTCGGGATTTGGATGGTGCGACCTTCGTGACAGACTACGAAATTAGTCTACGGACGGCAATAAATATTGTTTTCCCTAAACCAAAAGTAATCGGTTGTTGCTTCCACTTTTGCCAAGCAGTGAGAAGGTCCATAATAAAGTGTAACCAACTGGCAGCATTTGTACATACAACGTATATTTTCTCCATCTTGATTTCATGAGCAACCATTTTGTTTTAACTATCATTTCTTACGTATAATGTATTAAGTTTATTTATGTATGTACATGAAAATAATTTTTTGGTAGTTGGGTTTCAAAAAGAAATATATTGAAAATATTAAACAATTCTTTGTCCATACTTTCTCATATCTCCATTACAGAAAATTACTGCCTTCTTTACAATATTGTAACTATAATAACGTCTCCCATAAGTTGGATTTTAAAACCATTCGTAAAGTTATAGGATAGCTCGTTGGTGGCTGGTCTGAAATAGCTTCCATCGTATAAGGGCAAATAACTGCACTGGACTTAGTCCATTTACAAAACCAAAAGTAGTCACTATTAAACGAGCTTTGTATGTTCTTTCACCAAAAAAAATTGATTATGAATGCTGGCACACTTTCGAAGTTGTTATGAAGAAGACGCCTGTGGTCCATATTGACTTCATGAAATCCTTAATGAATCTGACTCTTATGAATTTTGGGCATAATTTCATTTTTGTTGCTGATGGGGTTTATTTCATTGGGAATTATTTCATTTTCATCATTGGGATTTATTTCATATGAAATAACTCCCAAATATTGGGGGTTGTTTCGTTTTCGCTTTGGGGTTTATTTCATTTATTTTTGGATGTTATTTCATTCACTGTTTTTGGGTGTTATTTCCAATTTTTTGGGGTTTACTTCATTGGGGATTGTTTCTTGGGCGTTATTTCATTGGGGGGCTTTTCGTGGAGCCTTTATGGCTACATTGCGTGAAACTATGCGACCACCAAAGTTTCATCCAAAAACTCAATAGTGATACGCATACTGCACAATCTTGTTAAGGTCATACTCACACCAAAATTACTGTTTTCAACTGAGATCCAAAAACTCAATAGTGATACGCACACTGCACAATCTTGTTAAGGTCATACTCACACCAAAACTACTGTTTTCAACTGAGATCCAAAAAAGTAAACAATCATGGACCTGTAGCGGCCATCAATAATTGTAATGTTCTGCCTGGTATCGCTTTTACATAAATATCGACCAATAATTCAACTGGCCCATAAACCACATTCTCTTAGTATAATGGCTTGTGAATTATACTCTCTCTAAAGGTGACAGTTTGGTTACTTCAACCAAAAATTAATTTGCTTTCAGAGCAAAATTAACTTGTGAGGAATGCATTGGTGTTTTCAAACTCTATTATGTTTTTTTTTAAATCCACATAACACAGAAAAAATTATAGATAAAATATTTTTAAACAAATGTTTGCCTATATTTAATTTCAATTTCAATTAATATTTTAATTGTTTCAAATAATTTTTTGTTTGATTATTTCCTTAGTTGAACACATATGCTAAAACAACAAATTAGGTTTTTTATTTGCAGTTAGCGTGCGTTTCCATTGTTTGTTATTTCTATAATTAATTTTATAATTCTTATTTGGTTAAAGATACTGTAGACTTAAATATTTTAGTTTGATACAACACTTTAAAAAAGCTTTTTTCTTGTCTTGTGTGTCATACGTCTATTTTTATTAATTAAATAATTCTCTTTGATTAAATATTTCTTTGAGATTTTAACTAGCTTGTCATTGATTGATTCTCTGAAATTTTTGTCTGAATTAAATAAATATTTTTTTTAAATATTCTTGAATTAAAAAATGTTTGTGAATTTTTTCAATAAACTTTTTATTTCTTTCTGTTAACAATTTGCTTGAAAATCGGAAATTGTTTCAATAAACTTTTTATTTGTTTCTGTTAATAATTTGTTTAAAAGTCGGAAATATTTTAATAAAAAATTTTACAGATTCAAACATAAAACTGTATTGGAAAAAATTAGTTTTTTTTTGTTTGAATTTACAAATTTAGTGATAGGTCCTCATTCAAACAAATATCATATTTGGTTCTCTAAATTCCTTTATTGAATCAGAAATTTAATTTTTTCTGTGTAAGAAACATGTGTTGGTCTATTCATTCAACAAAACACAAAAAGAGGAATAGAGCACACATTTAAAAGAAACACACTTTACCATAAACAAGTACTTTTTCTTAATATTTTAATTCTAAAATTTGCTTTATCTTTAAAGTTTAATGTTTTAAATCAAACCTCAAAACAATTTCAAAAATAGTTTTTATGACGTGTCAGCTTCAAAGAAAGCTTAAGGTATTCAATTCAAAAGAATCTTACAGAAACAAGAATTCCCACAATTGTCAACTTTGAGAAAACAACAATTTTGATGAATACGAAATTTAAATAAAATATATAAACAAAAATCACACAAACCTAAGTACTCACCCGTACAAAGTATAAGAAAAACAATATATTTTATTTTAAAATAATTTCAAATTAAACACTAGATGTCACTTGTTGTTACACTTAAGTTAAACAACAAAGAAGTAAAGATTCAAACCATGGTGTATTATTCCTTACAAGAGGGGCTGAGCTCCAAAGGAAAACAGGGACATGCGTGTTACATTAAATATAAGGGAGCATACAAAAACAATAAGCACTTGTGGCAGTTTTGTTAGTGTACTGCATAATGTTGAACGAGCCAGATGTATGTGACGCTGTTTTTCCAAAAAAAAAAATATTTTATTTTGATTTTATCTTTTTTAATTTTAATTTATTGTTTTTTGCATTCTACTGAATAAAATAAAAAATATATAATTCGTTGCTCTAACAGCAATGGCTGCTAGTCATTCAGTCAGTCAGTCAGTCATGGTTTTGTGAAGCGACAAAATTTATACCTCTAGCTGATGGCAAGACTCCATCTCTGTGACATGCAACAATCACTGACAATTAATTGGTTGCACTTGTCGTGAGTTGGAGGTTATAATTCACTCAAGTGGGAGTTATATGTTGTTTTATGTGTGTGTTTTCTTTATTTTTAGATTTACAAAAGTACACAAACAACAAATATTCAGCTTTTTGTTCCCACAACTACAAACAAAAAAAATAAGTTACAAAAAATATGGAAAAAATCTTGTTCACAACGGGAACGGGAACTTGTATAAAAGCCCCGCTACAATACAGTGTACCAAGTGGTGCAAATTTCATCTGTTTGTTGTTGCTGCAGTTGGCCTGTAACAATAACAAAAATGGACTGAGTAAAACATAACAAAACCTCAAACAATTTTCAGTTGAGCGCCCATGTGGAAATTCACAAAGCAAATGCACCAATTTTTTTATTTTTATTATTTTTTTTTGTTTTTTTTTTAAATAAAAAAATAAAAAATCATACTCATACACTGGCATTGCCATAGTCAGGCTTACAATTGTTGAAAATAGAACTCCCAATAACACAGACATGCTGCTGCAACACGCAATGAGAAGTTCAACATCTGAGCTTTAGTTTAGCTTTCGAATGGGATTACAACTAATGTAGTCGGGCAAACAAGTTCAGGGGGAAGGAATTAGGGTCATGACAAGAACTTTAAATTCAATATTTAGAAATTTTATTTAAGTAATATTATAAATGCACAAAAAAAAATACATATTTAAGCAAGTTGAATCTTGAGATGTTTTTCTAAGTTAAAATACGTAAAGGCGATTAAGACGCACAATGATTTCAATGGCGTTTTGATCATAGGGACCATGTGGAAACATAACCCTTTGTTGTCATTATATTTGATGTGACCTGTTCGCCATGCAGCTTACAAACGGTCATATTGTGACCTATTTAAAGTAGTCCATACAATTATTAACAGCCCTTACGATGATGACATGGCATGCAGTTTTCATTACAAAGAGAAGCTTTGCGAATTGTGGAGCAGTAAAAACAACATATGCTCTGTATCAAATTCGCCATACATACAAAGTTATCTAAATGAAAACATTCAAAATCAGTGTAAGCAAGCATCAACATGAACACCGCTAATTTCGAAAAGGATTAGGAATTATTTTGAACAGTAGTGCGTACGATTATTTTTTTTTCAAACTAGCCATGAATCTAGCCACAATAATAACCGAATAATAACCGAAATCTAAACTTTGCTATGCAGAGAAATTAGGATAAAAAACAAAAATGATAGTGATGCAGAATATATTAAAAATATTTTTTAGAAAAAATTTTTAAAAACTTAAAAAAAAAATTTCAAAATTTTTAAAAAATTTTATAAAGAAAAGCTGTTGAAATTTGCTTAAAACGAATATTTATTTTAAAAGAAAATTCCTCGAAAATTTTCATGGAAAAAATATTTGTCGAAATTTTTTATATTGACAAGAGTTTCTAAAAGTTGTATGTATAAAAAAATAATTCAAAAAAATGTTCTGTAAAGTGAAAAATTATCAAAAAAGGAAAATTTCTATTATCAGTTCTTTTTTATACCCTTCACCTGTGGTGCACAAGGGTATATATAGCTTTGTCATTCCGTTTGTAATTTCTACAATTTTCATTTCCGACCCCATAAAGTATATATTTTCTGAAAGCTTATGAATAGAGGAGTCGATTAAGCCCTGACCGTCTGTCCGTCTGCCCGTCTGTCCGTGTGTTGGTTGAAATCAACTTTTAGAAACAACTATATGCTCCTCAGATCTGTATATGGTATCAATCTCTTGGAAATATCCAGGAATGAATTGCTATTGAAATTCAGCACAATCGCCCCATAACTTTCTGAGATATGAGCAAAAAACCACGACCACCTCGTTTTTTTTCACAATTACAACAACAACATACATACATACAGACATGTAAAAAACATACCAAACAAAAAAAATTACAAAAAAAAAATATTAAAAATAAGAAAAAAATAATAAAAAAAACTAAAAAAAAAAAAATTTTTAAAAAATTTAAAAAAAAATTTTTAAAAATTTTTCTAAAAAAATTGTTTAAAAAAATTTAAAAAAAATATAAAAAAAATAATAAAATATAAATAATATATTAAATAAAATAAAATAAAAATTTTTTGGCTCAGCTGGGATGCGATGCCACCACATTTATTCTAACGTGTACGTATGCACGTATTTTATATATGATGAATGGTGATACAAACAATTGTTATTGCATGACTACACGTTGTGAAGGGTATATAAGATTCGGCACGGCCGAATATAGCACTGTTACTTGTTTTAATATTGAAAATTTAATTTGTATTGATCCACAACTGAATTTATAAGCCTGCAGTGTGGTGGTGTAACTAGCAGGAAAATAGATTATAGTGAGAAAGACAAAGGGGTTGTAATATTGGAAATCTTATTTAAACTTTTCAATATTTAATTTTAAAAAAATATAACAGACTCCAGCCTATTTCACGTTATCACCTTCTAAAAGAATCAATAAGTCAAAGTCTTAGTAGTCCGAAGATGGTTGAGATTGAGATTTTGAAAATATATATGATCGAGACTCCGGATAGGAAATTTTCGGAGAAGGTGGTGCTTGAGGCAGCATCTATTTCTGTATTAAGATCATAGATATATTGAGAGTTATTAACTATAGTAGTTATCATGATTGTAACTATAGTAGATACTACGACTTATGAATTTTCTTTGTAACATGTGATACGATATATGAGCGAGTTCATCTAAAAACAAGTAAGAGTGCTGTATTCGGCCATGCCGAATCTTTTATACCCTTCACAATGTGTAGTCATGCAATAACAGTAGTTTTTATCACCATTCATCTTATATGAAATACGTACATACATATAAAAAACATACATATATAAAAACATCCCATTGTAAAATTATATATTTACGTATGTATGTTAAAAAAAAAATAAAAAAAAATTAAAACAAGAATTAAAAAAAAAAATTAAAAAAAAATAATTAAAATATAAATAATAAATATAAAACAAAAAAAAATAAAAAGAAATTAAAAAAAAAATAATAAAAATATTAATAATATATTAAATAAAAAAAAAAATAAAAAAAAATTAAAAAAAAAATATAAAAAAATAAAAAAAAAATTCTTGGCTCAGCTGGGATTTGATCCCACGTTTACTCTAACCAATATACAAGTTTGTATGTTGTTGTTGTAATGTTGTTTTTGTGAAAAAAAATCGAGGTGGTCGTGGGTTTTTGCTCATACCTCAGTTGTTTATGTACCGATGTTTTTGATTTTCAATACTGATCTACTCCCGAATATTTCTGATATTTTAATGCCTCACCTGGGTCCAGGCGATGTCGGGGGATATCAAAAAGCTGATTTCAACATACACACGGACAGACGGTCAGAGTGAAGGGTATAAAAACATGTTTTGTATTATACTTATATTTTAGTCATTGTATATTTGACAGTCTGAGATAAAAGAATAGGATTGCCCTACTCTCACTAGTAAGTATCATTACCCTAACCGACATGCGGACAAGTTGCTCTAAAATATATCTCTAACTATGGTTTTTGATTTGCGTTTTAAAGGACGTGATATCATTAGAATGGACTAAACTATTTCTTGCATTTGAATTGAACAACTTCAACGGAATAAAACTGTACTCTGTAACCGCTACATCATTAAAATGTGAAAGTGCTACTAAAAAGTGTCTCAGTAACAACGCACTTTTTAAACTGTGTATTTTTTTTTTGTAAATGGAAACTCTGTAATTTGGCAGCTGCCACATATATTTATTTCGATAATTATAAATGAAGCACTTTACTAAAGAACAACGCACTACAATTGTGAAATCTTATAAAAAAAATTTGCAAAGTAATGCTTAAACCACTTGCATATACCCTGATGAAGCGCATTTCCATATATATGCTGTTGGATCAATTTGTTGGATATTTTATTCCGTATTTTTCCGAACATGCCTTCATTAAAATTCAATAAAAATCACAACCAACTCAAAAAGTACTTGTAAGTTTTCTTAAAATTAATAAAGCGCATTGTTACTGAGACACCCTTTAGTTCTGTCCTGGACTTTTAAAATACTTTAATATCGTGATCCTTTCTATCTTGTTTTTTTTTAATTTTTAAAAATATTTCACAAATAATTAAATGTTCAGCACGAAGCCAATGAAATTTTAAAAATAATTTGCATATTTACAAGAAAAAAACAAAAAATACATAACAATTTCGGTAACTGCACACACACACACACATGGACGTACATACCTAAAGCAAAAACTAAACTAAAGTAAAAAATCTAAAATCTAATTTCAAACAATCAAGGTAAATACATAGAATTAGTTTAATATTAGAAAATAGAACTAAATTAAATAAAACCCTCCCAGCAAGAGTTGGAATAATTGAACAACCCAGAAAAAGGTCTGCAAAAATATTTGCAATAAAATACAGTTAAAAGTCATGAATTGTTACTTTAAAAAACCATTAAACAAACATTTCCAACATCTGAGTACACAGTCACACACATGTAAAGAAATATTTTTATGAAATAGTGTGTGAGCGGAAATTATTAAATATATTTAAAATGCAAGTTAAACAAAAAAAAAATAAAAATTGAAATTAAAATAATAACAAGTGTTGTAAAACTTTAACATAAAATTGCAATTATTTTATTTATTATTTTTAATCGAAAAAAAAAAGAAAATTCGTTGTTTCAGTCTAGTATATTTGTAACTACGTTACGGTTCAGCTTCATGGCTTTCAATACTTTTTTTTTCTCTACAACAATCGACTGCAAATGCAACACAACATTCGACATTAGCAATAAAACAAAAGAGCAGCAAATAAGTTGAATTTTGTTGTACAACAGAAACAAAACCAAAAAAAAAAATGTCATCGCGTGCTATAAAGTGATTTTCCCGCGCATTGATTACAGAGTTGTGTTTTAATTTTTTTTCTTCCATAATATTTTTTTAGTCAGTTAAAATATTGTTGCCAGTGTTTATATTAACACAAACATACACCAATAAATAATAGTGAATTAATACCAGTGGTTACAAATGCAGCACATCATAAATACTGACATGTAATATCGAGCGATGTTTTGCATTTTGTTCGCCTTAAAGCTAGTTTGAGCAAAAAATCTCATTTCTAAGAAATAAGCTGGAGGTATTCAAAAACATTTCTTCACTACTTACAACATATTATTACATGGCGATGTCATTGGAGGCAAGTACTTACTACACTCACTTACAAGTATGGAGATCAAATAAATACTTATCACACTGATTTACGAATAGGGACTCAAATTAGTTCATAAACCGCACCAAACTGTGGCTTTTTCTGGATGCATTGGTAGCTCTTGCAATGCTTCTGGCTGATCTCCGCTCAAAAATCGACAATTCTGCTTATTAATGTACCCATTGAGCCAAAAATGAGCTTCGTCGCTGAACACAATTTTTCGATAAGAAGCGCGCGATCAACTTTCTTAACAGAGCACGCATTTTGATAATAAAATTCAATAGTTTTCAAGCATTGTTCGTTTGTAAGACGATTCATGGGTAAATTATAGACCAAACTGAAGATGTTTGACAGTGAAACAAAACACGAAACGTGCGTCACCTGTTTAAACCAGTGTTGGCGAAAAGATAATAGCTAAATAATCACCCTTTACCAGAAGATAAGTACTTAACTTTCCAATATTCCATTAAACGCTGAAAGTCAACTACACGCATTCTACACTTCTTCGCGTTCGTCTCTCTTAAAAAGTTAAATCATTATAATTCAACTTTGCAAGCTACAGAGCACAAATAATAGGACGCTCTGTCACATGCAATGGCCCCTACAACTGTGATGACAGGTCATTATTATTTTCATAAAAATTTTAATGTATTTTCCACAAAAACTGTGGCTGATTAGATCTTGAATTTAAGCTCAACAATTGTTTCTGTTTTATTCACAAAAGCCCAATACTTCAAAACACCCGAAAGAAAAAAATCGCACTGCCTTAAATCGCATGATCACAGTGGTGACCAGTTAACATAAAAATTTCATCAGTTGAGGCCTTAAGAACTACTTTATCATGTTACTGCACAAAATGCCATTACGGTCACACCACCACACAGTAGGGCTCAATCAAGCCGCCTCAACAAAGTTCGTACCAGACAGTTGCTGGTTATGGGTGCATTTGTTTCTCATCGATTGCATTAGGAATTTCTGAGATCCAAATTTGACTTTAGATAGAAACACGATTCAGCGGAGAAGACAGCTCCTGTATGAATTGAATTTTATTCGCATGAAGGTGGAGATTTTTTGTGAAATTTTAAGTTGTTAAGAACTGAATAGATTTTTATGGGATTTTCGGCGACACTCTTATTTACAACAGCAATTTTTTAAGCTACCGACCACTACATTGACGCACACGGCTCTTACTGTATACAACTGACCTATTTTCTTGCAATTTTTCAACCTCTCTTCGGATGGTTGGCACCATAGGTACTTTAAACTGTAAATTTGGGACCGATCTCAGCAAAGTTTTGTAATACTTAAGTCTTCACAATTATAACGCGTTGTTTTTTCGTAAAGTGCTCTATCTCCGAGTTTCTAATTGCACAAAAAAAATTACACAAAATTTTAAAATTCTTAGTGACGAACCCTTTACAAACACGCCTTTTAATTTCATTTTTAACGGGCGCTTACTGCGTCATAGCCCATAGGTTCTCGTTGGAAATAACATTTGGCCAGAAAATTTTTACGATTTTTCTTAAGTTGCAATTAACGAACTTTTATAAATTAATTTTAAATTTTATAAGTCTAAAACTGAGCTATTTTTATGCTGCCAACTATTAATATTTTCATACCTGTATTCACATTCGCAGATAATCATTATAATTATTTTGAAAATAAAACGAAGGCACAAAAAAAATCATCAAACAACGGCTTTAATTGAGGAGTTAAAACTACGTGTACGTAGTATGTATTTGTATCCAGATTTTTATTTATGTAACAATAACAATACCATGTTTTAATTAAATTGGACGAAAAAAAACAAACAAAATAATACTATTTGTTTCACTGTAGGGCCAAATACAACACGTAATCATTATGGCAGCCAGAATGCAGTTACAACAATGTTTTACTTCCGGTTTATTACAGGGAAATTCTGAGATCAAATGTGTTTGAATTAATGTGTGGTGCTCCTATTAGTCTTCGGTGTTTGTTTGTTTATTTGCTTGCTTTTGCATGCAGTGTGAGTGAATGCTGTTGAAATCATGATGGCGTTAAAGTTCCTGTACGATTTGTTTAGTCAACCAATGGCAACATTGTTTGTCTCGTATGAGTTGCATTCGTCAGCTATGCATTCTATTCGTTTTAATTGTTCTTATTTCTTTTGTATTTTCTAAGTGCGTTTTTATGACATGTTGGTGTCATCTCTCGCTTGGTTGACTTCTTTTGTTGAGGGGTTTCTTTTACACATAAATATGTATAAAATGGTGTGATTTTATGTTTTGAGCATGAATGACATTTTAAATAATTCAAAAATTGTTGTATTCTTTTCTAATTTAAAAAAATGTTTTTCGTAAAAATCTCTATGTAGAATTTTTGTTATTGTTTTTTAAGTCTAAAATTGCAGAAATATTGCAAAAAAAAAACCTCTTAATTTATAAAAATGTTTATGTTTTTTTTTTTTGATAAAAATATACGATAAAAATCCCATTTAAGGATAATTTTTTTAACAAAAATTTCATTATAAAATCTTTATGTATAAAAGAGAAATTCTGTCTGTGTGTTAGCTATAGACTCCGAAACTGTAAAACCGATCGGACTCAAACTATGGCAAGTTGTTGTACAGATTCCAGGGAGTGTTTATGTGTGGTAAAAAGTGGGCGGGGCCACGCCCATAAAAAAAAGTTATAATTTTGAGGTACTTGCACTGGACCGATTTTCTAAAATTTTGCACACATATTGAGCTGTTATAACTATATAGTTTCGCAATTAGAAAAGTGGGCAGTGCCACGCCCATACAAATTACTTATAATTTTTAGCTACTTGCACTTGACCGATTTTTCTGAAACTTTGCACACATATTGAGCTGTCATGACTTTATAATTTCGTGATCAGAAAAGTGGGCAGGGTCACGCCCATTAAAAAATTTATAATTTTTAGCTTTTGGCACTTGATATTGAATTTAAATTCAGAATACAATTTTATTCATTAAGGGGCGTAGCAACGGGCCCCGGGCTTTTCTAGTGTTTGTATAATTATAAACATACTTATTTAAAAAAATATAAAAGATATTTAATTAATTGTTTATAAAATAAATATCGTTAGATTAAAAAATTCTATAAATTTTTACTAAAACTTATTAACGGAAAATTGTTATGTCCTAATACAATTATTAACAAATTATGAGAAATTTAAGTTAAATAAAAAATTATTCACTATAGGAGTAGTCAATTTCAGCCACTTAAGCAGCCTCTAAATTAAAACTTTTTTTCGAAAATTTTATTAAAATATCTAATAAATCTGAACAGTAATTAGTTGTTTCTATGTTTATTTTTATTTAAAATATTTAAGATCAGCACGAGTACCTAGTCAGAAAATGGCATATTTATAGAATTACCTAAAGTTTATACATATTTCCTTTTTTACTTTACATACAGTAAAACACATTTTTTAATAAAGTGAATAAAAATTAATAAAATGTTTTCTGATCAAATTATTTACGCTGTCTTAACATTTATGTGAAATTTGAACAAATGTATTTGGTTCAGAACTCATCATCAATTCAAGTGAAGAAAATTCCATACAAAAACATTTCACTGTTGTTTTTGTAATCATTCTTTATCAATATGTAAATATTACTTCCACTTTCATATTACATACGTGTTATTTTTGTTAATGCGTTGAATTTTTGTTTTTTTTTCAACAAAGCATTAACAAGCTAATGATTTAAATAAATAAAAACAAAATTTTTTTCTTACTGAATTTAATAAAAATGTCAATATGCGTAAATCTGAACAACTTTATAATTTATGGCAAAAATTGTAACTTTAAGTGGATTTAATTAAAATTTTTCTCGATTGATTAATGTCAATTTATGGAACTCATATTCTTCACAACATCGATACTCCATCTTACACACACACATATATGTATGTTATATGCTTAATTTCGTACATAATCTTAAGCTGCATTCATACTTTGCAAAAATTTGCCTAAATAAGCGTGGCCACTATTTTCGCTAAATAACTATTTCCATTTATGTGACTGATTAAAAAAAAAAAAACCAATTAAAAAAATAAAAAAAAATATTTTATGCAACAAGCATTTTTTTCACAGGAAAAATGAATATATATTTTAGTCGCTACACCTATTTTGTCAAATATTTGCCTTATCTTTACATATCTTAACAGATATAGAACAACACAAGTATGTTGTTGTAATGTACTTATTTTTAAACTTTTGTTATCACTTTGCTTAAACTAAAACAACTCAGCACCCTGTTGCATCGGGCAGTACGAAATCTATTCAGTAAATTTTCTTCAATTTGGTTAAAGTATTTTTTTTTTCGGTTTTCTGATCGATTACTAGAACAATGATTTCTTTTTATTCAAACAGCAATGCGAGTTTTATATAATTATATTAAGTGGTTAGAGAATTATTTGATACAATTTTTAAAAGCTCAAGGCAGTGCCGAATCTGAAGATACACTTTATATAATGTACATATGTAAAATCACCATATTGAAGCTTAACTTATATCTGTGGCTTGGAGCTAAAAGGGCCAATGTCACTTTTTTGCTCTTTTGAGTTAATCATTGCATTAGATTTGTTTTCTTGCTCTATTTCATTATGGTAAAACAGCTAAAGTCATACTTAACCCAGAACAGCTTTATAAATAAAATGCTGGCCAATGTCACTATGAAAGCACCTATAAAAGTTAAAGTTTAATTCAAATTTTCTCAAAAGTAAATATTTTGACATTGGCCCATTTAGCTCCAAGCCACAGATATTTAAGATTTAATGATGTCATCATAGATTATGATTTTTTATGCAATATTGGATTTTAACTTTTTTTATTTTATATAAATATACTTGATGAAGGGGATACCTTTTTAAATTTTTTATTTGACTTGTGTACAAAATTATCCTAGGCCATTTTGTAGCGGCGGCCATCTTGAATTTTAAATGTTTGTTATTATCAAGTATATTCTGCTAGTCAAGCGCTTTTATTTAATACCAATGTTAAACCTCTCTGTTGTCCAGATGCTGAAAAATCTTTACTCTCGTTTGTAAATTTTACGAAAAACACTGAAGCAGTTGTTCTGATGGAACTTATATCTCAGTTCTTTTTCAACCGATTTGTTACATCTTTTACAGAAATATTTTTCCTGATAGCATAGAATTTTATGTTATTTTATATTATTTTATGTTTATGTGCAAAAATTATTTAGGCACACTTGAAAAAATTAATGTGTTTAAATAAAAATTTCTTTCTCGAATAGTTTTTGCCTATAACTTTGCCGATTAGAAACCGATTTGTCCCAAATTGTTTTTGAACAGCCTTATAGACACAGAATAACAACAAATGGTAACAAACGTTTCCAGATATTATGCAAAGCCTGAAAAATGTTAACTTATATACGAAAACCAAAGGCAGTCGTATTTATATGTCACAACATAGAAATTTATAGGGAGATTAGACTGAATTTCAATAGAGATTTATTTCTGAGTATTTTCAATTCACAGGTATGTGCAATCTGTGGACAGACGGACTTTGCCCAATCGATTCCCCAGGTCAAAAGCTTTCATCCACACTTTATGGATTTGGAAATTAGAAATTACACATAGAATGCCAAAGCTATATTTATCAAGGATGATCACAGGTGATCAAATGTGTACAAATATCTTTTCTAGGGGGTTTTGAAATTTTTTTCTACATAACCGGCGAAATTTTTTTTTAAAGCAAACCCCCATTTATAGTTCTTTAACAGTTTGGTGAACATTTATGCAATTCGACTTAACGATTTTGCCTTGAGAATGCTTTTCACAAACTATCAAACTTGCATATGGTGATAAAGGGTACAGCGACTTTCTTAGTGTATACCTGTCTTGGGTTTGGGCTTTTAGTGCGCCTTTTTTCAACCTAACCTAACAGCGACTTTTAAATTATTAAATTTTTACTTCATGTTTTAGAATAACGAAAATTTTGTAAAAAATTTTCGACTTTTTTTAAGGAAAATTTTTGAGGAAAAATATAAAATTTTTTTTATTAATTAATTGGTTGATAAGAAATCTTAAATTAAAAGTAGAAATTTATTTTTACCAGATATTTTTAAATAAAAATTTAAGTTCACTTTTCGATTTAAAAATCTATTTAATTTTGCACATTTTCAAAACATGACTTTAATTACTCTATTACGAAAACAGAAAGAAGACGTCACCAAGAGGAAAACAAAAGAAAATTTATAGCTAAAACATTTAATAATTTAAATATTATAATTCTAGCCCTAAAACCACACTAACAAAAACTGAATTAGTAACGTGTTGTTGCCATCAGGTTTGGCCCAACAATCAGGAAACTTTTTTCCAAATAAAATTTGCATAAATTTGAAACATTTTCAAAAGAACCACAGCAAGACACAACAACAGCTAAGGATAAATTTAACACTAAAAAATAGAGGACAAAGCAACAACACGGGCAGCCATCAAAGCCGTCTAATACTTTGATAGAAGAACAACGATACTGAAGGACAATTTTTTTTTTCAAATTTAAACAAAAGAAATCTAAGCAACAAAAAAAACACTGTAATTAAACACAACAAATAGTTTAAAACAAATACAAGAATAATAAAATAATTTTAACGTCTGTCCAAACGTCTGTCCGTCATTTGTAGCTGTCTTTTTAGTCTTTTGAACAAGCGGACAGGACATCCTTCAGAGACTTTTAAATGAATGTCAAAAATTGAACATTAAGAAGTCAAAGAAAAATGTCAACTTTACATGCAACCCAAAAGAAGGAAATAAATAAATTTTTCAAATACAAAATGTTGAACAAAAGCCTTTTACTGGTCGAGTGTACATTTCTCAACACTATGAACTGCAAATGACCTGGAGTAAATGTTAACAGGATGTTTTGATTTTCTAATGACCACACTTTAGATGTGATATTATATAAAGTAGGGAATGGATTTATTTAACAAATGTTTAATGCCAAACACGTTCTCGATATCAAGTGATTAATGTGGCAAACAAGGTTTTTTGCTCAAAACAAGAAAAACACTTGTTGCTTTAGCTGAAAGATTTTGTAGAAGTAAAAGATTTCCGAAGCTATAAATAAATATTCAAGTTAAATTAATGCTTTTATACAATAATTTCTTTCATACGTTGCTCATTTTCAAATTTCCTTTTGTTGTTGTTGTTTTTTATTTATTTTTTTAGTAAAATTTGTAGAAAAGAGTATTAAAACAGGGCGACCTTCTTTTGCTGCCTTCCACTTCATATAATCTTCATTACTTATTTATTTATTACATTTGCATATATTAGCTATAATTCTTATAGCTTTTAGCTTGATATAAAAATATCTCGGTTTTATTTATTCTTGGTTTTGCTGCGAAATGCATAATCTTTATTTATTTTTCTCGAACTTACCTTAAGTGAGTTTTATATTATTGTTTTAAGTATTAGAAAAATTGTTTGTTCCTCAAACACACGCATTCATACAAACAATTGCTTACGTTGATGTAAGTGTGCGTTTTAGGATGTTTGATTATATGCGCACATTTTTATTAAATTGCAAAATCCAGCCAGCCACCCATTTCCACTTTTGGTGTTCGTAAAAAGGACATGGAACAGTGCGGGGTAAAAACTGTGACTTGCGAAAATTTATTGCAATTTTTTATCGCTTCATCTATTTATTTTCTTCCCCTATTTATCTCATGGTTTTTTTTTTTTTTTTTTTCTTTTTAGGATTAAACACAAGCATCATGTGAATGTTGTTGATGAATATGAACAATTAAGAAACTGAGTCGAATTGCTTGAATACACTTTTGTCAAAATCTGGCTTAAATAAGTAAAAAAAAAATTTTATAAAAAATTCTCTATATTTTCAAGCTGACAACCCTTGAAAAAAATTTACTTTGACTGTCTTAAAACAATTTTTAATTTAGTCACTTTTTATATATATCGTCTAAATTTCTTGATCTTTCTATTGATAATATATGATTTTTATTCAAGCTGGAGATCACATTTTTGTTTTTCATAAAATAATAAATTAATAAATAATATTTTATAAAAAACGAAAAAGTGATCTCAAGCTGGAATAGAAATCATATATTGTCACTTTTTATATTAAATACAAAAAAAAATATTCTACTGATAACAAATATTTGATAAATTTCCGATGTATGAAATTTATTGTGTGTGCCAAGGTAGGTCCGTTTGTTGGTGCTGTAATTAGATTGGAGCTATGTTTTGTTTTAGAACCGATTTCAATGAAATTTCGTATTTCTTGTCATGTTGTCATGTTGAATTCCATAATTTTTAAAGCTCAAATTAAACCCAGTAGGTATCTCTGCTAATTCTATGATTTGATTTGATTTTTGCACCGATTCTGATAAATTACTGCTTAATTTACTGCTGCTGTTTTTTTTCATACTTAACCCTATAATGGCAAGCAAACCCACTTTAGAATAGCATACGGGTATATACAGCGGTGAATTGCTACTACAAAAACAAATTTTTTGTAGATGTTTTCTATAGGTAAATTCGTATCCCAGAGGTGGAAAAGAGCTCATAAAAATTTCATTTTAATACTGTCAAAATAAAGGCTTAAAAAATAAAAAAAATAAAAATTTTAAATACTGAAAACAAAAAACTAACTTCCCATCCATGAGCGAAAAAAATCGAGGGCAATTTAACAATTTTTACTTTTCGATTATCTGTTGCGACTCTGTGAGTATGCCTTAAATTTGTTATTGAAAACAAATCTTCATATTATTTTTTGGTATTAGTAATTTTGCCTTTTTAAGAGAATATTTTGCAGCCATTTTAGAGAGTTTTCAGATTACATGTTTTAAGACTGATAAACTTTATTTCGTATATTTTTAAAAATTTTCTTTTTTAAAATTTGTTTAATATTTCGTAATTTTTAAATTTATTGAAACTGATTTTTATACCCGCCACCAAAAAAAATGGTGGGGGTATATTCATTTTGTCATTCCGTTTGTAACACATCGAAATATCCATTTTAGACCCCATAAAGTATATATATTCTGAATCAGGGTTCGATTTGATGACGATCTAGCTATGTCCGTCCGTCTGTCCGTCTGTCCGTCTGTTGAAAGCACGATAGAGGTCGCACCGAAATAGCTAGGGGGCTCAAATTTTGCCAGAATCTTTCTTATAGACAAGGTTTGTTTGGTATTGAAAATGGGCTATATCGGAATATTAGGAAGTGAGTTATAGCTCGGAATGCAAGAGTAGATCGAAAAAACCGTGTCCTACGAACATCGAATAAAATGGTATTGTGTCCAAACGGATTAACGTACAGTCATGAAACTTCGAATATATATTTCTCGAGCCAAAACAATATTTCTCACCAAAAATTACCTAAATCTAATCATTAGGAAAGGAGTTATCGATCAAAATGTACGAAAATTTATACCGCACAGTGTATTTTTCGGTATATTTAAAAACAAAAACGTCATAAAAGCAACAAAATTGGATGTACGACTCTGAAATTTTGCACACTTTGCTTTTTGGTGAGACGCTTTTTTGTAACGGAAAACCAATGTGCCACGCCCACTTTTACGCCCACCTCCCATATAACGTTTTACCTAAAATTCATATAATTTCTCTATTAATAAAGATTTTGGAATAACAAAGGGCTATATTGAAACACCTAAATTGTGCTCATTCGCAGAAATAACTTTGACACGCCTACTATAACGCCCACTTTTCACGTTATCTACCGTTATTGAAATTTAAAAGCTCATAAAACCGCCAAAATTAAATGTATGATGTTCAAATTTGCTACGTATATCCCCCTAGGCAATGTCATTACTGTGCCGGAAAATAAAGGTGCCACGCCCACTTTTACGCCCACCTCCCATATAACATTTTACCTAAAATTCATAAAATTTCTCTATTAATAAAGATTTTGGAATAACAAAGGGCTATACTGAAACACCTAAGTTGTACTCATTCGCAGAAATAACTTAGACACGCCTACTATAACGCCCACTTTTCACGTAATCTACCGTTATTGAAATTTAAAAGCTCATAAAACCGCCAAAATTAAATGTATGATGTTCAAATTTGCTACGTATATCCCCCTAGGCAATGTCATTACTGTGCCAGAAAATTAAGGTACCACGCCCACTTTTACGCCCACCTCCCATATAACGTTTTACCTAAAATTCATAAAATTTCTCTATTAATAAAGATTTTGGAATAACAAAGGGCTATACTGAAACACCTAAGTTGTACTCATTCGCAGAAATAACTTAGACACGCCTACTATAACGCCCACTTTTCACGTAATCTACCGTTATTGAAATTTAAAAGCTCATAAACCCGCCAAAATTAGATGTATGATGATCAAATTTGCTACGTATATCCCCCTAGGCAATGTCATTACTGTGCCGGAAAATAAAGGTGCCACGCCCACTTTTACGCCTACCTCCCATATAACGGTTTGACAGAAATTCATATAATTTTTCTAGTAAGAAAGATTTTGGAATAATAAAGGACTATATTGAAATACCTTAGTTGTACTCATTCGCAAAAACAAATTTAACACGCCTACTATAACGCCCACTTTTTACGTTATCTACCATTAATGAAATTTAAAAGCTCATAAAACCGCCAAAATTAGAGGTATGATGATAAAATTTGCTACGTATTTCCTTCTAATCAATGTTATTGTTGTGCCAAAAAGTTAACACTTTAACGCCCACCTCCCATATAACGGTTTATCTTAAATTCATGTAATTTCTCTATTAATAAAGATTTTGGAATAACAAAGGAATATATTGAAACACCTCAGTTGTATTCATTAGAAAAAATAACTTTGACACGCCTACTATAACGCCCACTTTTCACGTTATATACCGTTAATGAAATTTAAAAGCTCATAAAACCGCCAAAATTAAATGTATGATGATCAAATTTGCTACGTATATCTCCCTAGGCAATGTCATTACTGTGCCAGAAAATAAAGGTGCCACGCCTACTTTTACGCCCACCTCCCATATAACGATTTTCCTAAAATTCATATAATTTCTCTATTAATAAAGGTTTTGGAATAACAAAGGGCTATATTGAAACGCCTAAGTTGTACTCATTCACAAAAATAACTTTGACACGCCTACCATAACGCCCACTTTTCACGTTATCTACCGTTAATGAAATTTAAAAGCTCATAAAACCGCCAAAATTAGAGGTATAATGATTAAATTTGCTAGGAATATCCTCCTAGGCAATGTCATTACTGTGCCAGAAAATTAAGGTGCCACGCCCACTTTTACGCTCACCTCCCATATAACGATTTACCTTAAATTCATATAATTTCTCTATTAATAAAGATTTTGGAATAATAAAGGGCTATATTGAAACACCTAAGTTGTACTCATTCGCAAAACAACTTTAACACGCCTACGATAACGCCCACTTTTCACGTTATCTACCGTTAATGAAATTTAAATGCTCATAAAACCGCCAAAATTAGAAGTATAATGATCAAATTTGCTTCGTATATCCTTCTAATCAATGTAGTCGTTGTGCCAAAAAGTTTAGGTAACACGCTCACTTTAACGCCCACCTCCCATAACGGTTTATCTTAAATTCATGTAATTTCTCTATTGACAAAGTTGTTGGGAAAATAAAGGACTATATTGAAATATCTAAGTTGTATTTATTAGCAGAAACTTTATTGACACGCCTACTTTAACGCCCACTTTCATTGAAAGACTACATTTACAAAAGCATTTTAGTAGCATATCGAAGTTATAAAGAGTGGTTAAATTTTAAGGACCGATGTTGAATTTAAATAAAACACAAATTATTTAGGATATTATTATTATTTCTTTTTGTAATTATAATATTTTTATGGTTCACCACTCCTCTATCTGATGGTCCAAATTTTCAATGACAATGTTGATGCTCAATTGTTGGGCATGATGATGAGTCGAGGTTGACTGCTCTTTTGCCACACTATCGCAAAAACCAGCAGTGCTTCCCATTCAACGAACTAAGAAGGCATTCACAGATTTTCTAACATTTTATACAGACCTGTTTTGCAGAAATTTAAATATTTTTTACAATTCTCCCGATTGTGGACGAATTTGAACGATTATGTTGATCAAAAGAATTACGAAATACACAAAATGCATTTTGATTTGAACGACCATTTTTTAAAAAAACCTGAATAACTTTAAAGCGTTGCTCACTTGCGTATCCTTCCACGGATCAAATTGAGTAAGTTTGAGATTGAGAAATATCAAATGAAATGCAGAAAACAAATTTAAAGACTAGGTGTAGTTCACCTTCAACAGTTCACCTTAAAATTTAACCACCCTCTACAAAGAAAGTGATACATATTTTATTATAAAGAGATTATTCCATAATGATTAACAAAATAATAAATATTGTGCTTTAAATATACACAAAATTGGTGGTGGGTATAAAAGATTCGGCACAGCCGAATATAGTGCTCTTACTTGTTAATTTTGGCTCAAGTTTATTTATTCTTTTACTTAACATCGTAAAACATTTTCTAAATAAAAATAAACTGTAAACACTTAAAAAAATGGAAAATTATTCCAATCTCAGCCGACCGGAATGTATGTTTGAAACCAGCTGCGATTTCATCATCAGCACTCTCTATAGGCATACTTATATGCATTTTGGAACACGTATTTTATGTTTAAATATAATGAAATTAGAATTAGGGAATCAAAGTATTTATTTCAGAATTTATGCAGAAGGTGCTTTTAGACTGCTGAGACAGCGACGCATGTAGTATGCGAATGTCCGGCAATGGCTGGCAGTAGACTTATTACCACCGACAGGCACACAGATGAGGCAGATGCAGATGAGTCTAAGGCAGATGCTGGCGATTACAAAGGACTCTGTGATGCAGATTGTAGAAAATCATCAGTCTACAATGTGAGGTCAATAAGTCTAGAGCAAACGTCTGGGATGGCACGATTTAATAGGTCTTTTTACCACCAAATTCTAAAAATTGGTTTTTCTAAATTTTTAGTAATTTTTTTTCTTAAATTTTTTTAAGAAATATTTTTCTATATATTTTTTCCTTTAATGGAAAATTTAATGTAAAATGTTTTTATTTTTATTTTATTTTATATTTTCATACAATTTTTTTTAATGTTTACAGTATTCTGTTAAAATTTCCATTAAATTTAAAAAATTTTCTGAGTGAATTTACATTTTGTCACTTTACGAACTGGCGATATCTTTCTGCTGAAATCACAATAAAATTAAAATAAAAAACAAAAGTGAATAAAATTTGGGTAATTTTAGTCAAAATTGAATGCCACATGTGTATAAAATAGGCGAAATCGATTCAACTAAATAAATTATGGATATGGAATGCAAGAGTTGGTCATGTCAGTGTGTCTATTTGGATTCGAACTAAATGTAAAAGGGCTATTAGACACGCATACTTGTCTTAAGACATGTATGATGGCATACTTTGGGTTAAGCCATTACACTGTCGAACGCTGACAACATATTTCAGTACACAGAAATTTTTGAAGCGAAAATATGGCATTGAAGCGGAAAGTGGTAGTTAATTTTTAATTAATTACAATTAATTAATTGTAAAGTTAATTTTTCTTTTAATGCATTATATGCATTAATTTTCAATTGTTTGTTGTGGTACAGATCTGATTTTATTTGCCACAATTGTGGGAAGCTTTTATATTTCTCAATAAACTCTTCCTAGAAAATAATATTAGAAAAAGACATTTGTTTAAATTTGCGATATGCACACAGCAGCTGCAAAAAGTTAACTGAATTTTTGTATGAAGTATGAAGCTCTAAACACATAGACGCCAGCAGACTTCACAACTTCACGGCTTCAAATGCTGCCAACTTCAAATGCTGCTCTGAAGTCAGCTTCATAATTATTTTGAAGACAGCAACAACATAATAATCAGCTGATGTGTAGTTTAGCAATACAAATTTCAGGGATGCCGCATGTACATTTTATAATGAATAAAATTAAAGTTATTGATAAAAAAATGTAAAAATATCACGAAAAACTACAAAAACTCATAAATTTATTTCTTTATTGTGTTTTTGTAATGTTCTTTTCTGTTTAATATTAAAAATAAGTTTTTGTTCTTATTTTTCCAATTTAATATGTATAATGGCAACACTATATTTGTTTCTTGCTGCCCGTCAAAATAGAAAATAGCCTAAGTTGGCAGCAGCAGCAAATGCTGTTGTGCAGTCGTGCTGCTGTGCTGCCGTCAAAATAATCGTTTTCATTTAAACACATGGATTTTATTTTTGACATATTGCTGCTTGCTGTCTGCTGTCGTCTATGTGTTTATAGCATGACAGACACGCAATTAGATGAGTATGTTGATATGCGACAGACATCAGAAATTCAAAAATTTTTGAAAACCAACATACATGTCTGACATACTTGACATACATGCTATTACACAGTGAGTTTTGGTATGCCATCATACATGTCTTAAGACAAGTATGCGTGTTCAATAGCCCTTTAAAAGCGGCTAAACGCAAGCACGTAAACAAGTAAAACACAAACTTCAGACCCCTAGATTATAGAAAGATTGATTCCGTTGGTTTATTTTAAATTTAGAAGCGATAGAATACATGCTCTTACGATTTTTAAATTAATTTAATTTGGTTTTTTTACCAATTTTAACTTAATAAAACAAACTAACTAACGTCTACTTTTACACCCTCTCTCTATATGGAAAATATATTTAAATGAATACAGGGCCCTATCTGCATTAAAATTGCATAAAGTCTCTCTATCTATCAAAGAATGCTAATAATTATGAGATTACTTATATTGTTTTCTGTCCAAATTTAATTAAAGAAATGAATTGAACTTTCTAAAGTTCAACTCTTATATAATTTAATTATTTAATTATTTATTTAAAAAGATAAAGAATAGAATTATTTTATTTAATCTTTTTAGAAAATTGTTATTATATTTAAGTTAAACTTTGAAAAAATATTCTTTAAACTCTTACCTAAATTTTAAATAAGTTTCTATTTTAAGAAAAGCGCCGAAAATTTCTGTCTTTGAAAAATGATTTTTTTTGAAATCACTGATTATTAAAATGTTGCAGTAAATTCTATAATCTAAAATTATCTTATGCAATTTTGTTATCTATACAAAATTTTCAATAAACCACATTAAGGAGAAAATTTTCGTTATTTTCCAAATTTTTGAAGTATTTTCTCTAAGAAAAGGAAAGTTTAAATAAATATAAATTTTCTGGAAAATTATTGGTATAGACTTTTTAAAGTAGTTTTTGAAGTCAAGAAAATATTTTGATAAATGTTTGTTCTAACGAAAAGTCCGGTTTCCAATATTCAGCTTGAATTATTTTGTGTTAATTTTCAACCAAAAAAAAGTCAAAAGATCTTATTAATTATAAATTTTTTTTTGTTTATAGAGAATTCGCCAAAAAAATTATTGTCTCTTATAGAATTCGGCAAAAATTCCTTTTGAAAATTTTCACAATTTAATACCCAATATAGCGCATTGCAACCAAAAGCCGCAACCGCAAATACGCCTTCGTTAACGTTTTTTACTTCATATTGCTGAAACTTATATTTACATAAGTGTGTGTGTGTGTGTGTTAAAAGAAAACTTATTTTTTTATTTCAACTTGAAAAAAAAAGATGTTGAGTAAACATTCATTTACATAACTTCCTTTATCATCTACTGAAACAACAACAACAACAACATCACCAGTCATCTGCGAACATAATTTTGTTGCTATGTTTTTCTACTCTACTAACATCTTTTCTCGCTACGCAAGATTTCAATTTTGTCTTCCTTCCTTCCTTTCTTGTACATGAGTGTGTGTTTTAGAGTTTCTGCTGCTCTAAAACCGTTATTAAAAATACGTATTTTTTTAAAAGCATGTTTTGTGGCGTTTTTGTATGCTTGTGGTAGTAGTACTAGTGGTCGCTTATAAAAAAAAACAGTTACTGTTAAAGAAAATGTGTTTTCTATGAAGTTGAGGAAACTCCTCCTGAGTAAAAATAAATATAAAAAAAAATTTCAACATTTTGGTCTTCATACGGGTGTGGCAGCGTTTCTAAAAAAGTGTCTGTTTTAAATGTTTTATAGTTTTTTATTGCAACAAAACAGATTTGTTAAAAGTTTTTTTAAAAGGCTCTACAATTTGGCGAAAAGGTTGTAGCAGCCATTGGGTAAAGAAATATAAGTCCAGAAATAAAAATTAAAAAATTAAAAAACAATAAAATTGCAGAATTAAATCGCTAAAAATATATGTTTAACCTCATGAAATAACCAACTTTATGTCACAACACAAAACTACAAACTAGTGTGAAGCACAAATTTGAACTCTTGCCGATTATAGGGGCTTCAATTTATTTGTCATATTTTTTTTAAGAAGCAAAAAATGGTATTTAATCAATTAAAAACAATATACTACTACCAGTGACATGTTTCCCAAAAACCAAACTTCTCAGACTTTGATACAAAAAACATTTTCCAATACCTTATGCTCAACAAAGTGGGTGTAAAGAGATTTTGACTTTTTTGCAAAAATTATTTGCAAAATAAAATAAAGATAAAAAAAACAAAAAGAAACCCGTAATAATAAAATGATGACATCGAGTGGAAAAAAATCCACAGGATTAAACGCCCGTTTAGAGTGTTTAGCCGTTGTTTACATAAATGTGAAGCGAAAAAAAACGACAAATACATTTTATTTTGTATATGAACTGACAAGTCATGTTTAAGAAAATCTCGTAAAAGTCTAAACAAATATACAAACGCATCACTGTACACTGATGTGTAAGTGAATAAGCTCCAATTCAATACTGCATAATAAAAAAATTCGAAGCATTTCTACTGGGTGTCGAAATTCGAAGTATCATTGGTCATTGTAAATCGCTACAGGGAGATGATCCGAAGTTTTTTGAGGCGGAATATTTCTGATTAAGACTTAAATAATATGTGACTTCAAAAGGATGGTTTCACTTGCGACACATCAAGAGAAACAATGGATCGTTTGACAGAAAAGTTCGAAAATCGCTTTATTTCTAGTAGAGGACAAGTAAATTGGCCATAGTGGTCATGTGATTTGGCATCATAACGCTATTAAAGGGGGGTTTTTGCAATCAAAAGCGTACAGCAATACCACATTATCATGCATTATTGACAAATCTTTATTTGGAATCTGCCGAGCAAACAGGGGAGTCACTAGACTGACATAATTTTTCATTTTAAACCGGCACCTATTTTTAATAAAATAAAATAAAAATTTTTTATATTATATTTATTCACTGCATTCTGCATAGTTGAGACTTTTACGATGTTCATTGAGGTCTCACTTTATCTCTCCTGGACCGCGATATACATTGCAAACAATAACATCATGAACAATGTTAAAAAGCAAGAGGAATAACACGCCTCCTTGTCTGACTCCCATAAGGACGTCGAAACGGCTAATTAAAGCGTGGTCATAAACAACCCGGAGTTTAACATCCAAATAGAGCGATTGAGTCAATGGGATGAGTTTTGGAGAAATTCCTTTCCCAGCCAAAGCGGTCTATACTGCGTCGTGCGTAAAAGAATCGAACACTCCCTCAAAGTCGATAAGCACCATATACAAACGTGACTGGCATTCGGTAGATTATTCCGCAATCACCATTATGTGATTAGAATATATACTAAGCTGACTGAATGCAAATCCTAATGATATGCATACGCTGGGGTATAAAACAAAGTCTTTCACAATCTCCGCTTTGTTAGTGGAGCTTTTATAAGAACAGGATGAAATAACATAAATAAAAGTTGGTGTATTCAATTCTTTAACATAACCTGGATTAAGAAAGAAAAACTCACTATTGAACTCGACTTAAAAAGTGGGCATTTAAAAGTTCTAATTTAAAAATGCAATAAATTTTGAAATTTTGCCAAATTTATTTTTTTGTTGTGAAGAAAAGTTGTTCCTGTTAGAAACAAAATATTGCTTCATTCATATGGATGCTGTGGCTGGTCTCACAGTACCCCATTCCATCAGACCAATTTTCGAGCACTTTTTCGAATGTATGTGTATGTTGTCCTTAAAATGCTTAATTGCCTCTGGTTTGTCTGCATAACACTTGTCTTTAAAAACACCCATCAGAAAATAGTCCAACGGCGTCAAAACGCATTTTCTTGGCTTCCAATTGACAATACCATTTTTGTTAATTTAACGGCCTTAAAACGTAGTACTTAATAAATCTATTGTGGCGTGATATGTGGGGCAAGCTGCACCATTCTGCTGAAAACAAACACCGTTCACATCAATACCATGAAGAGAGGGCACAAATAATTTAGTTATCATGGTGCGATAGGTGTCTCCATTGACCATAATAGTTGTGTCGTCCTCATTTTCACAGAAATATGGGCCAATGATGCCTCCGATCCACAAGCCGCACAAAACAGTCACCTGTAAAGGGCGCATTGGCTACTGCAAGACCATATTTAAGTTTTCTGAGACCAAAACACAGCAATTTTGCATGAAAATGAGCTTCATTCGAAGAGATCATTTTTATGGACAATTCAACATTACCGTGCAGTTTCTTCTTGGCCCCTCTAGCGAAGCAGATGATCATGCTGCTTGAACTCAAGAACCAATAAATCCTAAAAGGAGTCATACCGAAATCTTTTCTGGTGATGCGGGAAATATTCAATTCTTGAGAACGATTATGACTTGATGTTGATTGTTTCTCGCGCATACTCTCAACCTCGATATTTTTGGTTGTACCCACTGTACGAGCACGCTCACATCTTAGGGCATCAATAATGAAACCAGTTTCACACAGAACTACAGAGGATTAGTTTTTCTATTCATTAGACTAATGCTACTATTTATCTGCTCAATAGTTAAATTTCCTTTTGGCTCTTCTACTGTAATACAGTTATAAAAACTGGGTCAGTCTTCTAGTTCAGTTCATTTTCAATTCGATTCAGTCGGCCCCTTACATAAATCAATATTTTTTAGATGAACCGAACGATATTTAAGCGGTTTGAGATGCAAGTGAAACAAAAATAAATTGATGTACTTTAGCTGCTCAGTAAAAAGAATCAATTAAATGAAATAGCCTGTTCATGACCGATACAACTCATATGGCTTAAGCAGCGATTTATTTAAATAATCAATTTAACTTAAATTTATCATGAGTTTGACTGAGAACTGTAGTTATTATTGACATTACACTATTCAAAAAACGCGTAGTGTTCGGTTTTTTATTAATCCGACAGTATATATTTCAACATTAAAATTGTTCTTATAAATTCAATTTCCTTTATTTTTCTATATTATATTTTGTTACTATTATTATGTGCGCTTTATAAAATAAATATTTCCTTTTTATACTTTCTTCCAAATGTTAACGCCTCTTGGTAAAGAGGCCTTTTACAGCACTGATGAAGAAAATGACGATGATGATGATGATGATGACATTTAGATAAAAAATAAACATATTGCATAAATTTTCTTAGAGGTTTGCAAAAAAAAAACAAAAAGAAAACAACAACACATAGCTAAATTTTTAAAGCAATTCTCACACATCCATACAACAAATGATGGCAAGCAGGGAGGCAGGGAGACAACAAACAAGGAATGTAGGCAAAATATAATCATGTGACAGGATAATTATGTCGTATAACTTGGCAAATGAAATTTTCAAATTTGCATTTAAAGTGACATGAAACAACAACAACAACAGCATCACGGCTAAATGCTAAATGTTTTAATATGTTTAAACAAAAAAACAATTGCATGGATGGTGTGTGACTGCGAATGTGGTTGGTTGGCTGTTTGTTTGTCTTTATATCCCTTAACGTTTAATAAAAAAAAAAATATATTTATTTTAATATAAGAGTATACGTATGTCTAATATGTCAGTGTTTGTGGCAAATTAAGCATAATAACCTGCTCCCAAGTTATGTAAACATTTCATTATTCAAACTTAATATAAAGATTAAATTTTATAACCGTCTTCTTTCATATTTATTCTCTCTTTAATTTTGCATATTTTTTTATGAATATTTTGCATGTATTTATGGGGGTTATAAGAAACACATTTAAAAAAAAAAAATATTAAATTAAACTTAATTTAGAAATATACAACTTAATTTAATATCTAAAGTTAAATTTTATTATTATTATTTTATTGGATTAATTTCAACAACTACCAGCTCAGCTCTTCCGGTAGTCCACCAGGATATTCGCCTGTCAAACAAGCTGTGCAATAGCCGGATTTAATGGGATTCGAAGCGGCCCTGCTATGTTGTACAGCTTTAACCAAACCATCCACACTCAGGTAGGCCAAACTATCGGCACCTAAAAAAGATAATTTAAAAAATTGTACTTAGATAAATCCGGGTATTCACAAAGTATGTCAGGTCGTATTGTCATAGTTTTTTTTTAAATTTAAAAATACTTTAGATAAATATTTAGTTGCTGTCGACTAAAAATAGCTTAAACTACTTTTAAACGCCGCAAATAAAGCATACTGCACTTTAAAGAAAGTTGCTATGTGATATGCGAATTTAAATATTTAAAAATTTTCCAATTGAGAAATTATTCCATGCTAAAACTTACTAGCACCCCTTTAATTTCTCATCGAGTATCTAAACCGTAATTTGTTTCATCCACTACAATTTTTTACAACTTGTGAGCATTTGAACGAAATTTTTTTAACAAAAAATAAAAATTACTTGTCCCTGTGGGCATTTGATTAGTGTGAGCTATCAGAGCCGTTCAGTCAATGTGTTTATACAAATACAAACAAATGTGTATGTTCACAACTTACCCACATATTTGGCTAATTCGTTGGGATTCAATTTGTTGGCTATAAGCTCTTCTCTGGTGGGAATATTGATGCCCATATAACAGGGATACAATAACGGAGGACTGGCAATACGTACGTGAACCTCGGTGGCACCAGCATCCTTAAGCAACTTAATTATAGGACCAATTGTATTACCACGTACTATAGAATCGTCCACAAGGACCACACGTTTACCCTGGCAATTTGCCGACAAAGCACCGAATTTTTTGGCCACTCCCAATTGTCGCAAACGGGTAGAAGGCTGAATAAAAGTCCTACCCACATAACGATTTTTGCACAAAACCTCGGCAAAAGGTAAACTAGACTGCAAATAATAAAATTCTATTAAAATTATTCTACTAACAACAATTAAAAATATGTTACCTCTCTGGCATAACCATGGGCCGCTGCTGTGCCAGACTCTGGCACAGAACTAATAATATCGGCGGCCACCGGAGATTCTCTAAACAATTCACGACCACACTGCAATCTCACCGAATAAACCATTTGACCCTCAAACGTAGAGTCACTGCGTGCAAAATACACATATTCGAAAATACAAAAGGCCATGCGTTTGTAATCGGGTCTCTCGACAATGTCCACCGTGCGAAAACCATTGCGTGTTAATTCAACAATCTCACCAGGTTCCACCTCGCGCACATAGCGAGCACCGATAGAAAGAAAACCACAACTTTCACTAGACACTACCCAGCCCTCAGCCGAACAATCTTCTACCTTACCAGCACCCAAAGTAACGGGTACAATCTTGCCAATGCACAAAGGACGATTGCCATAGGAATCGCGCACTGCATAAATTTTATCTTTGTGCATAACAACCAGGGAATATGACAAAGGGGCCAGAGTCATGAAATGGCGTATACGAGCCGGCCAATTGGGGCCGTCATGTTCGGAAACATCTTCGGGGGCGCAGCACAAAGACTGGGCAATCAGTTCACTGTCACTATGCGTCGACAAACCAACACCACGATCTAAAACCTATTAAAAAGTACTTTCATTATTTTCTACGCCATACAAATTATTCAATAAAAATTCTTACTTCTCTTCTTAGTTGCTCACAATTAACCAACTCTCCGTTATGCGCAATGGCCAATGCTCCATGTGAGGTGTGCACCACAAAAGGCTGACAATTCACCATTTCAGAGGCGGCCGCTGTAGAATAGCGTGTATGGCCAATGCCCAAATTTCCCTTTAACTTTTTGATGGAGTCATCTGTGAAGAGATTATTAATCATGCCCATGCCCTTGTGAACATTAATCTTTTTCGATGATTTCCCATCGCTGGTGGCAATGCCAGCTGATTCTTGACCGCGATGTTGTAATGCAACTAGACCCAAACAAATGACCTGGGCAATATCAAGCTGTGAATAAAGACAATTCAAATAAACAAATAATTAAATAAAATATGGAATATTGTTATCTCTAGATGAGTTATTTATTTTTTTGCTAGTTTTTATTAGAAACAAAATTAGAATTTTAATCTGCCTTTAAATTTAATTGCTTTGAATGTGCGAATTTTTGTTTGTAACGTGAGTGATAAGCTCATATTGTTGTTGTACGTCATTTAATTGTTATTGGTGCAAAAAGACAAAAACAAAAACAAAAACATGTTTACGCAGTTCACGCAGTAAACAAATAAAGAAACAATTTTCTGCTTAAAAAAGCATCAATCAAATATTGATGTCAACACAGTTTAGTGATCTGCAAACTGGGTATTGTTCTTACAATGGTTAGAAAGATAATATTTAATACCGATTTTTGAATTCGAAAATACATCTCTTTTGCTGTGATGAACTTTTTCCATATCAATAAAAATATATAAAAGAAATCTGAAACCATTTCTAAAACTTTTGAAACCTTCATATAAGATATGGCGTGGAGGGACAGAAAGGACTGCAGGGTGTCAAGGGGTTTATGGCCCAGGTTAAACTCAGCGGACTCTACGGTTCTTCTGGGCCTGGGTAGGGTATGTCTGAGGGCCACTATTGGGGTTTTAACAGGGCACTGTCCTGTGAGGGCTAGAATTAGTAAATGGGATCGCGACACTCCGGATTATTGTAGGAAGTGTGAAGATGAGAAGGAGTTGGAAACTGTGATACACATTGTCTGTCACTGCCCAAGGCTATATAATCACAGGCTAAAGTGGTTAGGTAAACGATTCCACGATGAGTTGGGTGATGTTTCAAAGTGCAAGCTGGGGAATATTATCGGATTCATCATGGGGATCGGGTGGCTAGTGAACATGCAATGGGGCTCGTAGAGAATATGTTTTTCTTTCTTCTATTTTATTTCCTAATAACTCATTTTTATTTTTATTATTTTCTCTTGTACTTTATCTTTGGAAACTTTCTCTCTCTCTCTTTTCTATTTTTAATATATGAAAGGGTAACGCAATGGACCTTATTGGTCTCCGAGTGTAGGTGTAGGAGGCAGACACTGCCTTCTGCATCCCCCTTTCCTACCTATCTACCTTCATTTAAGGTTAGGCTTGTCCTAGTACATTAAAATCATCAAAATCTCATTAAAATTAAAATTAAAAATCAACCACTAGAGGAAAATACTCTTAACATTGGAAAATTTTAGGGTTAAGAACAGTTGACATCATTTTAATACAATCCTGGGAAATGGGGAACTTTTACTAAGAAATTATACAAAGCAGGTGCAGCACTAGTCGAGGTCTTGTATTATTTACGAAATGTCTTACATCTCTTAGACCTCTGATGCACTGCACAAGGCATCACATATTTGGGATTCATATGGGATAGTAAAACATTAAGGCAATAATGTTAGAATGACTGAAAGTTATCAACATGTTCTACATTCTTTTACTAGCGCTGCTGATGACTGTCTGAACAAAACCAAAAAAACCATAATCATCGTGATAGAACTAACTTTTGCGTTATTATAATATATCCCACGGGGGCATGTGTTCTTGGGTAGTAAAGGCCAAGATATATTGTCAATACGGGGTACAGAGGCGGGAGTCTTAGTACCATATTTTTTGAAAAATTAATACTCTGCTCTACCATGCAGATCTGACCAAGGTCTTATCTTGTACCACGGGAATCAGTAAGCCGTTTGAACTTCTTATAATTAGATTATTGAAGAACTCTTTTCGGAGAGCACTGGAAGAGGCTTAATGGCTCATTTTAAGCTTGCTCAGACTTTAGCAGCCACTGATATTTCTTGGATGTGCTGACTTCAGGTAACTATATATGTCTCGGGGTGCTATTGCCTTTCAACAATAGTTACTTGGTGAATTGTTTGGCTTCTCTTAGACAGCGTTTCTCATTCTCTTGCTGAATAAATTATAGCCTTGTAACGAAAAAAAAACCGTATAACAAGGTGCATTTCAAAAATTTTAATCAATAGCTTAATAACAGTTTATTAGATTCGAATATAATATTTCTAACTATAACCTTGGAATGTGTAAAATAAGGAAAAAACCAAAACACATATTAACGAACATCAAAATGACCATCAGTCCAGATCTATTTGTAGCTGGACTATAAGCCTAAATAATATGATTACTGCTGAGTAGTGCTGGAATACTATTTAGTGATACTAAAGCAAAGGCTATGGCTTTAAAATCCAGTGAATTAAAAGTCAACGATTTAAAAATGTGAAGCCATTCAGTTCTACGAGAAACGGATTAAAAAAAACTGGCATGAAAACACACTTAAAAACAACGTACAAGAGATGAACAACACATTTTAGACAATAATACTTCGCAGAATGATTTAATATCTGATATGACGAATTTCGAAATCATTGTCTAGCATACAATACGAAACCTTTAATATAAAAAGCAAGGCACATTTGTTCATCAGGTACTCTTGTTTCGTCAGCTGATTATTCTTCACTCACTTTAAATTTCGGCTGTCAAAGTCTATAGATAAAAAACAATTTTTTCTCTTTTCTCATTTATTTGAAATTTCAAACTTCATATATAAAAAATATAAACAAAAAACAAACAGCAGACAGTTGTCCGAGGCCTTTGGCCACGGACTGTCCCTGCAGGCTGTGTCAGAGACACGGCCATTAAGTTTAACGTAGAATACTAAACGTCAACTGTGAGCTGCTGTCAAACAGCATCAAGCAGCATTGTTATTTTGCTTACTTGGCAGCACTTTATATTAACATAAAAATGTATGAATTAATTTTTTCATATATTTTTAATAATTATATATCCCTGTTAAATTCAAATTCATATTTAACATTTTGTTTCACTGAAATACATAAGTAAACATACGAAATTTCAATATTTCATCAATCAAAACAACAGCCGAAGGTTTGTGTCCACACTGAAACAGCAGCATAGTTTGTGTTCACGCTACAAACTCAAACACTCAACCAAACACCACACATATGTTTGAGTGTATGTGTTTAAACAATTTTCATTTGAGAAATTTAAATATTAGGAAGATATCAACCGATATGAAATGTATATTAAACGAAAGATAACATCTTCATTTACCTACAAAAAAATTTTTAAAAAAAGTTATCTCGCCGTTTCCTTATAATCAATGAAATAAAGATTACAACAATAACAATCTGACATGACTCCCTATACCGTAAGGTAAGACTGATGAATTAATTTATCTATAGACTTTGAAATTTGAAATAAGTGAAGAAGAAAATAGCCAGCTGTTCAAATAGAAGTACCTGATGAATAAATTGGCTTTGATATAAACGATTTTCTGTAAAAAATTTCTTAAGAATTTCTATTGAAAATGGGAAAAAGGTGGGACACTAATTACACACATAAAAGAAAAAGCTTTAAATTTTCTTAAACAGTCTAACCTTAAGTACTTTGAAAAAGTAGTCAGATTTAAGTTATGACACTATTGAACTTAATGAATAAAAAACAAACCACAAGCGGTTTTTTTCCATGATAAAAAAGAATGTTTAATATAAACAACATTATTTAGAGCCTGTTTAGAAAAACAAACATTTAAAACAACAACATCCTTATCGAAAACAATAGCAACAACAAGATTTTTTAAGTAATTCAAAATTAAGAAAATATATTTTTTAATCTTTTTTACTTATTTTGTTTTTTTTTTATTTTTTTATATTTTTTTTATAAAGATTAAAGTTGAAAGACTAATTAGAAATTATACAACAATTTCTGTACGTGGAGAATTTATGGAAATTTTATTTATTTGTTTCCCTGTCTTCTTTGCTTATCAAAATGTTTAGCAAACAGGTAAATGAAAAAAACTTCAAATTTGTTAACATTTCTGAAGAAATTTTAAAATTTTCCATTGACTTTTTACAACATTTTCGAGCAAAAACAACTTATAAAAGTAAGGACTCACCTGTGTTGGCCAATCGCCACATGCTATGGCTCCAAATACACCACACTCACATGTTAGACCTGAGACTTCTTTACCCTTTGGCTGTACTTCTTTGTACTTTTTGTCTGGAAACGACTTTAAGCCTACACTTTTGTCATTGCAACAGTTCGCTGTTATTGCATCAGCTATAATTTCCACTAAAATTTGTATAATTTTTCAAATTAGCTTAAATTATTAAGAAGAAAAGAAACAAAAACAAACTCACCACTGGATGTTATATTGGAATTCATTTCGCCTTAATAATAATTATATGTTTTTCCAATTCTTAGTCAATATTATTTTTTTTAATAATTAAGTTTCTTATTAAAGTAGTGCTACGTACGTCTTAGTCCTCTGAATACTTTTTACAAACTGTTGTTATTTTTCCGAGAATAATCCAATATATTTAAAACAAATTCAGAATGTTGCAACGACCTATCGGTCGAGCTATGGATTTAGTTTTTTTTTTTTTATAATTATAACAGCCTCAAGTACACAAAATTTAAACTGATAAGAAATTGAACAAATATATAGTGTGTATGATTTGTGCACGAGTTAAATTACACAAACATCTCCATTCTATTTTTAAAAGAAGAATGAAAAAAATACTTTTTGATGTAAAATATTTTCTACAACACAGATTGGTGTTCAAGTGCCTTACAAAACGTGTGACTTAAGTTTTTTTTAAATATAAACTGTGTACCAAAAGCATGAAGAGGAAAGCGTAAAGATTTTGGCAATGGCCGGTCAAAAGCCCGACTGAAATGAAACTAAAATTCTTCACACGGATTCATCACGTTTTTTAGCAAAACGAAATCATATTTATAAAACGCTCTTTAAACAATTTTCCTACTTTTTGTTGTCTATATATAAATATAATTCCACATATAATTTATTTAACTGATAATGATAATATACAAATTTAAATTATTTATGTCTTTCGTTAGGGCCCAGATACAGTAGCGAAAAAAAATTCCCATCAACAACAATTAAGCGATAAGAATTCAAAGCTTAAACTTGATTACGATTTGAGATTTATAATTTATTGAAATTTAAATTAAAAAACAAAAAACCTAACCTTACTTAATCTAGACCTAAAAAAGACGCATTCTAATGACGCACAAAGTTAACGATAATTTAAATTGCGTAAACAGCAACTTCATTAATTATTTTCCACTTTTTCCATTACTTTTGGCCAAGCCCCCCTTGTTATTAAAGAACGGCTCATTGAACTAATTCTTGATGTTGAATCTATGCGATCCACGAGTGTTGATAATTATCAACATCTTCCTCTGCTGGTCCCTGCATTATTATTGTTGTATTTATGTTTATTAAAAAGGAAGAAGAAGATTTTATTATTTATAATAAAATTGTTATTCAGTTCTTTTTTTTTTTTTTTTTTTGTAAATAAAAATTTAAAAATAAACAAAAAAGCGATTAAATCAAATGGAAAATTTTAATTGTACACTGATAATAAAAACAAACACCCCACGAAGAAAAACAACAGCAACAACAACAAAAAAAACTAAAAAAATAACAATATTGAAAATAAATAAACTTCAATAATAAATAACAAATTTGTACAGTGGGATGGATGTAATAAAAATGACAATACAATCTATACTTGTTTAATTCAATAATTTAAAATTTGTATTTTTTTTTTAAATTATTTTATAAATAGGGAATTTATTAATAAATCATATAATTTATAGAACTGAAAACGAATAAAAAAAACATGACAAAAACCCGCTTGTAACTAGTGCTTCCGAATAAGAGATCAATATTTCGTCGAAGAAGGAGTACGGTCAACAAGCTGGTTATTGTATTGTACCCAGGGTACACTAATATTTACAGGTGGCGGTGCCAGCCCAGCGATTATTTTTTTGTGAGCCAGTGTTTGTCAAACTCTATATAAAAAAAAAGAGATTTCAGTGCCAAGAATTGTCAAACTTCATATAAAACAAGTAAGAGTGCTATATTCGGCCGTGCCGAATCTTATATACCCTTCACAACGTGTAGTCATGCAATAACAATAGTTTGTATTACCATTCATCTCATATAAAATACGTACATACATTTATAAAAAACATACATATATAAAAACATCCCATTGTAAAATTAAAAATTAACGTATGTATGTTAAAAAAAAATAAAAAAAAAATTTAAAAAAAAAATTTAAAAAAAAAGATTAAAAAAAATTAAAAAAAAAATTAAAAAAAAAAGATTAAAAAAAATTAAAAAAAAATAATTAAAATATAAATAATAAATATAAAATAAAAAATAAAAAAAAATTAAAAAAAAAATAATAATAAAAATATAAATACTATATTAAATAAAAAATAAAAAGAAAAAATAAAAAAAAAATTTTAAAAAAAATATAAAAATTTTTTTTTTTTGGTTCAGCTGGGATTCGATGCCACGTTTACTCTAACCAATACACACTTTTGTATGTATGTTTGTTGTTGTAATGTTGTTTTTGTGAAAAAAAAAATCGAGGTGGTCGTGGGTTTTTGCTCATATCTCAGTTGTTTATGTACCGATGTTTCTCATTTTCAATACCGATCTACTCCCGAATATTTCTGATATTTTAGTACCTCACCCCGGTCCAAGGATTTCGGGGGCTTCAAAAAGTTGATTTCAACATACACAGACAGACTGACAGAGCCATATATACCCTTTTTCACTGTGCGAAGGGTATAAAAAAAGAGAGACAAAAATTGCTCTCCTTTACGCTATCACCTTATGTAATTACACCATGATTGTACCTTATTTTCTTGATTGTTCAGACTACCCGACAGTCCTTTGTTACATATATCTCCCACCGATTTACCACTCGTATCATACTCTGCCTTTATTTCTACAATACCTTTCAGCACACAACTGAAATACTAACAGCTCCTAGTTGACTTACGACTTATATTCTGCCTGTGTTTCTCAAATATCTTTCATCACACAACCCGTTTACTAAGCCCTAGTATGTAGTTTATTAACCAATAATATTTGTAACGCCAAAACAACACCACATCTGAATGAAATTCACGAAACATTTATTTTTGGATTATATAAATATACAAAATGGAAATTTTTTACACTCAATATGGAAATTGCAATTGGTATTTATAAATACTTCTAGGGTTTTCGGAACCTGAGAACCTATAGCCCTGCTTATTACAAAAGCAGGGGTTTCGGAACCTCAGAACCTATAGACTTGCTTATTACAAAATCCGTTCAAATGAATATGAGCTCCATCGTTCATAATCATAATTCCAACGAAATTGATTTCATTTCTAGCCAACTGTTAAAATAAAAGTGTAAAATTTTGACGCTGCGGATTTAGTTTTAGCGCCAATTGCACTTTATTTTTTATGCCATAACACAAGGATGAGAGTGCATAAGAAGAGACCAATGCCTGTCTCTCTGAAATAATGCGTTCCAGCGATCTTGCAGAAAAATCATCTTGTGTCAAGGTATTTTCTTAATTCTGAGAATTTAATAAAGAGCTAGTGGGAAACCTTGCCAGATCAACCAGTTCGCAAGAAAAATGGTAGATGTCCAGGAAAATCCAGAATTTCGTTCAATATTATTCACAGAGCAAATTAAACGTGGTCTACGGTTGGAGAAAAATCTTTCACCAGTTCCATGTTGTTGGTGACGATGAACTAAGCCAATAAACCATTGCTTCAGAGGGTGAAATTTTGACGTTAAAATGTCAACGAACATAACGCAAAGAGCATGCGTTAAAATAATTGATCGCCGATTTCAATAATAATGATTTTTTTATTCTGGTTCTTTGTTTAGTTGAGAATCTCTTCATTATTACTTCTCCAGGTCTTATCTATACAATCTGAAGAAGAAAAAAATATCAACGAAAAAGTTGTTAAATTTTAAATCCTCATGAAGACTTTTGGCACAGCCTGTGTAAAACAAAGCCATATTCGAAACGGAAACATATATTTTAGTTATAAAGTTATTAATTATTAAATTAGACAGACCTTTAAAACGAAAAATTAAACTGCATTACAATAGCTTGTTTCAGTTCCTTTTGAATTAGAATACACTGAAAAAAAATTACTATATTTTTCAATAATGCCACTAAGATTAATTGAAGCAAAGATTACTGTATCATACGCATTATAATGAAATTTTCTACACATGTACACACATCACGTCACGAAATTTAAAAATTAACTGCAAGAATTTTAGAAATAAGTAATTTCTTTTGGTGATTGTTTGAACAATCTTCGTCTTTGCTTCTATCATTTCTGGCTGATACAAAATTTAATTAAAATCTAACGACTTGCAATAAAGTGTAAGCATAGCTTTATTTAGAGATTTGTGTATAACATGTATCACATTAATTACACCCTTCACCTGTGGTGCACAAGGGTATATATAGCTTTGTCATTCCGTTTGTTATTTCTAGAATTTTCATTTCCGAACCCATAAAGTATATATTTTCTGAAAGCTTATGAATAGAGGAGTCTTTTAAGCCCTGACCGTCTATCCTCGTGTTGGTTGAAATCAACTTTTAGAAGCAACTAAACGTTCCTCAGATCTGAGTATGGTATCAATCTTTTGGAAATATCCAGGAATGAATCGCTATTGAAATTCAGCACAATCGCTCCATAACTTTCTGAGATATGAGCAAAAAACCACGACCACCTCGTTTTTTTCACAATTACAACAACAACATACATATATACTGGTTAGAGTAAACGTGGCATCGAATCCCAGCTGCGCCAAAAAAATTTTTTTTTTATTTTATATATTATTTATATTTTTATTATTTTTTTTAAATTTTTTTTAAAAAATTTTTTTTTTTAATTTTTTAATTTTTAAAAAATTTTTTTTATTGTTTTTTTTTTTTTTTAAATACATATTTTTTTGTAATTTTTTTTTAGAAACATGTACATACGTAAACTCAATTTATAATTCTGCAATGGGATGTTTGTATATGTATGTACGTATTTCATATGAGATGAATGGTGATACAAACAATTGTTATTGAATGACTACACGTTGTGAAGGGTATATAAGATTCGGCACGGCCGAATATAGCACTTTTACTTGTTAAACTTATTTTAAAAAATTAAAATAAAGATTAATAATCTTTGATAATATACAATTGACAAAATATTTTTTAAAAGCAGAGAAATATATAAAAATAATCTATTAAAAATTTGGATAGATCAATAAGTAAAAAAAAACTGTGTCTCTGTTTATAATCAACGAATTAAAATACAAATTCCCAAACTTTTAGAAAATCTGTCTGACTGTCTTTCTGTGTGTCTTCCTGAACTCGTCTGTCTATAAAACTACTAGCTGGCTTTAGATAAAATTTAGTAATGAGGTATGTACCTTGATATCTGGTTTATGTATACGGTAATTTTAATTTGCGACATAATATCAAAGTTTTAACAGAAATCCAAAATAGCAAATAAATAGGTATTTAAAATGGCACCACAGAAGCAGGAATATAAAGGAAATTACACTTGCATAAATAAACTATTACTAATGGTTCGTAACTTTGTTAGAAATTATCTCACATAAATACAAAACATAAATATTTTTGGGGCCAACAAAGCAGACTGGGTTGAACTAGTTATTAATGCATTATATCTGACACATATAACGAAAATCAAATTGATCAAATCTTTATATAGAAAACCATTGAAGAATCTTGTTTTTTATAAAGAATTTTACTTTTGTTTTATAGAAAATCTTAAAAAAAATGCTTTTTAATCAAAAATATGCGACAAAATTCGAAAGATAAAAAACTTTGTTTAATTTGTTGTAAAATTATTAAAAATGTTCAACATAATGTTATATTTTGTTACAAGCTTAAGAGCAATAATTTCTTTATTAAAATAATTTATTAATTCCACTATTTCGTTATCGAATTGAGTAGCTTTATCAGGGAAAAATTTTAGTTTATAATTTTTTTCTGAAAATGCGAAATATTAGAATCAATAAATAATAAAAAAAATAATAAAAGATCTTAATCTTGTAATAATTTTATTTATCTGCTTGAAATAATTTCCATTTAAAGAGTTTTCGAAAACTTATGGATTTCCCAACAAAATCTTTACTTACCTAGTAAGTTAGCAAGTAATATTGGAGATACACATAAACTAGTTACTTTTCGACCGAATAACTACATATTTTTGTTTGAGTTTTCCCAGAAATCATGACCCTCGCTTACAAATGAACTAAAAAAAAGCAATAAAATAAGTAGTTACTATTAAAGCTGAATTATAGCTGGATATTTTTATACTGTTGCAATACAAAAAAATATAAAAATTATAATATTGGGCATATTATGATATTTATGAAGTTAATTTAAAGTTCACTGTTTAAAAAAATATATAAAAAGTATTTACGAAGGTCATAACCAATAGGCCATTATTCTGTACTTTAAAATAACGATGTTGGTAACGACCCCTCATTACTATGTAATATATGAAGTAATGACAACCTATTACACAATTTCAAAAAGATTTTGCTGCGCAATTATTCCTTTATTAAAATAATTTATTAATTCCACTATTTCGCTATCAAATTGAGTAGCTTTATCAGGGAAAAATTTTAGTTTATAATTTTTTTTCGAAAATGCGAAATATTAGAATTAATAAATAATAAAAAAAAATAATAATAATCGATCTTAATCTTGTAATAATTTTATTTATCTGCTTGAAATAATTTCCATTTAAAGAGATTTCGAAAACTTATGGAATTTTTACAAGTTCTTTGTATTTATGAAATTTTCAATATCTATAAAAATACACGATAAACTTTTAATTTAAATATAACAAGCAAAAAACATCTTATTTTTGTGATAAAATCACGTCACCTTAATGAGGGACAACATTACTCTTAAATCAATAATGCAGAATGTTCCTTGTGGCATTTTCTGGGTTGCACATAAGTGACAAAATGTAGATGAAAACATTTGTTATTTACTGTTCATTAAATTTTGGCCGAAACAAATTCTTTGTTCTGAATACTATGTAGCACTGGTCATGGACTTTATTCGTCTAATCAGCGTTGTTTTCAACTTAGCTCTGTTAATGTGACAGCAGTATTTTTTTCGCAATGTTTCTTGTTAAAACTTTTTTTGAACCTTATTTTAATTCATACTATACTGTTCTGCAGTCTACTCAGCAAACGACCCCATCCTTTCTCTGCTAATTACTTTGATTCCAACGTCAGTTAAATTCTATATTGTACTGAAGGACATATTGACCCAAAAAAACACTACATTAGCATCTGTGAAATTCCTGGATTACTTCAAGTTGTGGTGTTTCTTAAGTGTACGGAAAATGCCTGACAATTAACTAAGCGATGCGTTTAGAATTAGTTCACAATCAGAGCTAATTGGAAGCGACATCGCCATCTTTGTAGAAATCGAAACATTTTAGAAAATTATTGTATTAAATTTTAAAAAATTCTCTATCTTATTTACGGATTCCGTCTTAATATGGAATTTTTTAAAAAATTCAAAATTAACCAAAAGATTTGCTTATATAACTAATTAAAAAGAAGAGATTTTTGTTCAATTTTTATTGAATACAGTTCTTTCACAGGCAATCAATATTAATCTATACCTACTCATGCCAATGCTAAAAATAATATATTTATTATCGCACCGAAATAATTATTGACAGATGTCTTTCATTAACCCATTTCAAATTAAGGTAACCAATTTAGGGAAAGTGTCTTTACTAAATAGGTAAAAAAATAAAAAATAATGAAAATTGTAAATGCTAATAATAAACAAGTAAGAATGCTATAATTGGCCTAGCCGAATCTGATAATACTCTTCACCATCATATATGTACATAAGTATAATGACCATATCGTAGCTCCAAGATTTCAGATTTAATACGCTATGTTTGAATTTTTACATCGTTATCTGTATTTTTCTAATCAAGCCCTTACAATTGATTCCTATATTTTAGGCATTAAGAAAAATAATTATGCGCTATTTTGTTTCATACGTCACCTTGGCTTATACACTTTTTCACAGTTTACCGTACTCTACTGGTCAAGCCCTTTTTATTTGATATCATTATTGTGGGGTTAAAGGGGATAAACTCGTAATTACAATAGTTGGCCAATATTTATCCACTATTTAATTTAAAATGCCTTCTTGGATTTTTTCATAGTTTACTTTATTCTACAGCCGTTTCATTCGACACCAATATTGATGGAATTGAAGAAGACACATTCTAGTTACTATATTTGACATATATTTGCACTTATTGTACGCCATTTGGTAGTGACGGCCATCATGTTATAGTGTAAAATGTTTCTTTAGTCGATCCCCTTTATTTAGTACCCACATCCACTTACTCAATATTCTAGAATCTAAATAAAGTCAATTTTCCTTTGAAAATTTCAGGAAAAACACTAAAACCGTTGACTTTTTTTTTTTTTTGCTCATATCTCAGTTAGTTTTAAACTGATTTTTTAATTTTTCAAAGCAATAGCTTTTAATATAAGGCAAGTAATTTCGTGTATTAACATTGTGCAAATATTTATTTGTAGCTTTAATAATTTGATATACATACTTTAAAAATATATTTTTGTTGCCTATAACTTTACAGATTAGTGACCGATTTGTAGAATAGATAGCCTTACAGGCATTTTATATTTGCAAATGGCAACAATAGTGCATTAAAATTTTTCTAGGAATGAAAAATTTAAATCTGTATGGTTAAAATATGGAAAACAACAGAGGAACTCGTGTTTATTTGCTCAAGTCTCAGATAGTTATAGAGCTATTATACTGGATTTCAATAGCGTTACATTCACTGTTATTTTTTAAAGGATTTTTACTACATTTGGATTTCTGCAACATGGGGGGGCTTTTAGAATTCGTCTTCAACCAGCTCACGGACAGACAGACACTTTTCAATCGACTCCCTATTCCTAAGCTTTAAGAAAATATATACTTAAAAGGATCTGTGGAAATCTAATGGAATAATGAAGAGAATATAAACAAGAAGTGTATTTGTACACATAGCCATTACATTCAGATTGACAACCTCAGCTACTATCCAGAATGGACTTGGTGAGCTGTGTTAACGCTAACGAGGCTCTGTCGAAAGTCGGCATGGTGGTAGCCCCAGAACCACAATCAGATGGAGAAGTTCAATCAACTACTGCATCCTAAATGAAACCGATTGGAGAAACCGAATCAAACGAGAAACAAAATCGATCTAATTTAATGATGACGACCTTACGCATCAAAAAAGCGGACTCAATTTGAAACCTGGAAACTGGAACGTAAGAACTCTTCAGAAGCACTATAGTCCCTATAGAAACGACGGGAATATTAATATAGAAATGACAAACGGATTGACAAACTATATATAGGCAGTAGGCACCACAGGTGAAGAAAAAATATAATTCTTTGTTACATTTATCTTAAATACAATTTATAAAATTTCTTTAACAGCGCCTTATTTTTTAAAAACGAAATTGAAAGTTTCACCCGCTATGGGTTAAGAATCCTGATAATAATTTTTAAGTATTGAGATTTATTTCTTACTTCGGCTTGGGTCAGCACATTTTTCTGACGAGACAACATGATGCAATTGAAGAATACCTTTGCTAAGCGTACTTATAACAATAACAATAACAATTTAATTCTAATTGGAACGAAGACAATTAAGAATCATAATTTTCGTGTGATTACACAGTGATTGAAAACCAGACAAGATGACTTGTTTAAAAAAAGAAAACTAAAAACTGGCTCATAAGATGAACACAATTGTTTTCTTTCAACTAATGGATGTTTGTTTTGTAGTCTGTGTAAAATAAAATAATTAAAAATATTTACATTATGGAAAATTTTTCAAAACGAACTTAATATTTGTTATTGTTAAAGCCTAGCGATAGAGAATTATTTAATAGAATAATCATCAAATTTTATCATCAAAATATTTATAATAATTTTTTTAATTAATTTTGTTTATAAATTATTTAATTTTTAAAAACCATATTTATGCTCATTATGCTCATTATTGACGGAAAACATATTTTAAATAAGTAAATTGTTTACTGCTTAATTTTATTTTATTTTTAATCTCATTTTATTAAACACACATCTCTTTTAAAAGAAAACCTTTAAAACCCTATACCCTTTAAAGCAAAACGCATTAAATGGCTGAAATGTCAAAATTGTCGAAAATCTCAAAAGACATGAATTTTTCAACACAACATTAAAAGACCGTTAGATTCAATTGAGGGAAAAAATAAATAAAATTTAGGTTTTTTTCTTTATGTATTTCGACCACATTGACCGCAACTAAAAATGCAATAAAAATAAAATCCAATGATAATGTGGCAATCGAATTCAGCTGCCAGAAAGGAATAAATAACAAGGGACAAGGGAGTGGCAGAGACGCCGAGGAAAAAGTAGTCATGTATAAATATTTATGGGTGGAGTTTGTTTCTATCATTGGCAAAATAAACTCACTCTGAATGGTTCAAAAAAACCACACACACACACACTCACACTCACAATTTATCCAAAAATATAAATATATTTAACAAAAAAAAAATAAAATAAAGATGCTTTCATATGTGTTTTTGTTGAATGAACAAAAATAAATAAAAACTAAAAGCTAAAATAAATACGAAAAATTTTGTGACGACTGGCGGTCAGTTAGTGCTGTATACGTTATGCGTCACTAGAAATGTTGAAGCTGCTGGTCATCTTCATGATGCTGATGATGATGATGATGCTTCTCGACATCATTGTGAAGTCAAGCATGTGGAAACTCGCTATTGATATAAAAAAAAAATAACCAAAATTAAAATAAATACATGAAAGTTAAAAAATAAAATCTTCAACAAACACACACACACACACAAACAAAAAAAATAAAATAAAAAGAGCAAAGAAATGAATAAATGGCCAAAAGAAATAAACAGTCACATAAAGAATAATCATTTAGAAATTCTATTGAATAATGCATGAGAGTCCAGCTAGAATTATAATCATAATACATACACATATGCACATACTTACATACTTACATACACACATACTTATTTTCAAACAAAAGCTCAGCGTAAAATCATTTTCGTTTCGTTTGTTTGTTTGTTTATTTATTTTTTTAATATAAAACACCCTACTTCACTTACTCACCCATTTCTAAATATGTACTCTCACTGTTAGAGGCAACTTTAGTCCACCATCCTTGAGTCCATTTAATTTTTGGTTAAATATTTGTTTGTTTGTTTTTCATACAAAATGACGGTGATGATATGACTACATGTGGAGGCTGCTGACTGCTAACTGCTGCCATAAACACCCTCTCGACCCGATAATAATGAAGATGATGATGTTGTTTTCTTCCAAAAACGAAAAAAAAATATCAAAAGAAAAAATAGAATAGAAAATTAAATTTTTTTATTAAGTTTAGTTACATAGTTCTTCTGTGCTATTCATAACTAATAGAATAAAGTAAAACCATTTGTTACAGTGGGTGTTAAAAGTTGCTTACACAAATGCAAAAAATTATTAACTTTAATGATATAAAGAAAATTTTGCTCTATTATATACCACCTTTATTCGTAGTCGTATTGCAATAAAACATATTGCAAATATAAAACTCATACTTTAAACGGCAGATTGCTTACGAAAAAGTTTTACTTTTAAGTGGTGCCGGATAGGAAAAATGCAACTTCGTTTTTTTCATATTTTATTATTAATTTTTTGTACAATATTTACGTGGCAATCAAGGCATATATATTTATTTTTAGATTAATCGCAGTTCGTACAGAATTTATTTGTTTATATTTTTTATATCATAAGTTTGGCTTTCGAAATAATTGAACGAAGGGAAAGAATTGTATGAAGCTGAAGTTTAAAATCAGTTAAATAACAAATAATCAGCTGAGGAATCAAGACCACCTAATGAAAAAATTAGTGTTAGTATTTGTGTCAATTATATATTTTTTTCATGTAATGTCTACCTATTAACAGTATTTATTATTTTAAGGTACAAAAATGTGGCAACGTTATACGATTAGCTCACAAGACCTTTTCTTCATCAAGACACATAAGTTATACAAACTTACCGCGTGCAATGAGACACACTTTAGAAATCGTATTTATTACAACTTGCCGCTAGTTAAAGGCTAAAATTTTGTCGGACCGATAAATGACTTTGCATTATAAAGCCATCACTTATTATTATTTTTTTTTATTAATTTTATTGTGGCTCTAGTTCATTTTTAATATTAAATTTCCAATCATTAAATGAAGAAATCAATTTTTATTTGTTATAATGAAAGAATATGTCGAAAAAGTAAGTCTTAATCCCGACACCAGCCGAGTGGAATGCATTTTCGAAACCAGCTACGGTTTCATCATCAGCACTCTTTAATCGGAATGTCTTAGTGTTGGATGTAAATATCATCTATTTAACTCACAAGTTTATACGAAAATTGATTCTTATTTTTGCTGTAGTGAGTAAGAACGAAATTTACCATTTACGAAATATAATTATTTTTAATAACAATAACAATAAAAAATTGAAGTTGTAATAATGCAAAGCTATTTATCGGTCGTAAAAAATCCTACCTTTAACTAACGGCAAGTTGTACTAATAGCCCTAGGTTAGGTTAGGTTCGGCAGCCGCCCGAAGGCATAGCTCACTTGGGTCCTCCGAGGGTCCCGTTGTGATACCGTAGGCACTAACGCCCGTTTGTCTATGTCCTCTGGCCGTCGTTCCTCAGCCATCCTGTCCTGTTTATAAAAGTGTGGATCTTTCCCAGATCAACTGCGGAAAGGCAAGTTTTACTTTCAAGTATTCGCTGACCTAGAATCTGGTGTCTCAGGTCCCCGAATGCAGGACAATTACAGAGAAGATGTTCAGTTGTCTCCTCCTCTTCCTCGTTATCGCAACTTCTGCAGAAGTCGTTGTAAGGGATATTTAGCCTTTTCTCATGTGTGCATATAGGCCAGTGTCTGATAATGACCGCTATGAGGTTCCTAAGGTGGATTCGGGGCATATTCACCGCATAATGCGTCCTATGCACATTCATGTCAGGCCAGATCTTTCTAGTTTGCTAGCAAGTAGGTTCTCTCACCCATCTTTCCTTGGCATCCAAATAGAATCGATGCGAGATTGGCTGCTTACCCTTCGATAAGGGAATACCCAAAGCACAACTGGATTCAACCGAATCTAAGGTTGTGCCGGCTTTTGCAAGTGCATCAGCTCTATTATTACCATCAATATCCCCATATCCTGGAACCTACACAAGGGTAACCGTCGAATGTCTCGCTATCTCCTCAAGAGACACCCGGCATTCCTCGGCAATTCTCGATGTGCTCTATTATTACCATCAATATCCCCATATCCTGGAACCTACACAAGGGTAACCGTCGAATATCTCGCTATCTCCTCAAGAGACACCCGGCATTCCTCGGCAATTCTCGATGTGCTCTATTATTACCATCAATATCCCCATATCCTGGAACCTACACAAGGGTAACCGTCGAATATCTCGCTATCTCTTCAAGAGACACCCGGCATTCCTCGGCAATTCTCGATGTGCTGTACACACTTTCCAGGGATTTAATAGCCACCTTGCTGTCAGTAAATAATAGCCCTTAAAAATACAAAAAAAAATATATGTTCACATCTTGGAAAATTTACCAGTATTTTCCCAGTATTTATAATTAATAATGAAAAATTTTAATATAATAAAATTTACGTAAAATGTGTGTACCCATCACTAAAAAATTGTGTAGGGGTGTATTCATTTTATCATTTCGTTTGCACTGCATCCAAATATTAATTTTAGATCCCATAAAGTATATATTTTCTGAATACTAGTTGCATTTTAGGACATGCTTTATATGTCTGTCCGTTTGTCTATACGTATGTATGTCTATCCGTCCCTTCAAAACACAATTTGATATGAGCCAAATCGGTCAATCAGAAGGAGAGTAATAGCTTGCAATTCGAAAGGAGGTCTTAAAAAATTCTCTCGGACAACGAATGAAATGCAATTGCGTCTTAACTTCCTCAGTAACAAAAAAGTCTCCCAAAAATTTTTTAAGTCCGTACACCCCGCACAGTGTTTTTTGTCTACTTACACAGAACTAGATGCACTATTCTGAAATTTGGCAAATACAGATTTTTGTTTATTATTATTATTACTTTGACATGCCTACTTTGACATCCACCCCTTGCATATGGCATAATCTAATATTAATAAGATTAAATGAATTCGACAGAATAAGATGTACGATTCTGAAATTATGCAAATATAGGCTCTTGGTTAATATTATTGTTATAACGGAAAATGATTTTCTATATTATGATTTTGCTGAAATTTATATAATTTTTCTATGGACAAAAATATCAAAAGAATAAGGGACTTTATGTTGCAATATCGAAGTTAAGTTCATTGAGAGAAATCACTTTGACACGCCTTCTTTAACGACCACTTTTCAAATATTGTGCTAAAAAGAAATGAGTAATATTACTCCTCTTTTACAAATATTTTAGTTTTATTGTGAGTTTAAATATTAGGCAGATCTTTTCAAAAACCGGTTTTAAAATTTTCCAAATATTTGCTATTTGAAAAACCGGTTTTCGGTTAATCCTTAAAAAAATAACCGATTAACCCGTTTTATGCGAATAAAAAGTAGCACAAAAATCATATTATTATTATAAAAAGTTTATTTAAACAAAGTCAAAACAATTCACAAAGGTAAAGAACGAACAAAATATACTGCAATCATGATAGATATTTTTAAAGAATTTTTGCTATGAAATATTATAGAAACACATTTATATTTGCATTTATACAGAGATATGATTAAAAATATATGCAGTTTTACTATTAAAATAATAAATGTATATGCAGTTAACAACTTACCATACATATGTATGTGAGACCACATTATTTAATTAAAATAATAATTAAAAATTTTGTCATCTTAGCTGTCTATTTTAAAATAATCTTTTAGAAACAAACTGCAGTTTAAATGCGTTAAGGTATGTTTATCTATTTCTTTTCTTTTGTGTTTATGAAACTTGACGTTCAAAATGACCTTTCACTTAGCATACATGCTGGACCTATAGTATAAAAATAATCTTTTTCGCCTTTCAGATAACTTATGACACTTATGTATCTAAATAAAACAAATCCTCCCAAAATGTGTTCTCTATGATTGACTTTTGAAGGGCATTTTGGTGTATGTGTATGTTATATTGTATTGTTCAGCTTATAACAATAACCGGTTTATTTGTATTGAAATAACCAGTTTATTCGATATTCGAAAAATGGACATTTTAAAATATTCGGCTTTGACAAAACTGCAAAAACCGGTTATAACCGCACGAATAATTACCGTTCGAAGACACTACTAAGAGCCAGTTTTTAGGATGTAGTTCAACCATGTTTATCGTTTAAACATTGTTTAAACTTGAAATAGTGTTTATTTTTATTTAATTGAAATTTAGCCCCCAAGATTGGCCGGTTAAACTCGAGCTATAGTTGTCAAAACATAACAGCTGTAAAAAATATACTAAAACATGAAAAAGCTGTCTGGTTAAAGAAAACTTTTTTACACAAAATTAATTGAAACAAAAGATAAAATGGATTTTTTCGGATAATGAGAATTATAGTGATTCAGAAATATATGCAGATTTAAATAAAACAATATTAAGAAAACCCAGGACAATAAGAAACAACACCTGCCAAACATCTTTGGTTTGTCGTTTTTCTCCTGCACAGAGAGCAGCATGTTTCTTACATCTCAACATCTTGAGAGTATATTTGTCCCATTTTAGGCTTGTCTTTGGCTCTTCATCACTAAGAACTTCAATAAAATATCCTGTTCTGTTTGGTGTTCTAAAAATAGATTTAATTTATAAAAGCAAGTAAATTTATAGAATTATAAAAATTAAACTTACTAGATAGCGATATAAAATCATCATCATAAATGGACTCATATCCAATAATTTGCTCTTCATTCACATTAAAAAAATATTTTCATCAATAGCAGACACTTGCGCAGCTAGCTTTGGTCCCCTACCAGTTCTGTATAACTCTTCCTTCTCTTTTGCATAGTTTTTTTAGCAATCTTTTTCATATTTTCAAACTTAGTCTTAAGGTTCTTATAGCAGCGATAACTATCAAAAGTTGAATTCAGCTTAAATTTCTAGCCATCCACTAATTTTTTCTTCCGAAGAAGTGCGGTCAGTTTTCTTGCATTCTATTGTGTTTTTATACCCTTCACCTGTGGTGCACAAGGGTATATATAGCTTTGTCATTCCGTTTGTAATTTCTACAATTTTCATTTCCGACCCCATAAAGTATATATTTTCTGAAAGCTTATGAATAGAGGAGTCGATTAAGCCCTGGCCGTCTGTCCGTCTATCTGTCTGCCCGTCTGTCCGTGTGTTGGTTGAAATCAACTTTTAGAAGCAACTATATGTTCCTCAGATCTCTATATAGTATCAATCTCTTGGAAATATTCAGGAATGAATCGCTATTGAAATTCAGCACAATCGCCCAATAACTTTTTTTTACACAATTACAACAACAACATACATACATAAATAAATGTAAAAACCATACAAAAAAAGAAGAAATTACAAAAAGAAAAAATATTAAAAATAAAAAAAATAATAATAAAAAAAATTACAAAAAAAAAAATTTTAAATTAATAAAAAAAAAATTTTTTTTAATATTTTAAAAATTTTTTTAAAAAAATTTTTTAAAAAAATTAAAAAAAAAATAATAACAAAATATAAATAATATATTAAATAAAATAAAATTTTTTTGGCTCAGCTGGGATTCGATGCCACATTTATTCTAACGTGTACGTATGCACGTATTTGATATGGGATGAATGGTGATACAAACAATTGTTATTGCATGACTACACGTTGTGAAGGGTATATAAGATTCGGCATGGCCGAATATAGCACTGTTACTTGTTTTTATACCCTTCACACAGTGAAAAAGGGTATATATAGGTTTGTCATTCCGTGTGAAATTTCTACAATTTTCATTTCCGACCCCATAAAGTATATATTTTCTGAAAGCTTATGAATAGGGAAGTCGATTAAGCTCTGTCAGTCTGTCCGTCTGTCCGTCTGTCCGTCTGACCGTGTGTCCGTGTGTATGTTGAAATCAACTTTTTGAAGCCCCCCGACATCGCTTGGACCCGGGTGAGGTATTAAAATATCAGAAATATTCGGGAGTAGATCGCTATTGAAAATCAGAAACATCGGTACATAAACAACTGAGATATGAGCAAAAACCCACGACCACCTCGATTTTTTTTTCACAAAAACAACATTACAACAACAACATACATACATACAAACGTGTATACTGGTTAGAGAAAACGTGGCATCGAATCCCAGCTGAGCCAAAAAAATTTTTTTTATACCCTTCACACAGTGAAAAAGGGTATATATAGGTTTGTCATTCCGTGTGAAATTTCTACAATTTTCATTTCCGACCCCATAAAGTATATATTTTCTGAAAGCTTATGAATAGGGGAGTCGATTAAGCTCTGTCAGTCTGTCCGTCTGACCGTCTGTCCGTGTGTATGTTGAAATCAACTTTTTGAAGCCCCCCGACATAGGTTGGACCCGGGTAAGGTATTAAAATATCAGAAATATTCGGGAGTAAAACGGTATTGAAAATCAGAAACATCGGTACATAAACAACTGAGATATGAGCAAAAACCCACGACCACCTCGATTTTTTTTCCACAAAAACAACATTACAACAACAACATACATGCATACAAACGTGTATACTGGTTAGAGAAAACGTGGCATCGAATCCCAGCTGAGCCAAAAAATTTTTTTTAAATTTTTTTTAAATATTTTTTTTTTAATTTTTTTTATACTTTTTTATTTAATATATTATTTATATTTTTATTATTTTTTTTTTTAATATTTTTTTTTAATTTTTTTTTTTATTTTTTTTTTTTTTTTATATATATTATATACATAATAATTTTTTTTTAAAATTTTTTTTTTAATTTTTTTTTTTTTAATTTTTTTTTTTTAATTTTTGTTTAAAATTTTTTTTTTGTTTTTTTAACATACATACGTGAATTTATAATTTTACAATGGGATGTTTTTATATATGTATGTTTTTATATGTATGTACGTATTTCATATGGGATTAATGGTGACACAAACCACTGTTATTGCATGACTACACGTTGTGAAGGGTATATAAGATTCGGCACGGCCGAATATAGCGCTCTTACTTGTTTATATATTAAAAATTTTTTTTAAAATTTTTTTTTTAAATTTTTTTTTTATTTTTTATTTAATATATTATTTATATTTTTATTATTTTTTTTTTAATATTTTTTTTTAATTTTTTTTTTTTATTTTTTTTTTTGTTTTACATTAATTATATATATTTTAATTATTTTTTGAAAAAATTTTTTTTTTTTTTAATTTTTTTTTTAAATTTTTTTTTTTAAATTTTTTTTTTAAATTTTTTTTTTTTTTTATTTTTTTTAACATACATACGTAAATTTATAATTTTACAATGGGATGTTTTTTATATATGTATATTTTTTATATGTATGTACGTATTTCATATGAGATGAATGGTGATACAAACTACTGTTATTGCATGACTACACGTTGTGAAGGGTATATAAGATTCGGCACAGCCGAATATAGTGCTCTTACTTGTTTTTTCTCCATTAATTCAACTAATACTTGAATCTCGTTTGAAGTAAAACTGGAGAAACGTTTTAAGCCATCGCATATGTTTAGTTTTTAATTACACAATAAATAAATTAATTAACAAAATCTTTTTTTTACAACGTTATGCTTTTTCTTTTTGACGCTTTGTTTTGTTTACTTCTTTTTGTAAAGTTTGGTAATGTTACCATATTTATATTGGAAATTGTAAATGATGCCGTATTTTTATTTTCCAAAAACTATGGCAATAACAAATAATTTAAAATTTTTTAAACTATCACTGAAAAACGACTCGGCGGATTTAAGGCAGTTTAAATTTTATTAAAGTTTAATTAAACCACAAACAAACTAAGTTTAATCCGCCTTCTAAAAACTGACTCTAAATATAAGAAAATTATTAAATAGCAAATTGCACAAAGAAGGTATTAAATACTTATTTTTGTATTATTTTATACAATAGCTCTTACTTTTGTTAACAAAATAATAAATTTTGTGGTGACGGGTATCACAAATTTGGCACTCCCGAGTATAGTGCCCTTACTTGGTTTTATTAATTTTATTAAAATTTCTATACATTAAGAAATAACTAAAAGAGATTTTGCAAAATTTTTCTTAAATTTGATATTTGTAAATACAATACATATCGCTCATTTACCTCAATTGGAAGTTTTCAAAATAGCTACTATCTATCTGTATTTAGTTTCAAAGTTAAAAATATATTTTATTATGTAAAATCTTATAAAATTTATAAATATTTTTTTACAAAATTTGAATAATTTAAGACCTTGCAATCTTTGAAAGTTTGAACTATAAGTTGTTTTGACTTGTGTCACTGTTGAACTTAATGCGATTTGCACGAACTATTTCCATACAACTGCCAGCCCAAAAAAGTCATGTATCTTTTATATATATGAAATCAATTTTTTCGTAACGTATAAATTGTTTTTTCAGTTACGTTAAGCGTAGCTGTTTTGAGTTGAAATTTATTTTGTTTTGATGTCATTTTCTTCTATGGCTCATATTTCTTCGGTTAATTTGCTGTGAAAAATACATTTAATTTTCTGTACAGACAAAGCGCAACAACATCACCTCTTTTGTTGCACACTGTACTTAATGACGTTGTATGTTTTTGTGGTTTGTGGCATGATTTTGTATCTATGATTTTCAAACAATTTTCGTTAAAGTTTATTTGTTGTTTGTTGTCATTGATAATGGCTTGTTGAAAAGTCATCCTTGGCTACTCGCAACCTAGAATAAATAAAATGTGTTTGAATTACTTACAATGTGATCCCTACAGTTTTTACGAATCTTTTTTAGTTTTTTTTTTCAAAAGTTTTGAATTTTAGTTATGAAATAAATTTTGTTAGATGCGGAATATGCAGGTTAAGAAACTAGTTAAGGTGACACAGTTAAGATTAGTAACCCGTAGCCGTTCATTAATTTTTCTCACAATTTTGTAAATCTTTTTTTTTAGTTTAGTTAACGTGAGCACTAGCATCGAGTGCCATAATGTGACGGTGGTCTAACCACTGAATTGGGCTTGTACCGCCCATTCACCGCCCCCTTGAGCATGTTGTGCTACTTCATCAATTCCGTTGTAATATTAATGCAATTTGCTACAGAGCTCGTATTCTCGTTTGCTATTTTTTTCGCTACGAGGTTTTAAGATTAACCAGCGAGGGAACAGGTTTTGGAGTGTAAAAAGGCAACAGAATCTCTAGACATAAGTGACAGCACATAGAGAAAGGGCCCTAAGGGTAAAAACAGGTTTTGTTCAGGAGAGCCATTTTAAAGATTAAATGATTTTTCTATTTTTTTAAATTGTTCATAACGAAAAAAATAAATTTTTTTGTAGTTTCGTAAAATCAAGTTATTTTGTCAATTTATTAGGGGAAAAAATTAAAATAAATAAATTTTACCATTAGGTCGCTTTTTATTTGCTCTTAGAATCATCGACTTCACTTTTATAAGACGCGCATATCTCTGGGAAGAAACACTTTTGGGGCATGGGATCGGTCTCATTCGATGCTCAGATGTTGTCCACATCAAAAAAAAAAAAAAAAGTAAAAATTGTTTTTTTTACCCTTAGGTCCCTTTCTCTATGCGCTGTCACATATATTGTTAGCCATAGTCCGCAGGTCAGCCAGGTCTGCAAGCATCAGTCATTATACTATCACTCTCTATTTCTGTTGATATGGCAACTTCACTCAGAAACATTAGAGGTCCGGCCAAGTTGGAGCATCACCACTTTCTAATCCGACTTCCTAATAAAAAAAAAGTTGCCACAACCACTACGTGCTCTCCAAAAAGACCTCACTAATAGCCTATCAAGAACAACTTCTAGGAGCTAACTGATTCCGTGCTACCATATAACTCTATGGTCATCCTTCACAAATTATCTTAATGAGCTTTTGTACTTCCAAATTATGGCTCTAAGAAGCCAGGGGTGTTGGTTTCACCTCTCTATCCCATATTGAAAATACTGCAAGGCAGTACACTAGCCAAGAGACATACACCCAGAGGGTAATTTTCGGCCAAACATCAAATGTGAAAAAAATCTAAAATTTTTGTTCACAAAGTGACACTTTTTGAGCAGCTCAAAAGCCAGGCTGTGACATAACTAATTGAAGAAGTATCGACTTCTTCGCACTTGCTGAATTTTTTGTTATTTCCTGCATTCCATATTCATTACAGATGTGTTTTTAAGCTGTTTACAAGTATATAAAAAGAGTTAATTTATTTCATTCCTTGGAAAAAAATGTAACCTCCCGAATTACTTGTACTTCTACAATCATCAGAACTGTTGGGATGGAAAAATCTACGTTATTATTGTACAAATATGCTTTAGGAATCGCATAATTATCAGTGTGTTAAAAAAGCTTTCAGTAAAATGAAATTTCCAAAATATACAAAAACAAACACACATATAAGTATTTACCCTGCAGATAACGCGACTAGTCCAAACACGCATCTAAAGTATATTCCATAATGGACAAGGACTAGTCTAAAGATCACCCAAATGTATAGGAAAAACAAGATCGATTTATCATTTCGATGTCCTAAGGCTAAACCATATAACCCATCGGAATAGTCTCAAAACTACTCTTCGTCACTAGTCGACGGAGCACCTACACAATTATACACCTCTTGACAACAATATAAAACACGAACACCTGTTCTTTTAACTGCAAACTTTTGTTTCAAAATGATATGGGCCATGACTGCATTACATGGATCATGTTGTATGAAGTCCATATACCACATAGTTTAGTATTATCTGCAGGGTAAATATTAATGTATGTATGTTCATATGTGCTATGGCTTTTCTACATCTCCATTTCATCTTTTATATCATTTTTGAGGGTGGAGTATGGCCAATGGTTATTTTCCTTTTACCTAAAAACTACAAAACAAATAAAATGAAAATGAATCGCATCTCATTAGTCTATGTAAGTTGTGTACGATTTCCACATTATTGCTTTTCCACTTTTGTAGATAAACATTTTCATTTGAAAAATGAATTTTCTTAAATTATAGCTTCATTTTATTTTATTTTAGTTATTTCTATAAAACTCTATGCGTTAGCAGAAATTATAACTTATTTGGTAAAAAGAATTTATTTTACATAAAATTGAACGACCAAAAAGTTGAAAAATACCTTAAAGGTGAGTTTTAGAATTTTTTGTTTTAAAATATTTTTGAATATTTTAATATTAAATAACTGGCAGCAGGATTTTTGTCTAGACATTATATGCTGGAACAGATATTTCTGTTTTAGTTTATTGTAAAGTTGTTGAAGTAAAAAGTAGATAAATTCAATTGTTAGTCGTTTAATTTGATGGCTTTAACTTAGTGTCTCCGCTGCACTGGTTAAAGAGTATTAACTGGCCAATTAAGATGTTATTCGAATAGATAAATAACTCGGTAAATTTTGAGGAACTTTTGATCAAACTGCCAAAAAATTTACCAAGAAAGAAATTTCAATAGAGCGATAACACACGTTCTTTAACTGAAATATAAAGTCCTTGCAGCATTCAATTTACTCCTAGAATAAATAAGCGATTGTGGATATATTAGCGTAAACCTTTTACTTTAAATAATCATAAAATAATCCAATTGTGTTAAACTACACAATGTAGGGGTCCAATTTTACACAAGGTCTCATGAAAAAATTAATTGGTTGCAAGTGCTTAATGGTACCGTTACATTGAGACCAGCTGCCATCAATATTATCCATTTTAGGCAAAAATTAATATGTTATCATGCGGAGATATCGAGTACTTTACTCACCATTTACCGGTCTCAATTGGGGTGTAATACCTAAAATTCGTACCAAACTGTGACATTTAATTGTCACATTTAGGGTTTTCTCAAAACTTTCATTAATTTTTATCACTCGCCTATCCCACTATGTTGACATAGACCGAAGCTTTCCAGTTTGCGTTCTGGTTAACAATCTTGCTTCAAAAGATCGCTTTCTGGTTCTGCACACTGGTAACTTTAACTTCTGCATGGCTACGGATCACGGGCTTTGGTGTGGTTACAAGAAATAGGGCAACTAAAAATTGGTACCAGTATAAATAAACTTAGAACTCATCTCGGGCAAAGATGTTGATGCCCACCACACAAACCCACCCCTTTGCCATGGCATTCTATACTGCACGTGGTTCATAGAATACCCCTAATGAATATCACTTACCATATGTTGAACTTATCCTCCTTGATCTCAACTTTATTTTTTTGACAATCACATATTGGCTGTCATATCCTCAAATGTAGCAATTTTTACGTTTAATAAATACATTGACGTAAAAATTCCCTACATCTATTAGGAATTTGAACTCTAAATTTCATATCCACTTTTTGATGTTCAAAAACCCATTCATCGACCTCTTTGCTCTAGATGGTGATTACGCTTCAATACCTTTACCAGTTCAAATTCAAATACATGGCGACGAAGAACTTTAGGAAGCGTATGTTCTAAAAAATTGCACAAATATATTTTGCACTACGGTGAATTGTGGTTCAAGAGTTTACCTAACACTCTAATACCCCTAACAGATGTATGTATGTATACCGCATTTATATCACGTAAATGTTTGTAGTATGCAAACCACATGTAAACTAGATTATTCGATTGCATGTATACCACACTTATACCACGTACCTTTTGAAAAGTAAACAAACTAGTTATAAAACGATTTATATAATGAATGAAATACAGAGTATTCCATGCTATTGTTTGTCAGGGGTATACGACACTGCATCGATATTGTCATTTAAAAGGCCTATTTTTAGATGACATTTACTTTAACCATCAACAATTGATCTAGACTGTCCCATTTTTCTAATTAATCGTTGTTAAAATAAGACCATTAGAGAAAGTCATAACACCACTTTTTTACTAACTAAAGTAACACAATACAAATCTACTAACTCTACTACTATACTCCATATTTTATAGCTGTAATCTGTATAATTGCACATTTTTTAGGATTGTTATAATTTTTTTTTCAACTTTTGAGAAACCCTTTAATACAATGAGTACCTTAAAAACCCCACAAAAATTCTATAAATATTTAAGTATCACCTAAAGTTTCCTTCAACATGTGTAAAGCCTGAAATTCACCAATAAGTAAAAGAATTCCTATAAATCTAAAAGAAAATCCCCTAATATCAGAACATTGCCTGAATAATGATTTTTTTGTGCTTCATAAAAATTTACTTCAATAAAATTTTTAAGTTGACTTCTGAGCAACCGCTAGTTTTCGTTATGCTTACATCCAAGATTCTAAGAATTGAAGGTTTGAGGGTCCCGAGCTAAATGCAACCGGACCGATACAGGTAGCGAATAAGAGTTTTCTTCTGCTGGCAACATCGACAAGATGAAAGAATACAAGTGGTTTGATTAATGTCAGCACCGACAACGTGTACCATAATCTGGCTGTGATCTTACCACGAGGTTGAGTTTCTAACAACAAATCTCAATTTCTGTTGAGAAGTCAACGTCACCCAGAAACATTATTCAAATACAAGGTCAAGCATTAGTGATAAAAATGCTGCTGAATATTTATTCCCGCTTAAAAACAAATACAGCCACCGAAGAGAACTTACCAATAATCAATCTAAAACAAGTTCTAGAAGTAGTAGCGCATCTATACAACCGTACTGATAATAAACCCAGGCTGGAGCAAAAGCCAAGGGCACATCGACAAGGTAAATGAGTACTCCTGGATCCAAAAATTACCTTAAGCATCTTAGCGTCTGTTCTCCTCTAAGCGCATTACGGTATTAAAATTGAGTGGATCGCTATTTAAACTTGAAACATGAACAGCCAGTCTGTCGGTTTAGATTGCAGCCTCATCACAAGACGAGGAAGTAGTATGCTAAACATTTCCTCATCTTAGATATTACGATTGATAAAACCTCACCAGGCCTTAAACTCGTTATGCGAAAATTCCCAGGTTAGCTGGAATGAAGAAAAATGCCCGGAAATAAAAACTTTTAACTGCAATTAATAATTTTTTAAAATTATATTTCGTCTTAGATAAATTGGCCGCGATAAAATCAGTATTGCGGGTTTCTTTGAGTTCACAGAATTAACTTAATAAAACAAGCAAATAAAGTCGCTTTAAAACTATTTTTAAATTATTTCTTTCTTTCTTTCTTTTTTAAAAAGCCAGTTTAAAATCATAATTAATGTACCATGAAATTTTAAATATTAAACAAAATATAACAAATATTTTCATTAAAAAGAAAATAAATAAATAAATAACGGAAGTGGTTAGCAAATGCACTTTAAACATCTCAAAACGATTAGCAGTAAATAAAAGCTTTTAAACTGCATTATATTAAAAAATAAAACTATTCAAAACATTTCTGTCTTAAATAAATTTTAAAAATGCCGGGAATTAAAAACAAAACAGAATAAAAGGGGTTGAAACTGTGTAGAAAATAAAAGATAACCCAGTCAATGCCATTTTAATAACTTAATTATGCAAAACATACTTTTGAGAAACAAAAACACTTACAATGATTTTTAAACTACGTAGACAACAACAACAACCATATGGCATAATTGTGGTAAACAAATATAAATTGTTTACGAAAATAAGCGGCCAGTCTAACCGAATGAGAAATGATATTGAGTAAAATACAATGAATTGGAATAGTGGAATAGAGATTTGAAACTAAAGAAAATTTTATTTTTTTTTTTTTTGTAGCAGAAGTAAGAAATAGTTCACTCTTTAAATGTGTGTACTTTCATTGGCCATGAGCATATTACATTGAGTGTTTGTTGTTTCAATTTATTTTCTTTTCTTTTTGTTGCTGTTACTGCAGTAGATCTTAAATGATGATACATAAAATTTGAATCTATTTAGCATACATTAACCCACTGTACACATTTTATGAACTGAATGTATTCTACTCAATCTACTCGCATTAAATGTATGCAGATTGTTGTTGTTAAACATAAAATTTTACAAAAAAAAAATTATTAACCAATTCACTGCCGGTGTTGTGTCGTTATATCGAAATACGACGTTAGTATTTCAAATAAATATGTTTTTTTTTTTTTTTTATTCAAAACTTCTCCTGACTTGTAATATACGATACAGTAGAGGTTGAGAACTTATTCACTTTATAACATATTGTGTAAGTTTTGCATCGCATCATTTTACAGTAGTTATTTTCTGGCATTTTTTTTTCGTTTGGCAGCTTTAGCCTTAGCAAAAAAAATTGACAAATATTAAAAAAAATAATTTTAAATGGCCATGTACGGTAAGGAAATTCGTTGAAAGGAATATTTACCATTAGAAATGGATGCAGATTTTTCGAGCGAAATCACAACAAGCAATGAATTATTAAGAATAAAAAATAATTTAAAAAAATTTCACCTTGATGACTTATTTAGCAGTCGTCAAAATTTTCGAATTCGAGATAAAAACTCACCTGCACACTCAAATTTTAGACTATTCAAGCAGTGACTCGTACTGATATGAATGACGAGGTTTTCACAATTTAGACACTCAGTGGAACATTTCTTAGTCGTTTAGCCTTATTTTAGTTATCATTGGACATTTTCATAAGTAATGGAAGTCAATGGTCTATGCTGCATTAAAGGAGAAATGTCAACAAAACTCAGTAATATTTAAGCAAATTGGTCAGGAGTCGATTAAGCCCTGACCGTCTGTCCGTCTGTCTGTCTGCCCGTCTGTCCGTGTGTTGGTTGAAATCAACTTTTAGAAGCAACTATATGTTCCTCAGATCTGTATATGGTATCAATCTCTTGGAAATATCCAGGAATGAATCGCTATTGAAATTCAGCACAATCGCCCCATAACTTTCTGAGATATGAGCAAAAAACCACGACCACCTCGTTTTTTTTCACAATTACAACAACAACATGCATACATACATGTAAACAACATACCAAACAAAAAAAATTACAAAAAAAAAAAATATTAAAAATAACAAAAAAATTAAAAAAAAAAAAATTTTTAAAAAATTTAAAAAAAAATTTAAAAAAATATAAAAAAAAAATAATAAAATATAAATAATATATTAAAAAAAAGAAAATTTTTTTGGCTCAGCTGGGATTCGATGCCACATTTATTCTAACGTGTACGTACACGCAAAGAAAAAATATGGTTGTGGTAACCATAATCGAAGAGCAACATACTATGATTAAATTGTATGATTAGGGTTAAAAATAATAATGGTTACCAGTTATCATTATTATGTTTAATTTAAGCATCATTCAATAATCATATATATGACTACAATTGAAATCGACAATTTTTGCTTTTTTGCGGCAAATTATTGTCTTTTGCTGTAACATAAGTACACATACTGATTGTACTTACCAATTTAATTGCAATTTTTTTGTCATTTTTTTTTAACATTTTCACGTTTATTTTTAAATTTTCTTTAATTTTTCAAAATTTTTGTTCCTTTTTTTGACATCTCAAACTTTTAATATAATAAAAATTTATTCAGCAAGAAGAAGAATAGTTGAAATCAAATTATTTTTAAACAATATCATTGCTTGATTAATTTGTAATCATACTGTTGTCTCACTTATTATTTAATGATTATTTTTAATTTATAATGCTTTTGAATATAATGTTATTTTTGTCAAATTAATTTTTTTAAATCATACTATTTTTAAATGATAACCATTTTGAAATTTTTACAAAAAGTAATCATTAAATGATACAATTCAAACAAATGCTTAATTATCGTGACAAAATGTATGATGAAATGAAACAAAAATAACTATTACTTGTTTTCGGCAACCAAATATTGTTTTAGAAAAAATAATATGACCGTCGTGATCATGGCATAACCATGGTTTTTCTTTGCGTGTATGCACGTATTTTATATGGGATGAATGGTGATACAAACAATTGTTATTGCATGACTACACGTTGTGAAGGGTATATAAGATTCGGCACGGCCGAATATAGCACTGTTACTTGTTTTTGTTGTAAACATGTTAGATGGAATTTTTTACAACACACAACCCATACGATAGACTGTGCATTGATTAACTGGAATTGAATATCTGTTGGTCAGACTAGTCGACTGCATTTAAAAAATTTCTATTTAAAATCGAAATAAAGCATAATATTTTACACGGGAATATATCGCCTTAAAGAAATAATAAAACAAGAAACGATTAAAATTGTTATAAAAACAAATGTAATCAAAAAGGGGAGAAACTACCGGCGACAAAAATTTTAAGATCTCACAGTTGATTTCACATGTGAAAATTTAAATTTTTCATTTCATATTTCAAGATCTTTATCATTAGAAAGAAAATTTTTTAAACTTTTCGACATTTTTTTCATATATTTTCAACATGCTGTGTTGCGACATGAGGAAACCCTAGGACAAGTGAAAAAGGTCGAAAAGCTAAAATATATATTGACATTTATATCCTTCCTATTGGGTCTTTATGGATGAAAGAGCAGGTGCTAGTGTATACTCACTTATGTTAAACATATCCCGCACTTTAAGTCTAGGGAGTAAGTTTTTATCTATCAGGTAGAGATGTTTGGTGTGCTGCAAGTGATGAACTATATTTTGGAGTTTCGAGTTCAATAGAAAAAATTTTCATGTTACTTAAAAATTTGTTGACTATTAAATGCTAGCTGAGTATGGACATGAACTTCGCTTCAGTATTTGATTGTATGTAAAAGCTTAATAGGTGTGCTTCAACAAAAAAATTACGCCGATATGGTTTAAAAGACATAATTATCATCGTCATAGCTGGGAATAAATCCGCCGACGAACTACAAGTTCGAGCGAAAGAATAAAGGGAATCGATGGTGACATTGTGTGTGCCTGAACCTAGAATTGCTCTGAATGATGGGTAAGAGCGGCCATATTTGCGTGTTTCAAAGGCTAAACTCTAATAACCTTTTAGAGAGGTTCTCAAAGAGCCTCATGGCAGGGTTGCAATAAAGGCATTCGAATTGATTCAACATATGATGATTACGGAACACGGTAACTTTAAATATCAGCTAAAAAAGATGCAGAGCGATGATGTTTTTAGAAAGTGCCTGAAGGTTGCTGAGACAGTAGTGCATGTGGTATGGTAATGTTTAGCGGAAGATTGAGAATCACAGGCAGGTACACATTAAATGTAGATAATATGAGGGACCTCAGTCTCAAGGAGATACTGGCGATTACGAAAGAGGATTTTAGGAAATCACCAGTGGGCAGTGAGAAAATGTTTTATATGCTACAGTGAACGCCGGTGGGGATCGGCATGTGATAACGGAAGGGATGCTGTGTTAGAAAATGCACTTATCATACCACGAGGAGAGCTAAGTTAGCAATGTAGAAATATTTACTATATAAATTTCACTCAATTATATATGGGTGTCGGGGACTCTAAATAGACATAATTTTTTATATTTAAAGAAATTTATTTCGAAATTTAATTGTTTATCTTTATTTGAAAAAAATTTCTGTTAAGCTTTTAATGACAGTAACTAAAGCAGACAAAAAATTTTGTTTCCCTACTTAAAACTAAATGCATTTTATTGATATTTAATTGCTGATAATACAAAACACAACAACAATAACAACAAAACGTAATAATAACAATTTAATATGTATGAAGTGTTATAACCTTGTTGGCGGTTCAAATTTCTTTTTTTTATTATTAGAGAGGGTGGCTGACTGACTGACTGACAGACTGATTGACTGGCTAAACTTGAAAGTGTATTTTGGAAAATTTATGATCATCAATAGTCATTTGAAGGTATGAAGCCACATAAAATAAAAAAAATATAAATAAAAAAAACCATTCTGAGACGTGTTGGAAAGGTAAGTGTAATATGTTTGTAATTTTATGTTTCATGTTTTTGAAAATCAAAAATTTCTCACGCGTAACTGGATCAGTTGTAGAAAAAAAGCAGGGCGTTCGAATTTTTTTATTTAAATTTTTTTTTTCTTCGTGCGTTTTTATTTGATTTGATTTAAAGTATATTTCTTTATGGCTTACTATCTTCAGTTGGGTTGCATACTTATTATGTGCTTCTTTGGGATGGGATTTGTTTGGTGAAGTTTAGAGATTACACAAATACGTTGTTGAAATTTTAATTAGTGTAACACCAAGCAGTAACAGCAACCGCTATGCGAGAAAGAAAAATAATAACACAGTTATTGGCCTACAAATTGGGTTTTAATTAAGTCACACTACAAGTCGGCTGAAACGAGATTTCACATACAAAACTCTACATAAAAAAGTTCTTTCATCAAACATCTTAATTTATGTACTAAAAAGCGAAGCACACAAAATTGTTAATAACAAGGCCAACAATTGTTACACACATTTTGTTTACTCTAAGCATTCAAGATGCAGTGTAAACATAAGTCTATTCACTCTAAAATCTTTAAAATTAACTTTAAAAAAATTTAAATTCATGGTTCAGAAACCAAATTTAAAGAGAAGGGTTCTGATTTTTAACATAAATAAATTTAATTTAAACAAAAACAATCACCAGCAATCACGAATTTAATTAAAATTCCACTTAAACAAAAAGGAAGGAAAAAAACATGCTAAAATTTTTTTTAGCATTTGCTTTCAATTGTGAAAATTGAAATATTGAAATAAATGTCCTTTTTAGCAAATTAAAAACCACAGCTCATCAAAAAAAATGAAAAAAAAACACTAAAAAATCTGTTATTTGTTTTGCTTTATTTAAGTCAAAATTCTATTCTTCGACTGGTCTTCTTTAAAAGAAAAAAAACACTTTACTATTCCCTTTCCATTATGCCCACTCTCGTCAATTTCATTTAATAATATTTTTGCTCAAAATGGTGGTATAAAACAAACGAAATATTTCATCTTATTTTCTCAAAACGAAAATTTACTTAAAGAATAAAAAAGCTTTCAGATTTGCATAATGAATTTAACAGTGTGTTAGTATTCTTTGTTTTTGTCTTAATATTCTTGGTAAGAAATCCATTCCATTCCATCCCATGTTTAAATTGATGTGACCAAAGGAAAAAGTTTTCGCTTCCCGCGTTTCGCGTTGTTATCAAAAACAAATTCTAATTAATTTTCTAATAACGAACAATTTTTAATGAAATATTTTTTTTTTCTTTTCTTCTTCAAATTGTTGTTTTTGGTTTTCATTTGCGGTTTCAATTTGTTCGCTTTTGAGTTTAGTGGCCCGCCAAAGCGACGGAACAAAGAAGTGGAATAAAAGGAAAATTTTTGTTTTTCTTTGTGAGTGTTGGAAATGTTTAATTACAAACGGCGTCAATATTAAAGTTTTAATAAACATTTTTTGATATTGGCTTAATGCGTTTGTTATTGTTGTTTTTCATATTAAAATATTGAAACCTTAAAGTTTATTAGGAGGGTTTGGGAGAAATAAATAAAAAAAATTCTGGTTAAATGCAAAAGAAAAACGTTAATGGTTGATAAGTTATAATAAAAATTGTAAATTTATACAAAAATCTTCAATTACTATGAACAGACTATAAAAATGGAATCTTTTAAAAATATTTAAATTTTGCAAATTAAAAAAATAATAATTTTTTATTACCAAAAAAAAAAAAAATTTTATAACAAAGAAAATCTGGCAAATATTTAAATTTTCTAAAAATTATTTTCTATTAAAAATTTTCCACAAATTATCTCGATTTAAAAAAAATTTTGGATAAATTCTAGCACAATATTGTTTTTGTTGAAATTTCAAGAAATATATCATTTATCTCGCCACCCTGTTCTTGTGATTTGCTGTCATTAGATTATTTTATCTGGAGATACTTATGTAAATTGACAGATCTACAAAGATAAATTAGAAACGATCGAATACTTGAAAGCAAGTATTTCCATTTGAAAAGCTTCGTAAGTATGCAAAATTGGCGAATTGGGGCTGAGAAAATGATGTTGTCATCTATGAAAATCAAATGGATCCACAACGAGCAACTGTCTGGTGTGGATTTTAGTTACGCGGCGTGATTGTGTCTTAATTTTTTGAAGATCAGGCCGAAATTGTAGTGACTGTAAATGTCATTTGTTACTCAAACATGATAACGAAGTTCTTGTATTCTCAATTGGATGGCATGGATCATGGCAAGATGGCGCCACCTGCCGCCACGCTCATGAAATTTATTGCAGCAATGGTTTCCAGACAAAATATTTCAAGGAATTCTGATGTAAACTTGCCATCAACCAAAATCATGCGACTTAACGTTTTTTATACCCTTCACCTGTGGTGCACAAGGGTATATATAGCTTTGTCATTCCGTTTGTAATTTCTACAATTTTCATTTCCGACCCCATAAAGTATATATTTTCTGAAAGCTTATGAATAGAGGAGTCGATTAAGCCCTGACCGTCTGTCCGTCTATCCGTCTGCCCGTCTGTCCGTGTGTTGGTTGAAATCAACTTTTAGAAGCAACTATATGTTCCTCAGATCTGTATATGGTATCAATCTCTTGGAAATATCCAGGAATGAATCGCTATTGAAATTCAGCACAATCGCCCCATAACTTTCTGAGATATGAGCAACAAACCACGACCACCTCGTTTTTTTCACAATTACAACAACAACATACATACATAAATACATGTAAAAAACATACCAAACAAAAAAAATTACAAAAAAAAAAAAATATTAAAAATAAGAAAAAAATAATAAAAAAAAATAAAAAAAAATATTCTAAAAAAATTTTAAAAAAAATTTTTCTAAAAAAATTTTTTAATAAAATTTAAAAAAATAAAAAAAAATATTGTAATGGTTGTATTTATAACTTTTATTATATTTTTGTACAAGAATATTAGGTTACAAAGATAACACAACCTTGCTCTTACAAAGTTTTATTAAAATTAGCCCGTCTTTTACACCGGAAATGCATAAGCCGGTTGCATTCCTTGGCTGTCAAAAACATATGATGATCATGAGCATTTGGAGATGCCAGATTGCATATCACTACAATATAAAAAAAATAATAAAATATAAATAATATATTAAATAAAATAAAATTAAATTTTTTTGGCTCAGCTGGGATTCGATGCCACATTTATTCTAACGTGTACGTATGCACGTATTTTATATGGGATGAATGGTGATACAAACAATTGTTATTGCCTGACTACACGTTGTGAAGGGTATATAAGATTCGGCACTGCCGAATATAGCACTGTTACTTGTTTTTCTATGGGGTTTTATTCATGCGAATAAACCAAAAACAATTCCTGCTCACAATTCCAATATCCAACGAGTCATCGGTAAGTTACAGTAACATCTCTGTAAAAAAGTCATGGAGAATTTAATTAAAAATATTATGGACGGTGATCAGAACCATGGGGACACTTTAAAAAATATTTTAATCCACACTTTCATAACTATCGCTGAGAAAACAAAACAGTGCTGTATTCGGCCGTGCCGAATCTTATATACCCTTCACAACGTGTAGTCATGATATAACAATTGTTTGTATCACCATTCATCTCATATAAAATATGTACATGCATGTAAAAAACCTACCAAAAAAAATAAATTACAAAAAAAAATATATTAAAAATAAAAAAAAAATAATAAAAAAAAAATTTAAAAAAATTAAAAAAAATTTTTTTTAAAAATTAAAAAAAAATAATAAAAAATATAAATAATATATTAAATAAAATAAAATAAAATTTTTTTGCCTCAGCTGAGATTCGATTCCAGGTTTATTCTAACCAGTATAAATGTATGTTGTTGTTGTAATTGTGAAAAAAACGAGGTGGTCGTGGTTTTTTGCTCATATCTCAGAAAGTTATGGGGCGATTGTGCTGAATTTCAATAGCAATTCATTCCTGGATATTTCCAAGAGATTGATACCATATGCAGATCTGAGGAACATATAGTTGCTTCTAAAAGTTGATTTCAACCAACACACGGGCAGACGTACAGACAGACGGTCAGGGCTTAATCGACTCCTCTATTCATAAGCTTTCAGAAAATATATACTTTATGGCGTCGAAAATGAAAATTGTAGAAATTACAAACGGAATGACAAAGCTAAATGTATATACCCTTGTGCACCACAGGTGAAGGGTATAAAAACTTTTTATGTTTTAAGATGAAAAAGTACACTCTTACTGAGATATCCTTTGCTTTCTAATCAATTTTATTTTTTTTACAATACAATTACATCTTTTATTTTAATTAAATTAAACAAACTGAGTAACGAAGAACATTTTACCGTTGTTGGTAAGGTATTTGGCGATAATCGAACTCACAAACCTCAGACTAGTATCATTTTGACTAGACCACTAGGGTATGTCATATACACGAATATAAAACTTTTATATTAAAAATTTCTCATAACGAATTTTCAACAAAATTGTAAATTTTAGATATATTTTTAATAAATTCTGTATTAACAATAGATACTCGATTAATGCTCTTTTAACAGACATTTTCTTTATATTTTCTTGCATGGGCTTTTGCTGTTGCACATATCAACATGAATTAAATGTCTTTTGTGGCGTATAGACGACTATCAGCAGATAAAGATGTCATTTTTCTTAATTTTTTTTTACTGCCGACTTATGATGGATTTGTAGGGCAGATATTTGATGGGTCACACCTCAAACCGCAGAAGACACATTAAAAAAAGAACAAACCACATAAGACATGCAATCATAATTGCCTCATTACGATGACAAACGCATACAAAAAGATTACTACTGTATGGATGGATGTACATATGTCTGTACTTACATATGGGTATACATATGTGCATGTGTCCAAATGTATTTCGTATTGTGGCAATTTTCCACTAATACCTTTTTTAGATCGATTATGATTGATGTATCGGGTATTTATGTTGCATACTAAAAAACACAAAAGGAAATCTCTCTTAAACACATACACGCACACACATGTGATACAAAACAGACTTGCAAGAAGCATACAATCACATCCAAATATATAAATTTTTTTTTTTCAAAGAAATTGAGTTGTAATGATGTTCCATGTTTAAAAGACTATGACATAATTTCGATTTTTTTTTTTTTCTTCTGCTTTAGGAAATGTGTAAAAAGAATCACATACAATTCTGATCTTTATATAATTTTTCTTTCTTTTTTTGAAAAATATTCTTTAGAACGTGATGGATAAGATGATGTATGTATGGCTGTGTTAACAACATATTTGTATTAAAATGTCTGTTAATATGTGTGGGTTTGTGCAATTATAAAAATCTAAAAAGCGACAAATTAAAATGCAAATACGTACAAGATGAATCGTTTTTATTTATTCGATTTTTTTTTACATTGTGAAAGTGAGAAGAACAAACCTACAAAAACCCATTGAAAAAGGGAGTAAAATAATTATGAACGTAATAAATGACAACAACGCCAACATCAAGAAATGTCATTATGGGTGGTTTTGTTTTCTTCTTCTTCTGTGTCGTTTATATGCAGATGTATTTGTGCTGTATTTAAATGAATATATCGAAAGAGGCGTAATTTGACACGTGATCTTATTAATGTGTGAAAACTTTGGTATTCTTTTCTTTTTGTATTTATACTCATATCTAATACAATTTGACTAAAACTTACACACGTTTTATATTAATTGGTGTCACGAAGAGTTTTTTTCGAAAAACCTTGTGGCTTGTCCATCTGGGAATTTAAAATAAATCAGATTTTAATTAATAAAACTGGAGGCTTTTCCAGCTTATAAAGGGACTGAAAATTTCATTATAAGGCAACAAAAATTTAATACTAGAATTTTAAAAATAATAAAACTGAACACAACTGCTTCGCAAAACTCAATGTATATTGATACGAGCATTAAGAAACTTCAATTACTTATTAATTGATTTATAAATAGTTTCAATTTTGTCTAAAATATAATCAATTTATTTTATTGCCTTAAAGTTTTTAAAAATTAATTCAAATGACCTTCACTCTAATGAAGCTTTCACAAGTACAAATTAAAGTTTGTAAGTTCTTGAATTTGTGGATGAGAGAGGAAGAGAAATTGTACCCTATTCTTTCTATTTCTCTCTCCAACAAACTCAAGAGTTTGCAAACTTAAATTTTTGCAATTTTTTGTTGGATCCATGGTTTAATCACAGGCGGACAGAATTTTTCGTCCCTGTTTGCGTAAATAGGTACTATTTCGTAAAAGTGACGGTGCGTTGCGGACGAACCTTATAAAATCTGAATTTCTCTTCATTTTTACGTACAAGCAGTGTTGTCAACAATGTTTTCAAAGTAGCTTTTTATTGTGTTTTTTATTTTTAAATATATTTCTCTATCATTAACGTAGTTCAAAGAGCTTCTTATTTTTAAAAAAATGTTCATGGTAGAAAAACAAAATATTATTTTGTTATAAACAAACTGCTTTAAAATTATAAAAATAATTTCAAACGGGTTTTAAACATCATAAACAATATTTTATTCTTACCAATAGATTTTAAGTCTTGTTTCTGGTCTTTAAAAAAAATAATACAAAAAGGGTTACAAAAATAGGAATTTTCCCCAACTTTTAGATCATGCAAATATTAATTTTTTCCCCGAAGATGATATATATAATGTGGCAGCGAAATATCTGATATAAATAACCAAAAAAAAATTATATAAAAAACTAACCTCAAGCTCAGAATAATAGTTTTTGAAATATAAAAAAAAAAAAATTGGGTGAAAAAGTTATTTCAATGTAAGTTTATTATCTGCCCATACAGTATATATCTTTTTCATGTAAAAGCTGGGAGCGAAGTATTTACGATATTTGTTTATGTTGAATACTGGCCAAACAGAAAATAAAACAAGTAAGAGCGCTATATTCGGTCATGCCGAATCTTATATACCCTTCACAAAGTGTAGTCATGCAATAACAGTAGTTTGTATCACCATTCATCCCATATGAAATACGTACATATATATAAAAACATACATATATAAAAACATCCCATTGTAAAATTATAAATTTACGTATGTATGTTAATAAAACAAAAAAAAAAAATTTTAAAAAAAATTTAAAAAAATAATTAAAATATACATAATAAATATAAAACAAAAAAAAAAATTCAAAAAATAAAAAAAAAAATTAAAAATTAAAAAAAAATGTAAACAAAAATTTTAAAAAAAAATTTTTTGGCTCAGCTGGGATTCATTCGATGCCACGTTTACTCTAACCAATACACACGTTTGTATGTATGTATGTATGTTGTTGTTGTAATGTTGTTCTTGTGAAAAAAAAATCGAGGTAGTCGTGGGTTTTTGCTCATATCTCAGTTGTTTATGTACCGATGTTCCTGATTTTCAATACCGATCTACTCCCGAATATCTCTGATATTTTAATACCTCACCTGTGTCCATGCGATTACGGGGGCCTTAAAAAAGCCTTTTTCACTGTGTGAAGGGTATAAAAATAAACGAACAATATATTTTTCGTGCACAAAAATTTTTATTTTTTTTTTTCTAAAATTTTTTTTTTGACACAGAACAGCTGTTTTTCACAAATCGGCAAACGCTAAGCAGCTCGTTAACAAGAGTTTAGCAAATCGTTAGCCAGAGTTTGGCATGTGTGTTATGAATAAACTTTATGCTAACTTTATACCAACTTTTTGTTATGAATAAGGCCTTAAGTAGTTACCGAATTCAATTAACTTAAATCCCGGAAGTTAATTAGAAATATTTACATCCAACATGACCACCGATTAAAAAGTGCTGATGATGAAATCGTAGCTGGTTGCGAAAATGCACTCCCTTTGGCTAGTGTCGGTAAAAATATAATTTTTCAGATTATTCATTCTTTTATCACAGTTAAAAATCCTTTGTTACAATAAAAATGTTAATATCAACTCAAGCCTGAATTAAAATTTAGGATATTTGTTTATAAGAATTTTATATTTACGACATTTTTGCCGTAATCAAAGAACTGAAACTAAATCTGACCAATTCCATTTAAAGTTCTAAAAACTCACAACAAGAAATTTTGTTTAACTTCACTTCCTAGTTCTTTAATTAAAAACCCCTAATTTGTTATTATTTCAACTTTTGTGTTTGGTTTTATTGAAAATTGTTTAAATATGGTTTAGCATTTTGAAACTATGTATGTGATTAACAGCATTATTTAAGCATAAAAAAAAATCAATACAATATGATAATTTAACGTTTTTACAGTAACTAACCACATTTTAATTTGCACGCACCGTTTACGGATTCGTAACGTTTACGTAAGAGTAACGAGGCCTTAAGTTACAAGTATAAGTTTGTAACAGAAAGCAGACATTTATTAATCAAATTTGTTCTTTTTAATCTTTAAACTTTAACGGTTTCAATTTCACAAGAAAAATTTACGAGCAGTTAAGCCTGTTTTAGGGATGATGTTCACTATCTGAGTCAGATAAGTTAACGAAAAGTTGAGTTTCTTTTCAGGTCATAAGTTATTAATAAATGTTATTTAAAATACAAACGGCCATATGATTAAAAAAATATTTTCGATTTATTTTATTTGACAAGTTTCTGCGTATTACCTGTCAAAGAAGCCTTGTGAAAAATATTTTTTTTAAATGATTGAATGTGACTTATCTTTACACTAAGGAAAACATGTGCGGCATTTTTAAATTGCCGGCAGAATTAAGTTAAAAGTCTGCCAATAAGAGGTTCCATTTTGATATGTTTTAAATTGTAAATGGCAGGGGAAGAAAAAAATAATGGAACACAATTCCAGCTAAATGGGCGCAATGGCTTCACCTTAATACCTTGATTTGTTTCATGAAATTTTTAATCACCAATTCTAACATTTGCAACAGATTTCATCTTTGAGCTCTTAAAATAGCTGTGAGTTATTGCAACCCTAAAAAAAATCTACAGGTGTTAAAGCGCAGGATCTCCGCGGTCAATTGTGATAGCCTGTTCGAGAAATTACATGGTTAGAAAACTTTTCGCGCAAAAGAGCGAAGGTTCCGTTGTTTCTACGGGACGTAGCCCTGTTTCGTTAGAAATAAACGTTGTCCACATTAACATGTTTCTAATTCCGGCCATATTGGAATTCCCAGTTTCAAAGATCGACCAATAATGAACATATCTAAATTTTACTCAGCATTATGGACTACAACGGCAATTTATTTTTATGCAGTAGTTTTGCAAATCGAGACCTCGAAATTTCTACAATTTTTGTAGTGCATTTTAATAATTTTAATGATTTCTTGAAATGTATATCGTTTTACTTCCATTAGCGGCATTTATCGTATCGTTTATCAAACAACTTAGGTCAAATTAGGTTCCATGGACAGCTTTGCAAGAAGGTCCTTTGAACCAAAGATATCTGACCCCAATAAAATTAAAAATTACATTGCATTTAGCGACTATATTTCCCAAATAAAAATTAAAGAAAATTGCAATTAAGAAAGCCATTTTTTCAATCCCAACCACATTTCATAATCACAAGCATGATTTTTACTATGTAATACTTGAGTTATTATGTATAAGAGCACATAAAATATTAACTTAAGTTTATCTGCAAATAATGTCGTCTCACTAAACATATTCCCAATTTACTATTATTAACTTGTGCCAATCAAACGGATCTCTCATAAAACTGCAGGATATTACAAAATATTGTATTTTATATCCCTTTTAATTTATGCTGTGACTCTTCTTGTCAGTCTCTACAATGACGCCATTTATATGGAGCCATCTTTAGATAGATATTAATTACATACTGCCACCAAAAAGCTTCAGTCACAAAATAATTAGAGCAAGAAAAGAATTATATAGCAAAATGGAAGAGGAAAGATCAAGCATGTAGATTGTATGAAATAAAAACAATAAAATAAATACAATGATACAACAATTAATGCACAATTTTCAACATTTTCCACAATCTTTATGGCCAAATGGAAAAGAATTCAGCCAGAATGCCATAAAATTCGCTATGAAAAAGCAAAGAAAAAAAGGGATGTTTGTTGTAGTTAAGTGTCCACCCATAGAGTTGACAAAAACACTTGAAAATCCTTAAGAGGAAAGGAGGTAAATGAAAAAGAAAGAGGTTAAAATTTGTATGCTCATTCCCTTAAGAAATGCTCCACTTCTATGGCTTTCAAACACACATTCATACATATGATTTTTTTAATGTTCTTTCATTGTTTCTTGTTTCCCTTTGGCTCTTGCATTAATTTAATATTCTTAAGCCTAAAGATGCTTAAGCGCCATTTAGTCGCTTATCAAAGCTTGTAATTGAGAACATCTGCAATTAACAGTTACAATTTTTACTACTTCTAACTATCAACACACATACATACATACCAATGTTAACTTGAAATATTTTCTTTATTTTTTGTTAACAAGAAAAAAAAACAACAAAGTTAAAATAAAAATGGCGTCATACTACTTTTAAAATAATAAGCGAAAAAACTTGATATTTTTAGAAGAACACAGAAAATGTATAATCCCAGCCAGTCACTTCAGATGATAAGAAAAATTAAATGTTAAAAAAAAGAATAAAACAATGGTCCCACTCACAAAAAAATTTCAATATTTTTTCATTGAAAAACTTTTTTTTTTTAATTTAATTTTTTTATAAAAATTTTACTTTAGAGAAATTGTTATTGTAAAGGAAACTGTTAGAAAAAAAATTTTATTGAAAATTTTCAGTAAATTTTTAAAAAAAATTTATATTAAAAAAATTATTTTTGAAAAAAAAAATATTATAAGAAAAATGTTGAATAAATTTTTTTCTTTATGGAAAATTTATTTTAAAAAAAAATTATTTTTTGTTTATAAAAATTTTATATAAAAAATTATTTTGGGAAAAAACTATTATAAGAAAATTGTTTAATATAATTTTTTTCTTTTTGGAAAATTTATGGAAAAATTTTTTCTTTATAGAAAATTATTCTTATAATATAAAATTATTTTATCTTATAGGCGTTAGCATTTTTTCTATTAAATTTGTAATATAATTTTTATTTAACAAAAATTATGTAAAATTTCAATATTTTTAAAAATCTTTATATAAATTTAATTTTATAGAAAAATTTAACAAATTATTATAAATTTAATACTTTTCAAAAAATATGTATTTTGAAATAAAAAGAAATAATAGTGCTATATTCGACCATGTTGAATCTGAAGGTACCCTTCGCCATCATGTACATAGATTTCAGATTCAAACGCCATCTTTGATTGACTGTATGCCACTAAGCAAGCACTTTGATTTTATATTCATATTGAGGTGTAAAGAAATATTTTATCTTCTATTTTTTTCAGATGTTATCTTGAATTTTACACTTTTTTAAAGTTTACTGCATTCTACTAGTCCAGCTATTTCATTTAATACCAATATTGCGAGGGTTTGAGGGGGACAATTCCTTAATTACTATATTTGACCAATGTAATCGTCACTTTATTTAAGACGCCATCTTTTATTTTAATTTTTGTATAGTTTACTGTACTAAAAGTCCTTTTTATGACATCAATACTGTGCACGCAAATGGACTCCTCTATTCATAAGCTTTTAGAAAATATTAGCTTTATGGGATCGGAAATGAAAATTGTAGAAATTACAAACGGAATGACAAAGCCATATATACCCTTCTGCACAGATCTGAGCAACATGTGCACAGTGCGTTGTTCCATACCCTAAAATCAAGAAATCACTCATCAATGATTTAAATAAATAATTTATTTTTTAAAGCTAATTATCTTCCGAATATAATACTGAACGATTTTTTTCGTTTACTTCTCTATATTTTCGCAAGAGGAAACTTCAGAGAAATAGTTGTAAGAAATTTATTTAGTTACGAAATTTTTTGAAGTTAAGTTTTTTAGTTATTTTACAATTTATATATATAAAAGTGAAACTCTGCCTGTGTGTGTGTGTGTTAGCTATAGACTCCGAAACTGTAAAACCGATCGGGCTCAAACTTTGGTAAGTTGTTGAACACATACCAGGGAGTGTTTATGGGTGGAAAAAAGTGGGCGGGGCTACGCCCATAAAAAATTAGTTATCATTTTTAGCTACTTGCACATGACCGATTTTTCTGAAACTTTGCACACATATCGAGCTCTCATGACTAAATAATTTCGTGATAAAAAAAGTGGGCGGGGCCACGTCCCTAAAAAATTTTTATTTTTGAGGTACTTGCTCTGGACCGATTTTTCTGAAACTTTGCACACATAGTGAGCTGTCATGACTTTATAAATTCGTGATTAAAAAAGTGGACAGGGCCACGCCTATAAAAAAAGTTATAATTTTAAGGTTCTTGCACTGGACCAATTTTTCTGAAGCTTTGCACACATCCTGAGCTGTAATGATTTTAAAATTTCGTGATTAGAAAAGTGGGCAGTGCCACGCCCATAAAAAAAAGGTATCATTTTAAGGTACTTGCACTAGACCGATTCTTCTGAAACTTTGCACACATATTTAGCTGTTATGACTTTACAATTTCGTGATTAGAAAAGTGGACAATGCCACGCCCATAAAAAAATTATTAATTTTAGGTTTTTGCACTTGATATTCAATTAAAATTCAGAATGCATATCATTAAGAGGCGTAGCAACGCGCGCTGGGTTTAGCTAGTATCTCAAATAAAATAGAAAAAAACCTTGTAAATTTTTTTATTTGTTTAATCTTTAACTGCTTTAAAAACTCACTTACTTCAATAAAAAGTTTAAATTTACCAAATTTTGGTATATCTTTGTTCTATGTTCTATTAAATAAAAGTAAATTAAGAACCAACTTCGTCCTACAACAATTTAAAAATTTTGAAATTTTAAAAAGGTCTAAATTAGGGAATGTTTCATAAACTTTACTTATTTTAAATAGTGAAATAATTTTAAAGTATTTTATAGTTGTGTACCAAATTCTAAAACTCTGGGACCATTCCTTATATTTTTGTCCATCGCTCTATGGGATCGACGCACCGTGATGTGGTGGCTTCAAAAAGTTAATTTTAACATACGGACAGACGGAAAAACGGACATTGTTAATCGAATCTCCTAGTCCTAAACTTTTAGAAAATATATGGTTTTGGAAAGGAATGCTGTAAAAATTACAAATGAAATTGCAAAGCACCACAAAATAGTACAAATCGGTGCCCTTGTAGGCTCTGGTGAGCCAAACTACAATATGGAAAATGGTCTTTATTACATCGCTCGTTTAATAAAAATACAATATAATTTATAATTGTGGTGTAATACGTACAATTGTGGTGTAATAAAAACAGTTCTTAATAATTTTAAAGACGACAAGTTTTATTAAATATTTTCAGTTGTTAAAAACTTTTTGATAAAATCAATTCTCTCACAAAAATTTCCAAAAATCATAATAATATTTTTTTAATATTTAAAAATCGCTTTCTTGTAGAAATTTCTGTAAGAAATGGTGTAGCAAATATATGTAAAACTTATAATTTAATTTTTTTGGAAAAAATCTTTCTTTCCACAACCTCTACCCCCTACTTTGTTCTCTTCTTGCCGATTTTTTCCTCTTAAATTCCGAACGTAGCAGCCATCTTTGTAGATTGTTGGGGCAAAAAGGACCTCTTGAGAAAGTAAGAGCTAAAAAATATATATGTAATAACATCATTACCAGTTTTATTACAATGAAATACAAATACTTGTTTAAACGAAACCGAATGGAGAAACAGACTAAATAAATGCTGGGAAAACACTTGAATGCATTCAAGTGTATTTAACTGCTTGAACGAGAGTTGAGAGTTTCCATTTTGTTCTGCTTTTATCTTTTGGCTTAGCAGCAATAACAAAAACAAACATTATTAAAAATATCATCAGCAGCAATGGATTTGTGTCGCAGGATTATTTCCTGTTTGTTTCAAGCTTCATCTGTTAATGCCACCATCGCCTCTATTGCTTTTACCTTTGAAGCTGTTTCAGGTCTTAAAACATATTCGGTTAAAAAAAATCTTCTTAAAATGTTATTGGATGGAGCAGCATATAAATGTTGCGTGTTTGTTATTGTTGCAAATTCATAAAATCCTTGTGAACAACAAGAGAATTCCATCGTTTACTAAGGCATTCTCAAAAAAAAAAAATACTTGAACTTAAATTGCAGTCAAATGTTTTTGTTTGTCATCAGCGTAAGATGTTTGATAATGTTGCTGTTTATGTTTCATATTTTCTTTTTGGCGGCATTAAGAAGTGGGCGTCATCTTGTGTGTCTTGTTATAGTTTTTTTCTAGTATTTTTTATTGTCATTATTTGTTACAAATTTCTGCATTTAATTGCTGGTTATACAGCGTGTCATAACAATTGAAGTGTTCTCATTGAATTTGAAAAACAAATCAAGTAGTTTTGGAGAATGAGCATGAAACACAGTATTTTTGAATGAAGAATTAGCCCAACTTAAACACTATACAATGATACAAATTTTTACTCCGAAATCAAAGTGAACTTTCTTAATTTTTATAATTAAACAAATTATTTACAGCATATTGCGAATGCAACCGGAATTGAAAATCTACATCCCAAATTCATAAGAATTATTTTACCATATCTCTTGCCATATATAACTCACTCATTTAATCCTAACATCACAACTAGTTATTTTCCTACGAAATGGAAACATGCTAAAATAATTCCAGTCCCTAAATCGAACACTGAGTACCGACCAATAGCAATACTAAGTTTTATTTCTAAGGCGTTAGAGAAAATTCTGCACTACCAGATAAGTACTTTTGTTCATGAGAATAGGTTAATGTCTGATAAACAATCTGGTTTCCGTTCAAATCACAGCTGCATAACTGCTCTTGCAGATGTATCTGAGAACATCAGGTGTAATCTTGAGGATGATAAAATTAACTTTTTGGTTCTCCTTGATCACTCGAAGGCATTTGATACGGTAGACCATTACATTCTTTGTACCAAACTAGGATCTTTATTTAAATTTTCAATGACAGCTACAAAACTAATTTCATCGTATCTCTCTGATCGGTTTCAGTCAGTTTCTGTTAACAACACAGTTTCTAATCCCTTAAAATTAAAAAGAGGTGTGCCTCAAGGATCAATTTTGGGACCATTATTATTCTCAATTTACGTTAATGATTTACCTCAACAATTATCTTACTGTAATTTTCATATGTATGCAGATGATGTGCAATTGTATATTGGCAGCCCAGTGCAATCAATCACAGAAAATATTAATAAACTTAATCATGATTTGAACAACATTCATCGTTGGGCATCGGCAAATCGACTATGTTTAAATCCTAATAAATCCAAATGTCTGATTATTCATAGAAAAACCGTAACTCCTTTCCGAGCAGACATCGTAATAAATAATGAAAAGGTTGACATAGTAACTACAGTAAGAAATCTAGGAATATTATTTAACAGCAATCTAACATGGTCAAGTCACATAGACTCACTAGTTATAAAGGTATATAATAAGTTAAGAACATTATGGTCAGTGTAATATTTTACGCCATTGAGAGTGAGAATGCTACTGGCGAAGGCCTATTTGGTTCCTAGTCTGACTTATGGCTGTGAATTGTTTTGTAAATTGTCGTTGTAATTTGCTGAGTAGGAAGAAGCTTGAAGTATTGTATAATAATATTGTAAGATGTGTTTATGGTCTAAGGCAACGTAATCATGTGTAATCTTTTTCAAAAAATCTATATGGAGTATCATTTGAAAACTTTTTAAAGATAAGAATGCTAATTTTCCTTTGGAAAATTATTTATACTGAAGAGCCAAGATACTTATTTCAAAAGATTCGTTTTGCTAGATCATCTAGAGGCAAAAAAATTATAATTATAATTCCAAGGCAATTTCCATAAATGCTATTAGTCTTTGGGATGCTCTTCCACACAATCAACAAACAAATAGCAACGCAATTAATATTAAAAAATGTCTATTTAATTATTTTGATTAAATGTTTTACATTTTTAGTTTTTGTATAAATGCTTTTATTTTTTTTTTTTTATTTTGATCAAATGTCTTTTTATTACTTTATTGCTTTACAATTAAGTTTTAATTTTTATTTGTTTTTTATTTGATGAAAATGTTTGAAAATCGAATTAAATTTCTTTTATCTTGTACTAGCCAATCCCGGCGCGCGTTGATACGCCCCTTAATGAATCGAAATGCATTCTGAATTTTAATTGAATATCAAGTGCAAAAACCAAAAAATTATAATTTTTTTTATGGGCGTGGCATCGCCCACTTTTCTAATAACGAAATTATAAAGTCATAACAGCTCAATATGTCTGCAAAGTTTCAGAATAATCGGTCCAGTGCAAGTACCTCAAAATGATACCTATTTTTTATGGGCGTGGCACTGCCCACTTTTCTAACCACGAAATTATTAAGTCATTACAGCTCGATATGTGTGCAAAGTTTCAGAAAAATCGGTCTGGTGCAAGTACCTCAAAATTATAATCTTTTTTTATGGGCGTGGCCCTGCCCACTTTTCTAATCACGAAATTATATGGTTATTACAGCTTAGTATGTGTACAAAGTTTCAGAAAAATCGGTCCAGTGCAAGTACCTCAAAATTAAAACTTTTTTAGGGGCGTGGCCCCGCCCACTTTTCTTATCACAAAATTATTACGTCATGACAGCTCGATATGTGTGCAAAGTTTCAGAAAAATCGGTCAAGTGCAAGTAGCTTAAACTGATAACTAATTTTTATGGGCGTGGCCCCGCCCACTTTTTTCCACCCATAAACACTCCCTGGTATGTGTACAACAACTTGCCAAAGTTTGAGTCCGATCGGTTTTACAGTTTCGGAGTCTATAGCTAACACACACACACACACACAGAGTTTCACTTTTATATATATAGATGGCAAAATTTTTTGTACAAATTTAAATTCCTGTACTATAATTATAAGACTAAATCTTGTTGTGCAAGGAAACAATAAATAAATAAATAAATAAATAAATAAATATTGCTTGTAAATACTGTCGAAAATTTTTTCCTTACTTTACTTTTTTTAAACGCTTTAAAACTTAAAATTTCATGTGCCCAAAATTCAAATTTTGTTACTGAGAAAAAAGTCTTTCTTCTTTTTATGTAAAGAGAATTTTTTAATCATAATACAACTCACATTAAAAGGATAGATAATGACTCTCGCTTGACACTTCTCGGTATGACTACTATTTTTTCAGTATAAAGATACATCTCCATAATCATACATTAATACAGTTTTAAGTATGTTTCTATGCTCGTACGGGGTAGACAGATTAAAATAAAAGTTATTTTTATACACACACAAGCTTTAACAAACAAAAGATATGCAAACTTTTTGAAATGCTTCAAAGGAAAAAAATTTTAAGCCTGAATGTTGTGAAATCATCTTCCAAAAAATATGTTAAAACATAAAAGTGCACTTTATGGTCTTTTAAGGGAGGCATATTAATGGAGCAAGAAGAAATTGTTGGTTTTGAATTAATGATTATTTTTAGTGTCCATATATGAGTCACCCTACTGAGGTACAGTTGCTATCGATAATTGACCTACATATTTGTGTAAGTTTTTGTTAGACTCTCTTCTCACTCTCTTCTTTCTCCATTTTTCATTTCTTCCTCAATTTTACTTCCTCGCTCTCTCTCTCTCCCCTCTAATATTTTAAAAGTTGCACAACTTAAACTTCGCGTGTAATTCCAATCTTATAACTGTTGTTAATTGTACTGTTTTTAGAATGCGAACGAGTGCTTTGATTGGACGTTTTGCGTGTAATTTGGTTTTTGTAACATAAACAAATTACACGCAAAATGTCCACTCAAAGTAATTGTTCGCATTCTAAAAACAGCACAAAAAAATATTTAATTTTTTTCTTTAACTTGTTTCCGAATTGCAATAAGGTATTTGTGTTTCACATGGGATCTAAAAAAATAAAAACTTTTCTTGTAAATATTTTTCTTTTCAACGTATGGAAAAGTATGGAAAATAATGACACTTAAACGATCACCGTTTTGACTTCGCAATTATGGGCTTGTTTTACAGTATTTTCGAATTTCTGCAGCAATATTGAACTTGAATGCAAGGATTGTCTCGGTCGTGTTTACATACACTCGTTCCTTCAAATAACTTCAAAAAAAGAAGTCGGATGCCGACAAATATAGCGAACACGCTGGCCAATTAATTACTGAATTTCAGGAAATTATTCGCTTCCGAACTGCATACTCAGCTCAAGCGATAATAGAGATATTTAGTTGTCGGTTCATAACTCTTTTTATCTCGTTTTGTTAATATTCTGTGGCACGATTCAATTTCTTCTGCCTTTTTTGAAGACACGGGTCTGGAAGCCCCGAGAATAAAAAATTCTGAAAAATTAAATTCTGAACATAAAAATTAAAATGGTGTACAAGAAGCAAAAAAAGTCATTAATAGTAGCTGTGCTTATTTGAACATTTCCAAACACTAATTGGGGGTCTAATGGGAAAGTGAAGCGAATACAAATATGTACACATAGCCAATCCTTTCCAACTGACAACCTCACCCACTGTGCAGAATGGACTTGGTGACCCCTGTTAATGCTAAAGCAAACGAGGCTCTGTCGACCGTCGGCCTGGCGGCATGCTGGCAGCCCCAGTACCAGGATCGGGTGGAGAAGTCTAATCAGCTACTACATCCTAAATTGAAATGATTACAGAAACCGAAGCAAAATTAAAACAAAAACGATCTGATTTAATGATGACGACCTTCAGCCTGAAAAAACGGACTCGATTTGGAACCTGGAACGTAAGAACGCTTTTAGAACCATCACGATTAGCACAAGTGTGCAAAGAATTTAAAAATTACAACCTCTTATTGCTGGGAATAAGTGAACTTCGCTGGCCAGATTTTGGTGAAACAACGACTTCTGATGGACTCCACCTCCTCTACTCCGGTAAATCAGCAAATGAAACAAGATCATCTGGTGTTGGCCTGCTGTTGTCAAGGGAAGCTTACAACGCTATGTTAAGTTGGAAACCATATTTTGATAGAATAATCGCAGTAAGGCTTCGAACCCGTGCACGTAATATGACATGTATACAATGCTATGCACCTACTGACGTCTCAGATTATGCTGCCAAAGAAGATTTCTACAGCCTTCTTGACCATGCAATATCGTCCTCAAACAATGGCGATATACTAGTAGTTATGGGTGATTTCAATGCTCAAATAGGCCCTGACAACGGTAGCTTGGAGCACATAATGGGAACTCACGCATTGTTAAGAAGAACAGAGAACGGCGAGTTTTTTGTAAATATGTGCGCAGAAAACAACCTAGTTATTGGCGGATCCTTGTTCCCACACAAACCCGCCCACAAGGTGACATGGGTATCACCAGATCATGTAACTGAGAACCAGATTGACCATATCACAATCAGTCGAAAATGGCGTGGGTCCCTTTTGGACGTAAGATGCAAAAGAGGTGCTGACATCGCAAGTGACCACCATCTACTTGCGGCAAGTATTCGTATCAAATTAGCAGCAGTCAGCAAGAATTTCCAAGCAACGCAAAAAAACTTCGACGTAAGCAGACTTAGAAATCCTACAGTAGCCTCAAACTATACTAATGCTATACAACAATCCCTATCGTCAACGTCATATGAACAACGAAAAGATTGGCAGACCACTAAGCGTATAATTACTGATGCTGCTAAGGCACATATTGGCCCCAAAAATCAAAAACGTAAACAGTGGATATCGGACGATACGTGGGCATTAATAGCAGAGAGAAAAGAGCTGAAAGCTGCCCTCAACTCTGCCAAAACACAAAATGTAAAAGCGAATATTCGATCACAACATACAACAGTAGATCGGCTGGTAAAACGCAGTGCACGCAAAGATAAACGCACGTGGGTAAACAACATAGCCAAAGAAGCTCAGGCAGCAGCCGAAACTAACCGAAGTGGAGATCTCTACAAACTCGTTAAAAAGCTAACAAACAAATCCAACGTAACTGGAAAGCCACTCAAAAATGATGAAGGCATACTCATAACGTCTAAAGACGAGCAACGTGACCTTTGGGCCGATTATTATTCCTCAATGCTCTCCCCGAGGCCAAACTATAACGAGTCTACGAATATATGTAACTGCATCAGTCATGAACATATACAAAATATTCCCACCACCACCCCCACGTTATCTGATGTTATATCTGCCATTAAGACGCTCAAGAACAACAAAAGCCCAGGAAACGATAACATATCTTCAGAACTTCTCAAAATAGATCCTGGAACCAGTGCACAAATCTTTTACCCTTTAATAGAAGATATCTGGATAAATGAAAGCGTACCTGAAGAGCTCAAAGAAGGCATTATAGTAAAATTACCAAAAAAAAGGTGATTTAACTAGTCGAAACAACTGGCGAGGTATCACGCTACTCAGCATGGTGAACAAAATAGTCACCCGTATAATAACAAAAAGGCTCACTGATGCTATAACACCTCAACTTAGAAGTGAACAAGCTGGTTTTTGCCCAGACAAATCATGTATTGACCATGTCAATACACTCAGGATAATAGTGGAACAGTCGGTCGAATGGTGGTCTCCTTTATATCTAATATTCATCGACTTCGAAAAAGCATTCGATACTCTCAACCACAGCGTCATTTGGAAAGCCCTTCAATGTAAAGGTGTCCCTCACAAACTAATTCAGCTCATAAGGAGCATGTATGATAATGCTAGTTGTCGTATTCAGCACGAAGGCAAACTGAGCAGAAAAATTATTGTTGGTACAGGAGTAAGACAAGGTTGCGTGATGTCACCACTGTTATTTAATATGGTGTTGGACATTGTTATGGCCCATGCTATGTCGGGTAATAGAGGTATTGGTTGGGGACTTCTCAGCCGTCTAAATGATCTTGAGTATGCTGATGATATCTGTCTTCTCTCTCACCGATACTCCGACATGAACATGCATTTACAACGTCTTACAGAAATTGCGAAGAACGCTGGTCTTAAAATTAATATAAGCAAAACTAAAGTGATGCGAATAAACACAGAAAACACAAGCGCTTTTATAATCGATAATGTGACTCTTGAGGAGGTTAACTCATTTTGCTATCTTGGAGCTATCATCACAACATCCGGCGGCTCGAGTGCAGATATTGCCAATCGAATAAAAAAGGCGACCCAAGCTTATGGCCAACTTAATAAGATATGGAACTCTTCAAATCTCTCTAGCCGTGTGAAAGTAAATATCTTTAACTCCAACGTCCGATCTGTTTTACTATACGGCTGCGAGACATGGAATGCAGCCTCTCGTGATATGCATGCCCTGCAGGTTTTTATAAACAAATGCCTTAGAAAAATTCTTCGAGTCTTTTGGCCACGGACTATATCAAACAACAGACTATGGCATCAAACGAATCAGTTCCCCATAACTACAGAAATCCAAAGAAGAAAATGGAACTGGATAGGTCACACCATACGAAAGCCCGTCACAGATATTGCCAAAACCGCTATCGAGTGGAACCCTCAAGGCAGCCGCAGAAGAGGTCGACCAGCGCATACATGGCGACGACAAATTGAAATCGAAGCTAAAAACATGCAAACTAGCTGGAATGAAGTTAAAAATATGGCAATGGATAGATCTAAATGGAAAGATTTTGTTGAGGCCCTATGCTCCTTATAGGAACGACGGGAACATATATATATATATATATAAACACTAATGAAAAAATCTTTAAAGTCCAGATACACATATAAAAGAAAACTAATGGCCCTTAATTTAGTATTATTAAGGTAAAACAACGTCAGCTGAAACTTTTTGAGACACCCTGTAAAATAACACTGAAATCACTTCTTTCGCGTACATTTCATTCAAGTTATCTTCCTTTACTATAATTTTATGAGCAGTGTTGATCTCTCCAGTAAGTATTTCATTGGGATTTGTGCAGCCCTTCCTTCACTTAATACCAAAAAGTATTACAAAACTGGACAAACAAATTTTTCAAAATATTTTAAAACAAACTTTTTATCAATATGAAATACACTTTTCAACATTTTCCCAGTATGTGAGAAATTGTTAATGACATTTTTTTAATTTTTAAAGAATTACTTTTAATGTATACATTTTAAAAATATACAAAAAAAACTCTACGACTAACTATTTAATTTGCATAAAAACCATTAATATAACTTCTTAACATTTTCAGATGGATGAAAGGTAACAAGCAACAAACAAAAATAAATTTAACATTTGTTTCATTTAGCAAAAAAAAAGAAATCGTTATAGAAGGAAAAAATTAAAACAATTTAAAGACAGGGTCATCATTTGCGTTACTGTTGAGTACATTTCCACTTCAAAACATTTTTTGTCTGTCCGTCCGTCCGTTCGTCTGTCAGTCTGTCTTTCTAACAAATCACAAATTATGTTTTGAAATCTCGGTGATTTTTCAACGTAAATAAATGTTTATTTATTTGCCTTCATTTGCAAAGTGTTTTATATTTTTGTTTATTCCTCATTTCGATGTGGAGGATTGAGGATTCGTTAGGCCTGTCAATTTGTAACCACTCATTGTATTCAGTCAAGTGGTTGCTAAAGGTTGAGAGAAAAAAGCAGCCGAACATTACAATTATTGTGCATGAATCTGTGTGTGTGTGTGTGTGTGCGTGTAGATGTGTTTTAAAGACACCACTAACAACATTTTTATTTTACTATCTATTATTTTTAACACGGACCAAGAAAGTCCTTTAATATTATACCCACACTAACAACGCTCACACTACAAAAAAAATCATACAAGCGAAACCACAATTATTGTATAAATTAACGTCACAAACAAATGTTGCGAATGTTTTCAATGAAGTGGAAACAAAAAACAACAGAAATCCTTAAATTTGAAACTATTTTATTTGTTCACACAAACTGTTAGCATCTTTGTGTATGTGTTTGTTGGTCCTTTTTTTGTGTTTTGTGTTTTAGATATGAACGGTCCTAATTTCATTGGTTTTCATTTTGCACTAACAAGTACGTATGTAAGTCTGTTTGTGTTTTAATAGCGCGTAAAACTTTAATGCCCGTACGACAAGTGATTTTCAGATTTATGTGACATTATTTTTTTTGTTTTGGTTTTTCTTGTGTAACTTTTCCATTCGGTTTCTATCAGAAGGTCTTAAGTGCGTTTAGTGTTACAATCTCTGCTGCAATTGTCTTTTTAGCTCCTTTGACACACACATACACACACACACACACACACAGCTACCAAGTGATGTCATTTAGTTTTTATTGCTTTTAATGCCGTAGAAAAGGATACTTTGTTTTGTGTCAGCATCATCAGTAAAAATTTATTACCGTTATTTATTAGAGCGTTTTGAGTTCATAAACATTAAGCTAATGATAACAAATATGGATTTTGAAATGACGATAGAGGATGATTTAAATATGAAAAATTGTTTTTAAATTACTTTTTACTCGTTTAACATTTTAAATTGATTTGTGTGACGTATAATAGGAACGATCGCTAACGTAGTAAATACTTTAAATCTTAAATACTGACCAGATTAGGTTAGGTTAGGTAGAACAGGCAGCTGTTGTGCAGCTCACTTGGGTCCATTATATTGATCCCTTTGTGATACCTGAATAGAAAAGTAAGAATAGAATAGAAAAGAAGCAGACAAGTCCAGAGTCTCCGGCGGGAATCGAACCCGCAACCCCCAAACTAGCAGAACAGCACACTGCTGACTAGTCCATCGGGGCACCCTGACCAGATTAAATGATAATGTAATTGGATCGGTAGTGAATAACTCCGTTTTACAGCATTTTCATGTTACCTTAACCTATTTAAGCATCCACGCCTTGAGGTCATTGTTAGTTTGGGTCATCTTTGGTTGGGGCATACGGGAATCCTGTACCTCCTGCATAAATAGGTTAGGAAGATTCGGATGCGTATGCGTCCGCTTATAGCAGATAGATCGATGTACAACGAAGACATGGATAGTGACATCAGTATTTCTACTGATCGGTCGTAAAAGAATCCTGATCCTCGTACTTAAAGGAATTTTGAAGACTCAGATCGAGGAAGCTAAGGATCATAAGTACGCATACATGAAGTGAGAATACTTTGGCGGTCTGAGTTGCTGGCAGTTAGAAAGACCTGTCAAAACGGAGTCATACAGACTCCGCTTGACTGTTTGCGTGCAGCGAACTACCAAAGTAAGAAGACCTGAAGGATTAGAATTGTCAACAATCACCAGTCGTGAAATGTGATATAATTTTCCAGTCTAGAGAAAACACCGATTGGTAACCATAAAATCACTGAGAAATTAAGTGAGTCGATAAAAGACCCGAAATAGTAGTGATCTGCCTTGATATTCCCCAAACACACATAAATATAATCGTTTTGGGACTCTTTCAAACACTTTCATGCACTGCTTAGGTACTAACATTTGTGTGTGGACAACCTGTGGTTTTAACATCAACAGTTTAAATAGTCTTCCTTAATTTTTTTATAATTACTCTTTCTAGGGTCGTCGAAAACAGATCTGCCTATAGTTTGACTTTAATTCACATAAATTATGCGAAATATGATATCCAAGCTTAATTATTAGGTCTAGACTTAAGCATTGTTCAACTTCGCAGACGCGTTGTTATTTTTCTTAATGCTCTTTTGCATAATCTTTAACTGCCCTGCAGATAATATTAGACTACGTGGTCTATTTCAGCTGAATGAACTACTTACAACATGCTGCTATGTAATGCAGTCATAGACCATATAATTTTTAAACAAAAGATTCTAGTTAAACGACAAGTGTTCGTGTTTTAGCGATTACATATATTGTTGTCAAGATCGTGTAAGTGCCCCATCGAGTAGTGACAAAGAGTAGTTTTAAGACTACTCCGATGGGTTAAAAGGTCCAGCCCTAGGATATCGTAATGTTAAATCGACCACGTATTCTCCATAAATTTGGGTCATCTTTGGATTAGTCTTAGTCTATTACAGTGTATACTTTACATGCTTGTTCAGGTCTAGTCGGGTTATCTGCAGGGTATGAGCTTAAACTGTATTTTAGAGTTGCCAATACAGCACTGCAAAACTTTAATAAATACAAATTTATCGTTTAATTTTTTAATTAATTTCTTTTTCGCTTTTAAATAAAATATTTATTCCCTCATACAATTTTCTACAACTTAAAAAAGCAATCAGCTTAAGACGACTTAAGATATTATACCACACTGCTGTAAAATGTTCACACATTATGCTAAGTTATTAATATTTATCTGAATTAACATACACATCTGATAAGAACGAGTTAAATCAATTATTTCAAATTACCAAGAAATTTCCATAACAATTGTTTAGACAACTTTTTTTTTAGATTTTCAAATGTGATAAAATCGAAATCTGCTTCAATTAATTAAAACAATTTCAATCAGCTACAAATAAATGCCAGTTATTTTCCCCCTTTTCATTGAAGCGACAGTTTTTTTCTCTCTGCCAAAAGATAAAAATTAATTTGTTAATTTAAATGACAACAAGACAATAAACAATCTAAAAGGGATATGGACAAACCCTCTTCTGTGAACAATAATAACAATTAAATTTTCAGCACATACACACATACACATAGAAATATTTAAAATGAGTGTAAAAATCAAAAATTTTCAATAACAGCAATAGCAAATGTATTTAATGGCCTTGTTGCACGAAGGCCTACAACATGCAACAACTGTAACAAGAATTCATTAACAATTTAATTGATATTTTAGAAAAACAATACCAATAAGTATTACGCACACACACACAGGAATTATTAAATATTTAGTTAAAATTAAAATTGATGGGTATAATTGCACACGTGTGTGTTTGGGTTTAAATTACAGTGTGTCGGGTAAGTAATAGACCAGAACTGTTAATGTGTCAAACAAGAATTGAGAAAATAACACATACAAAATATGTTGGAACAGTAAAGTAATCAATTGATTGGAACTGATACATAAAAATACCTTTTTTCTATTTTACACAATAAGGGGTTCTTTTCGATTTGTATCACAAAATAAAAGTTTTTTGTTAAAAGGTCAGTTAGTGGTCAAACATTAAAAACCAAAAAGCAAAAGAAAAGAGGGTGGGTCATTGTTAAATGGCCAAAAAAGGGTCGTTGTATATTCGTGTCTCTATCATTTGGTTCGATTTGTACAATAAAAATGGCATTAAAATAGATAAAAGTAACAACACACAGCAATTATTGCTTAACATTTGATAATTGATTGTATTACATTTACAATATTAGCAGCACTATTCAGTGGTGGTCAATTGTTGTTGTCTGACATTTTTTTCTAGGTGAGTAGGTGTTAACTGTGACAGTTGTTCTGCATTGTATTTTCTTTAAACCCTAATGGTTAACAATTTTGCAAGTCATTTTTGTGGTCACTGAATGTTTTATTTGCGGCCAATTATTTTAATGGCTTTTTCTATAATAACAGAATTTATTTTCTTAAATTTAATGCCCAATTAAAGTTTAACTTTTTCCTAGCGGGGTTGTTGTAAGTACAAGTGGAAGTATTTAGTTAATGCTTAAACATTTAAGCCCATATGTTTTAATTTTGTTATTAAAAATTAAATAAAATTTATTGGCGTGAACTTTAAATTAAAAATCGTTTAATGACCATATTTCAAACAGAAGCGGCGGATGAGAGCAGAGTGCAAAAAGTTTCTTATTAAAAGTTGTTCCTTAAATAATAACCTTTTAGAGACGTTTTGTGCAAGATATTTCCTTTGACAAAGTATTCGTTTCGTTAAAAGAAATTAAAAAGTTTTGTAGTTTATCAAAAACACTTAAGGTGTGTGTAATTAAAACTGGCAACGCACAGTGGTTTTCAGGAATATTTTGGTTTATTTTTAGTTAATTTTTTTAAATGACTAGTGTGTGAGGCACCTTTTTTTAGAGTTAAAAAAACTGGGTCTTATATGTGATGCATCCGATAAGAAATTTTTTATTCGTTCCAACTTATTTGTAAAGAATTATCTATCGATATAAATATTTTTAGGGGCTTAACTAAAGTTCAAATGAAACTACTTAAATCCAGGAGGATATTGTTGTTAGCAGGTCAACAGTAAATTGTGCAAATTGCCGTTCTAGCCTGCACCTAAATCATGTTATTTCTTTGCTTTTAACTCAAATCCGTATCACCATTATGCACCGATTCAATGCTGCATTTAAGCAATTCAAGTGATTTTTTATTGATAATGACTGTTATGTAAACTACCAATTTCTAACTCAAAGTCACTTCAATTGTAAAAACTTTTGACTAGTTCCTCAAGAAGAATCCTAAGAATGTAATATCATGTTAGTAAGCAGGCCATTGTGCAGGTCTTTTCCATGAATTAAACTGTTCATAATACATTTAAATGTACATGTAGGAGGAATATCAAAACAGACCACTACAAATTGGGTTTGTTCTAAAACTCCCTTCATCCACAGTGATTTCAAGGATATCGCATTCCTTTCTTTACTGAGTCGCGTAGCACTAACGACATTTACCTTAGATTAGAAAACGATTTCACACTGCCAACAATCCTCATCGCACAGTTTTTCGTAATCGCCAGCATTGCCTACAGACTGAGGTCCCCTATAGCATCTACACTTAATATGTGACTACCTGTGACCCTTAATATTTCGATAGCCAATGCTAGACATTCGCATACTACTTGCACTGTTATCTCAGCGTAATGCAAGTACATTCTACGGGCATACTTATCTCGACCTACAATCCTTTCAGAAGATATTTTAAGGTTTTGTATCCCATAACCAACGCAATTATCCAGCTTATCGTACTCCAATTGCCTCTTCGCAAGTTCGTCGTACTGCTAACGTGTATTATGTCTAGGGGATCGATTATTCGACTTTTTTAAGAAACCGGTTTTCAAATAGTTTGAAATTTAGAATTTAAAAAAAACCGGTTGCTATTTTGAAAATTGAGAAAAAACCGGTTAACCGGTTCGAATATATAAAATATATTTAAGGAAAAAATTAAAAAATATTGTAAAACAGATTATAATACAAATTATATCTAAATATGAAATTTTTACAGTTTATATAAGTTTGGCTGCACAATAACGCAATAACTGACATGAATGCAGTTGACTTATTTGGTTTTCATTAGTTGAATTTAAGGACATAAGGTACTCTTTACAAGTAAAATTATTAAATACAATAAATTAATACATACATAAATAAGACCTTTTATAAGGCTGTTATAAAGTTTTGTATCTCCTTCTGTACATTTTTAAATGTTCAATAGATCTTTTTAACTAATATGCTTTAACGTATTTTGTTTGAAATGATTTCTGTAATTTGAAATACATTTTTAAGGCTAGGGAGAAAATCTTTTGAAAATTTTAAAAATTGTTTCTTATACTCCTGACAGACATACAAAAACATACACATAAAAAAATATTTAAACTCAATTATTTTTCTTATTTTACATTTGTTTTTTAAACAACAAATAAATTTTTTACAATATTATGGAAGAATATTTAATAGTTTTTATTTTCTGATTTTTGGAAACTTTTCGCGTACTAAATATACTAGGTACGATTGGTTACAAAGATATATAAAAATAAATTTAAAAGGATAAAAAACCGGCTTTTTCGGATAAAAAAACCGGTGTATTCGATATCGAAAAATCAACATTTTGAAAAAACCGCTAGCAGAAAGAGGAAAAAACCGGTTTTTCCACCAGTTGTAAAACCGAGGCGATCACCCTAATTATGTCCCTTAACCCACATTAGTGTCACCATATTTTTATTGTGAAGCGTATTGAGCTTTAGAGTACAATCAAACATTAAACAGGAGTTCACATCCATCCGCCGCACGCGATTTATAACCGATTGGTTATAAAGTGCAATGATAATTATTTTCCTAACACTCCAGCAGATGATCGAACGCGTAAATCAAGCTCTTAAGTTAAGTTTATTTTATATATGTATTTAAGAAAAAAAATTTATTGATTTTCAAATTCTGGTGGGCTCATTGCACCCCTACAATAGTCTAGTTACGCCCATGGGCCTGCTAGACGTACATGTCCGTCCTCAGACTCAAGGAATTGAATAAATCTAACATGAGGACTATGCTCACAAGTTGCGCAGTCCTATTAAAACCTAAGTCCTTCATTGTTATGAATTTGTATTTCAAATACCAATTAATTCAATATCATAGAAGCTTTAAATTTGATGGACCATATGTTCAAGACTATTCACAAGTTAAAAAAAATTTGGCTTGTTGTTTATATTTTCTTATACAAATCCCTGTCATTTAAAAGCGAATCTATAAGCCAACAAGGAAAAACTTATACATGTTTATTAGAGCGTACCACCCTACAAGCAAATAAAAAACGTTCCTTCTACACCTTTAAATTAAGGTACTTGGAAAAAATGTACCCAAACGTAGGGTTCGCATAATAAAAATAATCGTTATATCTTTGGCATTTACATTCGAATCTTAAAGTATGATTAATTGATATCTTTGCCTTGAGAGAATCGACGTTTTGTTTTATGGAGCTCCAGTACCACTTAATCTTAGTTAATATCACCCTAATGTACGACCCTAAATCAAAATGTAATCATTGCAATGACTACATTATATAAAAATTTGTTTCACATTTTTTGTTGGCAAACAAAATATGTCGGCTTTTACAAATTTTTGGTGAAGTCAACGGTTTTTTAAACAAAAACATCGACATATCACACTTAAATATCGTGTATATACCAAAGATATTCCGAAAAATATCAAAAAGCGACCTCTATATGGGTTTATCAAAAAGATCTGTATTACCTTGTAAAAATATTTTATTTTCAAAAGTTTACTGCAAACATTTTTCCAGGTACAGTCTAATGCACAGAGAAGATACTCATTAAGGCAAAACTGCAGTGCAAGTTGCTGCAAAGAAAAGTTATTTTAATTGCAACATAAATTTGAAAAAAAAAAAACTTTTTTGAAGGAAATGCAAAAGACCATCTCTTCACACCTCTAGAATTCCTTAAGAATTATTGAGGCAAATTTAAAATTATTTTTAATTAACTTAAACACACAAAGAATGACAAGCGGACAGATAAACATACAAACACACCCTTCTAATTACATTCAAAATTATATCCGATTGTTGCAAAATAGACTAGACAAATTTACATAATCGGCAACAATTTAAAATAACAACAACAACCGACTGCAGCAAATGACACAATTCAGGCATAAAGAAATTTTCCAAAACCCTTAAGTAAGAGAAATATTTTACAATTTTAGTTTTACAACAATTCCTGCCGTTCCATGTACATCAGATACAACAGTGCAATTGACACATCATTTTACGGCCTGTCGCCTTTCAATAGAAAATATTTATCGTAATAAAATCAAAAGTGAATTTACCGCAAAATATTTATAAACCCAAGCGTGTGGTGTGGCAGCGGCTGCTGTTGGCTGTTGCCACCGAGTATATGCAAAACATTTTTTTTTCGTATTCTTCTTTTACATTTAGAAGGATTTCATTCATTGAAAATCCTTCTAACAATAACAAAATAAATACCTTTTTACCAATGACATCATCGGCATCATCTTCATGTTGGTCCTTTGGCACAAAACAAATCACTCAACCGTATTGGAAGCGCATCAAAAACAACAACAACAACAACAATGTGTACTGCTTTTGCTTGTTCTTAAATATTTTTCTATTTTAAATACAATATTTACTACGTGTACGAAAAAAATAAAATAAAAAAAATATAATAAAATAAATCTGCATAAAAATTTAAAAAAAGAGTCCTTCAAACCCTTTCGTTATTTTATTAAACTTGTATTTACTACTACATACAATTGTAGGTTGTACAAAAGTATGCTTGTATGTATTTTATTTCATCAAAAAAAAAATAAATAAACAAAAAAAAAGGTAAAAGGGATGACAATTTCAAGTTGTTATTTTTAGCAACCGCAATGACTACGATGACAAAGTGCCACTGGCTGCTGCCCGGTTAACAGCCCAATAATTTTCCAAGTGTTTGTAAGCGTATGTGTGCTTATGGGAAATTATAATATTAAAGCAGTGACAGTAGAATACATCGTTTATCAAAAATTGAGGCTTGTTAAAAGGATTTTATAGACCCTGTTTTCTCAGTCTTCCTTTCTTTCTTCGCATCGTTTTCGCTTAACACAAGTCTATTTGCATTTGGCTTTAATAATGAACTTTATTGTTGTTGATGAACATCGTACTCCGTTTCATTACACCTCGTAGCACAAGAAAATTGTTCAGTAACTTTCTACCTTCTGCCCCATTTTCGAGTAGCAGGTGGGGGGTGTCAAAGTAAAAGGATTGCAATTTTTGATTTATGATGAGAGAAAAAAAAAGGAAATAAAAGTTTATTTTATGATCCATTCTTATAATGGAATTGTTTTGTTGTCCTTGTTTTAGAACATGCAAATGTAGAAGAAAATATAATGTCATTAGATTTAGAACATATTAACATAAATTTAAATGCATCATAATTTTATTATACTTTACTTATAAATGAGTACTTAAATGAAGACTTTTATATTCCCACCTCGTAACGGGCTATATTTTTTAATTAGTTAATGAAAAGAATTAACAACTTTACAAATTTGCGTATAAGATTTACACGGATTCTTTAAATCTGTTTTGCAGAAAATTTCTGAAATATATTCAAAGTATTAAAAATAAAAAATTTAAATATAATAAAATTGTTTGTTATTTTTTAAAAGAGAATAATTTAGAATTGACAACACTAATTAATGATACAGCTGATTTGAGGTATGTATGTATGTTTGGTGTACCAAAAGCAGCCACGTTTGCAAATTATTTCGATCTGTTTAAAAAAATTATTTAAATTAAAAAATTGCGGACTTAAAAATTTAATTTATCTATGATGAATCACATTTTATGATCTGCTAATTTGCAGCCTCATTCGTACGATTTAACTTTATTATTAAATTTGGCTATGGAAACTTATAAAGGGTCCGCCATCTAACGTTTTTTTTTCAACTAGTGCTTATTTCAGATAATTTTTATCCTTCCGCTGAACGAATATGGTTGTGTATACGCTTGAACAACGCTTCGCTAAGTGAGCCTGGGATCGACTTACAGAAAGGCCGATTTTGCAAAAAAAAATAATTTTTTCAGATGAGGCTCATTTTGATCTTGGCGGGTATGTAAACAAGCAAAATTGTCACATTTGTGGCACAGAAAACCCGCACGCATACATTGAAAAGCCGATACTCCAAAACGAGTTACTGTTCGGTGCGGATTTTGGGCCAGAGGCATAATTGGGCCATTTTTCTTCGAAAATGAGCAAGGAGTGGCCGTAGTCAATGGCGATCGTTATCGGGCCGAACGAATTTTTGTTTACAAAAATTTAAGGGGAGGATATTGGCAACATTTGGTTTTAACAGGACGGCGCTACGTGCCACACAGCTAGGGTTTGGGAACCGGGAATTCCCGCCCGGGAATGAACCAATTAAATTTTCCGGGAAAATTTTGCTCTTATTCCCGGGAAAACGGAAAATAAAAAATATGTAGTATATTAGGAAATATATTTAATTTTATTTTTAATTTCTTATCTGTTTTGGTAAATTTAAAGAATATTTGAATAAAAAGTAAGGTTTTTAATTTGTTAGCGTTTTTTGTTTGTTAAGTATTTGCAACTTTTCTCAAATACGAATATGTAAAAGAAAAACAAACATCATCGGTCAAAAATATTTTACGCCAAAGTTAACGATTTTCTGGAATTATATTTTATAAGTGCTTATAAATTTCAAGTGAATTAAGTATAGACATACATAATTAAATGTTTTCTTGTATAAAAATGTTTTTTATAACAGCCGGAAAACCAGCAGTAGTTTCCGTGGTTCATTTTTATAAATATAATCGTATGTACAAATTGTTTTTAAAAGTGGTCACAGAATTTGTAGGTATAATTTTTCTATGTATAATTGAATTGTTGTAATAATACTTCTTTTGAAAATTCACTTTGTTTAGAAGCAAAATGTCTGAAGTTTGGAACTATTTTCAAAAAGTAGACAAGTCAGCACAATGTAATATTTGCCCGAAAAGGTTAGTCTTCAAGGGCCGTCTCATACGGCACCTTCTCTTGGTTCACAAAACAAAATTTACAAACGATTCTTCAACACCTGCACCAAATAAAAAAAATAATTCCACTATTAAAAGTTTTTTAGACACCCAAACATTACCAGAAATTGTTTCAAAATTAGCAGCAGTCGATGGAATATCTATTCAAACAATTACACAAGGTTCTTTTATTTGTCAACGTTTTTTTAGTAAAAATATGACGTTACCAAAATATAAAACTGATGCTAAAAACATTGTAATAAAATATTACAACGCCGTTAAAAATACGATGGTGAAAACAATATCGAGTCAAATTTGCGACAATTTGAGGTTTGCTCTTGTATCAGACGAGTAGAGTAGTGTTGCCCAAAAAAGATATTTTAATAACCGTTAACATGGCAGTAATTATTTTTATAATTTGGGTTTAGTTTATATTTCCGGAAGATGTAATGCTGACACAATAAGGACTCTAATGGAAAATAAACTACTACTAAAACAATGAATTATTAACTAAATCGTGATTTTAAAGTTAACAAATATTATTTATTTTAAAAGAAATATTATTTTCGGGAATCCCGGGAATTCCCGGGAAGACGATTTTTTAATTCCCGTTTCCCGGGAATATAAAAAGACCGGGAAATCCCAAACCCTATACACAGCCGAAGCTCCCCTTTTTTGTAGCATTAAAAAAAAAAAAAGTTATTTTGCGGACCCTTTAGAAACTCATTAAAATTACCAAATATTTGGTTTATTTTTGAATAAATTCTGACAATTGGAATCCCCAACTGCGTCTTATGAAAGCCATCCTGGCGGTCCAAATTTTCAAAACTTATTCGAGTATAGTCTTACTTCATTAATATTGAGTGCGTCGAATTTTGACTTTTGAAAGATCAATCGCTGCTGGTTTGTCAGCATAGATCATAGATTTTATGTTTCTTTACAAAAACTAGTCGAAAGTTGTCAAAACGCACAAAACAGGTTGTCAATTCTGTTTTATTCAAAGATCTTGATTTTTAGATAATTCATTCACCAAACGCTGAACAAAGCGACGTTTTCTCACTATAAACATCATATTACAACAGTTTGAACCAATTATCCTCCCATACAAAACATTTCCCTGTAGCATTCGCCATTCACTGATTTGTTGCCATCGGTGTCTGATTTAAAGACAAATGGGTCAATCATGCGTTTGGCATGTAAAACGCAACAAAAAAAATTTTTCTGGGAGGTCATGGGATTGTGCTCTCTCTAAAAACGACAATGCTGCTTGTTTATTGTACATACCCATTAAGCCATGAGCCTTATTGCTGAAGATGAATTGACAGTAAAAATCTGGTTAATCTTTTTGTTAGTTCTCAGTGCGAATTTGAAAAAAAAAACACAAGTAAGAGCACTATATTCGGTTGGGCCGAATTTTTTATACCCACCACCAACTTCGCGTACTTTTATAGTACAAAATGTATTATTTCGTTATTAACAGTAATCCCTTTTTACTAAAATATGTATAACTTTCTTTGTATAACTTCGATATGAGATATTTATATTTAGTCCTTTATTCTTCCAAAAACTTTGTCCATAGAGAAATTATATTATTTTAGAAAAACCGTTATATGGGAGGTAGGCGTGTCACCTAAACTTACTGCCATAACAATTACGTTGACTAGAAGGAAATCTGTAGCAAATTTCATCATCCAGAGGTATGATTTTGTCGGCTTTATGAGCTTTAAAATTTCAATAACAGTAGATATCGTAAAAAGTGGGCGCAATAGTAGGCATGTCAAAGCTGTTTCTGCTAATGAATACAACTTAGATATTTTCATATAGTCCTTTTTTATTTCAAAATCTTTATTTATAGAGAAATTATATGAATTTGCGATAAAACATTTTATGGGAGGTGGGCGTAAAAGTGGGCGTGTCACTACATTTTTTTGCATAACATTGACTAGAAGGATATCTGTAGCAAATTTCATCATCATACCTCTAATTTTAGCGGTTTCATGAGCTTATAAATTTCACTAACAGTAAATATCGTGACAAGTGGGCGATATAGTAGGCGTGTCAAAATTGTTTCTGCTAATGAAAACAACTTGGATATTTCAATGCAGTCCTTTATTATTCTAAAATCTGTATTCATTATATTTTATTCGAACTTTTTCTATATATTTAATTTGAATGTGAACCATTTTTTATTTTGGCTTAAGTTCATTCATTCTTTCATTTTTAATTTTATAATTCAAATTTAATTAAATTGTAACCAAATTCACATTAAAATTAAATGTTTTAAATTTTAAATATAAAAAAATACACTCTGCAGTATAAATTTTCGTAAAGTTTGATCTATAACTCCTTTCCTAATGCATAGATTTAATAAATTTTCAGAATAAAATATTTTTTTTACTCGGGAAATATATTTTCGAAGTTTCACGACTCTACGTTAATGCAGTTGGGCACAATTCCATTGACTCTAGTTCAATGCGTTCTAGTCCAGTGCGTTCAATGGAAAGCATTGCTGTTGTGGTTGAGAATGTGCAAGAACATCCATCAACACAAACTCGTCATTGTTCTTAGGAACTAAGGGTTTCTCGTAATTCTTTGAGAAGGATTTTAAATTCTAAAAAATTAGGTTGATCGGATGGAGTACTGCCGAACCAGTCATTGTAGCCATATAAATGATATTGTTTTTCATTCTTAAATGACAAAGTTCAACCTTTTCAATAAAACCAGAAATTAAAAAAACAAATCAGTACTTTGTTCTTTAACCAATTTAAATTTTAAATTAATTTTTTATGCGTCCAAACAAAACACCCTTCATAAAAGCAATATCGTCGGTTATAAATATGGCATAATTTGCTGTGAAGAGTGTATAAAAATTAGAGCCGAAAATCGTATTGAAACACGAATGCCATTATTATAAATCTTAAAAAACAAAACGATTTTTAATTGTGAACTATTGCCGCTCGCTCAAAACGGAATTTTAATTATATTTGGAAATGTCGCTTCATCGATTACTGATAACGATAGCTAAATTTAATTTTTCTTTTTTTTTCTTGTTTTTGTAGATTTCTGATAAAGAAAATTTAATTAAAAATGTATGCATGTAGCGAACAAAACCAAAACTATTGACAAAAAAGTAATACATGTGCAACAGCATCTGGCACAAACGTTGCAACAAATGAGCAAACCAACGAAACGCATTTCAACATGCAATTACAGACAAATCAACAACTGTCACAGATATTTGTCGTAACTCTTGTTAAATGTATAACAACTGCAGTGGCTACAATAGCAACTGCATCAAAAATGTTTAAAAAAACAAGATCAGATGCTTAAAAAATGTTTCCGTATGTAATAGGCATTTATATGTACAATGTGGCTGAATATGTATGTATTCATGTGTATATGTATGTGTATAAGCAGTGGAAAAATGGCATTTATCTAGAAGGTTTCAAAAAACCTTTTAAAAAGCCTTGTCTTTTAAGTTTGTAAACCCAGTAAACAAATTTGTTCTTAAGGAATTATATTTTCATCATCTCAATTAAGCCAAATTAATAACAAATCTTTTATTTTTAATTTTTTTAAATTACTTCTAAAGGATCTTATGCTGCATTAGTTAGACAATTGAGTTTCAAAAATATTTTGTCTTATTACGTTTTCATATCGATGGCTTAACATAAAAAGAATGTGTATCGATTTTTAGCGGAATCGCGTTTTTAAAATTTTCTAGTAGTCCACATACAAGCACATCACCCCTAAACAAATTTAATTGAGTTACGATTGAAAATAACGGACTTAGAACCACATAAAGAAGCTCTTACACATTTCATTATTTTAAATTTTATTCAGTTTTTTTCTTCTCTTCTTAAGTAATAAAAAATGGAATAACGGCCTTTTTATATTGCGCCATCGATACGTACTTCAAAATATAAAAATTTCCATGTCTCTACACGCAAAGATAAAATATGGTTGTGGTAACCATAATCGAAGAGCAGCATACTATGATTAAATTGTATGATTATCGTTAAAACATATAACGGTTACCAGTCATCATTATTATGTTTAATTAAAGTATCATTCAATAATCATTTATATGACTACAATTGAAATCGACAATTTTTGCTTTTTTACGGCAAATTATTGTCTTTTGCTGCAACATACACATATTGATTGTACTTACCAATTTAATTGCAATTTTTTTTGTCAATATTTTTTTACATTTTCTCGTTTATTTTTAAATTTTCTTTAATTTTTCAGAATTTTTGTTCATTTTTTTGACATTTCAAACTTAAAAACAATAAAAAATTAATTAAGCAAGAAGAAGAACAGTTGAAATCAAATTATTATTAAAAAAATCATAGCTTGCTTAACTTGTAATCATACTGTTGTCTCACTTATTATTTGTAATTTTGAATGCTTTTGAATATAATGTTATTTTTGTCGGATTAGTTTTTTTAAATCATACTATTTTTAAATGATAACCATTTTTAAATTTTTACGAAAAGTAAACATTAAATGATATAATTCAAACAAATGATTGATTATCGTGACAAAATATATGATGAAATGAAACAAAAATAACTGTTACTTGTTTTCGATAACCAAATATTGTTATAGAAACTATGATATGACCGTCGTGATCATGTCGTAACCATGGTTTTTCTTAGCGTGTATATTCGGTTTGCATCTAATGACTGATTTTACTTTAAAGGTGGAAAATTTCAACAAGCAACTTATTTAAAAATTGTTAAATTATAAATTTTATGGTAGGTACGTAGGTAAGGCTGGTTCAAAGTTACCCTCACACCTTCACTCGGAGACCATTACGGTCCATTGTGACGCCTTAATAGAGAGAAGAATAGAATAAGAATAGAAATATTTAGAATAGAAGAGAAAGAGAAGCAGACAATTCCAGAGACTCCGGCGGGAATCGAACCCGCAACCCCCAAACAACTGACTTGTTCTTTACTGACTAGTCCACAGGGGCACTCCTAAAATTGTATAATAGGGCAAGAATAACTTTTAGGCATGTTGTAACTACGATATGCCTCTAGGATTATTCGTACAAAGTTATAGGCAACATTTTAAAAATATGTATTTTTTATACATTCCTATCGAGTTACTAAATCTTCTAATTAAATTTTAGACAGGGTAAAGATACTAAAAAATACCACAAAATGGCGTACAAAAAATTGTTTGTATGGCTTAAAAAATCCAGTAATTAAAAGTGTACCCATTTCAGCCTCCTCAATATTGATATCAAACCTTCTCAATTTCTACAATATTAATATCAAACCGAATGGTTTAACTATTATAAAACAGCAAACTATGAAAAAGTTAAAATCTAAGAAGGCATCCGAAATAATATGTTGGATATATGGGTCATATATAGTAGCTACAGCTTTGTCCTCTTTAACCCCCACAATATTGTTATTAAGCAAAAGGGTTTAACCAGTAGAATAGAATTTACTTTTATAAGAATAAAATCTAAGATGGCGTCCGAAATAAAATGGGGGATATATGGATCAAATAAGTCCTCTTCAAACGAAAGGGTTTAACTACAAGAAAACAGCTAACGATGTAAACATTCAAAATCAAAGATGGCGTTTAATAATAATGGCTGTTATAAGACTCGGCACGATCGTACTTTGATGAATAGGAGTCATCTGGAAATAGGACAGCATATGTTTTTTTTGCGTGTATGCATTTGCAAGTATATTTTAGAGAACAATCAAGGATGTTAATTATTTAGAAGTTTTCTGATTTGTTTATCAATTGTTTTTCTTCTCATATTAAGCGATATTATGTTGCTGATATATACAGTGGCTCTCATTAATATTCGGTATTTTGTCTCAGTTACTTAATCCTTAATTGATTTTAAAACACAAACCGGTCAGCCAAAAAAATTACCCGAAGCGGAAGAGCGCTATATTGTGAAAAAAATTAAGAATAATCCACGCTTAAGTGCTTCTAAAAAAGTAAGTGAAGTTAAGGAGGAAACAGTACGTCGAGCCATTAAAAGGCAAGGGTACAATGGCCGAGTTGCTCGAAGAATAGGAAATACCGTCTTAAGTTTGCAAAGGAACATGTAAAAAAGAATGCTAGTTATTTTCCTTGATGAAAGAAAATATAATATTCTTGGTAGCGATGGAAAAACAATGGTCTGGCGGAAACCCAATTAATGAAGAATTGAAATCAAAGAACATTACTCCCATAGTAAAACATGGAGGTGAGCATGTGATGGTTTGGAGCTGAATATCCGCAAAGGGAGTCGGGAAACTAGTTTTTATTGACGGGACGATGAACAAGGATATGTACTTAAACAACTTGAGAGAAAATTTGAAGTAGTCCGAGAAAAAATGGGAATTTCTTCAACCTTCAAATTATATCAAGATAACGATCGCAAACATAAATCCCACGTTGTCCGCGAATGGTTGCTTTACAATTCCCCAAACGTTATTGATACACCCAACCAATCCGATATTAACCCAATATAAAATTTATTCGATCATTTAGATCGCCAAGTACGTAAAAGTCCTATTCCCTTCAGAAATGAGCCTAGAAAAAGACTGCAGGAAGAATGGGATTGATTTCTGTTAGTTTTCCTTTGTTTCCTCCTAGTTGTATGTGTTAATGGATTTGCAATTTACTCTAGGGGTATCTAAGTATTAAATTTCATTTTATTATTTCTAACTCAACCTAGTGGAAAGGGTTAATTTATTTAACTTATCTATTTATCAACACGAAGTATGCAAAAAAAGATACACGAACGTTACAATTAACTCACGATCTCCTTTCTATGTTTTTTTTTAATAAATACATTTTTTTTCAAGATTTAAATCTAAAACTAAAATATTATTTGTTCATTCATAACAACATGTCAGCCATAAGGAATCGCATTAAATTATCAACACCAATAGCAGCATCAATACCAGTAATAACAACAGCAACATACAATATTTGTTAACATTTTTAAGTGATCAATTTAAAAAAAAGAAATTTCTTGTATAAACAAGAAAATGAAAAAACATTTAAGTTGTTGTTGTTTTGCTAGATATCATGAATGAGGTTGGCAATAACAACTACGCAATGACCACGCAATACAAACAATTAATTATGAATCAGTTACAAAGTAATTACATGACATACAATATGCATTTCGTAGTACTTTTTTTTGTTAGTTAATTTTTGTCTGTCCCTGCTGTCAGTCTGTTTTACAGAACCTGGTGGTTATTGTGCAATCAAACTACACGTACGCTATTTTAGAGGAATAAGAGACATTCAATAGAATTTATTCAGATCTAATGATAAAGCTGGAATTATACTGAATATAATTGTCGTGTGATTTTTCTTACTTACTTTTTAAAGGTTTATTTAAAACTCATATTTATCTAATGTATTTCATATGAATAAAATATACAGTTAAAGTATACCTTTAATTTTAATGTAGATTTAATTGTCCCTTAATTACCCCGGGTCTTTTAATGCATTTAACCGATGGCTTTGGTTATCTTGTCTTTATGGCCATCGGTCAACTTAAGCTTATGGGCATCGATTTACTGCTTTTTATACTGCAACGCAAAAGGTATAAAGGAGTTGAATTATCCGATCTTGGTAACCAACTTACGTTGTCATTTAACGATTGCACACAAACAATCATTTTGACGATAAAATTTCATCTCTGCTTAATCGTATACTATTCTATAATGATTTAGCATCAGTGACTTAATAAGAAACAATATATTTAACAGGCACTGCCAATAAAAAATATTTGCAACTAATTGTCAATAACTATTTGCCATTATTTAAATCTCTTTATAATTAAATTTATTCTAGTATAAAAATAATCATTTTTGGAGAATTCATAAGGTGTCATGAGTGTCGTATTATTTTAAATTTTTTTAAATTTTAAAATTTTTTTGTATAAATTTTTTTGTATAAATTTTTTTTAATAAGCAAAACAATGTCTTTTATTTATTTGAAATGTTTGAGAAATTACGCCACTATGACAATACGACACTTACGTCATCTTGTGAATACAACAATCATGTAAAAATTAATTTGTTGTATTGATTGTATGTTGTATTGCTAAACATCAATTGATATAAAACGTCAGGAAAATAAAAAAATCAGGAATGGAAATATTTTGAAACTATTTTTAGTAAAAGTTTTTGCAAAAATAAAAAAATCATTTGAGTTAAAAGAATATAATATAAATATTATTTTAGGAGTAAAGTCATTACAAACAAAAATATTTTTTCATTCTGCAAAATATGTCAATTTCCCATCTCTGTAGGAATACAATACAACACTTTAAACCATAAATTGTATTGTTATACGAAGTGTTTCAATGGAAATTAAAAACATACAAAAATAGCACTAATAGTTAAGAGTGGTTAAATTTTAAGAGCCGAAGTTGATTTTGAATAAAACACAAATTTTTTACGAAATTATTGTAATTTTTTTTTATAATGATAATATTGGTATGCCAAATGGCCGCCGCGACCTCGACGGCACACCACCATCCGATGCTACAAATTTTCAATGACAATGTTGATTAGTTGTTGTTGTTATTTAGTTGTTGGGCACGATGATGAGTCGATGTTGACTGCTCTTTTGCCACACACAGATGCACAGATATTTTCACATTTCATACTGACCTGTTTTGCTGAAATTTAAATATTTTTTACAATTCTCCCGATTGTGGAAGAATTCGAACGATTATGTTGACCAAAAGAATTACGAAGAGCACAAAATGCATTTTGATTTGATCTCCCCTTTTCATATTAAGCCTGAATAACTTTAATGCATTGCTGGATTGTGTATCTTTCTATTGTTCAAATTGAGTTAGTCTGAAATTGAGAAATATCAAATGAAATGCAGAAAAAAACTTGACGTTTAAGTGTGGTTCACATTCAACATCGGCCCTTAAAATTTAACCTGCCTTTACAATACGACTGGGTTTGTGAATTTAATTTAAATGATATTTGCTACACGGATATAATATAAAGAGGCTACCTTTCGTGTCGATAACTTCGCAGACGAAATTGCGCACACAGGCAAGTATCGAATATATTTATGAGCTTTTTGTAATAGCTCGTACAATAACGCTTATAATTACTTTTTAACCCATTGAGAACGTATTTTGTAAAAATATAAATATTTAAATAATATTTCAAGAAAAAATATCATCGAAAATATTTCTGTCCATTCATGTTTCAGTTAAATTAAAATGGAAACTGAAATTTAGCAGAAATATTATCTCTTAATTTACTAATAACCAACATCCGTACCTGTTCTGTACTCAGATTAGAGTCAAATTGTTTGTAATTGACATTTCAGTACCAACATTACTAAAGCGATTCCGAACTATTTAATTCCAACCAAAATACAGAACAGGCATGTTTGCCTCAACTGAATATATCATTTCTAGATTCTTCATATTTTTATCTGTAATGTATATAAAACAGATCTAAACATTTTACATGTATAGAGTCAAATTAAAATTAGAATTTTTAAAATTTTTTTTGGGAATTTTTTTTTATAAAAACTTTTATAAATTCTTAATGCTGGTATAAAATATCAGTATATATTTACCGTTTCTCTTGCAACTCTAAAACTTTTCACACTTAACAAAAAAGTAGTTTTCATTTATTGCATTCCTTTTGAGAGAAGCACAACAACGATAAAAAACTAATTTAAAACGAACTGCATTTTTTACAAAGCTAATCACATAAAATTCAATTTAAATTCAAAGACATGTTCCAAAAAGAAGACGAAACAAAAAAACTATGAAGAGAAAAAAGACAGAAAAAATGTCATTTTCAACATCGTGTTATCAAAGGCAAGAAATACGAAAAAAAATATTAAAAAAATATTTATTTTTATCTAAAAGAAACATACAGAAAATAGCATGCACATGCACTCTGCAAAAAAAAAAAAACAGATGGAAGAAAAGTAATTTTCTACTTGGCAAATTGGAAGTAGAAGAGAGATGAAAAAATAAAAAGCTGCAAACAAAAATAATATCTTTATTTTTAACAAGAATTCATACTTTAGGAAAACCAAAGTGACAGTATACAAATAAAATAATACATATAAGTACACATCATATATACCCTCATACACACATACATTCATACATTTATGCATTACCATATAAATTATAAAAAGAGGATTTCTTATATTTATTTTAAAGTATATAAAAACATTTTATTTCACACACTCCAAGAAACCATTAAAAATAATCAACAACAAAAAAGTCATAAAATATTTTTCGAAATAAAAAAGGAGGGTTTCCAACTCCTCAATGTATACTATAGTTTTATATTGCATTTATTTACGAGTTCATTCGTATGTATGTATTTGTATTTTAACCATCCTCATCATCTTTTGCAGTGTGCACTTTTTGCAACATCTTTTAGTTTGCTACTACATTTCATATTGTTGTTGTTAGTTTTTGCTATAAGTATCATTATCATACAGCCTCACTGTAAGTATATATGTATGTGTCTGTTAGTATTTTTTCTATATATGCTATTTCTATTTTTGTATGCTATTTTTGTTATTGTTGTTGCTGTTATTGTATTACGTTGCCCCAAAACGTTGTGTGATTCGTGCGTGAAAAATAGGAGGAGCTCCATTTGACAAACAACAGTCAACAACGAAAAATACAAAAAGAAAAAAATGTTTTTTTCTCATGCGCATAAGATGCCTCAGTATTGTAGTTATTTTTATTTAATGTTCAACTTGCTTTTCATAAGTTAAATTTTTTAAATTTTATAAAAATTTTATTAAATGTTAGAAATACTTTCTGGATTAAAATAATAAATTTTATTATAAATATTTATCTTTTCTAAAGCAAAAGTTTTGGAAAAATAATTTATTATCAAGAAAATTACGCTAGAAACTGTATGGCGTTATTTCATGGATGATACTTCTTACATAAATAGTTTCTTGTAGCATGAGTATCGAGTTTATTTTTTGTTTATTTTTATTTATTATTTATTTTATTTTTTATTTATTTTAAAAATAATAATGATTTATAATTGAATTTAAAATGTATTTTTTTTTTTTCAAAGCATCTGCAAACTTAATTTGAAATAAAACTTTCACACACAAACCAGCCATGATTATGACATGATCAGGGTAGTCATATTATGTTCTCTATAAGAATATATATTTATCTTAAACAAATTATAGTTATTTTTAACACCAATTTTATCACGATAATTTAGTATTTTTTTATTTTATTTTTAGAGTTTACTTTCAATAAAAAAATTTATATGGTTGTTCTTAAAAATAACACGATTAAGAAAATTATATCTGTAAACGTGGTATGTTGTCCAGTTAATAACAACATTTTATATAAGGCTGACTTATTTAGATGTTTTTTTTTTAATTAAAAAACAACATAAAATAATATATTAAAAATGTTTAACTGGATATCGGCATCTTTGTTTAAAAAAAGTGTTGGCAACCCTAAAAAACAATTTGTCAGCTGGCAGTTTAGGGTTAGTGAAAATGGAGCGTTACAAAATAAAACAAAGTGTCTTCATTATTGAACAATATTTCAAAAATAATAAAAGCTGGGCGGCCGCAGTTCAGACTATTTATTGGTAAAAAAATAAACCATTGTAGGTTTTTGTAAATTTCTAAAAATCTAAAAATTTAAAAAAAAAACAATTACTGAATTTGTTACAGCGAAAACGATATTTTATTAAACAAGTAGAAGTGCTATATTCGGCCGTGCCGAATCTGATAATACCCTTCACCATCATGTACATAGGTATAATCCTGCATCGTAGCTTAACCTATATTTAATGTTATACGCCATTTTTGCTTATTATTTCCGACGCCAGCCTTGATTTTGAATTTTTACGTAATTAACTGTATTCTACTAGTCAAGTCCTTTAATTTGATACCCATATTGATGGGGTTAAAAAAATTTTATCCGCCATTTTGTTTTAGACGCCATCTTGGATTTTAAATCTTTTAATAATTAACTGTATTCTACTAGTCAAGCCCTTTCATTTGATACCAATACTGAAGGGGTTCTAGAAGTTACATTTAAAAATACCAGATTTGACCCATTTATAAATTTATTATCCGCATTTTGTAGGGGCGGCCAACATGAGTTTTAATTTTTTTTACAGTGCTTATATTGCGCTAGTCAAGTCCTTTCAGATAATACCAATATTTACGCTTTCGGTTGTCTAGAAGCTGAAAAAAAATTGATTTTCGTTTCGAAATTTTTGGAATATATATTTAAAAAAAAAAAAATTTGCCTATAACTTTACTGATTAAAGCCCGATTTATCTAAAATTTTTCACGAATATCTCTCTAGGCATATTATATCTATAAATAGTAACAAATGTACCTATAAATTATTATATGACTGAAAAATTTTAATTTTGGTGGTAAAAATATAGGAAAAAAACAGAGGCAGTCGTGTTTATTTGCTCATATCTCAGAAACTTATGGGGCGATTTTGCTGAATTTCAATAGCGATTCATTTCCAAAAGATTAATACCATACACAGGTCTGAGCAACATGTAGTTGCTTTTAAAAGTTGATTTCAACCAACACACGGACAGACGGACAGACGGTCAGGGCTTAATCGACTCCTCTATTCATAAGCTTTCAGAAAATATATACTTTATGGGGTCGGAAATTAAAATTGTAGAAATTACAAACGGATTGACAAAGATATATATACCCTTGTGCACCACAGGTGAGGGGTATAATAATGACGTGCGAATTAATCATCATTATGGATTATTTTGGAATCGTAACTGTACTCAATCATATTATGATTATTTTTAACTATTTTTTGGTCATGTGGTATAATTTAATTGTTCTACAGAACTAAATTATTATGATAATGAATATTTTAACTCAAATATAGAAAATACCTTGGATCTGCCCTTGCATGCAGCCGACCTTGACCTGTTTCCTTTATCCTTTACAAAGTAGGAACACGCTTACGAACATGATCGCCAGCTTTGACCACATCTTTCTGTGCGACAATCTCTTAAAAAGACCAATGTCAATGAATCATGGTCTATGATCATGTTATATAGTCTTAACCCCACATAATATATACCGGCAGACATTGCAAATATTGACTACCCGCCACAGTATCATAACTCCGCGCAACATATTCTAAAGAGAATGCTGTAATTCCCAAATTCTGTTTTGGTTGAACGGAAGTTTTAGCCGAAACAGCGAGTGCTGTACGCAAGTTTAAGTAAAAATTTTGTAACACCTACTGGATAGTTTATTAAGGCTTGCCTTGTCGTATGGAGTATGCCGATACAAATGTAGCTGCTATCGCCGAAAGTGCAACCCAAACAAAGAACTCGAAATTTCTCGCATCATAGTTTTGAGAATATTGCATAAATATCTTGAATAAATTATTAATTCAGCAACTAAAGGCAAACTAAGAAGCTCTAATAGAACAATTGGCCGAATAATTATTGGTTCTAACGAGACGCATTTTCATCTTGTCAAAAAAAGTGCCATCATTGGCCTTTTCTCCGAAATACTGTTGGAAATGCCTTTTTAGTCAACGATGAGCGCTGCAGTGCCCTCATATTGTATAAATCTGGATATTCTTTAGCTACAGCACGATAACGCACCATTTCACACAGCTCCGAATAATCGATTTTATACGCTGTTAATTTCTTTATCGTTGATGATGTCCATTCGCCGCAATTTAACCCATTTAGACTTTTTCTGGTAGGGTATCATTAAAGATCAATTCTTTTCAAATAAGCAAGAAACGATTCACACCATTGAGGCTAATAACGTTCAAATTATTCATGATTTATGACCAGACTGTCGTGGAAAATTAAATCGACAGGATAAACTACTGCGAAGCAGCCGCTTTAGTCACATATATGAACCTGTTTTCCATACGCTTTGGACAGATATACAAACATAAAATAACTAGAAACATACAGTGGAAAATTGGACTTACAAAGAAAACTACTGAGAAGTAGGAAGTCAGTTACTTATATGTCGACCACCTTTTGTATTTTGAGATATTTTCTTGTCCGTTACCTTCTCTTCTCGTTGATCAATTTGAACTCCTAGATGATTTAATGTTTCACGCTTTTAAACGGAAAATCTAAATCCACATATGTTTGTGCATTTGAGGGAGGATGTTCATCTTTTTAAATACCTTCAACAGTGTAAAATTTTATAAAATTGCAAAAAAAAACTGTATTTTCAATATTTTCCATAAAAGTGAATATAACCACTTGCCAAACATAATGAACTAACAAAATCGGCATTATTTAAAATAAATGCTTTTTTTTAAACTAAAAAAAAACCCAATAACTTTAATAACCATTTCTATTCCAATTCTCTGTAAATTTTTCCCTCGTTTGGCAAATAAAAATTTTTAGCCAACTAAAGTCCTTCGGCAAACAAAGTTAAGCACATACACAAATACAATTATGTGACAATGGTGGCGTTAAAGCATATTTGTTTATAATTTATAGCATGTGTTGAAATGTTGGCAAAACAACACAATATTAAAACGCACTTAAATGTCGACATTTATACTCAATAGATCGATTTAAGGATTAACAAACATAAAACGAAAACTTTTTAATATTCAACTATAAATATTTTATTAGACTCATAAATCCAAAGACAAACTTTGAAATTGCTTTTTGTAAACATATACATGCACACACATACACACAATTCATCAAACATTCTTTCAGACAATCAGTCAAGTCAGTCACTCAGTCAGTCAGTTCAATGCGCATAGATAATTTATTGTAAAAAAGACAAAGAAAAAAAGAAAAAATTTCGATTTATTTATGCCACCAATTTAATTCACTTAAATTTAATTTCGATGAGACGACACAATTCATAAATATGTAAATTAGAATGGCTTCATTGATATTATTTATCTAGATTAGGTCTATGTGTGTAAGTATGTACAGACAGGAAGGCAGTTACCAAACATATGTATGTACATGTGTATGTGTGTCTTTCTTTTCTTTTGTGTTGGCTTAATTTTGATTAAAATTTTAAGTGTTTGTTATTAAGATATTAAAATCAAAGAAAGCAATAAAAAAACATGTAAATATTTCCAAAAAAAAAACAAAAGACTACTTCTGTTTAATAAATTATCTAATCTACTATAAATGTGGGTAAAATATTAAATGTTTTTACTGACACATTTGCATACAGTCATCTATATAAATGTTTAGATTTATTTCTACACTTAAGGCCAAGTTTTTTTCTCGTAAGTGGTTTTTCAACAAATTGTGAAATGAAACCGCAATATGCCGACCACCATCATTTATCGCCATACATACATACTACGTACTCTACACACACTAATTCTCACTAGTGGAAAGACAAATCTAAACCTTATAATTGTATTTAAAACAATGTGGTCTACCACAATCATCAACTTGAAAAAAACCCTTTCCTTCCTCTATTTAAATGCACACACATGCAGACAAATGTAGTACGTTGAGTGTACATGAATGTGGCTTGTAACATTTTAGCCATTTTTTTTGTATTCGAGCATGAGTTTGTTGTAGCCAATCTTACTAATACTCCTCTTACATACAGCTTGCTGCTGCTAATGCTTGCATGACAAATTCACATTCATAATCTTGACATAAAAAAAGGGTTTTATTTCGTTATTTTTTTCATTTAAATTTTTTTCCTTTAACAATTCGCGTTCTCATAGCATTTTTTTCCCCTTGTTAATATTTTTTTAGAATTGTTTTTCATGTAATTCGCGAACGCGAATATCATGTCATTTTTCTAGCTCAAACAATGAATGAAAAAATGGATTGAAAAAAAATAAAAAAAAATAAATAAAATATTTTTCACAATGACTTTGTGAGGCATGTTTACCTTGTAAACTGGTGCGATTGTGCATTTTTCTGTTAATTGTTAAACATTTTATGGTCTGATGAATACGATATTTTTTATTACCATTTTGGTTTTTTCATGTTTTTTTTTCTACTGCAGGATTCAAAATAACGTTTTTACGGTCATCTCGAAAGCCTGTTAAGAAATGGGGTGAGTTTGTGAATTTTCTACACTTAAACATTTATTCAAATAATTTAAATTTTAACATTTAGTGACACAATTTCAACACAACAACAACACAAACTTTTAATATTTTGTAATATATTAACAATATTGCTGTAAATAAAGAACTGAATTAAGTCAGTGTATACTCTAGGCAGAGAACTAATCCAAAGGTTTTATTACAAAGAAAATTGTTTTTAAAATTTTTATTAAAAGGGGAATTCCCGCATAAATCATATGTAGAATTTTCTATCGAAATAGAGAATTAATAGCATTTTTTTAATAAAAAAAATTCTTAAATTAAAATATTTATCAAAAAGTTTCTATTCACACATACAAATACTGTTTCAGAGATATGTAACATAAAGAATAGTTTTAACTTACATATGTACATATGTATGTGTATACCGATAAAAGTATTGATGAAAAAATCGTAGCTGGTTTCGGAAATGCATTCGACTCGGCTAATATCGGAATAATTTTTTAAATTCCTAAGTGCCTACAATTTAATTTAAAAATGTTTTGGGATTTTTTTTTCAAAATCAGCAATCAATTATTTTAACGCAAAGATCATACCGTCGATATTTAGATGTAAAATATTTTCGCCCTCTGAAGCATTTATTCGTTACTTAGTTTATCGTTAGCACCAATATGGTGCGGTTAGAGATCTGCCTCGAATTCGTACTGTGGAAAATATTGAAAGTATAGAGCAAAGCGTTAACGAAACACCATAAACAGCTAGCAGAAAGCATTCTGCTCAGGTAGGAATGACTCGTATGTCACAATGTAGCATTCTAAAAAAAGAAGGTTTACTGTTATTCCTATATAATGATTTAAAACATACAGATCAACGATAACGTCTAAATTTTGCAGTTAAATGTTAACAGTTGGCCAGAAATAAAATCAATTTTATTGAAAATCCTTGAACTTACGACAGCATTGCTACAAAAATTCCAGAGCTTAAGCTACAAATTTTGTATGAAAAATGCTCTAAAACGATCCCATCATTGCGAAGCCAAAAACAGGGATCATTTAAGTGAACTTATTTTCCATTCATGACTGATTTTACAGATAATTAGTTTTATCCTTCCGCTGAACGAATATGGTTGTGTATACGTTTGAACAACGCTGGGAAATATTGCGGCATTACTTTGGGCGATTTTGCAAAAAAAAATCATCTTTTCAGATGAAGCTCATTTTGATCTTGGCGGGTATGTAAACAAGCAAAATTGTTGCATTTGGGGCACAGAAAACCCGCACGCATACATTGAAAGCCGACTCACCCAAAACGAGTCACTGTTTGGTGCGGATTTTGGTCCAGAGGCATAATTGGGCCATTTTTCTTCGAAAATGAGCAGGGAGTGGCCGTAGTCAATGGCGATCGTTATCGGGCCATGTTAAACGAATTTTTGTTCACAAAAATTTAAGAGGAAGATATTGGCAACATTTGGTTTCAACAGGACGGCGCTACGTGCCACACAGCCGAAGCTACACTTTTTTTAAAGCATTTTCAAAAAAAAAAAAGTTATTTGGCAGACCCTTTATAAATGAAATAATTATTAAATTTTTAAATCTCATGGTGGCTTTTGACTACCCTGTCTAAAGAAAAATTCGTCAATAAATAAAACAATTTCTTAGATTACCTCGCAAAAATATTTTAAAATCACTTTGTACCTCGAACTTATTTTTAACCAATAGGGGGTAAAAGTTTTAATGACTCAAAAACTGCTGCCTAATGACCTAATGCATAGCAAAGGAGACTCGTTAAATACGTCGTTTAACATCAATACGTAGATGCGGTTTTTACAATAGAAATCATACTGATCGGAGCATTGTCGTAACTTAATCACACTGAGGGGTGCAATGTCACCACAGAACCGTTTGAATAAAAATTTTTAACGATTACTTCTATACATTAAAATAAACTAAGAACAAATTGATAAGATTTTGCCATCGCCAAAAAAAAAATGTAGCTACGCCAATGGATTGAAGAAATATATTTTCCACTTGATGACTTTGTAAATCATCCAAATTATCTTATTGGGGTTAACATAAGGCACATGGAATTGTTATAAAACAAATCCACAGAAAACACGTTAATATTTAAGGTTTGGGGCATCATTCGACCATACTTCTAAAAATTAGGCGGATCATCCAAAAATTGTCACAGATGAGATCTCTGAGCAAAAACTAGATCATATTACTGTGGGTGAGATTTGATTCTAACTGGACGGGGATACATGACATTCAGAACGTATAACACATCAATTACTACATGACTAGATTTCTGTAGTCACTCGTTCCAGCCATTCCTTTCAGTCCCTTAGATAGTCTGATTCAATAACAATTAATCTTTTTAAAATCGCGTTATATAAAGCTATCTGGTTTAGCACAACCAATTTTTGCGTTAAAGAAGACAATTTAGCCAGCAAAATGGTCATGGGAAAAATTCGAAAATTTTTTTTTAAATACACAGACAACTATTTAAATATATACTTTAAGTACAAATTTGTTTAGAATTTATAGAAAGAAAACTTTATTTAAATTTTAGTTTAAATTTATTGATTTTTGTTATTTTTTTAAAAAATGTTTTCTAAAATTTTCTTAAAATTAAAAACTAACAATAAATTTTCTTTAAAATTGTCCTAAGAATTGAAATGAAATTGGGTTTTTGTTATTTTAAATTTCCCTGTTTTTTTTTTTTTTTGTTTTGTTTTGAAATTACTTCCAGCAAAATAACATTCCTCAAACACAATACAATATCGATAATGTTAATAAGCTGGCTGAAATAGGCCAATAAAAACAATTTAGCTAAAGCCATAAAATAAAAATAAATAACTTATTTTGAACATAAAAAAACAACAACCAACATACACACAAAAAGATACAACTTCAAAGACTTAACAATAAAAATGAGTTACTTTAAACATTATTAAACGCCCCCTCTCTAAATAAAACATGCACACACACACACACACACACACACACTCAACCCTTTTAAATTTTATTAGTTTTCAACAGAATTTTCCTTTTAACTGGTACAAAAATAATAATAATGTGGTTATTTAAAACCCTTTTTTTTCATCTCTCCTGTATTTATTATAATAGATTTCGATAAAGGCATAAATAAATTCACACACACACACATATGTGGACAGTGTGTGTAGTGGTTATATTGTGGGTGTAGAGGAGAGGACAGTATTATTTATATTAAGTAACCATATTCATTTCATTACCTTCCTCTTGCTACTTTTATCTACAAACATATTCATACGTAAGTAGTAAAAATGTGTGCATGTGAATTGGTGTGTCTCTGTGTCTGAGTGTGTGTGTTTTTTGTGTAAGTTACTTTGTAAATATTTGCCTCAAGGGTACTTTTCAAATTTATTACTTTAAGCTTTGGCTAATGGTCATTTGCTGTTCTAACCAAACAAACATTTATTTGTTTAAACTGTTACAAATATACTAAATAGGAAATAACAACAACAGCAACAACATGCATTTCTACTCACACCTTTAAACATTAAAAATGTAACAAATTGCCATTATTATTATTGTTGTAGTTGCTGCTATTGCTTTCAGTTGTTTTTTTTATTTATTTATCCCTGTTAGTGGTCATCCTTGTTGCTGTTGTAGTTTATTTTGCTGGCAAAAGGACTTGTTTAAAAATTTCATATTGTCCGAACATTATTTTAAGGCAATAAAATTTTATTTATGTCTCTTCACAAAATGCCACTCTATTTCTAATACCCCCAACAAAGTGTTGCATTTAGTTGGAAGTTACAATAAATTTTTTAAATCTATTTACATTAACCACTTCTTAAAATTTCTAAATATTTGGTCTATAAATTTTTTTATATGAAGATGTATTCATTATCGCCGATACAAGTGTTTTATAGTTTATTATTACTTATTATTATTATTTTTAATGATTCAATTCGTCATTCGATTGCTTGCGAAATATTAGAATTCTTATTAACATGTTTATACCCAAAGCAAAACGAACTCGATCTTTTGATTAATATTTCCATATCGTTCAGCTGCCGTAATTTGCCGGCAGATTTTTTTTATACCCACAATTAAAAAAATGGTATGTGTGTATATTCATTTTGTCATTCTGTTTTTAGCACATCGAAATATTCATTTCATACCTCATAATGTATATATTTTCTAAGTCCTGATTTTAATTTTAGGACCATCCGTCTGTCCATCTGTTGAAACCACAAGCAATTTGAACCAAAAAATATAGAGGGATTAAATTTTGCCAATGGGCTAAATCGACCAATTAGGTAGAAAGTTATATGTTGTAATGAAAGAGGAGGTCATAAAAAAATATCTTTCTGACATCGAAAAAAATACGATTGTATCCAAACGCAGTAACATCTATCTATCTATCTATCTATCTATCTATCTATCTATATATACAAAAATCAATGTGTGTTTGTACGTTTGTTTGTGCTTTATAGACGGCTAAACGGCTGGACCGATTTCCTTGAAATTTTCACATAATCTTTCTGTATGTCTGGAAGGAACTACGACTGTACCTTGGTTTGAAATTGTAAGTGGGCGGGGTGCCACGCCCTATTAAAGAATAAGTATTAAATATTATATATCACAAAAGTTAAAGCAGCTAGAGTCTTCAAATTAAGTACGGTAAACTTTGGCATCCACACGAACATTTGGGTAAAAAATGGGCGGACTTGCAATAGTAGGCGTGGCCACATGAATTAAATACTAAAATTCGTATATCGATTAGAGTAGTAAAATTTTGAGAAAGCAACTTTGACACCCAAATAAACATTTAGGCAAGAAGTGGGCGTGGCACCTACCATATGAATTAAATACTAAAATTGGTATAACTGGAAAACGATATCGATTAGAGTACTAAAATTTTGCAAAAGCAACTTTGATATTCAAACAAACATTTATGGAAAAAATGGGTACATTACCAATAGTGGGCGTGGCACATACCATATGAATTAAATACTAAAATTCGTATATTTGAAAAACGATATCGATTAGAGTAGTAAAATTTTGCAAGAGCAACTTTGACACCCAAATGAACATTTAGTCAAGAAATAGGTGCATTCTCAATAGTGGGCGTGGCACCTGCCATATGAATTAAATACTAAAATTTGGGGTGGCGAAGCACACCGGATATAAGCTAGTAAAGTTATAAAATTTCACCGGAATATATCTTGAGTAAAAAATATATGTTTCCCCAAAAATTGCTCAAATTCGTACATTATCTCCCACGTCCCACGTAACGATTTTAAATTCATATAATTTCTCTATGGAAAAAGATTTCGAAAGTATAAGGAACTGTATAATGCAATATATAAGTTAAATTCATTAGAAGAAATTGGCGTTGAAATCGGTAAAATCGACCAAATTTGTCTACAATTAAAAAACTGAAGAATTGTGCACCAATTTCAGCAAACCGGATCTGTAAATGTAAATGTGAAAGCACCAATATATGCTCGTAAGTCTTGTTATGTGAAAAATATTGCTGTTGTTCTCTAAAGTGTGGCAAAAAAGCCTTCACACTCTACTAGTCGTCGTGCCCAACAATTTTTAATAAATATTTGAATTCGCACGCTTACAAGGTTCAGTTGACTTAAGAGGTAAAGAATACCGATCATTTCTAACATTGTTAATTCGCCAAAAGGTTGGTTGAACATACAAAAGCGAATTATGACTTTAAAAATAAAACCATCTTTAGCGACAAGGCGCACATTCATTTCAGTGAATTCGTTAACCAACACGAAACAAAATTGCCGTATATGGGCAAATAAAAATTTACAAAAAGTGACTGTTTCGTGAGGTTTATGGGCTGGCGGCATTATTAGGCCATACTTCCTCGAAAATTAGGTTAGTTAAGCAGTTACCGTGAATGGTGTTCACTATCACAAGATGATAACATTCTTCTTGTGACCTGAAGTTAAGAATATGTACCTGGACAATATGTTCTTCAAACAGAACTGTGCCTCTTAGCACACAGCCAAGGAAACAATATCTCTTTTGCGCGAGAAATAGCCAAGCACAACTCCAGAGCTAAGGGTTGAGATAATTCAGCTCATCAACGATATTGAACCTTAATCATGTCTTAGTGTCATTAAAAATATGAACTATGTGACAGAACTATGCCACTGAAGTCGTGGCGATCATTTCGCCGATATTTTGTTTCACACAAAATAATCATAAATCCTTCTATCACAACCAAAATATCAAGATAATATTCTCTGCAAACTTTTTGTTTTATTTATAATTAAAATCGTGCGTTTTGGTTGGACCACCATGTATAAGAAAATAAATTAATAGCAAATAAGACTTAAACAAAGAAAGTATTACCTTTTTTTGGTAAAAGGAAATTATTCTATCGTGATTACTTCTGTTAACAAAATAATATATTTTGTGGTAGAGAAGTACAACAAAATTTTGGTGCAATCGAATATAATGCTCTTACTTGTAATTTTGTAATTCCTGGAATATTAGTTCGGTAATTTCTGTGTTTTCATAGAACAAAAAAATAAAGTTCTCCATTTATGAAAAAATTCTATTATAAGTAAAGAGGGTAGGGAAGAGGTAGAATGGGATGAAATAATCAGGATGGGAAACACCCATGGAATCGATCTTTATACAGACGGTTCAAAGATTGGTGACCAAAATGGAATGGGCTTATACGACATAAGCCGAAATAGAAGCAAATACCTCCGTCTACCAGATCACAACACTATATTCCAGGCTGAGATCATGGCGATTACGGAAGGAATTAAATGGATAAAGGAAACGAATAGCGAAAACCCGATTCGTATCTTTACGGATAGCCAATCAGTGATTAAGACATTGAGAAAGGAGAAAGTTGAATCCCGGAACGTTTTGCAATGCAAGAGAGAAATAAACTCATATGCAAATTGTGAACATCTGGAGATAATATGGATACCAAGCCATTACGGGCTGATCGGTAACGAGAAAGCCGACAAATTATCCAAAATGGGAGCTCTTCTGAGTACTATAACTTTGGAGAATACTAAAACCTTTAAACGATTTAAGGATGAACTTAAACGTTGGGCAATGGAGGAACATGTCAGAAAATGACAAAACACTGATGTCGGTAAGGTGACAAGAACACCATGGGGTGACCCAAATCTTGGGAAATCAAAAGAGATTCTGAGACTTAGTAGACCAACACTTAGGAAACTAACCAGTGTAATTACAGGTTATACGTAGTTGAGAACCCATCTAGCTCGCATGAGATTATCTGAGGAGACAACATGTAGAGCATGCGAGGAAGAGGATGAGACTTTAATACACTACCTCTGTCATTGTCCTGCGTTTGGGCATATTAGGCACGAGAATTTTACAGTGGATACTATGCCGAACTTGGCATACCTGGTGAACTCTAACTGGAGATCCATAAGGAGTTACATTGAGGGGAATGGGTGTGGCCTAGTCTGTTATTTATGGAAAATTATGTTTATGGTTTTTGTTTGGGAATTCCGTTTTTCATATGGAGCGCACAACATGCCAACTGGGCATAAGTGTATACCTGTCATGGGTTTGGGCTTTTAATGCCCCTCCTTTTCAACCTAACCTAACCTAAATAAATACAATGTAAATAGTAAAAATAATTGTAAAACACATGTTAAATGTTATTTTAAGTGCTAAAAGCAATAAGACGTAACAAAACAAGATTAAAATTCTTTACAACCAGATAAAGGCATTCGTTTACTCAATCATTCATTCAAATCCGCTGATAAATGATTTCACAGAATGACACATTTTAATACAATAATTTTTCATTTGTAACTCAATAATGCATGCAAAGCTCTTGAAAGATTTTCTTTTTATTGTATTTTTTTTTTTTTTTTCACTTGTAAAAATTATTCTGCGTGTTTTTATATCAAACAACAATGACAGCAGAAAAAGGGGTAAAAGTAACAACAACAAAAACAGAATATGTCAAGACATTAAGAAAATCGCAAGAGATTTTCTTAAAAAAAAAGGTAAAAGAACTTAAAGGATTTTTAATGTGCCTTTGTTAAGCTGAATAAAAATGTTGAAGATGCCTCTGCTGATTCTCATGATGACGATGACGTACTTGAGCGATTGAAAGTAGAAAATGAAAAAGAAAACACTAAATGTAACTTCAAATTGCTGCTTTTTAAAGAAATTTTATTTTTTTTTATAAAAATAAAATTCGCCAAAAAAAACATCACAAAATAAAAAATTTTATGCAAATATATGCAGATCCGCTTTTGTCATGACAACGCGGGCAAATCAACAATTTTTTTCTTAACTTTTTTCTTTTGTTGATGTTGTTGGTTTGGGTTGTAGAAGGACAACAATATTCTTTTGTCATCATCGTCATCAGCATCACCATCAACAACAAAAACATGAACGAGTGAGAAATGTTAACATTTGATTGTAAAACATACATACTTCATCCTGAAGCATCCTAAACGAAAGAAGACGAGAGCTGGCTTGATGGTGAAGGGGATCAGCACTTTTTTTTAAGTTTTCTATAGTAGAACTGTAACAAAAACGAAACAAAAAACATAAATATGTGGAAAATATAAAATAAATTTAGAGCAGAAAAGCTGTTTAAATATTTGACCGAATAGTAGAATTGAAAGAACCTTAATCGCAAACCGAAACCAGTGCTAAAATTGTTAATAGAAGACCAAACTCTGATTTTTGATTTACAGTATACAAAACAAAATTCACGATCAAACTACTATTACAATAATTTATTGAAAGATTTTAAAATAAAAAAAAAACTTTTTCACGTAAAGAATACCATGAAAACGACATTATCACGATGATCATATTATATTCTCTATAACAATATTTGGTTATCGAAAATAAGTAATAGTTACTTAAGTTATGTTTTATCATTTATTTCGTCACATTAATTAGGCATTGGGGTTTTAGACGCAATATTGGAATTTAAATTGTCCAATTCTTACTTTATTCCACTGTTATCGTTGATTATGTATGATGCTGAATTGTAATGGTGACCAGTTGTACCTCACTAACTTACCTGCTTCCAAGAACGCTTGTAGAAGGCACAATTTTTACATACAATTTCACACTTTGTAGCTCTCTTTTTGCAATTAATAATCGCATATTCTATCCCTACCGGTAGCAGCTAAGTCATGTCTTTCCTTTACGCACTGCTAAAAAGGAATGCAGCACATAAGAGAGAAATATTAAATACTTTTAAAATATATTTGTCATATGTTTTCTACTGATGAAATAATTTGCACGACAGAAGACATACTTTGTTTCGCTTTCGTAAGCAAATAATTTTATGTATACAATACGGTAGGGAAATGAAGTCTGTCCTGCTTAAGGCTATAGTACACGGCATGTTTTTTACATCTGACTTGATAAATTCCACACTGATAAATACGAACATGTCGTGTGTTACCTTTAAAACATGAGTTTTGTAAAAAAACATGTGTTGAGACATCTGACAAAATTTCAATTAGAGCGCGCTCTATTTTCTTCTGTCAAAACATGTGACATCAGCCTTTGGCAGAAATTTCTGATTTTTTTGAAAAAAAAATCAACTACCAAATTTTAACTAACTTTTACTTAAATATCTAACTGCCAGAGCCCCCACAAAAAATTATAATCTGGCAACAGTGTTAATCAAATATCCTTTACCAATTGGACACACTGGTCAACTTAACATGTCAGACGACAGATTTGAAAAGTACCGCTAAATTATAATGACCACCACAGACTGACACAGCATCCCACCTTTCTATTGAATTTCTGAAAACAACACTTTATAGATTTTTTTCTAATATAAAAGAAAATTTCTTAAAATCTTCTTAATTTTTTCTATAAAAAATTGTCAGTTAATATTCACTAAATAGAATATAAAATTTTACAAATTGTAATAAATTCTTTTTCACATAAATTTTTTGATTTATTTTTATTATATATTTTTTTTTTTTGATAAAATTTATTTTTATGTAAAATTGTAGAAAAAATGTTCTTATACAGAAATTGTGTGACAAGTTATTTCTTTTAGGAAAAATTTCTATTTGAAATAAAAAGTATTGATTTCATTGTTTTTTTTTTGAGAAAATTTCCAATATTTTTTTATAAATTCACTATATATATTTGCTCTTTCTGAACATTTATCAATTTTGATCTTTTTTTTCTACAAAATAAAATTTTGAATTTTCATTTATCGAACTTTTCGGTTTAAACTTATGTTTAAATTTTCATTCAGGTTTGAGTTCATTTTAACATTCTTAAAGTAACAAAAATAATGATAAAAATATGAAAGACAATAACAAACAAAAGGAAAAGTTTTGCTGTTTGGTAAATTTCAATCTAACTCATTGTGGTAAGAAATATACGAAAAAAGGAAAACTAAGTACTTACCAATTAACTCAAAATCCTGGGAGTTAAATAGATAATATTTACAACCAATATGTAACCACCGATCAAATAGTGCTGCTGATGAAATCGTAGCTGGTTTCGAAAATGCATTCCACTCGGCTAGTGTCCGTAGAAATATAATTTTTCAGATTATTCTTTCATTTATCACAATTAAAAATTCTTTATTACAATAAGAATGTTAATATGAACTCCAGCCTGCATTAAAATAAAATTTTTTTTATATTTTTTTTTTTAAAAAGATTTTTTAATTTCTTCTTTCAGACACTAGGTACAAGTTAATAAATTTATTTAAACACAATTCAGATTTTCTATTGCTTATAATACAATTTCTAAAAAGTTGTTTTACACTTAGAATTTTTTCAGTAATTGCAACTTTTGAAAATTTTTTTAAATTTTCCAAAATCATTTATAAACTTTTACAAAACATTAACGATCTAATTCATAGAAATTAAAAATTAGAGCAGTAAATAGTCAAGAGCGCTTTTATACAAATATGAAGAACTATAATTTTATTATCAAGTTCCTAGTAAGAAACTAAACATGCCGAAACTTTTCTGATAGCAACTAAAATAAATAATAAAAAACATTGTAAAATATTATAACACATTATATGTATGTACTTCTTTAATGTCTGAAAAGTTTCTGCTGGATTTTATGCAAAATATTCTATAAATGAAATGAAAAATCTAAAAAAACCAGGTGAGTTTTCGACAAATAAAAAAACTAAAAATACTTTTGTTGATAAATCGGATTTTAGGCTAAAATAAAAGTTAGAAAATGTGTTTACCTAAAACAAAACTTAAACTTAATTTTCAAAATATTCCAAATTTCAAATTCTGCCGTCAACAATTGAAATGTTGTTGATATTTGTTTAATGTCACGATGCTGTTTTTTTAAGCTTTTCGTTACAGTTGTTTGTAAATGGTAACGCCACTCAGCGCAATAAGAATTGCAAAAAAAAAACAATGTTTCCCTAAAAAATAACAATCAACTCATCAGAAGAGGAATAAACAACAACAATATTTGTTACCCTCTATTTTAGTAAAAAAAAATAAAATAAAACAACAAGTAGTGTTGTCTTATACTGTTTGTATTTTTAAATCCTGTTTACACTGTATTAGACTACGTGTGTGTGTTTGTGCGTTTATACAGTAAAGCAACAGGCACAATAACATATAACAGTTGCACTCATCACACAATTTGCTAATTATGTTTTTACAATTTTTCAAATATTTTTTTTATTTTTTCATTTTATTTATGCCTTTTAGAAAAAAACAAAAACAAGAACAACACAAGAAAAGATTGTCTGTGGATGTGTGTGTTATTATATTTAACCACCCTCATTATGCCGTAATGCAACCTTAAACCATAAAGTATTAAGTGGTAGAGGAGAATATTTTAATTTACAGACAGTGATAGATTTGAAATTTATTGTTGAATTTTAAAAATTACTTTTAAAAAAATATATTTGTTTGATCTGAACAATCAGTAATACAAAGGAGTTTTAAAAACTGAAACTTAGGATTTTAATACATACTAGCAGAATCCGGATTGCTTGACTGACCCAACCAACTTTTTGCATTGTATATATTTATTAGGATATAGATTTTTGAGACATATAACTCTCCCTTCTTCGATCTTTATCATATCCAATTCTAAATAGAAAGTTGTTATCAGAAGTTGCTCGTACTAAGTTTAAATCAAAAGCAATTAAAATTTTTCAGCAATAACACCAAATGTGTTTTTTGGTATCTCATGCTCTGATCTTATCAAATTTTCGCCCACAAGAGTACACTGATATTTAATTAAACAGAACTTACATCATGTAACATTTATAATTCTGCATCATATTATTAAATGTATTTTCTTTGTTTAAGTGGTGACACAGAAAACCAACCCAACCCCCCTTCGATCCTATCCAGTTTCTTTAATGAGTTTTATAAAATGTATTTTCTTTAATTAGAATGTGCCACGCCCTGTATTCTTCTACAGCTCATTTTAAGCTTAAATATGCAAGGTCTTATTATAATACCAAACACGAATTACAAAAATTAAAAAGAAAACTAATTACAAAAATTGTTCCAGCCACTTCTAATTCAAGTTAAATTAGATAAGTGGGAGTGACTTTTACAATCTTTGTTTCGCTAATGGTTAAATTAAGCATACCTATTTATAATTCATATGGCCATTTAAAATGCATTAAGCTTTAGCTAACCATCTATATATATAAAAGTGAAACTCTGTGTGTGTGTGTGTGTGTGTGTGTGTGTTAGCTATAGACTCCGAAACTGTAAAACCGATCGGACTCAAACTTTGGCAAGTTTTTGTACACATTCCAGGGAGTGTTTATGTTTATGGCAGTGCCACGCCCATAAGAAATAAGTTATCATATTTAGCTACTTTCACTAGATCGATTTTTCTGATACTTTGCACACACATATTGAGCTGTCATGACTATATAATTTCGTGATTAAAAAAGTGGGCAAGGCCACGCCCATAAAAAAGTTATAATTTTGAGGTACTTGCTTTGGACCGATTTTGGTGAAACTTTGCACACATATTGCGCTGTCATGACTATACAGTTTCATGATTAGAAAAGCGGGCAGTGGCACGCCCATTAAAAAAAGTTATAATTTTTAGCTTTTTGCACTTAATATTCAATTTAAATTCAAAATACATTTTTATTCATTAAGGGGCGTAGCAATGCGCACCGGGCTTATCTAGTTATTTATATTAACAATTGTAAAGGGTGATCCGAATACCAGTATTTTTTTTAAATTAAAACTAAGTATCTAAACTTAATTTATTAGAAGCAAAAAATGTTCTCATTAATTCTGGAGAAAGATTTCTTTCATGGTTCTACTTCAACTGGCTTCGCAGTAGTTTATCTTGTCTTTTTTAATGTTTATTAGGTGAGGACCGTTTCATTATTAATAACATATCATCGGTTGTTATAGCAACCCACTAGTAAAAGTGTAAAGGCGATTAGACTTTGCTAAATAGCATTACCAAGATAATAAGATTACCGAACACAGTAAGCAAAAGATCGATTGTTCGATGAGAGAAGTGCTTCATACTGCTGAAACTAAAGATTATTTAACATCATATCAGTTTCTGTTAGCAATATGCTTAGCTTGATTGTAGCATATCTAATATAACTGCTAAATAACAAATTACTTACATACTTCAGTACATAACCACGTCGTCTAACGATAACTCACAGTACCATTCAATGTTATTTTATATAGGGTATCCCAAAATATACACCATGTTACAGTTCTATTCATTCAATTTTATTTATTTCTAAAGTCACTAATGACAAAGAAGGCGGAAAAAATATTGGATGACAGTTAAATTTTTATAAAAAAAACTACACCAAAGAACCAGGTTCTTTTATAAAAAATATTTAATAAACAATTCTTTAACAGTGTTGAAGATTCAAGCGCGCTACATCAAAAGCCATCTATACTTACATATACATATGTAAGAAACGGTCATGGAACATTTTGCCCAAAATGTCTTTGTGTCACTGAAACCATGAAGATAATTTCATCAAAATGTAAAACCAAAAATTAAACCTTGGGACACCCTATATACATAAATATATTTTGTCGCTCGCAGTTATTATTTGTTAAATGAAGCGACTTTTGTTAAATGTTTTTTTTTGTAATTTTTTCTGTTTTCATTACCAGTTAAAGCGTAAATTCCTTGTTATTATTGTTTTGTAAAACAATGTTATTTAATGCATATTTTTACAAAGATACACACACTAACTCACACATACCTACATACATATACTAAAGATATTAAACAACTGATTTTATTTTACCACAAAATACAGTAAACGCTATGGAACGTATTTATTACTGGGAAAAAGTGATATTTTATTTCATAGACAGATTTTTATGTTTTTGCAGTTGGGAGAGAAGACAACAAAAACAACAACAACAACAATAATTTTGGTAACAAAACAGCAACATGTGCAGTGTATTTCAACGCATAAATAACATGGATCCATTCAAACAGAAATGTGAAACATGTGAAAATTGTATTTAAAAAGCACATGTTTATTTTTTTAATAAATATTTTTTTATTTTAAATTAAACCTAACGAGTGTTGTGATACAATAGAAATTGAAAAACTGGTTTACAATATTTATCAACTACAATTTTAAAAAAATCTCGGTTCAATTATAACAAACAAAAGTTAAAAAATTAAAAAAAAAAAAAAGAGTATTGAAAAATTATTATAATCTTGACAAATATCTTTGGCATGATGTCAAATACATGACATTTAATAACCAGCCATTTAGTTTTAGGATTAGTTGAACTTTTTGTTGTTCAGCCACCAGTTTGCCATTATTCATGTTTTGAGTATAGAAAACATGATTTATGTGTGCATCTATGAAGCTACAATGTATATAATTAGAAAACCTCACGCTTTTAACGTATTTATTATTTAAACATTCAAGTGTCAACCGAGTGTTGTATGTAACCAAAACTAAATAAGTTTAACCAACAAATACTAACACCTGTCAAAGAGGAAAATTTTTCAAGCAGACAATTATTTATTTATTAAATTCTTGTATATCTGTAAAATACATTTCGCCTTAATTTTATGATTTTATTAATATTTATAATTAACTTTTCATAGATTCCGAATTAAAGGAACAGTTGAGGCCAAAAAAAAGAAGGCAATTTCGGTTAGCCTTCTCTAAAGTGAAGATTCTTTTAGGAAAAGCGTTCTGCTTCGATCGAAACAAGTAGTAGTTGGACAGAGAAATGTCTTGATTTTAATCACCTCTTTCTAAATAGTTTTTGACAGTTGTTGCCATATATGGCGGAGTGTTACCTTGATAGAATATTCTGCGTACTTTTCGACCTATGCTCGCTTTAAACCAATCAGTTCCGCTTGATTCAGTTTCCTTGTAATGTTCTGGCCAAATTTCAGCAGCTAATAATAGATAGAACTCTTTTGATCCCACCAAATACAGAGCATTACCTAAGTGCCAAATATATTTGCCTTCAGTGTCGACTCAGCTGATTGGCCGGAATTTACATACGATCTGTAATGATTCGGGTTATGGTACGCATCCACTTTTCATCGCATGCAATTATTCGGTAAAAAATGTATTTTATAAAATAGCGTTCAAGCAGCATTTCGAACATATAAATTCGCTTTTGAAGGTCACTCAAGTTAAATTCGTATTGTACGGAATGACCTAGCTTTTCGCTGAGTCTTGCTGTTCACAAACTTTTTAAAATTGCTTAAGTAGCTCCCGGTAAATTTTGAAGTTCTTGTTGAGTTTGACAGCAATCGTCATGGAGTAATGCCTCAAATTCTTCGTCTTAAAATTTTGTCCTTGGCGATCTTCCGTGTCAAAATTACAAATACTGAACCGCAAAAACCATCTCTAGCATGTTGAAGTCGATGGAACGCACTAAGCTTTAGTGTACTTCAGCGGCACCATTTTGTAGTTTTAGAGAACTACAGCAATATTTCCTGCAAATAAAACTTTTATTGGAACAAAATTCAACAATATGGAAACAAAAGACAAAGTTTAAGGATATTTCACCATTAAATCAAATTGATTTCTTTGTATTTATTGAAATTATTTTGATAGCCATAAAACAGGCAATTTATATATTTTAACAAAAACTTTACTAATCAAACCCCTCCCCCGCAAAACGCGACCGATGGATCCGAGCATGTTTAAATGTATGGTTATCTCTTACGAAGATGACCTTATTTGACTGCAAAGATTTTGGGTTTTTATATTTCTAAAAACCAACTTATGAAGATTTCAGAAACTTAACCACTATGATGATAAGCTGTCAATAACCAAAGACATTAAACCTAAATTCGAGCAATGTCACTTAAAAACTAAAATTCGTAACACGTTGACTCCCATCGAATGTTATTGTAATCAAACATCGTCGCTGTGATGCTAAAAAATAAATAAAATACAAAGATTAAAAATTTAAATTTTCTTAACCCATATTCTGCTAAATAGAAAATTATATTTATAACTTTAAATTATTAAAAAAATTAAATAAATTTAAATTCTTAAAATATTTCAATAACACCTCTTCACCACACTTTTTAAACGGGATACTGTAGCAACGTTGAAGACATCCGCAACACATCGCAATGTGCAACACTGGCGAGTAATTAAAACAGCTTATTTGATTAGAGCACTAATTGCCACACAAAGTTTTGTTCTTGTTATAGGCCTACAAACAGCGCGTTGCGAGATACTATTTTATTACACTTTTTTCTATTTCATACTAACTTTTATGTAGACGTGTAAGATACTCGTAATAAATTTGCGTTAGTTAAGAAAATCCATGCTTATCAGTGACTTATTAAAGAACAAGCCATGAAACATCCCCCAGGATTAAAGTTAAGAGGCAACGAAAGAAATTATCTCAAGGTAAAATGAAAAAAGTTAAGAAAAAGTTTTTTTTTTCTTTCTTTTTCTTTAAAAGCGAAATAAACTTAAACCACATAATCAAATCAAAGGCAAGAAATGGAGGAGGTAATTTAAAGTTTATATATACGCGTATACAATTTGGCTAAAAAGTTTTTTTTAAAGAGAATTTAAAAGTTTTTAGTTTTATAAATAAAATTTGTTAGAAAAAAATAATAATAAATTTAAGCTGGTTTTGTGAGAATTTTCAAGATAAATATTTTGAACGGCAAACTGTCATAAAAGATTTATCTAACGGTTTTCTATGTTTCCCTTTTGAATTTTTTTTTTCTTTTTTTTTTGCATGCAAAGTTGTTTATTTGGAAAAAAAGGATTTCCTTAAAATTTCTTCAAATTAAAATAGTTGTTAAGAAGAGAGCAAAACAGCAAATAAATTAAAGTAAATTACAGTAGTTTGCCTTGTGTGTATGTGTTTACTTGTGTAAATAACGGAAATTTCTAAGGCAAACATTAAAAAAATTTCTGAAAAATGCTAAGAAAAACTAGAAAACTGACCAACTAAGTACCTGAAAGGCAAGTGAAATTGACCCAACAATAATGATGGAGTAAAAAATTTTCTATAGAAAAAATTGTTTGTCACTGGCCTTAAGTTTAGCATTTAATTAGATTTTTACTTGTTTAGCCTAAAAACCAACAATTCCAAATGCTTTAGTGGAAGTAAAGTTTGAGGCATGTTGAGGCACATGTTTCTCATAGAACCAACATACAAGCAACGAACAGTATGTTGAAAGGAAGGATGTTGCATGTCAACGTCAAGTTCAATTTGCTCTAAAGTTAATGTTTAAATTTATGGTTCCTTAATATTATTATGGTTGTATTTAAATAGCCTCTACGAACACTAAGAACAATAAAAAAAAATAATGAAAAATAGAAAAAAAAAACTCTTGTACAAACTCATAACATATTTAGTTAAAGGGTCACTGCAAAGAATTTACAACTTAAAAAATTATATATAAAAAATATTTGTATCACACTATTTTATATGTATAAAGTTTTCTGTACAAAACTAAGACTAAATTTTAAAAGGGTGCCCTACATAAAGTTGTAAGTTGTTAGATGTTTTTTGTTAAAGCCTACTTACTCTGATTTTGCTATTTTTATTTACATATTTAATAGCTTTTAAATTAACTAAGTTTTATCTTAAGTAGGTTAAAGTCTTAATATAAACTTTTGTCACATAGAGGATGACTTTTTTTATTATATTTTTTATTTTCACAGCATGTTACTAATTACCCATTTAAGAATAATTTTCGATTCTGTAGATGCCATGCCCACCTCTCATATAATGTTAATCCTTATTACTGCTTATCTATATCTTGACAGTTTGTTTGTAAGTGTGCAAGAAGGAATTCACACAGTGGGCGCGATACCACCTATGCAACCTAAATAATGATTTTTATAAAGGGTGGGTTAATTTTAAAAGTCGATGTTTATTTTAAATAAAATACAAATTATTTAGGAAATTATTGTCAGTTCATTTTGTTATAATAATATTGAATTGGTTCAAATATGTATGGAACAAAACATCGGCCAAATGGCCGCTGCGACCTCAGCGGCACACCTTCGTCTAGTGGTCCAAAATTTCAATGACAATGTTTATGTTCAATTGTTGGGCACGATGATGAGTCGAGGTTGACTGCTCTTTTGCCACACTAAAAAGGCATTCACAGATGTTTTTTCATTTCATACAGACCTGTTTTGCTGAAAATTAAATATTTTTCAAAATTTTGCCGATTGTAGACTAATTTCAACGATTATGTTGACCAAAAGAATCACGAAATGCATTTTGATTTTTATATAATTTTTATAATAAGCCTGAATAACTTTTACGCTCGATTGTGTATCTTTCGATGGTTTAAAAAAAAGACGTTTAGGTGTGGTTCACATTCAACATCGGCTCTTTAAATTAAACCACCGTTTATATGTAGACAACGGTAATAATCTGCCGTTTTACCTTAGTATTTTGACTATTAATATACATGATCACACAAAGGTGGGCGTGGCACCTCTCATACAATGTAAGCATCTCTAGGGAACAATAAAATGATGGTTTTTGCAGTTTAGAAGTGATGATTTTCACACAAAAGACAAAGATTGCCTAGACCAGCAAAAAATTTAAAGACCAAAAATTTGAGTCATTACTTCTTGTCAAACTTAAAAACCACCCAGGACAGCCGAAGAAGTCTGATGACCAAGAATTTAAGATATTACTTCATGAAGATGGTTATTAAACTCAACAAAAGCTTGCCAATTTATTGGAAGCTACTCAAGCAGCAATTTCAGAACATTTGCGAGCAGAAGGGAATTTGGGTACCATACAAATTGAAGCCGAGATACTTTGAGAGAAGCTTTTACATGTCCGAAATGCTACTTAATCGCTAAAAAAAACATAGTTTTTCATCGAATCATAACTTGCAATAAAAGATGAAACATTCACGATAATTCGAAGCGTGAGAGATGTAAAGCCTGGCTAAGCAGTTGAATCGACACCAAAGTATAACATCCATGGCGCTAAAGTAACGCTCTGTGTTTGACGTCCTCCCTGTTAACAGCTACAGAAATATAAACAGATCATTGCCGCGAAATTGTTTCAAACGCAACTGCTAAATTTGAAACAAGCATTTCGAAAAAAAAAAACCCGGCCAGACATGAAATTTAATTAAATCCTTTTCGGCCAACACCTGTTACAAACTACTTAAAAAGAAAAGATAGAGAAATTTTGCCTCACCTATTTTGTAGTCCAGATCTTGGCTAATCCGACTACTTTTTTTCCATCCAGAACGCTCTCTCTCCTAGATAGCTTCTCTTCACCACAAGGTATCCAAAATTGGATTGGTTTGTTCTTGGCCTCGAAAGATAAACTGTTCTTTTGACGCGAAATCCATATGATGCCAGAAATATGGAAAAGTTCAGAGCTAACAATGGAAAATACTTTTAAAAAATATTTATAAGTAGTACAAATGTTTCAAACTAAATGTTGAAATTAGATGAATCCCCCAGTGGTGTGTCATACATTAATATATTAGACATAGACTAAACATAGACAAGTTATAAACTTGACACAACTAGTCTTAGAAGGCAACAATTTTATTAAAGGGAAAAAACCTACAATAATAATTTATTTTTCAAATCAAATATCAAGTCGCTAGACACCTAAAGGTAATTTTAGCGCTACAGGACACCAGAGATGGCTTAACTCTCTAAACATCTGGTTGCTAAATCTAAGGCAAGTTATTTATTGCATATAATGTGGTGTGGTCATACCTTTGCTTAAGACTTTTCCCAACAACTCATTTCAAAACAAAATAAAATAAACAAAACTTAAAAAGAGACAAAGAAATCTCCAGCCTAAAAACTTTTTTCGTTTCATGTGGAGTTTAGCTTTTTATTTATTAGTATTGGTGACTACATATTTATTTATTTTTTTTCTTTCTTCTTGTTTTTATGAGGCTTAAAAAGACATACTTTTTATCAACTGCCAAAAAAGTGCTTAAATGGTTTAAGCGAATTTTTCTGCTACTATTTCAGTTACTCTGATTGAATTTTTTTTCTGCAGTTTTATTCATTTCCTTAATGTAAGTTACAGCTCTAGTTTTTACTTTTTCTATGGCTTCGTCTTTTAAGGGCCAGTATTTATACCCACGGAAAATGTTCTTCTGCTGATGTTGTTTACAGGCTGAATTATTGTATGACATGTTTTGTTATGGGCTTCTTTTTTTTTTGCTTGTTTTTATTCGTATTCTTCTTTTTATTACAAACTCATCACACTCTCCATGTGTCATTCACAGCGGGTGTTAGTTGTATGTATTAAATGTGGCCTCTTACTTCATATCTCTTAATTTTATTTATTTTCTTTTGCATTCTCCTCTCTTTTTTTTTTGTTATTTTTGCAAAAAATATTGTTTTTTATTGTTTCCTTTATATTTTGACAGGATTAGTATTGTCATAAGTCCGGAGAATATAAACATCATAAAAAAGGACACTTATTATGAAATCAGATTGTTCAAATGCTACTCGAAAGGAAAAAAAAACATATTTTTCCAAAGGACAGATAAAACCTCATAATAATGTCTAAATAAGCATTTGACAGAGAAAAAAAAACACGTTTTCTTTGTTTGTCTCACATATGTGAGGGTGGTGATTATGGTCTTCAACATGGGTGAGAAATTTAAAAGAATCCCTCTTAATGTTTTTGGACTTTATTCGGTCTCCCTAAAAGAAAATTGTATTCTGCACATAAATCGTATTTGAGTTTTAACACTTAACAATAATTAAAATTAAATTATATTATTATAATAATAAGAAACGGTTTATTTAATGAATGTATTCGAATTTATTTAAGATCTGCAATTAAATATGAACATAGAAAATAATTTTAAAAAAATTTATGTGTAATTAGTAAAAATGTAATAAATTTTAACAAGACATTTTAACGAAAATAGTTTTAACTACAACTGCACTAATGTAAAAGATGTAAAAAGCCAGTGCAATACCTACAGCAACTGCATTAAAACATTTTTTTTAAGTTCAAACATATTTCCAGTGGTTTTTTCTTACACAATACATAAGTATAATTAATACTGTTAAACAATGGCAATTATCTTGATAATAAAGTTAATAAAAGTAATACAACTAACTATTGTTTTCCTGTATGCAGCACGCATTATTGTGTACAAACACACACTCTCATACACACACACTCATAGTCATCATACAGACATAACAAAAAAAAATCGCAAACATTTGTGTACATCATTCAAGCATTTCAAACAACTAGTAGTAGAGAGTGTATGTATGTCTGTCTGTCTGTCTACGTATATTTTGTATTAGTTGTTGTTGTTGTTTAAAAATTCATTCAATTGTTGCTAATCTTCTGCACGTAGAAAGATGTACAATTCGTACACTGCAATCTCTCTAAGTACATTAACAATGTTTGTAGGTATCTTTCTATGTATGCATGTACATAAATACATATGTACCAATTTGAGAAACTTAAACCCAGCTTAGACTAGTCGTAGAAATTAACATTAGGGTAGCCTCGTTTGATTATATTATTATAGTAAAAACATTTTTAATTTCAATTATGTATGTCATAACAACCTTATTAAAAAGATATCTTAAAAGAGAACTTTAAGTATTAAAAAAATTATTTTATTAATTCTTAATTAAAAAATGTTTGATAAGTGAAACAGAGATTTTCCCTGACTTTTTGGTTTCTATGAGGTTGGCCAAAAGCATAGCTGTTAGGTAATGATTACTAATCGTAATAATCAGTAATAAGATTATATATTTTTAAAGTAGAAGTAATGATTATATTACGATTATTTTCACATTCGCACGATTACTAATTGATTACAATTACAGATATCCAAAAATAATCAAGATTATTTAGGAATACGAGAAAATAATCAAAAATAATCAAAAGTAATCCAAAACATAATTAACTTTTAAGGAATAATTTCGATTATTTTTGATTATTTTTTTTATTTTATTTTATTTTTATTTTATTATGGCAATACTGTCATAAATACATTGTTCTCCATGAAATTCTACCATTATTTAAATAGTTGTTGTTTTTTTTTCATTTTTTTTTTTTTTTGTTATTATTATTGTTGTCAAAAATATGATTTACTAAGGGATGCATTTATTTTTTTTAACACACCCTTAACGTCTTCAGTTCCAGTTGAACGACTGTTTTTTATTGCAGTCCAAAGCGGTAATCATTGTCTGATTTTTCTTTTTAAAAATTAGTTGTATTGAAGGCCAATTGTAAATATATGTAAATTATAAAACTTTTTTTTGGGAATTGAAAGTATTCTGAGTGAATTTGTATCTCATTATTATTTTTTCGCATTTTAAAAGCTATTTTTCGTTTCCTATAGAAATGCACCCACCCTAATGTATGTGTTAGTATATGAGACTTAGTAAAAATTAAGATTTTCAATTTCGTATTGTAGGTATGAACATGAAATTTATTTATTATGCGAATTGCATTAAGACACGCATTCTCAACATAATTTTGAAATGTACAAGAAGCAGAAATTAAATAAATACAATTTTGTTTCTCTTTTTTTTTATTTTAATGAAGATTGTACAATGTTATAAGTCTCAGTCGGCTTGGTTAAATGTTACTCGAATTAAAATTTTAGTTAATTGGTTGTCGGGTTTAAGATGGTCTATAGGCGTTTCACTTTCTGATGATCTGTATATAGACCACTCTACACCCGACAACCAATAAACAAAGATTTTAATTCAGGTAACATTTAACTAAGTGAAAATTATTTAACAAAAAAAATATTTTAACATTATTGGAACAATATCCTAAGTAACTAGTAAATTTTTATGTCATTTGGATAATTCTTATTAAAAATTGAAATACAATATTTTAATAATTTAAGTCATATACTGCAGTTTTTGTTTAATAAGAAACAAAATATTAATTTTTCTGAGTTATTGCCAAAAAATCAAATGATTACGATTGGATTCTGCTGTGATTGACTAAAGATTACACTGATACCAAATGAAACAGAGAGAAATTTGAGTAAAACCGAATCAAAAACTCAAACTACCATTTTTTGACATAATACTTTTTTGCCTCAGGTCAAAAAATTATTGTTTTAATCAGAAAAAATGAAATGAAATATATATTTTAAATACAGCAAAAAAAAATAACTCACGATTGCAACAATTATAATAGTGTGTGTAACAGAGCAAAAATATTATTTTCAAAATAGAGATTAAGAGAAAAGTTTAGTGGGATCATTTTTGCGTTGCTGAATAAGAGATAAATCACATTTTCGTTTATAATACCGCAATACAAAACTATGATTTAAAAGCTTGCTTTCGTTTAACTAATTGCCTTTTAAATTGCATATTGTAGTGTGTAGGGTACAAAATATTTAAAGTATGAATAATATGAGAAAACAATTTTTTAAAGAATAAAGAAATTATGAGCTTATTTTTATACGTGTATGAAAAAAATGTTAGTTTTACGATTTTATTTTTCTGCTTTAACGCATTAATGGAGGAAAGCAATTGGAATTTAAATCATTTTGGATTTGGATAAACTTAATGGATTTTATACCCTCTGCTGATTATAATAATTTCTTAATAAATAAATTCATTTCTCATAAATAAAATTATTTACAGTCTTACGTCTTTAAAAAAAAACATTTGCCATTTATGCGAACATATTTTATAAGTTTTAAATGAAATACAAATCTTCTGCACTTATAAGCACATACATAGGTTTTCTGTAGGCTTGAAAAAAATTAATGTTTAGAGGTTTATATCGATAATTGAAAACTGGGAGTCTCAATGAAATTATGTAAGGCTTTAAGGCTATTATGGATATCAGAGCTCCTTTCATAATAAAATGGCTTATAAATTACGAAAATCGAAAGTACTAAAGTATGATTATATATTGTAGGCTTAGTAGAAATTGATGGATATGCCTTGAAATAAATAGTTCACTTTACCACTATAACAACTTTGAGAATATCTTAGATATGTAAATGCTTCATAGAGATAAGTTAAACGAGATTCAAATAAAATACAGTTTTCTATTCTAAATATACATATAAACAAAAATCAAATGTCGTTCGTTGATAATCGTATTACTTAAAAATACTTACAAAGATTTTGCAATTTTTTTTAAATGTTTGGCATAACCGAACTTATGTTTTTACGGAAACACTTTTTCTTGGTAAGCGAACCACCGAAGAACAGCTAGATCGAGTTTAATTATTTCTTGTTAATATAATTTATTTAGAAGTGAGTCCGAAAAATATCTTAGCATAAAATAAATTCAATAATTTGGAAGCGATTGTTGTTAAAGTTTTGATTATTTTATTTAATTGATATTAAATTATAGATCACAGAAAAATCACTGGCGTAGCTACAGGTGACAAAAGCATTCAAAATTGTTTTTCTTGGTTGTGGAAATCCTAAGCTTTAATTTTAATGTGTTAATTTCTATAAATTCTTCTGTTTGTGTTATCAAGAAGAATTCTGGGGCATTTCCCCCTCCAGAATGGTCTAGTTAGGCCAATGAGAAAAATATATTTTTTATAATTCGAACCACTACTTATAAACTCATGAATCCTTTTTATAGCCCTTTCATAAGAGACTTTATAGTTGTTTCAGTAATTTTTTGGACAAGTTTGACCATCCCTTTTTCTTATCTTTAATATTATGCGACATGTTCTGTACTCTTAACTATATTTCTCCACTGCTCTTAGTTACTAACACTTTTGAGCATTGGCCTCTAGTACAAAAACAACGAAAAATTAGGGCGAAAATATTTGGACTTATTATAATCTTTTTGCCAACATTCTTTGATTTATAGGGTCCACTTTAACAAAGTACTTGCATCATCTATTGCATAAAGGAAGCTATAATGGGAATTGTTTAAGAAATTTTGTCTGCTTTTGGGTCCTAAACTTATATTCAGCAGTTCCTCGAGCATTAGCAACATAAAAATTTTGACCCTAAAGCTGCAAAAATCTAACAGTACGTCTTGGCATCATCCATTATACAACATGAGTATTTTTGTATAAAATTTGATATTAATTTCCATGCTCTATTTTTGACTTCTAAATTTGTTGAAGTATTTCTGTGTCTAACTTTCTGGACTTTGTATGTTTTCAAGCCTGCATTGGCTTTGACTTTTCGCACCAAATAATCGGAGTACTGAGCTAACTAGGATGCTTTTCTTCTAACAGATGTGTTTGGAGCTCTTTTTATATGCTTTCAGTTTATTTTTGTCTTCCCAATAACATGCTCAATGACATTGGAAACAGTTTGATGGCATACCTTTAAATCTTTGGCCAATTTTATATAAGACCAATTTAATTTTTTTTTAAATTTTTTGTATCACGATTACGTTTTTTTTTTTATTATTATTTCTTTTACTTATTTTGATCAAATTTACAGCAAACCTACACGGTTGTCGTTAAAAATAATTTCTCAAAGATAACTAAATAAAATAATTAAATACTGCTTCAGAAGAAAGTTAAGAAGCAAAACATGTGTTAAAGGCCTAAAAACTCTTACGTAAACGTTGCGGATTCGTAAGCTTGCGTTCAAATTAAAATGTGATTAATTAGTATAAAAACATAAACGTGTCATAAATTTATTTTTGGTTTTTTTGCTTAAACAATGTTGTTTATCACATACATACATTTCAATTATAAAACTATAAAGTGAAGTTAAAAACTTTTTCTTTATGATTTTTATACCCATCACACAGTGAAAAAGGGTATATATAGGTTTGTCATTCCGTGTGAAATTTCTACAATTTTCATTTCCGACCCCATAAAGTATATATTTTCTGAAAGCTTATGAATAGGGGAGTCGATTAAGCTCTGTCAGTCTGTCCGTCTGTCCGTGTGTATGTTGAAATCAACTTTGAAGCCCCCCGACATAGATTGGACCCGGGTAAGGTATTAAAATATCAGAAATATTCGGGAGTAGATCGGTTTTGAAAATCAGAAACATCGGTACATAAACAACTGAGATATGAGCAAAAACCCACGACCATCTCGATTTTTTTTTCACAAAAACAACATTACAACAACAACATACATACATACAAACGTGTATACTGGTTAGAGAAAACGTGGCATCGAATCCCAGCTGAGCCAAAAAAATTTTTTTCAATTTTTTTAAAATTTTTTTTTATATTTTATTTAATATATTATTTATATTTTTATTATTTTTTTTTTTAATTTTTTTTTTTATTAATTTTTTTTTTTTATATATATTATGTATATAATAATTTTTTTTTAATTTTATTTTATTTTTTTTTTTTTTGTTATTTTAACATACATACGTGAATTTATAATTTTAAAATGGGATGTTTTTATATATGTATGTTTTTATATGTATGTACGTATTTCATATGGGATGAATGGTGACACAAACTACTGTTATTGCATGACTACACGTTGTGAAGGGTATATAAGATTCGGCACGGCCGAATATAGCGCTCTTACTTGTTAGAACTTAGAATAGAACAAATGAAAGTTATTTTTAATTCTTTGATTATGTCATAATTATCATAAATATAAAATTTTAATTAAAAATATCTTAAAAATTTCGAGCTTTTTTATGATCAAGCAATAAGACATATAGGACGATAATAAACACACATACTTAAGAAGAAATTTTTCACCCAATATTTTTTTATTTAAATAATTCCAATATTTATAATTCTGACCTTTTGGCTAGTTTTCTCTATCAAAACTATTTTATTAATGTTTTAATATCCGAAATTTAAATAATATTTTTAAAAATATTATACAAGGCTGTTTAAAAACCGTTTTCAAATTTTGTCCATAAATTTAAAGCCGCTTGTATTTTTTAAATTACTTTTACTTGAGATTTGTCGTTTTGGGACACTGTTAAAGTCAAAAATGTTGAGTAAATTACATGAGTACTTATTGACTTTTAACATGTTTGAGAGGTTTACAATAAGTATATTTTTTTGTGGTTGAACGAATAAATTAATTTCTGTTTCCTGGGAAAGACTATACTAACAGCTGCTTATAAAAATTTTTAGAAATATTATTTTTTGTTTGTTTGTGTTAAAAAATATATATTAAAAGGTTTTTGAAAGTGAGGGCAGTCACGATCTTAAAAATGCAATGCATTACAATAAAATATGAAATCTCTACTATTAAGCTAAAAAAAACAATGTGCGTTTTTACGCCAATTTTTTTATGATTTTTTGAAAATATCAACTGTTTCTGGTTTTTAAAATTATCACCTTTTTTCAGTTATAAAATAATTTGGTTGTTATTATTTTAAATAAAAATTATTTTTTCTACTACCAATAAGTTAAAGCTTAAAAATAAATACATTTTGTGGAAATTAGCCGAAAAAAAAATTTTTTACAAAGTCGTTCCTGTGCTGGGGGTGATATCGGGGGGATACCTCCCTTTACCCATAAACTTATGCTGACGATAAAAGTATCATTTGCTAAAGAAAATTATATTAAAAGTAAAAAAAAAGAAGAATTTTTCAGAGGTAGGATTAGTACTTCTTAGGTGAACTTTTTTCCCCTTGATCCGCTTTTTCTTATTTTCAACCTTTTTTTCTTATTACCAACCCATGACTTAAACACGTATTTTTGCCAAGTTTCATTGATCTAGGAGCACTCAATAACATTGAAGAAGCAATATAAGCTTAAAATCTTTTATACCCACCACCAATTTTGTGTACATTTAAAGCACAATATTTATTATTTTGGTTAATCGCTATAGAATAATCTCTTTAAAATAAAATATGTATTACTTTCTTTATAGAGGGTGGTTAATTTTTAAGGGCCCCTGTTGAAGGTGAACCACACATAAGCAACAAGTTTTTTTTGCATTTCATTTGACATTTCTCAATCTCAGATTAACTTAATTTGAACAGTGGAAAGATACCTAAATGAGCAACGCGTTAAAGTTATTCAGGTTTAATTATTTATTTTATTTGATCTCTTTTTTTAAATTTTCATATTTAAATATCCAATTTTTGTATTTAAATTCTCAATATTTCGCTACTCCTTCGTGTAGCATCTTCAGGAAAATTCATTATTATTAATTATTAATTAATTAATTAATTAATTATTATTAATTAATTATTTGTAAATTAATTTTCAAGTTTAATATTCAGGTTTTTTTAATGAAAATGGGCGTTCAAAACAAAATGCATTTTATGCACTTCGTATTTAATTCTTTTGATCAACATAATCCTGCCTTCTTAGTTCGTTGAATGGGAACCACTGCTGGTTTTTGCGATAGTGTGGCAAAAGAGCAGTCAACATCGCCTCATCATCATGCCCAACAATTGAGCATCAAAATTGTCATTGAAATTTGGACCATCAGATACTTCGATATGCTACTAAAATGCTTTTGTAAATGTAGTCTTTCAATGAAAGTGGGCGTTAAAATACGCGTGTCAATAAAGTTTCTGCTAATAAATACAACTAAGATATTTCAATATAGTCCTTTATTTTCAAAAAAACTTTGTCAATAGAGAAATTACATGAATTTAAGATAAACCGTTATAGGGGAGGTAGGCGTTAAAGTGGACGTGTCACCTAAACTTTTTGGCACAACGTAGCAAACTTTTAAATTTCATTAACGGTAGATAACGTGAAAAGTGGGCGTTATAGTAGGCGTGTCAACGTTGCTTTTGCGAATGAGTACAACTTAGGTGTTTCAATATAGCCCTTTATTATTCCAAAATCTTTATTAATAGAGAAATTATATGAATTTTAGGTAAATCGTTATATGGGAGGTGGGCGTAAAAGTGGGCGTGGCACCTTAATTTTCTGGCACAGTAATGACATTGCCTATGGGGATATACGTAGCAAATTTGATCATCATACCTCTAATATTGGTGGTTTTATGAGCTTTTAAATTTCATTAACGGTGGATAACGTAAAAAGTGGGCGTTATAGTAGGCGTGTCAACGTTGCTTTTGCGAATGAGCACAACTTAGGTGTTTCAATATAGCCCTTTATTATTCCAAAATCTTTATTAATAGAGAAATTAAATGAATTTTAGCTAAAACGTTATATGGGAGGTGGGCGTAAAAGTGGGCGTGGCATATTGATTTTCCGTTACAAAAAAGCGTTTTACCAAAAAGCAAAGTGTGCAAAATTTCAAAGTCGTACATCCAATTTTGTTGCTTTAATGACGTTTTTGTTTTTAAATATACCGAAAAATACACTGTGCGGTATAAATTTTCGTACATTTTGATCGATAACTCCTCTCCTAATGCATAGATTTAGATAATTTTCGGGGAATAATATTGTTTTTACTCAGGAAATATATATTCGAAGTTTCATGAGTCTACGTTAATCCGTTTGGACACAATTCCATTTTATTCGATGTTCGTAGGACACGGTTTTTTCGACCTACTCTTGCTTTTCGAGCTATAACTCTCTTCCTAATAATCCGATTTAGCCCATTTTCAATACCAAACAAACCTTGTCTATAAGAAAGATTCTGGCAAAATTTGAGCCCCCTAGTTATTTCGGTGCGACCTCTATCGTGCTTTCAACAGACGGACAGACGGACGGACATAGCTAGATCGTCATGAAATCAAACCCTGATTCAGAATATATATACTTTATGGGGTCTAAAATGGATATTTCGATGTGTTACAAACGGAATGACAAAATGAATATACCCCCACCATTTTTTTGGTGGCGGGTATAAAAAAAAAGTGACGTCCGGCTATATTGGTATTATGTGCGAGATAACTCAACAGTTTTTGCCGAATATCCGGAGTATGTACTGTAATAATGAATTTTTTAAGAAATTCGTGGATGTATTATAAATTAACTTGCATAAATGAGTTTAAAATGAGCTGGAAAAGAATAATGGATGTGACACCTTTAATTTAAATAATCTCAAAACTATGTGTGCTGTACTTTTAACTGATTCGATCGGACGATAGATACCCACCATACAAAACACTAAAAAAATTTCAGGTACTATCAATCATTTAATCTATAAATATATTTATTAAACAAGTAATTTTTAAAACAAATTTAATTGAAGAAATTTTTCGGATAACGCGGGATTTCTAGTTATTATCGCTATGCTTCTTAATTAATTAACGTTTTAATTAGATCACTTTGTTTTGTAAGCTGAACATTAAATATGTAAGTATGTGTATTTGTATACACCACATGCATATATACTTATATTTATGTATGCAAGTATGTCGATGTAATTTCTATACTGTCTAGTGTTGTGTGAACATAAATGTGCGTGTTTGCGTTATAATATTTCACGCGCATTTTTATAATTTTGCGATTTTTTCTAACATTTAATGGCTTTTTATTTTGTTGTTAATTTTTATCTTTATTATTCCTCTGTATTTTTTATTTTTATTTTTTTTTTATCTAACAAACATCTAGTTTATTTCATTTTAATGATTTTTTTATGTTTCTGCTGTTCGCTTTTTTCATATTTTTTTTTCTTTTCTTTGAAAAGTTAATTACAGTGTGGCCTACATGATTTACTGGACATGTTAAGAAAATTATTAAAGATCATGCAATAGTTTTTTTTTTCTTCTGCACACCACATTCATTTGTGTTATAAATATTTACAACCGTTGAAATTGTATTTCTTATTTTTTTCTTACATTTTTCTTTTAATCGTATCTTGCCACATGATGACATTATTATTATTTTGTGTTTTTCTTCTTATTAAGTTTCTCTATTTTAAAGTATTTCAAATGTTTTTTGATGAATAGTCTGATAGTACAAATTTTAATGGTTGTATAATTTGTTAACAATAGTACAGAAGTGATATGAACGAGTTAGTTGCAGGCAACAATGTATTTTAATGATTTATGGATTGCTGTAAGGGAATTATTGTATTTGTTTGATTTCACATTCGTAACAAATATATATTTACGAGAACAGTAAAAAACCAAATTTCACTTAAGCAGAGATTGTAAGAATAAATAATTCAGCTTAAAAATTATCAAATCAAGGAGAAATTAGATCAACCGAATCCTGCTTTTGAAATTAAGTTTACAGTTGCGAGCATCAAAACTGCAACTCAGGATATACAACCTTATATTGTCTCTTTTTCAAAATAACGGTAACCAAACTATTATTATTATTATTATTAAATTATTAGAGGAAGGGAAATGCATGCGCGATACTGGACTGCTTTTTGGACTTAACAAATCCACCATATGTTGTATAGCGTCACGTTTTAACGTGCAAAAAAATTTGGAAAGAAAATCAGGCAGTGGTCGTTCTCGAAAAACCACAGTGCACCAAAATCATCAAGTGTTAAAAATGATCAAACCACACCCACGAAAGACAGCAGTTGACGTTTCCAGTTTTGCAAATGAGCCTATGGGTGTCTCTATTACGGTACACACCGCACGTCGTAAGCTAAATGATGCAAATTTGCTTGCTAGACGACGGCAAAAAACCATTGATAAGGAGAGTCAACAAAAGAAAGTGTCTAGAGTTTGCTAAACGATATCAGTGTTGGTTAAGTGAACATTGGTCTAAGATCCTGTGGAGCGACGAGAGTAAATTTAATTTATTTGGCTCCGAAGAAATAAATTACGTTCGCAGACCACCCAATCGAAGATATCTTCCTAAAATTCAGCTACCAACAGTCAAACATGGTGATGGATAAATTATGGTGTGGGATAAGAAGCGATATATTTAAAATTAATCATTGAAAATCATTAATAGTATTTCTAGGTGAGTTTCCCCGCAATAGAGTTGGTCCATTAATCAAAATTGAAGGAATTATGAATGCAAATAAATACTGTGCTATACTTGCAAAGCACATGCCACCCCCTGACCAACATGAAAAAATGGCGACTGATAGCATATTTCAACATGATAACTATCCCAAGCCCTCAAGTCGCTTAACTCGAAACTTTCTAGGCGATAATGATGTGCATGTTTCAGACTGGCCGTCACAATCTCCCCATCTAAACCCCATAGAAAATCTATGGGAGCTTGTAGATCGAGAAGTATAGAAGAAAAATCTGTCTAGTGTAAAAGAATTGAAATCAATTTTGAAAGAAAACTTGAATAAAGTACCCTTCAATACTTTAATATCGCTAGTCGATTCCATGCCTTCCAGGCTAAAAAAAAATAATCAAAAATAATGACTACGCTACCAAATATTAGGTTTAAGTTAAGTTTTCTAAGAAAAAGTATTTTAATTAAAATAAACACGTTAAATTATAAGAAATTGCACTTTGGTTGCTTGCACAGAATACGTACTCGTTATATTAAATTAAAAAAAAAAATTATTCATTTAACTTATTAAGACATAGTACCTTCAGCTAGCATACCAAATAAAGAACATAACACATAGAGAACATAAAACCGCAAAACACTTATAGGCCTTGGTAATAAGTGTTGCATTTTTTATGCTCGCCGCTGTATATTACTTTTCTTTTCAACCTATTTTTCAATTAAACAATAAACTAGTTTTACAGTGGTTTGATCAGTGGTCGACTTAATGAACCACAGTTTAGTGTATGTCTTAGCTAGAAATTTAATTTTAAAATCGTAAAGGTAAATTTTTAAATTTATCAATAGTTCGTTAAACAAATTATAAATACAAATTTCGGTTGATAAACAAAAATTTCTTTTATAAGTAACCATTTATATTTATTTCAGGGTGAATTAAAAAAATGTATTTTAAAAGTCACCATGCAGTTTAAAAATTTAACCACTTTTTTATTTAGATATATCGGTCTAAACTTAAAAAAGTGGAAGCGGTCAATACATCTTTCCTTAAAAACCTTAGTCGTGATAAAATAAATATTAAAAACAAATTGCGAAATTGGTACAGCCATCCTTGTTTGAAGCGATTACCAACTAGTGACAATTTCTATTTTAACAAATAAGAGCACTATATTCGGCTGTGCCGAATCTTTTATACCCACCACCAATTTTCTGTACTTTTTTAGCACAAAATTTTTTATTTCGTTATTAACAGTAATCGCTATGGAATAATCTCTTTATACTAAAATATGTATCACTTTCTTTTTATAACTTCGATATCCTAGTAAAATGTTTTCGTAAATTTAATCTGTAAATGAAAGTGGGCCTTAAAGTAGGCGTGTCAATATAGTTTCTTCTAAAAAATAAAACTTTTTCGATATAGTCCTTTATTAAATATTCCAAAATTGTTAATCATATAGAAATTATATGAATTTGAGATAAAACGTTGGGCGTAAAAGTGGGCGTATCACATTGATTTTCCGTTACAACAAAGCCTCTCACCAAAAAGCAAAGTGTGGATAATTTCAGAATCGTACATCTAATTTTGTCTGTTTTATTAAGTTTTAAATTTTAAATATAAAAAAAAATACACTGTGCGGTGTTCGTACATATTGATCTATAACTCCTTTTCTAATGCATAGATTTAAGCAATTTTCAGGAAAAAAATATTGTTTTTACTTAGGAAATATACATTCGAATTTTCATGACTCTACGTTAATGCGTTTGGACAGAATTTTATTTTATTCTATGTTGGAAGGACACGGTTTTTTTGACTTACTCTTGTATTATGAGCTATAACTCTCTTCCTAATGTTCCGATTTGGCTCACTTTCAATACCAAACAAACCTTGTGTATAAGAAATATTCTGGCAACAACTTTCGGACAGACGGACGGACATAGTTAGCTCGTCATAAAATCAAACCCCAATTCAGAATATATATACTTTATGGGGTCTAAAATGGATATTTCGATGTGTTACAAACGGAATGACAAAATGAATATCCCCCCCCCCCTTTTTTTTTTTTGTGGGCGGGTATAAAAATGTAGAAATAAATATTTAATGCCATGAAATTTATAAGCTAATAAAGCCACAATTTTGCTCATTCCCTTGATTTTGTTGTGCTTTGTTCTATAACAAAGTTCTATGCCTTTAAGAAAAATAGTCCATATCTAAATCGAATGCTTCAGCGAAAACAAATTACGATTCCATCATCATCTCTCTTTGTGTAGAATCACAAGTGTCGGATATAAATATCACATATTTAACTCTCGATTTTAACGGAGTTTGAATTGTAGAATTTTTTTTTCTAAACAGTTTAATTCTTTTGAACTAAAACTAAAATAAAATATTAAAATTATGTTTTTGCGCAAAAGTATCATAGTTATGACGAATTAATAATTTTAAATATACCGACTTAAGCTAAACCGTTACTCATATATATATGATTTAATGTTAATAAAAAGAAACTAACATTCCACAGTTGTAACAAATTAACTATCAAATACTTATCTGCTTCTTTATAAAATTGATTGATTTAAATATTTTGTTTAAAATACCTAGAAAATAAAAAGAAATTTCAACCATTTCATTTTAGACTTTTATACTTCAGCATCATAACTCGTTATGTACGCAAAATGACCAATTTAAAAGTCCATACAGATCAAGCATCTTTATACGAATTAAAACGGAATTAATAAAATAAATTAAGTCCGATCTGTAAAGTCCACATTAACATCTTCACATAGCTCAGTTATAATTACCTCGTTTGACTTTGCATTAGAACTGTTGTTACTTTAAATTATTATTCAATTATTTATTTATTTTGAACTACAATAACGCAAGGTATATTAATAATGTACTCGTATCCAATCAGCTAATTGTTTTTTTAAGCATTCACAAGTAGTGACAAGTTTTTTTTTTAAAACGTGTCTGCATCCGTCATAATATTTTTTTAATATTTTGTCTACGATATATAATTTGCAGTTTGAGTTGGTTTAAAACGTTTTAAAAATTTCCAAAACACTAATTAAAAGTTTTTACATTGAAGTTTTTCAAAAATTATCAAAATTAAGGAATAAAACTGTGTGACATCTACAGGCAAAAATACAAAACAAAATGCATGTGTTTTTTAATTTTTGTGTTTGTTGCCGGGATGCATATTCCTTTTGAATATGCCTTGGCAACGATTATGTAACGATAAACTAAGAATTTTTATACATGAATTATTTAAGCTGATAGTAGACAAAATGATAAACAATAAACAGGTATTGAAACAATGTAAGTTAATATGTCAAAGCTTTAAGAATTTCGATTTAAAGAACTATTCATTTATAAAAATGTTTATCTTAAATAAACAAAGTACTTGCATGTATCAAATTGTTATAAATAATAACATTTTTGTGAAATAAAATACTGTTTTAAACTTTACATACATATTTAATAACAAATTTAGCAACCATACAAATGGTCTTCATAAATAATCATACGCCACCATGTCCTTAAGCACACGTATGAATAATAATTAAAACAACATTAATCATACGTACGAGTGGCCAAAGCACAACTAAGGAAAATTAAAAATTTTTAGTTCATAACTTTTCCATTACGAATTGTTAAAACAAATAAATTTTATTAAAATAATAACTAGTTTGTTAATAAAAATTGCAACTTCAAAAAATATAAAAACTTTTAATTTTTCAAACAATCTAATACCTTTTATGAATTTTTTTCTTTTTTACGGAAAATATGGGAAAAGTAGGTTCTAACGATACACTGTTATATAGATAAAAATACATGCAAATGTATATACATAAAAATAAATGTTATTGTATATCTGCCATTACGTTCAACTCATATGCTCCGCCCCTTATTCACACGAACATTTTATAGAGAAGCAATTTTTTTATAAAAACAACAAATAAAATAATAATAGTATGATTTCTCAACGTACAATGATGGCTACAGACAACAACAGATACCTACTGCTTTTTATATTGTAGAATATTTTTGTTTTTATTTTTTCTCTTACAAAAGAAAAAACACAGTCAAAGTGAACTCAAATTTTAACACCATCTTTAGTGATTAGAATTTCAGTATTTGTGGGATGCGAAAGTATGTGATGCTTGTTCTTTTTATATAGTATTTGGTGAATATGTATTTATTTTATTTGTTACTTTTTTTTTTTGTCTGCAAATAGAAAAAATCTACCAAAAGAAATGATAAATATAGTTTTTTTATTCTTTTTGTTTTCAACAACTCCGCCTCTTTTTAACGCGCGCGCATCATTTTTATTTTTACTGACTACCATTTGATGAAAACAACACTGTAAAACAACAAAAAAAATATAATAAAATTTTGTTGTAATAAGTGAAGAAAACGGGCTACGATGAACACACAATTATTGCTGAAATGTTTCAACACATATGGCTGTAGGAGTTATAGGTTGTATAATGATTTCACACTGAGCACAGAGGGGAAAGGAATTCATTCTTTGAAATTTATAAACCAGATTCAAATTATTGAAGATTTTGATTAAACTTTAAGTTGGAAAACTTTTTGACTTGAAGAAAATTCTGAAAAATTTTTCGATTTATATATAATATTCGCATTGAGAAATTTTAATTTTCAAACTTAAAAATTCTGTGGTAATAAGGAAAAGCTGCTTATGTCTCTTTTTAAAAAAGCTTTTCAGTAAAGCATTTTTAAATATTTGAGTAGATTTTTATAAATAAAATAGTGACTACTGTATAAATTCCACGCTATGTTATTTAAAGAGCATATCGGTTGTATTATTATTATATCTATTTAAATTATAAGTTAAAATAATTTATTATTCCAAATGATATTGTTTATTGCACAATATTACTTCCTGTAAAGTTGTCCAAAATAGTTGAAATTCGCCTGAGGGTATTTTTGTATTGTAAAATTGCAATGGTGTTATTATCTAAATTTTGCCTTATATCGACTTAAGCAGTTATTTCTTTCAACAATAGAACTATAAAGTTGATACTCTGACCAGTTATTTATGCTTTTTTTTATATAATTTTGTTTATATTGTTATTGTTTAAATTATTTACTTAATGAAAAAAAACTTGTCCCTAATGAAGCTACGAAATATTAAATTAAAACATAATTCTTCTTTTATATAAAATAGCTGATCTTAAGCTTAAATAACAGCACAACTTGCAAATTAAAAAAATCGAAGAAATTACAAAATTCTTTCACGTGACATTTAAACATATTTTTCTTAATAGTAAATTATTTGATAAATAATAACTACACCCAGCAAAACAATTTTGCAATAGTTTAAGGTAAATAACATTTTTCATGACTTCAAAGTGCAAAAGAACGCATGAAGAATGCCTTCTACAGATACAAAATAGTTAGTGATGTGCTTCAAAATGCAAGCAAAAGCATGCAAAAATAGTGAATAATTCATTTAAACAGACATTATTAACTGATGAAATATGGGTTTTATTTTTATCTACTATTCATGCGTTCCATGCACTTATTGGAATTTGTATATAATTTATTAATTATTATTAATTAAGCGTTAAAAAACGTTAATGTTAAACCCCTAAATTGAACCTCTTCATCGTGGATTGAACTTATGCATTCACTATTTCTTTTGCGTGTCTTTTTTTTTGTTGGGCTTATTTGTTTTCTGTACAAATTGTTTTTTTTTACAAATTTTAACTAACAAAAAAGTAAATATTAAGAAGATTTTTTTAAATTTAAATATTTCAAAACAATTTTCAATTAAGCATGGGCTTTTAGACAATTTAGAATTTAATTTGAAATTAACACGTATAACGGATTATAAACAAATTTAAAAAAAAATTAAAGATAATTTTTCCAAATAAAATTTATTTATTTATTTTATTGTTTATTTATGATTTATAGAGCTTTTGTGAAATTATTTATAAAGCCTAGGGGCCGTATTCATAAAAAATATTTTAGGTTTATTAAAGGCTTACTTGACAAATTTTTTCTACAACATCTGTCAAATAAGCCTTTAATAAAACTAAAATATTTTTTTATGAATACGGCCTTAGATCTGTAATTAGTTTTTTTACTATTTCTGAAAAGTTTCAAACATTTTTTATTTAAATTTTGAAAATTTTTTGTTTTTTTTTAACTCTTCGACATGTTTTCGATTTTTAGAAAATTGTTTTTGAAGACAAGATTGTAGCAGAGCGCTGTAATATACCCCTAAAATTTTATTTGTTTTTTTTTTATTTTAAATTTTATGCTCGCATAGAATAAGATCCTAATAATACCAGTTGACCATGTTTTCAAGAAACATTTTAGGCGTAATGAAAATTTATTTAGCTCGCATGGATAAGACACACAGCACTGGGCAAAGGATTGGTGACAGATCAGGCTTCAATATTCAGAGGCATTTTCTAAAATGAAAGTCAATTAAAATCACTTAGTTTGATACGACACTGTCACACATAATCATATCATTAAATATATGGATTTGACAACATGTTTTTCTAGTCATCTTATTGTAAAGGAGCATATAGCATTAATAGTTTTCACGATGTTTTTGCAACCTTTTTAAAAAAAAATATTTTAAAAAAAGTTAAATCCTTTTGGCCAAGCAACATCACATATGGAAGAATCAAAGATCACCGTGGGCACCTTCTATGTTTTCTTACCCCAAAGTGTACTTTACACAAAAAAATTAATGAATCAAACAACATCCCCAAGTAGATTTGTAAATTTCACAGAGTTAGGTCCTTTATTATATATTACACTAAGAATGGGCCAAGCTAACACATATAGGTGAGGTTGAAAAGAGGCTCATTAAAACCCTAAACCTATGACAGGTATACATGTATGCCTTATTGGCATGTTGTGTACTCCAAGGAAATAAAGATTTCCTCTACAAAACCACAATTCCATACTCAGCTAATATTTCGTCTAAGTTAAAAAAGTTCTCGTGTCTAATACGCCCCCCGAATTATTCGACAATCCCATGTGAGCTAGATAAGTTTTCATATCCGTGCAATCTGTTATTACTCGTACACTAGGTAATCTTCTAAGTGTTGGCCTATTCAGTTTTAGAATTTCCTTTGATTTCTCAAAATTTAAGTCATTCGACACCTTATCGACATTTGCATCTTGCCAGTTTCTGGATATGTTCATCCATCGGCCAAGCTTTAAGTTCATTTTTGAATCTTTAAACCACATTCTACAAAGTGATGGTTTTCAAAAACGATTCCATTTTGGATAAATTGTTGGCTTCTTCGGTTCCGATTATGCCGTGATGGCCGTGGTATCCATATTATCTCTAGATGTTCACAATTTACGTGCGAGTTTATTTCCGTCTTTCACTGCAGGACATTCCGAGACTTGCCTTTTTTCATAAGGATCTTAGTAACTGATTCGCCATCCGTAAAAATTCGAATTACAGCTTTGCTGTTAGTCTCCTTTATCAATTTAATGCACTCCGTAGTTGCCACTATCTTCGGCTGGAAAACAATATTGTGATCAGCGTTGCCGTTTTTGGTTATTTATAACCAAAATTGGTTATTTTTTATGCCAATGTGTAGATGTTTATTTTTTCCCCTTTTTGGTTACTTTTTTAAAGCCCAAAATTCAGAAGTATTTATAAATCAGTTTTATTTATAAATCATGTTCTTATATGTACATTTAACATTGCAATGTTCTCATTTAAGTGACAATGCTTAGACAACATTGTTAGCACTTGAAACCCTATTTCTTTTAGCTAATGATCAACTCTGGAGTACGCAAAAATACATGACTGTTTTAAGAAACAAGTACAAGTACAAATATTTTTATATTGGGCCGATTCAAAGTGGTTGCATATTAGGCATATTTGTACTATTTCATATTATATTATTCGTGCAACAAATTTTTGGTAGTAATTTCCATACAAAAAAAAAAATATGACTTTACACATTTGTTTCCTATGTATAAGAAATTATTTATATCATATTTTTAACCATGCTGTCTCTCAGAGAGAATTTCTTCGCTTCTCACCTCTCAGAGAGAATATTTTTTATTTTCTTCTTTCCTGTATACCATACAATACAAACAATTTTTAACAGCGTCATCTCTTTGTCTTCTTTCTTGTATTAAATACATAATTTTTAACAAAAGGTGTTCAAAGTCACTAGTCACATTAATGTGAATTATACGACATAGTACAATTTGAGAGTCAACTTTGAATTGGCCCATTGTTTTTAAATTTTAAATAAATAAAAATTTTATTTTAAATAAAAGCTTTTTATTTATTTATCGTTATTTGTAATAAAATTACCTTTAAGTTTTTTTATGTTACTTGATACGTAAGACTTGAATTTTTGGTTTATTTTTAAAATAAATCAAATATATTTTAATTTTGGTTACTTTTTTTTTTTATTGGTTACTTTTTGAAGTAATTTTGGTTGTATATTTTTTTTGTTCGTGGCAACACTGATTGTGATGTAGTAGACGGAAAACAATGTTGTGATGTCTTAAACTCATTTTTGACTTACGACAAATAAACCCATTCCAGTTTGGTCACCAATCTATTTAAAGATAGCTGCCCATTTACCCATTCTCCCTACTCTGATATTATGGTGATACAGTTAACGATCTCATATCTAGTTGGAATTTTTTAACAGGTTACATCTGTGATATGTCACATCGCTAAAATAACGATTATTTTTGGCATCTAGTTTAATGATCTCTCACCACCAATTCACTCAGTGCTATTAATCTAGTAGGTGGCCAAGGCTGCTTTATATTTCACCTGTATCCAAATCGGGCGAATTAATAGTTCATTATCAATAGCCATTGTTGATGTGGTTTTCAAGGCACGGCATGTATTAATGCAGCACTGTCTTTTGATCTTTCAAAGAAATTTTATATTCTAAGAGGTCCACCAAACTATCAAAGAATACATAAAGATCGCTCCGATATAAGGTGTACTACCGAATATCACCTATAGCTTCGATAAAATTTTATAAAATAAAAAATAAACTCCACCATAAACAAGTTACGTTCTCTATTTACCTAAATTGTAATTGTCGCGCATGCTTTAAACATGGCAGCTTTAACATATATTACAATATAATTCTCGAGTCCACAATATTTCTAAAAAATGCAGCAAATAACAAGATTTTATTTTTATATGCTTTTGTTCTCAGCTATACTCTGGTGAGCACAAAATATCACTAATATGCCAATTGGGATGCCACACACATACATTTAACGTATGCATAAACAACTTACACCACTATACGAAGTTACAGATAATAGTGCCGTTAGGATGCTACAACTTAAATTCCAAGACATCAGCGACAAATAAAAATGCTGCATTTACATTTGAAAAACACCCATATTTAAAGGACTCTACTACATACACAAAAGCATCTGAGTTGTCCTATTTTTAGCAACAAGGACTTTATATTTGGGGTTCTTGTACGTATAATAAAGGGATGAGATGAATATAGTGGTACAATTTATGTAGAGTACTTCTGTTATTTCCTCTAGCATCTTTCTCAAGGATGCACTATTATTCGTATATATTATTACAAACAATTCATACTTGAGTGTGTGTGTGTGTGTGCAAATGTCTAATATTTTTTCAGATTTTGTTTTTTTTTTCAATTTGTTAAATTCAAAATTACATTCCGTTTGGCGACAGTTTTCTTTGTGTGTATGTTATATGTTTCTATATATTTTTTTTCTGTGTTATTATTCCTTTATGCATATAAATTAAAATTTGCACCTTTGTGACACTTTGAAACATAAAGTTTTTTGCTGCCATTTTTTTCTACATGTTCTCATCGTACCTCAATCTAATGAATATTTTTTAAATATATATTTTCCTTTCTCGTACATAAAGAGTCTGAGTATTTCATATAACACAGGTACTTAGGCAAATTACAAAAATGAAAAACACACATACTCCTTCTTCCCAGACTGGATGCAGAAATTTGTCAACAAAAATTTATTTGGAAAAAATATATTTTAGTGCCCCATAATGGAATATTCGTTATACTTATATTTACATACACTCGGCTTATTGCTATTTAAAAAAAAACATGTTTGAGTTTTTATATCTGTGTTGTAAAACTGCTGATGAAAAATATAATATTACGAGTACATGAAGTCATATGAATTTTAATCAAAAATAATTTCTTACGTTAAGGCAACATTTTGTAGAGAAAATAAAATTTTTATTATTAATTTGTATATTTAAATTACATTAAGGTAATGATGTTCTCGGCTAACAAATAAATGCAGAGGACTTAATGTTAAAAAACAAAATTTATTTATTTAAAATAAAATAATTTAAAATTCAATGCCTTTTTATGTTTCTCACTTTTAAAGTGTTCTTTTTGTTCTCACTATTAAAATTGATTAATTTCAATATAGTAAGATTAGGTTAGGTTAGAGCCGGCAGCCACCCGAAGGCGTAGCTCACTAGGGTCCTCCGAAGGTCCCGTTGTGATACCGTAGGCACCATCGCCCGTTCGTCTATGTCCTCTGGCCATCGTTCCTCAGCCATCCTGTCCTGTTCACGAAGGTGTGGATCTTTCCCAGATCAACTGCCAAAAGGCAAGTTTTACTTACAAGTATTCAGTGACCTAGAATCTGGCGTCTCAGGTCTTCGAATGCAGGACAATTGCAGAGAAGATGTTCAGTCGTCTCCTCCTCTTCCTCGTTATCGCAACTTCTGCAGAAGTCGTTGTAGGGGATATTTAGCCTTTTCGTATGTGTACCTATAGGCCAGTGTCCGGTAATGACCGCTATGAGGTTCCTTAGGTGGATTTGGGACATATTCAATGCATAATGCGTCCTATGCGCATCCATGTCAGGCCAGATCTTTTTGGTTTCCAGGCAAGTTGGTTCTCTCACTTATCTTTCCTTGGCATCCAAATATAAATAATCGATGCGAGATTTGCTGCTTACCCTTCGATAAGGGAACACCCAAAGCACAACTGGATTCAACCGAATTTAAGGTAGTACTGGCTTTTGCAAGTGCATCAGCTCTATTATTACCATCTATATCCCCATGTCCTGGAACCCACAAAAGGGTAACCGTCGAATGTCTATATATTAAAGTACTTTTTTTATTACGAAATCTATATACTTATGTGAAAAAAAAAATTTTTGTAAGTGCGTTGTGACCTTATAACTCAAGAACGGGCTCACTTATCCAAACCAAATGTTTAGGCTTTGTTCGAACTATTTAGTAGATGGTTTATTTGAAGTAACTGTTAAAATCGGTAACGCAGTATCTCCGGGCTTAATAAATATATCACAAAAATTCAGAAAGGATCAAAGAGCCTGTTAAAATTAATTGGATAGGTGTCTGGTACTTTTTGAAAAATTTTGAGTTTTAAGTGGATAAAATGGGTAAAAACTGAATTTTGGTACTTTTTTAACAGCATTTATCTTTGAGAGGGATAGCAATAGGAAAAAAGTAACAACGTAGTTTTACTCTCCTTAAAACAATCTATAATGAGTTTTTGTATTTTTTCGAAATTTTGGAATTTAGGGGGAAAAGGGTTAAAAACGGGTAAAATCGGTAATTTTGTATCTTTGGGCCTAATGCATGTAGTTTTTTTTATTATTTCACTAGATACGTAGCGAAGCACGTTCCGGGCGGCTAGTTGTTTATAAATACAACAATACAACAAACTGTATTAATCGAAATTAAAAAATCGAAATTGAAAAATAATGATTTGATTGTATGGGCACGGCATTTCCCATTTGTCCAATCATAAAATTGTTTTGTAACTAGACTCACATGCTGTATTGCGAAATTCTGTTAAATTAGCACATACACAAGTCACATTTAATTAAATGGGCGTAAAAATAGGCGAGTCACACAAATAATTTATTCTAATTTTATAATTAATTTCAAATCAGCCTAAAAGTGTCCGATATGTTAAAGATAAGATCACTCTACCTTTAACTTTTAACATGAGGTTTATAAATATGAAGTTACCATATTTTCTGCGGCATAAAGGAATTGCTTACTGTTCGTTTGTCGTTGCCACTTTGTTTTTAAAGATCCAATTAGTTTGTTAAAAATAGTCAGTATTTGCTTTGGTGCTGCCATATTTACAAATACAAAATACAATTTATTTTACAGGGAGGTTGTAATAACAAAAAATACTTAATGGTCAGTTTATTGCTCACGTTAACAAACGTAAGCTTTTATTAACATTAACTTTGTCGTAATAATGTTTGTAATAATGGCCCTAGGAGTTTTATATTGGACTGTGCCGAATCTCCTACGATGCCTACTGTAACATAACTTAATAATCTGACTTCTAATTGAACCAAGATTTTCTAAAAATGTTGCCAAAGATACATAGATTATATAAACATTATAAACGTTTCAAAAAGATCCATACCAACTGTAAAATCTTACTTTGTTTAGGTAAAAATTGTGTTATTTCGCTCATATTTTAGCTCGTAATGTGCCCACATAACTGGTTTTCAATAGCAAAATTTTCAAAAGCATGTTTAATAAATTGATACTATATACGAGTCTGAAGTATACGTGGCTGCTTCCAAAAGTTGATTTCAACATACACACGAAGAGACGAGCTGACGGAGGGACTTATCTAAATCAATTTCTCTATAACGATTAAGAGTACTTATGCCTTTAAGGTCTAATGTATGGATATAAAAAGTAGAGTCTAATTAGTAGAGGTAGGCATGTCAAATTCAACTTAGATATTGAAACATAGAGTTCCGTAATCTTCTAAAATCTTTACAGTTTTCTGTATTTTACTAGTCAAGCCCTTCTATTTGATATTGATGATATATTTGTTATTTGATTTGATATTGTTGGAATTAAGAAAAAAAAATTACACGCCATCTTTTACGACACTATCTAGGATTTTAACTTTTGCATAATTTACTGTGTTCCACTGGCCAAACCCTTCCATTTTATAACAATATTATGGGGGTTAAATTTTAAAATGATTTCCTTCTTATTAATATGAAATACGTATATAAGTTTTATTATTCTTTATAAAACATCCCATTCCATAAAAAAAATAAAATAAGTTAATAAGGAGTGTTCCGAAAATAATTTGTAGTTGCATTAAGTTAAATAAAACTCAAATCGTGCAATAAATAATTTTTCTATTTATCACGTTAGCTTTCATATATATTTCAGATATTATTATTTTAAAAATTCATTAATTTTCAATTGTTATTACGATCAAAATGGACTGAGAAAAAAAGTACTTGAAAATATAATTAAAACTTTTCAAAAAAATCCGTCATGGACTTTTAAAAATACGGCAAAAAATTTTAAAGTTTACCCTCGAACTATTTCAAATGCCATAAACGGAACAAGAAAGACCTGGACATTGAAAGAAAGCCTGGATCGGGATATAAAAAAGGTCCAAGGGATATTGGTAAGGTAAAAGAAGTCGAGCAACTGTTTCGAAGAGCACCTAAAACTTCTATCAGAAAAGCAGCGCGTACGGTGTCCAAAGGGCCAAAGCTTATGCTGGGCTGAAGACATAGAAAGTTCAGAAAGTTCCAGATCGCAATTCGGTAAAGAACTTAGAATTCAAAAAACGAGCGAAAAAATTTAAGACAGATTTTATAAAAAAATACACATGTTGTGTGATGGATAAGGAAACATACGTACTGGCAGACTTTCCTCAACTTCCCAGCCAAGTTTTATGTTGCTGATGAAAGAAGTAATGTTCAGAAAGAGTTCCGGACAAAAAAAAACAAACAAAATTCCCTAAGAAATTGCTCGTTTGGCAAGCTATTTGCAGTTGGGGCAAACAAAACTAAGCATTTGTGACATCAGGCACTATAACCACAGAAATTTATATCACGGAATGCCTAGAAGAACGACTTTTAACTTTTTTGAGACAGCACCTAGTGCCTACATATTTTTGACCTGATTTGGGATCATGTCACCATGGAAAAAAGGCACTTGAGTGGTATTCAAAGAATAATGTCATTTTTGTACCACGAGAGGCAAATCCACCTAACTGTCCAGAACTTAGGTCTATGGAAGGGAACTGGGCTCTTGTAAAAAAGAAATAGAAGAACATAGGAAAGGTGCCCCAAAACATGTCCGATTTTAAGTGTAGATGGACCACCTCATCCAAAAATTCAACAGAAGCAACTGTAACTCTTAAATAGAAGGACTTCCGAAAAAGTCGATAATATTTTAAATACGAAATAATAAATTTAACATTGAAGTTAAATAAATTTGCACAATATGCATATTTTAAAGAGTTTCTATATTGCACAATTTGGGTTTTATTTAACGTAATGCAACTACAATTTTTTTTTTTTTGATACACTCCTTATATGTACTTATGTATCAATAATTAAAACAAAATATATAAAAAAAAATTTTGTCTCAGCCGGGATTCAAATTAGCTTTGCTCTAACCAGTATACCACGTTTGTATTGATGTGTTGTTAAAAAACGGGGTGGTCATGGTTTTTTCCTCATATCTCAGTTTCTTATGGATTGATTTTTCTGATTTTCAATACTGACCCGCCTCCGAATATTTTTGATATCACACACAGGAGGCATAAAAACTGATTTCGACATACACACGGACAGACGGACAAATGGACATTGTGCAATCGCGTTCCTAGTCAAAAGCTTTCCAAAAATATAAACTTTATAAAGTCACAAATTAATGTTGCACAAATTTCATAAAGAATTAAAAAACTACCCTTGCACTCTCTTTTTTACAGACTTACTTTGCGTAATAGCTATAAGAATAACAGGTATTCAAAAAGCTCATTCCTTTGTAATGACAAATACCTTTCACATAAAGTGTTAGAGCAAAATATTGCAACAAATATTTGTAAATTTCTGTAGCAGAAGTAAAAAAGAAAATCTAAAAACAAATTAACAATTTTAAGAACTTAAGACACACAAATCAAAACACAAAAGTCTTGCACTTTAACTTCTTCCGGTATTTGAAAAAAAAAGATCACAACATCTTTAAAACATTAATTTAGAATTCATACACATACCAAAATGTCTGCTGACAAAATTCAGTAAATATACTGACACTTGACAGGTGCTCCTACATACACAGCCAATAAAAAATTCACTACTTCCACAGCTACCCACTAAATGGAAAGGCATCCTCATGAAAAAAAACCCAAGCTCCCAAGGTTCAGTATACTTTAAAATTCCATCTTGACATATTAAATAAAAATACAATAATTTCTATCAATTTCGCACATTAGCAACACAAGTTGAAACACACTGCCCACAGCAAGAAAAAGAGCAAAAAACCACCTTTAAAAAAGTTTCTAAAGAATTAAATTGTAGATTTTTGTGTTCAACTACCTAAACACTATGAAAGTATTTATTTTATTTTAGCAAACAACAACAGCAATCTATTTATGAAAACAATTGAACAAACATTAAAGAAACCAATAATGATGGTTCCACCATGCAGCCAAACGACCAACCACCACAACACATTATTTTAAATTGAAATTGTGAGAACATATTAACAGGAATAATGACGCCATGTATTGCCAAGAAAGCCTTTTGACAACAATTCCTTGGAGACTCAGCCTTATTTGTACACAGCAGCTACAATAGCAGCATTAGCAACAAGCTCAGTTAGTAAACAGCTAAACACTAATACTCACTAACACACATCCCAATCATTGTGAACATTACGTTGAAATAGTTACTAGCGATCGAGTGTTCCTTTTTTCTTAATCAACTTCTAATAGAGTTTTTTCTTAAAAAAAAGTGCGTACGAGTGAGACCATGTTTGGTTTTAAAGAATTTTTCTTCATAAGCATAAGATGATCATTATGGTCTGTCACTATGGCTGAATTTTCCTCTTGCATTTTCCAATAAACAATTCAGTTTGTTCTGTTTTTTTTTTCGTTTTGTGTCTTAAGTGGCGCTATTTTATGTGGGTTTCTTAGAAAGTAAGAGAAAATATTATGACAATGCCAGCCAATAAGCGCCACAATGATCTAAATTCAAACGCTTGTCCATATTTATGCGCTAACATTTGTTTGAGGGGTTTACCAAATAGAGTTTCTAATCATAACTGATTAATGTTGACTTGGATGTGTGTCGTGAGTTTTTTTCTTGTTCTTCATATCAAACTTTTGTTTTACTTGGAAATGCTAATACAGCTGGACTGAGAAAAATTTATTAGATGAAATTTTTTTTTTGCACGCGTCTAGACGTTTTGAGCTTTATATAGCTATTTAATGAGGAAGGTTTCCTAAAAGAACAAATTCATTTTTTCTCTACGCAACGGGTTTTTTAAGTATCAGATCTAGTTAATATATAATTTAAAAGAGTTTTCGTTTGAGGCGGTGAGTCAGTTGTTATCATTTAATAATCTGAAATAGATCAGTGCACTAACTTAAGTGATCTTGTCCTATTTTCTATATGCAACGAAATTATATTGTATTTGATTCGACAATCCATGTATAAATGTATGTTTAGAATCAATAAGAGCATCCCAATGTGCAGTAGTGTAAGGTGGGCAATTTCATGCTGCTTCTATTGGCGCATTACAATAATGTTGTTTTTGCTTCTAAGCGGCCCATTGTGAAGAAAATTCATGTCTTATAAAAGCCCAATTGCAAGTGTAACATTGGTTTCCTTACAGATTTACTTTCCTTTAGGCAATCAATAATTTTTGCTGGATTAATGCATATTTGTAACTGTAAACAGTATTGACTTAAAATTAATTTCCTAATTGCTGCCGAAATTAACAATGCACTACTTTAAAGTCTTGATGTCTTTCTAATAAAGAGTAATTTTTTACCCTTCACCTGTGATGCCAAATGGTATATCTATGGCTTGGAGCTAAAAGGGCCAATGTCACTTTTTTGCTATTTTGAGTTAATCATTGCATTAGATTTGTTTTCTTGCTCTATTTCATTATGGTAAAATAGCTAAAGTCATACTTAACCCAGAACATCTTCATAAATAAAATGCTGGCATCTATAAAAGTTAAAGTTCAATTCCAATTTTCTCAAAAGTAAGTATTCTGACATTGGCCCTTTTAGTTCCAAGCCACAGATATATGTATAGTTTAGTACATATATACGTTTAAAATTTTTACAATATACATTTCCAACCTCATAAAGTCCGTGTGTTGGTTTAAACTTTTAGAAGCCTCGCACATGTAGCACAGATCTGTATGTAGTATTAATATTTTGCAAATATCCGGGAATGAATCGCTATTGAAATCCAGCACAATCGCCCCATAACTTTCTGTGATATGAGCAAGTTAGCACCATCGCCTCTATATTTTTCCATATTTTTACCATAAATAAGGGACATTTTTCAGCCCTGGGTTAAGACACGTTTGCTACTTTATATAGATATGATATGTCTCTAGGGCTTTTCGTTAAATTAGTGACGAATAGATAACTAATTGACAAGTTATAGGCAAACAAAGTTTTAATAATAATTTTGGCACGCTAAAGACTCCAAAATATAAAACGTGGTCTCAAAATCTATTGCTAAGAAAATCTGACAAATCGAGATCTAAACACAATTATATTAACGCTTCGGTGTTTTTCGTAAAATTTACAAACCAAAATCGATTTTTTCGCCTTTTGCACAAGGGTAGCACACATGGGTAGCAAAAAAAGGCTTGACTAGCAAAATGTAATAAACTAAAAAAAATTAAAATCCATTATGGCCGCTTCTAAAAAATGGCGTACAATAAACATATTTATGGGTCAATTAAAAATTAACCACTAAATATTGGTATCAAACGAAAAGATTTGACTAGCAAAATGCAGTAAACTATAAGAAAGTTAACATCCAAGGTGGCTCCTTTAAAATAATGGCGGATTAGTTTTTTCTCAACCGCATTAATATGGGTAGCAACTGAAAGAACTTGAATAATGAATAAAATTAATGTTGTATAAATTCAAAAAAATACAGATAATTTTGAATGTAATAATGGAAACTGGCATATAAAATTAAATATTAAATCTAGGCTATCACAATACCTATGTACATGATGATAAAGGGAATTATCAGATTCGGCACGGACGAATATAGCGTTCCCACTGGATTTGCCTATTTGGCGTTTAAATGCTAAAAAAAAGCTCGGGACATGTCGCAATGCCAAAATTAATTATCAAGGTTGCCATATCACCATGAAGAGATATATAAACAAACAACGCTTGAAAATCCTTAAATTTTTTTATCAAAACTCGTGCTGTGTGAGAACTACGTTACAACCATTTTATGGTCTTTATAGTTGATCCATCGAATATGAAAATTGGAATAATGTTTAAAAAGTAAGCTTTAGGCTTTCAGTTATCGCCGTAAATAAATATTTCCATTGTTTTTTTTTCTGTTCAATTTCTAAGCCCTAACCGATTAAAAAAATCACCCATTAAAAGAAATCACATTAGGTTTCTCTTTTGTAAAAATTTAATCTCATTTCGAAAAGACTGTAAATAATAAAACACATGGATAAACTTCCCTCATTAGAACCCAATAAGTTTTTTTTTAAATAAGATTTTGTTTCTTGGTTTTTTGTTCTTGAGTTGCCACACATTTCTAAAAGATGAATGAAATCCCCTTGATAAAAAATTAACAAAAGCAAAGGAACAGCACAAGAAAAAGAGGCATCTGTTTCACAAAAAAAAAATAATAAAAAAAAATGTAAGAACAATGTCTGTTCTTTACTTTTAAAGAGATTTATCAATGAGATATTGAGGTTTCATGATCAATTGGCTGACATGATGGATGGATGGGAGCGATGGTTGAAATAAAAAAAAACAAATGAAAAAATTGAAACTAACTTGTTTGTCTATTTTATTACAAAGCAACTATTGTCACTGCTACAAATGCAATGAATGTTCTTATTGGTGTTTGTGATTGTTTTGTGCATGTGAAACAGAGACATGTTTGCACGTCAATTGCATGAATGTTAAACATGAACACACTAAAGAATCTCTGTTAGTGCCACAACAGCAAAAAAAAAACACAAACTGTGCAAAGCTATGATTGCTGAAAGACTAAATTAATTCACCAGCATTCACGTTAATTTGGTGTTAACAAGTGGCAACATTATCAACAAATGATTCCAAGTCTCCAAGCAATCCTCACACAACAAAATAAAAAATAGAAATACCAATGGCTCAGGAATTATCAATGAATTCCTGTGTTAAGGCACTTTATACAAACATACACTTTTACCAAAAATGGTCAAATGGCGCTTGGAAAGCGTTCAGTTGATCATATAAATTAGAGTGATTGGTTGATTCACCAGACTAACTGCAGCAAAAAAAAGGCTAATTGCTTAGAAATACTCATTAGGAATTAGAAAATTATATACAATTTATTTGAAATGTTGTAAATATATGCCATCATCTTGATGATGATTTTTATCAACTAACAAAACATATAAAAAAGTACGAAAAAAAAATAAATGAAATCAAGATTTGTTTGTAGGTTTTTACACATTTTTTCCCCCCGCTGTATGTCTACAGACTTCTGTAAGTTTTTTGTATAAAGAATTTAATTTTTATAGGAGTAACTTTTTTCTTTATCTTCAGCTGTTTGGAGTGTTTTTTTTTCTTTGTGCTCCTTCTTAGCGTTGACAACGCCATCAAAACGTTTGACGTGGTTTTTGATTGACAACGAAACTCATACATAATTCATGTCATTAAATCATGTTACATTTATTCTTCTTGTTCTTGTTCTTTTCTCTACGGCTAAGCGAGCTGCTGTTGCTTAAGCACAGTGGGAGTTAAAAGTAAAAAAGTTCATTTTTATGTTTTTTAATTTCTTTTTTGCTTAAATTATATTTTAATTTTATAGGTAGTTTTAAATAATTATCAAAATTTTGTATAAAAAAAATTTTAAACAAATTTTAAATTTTAAAATATTTATAAATAAATTTGAACATATTTATTTTATTTTATTTATTTATTATATTTGTTTTATTTGCATTTAAGAAACTACAAAATTTGTATTTAAAATAATTAGTTATTTTAATTTATAACAACTTGCCAAAATTTTTACCAAACGGAAAATTTTAATAAATTTTTTAAACTTTTCGTGTTACAAAAAAAGGTTTTTGAATTATAGAAAATGGTTTAAATTTTAAGAAACTTGTTTAAAAATTACATGTCTTTTCAATAAAAAAAGAAAATTTTTTAAAATTAATATTAAATTCAAAATTATAAAAGTAAATATACTTTTTTTGCCGACTCATCTCAACAACGCCTTTTAGGCACTGAAACAAACTATTGTAATTGAACTATTTGTCAATAAAATTTATATTAAAAAAAATTAATATATTCCCAGCAAAAACTAGGTAATGACTTGCTCTTACTAAACAACATACTTTTTAATGACTATTACATTTGCTTCGATATACTGACAATACAATTTCTTATTGCGAAATTTGTTAGAAATCATTAAAATACATAACTTTTCTTAATTCTCATTTAGTTTAACGCGCTTAGGGTATAAGTAATAATGATTTTGACAACAGCGGCAGAGCATTTCATTAACTAAGAGATGACTTATAGATTTTCACCGATTTTTAATTTTGAAATTAACGTATGGTAAAATAATCAATCCGAATTTTAGTCCTTAAAAGAACCGAACGACTTCTGTAAGTCCATAAAAGTAATATTATTATTTAGGTTATTAAAATCAAGTACTTATACATATATTTCATCATAGCTGTTAAGTAATTATTACTAATAATTAGTAATTCGATTTTTTTTTTTGAAAGGTGAAGTTATGATTATATTACGATTATTTTCAGATTCGCACGATTACTAATTGATTGCGATTACAGATAATCGAAAAATAATCAAGATTAATAAAAATTACGAAAAAATAATTAAAAATAATAAAAAGTAATCGAAAAATAATTCGACTACTTTCGAAGATTACTTTTGATTATTTTTTTTTATTTTGCGAAATTATGGCAATATTGTTTAATGTTAGTTGTTTGTTTTGTTGTTGTACACTGGTAAAATATTAATTGTGTTGAGATTAGCGTTGTCAACTTTAAAATTCCAAAAAGCACCATAACCCAGGAAAAAACGCGTCATTCTCAAAAAAAAGCACTAAATTTATAATTTGTAAATTATTTTTTTATTTATTTAATAGAATTATACATTTTTATAAATTTCTTTAAAAATAAGACATTTTTAAATGTATATCAGAATAAATAACAAAAAAATTTACAAAAATCAAACAACGAATATCTTTTAGTCAGTCAGTAGAGATTTACATAGATACATATATTTATATGAAAATAAAAATAAACAAAAACATTGGAAAAATTATTATAGTAATTATCAATTCACAATATATCTCAGGAGTGATGCATTGTAAGAAATTTATTTCAACATTGAGAAAAAATTACGACAGGATTAATTTTTCCATACCTGATGCATTTATACGACGTTTTATAAACATATGTGAATTTGTTGTACAAAATATTAAAGAAATTATTCACCAAATAAGTACAACTATTATTTAATATTTAAATATTTTTATATTACATATTAGAGTAATTAAATAGAAATATTTCTAACTAAAAATTATGAAAAATTTTAATAAACTTGCAGTTTAATAATTTGATTCGGATTTAAGCTTTTCTCTGTGTAAATAATATCAAATATCAATGTTAAGGTCAGTTATTTCTTCATTATTATCGCTATCATCTGGCCACAACACAGTCTTAATTTCAAATTGTAATGCTTTATAAATATCATTGCTATTAATCAGAATATTTACTTCATCAGCTATTTGGTAGGTTTCGCAACAGGAATTTTCCCGTTTAAGCCTATTTTTAATGTGAAGTAAGGCATTAACTGAATTTAAAGACATTCGGTTGCGTATTTTAGATTTAAACACATTCATGGGAGCGACAAAAGTTTAACGGCAATATTAGCTAATGCTTCAAAGGGATTTAAGTAACCTGCATCTTTGTACGATTTAACTTCAATCCAAAAATCAATTCAATATTTTGCCATTGGTAATGGTAAAATATCTTCTTTTGTATGTGATAAAACATTTCTAACATTAATCATGTTAATTTTACTCAAAATTTCAAGGTTTTCTGGTAAAATTTTTAAATTTTTAAATTTACACTTACAAAAAATTTTTTTCAATTAATATATTTGAATTTTATTGTTTGGTGTCACCGAAAAAAAAAGAAAATCACTAAAAACTAAAAAAAAAATCACCAAGCACTGACTCACAATTTTTCCGCTTTCGAAATGTTAAAAATCACCAAAAACGGTGATAAAATCACCGAGTTGACAACGCTGGTTGAGATGAAGCTGTGTTTATGTATAATTTTTTTTAGCTTGTATTAAAAAATCTTTCGTATAGGTATTTCTTTCTTTCGTATAGGTATATAATATATATAGGTTAATTACAACATTATCAATCAAAAAAAATTATTTTGAAGTTGTAACTTACGACCTTTTCGATTTTATGTGACTATTTGTATATATATATGTATATTCTTTACCGTTATTGAAAACTTAATAGATTCTATGATAATATGTATGTATGTCATACTTTTTTTTGCTGAATTCCTTTTTTGCATATTTACATACTTTCTTTAAGTGTATATTTGTGTATAAATTGTAGTGAGCTTCGAAATATTTTAAAAACAAATTGTTTAAATAGCAAAAGGAAAACATTATTTGTGAACTATTGTAATTGTGAGTATTAAACATAATTGTTATAAACTTTTAATAATAAAATTTATTTTTAGGTCAAAATGTCTGATTATGTTTCCAAAACCGATTTTTCCGCAGACGACAGTACTGAAGATCCGGACGTTAATCCTACTGAAAGTAAACGAAAGAGCTCATTAAGTGAGGAATCAGGACCGGCCCTTAAAAAAGTCTGTGTGAATTTACAAAAAATAATTTTCAAAGAAGAATTTTACACAGAAGTAGAAAAAGTTAGTTTAAAAGTTTTTAAATTAAAGTATACCAGGTATGTATTTATATTTTTTATTGTTAGATTTCCGATAAGACAACTTGTGCTAAGTGCGTTGCATGTCATTGAGTGATAAGAGGAAGCGGTGAAGTGACTTCAAATTTCATCAAACATTTGCAAGTCCACGAATTTTTTCCTTTTTTGTTGATTAAGTAAGTACTTAAATTGTTATCGGTTGTTTTGTTATTGAAGTGAATAAACCTATATTTTGTATACAAAAACTATCTTATTTGGTTTTATTTGTTCAGAATTTTTTTAACGTTTTAAATGCAAATTTTTCAAAATAAAATGTTTGTAAAAAATAATCGAATATAATCAAAAATAATCCTTGAAAGTAGTCAATTATTTTTTTGATTACTTTTGACTATTTTTGATTATTTTCTCGTAATCCTAACTAATCTTAATTATTTTTGGATTTTTTGTAATCATAATTAATTAATAATCAGGAATTGTTAAAAAGAAAATTATGTAATCAATACCATTCTTTTAAAAATTTCATCTAATTGATTACTAATCGTAATTCAAATTTAACAGCTCTGATTTCTATACAAGTAAGTACTTATTTAAGTCCCTATTTATAAGCGATTTTAATAAATTTATAATAAAAATTTTAATTTTTTTTTAAATTTTGTATATAAAATTTAGTTAAACTTCTTTTATTTTTCTATTATTTAAAAGTTTTTGTATTTCGGATTGTTATTTATTTATTTATTTAAATTTTGGCAACCAAGCCTCTAGGCAATAATCGGCTACAAACTTCTACTAAAAAAAATTTACAATGCCTTTTACTTAAACTATAAAAATATAATGTAATAATTTAAATATAAATACAAAGGAATTAAAAATATAATGACAAGAAAATTGCACAGAAAATATAAGCCAAACTAACCAAACTTAAGACCAAGATTGAAATATGTAAACGGATAGAGAATGGTCCTTCAATTAAGTACTATTTTCAGAAAACTCGCGAAAAAGCTTTTTTTATATATGTAGATATTTATTCCTAATTTTGTTTGTCTTAATATTAAAAAAAAATAATTCCGATTAATTCTCAATATACAAAACATTTCACAACCTCTGCCCCACTGTATCGTCATTGTTGTGATATTGCTGCACCTCTAGTCGAAGCTGCCAGTGTAGCTTTCATCTTGTGTCTGCGTTTTTGTGCGAGTTTTTTTTTTCAAAAATCATCTCTCTTATAAGGCATGGGTTTGGTCTTGCATTACCTTAAAAAGTTTTATTTCCACAATTTTTTTCTTTTCTCTTCTCCACTTCATCTGCTCGGTTCTGTTCTGTTTGTTTTTTGTTTTTTATCCTTCTCATAACTTAGTCATAAGTTTAAATTTTGTTTATTCAGTTTTGTTTGTACTTTTTTCCCCCATTTATTTCTTCTTTTTTTTTCTTTTTTTGTTGTATTATTTTTATGTTGTGATGTAATTTATGTATGTATTTTATTTCTGGTATGTGATAAACTTCCTGTGACGTCGTCCTTCATGTAAAAATAGTGAAGTAAAAAAAATAAAACCACTTATACTTACATACTTGTAGTTTTTAATGCATATACATACACAGATGCAATCGGAGTATATTCTTACTAAACGTGTAAAAACCTACAATGTAACTTTAGTAAAGTACGCATATGGATGTTGTTTCTAGTACTGAAAAAAATATTATGATTATTGTTTAGTATTTTGTATTCTAACTCCACATTGTCTGCCACAAATAAGGTAACATCAACATTATCATAGCATACACACGCACAGTTATAAACAGACACACATACATACCTGTACATTAACATTTTAATATATTTATATTTTGTTTGCAACATTTTGCTTAATGAGACTCCAGTAATTCATTGATTCATTCATTCTTTTCTAAAGCGATCACGTGAATTTTAATTTATTTTATAATTTTTTTAACGTTTTTGTTTTTGTTTTTTTTTTGTATAGAAAATGTAAGCGAATCTTTAATGATTTAAATGAAAAGAAAATAAAAACTTTCCCACCACCATATGGTTGTTTTAATAATTTAGTTTACACTTACAATACCTTTTGTGATCAAGGAATAAAAAACCGGTCTATCATAAAATGACTTGGTGTAGGATGCAGGTTTGATTAAGCATTTCATTAAAGTTTGGTTTAGAAATTGTTAAAATGGATTAATTAATAGATTATATTAAGTTAGGATCGAAGAGATGATTTTTATAGTAATTATTTCAATGTTAAAAATATTTTGGTCAGATTGTTTCTATCAGCCAAACATAAACAAGAACAACGTCAAGAATTCTTTAGCTTTTAAGAATTCTAATGCCCATACAACTTGTATGAAGCAAAATTTCAATTCTATTTAATGAGTTTATTAACAACATAAGTAAAGGAACATTAATGTTTATTACACAACATTTATGCTTTGCCAATGCGCTAAGAACAGCGCCTATCTTTCTTGCTTAGTTTTGTCTATTATTTTGCCATTATTTTAAAAATTCTTATTGTAAATGCCTCCCTATATTGCATACTACTTCAAATACCCTAGTTGATATGCTTATTCCGAGATAATATGTTCGGTGGATCTTTTGCAAGATTCTTTTTGTATGTAGAACTTTCCTCCCATTGATGTTTACTATATCACAATTTATTTTTCTCCTGTCTACGTAACGAAGCTCATCATAGTATGCTTTCCATTATTTTCTACACTCAGTCCTCACAAAGCTTAATTAATGCGGACATAAGGACTATATATAGGTACAAATGCGTCTGTCTAGGACTTAATGTACAGGGTAGGGATGGACACTGTAAAAAAACATCGATGTTTTTTTTTATTTTCGAAAGATTTTAAGTTAAATTTACATCACCCAATACTTTTTATACCCGCCACCAAAAAAATGGTGGGGGTATATTCATTTTGTCATTCCGTTTGTAACACATCGAAATATCCATTTTAGACCCCATAAAGTATATATATTCTGAATCAGGGTTTGATTTGATGAAGAAAAAACCGTGTCCTTCGAACATCGAATAAAATGGAATTGTGTCCGTAGACGTAGACTCATGAAACTTCGAATATATATTTTCTGAGTAAAAACAACATTTTTTCCCGAAAATTATCTAAATCTATGCATTAGGAGAGGAGATATCGATCAAAATGTACGAAAATTTATACCGCACAGTGTATTTTTCGGTATATTTAAAAACAAAAACGTCATAAACGCAACAAAATTGGATGTACGACTCTGAAATTTTGCACACTTTGCTTTTTGGTGAGACGTTTTTTTAAAACGGAAATCAATGTGCCACGCCCACTTTTACGCCCACCTCTCATATAACGTTTTAACTAAAATTCATATAATTTCTCTATTAATAAAGATTTTGGAATAATAAAGGCCTATATTGAAATACCCAAGTTGTGACCATTCGCAAAAATAACTTTGACACGCCTACTTTAACGCCCACTTTCATTGAAAGACTACATTTACAAAAGCATTTTAGTAACATATCGAAGTTATAAAGGGTGGTTAAATTTTAAGGTCCGATGTTGAATTTAAATAAAACACAAATTATTTAGGATATTATTATTATTTCTTTTTGTAATGATAATATTTGTATGGTTCAATTATGTATTTAACAAAATATCAAATTTTCAATGTTGATGCTCAATTGTTGGGCATGATGATGAGGCGAGGTTGACTGCTCTTTTGCCACACTATCGCAAAAACCAGCAGTGGTTCCCATTCAACGAACTAAGAAGGCATTCACAGATTTTCTAACATTTTATACAGACCTGTTTTGCAGAAATTTAAATAATTTTTACAATTCTCCCGATTGTGGACGAATTTGAACGATTATGTTGATCAAAAGAATTACGAAGTGCACAAAATGCATTTTGATTTGAACGCCCATTTTTATAAAAAAACCTGAATAACTTTAAAGCGTTACTCATTTGCGAGTCTTTCCACGGATCAAATTGAGTAAGTTTGAGTTTGAGAAATGTCAAATGCAATGCAGAAAACAAATTTAAAGACTAGGTGTAGTTCACCTTCAACATGGGCCCTTAAAATTTAACCACCCTGAACAAAGAAAGTGATACATATTTTATTATAAAGAGATTATTCCATAATGATTAACAAAATAATGAATATTGTGCTTTAAATGTATACAAAATTGGTGGTGGGTATAAAAGATTCGGCACAGCCGAATATAGTGCTCTTACTTGTTTTATTACTGTTTAGAAATAAAAGTTAACCAAGTCTTTCACCACTTAATCTGTTTCTTTGTTGAGTCATCACTTGCGCCGCTTGTAAAAATAGTCTTTCAGATGGGACCGATGTTTCCACCATTGTAAGGTATTTAAAAGCGATCTTGTAAAGCTTGATAAACTGCGATATTTAATATTTCCAAATATCCAACGGATTTTTATTCAGTCTTCGAACAGGATTCATCAGACAATATATCTTCCGCACTTTCGTGCCAGATTGTAAATAAGAGGTTATGTTTTCAAAACTGGACTCTATGGTTTTTTGACGTTTAATTGTTGTAATTACTTCGAGATCAGAATTCAAATTATTGTCAAATTAAGAACTTCTTGCAGAAGAAGGTGTAATTACAACAGTTTCAGCTCATCAAGAATATCAGGTGATAGTGGCAAAAACAGTGTGATTTTTGGTTTTCAAGCTGTTTGTTGGAAGTAAAGATGCCAGACCCGAACTTATTCGCCGCATATAATAGTGTTGTCCGTTTTTTATATTATATCTACACGTTTTGTATACAATTTGTCATTTCGATGCATCGAAAGAAAACATCGATGTTTTCCGATTGTTTAGGATGAAAAAAACATCGGATTATATTGATGTTGCGAGACAAAACATCGAGTGTTTTTAAAACTCGATGTTTTTTGTCCATCCCTAGTACAGGGTTTTATAAATGTGTTTAGCAAATCACTACTATTTCGGGTCACTTTCCAGCTTCCTTGACTCTACAGTGATTTGATGGCTACCAATCGTCATCCCTTTCATCTCTGAGCTCCAGAGAGATTTTTCTGGACTATGACTAAGATATTAATGGCACTATACATACACTGATTGTACATAAATTCATCCGCTATAAACGTGCGATGTAGTCGCTGTTACTGCATCTGAGTCTCTTTAACCTCCTTATGTATGAGGTTGACAATCCCACTATGCCCCAACAAACCGCAATCTGAGTCTCCTTAACCACTTAAACAACCAAGTACAGGACTCAATTAGTATAGATACTAATGTTACTATCAATGTCAGGAATCCAACCGCTATGAGTGTGCAATGCAGCCCCTCGACCACCCTCACTCTGCTCTCCAAACTAGCAGTAACTCCAAAGCGTGGTATTACGCCAAGTAACCACGGCCATTGAAAATAGTTTTTTTAATAGACAAATTTGAAACCAGTAATTCTACACCAACAAAAGGTCTCTTGTACTTAAAAGTTTGCAAAGTAATTCGGCATTAACTTGAACTAGGCAAATTTAGTATCAGATCTTGGGCTTTAAAAAGAACGCACTAAGCCTGCAGTTTGTTCAGTTCGAATTTTTTAACCGACGGTATTATTCCGTACTTCATAAAAAAGGCGATTTTAAAAAATTCTTTGCTTTTCACATTTTCACTTGCGAAATATGAAATTGTTTTAACAAGGACATCATTATGTCTTTTTTAGTTTATTGTATTAGGGGTTGTTAATGTCCACATTGTTATACTATAAATGTATTGTGGATGTGATTTCAAAATAAAATGTACGTAATTTCATTTTTTTAAGAAGATGAACGACAGAAATTTGCATACTACTTAAACTTTACTTTGCTAAAACAAACTCAATTCGTGTGTATTATTGTAGTCCATTAGAATCAAAACAACCTTCGGTAAGCACTAAAGATCAAGACTTAAAACGTTAACTTAAGGTAAGATACATATAGTAAAATAAGGAAAGAAAGTGATTTTAAGGATAATATGAAAAAATAAACCGTCATACTACACAGCATGAAAAATGCAAAAAAAGAAATAAAAACAACAAGTGTTTTATGTGAGTAAATCAACAACATAAATTGTCGATTTAGTATAACCAAGAGCAAATTATTGGAACAATTTTCTTTGAAGAAGATAAAGAAAAAATCCTTTAAAGAGATTTTCTAGAAACATCTTCTGGCATTAGATGAGTTATAGAGACCGACAGCCGTTATTTTACCCACGACTTTTAATAAACCTCTAAAACAGAATAACCGTTCATCCACCCACCTCAATGTAGACTTAACAGACAGGATGCTGATTTGCATGATGGAAAAGAAAATGGAAAAAAAGTCAATTATAGTTAAATATTTAGAAAGCAACGATGGAAAAAACGCAATAACAATGGTGTAACAGGGATATTGTTGTTGTTTTTTTCTTAGTATTGAACATAAAATAAAACTAAATTAAATGATTGATTTGTGTTACAAGACGAAATTCCCAACAACCAAAAAAAAAAGAAAAAGAAAGAAATTGAAACAATAAGCCAGAGCTAAGCAAAAACAAATAAATGCAAATTTTATATAAAATTCATAGACTTAAACATGCTTTGAGATTAAATAAATTAAACTTTCGCTGTATTTTAAATAAACAATAATTGAAATTTTACAAATACATTCATACTGATGGAAAACAAAAATTTACATATTACGTTCAAGTAAAATAATTTAAAAAAAGCAACAAAAATTTATTTTCAATTTTAAGTAAAAATCTTTAAGAATTTAATATCAATATAAAAAATCTTAAAAACTGCAGCTTTTTAATTTCTGTGATATTTTGCCATGGTATAGAATTAATGTAGAAATTATTATAACACTTGAACAACATTAATTAAAAACTTTTGTCAGGCTCTGCCCTCATCCTCTAGAGAAGTGCCGCACCAACACCTTTCTCCCTCTCATTTCAAAATTAAAGGACCATCAGCCTTAGCTACCAGTAGCAGGAAAATTATTAAAAATAAAAGATGGGCATCCTTCAAAAAAAATTATGCAAATTTATAGTAGAGTGTGAAAAATCCTTTCGACAGCTTGTATTTAATAAAAAAAGGACATGAAACAACTTTAAAAAAGATACACAAGTATGCTGGAGATTTTTTAGGGGAAATATTAAAACAAAAGACAAGGACAATAATTATTATTATTAACAACTCCTTTGGTTTATTATCAGCAGCACTCATCACAATATGCTATGCGACAGAGAATTGTCACCAAATTAGAGAATAATAAAAAAAATGAACATAGTGCTACAAATTCCTAGCACTGAAAGCAGAATTTATTGAATTTTTTTTTTATATTTTGAAAATTATGTGCAAAATTTTATGCAAAGACTGTCTCAGGAACAATTCACTTTTTAATCTTAGTGTCATTTTTTTGTGTAAACAGCTACTCTCAAAAATGGCTGCTGTCACATATGTTTATTGCGAAACGCCTTACGAAAGAATAACGCATTACAATTGTACAAACTCAAACCGCTCACAGACTTTGCGACTTCTTTATATTATCTTTGTTTTAGGTAGGTAGCTAGGTAGGTAGGCTGGTGCAAAGTTACCCTCACACCCTCAGTCGGAGACCATTACGGTCCATTATTACGCCTTAATATAGAAATAGAGAGAAGAATAGAATAAGAATAGAAATAGTTAGAATAGAAGAGAAAGAGAAACAGACTAGTCTAGAGTCTCTGGCGGGAATCGAACCCGCAACCCCCAAACTAGCAGACCAACACACTACTGACTAGTCCACCGGTGCACCCTGTCTTTGTTTTAACTTTACAACATTTTATATTTTCAACCATTTACATACTTATGTATTTTTTTGCTTTGGATATTTATTTTGTTGGTATCAACGTTTAACATAATTTTGTAGAACAGTGTTTTGAATTTTCAAAGAAATAAAAAATCTTACAAAAACACTAAAGCATAAAAAAATGTTCGTTGTTGGTCAATTGTGACATTAAATTTTATTAAGATTTTTACTCTTCTCTTAAAATGTCACATTGTTATTGCACAGTGAACACAAGCAATAGTTAAGTACGAATTAAATAATTGCTCAAAATTTTTTTCGCATCCTAATAAAAAATGTTAGTTGGCAACTTTATTTTTTAATTTTTAGCCCTTTTATTCACTTTATTTCAATTTTACTTATTTAAAAGAAATGTATTTTTTTGAAATTCAAGCTAAATTAAAAAAAAATCTATTTAAATAACATTTTTATTAAGACTTTCGAGCTGAGTTCTTTGCAGTCGTTGCCGACGTTACTGTAAATGGAGAAAAAAAATTAAAAGTTTATTTTCCAAATACATATTTTGCATAATTATATTCATGGAAAACTTATTATCTTTTCCCCTTAAATAATTCTTTAAAATACAATAGAGAAAAACATAACAATCCAGTCGAGTGGACACATATTGTAGAAAGAAAAAGTGAAATCTTTAAGACGAAGAGAAGTTACTTTTAAAGGTGCAGAAATATATTTCGGATATATTAAAAGATTAAAAACTTTCAAGCCTATTTAAAAGTGTATTTATTCATGGCAATAATTATAAAGGTCAGAGTAAAAATATTGCATTCATTACCAAGTAATGCAAGGCCATTTAGATTGTGTTTAACTGTGAGCTACATATAAGAATATGAACAAAATGCAGAGTTCTAATTAACGTTTAACAAATAAATAATAATAAATGCCAATCTACTAGTTAAATTTGCTGAAACTAAAAAACCCAACAATTTCAAAATACATATATGGGGGATTCACAATACTGTCATAAAATCATATGTCCTATAATAATAGCATGAAAAATTAAGACTATTGTGAACAACCCCTCATAATTAAGTGTGATTTTTTGAATTTAGATCAGCTGATGTAAAACAATTATAAAAATAAATATTTTCTTTCATAATGCCTACGCTTCAGCTTTGGTTAAATTAAAATATTTTTTAATTCTAATCCATGAATTTATTAAATTAGATCTTACCACAATGTTTTCCATTTTTCAGTTTTGCCGCAAATCACAAAAAAATTAAATTTTGTTTGAAAAACAAAAACAGCAGAGTCCTTAGCCGATCTTTTTTGACGCCGCCAGTGGTTTGTTATCAAAAATTAGCAAGTGCGCTTTAATTTGATGTCGGCCCGATAAAATTATAAAATGAACGGCGACGGCTTACAAAAATTATTGCGGCTTGGTTTATTCGGCTTAGCCGTTTAGCACAGGTCTCTGCTTATTAAATACGACAGCACAATAAACATAGCGTACAAAGTTCTATTATTATAAGACACTTTTTGTTTGAAAAGCAACAACAACATTTTTAAGCCATTGCAAAATTTTAAAACAATATGACAATACGACATGATAAGACACCTTGTGAATCACCCAATAGTATTTAGAGATGTACAATTAGGAGCCACAGTTAAGAAGCGTTAGAAAAAACTGTTGGATGATTTATAAAAAATAATTTTGAAATATATTGTTGTTTTTGAAAAAAAAAATAAATAAAAAAACATCTTAATAAACAGTTGCGGTATTCACAAATTATGCTATCATTGTCACGTTTTTGTCATTGCTTAAAACTTTATTATTAACAACAACAATTTTTAGAAAATTTTTCGACTTAAAATTATGAAAATATGACATTACAACCATTAGTGATTTATTAGGTTAGGTTAGTTTGAAAAGGAGGGTCACTAAAAGCCCAAACCCACGACAGGTATACACTTAAGCCCAATTGGTATGTTGTGTGCTCTATATGAATATAATAGTTAGAATAGAAGAGAAAGAGAGAGAGTCTCTGGCGGGAATCGAACCCGCAACCCCCAAACTGGCAAAGCACCTACTGTCTATTCCACCAAGGCACCCCGGTTAGTTATGAAGAAGTTTATTTTTTTTCTTAAATATGTATGTTTTTGATAGAGAAAACGTTAAAAATTTTTTTGAAAAAATAGGGTGGCCCAATCAAAACAAAAAATTTTCAGATAATTTTCTTAATAATTTTTATTATGATAGAAGGATATTTGACAATTATGTATGAAACAAAATGTCGGCTAAATGCTCGTCACGGCTTCAGTGGCATTTGTAGGTATTACAGAAATCGCGATTTTATTAAAAAAAAATTTTGTTAATTATTTTATACACATAGGCAACCTAAACTACACAACTTCAAATGTCTTTGACTTCAATTGTCGCCCTTTGATCAGCTAAAATAAAAATTATACCAGCATATGCCCAAACAAGACGGAAATCTATTTGATAACTAAAAGAGAAAGACACCAGTGTGTGTTTGTGCCGTCTTTCGAGACATAACTATTCAGATTAATAAAGAAGTCAAATACCTAGAAGCAGTACATTATTTAAAGCCGTCCTGAAGAGATCTCAAGTCCCAAAGGATTTAGTCTCTTTGTAGAAGAGCCATGGACACAAAATTAGGCATAAGCCCAAAGATGACACAATGGCTTCTTACAAGTATGCTACAAGTGATACCAACGTATGCCTTGATAATGTGGTGAATATCTTTATATCAGAAATTTAATATGAAGCCTCTTCAAAATATCCAGAGACATGTATATGCGTTGTTAGAAGAACTACATTAACTTTGGCTTACTGGTAAGATACCATAAAACTATATACCAAAAAATAATTGATATCATACCAATAAGAAATATCAAGGTTGTAACAATATATGAAAAAATCTCAACGAGATATGACAGCGTTACCGAAGCTCAAATTCGTATATTTACGGATAGCAAATCAGTTATCAAGACCCTAATGACAGAAATAGCTGAATCTTGAAATATGCCGCAATGCAATAATAAGAAATTGAGCACAGTAAGCTTTCATGTGGATTGTAAAAACAAAAAAGTCGACAAACTATCCTAAATTAAATCATTTTTGAATAACATCACCTAGAAGTATGCTTAACCCTTTCAGAGGTTCAAAATGTGCTTAAAATTTGGGCAATGGAAGAACACCTCAGAAAGTGGCGGGTCTTACTTACTGTATTAACATTTAACAAGGAGATGAGATGGATCTTTTAGATGAAACGACATGAGGATGATTCTTTGGTACACCACCTTTGTAAATGTCCTGTGTTTTTTAGGTCGGTCCTAGAATTAGAATAATTGAGTAGTTTTCTCTTAAATATGAGTATAACAGTTGGTCTTGTAGCACGATTTTTGCGAATTAGCCATTAACCCTACCAAATTTATTTATAGGCAATTATCTGTGTAAATTTTTTAAATGACAAATTAAATATTTGCTTAATTAATTAATATATATAAGTGAACCTTTATCATACTTATGTAGGCTTGTTCAGATCAATATAAAAAAAATTACTGTTTTCTAATTGTCTTAAAATGTATGGTATAAACATACATATGTTTATATATGCATATGAATTATGTTTAACAATAAAAAGAAATAATAATAAATCCTTTTCCCAAGCGTGTATTTAACATACATATTGAATGTTCAACAATCTGTTTGTCACAAGCCAACAACAAACGGCAAAACAGATTTCTTTCTCCCATTCAGCTCCAGCCAACCAAAAAACAATCCCACCAAAACCAGAAGGCATCACAACAATATAATACATGGGAATTAATAACGATGAAGAAGAAATAAAAAAAAGGATTCACCATCAAACTGTAAAACAATTTTTCACTTCACAGCCTTTATTGTGTCGATGATGAGCGCGACACAAACATACATGCAAATGCCGAAATAATAGAAAAAATATTCAAATTGTATTTTTCCATCGAAGTGAAACATGGAAAATCAAATATTTTGCAGGAAAAAAAAAGAATTTCTACAAGTGGAATAAAAGGGTTGAACTTGTCAAACACTTGTAGGACAAAACAGTTTCAAGGATATTTATGTAAAATTGAATTCTGGTGTGTGGCTGAGTGAATATTTTGCCAGTTTGTATGTGAACATTAAAAAAAAGACTATTTGGAAATGTTTGCAGAAATCAACACAACATGTGGAGTTGATTATGAAACGTTTAGGCAAATTAACACGTACAATTTAGAGCTCGGGGATCCATTAAAATTTATCTAAATAAGACACACCCTGCAGTTGTTAGAATAGCAATTAACTCTTTTTGTATTATTGTTTTATAACGCTTCTTGAACCGCTTACTTAGTACTCACCTGCTTTCCACTTCAAAGGTTCCTTATTTTGCAATTAATAATAATACTAAGAACAGCTTACTCATGCCTTCCCCTTATGCACTGCTGAAAAAGGTAGCAGAAAAAATACTTCTAAAATAAATTTGTCTTTTCTTTTCTGGTGCTAAAAATAATGAGCAGTACTGAATACAAATGTTCTTATGCTTTCGTATGCAAACAATTTAAGTATTTCATATCCATGGACGCAATACGGTAAAGGTATAGTCTGCTCTGCTTACAAAATTCGAAAATTTTGTTGTTGGGATTTGAAAAATATTCTAGCTTTTTAAAAGTTTTATAAAAATTTTTTATTTTTTAGATAATTTTTTAATTTTGAAGAAATTTTTGTAAAAAAAAAAATTACTAGAGAATTTATTTCCTTTAAAAAACAATATATGAAAAAACATCTTAATAAGCTTTCAATGGTTAAATTTTTTTTGTGATTTTTTTCTTTTTTCTTTTTAATAAATTCTGAATATAGTTAGATTTTCTGTCATTATATTTTTAATTCTTTAATGAGAAAAAAATTAAAATTTCCAATTCAAAATTTTTAAAAATTGTTTAATAATTTTTGATTATTTCTTAAAATTTCATACAAATTTTGAAACATTTTTAAAATTTTGGAAAATTAAAACAAGAAATTAAACACCGTAAACTCTCAAAAACGTGAATTTGTATCTACCAAAGCAGTTCATATTATTGATTTAACCTGTAGTTACCTATTTTCAAAGATTTTTGTATGAGAAGAAAATATTTGAAGCAGGTTGTATTGAGAAGCCTTTGACATAAGTAATAAATAGCACAAAGGTCGTTTACGTTCGCATTGAAAACAACAGACAAATTTAAAATTGTTTTTGGTTTGAATATTAAATTAAATTGAATATTAACGTCAACATTTTTTATATTTATAAGAACTGCGGGGTATGTCATAGCTAAATATAATCTGTAAAAAAAATTTTAAGGTAATGCTCCTAAATGGGAATTGGTCATGACAAACCACAACAAAGTGGTGATCGGCAAAACGTGAGCAAATGGCAAATTTTTTTTTCGATCTCATATAAACACACTTGCATAAATTTTTAAATCAGAATTTAGAGTTGACGCGTCCCGATCGCTAATACAAAGTATAATAAAAATTAGTCATTCTTAGATTAGACTTGAATATACCCTTCATAGGGAGGGATAAAAGGGTATATAATTTAAAAATAAAATTCAATTTAATATTTGAATAATAATCCTAATCAAATTCCTAAATAAATTTTGGCCACAGATGGTACAAATTGTGGGAAGAATATATAAGATTCGGCACAACCCAATGTAGCGCTCTTAATTGTTTAGTCAAAGATTTGATATATTTTACCAGTGTAATGAGCGTTTAGATGATTTCTGGAAGCGAGCCCTATATGGGAGTTACCAAGAATGATAGAATAAAGATTTGGACTACCCGCGTACAAATTTTAAATTTTCTGTGCATGCCATGCCAATGACGTCACTCAAGCTGTGTGCTTGTTAAATCATGATTTCAAACTGCCAGTGATTTGTTTGGCAGGGTTGCAAGCTCTGATATTTTTTACAATTTTTGCAAAACAATTTAAATTTCACATATAAAGCAAACTGGCAACTCATGTCTGTACTCAAACTTTACGTAGCCTGTGTTCCTATTGGCTAATAATTTTAAAGATCGAAATTTATTTTAATTACAGTGTTGCCAGCTCTCATACAATACAAACCGAATGCCTAGAATTATAGAAATTATTTATGCTTTCTTTACCAAATACAAACTTTATTTCGCCGAATTATATTTATCTTTCCGCATATGAAGCTGTTTGGTATTTAAAAATTTTAAATAAATAAAAACATAAATAAAGTTTTAATGATTTTGCGTTAAACTTAATTAATTTGTTTTTGTATTTAAATTATGTTCGGCTGTGTTTGAACCAAAAAATTTTTAATTGGCAACCCTTACTGTGTGACGAATACGTCCTCTTAAGGGGAATCATGCGCTTGGCATAATCTTTGTTTCTACTATTCTTGGGAGTTACGACCGATTATGAAAAGGTCATCACAAAATTTGTAGAGTAACTCTGTTTCCTTGTCACTTATTTATGTTAAAGTATTTGTGTTTGTTTGAGTTTTTCGAATACAAATATCAATTATAATTATAAAAATATAATTTTGGGAGCATATTTTTATCAGGCCTTGAAGAAATCACGGAATTCAGTCATTTTCATAATTGAGAACTTTACTTAGAATACAAGATTTACATGGAAAGTGGTAGTAGAACGAAAAATTATTTTTAACTGATCGGTATGCTTACCAGTAGATGTGGAACTCTTATTTTGTATCTGTACAAACGCATAATGCTTTTCCTACCTTTGGTGGTGTAGAGTATAAAAAAAGAATAATAAAAAGCACATATTTTCTTTTTTATAAAATTATCGATGTCTCTATAAATTCTTTTCAAGTTTTAGTTTTAACTTTTGATTCATTTTTAATATATAAAAAATATATTATTTTTTTAGAAATATTTTTAGGTTTTTAAACAAGTTTTTAATTAATGAAAAATTTTCAATTTTTATAAAAATTGCAATAAAAAAATTTTGTTTTTTCTATATACAAAAATAAAATTCAAGTATTCTTTAACATCATTATTTCCCATAACCAATTAATATAAAAAATTTTATTAAAATTTTTTTTTTTTTATCAATTATTTTTTCTTAAGAAATTTTGTAAAAAAAAAATTATCAATTAAAGGCAAAAAAGTACCCAAAACAAACGTAATGTCATACAATTGTTAAGTGGGCGTGTCATTATTTGCTTTTATAGTACCATTATGTTTGGGCCCATTCTCATGCCTTTTAATATTGTCCATTACGGTATGAATATACATTTTTTCGTACATCCATTTGTTCAGGAGACACGTGACTTGTGCACCCTGTGCGTTAGTTTTGTCGCGCGCATTTTATAAAATCAAATTTAAAGTCATACACACAAATACACAAACGAAGGGATTCTCTAAGGCTTTTATTTTTGTTGTTTGTTTGTTATTTTTGGTGGTAAACAAAACGTAAACGCGTGTTGTCAATAAGTCCTCAATCACTTCCGCTTCAGTTCAGCTCCGTGATTTAGCACAAATAAAATTTTGATTGCCCCGTATTTAGTACAGTGTGATGACATGCAATTATGAAAACCCCAAAATGATTTTGAAAAAGATGCTGCTGTATAGATGGTAATGAGGTGACATTTTTAAAAATTGTTTTAAGCAATATTTTTTAGTAGCAAATATGTGCAGGTTATATAAAGAATATTCACAATAAGAAATTATACATTTCTTTTCAAAGTTTTACTCTCAACTTGTCAACTTGTTTTGTAAATATAATAATAAAAGTTTATAAGCTTAAATTTATTGTGCAAAAAAATAATTAAAAATTTTGCATCGTCTTAATTACACAGCAAGGTGCGCCAAATATACCGAAGGTGTCATTGTGACTTACTTTTTCTAGGACGTCTAAAAAAATACTGTTACTGTGACTAAAGAGCGATACAAAGCCAAGATCACTGAGTTTATACTGTTGCAAGTTAATTTTCCCACAGAACCATGTCTTCTTTCTTTACTTTCCGGCCAAGGTGTAATGTCTGTACGGGGCAGAGAGGTGAGACGAACACCTCTGATTTCTTGATGCCATAACTTGGAAGAATTTAAGCACTGATCGGAGTATATTTCTGAAGCTTAACAGCGGCTTATTCTGTACCACGAGTATCAGTAAGCCCCTTGAATATATTATAGTCCGTTTATTAGTTATATCTTTTTGAAAACAACGTGGTGGCTGTGGTTACTGTCAAGTGTAAAAACAGGTTGAAATATGATTTAATGGCTGATGCCTGACCTTGGTCAAACTTTGGGCAACTGCTAATTCTTCTGAAGTGATGTTGCTATCTTAACAGTAATAGATAATTGTTAAATGACAGATGATTGCAGCAAACCTGCAGACTTCGGTTGACCATATATGCCGCGGGGTGATGTTGCCTTTTAACAGAAATATAAATAGAATTGTTTGGCTTCTTTCAAACCGCTATCGGGTACTGTTGCTTATTAATTATGTTTCTTTGTAGCTATAAGAAGGAATAAGCTATAGCCCGAGCTATATAATATAATAAGACAGTACACTAAATATGTATACACAGCCCGCTCGACAATAAACATTTCGACAGTGCATTTTTTTTGTCGCTCTAAGTTTCATTTTTACTGGTTCTAATGGCTGACAAGATCCTAGCATCTAACTTTTTTTTTATTTTTATAAATAAAGATTGCCCAATCGCCTGACTTAATAGCTTTATCTTATTTTGTTGTGTTAAGTTTTGGGTCTACGCAAGTAAGTTACAATAAGCTTTTAAAAAGACAGGAATGTGAGAACAATTTATCTGAAACTTTTACTAGAACGATTGAATATGTGAAAAAGGGCCCAAATTATCATAAACAATAACTGCGTCCACTGGATAGATATCATATTATCAAACTGATAGATAAAATAATAACATGGCCATAAAAGTGAGAAAACTACAAGCCACCAATTTAGAAAAAGCGAAGGCATTCAGGTCATAAGAACACAACTTAAAAATTGAACGAATATTGTCGCATAACACCGTAAAATAGTTATACTGTATATAGAATGACAAAATTCAAACACATCCGAAATTTACTTGAAGTTGAGCGTTCTTATTTCAACCTACAGACTCTGTTGTACCGAAATCGACATGCGTTTTAAATTAAATGCAATATATGTATGTATACAAGAAACACATCAGTGCAATGAGACCTTTTCTATGGCACTGTCCGGCCCTCGAATAGTTTATATCCAAATTTTATGAATTATACAATAGTCTATATGTCTGGCAAAATGCCAAATGTTACCGAGTTGCTTTAATTCAAACATTAAATATTTTTTTACCTTATAAATTGAGAGTGCATGATAGACTTAATCACTGGCTTAGCCTTTTTAAAACCTCACTTAGCATATATTTATTTTGCGATCTACTCTACCCGTATCACCGTACGACATTATTTTGGTATAAAAACTGCTTGTATCTCATAGTGAAATAGTAGAAATAGTAGATTCAAAATTTTATCGAAACTCACTTTATAATCACACTAGCTGACCTGGCAAAGGTTGTTTTGCCTTTAACTTTTTGTTTTGTCACCTATTAAACAAAATTTCCACTAAAAACTAAGAGAGACCGAGTGTCACTAGTATATCAAAAATATCATGATTTGCATAAAAGTACCATTCTAACAGTAACAGCAATAATAACACATATATTTTGATACAATGCAGGTACTTATATAGCAAGTGAAAAAAACTGAAAAGATTCAGCTCAACATTCCTATTAGAAAGACCTACTGTCATTGTTCACATAAGACATAACGCTATATGGTTTGGTAACTTTTTAAGTGGCAATAAAAAATCATAGTATGAAAAATGGAGAGCATTTTGTTGATGATTATATGGAAATATAGAGGAGAAGTTAAATGCCACATCTCCAGAAGTATTGGACCGATTTCGTACCCTGAAATTTTGGTTGAAATCGGTCGATCCGTTACCGCAGTTAGTGGTGACATTAAAGTGTACACTTCTTTTTATATATATGTATATAGAAGATATGTATAAATATAATATATTTATATGTATATACCCAGCACATACATACACACATTAATTAAGGATTAATAAAAATTAAAGCTGCATTTTATGTTATAAAACTTGCTTGCAATGTTAAACAATATGTACAACGGTATGTATGTATACAAATAATAAAAATAACATTGTTGCTGCATTAAGAAATGTGAATATGCCATCAAAGAGACGAAGATTATTTGCCTGATTCAGAAATAACATTTGAAACTATAGTGTGATATTTATTTTAGTCAAATCTTATGACACCTAAATAATATTTAAGCTCTTAAAATTAAAGATATTTCATAAATTAAATTAAATAAATCAAAATACATACATTTGATTTGCCTAAGCTCTAAAATCCACTCAAAATCACAATGATATAATTTTTTTTAAAAAGGAGAACGGAAAAAACTATACCGGAAACGGAAGATTCTTATAGATTTAATAACTTTATATCCTCGCTTAATGCAAACACAAGCCATTTATAATAATTTCTATTAGAAACAGAAAATCCCATAATATTCTTTTGGCCATTCATAATTATGCTCTATATACTCAATTTCTTTATATATTCCCTTTTCCAATAAAATACAGTAAAAACAGTAACAATGTAATACTTTAAGTTTATTTGACCATTTAGTTTGTTTAGTACTTGTTTGTTGTTTATGTTGTTGTAATAATAAATCGCCAAATAATAAAGTGACAAACGTTACAAATCAAAAAAACACTCGACACACGCCACTACACAGGGTGTCCTTTAAGAGACAAAACAAATAGCAACAACAAAAAGCTATGCAACAACAAATCGTATTTCATAAATAATGATGACAGCTTAAACAACACAACAACAACAGCAAACAGGCAAACGAACGAGCAATATAATGGAGCGACGAAAATGATACGAATGATGATACAAAAATGCACATCGAAAATTGTTAATTGTGAGTGGGGTAGAGAATAGCAGGGTTGTAAATAATGAATGTTTTTTATTATGAAAATTATGTGCGTAAAAATACGAGTGTATACTAAACATTTTAGCCCAGCAAACAAAATTTTGTCAAACTATTAAAAGTGTTGTGAGCTATGGCCAATTATGGTCCATCCATATAATAGAATATTTTCTATTAATATATACCTCTATAGTGTTAACAAGGTGTTCATGAACAGACAGACAGAAATGAGAGCTTACCCATCAAGAGTTTTTGTTTTTAATTTTGTAAGCAGTGTAGACTTACGCTTACCGTATTGCATACTTAGAAATGCTAAAATTGTTGGCACACGTAGGCGCAACAAAGTATGTCTTCTGTACCGCTTATTATTGAAGTGGCAGAAAAAAGTGAAAACACTGACTTCAATAGTATTTTTTTATATTTCTCTCTTACTTTCTGCTACTTTCTCTTACTGTAGTGCGTAAGAGAATGACATGATTAACATGCTCCTGGTAGAGATGAAATTAGCGCTTAGTAATTGCAAAATAGAGACCTGTAAAGGTCAGCATCGCATAGCGTCTTCTACAAGCGCTCCTAGAAGCAGGTAAACACTAAATAAGCTATTCAAAATGCGCTTTTTGGTGATGAAGTTTTTTAGTTGTCATTTTTTTTGACTAATAACCTATTTTAAACCGATCGATTTAGAAACTTTCTGGTCTTTGTTTTATTTTCAAGGCTTACAATTCTAGCTTAAACACTTATTCTGCCTTTATATGATTACCATTACTATTGCATATGTAGCTAAATTTATATAATAAAGAAAGTAAATATTAAGTTGAATTGAAAAATAGGCGTTTTAAAACTGCAATTTGTAAACTAAAATTTTTGATGATGGAGAATTAGGGCTGCCTTAATTTAGATTAAATTTAGAATTAGGTACATCTAACAGTATTTGTAATTTAATCCACATCCGCAAAAAAAAAACTTTTGAATAAAATTAAACATTTTTAATCAGAATTCAATGTTTGCTGGGTTGTAAGCTTGTTTTTCGATTTATGTCTGCCTGTGGGACTAAAGTTGTAAGTTTATGGAATCTTTGGTTTTTATCAGTATAAATGTATATGTATGTTTGTATTCATATACATATTTCCAATTTATTGTGTTTTTGTCAGCCGAAACGGAATTGTTAGTTTTTTTACGAACTTTTGCACTGTTTATTGTCACAACCGTGTGTCGTGTGCAATATTTTTGTCGCATCACTTACATACATTCAACCAAAATAAATGGAGATCAAAGTTCAACAAACGCAGAAGGTTATATGACTAAGTTTTGTGAGAATAATTTTGTTTCAAAAAAAGACTCTAGAATAGTAGTGCAAAAAACATCTTTTAAAGAATTTAACACATTACAAAAATTATTTTAAATAAATCGTTTCATTTTCAAAAGTTTAAGAATGAAAATATTTATTTAGAAATACATCTTTGATTACCTTCTTTTACGATTATTTACGAAAAAAAAAAAACTTCTTTCATACAACCCAACTCACGAGCAAAAAATCTTTGCATGTACTTTTGATATATCTTCTATCTTCCTCACACTAGTAAAATATTCATGAAAAAAAATAAGAAAAATTTTTTATACCCTTCACCTGCAGTGCACAAGGGTATATATAGCTTTGTCATTCCGTTTGTAATTTTTACAATTTTCATTTCCGACCCCAAAAAGTATATATTTTCTGAAAGCTTATGAATAGAGGAGTCGATTAAGTCCTGACCGTCAGTCCGCCTATCCGTCTGTCCGTGTTGGTTGAAATCAACTTTTAGAAACAACCACATGTTCCTCAGACCTGGGTATGATATCAATCTTTTGTAAATATCCGGAAATGAATTGCTATTGAAATTTAGCAAAATCGCCCCATAACTTTCTGAGATATGAGCAAATAAACACGACTGCCTCTGTTTTTTCCCATATTTTGACCACCAAAATTAAAATTTTTTAGCCATAGAATAATTTATATGGACCTTTGCTACAATTTGTAGATATAATATGCCTCGAGAAATATTCGTGAAAAATTTAATATAAATCGGGCTCTAATCGGTAAAATTATAGTCAATTTTTTTTTTTTTAAATATATATTCCAAACATTTTCAAACGAAAATTAATTTTTTTTAGCTTCTAAACAACCGAGAGAGTCAATATGGTATCATCTGAAAGGACTTCACTAGCGCAATATAAGCACTATTAAAAAATTAAAATTCATGTTACAAAATGGCGGACAATAAATTTATATATGGGCCAAGTCTGGTATTTTAAAATGAAACTTGTAGAACCCCCTCAATATTGGTATCAAATGAAAGGGCTTGACCCGGTAAAAGAAAATGGCGGATAAAATTTTTTAACCCCATCGATATGGGTATTAAATTAATGGGTTTGATTAGTAGAATACAGTAAAAACTCAAAACTAAGGATAGCGTCGGAAATAATAAGGAAAAATGGCGTATAACATGAAATATAGGTTAAGCTACGATGTGGGATTATACCTACATATGTACATGATGGTGAAGGGTATTATCAGGTTCGGCACTTGTTTTATTTAATTTTATTCACATAAAAATTAACAGTCACTCCAAAATACTGCTCATATACTCTCACCCACATCGATACTTTTTATTATCACGCCTATTGCCCTCATGTGGTAGAATAATAAAAAGGAATTACAAACATGCGTGCCTTTTTTAACCCGACCACATTACTCCTAGACCACATTATCGATTATTTCGAAATTTAAATAAACATATTTTTTTTATGTCATATTTGTCCTCAGAATTAAAAAAGATCATAACAGTTAATAGCTTCCACTCTTAAACAAGCAAGTAATAAAGGACGCGACTGAACACACTAAAGTAATTGTAGCCTAACAATCTTACTAATACAATAAATGTGAATGTTTGGATGTTTGTTACTCAATCACGCAAGAACGGTTGAACGTAAATAAATGAAATTTGCCACACAGATAGGCAACAACCAAGATAAAAACCTACCTCTTATCACAATAATGAGGCGAATTTGCGAAAAATATATTTTTTTTATGCATTTAGTTAGTCGGTTGTTTAAAGGTTTCGAGTGCCCAAAATTTACGCGTACTGGCGAAAAAATGTAAACATCCAACTGTCTGTAGAAATATTTTTTTAAATACTTGCATTAAGTTCTAGTTTGAATATTTAAATTAAATTTGCCACACAGATACATATATAACAACCTGAATAATTACATAAAGAGGCTATCTTTCGTGCCGATAACACAGACGAAGTCGTGGGCACAGGCTAGTATAAAATAGATTTCTTTATGAACATAAATACATTTATATGTACATGTATTAATTTACATACATACGTAATCCATTTTTTAATATCAAGGTATCAATTATCGTTCTATGAAACTATGAAATATAAAGTTTTTGTGTGTCATATCATGGTGCCAGCATACCCTTTGTGTACAAAAACTTTACATTTCAAAGCTTTACAGAATGAGATTTGAGACCCTGATGTACAAACATACATACATATTGACAAAACCATTTTCAATTTTACGCCACTGGCGGCAATTTAATGAAACAAATAACATAGACACACACCACAACATCCAATACAATTATCTAACTGCTAAGGCAGCCGAATGATGGTGCCAGATTGTAAAAGTGTTTACCAGAAAGCTGCATGGTGACGCAAAATATAACACAAAACCCAATACAACAACCACATAATAAAAAGCTAAAAAATATATAGCACACAGTATAGTTTAAATATTACGTTATTCAATTCACTAACAAATTATTCAATAAAAATACTTATTTATGTAAAAAAACAATTTATTTTTATTTTAATAATTTAGCAAAGGTCACAATGAGTATTTGGCGTTTCAAAGATTAAGACTTTTTATTTGATATTAAACGCCAATATATTTTTGTTTTTAGTAAGTGCAAATTATTAATATAGAACAAGACGCACAGTGTAGTGTTTTTTATATAACCAAAAATAAAAAGATTTTTTGTAAAAAATTTAAATTTGTCACACATGTTTTAATAGATAAACGTTAGCTAAACACAGAATTTCGTTGCAGGAATTCACATTCTTTTCATATATCCTGATATTAAAGAAATATTATAAAGTATAGAAAAGAAGTTCGGTCCTCATGAAACTTGATATGTCTATTGAATTATTTAAACGTTACTTTGCCAATTTTATTAAAATCGAAGCAATGAGTTTTTTTATTAAAAAGTGAAAAAATCGTATTTAATTCAATTTTATACTAATGTGCTTTTTAGTTTTTTTTTATTCTGAGGAAACACGTAAATAATGTCCTCACCGAATGGCCAAAAATTGTAGTTGTTGTCGAACGTAAATGAAATGATGTTTATGTTTATGATGTTTTTAAAGTTGATTTTTAATAAGGTTTAATTTTGTTATATATGTATATACATATTTCAATATAAATTAAAGTAAACGACATGTTTAAACTTTCTGTAGCAATAAAATCATCAGGTTAAAATGTCTTTGCCCTATGAACAGAATTCACTAAGGATCTTATCCGGGTGGTTTGATAATATTAATTCCATTACCTTTCTTCTTTGGGTTCTAACTGAATCATGTGCTGTCACTAATTTACCTAGAGTTTTGCTCTATTCAAAATTCCTTTTAACACAAATGATTAAAACTAAGTGTAATTTATGTGCGTATGTAGGTTTTGTAGAACAAAAGAACACCGCCTTTTATTTTTGAAAAAAAATATTAATATAAAAAAAAAAATAATAATATAAAAAAAAAATAATAATATAAAAAAAATATTAATATGAAATTATTATTTAAAAAACATAATGAAAACTAACTTCACAACTTTTTGTTTCACAAAAAAAATTATTTGGTTTCAAGCTAATCGTGTTTTATATTTAAAAGATTTCTGATTGAATCGATGGCTTTAGCTCCAGGAACTGACTATTTTTGTTTTTAAATGACCTTTTAATTGTCCATCTTTATCTACTAATTTTTCTCTTAATAGAATTTCTATTTAATTAAAAGAAAGAATTAAGGGAAGTTTCAATCCTTCAAACAATTTTTTATTTTAATCCAAAAGAGATAAAACAGTCACTTATTTCCTAAAAGGAATACAATAAGTTAAAATGTCGTATTTAAGGTTTATTTCATTATATAAAAAGTTCATACACATACATACATATGTATGTATATTAAGACGTTTTTTAAGCTTTTTCAAAAATTTCAATTTTGCAGAAAAATTATTTCTGGGGCCAAATTACGGCATTCGATCACAATCGAAATTTTACTGGAACAATCGAGTTCGCTGTGCTTTAGGTATAGAGATTCTAGTAAGAATTTTTAAATTTCGATCACGTTTGAATGCCGTAATTTGCCCCCTGTTTTCTTATTGTCATTTTTATTACGTTGTTGTCATTAATATTTCAAAATAGCATTGCCATATTGAAGTTCGAAAACCGCATTATTTCTCGTGAATATTCCACCAATATCCTGCGATTTAACCACCTTGGACTATTTTTTGTGGTATTTTTAAATCGAGAGTCTACAGCGAAAATCCTTCAATAGTTCAAGATCTTAAAAACAACATTATCGAGCAGATATCAACCATTAAGAATTTAGGTAAAAGATTGGAAGCCTGCCGAGCCAGCAGGGAGTCAATAACCGACAAAATTTTTCATTTTTAAGCGGAACCTATGTTTTTTTAATAAAATGAAATAAGAATATTTTTAATATCTCAAAAAAAACTGTATGTTATTAAAATTAAAATGATGCCTCAAATGTGGAAAACCTTTAGTTAACTATTTTAGCCCTTTAAGCACAGGAAATTTTTCCTCATTTTAATAAAAAAAAACATATTGAACTTGTTTACAAAGTATAACTTTGACGGCATATACATAAAGTCGGGAGAAGTAGTATTTTTTCAGAGTGTATATTAAAGCATCGAAATATTTTCTGGTTTCAACCATTCCATTTTACTATTTTTAGCCGTCTCACGACACTGTGCCACGCCTATTATAAGAGCAGACATTTTTTTCAGGAATGAAAAAAACAAAATAAGTACTTTTTACGTAAAAGAGCGAAAAATTAAAAATAAATGAATAAAAAAAATTACCACAAAATGTTAAAAAGGGAATTTAAAGTCAAAAATATATAAGGTTCCAAAGGTTTCACATTTTAAAGTTAATAAGAGCAAAAAGTCCAATGAAAAGATTTTAAAAACTTTTATAAATAAGTATGCAAGCTTCACCTACTTATGATTGACTTTTAAACGGAAGTAACATAATCATTAAATACATATAACGTACGTGCATGTATGCATACATGTGTGAATGTTATAAATTATTTCATTGTGTATCTCATAGTAACACTAATCGTATACTTAATTAGTTCACCAAATGTTTCTATGGTTCTCTGAAACTAAACAATTTCGCTCAACTGTTATACACATCGAAATAATTTTGCCCTACACCACAATGAATTTGAACTAAAATGATTAGTTTTCTTTTATTACATTTGTCAGCCTAAGTTTTATATATTTTTATATTTAATTGGGTAATTGACAAAGTGTCCAAAGTGTCATATTGTAATAGAATCATAATTTCGCAAAATAGTAAAATTATTGAAAAGTATTGTATTGTTTATTGTAAAATTTTTAGACTTTTTTAAAATTTTCAAAAATTTTGACATTTTGATAATATGACAAGTAGGGCGTGTTGTAAATATAGTAAACATATTAGGGGAAATCACCCTTCGTTGCAAACAGATCATGCAAATGTTTCAGATCTTGCAAGTCTAGTATATATATTCTTAAATTTGCAACAACACAAAAACAATATACACTAAAATTACATTTCCCACACAAGCACTTATTTCCAATACTAAAAACAGTTGGAAATTTTCAAAAGCAACGTTTGCAATACAATATATAAAAGACTTGCAAGATCTGCAGCATTTGCATCATGTTTGCAAGAAAGGGTGATTTCCGCTATTTTTTATGCCTACTATCTGTATCATATAATCCACAACAGAGAGGATAACTGACGCGCAGTGAAGCGAAACTGTTAGAATAAACTACGGATTAAAAAGAAGGATTTGGATGCATCAAATTAGTGACTGAGCGGAATAAGCGGAGGCCTGGACGCAGGCAGTGAAAGTGATTGTGACGGCATTTGGTGTATGGAGACATAGTAAATCTAATCAACAATTTCTTCCCTTGTATACACCATGTAGGGTATAAAAACTAAATAATTATTACAGTTACTTTTTTAGTACACACAACTTAAAAGCTTTGTCCTAAACACCCTCTTTCATACGTTCGAAACTGTTATACAGTAAAAGTTAATGCAATAAACTAAAAGCTTATATCGTATTTTTACTAAAACAGATTTGCTGAATTTAACTGATTTGTTGATTTGTGTATGTGTGTCTGTATGTTTGCCAATGTTTTTGCTTCTCTCATTGATGATACTGAGAACTTAATAGTCATTGCTACGCTGACGTTAAAAAGACGAGACGTTTACTAAAAAAAGCAATTTATTTTTTTGTAAAAATTTATTTTATAATTATTTTTTTGTTATTTAAAATAGAAACTAATAAACAAAATATTCCAATAAATACAATAAATAATACGTACATAAATTTAATTCCGAAAAAGCAATTTAAATTTTACAAATAACGACAACTAAAAGTATTTAAAGTGTTTTCTGCTAAAGTATTCCAAAAAAGTTCCTGTATAACACAAAAAAACAACAACAACAACAAATTAAGCAACCGACCAATTTGCAAAAATGAAAAGAAATAAAAAATTATATACAACCACCGTAATACAAAAATATAATTGAAATTAAAGTGAGTGTATGGAAATCGAAAAATGTTTTTTCCATTCAAAAAGTTTCCTAAATGCCATAAAATTGAGGAAATAAATAAATTATTTTTTTTTTGTTTGTGTGGTATTTTGTAAAGAAAATTTAAATAACAGAAGAAAACAAATTTAACAAATAAATAATAAAGTAACAATAACAACAAGAAATAATACATAGTTGCCAAGCATCATGCTTAAATCATGCACATAAAAAAGCGGCATTTTAGGGGTCCATATACAAAAATACACACTTACACAACGACAAACAGATGGACGGACAGACACACATTTGTTGTATTTCTATCACAACAAACAATTCTTTACTTAAGTAGGTATTTCTTTTCCAATATTTTCTCTTCTAAAAGCAAGACCCCCACCCCTCCCCCAAAGTTTATAGAAAAATCAAAAAAATCCAAAACAAACAAGCTCTAAGCGCTATAGAATTTGCTTGTAGCACAAAAAAATTCTTTAACATAAGAATAACAAGTAAAAAAATACTCATTGTACAAAAATAGAAAAATCAATTTTACGATGATAATATGGGCAAGGAACTCCTAACCATTGAAGTGAAAAATTTAAATGAGAGAGAGAGAGAGAAAGAGAGAGCGAAAGTTAAACGGAGAAGGTAAATGTGTGTGAATTAAGTGAATAACGGAAAATTAGTGTTATTAAAAGTTGCAAAATGAAGAGTAAGCTTTTAGCATGCGTATGTTAAGGTTTAGTAATTGTACTAAAAAGTTTATATCAAATGTAAAAAGTACTAAAATAAGTAAATAACGGTACAAATCTCATTCTCCTGGTTGATGAGAGAGTTATTAAGTTCATACGTTTTGTTTTATATTTATTCAGTGAGATAACCAGAGATGAGTATATTGGTACACTTTTACTTTTTTTGTGCCACGATATAAGTTTTATCCAAATAAAATTCTTAAAAAAGAAAAGGAATGATTTTCAGTAATTGTTGAAATCCTGTCAGTATTTGTTGGAATAATTAGATATCATAAATGTTTTTAATAACATGTAATTTGTTAATTATAAATTAAAAAAAAAAACAAACAAATTAAATAAATAGATAACAAATACTCGTATCCTGATGATATCGATATATCCTTAATATCGATAATATAAAAAAAAACAAAAAAATTGTTTATTATTAAACAAACTATTACATATTATTTAAAAAAAAATGTTAAAGAAACTGAAAACACGTAAAAATAACTATCTGGTTAATATTAAAATGTAGGAAATCAATGACTCCAAAAAAGTACAAAAACCCTTAAAAGTTATGCTAAACATTTTCGGAAGTACATATATATGTATGTATATGTTAGTTAAGTTGAAAAAGAGCATTGAAAGCGCAAACCAATGACCGGTACACACGTCTGCTCAGTTGGCATGTTATGCGCTCTAAATAAATGAAAAATTCCTATAAAGAACGTTAATCCTAAACTCAGGAAAAATTTCGACAAAATCAAGAACCCAGTCTCTTCGATGTAATTTCTTACGGATATTCAATTTGAATTCCTTAGTTATTCCAAGTTCGGCATAGTGTTCACGTTAAAGTTCTCCTGTCCAATAAGTTTAATCGTAGGACATTAACAAAAAAAGTCTTATCCTCTTCTTCACATGCTCTACATCTCGTTTAATCCGGCAATACCGTGCGAGCTATATGAGTTCTCATATTCGTGTGACCTGTAATTACACTAGTTAAGCGTTACCCTACGCAATTTCAGAGTCTCCTTCGACTTCTCAAGACATGGGTCACCCCATAGTAAGGTCGTAACCTTGACGACAGCCGTATTTTGTCACTTTGGGACGTGCTTTGTTAATTTTTTAATTTCTAAAAGGATTTTAGGTGAAGTCATTCCAAAATTATACCATTTGGAATAATTTGTCGGCTTCCTCCTTTTCGATTATGCTGTGATGGTCTGGTATCCAGTTTTTCTTTACACGCTCAAAATTATGTATGAATTTATGTACTTTGACGTATACAATATTCAGAATTATTTCTAGATATTTGTAGCTGCTGCAGAAGAAAAATATAATGTTAAAATATGTATTTCTTGCAAAAAGTTACTATTTATAAACAAAAGTTCTTTTTATTTTGTAAACAAAGAAGTGGTTTTTAACACATTTGGATATCACATCTTTACAGCAAGCGTTCCCCAAAATATACTAAAAAAGAAAGGTAGCGCAGAATTGGCACATGGTCACCGTTCGTTGTGTTTTTTCACTATAGAAAATGTATATCCCATTTGTTGAGTATTTTTTACTTGCACCTACAAACATGCCTCTTTAAACTTATTTTAATTTCGCAAACTTCTGTATGAAGTGAAAATCATCACTTTTGATCATTATAAAGGTCCCTGCAGTAAACACGTACTGCTAAAAAAACTGTTTTCCACTGCTATTCTCTAATCGAAATTACGATTGCGGTCAGCATGAAATAAGCCCACTAAACTTTTAAACAATACACCACAATTACCATTTTAAAATTTTTAATTTAATTTCTGTTGTTAACAAAGAAAACAGGACAATATTATTGGTACAATTTTCACACATCATCAATGATTCAAATTCATTTTAAGTGAGTGTATGAGAGAGTGAGAGGGAGGCAATAGCTAAAAGAGCTTTAGCTGAATGTGAAATATATATAATTTTTTTTCTCTTTGTATGAGGTTTTCTCAAGCAAGCTTTCTGTTATTTTTTTTATTTGGTATGTGTTATTTTCTTTTTTTCTACTAAATAGTAGTTTCGTTTAGTTTTCCCCAAGATACTTGCGGAAAATGTGGAAAAACAACGACAATTTTCCCAATAATTGCGTGTTTATATGCGTGTTCGTGTTGTGTCAAATCGCATAAATTCATATGAAAAACGGGGTGTTCCTTTTTTTTAAACAAAACAACAACAACAGTAACTCAAAGATTATCCAAAAAAGAAAAGTAACAATAATTAGAAATATGTACATTTAGCCTAAATGAAAAACCAAAAGTTCTTTGACATAAATAAACTGCTATATAGTGACAACAAAAACAACACGAAAAAAAACAAATATTAACAAGTTGAAGAAATACTAAAAATTAATTTAAAAATAATTTGCTTGTACCGTAACAAGGATCTTTGTCGTTTAATTAAAGAGGCGTTAACCCTTCGAAAAAGAAACCAACATCAAACAAAAAAACCTGATGGCCTACAGACAAAATGCCGACAAATGTGACCTCATAAATTAATGGCCAAATAATGATAATACAAAAGCAAAAAATACAAAATATATTCAAATTTCAATTGCAATACATTTTTTTAAATAAAAAGTAATTACAGAATAACTTAGTTGTTGGTTGGAGTAAAACTAAATTAAATCTTGGCAACCTTTAATTGGCAACCAACGTTATTACCATCATCTTTATCACTCTCCCATATAAGATGGGTGAATTCAGTCAAGGCAGTTAGTTAAAGTGTCTGTGGTGGCCTACTGACTAATTTAGAGCCAACAACGTTTATTTCCTCCTTCTTGTTTGCTTTTGACTTCTTCTTGTTCAACAACCGAATGACAGACAGACATACTAACCAACCACCCCCCACCACCTGCTGCTTTAATTTGTTCTCTCCTTAACTTCATTTCGGATTTTACTGGTTTTTCATTGAATACATACAGCGCGCCGTTTCATTTATAGAAAATTTACGTTTATGTTTGTGTGTTTGTACGTATGTATATAAGTGTATGTGTTCCTTTTGTGTCTGTGTATTTTTTTTTTTTTTTTCTTTAAGCAACACAAAAAAAAGTACAAGTGTCAATTATTCGTTACTCGTTATTCGAATGGTTAGTTGGTTAATAACACTCTTGTCTTAAATGGAGAGAATGCAAATCAAATTCTCATATGACGATGGAAAATGTATATTTAACCCTCTAATGAACTAAAAGTTTAAAGAGTGCGCATAGAAATGAAAAAGTAATGTTTTAATTATTCTGTTTTATGTTATGAAATTTGCAACTTTATTCGGAATCGATTGATCTTACTGGAACTAAGATATTTAAAAGTTTTGTAGAGCACCTTTATGTAGAAGAAATCGCCTATAATGCCACAGCTAATGTTCATTCTAAAATGACTTGTAGCGTTTGTTTATTTGTGAAAGTGAAATGGAAAAAATTAAGATTAAAAGACAACAAATAGGCTTTATTTCTAATTATTTTAAGCGTATTGCTTTTAACTTAATTCAAAAAAGAATTTTACTTACAAAATAGCCACAATTTCATTAAAAATCTGAGTGACCCAATAGACAAGTCAGTAGCGTGCGATTCTACCAGTCTGGGGACTGGCACTTCGATTCACGCAAAATACTCTGGTCAGTTACAGTACAACGTAACTCTGCTTGTTTAATAAAATTATAATAATTTTTAATTGTGCCATTATTGCAACCGATCAGCGATATATGTTAAGGACTCCACTGGAGTTTCGATATAAGAGAAACCCAATATAGTATCAATTAAATTCTTGATCGTTCAGTATTAATATAGTAGGCTGTTGTTGTAACGGTCTAAATTTAATCTAATCTTTATATTTTTGTTTGTGTTTAAGGCGTTATCCAATGAAATGCTTTTATTTTCAAAATTAACACGGAAGTTGAATTATGTTATTCTCTTTAAATTTCTCCCCAACATTAGAGGGTTAAACTATTGCTGCTTTAATGCTACGAATACCGATTACGGTGTGTGTTCTAAATGGCTATGCGCAGTTTCAGTTTTATTTTTTATTTTCATTTTTTTCTTTTTGTTATTCAGAGATTCCTTAATCATAATCATCTTCATTAGCATATACCGAGGCATAACTTCACTTTCATAGACCAACCAACCATCAGGAATAAAAAGAAAATGAAAAAGTTTATAATGGTGACTTAAATATAAATGTAAAAATATATATAAATCATGAAAAAAATTAAAAAAGTGGAAAAAATTAAGAACAATTTAAACAGCAAAGTAAATACCCTTTGGGTCTATTTAAAATAAATTGAATTGTGTTCTTTACAAGCAATTGAATAATGAATTGCGAAAACGGGTCATATTTCTTGTGTGTAAAATGATTTAATAAAACGGATAATAAACACAATCCTTTCAACCATACATGGTTTATGCAAAAAAAAAATACAAAAAAAATCACCACGATTTCTAATTACAATTCAAAAAAAATCATATAAATTTTAAAGGCTTTAACAAATTGGTTAATAAACCTACAAATTCATACATAATTATTTGCTTTTATACATAATTTATATCTCAATAAATTCTATTTTAGTCCTGGCGGTCCCAGTTTCAAAATTCTAAATCCTAGTTACACATACTCACTGATACATAAAAGAATAGATACAAAAGATAAGAAGAAATAATTAATAATAGTGATTTTAATATCATCTCTTATTATAAATCAACTTAAATATTATGGGCTGTGGACAAAGTAAAATTCATCTTTATCCTAGAAAATCGAAAAGTAAAGCGAATGGCAAAAAAGGAGGACATGGTAAGTTGTGAAAAAAAAACGAATAAAATAAACCAACTTATTATCACAATTTTTTTATTTTAAAACTCCCCACCCTTAGAAATAACCTACACATACACGTACTCACATGTGTGTGTGTGTGGTTCATTCATTTATAGAATTTCTTCATGCAAAAGATACTACCACCACCTGTTCGTTTATTTTATTCTTTTATAACGCTTAGTATAGTTTAATTTTAGTTATTAAAATATTAACGTGTTAAGGTGTAAAAAGCAAAAAAAAAATATTTTAGTTGGGGTCTTAAAAACTCATCGTATGTACTGTGTTGTGTATTGTATAAATATCGAGGTTGACGAAGGCCAGTAATATTTATTAATTAATTTAATTCAACTGCTTTAAAGTATGTCCATCCATTTTTAATTTGCTTTAAATCAAACTTTATGCTCTTAACAAAATTTTACTTCTTCATCATTATTTTAGGTTATTATTTGATGGTTTGATTATCAATAGCAACCAAACCTCATTTTCGTTACCAGTAGCCAAAATTATATGGCAACTGGCAACTAAAAAATGTCAGTTTATTGTTGCCAAATGATTACGCAACTGAAGTTCACCTGCAATCTGTAGTCGACCTATAAACTTATATTTATATATAATTGTTTATGGGTCGAAGTAGACCACTATTATTTCGGGTCCATTATCAAACCTCCTTTGGTGATTTCAAAATACCGATCGACATTACTTTCTTCACTGAACCACCTACCAAATTTTCCACCATTAGCGTTTACTCTAGACTAAAAAACGATTTCACATTGCCAACTGGTTAAAGGTTAAAGGGCATTTTGGCATAGATGGGAATAAGGCGGCAGACGAACTTGCGAAAAGGGGAGCTGCTGTGGCATTCTGCGGACCGGAACCTAGAGTTGCTCTTGGGGATGGGATGGTGTGGGCGAAAGTCCTCCAATGGGTGGAATCTATGAACCTGAGAAGGTGGATGGAGACGACCACATGTAGACAGTCTTCGTTGTGGTGCTCGGAGGGCCCCTTGGAAGGAATGCAGTCAAGATACTCAGATATAAATGAAGGACCCTGAGCTGGATAGCTGCTTTGATCACAGGGGACGGCAACTTTAAATATCATCTGCACAGGATTAAGGTTATGGAGGATGATGTTTAAAGAATGTCCCTTGAGACTGCTGATATAGCGGTTCATGTAATATGCGAATGTGCGGCAATGGCTGGCAGTAGACTTAGTACCACCGGCAGGCACACGTTGGATGTGAATGCTATGGGGGAAATTAGTCTAAGGCAGATGCTGGCGATTACAAAGGACTCTGTGATGAGGATTGTAGATAATCATCAGTCTTCGTTGTGAAGTCACAAAAGTTTAGAGCAAACGACTGGGATGGCACGGGACTCAGTGAGGTAGGGGATACCCTTTTTTTTTTGGTAGCCTCGTAATCTCTGGTAAACGAAGGGAGTCGAAAAGGGATCCATTTATGGAAGAGGTCTGCTTCGGTATCCCCCTACATGTATATATATAATCAAGCAGTCTTCCGTAATCGCCAGCATCTCCTTTCGCTAGATAATTCTAAGAATTTATACCCACTAGCAAAAAATGTTGAAAGGTATATTCATTTTGTCATTCCATTTGTAATACATCGATATATTAGTTTAAGACTCCATAAAGTATTTATTTTCTTAATCATTTTATCATAGATTGCGTCAATATGTTCGTTTGGTATCGAACGAAATATGGTGTGATGTCAAATTTAGAACCTCGTATAAGCTCAATATCTGAAACTTAATCTGTCATGACCCCTATAAGGCTTAATCTTAAATTCATATATTTTAAATAAATAGACTAAGATTTTAGTTAAATATATGACTCTAAGTTTTGATATGCAAATACGTGTGACACGCTTATTTCAATGCCCATCTCCTTTAAAATAAAACACGTTGAAAGCGACTTTTCATATTAAAAAATACTTATTTTTGTTATGAAGCTTAAAAGTTTAAAATCAAGCACACACTCAAAATATTTCGAAGTCCTGGCGCAACTGGAATCAAGCTAATAGATTGCATTTAGTTTTTTTTTTATACCAAGAGCTAAATTACGGCAAATTTTACTAGACAATCAAGTACGCTGTGCTTTTAGTGTAAAAATCCTATTAGGAGGCACATTCTGTTTGGTATGTTTGTCTGTCAAGTGACTTCTTTTGCCTATCTAATCTATAATAAGTTTTTTTGCGTTAAACTGTAAGTTAGTTTTTGTTTCAGAATATACGAGGTCCCGAAAAGAAGTCCTGATTAACAAAAGAAGACTTCTAAGCTAATTGTAAAACGTTGTCACTTTTATCACGTATAAGAATTAAAAATAAAATAAAAAAATTTTTAAAACGAAAACCAAGACGAATTCACAAAATATTGAAAATGCTAACTTTCAAAGTGATACTAATTCAAGTACCATAAATTTTCCATAGCTGTTGTGTTTTTGTTTCTGCCCATTTAGTTGAATTGTTTTTTTATTATAAATAATAACCTTGAAAGCCCAAGAAATATTTAAAAAAATAAAAAAAGGGCGTTAAATCAATATTCAATAGCTCGTTCGTTTAACAAAAAATAATAAATTATTTTTCTGTTTGATTGTCCATTTTCTTTTGAAGTACCTATTTTATGTCAACTTTAAGGCATCTTTTAGGTAAGATTTAAACGATTTTGCGATGTAGTTTTCATCATATGTACCATAATAATTACATAAAATTAAAAATAATGTTAAATAAAGAGTGCTATATTAGGCCGTGCCGAATCTGATAATACCATTTGATTCACCATCATGTACATAGGTATAATCCCACATCGTAGCTTAACCTATATTTCATGTTATACGCCATTTTTCTTTGTTATTTCCGAAGCCATCCTTGATTTTGAACTTTTACGTAGTTATCTGTATTCTACTAGTCAAGCCCTTTCATTTGATACCCATATTGATAAGGTTAAGAAAAAAATTGTCCACCGTTTTATTTTAGACGCCATCTTGGATTTTACATTTTTTAACAATTTAATGTATTCTACTGGTCAAGCCCTTTTATTTGATACCAATATTGTATGGGTTGAAGGGAACAAAGTCGTTATTAGCATATTTTACCCATATATCCACCATTTCATTTAGTCCGCCATCTTGGATTTTTACTTTTTCATAGTTTACTGAAATTTACAGGTTAATCCCTTTCATTTGATACTAATAATGAGGGGTTTCAAGGAGTAACATTATAAAATAAATTATATAATAAATAGTGGCGGCCATCATGAATTTTAATTTTCTATAGTGCCTTATATTGCGCTAGTCAAGTCCTTTCAGATCAATATTGACTCTCTCGGTTGTCTAGAAGCTGAAAAAAATTGATTTTCGTTTGTAAATTTTTGGAATATATATTTTTAAAAAAATATTTGCCTATAACTTTACCGATTAGATCCCGCTTTATCCAAAATTTTTCACGAATATCTCTAGAGGCATATTGTATCTACAAATAGTAGCAAAGGTACCTATAAATTATTCTATGGCTGAAAAATTTTAATTTTGGTGGTAGAAATATGGGAAAAAAACAGACGCAGTCGTATTTATTTGCTCAAAACTTAGAAAGTTATGAGACGATTGTGCTGAATTTCAATATCGATTTATTCCCGGATATTTTCAAAAGATTGATACTATACACAGATCTGAGGAACATGTGGTTGCTTCTAAAAGTTGATTTCAACCAACACACGGACAGTCGGTCAGGGCTTAATCGACTCCTTTATTTATAAGCTTTGAGCTTTGAAATGAAAATTGTATAAATTACAAACGGAATGGCAAAGCTATATATATCCTTGAGCATTACAGGTGAAGGGTTTAAAAACAATACAATAATTACATATCTACATACATATATATGTACATATGTATGTACCAAGGCGAATCCACCTTGATATGTACTTTTAGGCAGACTTAGAGTAGTTCAAAAGTCATTATTGTTTGTTGTGGCTTGCGTCCAAACTAAAATTATGAAGTAATTTTGCAGAAAAGTTTTCTTTAAAATTGCTGTTAGTCGGTTTCTAACTTTTTTTGCTTATTTTGGAACTCATTTTACACACCAGACTTTATTTCTCTTTATTTTATTAAATTGGAAAAAAATTTAAAAATTTTTTAATTTTTTTAAGACATTTTTAATTTTTTTCTTATTTATTCAAAGAGTAAAGGGATTAAGAGTAAAGACTGTAGTGCAGGAAATGTAAAAAGCCACATACACATGTGGCTGTGACGTAATTTTGACGTATTCATAAAGCAGAAATGTATCCGCTTCGGCCATATGTGTTTTATTTACTTTTTTGGAATAAAATACATTTCGTATAATATCAAAATCTTACCGTATGCAGCCACTACGACTATTTTAAAAAATGTAACCAAAGTGCTGAATATTTTAGTGACGTCAGACCCACATGTGCATTTGGCATTTTACATTTCGTGTACTATAGGCTTAACCAATTATTATGCAGAAATCATACATACATAAGTATTATTTTTTTCACACAAATAAACAAATAGTAGTGTTCTTCAAGTATTAAAAGTTTAGTTTTATTTTAATAAATTAAAATTGTAGACATGAGTAGCCGAATAATAAAACACTTTAACACACAACACTAAGGACATCTTTTTGTATCTGATAAACATTACCACAACCAACTTAACGTTGTTTTCTTCAAACAGCGCATTTAGGACAAATTTGTTAAAATAGTAGTGATTTAAAAAGACACTTGAGGGGTGGTTAAAAATTGTTCCTTAAAAATAAAAAAAGATAAAATTTATATTAGCTACTTTGAAAGTAATTAAAACGTAGTACAGAAATAATTGCCTTCATTATTTTCTGCTGGTATTATAATATTAAAAATTTAAAGCATTTCAGATGTTGGAGTAAAATTTTGGAAAATATTATTTAATGAGTTTATCAAAGATTTAATGTTCTTTACACCTTCATCATCTTTTTTTTTTTTTATAACTCAAATAGGGAAGTTTCCAGAATTTTTCAATTAAAAAATACTGTACAAAAAACTGACTATCCAAAAGTGTAGTACCCTAAAAATAGCATAAACCGTAAATTGACCCCTAGTTAAAAGTTGAATGAGCTGCCCCTTACCTTAGCGGTCACTTTTAGGCGATAGTACTAATAATTTTAGTAACCAAAAACGTCTTATATATCCGATAACATGCTATCTTTTGCTATTATGAAATACTAATAATGCGTCTATTCAAGTCACTTAGTATTCTTTAAGGTGTGCAGGTGTATAACCACACATTTAAACGCAAATGTATAATATCCCAGCAAACAAATCTATGACCAAAAAGTGAATTTGCAGGGGTTCAACTGGTGACGAAGTGATTAAATTTAAGTGAAAACACTAATGATTTTAACATTAGCGTGTCATTGGAGATCATGTGTTAACATGAATATTTTAATGAACTGTACTCTATTGTAACAAGTGCACAGAACTCATGCATAAATAATGAAAAGCATCCGCTGTTACATGAGTTAATTTTGTTTGTTTACATGAATTGTTATTTATAATTATTGCTTTTACACAAATAATTTAGAAGTCTTTAAAATGTAATTCGCTTTGCACTGCTTCCAATTTTTTCGCTGGGATTCTTTCTAACTAAGTACAAAATATCCGTAAACCGGATATGATTTCTATTTTTGCAATATTACACGCTCTAGTTATTGTATTAAAAAACAATAATCGAAAATACAAATTTTCAAAGATCATAAATATTTAGATGGAAAAGAATTTGTTGCCTAATATTTTGTTTTTTTTTCCCTTTATAAAGATTTTAACATCATCACTTTCTTCTCTCCGCTACATGTAGCTAACACTTACTCCTTCTTTTAACCCTTCGTTTACGATATCTCTTCCAACATTTAGTTGCAGGCCAACATTAGAATTGTTGGTTCATTAAATATTTTTTTTCCCATTCCCGTTTCGCCATCCTGTTTAATTGTTGTTGCAAACTCGAAGGACATTAAAACGCTTGAATAGAAAAGAGGCAAATAAAAGTAAAAACGATAGAGAAACACTTAGCAATAACTGATTGATTTTTACTAATTTGTTACTTGATTGAAAAGAAGAGGAATTAATACATAGACAATATTACAACAACGACAAATAAAATTATTCTCTTGGTATTTTGTACACTAAACGTAACATATTGTTGTATATAACAGCGTGTATGTATGTATGTATGTATATGTGCGAGTATCATGATATATATTTTTGTTTTTTTTTTCAAAAAGGACAAGAGAAGTAGGAGTGTATGAAATGCAACATAGAAGTAATGACAATAATAAATTGCAAAGATACACATGAATTGTCATCAAGTGTAAAAAATAAAATAAAACAAAATGAAATGAGATGAGATGAAAACAAAGGATTCAGGTCATGCAAAAATATCTCTATTTGTTAAGGTATTATTTATCGTACTTAAAAAAGATGTTAAAACTAAAAACAACAAAAACATTTACAATATCAACAACAACATTTTTTGATGAGTATTATTTAAAAAAAGGACTCAAAACAGTTAAGTGTTTATATCGATTAATGAATGTGTACTACTTTATAGTTTAATTAAAATAATTAAACGAAATCCAAGTCAAACTGAAAAAATTAATACGGGGAGTCCCAAAATTATAAATATGTAATTTCAACGGCAGCTATCCTAGCATTGCCTATATTGCTTGCGTTGGTGTGTTATATACCACAGCACATATACATACCTATGAAAGCACTCCTTTGAACCCCTTCAAACTTCCGCCTAATCGTCGCTAGACGACCACTAAACAATAGATGTGTAAGTGAGTCTTACCACCATCGAATAAATCCAGTATGCAGCCTTGAGTGAGTTTCCCCATCTTTGACCACAAACCTGTTTACACTGATGCAAAGTCCTCTTTGTCTTTTATATCCTCGTCCTTACATAATCATTCCACACTAGTTTCGTATCTAGCCTTTCCACCAGATGTTTCACTTTCCTGGATACGTTGATTTCCGTTCCAAAAACCATTAAGAACCCAATCTCTATACCTTTCTCCTCTCCGCGTAAAGAAAATTAAATCTGACTTCCCAACATTTATGGTTAGTCCCTGTTCCCAACACCATTTCTCCGTTACCCTGAGTGACTGCCTGTTGCGACCTTAAATTGTCTTCATAAATTTAACATCAACCACGTCATCGCATACACTATCGTATGTATGTCCATTGCCTATAGCCTTTCGAGGAGGCTGTCTACAGTTATGTTTTACAACAGAGATAATAAGACCCGTTCTTGCGCATAACATTTAACCACCCCTTTCCGAATCCCGGTGCACACATACTTGAGGTTCACTGTCCTATATTTCAGCATAGCAACGATCCATTTTGCTATAATGAAATCAACACCTCGCCCAGCACAGCATTTCTCAGTTTGTCAAAAGTGAATGTCAAAAACGGCTCTTATGTCCATAAATACGGACAAAGCGATATCGCCATTGATTATGTTCCGTTTAGCAATCATCTCTAACTCGTGCAGAACAGTTTCATAATTCATATTCATGTTTTATAATAAAAATCATAAATTATATTTAAATAGGCTAAGGAAAGGCTTCGAAAGTAAAATTAGTCTTTACTTTCACACGATAGTGTAAAGGGGTTTATATAAGTTTATCATTTGTTTTGTAATTTCTACAATATTCAGTTTAGACCCTTTAAAGTATAAATATTTTAAATCTCTATAGTTAGAGGAATTAATTTCGTCTGTCTGTGTATATGTTGAAATCAACTTTCAATTTATCAGACATGCTTTTGAGAATTTCGCTATTAAAATTCAGGGGCCGAATTACGGCATTCGATATCGAACGAAATTTTACTCGAACGATCGAGTTCGCTGTGTTTAAGGTATAGAGATTCTAATAAGAATTTTCAAATTTCGATCACGTTCGAATGCCGTGATTCGGCCCCAGTTATGTGGGCACATTGCGAGCTCAGATATGAGCAAAAGCGACAATTGTCTCTGCTTACCCAAAAAAGTCAGATTTTACAGCTTCTATGGAACTTCTTGCAGCGTTTGTTGCGCTTGTTGGCAACGTTTATAGGAAATCTTTATTCGGTCAATTACCGACAAAGAAATCGGCATTAAAAACTGTAAATTAAAGATTCAAAATATCTATTTCCTAAATATGCTTTGGTAACAGTTGCACGACATAATCGTCATTTATTCAGTTTTTTCCTCTGTAGTAGTTCGTTATAAAGTGCATCTCTATGAGAGCGAAGGCAAACAAAAACACATTCCTGGTGTCTGATATTGCTCATAAAAACAGGAGAAAAAGAAAAAACACAAAATTAAATCAGCATTTCAAAACTAAAATGGCAGTATCAGTTTTTGAGAAATTATTAAACTTAAAGAAAAGGTTGAGTAATCTAGAAAAGACATGACTTTCAAATTTGATAAAGCAATAAATACAGGTAGTGTTTCTGATGCTCAAGTGTCGAATTAAGTACTTTATGAATGTTTATGATCCCTAGAAACAATTGGGTTTCAAAAATCAATAAATTTTGTTTTTTATGGAAAAAATTATGAATTGAAAACGACAAATTTGGCAGCGTTGTGAAAAAAATTAATCCATTAAAAATTAGATGACAGCAAAAACAGTATAGATAAATTAAAAGTTTACCCTATTTTGTAGATAAAATAGATCTTAAAAGTAAAAAAAAGGTAGTAATTTATTATCGAAATTTACCGATTTCTTTATTAATTTTTTATTTAAATATGTACGTATGTATGTATGTACGTATGTGTGCGAAAAGTATAATAACTTTTTCTATACAATATTATTTAGGAGATTCAGAAGCCGAAACAGACGAAGAGGAAGGTCATATCGAAGACACTGAAAATCGAGATCGTGAGGGAACTGAGGAGTCTGAAGAAAATAGCAATAAAGAATCGGGCGAATCGGATGAGGAGGTGTCGGTGTCTCTACTAAGAGCGAGAAATCTTTCATTACTACAAAGCCAGTGAGTATATTTGCGATGTTTGACATTACATACCTAAATACTCTAACAATTGCCCTGTTTTAGGGAAATTTCCAGTAGTCAGCAGAACTTTTTTCGAATGCTAGATAAAAAAATTGAAGAGGTAAATGTTTATGCTGAAACTAACGAAAAAAAATAACCATAATCGCTTCTATACTATCTTTTTACACAGGGTCCCGACTACGATTCAAATAGTGAAACAGAAATTGCCCTAGAAGAAGCCCGTTTAAATGCTTTGGTACAACATTGGGAATCGGCTAGTCTGACGGCTTCAATGTGTTCCTCTGCCAGCCGTTCGCTGCAAACGACACCGGTGCGGCAGACACCGGCCAAACAATTGACCACGGCTACGCGAGCTATGCTGCCAACCGGTTTGCCACCACAAGTTCTAAACGCAGAGTTTCTACCTCATACCGGTACACCGCCCACGAATAGCCAACTGACGGCTAGTGGTACACTGAAACTAACACCTAGTAAACAAATAACCATTCCTCAAATGAATTCTGGCATGTTGCATCAAATATCGGTTATGCCACAATTACCGTTAAACATAAGCACCGAGACATCGTCGCCCAACATGGCCGCCAATACGTCCAATGCCTTGGCAATAATGCAGGCACCTATTGCACAAACTACGCCACAATTTATGTTGGCCATACCGACAGGATCCTCCCCGCTCTTAGGTAAAACTGGACAGGTTAGTCCTAAGCGTTTGGCAGATGGACGCCTGTTAATCCAAACGACGAGTCCACCACAACAACAACAAATGCAACCACCCCCGCCGACCAATCCTCTGCAACAGCAGTATATAACTGCTACCCCGCCAAATTTACAACAACAGCAAACAGTACCATTGAGTTATGTCAATGGTGGACGTGCGCCGCCACCAGCCCAATCGGCGTTAGGCATGCAATTGGCATACTATGGACAAGCCGCCACAATACAGCAAACTATGCAACAGTATGGTGAGACGATAACACAACAGCAACAGTTGCAACAACAACAGCAACAGTTGCAACAACAACAGCAACAGTTGCAACAACAACATCAGCAGCAACAGCAACAATATGAACAAACTCCACATAGCCAAAGTCAAACACCCTCATCATCGGCATCAGCTGGACCAGGCTCCTATTATGGTGATGTCATGCATAACACTCAGGCAAGTTTAATACCCGACGTTATAAGAATTATATTTTTAAAATATTTTAAAAATAAAATTTTACATTTTAAAAAAGGAGAGTTAATTTACCGAAAATTTTCAGTTCATGTGTTGGTTAAAATCAAGCTTTTAAAGCCCTTATTTAACATATAAGCTGAAAGTCCATACCACGCGCTCTCGCATTAGCGCATTCTACGTATTTTATACCTCATACGCTGAATTTCAAGTTACATGCCACGCATTTTGTGCATTAAATAACACAAGTTGAGAGATGGCACTCATTATGTAAATGTCATCAATAACCAAAATGCAAATCTTATTCAAATAATTAAAATTTATTCTTGCCAATAATTTGCACTTTACTACGAAAGTTTTCATTCTTTTTAAACTTTTTTTTATAAAAATATAAGCAAATAAAAACACAGTATAAGCATAACTATCGATAAAACTAAAAATAAAATAAAACTAAATATAATTTGTCATCCCTGGCATTCAAATCTGCCTCTGCTTTTAATTTTTCTTCACTCAATATTACTTACATACAAACATATGCCCGAATGTGCACCATTACAAAAGATGCAAAAAGGGCTCACTCTACTAACACTTTTAATTTTAAAAACTTTGCAAAATTAAATCTATCGAACTACACTAAGCGAAAATGTGTATTTTAGCTTACGTACATACAGTGAACTCGCAGAAATGTGAACATCCAGTAACATAAACATTTTTTTTATTACATTGACTACTCTAAAACGTGAACAAAGGCTGAAGGCTCTAAAACGTGAACTTTTTATCGAACGTTAAAATTCAATTTTGTAAGCTCATTTAAAATTGTTGGGATTCCCCGCAGAAGAATTTCGTAGTTTGTTTGTTGTAAACAACTTTTGTTGCATGATAAGTAGCTTTAGTATTAATGCGGCAGTTCTACTGGAAGCATCTCTCTGTGGTGACTATACATATATGTAGGTATATCTATATATATAAAAGTGAAACTCTGTGTGTGTGTGTGTGTGTGTGTGTGTTAGCTATAGACTCCGAAACTGTAAAACCGATCGGACTCAAACTTTGGCAAGTTGTTGTACACATACCAGGGAGTGTTTATGGGTGGAAAAAAGTGGGCGGGGCCACGCCCATAAAAATTAGTTATCAGTTTTAGCTACTTGCCCTTGACCGATTTTTCTGAAACTTTGCACACATATCGAGCTGTCATGACTTAATAATTTCGTGATAAGAAAAGTGGGCGGGGCCACGCCCCTAAAAAAGTTTTAATATTGAGGTACTCGCACTGGACCGATTTTTCTGAAACTTTGCACACATACTAAGCTGTCATAACCATATATTTTCGTGATTAGAAAAGTGGGCAGGGCCACGCCCTTAAAAAAAGGTTATAATTTTGAGGTACTTGAACCAGACCGATTTTTCTGAAACTTTGCACACATATCGAGCTGTTATGACTTTACAATTTCGTGATTAGAAAAGTGGGCAGGGCCACGCCCATAAAAAAAATTATAATTTTGAGGTACTTGCACTGGGCTGATTCTTCTGAAACTTTGCACACATATTGAGCTGTAATAACTTTACAATTTCTTGATTAGAAAAGTGGGCAGTGCCTCGCCCATAAAAAAAATTATAATTTTTATGTTTTCGCACTTGATATTCAATTAAAATTCAGAATGCATTTTGATTCATTAAGGGGCGTAGCAACGCGCGCCGGGCTTTTCTAGTACATAATATAAACAAGTGATCTGTGAAAATATTTTTATTGAAAATATGTCTAATAAAAAACTTAAAGTGTTAAATCTTCAAGAAAAGTCAGAACGATTTGTTCATTAAGAAACAATAAAGATGCAATTTCGAAATGCGTTTTCGGGTACTGGAAAACGTAAAACACTGCATACTTCGGAGCTTCCAAAAATGGAAAAATCTCTGTACAAATGGTTTACCCAACTTCGAAATAAAAACCTACAGGTTATCGGCATTATGATTTAAAGAAAGCTATTGAATTGCACAATCAAATTAAGGAAAATAACCATGCTAAACCTCTATTTTGGATGAATTCAATAAATAATTTAGAAATAAGTATCTTAAAAACCCTTTTGCAAACCATAGTAGCTATGTAGTACATTAAAATATGGCAGAAGCTTTAAATTAAATAAAAGATAAAAGAGACTGAAATGTGTTATAGAAAAAATGCAAACTAAAACGTGAACAAAATCGAAAACGTGAACACCCTTGGTAAAAATTAATTCACGTTTCTGCGAGTTAACTGTATAATTAAAAAAAAAAACCTTTTTTATGTAACCGTAACCCATACTTAATTCAATTTGATTTATTTTTTTCAAAATTGGGATTGCGGGTCGTATTTAGATTTACTGACCCTTAATTATAGTATGCAGATGGTATGAATTTACTTTTAAGTAGTTCACACACTAAAATCAGCTGTTTTTCATTACTTAATTTAATTATTAAATTATAAAAGATTTATTTAAGGTTTATAAATTAACTGCCTTATTCAGAAAAACTTTTAGGGCTAATAAAACGTTTATAAATCGACTGTCATATGCATAAAAAATGATCAAAGGTTTAAAGAGGCTTAAATAAACTGAATTTCTATGGAAACTTGGTTTATATATTTTTGATAATTTTTATTCATAAAGCAGCAAATCTATACATCATTACCTTAATAAAGAAAAGCCCCAACTAACGTTCTCCTTACTTTTCAGCAGAAGGAAAAAGATTAATAAAGATTTTTGTTTTGCAGTATCTACTTTTAAATAAAGTATCGAACTTTAAATTAAATTTTTTAAAAAATTTAATGCTGTAAATTTGTTTTGAATTTTAAATTTTTTTGGTAAAATTGTTTTAGGTAGGGATTTTTGTAAGATAAAATTTTTAATTTTATTGCAAGTTAGGGCTTTTTTTATCACTAAGAAGACAATATTAATGAAGTCTTTCATCTTAATCATCCTTTTTAACTGAAAACAATACAAAAAAGTATGAATGAAAAATAAATAGCGGAATAAAAAGAAGTATTGCACGTGTAAGGTAAATTAACATACTAATTTTGGCCATTGGCAGAAATAATTTTTTTCAGATATTGCAAGTGCTCCCCTTTTTTTCATTACAATTTTATCTTTATATGTATAAACACCTTGAAGCAATGTCTTTAATATTTTTATTGAACCTTTGTGTTGAAAGTTCATATTCTCCACTTTGTTCTCCATATAGTTTTGAAATATAATAACGGAGACGAATAATATCCTTAAGAGCGGGGCATATTTACAGTTCGATCGCCACTGCTTCTTCCTAAGTACATTTAAAACAATATTCATTTCATTTCATTATTCATTACATATGTATGTATGTATGTATGTACATATGTACATATATAAAAATATTTTAACAAATTTAGTACCTGGTCGAAAGTACAATCATCAGATATATTGACCATGATGACGATGTTAATAAGAATTTTTCAAGTCGCGGGATTCAATTACATACAAATTTCATTTTTCGCACAGTATATAGCATTTTTTATAAAGTTAAATAAATCAACGACAACTATGTATTAGTATATGTCACATCATTAAAGCAAGTAGCTGTGACACACATGTTAATTGAGTAAGGCCTTTTTTTAACTACGAAAAACCTATAACGATATGTATTTATTTAAAACACAAGTATGTAAAGCACGATGGCCACGTATCAAACTGATTTGTCAAACTCAGTTTTTATACCCTTCACACAGTGAAAAAGGGTATATATAGGTTTGTCATTCCGTGTGAAATTTCTACAATTTTGATTTCCGACCCCATAAAGTATATATTTTCTGAAAGCTTATGAATAGGGGAGTCGATTAAGCCCTGTCAGTCTGTCACTCTGTCCATCTGTCTGTCTGTCCGTCTGATCGTCTGTCCGTGTGTATGTTGAAATCAACTTTTTGAAGCCCCCCGACATAGGTTGGACCCGGGTAAGGTATTAAAATATCAGAAATATTCGGGAGTAGATCGGTATTGAAAATCAGAAACATCGGTACATAAACAACTGAGATATGAGCAAAAACCCACGACCACCTCGATTTTTTTTTCACAAAAACAACATTACAACAACAACATACATACATACAAACGTGTATACTGGTTAGAGAAAACGTGGCATCGAATCCCAGCTGAGCCAAAAAAAATTTTTTTTAATTTTTTAAAAAATTTTTTTAAATTTTTTTTTTTATTTTTTTTTTATTTAATATATTATTTATATTTTTATTATTATTTTTTTTTTAAATTTTTTTTTTAATTTTTTTTTTTGATTTTTTTTGTTTTATATATAATAATTATAATTATATATAATAATTTTTTTTAAATTTTTTTTTATTTTTTTTTTAAATTTTTTTTTTTATTTTTTTTTAAATTTTTTTTTTTAAATTTTTTTTTTTTTAATTTTTTTTTTTTTCGTTGTTTTAACATACATACGTGAATTTATAATTTTACAATGGGATGTTTTTATCTCACACGTATATGTTCATGTGGGTTTGACGAAAATCAAAACAATTTAGATTTTCACTGCCTCCGCTACTATGATTTGAAGCGAGTTTGATGTGTTGCTTCGAAAAACGTCAAATGGCATTTTTATTCAGTTTTCGCAGCGACAACACCGTATGGTAAAAATTTTGTGGTTAAGTAAAATATGGAGGAAAAAAAATTTATTGAAGTATACCGTGGTTCGCCTGCTTTATAGCAGGTTAAATCCAAGGAATACAGCAACAGAGATGAGAAAAATTCATATTTCTAAAAAAAAAATAATTTGTAAACATTAAAAATATTTTGCGACCAAATTAATCACACGTTCTTTCGTTTTAAAAACAGTTTTGAAATGAAATTTGATGGTTTGAGTTTGATATGTTGCTGTGTTACAGTTTGAACGTGGCCATCGTGCTTTAGAGCTTGTACACGGCTTAACCGATTTCGCTGATTCTCTTTCTGTTATGTTCACAACTGTGAAAACAAAGTTTTAAGGGAATAAATTATAAAAAAAAACGTGGCCTCACATCTTTAATAACATCACTTTCGAACGACTCGATGGATTTTTCTGAACTCATTTTCATTGTATTTGTAATTACCAGAACAATATTTATATAGAACAAAAATTTGAAAAGTGCGATTGGTATATTCAATATAAAGAAAATTAATTTGCCATTTGTTTGTAAGAGCATAACTTAAGAACGGCTTGACTTGAAAAAAAGTTTAAGAATATTTTTGTGGCATTTTCTTTTCAAAAAATCCTTTTCTTATACATACATATATATAAAATACAACTGCAGCATAAATGTAAGAGCATCACTTAAGAATCACTCGACCAATTTCACAGATTCTTTTTTGTTACATTTGAAATCACTAGGACAAGGTGTGTATTAAAAAGAAATTTAAAAGAGTTAATGTGGTTTCCTAAATTGAAAGAAAATATATTTTAAAGAATATTTGGCAACTAGAGTTGGGTCAATCGGTTACTTTTGCCGATATTTTATTCCATACATAATTGAACCATACCAATATTATCATAATAAAAAGAAATCACAATAGTTTCCTAAATAATTTGTGTTTTATCAATATCGGCCCTTAAAATTCAACCACCCTTTATATAGATTTTTTTTTTTAGAATATAAAACACAAATTTGTAGAATTTGTATCTGTCTTAAATCTCTTCTTGCTGAACTCAATTAGCTCAAAGATACTTTTAATCAGGAAATTATGTATATCCTATTTCTACCAGAAAATAGGAATATAGCAAAGAAAATTATATTTAAATTGGCACTGGAATTTTGAAAAGCAAGAAGTGCATGCACGGACACGTTAGAAGGAGGAACATAGAATTGTGAACCATTATTTTACAAAATGTCTTCTTTATCTACATTGGCATAAATGATGAAACTAGATTATCTATATTTAAAATCAAGTACAACATATTGTAAAATTATTTGTTTCCCAGAAAAAGAAATAATTTTATTCCCTCATTCTATCTTTTCTATGTATGAACTCATGCTAGGAACAAGAAACATTTTCTCAATATAAACATACCTGTGCTTTTTATAGCTTTCGAAAAAATCATAATTAATTTTTTCGTCTTTTTTTTTTTGTTCTAGACGCCTAATACGGAATACCGATTCCCACCAGCCATTAGTGTGCAACGTTTGGCTCCCCAAGTGCAGCGACAACTGCGCGAAACGCAAGAACTAATTAAAGACTCATGTCCTCAGCTATATGCTGCTGGCTATGGCAGCCCTGGGCCACCGCCACTACGCAATCAGGCAGCTATCACAGGCCGTAATCATCCAACCAATAGAAGACCTACCTTGGAGACACAATTCTCCCAGGAACTCTCGTGATATCTACATAACTAACAAAAACAGTAAACCAAAAAAAAAAAAAAAACAATACATTAAATACATCACATACACACATACATACATTCAACAAAACTAAAGTTATTTAAGCTAAAATTTAGCACGTTAGCAAATTAGGTTAAAAATCATAAAAAGGATGGAAATTTAAACTACATAAATAACAAATAAATTTAACATGAAACAAATGCATAGAATCACAGAGTGGCTAAGTTAAAAGAACTAAATACATAATAAGGTTTACCGCTGAGGTAAGTAATACAACAGGAGTCAATACAGCACCCACATTTCAGTTTACAAGGAGTCGTCAAAATGTGTGGTCTAACATTTTCATTACTAAAAGTAAAAATGAGAAAAACATACAAAAAAACAAAATAAAAAATTTGGTTAAATACTGATTCAAAATATTTGAAAAATAAACTTGAGGAAAGAAAAATCAAGTAAAAAATATCTAAAAAAAAGAGGCTAAAAAGACAAACAAAAATTTAATAATGCATACCAAAAAAGGATTCAATTTGTTTTATTTATTAACAATCTTACCAAATATTTTGGATTTCTCACTAAATCTACATCTTCATTAAATTCATATACATATACACTATACATAATTATCACAAAAACAATTTATATAATTTATATTCACCAAAAGACTCTAACGCCAAAAACAAACAAACAAAAAATATAATAAACGACTGCCCTCTTTTATTTCCTGTCATAATTAAAACCACAACCATGCCTACATAGTCGTAATCAACACAAACGAACATACTCATACAAGTACCGTTATACTTTATCAAATCCTGACGCACCATTATAGTTATTACTACGTATACAAACAACAAGAAACCGTAAAATTCAAAATTTAAATTAAAAAAATAATAAAATTCATACAAACATACATACATATCGTCGTTCTCAAATTATTGTGTTCTATAGGTATATGTTTTCTATGTCACATAGAACACAATAACTTGTGAACGACGATATGTATTTATTTATGTATGTATATATGAAAGACACGTATTTGCATCGTTCTAAACTCAAATTAATAAAATAAATTTGAAAAGAAATGAATAAATTACGTAAATAAATAAATACAGAAAAAAAAACAACAAAATGTATCAAAAAATGTATCCCAATGAAAATTATAACTGTTTTACTTTTGTGCGTTTGATGTACTGTACTGCAACCAAAAATAAAAATAAAAAATATGAGAAAACTTTATAATCGTACTTGTATTGTAATTTAAGTAATTTAAAAAATATATATTTAAAAATATAAACAAAGCAAAAGAAAAAGAAAAAAAATATAATTATAATAATGTGTAGCATATTATTATTATTAATTATTTATTAATAATTTATTATTAAAATATTGTATTTAAAATTAATTTAATTATTATTATGATCATTATTAGTTCTATATACTCTAATTTGATGTAAAATAGTTTTTTCTTATTAAACCAAAAAAAAAAGAGGAAGAAATTAAATAATGAGAAAGCCAAAGGAAAAAAATAAAATAATAAATAAATAAATGACGATGATGATGTTAGAGTGGAATTTTTCTTAATACATTAACATAAGTACATGCATACATACATACCATTTCATTGTAGCAAACTGAAGTGAAATTCGAAAAGGGAAAGATATCTTTTTGGATAAAACTTCTAGTGATTCTCGGAAATTTTTAAATAATATAGTTGTTATATGCGAAAATTTTTAAAATTAATTTTCATGGAAATATTGACATTTGTTATAACTTCCGATTCTGAGGACAGTACATATTCTATATTTAACGCGCCTATATAGTAACGAAATTTGAGTTGAGTTTTCACCTTTATTACTTCTTTTTTAGTTGCTTCTCTACTAGCAGTGCACTGAAATTTAAGCATTTTCATGCAATCGAATGACAATTAATAAAAATGTAAATGTAAATTATTGAATATAATTAGTGTTTTAACACGTTTAAAAAGAAAAAAAGTTTAATTATAGTGCATTAATATGATATAAATTTAAATGTAATTAATGCCAGCTATTTGATTAATAAAATTAAGTAATATTCGATAATTTCGTTGTCACTTTTCGGTTACAAATAAATTTTCTGGAGGGAAAGTGCTATAGTACAGTTATTACAAGTACATATGTATGTGAAATCTGCAAAATAAATAAAAAATTTGGCAACATTAATTAGTAAACTTGGCATCACTAAATTAAAGTTGTCATGTTCAGAAGAATAATCAGTTACTTTTACTAGTGTTGTAAGAAGTGGTTACTTTTGACTACTCGATACTTCTCAATAATTTATCGGTTTTTTTATTGCAATGTATAAAAACGTTTACTTGAACATGTAAATACTAGGGTGATCGATTATTCGACATTTTTAAGAAACCGATTTTCAAATAGTTTGAAATTTAGAATTATAAAAAAACCGGTTGCTCTTTTGAAATTTTAGAAAAATCCGGTTAACCGGTCGGATACATAAAATATAATTTTTTCTTATACCCTTGACAGAGATACATACATATATGTATATAGGTATAAACTAGTTTGTTCTATGGTTTAATTGCATTTTAGGTTGACACACATTCAATGGAATTATTATAAAATGCCGTTATATAAAATAAAGATGTTAAAGGACAGACACTTTTTACCCAAACGTGATCGAAATGTTAAGTTTATGCTTCAATTACCTTGAACTTTTAAGGTTAGGTTTATAAATTTAAAAATGCCATTATTTCTCCACACGAAACAAAATATGGCAACTAAATTGTGATTTATATATTTTTTCTACTTCGAACTTTTATCATCAAAAATTTTATTTCGTGTTGTAAATAATATGTATAAATTTACATTGTTGCCACTACATTTTTTTAGAACTAAATTAAATTGTTAAAAATAACCGGTATTTGCTCTGGTACTGCCATATAAAAAAAAAACCTTTGTTACAAGGAGGTTTAAATAATGAAAATTATAAAAAAGTCACTTCACTGCTCACGGTAATCAACTTTATTGGCAAGATGACCCTTTGTGTGCCAAACTATTTTAGTATACAAGCCATATGTTATCAGAGATATTAGTTAAGCTATGGGTAGTATTTAGTACAAGTCGCTAGATTTCGTAGAAGCAAAATATTACGAAATTCGAAAATGAGAACAAAAAGTATTGCAAAGTACAATAACTTAACTAAACAGCTGATTATCACAGCAAATTTTAAGCGCATCAACGTATAAAATACCTGCTCTCCATTTAAAACAAATAATATTTAAGCCTAATTATTTTTCTTATTTTACATTTGTTTTTGAAACAACAAATAAATTTCTTACAATATAATGGAAGATTATTTAATAAATTTTCTGATTTTTCGAAATTTTTTGAGTAATAAATATAGTATGATACGTTTGGTTACAAACATAAATGAACATAAAACTAAAAATGACAAGTAACAGTGCTATATTCGGCCATGCCGAATCTTATATACCCTTCACAACGTGTAGTCATGCAATAACAATTGTTTGTATCACCATTCATCTCATATAAAATACGTACATATGTATATACTGGTTAGAATAAATGTGGCATCGAATCCCAGCTGAGCCAAAAAAATTTTATTTTATTTAATATATTATTTATATTTTGTTATTATTTTTTTTTTAATTTTTTTAAAAAAATTTTTTTTAAATTATTTTAAATTTTTTTTTTCTAATTTTTTATTATTTTTTTTTTTATTTTTAATATTTTTTCTTTTTGTAATTTCTTCTGTTTTTGTATGGTTTTTACATATATTTATGTATGTATGTTGTTGTTGTAATTGTGTAAAAAAACGAGGTGGTCGTGGTTTTTTGCTCATATCTCAGAAAGTTATTGGGCGATTGTGCTGAATTTCAATAGCGATTCATTCCTGAATATTTCCAAGAGATTGATACCATATAGAGATCTGAGGAACATATAGTTGCTTCTAAAAGTTGATTTCAACCAACACACGGACAGACGGATAGACGGTCAGGGCTTAATCGACTCCTCTATTCATAAGCTTTCAGAAAATATATACTTTATGGGGTCGGAAATGAAAATTGTAGAAATTACAAACGGAATGACAAAGCTATATATACCCTTGTGCACCACAGGTGAAGGGTATAAAAATAAACCGGCTTCTGTGAGTAAAAAAACCGGTGTATTCGACTTTTGAAAAATTAACATTTGGAAAAAACCGCCAGCTGAAAGAGTAAAAAAACCGGTTTTTCCACCGGTTGTAAAACCGAATCGATCACCCTAGTAAATACACAAATGGTGGTGGGATTTTCGTTTACATATTATTAACACTGAATATTTAGATTTTTACTTATTTATCGTTAAAAAGTAGAAATAAACCTGTGATATATAGTTATATTTTGCATGTTTTTTTCTACTTGCAATAGTTTTCTTTTTATAGAAATTAATTTCTAGACTAACTTATATTTTTATACCCTTCACACAGTGAAAAAGGGTATATATAGGCTTGTCATTCCGTGTGAAATTTCTACAATTTTCATTTCCGACCCCATAAAGTATATATTTTCTGAAAGCTTATGAATAGGGGAGTCGATTAAGCTCTGTCAGTCTGTCCGTCTGTCCGTGTGTATGTTGAAATCAACTTTTTGAAGCCCCCCGATATCGCTTGGACCCGGGTGAGGTATTAAAATATCAGAAATATTCGGGAGTAGAACGGTATTGAAAATCAGAAACATCGGTACATAAACAACTGAGATATGAGCAAAAACCCACGACCACCTCGATTTTTTTTCCACAAAAACAACATTACAACAACAACATACATACATACATACAAACGTGTACACTGGTTAGAGAAAACGTGGCATCGAATCCCAGCTGAGCCAAAAAAAAAATATTTATTTTTTTTCTTATATTTTTTTTAATTTTTTTTTATTTTTTATTTAATATATTATTTATATTTTTATTATTTTTTTTTAATTTTTTTATTTTTTTTTAATTTTTTTTTATTTTTTTGTTTTATATATATTATATATATTTTAATTATTTTTTTTTTAAATTTTTTTTTTAAATTTTTTTTTTTTTAATTTTTTTTTTTAATTTTTTTTTTAACATACATACGTAAATTTATAATTTCACAATGGAATGTTTTTATATATGTATGTTTTTTATATATATGTATGTACGTATTTCATATGGAATGAATGGTGATACAAACTACTGTTATTGCATGACTACACGTTGTGAAGGGTATATAAGATTCGGCACGGCCGAATATAGCGCTCTTACTTGTTTTTAATCAAATTGCTTCTTCAGTTTCATTTTTATATGTATATTTAAAAAAACTTCCATTTTTAATAATACACTTTTTGTGCGCAAATTTTATCGTATCGATGGTCACAGGTAGAAAAGCCTATAACTCAAAAAATTCTAATTTTACGGGAAGAAACGTTACAAAAGTGTAATCGTAATGTAACTTCTTTTGTTAAATTACTTGTAACTGTTATTTTTGATAATATTGCGTTAAATATTTGTGTCGAGGTGTAGTTGTGTGAAATGTATTGAAATCACTGAAAAGCTCAATTTCGTAAGCCTTTCTACTTGTGACCATCGACACGTATGTACATACATATCAAGGCATATTTATTCATCAGGTAATTACAGTTCGGTGAGATTTTTGTTTATATTTTTACAAGGCATATTTATTCATCAGGTAATTGCAGTTCGGAGAGAATTTTTTGTTTATATTTTTTATATATGAAGTTTGACATTTGAAAAAAATTAGAAAACAGAGAAAATTGTTTTTTATTTATGCATTTTGACAGCTGAAATTTAAAATAAGTGTTGAAAAAAATAATCAGCTGGCGAATCAAGAGTACCTGATGAATAAATATGCCTTGATATTTTTTATATATGAAGTTTGACATTTGAAATAAATTAGAAAAAGAGAGAAAATTGTTTTTTATTTATGCATTTTGACAACTGAAATTTAAAATAATTATTAAAAAAAAATAATCAGCTGTCGAATCAAGAGTACCTGATGAATAATGATGCCTTGATACATATTTAAAACAAGCAATGTTAGAAATATTTAACAAGACCTCAATTGCGCAATGGAAAAATTGACAAATTAAATGAAAACTCATCGTCTGCAGACAATTTAACGCATTCGTTTTTATCAAAGTAAATGTCTACAATCATTGCTGCAAAAGAAAACGCATTGTTCCCTACAAATTCTATTAAGCAAAATGTAAATATGAACCAAAGAGAATGAAAAGAAATGTGCTTGCCAACCTCCAGCGGATTTTTCATAGTTAGCATCTGAATAATACCAATAACTTTTTGGGTTTCAAATCTGAATAAGTTATTTATTTGACCAAAAGCTTTAAAAATTGTATTTTATTCTATATATATTTTTTTATTTTTTAAAGTTTAAATTTATTTTTTGCAGATGTTTCAATTTTTAGTTGACGCATCAATTGGTTACTAATCTCATCAGAGATTAAAACTATGTATATTTAATAAAATCTTTAATGCTATATAAAAGAAAACATATAACTAATATAAAGTGAGAAAGATTAAAGAGGAAGTAAACAATTATAAAGGGTTAAAGGACATGAAATAATAAAAGAAATTAAAAATATTCAAAGAAGTATAATACTACGATAATCTAGTCATAATTTATGTATATATAAACATACATATGTATAAAAGAATATTAAATGTTAATTTTATTGTATTTTTTTTTTTTTTTTGTAGTTAGGTAAAAAAGCCTCTTTAGTTTTGAACCGGTAAAGGAGGTGGTGGATACGCATACATATCCGATGATGTGGGAACGACATACGTAGCTGTTGGTAGAGGTGGTTGTTGTACATAACCACCAGCAGCCAAATTCTTGGGCAAATAACTCTCATAACCTCCACTAGCCTGATGGTGGTGTGAACCTGCAGGTGGTGCTTGGCTAAAGCGTGACTTTTTCTCGTCGCTATTATCATAGGCCTGATGGGGCTGGGGCGCCGATGAGAAACGTGATTGGTGGCCATTTGATCGCATCATTTGTGTATTATTATTGGGATTTTGAGACCGTGGAGGATAGCCACCACTACCATGTGGTTGCGGTGGAGGATACTGTGAATAAGGTGCTCTCTGGTGCTGTTGTGCCTGGTGTTGGTCGGGACGGCCACTAAAGTTATGGTTGGGGCGATTATTAAAATGGTGCTGATAGTTATTACCACCACCATACGATTGTTTGTTCTTATATCCTTGCGTGTTGTTGCGCCCTCCTCGTCTCATCTGTGATGATGCCATATCCATTAGACGGGGATTTATGACCTTTATAATGAACAAGATAATAAAATAAAAATGTATAGATTAGCAAATCGAGTTTACACTTTCTAGAATTTTAGTTAAGAAACATATGGAGCCATGTTGAAAAAAATCACTCACCTGATTTGCTTCCTTTAAGACCTGTATCAAATCATTAGCTTTGTTGGCATTTGTATTTGTAAAGAGTGTGTATGCCGTTCCCGTGTTATTTGAACGTCCTGTGCGTCCAATACGATGTACATAATCCTCCGAATTTGATGGATAATCATAATTGATGACAAATTTAACATCATCGACATCTATTTGTCGCATGTGGTGAAGAGAAATTCAATTTTTATGTTAACCCAGGGGAACAAACATTGCAGTGTCGCAATACAGACATAAATAAACTTTTATACTTAATTGGAACAAAAATTCATCCATCAATATACACAAAGTTGTAATAAGTTTTGGATTTTTCTTTATGAACTATTGATCTTATTTGTTAACATAATAATTTTCTTTTAATAGTGGACCTCGACCTTTTTCACATACAATTTTTTATATAAGTACAACAAACAAATGCCTTTATTGTAACTCAGACATTTATTAAATTTTTACATGTAAATTAAGAACAAAAATAACATAAAATTTGAAGCTCAATTCATTTATTAAACTATTTCTTTATTATAAATGTGAAACTTTTGTAGAAATGTTCAATTATGTACTTACCTGAATATCCGTAGAGGGAAGAGGTGATCAACCTATTAGAACTGTAAATGAGAAAGAATTTATAAAATGCAGCAGCAGCAGTGTCAGACAGTACAGCTAACTGCTGGCAGGGGTTGTTTTCGGAAACCAAAGGATAATTGAATTTAGCTTTCTTGTAATTATGTTCTTTTTATGGGGATTTCATTTTGTACCAAAGCAAGGTTTAATTATACTAGCTTAAGCGTAAATTAAACTACGATAACGTAAATTTAAGTATATATTAAAAAGTATATAAAAATCGAAGTCCATTTTGTTTCTTTTTTTATAATAAATTTTTGATAAACTGATGTTATTATTTTTGTTCACTTATAATCATTGTATAAAGTTCTTCCCAATTATTTTTTTATATAATTAGGAAATATACCTAGATTTTTTATAAAAACAAAGTCAGTCAAAAATATTTTTGATAGCCGTAAAATTTAATTAAATTTAAAACGCACAAATCAAGGAGATACATGTAATTGAAATCAATACAACAAAAAATAATTTCAATAAAAATCATGCCCAACATCTTCTCGAAAACCATTGGATTTATGAACGATTTCATTTTTTTTAGTAGTGTATTTTTGAAAATAGAAACCTTCCATTTTTTAGAAATTCCTTTATATACATACTTCTCAGATCATAAAATTTATAAAAATTTTAAAACTTGTAAGATTTTATAAAGTAGATGATAAAAAATAAAAAAAAAATAAATATATTATGTAGGTTTACGTTTGTGTTAATAAGAAATCCTTAGTTTAATTTTGGTTTCCTGTATTGAGAAATTTGTTTATATAATTAGAAATTCAAACTTTTCAACCATTTTCCATCAGCTTTCGAGTTTAATGCAATTTTTTTTATTTTATTAGAATCGATTTTTAAGGTTTAAAAGATTTGAATTTTTTTAAACGACTTCATTTTTTGTCCTTGACTGACCATATATAGTAGTAATGTGTTACAATGTTTAAACCAGCAATGTATGGAAAAAATTCTCCTCATTATTTACCCCACACCAGTAAAGAAAAAACAAAAATAAGTACCTAAACTACAAATCTTACGAATTTCTTAAACAGAATGTTCTCCAAATTTGAGACTATCCATTTTAAAAATTTGTTAGCGTTTTTCTTTAAAAAATTACTAGAAACACGTTTCAATTTAGTTCCTTTAACTCTTTCTCTGGTTGTCTTTTACAAATTTAAAAGTAACAACAAAAGAATATGTGTAAAGAAAAGTATGATTAAAAAAACAGTTATAAACATATAGTTTGACGGTGTTGGGTTAAGTTTCGATTCATCCTGCAATTCGCACTGAGAACATCGCATCAGCATGACCGGAATCACAGACGAACCAAATTTAAATAATGAAAGAATTCTCATCAATAAATTTCATCCACAGCATCACTCGTATTGCCATTATAATCATTGAAAATCAACAACAAATGATATGAACACTGTTTGTGCAATGTGTCACATATTAAGTGTATACATAACGCTTACCTAAGCCACGAGCAGCTACATCAGTAGCCACTAGTATAGAATTACGGCCATTACGGAATGAAGCCAAAACATAGTCTCTTTCCTGCTGAGACTTGTCACCATGAATGGCACATGCCCGCCATCCTTGACGCGAAATTGAACGAGTTATTTCGTCAACTCTTTTCTTTGTCTCGACGAATATGATGGTTTTGGTATCTTTCTCCGAGGAGATCTCACCCAAAAGTTTGATTAATTTAAAATCTTTCTCATTTTCATCGCACACATCGACAATTTGTAAAATATTGTGATTGGCGGATAAGGTCAGCGAGCCAATATTGATTTGAATATAATTGTCTAAGAACTCTTCGGCCAAGTTGCGCACTTCTTTGGGCCAGGTTGCGGACCACATCAGGACTTGGCGATCAGGACGTATTTGCTTAATGATCTTGCGGATTTGGGGTTCAAAACCCATATCCAACATACGATCAGCTTCGTCCAACACCAAGTAGGTGCAACGTTTTAAATTTGTAACACCACGTTCAAGAAAATCAATCAATCGTCCAGGAGTCGCAATAACGATTTCGACTCCCCGCTCCAAATCTCTAGATTGATAATGTTTTGGAGCGCCGCCAAATATACACGTGTTGCGTACATGGATCTGGGAGCCGAATTCGTTTGCAACTTGCTGGATTTGCTGAGCAAGTTCACGAGTGGGTGCCAGAATCAAAGCAATTGGGCCGTCGCCATGTTCCAAACGCGGTTGATTGTTAATATGAACCACGGCTGGCAATACATATGCTAACGTTTTACCCGAACCGGTTTGAGCCACACCCACCATGTCTCTCCCACTAAGTGCGATTGGCCAACCCTGGGCTTGAATTGCTGTTGGTTTAGCAAAGCCCATCTTTTTAATGCCACTCATAACGTATTCAGGAAAACCACCTTCATCGAAGTCAATACTAGGCGTTGGGATACTCTGTCCCTTCAAAGTGATTTCGTTCGTCGACAAAAAACCATCAACCTCTGTCTGAGAACGTGCCACCACTGAATCACATGGTTTATAAAAGTTCTTCTTAAATGGGGTTAGAGTTAACTCCGACCAGATAATGTTTGGCAAACGATCACCTGATGCAAACGTGTTATTGGGATTCGTGTTAACACCTTCGAATTGACGCGCATCCTTAGGGGAATTGTTGCGATTTTGAGGATTTTGAGGACGGCCATAGGGTGTTGGTCGCTTGTGTTGCATACCACCGGGACCGTGTCGCATTGGTCCACCGCGATTTTGATGATCACGATAACCACCGCTGCCAGCTCCATTGCCATGTCGGTTCATCTGCATATTGGATTGATTATCACCGCGATTTTCAAACCTATGACAAAAAATATTTTGCAAAAAATAAATAAAAACAATTTAAAATCAAATATTTAACATTAAATTTAATGCAGTTTTAACGCGGCTTGCATAAGTAAATACAAAAAAAAAGTTATTTTATTTATTTCAATATAAAGAAAGCCTTCATTGCCAATTATTTATGTATTTTGTGAGTTTTCCCCAAGAAAAAGTCCAATTTTATTTTTAGGAGAAAATTGTTAATGTAATTTGTATACTTACACTAAAGTTGTGGTTTTATACAATTTAGCTCTACATTTACTCATAAAAGTACTTTTTTGAAATATCTGTATACCTATTATAAATATAAATTTGTGAAAGTTCATTTTTAAATTGCCGTTGAAGCGAAGAATCGCAAAATTTGATAGATGTACATTGTACATTGATGAGCTTATTTTGTCTCCATTTTTTACTAACTTTAGAGTTACCAAGAATATTACATACACAATTTAAAAGGCAATAGTTGAACATTATTTTTTAAATTTGTAATAAAATTGTTAAAAAAGACATCAATTCATTCTCTATATATAGGTTTTTGCAGAACAAAATAAATCTTCTCACATACTATATATAAAATAAGTTATACCTACCTATTTATAATTATTATTTTACAATCCTGTTAATGGCTTTGTATTTTAGTAGTCAATAGTGTTTGCCATTTTACATTCTAAAAACTTTAAAATATTACTATCTAAAAAATCTTTCTAAATAAATTAAATATAAAAGTTGGCTTTTAAATTATTTTGTATTTTAAATTTGACAAAGAGCTCCTTTGCTGGTATCTTCTTAAGTGTATGTTAACAGGGTAAAAAGTGATTAATTACGAATTTCAGGTACTTTCACGAGCAACAAAAAAATTTCAATACGAAAACAGGCGATTGAATGTTGAAAATAATAAAAATAATATTGTAAAAAAATCAATAAAGTATTTTCATCTTGTAAGCAATTTAATACTAATAAAAAAACATTTGAAGTTTAAAAAAACGTGCAATTTTCGTTTTTTCTTTGTTATGTACACTAGATTTAGCAATTAATTTTTATATAAAGCTTAATTAAACGTGACCGCCTTATAAAAATTGTCTACGCTCATGATTATTTTAAAAATGTCTACTACAAAAACCTTCAACCACAGTGAAACCAAATTGTGTATGTATAACAGTTTTTCGTAATCAAATTTTACCAACTTAAAATATGTATACATACTATACATATTACACTAGACAATAGGATCTTTAATTCTTTGCATTTATTTTTTTAATTTTTATTGATATTTAAATAAAATGCATCTAAATAATTTAAATAAGTTTTTAGGCAAATTATGTGATACTAGATAATAAAAAATTTATGCATATTGATGTCATGTCGGCCATTTTGTTTTAATGAAAAAATTTTCTCTAGTATATATAAACTATTGAAATTATATTTAATACATTTTACGTTTTTGAACCTTAACTATTTAAATATAAAAAAAATTACTTACATATTAACTGTTTTTTGGTGAATATAACAAATTTAATATTTTATTCAATTTTTTTTATTTTTATCTTAAGCACAAAATATCCACCTATCCAGGAAAAATACTGTTGAAGAATGAATGGCGATAGATAGTCAGTAATGTCAATTTAGCTATTTTCCCATCAAATCTAGCGATTTCAAAAGCAGTTCAGCGTGTAAAAATACATGAAACGAAAAATTTTAGTTGAGCACGATGGCCACGTTCAAACTGATTTGACAAATAATATGTATGTATGTATTGGTAATATTTGGTTTTGCTTAGCACAGAAACGTATCAAACTCAAACCATAAAATTTCATTTCAAAGCTGTTTTTAAAAGGCAAGAACGTGTGTTAATTTGGTCGCAAAATATTTTTAATGTTTACAAATTATTTTTTTTTTAGAAATATGAATTTTTCCCATCTCTGTTGCTGTATTCCTTGGATTTCACCTGCTATAAAGCAGGCGAACCACGGTATACTTCAATTAATTCAAGTATAAATTTGTTTTCCTCCATATTTTACTTAACCACACAATTTCTACCGTACGGTGTTTTCGCTGCGAAAACTGAATAAAAATGCCATTTGACGTTTTTCGCAGCAACACATCAAACTCGCTTCAAATCTTAGTAGCGGAGGCAGTGAAAATCTAAATTGTTTTGATTTTCTTCAAACCCACATGAACATATACGTGTGAGATTTTTTTCTCTAACACAATCAAAAAAACTGCTTTAGAAGAGATTAGCATTGAGAGTAAAACAAATATATGATAAACTGAATTAAATTCACATACTCTTTCTTCTTCTTTGCTTCCTTGTCATAAAATTTCGCTTTTTTACCTTTAAATATCTAGAGTGTAATAGCGGATAAGACTACATTTTAACAATTTTAGCGAAATAAAATTTTGATTTATGTTCAAAGTTAGCGACTTATCGCAATCTATTCTAGCGATTTTTAAGCCACATTAAACGGGATTTTTTGAAAAAAAGTTCCCATCACTGTAGATAATTGACATCAGAGATGGCACTTTGAGCAAGTGTTACCATACTTAATGGCTTCAGTAGTCTTTACTTTCACTTGTCGTTCTGTAACGTGTCATTTTGTTGTTTTTGTAGTTACAATGTCTGTAAAAACTTATCTATCTGCCTTATAGCCTTTTTACACTTGCTCACATCTTTCATCTTTCATCAAATCAACAAGATGTTAACATCTTCCCATATGAATTGTACGTGTTTGTGTGTCAACATATCTCAACATCTTTTAAAGATGTTCCTAAATCATTTTGTTCCACTCAACATCTTTCGATTATTTTAGTGTCTTCACTAGAAAAAACAAATATTGTTGCAAAAATTTACATGGCATCACTAGAAAAAAATTATAAATGCCAAAAACAAAAAAAATACATACAACGAGTGGACTTGAAATATGTCGTATAAAATAAAATATCTTAATATCTTCATTCTCTAACAAAATCTGCATATTGTAATAATAATTGTTCTCCAAGGGCAATAATTAATACAAGTAATACAGAATTTTTAAATTCATTTTTTAAATTTTTATTTGCGCAAACATTTACAATAAATATTATGACAGATGAAAGATGAAGGATGAAAGATGTTGCAAATGTAAACAATTTTTTTTTTTATTTTCAACATCTTCCACGCATTCCGCTAAGATGTGAGTAAGTGTAAAAAGGCTATTACTTACATAAGGTGATAGCGTTACCTACGGTCTACACCAGCCATCAAATTGTTTGAACAACGAACAATTTTTTGTGCGCACATCAATTTGCCTGGTGTGGACCGCTGTTGTCGATGTTTTGTCCTTGTTCAAACAGCGTTGTCAGAACATTTGTTCGAACAACGATGTCTGACATTAAAAGACATTTTGAATATGAAAGAAAGAGACGACACATAAAAATACCAACAAAATACTCTTTATACGTTTTCTCCATATCAAAGAACATGAACAATTTTTTGACAGTTGATCTGCCGATGTTTTGTTCTAGTCTAAACAAATCGATGGCTCGTCAAGACGTAGAGTTAAGGAGAACACATGGTACAATTAGCAGATAGCATCACTAAAACAGCTGATTTTTGTTTCTCTACCTTAAGGTTTAACTAAAATGTCAAATTTTGTTTATGTATGTGTATATATTGTGTACGTATATATTCTACTGCCAAAAAAAACACGCACACACATTTGCTTTTTGACATTTAAGTCGTCGTTTTCCAACAACAAAATACATTTAGAATTTTGTTGTTGCAGAACTGAGGCTACCTGATGATTGTACCATGGGAGAACAATTTTTGTCCTTTTTTATACCCTTCACACAGTGAAAAATGGTATATATAGGTTTGTCATTCCGTGTGAAATTTCTACAATTTTCCGACCCCATAAAGTATATATTTTCTGAAAGCTTATGAATAGGGGAGTCGATTAAGCTCTGTCAGTCTGACCGTCTGTCCGTGTGTATGTTGAAATCAACTTTTTGAAGCCCTCCGAAATCGTTTGGACCCGGGTGTAGTTTTAAAATATCAGAAATATCCGGGAGTTGATCGGTATTGAAAATCAGAAACATCGGTACATAAACAACTGAGATATGAGCAAAAACCCACGACCACCTCGATTTTTTTTCACAAAAACAACATTACAACAACGACATACATACATACAAACTTGTATATTGGTTAGAGTAAACGTGGGATCGAATCCCAGCTGAGCCAAAAAAATTTTTTTTTATATATTTTTTAAATTTTTTTATTTTTTTTATTTTTTATTTAATATATTATTTATATTTTTATTATTTTTTTTTTAATTTTATTTATAATTTTTTTTTTGTTTTATATTTATTATATATATTTTAATTTTTTTTAAAATTTTTTTTTTATTTATTTTTTGTTTTTTTAACATACATACGTGAATTTATAATTTTACAATGGGATGTTTTTATATATGTATGTACGTATTTTATATGGGATGAATGTTGATACAAACTACTGTTATTGCATGACTACACGTTGTGAAGGGTATACAAGATTCTGCACGGACGAATATAGCGCTCCCACACCCTCTGGACCCTCCGGTCTAAGACTATAGTCTTTGCCACAGTGTTTTGTATCAAACAAAATTTAATTTATTTGTGATTTATTTACTTTAATCTACCATTACAGAATCTAAAATCTACTTTTCGCACAAGCTGGCTATTATTTTGTTTATTTTTTTCACTTGTTTTTGCTATTATGAAAGAAAATATTTATTTTTACAATTGTTTTACATCAGCTGATTTAAATTCAAAATAGCACAATTAATTATGAGGGGTTGTTCACAATAGTCTTTATTTTTCATGCTATTATTGTAGAATATATGATTTTATGACACTACTGTGAATCCTCCAATTATTTTTTAAGTTAATAAATAAGTTGCTTACACCAGAGTTTGATTTTTTAAGATAATGCAGTGTTCTGATAAAAAGGCGTAGATATGTATTCATTCCCTGCATTTAGCAATGTGTCAAAATAGAGAGCATCTGCTTAGATTTTTTTATATGGAGTTTGTTATTTGGAGTCATCTAAAGAATAATCAGCTGGGCTATCAAACCTTAAGCAAAACGATTTTTATTATTTACAAATAAATTTTTTTCTTAATTATTGTCAAAAATATCAATAGAAGAAAACCATGAATAATTTAGATACGAGTTTACAAGTGCATTCTAAACTGGCAAAGGTTAAACAAACCGACAAAATACTATCGACTATATTATCTTAAATTTACATATTTTTAGGAGACCTCTAATTTGGTACTGTTAAGAGAGCGGGTTGATAAATATCATGACCTTTCGAATCAGATGTCTGATATTCTTACCGTTTTTGAAAATCGTTTAGGAAAATTGGAACAGACGATATTACCAGTTTACCAGGAAACAGAACAATTGCAAAAACGTCAACACAGTAAGTGGTTTAAATAAAACGTAGGCTCAAGTCATTTTTATAAAATATTCCCTTACTAGATTTGCAAGCCACCGTTGACTGTTTGGAAACGGTTTTGTCACACTATGATGTCTCGCAAGAAGTTTGCAATCTTATTCATCAAGGTCCTACTGAGGGCAGTGTGGGCATATTTCTCGAAGCGCTGGGTCGCTTGCGGTCAGCCATGGAATACTTTCTTCATCATAATTCACAGAGTGTTGAACTAGAAAATGTCACCAGTCTCTTTAACACTGGTTGTGAAGGCTTAAACAACCATTATCGAATGTTGCTAAAGAAGAACGGTTCACCATTAAAACCGGTCGATATTTTAGATCTCATCTATAATGAAGATGATTCATCCAATGATGAATACACCTCTTTTAGGCAATTAACTCAAAGTACAAGGGAAGAGTTATTCACAATATCACATTGGTTGGAGCAAAATTTAAGATTTGAATACACTGTAATATATGCCAGTGAACGTGGCGAAGTTGTATTTCGGTCGCTACAGAATCTAAAGGACCATCAAAAAAGCAGTAGTTGGGGTAATGAAGCATTGGTATGTTTTAATTTTATTTATGTTCACATCTATTTATACAGTATATTTTTGTGTATTCAAATATTTTAACTTTTTATACCCTTCACACAGTGAAAAAGGGTATATATAGGTTTGTCATTCCGTGTGAAATTTCTACAATTTTCATTTCCGACCCCATAAAGTATATATTTTCTGAAAGTTTATGAATAGAGGAGTCGATTAAGCCCTGACCGTCTGTCCGTCTGTCCGTCTGACCGTCTGTCCGTGTGTATGTTGAAATCAACTTTTTGAAGCCCCCCGACATAGGTTGGACCCGGGTAAGGTATTAAAATATCAGAAATATTCGGGAGTAGATCGGTATTGAAAATCAGAAACATCGGTACATAAACAACTGAGATATGAGCAAAAACCCACGACCACCTCGATTTTCTTTTCATAAAAACAACATTACAACAACAACATACATACATACAAACGTGTATACTGGTTAGAGAAAACGTGGCATCGAATCCCAGCTGAGGCAAAAAAATTTTTTTTTTTTAATTTTTTTTTTAATTTTTTTTTTTAATTTTTTTTTTATTTTTTTTTTATTTTTTATTTAATATATTATATATATTTTTATTATTATTTTTTTTTATTTTTTTTTTTTAATTTTTTTTTTATTTTTTTTTTGTTTTATATATATTATATATGTATATAATAATTTTTTTTTTTAAATTTTTTTTTTTTAAATTTTTTTTTTATTTTTTATTTTTTTTTTGTTTTTTTTAACATACATACGTGAATTTACTGTTATTGCATGACTACACGTTGTGAAGGGTATATAAGATTCGGCACGGCCGAATATAGCGCTTTTACTTGTTTTATATATTTATTAAAAACTTATTAATTTTATCAATATGGTTAACAGAGTTATGAGAATTTACAAACAGTATTACAACAATTAACATCTGATTAATTAAATAAAGAGACTACTAATATCACAGGTTTTAGGAAAAGTTGTTCATAAAAATCTCGTATCAACTTAGAAGTTATAAGAGATTTTAAAACAATCACTGAAATGTATCTTTTAAACAAATTCAGCAAATTTCTTATTATTTCAAAATTTCACCTTTTGCATTTTTCATTAAATGACAGGGTCAGTTCCCTAGTCAATGAATTAAACATTTTGAAGTTAAAGTTTCTATGTAGAAATTAAGAGGGATATCTTGTTCTTTATATTAAGAAGAATATCAACTTCCTTGTCATATAAAAACTTTTCCAGTTGTGAAGCTGCTGACTCAGTCGTTATGCCTTGAGCATTCCAGTACATAACATGAGCATTGTGACTAACTGTTGATTTATATGGCATGTTGAAGCATCATTCCCACCACTCGTAGCTTGTCGTACTTATTTTGGCACCTTTGAAGTACATCGACAGCATCAACAAATATTTGCATCAACTTCTCATTGGAAATATCATATTCATTTCTGTTAACAGGCGTTTTAATTCTTGTTACCTCATGTTCTTGATCGAATTCAATCAAATATAGCGCACCATCTCCGGTTAATCTTTTTGTGGTGATTTCCTTAACACTTACCGGATTTATAAATATTTTAACATTTAATGAGTTAAGTGGGCAATTTAACTTATATTTATTAATGTTTTTGATTTATTGGCTTAAACTTTTCTTTCATAACTATAATGAATATAGTGGACAACACAGAAAATTTTTAAAATTAATTCATAGTGAATTACATTTTTAGGACTTCTAAATAAATAAAGTATTCATTTTAAATGACTCCCAAAATGCGAAATAATTTCTCATGCTTCTAAATAAATGCAAAATCATGCTAAATATCTTAAACAAACAAAGAAGTGAATTTGCAGGGGTTCAACTGGTGACGAAGTGATTAAATTTAGGTGAAAACACTATTGATTTTAACATTAGCGTGTCACCTAAATTAAAACACTTCGTCACCAAATGAAAACGTGCAGTCACATTTTTGTCATAGTTTTTTTTTTTTTTTGCTGGGAACTAATATTAAAACTAACGGCGTTATGGATAATAACAAACAGTGTGCTATCTAACGAGCTGATATTTTTCCCTTATAAAAATTTTCTCATAAAAAAGTTACCAGCTCGTTAGTTAGCATACGGTTTGTTATTATGCATAACGACGTAACTGCCTTATTTATAAAAAAAATATTAAGAACGTTTAAAAACTCCACTGAATAACAATTACAAATAACCAGAAGTTTAACTTCATAATTATATATATATTAACGGTGTTCACGTCGCTGGTTTAGAGGTAGTAAAAGTATAATTCTGTGAAAAATAATTTTATACATAGTTACTCACAATTTACATGATGAGTTTTATGACGTCCAATTTTTTTAATTCCCTTTTGAAGTTGTTACCAAAAACTACTCAAATTTATACGATGGTTTTTTTTGGACGTCTAATTTCTAATTTATATTGTAGACTATTAAATTTATATATTTAATATTTTTTATTTTCTTTTTTTTTAATGTCGAAAAAACTTATTACTGTTTAATATTGTTTTTTATCAATCAAAAAGCACAGTCCAGTTGATGAGAATATAAAAATAAAACGTAACAGAAAGAAGAGAAAAAAGTGTAAAGCGAAGTGTCAAAAAAAAAACCATGAAAACAGAAACCATGTCTATTTTTCTACCCCCCTTTCTTCTCTACACCGCTTGCTACCAAACAAAAAATGACGTCCAAAATTGGACGTCATAAAATTCATCATGTAAACCTACTGTTATTGTTATATTTAAAAAAAACTTTGAATTTTCTCAATTTTGCAGTACTAAAACCGATGACGTGAATACCTTTATTATATTTTTGTGTAAAAGATTTGTTTGTATAATCTTTTTTTCCATAAATCAAAAAAAAAAAAAACAAAACAAAAAAAGTATTCTAACAAAGACAGAAAAAGAGGTTTTTTTAAATTGAATTTAATAAATAAAACAAAATTTGTTATAAAAGAACAAAGAAATAAAAAAATCTAAGCAATACATTAATTAAAAGGATACAGTTTACTAGAAATAAAAATGCGAAGTCAAAATTTTAAAATGAATAAAAAGTATTGTATTGTTATTTTAAAAATTTTAAACTTAAGACATTACGACAGTAGAACAACACATTGGGCCAATTCAAATTGGTTGCATATCAGACATATTTGTACTATTTCATATTATTTTATGCATGCATAAAATTTTTGTTAGTTATTTCCATACAAAAAAAATAATATGACTTTACACATTTGTTTCCTATGTATAAGAAATTGTTTATGTTATACTTTTAACCATATTGTCTCTCAGAGAGAATTTCTTCGCTTCTCACCTATATATTATATTTTCTTCTTTCCTGTATACATACAATTTTTAACAGCGTCATCTCTTCAAAGTCACTAGTCATATTAATATGAATTATATGACATAGTACAATATGAGAGTCTACTTTGAATTGGCCCATTGTGAATTTACCAAATATGTAAAGTATTCTAACATTACAAAAATAACAATAAAAAAAATCTCCCAATTTCCAAGGCATACCGTTATAAGTAATAAAAAAAAACACTGGATTTAATTTCCCATTTAGTATAGTTTTTGTTTTGAGACTGATTTTACTAATTGTGTATTAAAAATTTTAAATTAAAAAAAATACTGCAAGAAAACCGAAAAACAAAATAAAATGGAAGATTGTCGTACACCGACTTTAGCCACTTCGCGAGAATTTAAATTTAATGTTACGCCCACTGCCATGAACGCAACCGTACACTCCTTTCAAGACGTGCATAATATAATGGCTAGCAGACGCTCCTTTACGCCCGTGCATTCCAATTTTCATTCACCAGGGTTGTCACCGATTTACAAACTATCCGGATCCTTAACGAGTCCTGTAACTGCGCATCATAGTTCTTCATTTATGGAATTTAAGAAACCAGCCCTGCTGCCTAAATCATTGCAGACTTATACAGCATCACCCAAATACAGCGAGAATTCAACATTCCTAAGCCCTTGTGCTGCTTTTGGCAATACTTTTTCGACATCACCTTATGGCGGTATAAGTCCTCAATTGGAAGACAGCAGAAACAGTTCAGTTTTAAATCATACTTTAAGCATAAATATTTTACTAAAAACTTTGGGTCTGGAGCGCTATTGTGAGAATTTCGAAAGGGCGGGCATAGATTGTCAGACACTCATGGATATTAAATCGTGTGATCTCAAAAGTATTGGCATTAAAAACGACGATGACCGTAATTGTATAATGGAAATGTTTCAAAATGTATTTTCAACCTAGAAAATTAAAAGAAAAGAAAAATCGCCATTTTTAGTTAAGTTTCCATAGTATTGCTTTGATGAAAGTGTTGAACACATTTTAATAACTTTTATGTTTTTAAATTATTTATAATTTATTTAATTAATTTTTATATCTTCAATTTAATAAAATATACATAAAAACAAAAAAAAATCATAAATAATTATAATGATGAACCCAGCGTTTTATTTATTCAAATTTATAAAAATGAAATTTATATGTATGTATGTATGTATTATTAAGATATATTAAATTTTGTTTGTAGAAATCTCGTCATTCGGGACGCCAGGAAACCAAAAAAAGTCCCTCTTTACGTTTACAACAAATGTAAGTTGCTTTTTTTATACATCAAAATGCACCTTTACCTAATTTAAAAATGTCATTAAACTTCCGTTTAGATTTGAACGCAAAGCTAATAAATTATATTTAAAAGCAACCCAAACTTTAGAACAATCAACTGGTATTTCTATTAAAAAAGCTACTTCTCATTCTGAGCACTTATCTTCTGAAGAGTATGCTGATGGCGATCAAGAGTTAGACAAATATCTAGTTATGCTGTTGGGCTTACAGCGTCTTCTAAATTGGGATCGTGCTTTAATGCAAGAAATCATACCAAATTCAAAGCAATCAGATGTTTTTGCTAAATTGGCCTATAAGTCCATTGATATGGTTGTTAAAGATGCTGAAGCGATTACAAATCGTATAATGCGCAGCATTTCGCGCAAAGAATGGACTTCCGCTTTAGGTATATTTAAGACTTTAAAAAATGTTTTGTTGCTGCAGCCTGATATCGATCGTACTTACGATGTACAACAGCGAGAACAGTTGACAAAGGTTTTAAATAAATTACAATATACGGTAAGAAACAATAGATTTTTCTAAATGAATAAGATGATATTCATAAATATCGTTAAAGGGGGCCAAAGCTTTGGAACATTTTCTAGAAGTAGTCAGAGGTGACTCTACAACCAATATAGTGGGCATGAGTTCCAGTACTTTGGGTTATGTAAATGTGCCTAAAGATGCTACTGTACATGAGCTAACATCAAATACAATATGGTTTATAGAGAATCTTTTAAATCACTACGATGTCATTGGCGTAATACTACAGCCAGACGTACTGTACTCTACACAATTGGATACTATACTTATGAAGAAACAATTGCCCGAAGAGGAACGTAATAAGGCTTTATTGGCCATTTATATAAGTAAGAAAGCTTAATAGACTCTAGTTTAAAACTAATTTATATCTTTGTATGTTAAAGAAAAAGCTTTGGCTGAACTAAATCTCTCTATAATGAATAAATGCGAACATTATAATGACCAGGCTACTAAACATTTGTTTCGCTTAAATAACATCAACTATATATTGAATTCTTTGATAACTTCAAATTTAATTGATATTGTCACTATTGCTGAACCCGATTGTCGTAACAGTTATATTGAAACTATTAAGGAATTAAAATTTTCTTACCAAAAAACCTGGTCCAAAATGCTATCGAATATATCGCCCTTGGACGAATTGCCCAAACCTACACAGGGTAAAGTTAAGGATAAAGATCGCAGTATTTTAAAAGAAAAGTTTTTGGTAATTTGCTTAAATAATTATAAATATACATACATATGTATGTATAAACATATATATTTGTAATAATTGTTACTTTTTTTTTGTTAGGCATTTAATAAAGATTTCGAAGAAGCTTGTAAAATTCAAAGAGGCATTTCTATACCGGATGTTACTTTGAGACAAGGCATTAAGCGTGACAATGAGGAACATATACTGCCCAAATATAATGAATTTTTCAATATGTAAGTTGATTCTTTTTATTTGAATTTATTTAGTTTTTGCTTATATTCATTGCTATTTCATATTTTCGTAGATATTTCAAAATATGGTTTTAAATTATTGTTCCATTATGTGATGATTTTTAAACCAACACAATATGATTTCATTGTTTTTTATTTTTTCTCTTTTTTTTTTTTTTAATTAAAATCACCAAAAATCTTTTTAAATACATACACAGAATTAGGAAAATTTTTTAAAATGTTTTCAAATGCATCACTGTACTGCACAATGACATTGAGAGTTTAAAAAGTTTAAATATTTAGCTTTGTCGTTTAACATTTTAAAAGTTTAATAGCCGCAGATTTATAGAAATGTATTTATATTTCTTGTAGTTCATTGCCATATATATTGCTGATAAAGTTTGCCATCGTTATGCGATGCAGTGATGCAATTAAGAATAAAAATAAAAAATTTTCAGAACTACACCATTTTTTTATATTGAGAATTTTGAAAATTTTAAATAAATTTGAGATTTTCGATTTGAAATTAAGAAAATTCCAAATGAAATTGGAAATTTTCAAATTGTGAAAATTTTACTGAAATTTATATTAGATTTACACGGTGATTTAAAAAGTTTTTCTTGTAAACGAAAAGGGCAGAGAGGAAAAGTAGTAAGGCATTGCACTCCCAAAATGGTCAATGAAACTATCTAACTAATTGAATTTCTTTTCAAATTTATTTTTTTATGCTGTTTTTATTAATTAAATATTCTTAATTTCATTTTACCGAACTGTTTTACCTGACGACTTCGTCGGCTAACAAACACATCCCGGGAAGGTTCGCCAGGTTCGAAACGCAACACCAAAAACCATTTATGTATAGAACAAAACAAAACATTGCATTATCGAAAAAAAAACCAATACCAATACAATTTCAAATCGAAATTTCCAATAGCATTAGATTGCTAACAAGAACAAGAACATTAACATTGCTATGATAATTCCGAACAATTTAATTTCACACGGAACTCGGAACAGACACGTATTACTCTTAAACTTTTACTAATTGCTGCATCTCGCTTAGTTGCCCGGCAAAAAAAAAAAATTGGAAGTAGTGCAAATTGAAATACATTTTCAGGATAATAGTGCAAAAGGATTCATTCTAAATGTGAAAGAATTTGCCGTCATAAATGATGTGCGTCAAAAAATCATTTTCAAATCATTATTAACAAACACCGTTAACTTATGAAACATCGGGTCTTTTTCACATAATATGCAAAGTTTTATGCACAGAATAGAGTACAATTCGATAATATACTCATAAAAACACATGATTTTGAATTACACGTTAATGTCAAAATCAATATTTTGAACAAAATTTGCTCACAGTTGAAGTTGTACAAAAACACTTTGTTTTTTCCGGGGTAATAAACTTCCTTTGCTAAGCATGCATGAAAGTCTTGAAAGTCTTACAATATAGCAAAAATATATGTACTTTAAAATTTATTGAAACACTGCTTTGTTTGGCCGCTGGAAATGCGTATTTTAGTCTGATGATAAAAATTCACAAATTGAATTGTAATGGAATTTTAAATATTGTTTTAAATTTATTTGATTATTCTTTTTCTTTATTTTGATGATTTCATCTATTAAATCTTATTTTTTCAACTATTTTCTTGACCAAATTATAATTAAAGTGGGATTACTGTATAAAAATCTTTTTAAAATTTGATATAAAATAAAAAAAACACATTAATTTATAGAATCTCGAAGTCGTTCATTTCATCTTTTTGTTTTAATCGCTTCTTTATTGAAATGCCTCTTATACTTGCTTTTCTTTGTTGTAGGTATGCTGGTGTACAATTTAGTAAAAATCCTGATAAGTATATCAAATATAAGCCACATGAAATTAAAGCTTGCCTTAATAAACTCTTCGACGATTCCGCTTAATTTTACAATCACACAAATTTATTTATTTCGTTATTTTCATTTTCATTTTTTTTTTCATTTTAATTTTTTAAATAATTTTATATTGATATAAAAGTTAGATATAAAAAATGTCTTATTGTATAACAATTATTAAACTAAGCAAATAAATAAATAATTTTATAAATAAATATATTAAATATATATTAAAAAGAATAATAATAAAAATCGATCGTGTTAAGCAACTTGATTGTCAACTAGACAACAATTATTTTTTTTTTTTAATATAAGAAATTCGTTGAGGGTGCTTCAGGCCGACCACAAGCTCCATAATGTAATATCGCTATTGTGTTATTACTGTGACAGTTTTCCATATCCAAAAAACATTCATTCGAATAGGTCATATTGTCGGTACCACAAACCGGCTCAAAATCAGGGGGACATATTTTGGCACACCCTTTGAATTGGACATTACTGAGGCAACGTTTTAGGGGTACAACGAAAACATGTTTACCACAATTTTCTTTGCGCATATGACATTCTGATTTGTAGAATTTATTATCTGAACCGCATACGAAATTCGGGCTTTGAGCATCACAATCAGTCTCACAGTCAGCTGTTAAAAGGCAGTTTTTTAGGGATACTTGTACAACTCTTAAATGACAGGTTCTACGCTTAAATTCACAATTAGAGGCATAAGTGTTGCCATCGGAACCGCATACGGGTCCACCTTGGATATCTTGTTTTGCGCAACGTTCACCACAATCTTTGGGTGGGGATTTCAGATCGGTGCAGGGTCCAATGTGGGCCAAATTAACTCCTCTCCTAGAGATTAAAAAAATTAATTAAAAGTTCATAGAAAATTTAAATCAAAAAATAATTACTTACAGACATGTTGCATGAGCCAATTCACATTCATTATTGTAAGTCTTGGCATCGGTGCCACATAACTTGTCACTTTTCTTTGAAGAGAATATAGAACCAAATAGATTATTAAAGTCCTTACAGGGCGGCAATTGTTTACATCTAGATAAACGTGATTTACACCTGTCCATGCTCATTTTTTGTATAGATTTGCGCTGAGGACTGCAAGTAAAAATATATTAACGTTTTAGCATAATAAGAGCAGCATAATTTAAGGATTTCCTAACTAACCCACAATTCAACATTTTCAATTCACATAACGATGAATAAATATTGCCATCACTTCCACAAACATAAGCCGAACTATCAGTTTTGGGACATTCGGTAGGACAATTCTCCACTTGATTGCCATTGCGTTCTTGGGCCATACAGAAAGACAGTGGCACTTCAAATACATGTTTGCCACAATTGGAGGAACGCATTTTACAGGGACTAGCATAAAGTCTGCCGTCTGAACCACAGGTGGGACGAGCCACACGCCAACAAGACTCACGACACATTCTGGTTGATTGACAGTGTTTTCGACTGGTTTTCACTACACCTTGACCGCAGGTTAATAATTTCATTTCGCATGTAGAATTGTAGACATTGCCATCTGAAGCACAGATAGGACCATCTTTGGGGGCACTGTTACAGTCCACGGGACAAGATTCACGTATAGCGCTGGTATTACTGCAAGGTCCTACATGAGCCATCTTTACGGCGTCTACGCCTACACGACAAGCTTGTATACGCAACATGCATCTGTATTTGTATTGAAATAAATTAAAAATTTTATTTTATTTTTTAAAATTCATTGTCGATTTTCCTACACACCTATTTAAATAAGTGCGACCATCTGTACCACAGATGGGATCCTTTTCCCCGGGACAACGATGTTTACAATCCGATCCTCTAGATCTTTCACAGCCATTTCTAACATCCTATAAAGTACAATGAAAAATATAAAAAAAAACTAAAATATTTTTCCTTTAATTTTTGTTTTAAATAACTTACCTTTATGGCACCGTTTCTGGAACAGGTTTTCTTTTTCATATCACACAAATTGGCATAAATCAAACCATCGGAACCACACACTGGCTCTGCTCCAACTGTAACACTTGGCGGACAGGATCTTGGGCAGTTACTATTGCTACCACGATTCTGCCTTGGCATTAACGAATTCATGACTCCACTCAAATTCAGCGATGCCAAAGGATCATCATTTTGAAAATCTGCTTCGGTTTGCTGCACTATACCCGCTCCATCTGTTGTCGTTATTAAAGATTCATTTTCTGCTGCTAATTTATCTTCGGGTTGCAACTCAATGCGACTGTAACGTATTACTGGCGCCTGCGCAGGTAATTTTATGATTTTAATCGGTGAATCGGTCACTGAAAATAGATAATGGAATTTTTTAGTATGAACTTGAACAAAAAAAACAAATCTGTGTCATAAATTAAATTTTAACCCCTATATTCATAATCCACGTTTAAGTTTATCGAAGGCTTGTTAAACAAAATTCAATTAATATACATACATACATGATAAAACATAATTTTTTCGTATATATGTTAAAACAACCTATTTTTTATATATGTTATTTTTTTATCATTAAATGAATTTTGTTTTTAAAATCCTTGCAATCATTCTTAATGGCCCAAATTTATTTACTCTCATTGTATGTATTTTTACTATTTAGAGTATTGGAATTGTAAACACTTTTCAAAATTAGAAGTACATTTTTAGATTATAATTATAATTAAGTGAGCACGAATTATTGCAAGTGTTTGTAAACGTTTGCTTCATTGAAGCAAACTAGTTTTGAGATGGACCTCAAAATCTGGTTCGATAAGGTTACCCTTTTCAACTCGAGTGGCATCAGTGTTTTAACCAATCCTCGTATCGAACGAACTTTCCAGTAATCCGGGTAACTCCTTAAGTTACTAAAAAAGCAGATAGCAGTGTGTTCTTTTATTTCCCTAATGTCTTTTATTTAAGCAAATCAGGAAAAATCTCAATCATTAATGTTTTGCAAGTACATTAAGAGCCATTATTACAGCTTGCCGTTGAATAAAGGCAGGATTTTGTCAGACCGATAAATGGCTTTGCATTATACAGCCTTCATTTATTATTTTTTTTATCCATTAAATATTATTATCTATAGGCTATACTTTGTTTTGAAATTGTAAGTGGGCGGGGTGCCACGCCCTATTAAAGAATAAGTATTAAATATTTTATATAACGAAAGTTAATGCAGCTAGAGTCTTCAAATTAAGTACGGTAAACTTTGACATCCACATGAACATTTGGGTAAAAAATGGGCGGAATTTCAATAGTAAGCGTGGCCACATGAATTAAATACTAAATTTCGTATATTTGGAAAACGATATCGATTAGAGTACTAAAATTTTGCAAGAGCAACTTTGACACCCAAATAAACATTTCTGGAAAAAATGGATACATTAGAAATAGTGGGCGTGGCAGCTCTCATAGCAATTGAATACTAAAATTCGTATATTCGGGAAGCGATAACAGTTAGAGTACCCAAATTTTGCACGAGAAGCTTTGACATCTATATGACTATTTTTATAAGAAATTGATGCTTTAGTAATAGTGGGCGTGGCACCTGTCATATGAATTAAATACAAAAATTCGTATATCTGGAAAGCGATAATAGTTAGAGTACCCAAATTTTGCAAGAGACACTTTGACGTCTATATGATTATTTGAATAAGAAATGGTTGATTTAGTAATAGTAGGCATGGCACATGCAAAATAAATATATTTTTGAACTATAAAATTTTTACACCGGGTATTAGCTAGTTAATAATAATAATACCTATAAAAAACGAAAGTTAGAATAATGCAAGGCCATTTACTAACTAACTGCAAGTTGTAATAATGGCCTTTAGAGAAATAATACAGTTTAAACTAATATTACGCGATGTTTTGAGAAACTTCTGATTGTCAGACATAACACTCTTAGAAAAGAACACTTTTTCGCTTGTAATAAACATAACTGTTTTTAAATGATATGAGTAGCCATACGATTACTCATATCATTTAAAAGGAATGCACACAAACTCAATTCTATTAAAATTGGTTCAGTATTTAATGAATTATAATGAGTTGTAACAAAACAATATTATTGCATTGATACGAATTTGGTGTTCACAGCTTATTGAAAATACTTTAGGAAAGAATTTCAAGTCGAAATAAATATTTTTATTATTATTTATTATAATCTATATGGCAAGGTTTTAAAACCATAGAGCCAGGTTCAGTATCCGTAAGTCGACCTATACCTTTATATAAGAAGTCGGAGATGAACGCCAAAAAAATTCTTTTTAAAAGTTTTGCAAAGGTTAATTGAGACTGCGGGTAACTGTAACTCGGTACCGCTAACCGACGCCACGCAATTAACCAATTCAAGAGTGAGACACAAAACTCTCGAAGTCAGATGAAAAGGTACGATAACGAAAATATACGCGAGCTCTTGACCCGACCAGAGCTGAAATGCGATAGTCGAAATAAATAAATAGATTAACTGTTAGAATGAAGTTGTATGTATTTTAAATTTAAAAAATCATTTTAGTTTAGTATAATTTAACGATTGTGGCCACAGAATTTGTTTCGAAATTTCCAATTAAAGTCAGCAATCAATAAATAAAATTTGTATAGAAAGAAACTTAATATGTAGTTATAAAAGAAAAACGTGATTAATAAAACTTGATGACCACAAGTATTCGGCTTTTCCAAACACTATCTAGAAAAATGTTTGGCAAAAGATCTTTTGTTTATTTTCTCATTGATATGACCTCTAAAAAGTAAGGACCTGTTAAAATTCATCTGCGATTCATACATACATATTTCATCAGCAACTTGATGACTTATAATTTAATCAAATTCAGGTATGAGGGCATCATATTTCCAGTGCAAAATCAAATCAAATCAAACAGCATTTTCCAGTGGTTTGAAACTACGAAGAAGCAATAATATGTAGCCAGCCTTTATATTGGCTACATCTGACAAACGAATAGTACAATCACTATTGTTTTTATACCCTTCACACAGTGAAAAAGGGTATATGTATATAGGTTTGTCATTCCGTGTGAAATTTCTACAGTTTTAATTTCCGACCCCATAAAGTGTATATTTTCTGAAAGCTTATGAATAGGGGAGTCGATTAAGCTCTGTCAGTCTGTCCGTGTGTATGTTGAAATCAAGTTTTTTGAAGCCCCCCGATATCACGCGAGAAAGGTATTAAAATATCAGAAATATTCGGGAGTAGAGCGGTATTGAAAGTCAGAAACATCGGTACATAAACAACTGAGATATGAGCAAAAAACCACGACCACCTCGATTTTTTTTTTACAAAAACAACATTACAACAACAACATACATACAAATGTGTATAGTGGTTAGAGTAAACGTGGCATCGAATCCCAGCTAAGCCAATAAATTTTTTTTTTTATTTTATATATTATTTTTTTAAATTTAAAATTTTTTTTTTTTTGTTTTATATTTATTATTTATATTTTAATTATTTTTTTAAAATTTTTTTTTTTTTAAATTTTTTTAACATACATACGTAAATTTATAATTTTACAATGAGATGTTTTTATATATGTATGTTTTTTATATGTTTGTACGTATTTCATATGGGATGAATGGTGATACAAACTACTGACTACACGTTGTGAAGAGTACATAAGATTCGGCACGGCCGAATATAACACTCTTACTTGTTCCTTTATTAACATGTTTCAGAGGGAATATATAAACACTATGGCATTTTATAGTATGCCAAAAATACATACAAACTGGCTGACATACATATGTAGGACAGATTCTGATTCCCGTAATAATGGAAATTCAAATTAGACAATAGAATCTGTCTAGAATAGTAGTGACTTGTTTAATTTTTGTTTTTTACAGACTAGGAACAATCAAAATTCCTTTATAACTTTGTCGATAGCAAAGGAAAAGTGACAAGTGTAAAAACGAGTTTTGTCAGTTAAATTATTTTAAGATATTTTACCCCTTCAGAGGCATAAAAGCATACACTAAACGTTCATCCCACTCTAGGTCATTCCCCTGTTATCAAAAAAAAAAAATAAAAATAAATTTCATGTACATATCTGATTTCATCTAACGTTCATGTGCGGAATTTAATTTGGAGATTATTTTCTTTTTTCTCATGTTATAGTTTAAACAAATTCTATGACTCAAGATACTCTTACACTATATAAGTGTGCATATCTTTATGGTTCAACTATTAGGAGAATAGATTGCCAACACAGACAACATTCATTAGTGACGGTATAGTATGTTTGCTTCGTTATGATGCACACTTTAATATCAAATATTAAAAAATCATACTTATATTCCAGCATTAAAAAAAAAAATCTTAAGAAAAACCTAAAATACAATTATTAAAAGTGAAAGTAGAGAAAAAGCGCACACACATAGAAATGTTTGAAATTTTCTTCTTTATGAACCAACTCTTTCTCTGTCTAGTAGCTACCTTTAATTTTGAATTGGACACAAAGGAAATTAAAATCGTTGTAGGTACGTAAAAGCACATGTTTCATGTAGAGAAGAAAAAAAAACAATCATCTATCTGTCCATTCATCTATCCCTCTAGTCGAACGTGATTATGATTGTGTGTTTTTCCTGTTACAAATTGCCAACAATTTTAAACAGCCAAAAGAAACATAAAAAAAGAAACAACCAGCACCATAGAAAATTTGTTGTAAGTTGTCGCTAAAAAAAAATAAAAACATGATATGATTGTTACTTTTACCATTTCTGTATTTGCATTTAAAAGTGCTGACACTATTTCCATTTATATAGTTTATAATTAAAAAAAAAATTTAGGTTACAAGTCTTGATTTGTGGTTTGGGTTTGGGTTAGTATTTATTACGCCAAACAATTGTTTCAAAAACAATTTTTAAGCAAATTCAAAGAACTTTAGGTTCTTATAATGGGTATATATAAACCGACAACTGTCAGTAGAGATATACATATTTGTGTACATAAACGATAAAACCTGTCCATAATTTCAACGTACTTTTTTTAAATATCCTGAACCATTAAATATATAATATATTAAATTCGTTAGATTTAAGACTTATAGAAATATTATTTATTTGAACCAACTACTCGTAATTTTGAAAGAATTGAATTAAATATTGAAGAAATTAAAAGCACACAAAAAAATTAAATAGTTTAATTGTTTAAATCATATCAATTAGTTGTTTTATTTATTAAGCTTGAGATCGTTTTTTGTATAAAAATAATTTTATTTTATTCCTATATTTCGCTACCACATTGGGAAGCTTCTTTACGCTAAGTCTCAACGTAGCAATTTTCATTGCTAAGCATAAGTAAAAACGTCGGCAGAATAACGGCACTTTATTGCTAAAGTATGATAATTTCCATTGGCTGGACAACACGACACAAGTAATTTATTTATGAAATTTAATATTTTTGTTTTACCTTTTATGTTTTTTTTTTTGGAATACCTCACTCTAAATTATCAGATAAAATTATTTTACTTTTTCCTTTGTTTCTGCAAAGAAAAACAAAAAATTCAAAGAAAATTCAACGATTTTAACAGCTTATTGCGGCAATAATTGCTTAAGCAATTTGCAGAGCAATGATTGCGCAATAAATTGCTACATATAGCAATTTACGGTGTACACGTCGCAATGGACGCAATCAAATTTTACAATTGCGGGAGACCCCGGGTTAAGAAAAGTTTTAATTTATATAAATAAAAAGAATGGAAGACATTAACATAATATTGTTTAAATCATTTAAAGAAAATCGATCTGTGGGGCTTGCCGTTTAAAGCTATATCCCTAGAAATTTCGCTTTCAAAATAGTACGGATTAATAATGTCGCCCGTCTTAAACTCTCACACACCAACAGTTACTTTTTGTGGATGCCATGCCACCTGGCAAATCTTGTATGGTTTGGTATCCTGCCACTCAAAATTAATGCTCTCTATTGAACTGTCCGATTCCTACTCACTAAACAAATGCAGTTGGCTATTATCATTAACTTTAGGCTTCTTGGTTAGTAGATTTTTAATTGTACTTTACCAGTCAAGCCCTTTCACTTGATACCCATATTGGCTTTATTGGTGGTATAGAAAGTGAAAAAATAGATTTTCGTTTGTAAATATTATTAGATAAAACACAAAAGCAGTTGTATGTTGGTGCTAGTTTTAAATCGATTTATTGGTTTTTCTCAGAAATAATTTCCAAAAATTTTATATATATTTTTCCAAAAAAATTTTGCTTATAACTTTGCCAACTAATAAACGATTTGACTAAAATTTTTTACGAATATCTCTAGAGGTATAAATAGTAACAAACGTGGCTTTAAATTATCCTAGGGCTAAGAAAATTAATTTTTTGTGGTAAAAACAAGGGAAAAACGGAGGTATTCGTGTTAATTTGCTCATATCTCAGAAAGTTATCAGGCGATTATGCTGATTTTCAATATCACTGCTGCTGAATATTTCTGATATTTTGATACCACACACGGGGCTTGGTGATGACGGAAGGCTTCAAAAAAACTGAAATCAACATACACACGGACAGATGGGCAATACTTAATCGACTCCCCTATTTCAGAAAATATATCGTTTATTGGTTCGGAAGAGAATATTGTAGAAATTTCATACAGAACGACAAACCTATATACTATACCCTTTTACACTGTCGTGTGAAGGGTATAAAAATAGAATACAGATATTCCTAAATAAATTCCACTTTTTGTTTACACTGTAACACTCTTTTTATATTTTGCAAACACCTATTAACTGTTTTCTTTAACAACATTACAAAAATTGTACAACCTAAAATTGTGATAAAACGAATTCCTAGGCCAACAATTTTCATTTCCATTATGATACAGTGTATGTATGTTTGTATGTACACACATATATATTTATGTATGTATGCATATGACAATGACGGCAGGTAACATGACAATGTTAATGATAGCAATTTACTTTGGTTTTTTTTTTCTCGCTCATATTTAGAGTAATCCGTTTTCATTTCTTTCTACAAAGATAAAGCAAAGAAAAATTTTAAAACTTTCTTTCATATATTAATAAATATACTATAACAATTATGTACATAAGTAAGTTTATTAGCGTGTTTGTATGTTAGTAGAGTTTGGTATGGTTTCTCTTAACTAATTTTTGTTTGTTTTGCCATAATAAAATTCAATTAGTTTAACATACAACATGTGCATGTAACTAAACAACTTGACAAAGTTCAAGCAGTTTTATCTAGTAGTTATAAATAAAACAAAACTACATACCTACCACTTAAATGTAATCACAACTATTTTATACAAATTGTTATTTCTAATAAAAGAAAAATATGTAAACATACATATAAAAAAAATAAAAATAATTTAATAATTTTAATTAAATGGCATGTTAACACATTGTTATTGCATTAGGTCCGTTCGTTTACTTTCCAACAAAGTCCTGTTAATAAGTAAATACCGAGTAATTAAAAAAAATACTCTCACAAAAAAAGTACGCGAACGGAAAATTTGTAAAAAATTTTAAGTTAATCAAAACAGATGTTCGATTCCAACACGTTGTGTTGTAATATATCTGTGGCTTGGAGCTAAAAGGGCCAATGTCAAAATATTTACTTTTGAGAAAATTTGAATTAAACTTTAACTTTTATATATGCTTTTATAGTGACATTGGCCAGTATTTTATTTATGAATCTGTTCTGGGTTAAGTATGACTTTCGCTGTTTTACCATAATGAAATAGAGCAAGAAAACAAATCTAATGGAATGATTAACTCAAAAGAGCAAAAAAGTGACATTGGCCCTTTTAGCTCCAAGCCACAGATATGTATGTTTACATTTAATTGCTCAATGTGTTTTTTTGGTACTCGATACTATACTTTTTTATAATATTAACATTTTTATAAAATGGTTATAATAAACGTATAATTTCTTCGTTAGGGTATACTAAAAAAATCATGTTTAAAATTTAATTTGTCTATGGAAATTAAATAAAACACAATTGTATCTAGTTTTGAATTTTAAATACCCTAGAATATTTATAGTACTGAGTAACCAAACACTCGTATATTGTACAACTCTAAATAAAATGTAAATAAATAAAAAATAAAAAAATAACAAAGAAAACCATCTTTTTAATTTTCATAAATGCATAAATTTAAAAGGTACTAAATTTAATAAAATATGTTTATATATTTTATTTATTGAAGTTTCTTCCTTGTTTAATTCATTATTTTAATTTTAAAGCTGATTTATAACAAAATTTAAGACAACGAAATTTGGTTTTAATACTTTTATTTACTTTACTTTACAAGTTAAGAAATTTCCAGCATAAACTTAAAAATACTCAGTAAAATAGCTGACACTTTCTCAATTTGTGTTTTTACTGGATTCTGTGTAAACGAACGCAATCTAGTAAAAACTTGTGAAAAATTGTCACAATTCGTAAGTAAACGAACGAACCTATTGTAATGGTCAACACTAGGTGTGTTCCACATGCATAACGAAACAGTCCGAACTTGCCCAAAGTTACCCAAAAGCGTTCCACATAACAATTTTTGTTCAATTATGAGAGTAATTGAGAGAGTAATTTTTTTCATTTCCTGTACAAATTTGCCCGAACTTTTTCTTTGGGTAAGTTCGGACAAGAATTTAACAATCAGCTGTTTTTTGTTTACATATGAAACTGAAAATTAATCAAAAAATTTGCAAAAGAAAAAGTTTAGTTTTTGTTAAAAAATATATTAAAAAGCAAAATGGAAGGTTTTAATGAAAAAGTTAAAGTGGTAAATACATTATTGAATTCATATCTCCCTTGTTCTTTAAAATAAATTCTTTTAAAAAATTTACACTGGCTCAGCTTCTCTTTCAGTTCTTTTTAAATTATTTTTAACATCTGTTGGCAATGATGCAAATGTTTTGTTTTTATAATGTTATTGCTTTTAAGCATCTAAAATCACTTAAATAGATTTTAATTTAAAAAGTAAGCACCATTAGTATTACGAGAATTGCAAAAATGGTTTTTTGCGTTCCAGCAATTTTGGGTAGTTTTGGCAAATTTAGAGAGTAATTTTTATTTTACTCTCATTAGTCCGAACTTGTCCGAGGTCTTGTGGAACACACCTACTGTTTTATTGAAACCACAAATGAACTCAACAGTGATGAGAAAAAATCTTGCAATTAAACAAAAAAGTACTTTTACAGATTTAAATATGGTAAACAATTTAATAGTTCCTCTTAACAGTTAATAATTACTAGTTGAAAGCGGACGTTTTTGCTGTTATTCTTCTAAAAATCGCTGGATCGGAAAAAACAATCCTCAATTCAGAAGTAAATCCAATAAACTGCGAACTCCAAATTAAAAATAGAAAAAAAAATAAAATAATAAAACATTAAACGGAAGATTCAATTTGTACACTCTTTTTTTATAAAAATAATTTTTCAATACTTTGTTTTTGTTTTTTGTTTCATTACTTTTTTTTTGTATGAGATTTAGAAATAAGATATTAGCCGACTGGCTAATGAGTAAAATAATACATATGAAAGCTTTGACTTATTACAGGCTGATAATCACAAAATTGATTAGATTTTTGTTTATGTTAATTTTAATTGTGGTTAATTTAATCTTCATTCTATGAACATAACTGTTTAAGAGGTTTAAGGTAATTTCTGAGAAAGTGCTTTAAATAGGTGCTGGAAATAATTGTTGTCTGCACTTTACAGAAATCTGAAGAGAGAGCTATGTATTAATAGGATTTTTTTAAACTAATATTTTAAGGCTATTTTAAAAAAGCTAACACAAGTTATAAATAAAACAACGAATGCGAAATTCGATAAGCATATTTTTTTGAAAGTCCAATTTAAAATTATAGACCGATTACAGTCAAAATCGAAACTCTTTGATTTTGGACTTAAAAATTTTTTAATGTCAACATGGACATACATATATTACTTATTCGACTCGGAAGCTGACAAATATGATGTAGAATCTAAAAATTACAAACATAAAGTACAAAACTTTATAAATAAAAATGAAAAAATATATATTAGAGTATTTATTACGCAGTATTTTTACAAATATATACTTTTATTTAATTATGCACATACATACTATATACGTTAATTAATTATAATTATAATGGTAATTATTTTAATATTATTACCAGTGTGGGTACAAACTGGACTATTTTTAAGGGCCTTAGATTATTGCTTTAACAAAACTCCTAAAAATTTCCCCTTGAATCATATATATTTCTCTCAAGTCTTCACAAACTGTATTAATTCCATTTCCAATAAATAAATATTAATTTAATGCAAAATTTTCTTAATTTGATTAAATGTTATTAACAATACCTTGCAATATGTTGACGATATTTGATGTTAGAAAAATCACATAAAATTAAATAAAACATTGGTTACGCTTATTTAGGCAAATATTAATTTGATTAATATTAGAGCCGTAATTCGCAGCTGAAAAAACTCATATATTAAAATAAAAGAAACTCATGCTCGGTATAGGCTACTACTATGTATTGCTGTAATCTGATAACAAAATTGAATAGAACAAAAAAGAAAACGTCAGTGCAATATTATTTTAGTGACTTTTGTATAAATAATATTTAATTGTTCTCCTGTTATTGTTTTATTGAAGTATTACTTTTTGAAGACTTAGACCGCTAGCCAATTTAGTACGATTTATAGAAAGTTAAATAAATCTAAATCTATGGTGAACTGACAAATTAGGTAGATGTGCCATAGGATCCGTCTTAAATAAGATATAATTGTACCAACGTTTTTATCACCGATTCATTGCAACGTAGTGTTTAACTTTAGGTACGTGTGTGTGATATATCGAATGTCTAACAGCGCAGCCTACTCTCAATCTCTTAATAACATAATTTATACTTAAAACAAAAGTTTATTTTTTTTTTATAATGTTTTGATTTTTCGTGTTGCATGAGATGTGTATGTTTTAGAGTGTAGATAACAAAACCAGCTTAACACCTTTATGAGCAACACTGACATCTTGTTTTTATTTTTATGTTGCTTTATTCAGCATCATAAGATGTGAGTGATAATAAAGAATGTAAACTAATAGCGATGGCATGGCTGGGGCTTGGCTTTCAACTGTGGATCATTATCGTTTAAAATTAAATTTTGCGTAGCTTTTCTAAGCTTTAAAATTAATCCAAATTTTAATTTTTTTGTTGTTTATAAAAAAAAAGTTTCTTATTTTAGTCATAGCTAGCTTTAATTCGTGAATAATTATATTTAAAATATTTCCAAAAAAATAAATATATTTTATTTTAATTATATTTGTAAAACAATATAATAAAATTATTTAATATATGTTATTCAAAATAGGATAATAATAATTTAATAAAAAGTAATTAATATTATTCAATTTAATTACAACCGATTTTGAATGAGTTCTACATAAAACTTTTTGAATTGATGTCCCTTATATTGAATTAGTAGAAAATATTTAGTATCAATAAAATATATTTGACTTATTATATACCAAACAAATTTTAAAATTATTTCAATTTATATAATGAAACTAAAATGTTTAAAATTTTTTTGCTTGTAGTATACATGAATTTTGGTTTAGTTTATATAAATAGTCGAATAGTTTTATATTAAAACAAGTAAGAGCACTATATTCGGCTGTGCCGAATCTTTTATACCCACCACCAATTTTGTGTACATTTAAAGCACAATATTTATTATTTTGTTAATCGCTATAGAATAATCTCTTTATAATAAAATATGTATCACTTTCTTTGTAGAGAGTGGTTAAATTTGAAGGTGTTTAAGGTGAACCACATCTAAACTTCAACTTTTTTCTTGTATTTCATTTGACATTTCTCAATCTCAGACTAAGTCAATTTGAACCGTGGAAAGATACGCAATCGAGCAACGCTTTTAAATATTAAAGATTTTTATAAAAATGGGCGTTCAAATCAAAATGCATTTTGTGCACTGCGTGATTCTTTTGGTCAACATAATCGTTCGAATTTGTCCACAATCGTGAGAATTGTAAAAAATATTTAAATGTCTGCAAAGCAGGTCTGTATGAAATGTGAAAACATCTGTGAATGCCATCTCAGTTCGTTGAATGGGAAACATTGCTGTTTTTCACGATAACGTGGTAAAAGAGCAAGAAACCTCGACTCATCATCGTGCCCAACAATCGAGCATCAACAGTGTCATTGAAAATTTGGACTATCGGATCGTGATGTGCCGCCTAGGTTGGGGGGCCATTTGGCCGATATTTTGTTCCATACATAATTGAAGCATACAAATATTATCATTATAAAAATAAATGATAATAATTTCATAATAATTTTATTCAAAATCAACATAGTCCCTTAAAATTAAACCACCCATTATAACTTCGGTATGCTATAAAATGTTTTCGTAAATTTAGTCTTTCAATGAAAGTGGCCGTTAAAGTACGCGTGTCAATAAAGTTTCTGCTAATAAACATAACTTAGATATTTCAATATAGTCCTTTAGTATTCCAAAATTTTTATTCATAGAGAATTTACATGAATTTAAGAGGAAGAAAGTGAATTTAAGGTTAAATTTTAAGGGCCACAGGGTGATTTAAAATATACATTCTCTGCATTTTTCTAAAACGGGAAATTTATTAGTAAGATTTTGATTTTTAAACTTCTATAACATTTTGCTTTTAAAAGATTTTCAAACGAAATAAGTTTTGTATAATTTTAAAATTTGTTAGCCATTAGTACATGAAAATAAATTGTTTATAATGTTTAGAGATAATTTTTTTTTACTTAGGTCAAAATTTTCCTAAATTCCCATTTTTAATAGAGCACAACTTCAGGAGAACATAAGCATAAGTTGTTAGCATGCCATCTAGTAGTTGCTAGTAGAGTCATCTATCTTATCATCTTTATCTTATATTTAGCTACAGTACAATAAATGGTGCAGTGTAAGATGTATAAATGCTAATATATATGACTAATATATTTTTATAAAAATTTAAGGAAAAAAGTGTGCGTGGCACATCTATTTTCCGTTATAACGAAGACTGACCAAAAAGCCATGTTTGCAAAATTTCAGAATCGTACATATAGTTTTGTCAGTTTTATTACGTTTTAAATATACACTGTATACGAAATATACACTGTGCGGTATAAATTTTCGTACCTTTTTATCTATAACTCTTTTCCTAATTCATAGATTTAAGCGATTTTCAGGGAAAAATATTCTTTTGACTCGATAAATATATATTCGAAGTTTCATGACTACGTTTATGCGTCTGGACACAATTCAAAAGTGAAAGTGGGCGTTATAGTTGTTTTTGCTAATGAGTACAACTTAGGTGTTTCAATATAGTCCTTAATTATTCCAAAATCTTTATTAATAGAGAAATTATATGAATTTTAGGTAAAACGTTATATGGGAGGTGGGCGTAAAAGTGGGCGTGGCACCTTAATTTTTTGGCATAGTAATGAAATTGCCTAGGGGGATAGACGTAGCAAAATTTATCATCATACCTCTAATTTTAGCGGTTTTATGATCTTTTAAATTTCATTAACGGTAGATAACGTGAAAAGTGGGCGTTATAGTAGGCGTGTCAAAGTTATTTTTGCGAATGAGTACAACTGAGGTGTTTCAATATAATAAAACGTTATATGGGAGGTGGGCGTAAAAGTGGTCGTGGCACATTGATTTGCCGTTACAAGAAAGCGTGTCACCAAAAAGCAAAGTGTGCAAAATTTCAGGGTCGTACATCCAATTTTGTTGCTTTTATGACGTTTTTGTTTTTAAATATACCGAAAAATACACTGTGCGGTATAAATTTTCGTACATTTTGATCGATAACTATTCTCCTAATGCATAGATTTAGACAATTTTCGGGGAAAAATATTGTCTTTACCCAGGAAATATATATTCGAAGTTACATGAGTCTACGTTAAGGGGTTTGGACACAATTCCATTTTATTCGATGTTCGAAGGACACGGTTTTTTCGACCTACTCTTGCTTTTCGAGCTATAACTCTCTTCCTAATATTCCGATTTAGCCCACTTTCAATACCAAACAAACCTTGTCCATAAGAAAGATTCTGGCAAAATTTGAGCCCCCTAGCTTTTTCGGTGCGACCTTTTTTCGGTGCTTTCAACAGACGGACAGACGGACGGACATAGCTAGATCGTCATCAAATCAAACCCTGATTCAGAATATATATACTTTATGGGGTCTAAAATGGATATTTCGATGTGTTACAAACGGAATGACAAAATGAATATACCCCCACCATTTTTTTGGTGGCGGGTATAAAAACGAAATATAAAGGTGAAAATGACGCCGTCGCGCCGTCCAGTTGGGGTCAGAATAACTTCTTTATCATGTCCCTGTGATTAATGCCGTTCACAGTCACTGTAATTTTGGCCTCATCTTCAAAAAAATAGGACTCAATAACGACGCCTGATCAAAATCCGTTTCTCGTTGTAGGTACATTTGATTCTCTTGAATTGCATGAGAATTTTCTGAGTTCCAAAAAGATTACTTTTTCGAAAAATCGGCATTGACTTCACGTCGCTCCATCACCTTGAACGAATTACCAGCGCTTCTCTTTGCCTGCTGGTTTAAGATCCTGAGTAAGCTAAATTTTGTACGCTTGGAGGTATAGGTCTTTTTTCAAAAATCGCTGTGTAGTGCTTCGTAAAATTTGTCGTTGAAAACGATGCCGAATTAGTGTTTTCGGCGATACTCTCGTTTACCAGAGATCGACCGGTACGTCGACGCAAAGGAGTCTTACTGACCTAGTTTCTTCAAAATTGTTTCCCGTCGAATAATTTACACATTAGGTGCACTTTCTCGACTGTAAATTCTTTAAAATTCACTATTGGTTTAAGTATAACTTTTTAAATTGATGTAATAAGTTGTCACAATTATAACGCGTCATTCTTTCGTAAACTGCTCCATTTTAAATATTCGGAATAATATATGTAACAGCTACCAAACTTCAGCTTCAGCAAGTTCTCACTTGTAAAAAAAAAATTACACTTAATTCAACAAGTGCGTTCTTACTGAGACACCCTTTATATATGTAGATATGCAAATAAATATTTTTTGATATTGTGTATTTTAAAATTTTGTATTATTTTAAATCACGGATGATATTTAAAAATAAATAAGCCGTTAAGCTTAAACGAAGAGGATTTTTCTGGTATATAGATCTTTATTTTGCAATTAAAAGACGCTTATTTTATCTTTACCAAGAACAGCCTAATCACGACTTTCCCTTAAACACTGGTGAAAAAGGTAACAGCAAGAGAGATTTATTTTTATTTACAAGTTGCAGACAGCTATACTTCTAGCCAGACATAGTTAGTGGCGAAAAAAAAAACTAATTATCAAAGAACATTGATTTTCTATATTAAACAGCCCACTGTATATGAAAGATCTATTTGTTTTTACATTTTCATTTATGTCTACTATTTAAGTGGTTTTATTAAAATAATTGCTGGCTAATGTATGTACGTAAGTATGTTAAACATGTGCACAAATGTGTTAAAGATGCCACTTAATAATCGCTAGCAAATGTTAAATGACTAATTCAATTTCTTTTCTAGTTTTTATGTCTACAGATCAGATAAAATATCTTTAAATGTACTGATGTTGATGTCGTTGTTATAGAAATGATACGATTTTAATTGTTTTAAATTCATAACTTACGTAATTCATACATATTATTTCTTAAATCAACAAACATTATACAAACTGGAATTAGTTCTGGTGGATTTGTATATAAAAAAATTGTTTTATATGTAACACATTAGAGTAACTAGACCATTCTGGGGGGGTACAATGCAGAGAATTGTTTTTACCCACCCCAGAATTTGTAAAATTAGTATTAAAATTAAAATTTTACAAGAATAAAATTTTAAAGCTTTTGCCACCCCCAGAAAAATGTATAGCTACGCCAATGATGTAACATTAATTGTAATTTGTATATTAGGCAGGAAATTTCTGAGGCGAGATAAATTGCAAACTCAGAGATAGTTTTCAATTAAAAACATTTTAAAAATACATAAATTTTCTGTAATTTTTTAATGAATAAAATTTTATCAACTTAGAAGTTATAAAAAATTTTAAAGCAATCACTAAAATTTGTCTATTCAACAAAAGGTCAGCGAAAAAATTTTTTTAAATGAACTTATAACAAAAATTAATAAAATTAATTAAATAAAATTAATAAAATAATATTTTTGAAAATAGCTTTTATATTAAAACTACCTTTTTAATATATATTTTATTTATTTTATTGATTGTTTCAATGAAACATTATTTCTTAAGTAAACAAAAGTAAGAGCACTTTATTCGACTGTGCCGACTTTTCTTTACCTGCCACCAATATTGTACAGTACACATCGTCGCCGACCTAAAAAGTTTTCAGGAGAGCAAAAAAAAATATTTTTTTTTTTATATTTGAAATATTACACCAGCACGTATGTTAATATACAATCAAAATACTTTTAAAACGAACAATAAACAAATTTTAAAAAAATTGTCACAAAACTTTTTTAGTAGAAGTTTGTAGCCGATTATGGCCCAGAGGCTAGGTTGCCAAACTTTAAATAAATAAATAAATCTAATCATGGGAGCAGCGACGATATACATACATATGCATGTATGTACCATAAAATATAAAGATAGAAATACTTTATAATAAGTATTCCTCCTTTTATGGAAGTTAAGTGGGGGTTAAAGGGGACAAAGTCGACAAAGACTCACTTATTCGGCATTTAATCCAGGACGCCGTCTTTAATTTTTTTTCTTTTCATATCTAACTATATTTAAATACTCAAGCCCTTTCATTTGATCCCCATATTGGATCTCTTGGTTGTATAAAAACAGAAAAATATCTATTTCCTTTTGTAAATTTTAGGAAAATCACCGAAGCAGTTGTATTTTGGTGCTTATATCTCAGTTAGTTTAGAACCGATTGATTAGTTTTTCTCACAAATAATTTTTGAGACCACGGCTTATAATTTGCTGTTTTTTACGTGTCCAAAAACTATTTAGGATTTTGAAAATTTTTAAAAATATATTATTTATTGGGGCGAAAATAAATATTGTAGAAATTTCACACGGAATGACAAACCTATACCTTACACTTTCTGTGAATGGCATCAAAATGTTAACAGGGAAAATAAAAATTTTTTTATTAAAAAATTTATTTCAGAAGAAAAAAATAAATAAGTAACAGTGCCTATATTCGGCTTTGCCGAATCTTATATACCCTTCACAACGTGTAGTCATGCAATAGCAATGTTTGTATCACCATTCATCTCATATAAAATACGTAAAAAATATACATTTAAAAAACATACCATTGTAAAATTATAAATGAGTTTATTTATTATGTAGTATTTTTCTAAAAAAAAATTTAAAAAAAAAATATAAAAATATATAAAAAACAAAAAAAACAATAAAATAAATTACAAAAAAAATTAAAAAAACAATTTAAAAAAAAAATGTTTAAAAAATTTTTTTAAAAAAATTAAAAAAAAATATATAAAAAAAAATTATAAAAATATAAATAATACAATAAAATAAATTTTTGGCTCTGCTGAGATTCGATGCCACGTTTAATCTAACCAGTATGTATGTATGTTGTTGTTGTAATTGTGAAAAAAATATGTGGTCGTGGTCATATCTCAGAAAGTTATAGGGCGATTGTGTTGAATTTCAATAGCGATTCATTCCCGGATATTTCCAAGAGATTCATACCATACACAGATCTGAGGAACATATAGTTGCTTCTAAAAGTTGATTTCAACCAACACACGGACAGACGGTCAGGGCTTAATCGACTCCTCTTTTCATAAGCTTTCAGAAAATATATACTTTATGGGGTCGGAAAAGAAAATTGTAGAAATTATAAACGGAATGACAAAGCTATATACACCCTTGTGCGCCACAGGTGAAGGGTATAAAAATAAGGAGAAATAAATTATGAATGTGAGTGAGAATAAATAACGCACAATTAAAACATTATTTGCTTTCTTTTATATATGTATGTAAGTATGTATGTATGTGGGTATATATGTATGTATTTATGTTCCCAGTCAGCAATTTTGGTGCCAGTCTTTAACGCCAAGATTAAGGATTAAATTAAAATTAATCTTTAGATGTACATATGTATATCCACTGAAAAGCGTTCATAATGATTGTTGAGACGCTTATGTTAAAAAGAAAATATCAGCGTAAATAACAACTAATACTAACGTACTACAGGGAAAAACAGGAAGAAAAACAGTCATACCTTGAAGCAATAATACTTTAAAATTATAAAACAAAAGAGTTTTGATGAAAATTATTGCAATCGTTTGCATTATACATATACTCTTTACGTATACTCTTAATAGATGTATGTTTTTAAAGGGATTTTTAATAAGGTAGCGCCAATCTATGGTGGTTATGTTTGGCAAGTTTGATGATTGTGCAGTGAGCTTAATTGATAATTTAAGATCCAATGGACTCAATAGATCAAATATAATTTTAATAGACAACGCCAATTGTTCACTAGCAGCCAAACCTAAACAAGAGCGGCAAGCGTTTTTTGGCTGTCAAAAATTCTCATGCTCGTACAATTTGTATGAAACAAACCGAAATACCGCGGTGGTAACGCTTTGCAATTGGAAAATCCAATTTTAGCAAAGCGTTAAGTGGCTTTAAAGCTGTTGTGCGATTTGATTCCACTAGGCTTTATCTTGTTATATGTATATCGTCATATGTAATTCGGGTCTGTACCAGTCTTTGAAGAGTGATTTAAAATTAAACCTCTTAAACCTATATGCGAAATTGCGGCAGACATTTGATCCTCCAGTCCCTATTTAAAACCCCTTTATATATTATTTCTTCTTTTAACGGTTTACAAATTAAGATTTAATGAAAACAACAATTACATCACTCAAAAGGTGCTTTCTAAAGAAATAAAAAAAAAATATTAGTAAAATCAACAAACAACGCCTTTTTCATTATTTTTAATATTTGATGTGTTCACCCGTATCATAATGGTGTTTGTGCATGATGAACACTGTAAATGTGTATTCATTCACTCGTTTGGTTGTATTAATGAAAACAGCAAGTTTATACAGATCGACATACATATTTATGTATGTATGTGTATCTTCTTGGTTAAGATTTTTTCCAAAGGTAAATTAAAAGGCTACGCTCATATTAAAATATCTGTAGATTTTTTTGTAGTTGTTACACAGTAAATACCCCACACATTTTATTATTGTAAAACCAACAAATTAGCAATTTGCCAAATAACGACTTCCAAACATTAATTTTTAATTGGTAATAATCGTTAGTTTGAAAACAAAAATAAATATAAAAAAAGTTTAATAATAAAAGTTTAAGTTATGGCTTCTGTCCGTGAATTCCTATGGATCTCACGATAAAATGTATTCAATATGTTAATCCAAGTTGCTGTCTATCCGTGTAACAAATTTAATATAACTTTGTTCAATCGTTTTTTTTTTATTTAAGTAACAAAGATCCAAATATATAAACATTCAAACATTCAAATTTTTTATAAACTAGCCTGTGCCCGCGACATCGTCTGCGTAGTTATTGGCCTCTTTATGTAATTATTCAGGTTGTTATATATTTGTGTGGCAAATTTCATTTAAGTCCGTTTAGAAATTTTTCACAACTGTGATTAAAGAGTGCTGAATGTAAGCTTATGTCGACTTAAGCAGTTATTCCTTTTTGTCACAGGTATTACTTAGTATGTAGTATTTTAATTTATTAACTTTTAGGTCTAAAAATTCTAGCTAAATTTTTTTCTTTTATACGAGCAGTTTAACAGGGCGTATGATGTTTTTATCAATCATATCAAGACTGTCTATAAAAGAGATTAAGATCATGGCTAGAGATGCTCAGGCACTTAACAGAAATATGGCTACATGGAGCAAAAATTTTTATTTTTATCAGAATTGTGGGTGAATTAAAATATAAAACATGCACTGCTTATTACAATAGCAATCTTTAAAGTCTCGTTTTCTCTGTTTGAGCGTAGGTACTAAAAGCAGAGTTTATAGACCATAGTTAGACACCAGTAGGATTTCCTAAACATTAACAAAACATGTCTTCAGAAGTTCTGTGTAAGATGGGGCTTGGGTTTTAAATAAAACCCCAAACACTAATTAATAAATTTAGCGTACAGCGATAACTGTGCATTAAATATATTTTCAAAAATTTTATGGCGCTTTATACAGTCAATGCTTGTGTTAACATACAGGGTACTTCTTTTAGCGATATAATATCGCATTTCTTACAGAAAATGGAAAAATGTCGAAAACAATATTTATTTTTTAATGGCATTTGAAATCTACTAAGAAATGTATACTTGCACAGAAATAACAAAAAAAGAAATAAAAAACAATTTGCAAAAACGGTTGAAATTTTTTGAAAGGCCACCTTTCTGGTTATTAAAAAAATAGAAATGCGGCAAAATTTTCTACATTTGGTTGTTGAAAATCAGAAACCAATTTATTTACTTCACAATATCTCACATGAATTGGAACTATCTGTTCTAATTTTTAATCCTTTCCCGGCGTTGAAACCAGAATATGCACTGAGGGTTGTAACATCGTGGTTGTATTGACATTTATTACAACAATAAAGTGGCAATTCTGTGGCCTTTAACTTTTTTGTATATAAGTCATAATGGATACATGCGCCTACAAGTGCAATGCCAATAATTTTTTTATTATTAATTGTTAAAAAAAAACGTTGTATTTTATTTATTTTTGCGCACAAAAAAGAAATTTGCCACCGAGCTAGAGCAATTCCATAAATTTCTCTTATTTTATTTCAACATTGGCCCACAGTTAATTCACGACATGGTTTTTACATCTGACTTCTCAAATTTGTGACTTATATGTAATTCTGCACGTCGACGCTAACTGTCTTCCAGCAGCACAGATTTCTGGCAATAGTTGATGTCAGATGAATGCTCTAATTGAAATTTTGTTAAATGACTTTACGCATGAGTTTTACAGGAAACAATGTTTTGCGTACGTATTTAACAGTAAAAAATTTGACAAGTCAGATGTAAAAAGCCGTGTTTTAGTTGCCTCAACAAATTAAGCTTTTTCGTAGCATTCAATTATTGAATTAACTCCCATTACACTGCTCAGCAGCAAAATCCTCCATTAAATAAAACTATGTGGACTATATTTATATATCCTAACTCGAGAACCAGTCATCCGATTTTCAAAAATAAAACACCAGTAGATTTGTAACAAAATTGTATTTATTTTAGTCAAATATTTTTCTCTATCTCTTATCGTTTTGGAATTATTTAAAAATTAATGGAGAATTTTTTTTCGTGCAAAATTCGTAATATTTTTCAATTAAAAAAAAAATATGAAGCAAATATTCAGCAGTTTTTCTGAGAGCTACTTATATTAAAAATAAAAAAAGCCATAAACCATAAAAATTGGTTAAAAATGTAGATTTTATTGTCAATTCACCGCAGGTTCCCAATATTATAATGCAACCAGCCTTACATAAGATATATGTAACATTTCGTTAGGTGAGCAGGTAATGGAACTAAAGTATAACGGTATTTTGCATAGTTCTTGGAATTAAAATTAATAAAAGTATTTTTCAATTAACTGTGATTTCAAATTAAGAACATTAGGGTAGATTCTAGTATTTATTGTAATGTATAGAAGCTGATGGACAATAAGTGAGTCACTTTATATTGATCATCTTGCGGTTGAAATCGGCAACAGTAAATAGAACTTATAGTGTTCTTCGTTATTGTGTAAAGAAATAAAGCAATTTCTGGTGTTTTATTTTTGAAAATCAGATGACTGGTTCTCGAGTTAGGATGAAATATGTCTCCGTACCTGACTAATTTAGGGGAAAAAATTTGCCACGCCCATAAAAAAAATCGCGATCTGATGGAAAAAAACCGACAACGGATTTGAGTTTAGCGCATCAAAATCCATATAGTCCACATAGTTTTAATTAATGGGAAGACAAAAAAAAAAATATTTGTAGAGCAGTGTTATTAATTCTTCAATATAAATTAGTTTTAAGTCTGTGTTGTAATCCTTATTTGCAAGAAATTGTAAAGAATTTGAGTAAAGAATTACCATCAATTTATGATAATATACATACAATATAATTCAATAATTATGGGCAATGAAAAACAAACGTGATTAGACTCGAATATTTACATTAAATGTAAATAAAACAAAAGTTGTGTAGTTTGAATGTGTCGTTTTAAAAACATTAAACTATTTGATTTATTAATTTAAAATTCTGCAAAAACCACACACACATATATGTATATACTACAATCTATTGGTTTACCACCAATAACTATAAAATGTGTCGTGTGGTTTACTCGCAGTGTTTGACAGTTTAATTTCACTTTTCTTCAAATTTATGTGATTTTTATTATAATATTGTATGTCTTGAAATATTTTTATTTTTATGCCAATTTTTACTGACAATAATATTTTTGGTGTGGCAAAGAAAAACATTTTTTAATTTCTTTTTTTTTCGAAATTTTAATAATTATCTTGCCCACGAAACTGAAGTCTGTAATATTTTTGTTTGTTTGCAATTTTTGTTCGTTTTTTTTTATGTATGATTTTCATAGATTTTTTTGATTGTATTATAATGGCGCTTCAAATATTCATTTTGCTATGTGTGTACTTACCTGCTGCAGTATGAGCATGCTGGCAAAGAGCCAGTATTATACAAATAATAAACATAAGAGGCTGAAGTTGCTGTTGTTGGTGATGATGGTGGCATTGCCAGTGCCAGAATTGTAAAGATTTGTTGTTGTTGATTTTTATTTTAACACTTTTTGGTAAAGTATTAATATTTTTAATTGTTTTGGTTGTTATTGTTGCTGTTGCTGCCGCTTCAACTTCTGCTGCTGGTAATAGTCGAAACATGTTTACTGCACTTTCCTTGTAACGCTTTCGCTATTTTAACAATTATTGTTCACAAAATTTTATATTAGCATAAAAAAACCATTTAACATTTACTTAACTAAGATTTTTGTATAACTATCTACTATGTCTGTTTATTTGTTTTTACTTTTCCGAGCTTAAAGCTTTACGATTTTCTTTTATGGCTTTTGAAATAAAAATCTCTAAGAAAGTTTAAAACACGTCATAAAATTTAGCAAAAAAAATAAAAAAATTTAAGCAATGATTTTTAAACAATTTATTGGAACAATAAATATTCGAACCTTCTTCTTTTACAATAATCTCTATAAGCCAGCCGCATAGAAAGTATTATGCGTAAAACACGATTAAACAAATTGAGGCAACTAAAGAAAACAATTAATAAAAAATCCAACAGTACATACATACATAAATGCATGTAAATTTTAGTCAAACAGTCATTCGTTTATTAATCTGAGCATGTAAAGATTTTGTGCGGTGCCAAGAAAAAGGTACTGTATTAATGTATGTACAAGGTGGCGCAAAATTAATCACCCTATCGTAAGATGCAATAGCTTTTGCAAATGGCCATCTACGTCAATCATATTTGACATATTTATGTGAAATAGACAGCTGCAGAATACAAACAGACAAACAATGGAGTGCTATACTTCGCAAGAGCGTGGAATAATTGTGTTAATTTTTGAAACCAATAATCGTTCGGTGGTATTAGCTTAGCGTGAATTTTGTCTTAAATTTCTTCATCACCAGACTTCTTTCTTTAGAGCTACTTGAAATTGGGCTTTTATGCCAAAAAACCCTTTTGGAGAATATTCAACAGGAATGCGAACAGTTATAGCCAGAAATATTGAGGAAAGTTATGCAAAATGCCATAAAACGGACACAACAAAAAATTTTGTACAGGTCCAAATTAAGATTTCCACCACTCAAAATAATTTTAATATAATAAATAAGTAAAAAATATATATAATAAGTAAAAAAGTTATTCAAAAGTAAAATTAGATGATTAATTTTGCGCTACCTTGTATTTATACAACATATTTCTGTGTATACATGGATACTTTTGTATATCTCTCAATTCATATTAACAATAACACACTGAAATTTAATAAATATAGGTTTTTAATCGCAAAAATTAATTCTAGCCTACCTACGTATGTTTTTTCGAATCAGAACAACTAAGTTTATATACATGTCGGACTGTACTAACTATATCTTTGAGAATTGTTTTTTAGAAAAAGTAAAAAAAATATTTAACAAACTTCGCCTTTTTAACATCGATCATCTTCTTTCATATTCAAAGATATACGGCTACCTTTATTTAAATTGCCTTGCAAAAAATCATTGTTGGTGTACGTCTTTTTTCCGGTACGGTCTAATTTACATACATATATCTTTGATGTTAATCAAAAAGGTCTTAAGTCAGAAACTACGTACTTGTTGAATATCAAACAAAATATGATTTGGTACCTAATAAGCAAATGATTACGATTGGATTTAATTGTGTTATACTTAAGTATTTGATACCAGGCGAAATATAGAAAGAATGGAGTAAAAATCAAAAACTGAATTTTGTTCACTTATAGCATTTTTGCATAACGTCAAAGATATACATACAGTGAACGAAAAAAGTTTAAGTACATCTTTTGCTTAAGTAATTTTACATACAATTAACATCCCAGCAAAAGCTATTTTAAATTGTGTAAAATGTCATTATTTCTTACATTACATAGCTATAAGGGGTTGTTACCAGCAATGTCTGTTGGCAATAAATGAAAGGCCTTAGTAAGAACTTCTTATATCACTACTTTGGACAATAAAATAGTTTCATGCTTGAAATAAACCTTTAAATATTATAATATGTATCATAACACATTTTTTTGGTATCACAACAAAATAAAAACAAGCAAAATTCTTAGTTTCTATTTGCACTTAGATATTTGCTTATTTTTATGCATAATTGCAAGCGAGATTATCTTTATAGTTTCTATATATCAATTTTGCTGTGATATTTCTTTTCATTAAATCAGTTTGATCACTTTTTATTGAAGTAAAAATAATTAATATTTTTTGTAAAAAAAACAGTACGTAAACTTTTTTGGTTCACTGTACATATGTATGTACATCAAAAAATATAATTACATTAACACAACAATAACAACGTTTGTCTTAATTATTTCAAAAACTATTTGTATGTCATGTTGTCGTTTATGTTAATATGTCGAAGTGTTATTTTTGTCGCATTTTATTACTGTTAATTTTTTTATCACTTTTTAACATACTGCTTTGTCGTATTGCTTAACAGCTTCACAATTAACGGGCTTAGATTTAATTGTATTACATATACATGCGTTAAAATGTATTAATATACATACATATGTATGTACAAAGTATGTATCAAACAACACTGTATTTTTTATAGTAATCTTTAGTAATACCTGGCTTTTTGAATCATTCCATTTAATATACCCTACTAGCAAATGGATGCTTAATTTTGGATAGTAGTCACTCCTTCGAATCTACTAGCGCACAGTATAAATTACAAACCTTCGTATTAAAATCTTCTTTTTGTTGAATTTTAGTGGAAAGTAATTAAACTTGGTCTGCATTGCTGGCCCCAAAAATATTTTCGTTTTTAAATAAATTCTGAAATTGTTGTACGTACAAATTAAGAGTTCTTAGTGTAATTTCTTTTACATTCCTCTTTCTGTCGTGTCCGTATATGCATTTACTTCTATTTAGTAACATTTTAAATAAAATTTTATTTGTTAGTTCTCTTTTTTCTATTAGAAACGAGATAACCTGTATTTTAGTCAGATATCAAGGTATCTCCATACCAAATTTTAGAAAAAATACCTCAAAAGTAGTATTTAGTTGGAGCGATATTTTTTTATATATTTCTTAATCCTTTGCAATCTACGTACATACGCTAAAATTAAAACAAGTAAAAGCGCTATATTCAACCGTGCCGAATCTTATATACCCTTCACGTACATACATATAAAAACATACATATATAAAAACATCCTATTGTAAAATTATAAATTAACGTATGTATGTTAAAAAAAAACAAAAAAAAATTTAAAAAAAACTTAAAAAAAAATTGAAAAAAAATAAAAAAAAAATAATTAAAATATATATAATAAATATAAAACAAAAAATAAAAAATAAAAAAAAAATTAAAAAAAAAAATTTAAAAAAAATTAATAATAAAAATATAAATAATATATTAAATAAAAAAAAAACAAAATAAATTAAAACAAGTAAGAGCACTATATTCGGCTGTGCCGAATCTTTTATACCCACCACCAATTTTGTGTACATTTAAAGCACAATATTTATTATTTTGTTAATCGCTATAGAATAATCTCTTTATAATAAAATATGTATCACTTTCTTTGTAGAGGGTGGTTAAATTTTAAGGGCCCATGTTTAAGGTGAACCACATATAAACTTCAACTTTTTTCTTGCATTTCATTTGACATTTCTCAATCTCAGACTAACTCAATTTGAACCGTGGAAAGATACGCAATGGAGAGACGCTTTTAAATATTAAAGATTTTTATAAAAATGGGCGTTCAAATCAAAATGCATTTTGTGCACTTCGTGATTATTTTGGTCAACATAATCGTTCGAATTCGTCCACAATCGTGAGAATTGTAAAAAATATTTAAATGTCTGCAAAGCAGGTCTGTATGAAATGTGAAAACATCTGTGAATGCCATCTTAGTTCGTTGAATGGGAAACATTGCTGTTTTTCACCATAACGTGGCAAAAGACCAAGCAACCTCGACTCATCAACGTGCCCAACAATTGAGCATCAACAGTGTCATTGAAAATATGGACTATCGGATCGAGGTGTGCCGCCTAGGTTGGGGGGCCATTTAGCCGATATTTTGTTCCATACATAATTGAAGCATACAAATATTATCGTTATAAAAATAAACGATAATAATTTCATAATAATTTTTTTCAAAACTTCGGTATGCTAGAAAAATGTTTTCGTAAATTTAATCTTTCAATGAAAGAGGCCGTTAAAATACGCGTGTCAATAAAGTTTCTGCTAATAAACATAACTTAGATATTTCAATATAGTCCTTTAGTATTCCAAAATCTTTATTCATAGAGAATTTACATGAATTTAAGAGGAGAGTTTTATCTACGAAATAGTGCTAATTTATATTTGTTATCTTATGTTCTCCTGAAGTTATGCTCTATTAAAAATGGGAATTTAGGAAAAATTTGACATAAGTAAAAATAAATTATCTCTAAACATTATAAACAATTTATATTCATGTACTAATGGCTAACAAATTTTAAAATTATACAAAACTTATTTCGTTTGAAAATCTTTTAAAAGCAAAATGTTATAGAAGTTTAAATATCAAAATCTTACTAATAAATTTCCCGTTTTAGCAAAATGCTGAGAATGTATATTTTGAATCACCGTGTGATAATAATATAAAAATATGTATCACTTTCTTTGTAGAGGGTGGCTTAATCGTAAGGCCCAATTTAAGAAAGTCTGTGAATGCCTTCTTAGTTCATTGAATGGGAACCACTGCTGGTTTTTGCGATAGTGTGGCAAAAGAGCAGTCAACCTCTACTCATCATCATGCCCAACAATTGAGCATCAACATTGTCATTGAAAATTTGGACTATCAGATAGAGGAGTGGCGCCAAGGATGGGGGGGCCATTTGGCCGATATTTTGTTAAATGCATAATTGAACCATACAAATATTATCATTATAAAAAGAAATGATAATAATTTCTTAAATAATTTGTGTTTTATTCAAAAACAACATCAGCCCTTAAAATTTAACCACCCTTTATAACTTCGATATGCTACTAAAATGCTTTTGTCAATGTAGTCTTTCAATGAAAGTGGGCGTTAAAGTAGGCGTGTCAATAAAGATTCTGCTAATAAATACAACTTAAATATTTCAATATAGTCCTTTATTTTCCCAAAAACTTTGTCAATAGAGAAATTACATGAATTTAAGATAAACCGTTATATGGGAGGTAGGCGTTAAAGTGGGCGTGTCAGCACAACAATTACATTAATTAGAAGGATATACGTAGCAAATTTGATCATCATACCTCTAATTTTAACGGTTTTATGAGCTTCTAAATTTCATTAACGGTAGATAACGTGAAAAGTGGGCGTTATAGTAGGCATGTCAAAGTTATTTTTGCGAATGAGTACAACTTAGGTGTTTCAATATAGCCCTTTATTATTCCAAAATCTATATTAATAGAGAAATGATATGAATTTTTGGTAAAACGTTATATGGGAGGTGGGCGTAAAAGTGGGCGTGGCACCTTAATTTTCTGGCACAGTAATGACATTGCCTAGGGGGATATACGTAGCAAATTTGGTCATCATACCTCCAATTTTGGCGGTTTTATGAGCTTTTAAATTTCATTAACGGTAGATAACGTGAAAAGTGGGCGTTATAGTAGACGTGTCAAAGTTATTTTTGCGAATGAGTACAACTTAGGTGTTTCAATATAGCCCTTTATTATTCCAAAATCTTTATTAATAGAGAAATTATATGAATTTTAGGTAAAACGTTATATGGGAGGTGGGCGTAAAAGTGGGCGTGGCACATTGATTTTCCGTTACAGAAAAGCCTCTCACCAAAAAGCAAAGTGTGCAAAATTTCAGAGTCGTACATCTAATTTTGTTGCTTTTATGACGTTTTTGTTTTTAAATATACCGAAAAGTACACTGTGCGGTATAAATTTTCGTACATTTTGATCGATAACTCCTCTCCTAATGCATAGATTTAGATAATTTTCGGGGAAAAATATTGTTTTTACTCAGGAAATATATATTCGAAGTTTCATGAGTCTACGTTAATGCGTTTGGACACAATTCCATTTTATTCGATGTTTGAAGGACACGGTTTTTTCGTCCTACTCTTGCTTTTCGAGCTATAACTCTCTTCCTAATATTGCGATTTAGCCCATTTTCAATACCAAACAAACCTTGTCTATAAGAAAGATTCTGGCAAAATTTGAGCCCCCTAGCTTTTTCGGTGCGACCTCTATCGTGCTTTCAACAGACGGACAGACGGACGGACATAGCTAGATCGTCATCAAATCAAACCCTGATTCAGAATATACATACTTTATGGGGTCTAAAATGGATATTTCGATGTGTTACAAACGGAATGACAAAATGAATATACCCCCACCATTTTTTTGGTGGCGGGTATAAAAAAAATTTTAAAAATATTAAAAAAAAATTTTTTTTTGGCTTTGCTGGGATTCGATGCCACGTTTTCTCTAACCAGTACACACGTTTGTATGTATGTATGCTGTTGTTGTAATGTTGTTTTTGTGAAAAAAAAATCGAGGTGGTCGTGGGTTTTTGCTTATATCTCAGTTGTTTATGTACCGATGTTTCTGATTTTCAATACCGTTCTACTCCCGAATATTTCTGATATTTTAATACCTCACCCGGGTCCAAGCGATGTCGGGGGTCTTCAAAAAGTGAATTTCAACATACACACGGACAGACGGTCAGACTGACAGAGCTTAATCGACTCCCCTATTCATAAGCTTTCAGAAAATATGTATATACTTTATGGGGTCGGAAATTAAAATTGTAGAAATTTCACACGGAATGACAAACCTATATATACCCTTTTTCACTGTGTGAAGGGTATAATAACATTTGCACTAGGATGGGGCACAAAACCTAATGTGTATGAAATTTTATTTAAACATATACATATATGATGTACATAGTTTATTACCACCAACTGCAGACTGAATGCGTTATCATAAAAACATTCGCTAAAAGTGGTTATTAAAACAAACAATTTATCAAAAATTTTCAAAAATAAAAAATAATAAATAAAAATAATTTTTTAAAATGTTCTATTAAAGTTTTAAAAAATATAGAAATTATTTTAAAAAAGCTGGCGAAAATTGTTCATTAGCAGAGCCTTTTAAATAATTTTAACGTTTAAATTAAGAAATTTATCAACATTGGTGGTGGTTAAGAGTATAATAACTTTAGAAAAATTTCGCCAAGTGTATGATTTATGCAGACATATTTAAGTATGAATCTTTGTTTGTATGTATGTATTCTTATTTGAAGGAATACCAGCGTTTGCTTTGTATGGATAATGTAGTCCAACGTGTGTATAATTCCAGTATTATATTTCATATATGTTTTTCTGTTGTTGGTTTATTTTAAGTTTTTTCTTTCTCTGTATTTATTCTTCTCTTTTTTTTAATTAAATGTGCGAATCTTGAATTGTTTTTCAAACATGCACTTAAAGTGATGACACTTTTTTATAGTCTCACAATTACAAACATCCAAACTTACATACAGAAATTGTTCTGTTTTTTTTTTTTAATTTTACAGATGAAGTTTAATTTATGTTTGTCGTGTATTTTATGACATACTACTGATATGACTCGTACTACTTTTAATTGACCTCTTGACAATTAAATTTGAATGGATGAACCTGAATTCCATAGCAAGCGAATTATTTCAATTTCAATCAATTTGTCATAAATCTGAGCTGATGGTAACAATAAAACAAATGTCATATATACATACATACATATGTTTTTACATTTATGTATATATAAATAAATACTTGTATAATATTTACTTAAGTGCTTTTAATTGAAATGGAATTTATTGATAAAAATTAAGTTGTATTGAAGAAAACATTTAGAAGACGTTAATTTCTTATACGTATTTACACGCACTTCAATACGTTATTCTTTTTAGTCAAAATTTCTATGTTATTGATAGTGTGGATGTACTTTATTTTATTTAAAATTAAAAATAACGGTTTTTGTTAATATTGTTTATAGAATTTCACTACTCAAATTTTATTATATGTACCTATAAGTATTTTTTTTAAATTAATTATTAATTTAGTTCAAAATGTTCGTTTTACACTTTTTTTTTTTTTTGTTTTATTTAATAGGAATTTTTTAAAAATTATAAATTTTTTTTCGTGTTATTTCTCAAGTCTGTGTATTTTATTTCATGTTCTTGATTTCCTCCTCACGATCCATTAAATTTTAAGACCACGTCTGGTGACAAAACCGTATGTAATGCGAGAAGTTTAAGTAATTTATTCTTTTTTTGTTTATTATATTTACTTTTTATTCACTTACATATTTATTTAACACTAATACTACTTAAACATACGATCGAATCGTAATGAATGAGAAATGTTTGATGCGCGAATGCTGAATGAGTGCTTGCCGCGTTATGTCTTCCAGTTTTATATACCCAGTGAAAGGCAAGCACGACTGCCAGGCAGCAAGTAGTTAAGCAGGCAGTTTGGCTGCCTGATTTGTTACTACTATGAATACTAGTACTGTAGTTGTATGTTATACTTACCATACAGTAATAACACCATATTTTCATACTAAAAGACCGAACGACGAACTTATAACAGACTGACTAACTGACTCACTCACTCATAAATGTGCATTAAGCAAAAAAAAAATAAATAAAAACAGAAATACGAAGCAGTCAGTGTTCCTAACACAAAAACCAAAATAATCATAAGAAAAATAGTAATAAAGATACAAAAATAAAACCGCATGCATACATACAACAAACAAATAAAAATTGAGGCACGAGTACTTTAAAATTTTCTTACTAGGTACAACTAATATTTCATACATTTGTTTGTTTTTGTATGCTTGTTGTATTCAATGAGAAGGAAAACAATCAAAATCAGCATCGAACATTCAACATCCAACAGAAACCTAAAACAAACAAAAAGAACGTCTGTGAGCTTGCGCAGAAAATGAAACTTGATTTAGAGCTACTGCATTCAGCTTATTGTTTTCACAGCCTACTGGCTTTTTTGGCTCTGAGACAGACTACAATAATACACACCATTTCAGAAGATTTGACTGTGGGAACTAAAGGAAGAAAATTAAGTAGAAAATAGGTACTTGAAATTTTTCTAAAAAAAAAAATTAGTGTTCATCATATCTGTAACGAAAAAGTGGTAAATAGATATCCTAAATTGTTATCAAGATATGTTTGCCAACAAGTTTGGATTTATCTTTATACAGGGTGGCACAAATAAGGCCTACCAATGTTAAACACGTATAACTCTTGTAATTACTGTTTGCTTTAATTATCATTATTTATTTAACACTAGACAAATGTCCACCATTTTGCTCGATACAAACATAGGCTCTTTTAAGTGCATTTTGCATTACGCGACCTAATTTTTTCGATTGCAGGCTCCGTACTTCATCTCAAATATTTTGTTTTAGAAGTCTAATAGTCTCTAGTGTTTCATCTTGCATCTTGTTAGAACAACAAATTAGGGTACTGCTCTACCGCTGTATATAAGAAATTGTCGACTATTGTTCTGAGCGAGCCCCGGAAATCGTTGTGACGTTTTATTCTTCACGTTGCTTTCAGTGCGAATATTTCGATGAATATAACATATCTTTGATGATGATTTATCACTGAACTCTGTTCTTGAAAACAACGGTTCTAATTATGAAGGCTATAGAAGCTGATCTTGAATTAAAATATTAGCGGAATAGTTGTATATATAAAAATGTATACGTGTTTTAAAAATGTAGTTCTTCGAGTTTCTCCTAAAATGCTTTATACTTGGAAAAATGAGGACGCAGTATATTAAAAATAGTAAAGTTTTAACGTATCCTTTTAAGTTAGCTTATACTAAGAAAAAATTAAATGAAAATATTAAAAACTTAAATTTTTCTTGTTTTCATAGGAGTTTCTTTCTTTGAAAATCAATTTACCCTTCATAAGAGAATGTAAAAGGTTATATATAAGTTTGTCATTCCGTATATATGTCTGATGGTAAAAAGTGTGTGAAGAGTACTAAGATTCGGCACAGCCGATTATAACCATCTGACTTTTTCATATTTCGTATTTTTTAAAAACGTTCCCGCAAAGTACAAAAATAGATACATATATATGTAGAATAAAATCTTTTCGATAAGTTTTTTTATTAATTTGACCCACTGTTAAAACAAATCGTTGAGAAAAAGTTCACATATCTGAGGGGCTTTTTAGTAATTTGTATGGTGAGCTAGATTTTACTTTTTACACCTATGTGTTTGTCATGATGCTTTAAATACTGTCGCAGCCCATCGTCGCAACTACCCATACAACTGCTGCTGCTGTATAAAAACATAAGCAGCTGTAACCAATATTTGTCTTTGGTTAAAACAAAATTATTCACATTATACCCTGTCAGCAATGGAAGTTTGATTTTGCATAGTAGTGACCCAAGTCACTACTTCGATTCTACTAATAACAGTGCTATATTTATCAAAAACAAATCACATTAATTTCGAATTTTTATCTTTTTGTTAAATTCTATTGTTATTTAAACTATCGAAATGGTCACTTATATAATAATTGTAAAATATGAATTCAACACGTTTACTGCAAGCAAAATGTTATTTGAATAAGAAAATTATCTCATACCCCATAATTTAATTTCGGCACTTTTCAGTCTTATTTTGGATTGAATTTGTTTGAAGAGTATGTATGTGTATGCACATACCCTTTGGGAAGTCTTTAAGTCACCACTTTTGTCGATTGTGTTTTTTTTACTTTTTGGTGATGGTATCAACAAAACGTCTACACTTTTTACACTTTAAAATAACAAACAAACAAAAAATGCATTTTTACACCTAAAATTAATATTTTAAATAATGAGGTAAAAAGTATTTAAATTGTAAACTATGATTACTAAAACGAACCAGTAACTACCTTGTTTCAATGTCGCCATATGGCCCCCTAAGAACTACAAAGTCAATAGTTCTAACGTCACTGGTGGATTTTCAATGACAAGCACATGTTAAGTGTCTATGGCAAAAAACATTGTCTAAGGTATAATTAGTCAGTAGTACTGGTAACATAGTCAATAACTATTATTTCCTGCAGGGCAGCCATACGTAAATGTAAACAGACATTTGATTATATGATGTATAAGTATATGCCCTGCAGCGTATGGACCTAGTAGCACATTAACGAATTGATTACGAAATAAAAATACTTACTCTGTTTCATTTGAAAAAAAAATATTTAATGAATACAGGACTATAAAGAATTTTTTAAACATTTTCTATAATAGATAATTATTCACAAATTTTTACGTTTTTTTATCTATTAACATCATTTTTAACATTAACATAATACATACTTAATTATGAATATTTAAATAGAGAATTAATAAATTTATTTTTATAGGTTACTAATAAATTAATTTTTTATAAAAAAACAAAAAAGTTGATCTTAAGCTTAAATAAAAATCAAAAAAAATCAATTAAAAAAGATCAAGAAATTTAGACGATGAATTTATAAACATTTTTTTAATTTTATATTTATATTTTTTTTATATTTTTTGTAGTTTGGTAAAATCAAGTTATTTTGTTAATTTAGTATGGGAAAAAATTAAAATAAATTTTATTAATTATTATTATTTACTAAAATTAGTTTATATGGCGTTAAGTTTTTAATATTTTTTTTATATTTTTTATTTTACTTTGTACTACTTGATTACTCAAAACAAATCGTATAAATCTGTTGTCGGCTCCTCACTATCATTCAAACAACATGCAAAATTATGCGTTTTGAATTATTTTTTGCATTATTAATACTTGTACTTTGTGTAATTAAAAAAACGAACATTTCAGAATTGTCCAGCTTCTTTGAAAATTGTTATCAAATTGTAGAGTTCGGTGAAAAAAACGTCTTACATATACTTCCTCCTAATTTAAACTTTTTTTTTTTGAGCGAATACGATTTTTTACTGATAATATGTTAGTGAATCACGGCCTTTATGACAAAATTTTTCGCATACCCAAAATATTTGAAAAATCTGTCCGATTTGCTAATGTTTAAAAAATTTCATAAAATAATTGCCCAATGCAAAACCTAAAGAATAGTTGTATGTTGTAAGAAATTTACTTCAACATTAAAAGAATACCGATAATATTAACCATTTAATCTCTTATATATTTATACGATATTCTATAAACATATGTGACAGCGCATAGAGAAAGGGACCTAAGGGTAAAAACAGGTTTTGTTCAGGAGAGCCATTTTAAAGATTAAGGGCCGTATTCATAAAAAAATATTTTAGGTTTATTAAAGGGTAATTTGACAGATGTTGTAGAGAAATTTGTCAAATAAGCCTTCAATAAACCTAAAATATTTTTTATGAATACGGCCCTAAATGATTTTTCTATTTTTTTAAATTGTTTATAAGGAAAAAAATACATTTTTTTGTAGTTTGGTAAAATCAAGTTATTTTGTTAATTTAGTATGGGAAAAAATTAAAATAAATAAATTTTACCGTTAGGTCCCTTTCTATTTGCGCTTAGAATCGTCGACTTCACTTTTATAAAACGCGCACATCTCTGGGAGGGAACACTTTTGGGGCATGGGATCGGTCTCATTCAATGCTCAGATGTTGTCCACATCAAAAAAAAAAAAAGTGAAAATTTTTTTTTACCCTTAGGTCCTTTTCTCTGTGCGCTATGGTTGTGAATTGGCTATAAATTTTTAATATGATTAAATTAGCATTTTTATGTAAAAGTTTAACTGACATTGTAGTCATACTACCGTATTTATAAAAAATATTTCAATAAATATTTGAATAAACCTTAAATATGGCAAATTATTTTTTTACGTAGTAGAGAATTTATAGTTACTACTTTTAACACGGCAGGGTTAAAAAATGTGAGTGTGTGAGCGTTTATGTAGAAGGTAAAACCATAATATGCCGCACTCAACTTCAAACAAATGGCAATATCTTTTTATATTGAAAAAATTCTGATTTCTTTTTTAATACAGCAACCGAATGATAATAAAATTTACTCTAATATACCCCTTTCCCAACTTTCAAACGTACATATTATTATACCCATATTATTTTAATTTAAGAAAAAAAATTAAATTTAAATAAAATAAAATTTGCATTAACTATTGACAGGTTTTTGCTTTTATTTTTTACTACTTTTTAATATTTCCTCCAGTTGGAATAGAAACAGTCTTCTTAGCGTATAGTATTAACCGCAGTTTGTTCAATTTAAAAGAGATGATTGCTTTGACCCTCATTATGTATGCTGTTGTGATGCTGTGGTAGCAATAAAACAGAAATCTATTAACACGGTCGGCCACATGGCCGTTAGAAAAATGTTGTTGTTTTTGCTTATTTAAAAATATTCCTCTCGCCAAATAAAGTAAAAAAGCAAAAAAAAAAAATAAAGAAAAACTTCATACATACACACATATGTGTATACATGCATATGTCTGTATGTACATATGTACATAGAAAAAGTGAACAGCATTTGATTTGTGGTGGTCCAGTCATTGGTTACTTAGGCCATTCGTTTGCGTTTTGATGGTGGTAATTGTGGTAATCGTGATGGCAGTGCAATATAGTGTAATGTCTTGTCCAATATTTAAGCATGTTTTTATTATTAACATTTGCATATTCCACATCTTTTACCAACAACTGTCTATATAATTTTTTTTTTCTTTTCATCTTTGAATGCGGCAAAATCTTTTTTTATGAAATTAATGATGCGTAGGCTTCGAGATTATATTAACAGTAACATAATCGTTGTTAGCTTTTTTATTTTTTTTTTTTTTATTTTTTTTAAATTATCTCTATCCAAGATACAGAAACACAAAAAATGTAAAAATAATTCGCAAACTCCATCTACAATCGCTTTAAACAAGGCAATAAATCATACTCGCAACACAGGAACAATAATCATGTATAACACATACAAAGGTGACCTATATATTTATTGCCCATTTCCCCAACGGTAATACGTTGTTTAAACTTTAAAAGTAAAAAATACAGTTAAGTATGTCAAAAGAAAAAATTATTTTAAAATTTTTGTACCCTTTCCCACTGTATTAGATTGTCAATTCGTTTGAAACTTGTAAAATATTAATTTGCGACATATCACCAAAGAAAATAATTAATCTAACATTTTAAATATTTTACAGGATAGAGAAGAATTACAAATACACAAATCGTATTACAACGATTTATATCTGATTATTTAAATAATGAAGCTACCCAGCAAAAACTATGTCAACTAGGTAATGACATACTTTTCAATGACTATTACATATTGTCTGTCTTACTTAGAAGTATTTTAGTAATAACTTGATTTATAATGTGATACGTAAGAACTTATTTTCTGATATTTGGTAAGATACACACACAATACAATTTCTTATTGCGAAATGTACTAGAAACCATTTAAATACATATCTTTTTATAATTCTCATTTAGTTTAACACGCTTATATTAAAAGTGATAATAATTTTGACAACAGCGGCAAAGAATTTCATTTACTTGTAGGTTTTCACTGATTTTTAAATTTCAAATTAACGTAACACAGAATAATCAAACCGAATTTTGTCCTCAAAAGAATCGAACGACTTCTGTAAGTCCATAATATCAATGGGTTATTTAATTTATTAAAATTAATCAATTATTGAAGTCCTTATTTAAAAGCGAATATAGTAAGTACTTGCCTCCAATGACATCGTCGTGTTAAAATAATGGGTTTAGATCCCAAATTGTAAGTAGTGAAAAATTGTTTTTTAGTACATTCAACTCATTATTTTGTAATGAGAGTTTTTGGAAAAGATTAAAAACCTCGTATCAACTTAGAAGTTATAAAAAATTGTAAAGCAATTACTAAAGTTTGTCTATTCAGCAAAAGGTAAAAAAAAATTTTTTTTTAAATGAACATATAACAAAAATTAATTAAATAAAATTAATAAAATAATATTTGTGAAAAGAGCTTTTATATTAAAACTACATTTTCAATATATATTTTGTTGATTGTTTCTATGAAACACAATCTTTTTTTTTCTTAAGTAAGAGCGCTTTGTTCGACTGTGCCGACTTTTCTTTACCTACCACCAATATTGTATAGTACATATCGTCCCTGACCTAAAAAGTTATCAGGAGAGCAAAAAAAATATTTTTTTTTTCAGTTTTGAAATATTACACCCAACTTCATATATAAAAAATATAAACAAAAAATTATCTCAGAACTGCAATTACCTGACGAATAAATATGCCTTGACAATCAATATACTTTCAAAACGAGCAATAAAAAAAATTTTTTGAATTGTCACAAGCAGTTGTACTTTGGTGCTTATATATCAGTTGGTTTCAAACCGATTTGTTAGTTTTTCTTAAAAAAAATTCTAAGATTACGACTTATAATTTGGTATCTTATGCGTGTTTAAAAATTATTTAAGAATTTAAAAAATGTTGACATACTTAAAAATATGCCGATTCGTGACCAATTAATCTAAAATTTTGTATGTGTATCTCCAGAGACATACCAAATTTATAAGTAGTAACAACCGTGTCTATAAATTATCCTAGGGCTACAAAATTTTAATTTTTGTGGTAAAAATAAGCGTGTTTATTTGCTCTTATCTCAGATATTTATGTGACGATTATGCTGATTTCCAATACCAATATGCTTCCGAATATTTCTGGTATTTTGATAACTTGCTTTCAGAAAATATATACTATATGGGGTCGGAAATGAATATTGTCGAAATTTCACACGGAACGACAAACATATATACATACATATCGTCGCAAGAATTAAAGAACGCTGTAACTGACAAAAAATCGAAAATATGTTTTTTGCATCACTTTAATCAGAAAAAAATACTGCATCGAATGGTCCCGGTCCCATATTTGTATGATGAAGCAAAATTCATTTACGCCGTCTGCGTTTTGAAAAATACCAGTGTCTTCTTTGTCGTAAGCCTAATAAAAATTGGAATTTTTTTACAATTGTTGCTTACGACACTTTTGCGTCAGCGAAATTTTTCGAACTAACGCTTACGCCATTCTTTGCCACTTTTTGTCAGTAATAAAGTTTTAACAATGTGACGCTCATCCTGTTCTATGAAAATGTGAAATGAAAAGTTTTTTTTCTAATAAGCTAATAAGTCAGGGTATATCACGTGGGTTTCCGCTCCGTATAGAAAGTCGGAGACACTTAAACAATAAATAAAACTGAGTTATATGGTTCTCCTCCAGTTAAAAAATATATGAGTTTAGTTGGTACTCCTCCAGTTGTAAATACATAAGTATGTATTGAATACATATTATGAGCCCCTGGGGGTCAATTCTTATTCCGTTTTTGTACAGTAAAAGAAATAGTGGCACCATATGACAAGACGCACAAAAAGTTTTTATTCCACAGTTTCACAGAACGAGAATTTAGCCCCTGGTTTGTTTAAGGCGAAGCAGTAATTTTTGCAGTATTATATTCTTTTTAAAGTAACTGCTATCAATACAACAGTTTTTAATGCTAATGTCGGTAATGCCGTGTTCATATTTTTTGCCAAACCACGGAAGTCTACATAGTAAGAATAAATATTCTTCAGTGGTGGCTTAAGATAAATTTTTTATAAATTATAAGTTAATATACAATTGTAAGAAATAATCTATTCCTAAAAATGTTTGTAAATTATTTAGTTACAAAGATTAAAAAAACATACATGTACTGTGAATGTCAAAAGAAACTGTACACCTTTTATTTTCATGTTTTAAGATTAATTTATTTTTTTTTTTATTTTTTAATCAAACATTTTATATTTTTTATTAAATATATTTCTTTCTTTTTCATTTTATTAAAAAATAAAAACAAAACTCCAACAAAAACAAGAACTATAGAACAAAAATAAAAAAAACTTCATATTTATAGCGTCAAAAGAAATTGTACTTTACTCGTTTTTATAATAATAATGTTATTAAAAAAAAATTTAACATTTAGTTTGATGACCATTTTGTTGTATCACAGATTGTAGTCTTCTTGGCATCGATTCCACCAGCTTTTTAGTAACCTCGGGGGGGAATTTTTTGCCATTCCTCCATTATCACCGATTTGAGAGAATCCTTGCTGGAAATTTCTCTTTTTCTTATCTGCCGGTCCAAGTGCTCCCACAAATGTTCAGTAGGGTTCAGATCGGGTGACTGGGGGATGATCCAACTGTTTGGGAGTATGATATATCAGCCATTCCTGTACTATTTTGGCAGTGTGCTTGGGATTGTTGTCTTGCTGAAAGACCCAAGTTCGATCCAAGCCCAATTTTTCGACGCTCTGTGCCAAATTATCTTTTAAAATGTTGAGATAATCTATTTTATTCATAGTGTTTTCTATGAAGACCAAATTTCCTACACCATTGGCTGCCATACATCCCCACACCATAACTTAACCACCAGCATGCTTCACTGTGGATATTACATTTTGCTGGTCAATTTCACAATTTTTCTTCCTCCAAATTTTAACCGGTTTTTTCTTGCCGAGAATTTCAAATTTGCTCTTGTCTCTAAATAGCACATATTAGTACAATTATCGTACTTTTAAGCAAACTCTCGACGTCGACGTTGATTAATTACCGATATGTACCATTTTTTTCTTGGAACTCGTCCATACAGTCCGTCTGCATGTAGGGCTTTACGTATTGTGCTAGCACTAACATTTGTACCTGAGCATTCTGAAATATTTTCGGATATTTTAACAACGCTTTCTATTGGATTCTGTTTAACTTTACGCACAATGGACCATATTTGAGTACTGTTTAGTTTGGTTCGCCTTCCAGATTTAGGACAATTTTCTAACCTTGAAAACTTTTTGTGCTTGTCTATTATATATTTAACAGTATTGTGACTTCTTTCAATCATGGAACCAATCTCACGCAAGGATTTGCCATCTTTGTAATATTTTAGCACAAGCTTACGAATATCCAAAGAAGTTTGTTTAGCCATTTTCAAAAAAACCGAAAAAAATTGTCGTTTGATCTGCTCGTGACAAAGTCAAGTCTATTAATAATTTTTATACCTAGCTAATATTACATAAAGTATCGTAGTAAATAAAATCACAAAAAATAACGGTACTTTTATATGTAAAATTCTTTATTACATGCTATGCACAAGAGCTGTACAATTTCTTTTGACGCTAGAAATATGAAGCATTTTTTGTTTTTGTTGTATATTTTTTGTTTTTGTTAGAGTTTCGTTATTGTTTTTTAATAAAATAATAAAAGGGTAAATATATTAAAGGAAAACCAAAAAAGTTTAATTAAATCATAAATTTGAATAAGAAAATAAAGTTGTAAATATAATACTTTGAGGTGTACAGTTTCTTTTGACATTCACAGTATGTATATCAGGTATTAGGTATACATATGTTAATCCCTTAATATATAATTTTAAAAATATGTTATAATATTGTAAATATATTCTGAAAACCGCTAAACATAATTAACTTTAAATTAACAAATTCATCGTTTTGTTGTATTTCTAAACCTTTACAACTGTGATAAAATGTGATGCGTATTTTATCACGGATGTCAAAAGTTAAATATCTTTTACGATCAGTTGTGTAAAATGGTATTAATTATCACTTATTTTGTATTTGCTCCAACTACAGCTGGTATTAAATCTTCTAATAAGAAATTTAACTAATAATTATTAAAATAATAATTTGTATTTTACTGATAAATTAGCTCTTATTAACAATATACAAAATATATTAATGATAGAACGTATTAATTTCATACTTATTTTATACATCTTGCGAATAATACGACATTGTGCAACTGTGATTTTTCATTGAAAATTAAAGATTACACATATATGTAGTAAGTGCTGAAAAATAAGAAGTCCAGACGAAAAATTAAATTTTTCGTATTAAAAAAATTACAGAACTAATGAAAACTCTATGGAAAATCTTTATTAAAGTGTGTGGCACAAAAAACAAGTGAATTTTGTTATTTTTAGTAAAAAATTGAAACTGCAAACTGTTTTTAGCTGCAAGTTGTATCAAAAGTTTTTAGGAACGAAGTAGCAGACGACGTCGACGATATCGACGACGACGGTGACTACCAAGACGGACGGACGTAAAAGATGGCGACGAGCCGTACAAGTCGCATACAGCAATCGAAAAACATAAGTTCGATATTTTCCAAGCTCCATGGTGCGTTTTCGGAGGCATGTGGTCCTCAGCGATTGTCTACAGACAAGAAGACTCTCGAAAAGACCTGGAAATTAATGGATAAAGTAGTGAAATTATGCCAGCAGCCGAAAATGAATTTGAAAAATAGCCCACCATTTATATTGGATATTCTGCCCGACACGTATCAGAGGTTGCGTTTGATATACTCAAAAAATGAGGACCAGATGCACATTTTACACAACAATGAACACTTTAATGTTTTCATTAATAACTTGATGCGGAAGTGCAAGCAGGCCATAAAGTTGTTTAAAGAGGGCAAAGAGAAGATGTTTGATGAAAATTCTCACTACCGTCGCAATTTGACTAAACTGAGTCTGGTCTTTTCGCATATGTTAAGTGAATTAAAGGCTATATTTCCGAATGGTGTTTTTGCTGGAGATCAATTTAGAATTACAAAAGCTGATGCAGCTGATTTCTGGAAATCTAATTTTGGCAATAGGTGAGTTGTCTGTTCTGTAGGTTTTTGTATCTAATTATTTTTAAATTAATGTTTTTTTTTATATTAAGTACACTGGTGCCTTGGAAAATCTTTCGTCAGGAATTGCATAAAGTACATCAAATATCATCTGGGTTGGAGGCAATGGCTTTAAAGACAACAATTGATTTGACTTGCAACGATTATATATCAAATTTTGAATTTGATGTATTTACAAGACTTTTTCAACCCTGGGCAACGCTCTTAAGAAACTGGCAAATTTTGGCGGTAACCCATCCTGGTTATGTGGCATTTTTAACATATGATGAAGTCAAAGCTAGATTACAACGTTATATACACAAAGCAGGAAGTTATGTGTTTAGGTACGTACTACATAAGAATTGTAAAACAATCGCAACTGAATTGAAATTGGATTTGATCATCATTGTTTGATGTTGTATTTTTTACAAACACGCATAAATTAATTTTAATAAGTTGTAAAATTATTGGGTTTATTTTAAACGTTTTTAATAGGTTGTCATGCACACGGTTAGGACAATGGGCGATCGGTTATGTGACGGCGGACGGAGAAATTTTACAAACTATACCACAAAATAAGTCATTATGCCAGGCATTATTGGATGGTCACAGGTAAGTGCAAATTAATAGCAATAATTTAACATACGTAGTCTGATAACCGTAAGGTGTAAATACATGTCAAAGGTCAAACATTTTACTAAATGCTATTATTTATTTATTCATGTAATACAAAATAAAAAAAATAAAAATAAAATTTTATTTAAGATCTGCTTTTTTTATTGCATGAAACATTTAAACAATTTGGGGTCCTAGTCTAAATAAATTCAAATATTAAATAAGTTTTACAGCTTATTTTTACTTGCTAAATCTTATCTGTACAAAGAGAAAACAAAAATGTATGTAATATGGGGTAAAGTATTATGTAAAAGACTCATTTTCAAAATTAATTGTGTTTAAGGGTCTTGAAAGATAAAAGAAAATCTCTACAAGTTTTTCTTAATGAAATAGACTATAAAGCGCTTTTATAAGAGTGTACTTAAGAGGAAATGACACTAACTTCTTAAAGGGCAGTTAAGTTGAGAGATACCATTTTAATTATACTTTTTTAGAAACTATTTTAATTTGCGAGCATTTATTATTTATAACTTTAAAATAACGCTAATTTTGAATTGAATTTTTATAGGGAAGGTTTTTATTTATATCCTGATGGCCAAGCTTACAATCCAGATCTGTCTTCGGCTGTGCAAAGCCCGACAGAAGATCATATTACTGTGACTCAAGAACAATATGAACTTTACTGTGAAATGGGTTAGTATTTACTTTTTTAAATAATTTCTACAACTATAAAATCACTGTATTGTTTCTGTTTCCTTTTTTTCCTTTAAAACATTAAGGAAGTACCTTTCAATTGTGTAAAATATGTGCTGAAAACGATAAAGACATACGCATAGAACCTTGCGGTCATTTGTTGTGCACACCATGTTTAACGTCGTGGCAAGTCGACTCTGAGGGACAGGTAAATATAACTTTATTCAAATTATATATAATATTAATTATAATATTAATTGTGATTGTTTCTAGGGTTGTCCATTTTGTCGGGCTGAAATTAAAGGCACAGAACAAATTGTCGTTGACGCCTTTGATCCTCGTAAACAACACAATCGTAATGCCACTAATGGGCGCCATCAGATAACCAACGATGATGATGACACTGAGGTATAGTTTAAAATCTATTAGCTTAAGTTTTCTTACCTATTACTTCTTTCGTTTTTTATATACATTTATAAATATTTATTGATAAATATTTTTTCGATGATAACAAGTCGCGCTTTTTTCTCTCTTTGAAATATCAATCAAATAACTAAAATAATTAACTATTTGTCTATTACAAACGAAAAAAAAAGAATAAGCTCAATTATTAAAAAAAATTAAATTTCAAAAAACTCTTTCGAGAGTTGCAACTTTTTTTAATTTTATTATGTTTTTGTTCATAGCCTGTATTTTTCACAAGCATGTGTATTTTACTGTTTAAATTTTGTTTACAAAAGCAAAATCGAACAAATTAACTGTTTTTATATATTAACGTACTCTTGTATAAAAAAGGCTTTATATTCCTTAATACATATTTTGTTGTCTTTCAATTTGCTTAAGCCACATCGTTTCTTAATTTATATATATTTTCTTCTTACCCATTCGTTTCCTTTATTAAGGCTTCATTTGTAAATAGCATTTTAAATCGCAAAAAAAAAAAAATTAAGAAAAAAGTATTTATTTTTGAACAAATTTTTGTTTCATTTTCAACTCGACTCTTTTATTTTGCATAATGATGCATTTGCGGTTTTTTATTATAGTATTGTATGTATTAAATTTAATTTACCTTTTAATTAGTTTTATTTTAACTTTAATATTTAATTTATATACATATATGTATTTTCTAGAAACTATATATAATTTTAGTATATTCATTTAAAGAAGTACATACTCAAAAACATAAAATTTTGTACATTTTAATTTAATTGTCGTTATTAAAAGTTTTATTTGTAATTTAAAGAAATTTGCAAACAAAAAATATTTATTTAGTTTTAAATTAAAAAGTATGATTTATCTTGCATGAATATTTTTATTTATTTCTAATTCTTTTGTAAGAAATGCTATTAAATTAAAAGTTTTTTTATTTTAAAAAACGGCACTTCGAAATCTTTTTTCGCTGGCTATCGAAGCTTATATTAACTATAAAATACTGAAAAATGAAAAGTCCACAATAGCTGCGCTATTCTTTTTTAAAAGGCGCGTTATACTGCCAAATCTTTTCCTCCCTTTAACCGCAGCCAAAGATTGAACATCGCCTATATTATTGGCGGGCTTTTTGTGGACGAGGCTTATGATGCGAGACTGCTGTCTCATAAAATTTAAATTTCTGATCTTTTAGCATTATATAAGAAGTTAAGGCTAATATTATGCTTAGATATTTACTTCTACGGAAGGATTTTTACCGATTTTGATTTTTTAAGTTTTGATTAGATCCCAAGGATGTTATTTGGCTAAGATATTTTCTTTTACGGTAGTATTTTGCATTAAAAACTTCATTGATCAGTTGTCATCAGTAAGACATGAGATGACAAAAAAAACTAATCTCTTACGATTTCTGACCAGACGACAGAATCACAAGTTCCTAATTATTTTCTTTTATAGATGATTTGAAATAAAACCGCTTTTTGTAATTTTTGTACCTTTATTATGTTTTACGATTTCTGTCTTTATTTTAATATTTTTTAGAAAAGCTAAACCTATGACATCTGTCACTTCCAATGTGCTTCCCAGTTTTTGTTTGATAATTCTCATAAGTTACTGGTATAAAAGTTTAAGGTTCTTATGGTTCAAAGTAGATTTGTATTGTAGTGTTACGAATCAGCTGAAAAGAGCTGTCACATAAAATGAACATAATGAAAATAAAATTGCTGGTATTTTCCAGCATCTTCATGAATATTTTATATTGAATCTGGCAACTCTATAAGTTTTTTAATTACAATTTAGTAAAGAAAAAGTTTTATTTAGGTTTAATTCTCTTGTAATACATATTATTTTGGTCCTTAGGGCTTGATTTTACTGTGTTAAATAAATTTTAAATTGATCAAAGATTTTACATTTTGTATATTTTTAAAATGTATCGTAAATTTCTATGAAGTAGAAATCTATAAAAAAATATACTTTTACATCGAGATCGTTATACATTGATGTTGTTAAAAGAGAAAAAGAGACCACACTACATTTATACTACTAAGGGAAGAATAAGTTTACTTTTTGTTTTGTGACGAATCGCTTAAACACAAAATTTTTTCGGCGTTACGTTACGGGAGAAACAGCTAATATTTAAGTGCCTTTATTTTAAAAGGTGGCTGCAACAGAAAAACTCTTTTTGTTTTAGATGAAGTTTGACATTAAAATTTATGTTTTTTTTTTAATATATAAATGAACTGTATGGACTGTTTTTCTATAGCAGATACGTAGGGTTTTAAGAAAAAGTAACTACAAATATTAAACGACAGAACGGTAACACAAAACAAAAAGTAATGAAGACTTATCATAAACAATATGTAAAGTAAAGCAATACAAATCTACTAATTGAACCATTACAATTGTAGTTCTTATGATATAAGGAAGTACATACATTTTACCTTCATCTATACCAACTTATCAAACTTTTTTTTCTGGTGGTTAAAACTGATCAGTGTACATACGAAAACAAAAATGTCTTGTTTGGGATAAAAACTACAAGGTTGCGCAAAAGTAATTTTATAATTTCACACTGCGCTAAAACAACAAACTAAAAAGCTTGACAAAAAGCATTAACAATAATTCCACGTTCTTTTGACGTGTATCGCTACGTGGCTTCTTAACAACTAATTCTCTATATCGTAACATTTTTCGATATCTGCAAAAATAGAAACCAACTGAAATTATGATATTACTTTTGCGCTACCTTTTATAATATTCCGAAATTTCCGGTTTCAAATCTGGTTTATAATTTTAAAATGCTATTAAGAAATACTTTAAGAACCCAGTGCAAAAAGAGTAGCTTTTAAGTGAATTTCTTGAATTACAAATAAAATATACACGACTTTTAGAAAATTTCTTAAAAAAATATACATGCAGTTTGTCAATTAATTATTTACACAAAGAAATCTTTTGAAATATTTTAATTTATAAGAAAATAACATTATAGGAAATTGTTTTTTTTTTTAATTTTTTTTTTTTTGTATAGTAATAATACCCGCTAATATCGTGTGTGTTTTTGTCGCAGACAAGTGATATACAAACAAATAATAAAATTTTTTATTAAAAAAATATATATTTTTGAAAAAAAAAAAAAAAAAAAAAAAAAAAATCATTTAGTTTTTGAGCGTAAAGGAATAATTGACAAACCGTACATAGATTGCAAATATAAACAAATTTACTTAAAAAAAATCACAACATACTTAGTAGACACAATGCAATAGTGGCATAATTGATAAAATTTTTTTTTTTTTTATTTGTATTTTCTCCCAAAGATGTAGAAATTAGCATTTTTTAAATAAGATCACCATCATTTTACTTTAAAATATTTACCAATACATGTAGTATAATACATAATAGAAACAACATTTAATGAAAAAATAAAAACCTACCATAAAATACAAAAAGTAAAATATAATTTAATACGTTTTCTAAAAACAAATATAACCAATGCCTTTAAAAATATTTAAGAAAAAAACTGTTAAAATTAATTTCTTGAAATATCTTAATTTTTTTGTACTAAGGAGGTTCTCATTTAAACGCTTATATTTTCTGCTTAAGTAAATTTTAAAGTCTTTGCGATGTGTTTCATTAATTTGTGTTTTTTTTTTTAATTTTTGTGAAATTTTAAACCGTTAGTTTTTATATGAAAATGTCGTTTAATTGATATTTAATTAAATAACGAAAATCAAAACAAAATAGATACTTAATTGCGGGTTTCACTTTTGGTTGGTGGTATAGTTAATACATATCATATAACTTTTGACTACAAAGCATGAGGATCTAACATTTTGAATTTTTGCATTAACCGCCCATGATTCTTTAATTTAAACTGTCCTATTTTCACTATCTAGTAACCCCAACTCTTTCTTTAGAACATCCTTACAGACCGGGAACTGTGTTTCCATAATCATTGTAAGGGTCTCCAAGACAGATTATGGTTATAAGCCATCCGTTCTTTGAATATATCTAGGTATGAGGGCTGCTTTTTATGTTGCGGGATTGGGCAAACCCAATGCTGCAATCTGGCAATTGACGATTCTATAGTAAAGTTTGACATTTTCGACAATATACGTACATACATAATACATTTGACGTACGAAAGCTATTTGTGTTGTTTACAGCAACTTGAAAAGTTCATATCGGCCAAAAAAATGAAATTTAATCGTAAACATTTTCCCGCGACTATTTTTTGCAATTTTCGACGTGAATAAGGTCAGCAAGAGTGCATTGACGAACTTAAATTAATTTTTATCAATTAAACACCATTGTTTATCGATTATTAACTGAATTCAATCGTGGCCGTAGTTCGCTTAACGACGAGTTTCGTAAAGGTCGTCGAAAATTGGTTGTAGTTTCGAAAAACATTGACGCTCTGCGTGAAGTGCTACCTCAAGATCATCATGTAACTTACCGTTAGATTGGGCAACCTTGAATATAAGTGGTACCAGCATACATTAAATATTGCATGGACATTTGGCTGTAAAAAATATTTGTTGGCGTTTAATTCCACAATCTAATAATCGCTCCAAAAAGGCTTGTGTCAACTGGTCGTAAGAATTTCTTAAAAAAAATACAATCGCGATTCTTCAAAACATGTGTCTGACACATCCATTTTGTCTAATGTAACCATGCTAATTATAAAAAAAAATATACTCGCGCTACCTACAAATTATCATATTTAGTTGCTATCAAAACTTTACTTAAGGCTTTCGTTCGAATGCAACAATTTTAACAATTAGCAGCTGATACATTTGATCAACTTATTTATTTTTTTTTTTTTTTGCTTTGTATATAAGGACAAACGTTATACATAATGACAAACTATGTGCTAACTAACGAGCTGCTATCGTTCCTTTATGGAAATTTCCCCATAAAAAAGTTAGCACAAAACTTTTGGAAGAGTTGAATTTAAGATGCATTTAAGCGTTTACAATGAGTTTCCTCCTAACTATTTGTGAGAAATTATTTTATTTAGTTTAATTATTTAAGCCAGAGTCTCGAGTAAACATTTTATAAGACTGTTTTAAAAAAATATATGTATATTATTGAATTAATTGAGCAGCCTTTAGAAAAATCTAATGTTTTCTGATAATCTCCAAGCATACCTTTTTTCTTTTTTTTTTTTTTTTTGTTAAAAAAACAGGCTGCTTAACATAATTATAGTTTTAATTTATTATTTATTTGGTTGTTGGGTTTAAGCTGGTTTATATGCATTTCACTGGTGCTTATGCCAGATCATCAGTAAACCTTTACCCAAATTCTTGAAAAAGCTTAATATTTTTATAAGTTATATTTTTAAATTCTCATTAACAAAATGAGAATTCAAAAATAAAACAAAAAACTATAAAAAACTTTTTCAAAAAGTTGAAAAATTATGGGAGCATATCCCGAATAATTTAGTAAATTAATTTTAATTTATTTTTATTAGCCCTTCTAACAGAATTTTTTTTTAAAAGAAAAGCAATGATTTTATTCACTATCTTTCTATTTTTTCATTATTATTAATTTTATTATTTTAACTTTACAAGGTATATATATGTATGTACATACGTGTGTTGAAACTAATTTTAAATAAAAAAAAAACAAAAAAGTCTTTATTTACATATATGTATGTAGACAATTATAAAAAATAAAAATTAATTATATAAATACCATATTGTGTCTTGTAAATTATTAGTTATTTAATTTTTATCGGCTTTGAAACAAATTAAAAATTAAATAAAATTATATAAAATATAATACTATTTATACAAACTAAATATTTTTTTGTTATTTTATTTTTTATCTTTAAACGAATATTGATTTCTTTTCTCTTCGTTAGTTATTCGTAACTGTTTCGTGTTTCGAGTGGCAGTAAATTGTTCGGAATTGTCATAGTCTTGCTGTTAAAAGCAATAACACTGCAATGATAATTCAAAGCAATTTGAGTCCTTTTGGAACACAGAATAGGTGTGATTACTTTTATTAACTACGTAAAGTTAATTGACAACCAACACGAAAAATATACATTTTTTTTCCTTCAACAGACAATCATTTATTTAATGAAAAGTTTACTTTTTAATAAATATATTTTTTACTTTATGAACGTTTTTTGTGCATGATACAAATGCATTTTTTTATTCTAATTTTTTTCAAGTTGTTTGACTTCTTTTCTCATTTCTAAATTAATATTTTGTTTTGTTGTTAGTTAGCTCATTCTAAGCACGTTGAATTCATAGAATCAATTTTAATTTTGTTCTTTCTTCTGTACTTTTGAAAAATACATAATAGTGAATGTTTAATATGATAAAGTAATTTGGTTTTTATTTGCACATTTATCTTTATTATTTTTAATTTTGATATTCCATAATTTGATTTTTATCATTTTTTTTTTTTTTTTTTAATTCTTGAGGAATGTTTTTCTTATTGGTTTTCAATTGGATGCTTCTAAGTTTTATATACATATATTGCTAATATAACAAATTAGGTGTAATGGCTGGTGGACCGCTCTCATTAATATATAATTCGAATTTTATATTATTGCGGATATAAACTAGGATTTCGTAAATTGATTTTCAAATAATCACACTTTTTGTTGAAAACTAATTAGACAAATTAAATTAACAAGAATAATTGGAATTGATAAGTACATATAGTCCAAGGCGGATTAATACAGGTGGCCGTAAGATCACAGCTGATTATGATTTCGCTATGATACATACTAGATTGCACAAAATGACTGTCAAATTTGTTTATTTTTATTTAAAAAACTAGCCAATCGCGGCGCGCGTTGCTACGCCCCTTCATGAATTTTAATCGCATTCTGAAGTTTAATAGAAAATCAAGTGCAAGGCTAAAAATTATAACTTTTTTTTATGAGCGTGGCACTGCCCACTTTTCTAATTACGAAACTGTATAGTCATGCCAGCTCAATATGTGTGTGAAAAGTTTCAGAAAAATCGGTGATGCCTAAGTAGCTGAAAAGTGAAAACTTTTTTTATGGGCGTGGCACTGCCAACTTTTCTAATCACGAAATTGTAAAGTCATAACAGCTCAATGTGTGTGCAAAGTTTCAGAAAAATCGGTCCAGTACAAATACCTCAAAATTATAACTTTTTTTTATGGGCGTGGCCTTGCCCACTTTTCTAATCACGAAATCATAAAGTCATAACAGCTCAATATGTGTGCAAAGTTTCAGAAAAATCAGTCCAGTGCAAGTACCTCAAAATTAAAACTTTTTTATGGGCGTGGCCCCGCCCACTTTTCTAATAACGAAATTTTTTAGTCATGAGAGCTCGATATGTGTGCAAAGTTTCAGAAAAATCGGTCATGTGCAAGTAGCTTAAAGTGATAACTAATTATTTATGGGCGTGGCCCCGCCCACTTTTTTCCACCCATAAACACTCCCTGGTATGTGTACAACAACTTGGCAAAGTTTGAGTCCGATCGGTTTTACAGTTTCGGAGTCTATAGCTAACACACACACACACAGAGTTTCACTTTTATATATATAGATGTAGATATATTTAAAAATCAAGAATGAAGAATGATATAAATAATGATTACGACATGCGCCTGAATTTCCGTTAGATAAATTATTTGGCCCACAGTAAAGGGTTGCCAATTAAAAATTTTCTAATACATTTTTAAATTTGATTTTAAAATACAACCGAAAAAAATTTGTAAGACAGCAAATCAAATAAATTTAAAGCAAAATCAAGGCATATAATTTAAAAGCGTAACCAACTTTTTTAAAAGTCTGTGTGCATTTGTCAAACTAAATTTTTTTATTTTTAATTAACATTCGCTCTGTAAAATTATTAACCACAAGTTGCATGAAGCTTAACTACCAACATGAGTTGCCAGTTTGTTTTATATGTGAAATTTACAATTTTTTGCGAAAATTTTATGTAATTTCTGAAGCTTGCAACCCTGTAATTAAAATTACTGACAGTTTGAAATTATTAGCCAAGACAAACACAGAGTGAAGTCATTGGCATGACATGCACAGAAAATTTCAAAATTGTGCGCAGGAAGTCGTAATCTTTGTTCTATCATTATTGTTTTAAGCTTAAGAAATAAACTAAACTATGTAATAACAAAAGTTCTGTGTAAGAAAAAGTAATCAAGTTCCACCAAATTAGTTCGAATGTGCAAATCTGCGGTTAAGTACAGAAAATCAGTTCCAAAGATATAAAGTTAAAGTAACCAACTAAAATTTTGAATTTTAAATATAATGTCGCAATGCTGAAAATGGTCCGGGTTTGGATAAGAATCAGCGTTGTCAACTCGGTGATTTTATCACCGTTTTTGGTGATTTTTAACATTTTGGAAGCGAAAAAATTGCGAGTTAGTGCTTGGTGATTTTTTTTTAAGTTTTTAGTGCTTTTATTTTTAATTCGGTGACACCAAATACTAAATTTGAAAATAATTTTTTTAATTGAAAACAATTTTTGTAAGGGTAAATATCTTAAATTACCCTTACGTATTTTGTATCTTAACAAAGCTAAAAAATATTTACTCATTGTAAAATGATATTATGTTGATAATACTTTCAGCTTATGATACTAAAACTAATAATTAAGAAGATTATAAGGATTGATAGTATACAATGTTTCTGTTATTTGAGTGTTTTGCTTGTTTATTATTAATTGAAACTTATTTCCGATACTGGTTTGTTGATATCCTGTATGGTTTATGAGACATAAACCACCTACTTTTTATAAAATGAAATTGTTACGAGAATTTATTTTGTAAGTAAAGTTTCAAGTTGATCAAACCTTGGTGAAAATAAAAAAAGAGAAATTAATATGCAAATACTTTTCATTTTAAAATTTTTTAGAGCACAAATTGACACCCTGATGAGGTTAATATTTGCATTGATAGTACATTTGGATGTTTTGGCCTAATAATATAAAGAACAGAATATCTTCAGACTTGTATTTCGATTATCGATATCAATCAAAACTCCAGTCTTATTGCCATTTGTAAAATAATTTATTTTAGGGGGCAACTGGCATCTAAAAGCTTTAATTTTTTTAAGTAATGATTATATTAGCAAATGTAAAGTTAAATTTGTACACATTTTAAACTCAGTGATTTTTTATGAAAATTACGCGCTTTTTTAGGGGTTTAGGTGCTTTTTGAAATTTTAAAGTTGACAACGCTGATAAGAATCCAAAAATTAGCAGCAGTGACATTGAATATTCCAAGAAGTGCCACAATGATATTCGTGTTTTGTATTCATTATAAAAACGGGCCAGAATATGTTTATATATTCGTTTACAACAAGAATTGGCGCTACAATATAAAAATATTTCTTTTTTTTACTTTTTTTAAATAACAAAAGAACTTACTGTTTTTCGAGGGTTAAAAAAAATATGTATGTCAAAGTATATATTCACATTGCTTTCGATTTCGTCATAACATTGACTTTCACAAATCTGCCTTGCAGTAAACTATCTTAATTCGTCTTGCTATAGCCCAATTAAATTAATTATTTTTTCAAGTTTTGAATTGCTTACTTAGTGCTTATCTGCATACAAGATCGTTTGTAGAAGGCATGTTTTTTGTATGTGATGTCCCAATTCGTAGGTCTCTTTCTTTTGCATTTAATAAGCGCTTCTTTAATCTTTATCATGAACAGCGCTATCATGCCTTCGCTCAAGCAATGAAAAAAAATGGCGCAGTTAGTAAGAGAGAAATATATGTGAAAATATATATTTAATAAATGTAATGTACTTTATTGCATTACTCGTATGAAAACGATTTTATCATTTTCAAGTATGTTATACGGTAAGCAAATTAAAATAAAAATAAACTTTCTATGTACGAATACTTGTGGTGAATTCACAAAGTGTCCTAAGTCTCGTATTAAAAAATGTTTAATAATTTAACAATAGATAATGCAATACTTTACATTTATTTTAAAATTTTTGGGTTAATATTGCATTATGACAATGCGACACTTAGGACACCAAAAGTATATAAAAAAATGATAAAATGCAAAAGGTCCACCCGCCACTAAGTTTTGATTTTTGCCATTAGCTTAACTCTTAAAATTTTTAACGCTCGGCATTTGCTATGCAGAAATTTTATTCATTTAATTTTTTTTATTTGGTTTTTTTTTGTTTTTTCGTGTGAACAAAAATTCTGTTGATTTTCATACTTCATCTTAATTTTCTTATTTGAAAGCAAAAACAAAAAAAAGTTTAAAATGTTCTTCAGCTTTAAAAAAGAAATTTTATATGCGATTCCAATTTGAATTCTTATATCAATACAGGACACTGGTGAATTTAATATAGCGACCTCTTCATTGCATGCTTTAAGCAATAATATGACCTCATCAACGCATTCCTCGGACAAACATAGTCCACACACATCACCAAGGTTCTCTCGACGCAGTACTACACCCAGTTTGATGGCTGTACAAAATGATCTATATGCTGGTCATATACCATCACTTTCGCTAGCAAATCCCTCAGTCAACTACATAACTGCGGCCAGTGCTATAACAGGTACTCATTCGCCATCAGCTCCTCCCATTAATGCAGTGAACGGCGGAAATGGCAGTGCCAGTGTTATTTCCTCATCGGCTACTGCAGTATTATTACCGTCATCGAACTTAACCACATCAGTCACAACACCATTATCGACACAGAAGTCCACCAATCGTATGAGTGCCCCGCTTATGGGCACCAATGCTGCTGTTATACCCGGTTATGCTAGTAAGATGTCGGGGAAATCGGACAACAATGACAATTCAAATTCATCTTATGCTATTTTACAAAACCTCCAGGAATCCCAGGCTATTGTTGCTAAAGAGGCTCATAAACGAGAAGCCAACAGTGCTGCTGTAGCCTCGATGGCACCACCTTTACCACCCAGAAAATCATCTCCAGGTGCAGAAAATTCAGCGTCTTCAGTGACTTCAAATGCTAATACCAATAGCAGTGGAATCACGCAAAAAACTCCATGTTTACCGCCACAAACTAGTAAGAGCGTGGATAATATAGCCGCTTCCTTAGGTGACATATGTGTACCGAAGACTACAGCTCCTCCCATACCGCCGCACAACACAAGCAGCAATGTTGATACGCTGGCGGAAGAGCTGCGAAGTCAACGTTTAACAACGTCTGCTGCAAATATTATTTCAAACACATCGGCAACCACACTAATGGACGATGATATTGTGGGACCCGCCGAAACTATAACGGGTGTTATAGACACTAGGCCCCTAGAAGCCAGATCATCAACATCCAACTATACACAATTGTGTGCAACCACCACCATCAACAATTCTTCGAACACATCGTTGAGAAATGAGCTTAAAAACCAAAGCGAAAAACAAATTAAAAATCAAAATCAAACACAGTCTCATACCCAGATACATCATCATCATCATCATCAAAAACCAACACCATCTCAACAACAGCCTTTACTTTATGAAAACGTTTCAATCAATCAAAAGGGCGATTGCAGCGTACCCTATGAGAATATCAATTTAGAATATATAGCACGTCTAATGAACGAAGGCTATTCAAAAGAGAATGCCATTACAGCCTTAGGTATATCACGTAATAATATTGAAATGGCTTGTGATATTCTAAGAGAATTTGTTACTAAAAATAGTGTTTAAAACTTTACATTTTGATTCAAGTTTAATTTTCATTTTTTAATAACCATTTTCGATATGATTGATGTTACAAAATGCTTAAGGAATTTTTTTCTTATCACCATTGGTTGTACACATTTTGATTTCTTTTCAAAAGAAGAAAGCTGTAATAATTTTAAACTCGGCATCAAATTAACGTCTATACTCTACTTTATATTTAGATTTATTGCAACGTTTGTATGTAGTACATAAAATTGGACACCAAATCTGTCGAGTGATGTGGTCTTGTCAAAACGGTGTCATACAGACGCGTAGTGAACTACCATGATAGCCAACTAACCAACATAAAATTGGAATTGTTGATATTTTTCTTGGAGTTGCCAGTACCGTACAAACCCTGCATCAGTAAATTTTGCAATTTCTCAAAAAATTATTTAAAGAAACAAAATCTTTAAATTCTTTTTGCATTAACTTCTATACAAGGTTGGAAAATATTAAGTTTTTGACAATGTTCGAAAATTCGAACATAGGCAAAAAAATATTTTTTTTTTCAATTTTGGTAATTAACGAAAATTCGTGCTTAGGTTCCAGTCCTTTTTTAAATTTCAAAGACTTCTAAACTTGATTTTATTTATGAAAAATAACAATTTTATAGACAAATATGAAATTATTCAAAAGTGACCTTTTAAATTTATACACAGGTCACAATATGATTTAGTTTTAGTGCGTACTCGAATATCGAGCAGGACTCGATATTTCCATGTTCAAACTAACTTAAAATATATGTATTTTCAAAACCAAAACTTTGTCGTGCCACTATTTTCTTATTAACATCTTCAGTTGAAAAAAATAAAAACCTTTTTAATGTATACTGAATAATAGAATTTTCCAGCACTAAACATTTTATAATTCTTGGTCCTTTGCTCTTTCTAGTTAACAACTTTTAAATATGCAATTGTCTAATAATAACCTGGACATAAAACTGTATAAAAGTTATTAGAAATTAATCGTTTTTTTCAATATAATATATTACAAGTACAAAAGAAAAAAATAAATTATAATTATATACAATAGTAGTATATGTATGTATACAGCTGATATTTAATTAATTTATTACGATTATTAAATCATACAAATGTAATTATTTATTTTTCTAGTAAGCACCGGAATTAAAAGAAATTTATAAAAAAAAACACAGACAGATACATACACAGGGAAGAATAAGTCTACGTACAAACTTTTATATTATACCTCAGATGTAATTTTCCAAAACAATATTTGAGTCATTAAAAACTTTATAGCTATAAATTTAAGAACAATTTCGAAATGAGAGAATCAAATGAGGACGCATGTTTAGATTTTTTTTTTAAAACGTTCAATAAATTTAGCAAAAAAAAATTGTTTTTTGTTGCTCGAAATTCTAGTTATTTTTTTTTCAAATTATTATAACGGAGATTTTAAATAAATTTTTTATTTATTTGTTTTTAATTTTTTTTCTGCTTTAATCTCTAAAGAAATTAAGATTAACCCAACAAAAGAAGAGAAGTACAATAATTTTTATAGATTAGCACTTTTACATATTTTTTGAAAGCAAAAAAAGAAAATAAAAGCAAAACAAAAAATACAGATAATTTATTACATTTTTAAGGGTACATTTTTAAATGGCCTTTTTTCCTTACGAAGAAAGGAAACTACAGTGCTGTCTGGGTAGAGTGAACTAATTTTTGCAGAGCGATTTCAATATTCCCAGGTTGTTCACTAAATCAAGGTTGAAACGCTGTACCAGAGAAATAACACCAGCACCTTTTTCAATTTCTTTTATAATGTCGCTTTTTTAAGGATAAATGCTTTTTTTTCGAATCCATTTTTATGTAGCAATTATATAACACCAATTATTCAGAAACTAACTTTGAGACACGACCTTAATGGAACATGCGCGCAGACTTAAATAAATTAACATTTCATAGAATGCGTATTTGTGAGAGTAACATGTCAACCTACTCTAAAAGAATCGTTACTTTACCGTTATTTTATGTTCTCTTTAATTTGTATACTCTTTTTCATTGTTTTTCTCCTTCGCCAAACCTAAAAACTCGCTATAAAGTATTGTTACGTTTATACCTTTTATAAATGTTGGCTTATTTCCTTTAAATAAACATTGAGTTCTTTTATTGCAATTAAAAACACTTGAAATTCGTTATAAAATTAAGAGCACTTTATTTGCTTAAACACACTCAGATATTGTTTTATAGCACTTTACTTATTTCACTTATTATTATCAAACTCACTTTGATACGCGCTTTACAAGCTCTACTGTTATGCTGATCATGTAAGCTGTGTTGTTCGGCTATTTATAGTAACATAGTGGTGTTCGGTAACATTCAACAAAGTTCTCGTATGTTCACACTAGTACATTCGAAACCGAATATACCGGAATAATAAAAGTGCCTAAGAGTATGCTACACATAATAACTCACTTCATGTTCGAACAACCAGCGAAATAAACTAATACAAACAAAACTACTGTAACTTTAACTACTACAACTAAAATAGAATTATAATGTAAATTAAGCTATTTAAAAATAAATCTGTAACAGTATGTTAACTTATAGAGGTTCATGAGTGTTCACTCTACCCAGTAGTCAATGCAAACATTCTGGTGTTCACTCTAACGAGGTATTCATAGCATCGGGGTTTCACTCTACTAAGATAGCACTGTATTCTTAATTCGGCATTAGCCATTTATAAGAATTAAGTTTGCATTTTTTTGCGGTCCAGAGCAAAGTTACAAAGAAAGAAGAAGGCGTTTTGCTGTTAAACACTCAGGATGTCACAGAGTTAAATTCTGCTCAAAGTAAAATAATCTCGACTTTTTTGCTTCTTTGGTAAATGTAAAACAAATTTTTTTTTTTTAATAAAACCATTTTTGTAAATTGTTTTAACGGAATCGGTTAGAGAAATTAAATATTTGATTTAAAAAAAAAACGGTTCCAAATACTTAAAAATATTTGTTTTTTTTAAAACACCGGTTTTCGCTTAAACATTTTAAAAGTAACCATTTTCAATAAAACTAATCTATATAAATAAAATAAAATATCGTTTGTTCGTAATTGTATCACTTAAGGAAGTCCGCACCGATTTCGCTTATTTTTTAAACTTAGGCTTTACGGAAAGTAAAATTTACCACGCCTACTTTTGTCTTTTGATTTGTCTAAATTTTTTTTAAATAACTTATGAAGCTCAACAAAAATGGTTCTTACGGACCGGGTTCTGCTAGTCATAACATTAAAACCAAATTACACATTTTTCTTTGCGAAAAAGTTTATTTTAATAAAAACAAACCCATTTATTACATTAAGAATCAATCAAAAATTGGGTTTAAAAAATACACATGAATACAAAACAAAACGTTCAATAACGCTTTAATACCAGCAAGATTTCCTGATAAAGTCACTTTTATGGAACGACATACGATTTTTGCTTAACCCCAAAAAATTAATCTAAAACTTAGTAATGTAATGTAAACAGACTATTTTTTCCATGCTTTTCATATTAACTTTATCGGCCCTTTTCACAAAGTATGATTATCTTAATTTAACAAGGACATTAACAAGCCGTTACTATCGTTAACCAGAACAGTTTAACCTGCAATTAATGTTTTGCGTTTAACCATCGTTCGGTTACTTAACCAAAGCATACTTAAAAAATATATATAATAATGATAACACTGCGCTTCTTTTTCTTACAAAAAATCGTGCAATAAGAGATTGAAATCTTAAAAACAAAAATTTAAGAAAATGTTTAAAAACTTTTGTTAAAAAAGTGTACAAATTTATAAAATAACAATTTATAAGTCAAATAATGTATATTTAATCGTATGTTTCAGCTTTGTAGCCTTTGATGTTTGAAATTTATTTATTTTTTTTATTTTCTTTTTATCTTCCTGTTGTTAAAACTTTAACCGGGATATTTTGTTCAGTTTAATTAAACAGCGACTTTTCAATTAAAGTGTTAACCGTATTTTGTGAAATTTTATTTTTCATAACTTACGGTTAAGCCCATGTTAAAATATATGTATATTAGTATTTTGGATTGCAATTAAAAAAAAAAACAATAAGTGCGGTTCAAAATTGATCTTAAATATTATACAGGATTAATGTATTAAATGGTAAGCTATAAAAGTTTTAAAAATTAAACACTCCGTTTACCAAACTACATCTCAATTATAATACAAATGTTTGTATATATAGATTTATTTAAATCTAGTGTCCACAATTGTTATTAATAATAACAGTAATAAAAAACAGAAAAAAATAATTTTCGAAACTTTGCAAACAAAAATAAAAATAATTATTACACAAAATCCCTCTATAAATTTAATGTAACCAAAAAGCAATCTTTTTTAAAAATAATTTCGTTACGTATATAAAACGAAAAAAATCGTCATCAACACACAGCGACATTAAATCTTAAATATTGAAATCAACTTTATAAATTTAATATTTTGTAATTGTTGTTCAATTTTAAGCGCAAAATAGGTTCACAAAAAAGCAAAATAGGTTCACAAAAAAAAAAAACGAAACAAAAAGAATATATTACTTTATAATCATAAAACTGATCTCTTTATACTGTTTCCAAATGCTTTATAAATTAACTTTTTTGAACATCTTTTGGTTTATCTTTTAGAAGATTTTTATTAAAAAATATTTATATTATTGTTTTGCACTGTTGCTCAACGAATTACCGACTTAACTTTACAAAAAGTTCAAGGAATTGATCATTTTTAATTTAAAATAGTTAAATACATTTCAACAATTATCTCATAAAGGTTTTGAATTTTTCTTACAGACTTAAATCACGTTTACTCATCACTTTAAACGTGGACTCAAGATAGAATTTTATCGGTGTGATAAAATCTATTATTAGAACTTTACTTTAATCTAAAGTGAGCGGTAAAGTTAAAGACAAGGGGCCGTATTCATAAAAAATATTTTAATTTATTGAAGGCTTATTTGACAAATTTCTCTACAACATCTGTCAAATTAGCCTTTAATAAACCTAAAATAATTTTTATGACTGGTAGGTTAAACTGAAGTGGTACACAAGGGTATATATAGCTTTGTCATTCCGTTTGTAATTTCTACAATTTTCATTTCCGACCCCATTAAGTATATATTTTCTGAAATCTTATGAATAGAGGAGTCGATTACCGTCTGCCCGTCTGTCCATGTGTTGGTTGAAATCAACTTTTAGAAGCAACTATATGTTCCTCAGATCTGTGTATGGTATCAATCTTTTGGAAATATCCGTGAATGAATCGCTTTTGAAATTCAGCACAATCGCCTAATAACTTTCTGAGACATGAGCAAAAAACCACGACCACCTCGTTTTTTTCCCACAACAACAACTTACACATATGTACATACATACATGCATGCGTGGTATACTGGTTAGAGTAAACGTGGCATCGAATCCAAGCTGAGCCAAAAAATTTTTTTGTTTTTTATTTTATATATTATATATGTTTTAATTATTTTTTTTTAATTTTTTTTTTTTAAACATACATACATAAACTCAATTTATGATATTACAATGGGATGTTTTTATGTATGTATGCTTTTTATATGTATGTACGTATTTCATATGAGATGAATGGTGATACAAACAATTGTTATTGCATGAGTACACGTTGTGAAGGGGATATAAGATTCGGCACGTCCGAATATAGCACTCGTTACTTGTTTTTCCTAGATTTTTACACAAATTTTCCTTATTACCATTTAATGTGTTTTGATAGCTTGCTTTGATTTTAACAGGGCACAAACATTTCACAGCGAAATGAAAACATCTTTGGAGAATTTATTAACGTTTAGTATTTTAGGGAAAAGTGAAAATATTTGGAGGGGAAAATATCCACGATAGGAGTACAAGCATTTATTGTGTGAAATTAAAAATTATTTATTTCGTTGCTTCAGAACCCTTCCGTTGTTGCGGTATATATATGTACAGTAGACTCGCGGTAACGTGAACTATTTAAAACCAAGCGTGTTCACGTTTGCGATGTTGTTCATGTTGATGAAGGTGTAACTCTTTACAATTTCCAAATAAATTAGGCATGTGATTTAACTCAAATTCATACATTTTTTTGTATTGTACATTGTTATGTACATTTGTTTTGTTAAGAAAAAAAAAGTATGTTAAAATTAATTAAAAAAATGTGTTACCTTTTAAATTTTAATTGCTGAACAAATTCTTTCTATCAAAGAAGCTAATGGGATATCCTCTTCACAGTCTTCTTCATCTCCTAAAGAGCTAAAAATAATCAGCCAGCATTTTGCTATGGCCTTCTTTTCAAGTCGTTGCCAAGTTTAACTTAAATAGCCAATAGCGTCCATTAATACTTAATGGTCAAAAAAATGGTTAATGGTTAAAAGTAAAAAAACAGCTGTCATTCATTACGATTTGGAGCAATTATAGTCCACAGGAGATTTAAAATTTCTAAAACAGCGAGAATTTTTTGCCCTTCCAATCAAAAGAAGTAGAATTTTAGAATTTTGGTAGTTTTTGTAACATTTTTCACGAAAAACTTTGGATTAGATCATGCTAAATCACCTCTTTTTATGAAAACGATTTGGATAACCGACAAGTTTGTTCACGTTATAAGGCTTTCTCACTGAGTTCATACTACAGAGTAGTCAGTGTAAAAATAATTATGTTCGTGTTATCCGGTGTTCACGTGAGGCAGTGTTTTTGTTACCGCGAGTCTACTGTATGTATATATTTTTTTTTGCTTTTCATAAAACAGTGCTTTTACTTAAAAAATGTTTTTTTACAAAATCTGACACAATTCATAATTAATAAAAATAAATAGTAATTTTAATCTACTTCGCGAAAAGCTTATAGCACAGGAATCGATCGATATTTGTGTCCGTTGAATTTTTCTTTCCGTGTAGAACCAACCAATATAAACGACGGATATAATATAAATGACAAATGTGACAAATTTGAAAATGTGTTAAAGACAATATCGTTTACTACAATTTGACCAACTGGGCAATGAACAACAGCAGCAACTACAATACATACAAATATAATACATGTGGCGATGAAAAAGCACAAGACACCATCGAAGTTGAAACATTTTATATAAAAAAATATTTTGATTTAAATCAAAAAACCAAACAATGTTCAATAATTCAAAAGGAAACAGTTTAAAAAGATTTTTTATGTTAAACATTTTTATTTTAAAAAACGGTCAAGTCAAAAACCTTAAATCAATCATATACAACCCTAAAAAGATAAAAACGTTAATTTTATACTTATCAGTAAAGGTTTTTAATATTATTACAAAAAAAAAAGAAGAACACACACACTAAGAACTCAATAATATTAATTATTAAAATATATATCATACATATGTACATATGTATATATTTATAAATATAACTCCAAGAAGCAACAGAAACTTCATTTTAAAATAAAACGCTTGTATTAAGATAATTTATTAATCAAAAGGACCTTTATATTTTTTGTATACAATAATAAATTCCTTTTATCCTTTTTCCTACCCATCATATATCTTATAACTACTACTATGAAAAAATAAGAAAAAACAAAAATTATTTCAAAATGCAAAAAAGTGTTTCTTCTATGTATTTTACCCACAAACTCTCGAAAAAATAGGAGACTATATCCCGCATTTATGTTCTATTAACTTCTAACATTCTACTCGTATTTATAATATACTATTAGTTTATGTTTAAAAAGAGTAAACGAAACGAATAGAATAAAAAATTAATTATAAAATGAAAATATATATATAAATAACTAGGGAATAAGTTCATACACACGGTGGTGGCGAACGTCAATACGCTTCATTGTGACTAGAATTTTAAAAAAATTTACCATTTACACTTCATATACATAAGTATAAAATTAATGAGAGTTTAAGATTTTGCAAGAAAAAAATTGTAGCTTTTGTCACCCCCAGAAAAAAATTGTATCTACGCCAATGCCGATGACAAATGCTGATTCTTTTTCCGAACTTTCATAGATGACCGAAGTCAAATTTGTCTAATAGGCAACAATATCCCAGCAAAATAATACATAACAAAATTATGAGTTGATAATACTAGAAAACAGTTTTTTATTATTATAATTTGGCATCGAAACCAGTGCTCGGCTTTGAGTCGTTTTTTCAATATTCATAGTTAGTCATACAATTTGAGTGTAAGTGCATATAAATCATTGAAATTTAACTGAACTGACGTATGCATACCCACAACAACGTTGATTTATAAGTACAACACACAATGAACATAAGTACTACGTCGTACTTATATTTATAGCGTCCCATATTTATATGACTTGCAAGACTACTCACGTTGATTCATATTTTTAAGAAACTACTTATCTTCATAGAATGATGCAAGTTGACTCAACAACAAAAACATAAACAGCTCTCATTTGTATTAAGAAAAAACAATGTTGCCAAGTCGGAGAGTGCAAGATATTTTTTGGCCGCCAGAAAATTTGCAATGTTACAATGTGTAATATACAAGTTTTGCAAGTATCACTATTTAATTTTTAAATAAATGCAACTGATTATGGCCTTTAGGGTAGGTTTTGTGGTTGGCTTCTATAATAAGAGGTAAACAATAACAGTTATCTTGTGTTTTTTATTTTCATGTTAAAATTTTTTGCAGCAAATTAAAAGACTGCGTTCTTAGGTGATCACTTAAATTTTAAAGATAATACGAAAAAACAAAATCTGTTAAACAGACATCAAAGCAAGCATTTTATTTTTGCTTGTTGTTTTTGTATTATTTGGTTAAATTGTCTATTTTTTTTAACAATCCACAATTATTATGGTGAATGCCAAATTGTTATCTGGCAAGCCTAGTTAAAACACACAACTTCTTACGTGCTTTGGTCGTCTTTTTATTTTGCATGAACGACAATAGCAATCAACTAAGTCATACGTGTTGATGAATATAAGTACTGTAAGTACCTATCATTTAAAAGTGCGTATAAGTAGTGAAGACTTTTCAATAAGTTTGAATGCGTATAAATCAACGAAATAATGATTCAAGTTGATTTACTTCATTAGTATTCGTTGCAGATCTCTGATCGAAACCCATTATTTTAACACGGCGATGTCATTGGAGTCAAGTGCTTACCATGCCGGCTTACAAATGGGGACACAAATAAGTACTTACCACCCTCGCTTACAAGTAGGGACTCGTATAAGAACCTATTACGGTCGCTTATAAATAGGGACTTAAATAAGTACTTACTTTTTGATTTGAATAACCTAAATTACCCATGAATATTATGGACTAACAGAACTCGTTCTACGCCGCTGTTATCAAAATCATTATTACTTACAACCTTAGCGTGTTAAACCTAAAGAGAATTATAAAAAGTTATGTTTTTGAATGGCTTCTAGCAAATTTCGCATTATGTGTCTATCTAAGCAAATGTCTGAAAATAAGTTCTTACGTATTACATTATAAAACAATTAAAAGTCATTGAAAAATATGTTGTTTTTGTTTTTTGAACAATTCTAATATTTTAATTGTTAATTGTTGAAAATTTTAAAAACTTTCCCTGAAAAAGCTACCCAATGTGGTAGCGAAATATCGGAAAATAAAATTAAAACTATTTTTGATAAAAGAAAGTGATCTCAAGCTCAATACAAAAAACAACTGTTTATATAAATTAAAAAGATCGAAAGCATTCATTTATTATATTAAATAACATGTTGAACGAATTTTTGTTCACAAAAATTTAAGAGGAGAATATTGGCAACATTTGGTTTCAACAGGACGGCGCTACGTGCCACACATCCGAAGCTACACTTTTTTTATAGCATTTTAAAAAAAAAGAAGTTATTTGGCGGACCCTTTATATTGCCTTTGTTAAATGCGAGACTGATGTGACGTACATTCATGCGCAGAACGAAACATTTTTTTACTGTCGGAATGCGTAATCTTGTTTTTATCATTCTTGGCATCTTTCAATATATTAAGAAAAATTTTCAGTAGAAATTAGTATGACATGCCAACTTTTATGTATTTATACCCTTCACACAGTAAAAAAGGGTATATATAGGTTTGTCATTCCGTTTGTAATTTCTACAAGTTTGATTTCCGACCCCATAAAGTATATATTTTCTGAAAGCTTAGGAATAGAGGAGTCTGTCGGTCTGTCGGTCTGTCCGTGTGTTGTTTAAAATCAACTTTTAGAAGCAACTATATGTTCCTCAGATCTGTATATGGTATCAATCTTTTGGAAATATCCGTGAATGAATCGCTTTTGAAATTCAGCACAATCGCCTAAAAACTTTCTGAGACATGAGCAAAAAACCACTCACCACCTCGTTTTTTTCCACAACAACAACATACAACACATACAAACGTTGTATACTGGTCAGAGTAAACGTTGCATCGAATCCCAGCTGAGCCAAAAAACAAATTTTTTATTATTTTTTTATTTTATATATTTTTTTTTATTTTTTTTTTTTGTATTTTTTTTTTATTTTTTTTTTTTGTATTTTTTTTTGGAAACATACATACGTAAAATCAATTTATAATTTTACAATAGGATCTTTTTATGTATGTATGTTTTTTTTATGTATGGGATGAATGGTGATACAAACAATTGTTATTGCATGACTACACGTTGTGAAGGGTATATATATAAGATTCGGCACGACCGAATATATCACTCTTACTTGATTTATATTCACCTTGATTGCTGATTGCTTAATTAAAAATATTTAATTTTTTCTCTTTTATACATTGTATACAATATTGCTAGTGGATGTAAAAAATGTAGCCGAATATAACATTTGAATTTAAAAAAAAAAAAATTTTAAATGTTATACCTACTAAAAATAGATTTATTGAAGACTTTTACTGTCTCTTCTGTTAAATGATGAAAATGTTTGCATTCTCTGAACGATGTTCTTATATTTAAGATACTACATAATTTCAAACTGAAATATTTCAATAAAGGGTGCTTTTCTTTAGAAACGAGAAATTTCATATTTTTATAAAACCACCTCGTTCGCCAGATCAATCAAAAGTTGCATTTTGTAAACTGTACTTCATCACTGAACAATATTTTAAAAATTTCAATTATTAATTGAACTTATTTTTTCTAAAACGAATTGGAACACTCTGCAAACTTTACTCCGACGTAAAGGCCAGTTTGCAGTTCTGCCTGAATTTCAGGTTGTCATAAGAAGTATAAACTTATATTGTCTGTAAAAAAAAACCATAGTGAAATTCAGATTTTTAAACTTTTCAGACAATATTTAACATTTGTTATCTAATACAGGAATGCAATTGTACTCAGTGGATAGTTTTTCCCTTTAACTGAAAGAAAAATTTATGTTTAATGTTATTTAAAGAATTTTTGTCGTTTCGTATTTTCGTCATTTAATTTAAATGAGTAATAATTACAAAACTTTGTGCCATGTTATTTAGGCATAACTAAATACTGGCCCCTCGTCATGACTTAGAATTGCCAAAGTAACCTCAAAACCAAAAAAAAAACACCATTTACCTTAAGCAAAAAATTTCTATATCTTTTAGACAAATCGCGTTCACGGGGAAGTGAAAAATTTTGTGTAATTTCAGTTCTTTACATATATACTTTGAAAGTTATAAGCATTATATGCCAATTTCGAACATAAACAAGCAATTCGAGAATAAATTGATTTAAAGTCGAATTTCGAACGCTGTAGTATTAAATAAACAAACAAAAATTCAGATTTTAAGCAAACCTTAAACAAAAATACAAATAAAACAAATTCAAATTATGTATGTATTTATCCTTAAAACCCATAACCATAAATAAGTTTATACATACAATTTACATAAGTACATAAATATTCATAGATACTCGTTCATACATACATACATAACTCTTACATGTAATGGTAACATTATTACCATTCATATAAAAACATGAATTATTAAAACAACAACAACAACAAATTATATATATATATATAGAATACATATATTTATTTTCATACTCGTATTATTATACATCATACGTACATACATACATTATCAATCTCGATTAGTCAGTTTGTCATTACCATCATTATTATCAGTTAGTCAGTTAATCGAATAAATTATTTAAGTATGTCACAATCACTATTTAAATTCACTAAAAAATAATAATAAGAAAAGAAAATATTTAAAAAAGCTTGAGATAAAAAAAGCAAATATTTAAACTACATTAAAATTACTTACTGTATAAGCAGATGCAATTATTCTTATAAGTAAACGAGAACAAAAACAAATAAAAAATCAATAAAAGTGAATTAAAAAGTTTGTTTTATTTAACTAAGATCTCGTATGAGAAAATCGTATAAAATGTAAGTACATCATACGACTTAAAAACTTTCAAATTTAAATTTTTTTAAACTCTTATTATCTTACCTTTGTTTACAAAGTCTTACAAAGCAATTCTCATTCAATTATACATATTTTCATAATTTCAAAAACATAGAAAAGTGCCTAACTGGACAACAAGGTGAACTTTAGAGCAAAACATAAGTTTCTTTGAGATAAAAACATCGATATAGCATATTTCATAACATAACAAAAAATTTAAAAAGACGACTCCTACGTTTGGCAAAAAAAAAATTTTATTCGCAATTACCCTGAAAAAATACTTTTTATTTGAAGGTGTACTTTGTTGCCTGTAAGGTGGTATGGTCTAATGTACACACATATCAATATTAAAAAAAGTAATTGTAATTGTCAGCTAAGATTTCATACATATATACATACATTTTGAGCGAATTATATCTACATCTATATTTTTAAAAGTGAAACTCTGTGTGTGTTAGCTATAGATTCCGAAACCTGAAGCCAATCGGACTCAAACTTTGGCAACTTGTTGTACACATTCTACGGAGTGTTTATGGGTGGAAGAAAGTGGGCGGGGTTACGCCCATAAAAATAAGTTATCATTTTTAGCTACTTGTACTTGACCGATTTTTCTGAAACTTTGCACACATATTGAGCTGTCATGACTATACAGTTTCGTGATTAGAAAAGTGGGCAGTGCCACGGCCATAAAAAGTCATAATTTTCAGCTACATAGTACTTAAACTTCACCGATTTTTCTGAAACTGCGCACACATATTAAGCTCTCATGACTATATAATTTCGTGATTAGAAAAGTGGACAGGGCCACGCATATAAAATAAAAGTTATAATTTTAAGGTACTTGCACTGGACCGATTTTTCTGAAACTTTGCACACACATATTAAACTCTCCTAATTATAAAATTTCGTGAATTTAAAAGTGGGCAGTGCCACGCCCATAAAAAAATTATCATGTTCAGATAATGAACTTTAACGATTTTTCTGAAACTTTGCACACACATATTGAGCTGTCATGACCATACAGTTTCGTGATTAGAAAAGTAGGCAGTGCCTCGCCCATAAAAAAAGTTTTAATTTTTAGCCTTGCACTTGATATTCAATTAAAATTCAGAATGAATTTTTATTCATTAAGGGGCGTAGCAACGCAAGCCGGGTTTGGCTAGTATACATATGTATATAAATAAATCCTCACATAATAATATAGGCATGAGTAAAATTTATGTGCCTGAGCACCAAAGAAAGTTTGAAAGAAATTCAAGAAAATTTGTCAGACTAAAATTTGAACGTGTAAGAGGTGTGGCTGACTTCCAAAACGTTAATTCATATTAATATGACTAGTGACTTTGAACACCTTTTGTTAACAAATTATGTATTTAATACATGTATGTATACAGGAAAGAATAAAATAGAAAATATTCTCTCTGAGAGGTGAGAAGCGAAGAAATTCTCTCTGAGAGACAGTATGGTTAAACAATTTCTTATACATAGGAAACAAATGTGTAAAGTCATATTATTTTTTTTGTATGGAAATCACTAACAAAAATTTTATGCATACATAAAATAATATGAAATAGTACAAATATGACTGATATGCAACCACTTTGAATTGGCCCTATATATATAATAAAATATTTATAACAAAATAAACATATTACGAACACGCCTTAAATATTTTTATATGAAGTTTGACATACATAGATGAGAGGAAGCAAATTCGTCGATGTGTTTGCCATGTTAAGCAGCCCCTGTAACCACTGTGGTGTTTGTAAATAAAACATAATTAAATTGGTTGTTTAATATTTTCTGTATTTTTATTTTATTAATTTTAAGTATGTAGTATATTTTCGCATTTTTTTTTCTTGATTTGTATCTGTTTTTTTAATATTGGTTTGTTCCTTTCCTTACGGTTGCATTATTTTTTTTATTTTAGTAGATTATGAAATAATTGTCTTTTATTTGCTTTTGGTTGTTGTTGTTGTTCTTTTTTGTTGTTATAGTTTCTAAAATTATAAATAAGTTCATAATAACCGTTTTATTTATTTTTTATGTTGTTTGTATTTTTTTTATTATAATGTGTTTATGTATTTATGTATGTAATTGCTAAAAAATTTTCGTATTTTTGTAAGTTTCATTTTGTTTTTAATGCTGCCATTTTCTTTGCTTTTCATTATACTTTTTTTATTTATTTATTTTTTTTTTTTTGTTTTTGTAAGAGAGTATATAGTTGTCTGTTTGTATTTTAAAAGTTATATAGAATTTTTAATTTTATATAACATTCTTTATGTCCTGTTAATGGTAATGTGTGTAACCAACCCATTTCTCGCCATTATTATTATTGTTATCAAACCATATTTTTTTAAATATTCTTAGGTTTTCTTTTGTGTTTGTTAAATTTATATATATTTGAAATATTATTGTTGTATATCATTGAGTCAGTAGTATAGTTGTTAATGTTAAGATGTGTTTAGTTTGTTCTTTTTTGTTAAAGCAAAAAATAAGGAAAAAGTAAATTAAATAAAAAAAATGTTATTTTTATATGTATGTATGTATGTTTATCATCTATATATCATAAAAATTGTATCGTATGGTATCATATCGATGTTCATAAGTTTTTTTTTTTAAATGTTTTCTTGTTTATATTTTTATCATTTAGAATATAGATAATCAATCATTCGTTTCGCTTACTTTGCATCTATATTTTTTATTTCTTTTTTGTTTAATTAATGTATATTTCTTTTATTTGTATTTTTTATTGTTGTAATTTTTCTTATAAATATTCAATTCTGTTTTATTTTTTTGTTTAACTTCATACTAATTAGTTTTTTAATCCATATGAAAAGTTAATGTAAGACATGTGAGTGTTTGTGGATGTGTGTACGATTACGGGTTTTTGTATAGATTTCTTTATTTTCTTTTTTGTATATATTTTTTTTTTATTTATTCCGTTTTAATTGCATAAATAACTGTTGAATAGAATATAAATAAATTTATTTTTATTTTGTATTATGTTTAGCAGTGTTTTTATATTAATTATAGATTATAGCAGTGTATATTGTTTATACTGATGTTTAACTCCATTTATTTATGGCTCTCCTGTTTGTTTTATTCCTTCCGGCAACTTGTCTTCAGTCATTAAATCCCTCCCTTTGTCATTTGTTTGATATTGGATCACTTTTACTCTACCAAAATGCCTGGAAAACAGAAAAATATAAAATTTTTTTGAAATTATTAAATCTGCAGTTATATAACGAAATGTAAAAACTATAAATGATGTATTCACGTCACTGAAAATGCGAAATTTGATGTTAAAAAAGTTGTATTATACACATATAAATTTGTATTTTTGCTTTTGTAATTTTTTGGAAAAGCACTTACATTTTTGAGTTATTTTTTTTTAAATTGATGTTCTTAAAATAAATACTATTACAAGGCATATTCATTCATCAGGTAGTCTTGATTTGTCAGCTGGTTATTATTTTTTTTTTCTTTACTTATTTTACACTTCAGCTATAAAAGCTCATACATTAAAAAAAACATTCTCAAATGTCAAACTTCATATATAAAAAATATAAACAAGAAAACTCTCTCAACAAACATCTGCCCACACAGCAAATTAAAGTTTGCCATCTCTTGATCTTGTTGATGAGAGAGGTAGAGAAAATGAGGAAGGAGTTCAGAGAATGTTTTACTCGCAGGTTTCTGTTGTTTTTCTAATTCGTTTAATACACACAAATAATGTGTTAATTTATGCACACGAGTTAAAATTTGTCAAATTAAAATTTCTGCGTCTGAGCGCAAAAAAAAAGTTTAAAAGAGAATTCAAGAAAATTTGTACAACTTAAATTTAAACGTGTAAGAGCGGTGTAACTGATGCCTAGAGCAGGACAAAACTGTGGATATCAACGATGATCACAAACACAGAAAAAGGGTTGCTGTTTTTACATTTCATTCTAACCGAATTCCATTAACTAAAAGTCTGAAAGTTAAATATATGATATTCACAACCAACGATCTCAACGATGAAAGAGTGCTAATGATGAAATCGTAGCTGGTTTTACAAATACATTTTACTCGACAAGAAAAATTTACTTTTTCAGATTAATCTTTTACTATCACAATTAAATTTATTTATAAAAAGAAAATGTTAATAATTTACCTGTAGCCTCAACACCACACACACTTACGGCATTATGCGCAATAGAAAAAAACGTGTGCTAACAAGCTGCTAGCTTTTTTTATGGGAAAATTTCTATTAGGGAAAGATAGCAGCTCGTTAGTTAGCACACAGTTTGTTCTTATGCATAACACCGAAATAGACGCTACTCTCGCGTAATAAATAAGTCTTTATTAGTTTTAAAATTTTCTTGACTATAACAAACTGCAATTTTAATCGATTTTTTTTTTCTTTTTTGTATTTGGACTTTATTTGGTAGAAGGATAATCACAAAAAATTAAAAAATTATTTACCAAAAATATTGGAGAGGCATATCAAAGCAAATTTTTGTCTAATGTGAATGTAGCTTTAGGCTAAATATTTTTAACATACCTGGCAATTTTGGTAATCGTGCTAGAGGCAAGAAACCTTTTCCCTGCGGGCCCTTTGGTGCTCTAATAACAATCAAACGTGGCAACGTATCGTCAGTTAATTTTAGACGAGAGATCAAACGATCGGGGCGATCGTTTATTTTCAAAACATTGCAAGCAGAAGATTTTCCATTTCGCTATACAAAAGTAAAATATGGAAATTAATAATATTTAACTAATGCAAAAAATCCCTTTTTCAAATAATAATAATAATACCTGGTTAGTTACAACCGAAAATTCGACGGTGTCACCAGGATGTAAGGATACAGCATTGCCTTGAACTTCAGACATGTGAAAGAATAGTTTTTTGCCGTCTTCAATTTCAAAGTTAAGAAACCCAAACTGACCTTTGATGGAATCAACAGTTGCGCGTTTTTTTTGTCGTACAGCTGTTATGTCAGCAGCACGTCCAGTTTCATCAATTTTAAAGCTGACTAAATCACCTTTTTGTAATAGATCACGTTTGTTAACTAAACTAGTGATGCCGAAATCGTGCTGAGACAGAACTTGACTACGCGTTTCATCTAAAACTTCAATAAGACCAGCATACTCTTGTTGATCGGGATTAATGCAGCGCAAAGGTCGAGCTACGACTCCATTATGGACTCCTTCTAACACGGCCGGTTGTGGTATGGAACCCTTCGGTAAAGTACGTACGTTTTCGGCTGGCAAACAATTACCTGAAACTGATGTGTTACCATTTGGTGACAAAGTGTATTCGACTTCTTGGCCCAATTCCAACCAGTTTGGATTGCCTACATAGTTGCTGAAATGAAAGAAGACCTCTTCGTCATGTGACAAGGTCTCAATGAAGCCAAAATTTTCCTTGATTACAGCTATAAAGCCACGAAAAACAACTTGGCCAGTTTCAACGCTTGACATAGAATTATTATTTTCCAACTTATTGAAATCATCTATCTTTGGTGCTGTTGAAGTAATCATTTGATTATTAGCAATAGTTAAGTAGCCATTTTGAGGCATTATTATGCCACCCACACCGACACTAACTCCGCTAACAGAATTAATGATGCCATTGGTATGAAGAATTGCTGGATCATTATTTTGGTTGTGAATATGAAGATGATGTTGTGATGTTGCTGTTGTCAATAGTGGTTGTTGAGGATTCGTTGTATTAGTTGCCAATTGTTGTAATGGTTGCTGTTGTTGCTGGAGAACTTGCGGCTGCTGCTGTTGCGTTGTTAATTGAGCCTGGTGAATGGTTTGCATTCCATTATGCAAATTTTGTACATTAACAGCAATCAATTCTTTGTTTCTCTTAACCTTTAAAATAAGGAATGTGTTAATAAAATAGTTTTCCACTCTTTTTCTTTTACATACCAAATAAATATCAAAACGCACACGATCTCCAATTCTTGGTGGTTTTTCGCAGTCTTTAAGGAAATACATAATAGTCTTTTTAAGTTCGCCATGCTCATAGGTAATCACTCCGCCCTCAACACGATCTTGTGACTTAATTGGACTCTTGGGAGCCTCGCGTGTAATGAACCCTATTCAAAACATAACATGAATTTCATAATCTTTTATCTCTTTTGCTTTCATTCTACACTTTTCTCACCCTCAATATTGCTGGCCATTAAAGTTTCAAACTGCACCGTACCGGGTGGTAAATGCTTTATACGTATGCCATGCAAACGTGATGTATTATAGGGAACACCTTGTTCTTGAACTACAGTAAATTCAACTTCATCATTTAGAGCAATTTCACGGCTCTGTAATCGGGAAACATAACATTTAAACAATAAAGCATTCGTTTTCGTTTTCAACAACTTTCTTACCGTATCCAAAATTTCAGTGTAATGAAAAAATATACGAACATTACGCTCAACACATCGTATGAAACCGAAACCCTCTTTCAGAGAAGATATGACACCTTGTTCACGCTTTTCACCCGATACTTTAAAAGTCTCATCGAGCAAAGAAATCGATGTGGCACGTTGCAGCTGATCGCGACGATCAGTGGCCAACAGAAATTGAACCCAATCGCCATGACGCAAAGTAAAATCTCCCTTCTAATAAATAAAAAAAACATACGTTTTGTTGACAAATTAAGTTTTAATAAATTTTTTTTAAATCGCATTTTTATGAAAAATTTAATTGATAAAATTTTTGTAAAATATCAAAAACAACTTACTTGATCTTTATCGCCAAATGGAACTTCAACTTCAGAATAATCGGGGGCTCTATAGCGTATACGGCCTGGTAGGGGATCGTTAGTTTGTCTAGCCGGATTGTTACGATCCAAGGGTTTTAAAACTTGTCCCTTATATATAGTAGTATCAACATCTTCAAATATAACAGAACCAGGTGGCAAACGAGTTATATTGCATGCAAATTCACGACCCTAAAAATGTAAAACAAAAATAATCTTGTTAATTACGATACCGCTAAGATAATGCAAAAATTGGGACTTACACTACGAGTTTGTATAGTGAATTCGACATCATCGCCAGGACGTAATTCAACGTTTCCCTCTGCTTCGGAAAAATGAAAGAAAATTTCTTTAACAACATCAGCACGTTCAATAAAACCGAATGATTCTTTCATTGAACAAACAACACCGCGATATTTTACCGGCTGTGCTGGATTCTCCAAACGAATATGGCAAGCCCCCAAATTTCCTCTGATAAAAAAAAAACGTATTCATATTATGCATTGAACATACAATTGAATCTACTATTACCCATTTACCTTTGGTTGGTTGCAATCTGAAAGCTAACTTTATCTCCAGCTCTCAAATTTACATTACCCTCAACATCGTCTTTGGTATAGGGCAAGAAAAAGCATTCACCACGATTCTCATAACTAATGCGTCCAGTTGTCTCACTTGATGACAACAAATTATTGGAACTATCAACACGCAACTCGGTTGTTACGGTACCAGTTACACGCTCCTCCGAAAGAACCTGAATACAAAATTATAATTAATTCCGTTAATATGTATTAACTACTCATAGAAAAAATAAACTTACTACTTCAGGCGCTATTTTAGAAACTTGACTAGCAATAGGCTTTCCAGTACGGCGATCGTAAGTCATTTCAAATTCAACTGGATCACCAATTTTTAAATGATCAATATTGCCACTGAATTGGGAAAAATGGAAAAACAAACGAGCCTGTCGCTCACAGCATTGAATAAAACCATAAGAATGCTTAAAGGGAAAGCAAAAATATATAAATTTATGATGTAAATATAGACAAAATAGTATAATAAATTTTGTTATTACCAATAATTTTTCAATAATACCAGTCTCACGCGTTGTCTGATTCGGATCATTGGCTGCCGAAGAAGATGAATTCGATTGAGAACCGAAAATTGAGTTAGAATTGTTGCCACTAGTATTGTTCAAAACACTATTTGATTGAAAGACTCCAATAGTTGCTGGATTTTGTATAACTTCTGGTATATCGTTTGCATCAAACATACCAATGGGAGGATGTTGATTCATTGCCGGTGGTCCCTGCTGCTGATGATGATGGTGTGGCGGCGGCGGCTGCTGCTGTTGTTGCTGATGATGATGCTGAGTTTGAGATTGAGGAGTTTGCGGACCCAAAGATTCCAAAGAAAAAGTGCCAATTGGTGGAAAATTATTCGAAATATTCAAATTACGCATGGCATTCATGTTGAAAAATCCATCACAGGGCAAGTTATCATAGATTTCTAACAAAGATCACAAACACGTTAGAATACTTTTAGAATTAAGCACAATTTATGTATTTATGTATAAAAGATACGGATTTTAATTTGTTATGCGATTTTAAAACGAATTAACCGGAATTAAATTTTTATTCAGAATTTTTAATCTTTTTCTTTTTATTATTTTTTAAAAAAATCGCAAATAAAAAACACCCTAAACTAATTCAAGTTCTTGCAATTTTGTAACAGTGTTCTTGTTTTTGGACAACATTAATTTCCGGCCTTCAGAAATTTTATTGAAATTTTTAATATTTTTCTAGACAAGAAATGATGAAAATTTTAATATTGCACTTTGATTAGAATTAGAATATACATAATTAAAAACAAAAACATTTTGAAACAATCAAATAAAAAAATCAGGGGTTACGTTGCCAAAAAATATTTGTTTTCAGGCTTATATCAGTGTTTTTCTTCTTTTTTTTTTGAGAATTTGAAAGGCATATTCATGCAGGTAAAAATATCCTTTCAGCTGACCAGTAAAGTTTGTTCCAGTCCGAAAGTAAAAAAAAACTTTTTGTCTAAAGTTCGGTGATATGAAAGCAAAAAATTACTCTCCCAGTATTTAAATAAAGTATAAATGTCTCAACATTTCTTCATCTGGTATGTATGTATGTATATTAATTCGCTTTTCAGCAGAATATGCCTTAAGGCAAGGTACATTTAAACAGGAAGTTTCAATTGGTAAGATAATCATAATCAAATTGCCCAACTTTATTTAAAAATACAATTTTCAAACAAAAAAATTGTATGTATATAAATAAAAAGAAAAATACACAGCGTATTTGCAAATGGAAGCAATGATTAAGTTAACAAAAAAATCAGGACACTGCCTAGGAAGTTTTTGGAAGATTTGGCTCTGACTCGTTAATGGTTCCGGGACGCCTTTAAAAGAAGGCGATAGTTGGAAAAATGCAAACATTTTTTGCTTAAGTGATTACAATAATTGGTCTTGCATTGTAGCTATGAAAAGTCATTATACAGTACAAATTAAAAAAATTTAAAAAAAGTTTTTATAAAAAAAATATATACAAGCAAAAACCGTATAAAGAACAATATAATGTAAAGCACGTTGGTTATGTCCATAAATTCGTTATATCGAAATGTAAAATTTTAACTTCTTAAATTAACAAAACAAAAAATACATGTTTGTACAAATATTAAATAAAAAAATAAATAAGTACTACAAAAAACATAAACAGTAACAGCTATGTTATAAAATACGATATAAAAAACTTCGGATGTGTAAGTGGCTTAACACATTAGGCATTAACTCTTGCAGTTTTTACAAATTGTTGCTCAGGAGGTTGGCGAAATTTTTTTTATTTTTTCTTTTTAAACTTCACTATTATATGTGCACAGCTTAAATTGTAACAAAAAAGTTGTCAAACAAAATTTAGCAAAATTCGGTGTATAGGCCTGGCTTTATTATTTTTTTTGGCACTCGTTATAAAAATAAACCAAACTCGTACTCAATTTACGTTGATAGTTTGTCTTTTCTCTACTTTTTTTTAATATTCGCTATATACTTAAGATAGTCAATAACAAAAATTATAACTTTCAATATACCGTACTTTCGTTAAAGCAGATTCATTATACCGAGCTCTGCCTGCACTATATTAATATTTACATATGCCTAATGTTATCTTTACACTATCTTAGTTCTCATCTAAATAAGACAACTGATTCACGTCCAGACATATAATCTTTAAATTTTATACCGTATATATAGGTTTGTCATTCCGTGTAAAATTTCTACAATTTTCATTTCCGAAATGAACTTTTTAAAGCCCCCTGACATTGGACCCGCGTGAAGTATTAAAATATTGGAAATATTCGGCAGCAGATCGCTATTGAAAATCAGAAAAATCGTTACATAAACAACTAAGATATGAGGAAAACACCACGACCACCTAATTTTTTTCACAATACATGCAAACGTGGTATACTGGTTAGAGTAAACGTGGCATCGAATCCCAGCTGAGCCAAAAAAAAATATATTTTTTTTTTATTTTATATTTATATTTTTCTTTTTAATTTTTTTTTATATATATTTTTAAATTTTTTTTTTAATTTTTTTTAATTTTTTTTTAATTTTTTTTTCTGAAACATGCATACATGTTTTTATATATGTATGTATGTATGTATGTATGTATGTATGTATGTATGTATGTATGTATGTATGTATGTATGTATGTATGTATGTATGTATGTATGTATGTATGTATGTATGTATGTATGTATGTATGTATGTATGTATGTATGTATGTATGTATGTATGTATGTTTTTTATATGTTTGTATGTACGTATTTCATATGATATGAATGGTGGTGATACAAACAATTGTTATCGCATGACTACACGTTGTGAAGGGTATATAAGATTCGGCATGGCCGAATATAGCACTCTTACTTGTTATACCCGCCACCAAAAAAATGGTGGGGGTATATTCATTTTGTCATTCCGTTTGTAACACATCGAAATATCCATTTTAGACCCCATAAAGTATATATATTCTGAATCAGGGTTTGATTTGATGACGATCTAGCTATGTCCGTCCGTCTGTTGAAAGCACGATAGAGGTCGCACCGAAAAAGCTAGGGGGCTCAAATTTTGCCAGAATCTTTCTTATAGACAAGGTTTGTTTGGTATTGAAAATGGGCTAAATCGAAATATTAGGCAGAGAGTTATAGCTCGAAAAGCAAGAGTAGGTCGAAAAAACCCTGTCCTTCGAACATCGAATAAAATGGAATTGTGTCCAAACGCATTAACGTAGACTCATGAAACTTCGAATATATATTTCCTTAGTAAAAACAATATCTGTCCCCGAAAATTATCTAAATCTATGCATTAGGAAAGGAGTTATCGATCAAAATGTACGAAAATTTATACCGCACAGTGTATTTTTCGGTATATTTAAAAACAAAAACGTCATAAAAGCAACAAAATTGGATGTACGACCCTGAAATTTTGCACACATAGCTTTTTGGTCAAATGCTTTGTTCTAACGGAAAATCAATGTGCCACGCCCACTTTTACGCCCACCTCCCATATAACGTTTTACTTAAAATTCATATAATTTCTCTATTAATATAGATTTTGGAATAAAAAAAGAACTATATTGAAACATCTAGGTAGTAGTCATTGGCAAAAATAACTTTGACACGCCTACTATAACGCCCACTTTTTACGTTATCTACCGTTAATGAAATTTAAATGCTCATAAAACCGCCAAAATTAGAGGTATGATGATAAAATTTGCTAGGTATATCCCTCTAGGCAATATCATTACTGTGCCAAAAAATTAGGGTGCCACGCCCACTTTTACGCCCACCTCCCATATAACGTTTTAACTAAAATTCATATAATTTCTCTATTAACAAAGATTTTGGAATAATAAAGGGCTATATTGAAACATCTAAGTTGTACTCATTCGCAAAAACAACTTTGACACGCCTACTATAGCGCCCACTTTTCAAGTTATATACCGTTAATGAAATTTAAAAGCTCATTAAACCGCTAAAATTAGAGGTATGATGATCAAATTTGCTACGTATATCCTTCTAGCCAATGTCATTACTGTGTAAAAAAATTAAGGTGCCACGCCCACTTTTACGCCCACCTCCCATATAACGTTTTAACTAAAATTCATATAATTTCTCTATTAACAAAGATTTTGGAATAATAAAGGGCTATATTGAAACATCTAAGTTGTACTCATTCGCAAAAACTTTGACACGCCTACTATAACGCCCACTTTTCACGTTATCTACCGTTAATGAAATTTAAAAGCTCATAAAACCGCCAAAATTATAGGTATGATGATGAAATTTGCTACATATATCCTTCTAATCAATGTAATTGTTGTGCCAAAAAGATAAGGTGACACGCCTATTTTAACGCCTACCTCCCATATAACGGTTTATCTTAAATTCATCTAATTTCTCTATTGACAAAGTTTTTGGGAAAATAAAGGACTATATTGAAATATCTAAGTTGTATTTATTAGCAGAAACTTTATTGACACGCCTACTTTAACGCCCACTTTCATTGAAAGACTACATTTAGAAAAGCATTTTAGTAGCATATCGAAGTTATAAAGGGTGGTTAAATTTTAAGGGCCGATGTTGAATTTAAATAAAACACAAATTATTGAGGAAATTATTATTATTTCTTTTTGTAATGATAATATTTGTATGGTTCAATTATGTATTTAACAAAATATCGGCCAAATGACCCCCCCCCCCCCCCCCCATCCTTGGCGCCTTTCCTCTATCTGATTGTCCAAATTTTCAATGACAATGTTGATGCTCAATTGTTTTGCCACACTATCGCAAAAAACAGCAATGGTTCCCATTCAACGAACTAAGAAGGCATTCACAGATTTTCTAACATTTTATACAGACCTGTTTTGCAGAAATTTAAATATATTTTAGAATTCTCCCAATTGTGGACGAATTTGAACGATTATGTTGATCAAAAGAATTACGAAGTGCACAAAATGCATTTTGATTTAAACGCCCATTTTTATAAAAAACCTGAATAACTTTAACGCGTTGCTCATTTGCGTTCTTTTTCACTGTTCAAATTAAGTTAGTCTGAGATTGAGAAAGGTCAAATGAAATGCAAAAAAAAACTTGTTGTTTGTGTGGCTCACCTTCAACATGGGCCATTAAAATTTAAACACCCTCTACAAAGAAAGTGATACATATTTTATTATAAAGAGATTATTCCATAATGATTAACAATGTAATAAATAATGTGCTTTAAATGTACACAAAATTGGTGGTGGGTATAAAAGATTCGGCACAGCCGAATATAGTGCTCTTACTTGTTTTAATTAGGAACAGCTTCGGACAAGTATATTTAAGTTATCTATATCTATGTATATATATAAAAGTGAAACTCTGTGTGTGTGTGTGTGTTAGCTAAAGACTCCGAAACCGTAAAACCGATCGAACTCAAACTTTGGAAAGTTGTTGAACACATTCCAGGGAGTGTTTATGGGTGGTTAAAAGTGGGCCACGCCAATTAAAAATTAGTTACCATGTTTAGCTACTTGCACTTGACCTATTTTTCTGAAACTAAGCACACATATTGACCTGTCATGACTATATAATTTCGTGATTAGAAAAGTGGGCAGTGCCACGCCCATAGAAAAAATTTATAATTATTAGCTTCTTGCACTTGATATTCAATAAAAATTCAGAATGCATTTTTATTCATAAAGGGGCGTAGCAACGCGCGCCGGGCTTAGCTAGTATCTAATAAATATTATATTTTTTGTACACTAGGCAAGATTTGAATTAATTTTTAATAGCTCAACTCAGATGAGCGATCAGATAGTGTAAAGATAGCGTAAGTTTCACACCTAGACAATTTTTAAAAAATAAACTTACCTTCGCCTGTGCGATATCCTTTCGACTGAGTGTTCATACTGACCGAATAAACTCGAAATAATAACGAAAGAAAAAAACTCAGGAAAAAATATGTATAAAGAAAATGTATCCGAAGTTTTAAAACGAAAACTGCTTATTGTTTGTAATTGAAGATAGAAGAATATTAGAGTCAATTTTGGAAATGATTGTACACACAAATACACTGGGTTTGTTTTTATTGATTCATTTGTTTTTTAATACTTTTTTTTTTTTTTGTTTTACTGTTTTTTGCATTTATTTTTTGTTTTTATTTTATTATTTTGTTTATTTATGAGAGGCACTGAATTACACTTTTTTATATTAACAAAATGAAATTGTCCACAAAAGTTTAGAGACGAAATTAAAGTTTACTTTACTTTAAATGGCGGTTGAGAAATGCGTGAAATTCTTAACGCGTTTACGGCGGTTTCATATAAGTCTTTTAAAAATTACTTTTAAATTGGAACTTGTTTGCTTTTTGTTTTAATCTAATTTAATATTTTCTTATAACTGTTTTTTTAATAATATTGCTTGGTATTATAAATTAGTTGTTTCTTTTTTCCGGTTTAGTTTGAGTTTAGTTATTTATTTTATATTGTTTGAAATTAAAAAAAAAAATAAAACACAGTTTTGAAGAAAAATAAATCTTTGGGATCAGATACAAGTTTGTTTTTCTTTAAATACGAAATTAAATTTGAGAATTGTAGCGTATTATAATTTTCTAAATTTTTATAAATTTATTGTTTTCATATTTTTTTTTAATTTAGATTTTTGGCGTGGTCCGTGTTTAAAAAACACTTGAGAGTTTTAATTTATAATTATATAAGAAATTTGTTTTAAATTTAATGATTTTATTTTTTCGTTTTTTAATAATTATATTATTTATGCCTTGATTTAGACTGAAGGTTTTTTTTTAATTTCCAATTGTTTTTTATATTACTTATAAGCTTAAAACTTATAGTTTATAATATATATTTATATATATATATATAGATATATATGTATATATATATTTGCTCTTATATATATTTGTATTTTTATACTTTTATTTTTTTTTATTAATTATTCATTATTTTAATATATAATATATACTATAGTATATGTATCGAAGTCCTTTAAGATATCACGAATTTGTTTCAATGTTTCATTATCTTGTGTTTTTTTAATTTTATTTTTTTTTTTTAATAAACTAAGTTTAATTTTTTTATTTGTTTTTTTTTTTTTTTTTTTCTTAATATTATATTATTTTTTAGCTTCGTATGGTTAAATATTTTTTTATAAGAAGGTTTTTGTTTTGTTTTTTTTTATTATATGTATTTGCATTTCTAAAGATTCCATTAATTAATAAGTTTATAAATTTACAATAATTATCACAGAGATGTTTAAATCTTTCTTTGAATTTTTTATAGCTTTTTTAAAGATTTATTTTATAGTTTATTTTCTAAGACTTTTGTAATTTGCATTCACTTTTATAGGATTTTAGTTTAATACGTGTATGTGTGTTCTATGTGTGTGTGTTTTCTGTATATCTAACCGTTAAATTATTTTCAAAATCTCTTAATCTGTTTTAAAGTCTTTTAAAATGTTAATTGTTTATTAATAACTAAAAAGAAGTCCTTTTCCAAAGGTACGCTTCTTTTTTGTTGAGAGATCGATGAAAACCAGGTGTTCGTTTTTTTTTTTTTGTAATTAGTTAAAAAGGAAACTTTGTAGCGACCTGAATATAATATTCAGTTAAATTGTTGTATTAATAATTTGGAATAAGTTGTTTATATTTGTTTAAAGTTTAAATATAAAAATGTCTTAATTTTTTAACTTTATGTAGGTAAGTTAATTAATTTGATTTTTTAATTTTTTTTTTTTTTTGTTGGTTGGCTTCCGTTTTGTATTGTTTTATAATGAAGTATTTTGTAATTATTGTTTCGGTTTGTTATTGGTTTGTTTGCTGCCTTTTATGCAGAAATATATATATTTTTTTTATTTGTATGCCTTAAGGCATAAACTGAATACCCTTAACAAGGTAAGTTTTTCTTTTTATTACACCCTCTTTTGACAATATTAAGTTTTCTTTATTTTTAATGTTTTAAGATGTTATACTTTATGTTTTTATATTTTAAAGTTTATTGTTAAATTTTTTTTTAATACTTTGTACAATTATAAAAATCTTAATTAATTATTAAATTCAGTGTTTTTAAGTTTTTGTAATGTTGCGTTTTTTTTTTATATTTTATTTTAAATTTTATTAATTTATTTTAAAATTTTTTCGTTTTATTTGTACTTTAAAACTTTCTTTTCAGTTGTTGGTAGTTTTTTGTTGTTGTTGTTGTTGCCGTAATAATGTCGAGGATTTATAATTTTGTTTGTTGGGGCGTGGTGGTATTTTTTTTTATGTATTATATATAATTTGAAAAAAATTGCATTTAAATTAAGACAAATATTTAAAGCTTGTGTAAAGAAGAAAAAATGGGGATATCCAAAAAATGTATAAAAAATTAGGAATAAGTGTGTGTTTGGATTTGAAGATAGGTATATGTTGTATTCGAGCTCCAGGAAATTTATAATTGTTGATGTCTCGTTTTGCAGTTAAACACGATTATTTAAGGCTTTAACTTAAGTAAGCTTGTTATCTCTCTCCCTTTGATCTCACTTCTAGCTTTCAGTTGATAATGCTAACTTCCTTTCTGCGTTAATACTCCTTTGTCAATACAATCGATAAAGTTCTTTCTTCCTTTTCTGGCTTATTATTGTTTAAACTTTAATGAATATGTCAAACGACGATGACGAAGTTATAAGCTACATATAATAAGAGCCAAGCTTTGAATTTTATTTTATTTTTAACAATTGTTTTTTCTATCTTATAGTATTATTTTTTTTTTTTTTTGTGGACAGATAAGTTTTTTATTATAAATTTTTAGTTTTTTTTTTTTTTTAATTTCTTAGAAATTCTGAGTATTTTTTAAAGTTTTATTGCTAAATTCACTAAGTGTTTTTATTTTTCTCTCAAATTCTTCAGTTTATTAAGGGCTCTTAATAAGCTAAGCTTGGCTTAAGCTTTTTAACCGCTATAGATCTTTCACAGTTTATATCATTATTTTCACAATTTTGTAGGAGTTATTGTTATTTTTAAAGCAGATTTCAAATTAAATTTTTTTCCCAAATATTGTAGCAGTAATAGTTGTCACTTCCTTAATTTGTTCTCTTCCTAAAAACGCTGGTTAGTAGTTTTTGGTTTTGAGCTAAAGTTGATTAAATTCTCAGTTTTTTTTTATTTTTTTGATTTTTGTATTCGTTACGATGGAGTTTTCTATATTTCAGTTTATGATGAAAAGTGATGTCAAAACGGAGATTTAGTTACAAAAGCTGTTGAAGGAAATTAATTATAAATAAATTAGTTACATTTAATAAATAATAAAATTTATTCAGGCATGAGTTCATTAATCATATTTTATTTTATTAAAAGAATTTTTTTAAATAAAACAAAAATTCTTATTTTAATGGTAAAATCTTAACGTTATAAGTTTGAAATATGTATATGAGAGAAGAAAGAAAATTGTTTTTTATCTATGGAATTTGATAGCTGAAATTTAAAAAAAAAAAATTAAAAAAAAAAATTTGTAAAATAGTAAAAAAAAAAGTTTATATGGCGTTTTCTTTCCAAGCCTTGAAATTTCATACTTTTTCCTTTTCTCTCATAACTGTTATACAAATTTTTACAGCGTTGGAGGGATGCACCTTAATTATCTACACTGCTTATAATTTAGTAGTTACGCTCACTTATTTTCTCATTTTAATGTAGCAAGTATTCTAGTGTTTCCCATAATTAATAACTTATACATACTGTTTTTAGTGTGTCTATAAAAAAAAAATCGGCATTTTTAGAGCGTAATCGGCACTTTGATAATTTTTGGGGAAAAAAAAAATCGGCAAATATGAGCTACATACAAGATCTGTACAGAAATCTATATTTTCCAAAAATGCATTCTACTCGTCTAACATCGGAAATATTTAAAAAAATATATAGTACAATTTAATTCAATCTAGAAAATGTTTTAGGATGTTTAATAGTATAATAAATGAACCTGAGCCAAAATAAAAATGATTTACAATAAAACATAAATAAAATAAAAATAAACAAAATAAAAATATTTTGTTTATTAGTTGTTGGATTTAAGCTGGTCCTAGATAATTAATAAATTTTGTTATGTTTTCAAAATAAAAAATAATATAAAAATAGATAAAATAAAAATATGTAAAATATTTAAATATGCTCTGAGGTTATGTCTTATGTGACTATTTTAACAAATTGTTTATTGATCTGTTTTGAACCTTTATTTGACGTAAACCGATTAAGGATATTGATTCCTTGAAACCACATAACTGAATTTTTTATAGCAACGACGATATGTATATAATTTGGTACCATTTTTTCAGTCTTTAAGAAAAATATAGGTAGGTACCTAGGTTGTAAGAGAAAATTAATTTGTGTTGCATCCTTGGCACTCGGATTAATATTAAAATTTTTTTATTCGCTCTTTCACAACGGATCTTTAGACTTTGGGTGGAGCCAGTGTTATCAAAAAATTATTTTTTTAGTTTTTGACAATAAAATTTATATTTGTGCACTAAATTTTTTATTATTTTTTTTATAGTACTTTCTATTCCTCTTGGTAGGTACTTTTCCATAGAACTATATTGTGCTAATGAAAAGGCATCCGACAAAGATATGTTTTCTTTTAAAATAAATTTAATATTAAATAAGCAAATTATCGTCTTTAATATGTATAGCCAAAAGCCGGCTATGTAGAGATACTTTAGTTGGCGAAACGACTTTTTCTAATTTGATTAAATTTTTATTACTTTTATTTAATTAAACTACTACACATTTATATAGTACGCATATTTTTTTGTTATAGGTAGGTACGTACCTATAACAAGTTTGTTTCTTATATTGTTAAATAGATTAAGTTTTAATAAAAATATAGGTTGCTACCTAACTAATATTTTTTTATTCAAAGTAATATAAAAACTCCTTATAAAAAATAATAAGTACCTACCTAGTACCTAGATATGTTTCTACATTTGCATTGCAAATTTATTAAATAAAATATTTTAAATAAAATCCTAAAATGGAATTGTTTATCTTCAATCGATTGAAAGTATTTCCATAAGAAAAAAATATTTATTGGAAAAATGGTTAAATAGGCAGGTATATTACAAATAAGCAGAAAAGTGCCGGCTAGCTTTACAAATACAAAAACATTACCTAAAATTCATTTATTGCAATTGTCCGCCCCATACCTATAAAAAGTCTTAAAGAACCCCTAAATTCTAACCGAATGGAACCACTTTAATGCATACATACATATGTAGTATATATTATATATGTGTGAGGAAAACAAAGTTATCATCATTACCCGTCTTAAACAACAACTTTGCAGAATTATTGATTTTTCAGATTGCAACATTTGTGTCGTTAACAGACTGCAATCGTTCCAGACGAACAAAAATTTACATGCGTTCTTATACTGTAATATCATGACGTTTCAAATATTTACTTAACGAAATCTATAAACAGCACTTTAAACATGAAAAGCCCCTCCCAGAATTGACATTTATTCTTCTTTTAAAAAAATAATTGAGAGTAAAACTATTTAAAACGTTAATTTTGATATATCTATATATATTTATATACACAAGTCTTATTAGGCATTGTTATTTTTTGTGTAAATTAAAAAAAAACACCTTTTGCAAGCTTACGACGGAAGCGTCGCAAAAAATTGTCGGATGGACGTTTGGCTTTTAATAGATTATAGCGGCGACTGCGGCTACACAAAATACACACACACAATTTTCTCGAGTCGGGAAAAAATGCATACATATATATTTTTCTTTTTTTTTCAATTTAATAATAGCTCACAGAATTCGTAGATTGCAAATAATTTTCTAACATTTATTAATTTGTGTACATATTTTAATTGTTTTTAACTTTTTTTATAAATTTTTAATATATTTTGCTATTTAGTTTCAGCAAAATAAATAAATCTCCGTCTAACTATACGTACCCACGAACACAGCACAACACATACCATGGTTGTATGAACGCTAATTACGTTCAATTTTTGTAATACATAAAAAAGGAGTAGATCTCATTTTTATACGACTTGCACTTAAAATAATATTGTTTCACAATTTAAAGCTGCTTCAAATAAAAATCTTAACTATTTAGAATTGTTTTATAATTTTGTTTGGAAAATTAAAATTTATAATCAAATTTATTAATATTTTTTCGGCAATCAACTGTTATATGCTTTAAGTACTAAATACTTAACAAATGCAATGCTGCCAAATTAAGGCATCCATTTTGTTTTTAACCAAACTCAACACGTCAATAGTGGTAAATATTTAAATAAAAACCATAATACGGTAAAAGTACATTAAAACTGCAAATATCAAATTATTGGCTATTTTCAGATGTTTATTGTAAATTAATTATTATAGCTTTACTGACGTATTCATAAAAAATATTTTAGGTTTATTAAGGGCTTATTTGACAGATGTTGTACATAAATTTGCCAAATAAGCCTTCAATAAACCAAAAATATTTTTTATGAATACGGCAGTTAGTTAATTTTTTCTTATTAAACTACATAATTTTTTTTTTAAATTATATTGTAATCATTTTAAGACGACTAGAAAACTATTCCGATATTAGCCGAAAAACGAGTTTTATTGATTTTTGGTAGTTCACATACACACACATCACGCCTAAAAAATTAAGTGGGCTATGGTTGAAAATAATGGATTTATGGCCAAATAAAAAAGCTCTAACTCAAAACATTCTTTTAAATTTTTTTCAGTTTTTTCTTTCTCCAGTAAAGTAGTAGAAAAAACAAGTTACGCCTTTTTTTATACCCTTCACACAGTAAAAAAGGGTATATATAGGTTTGTCATTCCGTGTGAAATTTCTACAATTTTCATATCCGACCCCATAAAGTATATATTTTCTGAAAGCTTATAAATAGGGGAGTCGATTAAGCTATGTCAGTCTGTCCGTCTGACCGTGTGTATGTTGAAATCAACTTTTTGAAGCCCCCCGACAACGCTTGGACCCGGGTGAGGTATTAAAATATCAGAAATATTCGGGAGTAGATCGGTATTGAAAATCAGAAACATCGGTACATAAACAACTGAGATATGAGCAAAAACCCACGACCACCTCGATTTTTTTTTCACAAAAACAACATTACAATAACAACATACATACATACAAACGTGTATACTGGTTAGAGAAAACGTGGCATCGAATCCCAGCTGAGCCAAAAAAAATTTTGTTTTATTTTATTTTTTATATCTTGTTTTTTCTTCTTGTTTTTTTATTTATTTTTTTTTTAATATATTTTTTATATTTTTATAATTTTTTTTTATTTTTTTTTGTTTTATATTTATTATATACATATATTTTAATTATTTTAAAAAAAAAATTTTTTTTTTTTAAATTTTCTTTTAATTTTTTTTTTATTTTTTCTTTTAACATACATACGTATAGTTATAATTTTACAATGTCACTAAGAAGGGATTTTTGGAAACTCGTTCTTTAATGGGATAAATAAGGGTAAAAACCTGTAAAATCGGTAATCTTATATCTGCTTAACTAAAAATGATACGAAATAAATTTAAAAAGTATTGTAACTTGCACAAAAAAAAGCCGACAGGTAGGTGTCTGGCCTTTTTTTTAATTTTCAACCGCTAAGGGGAAAAACGGGTAAAAACTATAATTTGGTACTTTTATGGTACCCTGTGTAACTTCCAAACACATAAGGCTAGAAAAAAGTTTAAACTGTATTACTTAATTCGCAAAAAAATTTTAATAGAATTTCGGCACTTTTTTTAAATTCGTATGTATAAGGGGTACAAATTTTCCCTATTTTTGGTACTTTTTTTAAAAGAAACTTTTCTAATGATATTTAATGGGACAAAATTTGAATATTATTATTGCCTAATAGAATATGGTCAATTATTTAGGTGAAATTTTTGGAAACTTTTAGGTGGATAAAAAAGGTATCAAAGAGGGAAAAACACCGGAAATGTGTGTATAATTCCTAATTACAGGGCCAATTTAAAAAAAATTTGTAATAGGGATTTCGCCAGACATACAAAATATTGTAATTTGCTATAAACTTAAACACATTCATAACAGGGTAGAAAGGGGAATATTCGGGAAAACAGTTTGGTACTTTTTAGAACATAATATAAATCATGTCTATAAAAATATTTTTTGATGCATAAATATTTAAAAATTGGAATTTATACATTGATATGGAAAATCTAAAAGAGGTACTTTTTTTATTTTCTACGTTTACGAAGCTAGAATTTCGAAATTAGTGACTATTGATACGAGGTGAGACTGACAATGTTATGGGCGTCCAAAAAGATACTTTTTTAAATTTTTGTGTTTTTTACGTCTATAAAGGTAGAATTGTAAAATAAAGGACTATTGATTCCAGGTGACAATGTTATGGGCTATCAATTACGTAAGAATTTCCTTAAACTGTATTTGACCTTCTGCTCCTGTTTTATTCTTACCTTTTCCTGACGCTGTATTGTAGACAGCTTTGTCCTTTCCGGATATTTCCGACTTTTCTTAGTTTTTGTTACGGTCGGTGCATATTGAAAATAACCCAATGCCCAGCCTTTTTTTCTATTGCAGTGGTGGTCACCAGTTATGTCCCTATAGAATTTGACTTTCTCCAATTAATTTTTTCGTAGAAAGGCTCTAGAATCGATTTTGGCTAATTCATTTTTCTTTAACCTCCCGTTATTAACCTTCTTATAAGCTTTAAGTTAATTGAACGGTCAAAAACGATATAAACTAAATATTAATCAAGTTGAAACTTAGATAAACTAAGATATTTAGTGCATACCCATTACGCCACCTAGAAAGTCGCGCACAATATTCAACCATCCCGATTAAACAGCTATCCGAAACGAAACGAGATAACCTTTGGTCGGAACTATTTTGCTTTAGGTTTAGCATAAGGATACTGGTTCCAAAGTGCTAAAGACTATTAAGACCGTGTTACCTCAAGTAATTATATCCATTTATTTAAATCTGGAAAGTGATAAAACATCTCTCGAAATAAAAACTTAGTTTATTAATTCATATATTTTGCATGTTCAGATCATGCAAATGTTGCAGATCTTTCAAGTCTAATATATATTCTATTGCAAACGTTGCTTTTGAAAATTTCCAACTGTTTTTAGTATTGAAAATAAGTGCTTTTGTGGGAAATGTATTTTTAGTGTATATCGTTTTTATGGTTTTGCACACTTAAGAAAATATACTAGCAAGATCTCCAACATTTAGATGATCTGCTTGCAACGAAGAGTGATTTCCCCTATTAATTTATTTTTATTTACTAGCATCAGATTGTTTTTTTTGGAAACGGCGACGTTTGTTTGCAATATAAACAACCCATATAAATGAAACCAAACTCATGGTTACAGTACGAAACTGAAATGAATAAAATTTTATATTTAATAAACATAAAATAGTTTTAAGATAATTTTATCTTCAATTACCATGGGAGGCACATAGTACATGTTAAGGAAAACAGCCAACGATAGATATTGCCAATTTGACTTTAGCAAAGGCCAATAAAGTTCTTCCAAATTTGCCATTGCCATCTGATGGGAATTCATCTAAAATACAACAAAACATTAACTGCATTAATCATAAAAAAATCAGAAGGGTTTATAAAATTGATGAAAATTTTATTTATAGTAAACCTTTTATAAGGCTGTTAATTTTTATGCATTAGACCCTAAAAGTGGTTTAATTTTATTTTATATTTATTAATCAGTTTTAATAAGTTTGTTTTCCTAAAATACTCTAGGAATCCTCAGGTTTTTATTCTTAGAATTTTTCGATTGACATTTGAGATTTTTTAGAGTAAGTATTGCTCGTTGCTGGAATTTCTTGCCCTATGAGCTTCGTATTTTTTCCCAGTCTAATAATGTTTTTAGACCTAAAGTTCTTAATTATATCTCTGCTCTAATTGAATGATATGTATGCAGTATGTATATTTATGGATGTATGTTTGTATGTGTATATACTTGTATATGCATATACATATATATGTATATTTGTACTCATGTGGATGTTTTATGCAGCTATATATGATTATATTTCTGTAAATGTACGCATGTATACATGTACATTTATTTATTTTTTATTTTTTCTTGCCTGTTTTCTCTTTTTGGTTAAGTGGGATTTTCTGCTGATTGGGATTGCATATTCTTCCGATTCACTTAAATTTTTTTTTTTTTTTGATATTTGGCTAGGAGCCTATTTACTTAGACTTAGTATTAACAACAAAAATAAAAATATTTACAATACAAACAACCCGTTTAGGATGTGTGATGATGAGTTTGCCAACGACTTCGCGTTATTATTATTCCGTTCAGCCGTTTTTGCGTGATTGAGTAACAAATATCCAAACATACAAACATACACATTTATTATATTAGTAGGAAGTAGGATTTCTATTATTTTTACTTTTATTAATTTTTTTTTTGTATACTTTATTTAGTTAGTATCTCAGGATTTTTTATTACCATGTAATACATATGTTTGGCCTTATAGGACTTGTATTACTATTTGAATTAATAAATAAATAAATTACAATTACTAAAAAAAAAAAAATTTTATTTCTTAGGGCCCGATTAAGAAAAAAAATTATTGAAATAAGATAAATAAATTAAATTGTGTTAACTTACTTCAAACCTAGACAGAAAGTACAACGATAAAATTTGATATAAAGGGGCATATATCAAACGTTCTGAAATAAATTGAAAAAATTTTCTAAACTTAACATCCTGGTGGAATAAACGTTCTACTGTTTGATAGAAATAATGAGGTACACTTCCACCGAAAAGTAAACTAAGAAAAGAAAAGACATAGTAAATTATATGTATGTTGAAATAAATATTTCTCTCATGATACTTACCCAAATAAAGCATACGCTACAACACTTTTATTATTTACATTCTTTTGGCCTGATATACGCTGAGAGGTGTAATTAGCTGAAGCAGCTAATGCTGAACTAAGAAAAAGAGATAAATTTAAAATAGTTAAGTAAGAGATGAAACCGTTTTCAAATAGAATCATTTTGAAATGCAGCGAAGAATTTTGATATTATACATATGTATGTTTCGAATTTATATGCTAATACATTGTGATACGAAAATGTTTTCTTTCGAATTACAAAGTAACATATCTGATTACTTACGCTGTTATAGATTTTGTACGCACTGGATGATTAAATAATTGTTCCAAATATACACCCAATAAGGAGTAAACAGGCCGGGATAATGACATAATGTATGTATCGACCTAAAAGTAACATGATTAGCGTATATCGATCATTAAGTCAACAGGGTAATTATTCATTTTGTTTGTTGATCAAAGTGCAAAGTCTTAAATAGTTATTTCAGTTGTTAATAGTGTTGTTTTTAAAGAAAAGTATTTTTTTTATTTAACTTACTTAAATGATAAAAAAAAAAATGAAAAATCAGGAGTTTAAATGGAATTGAATGGAATGTTAAAACTCGAATTTTTTTAATGTAATAATTTTTTTCAAATTGAAAGTACTTTTTGTTCTAATTTTTTTTATAGCACTTGTTTATCGTTTGCAGTGTTGTCAAATACAAATTTTTAACATAGTGAAAGCTAATTTAGATGTCGGAATAACAATTATGGGATTTTAGCACAAATTTTTCGGTTATTAGAACATTTCATTTCATTGATATGTTTCTAATATGTAATTGATCTTATATAAAGAATAATATATCAACTCCAAAAATATGTTAGCACAGACTATGTTAGTATTTGTATAAATAAATAGCATATAGAAAAATTACTAACGTTTGCACATCTTAAAAGTAACTCAATGTTGTAACTTTATGTATTTGTATATATTTTCTTCAATAATACACTTTTTTACAACTATGTTTCTTTCTTTTTCCTAATTGACCGGTTTTCGCGTTGTGATAGTAACCAAAAAAAAGAAAAATTGTCGAATTTGATTTAAAAAGATATAGATTTTTAATTCTTTTAACATTAATTCATATAAGCTTTATGCCTAAACTAGAAAAAAACAAAATGCCAAATAAGAAGGAAGCAGGAAATAAAAAAGATGCAACTAAATTAGATGGTATCAGCAAGGCTACTCAAAACGAAGAAAAGGTCGATGATGATGCAAATAAACAAGTGGAAGCGAAAGCACCCACCGAAGTCGAAAATAAAAAATTAACACCTATGATTAATTTGGGTTCCGATCTCAGTAAGATTTTCTATTAAATTAATAATTTTATTTAAAAAATCCATACCTATATCGGGGCGTGGTTTATACTATTTATTTTGTGGGTAGTAGTTCATTTTAGGAATATAAATATGATAAAACATTGCCTGTTAAAAAAAGTAAAATAATTTTCTTCAATTATGGTAAAAGCAACTTATTCGTTTTTTTTTATAGAAAGAAGTACTCAATACACATATTTGGTTGTGTTGATTGAATCTTTTATACTTTTTGACAATGTTTAAAAATGCAAAAAAAATCATAATTTTTTTATAGCTCTTTTAAAATATTTGTTCGTTTACTCAAAAGTATTGATTATTTTTTACTAAACCTTATAGGATTACGTTGGATTACTTAAATTTCCATATAAAACGTAAACAATACAGTAAAGTCCAGTTAAAACTTTTAGTAGACGAACGAACCCGATATGTATTTATTATAGTTTTTAGAGTGTAAGAATCAGAGTGTAAACAAATCTAATTTATTTCAAGCTACATAAATGTACTGCATAGAAAAAAACTTCTAATACCTACCTATATAGGTAAGTATTTTATCTTTATAAGTCAAACCAATAGGTAGGTATAAAGTTTGTTTATTTTATATCGCCTATCAACGAACAAATAAAATTATAACTTTATAACATAGGTTTTGGCTTATGTACATACATATGTTCTTTATTACGATGGACTTGGAAGTTTTTTGCTACATGTAGGGTGAGTTCTCCTAAGTTCGGCATGCACCAATAGTCGGCAGTTTTGACTTTAAAGTTAAATAAATAAGAAAACCGATAATTTTATATATAAGTAAGATATAGATTTAGTTTAAAATACACTAATTTTTCTTTATGTAATTTTTAAATTTGATTGAGATGAGTATTTGAACCTATTTTTGACCTCGTAATATGACTATCTCTCAACACATGCGATAGAGCCTGTTTTTTTAAAAATTTGTTAGTGATAGCGTCATCTTAAACAAGTATTATCATATAATTTTAATTATTTTTTTACCAAAGTGGGTTTAAAAGGTAAAAGTTTATTTAAATATTGCTTCAGATATGAAAATTTTTATAAAAAATAATTTTTGGCTTATTTTGATAGCTGCCGACATTAGGAACAATAATTTTTAAGATTTTTAATAGTCGGCATATAATGCCGACTTCAGGAAAATTTATGTTTTCGCATATTAAGCTCAAATTATAGCAAATTGTTTAATACTCACCTCTCTTTACAATAGTTATAAAGAAAATGAGTTTAAAATAAATTTTCCTAATAGTCGTCACAATTTATATTGAGTATCTTATGGACTGCCGAGTATTAGAATATAGAATTCTAAAGTCGGCAGCATATTTATTTGTCTGAATATAGCAAAAAAAAGTTATATTTTAAGATTCATTAGAAAAAAATGTTTTAACCGAAATTATAGATAGTTTAATTCTTAAATAAACCAGTCGCAATTGCTCTTAAAGTTTCTGCAGAAACAGAAAACATCATTGAAAAACACGCCATGAATCTTAAATTTAGAGGAGGTTTAACGCATACGATACAAAGACGAACAGGAGATCGTTCAATTTTTAAAATCCACGCGAGATATTAAGTCTTAAGTCCACTTAAAGTTTTAGCAGACTGAAAACACGCAACTTTTTACGCGAAAGATAGCGCCTTCAATTGTCTCAAATGCGATAATTAGAAGAAATGAAAATTATCTTAGTTTAACCCGTAAATACTACTTCAAATGGAAAATTTAAGTCAGTGAAAATAAAGATCAAGCTATTATATTTCCATCCAAATCACGAAAATGCTTTCGTACTAGATGTTTATCGTCTAGGAGAATAATTACCTCGTTGGATGACGAAATTAAATATTTAAGAGTAATCCTTAAAAATAAACTTTTATTCAAACAGCATGTCAATTACATTTATGAAAAGGCAATTAAGTGTAGCCGTGCCTTATACCCCATAATTAACCGGAGACCTTAACTCAATATTAAGATTATGACCTATGGTTATCAAGTCTGGTCCCAACAGATTGAAAATTGCGAATTATTCAAAATATAAATTAAAAAATAATAAACAATCTACCTTTTAAGACTTTAATCCATTGACAAGGGAACTGACTCTGTCATTTAATCAAAACTGCAGAATGTCCAATTTTGAATTAATAAGAAATTTGCGGAACAACTTGAGGTTCTTCTAAGTTGATACGAGGTTTTTTATCAACAACTTTACCTTAAAACTGTGATATTAGTAGTTTAAGAATTAAGAATTTTATCCCAATTTTGAAAATTTTCGTTTTATTTCTAATCATGTTTAAGTTTTTACTTAATTTTCAGTCATATGATAGATATGTAGAATTATGATATTATTGTATGTGAATATTTAATGATCACGAAGGCTTACTTTATGATTGTGTCAAATCACATTATAATAAAATTCAAATAATTTGTTGTTTTTTGGTACCATAGTATGATCATATAAAATTAAATTATAAATTTATGATTATATGGGATTTTTTAATTATCATTTGCAATCCCAACATGATTATTACATGATACTTTCATTAAACTTATAATGATTACTTTCAATCATTGTATGTTTTATCGTAGTATGTTGCTCATAAATTATGATGCCCTCAACCATATTTTTATACTCTTTACACAGTTTGTCAATCCTTCTGTAATTTCTTTAATATAAATTTTCGTCTACATATATATTCTGAATCCTTATAGACACAGGAACTGATTTATCTAAGTCCGTTTGTCTGTATGCATGTTGACATCAAATTTTTTGAAGCCCCACATACACTTCAGACACTTATATGGTACAAATTTATCATATATATATGTTTTCGAGAAATTCGCTATTAAAAATCAGTTATGTAAGCACATTACGAGATGAAATAATAAAATTTTCAAACAGTTTTCCCACTTGAAGCTCCTAGGGAACTTTTTAAAGCGTTTGTTGCGTATAATTAAAAAAAAATATTTATCTTTGGCAACATAAGTTGAAAATCTTAATTTAATGAGTCAATTAACGACAAAGACATTTTGGAAAAAAATGTAAATTAAAAGTTCAGATTATTATGTACATATGTATAAGATGGTACTAACTGTATGATGGATATATATAATTCGTCACAACCGAATATAGCGCTCTAAATTGTTTCTTTATGTGTTTATTAACATATTAAACATACAATATTTCAAATGGCTTACTTAAATAAATAAATATAATATATTAATATAAATTAAATAAATAAATAAAAAAAACAACTTGAATTCTTGTAAGATCCTATTCTTTCCTTAGTAAAAATGCAATGCCGACAATTGGGTAAAAAAATGCCGAAATTAGGCAAACGGGTGCCGACTATTGGCAAAAATGGTCAATTTTAGAAAAAACGTAAATTACTCAAATAAAATAAAAACATGCTTAAAAATAGTTAATTGAGTCTTAAACTATACCAATCACTTAGCAACAAAAAGCCATTGACAACCCAATATAATGTCCGCACTCATAAGAGCATCAGTTTAAAAATGAAAAAAAAGTTAAAGTGCCGACTACTGGAGAACTCACCCTATATAAAAATATATGTATTTAAATGAATTTAGTTAAACAATTAATTAAATTACAAAGTACTTTTATAGATAGCATAATTTTAAATTTTTTAATAACTGTAATCACTAGGTAGGTACAATAATATTTTTTTTTTTATCAAATAGGTATATGTATTTATTTCTTAATTTTACTTTGATTTGCATTTAATTTATTATTTATTCAATTAATTTATTGTAGGTATTACCTTGACTATTATATGTGTACCTATAAATAGTTTGTATTATTTTTTTTCTAGTCAGGTATATTTTTTCTTTGTAATATCATACAATAATTATCACTTTTTTACCACAATGTTGTATATTCCCGGAAACTGAACTGTTTCTTAACCAAAACCAAGGCATATTTATTTATTATGAAATTATTATGAATAAATATGCCTTGACCAAAACATAATTGGTTACATAACCTAAAATATTAAAAATATGTACATATAACAATTCAGGTCGAGCGAAAACTTTATATATATATATATATGTGTGTGTGTATATATCATTTGCAGATATCCTTAATAGACCTGATCTTTTGCAAGCGGTATCTGATGTTGTATCCGGCAACCGTCAAACAAAACAATTTGCATTCTGGTCTACTCAGCCTGTGCCTAAATTACACGAGGAAATAACCACAAACGAGTGCATTGAACCAGATAAAGATATCTCAGAGATAAGACCAAACCCTTATGCTCTGCCAGAGGGTTTCAAATGGGATACACTAGATTTGAATAACAGTAGTGATTTAACTGAACTGTATACGCTATTAAATGAAAACTATGTGGAAGACGATGATGCTATGTTTCGCTTCGACTATCAACCTGAGTTTTTGAAATGGTCTTTACAATCACCCGGCTGGAAACGAGACTGGCATTTAGGTGTACGTGTTGTAAAGTCTGGACGCTTAGTAGGTTTCATTTCTGCCATTCCCAGCAATTTAAGAGCCTACGATAAAGTGTTAAAAGTAGTTGATATAAATTTTTTATGTGTGCATAAGAAATTACGCAGCAAACGTGTTGCCCCCGTATTAATACGTGAAATAACAAGACGTGTTAATTTGACGGGCATTTTTCAGGCAGCATATACAGCCGGTGTAGTTTTACCAAAACCTGTAGCCGCATGTCGTTACTGGCATCGTTCACTGAATCCTAAGAAGCTAATAGAGGTAAATTTTCTTAAAACTTTGTATTTTTTAATATTTCATAAAAGTAACACAAAGTTTTTACTGAGTTATAAGCAAAAAAAAAAAACACTAGTACCTGTAATTTTACCCTTCACCTGTGGTGCCAAGGGTATGTATAGCTTTTTCATTCCTTTTGTAACTTTTTAATTATCCATTTCCGACCCCATGAAGTAAATACTTTCTAAAAGCTTATAAATAGAAAAATCGATAAAACGATTTTCTCGGACCAATTGTCCGTGTGTTGGTTTAAGTTAACCAAGTCTACACATGACCTGCAAGTCACATCAATCTTTTGCAAATATTCGAAAATGAATCGCTAAGGAGAAAAGACTAAATATTTGTCGCACTTCTTTAAGAAGAACTTTATATGAATATATCGGATGATGTACTGTTGGGCCAGCCATATTGTTTTGTTAAGACAAGATTTTTCCCAATTTATTCTCAAACGTAAGTTCGTGTCATAGCGGTCAAGGTGTATTGACTTAAGTTAATACACCTTCATGTCGTCGAACAAAAATTTTAACTTTTTAATTTAATTAACCTTAAAAGTGTGTGCTGTGTATAAAATTAATAGCTACGAATTTAATTGATACATAAATTTAACAAAATGTGGCAGAAGAGAATATTATTACTACCAATAACTGCACTATACTACTACCTATGGCAATAAACTACAGTAATATAGAGTAGTTTCAGAGACTATTGATAAATAGAAAATTTTAATGTGTATAGATTTATATAATACTTTTTTAACTAAGCAGTTAAATTTTTCTTTCTTAAAATGAATATTATTTACTCTTTTTAGGTAAAATTTTCTCATCTAGCCCGAAACATGACAATGCAACGTACAATAAAATTGTACAAATTGCCAGATAGACCAAAAACAAAGGGCTATCGTCGTATTGAAGCCAGAGATATAGACAAAGCTCACAAACTTATGGATGAGTATATGAAAAAGTTCAACTTGTGTCCGGTGTTTAGCAAAGAAGAATTTCGTCATTGGTTTACACCTAAAAACGGCATTATCGATTGTTTCATTGTCGAAGATGAGCAAGGTAATATTACCGACATGACCAGTTTCTACTGCTTGCCTTCGTCGGTAATGCATCATCCGGTGCATAAGACTCTAAGGGCTGCCTATTCATTCTATAACGTTTCAACGAAAACTCCTTGGTTGGAACTTATTAATGATGCTCTTATATCGGCTCGAAATGTACAAATGGATGTATTCAATGCACTAGATCTTATGGAGAATAATACTTTTTTGCGACCTCTGAAATTTGGTCCTGGTGATGGCAACTTACAATACTATTTATATAATTGGCGGTGTCCCAGCATGAAACCTCAAGATGTAGCTCTAATACTCATGTAGAATGAAAGAAAAAAAGCAAGAAAATGTAAAAAAGTATCCTAAACACATGCATACAAATTTACATTAAGGGGCTTCAAATATTTTCTTACAAAAAGTTACTCTTTTTTTATTTTATATGCTTTTTGTTTTCTTTTTCATTAATTGCAATTATAGATATATTTATATATATATATACATTTTTTTAATTTTTAAAGTATTTCTTTTAATTAGTTTAATTACATGCTTTTTTTCTTAATAAATCATTTTCCATCATCGCCGGAATTCCTTAGTGTTCCTGTTTTCGGTATTTGTTTATTTTGTTTAAAGATTTTCATTTTTCTTTTTAAGTCATGTTTTAAAAGCGAATGTATTTATTTAATAAGTTTTCTTAAGTTTTAGTTGATACAAACACAATTGCGTAAACGAAATAAATTGTTTTTTTCTTTTTTAAATACATAATACAAAAATTTTTGAAATCTTTTTGGAAATTATTAATATGAGCGGTAAAGTACTTACTTCTGTACATAGTACGCAAAAAATTATGTTTGCGAATGCAAATTTATTTTATTCTCTCGTTTTTTTAATTATGCTCTGAATTAAAAAAATAAAAGTTGCCAGACAAATTTTATTTAGGATTTTTATGTTTTTTTATTCATTCTTTTTGGAATTAAAATAAATATTTTTTTTATTTAATTATTTGGGGCTTTTTTATATTACTTTTGTTGAAAATAAAATAATTCGTTTGCAATACAAATTTTATTTTTAAAATTCGCCATGTTTCATTCCTCTCACAAATTAAATATATTTCATTCTTAGCAAAATAGAATCAAAAACGAATAATTATTTTCAAAAATTTCGTCTTTATTTGTTGTTGTTTGTGGTATGTAAAAAATAGTAACATTAAATTATGTACAGTAGCAGCCATAATAATTTAAACAACACACAATACGTTCTTATCAGATTGGATTTTTCTTATATGTATATAAGTAACTGTATCGTATATAAATATCATATTTTATATATACATATATAATATTTTTATGCTTACAAATTTTATAATAATTGATTTAAAGATGCGGGCAAGAAAACAACTTTAAAGGTTTAATAAAATGATTAGGCATTTATATTAATTAAAATGTAAACACAAAATTCATTATATTTCTAATTCTTTTTTTTACTCAGTAAAGTAAAAATCCGTGTTTGTCTTAAAATGAAACTCGGTATAAAAGCTACTTTAAATATGTATAAGCAATGTCAAGCGCCTATAGTTAAAAAGTTGTGTGGCACACTGTACCCAATGCCTCTTTTAACAACAACAATACCTAAAAAACAAACAACATCCAGGGTACACTTAAACAAGGTGGCGGTGCCAGCCCAGCTGACAATTTTTATGTGTTCTGGAGTATGTCAAACTACATATTAAAAAAATGATTTCAACTCCGAAAATTGTCAAACTTCATACATAAAAAAAGAGAGCCGAAAATCGCTTTTGTGTGTTGAGTGGAAAAGACAAGTACACGAGATGACAAGGTTGATTCGACCTATGATAAAAATAAGGCAGTGTTCAACCTGCAAGTGGTTCGATTGCCTTAATCTGAACAACGTATATAAAAGTTTGAACAAGTTTGATTGATTCATTTCTAGTTTAAAGAAGATGATTTTTATGAATCAGCCGATGTGTAAACCAGAGAGGCATTTGTTCGGTAGCTTTAAAAATTAACAACAAAAGAGTGTTTGGGCAGGTTTGATCGTTTGCAAATAAAAGACAAGTTTTTTGTGCCTTTGTTATTGTTGAACGGTTTTTTAATCAACAAGTGAAGTTCTCTGTTATGAATGCAAGAAATACAAAAACAAAACCTACATTTGAAACCAAGGCATATTTATTCATCAGGTACTCTTGATTCGCCAGCTGATTATTTTTTTCAACTCTTATTTTAAATTTCAGCTGTCAAAATGCATAAATAAAAAACAATTTTCTATCTTTTCTAATTTATTTCAAATGTTAAACTTTATATATAAAAAATATAAACAAAAAATTCTCTCCGAACTGCAATTACCTGATGAATAAATATGCCTTGATTTGAAACATTGTTTTTGCCGGCGCCAAATATTCGTAATAAAATTGTGTATGCATTTAGGTATGTCCCAAAAAATTAAAAACAAGTTGCCACAAGTATCTAACTAAATTTCTTAGAATAAATCCTTAAATGGAAAAATTATGTAATAAAATCTTTTATAATAAATCACAATAGGATTATTATCATAAAATCCTAAAAGGTAATATAAGAATATTTAATCCAATTTGCTTGTTTGAAACCCGTTTATACTCATGTTTTTTATCACTAATCAGACATACATGCATTAATTCTTTAAAATTTCATATTGCCTGGTGTTCAATACTAAATGAAATTGCCTCTAACGTTAATATGTGTAACAAAAATTTGGGGGGAAACAACAGTTAGAAAAACTAAAAATTTAAGTTTTTAAAATATTTTCTTTAATTCCTAAAATGGTGAAACTGTCCCCGTTAACACAACAACAATAATAAACTATAACGGCAACGCTGTTAACTTTTTTCAAGGAAAATAAAAATTCTATTTGCGAATCGAATTTTTTTTTAATTTTTCGATTATGTTATGTTGAATGAATGATTCTTGTATGGAATTTCTTTATTTATTGTGGAGAGAAATTTATTTTAAATTTTTTTTTTTTAATTTCATTAGTCTCGCAAATTTTATTTTTAAAATTCAGAAAACAAAAAGAATTATTAGTCACATTTGGAAAATTTAATTCATTCAAATTAATATTATTCACGATAATTATCTATTCGAATGATTTGCTTACAATGCTTACAAAATAACAAATAGGTTCCGTTATCTTTTGAAGAAAAACGTATAAAACCGATTTTATAATGTAATATATTGTGTTTTAATTTACAATATTATTTAAAATTACCACGATTGAACGCACTAGCTGCAAAGGTCTAAATAAAAATTCAGTCTTAAAATACTTGTTTTAAATAATAAAAAAAAATTGAACATTTACAAATCTTAAATAATATAGTTGGTTAAAATAGTAAAAATACAAATTAAACAAATCATCTGTAAAAAAATATAACTACGTGCGTCTTCTAACAATAACACTATTAGCCAATTGAACAATACGATTGAAATCGGTTTTCGAATGAACACGCCAAAATTTGCAACGATACCACATTACTGCCGGATAATTGGGACTTTGAATGCCATGAAAGATTCTGGCAATATTACGACCGCTAAAATTATTCTCCGGGTACATGGTTATAAGGGCTATTATATCAGATTCTAATTCACCGTCGGATATATTTGAAGGCTAAAGAAAATCAATTTATTATATAGTGGTGTTAATAATAAAAAATACAATATAAATGTATACATGTATCGTTGGTCACAGGTAGTAAGGCCGTAACTTAAAATATTTGAACTTTAGAGGAGAACGAAAAAAACCTAATAGAAATTGCACTATCACAGTGTTATTTATTTTTTTTAAATTGCTTGTAAAAACTGTTATTTTTGATACCATTGAGTTAAATTTTTGTGTCAAGGTATATTTCATTGAAATCACTGAAAAATTCAATTTCATAAAAAATACTTGTTAGGGCCTTTCTACCTGTGACCATCGAAATATACAAATACATACATCTATTTCCAATCTCAGGTTTTTGGGATAATCATTGCGGAAATAATCGCGAATAATGCCTTTTAATTGATCTGAACGTTCATGGGAAAATGTTTCATTACTGCAAGGACTGTAGGAATTATATGCCACCGATGATAAACCTTGAAAAACATATTGCAGCTGCAAACAAACATATATTTTTTACTTGTCCCTTTTCAATTGGAATATTATTTGTATTAATTTTATAAAACATCTTACTTGTATTAATTGAGTTTGTTCTTGTTTAACAGAACGATTATATAAACTATCCAAAGCATCATCTATTTCCTCTACAGTAAAATCACCAGGAGCCTTTATACGAAAACCCAAATCGTAAAAACTAACAGTAATTGATGAACGTTTAGGATAACCGTTAACTAATTAAGTTAAAATATTAAGTATAGGCAAACTTTTAAATCATTTCCTTTTTTACCTTGTATCCATTCTAAATTTTTCAACTGGTACTTAACCACACCACTATTCCAACCTATGGCTGCAGCTGCATCAATTACTGAAAATTCTATAATATTAGCATCTTCCTTAAACGAGCCATTCCTTATTTCCATAGCAATTGCCATGGCCAGTGGTGGACATTCTTTGGCTGCTTGTCTTTTAAAAAATTTAAACTACATTTAATTTATTTCATTATAAAAAAAACTTACTTCAAACACTTTGGTCCACCATATGATATAACTTTTGCTTTTATGTAGGCATTACTTAAAACCTTTATGCACCAACGATTATCCAATTCAATGTAGCATAATAGGGTGGATATGTTTTCTTCGGGTATATCTAAAGCATCGACAGTTTTCTCTATAGAAAACCCAATTTCATGACCCGAACATGAATGATGTCTGCCTTTAGAATTTCCCTCAGTATCAAAATTAGAAACATCTACTACTGATTTATTTGGTGCTGCATTATTTTTACTCAAAGATGATTTTATAGCACCACTAGATATAAATTATTTATTAGACAAGTTTTATGTATATACATATTTATCTAAATCACAACTTACTCTTTTAGATTCTTATCACAGGAACACGGCACAAAGACATGCTGCAAAAGCTTTCGTATAACATGGCGGTCTAACGAATTTGCATATATATGTCTCTTCAATTCATTTTGATCACCACCATTGGCATCCAGAAAAAGATGACAATGTGAAATCTTATTATCGCGTCCAGCACGACCTACTTCTTGTACATAGCTTTCAAAATTTCGTGGCATATTATAATGTATAACAGCACGTATATCGGGTTTGTTGATACCCATACCAAAGGCTATAGTTGCAACGACTATACGCAGTTCGTTACTCATAAATGCGTTCTGTATTGTACGTCTTCTTGAAGCTGGCATACCAGCATGATAGGGTTCTGCATGCCAATTGACACGTTTACGTTTATTTCTTACCTTCCCCGTTTCAGATGATATGCGATCTTGTAAGCATGTGCGTAAATAGCTTGCAATACGCTCACATTCATCACGCCGAGTACAGTAGATAATAATGGACTGACATGACTCAAAGCGCTTGCTTAACAGCAATTTCAACAGAGCCGCATCACGATTTTCATCCTTCGACACGGATAGTATTAGATTATCGGGTAAGGGTATATCACTAATTATGCCTTTTTCACCATCTTTGATGCCCAAGTGATTAATAATACTCATACGGGTCGGCAGAGTTGCGGTAGCTGTTAAACCCAGCACACATTTCACCCCCAAGTTTTGCTTAAGAACTTTGCAAATCATTAAATAACTGGGACGAAAATTGTGACTCCATTGAGAGACACAATGAGCTTCATCTATACAGGCAAATGCTATGGGTGGCAATTGTCTTAGTATAGAACCAAAACCTGTCGAACGTTCGCCAGCCACTACGGCTTCAGGTGAAACAAGTAACACATCTATTTCACCATCAGCTATAATTTTCATAATTTTGACTTTCTGTTGTGGCGTTTGATTAGTGTGCAAACAAAAGGCGCGCAAAAAATGTGGTATTCCTGTTACCTGATCTTCCATTAATGATACCAATGGGGATATAACCAAAGTAATGGATTTCTTATGCTTGGAATACAAATAAGCCGGTAACTGATAACATAGTGATTTACCGCTACCAGTGGATAAAGTAACCAATGTAGACATTCCCGATAATATACGCATAATAGCACGATCTTGTCCCTTACGAAAATCGGTGTGACCAAACATTTTAAGAGTTTCCAAAACTTCAGACGTTAATTCTTTAACACTACCATCATCATTCAGATTATACAAAGGACTAACACCTTGGAATTCAAAAGAATTGTTAGTGTTTGATTTGGTCGGATCGATACCAGCCGCTTTTAAAAATTCTTCGGGTATTTTGGAGCCCACATATTTTTTGATAGGCGACATCGTTTTTTGGCTTTTTAAAGTTGCTGCATCGACATCAAAGCATTCCAATTCATCATCAGTTTCAATACAAAATTCCTTATCAATTTTTGTTTGATTTTCTTCTTCGCTACTGATATTGCTATTGACTGTGCTAATTTTAACCTTAAAATATGAAAAAAATCCGAATACATGGTTTAAAACTGACTTATCTACGAATAAGCGAAAACCCAAAAATTGCATATACAATGTATGTATATCATGCATATTCCGTCTAATTCCTAAGCAGGCTATATATTTATTACTTTAAATAAATAATTTTTTTTTTTTTTTAATTTTTTTTTAAATAATTCATAAAAAATTAAAACTTTTTAATAAGAGATTTAAAAATCGAATTTCCAAAGAAAATCAGTTTCATAAACCTTTATAAGCCTCTAATAATTTTTATGAACATATGTAAATACAAATAGTGGGCCAATTCAAAGTGGTTGCATATCAGTCGTATTTGTACTATTTCATATTATTTTATGCATGCTTAAAATTTTTGTTAGTAATTTCCATACAAAAAAAAATAATATGACTTTACACATTTGTTTCCTATGTATAAGAAATTGTTTATGTTATACTTTTAACCATACTGTCTCTCAGAGAGAATTTCTTCGCTTCTCACCTCTCAGAGAGAATATTTTCTATTTTCTTCTTTCCTGTATACATACAATTTTTAACAGCGTCATCTCTGTCTTCTTTCTTGTATTAAATACATAATTAGTTAACAAAAGGTGTTCAAAGTCACTAGTCATATTAATATGAATTATATGACATAGTACAATATGAGAGTCTACTTTGAATTGGCCCAGTATGTCACAAGTAGAAAGGCAATAAATAATTGTAATTGGAGGAGGTAAAAACGTAGAAACTGTATTATCATAATGTATCTTGTTTTGTAAAATTGCTTGCACAACTGTAATTTTTAATACTATTGAATTGAATTTTTGTGTCAAAATGTATTTGTGTGAAATGTATTGAAACCATTCAAAAACTCAATTTTGTAAAAATATGAGTAAGGGCCTTTCTACGTGTGACCATCGATATGTATGTAAGTTTGTTTGATAATTAACCATTATTAATACAAAATTTTTATTACTAGACTAGTAAACATACGGTTAAATTGTACATTTTTTGTTAAACAACATATACATATTTATATTTAAATCAAACTAAAAAATAATATGAAATACTACAAACCTCATCACTTTCATTCTCATCTGTATTGCTTTCGCTAGTATTTTGTTTTATTTGATTATATATGATAGTATTGGCAGCCTGAGGCATTTTTGCTATATTTCGACTGTGTACTGCCATTGCCAACTGACTGGCCATGCGTTCAGCCTCTTCCAGTGTTGGAAACGGTGATGGATCTTCTTCTAATTGAGCTGTTAATGGTAAAAGAGAATCTCCTTTTACTTTACAATTCTGTGAGAAGTGTCCAGCTTGACTGCAATTGAAACAATTTAAAGTGCCACCATCACAACCGCCCATGTCCATATGAGGACCGGAGAGAGCAGCAATATGCTTTTTATGTTTCCAAAGTTTTTTCTTGTATTTAGAATAATTGACTGATTTTCTGCCACGTACAAATATTTTTTTTTGTATATTAATGGTTACGAAATTTTCATTCAATTTACCGGAGGCTATTTTTTCCTCCAATTTACGTCTGGCCGCAGACCTCTTTATTTCAGCAGCTGTTACCGGTATTGGTTGAGAAGAGGTTGCCACACTTGGCATGGTATTTATATATTGTTGAGCTAAATTGTCAGCCTTATCTAAATCTGTTTGTTTTATACGCGGCACAGAGGTTATTTCGCCTCTTTCCAGGGCCAAGATAAATTTAAGATCTTCTGGATTAAGTGGTTGAGCTTCTAATTCATCTTCTGAACATTTTTCGTTATTGAGAGCCGTATTTTTGGATGCCCTTGTAATTCGTTTACGATTTTTCAAACACTCTTCTTTATGGGATGATTTTGCTTTAACTTTTGAAAATTTTTTAGGTTTAACAGCAGTTATTTTTTTTGACACGGATTTATTTCTTTTTAGAATTGTTTTTTTTAGATTATTATCTTCGTCTTCTTTCGTAGTATATTGTGAGAAATCACAACTCAATTCTGTGCTTTCCAGACCTAGCGGTTTGTTAGCTTTCTCTTTTTGACTAGTATTTTTCCCCACAGATTTGGAAGATATTGCTATAGATTTTTTTCTTTTAACTATATGACGATATTTTTGAGTTTCTTTCTCATCTTCGCTATCGTCTACGATAGAATCAGAATCATAAGATTTAGATGTTTTCTTTAGAGAACCTATAACATTATCAAATTCTTCAAAATATGATGCTTCAGTATTTTTAGTTTCTAACTTTTCGCTTGTAGTTGATTCATTTTTATGGGTTGAAGTTTCTGTTGGTGCTGCTTGAAACTTAGAAACATCAATATTTGATAAACCGTATATCGACTTTCCGCTAGAAGTAGATGAGCATTGATTATTAAACATATCCAGTTTTTGTACTTTTTTATTTAGTGATAATTTTGTATTAATGCCATTCTGAACAGCATTTCTTTCCAGCCATCCTTCGTCGACATGAATTTTTATGTTGTCTTTACTTTTTTCTACAGTCAATAGTGGATTTGTCACAATTGAGACAGCCGATTGCTGCTCTTTTGCTTTTTGTACCAATATCGTCTCTAAATCTGGTAAAACCTCCGTCTGGCTAGAGTTTACACTTTTACTTAAACTACTTTGGTTCCCACAATCTAAAGCTGATCTTGATAATGATTTTCTTGGGTTTCTTTTAGAGAATGAAGAATTTTGAAATAATTTCTCATTAAAACTTGGTTTCAGACTTTTGCGAAGGAATTCTTTATTTTCTTGAATTTGAGGTTTATTTGCAACTTTTGGACCCCAAGCTTTGTCGTTAAGCGGCAGTACATTGACTGGCTGAAATTCCTTTATAACACGATCTTCATTTCTGTTTAACAAGTTGGTCAACGCATATTCGCTTGGTAATTCTTGTATGTTGGAAAATCTATTGTTGTCATCTTTCTTTACTTCTTGCTCATCTGCCAATTTTGTTATATCCAAGGATAATTGGAGTTCACCATTACAGCTTCCTATTTTACTAATATCCGTATCACCATCTCTTTGAGACATTTCTAAAATATCGAAACCATCATCAGATAAAACGTCATTAAGAGCATCTTCCAAAAATGATGTCTTTAACTTGTAATACATTTTATAGGAGTCTCTTATTTCCTGCGAAGCTTCACGAATATCGTACTAGCAATCAGTTAATTAAAATAAAAAATCACTATGACAAAAATCTTTATTTTTTTAGTCTTATATACTTACTTTGGACGGAATTCTTCCATGCTTCTTTTTGAAGTCTTTTTCCCACAGTTTAACACGAAGTTTATATTTTTGATATTTTTGTTTAAATACTGGATCATCCATAATTAAATTATAAACAAGAATCTTTTTGTTGTCTTTTTTTTAGTTAAAATTTACAACTAATTCCGCGCAAATTTGTATCTGAAAGAATATTGACATATAAAACTAGTGTTGCCATTTATAATATTTAAAAACTATTATGATTTTATACACATTTTCCATAAGATTTTCTTTTCCAATAAAATTAATCTTTATTTTAAAAGTTTTAATGGTTGATGAACTACTATTTAAAATATTTAAAAAAAATAAAATTGAAAACGAAGAAACAGAGAAAGCTAAAATATTAATATAGATAGGAGATTTCTAGACCCCCTCCGATGTTAAAAAATTTTAGACCTCAGATACCACCATGCGGTAAGAGCTGGGCAGCGACAAAGTGAACGTTAATCCATCTCCTTCGGTTGCCATTTTCCAATATACGATTTAGTACCGCAATGAACGGTTAAGATGCAGAACTCTCGGTTCTTTAATGCGGCAGCATCAGTCAACCATTCCACACCAATGGTGGAGTACTGAAAGGAGCCTTTCAACTAGGTTATTTTAAGTTATTCTGAATGACATATTGAGCAAAGTCTATTTAAGACAGAAGGAATAACATAGAGTGTTTCATGCCAACTTAAGACTTTGGATGCAGATGATGTCTGTCTATTTTCTCATAAAATCTTCAATATAAATAAAAATTAGTAGACTTAAAATAAATAACAGATGTAATTAGAAACATTATGCTACAAGGTCAACTACTTGAATATCTAGAAAGCTTCTACCATCTAAAAAATTAATGAAAATATTTTTGTTATAGGTTTTATAACATCTTCCATAAGATTTTCTTTTCTAATAAAACTTATTTTAAAAGATAAAAGTTTAATGGTGATTAAAAAACTTTATTTACACGAGTTACATAACAGGCTGCGAATATTACTTTTTCCTTTGAACCAATAGCAACATTGCAATACAAATTTTTGAATAAATACTTTGCACCAGGGCTGTCAAAACATTAAGTGGAATTGGAATAAAAATTTTTTATAGCGAATATTACATATCAATATATAATATAAATAACTAACATGATATGCATTTAAAGAATTTTGTAGATTATATACATATATAAACAATTAAGATAAGTTTTTTTTTCTTAATAACACTTTAACTTCGTAAGTTGTTAAAAACCAACGAAATAATAAATTTGTTGAATTTTTAAATTATGTTTTAATTTAAAAATGGTTCACAAATATTTTAACGTTCATTGCAAAATTTTTAATATATTTTAAGAAATTATGACAATATGTTGACATGAGATTTTGTGAATTTATCAAACTTTATAAGTCGAAGGTCACACACGACGATTTTAATTGCCCAACTTTTTTCACATTTTCTTTTGAACTTGCTTTTATGTTCACACACGACAATTTCTTTGGCGATTTTTTTGTTTTGTTTAGCTTTTATTTTTTACAATTTGACATAATATAATTGATTTTAATTAATGCTTTTTATTAAAATGTTTTCACTAAAATATTTTTTTTGTGTTTTTTATTTTTAAATATTTTTAAGTTTAATTTGTGAATTTTTTAATTCAAATTTTAAATTACTTACACACCAAGAAGCAAAAACCGTATGAAAAGAAATGTGATATATTAAAAAAAAAATTGGTCGTGTGTGACCATAGACTAATATATAAACCATTGACAAATTTTAAATTTATAGTGTACAAATATCGCTAAAATTATTTATCGTGAAATATGGCAACTTTTGTTCTTTTTGTGAATGATTAGCAGAGAAAATTTTAATGCATTCGAAAAACGACGAGAGTTACAAGCACACACGTATCAGAAGAAAAACAATTCGTGATAATTTTGTAAAAAAAAAAATAATTTATGTACTTATATTAATAAAATTCAAGTTACTTATAAGAATTTAACAACAAAAAATTAGTATATGGTAAATAATAAAATTTTGCAAAAAGTGTTAAATAAAATAAGTACATACAAGAACAGATAAAATATAATGTGATTTTTATTGAGCTTTTAAACGACAATTTTCTACCGTTAAATATTTGCAATTTCTTAAAATAATATGGTGATAAAATTTGTGAATAATGATAAACAAACAAGTTTTTTTTGACACTCAATATTTTTTTACTAAAAACAATGGAAAACATCAAATACATTACAAAAAAAATAAAATAAATAATTGAGGTTAAAACCTTTTCTTTGTACATAAATACATATAATTTATTCTACAAATATTTATGTATATATTATTTTTCTTCTTACTTTTTTTAAATAATGCATATGTATGTATGTATGTATGTTAATGTTTACAATGTGTAAGACTAACTTTTTTGTTTTTATGAAATTTTGCACGCGCTACCAAAGTGGAAGTAAATTGTGTGTTGTTTTCTGCTGACCAGGCTTATTTGCAAATAAAAAATATACTATTTAAAGTAAAAGGAAAACTTTCTTTAACCCGGACCACACTCCTTTTTCTAACCAAGCAAATATGTACGTGAATTTTTATTTAATAACTAGGAACAAAAAATATAGAAACTATTTTTATGTCGTTATCTACCTATGTAGGTATAAAGATGTTTTTAAATTTCAATATCGATATTTTGACGTACGTTTGAAGTGATTTTCTAAAAAAGCGAAAAGAATCAATTTTTTAAAGTTGAATTTGTTTTCCAAAACAGCAATACAAGATCCCCTTTTAAATAATCTACAGTAAGGCATCCAGTATCCGTATTAACCAGGAATATTAGTTTTTTGGGGAAGAAAAAAATTTTAATTTTTTACGTAGGTTTAATTTTTTCGAATTTACGGAATTATAAACATATTCGTAATTCAAATTACAATCATCAGATAAAACAAAACGAAAATTCAATTTTCTTTGTCTGTTTCCTTTTTTTGTATCGATTCACCGTGATTATCTCTATTTTCTGTGATTATGAAAATAATTTTTTTAATTACTTTTAAAGATAGTTTAAATAAAACGAAAAAAGAGAATTCCCTTGTTTGCATACGATGAGCCAGAAGCATGTACAAACATTGTATTGGTACGTGTTTAATTTAGATGTATCTAAAACTTTGAGAACTGCGGTTTGTTAGTGTTTATTTTTACAATGGCATCCCTTATCACCGTTAAGAGACAAAGAAACTCTAGTTATTGAAGCCAAAGTGTTAAAATTCTCTAATAAAATAATTTTAAAAAATTACCTAACATGAAATTCTTATGAATTGTTAGCTGGTAAAATTATTATTCTTTCATCTTATTTAAACAAGTTTTAATATTCATTAGATAAATAAAATAAAAAAATTATTATTCAGAATGGTTCTGTTCCCGACCATTACGGATAATCGAATTCTTATTGTATTTAATCTGAGCATTGCGGTCACATGCAACAAACAAAATTAGCAATATTTTAAGCAAACATCAACGTAGATGCCTATGTACAGTTTTCTAAGCAAAAAACGTCATAACACGAGCACAAGAAAATTTCGAAAAATTTTTAATTTGGTCTGGACAGGAAAATTTCTTTTCTCTGTCGACAAAAAAGGTACCCTCAATTTTTCATTTAAAGGCTTCGTCAGTATCTCGACATGCGAGCGGTGACTTTAATTAAGTAAATTAAAGTAGAATATTAACAATAAAATGACAAATTTAACGAAGCAATTAAGTAAACAAGAATAAAAAAATGTAGCAGTTGTAAATTTATTGCAGGGATCGTAAAGTTGGTACAGTTATAATATTTTTTGGCAATATTAAAAAGTTCTATCCTTTTCGAATATCAAACTTAAAAGTAACGGTCAAATCTACACCACTTCGGATAGTGCTAGTTAATCGTCGCAAGATTTAAGTTGGTTGGCCAAAGTGTAATTAAAGTAAAAAAAAACATACAAAATTTCTACTGTTCACTTCTGAATAAAATCACATTTTTGGGTTTGTCAAAACATACATAGTTGTTAAAACAATAATCTTGCATTAAATTTTTGGAACGTCTTGAATAGTATTTGAAAATGAGAACATTAGGGATTAATTTTCTTTTGTTATTTTTTTGCATATCTATATGAATGTTGTTTTGAATTTAGCATTTTCAATTATTGCTGTTACTACCATTGCTGGAGCTGTGCAATTCAACAACTGTTACTTTTAAGAACAGGCTGTTTATATTAATTCCAGACGTATAAATATTTACGTTCATAAAACCAAAACGCATTTAAATAGTTTATTTTAAGGTAAGTTAATATAATATTGATATATAATTATTATATAATTGATCAAGGCATATTTATTCATCAGATACTCTTCATTCGCCAGCTGATTGTTTTTTTCAACACTTATTTTTAATTTCAGCTGTCAAAATGCATAAATAAAAAACAACTTTTTCTCTCTTCTAATTTATTTCAAATGTCAAACTTCATATATAAAAAATATAAGCAAAAAAATTCTCTCCGAACTGCAATTACCTGATAAATAAATATGCCTTGATAATTGATATATAATAATAATTTTTTTTTAATGTTCAGTTTCAGTACCTTGTTATATTTCAGTATATACTTGTATCTATATATATAAATAATTGTTGCAGGTGCGTTGTGACTTTATAACTCACGAACGGTCTAACCGAATTTAATGAAATTTTTAGGGTTTGTTCCTATGGTCGTGTAGATGGTTTATCTAAAGTTTGCATGAAATAGGTCGTTCGTGAGTTATGACTTTTCATGTCAACATGTGATTTTTTTGTTCATATAAAAAAAAAACGAGCAAAATAGTAAGTGAATCAATAGTAGTTTGATGTTATAATAGGACTCCTAGTACTAGAAAAATTTTTGTTTTCTATGGGCATAGCAATACCCAACTCATCTAACAATTAGATTGTATTTTTGTTGAAATTTTTTGCCCATGTTAAGTTTAAAATGAATTAGTGAAGTGGAATTAGTTTTAATAAAAATTTTTTTTATAACCATTAAGATGTATAATCTCTATATGTGTCGAAAATAAAATAAAAATCAGCATAGTAGATGTAGTTGAAAAATACTTAATACTTGTGTGTTCTTGGTACTGCCTACTTTTCCAATTGCAATAACAATTCATTATAATATATTTTGACTATATTTGGTTATTCATTAACCTACCTAGTGTGAACATAGTTTATCTTTGTTTAAAAAATTATATGTAGGTATACAGAAGATGTATCTTTTGTTTGTTTGCATTTTTTTGCTTCTTTTTATAAATATACAATATTTTTATTTTTATAAATATTTTGGTATGGTTGTCTTATAATAAAAATTTTTGATTAATAAGTTAAATGAATAGACAAGTTGGAGGTCTTTGTTTTATTTAATTTTTAAATTCAATATTTCGCAATCCTTTGGCTAGAATCTTCTGGAATACGTATTTAGCGGATACTGAAATATTGAATATAAAAATAAAAAATTAAATAAAGCAAAGACCACGAGCTTATGAATTTATTTAACTTATTACAAATAGCTCGACAAGTCTACTTAATAGTTGTTTGTAGATTGGCTCGTAAGTTCTGTTGCTGGAAAACTTGCCTTGAGCTGCTGGAATGACTCACACACCACAAATTTAGATCTTTTTCAGTTCATATGATATCAGTAATAAATATGTAATACATAGTTTTTTTATTGAGCAAAATAATTTCAACCGACTTTGAAAGACAATAATTATTTATATAAAAGTATGCAAAACTTTATTAAATGCATAAGTTTAATTTATTATTTCTTAAAACTAATATTTTGTTGTATAGCTATTATTTGTTTTTACAGCTTTAAATTTGATGTCATGAATTCGATTATTGATATTAACAAATTGTGGGAAAGATTTTCTTATTATATTTTTTAATTTGTTCTATTTATAGTAAACTTAAATTCTGTTTGGTATTAATCAGGAGGACGCGGAGATCACTTCAAAACTTAAGCGACTTCTATCGCTTATATTTCCTTTCAGTGTTAATTTTTTCTTGAAATTGAAAAAGCATGATTTATTACAAAATTTTGCAGTACTTAACGGCATTTATTGTTTTTTAAGTTTTTGTTATAGGACCTACGGCATTACGTGAGAAGCACATACATATAATTATTATGAATTATCTTAGTTTTCTTACATACATATGTATGTATATTATTCCTTACCCCAGACAATTACTGAACCCTCGACATGCATATTTAACAGTTAGCAACTCATATCTGGTGAATTAATTTAATTTTGATTCGTCGCTTCACAAGACTTTGACCCACAACTCCTTTGACCAATAGAGATACTGGTCATCTAACTACACATTTTTAACTTCAATAGGAACTCCTTTATATTAATTTGCGTATATGGTAATATCGTGAGTCTATGTTTACAATTTACGATCATTTTACGATTTGTCTTCCAATAAATTGTCGTGGTCGACGGTCGGTCTTTTTATGCACATTACTACAGTATCTCGACGTATTAATATCGAATTAATACGCAACTTACATAATTCACTAATCTATCTTGTTGCAAAGCCTGTATAACCGCAAATTTGCCTATAACTGACAGCTTTTGCTATAATAAAATAAGTAATTTTCAAATTTTTATTTAAAGTTTTATTTAAATATAAACTTTTATTTTAATAAGTACCTTAAATAATTTGATTTTTAATACATGATGTTGCATTTTTTTCTCGCCAAATTTATTGAAAAAAATTAGTTTGTTTCTTAGTTACAAATATGTTGCAACAAATAAAAAAACAAAAGAAGAATGTTATTAAATACCGTTACTAGTTTTTAGTCTAAGGATAGGCCTTTCTATATTACTTTGAATTTGAATAAATAAATATCGTTCAGAATTGAATTTTTAATTTTGCTACTGTTTGTATTACAATCTTAAACTGAGTTAATTTTATATATGTACATATACATACATACATATGTATATTAAATGTAAATAGTTAATTTTTTCAATTTCTCTTCAAAAACAACTCTAGGGGGTTATCGCACCCACCCCCAAAATGGTCAAGTTCCGCCAAAGCTTAAAATCTAATTGTAAACAGTAAAAATGCCGGTTCAAAATGCATAACAATATAAACGGTGGTTTTTAAGCGCGATTACGTTCATTTATAAACAACGCACCGTTAAATATTAACAATTCTGAAAACAAAAACATAATAGTTTTCGTCATAGCTTCACAAAATCCTTATTTATCAGTATCGTCATCAATATTTGTGTAATCATAATTTTGTTTCAAACAGGTATTTATTGTAGTGTTACTAAAAAATTATTTATTTAATAGCAAACTGTTGATATATTTCGCAGATCTTAAGATAACAAATTTAGAAATCAATAAATTATTTAATGTTGTCCAAGTTTGATTGGACATATATTTAAAATTGTTTCTTATAAATATTATATTGTTGCTAATTTATACTTACTACTTTGAATTATTTATTATTGTACCGTATATACTAAAACCTACTTACCAGTGTAACAAACCTACCATTGTAATATACTTACCATTATAACATACGTATCATTGTAACTCACTCATCTTAAGTTTAAGAGATCATAAATCTCATAAAGTTGCTCAATAAGAAATAGACTTTTTTTGCATGTATAGTTTTCAATAGTTTATAACATTTTCGTTAAAAAACAAATAATATTTATGGTATAAAATATTGTCAACGTAGATAGGTAACTCACTTCCTTTTGAATTTTTGAATAGTAAACTACACATACATATAATTATTTGAAATAATTTAATTTTCTGTGGAGCAACTTTCTTCAATTTAATTTATTTTATATCCACTTTGTTGAAATCCCATAATAAAAGTTCACTTCAACAATTCCATACAATTATAATAACTCTCTGAGAGTTATTATAATTACAATCGCTTTAGAAAACCATCCCCATTTATTCACTACAGGTTTGGTGATCTAAGGCAGATTATTTATCATTTTGTGTGTTCCCAATACACACAAAACTACAAATGTTTTTGTGTGATTTACAAAAATTAATCATTCTTTTTTTTTATTTTAATAATACATATGTATGTATGTAAATAACAATTTTATGTGTTTAAAAATAACTTGCATTTTATCCCATTTTTCTTAAACGCAATTATTGCATTTATTAAATTTTTCTTTAATTTTTTTTTTTGGCAGTTAGATGAATTTGTCTCCGTGATACAAATTTTACATTATTGTTTGAATACCACTCAAGGGTCTTTTTCCATAGTGATGTGACATAATACCAAATCGGGTCAAACATTTTTAAAGCACTCTGTAGTGGTTCAAAAAAGGTGAAAGTCGTTTTTCTAGGCACTCTGTAAACATATATCTGTGTTTATCGTGCCATATGTGAAAAATGATTGGCTTTTTTGCCACGTCTGCATATCACTTGCTCCAAAAACTTCTTAGGCATGTCGACTGTTTTTTGTTCGGTATTGTTCTTGAACATATCCTCATTCATCAGCCACATTAAAATCTTCAGCCGAAAGTTAGCCAGTACATAAGTTTCAATATTTATAAGACAACCGGTGTATTTTTTTATATAAAATTTGACCTTAAATCGCTCATTGTTTTGCGTCTAATTTCTTTACTACATTGCGGTTTGGAACTTTTTGAGCATTCAACTTTACGTTTTGTTTTTATGAAGTGTTTGGTAATTTGGCCAGCTTTAACATACAGTATCTCCAAAAGTACGTTATTAATCGTAATTTTTTTATTCTATTGATAGATCTATTTACTAAGAAAGCGTGAAAAAAAATTCTACTCTTTGCTTTGTGTTTGTCCAGGTAAATCGATATTTACCAACTATGCATTTTATCTATATTTCTCAACTTTGATAGAAAATACAGAAAAAATTATCTATATTTCCTATATTTTAAAAATATGTATGTTCTTTGATTAGTCCTAATACAAAAATGTTCAGTTGTCCGATAGAAAAAATTAAAACCGATTTATATTTAGCGTTAAAATCTCTATAGGCCAAATATTTTTATTTAAAGGCATTCGTTGCTGTTATAAGTTTTTAGATACACTGGGCCAATTCAAAGTAGACTATCATATTGTACTATGTCATATAATTCATATTAATATGACTAGTGACTTTGAACACCTTTTGTTAACAAATTATGTATTTAATACAAGAAAGAAGACAAAGAGATGACGCTGTTAAAAATTGTATGTATACAAGAAAGAAGAAAATAGAAAATATTCTCTCTGAGAGGTGAGAAGCGAAAAAATTCTCTCTGAGAGACAGTATGGTTAAAAGTATAACATAAACAATTTCTTATACATAGGAAACAAATGTGTAAAGTCATATGATATGCCTTTTAAATTTTTTGATTATCTCAATTGGTTCAACAGTAATCATTTTTGCAACGAAAAACTCAAATGGTACCACTGTGCGACGTTCAAAGCTAAAATTTCTTTAATTTCGTAACTTTTTTTTTTATAAATATCTCAAAACAAAATCAAAAGGTTATAAAATAAGCAAATACCAATGGGAGAATAAAAAAATGTTACTCAGAAAAATTCGATTTTTTAGTTAAATGCCTGTATGTATGTACATACATATATTAAAACAATAAGGCTTTAATGCGTGATTTGAATAATTTACGATTGTAAAACTCACTAGTATTATCATCAGCTTTTGTTTTATGAATATTACCATATGTGACATGAACACTCTTACCCCATATTAATTTTCGTACAATAATTTCTTTTTGTAAATTTAGTCAACGTAAAATTAAAAAAAAAATTTTTTTAGTTATTTTTAAACATATCTTTGAACATAATTTAAAAACTGTCCATAACATAATTCAAAAAATCTGTTGAACTAATCGTTTAATTTTAAAAATAGAATTAGATTAAAACTATGTTTGTATTAAGATTATTAAAAAATATAGATTATTTTTTTCAAGTTTTTAAATTTTTCTAGAATTTTTTCTTTCAACGCTCTTATGGTATTATATTATAAGATACCTTTCGAGCTGCTTAAGAAAGTTGTTGGCCCCTTTTTGTTCTTTTTCCTCTCAATTGGCTTGAGTTCTGGACAGTTCGGTGCGTTTGCTTCTCGAGGTACCAAAAGCATTTTATTATTTAAGTTTAAACACTTAAACACCGCTTTGCTGCAATAGCAAGAGCATAGGTCTGTCCAAAGAAATTTCACACTTTATGCTATCTGACAAAAGGCTATATTTAGTTGCTTTTACAAGCACTCTTTGGTAAGTGCAGATAACTTGCCGTACCAGAAATATTTTAGAAAATTCTGAATGCCTTTTTGATTTTAATTTATTGTCTTTATTAACCCTTGCATCTGCAAGAATTCCTGGCCTGGAAGCTGTGACAGTTCAGCTAAAACATATTTCTCGTCGTTAATGGTGCAACAATTAAATTTTGCAAAGAAATTTTTACTAAACTTTTGAATCGGTGTTTTGTTACATTTTCTTAACAGCATTTGTATCTGGAACTAATTTTATTTTTAGTACAAAAAATTAATCAATGCACTTTTTGAGCGACTTGTCTATTTTTTGCCAGAACCTTCCTTTTGAATGATCTCCAAGTCATCCTTAGTTACACTTTTAGTTCCCAAGTTATTTTTTATATAAAGGGTCCGCCATCTAACGTTTTTTTTATAACTAGTGCTTATTTCGTGATGGGTAATACTTAGCTCATGTCTGATTTGACAGATAATTAGTTTTATCCTTCCGCTGAACGCATATGGTTGTGTATACGCTTGAACAATGCTGGAAAATATTGCGACATTACTTTGTCCGATTTTGCCAAAAAAAATCATCTTTTCAAATGAAGCTAATTTTGATCTTGGCGGGTATGTAAACAAGCAAAATTGTCGCATTTGGGGCACAGAAAACCCGTAGTCAATGGCGATCGTTATCGGGCCATGTTGAACAAATTTTTGTTCACAAAAATTGAAGAGGAGGATATTCGCAACATTTGGTTTCAACAGGACGGCGCTACGTGCCACACAGCCAAAGCTACACTTCTTTTGTAGCATTTTCAAACAAAAAAAGTTATTTGGCGTACCCTTTATAACCGTTGAGGGTTTAAATTTCATTTAAATCCGTTTAAATTCAAGTCGAAATAAATAAACATATAAAAAAAAATTTGTTAAAAATAAAGTTATATTTTTAACTTAAAAAAATAATTTACAACTAGACTGCGGTAAAATGCGTCGACCGCAATGCATACAAGTTTAATTAAATATATACGAAAACCACTATGCTATTTTATTTATACAGCGGGGAATATATATATAATAGTCTTTGTTTTAAAGGGAATCAATAAATAAAAATAAATTCAAAAACTAAAAAAACAGACATAAGCTGTTTTTTATTATATCCACAGATTTAATTAAATTTATGAAACAATAATAAAAATCGGCAAATTTGTGGAATATTTATTACATATCAGTAATTTTAAAAATAATGATTTAATCTATAAATACTTTATCCCTCTCCAGTTTTAATTCTTGTAAAATATAAACGTATGAATTTATAAGAATGTAAAAGCATATTACACTTATGGAAGTTCGCAAAGATAATATTGTTTTATTTATTTAAAAAATTTAAATAATAAAGAAAAATACATTTTTTATTTATAATATTGTAGTTAAATTATACCCAACGAAACAATATTTCTATTGTCATTGTAAAAATGCATGTTAGAGTCACAACCGTATTATTTTTATACCCTTCACCTGTGATGCCAAGTGTACATATGTATATGTAGCTTTGCCATTCCACCCCCACAATATTGGTATTAAATGTAAGGCCTTGACCAGACTATGTTAAAATTCAAAATCAAAGATGGCATCGGAAATAATAAAGGACCATGGCGTATAACAATTAATCTGAAAACTAGGCTAAGCTACAATGTGGTCACTATACTTATGTATATGATGCTGAAGGGTATTATCAGACTTCTTACTAGTTAAATAAGGCCGACTTCCTAAACGCAAGTTGCAATTCATAATTTAAAAAAATGCGTATGCAATGCTAAACATGTCTTAAGTGCAACGTTGCAGAGATTTTTTTTGCATTTTATCGGCATTTAGGAACGCTCATGGATCCACTTTTTGTCTCTGCAATATAAAGTGTTTAATTATTTAAATTATTAGTCTGTGATTTAAATAAACTCTATCAATTATAAATAATTTATTAAAAATAAACAAATATGGATGAATATGAACATGTTGAATTATGAATTGTCATTTGATAGGTGAAATTAAATATTCAACAAAATATGAAAATTAATACTAAGATTCACTAATTCAAATTTCATTCAATTGTAACATAAATAGGAATTTTAAGTTACATAGTAGTATACCGATAAAGAGTGCTGATGATGAGATCGTAGCTGATTTCGAAAATGCATTCCACTCGGCTAATATCGGAAATAATTTTTAGAAAGAATATTCCTAAAATGGTTACAATTTAATTTAATTTGAATTATAAAATTAAATAAAGAAACAAATGAACTTAAGCCAAAATAAAAAATGGTTCACATTAAAATTTAAAAAATAAACAAAGAAAATACTATCTCAGCCATTGCAGCTCAAATGTTTGCATACAAAATAAAAATGATGCGCGATTTTGACAGCTGATATTTAGTAAAATGAGTTGCCAAACGATTAGGAACATTGGACATTGCTAGAAAGTTTACATATGCGTTTACGAAGTGTATGCATTGTAAATATGCATTGCAACTTGCGTTTAGGAAGTCGGCCTAATAAAATTAATATTGACAAGTAACAGTGCTATATTCGGTCATGCCGAATCTTATATACCCTTCACAATGTGTAGTCATGCAATAACAATTGTTTGTATCACCATTCATCTCTTACATACATGTAAAAAACATACCAAAAAAAAATTACAAAAAAAAATATATTAAAAATAAAAATAAAATAATAAAAAAAAATTTAAAAAAAAAATGTAAAAAAAAATTTAAAAAAATTTAAAAAAAAAAAAAAAAAAATAATAAAATAAAATATAAATAATATATTAAATAAAATAAAAATTTTTTGGCTCAGCTGGAATTGTTGTTGTAATTGTGAAAAAAACGAGGTGGTCGTGGTTTTTTGCTCATATCTCAGAAAGTTATGGGGCGATTGTGCTGAATTTCAATAGCGATTCATTCCTGGATATTTCCAAGAGATTGATACCATATACAGATCTGAGGAACATATAGTTGCTTTTAAAAGTTGATTTCAACCAACACACGGACAGACGGTCAGGGGTTAATCTACTCCTCTATTCATAAGCTTTCAGAAAATATATACTTTATGTGGTCGGAAATGAAAATTGTAGAAATTACAAACGGAATGACAAAGCTATATATACCCTTGTGCACCACAGGTGAAGGGTATAAAAATTCATAAATACAACAAAAATTAACATACATATTTTACTATCTTAAAGAGTGTAATCGTTAAAACCATGTAAATATTATGTATTTTTGATAAAACGATTTCGGATAGAAATTTTGTTATTAAAATACTTGAAAAAATCTAAATTTAATTATATTATAGGTACACATATATAGGTATACATACATACCTACATATGTATATACCTACATACATAAATATATACATTTGTGTATGTACAATGTACATCCATTTACAGATACTTTCAAAAAAATAGAAATTAACATTTCAAAAATGCTTTTTGTTTATTTTAAAAAAATTTCTTAAAGTTTTCTTTTTAGTTGAAACTTATTTTCGGTTTGTCATTGCTATTAGTTTTTAAACCCTTTTTATACCCTTCACCTGTGGTGCACAAGGATATACATATATTGCTATGTCATTCCGTTTGTAATTTCTACAATTTTAATTTCCGACCCCCTGACCGTCTGCCCGTGTGTTGGTTGAAATTAACTTTTAGAAGCAACCACATGTTCCTCAGATCTCTGTATGGTATCAATACTTTGAGACACTTTGAGTTGTAATATTATATCTAAGAGTTTAGGCAGTAAATACATTAAAACCAAATCTAGGCATCTAGTACACAAAAACAATAGCTTTTTCAACCTAGAATCGTGATATACATAAAAACGAATTCATTTCTAATTAAATGGTTTTATTTTTTGCACTCCACGAATACTTTTATTACGGAATTTTTAAAAATATCTCGATTAAAAAATTTTTCGTACGTTTGTAGTTTTGTTTTTGTAAACAAACACAATTGCTTTTAAAATGTTTAAATGTATACTGTAAAGTAAAGTTTTTTTTTGTCATATAACAAACAAAAAATAAAAATTATCTGATCGAAATTATTACACATTTCAAAAATAATTTAAATTTCTGTTTACCCTTGGAGATATCAATTGTTTTCTTATTTTAATAAAAACTGAGTGAGTCTGAGTAAGTTTCTGATATACGAATTCGCCTTGATAGAAAACATTTCCTAAAAAGTTGCTTTGTTGTATCAAATCGCCGTTGCATATACCTGTATGAATATGCCTTGGAGGGAGTAAGAAAAAAAACTTACACACTATATTCCTTGGTCCAACAATTTATTGTTTTTCTTATCACGTTAGCTTTTAAAAATATGTCAGATATTATAGTTTCTAAATCATTCATTTTCAACTGTGACTTCGCTTAAAATGGAAAATAATATTTTTGGGCTTTTTGCGGTGCTATAGTCAGTAGAGGGTAATTGCAAATGAAAAGTTTAAATATTTTTCTACTGCCATCAACTTCGTCAACGTTCTCAGGAACCGAATATTTCTCGCACTTCTTTTCTTGAATTTTTAAAAATTGGGTCGATCGGATGGGGTTGTGTTCCATTCTTAATTAACAAGGTTAAAAACCAGGAATTTAAAAAAAAAACAGTACTTTTTTTTGTAGCCGATTCACATTTAAAATTTAAATTTGCCCACCCTGTACATGTGAAATTGTATCACTTACGTCATTGCGTTACAACGCAATCGCATTTCATTTAATGTCATAAATAAATTTTTTGTGCCCTACTCTTGCATTGCAAGCTATAACTCTCCTTCTAATAAACCGATTTAGCCCAAATATTATGCAAGGTATTTCTGTTCGAGATCTATCGTGCTTTCCGCAGACCGATAGGCGGGCGGACATAGCTAGATCGTCCTAAAATTAAATCAGGACTCAGAAAATATATACCTTATGGTATGGTGTTACAGAAGGAATGACAAAAAAATATACAACTAAACTTTTTTTGGTGTGGGATATAAAAAATAAAAAAATACATATTAAATTTATACCAAAAACAAAAAAAAAAAAAAATTTTGAGAAAATGGTAGGTTTCTGTAGGCTTTCGTCCGTTTTTTACGAAAAATTTGGTAAGAGTAAAATCATTTTCGTTGTGGCATCTCTGCACACAAGTTAAATTTGTCAAATTAAAATTTCTGTATCTAAAAACCAGAGAAAGCTTTAAAGAGAATTTAAGAAAGTTTGTCAAACTAAAATTTGTGTGCCTAAGAGCTGTGTTAGTAAATGTTTATACAAAAAAAAAGGTGTTTTTATATAAACGCATAAAACCTTTAAATGAAAGAAATTATAATTTGTTATTCCCCGTTGCAAAAACAACACCTTAACATGTTGCAACTCATTAAAATTTTATTTTAAAATAATCAATTTGTCACGACAATTTTAGTCACGCTGTAAATACATCCACGTAAGTTAGTACGTTTGTGTGTATTTATGCCCATATGTAGATTCAGAAATAATAAGGGTTTTCATTACAACAGATAATTTTAAGTGTATAAATTTGAGCAAAAGTTAAAAAATAAATATATAAAATACATAGTATATAAAGTTAATTAAAATAAATTATTCTTCCATAATTTCGAAAAAAAAAAATAAAAAAATAAAATTTAGTTTTGGAGAAAAAAATAATCAGCTGACGAATTAAGACTGCCAGACAAATAAAATTGTCTTATTAAAAAAAAACTTTTGTTTACTAAAAGTTTGTATTTTTTAAAAAAGTTTTCAAAGCTTTTGGCATTTTTATATGTAAAGTTTAATATATGTACATATGTATATGTATGTATGTAAGTATGTATGTATACATGTATGCATGTGAGTAAAATTTTGTTGATTCATTTACAAAATCAAGATCTTATTTGTACGTCTGACGAGCTTTATTAGGTTATATGAAAACCCTAAATATTATTTCTATTTCAATAAAAAAAAAAAAAAAACATAGAAAAGAGGGGTAAATAATGGAAATAATTATTTAATCAAACCTCGTGCTATTCTGTGCACGTGTTTAACCTTCAAGTCATTTTGTTGTATTTGATTGGAAATAACTACTTGTCTGTTTGTTAATTTTGTTTGATATTTTATGTTTTAAATAATAATTACATATTTTACTTTAGTAAATATTGAAATACATACATATATACAGGGTGGACCAAAAGTCGCGCCTGCGTGTAAAAATTAAATAACTTTTTTGTTTATTATTATTTTTTATTAAATTTTTTTTTAATTATAATATTATCTTTGTATGACCTAAATTTTAATTATGAAAAATAATGTCAGAGAGATGACCACCATTTTCATCGATGCACAATTGGGCTCTTAAACAGGCGTTTTGCATAACTGCATGCAAGGTTTCAGGCTCTATTGCCCTGATCTCAGCTTCAATGTTGTTCTTTAGCTGCTCTATAGTTTGAGGCTTGTTTACATACACTCGTTCTTTGAGATAGCCCCATAGAAAATAATCAGGGGCAGTTAAATCCGGCGAACGTGCTGGCCAATTAAATTCTGAATTTTTCGAGATAATTCGGTCGTCAAAAATTTAATTTAAAAGCGTCATTGTGGCACGGGCCGTGTGTGCTGTTGCTCCTTCCTGATCGTGGCAAATCTGACACTGCACCTTGTTGTCGGAACCGTGCAATTAAACGATTAATTGTGGTTTGGTTAGGTGCATTTCTGGTGTTGAAATAATTTCGATATGCTCGTTGCGTCAGTAAAATTGAGCGCCCATTGGAAAAGTAAAATTCTACCACTTTCGTTCGTTGCTCAGTTGCTTTTGCATGGTGGTGTAACACGAATCGATGAATAAAATCTGAAAAAAAAAAATAAAAAATATTAATAAACAAAAAAGTTATTCAATTTTTACACGCAGGCGTGACTTTTGGTCCACCCTGTACATATGTAAGTATGTAAATTAGTTATGTGATAGTGTTGTATGGAGTTTCTTATTAACAGAATTTTGATACGCTAGAGCCCTTAATTTCGTAAAGATCGGAGAAAAATGTATAAACAAGTGGATTATACATAAATTATTTTTTACCTTTTTTGCCCTGTTGAATGCATTCCTAAAGAGGGATTTATGGTTGAAGAATATATAAACACACATACATACATACATGCATATAAACGTTAATAGTTTAGTAAACACTATTTTTGTTTATAAATTTTACGGAGTGTCTATATTTGTTTAATGCAAATTCTAGAATGACCTTAACCTTAAGGGAATAAAACATAATTTAAAATTAAATTTGTTGTTTGGCTCTCCTGAACTGTTTTAAAACTCAAAATAACTTGTTTTGTCAAAAGCCTGCAAAAATTCTAAATCTTTGTATAATGCCTTCAAAAATTATTTTGTAAGTATTACTCAGTTATTGCCAAAATTGCATTAAAGAGGCTTGTTTACAAAATGATTTTAGGTAATATTATACATATGTTATATTGTATATGTACATAATTAAATATAAAATAAAACAAAAGTTATATAACTTTTTTATTTGAAATTAATTTGTCAGTTCAAAGTTTTGTGTTTTTGAATTGTTGAATTCACGTTAAATACGTTGTTTTGTTAGTTTTAGCCTGAATCTGGCTACAGCTAGATTGCTTGTATTAGTTTTGATTGACAATTTATCATTACAAAGGTTTTGTTGAGTGATAAACACACTTTCGGTTAAATGGCTATATTAAAAAAAAAATTAGTTATGTTTAGAGATTTAATAATCCTAAAGCGATTGTCGAAACACCATTTCATACATACCGAAAAACTCACATTTTATTGCCCTTTATTGTCTTTACAAGCATATAGAGATATTTTTATTAACTCAGTATTACAGGCATGAGGTTTCAATAGGATGGTGACATTTGTCACACGGCACATTTGATAAACGAAAAATTTCAACACATGGACCCCCTCGTTTATGTCATTTGGCAACAATATATTTATTTTATATGTAAAGAGACAGACCTATGCAGACAAACCAGCTAAATAACGCCATAAAAGTTTATAATTAATAAAGCTTATTGGATTGGTACTAAAACCGTTCATCTCTGTTTTATTTCAACTAAAAACAAGTAAGAGTGCTTTATTATATTATATACCTGTCACAACGTGTAGTCATGCAATAACAATTGTTTGTACCACCATTCATCTCATACGAAATACGTACATACATACATATAAAAAACATACATACATGTAAAAAACATCCCATTGTAAAATTATAAATTGAGTTTACGTATGTATGTATGTATGTATGTTTCAAAATTAAAAAAAAAAATAAAATTAAAAATAAAAAAAAAATAAAAGAGATAAAAATAAAAAATAAAATAAAAAAAATAATAAAAAAAAATAAAAAAAACAATAAAAAAATAAATAATATATGAACTAATCCTGCGTTACGGACCTTACATTCGCACGCAAATTTGCTTCTTAAAATTGACACAGCTGGCGTTCACATTGGAATATTTTCATGAAATTTTTTGCAAAGCAGTTCTTTGGGAGTACTTTAAAATTTGTTTTAAACTTAAAGCGTAACTGTTTTTAAAAAAAAGTTATGCTAGCTTAAAGTTCCGTTACGGACGTTACAAAAAATGGAAGTCGATTTTGCGGCTTATGTGCATTTGCACATTTTTTAGCTAATTTTGCATAATAAACAAAAAAAATCCATATACAAAAAATTAATTGGTAATTGGAATATATGACGATATCAATCCTGCTTAGAAAAAAGTCTAAGTAGTCCCGATAAAAAAAATCTTAATTGTTTTCTGTTACGGACGTTACACTTTTTCCATTAAACCAAATTGTGTATATAAAAAACATTCATGTATTTAAAAGTCTTTTTCACTTAGAAATTATTAATTTATTAGTTACAAAAAAATGATAGAATATTTCATTACTCTTATATTAGCTTATATTAATTTATTTTTTTTGTTTATTTAACTGTATCTTATGCTTAATAGACCCAGCTGTTAGAGCTAATTTTATAGTATTGTCATTGGAAAAGCCCAAAAAATAATGATATGGTTTAAGAGCTGGAATATTTTTTACATTTATTATTATATATATTTTTTGCTAATTTGTGAAAATCTCGATCGTTTTTATACCATTCACACAGTGAAAAAGGCTATATATAGGTTTGTCATTCCGTGTGAAATTTCTACAATTTTCATTTCCGACACCATAAAGTACATATTTTCTGAAAGCTTATGAGTAGGGGAGTCGATTAAGCTCTGTCAGTCTGTCCGTGTGTATGTTGAAATCAACTTTTTGAAGCCCCCCGACATCGCTTGGACCCCGGTGAGGTATTAAAATATCAAAAATATTCGGGAGTAGATTGGTATTGAAAATCAGATACATCTGTACATAAACAACTGAGATATGAGCAAAAACCCACGACCACCTCGACTTTTTTTCATAAAAACAACATTACAACAACAACATACATACATACAAACGTGTATACTGGTTAGAGTAAACGTGGCATCGAATCCCAGCTGAGTCAAAAAAAAATTTTTTTTATTTTTTTTATATTTTTTTTATATTTTTTTTATTTTATATATTATTTATATTTTTATTATTTTCTTTTTAAATTTTTTTTTATTTTTTTTTTAATTTTTTTTATTTTTTTTGTTTTATGTATATTATTTATATTTTAATAATTTTTTTAAAATTTTTTTTTAATTTTTTAAAAAAAATTTTTTTTTAATTTTTTTTTAATTTTTCGTTGTGGCATCTCTGCACACAAGTTAAATTTGTCAAATTAAAATTTCTGTATCTAAAAACCAGAGAAAGCTTTAAAGAGAATTTAAGAAAGTTTGTCAAACTAAAATTTGTGTGCCTAAGAGCTGTGTTAGTAAATGTTTATACAAAAAAAAAGGTGTTTTTATATAAACGCATAAAACCTTTAAATGAAAGAAATTATAATTTGTTATTCCCCGTTGCAAAAACAACACCTTAACATGTTGCAACTCATTAAAATTTTATTTTAAAATAATCAATTTGTCACGACAATTTTAGTCACGCTGTAAATACATCCACGTAAGTTAGTACGTTTGTGTGTATTTATGCCCATATGTAGATTCAGAAATAATAAGGGTTTTCATTACAACAGATAATTTTAAGTGTATAAATTTGAGCAAAAGTTAAAAAATAAATATATAAAATACATAGTATATAAAGTTAATTAAAATAAATTATTCTTCCATAATTTCGAAAAAAAAAAATAAAAAAATAAAATTTAGTTTTGGAGAAAAAAATAATCAGCTGACGAATTAAGACTGCCAGACAAATAAAATTGTCTTATTAAAAAAAAACTTTTGTTTACTAAAAGTTTGTATTTTTTAAAAAAGTTTTCAAAGCTTTTGGCATTTTTATATGTAAAGTTTAATATATGTACATATGTATATGTATGTATGTAAGTATGTATGTATACATGTATGCATGTGAGTAAAATTTTGTTGATTCATTTACAAAATCAAGATCTTATTTGTACGTCTGACGAGCTTTATTAGGTTATATGAAAACCCTAAATATTATTTCTATTTCAATAAAAAAAAAAAAAAACATAGAAAAGAGGGGTAAATAATGGAAATAATTATTTAATCAAACCTCGTGCTATTCTGTGCACGTGTTTAACCTTCAAGTCATTTTGTTGTATTTGATTGGAAATAACTACTTGTCTGTTTGTTAATTTTGTTTGATATTTTATGTTTTAAATAATAATTACATATTTTACTTTAGTAAATATTGAAATACATACATATATACAGGGTGGACCAAAAGTCGCGCCTGCGTGTAAAAATTAAATAACTTTTTTGTTTATTATTATTTTTTATTAAATTTTTTTTTAATTATAATATTATCTTTGTATGACCTAAATTTTAATTATGAAAAATAATGTCAGAGAGATGACCACCATTTTCATCGATGCACAATTGGGCTCTTAAACAGGCGTTTTGCATAACTGCATGCAAGGTTTCAGGCTCTATTGCCCTGATCTCAGCTTCAATGTTGTTCTTTAGCTGCTCTATAGTTTGAGGCTTGTTTACATACACTCGTTCTTTGAGATAGCCCCATAGAAAATAATCAGGGGCAGTTAAATCCGGCGAACGTGCTGGCCAATTAAATTCTGAATTTTTCGAGATAATTCGGTCGTCAAAAATTTAATTTAAAAGCGTCATTGTGGCACGGGCCGTGTGTGCTGTTGCTCCTTCCTGATCGTGGCAAATCTGACACTGCACCTTGTTGTCGGAACCGTGCAATTAAACGATTAATTGTGGTTTGGTTAGGTGCATTTCTGGTGTTGAAATAATTTCGATATGCTCGTTGCGTCAGTAAAATTGAGCGCCCATTGGAAAAGTAAAATTCTACCACTTTCGTTCGTTGCTCAGTCGTTAAATTTTGCATGGTGGTGTAACACGAATCGATGAATAAAATCTGAAAAAAAAAATAAAAAATATTAATAAACAAAAAAGTTATTCAATTTTTACACGCAGGCGTGACTTTTGGTCCACCCTGTACATATGTAAGTATGTAAATTAGTTATGTGATAGTGTTGTATGGAGTTTCTTATTAACAGAATTTTGATACGCTAGAGCCCTTAATTTCGTAAAGATCGGAGAAAAATGTATAAACAAGTGGATTATACATAAATTATTTTTTACCTTTTTTGCCCTGTTGAATGCATTCCTAAAGAGGGATTTATGGTTGAAGAATATATAAACACACATACATACATACATGCATATAAACGTTAATAGTTTAGTAAACACTATTTTTGTTTATAAATTTTACGGAGTGTCTATATTTGTTTAATGCAAATTCTAGAATGACCTTAACCTTAAGGGAATAAAACATAATTTAAAATTAAATTTGTTGTTTGGCTCTCCTGAACTGTTTTAAAACTCAAAATAACTTGTTTTGTCAAAAGCCTGCAAAAATTCTAAATCTTTGTATAATGCCTTCAAAAATTATTTTGTAAGTATTACTCAGTTATTGCCAAAATTGCATTAAAGAGGCTTGTTTACAAAATGATTTTAGGTAATATTATACATATGTTATATTGTATATGTACATAATTAAATATAAAATAAAACAAAAGTTATATAACTTTTTTATTTGAAATTAATTTGTCAGTTCAAAGTTTTGTGTTTTTGAATTGTTGAATTCACGTTAAATACGTTGTTTTGTTAGTTTTAGCCTGAATCTGGCTACAGCTAGATTGCTTGTATTAGTTTTGATTGACAATTTATCATTACAAAGGTTTTGTTGAGTGATAAACACACTTTCGGTTAAATGGCTATATTAAAAAAAAAATTAGTTATGTTTAGAGATTTAATAATCCTAAAGCGATTGTCGAAACACCATTTCATACATACCGAAAAACTCACATTTTATTGCCCTTTATTGTCTTTACAAGCATATAGAGATATTTTTATTAACTCAGTATTACAGGCATGAGGTTTCAATAGGATGGTGACATTTGTCACACGGCACATTTGATAAACGAAAAATTTCAACACATGGACCCCCTCGTTTATGTCATTTGGCAACAATATATTTATTTTATATGTAAAGAGACAGACCTATGCAGACAAACCAGCTAAATAACGCCATAAAAGTTTATAATTAATAAAGCTTATTGGATTGGTACTAAAACCGTTCATCTCTGTTTTATTTCAACTAAAAACAAGTAAGAGTGCTTTATTATATTATATACCTGTCACAACGTGTAGTCATGCAATAACAATTGTTTGTACCACCATTCATCTCATACGAAATACGTACATACATACATATAAAAAACATACATACATGTAAAAAACATCCCATTGTAAAATTATAAATTGAGTTTACGTATGTATGTATGTATGTATGTTTCAAAATTAAAAAAAAAATAAAATTAAAAATAAAAAAAAAATAAAAGAGATAAAAATAAAAAATAAAATAAAAAAAATAATAAAAAAAAATAAAAAAAACAATAAAAAAATAAATAATATATGAACTAATCCTGCGTTACGGACCTTACATTCGCACGCAAATTTGCTTCTTAAAATTGACACAGCTGGCGTTCACATTGGAATATTTTCATGAAATTTTTTGCAAAGCAGTTCTTTGGGAGTACTTTAAAATTTGTTTTAAACTTAAAGCGTAACTGTTTTTAAAAAAAAGTTATGCTAGCTTAAAGTTCCGTTACGGACGTTACAAAAAATGGAAGTCGATTTTGCGGCTTATGTGCATTTGCACATTTTTTAGCTAATTTTGCATAATAAACAAAAAAAATCCATATACAAAAAATTAATTGGTAATTGGAATATATGACGATATCAATCCTGCTTAGAAAAAAGTCTAAGTAGTCCCGATAAAAAAAATCTTAATTGTTTTCTGTTACGGACGTTACACTTTTTCCATTAAACCAAATTGTGTATATAAAAAACATTCATGTATTTAAAAGTCTTTTTCACTTAGAAATTATTAATTTATTAGTTACAAAAAAATGATAGAATATTTCATTACTCTTATATTAGCTTATATTAATTTATTTTTTTTGTTTATTTAACTGTATCTTATGCTTAATAGACCCAGCTGTTAGAGCTAATTTTATAGTATTGTCATTGGAAAAGCCCAAAAAATAATGATATGGTTTAAGAGCTGGAATATTTTTTACATTTATTATTATATATATTTTTTGCTAATTTGTGAAAATCTCGATCGTTTTTATACCATTCACACAGTGAAAAAGGCTATATATAGGTTTGTCATTCCGTGTGAAATTTCTACAATTTTCATTTCCGACACCATAAAGTACATATTTTCTGAAAGCTTATGAGTAGGGGAGTCGATTAAGCTCTGTCAGTCTGTCCGTGTGTATGTTGAAATCAACTTTTTGAAGCCCCCCGACATCGCTTGGACCCCGGTGAGGTATTAAAATATCAAAAATATTCGGGAGTAGATTGGTATTGAAAATCAGATACATCTGTACATAAACAACTGAGATATGAGCAAAAACCCACGACCACCTCGACTTTTTTTCACAAAAACAACATTACAACAACAACATACATACATACAAACGTGTATACTGGTTAGAGTAAACGTGGCATCGAATCCCAGCTGAGTCAAAAAAAAATTTTTTTTATTTTTTTTATATTTTTTTTATATTTTTTTTATTTTATATATTATTTATATTTTTATTATTTTCTTTTTAAATTTTTTTTTATTTTTTTTTTAATTTTTTTTATTTTTTTTGTTTTATGTATATTATTTATATTTTAATAATTTTTTTAAAATTTTTTTTTAATTTTTTAAAAAAAATTTTTTTTTAATTTTTTTTTAATTTTTTTTTTTTTAACATACATACATACGTAAATTTATAGTTTTACAATGGGATGTTTTTATATATGTATGTTTTTTTATATACATATGTATGTACGTATTTCATATGAGATGAATGGTGATACAAACTACTGTTATTGCATGACTACACGTTGTGAAGGGTATATAAGATTCGGCACGGCCGAATATAGCACTCTTACTTGTTTAAGATGAGATTTTGGGCTTTTACTAGTTGCCAAACTTTTTGCTTAACAACATCGCCAACACCGTCCACCGCTCCTTTTCCATGTGAAGTAGCAAAAAGATTCCTAATTTCTAACGGAAAATCCAGTACGTAAACATTGCATGCAAGGGCGTACCGCCAAATATTTAAAGGGGGACACCGGGGTTGCGGTTTACAACATGGTTATTAATTACTAATTATTGATTTTTAGGAATTATTTTATGTTTCAGAAGAATTTAAAATTCATTTCAATTTAAGTTGCAGATTGGGGGATCGCATGTTAATTAAACACACTTTTTGTTACTTTGAGGTGAAGTTTTTCGGGTTCTCGGCAACCTAGAGCAATTTTAAGCCCAGATTTAGATTCAGCAGGTGAAAATCCATTATAAACACTTACTTCCACATCATAATATTAAAAAAAAATTTTTGGGTATTTTTATGCCGTTACGGACGTTACACACTTTGTCATTTATATTTAAAAAAAAAAGTGTAATAAAGGTATTTCTTTTTTTTCATCAGATTAAAGTGCATAAAAAACTCTAGCTAGTTTGGAAAACAAAATTATTAAAATTCATTCGGTTAAACTTAAAAAACCCTATTTTTCGTTACGGACGTTACACACAGTGTACCCATTTTTAGTTCAAATTGTTAATGTATATTAGATAACTAACAAATATGATTTTTATCCTAAATAAAAGAAAATTAAACAAATTAAAGTTTTGCTAAACGCTAAATACTGAAAGTATTGTTTTGCCCACTTTTTTGAACATGAAAAATACCCTTTTTTACAAACATTAATGAAAGCAAGAGGTACGATTAGGTTAGCCTCTGCCAAGGACAAACAAACCACCGTAAAACCTTATCGCTTATAAATTTTTAAGCTTGAATATGTATCCTATTATTCCATTAACAAACATTTGGATTATGGGCAACTTTAAATTTCTGCCTTTGGTTTAAAAATTTTCAGATTAGCCCATATGTATAAAACAAAAAAAAAAATAAAAATTTTTTGGCTCAGCTGGGATGAAATGCTAGGTTCACTCTGACCATTATACCACGCTTGTATGTATGTGTTGTATGTTGTTGTTGTGAAAAAAACGAGGTGGTCGTGGTTTTTTCCTCATTTCTCAATTGTTTATGTACCGATCTGCTCCCGAATATTTCTGATATATTAATACCTCAGCCGGGTCGGGGGACTTTAAAAAGTTGATTTCAACATACACACGGACAGACGGACAGAGCTTAATTGACTCCCCTATTCAAAAGCTTTCAAAAAATATATATTTTATGGGGTCGGAAATGAAAATTGTAGAAATTTCACACGGAATGACAAACCTATATATACCCTTTTTCACTTTTGTGTGAACACGCCTTTGGACATTATAAATTTATTCAAATTATTGGCCAATTGTTACCAATTACCTTTTCCCATTAAATATATAGATTCCGCACCAAAAGATCTGCTAATATTTTGAGACTAAGAACGAATCAAATCAAATGCGGAGGATACCCTGTTTCGAAAAAAAATGGTGATCAGATAGAGTAAGGTCTAGACTATAAGGCGGGGTATTGCAACATGAGGCCGAGCGTTGTCATGATGGAATATTACGGTTTCATGTCTGTCCGCATATTCTGTGCATTTTTGACTAATACTTTAAACAAATCAGTTGTATTCGGTACATATTCCCTGTGATGGTGTTAACTTAGCTGGTTATACAATCAATCAAAAATAAGGTATACAAATTTAGCAAAAAATATTTTTTTTAATACAACATAAAAAAATAGCCATAGTCTGTTATTTGCGACCATTTTACTTGATGTAAATTTTTTATTTCTACATTTTTGGCAGTTTTATAAACATGTTGGTGATTTCCGGGAGTATTCCCTCCCAATATAACAACTTTTACTAATTTAAACCAAAATTTCAGTGGAATGGATTTTAATTTCTATTAAACCTTTTTATAATAAACTTTGTCTTGTCCAGTTTTGTGCAAGACAAGAACCCCCATTACAAGCTAAATAAATCATCTTGTTTAACGCGAAAATAATGTCTGTCTTTTGAATAACTATGCCATGTATTAAATTTTAAATTTCAGAAGTACAAATTGGGAATTTAAATTTTTGCTACCTTTTTACAGACTGTTGAATTTGGGTTTGACCAGGCAAACTAGATATGTTATCAAAAATTTTGAAAGCTCCTATGTAAGTCACAAAACGACGCAAAAAATATCTATAACATTTAGTAAATAGATACTTGAGCTGTATCCCTTTGTGCGTCACTGTATGTTAGAACTTATTTATCTTATCAATTTAAAATTAAACTTATAAAAATGTGTAAATACGTAGAACACATGCACCTACATACATATGAGTATAAAAATTTTGATATTAAGTTTTATTTTAATTACTCTAGTACAAATAAGAAATAACTAAAAACTTTACTTATCTTTCTCTACGACATACGGTGAAGTTACATATATATGTATGTATGCATGTATGTATGTATGTATGTATTATTTACATGGTAAATTAATTTTAAATATTATTAATTATTCTTGTTAACGTTGCTCCATTCATGGTTCTAATTTGCACTAAACGCACATTACCTATATACACATATGTATATACTACATACATACATACATACATATATCTATACATACATAAGTATGTATGTATATGTACATCTGTTCTTAATTTAACTGGGTTATACAAATTTGATTTTCTACACAGATATTCACTTTCAGTTCATTTTAAATAGAAAACAAAAGCAACAAAATTGGTTGAATAAAAAACAAAATAAAAAATTTTTACAATATTCGTTGTAAAATGCTTATAATGGAAATGTTATACAAATCAAACTCAAATTAGATTACACATACGAGTACATAAATACTATGTATGTATGTATGTACGTATGGATGTATGTATATGTATGTATGTATTTATTTAATGATACATATTCCAAAGATCAATTATATGACATGAATTTTGTTGCCATTATTAAAAACCCAGCAAAAACTTATCTTTTAAGTAAACAGCAGTATTTTAGATACGAATATTTAAAATTAGTTGACAAGTAATATTAAGGATAAATATAAAACTACTTTTTACTAAGTTGAATAACTTCTTCGTTCTGTTTGAGTTGTATACTTTCATAAAATAAAACAAAGTTACCGATCAGCATCTTATCTGTATATATTAAAGGCCTGCAACTGTTGCACTATACAACATAGCAACATGTGTCACATAATGCAACTGCTAATTCATGCAATGCCGAAAATGCATGTTTGACAAAGACATATAAAAACAGTGTATAATTAGTTTAATTAAATCTGTACATAGTTCTAACAGTGATATTGCATACATGAGCATAGAAAATGAGAAAGTCAACCACATGCGACACGTATGACATATGCAGCACATGTTTTTTATTGTGCATTTTAATCATTGCAATAGAACATTATATGCAATAAAATCAGAAATTTATTTAATATAATTGTAGTTACATACTTTGAGGAAATTTCTTTTAAGGATTTATTTAGAAAATATTTAAATAAAGTCAATTTGTTTTGTGTCGGGTTTGGCTGTTTTTTTTTGGGTTTTGGGTTTGCCTTTATTTTCCGCAAAATATAACGCTCGTCCTGCTCATTAAATATTTTATTCGGTGCCTTCCTGCCTTTGTTATGAACCCGATTTTCATGTATGAAACGCTCAATGATTTTTTGGACCGTAGAAGAATTCATGTTAACCATTTCAGCTATTTTTCGCTGTGAGTGGCCATTTTTGAAATGGTTTAAAACCAATTCTCTTTGCTCTAAAGTAGTACGCGGACTCATTTGAATTTTTGTAAATTGACACTCCAAGGAACGAATCTAAGCTAACAACTCAACAAAAAACATTGCTAGAATTAAAAATACGAAAAACGAAACCAAAAACAAAGCTGCATTGAAGTACCGTTACAATAAAAATTTACTGGGCGGCCCCGCCCATAAAAAATTAGTTATCATTTTTAGCTACTTGCACTTTATAATTTTGTGATAAGAAAAGTGGGCGGGGCCACGCCCATAAAAAAGTTATTATTTTGAGGTACTTGCACTAGACCGATTTTTCTGAAACACATATTGAGTTGTCATGACTATACAATTTCTTGATTAGAAAATTGGGTAGTGCCACGCTCATTAAAAAAAATTTTAAATTTTTAGCTTTTTGCACTTGATATTCAATTTAAATTCAGAATGCATTATTATTCATTAAGGGGCGAAGCAACGCGCGCCGGGCTTTTCTAGTATGATATATAGGTCAATAAAAAAATATGTATATGTATGTATGTTCAATTCACAAGCTTGTATTGTATTGTTTATCGTCTATTTAAATACAGTTTTGGTTTATTAACTTGTTAACACAATTTCTGTTGTAACGGTTGTATCGTTTTATTGTTAAACCTCATTTCATATTTAACGTTAGGTTAATAAAAATCAGGAATGGGAAAGTTTATTTAATCTTTTGATTAATCACTAGCGAAGTTTTTTCTATTACTTACTTACAACACTCGAATGTATTTTTTAAACTAAACAATTGTTCATTATTTGTTCATTCATTGGTATCTTCTATTTCAGCCAAGATCAATACTTATTAGTTTCTAAATATTACATAAATACATAAATTCATCACATGCAAAAATAACTAATATTTAGAAAAGTAACTTTTTGGGTTTCTCTATAATTTTCCAAATTAACTTGAATTAATAGTATTTAATTTCAGAATATATAATCAAAAATATTAGAAAAAGTACCATAAAAATCATAAAAAAGTAACTTTTTGTTCGCTCATAACATTTTTCAGTATTACATCGGATCAATAGTCAGTAATTTAAAAATTCTACCTTATCAAAATACCTTTTCGGTCGCCCAAAACATTTTTAGTCTAACCTCGGCAAATTATAAAATTTTAGCTTCTCGAACGTAGAAAGTACAAAAGGTAGCAGACAAATGCAAAAACCGAAATATTTGGGTTTTCAATATTAATGTAAAAATTCAAAGTTTAAAATATTACAATATCTATTTTACAATAAAATAATTTAATAGACATAATAAATCAACTCTTTTTTTGCATAAAAACAAATATGTTCTAAAATAAAATAAACTGTTTTCCCAAATTTTCTCCTTTCTACGTTATGAATGTGTTTCAAAATCTTGCTAAACTACATAACTTGTTATGTCTGGGGATACCCTTATTACAAATTGTATTAAAATTGGCCCAGCAATTTTTTTATTCCCCTATAAGTTACCAAAAATTTCACTGAAATAATTGTCCGTGTTCTATTTGGCGATAACAATAATCAATTCATGTTCTATTGTATATTATAAGAAAAATAAAAAGTACAAAAAAGAGGGACGATTTTTACCTACTATACATGCGAAAAGTGCCAAAGTCTTACTAGAATTTTTTTTGATGAGTAACTAATGCAATTTAAATTTTTAACCATATATTTTTATGTGACTTTTTCTCTAACTTTTCCATACTTTTACGTCTCAAATTCGATATTAGATATTCTGAAATACAGAAAAATGAGGTGAACCTTTGTGAAGTCTCATATGCCTATGCAAACTTAAACTTTGCGAAAATCTGAGTTCAGGCGTTTCTTTGACATACGAGTGTCGAGTGGTTGTTTACTAACTCGATTGTCCCGAACTTAAAAGTAATTGTTACGTGCCGGAATTTAATGGTAAACTGTTTGTGTATAAACACATACATACATGTAATAAATGTATCTATACATCACGCAAAATACTTAGAGAATAAAACAAATAATTGCTATTATTAAAAAAAGTAGTGAAAAAAATTTTATAAGAAGTTTTGTTAACATTTTCGTTAAATTTTGAAGATTTTCCAAAAATTTCTAATAATTTCCTATACTTATAAAATGAAAAAGAAATTACGTTCAAAATTTCAAAATAAGAAAAGAATTCAAAACTTGTTTGTTGTCTCGAATATCAATTAATTTTTATATAAATAACAACATAGGGTTAATTATACTAGAATGTGCTGCGGTCGACCCATTCGACCGAAATCTAATTGTAAATGATTTTTTAAGCAAAATATATATGTAACTGTTTTCTAATACTCGATTTATACGATGATTTAAAAAGTCACGACGTTTCTTTTTGTAGTCGTAGGGCAGAGAAGAAAAAACATGGCGTTTTCTGTTTTTTAAGATTTTTTCTTATTGTAAAAAGTAAATTATTTAATAAATTTTTAATAATTTCCTATACTTATAAAATGAAAAAGAAATTACGTTCAAAATTTCAAAATAAGAAAAGAATTCAAAACTTGTTTGTTGTCTCGAATATCAATTAATTTTTATATAAATAACAACATAGGGTTAATTATACTAGAATGTGCTGCGGTCGACCCATTCGACCGAAATCTAATTGTAAATGATTTTTTAAGCAAAATATATATGTAACTGTTTTCTAATACTCGATTTATACGATGATTTAAAAAGTCACGACGTTTCTTTTTGTAGTCGTAGGGCAGAGAAGAAAAAACATGGCGTTTTCTGTTTTTTAAGATTTTTTCTTATTGTAAAAAGTAAATTATTTAATAAATTTTATTAATTTCCTGCATACTTTTAAAATGAAATTGTAAAAAAATTAAAAATATTTTTAAAAAAGTGTTAACAATTATTTTATTTAAATAAAATTAATTTATGGGTTACTTACATATATACAACTATCCTTAAGCCAAATAATATTGGGGTGAAACTAAACTAAATTTTAAGTAGCTATCTTAAAGTTAGTTTAAAAGTCATCCAGAGTCTGACAATTGATTACTTCGTAGGACATCGCAATGTTAAAATAGTCAGTTAGCCCCATTTAAAATAATCCAGGCATCAACCAACACTAGTTGCGAAAAAGTTAACTTAAAGTTAGCTTTAGGTAAGCTACGTTACCTATAGGGTTCTAAAACTTAATAGGATTGAGATCTGTATTAAAATTCCTTCCAAGTGGTAGTTATATTTTTATACCCTTCACCTGTGGTGCACAAGGGCATATATAGCTTTGTCATTGCGTTTGTAACCATATGTTCCTCAGATCTGTGTATGGTATCAATCTTTTGAAAATATCCGGGAATAAATCGCTATTGAAATTCAGCACAATCGCCCCATAACTTTCTGAGATATGAGCAAATAAACACGCCTGCCTCTGTTTTTTCCAATATTCTTACCACCAAAATTAAAATTTTTCACCCATACAATAATTTTTAGGTACCTTTGCTACTATTTGTAGATATAATATACCTCTAGAGGTATAGAGGACTACAAAATGGCGGATAATAAATTTATGTATGGGTAAAATCTGGTATTTTGAAATGTAACTTCTTGCGCACCCTCAATATTGGTATCAAATGAAAAGACTTGACCAGTAGAATACAGTAAATTATTTAAAAAATGTAAAATCCAAGATGGCGTCTATAACAAAATGGCGGATCAAATTTTTTTAACCCCATCAATATGGGTATCAAATTAAAGGGCTTAACTAGTAGAATACAGATAACTACGTAAAAATTCAAAATCAAGGATGTCGTCGGAAATAATAAGGAAAAATGGCGTATAAGATGAAATATAGGTTAGGCTACGATGTGGGATTATACCGTTGACATGATGGTGAAGGGTATTAACAGCTCCGTCACGGCAGAATATAGCACTCTATCTTGTTTTAAATAGGTTGTGTTATGTAAGCGTAAACTGCCTTACAAAAAATCGACTTTCTATTAATATATAAGATAAGATATAAGATTCGTTGATTTAAAATGTACATATATCTTTTAATACTAAAAACATTTTGTATATTAACAAATTAAAATTTGTATAAAAAAATTTTTAAAAATTAAGAAATTTTTAAAAATTAAGAGATTTTTATATAAAAAATGTAATAAAAGTATTATATAAACAGAGAGTTTATTGGAAATTGTCATTAGAAAATTTGAAACCACCAACTCTTTTAAGGTGTAATTCAGTAAACTTAACGACTATACACAACAAGAAATTGATTTTTCATAAGTAATCTTCAATTTTAAATATTGAAATTTAATATTTATTTATTTATTGTCGTATCTTATCTATTAACAAGAGCTACAGATTAATATCCCCTAATGAGTGTTACGTTCTAATGAATATAGCTTTTCGCAGTAATTATCTTTTTACGTGTAGTTTTTTGTTTGTCTTTTAAACGAAAGTAAATAATAAATATAATTAAAAAAAGACAATATAAAAAATCTAAATGTGGTTTTATCGGCAAAAATAATAGCAAAAAATTCTAACTGTACTGATTCATATTGTAGGTACATACATTTAACTATTTAAAAACAAGTGAAAGAAATAGAGAAATAAAAATAAAACAATATAGTGCACAAAAGTGGCATTCTTGATATAAAAAAATGAATACCAACATAATAAAAAAACTTTCACGTTTATGAAAATGATATCAGTTTGCATGAAAAAGCTGCAAATAAAAGATTGTAATTTTTTAGATTTTATGTTTTTTCTATATATATTTTCTTTTAACTTTTTTATTTATAATAATTTTTTTTAGTCCCAATGCTTATATGCAAAATTTCAATAATTACTATTTTTTGATTTGATATAATTTGCCAGTATTTATAAAAAGGGTGGTTAAATTTCAAGGGCCGATGTTGAATGTGAACCACACTTACACGTCAAGTTTTTTTTTTGCATTTCATTTGACATTTCTCAATTTCAGACTAAATGGGAGTTCAAATCAAAATGCATTCGTGCACTTCGTAATTCTTTTGGTCAACATAATCGTTCAAATTCGTCCATAATCGGGAGAATTGTGAAAAATATTTAAATTTCAGCAAAACTGGTCTGTGAAAACATCTGTAAATGCCTTCTTAGTTCGTTGAACGAAAAAAAATTCTGTTTTTCGCGATAGTGTGGCAAAGAGCAGTCAACCTCGACTCATCATCGTGCCCACCAATTGAACATCAACATTGTCATTGAAAATTTGGACCATCGGATGTAGGTGTGCCACCGAGGTCGCGGCTGCCATTTGGTCGATATTTTGTTCCGTACATAATTGAACCGTATTAATATTATCATTACAAAAAGAAATAATAATAATTTCCTAAATAATTTGTTTTTTATTTAAATTCAACATCGGCCCTTAAAATTTAACCACCCTTTATTATATTGTAACACAATTTACGCTCACATAGTTAATACAATATTATAATATACGTAAACCATTTGAAAGAAATATTCTTGAGTTCATAGTCCATCACGCTGTGGTTAAAAACCAGAGCACTTTATATAATTTTCACATACTCAATACGACTGTTAACAAAACTCCCAACAAAAGCGTAAGAAACTATTACTTCATTAGTTGTGTGCAAACTTTTTAACAGTAAACAAGTAAGTGTGCTATATTCGGCCATGCCGAATCTTATATACCCTTCACAAAGTGTAGTCACGCAATAACAATAGTTTGTATCACCATTCATCTCATATGAAATACGTACATACATATAAAAAACATATATATATAAAAACATCCCATTGTAAAATTATAAATTTACGTATGTATGTTAAAAAAATAAAAATTTAAAAAAAAATTTTAAAACAAAATTAAAAAAAAAATTTTTTTTTAAATAATTAAAATATATATAATAAATATAAAACAAAAAAAATAATAATAATAAAAATATAAATAATATATTAAATAAAAAAAAAATTAAAAAAAAAAAATAAAAATTTTTTTTTTTTTGGCTCAGCTAAGATTCGATGCCACGTTTTCTCTAACCAGGGGCCGAATTACGGCATTCGAACGTGATCGAAATTCGAAAATTCTTATTAGAATCTCTATACCTAAAGCACAACGTACTCGATCGTTCGAGTAAAATTTCGATCGATATCGAATGCCGTAATTCGGCCCCAGTACACACGTTTGTATGTATGTATGTTGTTGTTGTAATGTTGTTTTTTGTGAAAAAAAAATCGAGGTGGTCATATCTCAGTTGTTTATGTACCGATGTTTCTGATTTTCAATACCGATCTACTCCCGAATATTTCTGATATTTTAATACCTCACCCGGGTCCATGCGATATCGGGGGGCTTCAAAAAGTTGACTTCAACATACACACGGACAGACTGACATAGCTTAATCAACTCCCCTTTTCATAAGCTTTCAGAAAATATATACTTTATGGGGTCGGAAATGAAAATTGTAGAAATTTCAAACGGAATGACAAACCTATATATACCCTTTTTATACCCTTCACACAGTGAAAAAGGGTATATATAGGTTTGTCATTCCGTGTGAAATTTCTACAATTTTCATTTCCGACCCCATAAAGTATATATTTTCTGAAAGCTTATGAATAGAGGAGTCGATTAAGCCCTGACCGTCTGTCCGTCTGTCCGTCTGACCGTCTGTCCGTGTGTATGTTGAAATCAACTTTTTGAAGCCCCCCGACATAGGTTGGACCCGGGTAAGGTATTAAAATATCAGAAATATTCGGGAGTAGATCGGTATTGAAAATCAGAAACATCGGTACATAAACAACTGAGATATGAGCAAAAACCCACGACCACCTCGATTTTTTTTTCACAAAAGCAACATTACAACAACAACATACATACATACAAACGTGTATACTGGTTAGAGAAAACGTGGCATCGAATCCCAGCTGAGCCAAAAAAAATTTTTTTAAATTTTTTTTTTAAATTTTTTTTATTTTTTTTTTTATTTTTTTTTATTTTTTATTTAATATATTATTTATATTTTTATTATTTTTTTTTTTAATTTTTTTTTTTAATTTTTTTTTTATTTTTTTTTGTTTTGTATATATTATATACATAATAATTTTTAAAAAAATTTTTTTTTTTTAATTTTTTTTTTTTAATTTTTTTTTAAATTTTTTTTTAAAATTTTTTTTTTTTTTTGTTTTTTTTAACATTCATACGTGAATTTATAATTTTACAATGGGACGTTTTTATATATGTATGTTTTTATATGTATGTACGTATTTCATATGGGATGAATGGTGACACAAACCACTGTTATTGCATGAATTCACGTTGTGAAGGGTATATAAGATTCGGCACGGCCGAATATAGCGCTCTTACTTGTTCACTGTGTGAAGGATATAAAAAAGCTTATCGTCATCGCGTAAAGTGGAAAATTTTTTAATATATTTAATTTATTCGTAGTTGCATTCTTATTTTTATATATACCTATAAATAATTTTTATGCAAAATATTGTTTACGAAATTTCTGTCAGTCCCCACAAAATACACTCACTACTACTTTCTCTCTGTAATGAAGACTAATTTATGTGTGTGGTATAAAAAACGCACTTTTGTTAAAAGAAATTTTGTTGTTTTATTTGTTTTTTGGTAAATTTGTTGTTCACAGCTTATTAGATTTAATTTTAAATTGAGGATTTTTTTTGCCTGATCCAGCGATTTTTAGGAATAACATGAAACTTTGTTGTGACGACCAAAGCGATCCGGGTTCAGCTAGTTTCGTAATCTTTAGTTTTCGCTTAACTAAGAAATTTTTACCAGTTTGTATAAATGATAAAAAAAACTTAAATAAATGAGTTTTTATTGTGTTTGTATATACAAACATATCTATATCTATACTAATATAATAAAGAGGAAATGTGTTTTTGTATGTTATAAGTTTTCTTCGAAACTACTTATTAATTTTCTAAATTTTTTCACCAATTCTCTAGGCTTACCTTCCGAACAGACTGTATAGGCTATATTTTTGTTTTATATTTTGGGTGGGCGTGGTAACACTCCTACAAGTTGACCATATTTAATAACATATTTTGAAAATTATTCCCAGCTTTTCCCTTCAATATTTGTACGAGTTACTTTGGCGAAAATTTCCTTATTACAACCAAAAAATGGTTACAATCGGAGCATAGGTAATGAAATACTTTTTTGTCACAATTATATAATATCTAACGAATGGTGATAGCAAAAATGTTTAAATTTGGTTAAAAAGCTTTAACTCTAGAATTCGAACGGTTGTCGATCTCATCTGTTTTATTACTATTTTTCTTCCTATTGCATGCGTGAATCACGCTTACATTTTGTATAGCGTTAGTTGAGTTGCTTTTGCTATGAGCAGTTTTAATATATAAGGGATTACAAAGTACTAAGATCGGTTTTGTAGAAAAAAAAAATTATTTTAATTTATAAAAAAAGTCTATTTTAAAGAAAAAGTCTTCGTCGACTCGTCGAACGGATGTAAAATATGGTTAGTACTCCAGGGTTAATATTAATGGATGAAATGTATAATATGTAGTATAAAAACTATCAAAAAGTATAATGCACATATATACGCACTACTTTATATGTGGGCATGCATTTTGTATCTATAGAAAACAATTACGTATAAATATATTAAAAAATACACATTTTCTGTTGGGTATAGCGAAGCGCACCGGGTAATAAGTACAAAGATAATTCTACCAAATTCAAGTAAAAAAATATTTTTTTTAATTAAAAAAAGAAAACAACCACTAAAACCGATAGCTTATAACAAACCAAAACTATACATACTTACTATGTATGTTGGCCAAAAGTCAACATGAAGTTTAAAAATGTAGCGAACGCGCAGCCAATTTCCGAAATTTTGGAAATTATTCGTTCTCGAAATATTGTACTTAAAAGTGCCATTGTGTCTCGAACAGTTTGTGCAGTAGCTCCATCCTGAAAGAACTCCTTTTAGTCTGTTTTTAAGAGCAGGACGTAAAAAATGTTCATTCACGGTTACTGCACTTTTATCTTTATTTTCGAACAAGGGCTAATAATATTTTCAGATGTATGCCACGCAATACTGTACATCTAATTTTGTACAATTGGCGTTAATGAATGACTCTTGGATTCATCCGAACCCCAGAACCTGCATTACTTCATTCAGTTCTTTAAATAACAATGAATTCAGCTTAATACTGTGATATGTTTCACAACACAGCACATAACAAATAAAGAAAGCAAATGAGATAGAGAAAATGTCATTCAGAAATCTTGCATTCACTTAAGTAAATATAATCTTTTTTCTGTAGCTTCAAAGGGCGAAATTCTGAAGTTAAAATTTTGACTCTTACGATACAATAAAAAAATTGTTGATTCAAAAGTAAAATTCTATTATTCTGGTTTTTCCATTATTTGTTCTCTCCATTCAATGTTTCCATTATTTATTAGTTTAACGAAAGAAAATACATTCTGTTCACCACTGTAATCCATATTACATTTCAATTAATTTGTTTATTTTTTTTTTCTTTTTAAAAAATTGTTGTCATCACTACAAGCAAAAGGGTTTTTATTCATAATATTGTATTTAAAAGAAATAAAGAATAAAAACAAGATTTGTTTCTATGTAAACATTTATTTCCTTTAAATTTTGTTGTTTTCTTCGTGATCTCTTCTTTCGATTAAGCGTTTAGTGTGCATTTCATAATCGCAGTGTTTAATTCGTTCCGATTTCTTTACGTAAATTATTTACATTCGGTAGTTTTAAAATAAAGCGTTACAAAGTATTTCCTTCAAATGGAATTTTTTTTGTAAGTTCCAAACTTTTACCACACTTTTGCTCCTTATTCGTAATCAATTTTTAAATTTACCGAAGGTTTATTGAGCAAAATGTCATTGCTATTATGGTTTAGTTAAAAGATATTAAAAAATTTGTCACATAAATAAAACGTATTTATCTAATATGTTTTGGGCCGAGCTTCACATACGATCACTTACGCTTCGAGTTGTTGTAATGCATTCATTTTTCATCGCGAGTAACAATTTGGTGCAAAAACGATTTTCTTTAATAACGTTTAAGCAGCATTTCGTACAAGTGTAATCGTCTTTTAAGGTCATTCGACTTAAATTCGTGTGGTACCTAGTTTTCCTGCTGCTCGCAAACCTTTTTATACCCTTCACCTGTGGTGCACAAGGGTATACATACATATATAGCTTTGTCATTCCGTTTGTAATTTCTACAATTTTCATTTCCGACCCCATAAAGTATATATTTTCTAAAAGCTTATGAATATAAGTAGCAGTCGATCATGACCGTCTGTCCGTAGGTTTGTTTAAAATTAACTTTTAGAATTAACCATATGTTACTCAGATCTGTGTATGGTATCAATCTTTTGGAAATATCCGGGAATGAATCGCTATTAATCGCCCCATAACTTTTTAAGATATGAGCAAATAAACGCGACTGCCTCTGTTTTTTCCCATATTTTTCCCATACAATAATTTTTAGGTACCTTTGCTACTATTTGTAGATATAATATACCTCTAGAGATATTCGTGTAAAATTTTGTATAAAGCGGGCTTTAATCGGTAAAGTTATAGACAAAAATTTGTTTTTAAAAATATATATTCCAAAAATTTGTCAGCTATTAGACAACCGAGTGAGTTAATATTCGTATCATCTGAAAGGACTTGACTAGCGAAATATAGCACACTATAAAAAAATTAAAATTCATGTTGGTCGCCACTACAAAATGGCGGACAATAAGTTTATATATGGGTCAAATCGGGTATTTTAAAATGTAACTTCTTTAACACCCTCAATATTGGTATCAAATGAAAGGGCTTGACCAGTAGAATTCAGTAAATTATTAAAAAAATTTAAATCCAAGATGGCGTCTAAAAAAATTGCGGATTAAAATTTTTAAACCCATCAAAATGGGTATCAAATTAAACGGCTTGACTAGTAGAATACAGATAACTACGTAAAAAATTCTAAATCGAGGATGGCGTCAGATATAAGGAAAAAAATTTTCTTTTTTAAACTGATTCATGACTTCACGATACAAATCTACTACTCGAATCTCTACCATTACTAGATTTTTGAAACTTGTTTGAATATTGTTCTACACGATGTTTTTTTTCGTGTGGAAATTAATGAAAAATTTCGTTAGTCCGGATTATATAAACAGTTATTTTTTACAATACAATTTAGCCGGAGTACTTATAATTTCTATTTGCTATGAATCAAGATTTTATTTCTACAATAAATAATATTAACAATTGTTTTTTTTTTTGTTGCAGATTTGCTAAAATGTCAAAATACTCAGGTAAAAAATGTCGCCTGCTATCCATGATGATGTTGACCGGTTTCTTCTTTTTTGTCGAAATCGTTGTCGGCTATGTTACAAATTCCATGGCTTTAGTAGCTGACAGTTTTCACATGTTGGGTGATATAGCGGCATTGGTGATATCATTTTTATCAGTTAAGGTATTTTATCTTGTTATGTCTTTGTTACCATTTCTGATAAGTATTTACTTTTTAATTTAATCCCTCTCTTTAGATGTCGCCAAAAAAATGGTCAAAAAATACTTTTGGCTGGGCACGAGCCGAAGTATTGGGAGCTTTAGTTAACGCAGTATTTTTAGTTGCATTATGCTTTAGTATTACAATAGAAGCGTTTAAAAGGTAATTTAATTTAATTTTGTTTTTTTTTTTTTTTTTTTTTTTTTTGTAAGAAAATGAAAATAATTTTTTATTCACAATAATATACATACATATGTACGTACATATGTATGTGTCAATAGGGAAAACTGCTTATGCCTATTTTTATAGCTTTTGATGAACGCACTTCTTAATTTTTGAGTTGATTGGTTTTCGTATATTTAATTAAATTATTGCCTGTGTTCTTCCATTGTTCCATTGCATTGTTATTGTTTATAACAAGAATTTCATGGCAATACCGAGTGATTTAATTTCACTCTGAATGCAGAATTAATTATACCAAATGATATTGTTTTTACGCTATAACTTCCTGTAAAGTTTTCCAAAATAATTGAAAATTCGCCTGAGGGTAGTTTTAAATTGCAGGAATGTCATCATGTTATTATCGCAATTTAGCTTATGTCGACATTAGCAGTTATTCCTTTTTGCCACAAATATTTTGTAGAAAGTTCAGTTTGTTTTACGAAGTTAACCAGCAAAAAAAAAATTGCAATAGTTTTTAAGAAACCTAAATGTTGTTTATAATAAAGGAACTGTAATTTCTCATAAGGGAAATTTAGCAGCTCTTTAATTAGCACACAATTTCTTGTTATGATTAACCCGCTAAGATTTTTGAGTATCTTAATTTTGTTAACATTTTTAAATTTTTTGTTGTTTTTTTTAATTAGTTAAAATTATTTTTAACGAAAAATTTAAAAAATACTTAAAGAAATATGAAGAGCTTTAGTAGTAGAACCCTAAATCAAAGACTATAGACTATAATCTATAGTCTTTGCCTAAATTTTCATGGTTAAAGAAAAATGCAAAAAAAAAAAACTAGAGTTATATAATAATGCATTTGTATGAAAAAGTCAGAACTTGATAAACTTGAATTTCAATCCTTTCGTAACCGTATTCTCTTCTTTTTTTATTTTGTTCTTTTCTAGATTTATAGAAGAAGAGACTATACATGAGCCTGAATTGTTGGTAACTGTAGGTGTTTTAGGTTTAGTAGTTAATGGTGTAGGCTTATGTTTACTTTACGGTAAGTACTATTAACAATTACCTTGTTGGAATAAAATGTATACAGTTTTCAATTCGTTTGTTTTTTTGCAGAGCATGGTGGCCACCATGGTCATTCACATGGTGGGGGCTTAAGACGAAATCATAGTAGACTTACTGAATTAGCTAATGTAGACGACGGTGAAAATATTGATGATTATGCTTATGAAAAACAGGTTTAACTAACTATTTTAACATTTTCTATAAAAAAAATTTTTAATAAAATATTTGTGCTTAGAAGGAAAAACAAATTAAGAAATCGAGTCATGGCCATAGTCACGATCCTGGTTCCATGAATATGCGTGGTGCATTTCTACACGTATTAAGTGATGCTTTAGGTAGCATTATTGTTGTTATAAGTGCTTTAGTAAGTACAACTATTTGTTTTTAAAGTGTAAACAGAGTATGTATGATTTTTTAATTGTTTAGGTTGTTTGGTTAACTGAATGGAAATATCGTTATTATATGGATCCTGCTTTATCCATTGTTTTAGTTTGTTTAATATTACATTCAGTTTGGCCTTTATTGCGTGAGTCTGCATTAATTTTATTACAAACAGTGCCAACACATATACAAGTAAGTAGACCATTTTATTCAAAATATATAGGGCCAATTCAAAGTGGTTGCATATCAGTCATATTTGTACTATTTCATATTATTTTAAAAATTATAAATAAATTATAATAAAATTTTTGTTAGTAATTTCCATACAAAAAAAATAATATGACTTTACACAATTGTTTCCTATGTATAAGAAATTGTTTATGTTATACTTTTAACCATACTGTCTCCCAGAGAGAATATTTTCTATTTTCTTTTTTCCTGTATACATACAATTTTTAACAGTGTCATCTCTTTGTCTTCTTTCTTGTATTAAATACATAATTTGTTAACAAAAGGTGTTCAAAGTCTTTAGTCATATTAATATGAATTATATGACATAGTACAATATGAGAGTCTACTTTGAATTGGCCCATAGTTTATGAACAATTTTTTTTTTTTTACAAATTGACGATAAATTTATATAGAAATATTTATTTAAAATATTTATAATAAAAAAATCTTATTATTTATATAAAAAAAAAACTTTCTATGAATTTGGAATTTATCCATGTTTTTTTTTAAATAATTTAAACTGTACCGAAAATCAAAAAAAATATTAGGAATTTTTTTTTATAAATGTAAAATTTACTAATAATTTTATTTAAACAGGCGGCAACTTTCTGCATTTGATCGCGATCAAAATTTTTCTCAAATAATCGACTTAGCTATGCTTTTGGTATAGAGATTCTAATAAGATTTTTTAAACTTCGTTTGCTTTCGAATGCCGTAATTTGCCCCAATATAATCTCATTATAAAATACATACTTCCAAAAATATTTGTTTTGTTTTACGTTCAAAATATTGAAGTATAGAACAAAACTGAAATAAAACAACGTTAAAATAGATGAATTAAAACATTAGAACTGAAATAGAACTTTTAGAACATGTTGGAATGTTGTCAAATTTATTGAGACCCTTTTCGCCAAATTATTTTATTTTAAATCATTTATTCAAAATTAAATAATTACAAAAACAGTATCGCCTCAGCGTCCATAGGACATTATTGAGGTCAGTTGGCAATGTTAAAATTCGCCAAAGCTTCTTTTTCTTAGTTTTTGACAATGAAATTTATATTTTTGTAAATATTAAAAGTATTTTTTGTAAATCCCTAAAAAATTAAATTTGATACAAATCGCTAAAATTCGCAAAAAAGCAATTTTTGTGGTTAGCATTAAAAAAATATTTGATATGTATGTAGATATTTAGTTGCATTTGTATTATATATTTTAAATATTATACATTTCATCGTCAAAGCATTTCACATTGCCCTCTTGTTTGGAATACATCGTATGGGATTTAAAATTATTCAAAATATCTTGCGAAGTTACAAAAGAGAAGCAATATGTTCTATTTACATTCATATAACGGACAAGAAATGAAAGTATTGGGATGCTAAATTATAAAATTTACATAAGAAAAAAACAATAAACTAAAATGTTCTTTACACATCATGAACAAAAAAAAAAATATATTTATATATCTCTGTGTTTCCAAATCGAAAATTAGGACGCCAATTAAGAAATCACCATTTCTGACAGCCCTGTTCACATGTACTAAAAACAAGTAAGAACGCTATATTCGACCGTGCCGAATCTTATATACCCTTCACAACGTGTAGTCATGCAATAAAAGAATAAAAAATAAAAATTTAAAAAAAAAATTTAAAAAAAAAAATTTTAAAAAAATTAAAAAAAAAATTTTTTTAAAAAATAATTAAAATATATATAATATAAAACAAAAAAAAATAATAATAAATATATAAATAATATATTAAATAAAAATTAAAAAAAAAATAAAAAAAAAATATAAAAAAAAATAAAAAAAATTTTTTTTTGGCTCAGCTGGGATTGATGCCTACTCTAACCAGTATACACGTTTGTATGTATGTATGTTGTTGTTGTAATGTTGTTTTTGTGAAAAAAAAAATCGAGGTGGTCGTGGGTTTTTGCTCATATCTCAGTTGTTTATGTACCGATGTTTCTGATTTTCAATACCGATTTACTCCCGAATATTTCTGATATTTTAATACCTCACCCGGGTCCAAGCGATGTCGGGGGGCTTCAAAAAGTTGATTTCAACATACACACGGACAGACTGACAGAGTTTAATCGACTCCCCTATTCATAAGCTTTCAGAAAATATATACTTTATGGGGTCGGAAATGAAAATTGTAGAAATTTCACACGGAATGACAAACCTATATATACCCTTTTTCACTGTGTGAAGGGTATAAAAATCGAGAAATTGTTGTTTCTTTAAACCGCCCTTAATTTAATTATTAAGTAACATTTAACGTTTCTTTATTTCACTGTCGCGTTTTGCTTTGATATTACTAATACTAATAAAGCTCCAACTATTTAAGTTATAATTGATTTGTTTTAGTGAGAGTAGTGTTTTATTATATTTGTTTTATTATTTATATTTACACTCAATTATAATGATTGAAAGTAGTATGAAAAAGAATACATAACATTTTGAACATTTTACGCAGCTCTTTAGCATCTATAAAGAATCAAATTTTTACTGTAATTATAATATCGACCCCTGTGCGCAAGATTAACGTATGTTACAAAAACAAAATTTTACAGTAGACCGTTTTATTACTTTTAAATAAATAAAAACGTAAATAACACTGCTACATATGATAAAATCTACACAGTGTTATCTCCATAACTAAAACAGTTAGAACCGGCAGCCGCCCGAAGGCATAGCTCACTTGGGTCCTCCGAGGGTCCCGTTGTGATAAACTAAACAGTTATCGCTATAATATTTTATTGACAGATGGATTAATGGATGTATAACAAATTTGCATAAAAAAGTAGATTTCTAAAAAAAAACGTAACATACGATAATTTCGCGCACAGGGGTCGATATGTAAAAAATATATTAAAAATTTAAACTTTTTTAAAAGTAAATAAAAGTAAAAATTTAAAAAATATATATTAAAAGTTTTCTATGTACAGAACATTTTAAAATTTATATGCAGTTAGAATTCATTGTGAAATTGTCTATAAATTAACAATTTTTTCATTAATACCATATTTTTATAAATTTATTTTCTTACTTGTAACTTTTAAAATTATTTAAGGTTGATGCCATACAAAAACGTTTATTAGAAAAAGTTGATGGTGTCTTGGCAGTTCATGAATTTCATGTCTGGCAATTGGCAGGCGATCGCATTATTGCTTCAGCTCACATAAGGTAATATTTTAACAAATTGAAAATACATATGTATGTATGTATGTATGTACACCAAAAATGCAAATTAAGTTTTATGTTAAAAAGAAATACACAATCCACACATGATCCAAGTTGAAATGATCAAGTTAAATTCATGTTGTTTTTTTAAAGTTATATAAAGTGGTGCTATTTTTTTATAAATAAGAATTATTTATTTATTTAATTATTTAATATCAATATAATGAAAGCCTTCATGGCCAAAATATATGTATTATACAAATAAAGAAATATTGTTGCTATACATAATATTATCAAAGAATAACTATAATAAAACAAAACATCTGTGTCAATAAGGAAATGCTGCTTATGTCTGTGTTTATTGTTTCCCAGAAAAGCACTTTGAAATATTTTGGTTGATTTTTATAAATTAAAATAAAGACTATTATATGAATTCTGCACTGACTTCATTAAATAGTATATCGGCAGCCTTATTCTGTAACTCGCCAAAGCTAAATTTCTATCGCTAAAACTCTAAAAAAAATATTCAGAGATTTTTGTGGCCTGAGTCTTTAAGTAAACGGTCCTGCAACCTTATTCTGTAACACGCTAAGGCTAAATCACTATCACTAAAACTCTCAAAAATAAATTTACAGATTTTTGGCTGACATATATTTTTTCAACATATTTTTTAGAGTTTTAGCGATAGAGATTTAGCTTTAGCGAGTTACAGAATAAGGCTGCGGGTTTCGTTCACTTGGTAAAATTATAATTTAAAATAAGTGATAGATAGATAGATGATATTGTTCGTTAAAAAAATATATGAAATAGTTTTTTAAGCTATAACTTCCTGAAAAGTTGTCCAAAATTGTTGAAAATTCGCCTGAGGATTGTTTAGATTGTGGGATTGCTTTGGTGTTATTATCTTAATAATAGCTTATGTCAACTTAAGCAAAAATTCCTTTTTGCCACAGATATATCGTCGTGCTCTGACGTGATCGGTTATGTGACAATTAAAAAATTTTTTATTACACAATTTTTAACCTTTATTAGTTATCCATCTACTCACCAAAACGTTTAGGGATATCTTGATTGAATCAAAAATAAACAATAGTGTTCATATGTAAGTCTAATACTGCATAGTTATAAAAGACAATTATTTTAAACTAGCTTGTGCCCGCGACTTCGTCTACGTAGTTATCGGAATAAAAGGTAGACTTAGTATTTACCTAGATTGTTATTTGTATGTTTGTCACATTTATTATATTAGTTGGATTGTTAGTTTGAAAATTTGGATTTGAAAATATGAAAGAAAAAAAGTCGAAACAAAATTAAAAATATTTACAACACAAACAACCCGTTTAGGCTGTGTAATAATGAGTTTGGCAACGACTTCGCCTGTTTATCGTAAAAAAAGTGGCCTATGTGTTAATCTAGGTTGTTATCTATCTATGTGCCGAATTTCATTAAGTTCCGTTCTGCCGTTTTTGCGTGATTGAGTAACTAATATCCAAACATACAAACATTCACATTTATTATATTAGTAGGATTATATAAAATATTAACAAAAATTATTTCAGCTCAAGTTTTTTTTTAATAATGAAAGCAATGTCAATTTACATTAATTATTTCAATATTTCGCTACTTCCTCATCAGGAAATAAGACAAAAACAAAAAAATAATTTTAGAGGTAAAAAAAAATTTTAAATAAAATTATTTTTTGCTCTTCTGAAAACTAGACAAAAAACACATAACTGAATTTGTTATTAGAGCAACGACGATATGTATTTGTAAGTATTACAGGTATGTACATACATGTATTTATATAATAAAAATACATACATAATTTTATTAACAAATAATTAATCTACAATGAACATATGAAGAATGACGCATATAAAATCAAGTATTCTGCAGGAATGGGTTGGAAAGATATGCAAAATTTTATGGGAAGAATCAAGAAACACGCACATTATTTCATTAGAATTAAGTATAGGGAACTACATTTTATTTATAACACACTTTATACCTATAGCTTTGCCTTTTAAAAATTTATTACTATTCTACATCTTAATTTTGTGCGGGTCATTCTTTAATTTCAATAATTAAGATTTAATTAGTTAATTCACCTATAATAGGTCTTTAATCGCTAGTATCTAATCAAATTTGTCTATCCAATATATTTTTACAGATGTCATAACTTATCTGAGTACATGAAAATCGCTGAAAAAGTGAAGGAATTTTTTCACAATGAAGGCATACATTCAACAACAATTCAACCAGAATTTGTTGATATGGATGGTGCGTGTATTGTGTCTGAAGGTACTTCTAGTCTTAATATGAGCAGTTCGGACTGTTGTGCTTTAGATTGTCCTCCCTCAACGGATAATGGTTGTGTCAAAGCCACTTGTTGTCAATACAATAACAAAGTTGTAAGTTTGCCATATATATCTATATATTATACAAAACATGCAAGCACATACCTATATTGTATTAATTAGCGAAGTTTTTATCATCTCAGAAGCTGTTTGGTAAATAATGAAAAAAACTTTTGATCAAACCGCTTTAATAATTTAAAAAAAATATATATATAGTATATATATTAAAACTTATGTTCAAACATTTTAAGAAAATTCTAATACATTTTGTGTTTTTTTTATTGTAACAGAATCAACTCCCTTCTCCAACAAGTTCACCGTATATGTGTCGTCAACGTAATTCGACAAAAAATAGCAACGATATTGAATCCGGATCGTTATTAGAACCTGTAAATGGTTTAGGTGGTGGCAACAATTCTCTGGGAACTGTTGGCAGTGGCGGATCAATGGCCAAAGAGAGCAATGGAGAGGAAGTTTGACAAAATTCCTTCCATTCAACACGTACTAGTAATATACCAGTAGTGGCTCAGGAATATCACCACTTACAACAACAACAACAACATCATCATAATCATAGTCCAAATTACAAAATGCAACAGCAACAACTACCAACGACAGCAGCAGTAGCAGCAAAAGAAACATTTATATCGACGCCATTAATCAATTCAGAAATTAAGAATACAGGTGTTTATAAAACAAAAAATAAAACCAATGATTTTAGTGCTGAGGATATAAAAAGTCAAAAAGATAAACTAACACATAAACACAGCTATGTTAAAGACAAAGAAAATGAAAAAATTGGTGAATTCTTTACGCTGCCTCCTAAAGCTTTGTTGTCTCCAACAACAACGTGTGATATATATGAAACTAGATTAAAAGCAGATTCTTCAACTAATAACCATCAGCAACCGTCAACATTATCACCACCAAAACTAACAACGTCAGTTTTCTCACCACCTGTTACAACAACCACCGTAACAGCTCAAAGACGTCGTGATTTAAAGCTTAAAGCCGAACAACAAACCCACGAACAAATTGAGCTTAACAAAGCTTCACAACGACAAGGCGATGAAGTAGCTTTGTAAAAAGAAATAATATTCAAACAACTCTACTCCTTATGTTTTATGTCCTTTCACTTACATATGTAATACAAATTGTATATTGTGTTATAGTTTTTCATGTAGAAAACTCTTTACATAAATTGACCAATACAATTATAAACGGTTACAAAAACTAAATATAATTTGAAATTTATTTTTTGATTTTTTATATTTATTTTTTTTATAGAAACTAAAACTATAGTTTGTATGTACATATAAAATAAAAACTATTCAATTTTGTGTAGTGTAAATTATGTTAGAATCAAAAATATTTAACCATAAAATAACTAAATTGTTTTGTTAAATCTAAATATTATAGTTAAATTAAAAACAACCAAAATTATTTTTTTTTATAATCAAAATAACAAAACCAACAGCATAAAAATATTGTATGTTTAATGTTTAGATCAAATTGAATTCTTTTTATTTTTTGTTTAATAATGTGTGTTAATGTAACACATTCTTTTCATATATAAAATGCTGTGTTTTAAATTTTAAAAATATTTTACAAATATTTGTAAAATTTTATGTATTCACAGATTATTTAATTCTTTGTTAAAGTATTTCTGTTTATTTTTTCTTTTTATAAAAAGTTTTATTTAAGTTACATGCTTTTTTACATTTATGTATGTATTAACTGTGTATGTGACACCCCTTTTTTAATTTGTAAACAAAAAGACGCTTTTTGCAGAAAAAATATAAATAAAAGAATTATAGAAAAACAAAACAAAAATATTTTAATTAGAGCATCGAAGCAAATTTAATAGATTTTTTTATATTTTTTATTTGGTTGTTGGGTTTAAGCTGGTTTATATGTATTTCACTGGTAAACCTGACAATTCATATAATCTTTATCCAAAAGTTTTGATAAAGTTAAAAATGTTATAAGTTTTTAAAAAAACAAAAAAATATACATATACAGGGTGGGGCAAAAGTCGCGAAGGGGTTTAAAACAGTCATAACTTTTTTAATTTTTAATTTTATTTTTTTTTTTTTTACAAAATAATAAAATATAATATTGGGAGATTTTTTAAATTTAGGTGTAAAAGATTACGTCACGTAAGTGAGCACCATTTTCAGCCTCGCAAAGTTGAGCTCTTTTAATAGCATTTTCCATGACACGAGTCAGAGTATCTGGCTGCAACGCTCTTATTTCGGCTCGAATATTCTCTTTGAGCTGTGCAAGTGTTCTGGGTTTATTAATATACACCTTCTCTTTTAAATATCCCCAAAGGAAATAATCTGGTGCTGTTAATTCCGGCGAACGGGCAGGCCAATTTAATGCTGAATTTTTGGAAATTAAACGTTTGCCAAAAATCTACCTAGTGGCTCGAGCAGCGTGTGCAGTTGGAACCACATCTCTCGATTGTCAGAAAGAGCTGGCCTTAAACAATTTCGGACCATATCTCTCTCGCCATTTACCGTTACACCATTTCCATCGTTATCTTCGAAAAAGAATGGTCCAATAATTCTTTGGGACGTAATTGCGCACCATACTGTACATTTAAGTGGATGTAATTGTCTCTGATGAACCACTCTTGGGTTTCTCAATACCTCATATTCTGCAGTTCTGCTTGTTTAAAAAACCATTTAATTGAAAATGTGTTTCATCGCTCATTATCAGATGATGAATGAAATCGTTATGTTCTCTGGCCAATTCTTGGAAGCGAACTGCATAAATTTTCCGTTCTTGGGAATCTCCTGGCTTTAGTTCTTGCACTAACTGCACCTTGTATGGGAAAAGATGTAAATTTCCTTTTAATATTCTGCGTAAAGACCGCCGAGACATTTCCAGCTCAGCAGAGCGCCTTCGAGTTGATGTTTAAGGATTCTCCTTAACACTCTACACTCTATACTGGTTAGAATAAATGTGGCATCGAATCCCAGCTGAGCCAAAAAAATTTTATTTTATTTTATTTAATATATTATTTATATTTTATTATTTTTTTTTAATTTTTTTAAAAAAATTTTTTTAATTTTTCAATTTTTTTTTAATTTTTTTTTCATTTTTTTTAATATTTTTTTATTATTTTTTTTTTTTTTAATATATTTTTTTTGTTTTTTTTTTTGGCATGTTTTTTACATGTACATATGTATGTATACATGTATGTTGTTGTTTTAATTGTGTAAAAAAACGAGGTGGTCGTGTTTTTTTGCTCATATCTCAGAAAGTTATGGGGCGATTATGCTGAATTTCAATAGCGATTCATTCCTGGTGGCAAATTACGGCATTCGAACGTGATCGAAATTTGAAAATTCTAATTAAAATTTCTATACCTAAAGCACAGCAAACTCGATCGTTCGGGTAAAATTTCGATCGTGATCGAATGCCGTAGTTTGGCCCCTGGATATTTCCAAGAGATTGATACCATATGCAGATCTTAGGAACATATAGTTGCTTCTAAAAGTTGATTTCAACCAACAGACGGGCAGACGGTCAGGGCTCCTCTATTCATAAGCTTTCAGAAAATATATACTTTACGGGGTCGGAAATGAAAATTGTAGAAATTACAAAAGGAATGACAAAGCTATATATACCCTTGTGCACCACAGGTGAAGGGTATAAAAATAGATGAAAAAAAAAATTAAATATAAATTTTTAAAAATGCAGATAAGTGGAAAATTCTAAAATATAATGCACATATCCAAAGTATAACTGAGAATTTTCCTAATATAAAAACCTATATTAAAAGTTTTGAAATGAATTGCGAAATTTTTTAAATACAAGTAAACATTGTTAGAATACATCTATAAATTTCTTATTTTTACAACGATATAAAATATTCAGTAAAAAAATTACAGAGAAATAGTAAAAGTGTACACGGATACGGGTCAGTTATTTCGATTTAAATATAATGTGTATATACATGAGTACATATTAATGTGGAAATACTCGGTATATATGTATGTAGGAAGTGAGCGCTAAAGTAGCCGTATTACACCCACCCATTTTTGCCAATGAATTAAATGAATATTGAAGTACATAAATTGATATTGAATCTTTGGCCATAAATAGCAAATATATACATAAATGTAAGAAAAAGTCTTTTATATAAGGTTGGCGTGTCATCTATTTTGTTACCTACCTATATTGGTCAAAACGCCGACTACTCAGCATAGTGCGTGCATTTCTTTCAGTTTTAAATTTGTAAAGTATATATTTACATATGTACTTTATCACAGCAAAAAATAGTTTATATCTGTGGCTTGGAGCTAAAAGGGCCAATGTCACTTTTTTGCTCTTTTGAGGAAATCATTGCATTAGATTTGTTTTCTTGCTCTATTTCATTATGGTAAAACAGCTAAAATCATACTTAACCCAGAACAGCTTCATAAATAAAATGCTGGCCAATGTCACTAAGAATGCATCTATAAAAGTTAAAGTTCAATTTTCTCAAAAGTAAATATTTTGACATTGACCCTTTTAGCTCCAAGCCACAGATATATATTTAGTGAAAAAACGAAAAATTCTCGAATTTTTACAATAATCTAAGAATCCTTCGTAAAACACTTTAATGTAAAACTTACTACTTTTCCTTCAAAATTTTAGTACCTCTGGTTATTCAGTTAAGCTGTTTTTTTCACTTTTTCTAGAAAGCTATTGCATTCTATTGCATTTAGAAGCAGACCCTGTATCTACATACATAACTTATAAAAATAATAATTTCTGATATGTACATACGTAGAATTACAAACTTTATTTTCGAATGCATATACCTACATACATACTTATGTAGGTAGGTATTTAAAAAATATATAAATGCAACAGCAATTATGAAAGTATCATCTTTTTTAATTTGTTTAATTTATTTTTCCTGAGTAAATAATATTTACAAAAAGTTTAATAAATGCTATAATTTTTTATCAATATTATCATCGGTGGTCTCTTCAACGATAGCCTCATCCCAGGGTCCATGAATGTTATGTTTGTGTCGTTGTTGTATAACGAAAATACAAGGACAAATTATATTTACAAACAAAGTGACAGAAACATAAATCCACAGAACATTTGTTGATATGATATACAGGCAAAAGCAACACGTTGAAAAAATGGGCACCAACATGTAAGAACGCCAATACTCCTTAGTAATTATTGGATACAAAACAAAAAATATGGCTGCCTCTACTAGTAAAACGAAGGCATGATATGATGTCGATAAACGGGACGCCAAGCATATTGACCCAAATATGGCCGCGTTCAATGAAATTGTCTTTGATACCATTGCAACCGAAAGGCCATAATCACAAAATATTACATTTAAAAACATCACAGTAAATGTCATCGAGAATATTGTATCTGTGGATACAGCATCGGTGAGAGTATGTAGAATGGGAGCAAATAAATAACCGAACAGTAATACGGTCAACAACGTTTTTGAGTCCTCCACAACAATAGTTAGGTTGAGGTGTTTTCTACGAAAGTAAATATAACCCAAAATAGTCATTAAGAAACTTGGCCAAAGTATATTTGTTGGTGACACCTTTTCACTATACATAGTATAGAATATAATTAGGAATCCAGTAATACATGATATCTGGTTATTTAGCACTGTTACACCTTGGATAACCTCTTTTAGAGTGTAGAATTGTACATGTAAATTTGTTTTTAAATCTTTTAAAAACGTAGGATCTGTATAATTATCAGCAAAAGCTTGATTTTCATATAAATTTTTACGCCAAACTTTGTGTTTTGTTGTATGCATTTTTTATTGAAAATTCGAAAGAAAAAATTGCAAAAAAGATTTTTTATTCCCAGCAAAAAAAACGACAAAGAAGTGATTTTGCAGGAGTTCAACTAATAATTTAGTGAGCAAATTTCGGTAAAAATATTAATTATAATAGCATGTCATTTAAGAATATATTTTTATGTCAATAAATTAATTAACCGCACTACGATCTAATAAGTAAGTGCATATTACCAGAACAGTTAAATGCATTTTGCATAATTTTGCATTTATTCGGAAGCACATTATATATGGCAAATTATTTTGCATTTAGATAGGCATTTAAAATAATTTATTTTGCTCTATTGCTTACCCTACGTTGCCACAGGCAAGTATTTACTTGCAAGTAGTGTATACGTATTACTAACGAAAATCAGGAGAAATGCCAAAAAAAACACAAAAATTTTTTGAGTGGCTACACAGCACAGTGCAAGTTCATTTTTAAAATGTCGTCAACAAATAAACTTCAAACAAATTTAAAACAAATGGCGCTGCTTCAATTGGTAGTTAAGTGTTGTCAATAGCCACTATTGAACGTTACCTTTAGACATGTAACTTTTTAATATAATTTTTTTTATTAAATTTTGATATTTATATTAAAACTTACATTTTAAATGAATATTTATATTTTTGCTCAATATTCTTTATATACATATATTTATTTATTTATTTATTTATTTATTCCAATTCCGTAATATAAAGCCACAAAGGCCAATTATAATATATTACATAGTTAGAAAACGCCTAAGCATAGCCTTATAATAAAAATATAATATACTATACATTATATACATTATTTTACAACTTCAATAACAAACAGTCTCATTTATTTGCCCCCCAAGCATAAAAACATTAGGTCATATATTAAGGTATAATATAAAAAGTAATACAAAAAATAGTCCAGTTAGGGAGGCTCATCACCACAGTTCAAAAAAAAGAAAAGAAAAATTAGACAGCAGCAAAATGTCTCATAAGTTTTAATTTGAAAACATTATTAGAATGAGTAAAAATACGTAATTCCAATGGCAAGCAATTCCAGTTCTTAATAATTCTAACAAGAAAGGACCTAGCGTATATAGATCTAAGAATTCTAGGGAAAATTAGGTGCGGATTCCTACGACGAGGAGAAAAAGAAAACGCATTACGTAGTGATAAAGGTTTACCATATTTTATAATCTTATAAAACAAGTACAAATTACGAAAGCATACAAATTTATTAAAAGAACATCCTAAAAACTCTCTAACGAAACCAGAAATATGCTCCCGTCGACGAACATTATAGACAAATCTAACAATAGCATTAATCAAGCATTTAAGTCTATCAAGAAGAAAACCAACAGTACCAGAGATAACTTCAAAACCATAAAAAATTTGAGACATTAAAACTGCATAAGCTAATCTTTTCCTCGCATAAAGAGGCAAGAGAATATTAGAGCAGTAGATTTTCCGCAGCAAACCCCAAACTCTACCAGATAATAAATCAATATGATTACTAAAAGAAAGTTTCCTATCTATAACAACTCCTAAACATTTATGGTGATCAACAAACTGAACCACATCATCACCAAGAAAAATATCTAGAGTAGTAAAAAAACGAGAAGTAGGACCAAACATCAAAGCCTTAGTCTTTGATGTATTAATGGCCAAAAAATTGTCAATAGTCCACAGCTTAATGCATTCTAAGCATGAGTTTATGTTGCTCTCAAATATTTCATTAAATCTTCTATTTCCTCTAAATAGGAGAAACACATCATCAGCGAAAAGGAAAGGGGTACATTGAAAGGAATTTACAACGTTAGAGAGGTCATTAATATATAAAATAAACAAAAGCGGACCTAAAACAGAACCCTGGGGAACCCCAGAGTGGAGATTAAGTCTTTCAGAAATCTCAGTATTGCTGACCACAAATTGAGATCTGCCAGATAAATAGGACATAATAAGTCGACAAGCAGTTCTAGAAAATTTAAATTCACTTGAAAGTTTAGAAATCATTTTACAAAAGTTAATAGAATTAAATGCCTTAGACAAATCCATAGATATTAAAACACTCAACTTGTCATCATTGATATTTTTCCTTATTAAGTCAGTTAGACTCAAAAGAAGGCAGGTAGTATTCAAGCCGCTACGAAAGGCATATTGAGACTCAGAGATCATATCAGATACAGAGGTAACAATTTGATCCTTTAAAATATGTTCAACAACTTTGGAAATTGCAGGAAGTATAGAAATAGGCCTTAGATCATCAGGACTATGAACTACCTTAGACTTAGGAATAGGAACAATACAAGAAATCTTCCAAGCTGACGGAAATTTGGATGTAGTTAAAATAGAGTTAACTAAATGTAGAATAATATCAGAAATAAAAGGTAGAACAATTTTTAAAAATTTAATAGAAACTCCATCTACACCAACTGACTTAGATTTAACTTTATTCAAGGCATCAAATAATTCTACTTCACTTATGCAAGAAAAAGAAAATAATTCAACAGAGTTATCAATAATATCAAAATTAAAGCTATCAGGAGTGGAAATATCAGGGCCAACAAAATATCCATTTATAGTATTAGCGTCAAATCCAAAAGCATTATCATCCCTCCCAATACAACCAGATCCCTTAATAACTTTCCAAAAACCATAAGAATCCAAGGAATTAAACAGATTAAAAAAGTATTTCCTTTTTTCTTTACGTATAATATTTTTAGCTTTATTACGAAATTTACAATATGTTAGCCAATTTTGATTAGAAGGGTTAGCTTGAAAAGCAGAAAATGAAAAGTCACGAAGGGTCCTAGCCAACACAACTCTGTTAGAATTCATCCATACATTATCTCTATCACATAACTTAATTCTTACCGTAGGCACGAAGCTATAAAGGTCACAAAAAAGAAAGAGCTAACAAGGGAACACATCTCATCTATATCAATAGAATTAAATATTTGAGAAGAATTATATTCACTAAGAAACGAGAAAAAACCTACCCAATTAATATTTTCAAAATCATGATACTCAAAGAAATCATCAGAATATACAGTACTGAAGTCAAACGAGGCAAAAATGAGTGCATGATCAGAAATAGATGGACATTGAATTTGATCACAAATGCTTGTAGAAAATGAATAGCTAACCAAAAAAAAATCCAAAAGAGACGAAGTTCTTGTTCTCAAGTCAAAATGTGTAGGTTTAGAATTATGAATAATAGACAAATTACTTCTTAAACAAAAAGAACGAACTAATTCAGACTTAGAAGGCAAGAATAAATTGCAATTAAAGTCACCAACGATAATGATATTAGAGTACCTAGATAATAAATTACGATGAAGCCTATCAAATTTATCTAAACATCCATGAGGGAGATAAATAGCTCCAAACAAGAGTTTAGTATTTCTAGAGTAAAGCTCAATAAAAAGGGACTCACAGCCAGAAACAAGAATCTTAGATACCACATTATACTTAAGTTTTCTGGATATATATAAGGCAATACCACCCCCTCTAGACGGATAAGGCCTATCAATACGACAAATATTATAACCAGAGATTCCAACAGCACGATCAGAGATTAAGTTATTGAACCAAGTTTCAGTTACAGCAAATATATCAAACGTACTACGAGTAATGATGGACTTAAGTTCATCAAATTTCACTGAATTAGAACTAGGCGATAAGCTACGACAGTTCAAGTGAGCTATATTAAATTGGTTAACGTATGGGAGTAACAAACCTCTTAGATAAGAACTATCCCTAACTACAGGACCAAGATTGTCTCTAGAAGACATCAAAAAAAACAAATAAAAGTATGCTGGGGAAGCAAGAGATGCATATTAATGAAGTAGTACCATATCTTACAAACATTAATTAATTTATGTACAAAACTAACATAATCTACAGCTAATCATATTACCCAAAAAATAAAGTAAGAAAAAAAAAATAAAATAAATATGAAACAATTGAATGCTCAAGTAAACGTATACACATATATACATATGTATATACACATATGCATATAAAGTAAATTTCAAAATTCCACATAGTAGCAAAATAAGAATTGAACATTACAAAAAGTTATATGCGTGATGTAGGCAAACTAAATAAAGTAGAGACTTGTTAATAAAATAATAGGAAAAAATCATTAAATATTGATATTACTTTAATGAGTACTATAATAAGAGCAGCACAAGAGCTACAACATATTAATGTTATTCGACAAAATTAAAAAAAAAATAAAAAATGCTTCATTATTGATAAAAACACTTATAATAAAAAAATATAATAATAAAAATAGGAGATCAAGATAAAATATAAAATATAACAGCTAAGCAGAGGTTTTAAATAAGCCCGCACATCCATCAGCATCAAGAACCACTTCTTTACCATCCAACATCAAAATTTTAGCTTTAGGCTTATCAGCATCCAGGATACGAAATTTGGTGATGATATTGTCTTTCAACAATTTTCTACATGTAGCATTAAGCTTAGCAGATAAAGGTGAAAAATGGTCATTCAGAAAAACTCTCTTCTCAATAGTTCGATCACTAAGACCATTAGAACCTATCTGGGCAACATCAGTTTTTATCAAGTCAGACACCAACAAAGCTCGAGATTTGACAGTAGAAAAATACGCCTTCATTATTTTATCACGAATATGAATGCTGTTGAATTTAACAAGCACAAATTGTTTATTATGCAGGTAACATACATGATTAATATCATGAGGCTTAATTGGCACTTTATACAATGTAGCCAACTCCACAACAGGCATTTCAAGATCAGTTAAGCCCATAGGCAAACCACGTATGAAAATGTCAGAGCGATTAAATTTACGGTGCAACACATTATTATCAATTTCAAATTGAGAGAATTTGGTTAAAGTAGAAGATTCCACATCACATATACGCTTATTACAGTCAATCAAATCAGATTTTAGGTTATTAATACATACAGAAACTTCCGACTTAAATTCCGCAACAATATCATTAAGAGACTGTTTGATGCTGTTGCAGTCAGTATTACCTTTAGAAATCAAATCATCAAACCTGCCGTTCAGCTTAGCAATGTCATTCCGCAAAGAGCTAACAACCAAATTAGGTGGGTTCTTCTTACAAGATGAACAGATGAATGAAAGATTTTTGAAACTGCTCATAACCTTAAGTTCATCCTCACTAATGTTTTCACATGATGAATGAAACCACATTTGACAAACATCACATTGAGCACCAGATTGCCCTCTCGTAAAACTAGCTTGACAAACTCCACACAAATCCTTTTTACCACCAGCCATTTTTGGAAAAAAAATATTTTCATATACTTTACCAGAACACCAGTATACAGAAAAAATATGGCGCCAACAACCAAATAAGCACAGCAGCAACAATCAACAAGTGATGAATAAATAACAATTTAGAATAATTCACCAAGCATATAAATTATGAGCAATTTTCAACAGACCAGTACTAAAAACTAGTCAAAAATATAATTAACAAATATTATACTTTAAATAGTTCGCAAGAAAAATAAAAATATTAAAGAAAAATATGACAGCCGATTAAAACACGTTTACTCAGACATTAGCTGAATTATTTACCACAATTGTATGATATAAAGGGTGTTTTTTTAAGCCCGATAGAACTTGAAATTGTAAAAAATAACACAAAAAATTAAATTGTAATCAAAATTTTTTTTTTAATCGAAAGATCAATACGTGACATTAACATTTGAAAATGATTTCAGGCATATGGGCACCGCGGCTGTTCTTGACGAAGCGCATTCTGGACGTCCAATTTTGGGCCACTTTTTCGAGCACTGCTGGCCGTATGTCACGAATAACACGAACAATGCTGGCCTCCAAGTTGTCAATTGTTGCTGGTTTATCAGCATAAACCAGTGACTTCACGTAGCCCCACAGGAAATAATCGAGAGGTGTCAAATCGCACGACCTTGGAGGCCAATTGACAGGTCCATTTCTCGAAATCAACTTATCGCCAAATTTTGATTTCAATAAGTCGATGGTTGCGTTCGCCGTATGACACGTAGCGCCATCCTGTTGAAACCACATCTCCTCCGGATCAATGTCATCCATATTTTCAAACAAAAAATCATTGATCATGGTGCGGTAACGATCTCCATTGACCGTAACGCGAGCTCCGGCCTCATTTTTGAAGAAATAAGGTCCGATGATGCCACCAGCGTGAAAACCGCATCAAACGGTGCATTTTTCTGGATGTAATGGAGTCTGTAGGGTCTCTTGTGGATTGGTCTCGCTCCATATGCGGCATTTTTGCTTATTAACAAACCCGTTAAGCCAAAAATGCGCCTCATCGCTGAACACAATTTTGCGATAAAATTGGACGTCCAGAATGCGCTTCGTCAAGAACAGCCGCGGTGCCCATATGCCCGAAATCATTTTCAAATGTTAATGTCACGCATTGATCTTTCGAATAAAAAAAAATTTTGATTACAATTTAATTTTTTGTGTTATTTTTTACAATTTCAAGTTCTATCGGGCTTAAAAAAACACCCTTTATTATTGAGTTAACAAAAAACTCAGTATTAGACAACACTGTTTTTCGGCTTGTCACTTTACTTGCCGTAACTGTAAAAATTTTACTTGCTTAAAAATTTCTTCGCAAGCTGAGTCGCAGGTTGCCAAAGTGTAGTTGTGTTAGTAAAAAAGTGTTAGTGTATTGGTTTTTTTTCACTTGCACTTGCATGTGGCAACGGTAGGTTAAAAAGACGATATGTATTAACTGTACATTACTTCCAAAATTGTTTGCTGGGTAGATAAATGTATTTGTTTATATATAAACATTTTTTTTTTCAAAAGAGAAAAACATATGCCTTGAGAAAAACAACACAAGAAACAGCTGTTTGTTTTACCGTGTTTACATTAGGCATTTTTTCTCTGCAATGATTTTTTTTGTTTTAAGTCTGATAGAGGGTTTTATTACACTGATTTTCTATGGAAATTTTATTAAAATAACTTTTTGAATAATAATTTTAATAAATCTTTGAAAATTTTTATGCATATGACAGATAAAATTTATTTCGTTATTAATATTTTTACTGATTTATGCATAAAAACTATTATAGGATTTCGTTTTCTTCTTCGTAATTTCAAAACTAACCTTAGGTTACACATCTGAAATAAAAATTTTTTCCGTAAGACCCCTTTTACAATGCTGACATTTTTGTTTCTTAACAGATAATTAGAATTTTACTCTTCTTGGATGCCTTTTTCGATTTTGTAACGGACATGGTTTGTTCGTATGACATGAGTGCTTGCACTGTACATTTTTTCGTTCCTCTTTTCCTTTTTTTCTTTTTCTACTCGTTTTACATAATTTTTTTTTTTATTTCAATGTCTGTTTGGCGGTTTGTTATATTTATAAGTTAAGCACAATGCGATAACAAATATTTAAGATGAAAAAGTGTCTTGCACTGTTTTCATGTTTAAAGTACAAAAAATAAACTCGTTAAATGTAAACACTGTCTAGTAAACTTTATTTGGAAAAAAAATCATCTGGCAACATCTTACAAAAACAGTTATTTTTGTATGAAACTTTGTAATGGTTTTTTTCAATTTAAACTAAATTTTCTTTTGGTGAAAAGTGTTAAAAGTATAATTAATTTCGTGTCATAATAATTAATATTTTACAGCAATTATTGTGGGTAAGTGGTAATGTAGTATTTATTTTATTTATAATTGTGAATTAACATCTAAAGTGTTGGCATTTCTACTTGCGCCAATTGGTATGTTAGTATATACGGCGTATATTATACGCATATTAAAAGGAAAGGCCATTAGGCAAAATTGTTGATGTATGCTTGGTTATGAAATAGTAGGTAATATATGTATGGGGGTGGTCTTCCCATAAATAATAGTCTGTGTTAGCGGTAAACACTTAGAAAATGTTTTTTCGCGAGGTTCAAGTCTAGTTTACATACGCACCTCCAAATTAAATAAAAAAATAACAGGTGGATAGAAAATGGAAAAAGTAAGGAGGAAATTTAAAATAGTAACATTCTCGGAAACGTTTAGTTTTCGGGTTATAGACCTCTGAAGTTTATATATAAGTATATTATTTATTAATTTAAAGTATATGAGATTTTTCACTACATTTCTCAATATACATACATATGTAGGTTAATGGGCAAATTGATATCATTTAAAAGCGTTTGATATACATATCTTTCAGAATATACTTACATATATAACTTTTTAACAATTATAAACTTATTAATATTTAAAAATAATTTTACGAAAGAATAAAAGTTTTTAGTAGACACAAAAAAAATTATTTAGCTTTCATTATTTCTTCATATACATATGTATGTATGTACTACATAAGCATTTGTAAAAAGTATTGTAAAAAAATTTTTTTAGTAAAAGTTTGTGACTGATTATGGCCTAAAGGCTGGGTTACCAAAACTTCAAATAAATAAATAAAAAAATACAACTAATACTTTTTTAAAAAATAAAAAGAAAATTATTACAATTAAGTTATTAGAGCCGAAGCAAAGGCCGGCTATCCAAAGAAACTTTAGTTGGCGAAGTCGCTGTTTGTTATACCATAGAGAAGAAAATCTTTGGCATTGTTATTAATGTATGAGCCAATCTCCTAATATATAAAGGTAAAAGCAATTAAATGAGTACAATCTACGTAAAACACTATATACTATCCGTGTATATAACAAAATGAGAAGAAAATTATAGCTTGTTTTCAATCACAACACCTAAAATTTTAAACTTTCAAAAAACTTATTTATTTATTTAAAGTTTTGGAAACTCTGGTCTCTAGGCTATAATCGGTCACAAACTTATCTTAAAAAAATGTTTACAATGTTTTTTACTTAAAATAAAAAATATAATGTAATGTTTTTTAAACATAAATACAAAAGAATTAAAAATATAATAAATTACAAGAAAATTGCACAAAAAACATAAACCAAACCAACCTAATTTAGAATTAAGATTGATACATATAAAAAGAATTGTTATTCAACATATCAGAGCAAGCCAATACAATGTAAAAAAGGATAATTTATTTAAGTAAAAAAAAGTTAATCATGGTTCAGAGTAAAGTAATATTTTCGGGCAGCTTCCGAAACATTTTCTCCTAAAGGAATAAACATGAACATCGAATGACTTTAAAGTGTTTGATAACCTGTTATAAGTTCGCGCCACTCTTACACAAAATTATCGCTTTAAAATTTAATGAAAATTACATCCAATTTTATATTAATATAATCAACAACGTTGATCGTTGAATTTATTCATTTCCAATACAATTTTAAAAAGTTTTTGCAATCTATATTGTTATTGACTACTTTTTACTGGACTGCGTTAGTTTACACAAATTTCTATATAAAACGTAAAGAATCCAGTACAATCCAGCAAAAAATAGTAAACATTTTTAGTAAACGAACGAACCTCTTATAAGTATAGAAAATATACGTCGTTACTATAATAACTTTATATCGTTGTTACCTACAGCATAAGAACAAAATTCTTTATTTTGTTTATTAATATTAAAAGTATACAAAATAGGTAGCAGCCTTTTTTATTTTTGGTAATTTTTTTTAATAATTTATTAGATTATATAGAAATTTTTTTGATAATACATTAAAACTCTTTGACAAATTTGTTCAAATTGAGTAATAATTCACAATACTTATTACATACTAAAAAGGCAAAGTCGGATTATTGAATTGTTATTAGATTAGCTTTTTAAAATTTGTTATGCACTACACAGACACTTTATATTTTATATAATAAAATATTAATCTCCTGGTTAAATATAACAATTTTTAATGTTTCAAAAACTAGTAGGATTGGTAAATTATTTAGTTTAGTAGTATACATCGTACATATTGTAAGTTTTGTTTATATAAGTAAAAGAAAATAACGTAGTACATATTAGTTGTTATGGAGAGAATTATTATAAGTGTTCGGCACTTGCTCATTCATTGTGTTATTCCTCACTGTTCTGAGTTCCCATTACACTTTTAATAGAAAAAACAGGCGTTATTATCCATTAAGAATTGCATTGTGTTAGTTTAGAATTTTTCCCATTTAAACCCAACCACCGGTAAGTTTGTGGAACATTTCTTCATTAAGGGTTTGATTGCTTTCTTTGGAACGCATAGACATAAAAATGTAGCCGCCAATAAATTCGTGAACCACTTTGCAATCGGCAGACTGAACCGAAAAAACGACATTTTCATCATGAAATTGAATCATCATGCATTTGATGCCCCAATTAACATTCCAGGCTTTCATTGTATTGTATCGCCATGTTTTGATATGATCGCCAGAACTTAAATCCATTCGCATTATGCGGTTATAAGCAACACCTAAAAGTTCTTCCTTTTTATGGCCATCAAATTTTATGACAAACAAAGACACGCCAAAATTTGGCAGTGATTGCCAGGCTTGAATGAACTTTAACTTGGCATCAATAAGCGATAAAGTGCGGACATTCGCATGAGCTTCAATTATACGTTGTGCGGCTTTACTAGACAATTTACGCAGCATTCTTGGTGGCAAATAATCTATCGTTTCAATAGAGCGAGGATCAATATTGACAGCTACGCCATGAGCAGGTTTTTGCAAGTTCAGTAATGTTTGTATATTAGAAACTTCACTCTCATAAGAACTGTCTGCTAAAGAACGTCCCTTTGAGGCGAGCCGACATGCAGCCATCCATTTTGCATACTGTTCTTCGTTTTCACATCGTATCCAAACTTCACTATTTGGTCCATTACTGCCTTCTGGCGGAACTTCTAACCGTATGGCAAACTTTCCCTGCGACAACACAATGTCAGGTGTAACTTCACAACCCCTCAAATTAATTGTAATAGCCGGGGCTCCACGTCGAGAGTCTTCAGCACTTTTATACAGATGTAAATGAAGATCTCTGTAGGTAAAGAAGTAACGTTTGTAACCTTTCATAGTGAATTTACGCGGTTTTAAAAAACGCAAATAATCAGATAATTCAGGTATCTTTGTGATATTACCATCAGCATTAGCATTAGGTCCTTCTAAAGATATTTGTAATTCATTAAGGGCAGAATCAATGTCGTCATCAGTACCATTTGAAACACTTAAAGAACCAATGCCAGAATCAATACCTTGATATGTTTCGTTTTGTTGATTAATTTGGAATTGTAAGGCTGCAAACATGAGACTTTCTTCCTCGGTACAATCCAACTCCTCATTTAGAATTGACCACTTGGCTTGCTCGTATAATTGATTGATGCGAACCTGATCATATTTTGGGTTCAAATCAAAGAAAGTATAGTATTTGAAGCGTAAACATAGAGTATCGTATTCACGTATACCCTGCTCCATTATCGATAAAGAAGAGTCAAGCCAACCAACATTCATTCGAGCCTTCTCTATCAAAGATTTAGGTCGTACCAGCCGTGATCTTACATCAGGACTGGGTGAACGGGGAGAGGCAGCTAAATTTTCCTGATAATCTCCCAGACTAGAACCGGAATCATAAGTCATGTAACCGTTGCTGCTATGCTTCCATGTACCTGTTGGTGAACTTATTGGTGTTCCAGGAGCGGTACCGGGCCTCCTAGGTGTAGTGCCATATGGAGAAACGGGAGCACACAAGAAGTTACCATTTTGTGTTCTATCTAAACTGCCATTACTGCCGTGATAAGCCGAGTTTATGGGTATAAACGAATTAGTATCTGGGGCTGGCTGCAAATAAACTGTTCCATTTGGCTCGGCTATGGGAATTTTTTTTTGAGGAAACTTGCCAAAATTTTTCTTTAGATGATCAGCTTCTAGAGGTTTGCACAATGACAACTCTTCAGGATGACGTATATCCAAATCTTTGCACACATTTACAACGGCAGCAAATGTTTTAATAGAAAAGTCTACGCGACAGTCAAGATAACGCAAGTCCGGTAATTGTACACGTAAAACCTTGTGCATTGGTGTGAAATGTAACAAACAATCGGCTTGAACACCTATTTGATCTAAAGTGGAGCGCGTACGAGTTAACCACATATTCCTTTCAGGCCACCACAAAGCATGATCGGACCAATCTTTAGGATTTTCCGGATCCACCAATTGTAGCATGATACCACCAATATGCTGATCTCCTCTCACTCGTAAATGCTTTTCCACCTGAAGATCTGTTATGAAGATCCGCAGATTCCAAGAGTTGTCTCCAACATGAATCATTGTTGCTAAATATTTCTCAGAATCGAAATTCTTCAGTTAATATATCCGTTGTATATATGGTAACTAAAAAAATACCCAGATGTTTCTTTAGAAATTTATTATACTGATGACGTAAGATTTTTTACTTACAAAATCTATGTACGCTGAATTACTACACTCTGAACGTTTTCGCAATTACCGATACTCTTACCATCTCCCACTCGGAGATATTTACTCAATAGTTCGTTGTTTATTGGTGATGATGCCTTTGAGCTAGGGTTTATATATTCGATATATGTATACTGATATTGAGCTATTAAATTGATTTGTTCTGTCTATTCCCTTTCGTTCGATCGTTAACAAACAAAGCCAAGGTTATTTACTGCGCAAAATTCCAACAACGAACTGTCAGCGCTAACAACAAACATACATATACAATTGAATAACAATTTCTAATATACAAATAGTTGGTTTGTTGGTGTTGATTAGTATACCACAAGTATGTATACGAATATGGCTGCAATAACGGCGACGACTACGTTTGCGACGGCGTACACATTTGCGTTTTGAAAAGCACTTTATATCTCGACTCGATATAATTATCGCCCTTTAATTTATTTTTTTTTTTGTATGACAGTGTGCGTTTTTTTATATTTATACGGTCGCTAACACCATTCCTGCCTTCCACTAGCCAGATATTGATTAATGAATGGTAGATCGTTATTTTGTATGTGTCGTCAATTAGTGGTGTTTTTACAGCATTATAGGTATTAACTTTAAATTCAAATTAATTTAAATTTCACGACAACTATGATAATAATGACGCAGTCGAGGAAAATTATGTTTGCTTAGTTTAATCTACAGACGTTTCTCCCTCAATTTCGTTTGTTTCCACAATATACTCAAACAATGATGGTATAAAATTGCTATTTATAGATGAAGAGAAACCTGCACAAAGCAAACGAATGAATAAACCATCAAGTAATATTTACAATATATTATAGAAGCAGCAAAACGAAAAAATTTTAATGTTTTTTATTATCAACTCGCGTTCATACACTATCCGTTTACTTTATAATTTAGACAATTACAACCACTCTTATTCGAATTCGATTTATAACTAACGAAACGATGAGAGCTAATGATCGAACTAGTAAGTGAAATTATTAATAAAAAGAAAGAGAACAAAGTGGTAAAAATGTGGTGGGTTGAAATGTTTTGAATGCGTTTAAAAATGTTTAATATTTTGTTTTAATAGTTCTATAATTAAATACGTATTATAAAGTACATTGTTATTGTGAACTCCATTCATTTAAATTATTTATACTTTTCGTGCCTGTTCTGTACTCCGAGTGAAATGAAATAAAATTTCTCTATAGATAAAGATTTTGAAAGAATAAAGGGCTCTATATTGAAATATTTAAGTTTAATTTATCAGTAGAAACTACTTTGACACGCATACTTCAACGCGCATTTCTCACATAATTTACTATTAATGAAATAAAAACCGTCAGAATTAGATGTATGATGATGAGTCTTTGCATATACACATTTCTTATCAATATAAGTATAATTCTAAAAAGTTAAGGTAACACGCCCACCTCCTATATAACGCTTTGTCTCAAATTTATATATGGGCAAAGATGTTGGTAGAATAAAGAACTCTCTCTCGGTTAATTTTATCAGTAGAAACTACTTCGACACGCCTACTCAACGCCCACTTCTTACATAATTTACTGTTAATGCTCATAAAATTGACTGAATTAGATGTATGATGATGATGATGAAATTTTGCATATAGACATTTATTCTCAATGAAAGTGTAATTTCAAAAATTCAAGGCGCCACGACTTCTTTAACGTTTTATTTTAAATTCATACTTTGAAATTAAAAAGCTCATAAAATCGACAGAATTATATGCATTATTATATTAGGAGGTGACATGCCCATACAAAGCTAATATTATTTTTTAACTGCTACTGGCTACCAAATTAATCTCCTCAGTTTCCATAAAAACAATGTTTTTAAAAAAAAAAAGTGTGAGTAGTATCATTTCTAATGTAGAAATTCTTACTGTTTCAATGGGCCAATTCAAAGTGGTTGCATATCAGTCATATTTGTACTATTTCATATTATTTTATGCATGCATAAAATTTTTGTTAGCAATTTCCATACAAAAAAAATAATATGACTTTACACATTTGTTTCCTATGTATAAGAAATTGTTTATGTTATACTTTTAACCATACTGCCTCTCAGAGAGAATTTCTTCGCTTCTCACCTCTCAGAGAGAATATTTTCTATTTTCTTCTTTCCTGTATACATACAATTTTTAACAGCGTCATCTCTTTGTCTTCTTTCTTGTATTAAATACATAATTTGTTAACAAAAGGTGTTCAAAGTCACTAGTCATATTAATATGAATTATATGACATAGTACAATATGAGAGTCTACTTTGAATTGGCCCAATGTAAGACTAATTTAAAGGAAAAAAATTAATAGCAAATCAAAGTAACACAAAGAAAGTAAAACATATTTAAGTATAAAGAGATTATTTCATAGCGATTATTGTTAATAAACAATATTGGTGGTGGGTATCGAAAATTCGGCACAGCCGAATGTAGTGTTCTTACTTTTTTGTATTTAGCTAGCCGGTTATTTAAGGGTTTCGAGTGTCTAAAATGTACACATACTGGCGAAAAAAATTAATAATCCAACGTCGTCTATAGAATGCAAACTTTTTTTTTTTCAAGAATCCCTTAAAAGACTAAAGCAGGGAACACTTAATTTTATAGTTTTAATTAAGCAGCTGATCATCAGCTGTTTTTTCCCAAATGTCGAAATGTTATACATTTTTTCTTTTCTCTTATAATTTTCAATTGTCAAACTTCATATAAAAAAAAAAAATATTAAAAAAAATTATCTCCGAAATGCAATCACCTTATATAATCACACCTTGGATTCAAGTGTTAAAATTATGTAATAAAGTTGGTAAATCATGTCACTGAAGCTGTTCAAATCACTTAAATCAGCTAATATCAAAAAGTTATGCAAAGTTTTTGCAAACAATCAAATTGTTCGAAACAGCTTTTTTATCCCTTGGCTTGTTCTGCTACAAAACATTGATTGCAATAATTGCCCAACTAAAACATATATTTATAAAATAAACATTACGTGTCACCAATGCTGGTTTAACTAAAAGTTGACTTTATATTTGTTTACAAGAGAAAGACTTCAAATTTAATATTTTCACTTGCAAGTCGTTTATAAAAAACCGATTTTAGTGTGGGACTTTGATTATGGGCCATTATATTTAAACAAATATTAATCGTTAAAGATAAAATAAAACAAAGCTATCTTCAAGGTGTCGCTATTTCTTTTTCTTTGTTTTTTTTTCACATTATTATTTGTAATCGTTGTTTTAGAGTTTGATTTTAATAACCTATTTAGCAGAAAAGTTAAGTTAAGAAAAAGAAATTAATTTTGTTTATCACAAATAAATTTTATATTTTTATAGGTAGGAAAGAAGAGATACCTCCAATACCCTCACTCGTAGACCAGCCTGGTCCATTGTGTTAATATTTTCATAAGAAAATTAAAAATTTACTTGAGCCAGACAAAAACAATACATATTGACTTCAGCAGAAGAACAAATAGAAAAAAAATTAATTTAAAGTAAGAAAATTGCACCAAAAATATATTGAGTGTACCACTAGACTTTTGATTGTACCACTAGACTTTTGATTGTACCAAATTTGGTACACTTGTACCACACATCCCAACTATGTAGTGTACCTGTTAAAATTCTCTTTATTTTGCTCATTTTTTGTTTCGAGAGTTAGTTACTCTTATAAAGCTGACTTTAAAAAAATAAAACACTCTTAAATGTCTTCTATAGGATTTTATTTGATTGCAAACATTGGATATTGTTTTTCCGTCTTCTGCTTGCAGCAATAAATTTTCTAACACACAAATTTAAGAACATATTTATAATATTTGTTCCAAACGTTAGCGACAATAAACAAACTACTACCAAATAGAAACTCTTAGTTTTTTGCGGAGGTGTGCAAAAACATAAAACAAAAATACATTATAAATTAATTAAAAAAGCAAAAACACAAAATTAAAAAAAAAACTTACGTCATCAAATAGCTTCAATGAGACAATAATTGTGGTTTTTCTCGGCGAGGCTAAGACCAACAGCATAAGTACGAGTAACAAAGACATTTCAATTTGATTTAATTATATTTGTGTTTATGTATGTATTCCAAAGTTTGAAGTGTTTATGTTGTGTGTATTTATTATAAATTTGCTTTCTTGGATTTCCAATAGATTGTCATCTGATTTATATATTAATTACACATTCCGATAAAGTTGGCTCAAAATAAAAACCATTAAAGATGATTCACGTCGGAGAAAACACTTGGATTTTGCGAATTTTTATAACTGATCTTCAAGTAGAGAAACAATTAAGAGTGAAAGGAGACCAGCATATTGGTGGCATTATGCTTCAGTTAGTTGATCCAGAAAACCCAAAAGATTGGTCTGATCATGCTCTTTGGTGGCCAGAACGTAACATTTGGTTGACCAGAACACGTTCTACTCTAGATCAAGTGGGCGTACAAGCTGATTGTTTATTGCATTTCACACCCATGCATAAAATTTTACGAGTACAATTGCCAGATTTGCGTTTCATTGATTGCAGAGTAGACTTTTCTATAAAAACGTTTGCAGCTGTAGTGAATTTATGTAAAGATTTAGATATAAGACACCCCGAAGAGTTGTCGCTTTGTAAACCGCTAGAGCAAGAGCATTTAAAGAAAAACTATGGAAAATATCCACAGAAAAAAACTGCTATAACCGAAGCTAATGGTGTGGTTTATTTGCAACCAGCGCCTGATACGAATTCCTTTATATCAAATAATTCACCCCACAAGGGAGGAAGTAATGGAAGTTTAGATAGAACACAAAATGGCAACTTATTGTGTGCTCCCGTCTCATCTCATCATACAAATCCCAGAAAGCCAGATACTGCACCAGGAACTCCCATATCATCTCCCACCGGCACCTGGAAGAATAGTAGCAACGGTTACAGAACTTATGATTCATCCTCAAGTTTGGGCGATTACCAGGAGAATTTAGCGGCTTCTCCTAGGTCACTTAGCCCCGATGTCAGATCTCGTCTGGTACGTCCAAAGTCGTTAATAGAAAAGGCCCGAATGAATGTTGGTTGGCTGGATTCATCCTTATCTATAATGGAACAAGGTATAAGAGAATACGATACTTTGTGTTTGCGTTTTAAATATTACATTTTCTTCGACTTGAATCCTAAGTATGATCTAGTCCGTATCAATCAGTTGTACGAGCAGGCAAAATGGTCTATTTTAAACGAAGAAATAGATTGCTCTGAAGAGGAGAGCCTAATGTTTGCAGCTCTCCAATATCAAATTAATCAGCTTAACGAGTTTCAACCCTACCAAAATTCGTGCTTAGATTCCACATTCAACAGTAAAGGCACAGACGATGATATTGATTCAGCTCTTAACGAATTACAAATTACTTTAGAGGGGCCAAACTCTTATGGTGATGGAAACATTACGAAAATTCCAGAACTGTCAGACTACTTAAAATTTTTGAAACCACGTAAATTCACTATGAAAGGTTACAAACGATATTTCTTTGCCTACAGAGATCTACATTTACACCTTTATAAGTCCGCAGAAGATTCCCACAGAGTTGCTCCAGTCATAATTATCAATTTAAAGGGTTGTGAAGTGACACCAGATGTCAATTTGTCGCATCAAAAGTTTGATATACGTCTAGAAGTGCCACCAGAGGGTAAAAGTGGACCTAATACCGAAGTGTGGATCAGATGTGAAACTGAAGATCAATATGCAAAGTGGATAGCAGCATGTCGCCTAGCTGCTAAAGGCCGTTCTCTTGCCGATAGTTCTTATGATAGTGAAGTATCCAATATTAAAACCTTGTTGAATCTTCAAAAACCAACTCAGGGGGCTGCAGTAAATGTTGATCCCAGTTCTATTGAGGTTATCGATTATCTTTCTTCGAAAATGTTAAAAAAAATAAGTAAAGCGGCCCTGAAAATATTAGAGGCCCATGCCAATGTCAGCAACCTCTCACTAATTGAAGCAAAACTAAAGTATATTCAAGCTTGGCAATCACTTCCCGACTTTGGTGTTTCTCTGTTTGTTATTAAATTTGATGGTCACAAAAAGGAAGAACTTCTAGGTGTAGCCCATAATCGTATAATGCGTATGGATTTAAATACTGGCGACCACATTAAAACTTGGCGTTACAACACAATGAAGGCTTGGAATGTCAATTGGGGAATTAAATGTATGATGATTCAATTTATCGATGAAAATGTAGTATTTTCGTGCTTGTCCGCCGACTGTAAAGTTGCGCACGAATTTATCGGCGGGTACATTTTTATGTCAATGCGTTCAAAGGAAAACAACCAGACTTTGAATGAGGAAATGTTTCACAAATTAACTGGTGGATGGGTTTAAATAATTCTGATTACGTATTTTTTTTATTGGTCCTAACAATTTTTACGCACATTTATACTAAACCAGGTGTTTATTAAAAAAATTATACATGAAATTACGATTGCCAAAGTGCCTAAAACATACATATACATAGTATACATATGTACTTTTTCTAATCGAGAGGCCTTCACTATAATGGCCAACTTTTTTATCTCTATAAAATTTATTTAATAATAATAATCTTATGCTTTTATCTTGTCTTCAAGAAATGTGTGTATTTCTAATTTACATGCATATATATGTTAGTATTTATAAGTTTATATATTTTCATATCGTCATCATAAATGCAAACCGACGTATCATCAAAAATACAAAGGAAAACTGTTTAAAAATAAACTCCATAAAATTAAAATTTCCATAAAATTAAATATTATTCTAAAATATATCATGGAATTTTTTTTAAGATATTAGAAACTGAGTAATAACCGAAGTACTTCTTTCTCATTTACAACATACTTTCACCTCATTTTTGAAATTATTTAATTGATACTATGATATAATGGGCCAATTCAAAGTAGACTCTCATATTGTACTATGTCATATAATTCATATTAATATGACTAGTGACTTTGAACACCTTTTGTTAACAAATTATGTATTTAATACAAGAAAGAAGACAAAGAGATGACGCTGTTTAAAATTGTATGTATACAGGAAAGAAGAAAATAGAAAATACTCTCTCTGAGAGGTGAGAAGCGAAGAAATTCTCTCTGAGAGACAGTATGGTTAAAACTATAACATAAACAATTTCTTATACATAGGAAACAAATGTGTAAAGTCATATTATTTTTTTTGTATGTAAATTACTAACAAAAATTTTAAGCATGCATAAAATAATATGAAATAGTACAAATACGACTGATATGCAACCACTTTGAATTGGCCCACTATGTAGGTAGATAGCTAAAACAGGCAGCTGCTATGCTATTGTGTGTTCACTTGGGCCCATCATCTTTGTGATACCTGAATAGAAGAGAAAGAGAAGCAGACCCGTCCAGAGCCTCTGGCGGGAATCAAACCCGCAACCCCAACATTAGCAGACCAGCACACTACTGACTAGTGTACCTGGGCAGCCTTAATTGATGATACGTTATTTTGCATTTTGGGTGACGATATAATGTGTATATTTAATAATACACATACATATTTATGTATATTAATAACATAATTTTTTTATGTTGTTTTACTTTTTTATGTTGAATATGTCGTTTTTTTTTTAATTAGATTTTTGTTGTAATTTTAATATATGTATGTAATTTATAAATACATGACTATTTACATGTATTCATAGTAAATTTATGTTTATAGATTAATACATGAAAATTAAAAAAATATACATATATACTATTTATGCCGTTTTCTTTTGCTTCGTCGAAATCAAAAATTTGTTTGCTAATAGTTGACTATATACACCGCAATCAAAATTTTAAAAATATACATGTACAGATTCAGTTTTTTACAATCTTATTATTTTTTAGGTAAGGTGAGGCAAAAGGTGACGACATCGAGCTAAAGCGAATGAATTTTAAAATTTTTAATTATATCCATACACCAGGTTGGTTGCCACCTAGTCACTATATTCCTCATACAGACATCCCCTAAGCTAGAATTTCAAATCTTGCTCTTAAACATTAAGGTTATTTTTCTAACCAGGAATTTCCTGACTCCCAACGCAGTAAGAGCCGCTCTAATCGCCTCTATTCGAACATTGTTAAAAGGTCTAAAATCCGTTGGTTTCGAGTGCTTTGCTGCGATCGAATATGTATAATTATTATTAAAATATTTAATCCAAAAACAAGGTTAACCTAAACTTAAATTACGTTTAAAAGCCGTAATTTGTCCCCTGGTTACCTTTTGAAATTAATTAAAACGTGTTGAGAGATGTTTATTCGTCAGAAGCTAAATTGTGGCTGGTATCAATTGAAAATTAATAATTAATATACTTTAAACTAACGCCTTTGAAATCCAATCTAAAGGCAAATAGTTTTCTCTTTAATACATTTTGTTTTATGTTTTGTAATCATTATTACATATATTTGTTTATTTTATTGAATTTCTCATAGATCACATAAATCGGCCAATATCTTTTTTTTAAATAAATTTGCTAAAAAAGTTTCTAGGAAATTAAAATTATTGTAATAAAAAACTGAAGAAAAAAAAATATGTATATATATATAAAATGCTGACTAAATAGACAGAATAATGAAAAATAAACATTTTTATATATATATATATAAATAATTACAAAAATTGTTTTAATTCATAAGTAAATTCCAAGCGTCATCCTCGGCTGTTTTTTTGATTGTAGTAGATTTCACTTCAGCACTTTTCACATCTAAACTATCGAAACCTTCACTTAATTTCTGCGTAGTCGAAACCAATTTTAAATTTCTATTTTTTGTTGCTACAGCATTTGTTGTCGAAGTCAATGGTGTTGAATTTTGATACGAAGTTGTAGAATCTTGATAACTATCAAAACCAGACCAATCGTCATCATCATTAGGGTTACCAGCACTGTTATTGGGATTGATGCTACTAAACTGATTGTGGTACGACTTAGATGTAGGCATAGGTTTCTGAGGACTACCTTGCCAGCCCCAATCATTGTCATTGGTATTCGACTGATGGCCCATTCCAGATGCTATATTTCCACTTACAGAATGAGAACGTTGATAAGAATTTTCTTGATTAAAATCACCATAACCACCATTGCTTTGATCTCCAGATGCTGTAAAATTACTGCCGGCTAAATTATTCCAACCACGTTTACTAATGTCAGTTACCTACAGAAAAAAAAATAAGATATTCGTTATAGAAGATTCAGAAGAAGAAACAAAATTAAGAACTACTTTCAATATTTCTAAATATTTACATATACATACATATATTTAAAAAATATGTATGTAAGTTTGTAGCATGACTACAGTAAACTATATTTATAAATACTCACTTTTGACGTCACTTCAGTTACTGACTGTTGTAAGGTTTCTATTAAACCACCTTCATTAATCTACGATAATAAACATTAAAAGAATAAAAAAATAATACATATAAAAAATAAAATCATAAAACTAAATGCAACAAAAAATCTACTCTTAAAAATAAAAACAAACGCCCTTACAACAAATCGAATTATTTTTCAATAATACCTTAAAAACATTAACTGACCAAAATGTAGTATATTAAGAAAATTTGACAACTTTTACAAAATCATTTAACATGTAATCTAAAAAATTTAAAAAGTTTAGGTATTTTTTAAACAAACATCCGTTAACATGTATAGGAAATAATTTCACATTAACTTTTGTTTTTTGCGTTTTCTATTTTAAAACTGTAGAAAACTTTGCACAAAACATTTTTAATTCGCGTTGTTAATTTTCTAAAATATTACATGTTTACCTTAAATATTGCCAAATATTAAGACAAAATCATAAGTAAAGAAAACAACGAATATCTATGTATATAACTACATTTGTGGTTATATTTAGATTTATGGTATTATTTCAGTTCTCCATTTATTTTCTGGATATATAAATATATGTTGTTAATATACCTATAAATGGTAATAGAAACTTTTACGTCTATAACATTTAAAATACAAAATAAATTATATTTTTCTGTACACCCTTTTAAATTTAAAAATTTTTTATATTTCGCGCACTTTATTACGCAATAATAACTGCCTTATGCATAAAAGTAATTAAACGTTTACAGAGTTTTTATTAAACTGATTTTTATGAATTTTTATTTGAAATTGTTAAATCTTTTAAAAATCAAAAGATCGGTTTTAGACATATTAAATATTCTCCAAAGGATTATATTGATGGTTTATTATAAAACATTTTATAACTTTACATGAGAAGAAACAAACTAAATAAAATTCCAAAGAATAAAATGAGTTAAAGCTTTTTTTTTAACTAAAGCTCACAAAATTTTTTAAGTGTGATGTGTTTGTAAGTGGACTCCAGAAAACGTTAAAAACGCGATTTCGAAATAAATAGATAAACATTTTTTTATTAGGCCATCTACATATAAAAGTAGTTTGTATTTAAATTTTATTCTTCCCATCGCCTTATGGGCCTGATTAAGTAAATAAATTAATAAATAATCAAAATTGAATTTTAATAAAAAAAAATAAGAATAAAAAAAATTACATTCAAGACCAAAATAAATAAGCAAATGTTGTACATCTACATACTCTATATCTTTGAACAAGTAACCATAAAAAATATGAATACACACATCAAATAATTTAAATAATAACAAACCTTGGATGAGGCTATATTAGCAGTATTTACTGCTTTTTCCTTAGCAATAACAGCAATTTTAGAAGCTCCAGCTGAGAGTAAACTCCAACCCTAAAAATAGCATTAATGAAATAATTGGTTGTCATATTTATTATATACATAAATTTATACTTACTGATGCTAAAGAAGACAAAGTTGTATCAATTATCTCTTGAGACTGAGTTTTTGGCGGTGGGTCGCGTGAATAACCAAAACCGCTGTATTTTCCTCCCTGATTAGGTGGCAAATGCCTAAAATGACAGTTAAAGTACAAGTGCTATGTTCAATTGTACTGTAAAATTTTAACTTACGCTGGCCTTGAGGCATTTTCCGATTGTATGCGCGAGAAGAACTCATCCTTCTGATCTTTGAATTCTTGGGTATTAAATTGTTGATAACCTCCATCATTATAACTACCACCGCCACCATTTTGATAGCCACCAGCAGAAGCCTGTTGATAGTTGCCACTGTTTCTGGAATGTGCCATTGATGAACTGTTGCTAGATTCACCACTTGAACTACCGTAAGATGTTGCATTTGTTGTTAGGGTTGAACCTATACGCTTTTTTGCTTCATTTATATCCCATTGTTTGTTTTGAGCCAATGTTGATATTTTGTCACGATATAATGCTGCAGCTTTCGAGTTGTACTTTTGACTAATAGGAGCACGGTCGTTCCAGTCATCTTGGTCCTCAAGGAATTCACGGGCATTACGATTACCACCAACTTTCATTTTTTCCAATTCAATATCCTTCCACTTGTCCATAGTCACAGAACGTACGAATGAGAGGTGTACACCCAGACCTCTATGCTTGCCTGAACATTCCAAGCAAATCCATATTCCATATGTTACGGACACCCATTGCGGGTTATGGGTACCACATTCAAAACATTTCTGCAAAAAAATTAGATATATAATTAGATATACAATTTAGATAAAAACGGATTGTGAAGATTATTTCCTCAAAATTTGAATCTGTATACTAAAGACCCAGCAAATCCGAATAATCGAGTAAAATTAGTTTTGCGTAATCGAATTGTTCGAAAATATAAACTGAATAAATAAAACCTTACATGGATCGACTCGAAACTACGAAAAGAATTGTAACTTAATAGTTCTAATGGTTTCAGAAATCGTGTGTTACTCAAAAATGCACTAACAATTACATATACACATATGAACGTGTGTATAATGAATAGCTATTATTTTTTAAAAACAAAAATATCTATTTCACAATGACCTTAGTTTTCAATCTACTTACAGCATTATTCAAAATAAAAAAAACTGTTTACTAAAAACCGGACTGCTATTTTTCACTTATTGAAATTTACAAACAAAATATAGTTTTGCAAATGATAATGCTGTTTTAAAAATAAAAAAATCCAAACCGTGTTTTCATCTTTCGGCTTAAGTTCTTGTAATAAACGCCTCGTTCTTGGGCTAGCCATTTCCGGTTTTTAAAGCAGCACAAAAATGACGATAGTATCTTATGAAATTTATGTTAAAACTCCGAATGTGCTTGCAGCTGGCTGGCTTCCAATTCAGCAAAATATTTTGTTACTACGTATTTTATGAAAACAACAAAGCCAACTACACCAAATATAGTAATTCCTAAAACTTGAGCTTGATATTTTCTGGAAACAGTTTCACAGTCACTACTTGACGTTGATGATGATGCAGCAGCAGTATTTGTAGTATTAGCGACAGCAATTGGTGCAGCAGCAGTTGGTCGTGTTTTAGAAGTTGACTTCATTAAAATTTTATAATAAACACTTCAAATTAAGGTATTTTTGAACAATATCTAAAAAATAAAAATATATGTTAATGTAATTTTGTAATGATAAATTTTATAAAACATTTGCACTTAAAAATATTGCAGAAAGTGGAAAATTCTCTACTTTTTTTACACCACTACACACACTGCTTACAACGAAAAAAAATTCAATTTGTCAAAACAAGTATGAAAATTGTTGACGTGTGAAAGAGAATGTCAACAAAAATACAACAGTGTTTACCCAATTTAGACGATGATTTAAATCGTAGATATTTTATACACTTTAACAGCAAGTTGATTAACAAGAGAGTATTAACTCAAAATTTTTAAAATATCACTTTTTTCAAGAAATCAGCAAACAACATCAATATCTATCTACTGTAAAAATTTCAACGTATTCCGTTTACTCTTTCATCTCGAAAACCACTTTTAAGACCATATTCATGATAATGTAGTGATTACCTTTATTTCAACAAAAAGGTATTATTTCGAGTTAATACAAAAGTTGAAATAGGTAAGAATCGTATATTTTCATAAAAAAGGTATTATTTTGATTTGAGCCTTTATTTATGTTAAAAATAATCAAACTGTTTTATTTATATTTGGTTGTATTTTGAGTTGATACTATTTTTTTGATAAAATTTGTTTTATTCTATAATTTTAATTCGAAATGTGACTCTTTTTATGAAAAAATTGTTCAAATTTTTTTTGAGTTGTGACCCTTTTCATGAAAAAATGGTGTTAACTCAAAAAATAGATTTTTTTGCAATGATTAGTAAAATTTAAAACAAAAACAATGAATATATATATTTTCAAATGGAATTTGCTTCCTATGGTATATTTGAATTTTTAAATTCTGTTAAAATGTGGCCACAAACAGTTTTTTGACTCTACTGAAAATTCAAAAATTTTGAGTTAATACCCTCTTGTTGATCAAGTGCGATATGTATATAGGTTTGTTATTTCGTGTGAAATTTTTATATTCATTTTCTAGTATATAGTACATATGTATGTTCTGAAATAGGATAGTCGATTAAGCATTGTCGGTGTGAATGTTTGTGTTTTTTTAAGCCCCCGACATTGCCAAGACCCGGGAAAGGTATAAAAATATCAGAAATATTCGGGAGCAGATCGGGATTTTTTGCATAATCATCCCATAACTTTCTGAGATATGAACAAATAAACTCGACTGCCTCTGTTTTTATCGCTTATTTTTACCACAAAAGTTATCAAAAATTATTTCTAAAAAAAACATAAAATTGGTTTGAAAGCAACTGAGATATAAGCACTAAAGTACAAATGCTTCGGTGTTCTTCCTAAAATTTAAAAACTGAAATAGATATTTTAAATTTTCTATACAACCGAGAGAGCCAAAAAGGGCTTGAGTATTTAATAAAGTTAGATATGAAAAGAAGAAAATAATGGTGTCCTAGATTTTTTTATCTGTAAATAAATGGGATTGACCAATACAGCGTAGTTAACTATTAAAAAAGAGTAAAATACAAGATGGCATCTGAAACAAAATGGCGCAACAACATTTTTTTAACCCCTACAATGTGGGTAACAAATGAAAGGGCTTGACTAGTAGAATACAGTAAACTATGTTAAAATTCAAAATCAAAGATGAAGTCTGGGATAATAAATAAAATATAATCTAAAATCTAACCTAACTACGATGAAGTGTTAATAATACCTATGTGAAGGAAATGATCAAATTCGGCACGGCCGAATGAATATAGCGCACTTGCCAAAGGAACATATTTTATTTAAACGTAACAAACGTTTCAAAAAATTCCGTGTTCTTTCGCTTATACCTCAGCTAGTAATGTGTCCACCTAACTGATTTTCAGTAGCAAAATTCTTGAAAGCTTATTTGATAAATTGATACTGAAGTATACGTCGAGGCTTCACAAAGTTGATTTCAGCATGCACACGGACAAACGGATTTAGCTAAATCAATTTATATATAATGATTCAGAATATATCTTATTTTAGAAGTTATAAGCCTATAAAGTTGCTACTAACACAAAACATAATATGTATGTGTAAAAAATATAAAAAATGTTGAATCAACATTGTTTATAAAAATTGTTTTTGCAATGTGTATTTTTTATATATGTATATACATATGTATGATATATCAAACTAAACAAAGAGAGAATAGCCACATTTGCAACTATATACCAAAGAATATACTAGCATATTTAAAGGGTCTCGAAGAGATTTGTAAAAATTACAAACTGAATGATAAACTCATAGATAGTTGTATTTATGTGAAATGTATTGAAATCACTGAAAAACTAAATTTTGAAAAAAATACGGGCTAGGGCCTTTCTACTTGTGACCATTGATATACCCTTTTACACTCTCGTGTGAAGAGCATGAAAAAATAAATTTTTGACACAAAGTAGGGAATAAACAATAACAATGTTTTTAACTTTACCTTTCAAGTCAATTTACTTGATGCCCAACTAAACGTAATCGTTAAATACGGTTAATATTTTAAATTTCCTTCAACCTTTAGTTTTTTATTTACATAAAAATGACCGAACGTTTTGGTATAATACTGTTAACAGGTCCACCCGGTATTGGTAAAACGACTTTAATACGTAAGGTGTGCGAAGATCTAGTTAAACAAGGAATCGCATGCAAAGGTTTCTATACAGAAGAAATACGCTGTCCAATTTCCAATATGCGCATTGGATTTGATGTTGTTACTTTCAATCAAAAGAGAGGAATTTTAGCTAGGTAAATACCTACCTACATACATATATATCTATGTTGTATTTATGCATGCATTATAGTAAGTTCCATACCTTTTAGGTTAGACCGAACGAAAGAAGGGCCATTTGTTGGAAAATATTGCGTACATACTAAAGATTTTGAAGATCTGACTCTGCCTCTATTATGCAGTGATAAAAACCATGATTTATTGGTCGTTGATGAGATCGGAAAAATGGAATTAAAAAGTAAAAAGTTTGAAATTGGTGTACAAAACTGTATAATGAAAACGGCTTTATTAGCTACAGTTCCATATAAATTACGAATACCCTTACCATTGGTCGATAAACTAAAAAAAAACATCCTAAAGCGCAAATATTTTTAGTTACAAAAGAGAATCGAAACAACTTACAATACGAAATTGTTGAAAAGATTTTAAATTTAAAAAAAAAATTGATCTATAATCTTTAGGTCATATAGATGATAGTGAGAGAGAGGAAAGAAGCATGGAAACAACGTCTACCAATAAAACCTAATGTTTGTCCAATAACGATCCATTTTCATGAACTCGCTTCCCAAATTGACGCACAAACTTAATTGAAGGGCCGTATCTTCTCGAAAATTTTCCATGTAAATTTCTTTCAGTTTGTGTTAAAAACTCACACTCAAACATAAACCTAAAAATAAAAATCAATATTATTTTACCTTTCAAAGTCAAATTAATCGGTAGTTTAAATTGTAAATGGCGCACCCTTTACATGCAACATCCGTGTTTTACATATCGTCGCCTAACACGCAAAACGGCCTAACTAAAATTTTGATTATTTGAAGTAGAAGTAAAAAAAACTTCCTTAAATTGAAAAAAATAATATGCCTTTCAATGCTATTTTCTTCAATAAAATTGTAAGTAAAATATGGTATTTTATCTTTTGTTAATGTTCAATTTCGTTTACAATCATAACTAGACTTTACGAATAACGATGTTCTATATTAATATACTAGCCAGTGCCCGCAACTGTGTGAGCTGTACAACAGCTGTATTTTCAACCTAACCACCTTCTATAGACGTTGGATGGTTTTTGCCAATACGTGTAAATTTTAGACACCCTAAACCTAGAAAAGCCGACAACTAAATACAAAAAAATATATTTATTGCATATTTCCGCGAATTCGCTTGATTGTCGTGTTAAAGGGTAGCCCATATGTTATATATACTTAGGTTACTGTCTTTCTGTGTGCCAAATTTTATTTAGTTCCGTTCAGACGTTTTTGTGTGATGAGTAACAAACACTCACATTAATTATATACATATGTAAGTAGAATTTGTCTTTATTGCTAAGAAAAACAATTTTTAAAAATTATATTAAAAATTAAATGGTTCTTTCATGACAACAAAATTAGGCATAAGTAGTTTTTGCTTATTGCAACAGATATTTAAAAAATGTTTAAAAAAATATTTTATATTTAATACATGTACTATTATGTAAAGTATCTAGTAATTAGTAAATAAAATATTATGCGGATGTAGTCGGGTCAGTCGTACTTATGTTAGTCGATGTCAAGTATGTTTTTGAATCTCGTTGTGATCGTTTTCTTGCTCTTTTTGGAGATTTTTCATAATCCATTTCATTATATGTCTGCTCGGTAGCTCGCCATACCATTTCTTGCCTCTGTACTAAGTCGGGATAACGTTGTTCAAACTGTGTATCGGCTGGCAAAAGAAGTTCCCATTTTTTGTCTAAATTTAATTTCGCAATTGATTGTAAAACTTCTAAAGCCTCTTCAGGCGGCAATTGGGTGGCAAAGATTACCTGACGTCTATAAAGACTATTTGTGCGAGAAAAGCGAAACAACTGCAAGAAATAAAAATTTTGATTTGTTAACTTTAAATGCATACCTACTTACCACATAATCACGGGCCCTTATCATAAGTTCGGACTTAACACCATTCGCATTGGATAGGGTTTCATTCGGATAGAGAATCTCTGACTGAGCTACCCAATTACCATGTATTAAAATACCTATCTGTGGTAGAGTTCTTAAAACCCGATCAGCGGTAATTTTTGTATCTATACATTCTCGTAAAATATTCATTATATCATCAAAAGACAACATTTTCGCATCTTTGAGTATAACTTTAAGTTGTTCCATCAAGTTCATAGATTTTAACTTTGCCTTGCTTATAACTCTGGCTGGCAAAACAGCATCAATGCCTTGATCTTGGCCTTCTGCAGGCAGCAGCTTTTCTACATACTTAGATGTATCTAATCCTAAGGCATGGCTTCCCTGCCGATTGGTGGAAAACAATTTTTGACGTTCTAGTTCGGCTGTAGGAGATGTGCTTCCATGCCAATAAGTTTCACACCAAGGTTCATCGACGCTTTTTTTCATAAAGTTGTCGTAGCCTTGGCGTTCTTTTACTTTTTTACCTCCTGTTCGAGCAAATTTTACAGTGACTTGCTGAAGCTCTTCATCATCGTCCTCTTCGTTTAGAGCCTTTTGCTCTGCCTTGTTTCGTTTGTCCTCTTTGTCAAAATAAGAAAATGATGGTCTCAGTTGTAAAATTGAAGACAGGGGAGACAAATGTATTTCTTTATCTGTATATATGCCGACAATATATTTACTAATATCATCTAGCGAAGTTGAACTAACAAATGCTTGTTTATCCATAATTCCCCTTTTAAAAGTGGGTCTTTCGCCTTTGGCCTGTGATTTGCCATCAGCTGCTAATGCCAATTGCTCGCCTTTGAAACGATCATAGAATGGTGATTCTGTGTCCAAAGCAAAATCCACCTTTACTTCGTGATTTAAAGGTTTTACACAGCAATTTAACACTGCAGCAGTTTCAAAATTTGAAACTTGTGTTTTTGTAGGATACTGAAACAGATATAAGTTGTCCTGAAGATTTTTAGATAGAAACACCGGTATCTGGGTATAAACGAAGTAGGTATTTTGCGTTAATTTATAAAATATATTGAATGTATTATTCGTATATATATATATGTAAATGTATATTATAATCACCTCTTCTATAACTTCATCTTCGTTATCATACTCCATTGCAAATATTTGTTTAGTGTATATAATTCAAAGCGAATGAAAAAATATAAATTCTAAAAAGTTAAAATAGCTTTTCAAGATCTTCCAAAGCATGTGTGTTATTTATTTACTTTCTTTGTGTTTACGATTACTGTAATATCGATAACACAATATCATGTGTTTTTGAAACAGCTATTCACAATATACATACATACGAACTGTATTGTTTGGTTACAGGGCTGTCAGATTTCTTTTAACCATTTTCGTCAAATTCAATGTTATAAATCGCCAAAAATCACCAAAGCTTAATTTTTTTATTATATTTTACTGATAACTAAAGTTAAGATGTTATCGGACAGATAACTAGTTTTTCGTTATTACAACTTCACTTTAACTTAAAAGTGTCCGATATGTTAAAGGGAAGATCACTCTACCTTTAACTTTTAACGTGAGGTTTTAAATTAAAAGTTACCATATTTTCTACCGTAAAAGGAATTGTCAAGGCGAATTCATTATCAGGCGGTGTTGACAACGCAGCTGATCTACTTTTTTATTTGCATGAATGATGGTTGAGTTGTCAAATATTATTTATGTTTACATAGATTACTCTTTCCTGGGCAAAAAAACAAAAACCATGTAGTTTTTGACACATCGACGGCCGAAAGCAAAAATAAAAACGTGTTGTTTTTTTAATGTTGTATTTTTTGTAGAATTATCACCACCTGATAATTAAATTCGCCTTGGGAATTGTTTACTATTCGTTTGTCGTTACCACTATGTTCTTAAAGAACTAATTAATTTGTTCGGCATTTGATTTTGTGCTGCCATATTTAAAAAAATACAATATACTTTACAGGGAGGTTGTAATAACGAAAAATACTTAACTTATTGCTCACGTTAACAAACGTTACCTTTTATTAACATTAACTTTGTCGGCAAGTTTAATAATGGTCCTAAGTGTTATAAATCAAAAAAAAAATAATAAATAAATAAATAAGTGGCACAAGCTAAAGCAACTTATGTAATATTATAACATATCCATAGAAATAAAAATAGAGTAGAATTTGCTAAGACGCATTTGCACTGTAGTGCTAAAAAATAGTAGAAAATCCTGTTTTCGGATGAGTTCAAATTTAACTTGAAAGAATCTGATTCAAAAGGCAAATGCGTTCGAATACCCCCGAATAAGTGGCTTGACCCTAAGCTGCAAGGGAACTTTTAAGCATGGTGGTGGGAATATAATGGCGTGGGGGGAGTTTTTAATCAATGGAATCAAATTTTTTTTTGTGTGTGAGCATTGAAACTATGGACCGTTATGTCAACAAGAATATTTTGGAAACTGTCATGTTGCCGTTTGCAAAAGATGGATGCATTTTTCATTACGATAATGATCCAAAGCATGCATCGAAATATGTTAAGTCCTGGATTCAAGACCAAAATATTAATGTACTTAATTGGCCAGCTCAGTCACCCGAATTTAATCCTACAGAGAACTTTTGGGAGATGATAGATAAAAAATAAAACGTGATCAGGGATCAAATAAACAAAATTTTTCTCCTTCAAAAAGCTAAATTAAAAAATTAATAACTTCAATTCTTCGTAGATACGCTGCTATTTTGTAAAAGAAAGGATATTCAACCAATTATTAGGATATTAATACTTTTCCCGCCACTCTGGACTGGTCTGCTTCTCTTTCTCTTCTATTCTAACTATTCTTATTATTCTCTTTATTTCTATATTAAGGCGTCACAATGGACCGTAATGGTCTCCGGGTGAGGGTGTGAGGGAAACTTTGCACCAGCATTATCTACCTACACTACCTAGGATATTTTAGAAAATTGAAAAAAAAAAATTTAAATAAGTTCCTTTAGTTTTTGCCATCCAAAAGTAAAATATTTAATTTTTTATTTTTTTGGAAATAAAAAATTGTAAAATATAACACTAGAGTTATTAGAGCTATCTTTAAAAATTCTTAGTTTATTTTTTTACTATATTTCTATGGATATATTAAATTTTTAAGTCAGTTGCTTTAGTTTGTGCCACTAATGTATATTTTATTTAATTTTTATTAAAACCAAAGTAAAAATGATTAGTGAATACAAAAAAGGTACAAGGCGGGCTAAAAGAAGTCATCCGATGTTGTTTGGTCATGTCGAGAAGAGGATATATACGGGCTCGTTTTTTTTTTGCATTTTTCATCACTTTGGTGAGAACTTCGGGCGACAGATTCTCGCACTGGTGTCGAATGTTGTCTTTGAGGGCTTCCAGGGTCTCGGGCTTGTTTACGTAAACACGGGACTTCAAAAAACCCCACAAAAAAGTTCGGAATGGTTAAATCGGGCCAATGTAAATCGCCAAAACGGGAGATGAGATGACCCGGTAACGCCGCCTTCAGAATATCGGTTATGGCTCGCGCAGTGTGTGCCGTTGCTCCGTCCTGTTGGAACCACATTTCCTCCAGTCCTAATTCAATTCGGCAGAAAAAACTCGGCTGACATGGCCCTATAGTGCGCATTGTCCAATTTTAACGTTTAACTAGCGGTGTCCTTGAAAAAAATGGTCCGATGACTCCTCCAGCGTGAACAGCGCACCATGCAGTCACTTTGAGCGGGTATAATGGCTCCTCGTGCATTACTCGTGGATTTTCGGTGCCCTATGAATAATGAAGTGTAATCTTTAAGGCATTTAACATTGTCTTGTTCGGATATGAGATTTAAAATTACTCTACATATCTTGGGAAGGTACAATCAAAACATGTTCCATTAGCATTCATATAATTTACAATTCGCTTGAGTGTGTTCTAAAGGTGTGCCTCTACAAATGAGGTAACACTGATGTGGGTTAAGGGACACGTGGGCATAGCTGGGAATAAGGCTGCTGACGAACTTGCGAAGAAGGGGTTTAAGGCTGCATTCTGCGGATCGGAACCCAGAACTGCTCTGGGCAATTGGTTAGTGCGGGCGAAGATCTTTCAATGGGTGAACTCTTTGAACTTGCGAAGGTGGATGAAGGGAACCACGTGTAGACAAGCTCGTATGGTGCTCAGGGAGCCACTTTTCAGGGGTGCAGTGAAGATACTCGGTTTTAATCGGAGTATGATGAGCTGGATCACTGCGTTGATTACAGGACATGGGAACTTCAAATATCATCTGAAAAGGATGCGGATCGTGGATGATGTTATTTGTAGAACATTAAGTGTGAGTGCGATGGGGGACCTTAGTCTGAGGGAGATGCTGGCGATTACAAAGGACTGTGCGATGAGGATTGTCGACAATCACCAGTCGGCAGTGTGAAATCGTTTTCCTAGTCCAGAGCAAACGCCGGTTGTGGCGCGGGACTCAGTGATTGAAGGTATACTGATCGGTGGACACGAAATCACTAAGGAGCAAAGGGGGTCGAAAAGGGACCCGTGATAGTAGTGGTCTGCTTCGATATTCCCCCTACATGTGGGAACATACAATTCGTAATAATGCGTTAAGAAGTTTGTATAGTATTCTGTTTCGAAGAAGATATATAGTTTATTACTGAAAATACTCTTTAATTGTAGACATGTATATGTACATACATATATTTATGTATTCACTTTTTTTTGAATTCGATAACAAACTAAAAATGAAAGTGGAAGGATGCTAAATTATAATATTTACATAAGAAAAGGCGATAAATTAAAATATTTCTTACAATCCATCTAAACAAGACACCAATTTGTTCTCAAAACTGAATGCCTCAAATTTTATGCATAAAAATATCAATAAAATTACTATTTTTTTTTTTTTTATTAAATTCAACGATGCTCAATACAAATTAATGACTTCTAAAAAACGGTAATTTTCTTAATCGCCAAAAATTCTTCCATGTCAACAAATCGAAAAAAAAAGGACGCAGAACAAGTTTTAATATCGCCACGTTTGGCGAGAAATCGCAACATATAACAACCGTGCATACTAATACTAAGTATAAGGTTTTTAAAATTAAGTTTTTATTGGCAATTTTTGCAAATTTTTCGCTAGTAAAATTTTTACGTGAAAAATTGTTTTTTTTTTAATTTTAATGGCAAGGTCTTAAAACCATAGAGCCAGGGTATCCCATACTGCTTCGGGTTAAAAAAGATTAGAATAACAGAATAAGCAAACGAGTAGCGGAGGGCGAGAGTAGACCAATTAGAGTTGGTGTTTATAGCTTGTCGAAATATGTCTCGTTGAGTTGGGCATTGCGAAATGCGTACTTTCTCAAATTTAACGCTGTGTGTGACTGACGGTAGCCTTTCAGGTTAATTAAAAACGATCACGTACATAAGCTTCTTAATGACACTAATTAGTTGAGATTATATACCAATATCATGTGAGTTTAGCAAATCAAACAGGTTTGTGAATCTGCAAAATAGTTGGTGCTTAATGCGAATATGAATTAAAATTAAAAAAAGGAAAAAAATATTTACAAACCAAGTTTTCTAAAAGAAATTAAAAACTACCAAAATTTTGAAAAAACTGTAGATATCGTAGGTAGGTAAGGCTGGTGCAAAGTTACCCTCACACCTTCACTCGGAGACCATTACGGTCCATTGTGACGACTTAATAGAGAGAAGAATAGAAATATTAAGAATAGAAGAGAAAGAGAAGCAGACAATTCCAGAGTCTCCGGCGGGAATCGAACCCGCAACCCCCAAACAACTGACTTGTCCTTTACCGACTAGTCCACAGGGGCACTCGTAGATATCGTAAGTTAATGTGAATTTTTTAATTAAATTTTGTAATTTGGATGGTTTCATTATTAAAATATGTGTGAATGTACGTATTTTTTTCGATTTTGATCATGTATTTAACCTCTTCAGGCCAGCTTATATTCTTAGAGTTGCAAATATTACGAGTACCTGTATTCCCGGTTCTTTCCACTATTAAAGTAGATATTCCAATCAATCAATAGATGGCTTTTTACAACCCTGAAGGGTCTTAAGCCGAGGAAAGAATAGATTTCCAGGCGCTTCGGTCTTCTGCGCTCCTTCTCCAATTTCGAACATTTAGGTCCATTAGGTGTTGTTGGACCTGATCTTTCCATCGGAGCTTCGGTCGTCCTCTTCTGCGGACACCTTCGGGATCATACTCGAAAATTCTTCTTACTGGAGCTTCTTCATCCATCCGCCCGACATGTCCAAGCCAGCGCAGTCTTTGTACCTTTATGCGCCTAACAATGTCAATGTCGGCGTGATCTGATGTGGCTTTATGGATATCGGGATGCTGAAATCTGGTGCTGCTAACCACCATGTTACGTGCCGCTGCGAAAGATATCAGTCTCATACCGTTGTCGGTCGTTTCCTCATGAAGGCTGAATTTTCCGACTGTTGGACTAAAGATACTTTCCCTACCTATTTTGACATTGAAATCACCTAGAATAATTTTAATGTCATGGCCGGGACAACGGTCATACACTTCCTCTAGGCGCTCGTAGAATATATCTTTAATCTAATCGTCCTTGTCTTCCGTAGGGGCATGTGCACATATCAGGCTGATGTTGAAAAATTTCGCCTTGATGCGGATCGTAGCTAGTCGTTCATCAACTGGTGTAAAACGGGAAACTAAATGACTACCTTTCTTACTAACAACAAAACCGCATCCAAACTCGTGCTTTGTTTCATGGCAGCTGTAATAAATGTCACCTTTAGATGTTTTGGTGACGCCTTGCCCATTCCATCGCATTTCCTGGATTGCAGCTACATGGGATTTGTATTTCTCCAGTACATCCATTAATTGGGTTGATGCACCTGGTCTGTACAATGATCGTACATTCCAGGTACAGAACCTTAAATCGTGGTCCTTTATACGTTTGCGGGGGTCGTCAACAGTAAGAGGGGTCCGTTTATACTTATTCTTTTTCCTTTCCATTGTGAGTATTTTTTTCCGGAGGTGGGTTACAAGCCCGACGCTCCAACCAAAGTCAAAAGGACTTGGACTTTGCGCAGCACATGTTAGTTCACTCCCCAGACGGGCGTCCGGGAAAGCTATCCAGTGGCACCACGAGGAGGTATGCGTCTACGTCTTAAGATATAAAAGCACCAAGATGGGGTCTAGGCTTTGCCGAGTTAAAGCCAATCAACCCGGTGCTTGGTGTTTTATATCCCCATCGCCACCAATATTCCAATTAGTTTCCAAATAAAACAAGTAAGAGCACTATATTCGGCTGTGCCGAATCTTTTATACCCACCACCAATTTTGTGTACATTTAAAGCACAATATTTATTATTTTGTTAATCGCTATAGAATAATCTCTTTATAATAAAATATGTATCACTTTCTTTGTAGAGGGTGGTTAAATTTCAAGGGCCCATGTTTAAGGTGAACCACATCTAAACTTCAACTTTTTTCTTGTATTTTATTTGACATTTCTCAATCTCAGACTAACTCAATTTGAACCGTGGAAAGATACGCAATCGAGCAACGCTTTTAAATATTAAAGATTTTTATAAAAATGGGCGTTCAAATCAAAATGCATTTTGTGCACTTCGTGATTCTTTTGGTCAACATAATCGTTCGAATTCGTCCACAATTGTGAGAATTGTAAAAAATATTTAAATGTCTGCAAAGCAGGTCTGTATGAAATGTGAAAACATCTGTGAATGCCATCTTAGTTCGTTGAATGGGAAACATTGCTGTTTTTCACGATAACGTGGCAAAAGAGCAAGCAACCTCGATTCATCATCGTTCCCAAGAATCGAGCATCAACAGTGTCATTGAAAATTTGGACTATCGGATCGTGGTGTGCCGCCTAGGTTGGGGGGCCATTTGGCCGATATTTGTTCCATACATAATTGAAGCATACAAATATTATCATTATAAAAATAAATGATAATAATTTCATAATAATTTTATTCAAAATCAACATAGTCCCTTAAAATTAAACTACCCATTATAACTTCGGTATGCTAGTAAAATGTTTTCTTAAATTTAGTCTTTCAATGAAAGTGGCCGTTAAAATACGCGTGTCAATAAAGTTTCTGCTAATAAACATAACTTAGATATTTCAATATAGTCCTTTAGTATTCCAAAATCTTTATTCATAAAGAATTTACATGAACTTAAGAGGAAGAAAGTGAATTTAAGGTTAAATTTTAAGGGCCACAGGGTGATTTAAAATATACATTCTCTGCATTTTTCTAAAACTGGAAATTTGTTAGTAAGATTTTGATTTTTAAACTTCTATAATATTTTGCTTTTAAAAGATTTTCAAACGAAATAAGTTTTGTATAATTTTAAAATTTGTTAGCCATTAGTACATGAAAATAAATTGTTTATAATGTTTAGAGATATTTTTTTTTTTACTTAGGTCAAAATTTTCCTAAATTCCCATTTTTAATAGAGCATAACTTCAGGAGAACATAAGCATAAGTTGTTAGCATGCCATCTAGTAGTTGCTAGTAGAGTCATATATCTTATCATTTTTATCTTATATTTAGCTACAGTACAATAAAATGCGCAGTGTAAGATGAATAAATGCTAATATATATGACTAATATATTTTTATAAAAATTTAAGGAAAAAAGTGTGCGTGGCACATCTATTTTCCGTTATAACGAAGACTGACCAAAAAGCCATGTTTGCAAAATTTCAGAATCGTACATATAGTTTTGTCAGTTTTATTACGTTTTAAATTTGAAATATACACTGTGCGGTATAAATTTTCGTAAATTTTTATCTATAACTCTTTTCCTAATTCATAGATTTAAGCGATTTTCAGGGAAAAATATTCTTTTGACTCGATAAATATATATTCGAAGTTTCATGACTACGTTTATGCGTCTGGCCACAATTCAAAAGTGAAAGTGGGCGTTATAGAAGGCGTGTCAAAGTTCGTTTTGCTAATGAGTACAACTTAGGTGTTTCAATAAAGTCCTTTATTATTCCAAAATCTTTATTAATAGAGAAATTATATGAATTTTAGGTAAAACGTTATATGGGAGGTGGGCGTAAAAGTGGGCGTGGCACCTTAATTTTTTGGCATAGTAATGAAATTTCCCAGGGGGATAGACGTAGCAAAATTTATCATCATACCTCTTAATTTTAGCGGTTTTATGAGCTTTTAAATTTCATTAACGGTAGATAACGTGAAAAGTGGGCGTTATAGTAGGCGTGTCAAAGTTATTTTTGCGAATGAGTACAACTGAGGTGTTTCAATATAGGCCTTTATTATTCCAAAATCTTTATTAATAGAGAAATTATATGAATTTTAGTTAAAACGTTATATGGGAGGTGGGCGTAAAAGTGGGCGTGGCACATTGATTTGCCGTTACAAGAAAGCGTGTCACCAAAAAACAAAGTGTGCATAATTTCAGAGTCGTACATCCAATGTTGTTGCTTTTATGACGCTTTTGTTTTTAAATATACCGAAAAATACACTGTGCGGTATAAATTTTCGTACATTTTGATCGATAACTCCTCTCCTAATGCATAGATTTAGACAATTTTCGGGGAAAAATATTGTATTTACCCAGGAAATATATATTCGAAGTTTCATGACTCTACGTTAAGGCGTTTGGACACAATTCCATTTTATTCGATGTTCGAAGGACACGGTTTTTTCGACCTACTCTTACTTTTCGAGCTATAACTCTCTTCCTAATATTCCGATTTAGCCTATTTTCAATACCAAACAAACCTTGAGCCCCCTAGCTTTTTCGGTGCGACCTCTATTGTGCTTTCAACAGACGGACAGACGGACGGACATATCTAGATCGTCATAAAATCAAACCCCGATTCAGAATATATATACTTTATGGGGTCTAAAATGGATATTTCGATGTGTTACAAACGGAATGACAAAATGAATATACCCCCACCATTTTTTTGGTGGCGGGTATAAAAATATTTAAAATATTTATTTAGAAAAACTAAGCTAACTAGGGGTTATGTGTTTGTATGTGGACTTACCAGGGGCTCAATTCTCGTTCTGTGAAACTGTGAAATGAAAAAGTTTTTGTTTAGCAAAGGGTATGGTGGCACCATATGATATTACACACAAAAACTTTTCATTTCATAGTTTCATAGAACGAGAATCGATACCCTGATAGTGGTAGAAATAGGGTTAATGTAAAAAAGATTAATACAAGGTTTTATATGTAGGTTTACAGTTGCAGATTTGCGTATTATTAAAAGTACAATTTTTAAACGTTATTACCAATTGTTTTCTTTTTTTATATTTGTATATTGTTTTCATTTATTTATTTTATTGCATAAAAAATTAGATAAAATAAAATAATTCTGGTGACAAGATTGTTTTTTTTTTTGTGATACAACTAAAGACTTTGACTCTTGAACAACAAATAATATTTAATTGAAAAAAAAAAATAAATAAAGACGACACCGCTGTTGCCGATGATGAATATAAATACTAATAGAGTGACGTGTCGTTTTTAAATTTTTTACTGATTTAAATTCCCCCATAAAATTAAAATTCGCTATTAAAACTATTATTCAACATTTAATCAAATGAAATGGATGTTAGACAACGTAAAGAATTAAATGAAGTTGGGGAAGAGCTTTTATCAACATCAGAAATTCGTCATGACGAACGGCATGAAAAAACGGATATACGTGGTGACAGAAGGAATATAGCAATATTGCTGTTTCTATATATTTTACAAGGCATTCCATTAGGTCTGATTGCAGCCATTCCAATGTTGTTACAGAATAGAGGAGCTAGTTATAAGCAGCAAGCTGAATTTTCATTTGCCTACTGGCCATTCAGTCTAAAACTATTGTGGGCTCCAATTGTAGATTCGCTATATGTAAAGAGCTTTGGTCGTAGAAAATCTTGGCTCGTGCCCTGCCAATATTTAATTGGAATTTTTATGCTATTGTTATCTTGGATGGTGGATCGTTGGTTAGGTGGTAATGGGGTAGATCCGAATGTTCCCTTACTTACCACCCTATTCTTTTTGCTCAATTTCTTAGCCGCTACCCAAGATATTGCCGTCGATGGTTGGGCCTTAACCATGTTAAAAAGGTGTAATGTTGGCTATGCCTCCACTTGTAACAGTGTGGGTCAAACGGCAGGTTACTTTTTAGGGTATGTGGCTTTTATAGCATTGGAATCAACAGATTTTTGTAACACGTATTTACGTTCGGTGCCCAAAGATGAGGGTATGGTTACTCTACCCGAATTTCTTTGGTTCTGGGGAGTATGTTTTCTGATAGCTACCTCCCTAGTGGCAATATTTAAAAAAGAAAATGACATAAAAGATGATCATTCAGAATCCCGATACAGCGAAGAACACGAGTTAAATATTTACGAAAGTTATAAAGTACTTTTTGACATGGTCCGTATGCGTCCCATTCAAATATTGGCCGGTATTTTGTTGACTGTCAAAGTTACCTTTGCAGCCTGTGATGCTGTAACGTCTCTGAAGTTAATTGATGCTGGTGTACCTAAAGAAAAGCTGGCTTTGTTGGTGATACCAATTATTCCTTTACAAATAGTATTACCTTTGGTGGTTAGTCGTTATACAAACGGTCCGCGACCTATGGAAGTGTATGTGAAAGCCATTCCTTATCGAATTTTCTTCGCTTCAATGGCGGCTCTCATTGCATATTTTACGCCTTATATTATAGCTGGTGGCGAGGTGCCTATTTACTATTATGTCCTGTTAGTTGTAAACTATGGCATATATCAAATCTTTCTTTACTGTATGTTTGTGGCTGTGATGGCATTTTTCGCCAAGATCTCAGATCCAGCTGTGGGAGGTACTTATATGACTTTCTTAAATACGCTTTCAAATCTTGGAGGAAATTGGGCAAATACTGTTATATTGTGGTTGGTTGATGTTTTAACTTGGAAAGAATGCACTAGAACTGATGATACTGTTGTGGAAAATAATGTTTGTTTAACAAAGCAACAAAAAGAGGTAAAAGCATGTAATATTGGGTCTTTTTCTTTTCTAAACATAATATTTGTCTTTTTGGTAATTTTCTTTTTATACCTACATTACACATTCAAAAAAGCACAAACAAAAATAAACACTTATTTAAATTTTAGTCAAGAAAGAAAACGACAAGTCCTAATGTAAAAACTATATAAAAACGATAATTTGATTTTCTCTCTTAGGAATGTGCTGCCGCTGGTGCCGAGTGTAAAATAGTCTTTGATGGCTTTTTTATTGAATCGATAGTGTGTCTAGTGTACGGTGTAATCTGGTTAATTTGTGTAAGAAAATGGATAAATTATTTGCAAAACTTGCCTACAGGAGAGTGGCTTGTGGTAAACACAAAAAAATACAAAAATTTTTCCAAGTTAAGGTAGCAATTAATTGTATGACATCAAGAGGCTAATTAAATATTTTAAATGTGTTAAAAAAATTCAATTTTTTATTTTTCCAATCATTTTAAATGATCAAACAAATTATTATTTTAATTAACGTTTAAAAAACTCGCATATACATAAATATGTATATCTGTGAACTTTTGACAAAACTAGTTAAGTGAAAAACTAAAAGATATATTACGTATAAAAAAATGTCTAACAAAAAATATGTTTTTTTTTACTCAGTTTTTGTGTTTTTCCAAAAAATATTAATAAAAATCTTATTAAAAATTTCTACTGCACAAAATGCTGATACATTTTTATTATCCCGGTTCTTGCTTCGAGATATTGGTATCACAACATAAATAATCAACTTAAATTATTTTTTGGTTTGTTGTTTGTTTTTTGCTCCTGAAATATTTAAAAAAATTCAAATAAGTTCTTTTGTCAAATGTCCACAGGTATGTAAGTACATACTTATTTAGTACGAATAGCACACACCATAATTCAGATGACGTAGGAAATTTAAAGGATCGCATCACTGAACCTCATACTGAAAAAGTATGCAGTACTGGGATTTATTTATTTATTCAATTCCACAAAGTAATATTCAGTTATCTTTATATGAAACTGAAATTAAAAATGTATAGTATGGCGGTAGCACCATATGATATGACGCACAAAAAGTTTTCTTTTCACAGCCTAATAGAACTGCATACCCTAAACTTTTTTACATTAAAAATAGTTTTATGTGAAATGTTGCAAGTTCGGAGGCACATTTGCAAAACTAAAAATGTGTCATCGTTATGTAGTGCAGTGATGCATTTGCGATCAAGTCTTTAAATATTTCTGCGGGTATTATTTGTCTAATTTACAACCTATCATATGAATTAAACTTTATAAGAAATTCACTCCAACATATTAAAAACAAACGACGATAGAAAAAATGTTCATCTCAGATATAATTTAATAAAATTCTGTTGTAAACATAGATAAAATTGTTGGAAATGTTGTACAAAATATAAGTAGATAAATTATCAACCAAATGTTTACAACTGTTTTTAATTTCAATGTACAGCTTCTACGATAGGTTGTAAATTGGGAAAATATTTTTATAATTTACGTTTGTATAGAATACAATCGATCTATTTCCATAGTTGTAATTTTTAGGTTAACATCTAACTTTATAATTTATTTTTTAGTATAAATTATTAAAATGAAAAAAATAAAAAAACAGATAACTTTTTTTTTAGCCCATAATGTATATCTTGTTAAATGTTTGTTTTTTATTAATTAGGCATTTTCGAAAGGACAAGTTGCAATTGCAATGTCGTACAAAGTTTTATACAATACAAACTTATATTTATTTTGTCTTTATAAAATTGTAAGAACTTTAATGTAAAAACACGTGTATTGTTAAAAGCTAGTAGCATATTATGTTAGAGCTTGAAGTCTAATAATACTTCCATGAGTCTGCAGACTCTTGGTTTTGCTTCTGCTTGCTCTTACGTTCGATAAGACCAGCCAAATGGTCCGATCGCATGGATAGTGAATCAATCTTTTCGACCAATTGTTGATAAGGACTTAACGGTTGAGTGCCCATAACAACATGACCTAATTTAGAATCAATCTTTGCATTAAGACGAGCATTGCGAATAAGGTTGACTATCCAACATTCGGCTTCTGAAGGGTTCATATTTAGTTTATCAGCTAACATACTGATAGTAATGCATTGATGGATGCGACAAAATGTTTCAAAAATCATGAGACGAGCATCCTCTACAAATTCGTTTAAGCACGCCACAATGAAAAAGTCGTTGAGAATCACTGTTTGACATTCATGTAATTTTAAACGAGCACCTTCGAAATCAAAATTTACATACAAACACTCAAGAAATTCAGTGATGGGATCCCGGTAGGTGTAAGACTCTTGTTGGATCACCTTGATAAGTTCCTTGAGGGCATTACGACGTGTACGATTGATAATAACAGCGGTGGCCAAGTAACGCATAATGTGCGGGCACATAGTTTGGATAGCATTCAAGTACGCTGGTTTATTCAAGAAAGTTTCAATAATTAAATCACGACCTTTAGGGTGATTAAAGAACACCAAAACGGACCAGTGAATGAGCCAGGTACGTTGCTGCAAGGCCTGAACAGTAGAGAAGTTGGCATTGTCGATATAATCGCGCAAACGTGTCAAATCTTCTAATGCTGTATTCCAGTTTAAAGTCAGGATTTCGGCAGCTAACTTACCCCACAAAACATTCAAGTAGTTCTGTTAAAAAATTTATAAGTAATTAAAAGAACAAAAACTATTCACATCTTGATTACTTACTTTGTCATTGGGAGACATAACAATCAAACAAAAATATAGGTAAGAAGTTGATTCTTGGTAGTTACCGCACTCGTACAAATATTTTGCCAATTTATAAGCACTTTCTAAATGCTCTACCTTAAAGTTGTAATCTTTCTGCAAAGCATTTACGAAAGTTTTTGAATCCTTCATACTTTCTCCGTTTTTCAATATGTCTGTGGCTTTCATTATAGGTGCCACCTCGTTTTGCAACTGCTTTAATGTAGCCAAAACCTCAGCTTTGCGTTGCATTAACTCTTCGGGCATTTCCTGGCTTAAACCTAAACGCTTACGGGTATCCATGGTGTAATCAATCATATTTGTTTTGTTGACTGTCTCCAAAATGTATTCAAGCAATTCTTTTTGATCGTATATCTAAAAAAAAAGTTAATAGTAATTTCTGCAAAAATATTTGGCAGTCGCTGCAAAACAAAATGTTGGCTATCCAAAAACTAACCTCTTTGCCACATAAAAATTCCAACAAGGGAAAAGTCAAATGCCTGTCCAAAAACTGGCAATTGGTTCTAGTCAAATCAAATTGCGCCATTTTACCTGTATTTTTTTTACAATTTCCTAATTAATTACTTTTCTGAAGTATTTTCGATAAAAAATAACGTGCTGACACGAAATTATACAAAATTTTACAAACGTCGACTTCTTGCCGAAAAATAATAAAGGGCAGAAAGAAATGTATTCGCGTTAAACAACGCTGTTATTTTACAAACAATATCAACTGATGGTAGCGTTGCCAGAATGATGATTTATCATAGTTTTGACGATTTCTTGTCCAAATTACACAGTAATTACAACTTTACTTAAACTACATCAATAATCAAAATAAAATTGCCAGAATTGTTTAGTGAATTTAACGATTCTCAAAAAAATTTATTCAGCTAACAAATGGACATGTAGGATAGACGGACATTTCTGAATCGACTTCCCTATTCATAACTTTTTGTATTTTATAGGTTGTAGGAATGACAGCTACATATCGATTGTCACAGGGAGAAAGGCCCTCACTCGTAATTTTTGCGAATTTTAGATTTTTTTAAAGTGATTTCTATTCATTTCACACACATGCACAAATTACATTATGATGATACGGTTTCTATTACGTTTTTGCTTCTCTTGTAAAGTTACAATTATTTGAGTTAGGACCTTTCTACCGGTGACCAATGATATATACATACCTTGGCACAACAGGTGATGGGTATAAATAACACTGGCCTGCAGCAAAAATCGCTTTTGAATAAAAATACGTGAACTAAAGAAATTTTGACGCGCTAAATTTAAATCCGTTTTCAGTTTTTTCCAATCAGTCTCAGATTTTTTATGGTCCTGCTTAATATTTCGCGTGCAAATTTTTATAACCTAGAAATAGTATTCTTAAAAGCAACAAAAATAAAAACATTCTATGTGGAAAATAAATCTCGAAGTAACATAATGGGATACATATGTATGTATATAGGCCACCACACGCTACCGTATAGTTTAAATACTAGATGGCATATTTCAAAATGATTAATGGAATAGTATCCCAATTTTTTTTACTTAACCAACCAAAACCTAAGAGAAAATTAAGTTTATGTTTAACATATATTTATTTTTATTTATAACAAAATACATGTTTAATGGTTCTTACAAGGAAATATGTATGTATGTTATTTAATTATTTATTACTAGAGTCCTTAAGTAATAAAAATTAAATTAAGTTTTCATTTTCATTATAGTTGAGAATAGCTCAGTTCAATAACCTAACAAATGTATTAACTAATTATTTTAAAGATTTGCTACAACAGTTTTATGAAAAAAAAAGAATTGTTACAAATCGATTGCTTTCTTTTAAAATATATTACAAATCCTTTCACAGAATTTTTATAATTTTTATATAATTAAGACTTGCGGTTTTCTCTTTACAGTACAGGAGAAAAAATTATTTTTTTTTCTTTGGGTTAAAGGTGGATAATAGAGTTGACAAAAAATGTTTAATTATATTAATAACATATTAGATTTTGAGTCTACATACAAATTCATACATATGTGTACCGCTATGTAAGTTTTGTTTCTTAAATTAGCTGTTTGTTTTTGTTAATTGGTTCTTAAATTCATTACTTTTTAAAATTTTGTTTTTTTTATTATTGTTATTTGTAAATATTTTCGTGTTCCTTTAAATTTTATTTATTTATAATTTACTTACAAGTTTGTCATTAGAATCGTATTGTTTTTTTTACTTTTTTAATTTGTCTTGGGAGATAAGGCATCTTTTTCAAAGGCATCTGATCTATATTATACAATTTCAAGTATAAGTATGTGTGATTTTATACAAATGGCTTTTATTAAAAAAAGATCTTAAATAGTTTTTCGATATGTTTATGTATGTTTGTGCTTCAACCAATTAAAAAGCATTACACACTGTGAACTATAAATCAGTATTAACAAATTTTTTACATTTTCACTTGAATGTTATTGAGTGTATAAATTTTAAAAAAAAATTATCTTAAATTCAAAACATAATGTCAAGTTGTCTAGCTTGTCCTTATACATCCAATGAAATAATTACAAAAACAAAAAATATATATATATATATGTATATATAACGGATTTGTTTCAAAAAAGATAACAAAAAAATATTACTTTTAATGCTTGGCATACACAATACATTATTTTTTAAATACATACATACATAAGTATGCATTTCTTTTTTAATTTTTTAAAAGGAAATTTACTTTTTTAGTGTTAACGATTTTTCAAAAATGATTGTTGTTTAGTAGAAATATCAACGATGCCAGAGATAAAGATTTTAAAAAATGCATGTTCGTAGAAAATTACGAAACAAAATTCTTAAAAGCTAAACTTATACTAAAAAAATAATGAACAAAAAAAAAAACATCAGAATAATTAAATATGTATGCAGGTTGTGTAAGAAAATATTTTCTTTTCATTCAAAGTTTTTTTCTCTTTTCTTTTTGGTGTATTGAGGCATTAAATATGTATGATAATAATTATGAAAAACGAACGCTGAATGGTATGAATAAAAATAACTCTTATTGTTAAAACATAGTACCCAAATCCTCTATGAAATATTTGTATGCTTTTTCTATTTCATAATCTAAACTATACAGGTTTGCTTAATAATTAAAATTTTGTTCTAATGAAATTTTGCTAACTAAATATGTATCGTAGTTGAAGTTAATTTTTTCATTTCAGAATTTTAACATTCCTTTAAATGTATTTTAGTTCTTTCCAAGCACATCATTTAAAATATTTGATATAAAGTGAAGAGGTTTTTAGACTATTAATATAGTAATTAGTCCATAAGATATGTATTTCTTTAACTGATAAGCGAATCACTTTAAAATTACAAGCAAATGTATATTTTGTGGTTCTTTTAAAGGATCTAGAGTTAAATAGTTGTCCAAAAGTTTTTTTTTTTACAATGGGTAAAAAATTAATTTTTTTTAAATCGCAGAATTTCTAAGATGTGTTTTTTAAGAGCCACTTTAGAAAAACCAAAACAAAATCATCATATGCATTAAAATTGTAATATCGAAAAATTTGAATTTTTAAACTTATTTTTACCTGGCCGTGTTTGGCTTGATGGATTTATTGTTGTTACCGTAAAATTGTATTTTTAACTATAAGCCATATATTTTAAAATAATTTGCTTTCAAAATTAATTTAATTACGATTTGAAAAGAACTTGAATATTTTATATATGAATATACTCTAGTTGCCAAACAAAATTTAAAAGCAATAACAATTTAATTAACAATTATGGAACAAACCATTTTTTAGTGATTTAAAATCTAAAAAAAGAAGTAAAAATAAAAAAAAATACATCCAGCAGAGAACTGTCAATTTAAATATATAAAAAAAGGATTAAATTAAAACTATAAACAGCCAAGTGTACGGACTGTCAGGATACTTTACGAAATATATATTATATAGCAATCATTCGAATACGTAGCGCGCTCGTTGTGCGCGAGCCAAACGACTGGGTTGTTTACGACTTGCCACTAAAACTTCCTTAGATGTTTCATGAGGGGACGTGACGTGTGGCGTTGTTGCTGGCAGCCTTTCCGCCATTTTTTTATGTAATTTTATTTCGTCCTTGTCTTCGATCGAACGATTATATACTCTTCGTTCAAAATTAAAGTACTTTAAGGACATTTGTGTATTATGCAATATAGAACAAAACATACGCCAACTACTTTTGGTTTTTATTGCTAGCCGTTTTCGGTCCTGGTCATCGAAACCATAAAATTCTTCGAGTGAACACAAATCTACAACACTGTTATTGCTGTTAATAATTGCACTTCTGATATTTTTGCGTTGAGTTATTGATAATGTCTGCTCTGAAGATCTCGTTGAGGATCTAGTCTTGTTATTGACTACTAAAGGTTTTGTGATCTTGCCTAAATTCGCTTCATTGCGCACTGACCGCCGTTTTGGTTGTGTTAGCGCACTTAAAACGTTTCGTTTATTTAGTTTGCTACGAATTGTAGGTTTTTGGTCTACAATTTGTCTGACTTTTTCAAAAATTATGAAATTGCTAGTGTCTAATAGCCAACTTTGTATGGATGGCATATTTTCGTCAAATCCCTCGAACTCTTTCAAATCGGACAGACTTTCGTTCAATGAATCATTGCGAGAAATTATTATTGGTGACTGCTTGTTTTCTTTTTGTATGCTATTCTCTGTTATGGTAACTTCCTCAGTTCCCATTGCAATTAAACAACTTTCATCTGACGATTTGCTTTGACCCAAACCGCTTGTAACATCGTCTTCTGATTGTAAACTTTTTTGTCTCAAATCCATCACTTCGAGATCATCAAGAACATTCTCCTCATCGGTTCTATAACATGCTTCGACAGCAGCACATTGCTCTTCCTCATATTGTTCCTTCTTAATGCTATCTTCTGTTTCTTGTTTTATTGTCTGTTCACCTAAACATTCAGTTAATGCTGCTAATTCTATCGTTCTAGCTGTGATAAAGGCCTTTTGTTTTAAGGTTATATCGAACCAAGGATGTTGGAGTATTTGGCTAAGAGTAAATCTTTGACTTGCATCTTTATCTAAACAACCATGGATTAAATTTTTTAATTCAGGCGATGCTTGTTGCCAGCGCACAGAATCAGTAAAATAGTTGTCATTAAGAATACGTTGTTTCAGCATTTCGTAGCTTACCAACCGGTCCTCTCGGCCCTGCCGAAAAGGTGAGTGACCCATGTACATTGTAAACAATGTTGCACCTAAACACCAAATATCCACACCCTCCGAATACAACCCAAACTCTGAATTTTGCAGCATTTCGGGTGGCGCATAGTCTATTGTAAAGCGGGGCTTGCCATGCCAGCTCTTCATACTTCCGTGATAACTAAAAAATTTAAATTTCATTAGTTTTACTTAGTTGAAAAAATGTATTTAACAATGGCACATGCTTACCAGGCTGCCCCAAAATCAACTAGTTTGATTATTTGATGTTGCTGTTGTTGCTGCATCAAATCGTCTACGCATATGATGTTTTCCGGTTTAAGATCTCCATGTATGAAATTTTTTTCGTGAATATGCTGCACAGCTTCCACTAATTGATTAAATATGTCACTGCAAATTAATTCGTCAATACCATTCTCGGATTGTGTTATATGATCGGAAAGTTCGCAGCCCAGTACAAATTCCTGTATAATCCAGATATCAGAGTCTTTACGATATACAGCCAAAAATTGTGCTATTGTTTTATAGTCGTCTTGGGCACAACCCATTAGGGCATCAACTTCGGCAGCGCGATAATTAGCTTCGGGAATGACCTTGATGGCAAACATTCTATTGTCCATTTCATCAACTCCTATATAGCATTTTCCAAAAGCACCATTACCTATTAGCTCTTTAAGTTGTAAGTTATCAGGGGCAGGGGTTGGTGTCTATAGTTAAACAGTAAAATTATTTATTTTTTTATATTTTATATATATATTTGAACTTTTTAATTTAATTGTTTCCTGTTGTGTTTCGAGTGAAATTAAATTGTTCGGAAAAGCAGTGTTGTTGTTTAAAACAATTTTTTACGACAATTCGGAACAGGGACGAATACTTTAACTTAATGCTTGCTCAAGTTAAGTTTTAGTTTTTCTTATGAAGAAATTATTAGATTATTAATTTTTACATATTTACTTACCAAAATCGGTTCACTACAATATTTCTCACAGAGTTCCGGAATGGTTTCTCTGTCCATTTGTTTCTTGCGATGCTGAGGAGCAACGTACGAATATCCACGAAAAAGTCTATGAGTATTTGCAGGCGCTGGGGCCGGTGAATCTATAACTGGCTGTTTAGTGAATTCTTCACTAAAGTTTTGCGTGTCGTCTTCACTATCTAATGTAGGCTTAAATGGAGCTTTTCGGCGTTTACTTTTCAATTCATTCCAGTTAATGCCACGGAAAAAGGGATGATTTTTTATTTCGGCTGCATTACGATTGTTGCCGCCTAAACGTTTTTTGGGATCTTTATGCAGCATTTTCAAAATAAAATCCTTGACGTTTTCCCCTAAAGTAGGCGGTAGCACGGGATCGACTTTTTGTATACGTCTTGAAATATCGCTTTGGGAATTCTGTTGCTCCACAACCGTAAAAGGCGAAGCACCAGTCAAAAGTTCATACGTTAACACCCCGACCGACCACCAATCAACAGCTAGATCGTGTCCATTTGGCCCAGCTCTTATGATTTCTGGCGCCATATACTCTAAAGTACCACAGAAGCTATGCGCCCGATGATCAGAATCAGGAGCAAAAATTTTCGACAAACCAAAGTCGGCAAGAACAATATGACCTTGACCGTCGAGTAAAATATTTTCTAGTTTTATGTCTCTATAGATTATACCCAGCTTATGAAGATGTTCAAGAGCCAAAACGACCTCTGCGATATATACACGTACTGTGGACTCAGAGAAATGCTCTGCTTTGTACAAATGAGTAAAGAGTTCACCACCACTAACGTAATCTGCATATTTAATATTTATATTTTATTATATATTATTTTAAAAGCTTTATAGTAGTTTAGAATATTTTACCTAAAACTAAATATAGTTTTGACTCGGTCTGAAATGCGTAATGTAATCCAACAAGAAATGGACTTTGCTGAATAGCTTCGAGTACCTTCAATGGATAAAAATAACTTCGTCATATTAACTTAAAACATAAACTTCTCTAATTAATTTTAAATAATAATTAAAAATGGCAATAAAAGAGAAATTATTTTTTATTATAATCTTTTTACCTGTCTTTCAGTTGTTGTGTGTTCGGCAGTCTTTTTCTTTTGAACTACTGTGTCCTTTTTCAACACCTTCATAGCATACAATTGTTCATGGTCACCTCCGCCATTCTTTCGTACAAGAAACACTTTACCATAAGCTGTTAAGTCAGTGGGAATATTTTAAAAACAATGAAAAATTAATCATACTTTATACATATATATTGCTATATTTACCTCCAGTACCGAGAACACGAATGAGTTCAAAATGCGATAAGTTTACCTTTTCGTCGTCATCAACAATGTCTATAAATAAGAATAAAACTGATTATAAATGAAAATAACACACACATATTTGTAATTTAAAAACATTAATTAAGGAAAAAATCGTATATTTTTTAAATTAAGAATGAAGCAACCTAATCATATTGTTAATTGTTAAATAAATAAATAAATAATTTTAAAATATTCAACTTACAATTCGTATGGACCTGTGTTACATCTTCTATTTCCCGTTGCAAACGTTCCAAATCATTTTCGGCTGCGCTGGAGTTTGCTGCTGCTTCCTTTTGCTTCAATTCTTTATTGCTACTACTAGTGTTATTATTTATTTTTTGGAAATTTGAGCCGGATGCTTGTTGTTCATGAAAATTTTGTATTGAATGGTTACTATTACTGCTGCTACCGCTGACCAAATAAGTTGGTACACATTTTACGAAGCTAGTGGCTCTGCCGTTTTTTAATTTTGATAATGTTTTAACCATCGGAGATGCTGAAGTTTTACCATCCTCTTCACTATCACTATCAGGAACTTCAACGACTTCATTTAAATCAATTGTCATATTGTTAACTACATCATTTGAGAGATGGAGTTGGTGCTTTTCATTTTGTGTTCCAAAATTGTTATTATTGTTATTATTAGAGGTGTAGTCATTGTAGTTTGTAGCATTTAGGCATATTTTTGTATTATTACTTGTAACGTTCTTGTGTTTAACTTCTTTGTTTAAGCTGTTTTTGATGTTATATTTTTTCTGGCAAAGATTTTGTGTGTTATAAGTTGTCGCCGTCGTCTTGTTAACAGAGCCGTTGGTAAATGTATTATCAGGCATATTACGATTCGTACAATTTGGGGTAGAAATTGGAGTTGCATTCTTCTTTTTGGTTGCCGGCATTACTGGAAGCGCCATTTGGTTTTTATACTTTTTACCGCTGACATACAAAGTTTCATTGGATGGCTGTCTTTGGCGCTTTACAGTAGCTGCGCTACTATTAACTGTCGCATTATAGCTATAACAATCGTCAGTTATATCTTCATAATAGCCACTTTCGTGATCCACTTGACGGCGTGTAGACATTTTTCCATACGTTCCAGTAGCACTGCCTGTTGCAGACTGTGGATTCTTATTTCTGCTTTGATAACGATTCATGACTAAAAAATAGTCACAAATACCTTCCGATATAGAATCTATTTCTTTCTTATAAAAATTTTTAAACAAACTAAATAAGTTTTATTCTAACGTAATTTTCTACGTTCTTAGATTTATATTGTTTGATTATTGTTTGACATATAAGTTATAAGAAATCGAGTCTGAAATAATTAAAAATTTAATACAATTATAATAAATATATAAAAACTATTGAATTATTTAGTGGATAAATAAATAAATCTTGTATATAAAAAGCACAAAACTGCATTGGCATACAAAATTTAAAATTTTTGTTTGTTATTTAATATATGTATGTATGTACATAGCTGAGATGTATCTAAGAATTGTTTTGAGGCTTAAATTCTTTTTACTCCTTCGACAAATGTACTTTGGTCTAAGAATAAAAATGTCATTATGTTGGTGAGTGTTTAATGTTACTTAAAATCACAATCTAAAATATGACAATCACATTAAGCCTAAATTTTTAGTTTAATACCTTCAACTTTTTAAACTATAGGGTTGTCCAACCAAAACGCACGATGTTAATTGTAAATAAAACAAAGATTTTAGAAAATTATCTTAATATTTTTTATTATGGTAGAGATCTATAACAATAACGGCTTCGATGGCATACTTCTATCTGATGGGTTAAATTTTTAATAACAAAGTTGATGTTCAATTGTTGGGCACGACGACGATTCGATATTGACGGCTCTTCTTCCACAATATCGCGGGCATAACTTTTTTTCGCAGCATGAACTAGGCGAGCATGAAGATGTGTTTTGACATTTCCTGCAGGCACCGTTTTCTGAAATTTGTGCAATATGCACAATTCTCGCGATTGTGGATTGTCGATTATACAGACCAAAAGTATAAGGTATTGCCCGTAATACATTTCGATTTGAGCAAAAATTGTCGGAAAAGGCTTTCAACTATCTTAAAGCACTGCTCTATTATATACCTCTCCATGCTTGAATTATTCAAACACTGAAACGAAGAAATGACAAATTAAGTTGGGCAAACTTGACGTTAAGGTGTGACTCACAATTAACATCATCCATTATGGTTGATCCACTTTTTATTTAAAAGTAACTTTTACTTTAATTTTATAGGACAATAACAAACGGATTGCTTATTCTCCTATGTCGAATGATCATAATACATAATATACATAGTAAATTTTAAATCAAAATCATAATTCTAAAGAAAGAAAAAATAAATTAATGCTCTGAAATCTTTACTAAAAAAATAAAAAAGGGGGAAATATGTGCCCTAAGGATTTGAACTTTTTTATGATTGTAGATAACTTGTTTGTTCAATCACATAAAAAAGGCTAAAAAGTATTGATTTTGAATGAAATGCAAATAAAAGTTCATCAGTTTTTGAAATTAAATTTTTTTTTAAAGATAAAAATTATAAATTCAGGTGAATCACCTTACAAGTTCAATGATCAATGCAATAATTTATTACTGATTTTAAGGAACGAGATTAATTAATATACCTATCTAATAAATAAGTTAATAATTAAAATTACCAATGTTTATAAAAGTGGACATTATATTACAGGTACAGAATATTTGTTGTTTGAGAGATAAATTGATGCTTAAACAAATTTTTAATTTTCTGTATGGGTGTGTATACTACAATGTTTACATTAAGTCAGCTTCTGCTTATTGTTTGGAATGAAACAAAAAAATTTAAAACAATAATACATAGACTGTATATGTATACGAAAGTTGAAAAAGTGAAAGTTTTATACATAATTTAGTTCTTGTAAGTGTAAGGCCATAAAAAAAATATGTGCGTACATATGTACGTTTACTTTAAAGTTTAAACAAATCAAAATATAAAAACTTGTCATGAAGTGCTCTAGAAGAAACATTCATTTGTTTGTAATTATATAGCTATACATATGTATGTAGATGCAAAACATTGATCATAATAAAAATATGCAAAAACCAAAAACAAGGTCTAAACTAGAACGAAAAAAAAAACTAGGAGGGAAAGTGTTTTACAGGTATAATTTTTTTGGGAACTCACCTTATATTATTTATTTTATTATACCTATTAGGCTCAGTAATATTTAATGTTTAGTTTACCAACACGAAAATAAAATTTACATTGAAATTTGTATATTACTATTTATATACACTTAAAAAAAATACATATGTAGGTATATCAAAATTAACAATTGACTGACTACAAGGTGAAACCCGCATACAAATATAATATGTATGTATGCCACAAGAGTTTTTGTTAATTTATTTTGCCAAAGATGGTTAACAAAATTACACTTTTTCTTTTATTTACAATTTTTTTTAGTTTTATTCAATTGAAATGTAACACACGTTCTCATTTTGCTCATAAATTTAAAATTTCCCTTGCTGAACTGGTGTCGTGTCAAATAAACAACACACATATAAACATGGCGTAATTATGATAAGATGGTGTTTATAGTCCAACTAATTATATTTTAGAAGTTTTTGCTGTCAAAATCTACATATAAAAAATAATTTTCTCCTCTCCCGCTGGTATGATTTATTGAACTTTATATTTATACAAAAAATTATAAAAAATCCCATCGAACTGATATCACCTTGTAAATAACTACATATGAAAACTTATGTTCTCTCACTTTCTCAACAATTGCAATTTTCATTTGACTTTTTCAAATTTTGCTTTTGTAATCATATTCGTAATGTAATGACAGATAAATTAATGCACCACAAAGAAATATTTTAATTTTTTCCTCTGCATATACTATTACTGCATTAGCAGTATTTATGGGCTTAATAGTTGAAATATATTTTAACTTTGTTAAATAATTGTATGTAGTGTTTACTGTGCATTTATTTACTATTTCCACAAGTTTTTATTTATTAAATTCCTTCCGTATACACACTCTCATAATATATAACAATAAAAAACACATTAATAAAAATTTCTTTTGCAGTGTTATCAGAACAGAAAATTTTATTCTTACACTTTTACTATATTCAGATTAGATTGATTTTTTTCCATTGATAAATGATTGTTATTACCACTTATTTATAAATTTTCCTTTTTCTAAACAGTTTTATAACAATTTCTTTACTGAAATGCAACACGACGGCACGAATAATATTTCCCGACTGCGTAGATATTTTAAAATCCCAAAATGGACGACTATTCGTTTCTGGGTGTTGCCAGACTAATTTTTGTATAAGTCGTTTATGTTAAAGAAGAAAGAAAATCGTCAAAATTAAGAAAAAAAGAAATACATATCTAAGCAATATATATTTTTATTATTCATTAATTTTTTTATTTTTTATAGTAATAATAATAATAAAGCAATTTCCTGAAGATACTACAAGACGGATTAGCAAAATAAAAAAAATTAATATAAATTAAAATATAATTGGTTTTTTCGCTTTTTCCAGTTTGTATTTAAACAACCTTGTGTCTCATTACATAAATCTTTGTCATAACATAAGTTTTGTTCTAGTCGGAACAAATCGATGGCTCGTCTAGACGTAGTTAAGTAGTGTTTGTATGTTTCACCAAAAAATAATTTTTTTTCATCAATCGCCGTCGGTGTTATCACATTTTTTCAAAGACTACCCCCTTTATGAGCTTGTGTTTACATTAAAAGAGTTTCCTTTTTCTTTTTTCAACTTGCTTTTACGTTTACACAGAAAAATTTTGTTTGCATAAAAATTTATTTTTTAAACACTGACTTAATTCAGTGTTAAAATTACGAAAGACAAAGCAAAAGGTATTTCAATTAAGTTTGAACCATTTTTTGTTAATTTCTCTTTCTCGCATACAGTTAAAAAGGAGGTTACTGCAAGAAAACTTGTTTAATGTAAACTAAGACTGACAGACAATGTACGATGGCATACCAAATCTCACTGTAATAGCATGTATGTCGAGTATGTTAGACATGTTGAATGTATGTTGAAAACCTGAGTCGGTCGCATACCAACATACTCGTCTAATAGCGTGTCTGTCATAATTCATACAAAAATTTATTCAAATTTTTGCATACAATGCATTAAAAAAAATTTAAGTGAAATAGAAAAAAATGCAACTATTGACAACTTTCCGCTTCATTGCCATGTTTTTGCTTTAAAAATTTCTGTGTAATGAAGTATGCCGTCAGCGTTCGACAATGTAATAGCTAAATCCAAAGTATGCCATACACATGTCTTAAGAAAAGTATGCGTGTCTAATAGGCCTTTAAAGTAAGTTAGTAAAAGCTTTATAAGAAATCCTTTGTTTGGTAACACGCACAAATTAAAGCTCGAAAACTTTTGAGTTAGTGGGAGACGAATAGAGACTGTACTCGACCCCTGTTCTCTCTTGCTTTCTGACACAAATTCTAGAGTTTGCAAACTTAATTTGAACGTGTAACAGCTGTAAAAGTGATGGGTCATGCACATCAGGCCAAGTCTTGATTTTTGGAAAAGAAGAAAATGAGAATCGAGTATGAATGTAAACGTAGGTTCAAAAGGAAAAAAACCGATAAAGTAAAGCTGATGTATATGACCTAGCACTAACACTTTTGGTTTATGTGACTGATAAAAAAATCAAAGACAGGATTTTTTTAAACGACAAAGTTTCTTGAGATATAAACCCGCATTATACCCCTTTCTCATTGGGCAAGTCACTGGTATACTGGTTAGAGTGAGCCAAAATTTTTTTTTTATTTTATATATTATTCAAATTTTTATTGTTTTATTTTTAATTTTTCTTTTAATTTATTTTTTTTTAAACACATAAGTAAACTAAATTTATAATATTACAATGGGATGTTTTTATATATGTATGTTTTTATATATATGTACGTATTTCATATGAGATAAATGGTGATATAAACAATTGTTGTTGCATGACTACACGTTGTGAAGGGTACATAAGATTCGGCATGGCCGAATATAGCACTCTTGTTTGTTTTTTTTCTTTTTTGTTTTTGGTTTCTCAACAAAAACTTGCTCGTACTTGCCGAGTACAGGCAAGTGTGTACTCAAAAATGAGCAAGTTTCTTCCTCTTAACCCAACCTTACCCCTTTTGGCTATAAACACAACACTTGCGCAAGTGACTTGCCCAATGAAAAAGAGGTATTAGCAGCACAAAACCAATACATGCACTTTCAAGCAGCCAAGCCCCTACAGATAATGTAATTAGTATGTGGTTAAAAATATACTAGTTGCTTTTAACTTCAGACTAGTACATATCCGTTCTTTTTTTTATATATTAAACCAAGGCATATTTATTCATTAGGTAATTGCAGTTTGGAGAGAATTTGTTGTTTGTATTTTTTATATATGAAGTTTGACATTTGAAATAAATTAGAAAAGAGAGAAAATAGTTGTTTATTTATGCATTTTGACAGCTGAAATTTAAAATAAGTGTTGAAAGAAATAATCACCTGACGAATCAAGAGTACCTGATGAATAAATATGCCTTGATATCAAGGTACATTTACTCCAGGTAGACTCAAGTCCACAGCTGCTCATTGTCTTGTTTATGCATTTCTCTTCTCAAATGTCAAAATTTGTTTACCTTTTTTTGTTCGTTTACATAACTTTTTTTTTAGAGATGTGTATGTATCAAAAATATTTTTTATTTACTAACGTTTTGCTACCACTTTTATGAGCTGTTTTAGGTTTTATTTTGACATTTAAGAAGTTTTTTGTAGCAACAAAATACACGGTGCGTCTACCTTAGTTAATATACCTTGCTTGATATTAAACTATCGATTGTTAAGTAGATTGTCATAGGAGTCCATAGATTTGTCTCAAGCTAATTCTTCTGTGGTTTTGTACTAGTTAAAGAAATTTAAAAGCTCATAAAAATTACAAAATTAGAGGTATGATGATGAAATTTGCTACATATGTATATCCTTCTAGTCAATGTCATTGAAAATTTTGGTGACACGCACACTTTAACGCCTACCTCCCATATAACGGCTTATCTTAATTTCATATAATTTCTTTATGAACAAAGTTTTTGGAAGAATAAAGGACTATATTGAAATATCTCAGTTTTATTTATTAGGAGAAACTACATTGACACGCCTACTTTAACGCCCACTTTCATTGAAAGACTAAATTTACGAAAATATTTTACTAGCATATCGAAGTTAGTTTTTAGATTTCTTGAAAAAATTAGATTTTTATACATACGCGGTGCGATTATTTGTTTTCCAATACAACAAGACCAAATATCTTATAAATTACAGTATTAGATTTATTTAGCACAGATTTATGTAGCACATAATATTGCAAGAAAATAACAATTTTAAGATTAAAACATTAGCATAATTTTATTTAGCTCCTTTCGGTTCAAATCCGGAACTCTACAATCATCTGCTGGATAACCTACTGGCAACAGCACAAGTAATTTTTCATTCGATGGCCTCTTTAAGATATCTCTTAATAATGGTCCACAATTTAATGGCGTAGTGACAAGTGAACTTAGACCTGCAGCCTGTAGTGCACAGAGTAAAATTCCTGTTGCAATGGACACAGAAATTTCATTGTAATAATGTTGTTTACGTTTGCCTGATTTTGTAAAACCATAAGTCTGTTTAAAGACCAGTATAAGATATGGGGCATCTGTTAAGTAGGGTTTAATATGATTTGTTTTTAATGGACGTAAATCGGTTGTCCATTGACGACTCATTCTTTGTGTGTAATTTAACTCTTCTTCAAATTCGATAATTTCCCTTATACGTTGTTTTACTTCAGCATTGGCTACAACGCAAAATGTCCATGGCTCGGTGTGGGCACCACTTGGTGATGTTCCTGCTGCTCGGATGCAAGTTTTTATTAATTCAATTGAAGGTATTGGCGTTTGTTTGAAAGATCGTACACTTCGTCTGTTTTGAACCATTTCATAAAATTGGTGAGCACCACCTGGCAGTTTTATTGTAGCTCCATCATATGGAATATGTTCAGTTTCGTCCAATGATGGCATATATTCATCGTTTTCATTTTCATCAAAATTATTTTTATTATCAACTATAAAAAAGAATTATATGTACATATGTATGTATGTATATCTATACACATACATTAGTTATATGTATATAAATACCTATTATTCGATCGTTGTGTAACATTTTGGGTTGCTTATATAAAATGCTTCTTAAGAACCTATTTACCACAATGATTGCCATGATGGTGATACAAATCCAATGACTATATTGTAAAATGACAGATTTTTTTAAAAATAATATTAAATCCATATTATATTTAATGTTTTTCTATTATTTCCGCAGCAATGTTTTGTCAAAATCAAAATACTCTGATTAAATAACGAATACTGCCCGCTTTATTCACAATCTACTCTTTGTTATCATGCCCAGCAGACATTTAAATTTTCTATTATGTATACTGTTGATAAATATAACTAGATACTTAACTAGTTAGGATTGATTTACTCAATTTGTTACAAGTAATTTTTTATTTTCAATACTTTAGAAAAAAAAAATTAGAAAAAAAAAATTGCCTTGCTTAACAAATATATTTCCAAATTTTAAAAATTATCTACTTCTGCCATTAAAATTATTAAAGATTTTATAATAAGTTTATAAAAATGTTTGATTATTTACTGGGTGCAAAGTACTGGGTGTAAGTAAACTTGTATGTATGTACATACCTATATACATATACAATATATTTTTTTATTATTATTATTATTATTATTTATGTCTATACTTGCCCATATCTATACTAATAATAACATAATATAATAAACAAGTAAGAGTTCACTATTGTTTATATAGATATAGGGATCATATTTTAGCTTAGATTAGATATAATATGCTATTTTTCTTTATTATTTACGACGCCCTCTTTGATTTTGAGCTTTTACATATAGTTTACTATATTCTAGCAGACAAACCCTTTCATTTGATACCCATACTTATGGGTTGAGAAAAAAATATTATCCATTTTGTTAAGGACGTCATGTTTTATTTTTACTTTTTAATAGTTGATTGTATTTTACAGGTCAAGCCCTTTCTTTTGATACCCATATTGTGAGGCTTGAAGGGGGCAAAGCCGTAATTTATAATTTTTAACCCATATATCAACCATTTTCATACATTTTCTTATACACATACTTAAATTGTTCCTATACCCACATAATTTAACCTTTATTAAAGGGTTTATTGATTTGCAATAGACAGTACATATAGTTGATCTGCAGTGATTGGGAGCCTGATGACATCGTGGGACAAAATAACTGTAAGTTAAGTTTCTTTTGATGTTAAAATTATCACATTAATAACGTCAAAGATATTATAACCAAAAAAATATTTCGATAAACAAAATATGAACTTACTTAAATGTTCATATCTCGTTTATAACAATAACACTGCTCAAACATTCTTCATACATTTTTATATAAATACATTACATTGCAACATTGCAATTTGGCCACCATCGAGGGTTATCGCAGCAGTAGTATAGCAAATTCAACCATAAGCAATCTACACATCAACTATTTTGGAAATCATTTTATATTGTGTTGTAGCTACCTAAAGTAAAAATCCTGTATACGATTCAAATATATACATATGTATGTACATACATACATATATATTTTTTTTAGCCTTGGGATAATAAAGGGTTTATTCACCCTTAAACTTTTTTCTTAGTCCCTCTACCTTTTGCAATGCTTTATTGTCCATCCCTTTAGGAGTTTACTGGTAATTTCCATTTTTTTCTTTCATAGAATCCATAAAATGTTCCTATTAGTACTGAAGAAAGAATGTCAAGCCGCGTAGAGTTCCAAATAGGCAGAATTTACATACTAACCACCAAGCTCCCTTTTGGCCACGCATACCTAGAATGTATTCAAAAATAGGGTTGACAGCTGACAAAACTTGTAAAATAATGAAGTTTAACAGCCTAAGCATTAAAATTTCGTTCGAAATATTCGAATATTGTTCTAACTTAAATGACTAGCTCAGAACCTGCATCAATAATTGACATTGATATCACTAACCTCTATAGCGTATACTCATTCAATCTGTGCCAAAAAAAAAAAAGTCGACAAAGGCTAAAATTGAGATAATCAACTTAGCGTGATCCCGGAATTTAAAACTACCCTCAGGAAAATTTTCAACTTTTTTAAACAATTTTACTGGAAGTTATAGCGTTAAAACTTATTGCCTTTAATTTTTCAATAATATAATTTGGAATAATAACTTATTTTAGTTTATAATTTAGCTAAATACACGAAATGAAAGTGCTTCACTGAAAACTTATAAAAACGGACATTAGCGGTTTTTCCTTACTGCCACAGAAATATTTGCATCTACAATCATATAAAGTTCTACTGACAGAATTATAGCTTTTTCAAACAAAAATTAATATACATTTTACTCGTACATAAAAATTTAAACAACAAGCGTCAACACAACCTCTTTTCTTAAAAGCTGATGGGCGAATGGCGAGGTTATTAATATTCAGTCAATGCGTGCGAGACGTACATGTGTTATTAAAAAATAAAATTAGTTCAGATCCGTGTTTTGCCTATGTTTGCAAAGATATCATTTAAGTTCCTAAAGGTTCAGTTAGTGGATTTGTATCGTGATGGTACAAATCAGCGGACGAAATCTGTCGCTTAGCAATGCGAGTTTATTAAAAATTGTTCGTAACTTTCCGTGAGGTAGAAATCTGTAGAAAATAGATTTTTACGGAGAGAATGTAATTCATTGGACATATTGTTAAAGAGAAAAAGAGATAACACTACGTTTTTTCAAACACTGACACACATATTTTAACGATACTCAGAGCTGGGGCTCAATTATCGTTCTGTGAAACTGTGAAATGAAAAAGTTTTTGTATAGCAAAGGGTATGGTGGCACCATATATGATATTACACACAAAAACTTTTCATTTCATAGTTTCATAGAACGAGGATTGATACCCTGTAAAGTAAGACAATACAAATCTACTAACTAAACAATAACTGTAAGTTTGTTGTAAAACCTGTTTGAGGCAAAGATCTTTATCTTGTTCATAAACCTCAACTGAAAACAAACGCACTTACACAATGAGCATTCTTGTTATTTTTGATTCATACCTTATGATCATGTACAGGGAAGAGAATTTATTAAACAGCGTAATTTACATTCTTGTGCAAACGGTCTTGCATCAGTGCATTTGCAAAATAGTAGAGTATATTTTTACTTTACACTAAAAAAAGTATACACAAATAGAACGCATTTGCTATTGTGCAAATTTGCAATGGCAAATACACAAGTTGTGAATTGGACTTATGAGTTATTGAATATCAATAAGTGCATGCGAATATTTCGAAAAAATCATGCATCCTTAACGTCTTCAAAGATTTATTCATATAAACACATGCTCTCCAATGACACGTTAATGTTAAAATCATGTATGTTTCACCTAAATTGAACCACTTCACCATGAGTTGAACTCATGCATTTACTATTTCTTTTGCATGCCTTTTTTCTGCTGGGAATATACAAAAAAATGAGTGTGTCTAAAATTTACTGTTCATTTTGGGATGCCCTTTATTAGTACCTTCTAGTTTGAAATAACATACACTAGTATTGTAAAATTTATGCACACTACTGTTTATAGATTTAACTTAGGGATGAAAAATATTAAGTCATACATACACATTTAAATATAGTATGCTTTTATTCTTTTTTTTTTATTAACAATAACCACCAGACGAATAAACAAGCAGACGATTCCTCCCTTGTGCTATTTTGCACTCTTGTACAAATGAGCGCAAAATTGAGAATCATATAATGAAAAATCATCACAAACTCATAAGTACAAACATACATACATTCACACTACCGTAAATTCGTGCATGCAAATACATTTTAAATATACGAAACTATGTTTGTACATATAGTAGATAGTATGTATGTATGTAGTATATGATGTACTTATTTTCAAAACAAAAAAAAGAGTAAACATTTACGGAAGGAAAATCGATTTTCGGGATGCTGCTGGTCTCAACTTGTTAATTTACTGCGAGCAGTTTAATACGAACTCGTGTACTGTCGATATCATATAAAAGATTTCTCTTAAATGATTGCAAAAATATAAATTTGTGATTTGTGTGAATTATTTTTTTTAACTATTGTGGTTTTTCTTCATCCGCAGAACATTTTTATAAATAGAACGAACGGCTTCTATCAAAAATTAATATAATTTTTTAACTACACAAACGAAAATATTGTATACATACATACCTATGTTTGTATGTACATACATATGTACATTAAGAAAAGAAAAATAAATAAATAAATAGCGAATTATGTTTATTAATTAAATGCAAACATATTAGCATACTTGTATGTATGTGTATTAATGTTTTATAAACAAAAATTTAATTTTCGATATAAAATATATAGAAAACGTACGTAGTGTTTTAAGATTGCAAATAATTGTTGCTAAATAAACAATAAAATGCCAGCTTCAAATACGATTGTTTTGAAAAGTCTTTCCATATTATTGGGGTTATTTTTTGTTTTCGTTGGAACTTTAAAATTAACACCACATATAAGCAAGGACCTATACAAAGATCTAGTAAGTGTTTATCTATTTATTATGTACATATGTAGTACATAAAGGTTGAATAATCAATATTTATGATTATGTATGTACATATATCTATGTATGTATATGTACGTATGAAATACGTACATAAATACATACATACGTACATATTTATATAAGAAATCGTGTCAGTTATTTACATTCAATTATTTTTTTTATATTAAATTCAGCAAATTTTTATTATTTTTTATCGCGTTTTTTTAGCACGTGCATCCAATTGTGCATCAATAAATAAACAGTCCCAGTCAAGGCATATTTATTTTTTAAGAAGATACTACAATTTATTTTAAAATTTCGACAATTTCTATTTTAACATTTTTAAGCTTGTTATCAAGAATTACGATAATTTTAATCTGACAATAAATTTGCCATTATTAGCAATTTTTTTTTTTTAATTCTCTCTCCGGTTTATATATTTTCAACAGTTTAATTAGAGTAAAAGTGGTTTAATGGAGGTCTTTTGCCTATAACAGTTAGGCTTAATTTTGGTCGTATTTTAGAGAAGTTGGTATAAGATTTTATTAATTAATCTTATTTAAAGTTGTATTATGTATTACTACTTATAATAAATCTTATATCGTTATTCTGTAAGCACTTTTGCGTTGTCGTATAAATTGTTTCTGTCGATTTTTTTTTTAAGCAAGCATTTATAAACGGTTAATTCAAGTTGTATGAGACTTATGAAAACTAAGTGAAGTCATTCAAAGAGTGAGTCAGAAAAAAGCTCCTTTTTTTTAATCATAATCAATAATCAAAAATACGTCCGACTTTATTGTTTCTAAATCATTAATTTTCAACTGTTATTTATGTTGGTCAAAATGGACAGCAAAAATAAAGTATGTACGTGAAAAAATAATTTTTATTTTTAAAAAATATCCTATATATGGAATATGAAATAGCAAAAGATCTAAAGGTTTAGTATAAGGAAGACTTGAACTATATCATATTGACTATTACAATTATTTAAAATTTGTACAAAAATAAATCGTTGCAACCCCCAATGGATAATAGTTAGGCAAAAGAAGCCGAACAACTCTTTTAAAGAGCACCGAACACTTCTATCAGAAAAGCAGCTTATTAAGTTGAATGCTCTGATTATTTTGTGCGAAGGACCAAAACTGATGCTGAGTTTAAGGTCAGTAAGTTCCAGATCTCAATGCGTTAAAGTACTAAGAAAAATTGAAGCTGATGAACGATGTAATACCGCACAAAAAACACAATATTCCCCAAGAAGTTTCCTATATGTCAAGCCATTTATTTGTGATATCAGGCACGATAAACACAGAAAAATATATTACGGAGTGCCTACAAAAAACGGCTTTTACCTACTCTAAAAACAGCACAAAATGCCTTTATATTTCTAATTCGATTTGCCATCATGCCACTATGAAAAAAGTCCCTTGAGTGGTATTCAAACAACAATGTCAATTTTGTACAACCGAGGCAAATCCACCCAACTGTCCAGAACTTCGGCTGGCGGAGAGGTGTTGAACTCTTGCAAAAAAAAATTAAAGCACATAGGAAAATTATTTCAAGATTTTCAGCATAAATAACAAATATGTATTAAAAATACGAGTCATTTACTTAATAAGAAGGAAAAGTTAAAAAATAATTGCTATATCTACCATTTTTATTTCTAATTCCATTAAATATCAAATTCGAACAACTTTTTTTTTGTTGTCGAACGTAGGTGTCGCCCTTTTAGATTTTTCGTTAGATTTATCTTTGGTATTAACAATCGAACATTAAAGTGTAATATATCAATGTTTTTGTTTCTAAGGGCCATTGACCTTAACGAAATTTTCAAAGGCGACCCTCACGTAAAAAATGCTTAAATTATAGCCGCAAACTTTCTTAGCAAAAGTTTCATATTTTTTCAAAAAGGTTTATTGAACTTTAGATAAATCTTTGATAATTTTTATGCATAGGGCAGTTAAGCTACAGACGTTACTTATTTTTTAAATTGTTAGATACCCCTTTTTTTGAAATAAATAAATAAATATTGTGTTTTTTTTTAATAATTTTTTCTCATGAGTCGTTTTTTGTTTATCTTTGCGTTTTTATTAAAAAAATGACCTCGCTATTATGAGGCAATGACATTCAAAATGTGTAATATAATAAATGTGTATGCGAATTTTTAAAATGTTTCTTATTTTTAGACATCTACTATATTTTTGTTTTATTCCCATTAGATGTTTTTGTTTTTCTTTATATTTTTATAAAAATTTTAGGTTAACACCGTTGGGCTCCATGTTTTCGAAGAAAAATTGGACAATCTAAAGTATTTGATTAGTCTTTAAATTATGAATAGAAATATACTTACGTATGGATACATAAATATATACAATTCATACATATGTTAATTTATACATACATACATACATTTATACATACGTAAATTTAAAAAAGGTTTTAAAATCCATACTCACATACAAATGTATATTCATAGATATATAAGTATGTATGCATGTATGTATGTATGTATGTATGTATGTATGTATGTATGTATGGATGTAAACTAAATTATTATCCTATAATAAATATAAACATATGTATGTTTACGAAAATTGTCTATTAAATAGAAACTTTATTAATTTTCTATTTATTAATTCTATTTATGAGAATGTTTCAATATAATTAAAAATGAGAATTTATTTTAAAAAAAGTTTTTAAAAATGTTCTTTACGCACAAATTAAATTTTTACATTTTTTCTTAAAACGAAGTTTCTAAAAGGAAGGAACATAAAATTGATATGTACATACATACATATATTGAAAGTTTTCTACAAAACTAAATTTTATAAATTAAATATTTTTATGGCTCTAATGTTAAAATATGATTTCGGTCATGTGGCTGCCGCTGATGCGCTTACTTGTCGTAACTCGTAGGGAAACAAATTACGGCATTCAAAAGCTATCTAAATTTTACTGGAACGTTCGAAATCTCTGTGCTTTTGGTGTAGAGATTATAATAATATTAAAATTGAGCTAGCTATCGAATGCCGTAATTTGGCACAATCTTCGCAGTAGATGGTTTTTATTTTGGCCAGAAAAATGCGCTAAATATTCGCTTTCATTTGCTTGAATTTTTTTGTTTATCTGTATAGAACTAAAACTTTACCTTTCTCCATGGAAAATTTCAATTATTAAAATTTTTTAGAAAATTGAAACTATGTACATATGTATATAAAATCGAGTATATAGAGTAAATTTCTAATTGATCGTGCTTAATCGAAAATTTTCTATATTTATGTAAATACATAAATATTACGTACATATATATACATATGTATGTTTTAAGCGAGGCATATTCATACAGGTATATCCAACGGCGAATTGATACAACAAAGCAACTTTTTAGGGGATGTTTTCTGTCAAGGCCAAGGCATATCCATAAGGTATATGCAACGGCGAATTGATACAACAAAGCAACTTTTCATGGGATGTTTTATGTCAAGGCCAATTCGTATATCAGGGATGGAAAAGTTGTTTTTACATATTAAATATAGTAAAATTTGATTAAAAAAAGGATATAAATGTTTGAAACACATTATTAATGACGCAAAAGCAACAAAAATACATAAATTAAGCACATTTATTATCCAAAAAGTACACTCAAGTTAATTGTTTAATACCGAAACCAAAATCACATTTCCTATCCCTGCATTAATAAATGAGATTTTGACAAAAAGTTTCCCCATCAGCTGGGCTGATAATTTCACCTGTATGAATTCGCCTTGGTCAAGGCCAATTCGCATATTAGGGATGGAAAAGTGGTTATGATATGTTCAATTTAATAAAATTTTATTGAAAAAAAGAATATATTTGTGAAACATATTCTAAATGGTGTAAAAGCAACAAATATACATACATAAAATTTGGTACATTTATTAGCAACCTAAGTCTCATTTTCTGAGAATTTCACCTGTATGAATTCGCCTTGAATAGAATTGCGAAAAGTATTTAAAGTTGTTATAAATGTCTGCTTTATGTTTTTCGTTGGTTGGGAAGTTGTTAAAATAATTTAAGAAAAATAGCAAATTATCCAATAGCTTCTGCTTTTGAAATGATAAATGTGCCTATTCTTATTCGAATTATATACAGTGTTGAAAAAAAAAAATAATAGAAATGAATCAAGGCATATCCATAAGTTATATGCATCGCGGCAACAAACACAACAATAAAAACACATGTATTTTGTTTTTGTATATATGCCGGCATATGTCACACAATTTTTTTATTTTCTTCTTTAAATTGAATAATTTTAAAAAACTTTAAAGCGAAAACTTTTTATTTATGGTTTTGTATTTTTGAAAACGTCTTACAGTAGGTTTACATGATGAATTTTATGACGTCCAATTTTGGACGTCATTTTTTGTTTGATAGCAAGCGGTGTAGAGAAGAAAGGGGGGTAGAAAAATAGACATGGTTTCTGTTGTCATGGTTTTTTTTTGACACTTTGCTTTACACTTTTTTCTGTTCTTTCTGTTACGTTTTTTTTATATTCTCATCAACTGTTTTGTGCTTTTTGACTGATAAAAAAAAATATTAAACAGTAATTAGTTTTTTCGACATTCAAAATAAAGAAAATAAAAAATATTAAAAATATAAATTTAATAGTCTACAATACAAATTAGAAATTAGACGTCGAAAAAAAACCATCGTATAAATTTGAGTAGTTTTTGGAAACAACTTCAAAAGGGAATTAAGAAAATTGGACGTCATAAAATTCATCATGTAAATTGAGTGTTAAACCAACTGAAATTGTGAATTATTTATTGTATAATAAAATTAAATTAAGTTTGACAAATGCAGGCAAGACTTTTAAAAAAGTTGGTAACGCTCAAGGCGAATTCATACAGGTGAAATTATCAGCACATGATGATAGGGAAACACAATGTCTAAATTTGTCGAATTCTCCTTGTTTCTATTTATTAATGCAGGAATGGAAAATTAGATTTTGTATTCCGAATTAAACATTTAACATAATTGTGCTTTTTATGATAATAAATTTACCAAATTTATGTATATTTGTTGTTCTTGCACCATTTGTAATGTGCTTCATAAACACATATCCTTTTTTGCATAAGTTTTGTACATTTTGTTCTAAATCCAATATATTGAACTAACATCAGAAAAGTAGAATCATCCCTATAACATGATGAATCCACGGTCGTGTTTTGCGGTCTTTTTTGTGTATTTTAGATCACATGACTTAATGTCTGGGCGCCTAACATAACATTTCTCTTCGGATCCAAAAACAATTAGTCTTTGTTTCGTCTGACCACAGTACATTTGCTCAGTTGTTTCTTTAATAAATGCTTACGGCCAAAGTATAGGCGTTTTTGCATGCTTTTTTTTTTTTTTTTTTGCTGAATATTTAAACTTTTCTTGCACTATGTCCAACCTTTGTTTTAAAAGCCTATTTAGCACTGTTCTGCTACTCACTGGTGCGCCATCTCATATTTTAGTTTTGACTATGAGAAAAATGTTTTTTTTAAGCGAGTCGTAAAAGACTTTTGTCCCACCTATTGCTTGTTGCATGCTTTCTGTCTCTGGTTTACTTTCTGGGAGCAAAGAAAAAAGAAAGAAAGACTTTTTTAGAGCACTCCACTATTGTAGCAATTGCAGACATGGTCTTTTCATTTGCTCTAAACTTTTTAATCGTTGTTTATCTGTGTTAGTAAAATGTACACCACGAACCGTTTTGTTCAAAATCACAATAAAATATATGCAAACTCACATATTGTGATCATTTCTTATTGAAGTTATTCTATTTGTTAAAGTCTACCAAAATAAGCTTTTACAATGATATTACATTTAAAAATTTCTAACAACATGTATTGCGATTCTATTTTTAAATCAAAACACCGTTTTTACGCGATCAACAACGATTTTGATATTTTTGGATAAACAAATGCAAATTTTTGGCAAAACAAAAACTCATTGTCATTCTTTGCATTTCGTGTGCACTCATCCATATTGTAATAAACATTTACCATTTCTTTTAAGAAATATTTTGACATGCCGTTACTATTATCCAACAAAACTGTATATCTAACTAATTCAGTGTTAAGGTGATCGAATGGTTATTATTCAACCGGTTTTAAAGGATTTTTCAGTTTTGTCGAAATCGAATATTTTAAAATGACAATTTTTTGAATATCGAATAAACCGATTATTTTGGTTATAGTTATGAGCTGAACAGGACTATTATTATTATTATATGAACACACCAAAATGCCCTACAAAAGTCAATCATAGAGAACACATTTTGAAGAATTTGATTTATTTAGATAATTCAATATGTAGTTACTTTTGGTTTACAACGTATGAGTAATAATTATAAAAATAATAAAACTCATGCGTTTGTAATAAAATAGAACATAAATTACAGTTAAATGTCACAACACTTAAATGACAATTCCAAACAATTTGTTTTCATTCGAAACACTGAACAGGGGTGATAGTTGTATAGTTGTTCAATTGACAATTCCCATTTTATTGTGTATCGTCTATTAAAATACAATTTTGATTCATTTACTTGTGAACATAATTTTTTTTTGTATCGATTGTATTGTTAAACATCAGGGGGCTGATTCTCGCATTCGTATACGAGCGAAATTATATTCGAACGTGCGAGTTTTCTTACTTTTGGGATTCTCTCATTCGATATCGAGTATCGACTATCGAAATTTCTAATGATGGCATTCGATAACGAGCTACATTTCGTATGCAACCTTGGGAGTATAAACTCGTTAGCAAAAAAGCATACGAGTTTACGTTTTAAAGTATAAAAGTGAACAGAAAAGAAAATGTAAGTTAAAAATTTATAAATTTTTTTAAAGTAAATTGTTATATTTCTAGTCAAAGTTAACAAAAATAAATTATTCTCAAAAAGAGATCTTTGGGAATTTTTTGGCAAAGCACACAGATTTGTCAAAAAGTCTTTTTGCGAACAGCTCACAAGGGAAAACGAGGACTAACCAACTTTTGGAGCTACTAGCCACAAAACTTAATGCTTCTGGTCCACCAAAAAAAGATGTGAAAATGTGGCGGAAAAAATTGTTTTATTTTTAGTAATGATTTTTTTGTTTAGGAATACGCTGATCAAAAACAACATGAAAAAAAGAAGTTTCTTTTAATAAATCTTCACTCAAGTAGAGCAACAAATCTTGGCTGCTGCTGGCATAGAAGTCGCTGTTTAGGGTCTGAAGACTGTGCAAAGCTTTGGATTAGTTTTAAAAACACAAACAGAGCCAAAGTCAAACCTAAAACCTTCAGGTGATTAATTAAGTGTAATAGCACCTTAAGATCACAATAATGACTTACCATGCACTTCTTTGTCTTTAGTCTCGGACAGTAACCACTCCTCATATATAGAAGATGATGATTTAACAGAATCAGTGCCAGAAAAAAGAATAATATACGGAGACATAAAAAATAGCGTAAAGAAAAGGGAAACAAAAACTACTTTGCTAAAAAAAAAAAAAAAAAAATATGATGACTACAGAGAACTACCAGAAGTAGATGCTAAAAAGATTAAATTCCCTTATAGAAATAAAAAAACAAGACCTCGAATTAAAACAAAGATATGTCGAACTGAATATTCAGTTAATTGAAATGAAAAAGAAAAGCCTACAAATTAAGGAAGAGGAGCAATACTTAGACAAACAAATTAAAGAAATAGAGTTTCAGATACGAAGAAAGGAGTTAGAAACACTTAATATCGGTATCGAAATGCAATAAAAATAGCAATAGATCCATACATAAAATTTGTATAGGCTTTAATTTTTTTTAGTTTCTAAAAACATTAAAAAAATAAGTTCTTTACAACACTGAACTAAAAACTCGATTCGTTTCGTATCGAGTAACATCATTAGAAAATTGTACGCTATCGAAATTAATTTCGATGCGAGTTGTATTTCGATCACGAAGGCGAGAATTAGCCCCCTGGCAAATAAAAATTCAAGAAGAAAAAATGTTAAAAACAATTTCTAGTAAACACTTTGAGTAAAGTTAAAAAATATTTGTTTTAAAAAAACATAACAGATATGTTTTGTGACAAAAAATGTTACAACAATATTTTTTCGATTTCTCAAACAAATCAATTTTTGTACGAATTGAAAAACATATGAAATTGTATTGTTGTACAAAATCTTTCAATTGAAATTTCTAACCCCTGATTACAGGTATGAGCCACTTTGTTAAACATATCGCTCACCGGTTGCACATTAAAAAAAAAACAATTTTTGTAAGAAATATTTTTAATAAATCATATATATAAATAATATAAATCATGCATATAGACCAGCTTAAACACAACAACCAATAAAACTAAAATTTTTAATAAATATTAAAAAAAAAAATTCTGGTTATTCTGTATATTATAATTCGAATAATATTGAAAACAATTATAATTATTAAAAATATTCCCACTTATAATAGGCACCATTTCTATAAATTTCAATTAATAATAAAACGTACATCTATCTAAAAAATCAACTTTGGTGAGCAATAGGTGTGTTTATATGTACATATGTATATCTAAACATATATGTATATATATACATACTTATTAAATGTATGTACGAATTTGAAAATGTATCATATGTATGTTAATATTTCATATGTGTACTTATAAACAAGTATTTTGCACAACAACCCAGCGAAAGGTATTCAAAAGTTTATTTTTAATTTGTTTCTTTTTTGTTTAATGATACAATATAATTCGTCATAATAAAAAAAAAAATAATACATACTTAAATACTTTGCTTGCTTAGTTCACAGTCTGTTTACGAAATTTTATGTTTTAAAAAAATAAGGTTTTATAGAACTTGTTTCCGTTTAAAAAATATCGTTTGATCTAATAAAAAAATACAAAAATTATACGATTTACTGATTAATATATTATTTACATATCTACATACATTTATAACAAATAATTTAAAAATTAATTATACTTTTCCATTTCAGCGCACTGAATATGTAAAATATGCCAAAGTGTTTCCTTTAACTGCATTGTTTGGTATTAAAATTCCCTCAAAATGGTACAGACGTACCGTGGGTGTGCTGGAAATCGTTTGTGGCCTAGCAATGGCTCTTATTCCATATCGTATGAGTTTTTATTGCAATTTCAATGATTAAAAACTGGAATACACTAAATAAAACTGTTTTTTTTATTTCTGTTTTCTTAAGATAAAGTAAAAAATACTGCAAATGTAACACTTTTAATGTTAATGCTCCTTGGCATTTATCAACACTGGATGGTAAGCGATCCTTTTGAACGATCGGGACCGGCGTTGGTATTCACATTTATGTTGGGTGGCCGTTTAGTCGTTTGGTATCAGGTAAATTATAAGTGTATTTATTTTGTTAACCATTTTTTTAGCTCTGCGAAATGTTATGGGTTTATTATGGATAACAACCACAGTTTAGTTTGATTGTCAGCTGGAGGCTTTATCTTAATGGTTGCCATTTTTATTTTTTTTACAACTGGCTACGACACTGAGGTTCGGTTGCTATCGAAAATCGATACATACACAAATATACATATGAATGTACATTAGACCCTTTCGGAATAAAAAGTTCGCCGTACACCTTCGAATATAAAGTATTTTTGCAGGATAATTAAAAACAAGTAACAGTGCTATATTCGGCCGTGCCGAATCTTATATACCCTTCACAACGTGTAGTCATGCAATAACAATTGTTTGTATCACAATTTATCTCATATAAAATACATATGTACATATGTATGTACATGTAAAAAACATTAAAAAAAATTATAAAAAAAATATATTAAAAATATAAAAAAATAATAAAAAAAATTACAAAAAAATTAAAAAAAAAATTTAAAAAATTTTTATTAAAAAATTAAAAAAAATATATAAATAATATATTAAATAAAATAAAATTTTTTTGGCTCAGCTGGAATCCGATGACACGTTTACTTTAACCAATGTGTATGTAGGTTGTTGTTGTAATTTTGAAAAAAAAAACGAGGTGGTCGTGGTTTTTTTGCTCATATCTCAGAAATTTATGGGGCGATTGTGCTGAATTTCAATAGCGATTCATTCCTGGATATTTCCAAGAGATTGATACGATATACAGATCCAAGGAACATATAGTTGCTTCTAAAAGTTGATTTCAACCAACACACGGGCAGGGCTTAGGGACTCTTCTATTCATAAGCTTTCAGAAAAATATATACAAAATAGTACCTATATACAAAATAGTACCTATATATAAAATAGTACTTGATATGGGCCAAATCTGGTATTTTAAAATGTAACTTCTTGAACCCCCTCAATATTGGTATAAAATGAAAGGGCTTGACCAGTAGAATACAGTTAATTATTAAAAAATTTTGAATCCAAGATGTCTAAAACAATATGGCAAATAAAATTTTCAATATGGGTATCAAATTAAAGGGCTTGACTAGAAGAATACAGTTAACTACGTAAAAATTCAAAATCAAGGATGGCGTCGGAAATAATAAGGAAAAATGGCGTATAACATGAAATATAGGTTAAGCTACGATGTGGGATTATACCTATGACATGATGGTGAAGGATATTATCAGATTCGGCACTCTTATTTGTTTGTTATTAGAGTGGTATGTGGATATACATATGTATGTACACTAGGACGGAATGCTTAAAATCAATGACCTCTAGAGAAGACCATTGGTCTCCTCGAGACAAAAAACGTAAATACAATAGATATAACAAATAATTTAAAAATTCATTTTTAACTGAATTTTAATACGAAAGAAGAAATTTGACCACAATGCGAATACTAGTTAACCCCATAAATGCTAGAGCATTTCAAAGAAATACTGTGGAAATTTTATAACTTAGATGCATCTGAAAAAGTTCAGATTAGAATACTTTGGTTAAAGGCAAATTGATTTAGTTAAAGTTATCAATATTTTAAACGGCACAAATAACAGTAGATTATATGAATACCTTCATGTTTGCCTGAATTATAGAAAACTATTAGTATGCGAATTCAAGTTTTAAAATTACTTGTTCCAAAATTCATAAAACATACGTACTTACATATGTATGTATATATATCCAAAATAAATGTAAAAATATTCTATTACTATATAAAAATGAAATCAATACTAATCAGGCACACAACAATATTGTTATGTCATATATAGATGAAATAATTTTTTATATTTTATATCAAGGCATATTTATTCATCAGGTACTCTTGATTCGCCAGCTGATTATTTTTTCAACACTTATTTTAAATTTCAGCTGTCAAAATGCATAAATAAAAAACAATTTTCTCTCTTTTCTAATTTGTTTCAAATGCCAAACTTCATATATAAAAAATATTAACAAAAAATTCTCTCCGAACTGCAATTACCTGATGAATAAATATGCCTTGATTTTATATAAAGCTTATACAAATATCCAAACCCTATTAATAAGTAATAAAACTAGTTTACCCATATACATAAGTACATATGTACAAAAAAAAAAAAAAGAAAACGATGGTATTTTTTCGTAATGTGCCTTAGATTATATACAATAAAAATTTTACCTAGCATATGTATCTTATTTTTTAAAAATATTTAATTTTTTTATTACAGACTAGCCGCAAGGAAGCCGAACAATCAGCCATCGCACAGGCCCAAACAAATGGTGTGAAACAGGACTAAATAATTATTGTAATTTTTATTTATTTTATATTAAGGTATGCTCACATTAGGCAAGTTTTTGACAAAATTGACTTAACCACTAAAATTAATTAATTTCTTCTAAATTATATACATAAATGTCTGTATAATTAAATTTTTTTTTTTTTTTTTTGTTAAATTTTTGTAGAACAATTTAATTTCACAAGGAATACAGAACAGGCATATATATTTTAAGGAGATGTTTGTTGTAAAAACAATCACATAACATTAAATGATAATTACCCATAAAAGTGGACACGCTTATTTTAGCAAATATTTGCCAAATGTGAACGTAGCTTTAGGCGCACACAATTCACCTTAAAAAAACAAACCATAAAAAGAAACATTTTCGCATAAACAAAAAATTTTAAGATCAAACAAAAAATAGGAAAATATGTAATGCCGAAATTTAAAATTGTAAGAAAATTTCGTGCCGGTATGTGATGGTAACCGATTTCGAAAACGAAAAGAATTTAAAAGTAGAAAGTAATAAATAAATCTTACTACGTGAATTACAAAAAGCTAGTCGTATTTTGTTGCCAAAAACGATAAAAAAAAACATTTTAAATATGTCATAGATCGCATTAAAGTTCGACTTTTTTTCAATATTAATTTTTTAATACCAACTGATACTTGTTCAGTTTTTTCTGGTCATGTTTTGCATTCATTGCAGGGAGGCTACTACGTAATTCGTTTCGAAATAAAAAAAACATTTTAGGCATACAAATTCGAAAAACTTTAGTTTCGAATCGAATTACGAGTAATCGCCAGTGTTATTGTTTATAACAATGCTTTATCAACTTCGAAGGATTTAACTTTATCCGAAATGTACATGACGTTTTTTTTTATTGTTTTAAATTCTTTTAATTTTTTTAATGATACCTCGAGCTAAATTACGACATTCAATAGTTTTAAAGTTTAAGTTCGAATGCTCTAATTTGCACCCTGAGGTCAAATTACTGCATTCGATCACAAACGAAGTTTTACTAAAACGATCGAGTTCAGTGTGCTTTTGTTATAGAGATTTCAATAAGATCACGTTCGAATGCCGTAAATAGGCCACTAGTCTAGAGTTTTGGAAAAAAAGCTTACTCGAACAGAAATTAAACACATAATATACTATTCTCGCATAATTAACTTAAAATTCCACTGAATGCAATAAACGTTGTCTTTTAAAAATTTTTTTCGGTTTTTATTTTAAGTTAATGAAATAAAACGAGAATTTTTTTTAACACTGATTTATTTTTGATTTCTCATTACTCTTTTTGTAATATTAAAGGGTCGTAATAATAATAATAAAAATGTATATTGAAAAAAAACATTCCTTTATATTTTATTGTTGTAACAACAAATAATTTTAATAAAGTATTGAGTGAATTGTGTTAATTTAATCCTATTTTTAAAATTGTTTTGGACAAATTACTTTTTTTAGTTATTAAAAAATTCATTAAATCTTAAACACATATGTATATATGAAGCGCTTTTTCTATTACATTTTATTTGAAAAACAATTACTTAAAAACTAAATATTATAACGCTGAAGCGGTTGCTTTTAAAAGATAATAATTTTGTTATTATCTATCAGCAACATATATTAATCATCTACTCCCGTAGTTAAAAGAGTTAAAGCTTTCTGTAGATTTTCTATAGCAGTTTTAACATCGTCATAATTTAAAGCACTACTAGCATATTTACAATACTTTTGGGCTTTTATCATTTGATCCGGTGTGATTTGTAAATCAGCTACAGGTTCTGGTACCGTATATATTGGATGTGGTTGTGAAGGTGGTACAAAGGGTTCAAAACCTCCTGGCTTTTCCTCCTCTACTGGGGGACTTGGTAACTTATTTGGATTGTTCAATATATCTTCGACTGTTGGTTGGTCAGACTGGTTGCTGTCTATATTAGCACTGTCTTGGGGTTCTGTGTCTTGAGGACTATTATTTGCTGAACCAGTAGCTTCATTATTTTCGTTGTCATTATCGTTATTTGTTTGCTCTTCCATTGGGCCTGGTATTGGAACTTCGCCATTCTTTAAACAGTTGTGTATATAGGCTGCTTTCCATTTGGCATATTTTCGATTATGAAGTGCTTCTTCGGATAGTTCGCCAAATGTTTGCAGCACATCGTATATAACGCCACATGAGTAAAATGCTTTAACAACATTTCTAAAAGTAAACAGTAATATATTTTGTTGCCATAAAATTTTTATTTAAATTTAAACGAACATTTTTTTTATTTTTATGACAAAAGCTTGAACAATCCTGCATAAAATTGGGATTACAATTTTTTTTTTTGTTTTAAAAAGCTATTAAGTACAAGATATATTTTGTCATAGAAAAGTTTTGTTTAATAATAAAAATAATAAAATAAAAAACTAAATTAAAACAAAATAAAAAAATCAATGTTTACTTCTACAGAATTGAAATACCTTTACCTTTATTAGAATAAAAAAATGTTAAACAGTTTAAATTCTTTTTTGACAATGAGTTCGTTTGTTAACTAAAACTCTTTACTGTTATTTATATTACTATATTACTGGACTATATCGGTTTGTTTATATTTAAAATCAAAATTTGTGTAAATAAACGCAATCCAGTAAAGTTTAGTAAAATATAGTCAATACTTTTAAGTAAACGAACGGACATAATTTTATAAATTCTGAATTCAAACAGATTACTAGTTGAGGTCACTTTACTAGATAAAAATTTTAATTCTGTGTATAGACGACACCTTATTTCATATTTGACGTAATATTACCAGCATTTAAAGAAATTAACTATTTTACATTTAAAATTACCTCAGTTTAAGATTTTGTAAAAAAAAAAAAAAAATAATAATTGGGATACAAAAACAGTCAGCTGACCTGGCACTACCACCTTTATATGCTTTATATGTGTACCCTGAATACTTATCGAAAGAAATAAACAAAAAAAATTAAAAATTAAGAATTTACATTAAAATAAATAAAGCAAATTTTAAAAATGAGTCGCAAAAAATTCTTTTTATAAGTCAGCTGTTTAAAAAATAATAATAAAACAACAGGACGCTACACCCATGGATACGCCATACAAATTATCGAACTTATGTTAGCACGACAGTATGATACACGTTATACCGCTTTCTCATTGGGCAAATCACTTGCAAGTGTTGTGTTTATAGACAAAAGGGGTAAGGTCGGGTTAAGAGGAAGAAACCTGCTCATTTTTGAGTACACACTTGCCTGTACTCGGCAAGTACGAGCAAGTTTTTGTTGAGAAACCAAAAACAAAAGAGTAATAAAAACAAACAAGAGTGCTATATTCGGCCATGCCGAATCTTATATACCCTTCACAACGTGTAGTCATTCAACAACAATTGTTTATGTCACCATTTATCTCATATGAAATACGTACATACAAAACATACATATATAAAAACATCCCATTGTAATATTATACATTTAGTTTACTTATGTGCTTAAAAAAAATAAATTAAAAGAAAAATTAAAAATAAAACAATAAAAATTTGAATAAAATATAAAATAAAAAAAAAGTTGTTGGCTCACTCTAACCAGTATACCACGTTTGTATGTATGTGTAGATAATTGATAATTGTAGAAATTTCAAACGGAATGACAAACCTATCTATACCCTTTTTGACTGTGTGAAGAGTATAATAAGTAAAAGAGAACGAAACTTGGGCAAGTCAATTGCTGAGTCTGAACATGAAAGCAAGTTCAAAGAAAAATAAAAGAAAATAAAAAACTAACTTGAGCAAGTGACTTGCCCAATGAGAAAGGGGTATTACTAATTTCATACCTGTAGAAACTTTTAATATTTTATTTGTCTGTACTTCTTCATATTAACTTCAATTAAAAAAAGTGCTATACTTTAGCAAATTTTTTTTTTTTTTTTTGTTTTAAAAGAAAACTCAACAATGTTTTTTTTTTAAAGCAAAGCGTAATTTTTTCAATTCAAACGAGGACGATTATAAGTAAATAGTGACATTATAACATATTTTAATATGACATTTTAAATCTCATAATTTTCACGAAAAACTAGGCACTTGTCTACTTTTAAGTCCATAAAATTATTATCTGTTTTTATTATTTTTTTTTGAAAATCTAGAATCAAAAAAAAAAACATCCCAATTTCAAAAAAAAAATGTTTTTAAATTAGTGAAAATCATGCAAAATATCTTAAATTATTTATGTAAACAAACATAAATAACTCATGAAACATCGAGTTCTTTACATCTAATATGCATGAGTTCTAAGCATTAAAGACCCAGCAACAAATATTCTAAATTCGATCTTTTTATTTTCTCTTTAAAACTAGATATTATATTGCGACAAAAACTCAAGGATCGGTATTATCCCTTACACTGTACTCGATATATATGTACATACATCCGATTTTGCTCTAAACAGATACCGTAATGCAGCCTTTTACGCAGCGCTTTAGTTGTTGCGCTTAGTTCTCAAATGCGATAATTAGGAGAATGAAAAATAATTTTCAAAAAACTCGTAAATACTATAACAAACGGAAAATAAAAGTTAATAACGATAAAACTCAAGCGCTTACATTTCCATTCAACAAATCACGAAACATTTTCGTACTAGATATTTATCGTATAGGAAAGGGTTTTGATGTACGAAATGAAATAATTAGGAGTAGTCATTGACAAAATAGTTTTATCCAAACAGCATGTTAATTACATTTGTAAGAAAGCAATTAAGTGTAGCCGTGACCATTACCCCTTGATCAGCCGAAGATTTAAAATTAATATAAAGAAAAAGGTACTTATTTACAAAATGTGATTTCGTCTGATTCCTATAGTTCAGTCTGGTCCCAAAAGGTTTCTAAAAAATTGCAAGTTATTTTAAATAAAATTTTTAAATTAATTCACAATCTACCCTTTAGATATCTCACTTATATTCTACCTATAACCTATTACTTCAAAATATTTAATTCATTGGCAAGGGAACTGATGCTGTCATTAAATAAAAGAGAACGTAAATCTATAAACTAGTAAGAAATCTTCTGAACAACAACTAAGCGTCTTTTATTTTAAAAACAAATTTTGGTGATGGTTTTAAAATATTATAAATTGAGTTTACGTATGTATGTTTAAAAAAAAAATAAAAAATAACAAAAAAAAATAAAAATATAAAAAAAACTTTAAAAATTAAAAAATAATAAATATAAATAACTAGCTGATACCCGGTGTGCTTCGCCACCCCTAAATTTTAGTATTTAATTCATATGGCAGGTGCCACGCCCACTATTGATAATGCACTAATTTTTTCCATAAATGTTTATTTGAATATCAAAGTTGCTTTTGAAAAATTTTACTACTCTAATCGAATATCGTTTTCCAAATATACGATTTTTAGTATTTAATTCATATGGTAGGTGCCACGCCCACTTTTGAAAATGCACCCATTTCTTGCCTAAATGTTTATTTGAATATCAAAGTTGCTTTTGCAAAATTTTACTACTCTAATCGATATCGTTTTCCAAATATACGAATTTTAGTATTTAATTCATATGGTAGGTGGCACGCCCACTATTGAAAAACACCCATTTGTGCCTAAATGTTAATTTGGCTGTCAAAGTTGCTCTTGCAAAATTTTACTACTCTAATCGATATCGTTTTCCAAATATACGAATTTTAGTATTTAATTCATGTGGCCACGCCTACTATTGCAAGTACGCCCATTTTTTACCCAAATGTTTGTGTGGATGTCAAAGCTTACCGTACTTAATTTGAAGACTCTAGCTGCATTAACTTTCGTGATATATAATATTAATTACTTATTATTTAATAGGGCGTGGCACCCCGCCCACTTACAATTTCAAACCAAAGTATAGCCTATAGTTCCTTCCAGACATACAGAAAGATTCTGTGAATATTTCAAAGAAATCGGTCCAGCCGTTTAACCGTCTATAAAGCACAAACATATAAACATACAAACACACATTGATTTTTATATATATAGATATATAAAATAAAAAAAAAAATTTTTTTGGTTTAGCTGGGATTTGATGCCACGTTCTCTCACCAGTATACCTGTTTGTATGTCTGTGTTGTATTTTGTTGTTGTGAAAAAACGAGGTGGTCGTGGTTTTTTCCTCATATCTCAGTTGTTTTTGTTCCGATTTTTTTCACTGTGTGAAGGGTATAAAGTAAGTTTTAATAAATATTAATACACAAAAAATACCGCCTCCAGAAAGAGCCCAAATCAAGGAAGCTTCATACTTAAATATTACATGCACAGACAGTTTTTTATTTTTATTATAATTATAGCTTATTTTTGAAAAGTACAAAAATGAATTAGTAACTTACTTTCCAAAATTTCCTTCTCGATCTTGCTTGTCTGCATAGAGAAACAGTTTTAAAGCATAGTTTTCCATATGAGCCTGAGCAGCTACCTCATTAGTTATAGCTTCGTTATCGCTGTTATTCTTTTTTGCAATTTCTAACCAATCCATGATACCTATTAATTTAAATAAATATATGTTATACATCGAAAAATTATCAAACAGTCGAAAGTAAAGTTCTTAAATATCAAATTGGTTATCGTTTTTTGTTTAAATACAACAAACAATCAATGCAATCTGATGTAAAGAAAAACGTTAGTTTTTAAAGTATTTTAATTTGGTTTTCACCTAATAGCTAAAAAACTTTCTAAAAAAGAAATCAGATGAAAAAGATTAAATAAATTGTAACCAAAAGCTTTTAAACGACAATCTGGAGGTGGTAAGCTCTTACAGACATGACAATCTAAGCCAATAATTCAAATCGATTTCCAAAAAACATACCAGGAAAAGACTATAAAATAATATTTCTCTATGGTAATAGCATAGTGGCACCATGGTGTAATTACATAAGGTAATAGCGTAAAGGAGAGCAATTTTTGTCTTTTTTCATGTATGGAATTTGAAAATTTCCGGAATTGAAATAATTTTTTTAAAACAGAAAAAAACAAAAAAAAAATAGTCAGCTGGGCTGGCACCGCCACCTTGTGTAAGTGTACCCTGAGTGGCACCATATGATATAACACACAAAATCTTTCAATAAAAAATTTTTAATTGAAAATAAATATCAAAAAAATATCTAAAACAAAATTCGGTGAAAAAATCGATGGTAAAACATTTTTAGAAAAAAATTACTTACTGAGAAGCAGCTTAGTTTCTTCCGGTTGTTGTGTGGTTGCTTTAAGACCCACCTGCAAGGCACTAAAAATTCACAAAGCATTATTTAGCAAATTATCCTTAAAATTAAAAAATAACTTACTAAAGCCTTGACCAATAGGCAACTATGATATCACGGGTATCATGTTCTTGGCCCAACTTTAAGAAATGCTGTATCTGTTTTAACGATGGTGGACAAGCTGGGAACTCCATCTTGTACTATTTTGCACAATTTTATTTTCTTAATAAAAAAAAATACATAATAAATCTATAAATAATAATTTTTTATTTTTATTTACCAGAATATCAGACGATTTCAGAATAAAAATACGCAAAAATACTATGACTAATAAAGTAATACCAAGTTTTAAATACACAGTTGCTCAGAGATGGAATTTTGACTTTTGTTGGTCTAAAACAAGGCGAACTCATATCAGGTGACAATATCCCTACAACAAACACAAAAGGGCCCGAAGAATGTCAAAACACAGAAAAACAAATTGTTTGTTTACTTTTCATTAAAATTGTATTTTTAATAATTTTTCACAAATTAAAACCACTAAGACAAATACAACGGGAATTTTGTATTTTCTGAATTAAAAACATTAAAATTTTTGTTTAATCTTATTATAACTTATATTTAACTTATTTACCAAACAAACTTAATCAATTTTATAAAATTTTTCAATTAATGCAGATAAAAATTAATTTAAATGTAAACAAACTTTGACATTGTGCTGTTTAAATAAAACGAGCAAAAAACAATCAGCTTCACCTGATCTTGGTCTAAAAGAAGTCACGAATTCTCCTTGACACAGGCTATTAACATCATATTCCTTGATCTACAGCAAAAACAAAGTAATTGTTGCTTTTTTTAATGAAAATTTTTATTAATAAAAAAAATTGAACTTCTTGGTAGGCATAATTTAAAGGTTTTTGACGGATTGTATAACAAATCTTGAAATTTACAAAACATATTTAGAAAACCTTATCATAGACTTTTGCAGTTTTGTGACTATAACGAATAGAAAACAAAATATAGTGGTTATTCTGGGAATTTAGCGTGTTGTTATTTGCATATCCCCTGAAGGTAGAATTTTTTCGAAAATATTTAAAAAAATACGTTTAACAGATAACACTAAGATAAAATCAGTTATCTATTTTTTTTTTTTTTTTTTTTTTTGTATTCATTTAACAACCCTATACCCCTTGACCTGAAGTCTCATTACACATTCAAAAAATATCAATTATAAAAACTTACCAAACAATTTTCTCACATTCGTGGGTAAAAAATATAAAACAATGCTGTACTTTTTCGTTTATTAAAATAATGTGATTTGTATAAACATGGACGGAATTCAATTCTTAATAATAGATTGACAAAAAATTAAAAACTTATGACCGAAATAAACATCAGTCGTATAATATGTATACGTGTATATATGTTGAATACATTGTTATGTTGTATTTTTATATTATTCGCAATTAAATGCAATAGTATTTATATTATTACTTTTTACACAATTATTTAATATTATGATTTGTACATTTAATTATTTTATATGCAATCGTTAATTTTTTGTTATCGCTTTTTATCAATAGAGAGAAAATATTTAAATAAAAATAAATTTTTAAAATACTAAAGGCACAATTATTAATCAAATATACTTAGTGATTTAAATTCTTTAACGAAAATTTTTGGAATGATTGAATGTCTTATTGTCGGGTTTGTTTTGCTACCTATTCTATTCTTACTATTACTGCAAATGGATTCTACATTATTTGTTTTGTGTTTACCTGACAGTCTTTAATTGTTATATATAATGTAATGAATTGTAAATAAGAAGAGAAAATATGTATACGATTATATTTATAAACCTAAGTACCAACAATAAAGGTGTCCTAACTATTTATAACGAGTAAATTTGCGCTTTGTCGCTTTTAAGAATTCATACAAGATATTGGTGTTAAATAGCTTAAATTTAGGTAATGTAATAAATATGTGAATACCATATAAATCCAGGTTTGGGCGACATGTAAATACAGCAGTTTAAATTATGTATAATTTTCATTTACCGGCATGCATCATTTCGAATCGAGTTTGTGATTCTTTAAATAGAGTACGTTTACGGCGCTGAACACTGGCTTCGGTAAGAAATAAAGGTGCAGTTACAAGGGCCATTACCGTCCCAACACAAGCCAATATAAATGACCACCCAAACCAGTTATTAGCATGTTCAGGCATCCAGTTGTTTCGGTTACCGAGACTGGCAAATACTATAACTGCAATACTAGCACATATGCCCGCTCCTAACACCACATATCCAATCGCTTGTATTAGCCTAATAAAATGTTTTTGATCAGGGCCAGCACATAGGAAAAATATGAGTACACCAATGCCTGATAATAGCATACCAATAAAAGCTAATGTAAAAAAGAATTGTGTGGCTATCATGAATCCAGGCAACAGAAAACCCCTTATCTCATCATATCCTGTTGTAAATGGATCGTATACCCAACGGCAGCCAACAAAGAATCGTCGTTGACTGTCATCATTAACATCGGGTAATGATCTGAAACAGTGTACCCACAGACCGAGACGTTCTAATTTTGCTCCAGTAATACGATAATCACTTACCAGCCAGCTGGGTGTGGCAAACGCAATTGCGATAAAACCAAAGGCCAACACAAAGAAACCAACTGCACAGCTCCCAGATAACGTCCGTCTCTTCATATTAACTGTTGATGAAAAAACTCTTGGTATATTCTCCTGGGAATCTTCTTGGGCAATATGTGATGCTTTTTGCATTCCTCGAAATTAATTATTCAAGTATTTTTATCAACTTCTTTCCGTTTCTGTTATTGAAACCACAAAACAATATTAAATAAGAAGCAATATGCATGCTTAAAAGCGGAGTATATTCAATACATAATTGTAAAATTATGCAGTTAAAAAATGTTACCATTTGTTTTGATTGCAGCAATTTTTTAAAAGCCCTGTTTTAATGATTTTTTAGACATAAACATCTTCATAAAAATTATAAAAGGTTAATTTATAATATTTTTATATAAAAACTTATTTTTGATTTAAAACTTTTAAGCAACAATAAATCTTGAGAAAAAAAAAATATAAATAAAATTTTGTGATCATTAAGTTCTGTTGAGTAAGTTGAGAGTCAAATATAATTTCACTCTATCTGTTACAAGCTTTTTTATGTATTTTTTATCTCAATAATATAATATTGAGAAGACTATTTTCCATTTGTTTTTATGTGTGACAGATGACTGTACATATACAGCTGATTAAGAATTCGTAGTCTTTGTTTCACGAAAAACCAAACACTTGATTTTTCACTAGCCTTGCTACAGAGATATGATGTCAATTTAATGTGTGTGTGCATAAATTCAAAATATTTTATTAAGATATATTTTTTTTATCTTATTTGGCCAAATCTTTTCAAAATCTAATACTACTTCGTGATGCAACTGTGGTGTTTATCAAATTGTTCTTAAATAATACTACGCTGCATAAATAAATTTGAATCATAATTTGTATGGTGGTTGCAATTGTGCAAGAACTTTTTTTTTATACCCTTCACCTGTGGTGCACAAGGGTATATATAGCTTTGTAATTCCGTTTGTAATTTCTACAATTTTCATTTCCGACCCCGTAAAGTATATATTTTCTGAAAGCTTATGAATAGAGGAGTCGATTAAGCTCTGACCGTCTGTCCGTCTGTTGGTTGAAATCAACTTTTAGAAGCAACTATATGTTCCTCAGATCTCTATATGGTATCAATCTCTTGGAAATATCCAGGAATGAATCGCTATTGAAATTCAGCACATAACTTTCTAAGATATGAGCAAAAAACCATGTACATACTGGTTAAAGTAAACGTGGCATCGAATTCCAGCTGAGCCAAAAAAATTTTATTTTAATTAATATATTATTTATATTTTATATTTTTTTTACGCTGAGTATAAAGACCTACTCACACCATCAATAATGTCAAAAAGAATAAAGTAAATGATAAATAATTTAAAATGATTCACATTTACCCACATAATGGGCTAAACAAATCATTTTAGGTTTATTCTCTACAACATCTGTCAAATAAGCCTTTAATAAACCTAAAATAATTTTTATGAATACGGCCCTTATGTAAATGGTATTTACAACTTATTATAAGTATTATTTAGAATATTTTTACTTTTTGTGCAGACTTACATATTTATGTATATAAAAAATATAAGTAAAATCTTGTGTTTATCCCTAAACTTCAATCACTTAAATTATAGGACATATTGAAAATTTGGCAACACTATAAAGGCAATAAGGAATAACTACTTAAGGCCATGACTGACTATCCTACAAAGTCGTGCGATTATGTCAAATAAAAATCTGATAGTTTTCTGTCCTACATGAAAAAATCGCAACAAAATGTGTTATTGGATGCCACACTGTCATACCTGCTTAGAAAAAGCAACTCTGATCGCACAGAAACTATTATTTTATGAAAATTTTCAAAAGATTATCAAATCGGACACACTTGTCAAAAAATCTGTCACACATGTGCACTTTTTGTCCACACTATCACACTTTCTGAACACACATACAATTTTTGACATATCGAACGACTAAATCTGATAGTCAGTCATGGCCTTTATGTCTGTTTTATAGTTTTTCATGAAAGCAATTTTAAATTTTTGAGTTGATTTTTTAAAATTGATGCACTGTGAAAAAAAACACTTTTATATGAATTCCGCGCTATACAAATTGAAGATCATATTTATTTTTGTATTTTGCATATTTATAATTCAAAATAAGTTATTACTTCATATGATATTGTTCTTTGATATTAAAAGCATATTCATATTTTAATTTTTTCATATGCATATAAGCAGGGTACAGTTATATAGGTAGTGGTACGAGCCTAGCCATTTTTTTGGATGTCAGAAAATGTCAAACACCATATAAAATAACAGTAATAATTTTAGTGTAAAGTGTTTTTAAGCTTCATATAAACTTTTAACTAAAAATAAAAATCCAATTTTACCAAAAACTTAAAAATTCAGACAAACCGATTGCTTAAATTAAAAAAATCCAATTTTGGTCCGATCAGACCAGATTGGAATTCTTGTTTATGAGTATGGTATAAAAAACAAGATAATGTAACAATTAAAACTACCGTTTCAAATATAATTTTTTTAAATTGGTGTTCACAGCTTATTTGAGTTACTTTCTAGTTGAGAATTGATTTTTGTGGATCAGCAACAAAAAAAAAATTCCTTTAAATTATTTGAGAATTTAATAAAGGCATAATAATAATGGAAAATAGATGTAAAAAATAGAAAAAAATGGAAATAATTTTTAATTTTAGTAATGACCAATTATATTTTATTTTTAATGTAATCTATAATTATATTCAATAGACTCGCGGTAACAAAAACACTGCCTTACGTGAACACCAAATAAGATCAACATATTTTTTTTTACACTGACTACTCTGTATCGTGAACACAGTGATAAAGCCTTATAACGTGAACAAATTTGTCGGTTATCCAAATCGTTTTCATAAAAAGGGGTATCCCTGTAAATGATTGCTCAGGTTTAGTTTAGTGCGCGCTGCTGATTTAGCATGATCTAATCTAAAGTTTTTTGTGAATAATGGGCAATCAATACTCGCTATTTTAGAAATTTTGAATCTCCTTTGGACTACAATATAAGAGCTGCCATTTTTGAAAATTGGTTTAACTATTAATGGACGCTATTGGCTATTTAAATTCAACTTGTCAACGTCTTAAAAAGAAACAAGTAAGAGTGCTATATTCGGCCGTGCCGAATCTTATATACCCTTCACAACGTGTAGTCATGCAATAACAGTATTTTGTGTCACCATTCATCCCATATGAAATACGTACATACATATAAAAACATACATATATAAAAACATCCCATTGTAAAATTATAAATTCACGTATGTATGTTAAAAAAACAAAAAAAAAAAAAAAAATTAAAAAAAAAAAATTTAAAAAAAAAATTTTAAAAAAAATTATTATATATATAATATACATAAAACAAAAAAAAAATAAAAAAAAATTTAAAAAAAAAAAAATTAAAAATTTAAAAAAAAAATAATAAAAATTTAAATAATATATTAAATAAAAAATTAAAAAAAATAAAAAAAAAAAATTTAAAACAAATTTTTAAAAAAATTAAAAAATTTTTTTTTTTGGCTCAGCTGGGATTCGATGCCACGTTTTCTTTAACCAGTATACACGTTTGTATGTATGTATGTTGTTGTTGTAATGTTGTTTTTGTGAAAAAAAAACCGAGGTGGTCGTGGGTTTTTGCTCATATCTCAGTTGTTTATGTACCGATGTTTCTGATTTTCAATACCGATCTACTCCCGAATATTTCTGATATTTTAATACCTCACCCGAGTCCAAGCGATGTCGGGGGGCGGACAGACGGTCAGACTGACAGGGCTTAATCGACTCCTTTCAAAAAATATATACTTTATGGGGTCGGAAATCAAAATTGTAGAAATTTCACACGGAATGACAAACCTATATATACCCTTTTTATACCCTTCACCTGTGGTGCACAAGGGTATATATAGCTTTGTCATTCCGTTTGTAATTTCTACAATTTTCATTTCCGACCCCATAAAGTATATATTTTCTGAAAGCTTATGAATAGAGGAGTCGATTAAGCCCTGACCGTCTGTCCGTCTATCCGTCTGCCCGTCTGTCCGTGTGTTGGTTGAAATCAACTTTTAGAAGCAACTATATGTTCCTCAGACCTGTATATGGTATCAATCTCTTGGAAATATCCAGGAATGAATCGCTATTGAAATTCAGCACAATCGCCCCATAACTTTCTGAGATATGAGCAAAAAACCACGACCACCTCGTTTTTTTTCACAATTACAACAACAACATACATACATACATACATACATACATACATACATACATACATGTAAAAAACATACCAAACAAAAAAAATTACAAAAAAAAAATATTAAAATTAAGAAAAAAAATAACAAAAAAAACTACAAAAAAAAATTTAAAAAAATTTAAAAAAAAATTTAAAAAAATTTTTTAAAAATTTTTCTAAAAAAATTTTTTAAAAAAATTTAAAAAAAATATAAAAAAAATAATAAAATATAAATAATATATTAAATAAAATAAAATAAAATTTTTGTGGCTATTCTAACGTGTACGTATGCACGTATTTTATTTGGGATGAATGGTGATACAAACAATTGTTATTGCATGACTACACGTTGTGAAGGGTATATAAGATTCGGCACGGCCGAATATAGCACTGTTACTTGTTCACTGTGTGAAGGGTATAAAAAATAGCAAAATGCTGGCTAAACATTTTTATCACTTTAGGAGATGAAGAAGACTGTGAAGAGGATATCCCGTTAGCCTTTTTGTTAAGCAATTAAAATTTGAGAATTAAAAAATAATCCAAAAAAAGGTAACACATTTTTTAAATGATTTTTAACGTACTTTTTTTTAACAAAACATATGAACATAACAATCCGAAATACAAAAAAATATATGAATTTAAGTTAAATCACATGTCTAATTTATTTGAAAATTTTAAAGAGTTACGCCTTCGTCAACATGAACAACTTCGCAAACGTGAACACGCTCGGTTTTTAATAGTTCACGTTACCGCGAGTCTACTGTAAGTTTATACCGTGTATTAATTTGTTTATATTTTTTTGAAAGAAATTTTTAATAAGAAGGAAAAGCTTTCGTAAAAAAGAATTTGCAAGAATAAAATTTTATAATAAAAATTAAATTTACACAACTTGTATTATTTATTGCTCAAAATGCTCGAATGTAACTTAGAATTTTGAAATAACGCATAGTTTTTGCAAGGTTTAATTTTTTGACACTCAAATATAAATCAATAAAAAAATAATTTTTGTTTTTCTTAATTTTTTAATTTTCTTGGAAACTTTATAATTTCTTTCCCCAAAAAAAACCTGTAGCAACGCAATTTTTTCATTTTCTTTATGCATGTAGATTTTTTCTAAAATTAAATTTGTTCAAATATTACTATAAATAATGATTCGCTAGCACTAACATTTAGTTGAATAGTGCGTTTATTTAAAAAAAATTTAATTTTCTGATTTTTGTGATACCTCCCCTGATATCTCCCTTGTATATCTCTAAATATCTTAATACACTTACATACATATGTATGTATATACAGTGAAACTAAATTTTTATAAAGGTACAATTTTCTCCTTATCGACTATTAATACATTGACCCCTTTTAATATAATCCACAAATTTTTTATACATACATACATAGGTATTTAATGCAGGCAAAATGAACATACATAGGGCCATATTCATAAAAAATATTTTAGGTTTATTGAAGGCTTATTTGACAAATTTCTCTACAACATCTGTCAAATAAGCCTTTAATAAACCTAAAATATTTTTTATGAATATGGCCCATAGTATGTATGTATTACATACATAAATGCATACGTATCTCCAAAGAATTTAAATGAAAGTAACATTACTCTCGCATTAATCACGCACATTTGGCTCTATAATATACGCTCGGCTAGTGTCAGAAAAAAATAATTTTCTGTCATTAACACATTATAGCGCACTGTTGGTAAAAGTGGCACAATCGTGCCATTTTTGGCACTATTAGTTGTTTAATGGCACCTTGGCACGCTCAATAAAATTTTGGCACTTTTTCAAAAAATTATAAAAATATAATTTTACTTACTTTTGAAGAAATATACTTTTAATTAAAAGGAAATAAATGCTTTTTCTCCCTATGGTAAATACTACTAAAAACTGCAACAATGACACAAAATCCCGTTTCTGAAAGTATTAGTTCAAAATGAATGATATCCTACATGTTCATGGTGGATTTAATCAGATGACTGGATAGGAAAGATAATTTTTAACTCTCTTTTTTATACCCACCAAAAAAAAATGGTGGGGGTATATTCATTTTATCATTCTGTTTGAACCACATCGAAATATCCATTTTAAACCCCATAAAGTATATATATTCTGAATCGGGGTTTTATTTTATAACGATCTAGCTATGTCCGTCCGTCTGTCCGTTTGTTTCTCATTCTCAAAAAACATTACATATTAAATACATATGTATGTATTTAATAAATAATTATAGTTATATATAATTTGTCCGTATAAATTTTTTAAATATTGGAGTCTGAAATTTTTTTTGTATATAATCAATTCATCTTTATAAAATGTATTAATCTAGAAAAAACTGAATAAATTGATTTAATTTTTTTAAATAGACATGTGTATATATATGTTATGGCACTTTTTAATATATTTTGGCACTTTCTAGCTAAAGTTTTGGCACAAGACTGAAATTCTCATATACCATCACTGTTATAGCGTATAAAAATAAAAATTTACTTAAAAAAATCTTATAAATTGAAAATATTTTATCTTTTTTGGATATATTTTTAAGATCACAAAATTACATTGAATAATGTATGAATTTATCTACATACTTACATACATATGTATATAGTAGCGCATACTTCATCGTCACTTCAACTCAAATTATTCTAAATTTGTTATTTTCTTTCTCGGTAATGAATAAATCAATTTTTTTATAGGTATATGTATATACATATTTATCTACTCTGTTAGTTTTCATGAGTTATTCATAAACGAAAAAGATATAAATTCATTTAACTAATTTGCATTGACGTCACAAGTTATCAGAATAAGTCAATAAAAACATATGTATGTTATGTAACGTTCAAAAATATTAGGGCGTCTTATCAAATCACCTACTTTACAGTTCTTAAGGTAAGGTACAAATCCTCATGTTCCTTAAATATAATGTTTTTTGTATTTTTGAAGGTCAATACAAAGTCGCAAAATCGATTTTATGAAAAAAAAAAAAAATAGGTTAACATTAAGGTGGGAAATATATTTTATATTGTATTATATTTACCTAGGTATAAAATATTCACACCATAACCAAATTTTGAAAATTTACTTACTTGCAATTTTTATAAATGAAAGCATATATTTATGCAGACACTAATATGTATGTATTAATTGTTGGCATTAGCTTTTTTTACAATATTTATGCAGGTAGATAGTACCTAAGTAAAAATTGTAATATTGATAATTTGGTGCAAAACAAAAAACTTTAATGCAATCAAATAGGTAGATATGTATGTAATTTGTGTTTTGTTTTACGTGTATTAATGTATGTAAGTATATACTTATGTATGTATACATTAAAGCACACAAAGTTCAATAAACGCATTCATGGTAAGCGAATTTATTAAATAAATATACCTACTATTGTACATTCGTAAATATGCTACGAGTATGCGCTTACATTCGAACTACATCAATATTAACAGTATCTACACACTAGTATGTACACATATGTATGTACTTTTTGGATTTATTTAAACGGAAAACCCCTTATGCATATAAATATATACTTACATATGTATATGATTTTGTAAACAAAAGTTTGCATAAATCTTGTTTTTATTAAAATTGCTGATATAGTGTGAATATAATTTTTAGATTTGCACGCCATAATATAGATTCATTTATATGTATGTAGTACATATTTTTTAGTTTTAACATTTGATTGATTCGTGCTCGAAGAACACCTTTATTTGTATGTTAAATTTTTATTGGAAATATAGTTAAGTTTAAAATAATAGAAATGTCATAGGGAAATTGAAGACGAAAAATTCTTAACAAATCAAATAAAAGCTGCTTATGGTTATCGTATCACTTATCGATACACTAAGGTTATATTTTATGCATTTTGACAATTATGCTTTAGATAGTAGTTTTGTATTGTTTTACTTTACGGCTTTTAGAACCGTTTAAATATGTATGTTTGTTAAAACTTAGTGTTGTTTTTTGTTTTCTTTAAATAAATGTTTATTACGTTCTCTACGTAAAAAAACTATTTTTCTCTAAATTTCTAACTCACGAAAAGTTACGATACATGTTTAATAAACAGTAACATATATTGTTTATGTGTTATATTTTGAAAAAACATAAAAATAGCAGTTTTACAAGCAATTTTACAAAAGAAATTGCATTATGATAATGCAGATTCTGTTACATTTTCTCCTGTAAAGTTACAATTATTTGAGTTAGGGCCTTTCTACTTGTGACCACCGATATTTAAATTAAAAGAGAATAAGAGAATTATAGTTAATTTAAGAGAATATTATTGAACATATTATGGCTTAAATAGTTAATACCATTTTTAAGTAATTAAAAAAAAAGTAAATCCTTGTTTGTTTTTCTTATTTATTGATTTGTTACATATTATTATTTTTTATTATTGTTATTAATTATTTATGTATATTAGCACTTTGTTTACTTTTTTACTTGTATTATCAATCACTTGTTTGCTGGTGTGACGTCACGCAACAAACACGCGCAATGCGTAATCTCGAACTGATTTTTTGTAAAAATTTGAATTATAAATATTATTTAAAGTAGTTTTAATTTTTATAAATTTGACCGTAAGAATATTTTTGGTTATGATCGCGTTCGAATACGAAAATTTTATACCAAATGTACATACATATGTTTATATACATATGTATGTAATTATGTAAGCAAAGCATTCATAATTTAGATTTATGTAAAATATATATTCCATTCTTGACCCACTGTTATATAACTTATCAAATAACATTTTTAGTTATTTTTATTCAATATTATTCTTTATTTTAAGAAGAAAAAGTTATATTACTAACAATGTGGTATCCACAAAGTTTTTGTTTTGTTTATATTCGTTTTCTTTTTTTATTCGATGTGTTTCTTGTGTTGTATTGTCAACAGCGTTGTCAACTTTAAAATTTCAAAAAGCACCTAAACCCCTAAAAAAGCGCGTAATTTTCATAAAAAATCACTGAGTTTAAAATGTGTACAAATTTAACTTTATATTTGCTAATATAATCATTACTTAAAAAAAATTAAAGCTTTTTGATGCCAGTTGCCCCCTAAAATAAATTATTTTACAAATGGCAATAAGACTGGAGTTTTGATTGATATCGATAATTGAAATACAAGTCTAAAGATATTCTGTTCTTTATATTATTAGGCCAAAACATCCAAATGTACTATCAATGCAAATATTAACCTCATCAGGGTGTCAATTTGTGCTCTAAAAAATTTTAAAATGAAAAGTATTTGCATATTAATTTCTCTTTTTTTATTTTCACCAAGGTTTGATCAACTTGAAACTTTACTTACAAAATAAATTCTCGTAACAATTTCATTTTATAAGAAGTAGGTGGTTTATGTCTCATAAACCATACAGGATATCAACAAACCAGCATCGGAAATAAGTTTCAATTAATAATAAACAAGCAAAACACTCAAATAACAGAAACATTGTATACTATCAATCCTTATAAGCTTCTTAATTATTAGTTTTAGTATCATAAGCTGAAAGTATTATCAACATAATATCATTTTACAATGAGTAAATATTTTTTAGCTTTGTTAAGATACAAAATACGTAAGGGTAATTAAAGATATTTACCCTTACAAAAATTGTTTTCAATTAAAAAAATTATTTTCAAATTTAGTATTTGGTGTCACCGAAATAAAAATAAAAGCACTAAAAACGTTAAAAAAAATCACCAAGCACTAACTCGCAATTTTTTCGCTTCCAAAATGTTAAAAATCACCAAAAACGGTGATAAAATCACCGAGTTGACAACGCTGATTGTCAAACCATTGCTTGTACCTACTTTTAGTACTCTGCAGTGTGCGTTTTTCATTCAGTCTTCATTTGCTTGTAAACGTGTTTGATTGTGTAGACGGGCGTTTGTTTGTTCAAAGAAGCTGGATTTAAGGAAAGTGTTAGTAACGATTTAATAAACTAAAAAAATATTTTTGAAAACGCAAATTAAAAATATAGGAAACCATACATATTATTTATAATTAAATTTATTGTACGATTAATTTTTTTTCGATTTGTGGAAGGCGAACCGAAAATTTTTTATGTTTTCTTTGATATCAATGTTCACAATATGTATTTTTGTTTACGTTTTTTTATTGTTCGTTTTCATTTTGTGTTCGTTGATGAAGTTAATTACCAGTGTTGCCGATAACTATGAAATATAACAAAAAATTTTAAATGAAAATTTTTATATCATTTTATATTAAACTTGTAACTAGTGCAGTTAATATTTGTTATGTAATGTTTGTTGAAAATATGAAAAAGGTTTAAATGCAATATATAAAGTTGCGTACATACTATCGAACATGTTCGATGATAAAAAATGTTTCAGCTTTGAATGTAAGGTCGTAGGCCACTATCAATCATGTTTTTAGACATTTAACGAGTAAGCAACAAAATTGATTGCGTTTTATTAATTATTGTGTTACGTGACAAAGAGAAAAATGCAAAAAAAAAATAAATAAATATAGTGGTGGACTTCTACTAGAAAATAATATTCTGTAATAAAATAATTTCCTTATTAATTTTTATATTTAATATATTTATGTACCTATATATATTACTATTTTATTTACACAGTCTTACAAAAGTTTACATAGGTACGACATAAAAAGTTTATTTTTTTACTAAACATAATCACATTTTTCATATTTTATTGGTTTTCATTACTTCAAACAAAAAACAAAATGCTCTGAAAAAAATATTTAGTTGATTTTGCTAAAATGACAACAAAAACCTTAAAATGCTTAAACCATCATATTTACATCAGTATACATACCCTGAAAAAAACTCAATGTACCGTTATGAGTACCGCTGCACATTTTCTTGATATTTGCTTCAAATCATCAGTAAAGCTTGTAATTTCATAAGAAGTGATCACAATTGAAATTCATTAATCATTTAGTGCGTTTCACTAAGTAAAATGGGCAAACGAAAGGAGATTCCCGAACCAATTCGAAAAACTGTAATTAAACTGAGGAATGAAGGAAATTCTCTACGGGAAATTGGAAGAATTTTAAATTTAATAAAGCCGACAGTGCAAACAATAATAAAAAACTTTAAGGAAAGTGGAAATTGTGAAAGTAAGCCACGTACCGGCCGCCCCCGAATTTTAGACGAACGAACGGATAGAGCAGTTGTTCGGTTAGTAAAAGAAAACCCCAAACAAAGTACGGTGGAAATTAATCGTAAAATAAAAGCAGATCTAGGAGTAAAAGTTTTTGATCAGACTATCCGCAGAACAATCAAAAAGAATGGTTATAACAGCAGAGTTGCCAGAAGAAAACCACTTCTCAGACCTGTAAATATACAAAAGCGTTTGGAATACGCCCAAAAATATCAGATCATCTACGTAAGTGACCCGACGTTTTGGGAAAGAGTGATATTCACCGATGAATGTAAATTCATGGTCTTTGGGGGTGATGGTCGTGCCAAAGTTTGGCGAAAACCTAATGCAGCCTTAGAACCCGAGAACATAAATCTAACGGTAAAACACGGAGGCGTGTCTGTCATGGTCTGGGGATGTATGGCCGCAAATTGTGTTGGCAAATTAAGGATTATCGAATGTATTATGGATAAGGCTATGTATATTGGCATTTTAAAGGATAGCTACCTTGCTAGTGTGGAAATGTTAGATTTGGGAGAAGGTGCCATATTCGTTGTCTTCAGGACAACGATCCAAAACATTCCACAAAAGTGGTAAAAGAATGTCTACTTTATAATGTCAAACATAAGCTGGAGCATCCCCCACAATCTTCTGATCCAAATGTTATTGAACATTAAGAGATTTTTTTAAACGAAATTTAAGAAAACGCAAAATAACATCAATTGCTGGTCTGAAGGAAGCATTAATGGAGAAGTGGAGCAAAATTACACCTGAAATTACAAAAAAATTTAGCATTTATGTAAAACTATTTTTATAGGTATTACATTAAATAATTATTCTCATGCTTTTGGTTTTATTAGGTAAATTGTGACAAGTCTAATCTATACACAAATGTAATGTATTCTCTATAATCACTAGAATTATGTAAAATTACGAATTCCTAGGTCTGGATTAAGTAATCATTTTACGAAAAGACCTTAGTACAGTAATCGCTTGATTTACGTCGCCTCGAAATATGATGCTTCGGTTTGCGCCGGCAAATTTGTTGTGCCATACAAATTTTATTTGTGTCGCCATAGTTGTTTGGAGAGAAATCCGTGAAAATGTAAAAGCAGCTGGGGCTTGCTCTCTTGACAACTACCACTAAAAGAAGAACAGTGATGAAAAGAATGGAAAATGCGATAGTTTGTGGGTAAAGCTCTCAAGCAAAAAAATAATTATATCAGTTACAATGTAAGTTATTAAAAAAGGCGATTAGTTTGCCTAACGCTCTAAAAGCTCAAACCATGTATCAAAAACATCTAAACGATTTTGATTTTAATGCTATAAGATGAGACTGAATTTTTCTGGAAACGTATGCCCGCAAAAACATTCATATCGAAAAAAGAAAAGTTAGCAGCCGGACCAAAAATTTACAATGATTTGGTCAGAGGAAATGTTGCAGGAGATAATAAGACAAAACCTTTATTAAAAAATGAAAAATATTTGCAAACAAAATCTAACAAAAAATCTTAGATAACTGTAAAACCATTTGACGATTAATTTGGTTTACATTTTTGCCCTGAAGTTAAGAAACTTTGCGTTAGTAATAATTTGTCTCATAAACGCTTCGGGACACTCCATAAATTCAAATAGTGTAAATGGTAAATAAAAATTGAATTTTTACTTGCAAATACCACGTCTCTTATTCAATCTACATATGAACAAGAATCACTTAAAAATGATTAAAATAACATTATGATAGAATTTTGCAAAAATATAATGTGCAAGCTGTAAACGATATAAAAAAAAGTTGGAAAGAAGTGAAAGCTTTAACACTGAGAAATGCAGGAAAAATTATATGAAAACCTAAGCATTATAAATTTGAAAATTGTTAACTTACTCAAAGCTTTTTGCAATGTCAAATCAATTTGATAGAGAAGAAAATCTTCAGATATTGAAGATTCCGGAACTAGTCAAGGTTAAAATCAAGGGATTACTGTACATTTTTTGGCAATCGTTAAACCACGAACCCTTAATCAATTAATTACAAGCTTTTTGTTTGAAACTGACACCGTTAATGACTGTATTACAGAACACCATGTTCTATCTATGCATTTTCATCTACAGTTAATTATGAATTCAATATGATCTGCGGAAATACCGTCATTTCAATTTGAGTATGTATTAGGGTGATCGATTATTCGACATTTTTAAGAAACTGGGTTTAAAATAGTTTGAAATTTAGAACTTAAAAAAAACAAGTTGCTTTTTTGAAAATTTAGAAAAAACCGGTTAACCGGTCGAATATAAAATGTAATTCTTTCTTATACCCATGACAGAGAGACATATATAAATATAAAGTAGTTTGTTTTATGGTTTAATTGCATTTTAAGTTGACACAAATTCAATGGCATTATTATAAAATGCCGTTATTTAAAATAAAGATGTTAAAGGACAGACACTTTTTACCTAAAAGAAACCGAAAAAGTTAAGTTTATTTGTGCTACAATTACCTTTAACTTTTAAGGCTAGGTTTATAAATTTAAAAATGCCATTGTTTCTCTACATGAAACAAAATATGACAACTAAATTGTGACTTTTAAATTTTTCTACTTCGACCTTTTTAATTTTTTTTTTAAGTTTTAATTTTCTAATATAAGTGACACAAAAAATTAAATAAATCATCAAATATGTTACTTCGTTTAGTAAAATTTATTAAGAACTAAAATAATTTGTTAAAAGTAATCGATTTTGCTTTGGTACTGCCATATTAAAAAGAATTTTTGTTACAAGGAGGTTGTAATTATGAAAAATATTAAAAAGTCACTTCACTGCTTACGGTAGTTAGATTTACCTTTTATTAACATTAACTTTATAGCCAAGTTGTAATAATGACCCTTTGCGTGCCAAACTATTTTAGTATACAAGTTATATGTAATCAGAGATATTAGTTAATCTATGGGTAGTCTTCAGTACAAGTCGCTAGATTTCGTAAAAGCAAAATATTATGAAATTCGAAAATGAGATCAAAAAGTATTGCAAAGTACAATAATTTGTTCAAAAAACTTAACTGAACAGCTGATTATCACAGCAAATTATATGCGCAACAACGAATTAAATACCTGCTCTCCATTTAAGACAAATAATATTTAAGCCTTATTATAACTCTTATTTTACATATGTTTTTGAAACAACAAATAAATATCTTAAAATATTAGAAATTTTTTGAGTAATAAATATAGTATGGTAAAACTAAAAATAAAAAAACCGGCTTCTGTGAGTAAAAAAGCCGGTGTATTCGACATTCGAAAAATTAACATTTGGAAAAAACCACCAGCTGAAAGAGTAAAAAACCGGGTTTTCCACCGGTTGTAAAACCGAGTCGATCACCCTAGTATGTATAAACAACATTAAAATACAAAAATAACTAAAACGGGGTACTTGACATTTGCAGAAACGTTGGTTTCCTCAAAACAAAAACATCAATATATTATAAGACTGCATCAGATCGGACTGTATATTCCAAAGAAATAACGACAAATTTAAAAAAGCTAGATCTACGTTTGGGGGATTTTTTTTATTGAAACTGCTCTGTTATAAAACTTTTTATATGTATTCGAAGTTATACTGCGCGTTATTATTTTACTTGATTAACAGTTATTTCGATACAATGACATTTTTTTTAAAGGAACTTAAATGATCGAAAGATGTTATGTAGAAAAAAATCGATTATATAAACACATTCATATCTTTTAAATATATTGAGCTCTATGTCCTATTGATTTATATAGGAAGGTAGTAATCTTACTTGCAAATATCGTATTAACGTGGATGAATTGTCTTTATTTATTGCAATAATCAAATATAATCTTAAGTTGACACATAATTACTATAATATAAAATTTAATAACAATTAAACACAAGCTGTTATATTTTAAAAGATTTAAAATTAAATAAAAAACGAACAAGTTACTTAACAAAATGTGTATTCAACCGACTATGTCTAAAATGTCTATGGGCATAAAAAAATGTTCGGTAAACATACTTTGTTTACTCAAGAAATATGTCTGTGAATTTTCATTGCTCTGCGTAATTAGACACTATCACATTTTGTTCGATATCTAAAGGAAAATGTCCTGACATTTCAATGGACCAATTTTTATCCTTTTACATAACTAAAAATTGTTAATTGTATGTATATGAAATATTTTAGCTAAACCTAATCTACCCACCTTTTTGCGGTGGTTATCGTGCCTTTAACAGACGGACTGACGTTTTAGAATGATACCAGCATTTGAAAAATATATATGTATGTATTTTATGTGGTCTCAAACGAATATTTCGATGAGTTACGAAAACAATGAATAAATCATTATACCCTTACCATTTTTCTTCGTAATGGGTATAAAAAAATCAAGTTTGTTAAAATTAATTTAAACAAATTAAATAGATATGTAGATGTACGTTAGTGTGAATGTTATATGTTGGTATATATTAACAGTCACTGTTAACAACATTAGCTGCCACATTCAAATATAGTTTAATTGATCTTTATTATTGCACTTGTTATTTATTAGTGCTCGCCAGAAAACACGTCATAAAAAAATAAAAAGTGAAATTAATTAAATAAATGTATTTCGGTTCTACTTTATCACATTCAAATGTATGTATGTAAGTATGTATATACATATGTATACAGTAAAATATAGAATGTTATTAAAAACATTATATACATATGTATATATATTGTACATACTAATTTATGCATATATATTTAGACAGGGTGGGCCAAAAGTCATAGGGTTTTGTTTGCTTTTTATTTTTTGTCAACAAAACGTGTCGCCGTATGTCACCAAACTAAATTGTTTTTGCTTTCAAAGATTCGCCCGTCTAAAATCAAACATATACTCGCTTCTTCAAATAAACCCAAAGAACATAGTCAGTCGGGTGCTGATAAATCTGGCGAAAGCGAAAATTTCCAAAAATTTTACTTAAAAGTGCCATGGCTCCATCCTGCTTAAACCACATTTTAGGTTCGTTTCAAAAGCCGAACGTGAAAAATATTCTATTATTATTCTCCATTTTCGATTACAGCGCTTCCATTTGAATTTTTAGAGAACTGAGGCCCAATGATAATTTCAGATGTAATGCCGCATTATACTATACACCTAATAGCGTGCAGTTGGCGTTGATAAATGGCTCTTACTTTTCAAAACTCGAAAACCTACAGTTTTGCTTATTAACACAGCCATTAAAATGAAAATGAGCTTCGTCACTTATAATCAAATTTTAAATAAGTTGATTTCATTTCTGGCCAGCTATTGAAATTTAACTGCGAAATTTTGACGTTGCCGATGATCTGAGGATTTTAGTTCTTGCACCAATTTCACCTGACATGGGTATAGCAGTAAATATTTATTTAAATGCGCCGTAATGATGTACTAGTCATTTTTAGCTGAGCAGAACGCCTTCTGGTATATGTTTCTGGCGTTTTATTAACACTTTGTTCTACACGTAAAAAATTTTCTGCAGTACCAATCAAACGTTGTCTACCGGTTCGAGGCAAAACTTTTACGATCCATATTGTTGGTAACGGTGAACTAAGCAACGAATCATTTCTTCAGAAGGCGAAATTCTGACGTCAAAATGTCCACGATGTGCTCTTTGAGTTAAAATAATTAATCGCTGATTTAAATAATAAAATTCTATTATTCTGGTTCATTGTTCAAATGCGAATCTCTCTTTGTGTTATTTATAAGTATAATCCGACAAAAAAAAAACAAAATAAATATATAAACGAAAGTTATTAAATTTTTAAATATCATGTTGACTTTTGGCCCTCCCTGTATTTTCTAATATCAAGAGTTAAATTGTGGCACGAAAATCCATTAATATATATATGTAATTACCTTTGGGTTGTATAGGCATTAAACATTTGATAAAACGTAATTGTTTTTTTCTTCTTTACTCTCGTCATTTAGATTAAACTTTTAATTGCATTTGGTAAAAGATGTCTTGATAAAATGTGCTACAATAAGTAACATTATCTATTTCAATTTTTTTGTCGGTTTGTATTTGAGCTAACAATATGTCTGCTTAAACAATAAGGGCATGATAGGTATTTTTAACATATTAAAAAAAATAAAATATAGTGCCATACATCAAGCGTTGTCATATTTTCTTAAATTCTTTCAATTGCCTAAAAATTTCCTTTTAATAAATATTAAAATAATTTTAATAACATTATAGTTTAAAACATATAAAATGCATATCGTTGCATAAAACGCAAAAACTCGTTCAATAAAAAAAAAATTTAAATCGACTACATATTTAATTAATTCCGTTGTGTTGTTATCAAAATATGTATAATTAAAAATAGTTATTTTTTAACCAATTTTAAATTGAACATGTTTCCTATATCTGCTGTTAAATTAAAAATTTAAACGCTCATTAAACTATATTAGATACTGGGCTGTCAGATTTATTTTGACCATTTTCGCCAAATTCAATGTTAAAAGTCGCCAAAAAAGACCAAAGCTTCATTATCTTTTTCTAAGTCTTTGACAATGAAATATATGTACATATATTTTTGTAATCGTTTAAAATATTACCTAAAATTATTTAAGCTTGAGGTCTTTTAATTATTAAAAAATCTCTATAAAAATAAAGATAATTTTTAATAATTCAAAGACCTCAAGCTTAAATAATTTTAGTTAATATTTCAATTAAAAAGGTCAAAAAACTAAATAATCATTATCATTTAAAATATTTATTATAAAAAATTGTAAAAATTAATTTGACTGGAATCGCTAAAATTGTCCAAAAATTTAAAAAAAATTCTCAAAAAAGATGTATAAAAAGGATTGGTGAGCACAAACAAGGTACAATGTTTGCTATAAAATAGTTTATAGTAGTCTACTTAAAGAAGCAAAAATGAATTTTTGTGGTTAGTATTAAAGCAGCTAATACACGGCATGTTTTTTACATCGGACTTCACAAATTCCACACTGATAAATACGAACATATCTCGTGTTACCTTTAAAACATTACTTCTGTAAAAAACATGTGTTGATACATCTGACAAAATTTCAATTAGAGCGCGCTCCAAGTGATTTCAGCCGTTGGCAGAAATCTCTGCTGCTGCAAAGCAGTCAGCGACGGTTGCCTGTACAATTTTGACAGACATGTAGATATACATACGTCTCACAAATTTTAAAGTCAGATGTAAAAAACATGCCGTGTATTAGGTGCTTAAACAATGATTAGACAGTTATCCAAGGCGAATTAATTATCAGGTGGTGTTGACAACGCAGCTGATCTACTTTTTTATTTGCAAAAATGATGATTGAATTGTCAAATATTATTTATGTTTACATAGATTACCCCTTCCCGCGCAAAAAAACACAAACAAAAACCATGTAGTTTTTGACACATCGGCAGTCGAAAGCAACAATAAAAAACCATGTTTTTTATACCCACCACTAAAAAAATGGTGGGGGTATATTCATTTTGTCATTCCGTTTGTAACACATCGAAATATCTATTTTAGACCCCATAAAGTATATATATTCTGAATCGGGGTTTGATTTTATGACGATCTAGCTATGTCCGTCCGTCTGTCCGTCTGTTGAAAGCACGATAGAGGTCGCACCGAAAAAGCTAGGGGGCTCAAATTTTGCCAGAATCTTTCTTATAGACAAGGTTTGTTTGGTATTGAAAATGGGCTAAATCGGAATATTAGGAAGAGAGTTATAGCTCGAAAAGCAAGAGTAGGTCGAAAAAACCGTGTCCTTCGAACATCGAATAAAATGGAATTGTGTCCAAACGCCTTAACGTAGACTCATGAAACTTCGAATATATATTTCCTGAGTAAAGACAATATTTTCTCCCGAAAATTGTCTCAATCTATGCATTAGGAGAGGAGTTATCGATCAAAATGTACGAAAATTTATACCGCACAGTGTATTTTTTGGTATATTTAAAAACAAAAACGTCATAAAAGCAACAAAATTGGATGTACGACTCTGAAATTTTGCACACTTTACTTTTTGGTGACACGCTTTCTTGCAACGGCAAATCAGTGTGCCACGCCCACTTTTACGCCCACCTCCCATATAACGTTTTAACTAAAATTCATATAATTTCTCTATTAATAAAGATTTTGGAATAATAAAGGTCTATATTGAAACACCTCAGTTGTACTCATTCGCAAAAAAAACTTTGACACGCCTACTATAACGCCCACTTTTCACGTTATCTACCGTTAATGAAATTTAAAAGCTCATAAAACCGCTAAAATTAGAGGTATTATGATAAATTTTGCTACGTCTATCACCCTATGCAATTTCAATTCTATGCCAAAAAATTAAGGTGCCACGCCCACTTTTACGCCCACCTCCCATATAACGTTTTACCTAAAATTCATATAATTTCTCTATTAATAAAGATTTTGGAATAATAAAGGACTATATTGAAACACCTAAGTTGTACTCATTAGCAAAAACAACTTTGACACGCCTACTATAACGCCCACTTTCACTTTTGAATTGTGTCCAGACGCATAAACGTAGTCATGAAACTTCGAATATATATTTATCGAGTCAAAAGAATATTTTTCCCTGAAAATCGCTTAAATCTATGAATTAGGAAAAGAGTTATAGATAAAAATGTACGAAAATTTATACCGCACAGTGTATATATGTACGATTCTGAAATTTTGCAAACATGGCTTTTTGGTCAAAGTCTTCGTTATAACGGAAAATAGATGTGCCACGCTCACCTTTAAAAGTTTTAAAAGTTTTGAATTTTATTTATTATTTATATAATGACCTCAAGCCAAAATAATAAAACAACATTATTATTTTTTCGTATTGAATTTACCTATTATCAAAATTCATGGCTCATGAAAAAAAGCCAACAAAATCTTCAACTACGAAAATTAGGAACCTAAACAAGTTTTAATATCGCCACGTTTGGCGAGAAATCGCCAGATTTTACAACCCTGATTATAATTATTTAAATTTACAACAAATAAATTCTAAGTTTTTGTGTTTACATACAACTACTCTCAATAAAATTTTGTGATGATCAGGTTCCAGGCAAAGACTTATAGCTCTCAGAAATTACCCTAACTCTTATAAAACTAAAATACATATATGTATATTAAAATTTCAACACAATTAATTTTTATTTTTTATATTGTGTAGTCTATAAAACAGTCGGATTTGGCCGACTATTATATATTTTTTTAATTTGCCAATGGCTGATGTATAAAAGGTGTTCCCGTGATCTTGATTGAGATGTTGCGTGAATAAAGTTTAACCGCAAAACTTGTACGTATTAGAATATTTGGTAAATGAGAACGGTTTTGAGAGAAAATATAATCTCTTTTATCTTTTCGAGAACAATGTAGACCTTTTCTTCATATAGATTTGCAAAACAATATAATACTTGTACAATATTAGCAAAATAAGTACTCTTTTAAACAATTATACGTATACATGTATGCACTTACATATATATCTATATATCTGTGTTAAAAAGCAATAACTACTTAAGTCGACATAAGCTAAAATTGAGATAATAGCACCACTGCAATTTAATGCTACCCTCAGGCGATTTTGTATTTTGGACAACAACGAACAATATCATTTGGAATAACAACTTATTTAAGCTCTTTAATTAATACAGGTCGAAATTCATAAAATAGTTTTAATTTTAAAGGGAATCAATTTATAAAAATCAACTGAAAAAACTAAAAGTGTTTTCTGAAAAACATTAAAAACATACATAGCAATATTTTTTCCTACTTATTGACAATCCAATCATTATTTTTAATTTTTTTGTCATGATATTCATGTAAAATTAAAAATTATATACACTATTATTCAACCGATTAGACCGACACTATTTTCGATACTAGTAAGCGGATAAAGTATTTCATTGAGATAGAGAACAATTGGAAGAATATTAAAAAGTAGAAGCAACGGTATTTTTGGTATGGTTTTTACAAAAGATAAAAAAGTTTTTATATTTTTTTTTCATTTGATTAGAATCACTCTGAATTTTAAAATTTTTTTTTAAATATCGGTCATCATGTCCTCATTGAATGACTCACACCACAACAGACTATTTTCTCTGGGGATATGTAAAGTGAGGACGCTTTGGAAGCCAACTTTACTCGTAAAATTGGCGAGATACAATACCAAAATTGGACATTCCGAATGGACCACCACAGATGTAGGCATTGCCAACATTTACATGACATAATTTTCAAACAGTAAATGCCATAAATTTTTCTTTCTACTCTTCGTCCTCACACGTCCTACAATAAGTCGTAGTTTTTTGATCCGTCTCACTCATACTGGACAATGCCCCGTAATAATAATTAATTTTCTACGATTCTTATTCTTATTCTGTTGAATAATTTTTTACTAGTAATACAGTATACGTAAATTAAAACAAGTAAGAGCGCTATATTCGGCCGTGCCGAATCTTATATACCCTTCACAACGTGTAGTCATGTAATAACAGTAGTTTGTATCACCATTCATCTCATATGAAATACGTACATACATATATAAAAACATCCAATTGTAAAATTATAAATTTACGTAAGTATGTACGTATGTTAAAAAAAAAAATTAAAAAAAAAATTTAAAAAAAATAACTAATATAAATAATAAATATAAAACAAAAAAAAAAATAAAAAAAATTTAAAACAAAAAAAAAAATTAAAAAAAAAAAAATTTAAAAACAAAAAAAAAATGAAAAAAAAAAGATTAGAAAGAAAGATTTTTTGGCTGAGCTGGGATTCGATACCATGCTTATTCTAAGCAGTATACATGTTTGTATGTATGTATGTTGTTGTTGTAATGTTGTTTTTGTGAAAAAAAATCGAGGTGGTCGTGGTGTTTTGCTCATATCTCAGTTCTTTATGTACCGATGTTTCTGATTTTCAATACCGATCTACTCCCGAATATTTCTGATATTTTAATACCTCAGGTCCAGGCGATATCGGGGGGCTTTAAAAAGTTGATTTCAACATACACACGGACAGACTGACAGAGCTTAATCGACTCCCCTATTCATAAGCTTTCAGAAAATATATAATTTATGGGGTCGGAAATGAAAATTGTAGAAATTTCACACGGAATGACAAACCTATACATACCCTTTTTCACTGTGTGAAGGGTATAAAAAGACAAAGAAGCAACAAAAATAAACGGTAAAATGTTAAAATATATTGATATAAAAGTTGTAATTAAAAAAAGGTACCTACAATTAACAAAACTAAGAGCATAAAATAAAAACTTGCTTTTGAAATGAGCAAAGATTTTATATTTCATTTGTAGTCATAAAAAAAATAATAATACAAGATAATTTGATTAAACATAACAATTATTACTTTCAACCTTCATTCAATCATAATTAATACAACCAAGTTTTTTCGTTGCGTGTATTTGGTTTAAGTAAAACAACAATTAAAAATCAATTTTTTTAGGAACTCTATAAAATATACTTTATCCGCTGATAGTTAAGTTTTTGCTCTTATCATTGAATTTAAAATATATTTGCTGTATGCACAAGGTGTTCTACATTCAAATGTTTTAAAATAATAACGTAAATATATGACTGTTGTAAACGACCCTTTATAACTAAGTGTGAAATATCAAATTTAAATCGCCAATTTTGCAAAAAAAAAAATTGGTAACAGATATTTTTAGCAGGTATCAGAGGAGCGACTTAAAAGTATTACAGATGACACGGCATAGCATAATCTTAGCCGATCGCCGCCGGTATCTAAATAGTAATTATTGAACAATAAACATGTCATACACAGTAGTATTAACAATAATTTTTTATATGTAGTTTAAAATGAAATTCTAGAACATTATGATAATATGACATGTTAGAACACCTTGTGGATACAGTAATTATATATAAATAAATATATATCGCCTTCTTGATATCAAAAATCGTGTGATCTTATCAGTTGAACAGAAGTTTATTTGTATTTATATGTTTGTTTCTTATTAATCTGGAAATTTTAATAACAACCCGAAAATTTTTTTTTTTTAATAACTAATTTAATTTTTGAAAAAAATACATTTATTTATTTAAAATGTGAATATATTTGAAGATAATTCAGATCTTGGAAGGTTTAGGTAAACAATTTCCTTATTTTCCTTAGTTTATTGTTAAAACTGCAACACACATTTTTTTAAAAATTCAAATTATTTCCAAAAAATGGGATTAAGGTAATGGTCATTAAAATTTTTACTAAATTTTTTACAAAATAAAAAACCATATTTTTAAAAATTTACTATTTTAAAACATTTTTATTCGCTTGTACGCAGTGCAATTCATAGTTTTTTTTATTGATTAAAATTTTATTTATCTATATACTGTATGTACTTATGTAAATAAATGTCTGGACTTTAATATTGCAGTTTCTGGAGTAGGTTTAAATGTATGTGCATATATCTACATCATTTTACTTTCAAAATAATCGTAATTATTTTAACTCTCGTTTACGAACATCTCCTGCTATTTTAACACAAATCGAAAAAAAAACAGTTATGGTCAAAATTATAGGATTAACTTTTTATTGTATTGGAAATCAAAGAGGAACAGTCATAAAAACTTTGTTTATAACAAGTATGAGTGCTATATTCGGCCGTGACGAATCTGATAATACGCTTCACCATCATGTATATAGGTATAATTACTTTAATGTATACGTAATTTTGCTTCATTATTTCCAACGTTATCCTTAATTTTGAATTTTTACATAGTTTACTGTGTTCCACTAGTCAAGCTACTTCATATTGATAGACTTAAAAGAAATAATCTCAATTTTTGCGGGATGCCATCTTATATTTTACACTCTTTCATAGTTTACTGTATTCTACTAGTCAAACTCTTTCTTTTTATATCAATATTGAGGCGGTTGAAAGGGATAAATTTGTTAATTATTATATTTGACCAATATATAAATTTATAATACGCCATTTTTTAGAGGCAGCCATCATGAATTTTAAATTCTTTATAGTGTACATTTTGATAATCGAGCAAAATGTCATAACCATATAGATCCTCTCGGTTGTCTAGAATCTAAAAAAAAACACCGAAGCGTTTATATTTAAGTGATGATATCTCAGTTTTAAACCGATTTGTTAGTTTTTTTCTGAAATAATTTTTGCAATTTATTATCACTAGCGTATCCACAACTGTTGCAGGAGCTAAACTTGATATATTAAGTAAATCGTTTCCCCAAAAAATGGACAGAGGTACATTTCTTAATCAACTCCCCTATTCATAATCTTTCAGAAAATATAGACTTTATGGGGTCGGAAATGAATATGGTAGAAATTACAAATGAAATGACACTAATAAAGTCTTTAAGTAAGACTAGTATATTACATATTTCTTAATTTGTAGTACCCACCAATTTAGATTATGACTTGTAAAAATTAAGTTTTTTTTTCTAACAAAACTGTTTTTGCTATTTTTTTGTCCCCAACTTTATACACATGTACATATGTACGTGTATAAAAAATGTATTGTACATTTTCTTAATACATATGTACATGTATTAAGTAGTTATATATATGTATGTATATTGGTTTGTATGTGTTTCAGCGTATATATAAAAAGATTTTGTATTTGTGTCATTTTGAGATACGTTTTACGTTTTTTTTTTCTCAATTACTTTCAATTTAAATTCTGTTAAAAATTCGTGTGCCCAACGACGACGTCTTAAATAATGTTCTCACTATAAAACAGCAATTATTCGCTCTCGAACTGTCTCAGAAAGTGGTTTAGCAGGGAAAAATTATAAATAAAATCATACCAGACGCCGAAAATATCAATCTAGTACAAAGTGTTGAACATATTGAATTTATTAATTAAAAAGTAATTGTCTCTTCTAAGAACACAATCGCACCTAAATACAAAGTACATTAAAATATATAATTAAAAATAAATTAAATACAAAATCACATTCAATTGTACTCTCAAAATTATAAAATACAAAAAAAAATAATTTGTTATAAACATATTACTAAAGAAGAAGAAAATATTTCATCAGTTTAGTTGTGCGTGTAAATACTAAAGCTACGTTAACATTCAAATACATAAGCGTGACAAATGTTTTTGGTAAATAATTATTTAATGTTATGTGATTGTTCTTACACCAAACTTCTTTATAATGTGCAACAACCGATTAATGTTGCAATTAAATTATATCAATAAACTTTAAAATTAAATAAACATTTATTTAATATGAGAGAAATTAATACATTTTAGTGGTTACGTACGTCAATTTCGTCAAATATTTTCCTAGTGTGAACATAACTTATGTATACATTCGTATTATAGAATTCTTCGATTTTAATGAAATGTGTTGACTTTAAGCCATAAGAAACCTATCTACTCTTCATACATGCATGTATGTATGTAAGTTATTCAAAGTCAAGTTTATACTAGTAGCTATTAAGTTCTTCGAATGGACCATTAAAACTATTTAGTACAATATTTGGGTCGGTCCAAGAAATTATAAAAAATTATATGTAAGTATTTCAATAAAAATGTCCTAGGGCTTGGAACTTTTAAACTTCCCGGAAAAAGAAAAATAAAAAATAGTTTTCTGTATTTCGAGTGGTATTAAATTGTTTCAAAATGCCATTACAGTGTTGTTGTTTATAACAAATATGCCAGAACAGTTCCAACAAATTTAATTTGTCCCGGTATTCAAAATAGGGATGATTGTTTGTCCAATTCGTAGTTCAATTTGTAGCAAAATTATGCTGTTCGGTTGTGTTCTGTATTGCAAATGAAATTAAATAATTTGTAATTGTCATTGCACTCTTCGTGTTCATAACAGCAAAGCTATGCCAATTCAAAATCAATTTATTTCACCTGGAATACAGAACATTGAGTATTATCTCAATAAAAAATATACTTTGCTTTAAAATTCGAAAAATCCTATTGAATTAAAAAAAGTATTGTGTAGTATGAGTAATGAGAAGTATTAGAATTTGCCGGCACTTGTACATATTGAATTTTACTCATAGCTGATAAAAATATACTATTATAAATAATTCAAATGAATTAAGCATTAAGTACATTAACCTTCTGCATTATCAATTTCATTACATTAAACGAAATAATTAGTGATAATATTAGTTCTAAACATCAAATAAAATGAGTAAATCTTTTTAATCTTCTGCCTTGTAAAAATAACTGAGTTGGTAATGCTGTTGATTATCACTACTTTAAAAAAATAAATAAAAAAATATTTTGCTTTACAGTAAATTCTGTGAGGTCATTTAAGTAGGCGCGTCAAAGTATATTATACTTATATTGAGGAGGAATGGATATATCCAAGAATGCATCTTCATACATTTAATTCTGTCAGTTTTATGAGCTTTTTAATTTCATTAACAGTAAATTCTGTGAAAAGTGGGCGTTGAAATAGGCGTGTAAAAGTAATGTTTGCTAATAAATTAATCTTAGATATTTCAATATAGAATCCTTTATTCTTGCAAAATCTTTGTCCATAGAAAAATAATATCAATTTAAAATAAAGCGTTAAATGGGAGGTAGGCGTGTCACTTTAATTTTTCGTTATTGCAAGTCTTTTAATCAAAAATCAATTTGTGAAAACTTTCAGAATCATACATTTAATTTTGTAAATTTTATATGGTTTTGAATTTTAAATATATCGAAAAATACACTGTGCGGTATAAATTTTCGTACATATTAATCTATAACTTCTTTCGTAATGTATAGATTTGATCAAAAAATATTTTTTTACCCAAGAAATACACTTATGAAATTTTATCGCGCTACGTCCCCTTTGATCCCTTTCTTTTGATACCCATATTTTGATGGGGCTAGCTTTGGTAGGTTAGGTTGAAAAGGAGGGGCCCAAACCCATGACAGGTATACACTTATGCCCAGTTGGCATGTTGTGCGCTCCATGTGGGAACCGGAATTCCCAATTTAAAACCATAATCATAATTTCCCATAAATAAATATCGGACTAGTTCAAGAACTCAGTCCCCTCAATGTAATTCCTTATGGATCTCAAGTTTGAGTTGATGGGGCTAAGAAAAAAGTATTGTTGGCGAACAACCCCGTAATCTTGGATTTTGAACGATTGGGACGAAGGTGGTAAATTTTAATTAATATAACTATATATAAATTTATTGTACCCCATTTTGTAGTGGCGGCCATCGTGGATTTTAAACTTTTTGGTAGTGTATTATATTTGCTAGTCAAGATCGTTCATTTAATACCCATACTTTAGGAAAAAACACTGAAACCGTTGTATTTTGGTGCTTATATCTCAGTTAGTTTCGATTTGTTAGTTTTTCTCAACAATAATATACGAAACTACGGCTAGTTAATTAGTGTCTTTAGCTTGTCGAAAAGTTAGTTAGGAGCTAAAGTACTTTGATATATTTAACAAAATATATATTTTTCCAAATTATTTTTGACTTTAACTCTGCCGATTAGTGACTGATTTGCTGGAAAAAAAGCGATTCATACTATTATTCACTTGCGGCAATTCCCGTTCTAAATACAAAACCTAGTTAAAACAAGTAAGAGTGCTATATTCGGCCATGCCGAATCTTATATACCCTTCACAACGTGTAGTCATGCAATAACAGTAGTTTGTATCACCATTCATCTCATATGAAATACGTACATACATATATAAAAACATCCCATTGTAAAATTAAGAATTAACGTATGTATGTTAAAAAAAAATAAAAAAAATTTTAAATAAAAATTTAAAAAAAAATAATTAAAATATAAATAATAAATATAAAACAAAAAAAATAATAATAAAACTATAAATAATATAATAAATAAAAAATAAAAAAATAAATGATAAAAAAAATAAATGATAAAAAAATATAAAAAAATAAAAAAAAATTTGTTTGGCTCAGCTAGGATTCGAGGACATGTTTACTCTAACCAATATACACGTTTGTATGTATGTATGTTGTTTTTGTGAAAAAAAATTGAGGTGGTCGTGTGTTTTTCCTCATATTTTAGTTGTTTATATACCGATGTTTCTGATTGACCGATCTACTCCCGAATATTTCTGATATTTTAATACCTCACCCGGGTTCAAGCGATTTCGGCGGGCTTCAAAAATTGATTTCAACATACACACGGACAGACTGACAGAGCTTAATCGACTCCCCTATTCATAAGCTTTCAGAAAATATATACTTTATAGGGTCGGAAATGAAAATTGTAGAAATTTCACACGGAATGACAAACCTATATATACCCTTTTTCACTGTGTGAAGGGTATAAAAATAACAAAAGTACAACGGCGATTACTTTTGTACAAGTACTTCTGTTATTTTTCTAGATTTTAACTTGGCGATTTTTAATGGGAACTTTAACTTACATTTGTGCAAGATTTATCAACCTATACGAAGTATATTTGGTAGTTATTGCTCCACTAAAATGTGCACCACATTTTAGATAGACAACATTATTAGTACGTTTTTTTTTTTGGTAAACCATTTACCGTCAACCAAGAGTACTAGAGATTGAGAACCATTTTTGTTTGTTTTAAACTGAACGACACATATGTATTGGACAAGTAGTTTCAACAAAACGAAATTATTTACGTGGATGTTAGATTTGTTATTCTATTTTATGCAAAAAAAAAAATCAATTACATAAAAAAAGACAAAAAATGGTAATAGTTTCTGCTTAAAAAACAAAACGGCATAATCGTAATTACAACACCTTCTTTAAAAAGTTAACAGAAAAGCTGTTTTTTATTATGTCAACGATAAATAAGATTAATTTTTGTAAAAGAGTTAACACAAAATTTATAATACAGGCGACAAAAAATAACATATCTTGTTAAATAAAAATATTTTATAGCCTTTTTCAGCGTTGCTTTGTATAAATATTTGTTTAAAAAATCTGATAATTTTTTATATACTTATAAATAATTTAATAATGTGTGTAATGTCACGTTTGTAAGTTCTTCTGTTTATATAAAAATATTATCTTTGCTTTAAAAGCTACATACAAATGTACATATATGCATGTGATATATACGACAAAAGGATAACTGTCCTACTTAACGGAGAAAGCCAATTTATTGCTCGTTAATAAATGAAATTTAGTACATATACCTAAATACATAATATCTGAATGAAGTACACGCATAAATTTTATATTTCAATATTGTTCATGTTTCAAAGGGGCTACCTACCATCGTTAATACATTTTGTTAATTGTCGAATACGAATGTTTTATTCAAAAAAATTATGTTTGTATGTATGTATAAATAATTCAATATTCTTAAAAAAATACCTTAATTTGTTTTCGAATGGACAAAAAAATGTGTATGTACGTAAGTATGTGTATTGTCATTTAAAAAAGAGAAATTGACAGACAGAAATGTTCTTTCATATAAACATACATATGTATATTTAAATGTAGTAAATGTCAATAAACATACATACATACATACATACATATTTTTAATAAAATTTACAAAAATTAAAAAAATTAATATGCATGAAGCAATTTGAAAAGAAGTTACATATTTATGTATAAATGTGTAAACGTAACCAATGATACACGTCTGTGTGTCGAAAAATTATACATTTGTAATACATAATTAAATTCTACTTTACATTAATAAAATCATCAGGTGTCTAGAAATGTGTGTACGTACATTCATACATATGTAAGTATGTACGAGTATTTAAAAGTTCATTTATATGTACCTATACATATGTGTATAGGTATACACTTATACACTTACAATAAAGATAGACTTTTTTTTACATTTTTACATACATTGATACACATGTAAATTTCAAATATATAAATATATACATACATACATATGTACACTTACATTCATTTGTACTTTAAAGGGTGAACCATACAAATTATGGACATTAATAGAACTTGATACAGCTTTTTTTTAACTTTAAAAACCGAAAGCCTTTTTAATTTTAGATTTGTATGGTGCAAGACCATTGTGACCAGGAAGTACGGAGCTGTCTGCGAATTCGCTTGGCACTTTAAGCAATTGTATTCGGTTTTGCCATCGCACTGTGGGCAACGATGCCATGTAGATAGATTTCCGATTACCGTTACTGACTCATCTATCTCTACTTTACTTTATTGTCTTTTTCATATTTGTAATGAAGACATGATTGGCTATGGTAGTCGCGACTGAAGTATTTGTTAATTGTTATTGTTCATTTTATTATCCTATAGGGGGATTATATTCCCAGTATGGAAAATTATTCGATTTTGTATAGAAAATGGATAACTTTTTCGTGAACGGGTTTTCGGTGTCGACTTCGATGTAATGTCAAGTTTATGTGTGTTTCGCTATGTCGAGCGCAGGATTACAAACAGTCGAAAAATAGGTATTGTTTTGAATCTATAATTAATAGTATTCAAAACTAAACGTTGTTTATATAGACTATACCTCACTGAAATTTTTGTTGTGTAATGATTGTATTGGTTAGACAAATAGGGCTGTAATATCTACGAAGCAATAAATTTTTCGCAAAGCTACTTTTGGTTCATCTAACAGTCCTAACGATGTTATTTACACAAAGCCCTGTATAAAGTCTTCCTATTATTAGGAGGCAACTTTCGGCGTAAAGCAAATAAATGAAGTTCGACGTGTCCAAATAATAAAAAAATAAAAAAATGTTATCATTTATAATCAAATAAGAAAAAAATAATTCACATTAATCTAAATCCTATCCTATCTTAAGTATGCAAAGAGGTATTTTTTAGTTCTGAGCAAAAAGTACATTTTTAAAATTTTATCAAAATGGTACGCAAAGATCTGTGAGCAGGCATAAATGGGTTAAAAAATAAAAACACGAAGAAGTATATTGTATGAAGTATGAAGACTTAAATGATAATCGCACGTAAAAAGTAATTTTAATTTCTTGTCTAGACAAACATTTTTTTCTTAAAAGTGTAAACGTTGCTGTGTACCATATAGAATAAATTAAAAAAACTCATGATATGTAAAGGGATGTGCAGATATATTTAGTTTGAAGAATATCCTAAAAAAGGGTTATTAATAACTCTAGTTGCACATACATCGATTAATCGAAAAATATTAAAATTCAAGTCAAAATAAATCTATTTCTATATATAAAAAAATGTTGTAAAAAAATGTATAGGAATTCATAAAATGAGAACGGCTGAGGCGATTTCTGTAAAATTTTTTTGTCAGTTGTTTGTATTTTCAAGGAGAAGGTCTTTTGGAAAATCCCTCCGGTAAAGTCGAATAATTGGAATAATCGAAAATTGAGTTTTTGTATGAAATTTTGTGTAAAATTATTCCTTAATGGCTCTTCAAATGAAAAAATAGAAAGTTCTCAGCCAAAATTCGATAGATACCGTTATACGTTGACTAAGACTGCGCAATCTGACAGGTGTCATTTTGGACGAGGCGAAGTTCGCCTATTTTTAGCTTAAAAAATGTACACCCGTTTACGCTCAAATGGGTCGACTGCAGAAGTTTCTAGTTTCTATAATTATGCAATACCTTAATACAATACCTTTTATTTTATTATAGCTATATTACCTATAAAAATATGCATTTTATTTAAAACATTATTTCTATTGCTATTCGTTCAGATTTTGTTCGGGCCATTCTTTATTGACAACTTTATTTATTTTTACTAACTTTAACAAATAAACAACTGACAGCCAAAAAAAAAAAAAAAAAAAAAAAAGACATCAACAACAATAACGTGTGGGTAACTTTCAAAAAAAATTTTCTTTTAATTTCATTTTGGAATTTTTATTGGCCAAGTAAATAGTTATAAGACCGGTTTATTCGCTTTTTTACTCTTTTTTCGACTCTTATTTTTATTATTATTTCTTAAGCACCAGTCGTACCATATTTTTGAAAATTCAACTTAAATCAGTGATAAAATTTTGTATAATAAATTTCTTAAAGCTTGTAATTTATTCAGTAGGTATTAACTTGAAAAGTTTTTTTTTCTTTTCTGGGACTGAATTTTTAATTGATATGATTATAAAAATTTTAAAATATTCACTTTTCCAACAAACAAATAAACAGTGAACCTAAATATTTTTGTATGTGTATAAATTAATAGTAGGATCATCTCTTAACAAAAAATTAAATTTATATTATTTTGTGTAAATGTATAAGTACGTAATACAATATAATTGGTGAAGTATAATTTAGATTCAGCACAGACGAATACAGCATTCTAGTAATGCTTTTTTCAGTGTTTTTTTTTTTAAATTGACTTTTGGAATTATTCTTTCCCAAAAAAAAAAAAGAAAAATAAAATAAAATATTTTTAGTGGTGCGTTTCAAATCTGGTGTAGGGTTGGGATGTTGGTTGGTTAGCCGGTAAAGTCGTCGTTTACACCATTTCGTAATATTAAAATGAAAATCAATAAAACCGCCAAAATAGAAGACATTTAAATCATATCAAAATGTGTTTCTCAAAATTGTTTAACCATGTTAAAAAATTAAAAAAAAATATATGAAACAAAATTATATATGTAAGTAGATATTATGTATGTATGATGTAAAGTAAATATTAGTGAATTTATGCTTAGTATCTTGGTGACGTTTAGTTTAATGTTTTCGGTGATTCATCGTGAGGTTTGATTTATATTGTAAAATAAACACATTAAGTTGAATGTAAACTTAAAATTTTTATTATCGGTTGAAAAAACAACTTATGGTATTTACTGTTTGAAAATGATATCATGTAAATGTTAGCCACTCATTCAGGCATAGCGACTGGTATTTCGTGAATAACACGAGCAGTGTTGGCCAATTTACTACAGTTAAACATGAAATTAGGTGCTCACCAAAACGATTTCTAAAAGAGTCTAGTGTATGGCTCTTAGCATTGTCTTGCTGATACCAGAGCTCAATGAGACCATGTCCTTGAATTTCAGGAAACACATAGTCCGTTAAAATGGTGCAATAATGGTTATCATTGACGGTAATATTTTGACTTACTTAATTTTTAAAGAAATATGGAACATTAATTCCACCAGCGTATAAACTGCATCATACCTTTGTTTTTAATGGATATAATGGTAGCTCTTGGTACTCTTCGGGTTTCTCATCAGCCAAAATACGGAATTTTTGTTTATTAAGGCCCATACCTAAACAAGAGCGTTGAGCGTCAAGCGTTGCAATTTTGCATGTATTTTGTTATTGTAACAAAAACAAAACACATGTAAAACTTCAACGCTTGACGCTCAACGCTCTTGCTTAGGTATGGGGGTAACGTATTTATTAAGTCAAACATGTGTTTTATCACTGAACAAAATTGCACAATAAAACACCGGATTATAATTTAGTTTTTTTAGGTCTTGCACAAGTTGAATTTTGTACACTTTAAGGTCGAGATCCTTACGTCAAAAATACGAAGCCAAACTGCTGAGAACGCCGACGAATCGATTCGACTCGGTCTTCGCGAACACTCAGCTACAGCTGCTATATTTTCTTCGCTACGTGGTGGATATGGTCTAACAGGTCGTGTATTACTCACTAATGTAAACTGGGACTTAAATTTGCGAATGATATTGGCAAAACTAATTTCAGTAGGTCGATTATGCGTACCGTTATTTGCTCAAAAGTATTTATAGAGAACGATGTTTTTAGTAATACCGCTGAACAATTTGGAGACGGTGTTGTGGTGTAGGTCTTTCTATGATGACTTGACAAACTATACTGAATAAAAACGAAACATGAATCATGCGTAATCTGTCCAAAAATCCTATTGAAAATCCACTGATACATACAATACCAATATAAATTTATTCATCAGATAATCGCAGTTCAAAGAGAATGTTTTTCTTTATGTTTTTTATATATGAAGTTTGACATTTTAAATAAATGGAAGAACAAAGATAATTGTTGTTGATAGCCGATGTTTTAAATAAGTAAAAAAATCAACAACAAAAATACTAAAGTTTACGATAATTCTTCCCGACAACCGAATTTTTTTAAGAACCTTTCTTTTGTGATTCTTAACTTAAGTTCACTGTGTGATACTGTCTCAAGATAAAGTAGTAGCATTGGCGTAACTAAAATTTTTTTATGGGGGTGACAAAAGCTTAAACATTTTTTTCTCTGGCTAAAGCTTAAACAGGGTTAATTAATTAATTAATTTTTTAAAAATCTGGGGGCAAAAAGAATTCTGAGAGGGCATTGCACCAACCCAGAATGGTCTAGTTACGTCTATGAGTAGTAGATAATAACATGTATTAAAACTGTTTTCTCATTGTTTATAATGGTTTTAAAAAATGGATCATTTCATTAAATCAGAAGTGTATTTTAATGTAATCATTGGCAAACACATTTAGGTGTTGTTTCGGTTCTACAATAGTTAAAAAAACAACATGTATCTTTTAATTGTGTTACACAGAGCAAAAATAAATTGTTGATGTTTTATAAATTTTGAAGAACTGCTAAACATGGTGTAGATCAACGATCACAAAGTAAAATAAGAAAAAAAATTAAACATTTACTTTTGTAAAAAAATCTTACGCGCCTGTTCATTCATATTTCATTTAAAAGTAGATATCATTATTATTATTTTTTACGCGGTTATAACTTGTTGTGTTAATCAGCTGATTCGTTTTATGCTCCTCTAAATAATGCATTTTAATTCTACTTTATACTAATATTTTTAACGCATAAAAACTTACCGCCGTATGCTTAAAAAGTATTAAAAGTTTATTAATTAAATTTCTAAAGAAAATCAGTTTAATAAACTGCAGTAACAATATCTTCTTGCGTACGGAGGAAATTTCATCACATTTTCCATTTACAAAATCTAATCAAAATCTTACATGTCTTGTAGTGTAAACTTAGCTTAAACAACATTCTAAATATTACCACTGAATTATGTGCCGTTGTAGGGCAATGCGTCAAAAGTCAACTTTTCCCGCAACTCTTGTTACCGCTTACTTATGAAAATAGAAATTATCAATTAAAAATTTTCTATAAAAAACAGTACTTTTTTTTTTGCATATTATTAATAACTTTCGAAAAATTAGGTTTTATATAGTTGTAACGTGTTTTTATAGCGCGTACTGTATTTAAATATTAGCGCATACTGTATGATAAAATGTTTTGATTGAATTGATTTTTCTTTAAAATCACTAACCTTAAAAAAGCTATAATGTATTTTATGTAGTATTTATTAGCACATTTTTTTATAAAATAAAACTTTACCAGATGACAAGATTATCGATTAACAAAGCAATATTTATTTCAAGTACCCACAGTACCTTTTTTTACTTTTGTTTTTGTGGCTTAAGTCAATAAATTTAAAAAAAAAAACATACATATGTTGATATTTTCACTTTCATTTGTCTAGATGACATTTCCATTTCACTGATTTTTAAATTAACGTTAACTCCAAACAAAACAAAAAATAAATGGATATGCATGCATGTGTGCTAGAATCATACATATGTATGTATGTACGTTTGTGACACTGCCAATATGCAATTAAATTACGTTCACACATAACATGCACATGTACAAATCACGAGTTTTGTTGTAATTTACTAAAAAAAACTATCAACCTACATATGTTGATATGATCAAATAAAAATAAACAAGCTATTGTGCAACATTTGAAAATTTGCAGGTTTCTATTTAGTTTATGTTTATACTAGTTACATTAAAATTCGAAATTGTGGTAAAGTTTCAATATTTTTGGCTCCAAACTACAAGAAATAAAAGTGCAATTTTTCATGGTAACTTAAGAAGTGTTTGAGGGGTTGTTTCGTGATGTTTGTTTGTTGTGATTTAAAGTTTGTTTCTACAAATTTATTAAATAAACTATTTTATTTATTTATATACACATGAGTGGTCACCTCGTGGTAATACGTAGAATGATAACAAGTAAGAGCACTATATTCGGCTGTGCCGAATCTTTTATACCCACCACCAATTTTGTGTACATTTAAAGCACAATATTTATTATTTTGTTAATCGCTATAGAATAATCTGTTTATAATTAAATATGTATCACTTTCTTTGTAGAGGGTGGTTAAATTTTAAGGGCCCATGTTGAAGGTGAACTACACCTTTAAATTTGTTTTCTGCACTTCACTTGACATTTCTCAATCTCAAACTTACTCAATTTGATCCGTGGAAAGATACGCAAATGAGCAACGCTTTAAAGTTATTCAGGTTTTTTATAAAAATGGGCGTTCAAATCAAAATGCATTTTGTGCACTTCATAATTCTTTTGATCAACATAATCGTTCAAATTCGTCCACAATCGGGAGAATTGTAAAAAATATTTAAATGTCTGCAAAGCAGGTCTGTATGAAATGTGAAAACATCTGTGAATGCCATCTTAGTTCGTTGAATGGGAAACATTGCTGTTTTTCACGATAACGTGGCAAAAGAGCAAGCAACCTCGACTCATCATCGTGCCCAACAATCGAGCATCAACAGTGCCATTGAAAATTTGCACTATCGGATCGTGGTGTGCCGCCTAGGTTGGCTGCCATTTGGCCGATATTTTGTTCCATACATAATTGAAGCATACAAATATTATCATTATAAAAATAAATGATAATAATTTCATAATAATTTTATTCAAAATCAACATAGTCCCTTAAAATTAAAGCACCCATTATAACTTCAGTATGCTAGTAAAATGTTTTCGTAAATTTAGTCTTTCAATGAAAGTGGCCGTTAAAATACGCGTGTCAATAAAGTTTCTGCTAATAAACATAACTTAGATATTTCAATATAGTCCTTTAGTATTCCAAAATCTTTATTCATAGAAAATTTACATGAATTTAAGAGGAAGAAAGTGAATTTAAGGTTAAATTTTAAGGGCCACAGGGTGATTTAAAATATACATTCTCAGCATTTTTCTAAAACGGGAAATTTATTAGTAAGATTTTGATTTTTAAACTTCTATAACATTTTGCTTTTAAAAGATTTTCAAACGAAATAAGTTTTGTATAATTTTAAAATTTGTTAGCCATTAGTACATGAAGATAAATTGTTTATAATGGTTAGAGATAATTTTTTTTGACTTAGGTCAAAATTTTCCTTAATTCCCATTTTTAATAGAGCATAACTTCAGGAGAAAATAAGCATAAGTTGTTAGCATGCCATCTAGTAGTTGCTAGTAGAGTCATCTATCTTATCATCTTTATCTTATATTTAGCTACAGTACAATACATGGTGCAGTGTAAGATGAATAAATGCTAAAATATATGACTAATATATTTTTATAAAAATTTAAGGAAAAAAGTGTGCGTGGCACTATATGTAGAATCGTACATATAGTTTTGTCAGTTTTATTACGTTTTAAATTTGAAATATACACTGTGCGGTATAAATTTTCGTACATTTTTATCTATAACTCTTTTCCTAATTCATAGATTTAAGCGATTTTCAGGGAAAAATATTCTTTTGACTCGATAAATATATATTCGAAGTTTCATGACTACGTTTATGCGTCTGGACACAATTCAGAAGTGAAAGTGGGCGTTATAGTAGGCGTGTCAAAGTTGATTTTGCTAATGAGTACAACTTAGGTGTTTCAATATAGTCCTTTATTATTCCAAAATCTTTATTAATAGAGAAATTATATGAATTTTAGGTAAAACGTTATATGGGAGGTGGGCGTAAAAGTGGGCGTGGCACCTTAATTTTTTGGCATAGTAATGAAATTGCCTAGGGGGATAGACGTAGCAAAATTTATCATCATACCTCTAATTTTAGCGGTTTTATGAGCTTTTAAATTTCATTAACGGTAGATAACGTGAAAAGTGGGCGTTATAGTAGGCGTGTCAAAGTTATTTTTGCGAATGAGTACAACTGAGGTGTTTCAATATAGGCCTTTATTATTCCAAAATCTTTATTAATAGAGAAATTATATGAATTTTAGTTAAAACGTTATATGGGAGGTGGCCGTAAAAGTGGGCGTGGCACATTGATTTACCGTTATAAGAAAGCTTGTCACCAAAAAGCAAAGTATGCAAAATTTCAGAGTCGTACATCCAATTTTGTTGCTTTTATGACGTTTTTGTTTTTAAATATACCGAAAAATACACTGTGCGGTATAAATTTTCGTACATTTTGATCGATAACTCCTCTCCTAATGCATAGATTTAGACAATTTTCAGGGGAAAATATTTTCTTTACCCAGGAAATATATATTTGAAGTTTCATGAGTCTACGTTAAGGCGTTTGGACACAATTCCATTTTATTCGATGTTCGAAGGACACGGTTTTTTCGACCTACTCTTGCTTTTCGAGCTATAACTCTCTTCCTAATATTCCGATTTAGCCCATTTTCAATACCAAACAAACCTTGTCTATAAGAAAGATTCTGGCAAAATTTGAGCCCCCTAGCTTTTTCGGTGCGACCTCTATCGTGCTTTCAACAGACGGACAGACGGACGGACATAGCTAGATCGTCATAAAATCAAACCCCGATTCAGAATATATATACTTAATGGGGTCTAAAATGGATATTTCGATGTGTTACAAACGGAATGACAAAATGAATATACCCCCACCATTTTTTTGGTGGTGGGTATAAAAATATCATTCCATCATTCTTGGGCAATACCCAAATGTTTTATGTTTGTGTAATTTTTTTTCCATTAAGTATGTAATGCGTATGTTGTGGTATTTGGCGTAAAATGAGAAAACATTTTGTAAGTTGATCTACAAGTGTGTTTGTGTGCACCTGCCTAAAAAAAATGTCACACTGATTTTAGAGAAAAATTACTTAAAATCTTACCTAATGATTGTTTTGCCTAAACATTGTTATAGAAAAAGAAAATTTTGAATTGTTTTTTTATTTTAAATAATTTTTTACAATTAACTTAAAACTAAAAAATATATTAAAACGTTTCTATAAGTACAGAAATGATTTTTCAATAACGAAAAAATCTTTAACGGTAACCACTGCCAGCATCTTTTTGCCCTTATTCTACGTCTGAATGCAATTTTTCATAAGATTTCTTTAAAGCAAACTAAAATTGAAGATGATCTATAGGTCTTTTTTTAAATGATTTTGATCTTCGAAGTGCTTAGGCCTAAATTCTAGCCCCTGCATATTTCTATTGATTTGGTTATTTATTTTTAACTGGAGCATTATTTTGACCATTGCGTTTTCTTACTAGCACGACAACACACAATAATGAATACCGTTTACTAATTTTTTTAAAAGCTTTTAAACTTGCGATCACCTTCTCAAAATCTTGAAAACTTTCTCAAAAAATTGAATTTTCGTACATTTTATCATGATGGAAAAAAATTAACATTGACACGTTTCAAATTAAAGGCACGTTTACACTAATAAATTAAATAAGATACAATTTCTTTATTAATTGGCCAGATTAAGATAAACAAGTAAGAGTTCTATATTCGGCCGTGCCGAATCTGATAATACCCTTCATCATCATGTACATAGGTATAATCCCACATCATAGCTTAACCTATATTTCATGTTAACACCATTTTTCTTTATTATTTAATTTTTAACGTAGTTATCTGTATTCTACTAGTCAAGCCCTTTCATTTGATACCAATATTGTGGGGGGTTGAAGGAGTTACATTTTTAAATATTAGATTTGGCATATATATAAATTTATTGTCCGCCATTTTGTAGTGGCGGCCATAATGAATTTTAATTTTTTAATAGTGCCTTATATTGCGCTAGTCAAGTCCTTTCAGATGATACCAATATTGACTCTCCCAGTTATCCAAAAGCTGAAAAAATTAGTTTTCGTTTATAAATTTTTGGAATATTTATTAAAAAAATTTTGGCCTATAAATTTATCGATTAGAGCCCGATTAATTCGAAATTTTTCACGAATATCTTTAGAGCCATATTATATCTATCTAGTAGCAAAGGTACCCATAAATTATTCAATGGCTGAATAATTTTAATTTTGGTGATAGAAATATGGGAAAAAGAGAAAGAGACAGTCAAGTTTATTTGCTCAAATCTTAGAAAGTTATGGGGCGATTGTGATGAATTTCAGTAGCAATTCATTCCCGGATATTTCCAAAAAATTGATTGATACCATACACAGATCCGAAGAACATATGGTTGCTTCTAAAAGTTGATTTCAACCAACACATGGGCAGACAGTCAGGGTTTAATCGACTCCTCTATTCATAAGCTTTCAGAAAAAATACACTTTATGGGGTCGGAAATGAAAATTGTAGAAATTACAAACGGAATGACAAAGCTATATATACCCTTGTGCACCACAGGTGAAGGGTATAAATAAATCTTATCAACATTTTTTCATAAGATTCAGAAATACATAAGTGATAAATTCTCGATTTATTAAGAAGTGCAAAAGCTGTCAACAACAAGGTATTAATAACGTAGCTGTTCTATTCTATTTTCTATTCTATTGATATATACAAATAAATATTCACTTTGTATGGCCAATTATTATTCTGTATTGAAAAGAAATTGCCGGGTAACTCAGTGTCGACTTTTGACCATCAGCTTATAGATTCTGTAAATTGAGTTTCTTGTCCTACTTCTTTGAAAATAAATAAATAATGCGATGGCTGTTAACGATTAATTAATTAAATAATAAATATAACTCGTAATCTACAATAGACAACTATTTTATCTATTCGGTTTGATTAGATAAATACTTTACTATTTTTAATTGAAAATATTACAAAATCTTGTTGCAACGTGATGCATAAACAAGTTTTAAAATGCACCTGTCTTTAGTGGTTGATTTTATGTATTATGCTTGTTTGCTAGTTGGTTGGTTGGCTGGTTGGCTGCTCTTGTTGTTGCGGTTTTTCTGTGTTTCTGCCACAGACATACTATATCTACTTGCTACTACAGCATACATATATTCATATATACATATACATTCATATATATTTATAAATGTATGTTTGTACATTCACAACATCAAAATGATGCATGCTGAAAGTAAAATGCGGTTTAACCAGTCTTGAAGAAATATTTTTTTTTCATTTATCATTATTTTCTAACGTAATCACTCTTCACTTTCAATATTTTTCATTTTATATAAACATATAAATGTATTTATATATACATATAATATATATATTTTTTTTAACAACAACAAATGCATTGTCGTACCACAAACACTCAATTTAGATTAAATTATTACGATGAGTATAATATTTTGTTTAATTACTATATATGTATGTATGTATTTTGTTTAATAAGTTGTTTTTGTGTGCATATACATATTTATATGCATATACATATGTATGTATGTATATGTAGAAATATAAAATATAGAAGAGTTGTGTCGAGATAAGAATTAGTAGGCATTTATTTGGTCCAGTTTTCAGTCTGTCAGGTCCATTGAACTGCTGATTGGTATTACGTACAAAGATTCTCACAATAAACAGTTTCAAAGTTTACATTTAAAATAGTTTCGAGAAAAAAATAAAATTAAATACTTTTTATATGCGTGCTTGGTATTGGTTTATAAAGTACAAAGTTAAAGAATTTCGTATCAAATATTGAATGTATAACTTAAAAAAGCAGTATCCGCAACACACGGCGCTTCTTTTAAATGTGTAATTTTTTTCTTAAATTTTCATTTTAAAAGGTATATATGTATGTATCTACCTAATTAAAATTTTTTTTCTGACGGGGGCAAAAGTTTAAAAATTATTTCTGGAGGGGCAAAATCTTAAAATAAGTTAATGTTTTATGTATACTAAATAGTTAATTTTTTGAAGGCATTGCACCCCCCATAATTGTCTAGTTACGCCAATTTATAGTGTACACAATAAAGCGTCATATGTGGAAAGTTTTGTTTTATTCCTTTAGTAAAAAAAAAAAATCCATTGAAGCTCACTGGAGCTTATGTTGAATGTACTTATTTTGACACGAAAGGCAAAGAAGAAGAGAAACAACAATAATTGGAGGCATTCATGAAGTTTGTTGTCAAACTCAACAAGAGCTTGAAAATTCATTGGGAGCTACTCAAGCTCAAGCTCAAGCAGCCATTTCAAAATTTTTGCGAATTGCAAGATTTATCTAAAAGCAGGGAAATTAGGTACCAAGCGAATTGAAGACAAGCGTCCTTGAAAAACAATTTTGCGCTGTCTTAACGCTATAAAAGAAAATAATTTTTGCACGAAATGATAACACAAAGAGTATGAGATCGTATATAAAGCCAACCATCTGAATCCAAAACATAGTGAAATATTAATGGCGCTAATAGCATGTTTCCATGGCAACGATATTCGTAATTCGATGTCTTACTTATAATTCAAAACCTAATTACGAACCAAATTACAGAATTTCCCCATGCAAAATTTTCAAAGCAAATAACTATTTTTGTGGGTAATTCATTTAGAATTACCGCCCGAGTATAATCAGTGTCTTCTCTAATTTTTATCGGTAGTTTATCATTTCCAGCTGTCAAAAAAAAAATCAAAGCAAAGGGAAAAGCAAAAAAAAAGTTCAATTTCATATAAAAAAAAATAAAATGGAAGCAAAAAGAAAATTTTAAAGAAGGTTATTATGTCTAGAAGACTATTTGCCACATCAAAACTATTAGATGAGACAAAATTGTGTTTAGAGGGCTTGATGGCTGCACTGGTTCCATTTGCTTGCACTTTTTCTATTTTCTGGTAAAAAAAATTGATATTTGCATACATCTTTTTATAAATTTACAATATAATTATTTACTTTTTGCCTCCATTGATAAAATAATTATAATTTTCTATATAAAGTTTTATATTTCTAATGTTCACCGCAAAAAAAAACAAAACGGTAATTTAAATAAAAAAACCACGACGAATAACTGTCAAATCAAATTAACAATATGTCGTGGAAACAGCGTAATTCACATAAGTAATTTAAAGAGCGAATTAAGTATTTGAATGTGTCGTGGAAACATGCTATAAGATATCATCATTTATGATGACAACGCTCACTTTTAAAAAGAAGTGATTTGGAAGTTTTGCCTCACCCGCATTATAGTCCAGACAATAATCAGAATATCCACTTTTTTACCTGCTTACCATAGTTTTAACGAGAGAATCCACCGTAATAATCCCATAAGACATATTTAAACACATCCTACTTAAACCTAGGAGTATGTTGCTCTAGAAACTTTAAAATCAGTTATATTCATACTTACAAAATCCGTTCTGTGTGATACCCATGACGAAATATATCTTAAACAATGATCTATTGGTGGTCTCACCATCCTCTCCTCATATGTCAACTGTCAATCTCTGAGACGGCCTTAATGTGAATTAGCTTGTTCGAAATTTTATTACCAACAATATCGCTAGTCAGTATCTCTGCTTGGAATATATTACAGTCAAAGGATAGTCTTAAGGAGCTCCTAATATTATTCCCATTATATAAACGCCTCTCCCTTTTGCCTACATCTCAGATTCGCTAGTGAAAACTCGTAAAATTTTTCAGATCCCAACCAACAATAACTTTCAGGTTTAAAAATTAACTCAGTTTCTCGACTTTCACGTTAAGTACAATTTTTTAAATCTTAGTACGATCCATATTAGATAATCCCAATCTCGTCTCACCTTGTCTTATAAAGCTTCTTTCCACCTTTACCATCACCCTGTACTCTACGGGCACGTGATACTTAACTGCTTACTTCATGACTCTTGCAAGCAGTTAAAAAAGAAAGGGTAAAATAAAATATTTAATGGAATCTTTAATATAATGAAATAATTTTCTAAACAGATGAAGGGTTTACTTGCAAAAATGTCAACTTTGTGACATGGCAAATAGTTATTTTTTATTTGATATTTTTACTATAGATTAAAAAAAAATTATATCTATGGACTTTCAACACAACAATTTAAGTCGAGATAAAAAAAATTGTAAACTTTCTAAATTATAAAACTAAAATTTTCAAGACGCTTTGTTTACACTAGTCCCCCCGTTTATTTTTGTGCTTTCCTGAAAAAATTTTTGAATCGTTTGTCAAAAGTCCATAGTGTACAAAACTCTTATTGATTGACACTCAACCGCCCATTGTTCCAAGTTAAGCTCTAAACACATAGACGCCAGCAGACTTCACAACTTCATGGCTTCAAATGCTGCCAACTTCAAATGCTGCTCTGAAGTCAGCTTCATAATTATTTTGAAGTCAGCAACAACATAATAATCAGCTGATGTGCATTTTAGCAATACAAATTTCAGGGATGCCGCATATATATTTTATTATGAATAAAATTAAAGTTATTGATAAAAAAAATTTAATTATATCACGAAAAACTATAAAAACACATACATATGTTTCTTTATTGTATTTTTGTAATGTTCTTTTATGTTTAATATCAAAAATAAGTTTTTGTTATTTTTTTTCCAATTTAATATATGTAATGGCAACACTATATTTGTTCTTGCTGCCCGTCAAAATAGAAAATAGCCTAAGTTGGCAGCAGCAGCAAATGCTGTTGTGCAGTCGTGCTGCTGTGCTGCCGTCAAAATAATCGTTTTCATTTAAACACATGGATTTTATTTTTGACATATTGCTGCTTGCTGTCTGCTGTCGTCTGTCGTGTTTAGAGCATTATAGATTAAAAGTTATCACATCAAAAAGAATCAACTTTTAATTAAACTTTTTTAATTTGTTTCTTTATTGCACTCCTGAAATATTTAAAATTTTGCAAAATGAAAAATAAGAAATAATAGCAGAGATGTAAAACAAAAACTGCGAAAAATATCTTTTAATTTATTTTTAAGCAAAAACAAAACCAAGATATTAAGTACATACAATTATTTTTCCACTTCTAATCGATTCGTTTTCGAAATCGATTTTCAGTTAAATTTTTATATTTTATTTATACATACTTGTTTTTTAGCATTGGGATTTAGTGATGGCAAATAAACGAACTTGCTCGAACATTGATTAAGTATTTATGTAATATTTTATCATTACAAAAATAAACAAACGAAAAAAACACTACTTTATATAAGATTTGGTTTTAAATATGTGTGCACATATTCATATGTATAAAGGAAAAGATTAGATAAAATGTTTCTACATACATTCGTTTGTACATATATACATCCACACATATGTACGTACATATGCCCGTCAAGCAATTGCTATCCAAACAGAGACTTTAAAGTCGAATATGATATAATTTACTTAGTGTCCTCGTTCGGGAAAAAAGAAACGTTTCACGTCTTTAATACTTACTACATGAGACTATTTAGTTACTTACATACATATGTATATGTATGTATCTATGTAGTGCAAATATCTATAATTTGTTTTTGTAAAGTTTTGAAGTATCCAAGACTTAACATTTTATTATTTTATTTATTTTAGTTACTAATAAGAGACTAATGCGATAAGTAAATTTACAATAAAATTTAAGTAAAGAAAGAACAAAAATTCGAAATTAATGTAATTTGTTTTTTTTTTAATGTATCACTGTTACTAGTAGAGTCGAGTCGAGTCGAGTCGAGTTAGAGTTACCCAGCAAAATAACACTTTACAAAATAATGAGTTGAAAGTACTAGAAAACAGTTGTTCACTACTTACAATTTGGTATTTGGCATTAACACGGCAATGTCTGTAAAGGCAATACTTACCACGATTGATGGTATTTGAGCATTTCAGTCTTGTGCCAAAATTTTAGCTAAATAGTGCCAAAATATCTTAAAAAGAACCACAACAAATAAATACACATGTCTACATATTTAAAAAAATTAAATCCATTTAAACAGTTTTATTATTATATAAAAAAAATTTCAAGACTTCAATATTTAAAAAATTTATACAGATATATTATATATAAATATTGTTATTTATAAAATATATACATAATGTTAAATAAAATAGGCATATATTAAATATATATTGTTAAATAAAATTAAATATAAGTAGTTATAAAATTCTAGTAAAGCCTCGTTTACAAAACATTTGTTTGGGTAATCATTTTTAAGACATCACTTTCATAATATAATTTTGAGTTGGATTTTAATAAATCCTTAAATTGAATTAATGATGAATAATTGTTAACCTTAAGCCGGACTCTAGCAAAATTCGCCATAAGAAGTTGTATTGTGTGTATATCTAAGAAAATGTCTGAAAATATAAATAAATACATACTTACGTATCACATTATAAATCAAGTCATTACTCAAATACTTCTTAGTAAGACAGACGATATGTAATAGCCATTGAAAAGTATGTTGTTTAGTTAGAGCAAGTCATTAGCTAGTTTTTGCTGGGTAAGTAAGAGTTGAGTAACTATTATCCAAAATTAAACTGTCATTTGCTAGCAGGGTGTACACCCAAAAATATGTTTATATTTATCAATTGTGTTCTAAATAAAAGAAGTACCCGTATCTTCACAAATATTCACATATGGGTGTATTTATGATTATCAGGATTTCTTTAAATCTAATTATAAATAAAAATTTTTTTTGTGTAATAATATATCATTCTGCAAAAGAAAAAAAAACGCATGATAAAGAGTTATTATTTAAATTTTTTTTTTAATTTCAGAGTTTAATAGAGTTTAAACTAATATAGATAAATACAAACTTTTTAAATTTAAATAAAAAATAGTCAATAAATTCTTGATTTATAAAAATTATTTTATAATTTCTTAATTAAAAGAACATTTTAAATAAATTCCTGATTACAGATTATAGCAGTTTAGTATTTTTTGCTTGCCAAACGATTTTTTATACTATTTGAAGAATATGAACTAACAAATGTTCACAATATCAGTTCAGAATAGAGTTATAAACGTTTAAATTTGCTGCTATAAATGGTTTTTTTGTATTCAAACTTAAAATTATATGAATGAGGTTGAATTTCGACCACTAGGTGACTTCAACTGAGTATATAATTATAATATTCCAATATAATATTGTTTACAAGCATGTTACACTTTTTTTCAGAGCAATACCTAAAAAGTCCAAATTTAGACTTCTCATTAAACTAATGGCGTTTGAAGTCTTAATGAGGATGAATTTTGTATTCTCAATGAGTTTTTGTATGTATCATTTTGCAACGGATAAAGTCAGGTCAATACAGAATTCTCAATGTAGCCTAGGCTCCTTAAATTATCTGTAAGTTATTTTGTCTGCTATTTTCTTAGTCTTTGTAAAAGAAGTTTAAGAAAAGGTTTAATTTTTAAATATCCTTATTATGGTTTCAAAAGATTAATATATCTTTAAATTTGAAAAGTTTTTTAATTTTATTATTTTTTAATAATTTTTAAATTAGATAAATCCCAAATTATTTTTATTACTTTTGGTGTGTGTTACACTCAGCTAAACTCAAAGAAAATTTAATAACTTTTTATAAAGTAAACAACTTGAAAAAAACTTGGAAGCAGTGCCAAATGGATTACTTTTTTACGACCTCTAAATCAAAACTGCAAAAGAATTTATTCTAAACGCCTCCCTACATTCTAAATAATTTCATTGGTCATTTATTTATTATTTATATACCCTGTAAAAAGTTGACATTAATTTTTTTTAACTGCGTTTAATTTTTTTTTTCAAAGTATGTAGATTAACTTAAATTATATTGAATATAAAGTTGATAAAATTATCAGCAAGCATACATTCAATGACACGCTAATGTTAAATTCATTGGTTTTTCCTCAGAATTAAAAGTTGATCGCGATACTCAGTTGTAGGGTTTTTTTACTTCATCATCAACTCATAAAACAACGGTTTGTAATGACAAAATTTAAGTTTTTTTGTTTGATATACATCAAATTTAGTAGTTAAAGTTCTTCTCCTAGAAAAATTGTTTGGAAAAAACCTTTTTAAAATGTTTGTGATTCTCAAAATTAAAAAAAAACAAGTAAGATCACTATATTCGGCTGTGCCGGATCTTTTATACCCACCACCAATTTCATGCACTTTTATAGCACAAAATTTTTTATTTTGTTATTAACAGTAATGGCTATGGAATAATCTCTTTTTACTTAAATATGTATCAGTTTCTTTGTATAACTTCTATAGGCTAGTTAATTCAGTCTTTCAATGAAAGTAGGCGTTAAAGTAGGCGTGTCAATATAGTTATTCTTCCAAAAACCTTGTCGATAGAGAAATTATATGAACTTAGGGTAAAGCGTTACATGGGAGGTAGGCGTTAAAGTAGGCGTGTCACCTACATACAATGACATAGACTAGAAGAATATCTGTAGCGAATTTCATCATCATACTTCTAATTTTGTTGGTTTTATGAGCTTTTAAATTTTATTAACAGTAGATAACGTGAAAAGTGGGCGTTATAGTAGGCGTGTCAAAGTTGTTTCTGCTAATAAACACAACTTAGATATTATCTTAAAAAAATATTAAGGAATTTTAAGCAAAAAAATCATCCGTTACAGGTAGCCGTTACAGGTAGTAAATCAGCGTGCACGCACATTTATGAGCGTTTAAACCTTTGCTATCGCAATCGTAAAAATTAAACGTCCTTTTGTTTATTACTTTTTCTTAATTCTGAAAATCACCAACATGTCATAGAGATTTTTCCAGGAGAAGATCTTTAACTACTCAATTTGATGTATATCAAACAAAAAACTAAAATTTTGTGAAAATGAGCGAGATAACTTAATTGTGAAAAAATTCGAAAGAAATCAATCGATTTTAATGATCGATATCTTATTTTGTTGCTATTACATGTGGCTTTGCGATAAAGTAATAAATTTGAAAAAGTTTTGCCGTTTCGATTTTTCATGATTTTTTTCATGAAAACAAAAAAAATGCTATTTTGACGTAAAAATTTTTTTTTTCTTTAATTTTTTATTATAACTCCGAAACTACTCACCAGATTAAAACGCAATATATAGACGGAGTTAAAGGCTATGTAAATCTAAATTTTTCAAAGTTTATTTTAAGAATATCGGACTAGCCGTTTTCGAGTTATTATTGATTATGTGGAGCAGCGTCTAAAAAAATCTTGAATTAAAAAAAAAATAAATAAAAAAAACCTCTCCATAGAATTTAAAATTTGGACGATATTTGTACTACTTGTGCACATCAAAATTGCATAGTGGTTTTAAAAGCATATTAAAAATTTTTAAAATGTTGTTGCCTTGTGTAATATATCGGATGATTCATCGTGAGGTTTGATTTTTTAGATAAATCACGCATGACTTATATCAAACTGCTTCGTCATTTTTGTTCAAGTTCAGCAGTGTTACGAAGAACAGCGTTCTGTAGACATGTTTTCGTGCGATTCGAGGAACTTACAGTGTCCTAGTAAAACCACTATTGTTTATATTCGTAGATCGTACTCGACCGGTTAGACCGAAACCACGCAGAGTTCCAAGATATCCGATAGAAACAACGGTATGGTGGGGTTTAAGGGCGGTTGGAATCATTGGTCTATATTTCTTGAAAATTTAGGCAAATCAGAAAGTTACCGTCAATCGTACCATGTTAACGGACTATTTGAAATTCAAGCGCATGGTCTCGGTAAGCTCTGCTTCAACAACACGGCGCTACGAGCCATACAGCGCGTAAAACAATCAACTTGTTCAGAAATCATTTTGGTGAGCACTTAATTTTACGTTTAGCTACGGTAAGTTGGCCACCTAGATCGTGCGATATCATTACTTTAAAATATATTTTCTCTGGGAATATGTAAATTTTGAGGTCTTCAAGAATAAGCCAGCTACGATTGACGCCTTTAAAGCCAACATTACTCGTGTTATTCGCGAGTCCAGCCGCTATGTTTGAAGGAGTTGAACAAAATGTGACCTTCTGAATGGTCCACCTCAGACGTAGTCGCGGCCAACATTTACCTGATATCATTTTCAAAAAGTAAATGCCACAAATAGAAAAATAAATAATGTCATAAATAAAATAAAAGTGTAAAGTTCACTTTCAAATTTTACATTATATCCTAAACCTAACGATGAATCACCCATTAGAATTACAGATTCCCATAATAATTTGAAACCTTTGACAATAAAAAGAAATAGACATACAAATAGTAGAGTGTAGATATGTTGCTTTATGAAAGTTGGTCGTTAAAGTATTTGTGTTAAAATAAACTCAATTATCAATTATGATATTAAAACATAGAGTTTTATATTCATTTAAAAACCTATTTTTCCATATAGAAAATATATCGTTGGTGCTCTTACAAATTCAGTTATGAGCTTTTTACTGAGTTTTCAGGAGAACAGTAAAAACATTTTATTTTGTTACTTTACAGTATTAAACTTACGCATACTGACAATTGTTTATTTTTGAACAAATCAAGATATCCTTAAGCGGTTGAAACGATGAACGACCAATCATGTTTCAAAATAGAGCAATAATATGTTTGTATATATAAACGCTTTAATGAAACACTTTGTTATAACATCCACGTTGTGGTGGTCCTGAAAAAAAACGGAGCTTCTTACGTACCTATCTTATTTTAAACAACTGAAATCAATATTTGTATAGCGTATAAATGGGAGTACATACAGTTGGTAATTTTTAAAAAAGATTTAAATTTAAATCTTAATTCTAAATTCAATATAAATAAGAATAAACTGGAAAATTATTGTATTATGTACATAAAATCACTAAGAACAATATATGTATGTATGTATGTATGTATGTATGTACATACATGTGTTGGTAGTTATGTCTTTATATGGAAGTATGTGTAAAGTATGTACTTACTGACATATGTATATGTGTTTGTTACTGATAAGATTTTTGTATGCAGCTCATCGAAATATTAGTTCAATTTTTGCACTCAGTGCTGCTAGTCGTGCGTACTTGTCGATATTTTTGTGATTTCTTTTTATTTTTATTTTATTTTTTTTTTTTGTTATTGTGGATTCTTCTTAAGAAAGTAAAAACTGTTCAAGGTCATTCGATTTGTAGTGCTTAAATTAAAACAAAAGTGAAAGCAAATTTTAAGACTACTAAAGTACAAAAACATAAATTATTGGTATGGTCTAATGTGCGTAATTTACCTTTTTTACTTATACACATACATATGTATGTTTATTTTATTTTTTTAACAATTTTAAGTAATTTAATAACTTCATTTTAATGTTAATCAAGGCAATCATCATTGTGTATGTAAATAAATCTGCAATTTTTAAACGAACAATTTAAGTTTAATAAAACGTTACACAGATTTATTGTGTTTATGTGTATCATGCGAATATAGCACTTTTACTTGTTGTTATAAAACTTTGATGTATGGATGAAATTTAAAAAAAAAATATCACACAAATTGAAAAAACATATAATTTTTTACCTATGTATCTTAATTTTTTTTTATAAAGATGAACTTTAAATTATTTTTAGTTAAAAACAGATTTTAAAATCTCTGAAAACTAAGTGTTTTTTTTTTGGCGAAATTCATTGAAAAAAAAAATGTTTTAATATAAATATCTAGACAAAAAAATACACCAAATTTCTATCCGAGGTCTTAAAAATTGTTCATTAATTTTTTAGATATAAACATCAAAATATAACTGCCTCAATATTTACGAACGAAAATAAATTTATCTCAGCTTTAAGACAACTAGATGATTTAATATTGATATCAAATGAAATGGCAAGTAAAACACAAACAAGTTCAGAATCCAAGATGTTATCAGAAAAAAATGGTGAATAACATATTTTTTCCAACCCCTAAACACTTGTAAAAATAAAAGTGCTTGACCATTAAACCAGTACATCATGGAATCACTTCAAATCGAAGAAGGTGTTGAAATAAAATGGCAATTTTAGGGTTTTAACAACTAAATACATATATATGTATATTAAATTAGTAATCTAGACTAAGCTGCGAATTTCGATATACGTATGTATGATGGTGAAGGGTATTTAAGATTCAACACGGCTTTTTTTACTCATTTTCTTATCAGTATTTACCATGTACATAACAACTATAAGCAATATCCGAAAATTACGATTTAATTTTTATTTTTGTGTTGTTAAGTTGTTTTTTTGTTTTAATCAATGATTACATCTTATTTGGTTTTTGTTAAAAATAACAATTATTATTTACCCTAATCTTTTATTAACGTAATCCGAGTTGTACCATATTATCTAATTAAGCAAAAAATAAGAATCGCATAGTATTTAATATTTTTTTATACCCTCCACCTGTGGTGCACAACGGTATACATATATAGCTCTGTCATTCCGTTTGTAATTTCTACAATTTTCATTTCCGACTTCATAAAGAATGTATATTTTCTGTAAGCTTATAAATAGTAGGGTCCATTAAACCATTTCCGTCTGTCCGTGTGTTGGTTAAAATCAACTTTTAGAAGCAACCACATGTTCCTCAGATCTGTGTATGGTATCAATCTTTTGGAAATATCCGGGAATGAATCGCTATTAAAATTCATCAAAATCGCCTCATAGCTTTCTTTTTTCCATATTTTTACCACCAAAATCAAAATTTTTCAGCCATTGAATAATTTATAGGTATCTTTGCTACTATTTGTAGATAAAATATGCCTCTAGAGATATGTATTCGTGAAATTTTTTTGATAAAAAGGGCTCTAATCGGTGAAGTAATAGGCAAACATTTTTTCAATTTTGGAATCAAATGAAAGGGCTTGACCAGTAGAATAAAGTAAATTATTAAAAATTGTAAAATCCAATATGCCGTTTAAAACAAAATGGGGATCAAATTTTTTCTAACCCCATCAATGTGGGTATCAAATGAAAGGGCTTGACTAGTAGAATACATTTAACTACGTAAAAATTCAAAATCAAGGATGGCGTCGGAAAAAATAAGGAAAAATGGCGTATAAAATTAAATATAAGTTAAGCTACGATGTCGGATTATACCTATGCACATGATGGTGACGGGTATTATCAGATTCGGCACGGCCGAATATAGCACTCTTGTTTAATCAAAAATTAGTAAAAAATGTTAATTATATTTTAATCAAAAAATAAAAATCAATAATATTTTTTTTCAATCAATATACAAATTAAAAAAACAATCGCAGTTTTTTTATACCCTTCACCCGTGGTGAACAAGGGTATATATAGCTTTGTCATTCCGTTTGTAATTTCTACAATTTTCATTTTCGACCCCATAAAGTATATATTTTCTGAAAGCCCTGGCCGAAGGGTATATAAGATTCAGCAGGCCGAATATAGCTCTGTTACTTGTTTTTTTTTATTTCTTGAAAAGAATTGAAAATGTCAATAGTGATAATTATTTTCGGTAATAGTTATTTTCAGTAACTAACGACGTTTCCCAAGTCTTCGACAAAAATTGGATGGCTTGAATGACTACTTGCGAAATTAAAAAATATATTTATAAAATATTTCAAAGAATTTTTTTTTAATGAGGGAAATAAAAGCAGGTGTAACCCAAGAAAGTATTTTTCACCATTTCCAATACAACAATAACAACATTGCTGATGACACTGCTATGCTATGCTAGCAGTTGGAAACTCAGCAGTTAGTTATTTTTAACTAGCTATAAACAACATTTCACTTGGGCCCACAAATTTAATTAAAACAAGTAAGAGCGCTATATTCGGCCGTGCCGAATCTTATATACCCTTCACAACGTGTAGTCATGCAATAACAGTAGTTTGTATCACCATTCATCCCATATGAAATATGTACATACATATAAAAAACATACATATGTATATAAAAACATCCGATTGTAAAATTATAAATTTTCGTATGTATGTAAAAAAACAAAAATAAAAAAAAATTGAAAAAAAAAATTTAAAAAAAAAATTTTAAAAAAAAATTTAAAAAAAAAAATTAAAAAAAAATTATTAAAATATAAATAATAAATATAAAAAGAAAAAAAAAATTAAAAAAAAATAATAATAAAAATATAAATAATATGTATATTAAATAAAAAATAAAAAAAAAAAATTTAAAAAAAATTTTTAAAAAATTAAAAAAAAAAATTTTTTGGCTCAGCTGGGATTCGATACCACGCTTTCTCTAACCAGTATACACGTTTGTATGTATGTATGTATGTATGTTGTTGTTGTAATGTTGTTTTTGTGAAAAAAAAATCGAGGTGGTCGTGGGTTTTTGCTCATATCTCAGTTGTTTATGTACCGATTTCTGATTTTCAATACCGATCTACTCCCGAATATTTCTGATATTTTAATACCTCACCCGGGTCCAAGCAATGTCGGGGGGCTTCAAAAAGTTGATTTCAACATACACACGGACACGGTCATACGGACAGACTGACAGAGCTTAATCGACTCCCCTATTCATAAGCTTCCAGAAAATATATACTTTATGGGGTCGGAACCTATATATACCCTTTTTCACTGTGTGAAGGGTATAAAAACAGACACACACACCTAAAATCAGTAAAAGTGAACTTTACTATAAAGATCATATATATATCATATGTACCTCTAAAGATGCAATATTTCGAAATTCTTAAGTCTTACCTTCGGCTAGAAGCTAAGGTGAAATGAACATGTTCTAATTGATAAAAATTCGTCAATATCTTTAAAAAATACAAATACTAAAACCATGTGTTATAAAAATTATTGAACGTTTTCAAAATAAAATACTCCGCAAATTAGTGAATATCCCATGGTGTATCCGCATTAGCTATCTTATTCTTGATTTTGATTTGTTATTCGAAATATTGCAACGGTTAATTGGTTATATGTTTTGTTATTGTTATAAGATTTGGCTGTTAGACTAAAACACATTGGCGTAACTATACCATTTTTTAATATTAAATTAAATTTGTAGCTACGCCAATGATTAAGATATTTATTAGTTAAAACTAATGTAATTGTCGGCTAGAGTCCGAAATCCTATTAATGTTTCGTAAACTAAGAAAAGCACAAATTAAAAACGTAAACAAACTATTTATTTTATTTTTATTTTGTATTAAAGATTTATTTATATATTTTCTTTGATCTTTAACTATAATTTGTAATATTCTAAATATTTACATATTAATTATTTGATTTATTCTTTCAAACAGATTCTGTCGTACTGCCTATATACATACCTATTAAACAAATCTACCTCAAACAACAAAGTATATACTAACTAAGAACAACAAACGCACCTAATAGAAACAAATATTAAGAAACAAAAAAAAAAAAAAATAAATTTAAATATACTAATGTCTCATTCATAACGTGGAGAATAAAATGTTGACGTATGTAGTAGATCAAATAAAAGACAATATCCATTTGTAATCATTTGCATGCCACCTAAATATTGAAGAAAAATTTGTTTTCATTAATTTGCTCTTGATTAGATAATTTAAACTTACAAGATTAAATTTCGTCGTTTTGATAAATATGTATTCAGTGGTTATCAAAAATGACGATATCATGATGAATGATGAAGAATGCAACGTTAACAAATGCAAAGAAAATATTGAGCCGGTAATTGATAACATAAAAATAGGTAATGGTCATGCGAGCGATAGATGTAGAGATTCTACACAAGTATGGACTCCTCTACTAGATATTGGCAGTCAAAACTCAGCATTAAAAGAAGCAAATGTAGAAAATGTAAATAGTTCCAAGGAAGAAAAGAATGCAACTTATGCCGGTGAAGCTAGTAATAATAATGATTGGAATGGCGATAAACTAAAAGCAAAAGTTTTAGATAATGGCTTAAGTCGTAGCAATAACAATGGAAATGCAATAAATGGTAAAACAGGCACTGTATTGATAGAAAAATGCGAAGAACTTGATCCGTTAACCGGATTGTATAGGGAAAAACCAAGCATTAATAACTACGCAAATCATGCCGAAAAGAGTGCAGAGGAAGAAGGATGCGGACTCTTTGGCTGCAAGCCCAAATGGGCACGCAGTTTAGCTTCGACACACATGTTTATGGTGGTCTTTCTTTTGGCCTACATACTGCAAGGCATGTATATGACTTACTTCGTTTCGGTCATTACCACAATTGAAAAATTGTTTCAAATCAAGTCAAAAACTACAGGATTTCTGTTGAGTGCCAGTGAAATGGGACAAATAAGTACAGCAATGTTATTAACATATTATGCTGGACGGGGTCACCGTCCTCGTTGGATTGCTTGTGGCATGGTGCTTTTTTCCATTGCCGCTTTCGCTTGTGCTCTACCGCATTTTATATTTGGCAAAGAGCTTATAAATTCTACAACTTTAATGAGTAAAAATAGCCCAAGTTCAAATAATTCAGAAATGTCTTCCATATCGTTTTATATGAATGACCCAAGTCATAATACATCTTCATTGCTCAAACCTCATCATATGGAAATGAATCTCTGTCTCGTTGACGACTTCGTTCAGAATTCTACAACAGGTAAGCAAGTCGCCAATAAAATACTTTGCAACAAGTTGAATTTGAAAAAAAAATAAGTGCTAGACCAAATTACCATGTTTTTTTTAGAAAATATGTGCATAATTTTAGAAATGTACCCAAAATGGGAAATACGAGATAGAAAAGGAAAAACTCACAGTTTGGTACTTTTAAGAATATACTTGTTTTTTTTGTGCAAAAATAAGTACCTAAAATTGTGTCAATTGAAATATTTTATTGTTAAAACGATATTTAAACATTTGAAACTTAAAATTTGTACATTTTAGAAACACAAAAAGGTAGTTTTTTTCATTTTTCTTTGGTACTTTTTATATTTTTTAAGTTTATGACTTTAAAATTTTGAAATTATGTGCTATTAATCTAACTTAAATTAAAAATGGTATGGGCGATCCAAATGGCACTTTTTCCATTTTTTGTGGTATTTTTTATTTTTAAAATTGATTATTCCTTATTTTTAAATAAGGGATATTGACTTAAGTTGGAGATTGTCAATGATATGAGCAACAAAAAAGTTATTTTTTTCAAATTATGTAAGAGCAATTAAGACGTTGGAGTACCGTTCCTTTTTTGTTTCACAACTTGTTTTAAAACAAAATGCCTTTAACTTTTTTATTATAATTTAAGCTGCGTACGTATAAGAGTGAATTTTCAATAGAAAAAACGAAACAGATTCGCCAACCTCCTGAACAATAATTAGTAAAAACTACATATGGGTGATATTAATGCCTCCTAGTATTACGCCCCTTATCCATAACATGTTTTTGTATCGTATCGTATACCTAACATATGTAGCTGTTACTGTTTTTTATGTTTTTTGTGGGTCTTATATTAGGTTCGTTCGAGTACTTTTACTGCACTTTGTAGTAAATGAGTAATTATTTAGTAAATTGAAAATTTTACTCTCAAAAAGAGAATTTGTTCAAAAAAGTACTCGAACAGACATTTGTAAAAATTCGTAAGATTGAAGCAACAGCTGATGGCAAATAAATAAAGTTTAATGGGAACTATGTACATACATACATATGTGCAAATATGTATTTGTGTATGTATACCTGCCCCAGATTCAGGCAGTTCCATTCTTTCATCTGTAGACATTGTTAACTAACTTTATTTCACAAACAACTTAAATTTAATAATATTTTGCACTTTTGTTGGGATTTTCCTTTTTTTTAATACTTTTTTCACAAATTGTATACTTTTTGTTTGCTTACTTTTGTTTGTTTACCTTTTGAATCATATGTTTTTTGGTTTTGCTAAATCTTACAGCAAGAAATTTCTGTTGTAAAAATTTGCAAATACTCAGTCAAGAACTGTCACTTTTCGCTCTCTATTTGTGCTCTCATTTACTACAAATTTGTGTAAACGAACGCAATTTCGTAAAATGCAGTAAAAATTTGTACAAATTCGTACAAATTTGTGAGTTCTCGAACGAACCTATTATTGTAAAATTAAAAATATGAAATGTTTTTATATGTATGTATGTAATAAGTGAATTATTTTTTGTTAATCTAAAACCAGGAAAAATTAAAAAAAAAACTTCGAGATGTAACGAATTTATCGATATAACGAATGGGCTTGGCATTGTATCGATCGTTATACTGGGATTTGCCTCATCGTCATCAATTTAGTTTTGTTTTTTTTTTTTTAGTTAAAAATAAAATAATTTCTTGAATGCATGTTATTCTTTACGACTTTTAACAAGTAGATAAAAAAAAACTTCAGTAGTGAAGTTGTTAAATTTTCCTTTTTAAAATAAAAATAGTAATTCCTGAATCAAAACTGTTCTACTCATTATTTTGAACATCTTTATTGTTGTTTGCATCCTTGCAGGCATGCATGAATCCAGCAGGAGGAAATAAAATATGTAGTTGTTTTAGCCATCATAAAAACATAAATTCATAGATTTTTACAGAATCATCGCTACGTTTGCCGATTTTGTCAAACCAGGAGTATTAAATTTATTTGTTAAAAATATATTAAAATGAAATTAATCTTTTTAAAAAAATAATAGTAAACAAGTCACAGTGATATAATATTAATAATACCTTGTTTAAAAATTACGGACTTTTTTCTTGATCCTTCGGTTTTTGGGAATAAAATACAAGATGTTAAAAATTTTGATGTGCATTAAGTAATCATATTTGACATTTATGAATTAAAAAGCTACAGTGTACAAACAGAGAAGTAATGAAGCACTATTATTCACAAGACCGTGTTATAATTGTGTCGACGGAAAGTCATGAAAAATGCGATAAAACGGGCACAAATGTGCATCAACACTGGCGGTAGCCAATTGTAGAATATCATGTTTACCACTTAACAACGAAAATTGTAAAGCTCCAAATGAAAATTTCGATCACTCAAAAAAAAAACACAATTAAATAAATTAATTTTCTTCGAATCACCGCAATCTTTGCTTTAATTGGACATATAATAATCGGACATTAATTTAATGTTGAAATTTTTTATTAACTTGCTTTTTCGTTTCAAACTATAACTTTATTTTGTTAATTTCTTCTTGGTATCTTCAGCAACTTTTTCTTGTAAGTAATTCATGAAATTAGCTCGTCCGTCATCCATGCAAAAATTTAATATCAAAGATGGTAACAAAAATAATAAAGCAAAATAGCGTATAACATTAAATCTGAGATCTACGCTAAGCTACGATACCTATGTACTATACATGTGGATGAAAAGTATTATCAGATTCGGCACTACTATATAAAGCCTTCTTACTTGTTTTATTTTAATTTTCTGGTTAACAAAAATATTAAAATATTTTTTTAATTTTTTTAAAAACGATTAAATAATTGAAAATTTAACTGAGATATACGCGCAAAAAAACAAACTGGTTCGGTGTTTTTCCTAAAATTTAAAAATAATAATCGATTTTTTTCAATTTCTATACCACCGTGAGAGCCAATATGGGTATCAAATGAAGGGCTTTACTAGTAAAATATAGTTAACTATGAAAAATTAAAAATCCAAGATGGCGTCCTAGATTAAATGGCGCATATATTAGTCAAATGTAGTAGTTACGACTTTCTCCACTTTAACCCCCACAATATTGGTATCAAATGAAAGGGCTTGACCTGTAAAATCCAAAATGACGTCTAAAACAATATGGCGAATTGTTTTTGACCGGATCAATAAGGGTATCAAATTTAAGGGATTGACTAGTAGAATACAGTTAATTATGTAAGAATTCAAAATCAGAGATGACGTTGGAATACCTATGTACATGATGGTGAAGGGTATTATCGGATTCGGCACGGCCGAATATAGCACTTTTGCACCCTAACTAAATCAGATTTTGCAGTTCCTATAGAATTTCTTGCAACGTTTTTTTAACGTATGTAAGTACATACATATATAGAAAATATGTAACTTTGGCAATATTTACAGAAAATCTTCGTTCAAAGATATCGGCAAAAAAGTTTTTGAAAAAAAATTTCAATTCAAAATTCAAATTATCGATTTCATAAATAAGTTTTGGTCACATTTGCACCATATAGTTGTAAGTTATGGTCATTACATGATGATACAAACTGTGTAAAGGGTATATAAGATTCGGCATAGCCGGAAAAAACTCTCCTTATTTTTTTATTGCAAGTTTAGTTACAAATGAGTTGTTTTTATATGAAGATAGTAAATAAAAGTTATAAAAAGGAAGTGGAAAAATCACCACAACTGACTAACGTGAACTACTTTAAATTAAAAAAAAAAAAAACAAGTAATTTCACATTAGCGTATTATTAAAAGGATAGCAATAATCGTTGGCAACTTTATTTTTAATATAATCCTAGTTAATGCTGTTAAAATTTGATTATTTATCTTTTTTTGTTATTAAACTAAATTATTTTTTTTACTTTACTTTAACCTCTTTAATTTTTTTTTTAGAATGTAATGAAGATCGCAAACTTGAACAAGCATCTCAGTCGAAAATTACGGTTATTGTTCTATGTATATTTTTCGGAAGTTTACTTAGTTCAGGCATCGGTCAAACAGCCGTCTCCACGTTGGGAATACCCTATATTGATGATAATGTTGCTAGTAAACAGTCCGCCATGTACATGGCCATAACAATTGGTGTACGTATACTGGGACCAGCATCAGGATTCATAGTCGGATCAGTAAGCACCCGTTGGTATGTAAACTTTTCAAATCCGGGATTTGATGCCAGTGATCCACGATGGATTGGCGCTTGGTGGTTGGGACCTGTAGTAATTGGTAGTCTAATGCTATTATCGTCGATTGCTATGTTTTCGTTTCCCAAACAATTGCGTGGTAAGAAACCACAACCGGGTGCAATAAATGAAGCTACTGTGGCGGCGGTAAAGGAGCCAGTTGAGGTCGAAGAAAAACCACGTTTAAAAGGTAAATAACATCAAAGATTTTTAACCTGAATAAGTTTGTTCAATTTTTTTTCAATAGATTTTCCAAAAACTGTTAAACGCCAGTTGAGCAACGATATTTTAATGTTTCGCACAGCATCGTGCGTGTTTCATTTGCTTCCCATAGCAGGTCTGTACACTTTTTTGCCAAAATATCTAGAGACCCAATTTCGTTTGGCACCCTACGATGCCAATATGGTGGCAGCTTTTTGTGGTATTCTTGTTATGGGTATAGGAATTGTCGTGTCAGGTTTGGTTTTATTCAAATTTAAACCAACGGCAAAAGCTGTGGCAGCATGGATAGCATTAACTGCTTTGGTTTATTCTGCTGGTATGGTCATTCTCATGTTTGTTGGTTGTAATATGTACGACTTTGCCGGCTACAAACCAGCAACAAGTACATTGTGAGTTCTTAATTCTTTATTTATAATTTCTCATTTTTGAGCAGATCATTTACTTTAATTTTTTTTTTTTAATATTCCTTGTAGGCCAGCCGTTATAGAGCCTGTATGTAATGCTGTTCGTAATTGCACCTGCGATAAGGAACAATTTGCACCCATATGTGGAATCGATGGAAAGATTTACATTTCATCCTGCCATGCTGGATGTTCTGCAGCAGACATACGTAGTGTAGATAATCATACAGTTTTTTCGCAATGTTCCTGTATACCAGACGGTAGGTAGTGATGGAAATATGAGCTGATTTGAATAGTTACGCTACAATTAAAAAAAAAAAAATTTGTTTATAAACCTAATTTCCATACAAAATCAGTTTCATTTTTCCTTTATTCATCTTTAGTAGCTTTTATGAATAAGGCAGTTAATATGTATGTATGTATGTAATCTATTTCATATTTAACAGCAATTGATGGCGATGTTGGCATTACGTATGAGGCCGTTAGTGGATACTGTGATAGCAATTGTAAAAATTTCATAATTTTTATAATCATATTCGCAATTTGTGTTTTTATGCATTCAACTTCGGAAGTGGGTAGTATGCTTTTGGTAATGAGATGCACACATCCTAAAGGTACTAACACGTGCCATTTAGTTTTATCACATACTACATGCATATGTGTTGGTGACAATTTGTATATATTAATTTTTTAGATAAAGCTATGGCCATGGGTTTAATACAGTCAGCAATTGGCCTTTTTGGTAATGTGCCTTGTCCAATTATTTATGGTGCAGTGGTTGACTCAGCCTGCCTTCTCTGGAAGTCCGTATGCGGCAAACACGGTGCTTGTTCTCTTTACGATGCCGAAACATTTAGGCATTATTTCTTAGGTAAGTTTACTATTATAAGGTTTGAAAAATTTCTATTTTTTCGCACTGTTTTTTAACAAAATTTTATTGAACAAAAATTTCATTTAAATTCGGCCTTGACTGTATTTAAAATTTAATTATGGTGGAATTTAAAAAACGCTTATCAAAGGGTAAATTTTATTTTTTTTTTCTAGAAATAATACATTTCTTTGGAGATTGCGTTTAATAGCAAAAATTTCACCAAAAATTTTACTTAAAGTCGAGAATTTCATTTTCTCTGCATTTAAAAGCTGAAAACGTTATTTGGACATAGAAATTTGTAATTTCTTTATAGTATATAAAAAGCGATTTTTCGCTATTTAGTTTTTCAGTGTAAAGTTTCATTATACTCCTTGGATGCTTTTTTTTATATCTATTTATTAAAAATTGTGGTCACCTAGTCTCTAGGCCAAATCGTTTACGAATTTACAATCAAAAAAAAATTACAACGCTTTTTACTTGAAATCCTATTAATATAATAAATGTGAATGTTTGGATATTTGTTACTCAATCACGCAAAAACGGCTGAACGGAACTAAATGAAATTCGGCACATATGTAGATAGATAACAACCTAGATTAACACATAGGCTACTTTTTATCGCGATAATAACGCAAAGTCGTTGGCAAACTCATCATAACACATCCTAAACGGGTTGTTTGTGTTGTAAATATTTTTATTTTTGTTGTTAATATGTTTTAAGTATACCTTTTATCACGATAACTACGCAGACGAATCGCGGGCACAAGCTAGTAGTTATATAATTTTTAAATATAAAAATTAAATAACTTAAAAATATAAAAAATTAAAAATTTATTCGAACTTATATTGATAAAGAGTGCTGATAATGAAATCGTAGCGAATTTCGGCTAATATCGGATTAATTTTTTAGTATTCTTAAATGTTTACCGCCGTATGCATAAGACAAATTTCTCTACAACATCTGTCACATAAGCCTTTTATAAACCTAAAATATTTTTTATGAATATGGCAGTTAAAATTTAATTTAAAATTTTGTTTAGGAAGTTTAATAATTTTATAGCCAAAACAAATTATTTACAAAAATTAAAAAATATTACTAAAAAAAATTAAAAAATGCAAATTGAATTTTACTGAAATTTAAGCTTTGCACTAACAATTTTGTTGAAAATTCGAAAATAAATTATTATTAGAAATTACAAATTAACTAAATCTTAACAGAGCTAAATAAACTGATTTAGAAATTAATTTACTGTAAATCCGGATGTCAAAATTTCAATAATGACCTCGTCGTAGCGTAGCCTAGAATTTAAAGTCATACTCCATTTAAATTTTCTAGGACGCCACCCTCGATTTTGTTCTTTTATATACTACTAGCAGAACTCGCACCGCTCTGCTGGTCCAAATAAATTTTTTGCATTGTATTCATTTCATATAAGGGTATCACTCGCCCATTGTGCACATAAGACATTACGATGCATGATCTGGTAGCGTTTCAAGTGACAATAAAACATCATAATATGGAAAACGAAGAGGATTTTGCTGATATTTGTATAGGAATATATAGGAAAATGTTAATACCAAATCTTCAGAACCACTGGCCCGGCCCGATCACACATAAACCATCTACAGACCATCCTCAACGTACCCTGAAATTTTGGTTGAAATCGGTCGACCCGTTTCCGCAATCAGTGGTGACATCAAAGGCTACATTTATTTTTATAAATATATGCATATACATACATAGATATTCTACTGGTTATTCTCTTTAATTTGTTACCAATGTATATTGATAAGGTTAAAAATATTCATATTCTGAAGGTTTAAGAGGATAAATTCATAATGACTGTATTGAGACCGCCACTTTAATTTCAGACGCCATCTTGGATTTTAAATTTTTAAGGCCACGGCTGTAAATTTCGTGTCAATATCAGGACCATTACCTAATTATTATATTCAGTAATGATACAATTCTATACATATAAAAAGAAAGCATTTTTAAAATTAGTTTAGTTAACTTTGAAGATTTGTAAACGATTTGTCTGAAACTCTTTACAAACAACATATATCAAATATATAAATAAAAACAAACATTTTTGTAAATTATCGGAGAGCTGAAAAATACTAATTATTGTATTAAAAATATGTGGATAAACTGATGAAGAAGTGTTTTTTTGTTAGTGAGTTATGCAGTGGTTGTACTAGTTTCCAATGGCGAGTCATTCCCAAATATGTTTCAAAGATTGATAGTACAAACATGTCTGTGTAACATATGGGGGCTTTAAAAAGTTTATTTTAAGCAACACATTGACAGACACTCAATCGAATTCCTAATTTATAAGGTTTCAGGCAAGTTTCAGGGGTCGGAATTTAATATTGTAGAAATTAAAGCCAAATATACCAAATAATGAATTTTTATGGATGGATAACAGAAGAAAAAAATATCAATAAAAAGCAAAAATTAATTGGACATTTTTATTAGAACGTTTGAATACAAGTTCAATTAATGTAGAATGACGTTATTTACGATAAAACATAAAAGTTTTATCAATAAAAAAAAAGTAAAAATAATAATACTTGTTTGAATTAATTTCTTAGGTATAACTGCAGGCATAATGTTTCTCGCCTTCATAATGGACCTAGTTGTGTGGAGTAAAGCACATCGCATTGATATAGCGCCCGAAGATAAGAATGAAAAAAAGCCAGATTTTCAAAAACCAATGTCGCCATCACCTGATATTTCTGTGTAACTGAAGACTATTCAACCACTAACTCAGAATTCTAGTAATTAACTAAAAAAAATTATATGCATCATTATAAGATAATATATTTATATATATATAGATAACAATGTTTTTAGTATAATTTTTTAATGTAAGATGTTCTTTAGACCTATATACACATAAACAATAGAAAACAATACCTAAATACATATGCATATGTATGTATGTATTTATTTTAATATTTAACAATTTTTAAAAATTATTAAAAAAATTTTAGAAAATGGTCGTATAGAAAAAAAAATAGGACCCAGAACAAACGATATATAAAATGTCTAAAAAAATATTTTTAATTAAAAAAGCATTCATGAATTTTATGAAACTCAAACAAAAATATATTTTAGGTTTATTAAAGGCTTATGTCACAGATGTTGCACAGAAATTTGTCAAATAAGTCTATAATAAAACAAAAATATTTTGTGTGAAAATGACAATTAGTAGCTTTGAAAATTGACATTTACAAAAACCTGTTTTTAGCAAAAAAAAAAAAAAAAAAAAAAAGAAATAATAATAATAAATAAATAAATTTTTATCTAGACATGAAATTAATAAAAATACAAAGGTCAAGATTAAGTGACAATTATATGTGTAAACATATATGTATACATACATACATATATATGTATATGTACATAGTAAATAAAAACGTTAACGTCTGGGAAAATTTAATACATTAATTTATAAATATATATAGTGTATTTTTTAGTCAATATAAATAAAATTTTTCTATAAGTATACAATTTTTGCAACTACTTTTGTATTTCTTTAAGTTGCTTGTAACTGTATCTTTAGAATACGTGGCAATGCGATTTTTTGTTCATGTGCAATTTTTTTTTATAGTTTTAAGAATTTAGACAATAAGTTGGAAACTCATTTATATTATTGCATTTATTAACGTCGATCAATACGTTATAATTTCCATATCTATAATTATAACGAAAGAACTAAAAATAATCTCAGTCAAAATAAAAAGAAAAACACAAAAATAGACTTGTCCTTTTATGTTTAGCGAATATTTTACACACACTGTAATACTTTACTATATTATATATATTATAATACTTTACCAGATTAACTCAATTTTAATAAAAAAATTAAACTTAAACCCTAATTTTAGGTATTTATCTTTTTTTATTTCTTTGTCTGCGGAGTTTATTCGAACTTTCATAAATTCACTTTTTATTTATTTCAAAATAAACTCATATTTTTCATAAATTTTTTCAATAGACGTTTGTTTTGAGAATTACGCAGTTTTAAAGCACATGCCATATGAAAACAGCAATTGTGTGTTCCGCAGTTCACATGTTTCGGCATACTGAATAAAAATATCCGGAAATATTCCAACCTGTTGTGTTCCGAAAGAAATCAAATTGTTTAGAAGTGTAATTGCAATGTTGTTAACAATTTAAATATTAACTAAAATTATTTAAGCTCAAGGTCTTTTAATTATTTAAATAATATCTTTAATTTTTATTAATTCTTCTTGTTAATAATTTAAATTTTTGTGAACTCACTTTTGAATCTCGGCAAAACATGTACGTGATTGTTCGTAAATGTATTTCTTGGCTGCATTATGACTGAAAACTTTTTAAACGGAAATGATAAGGAGACCATTTTTGTATATCAAAAATTTTAATTTAATAGTGGAGCTTAGCATTTTTGTATATTTATATGTATATCGATATGACTATGCTGCTTAAACCCGCGTAATGTTATGTTGTTTACAATTGCGATGTGGAAAAGCATGCTGAGATGAATTCGTAAATAAACCATCGCACTGTATCACAACTCATATATATACCTACATATATATATTTTTTTTTTGTAAATAAACTTCCTAAAAATCTCTTCCTCCCAAAATAAATTTTTCCCATTAAATACATATGTCAATATGCTGTAATATTAATGGATTAGTTTAACAATGGGCTTTTATTTTAACAAAACAATACAAACGATTAATTTCTAAAAAGGACAGAAATGGTGCTAACATTTAGCATTACATTCTTAATAGCATTATCAGATTTTCTTGTGAGTTATATAATTAACAATTTTTTTACAATTCGTATTAACTTTCTGGTGACCACAATTTAAATGTGCGATCGAATGATGTAGTGGCTATAAATTGTGAGTCTGGTGATACATCTAATGACACTACTTTACCATCGTGACCCAGTAGAGTTTTGAGAGGCTGCCAAGTTTTGTTTGACCATATTTTAGTGGTACAATCATAAGAACATGTTACAAGAAAACTGCCACCATCTCGTTGGTACTTGACATCAGAAATTAGATTAATATGCGCCGGTATTGTGTACACTGATTGGCGACGTCGAAGGTCCCATATTTTGCATGTATTATCTTGGGACCCCGTCGCAATATGATAGCCATTAGGCGAAAAGTCCGCACCGAATATAGAACCCAAATGACCTTCCAAAAACATAATACAGCGGCCTGAAAAGGTTCAATTTGCTTTAAAAATAATATTAAAAAAAATTAATAATGAAGCTTATTTATACCTGTTCGTAAGTCCCAAACCCTACCAAACGCATCTAATCCACCTGTTACTATAACACTTCCATCGGATTGAAAGCTTAAGCAATGCACAGCTTTTGCATGACCTTCTTGGTGAAGAACTTCAGTTTTTTGCTCTAAATCCCATAAGCGCCACGATGAATCATAACATGCAGTAGCTAGAAAACGTCCCGAAGGATGAAAATTTAATTTCGATACCCGGTGCGGCATATGTCCTGTAATGTCAGCAATAGATTCTTCAGAGTTAAATCCCCATAGTTTTACGGCTCCATCATGGCCTCCAGAAGCCATAGCCACTACATTTTTTTCTTCAAATGGGACGCCCGGCCGAAAAGCGACACCTCCCACATAACTAGTATGTCCGCGTAGAGTCTGTTCTAACTCACAATTAGGTACCCGCCAAACTTTACACAGACCTGACCAAGATGATGTCATGAGTAAAGACGAATCGGGATTAAAAGCACACCCTCCTAAGGGTCGGGTATCTCCTACTTGACTGGAATGTGGTGCCAGAGATTGTAGTCGTTTCTGTAATTCCACCATGCGTCCAGCTCTGGTAGCACTTGGTACTTCAAGCGCCTGTTTAGCTTTTACCAAACGTTCTTTCGCTCTTGGTAAAGAATAATCAGCAATCCATAAACGAGCTATTCTAAGAGTTTCTGGTCCTTCGTGGTACCATGTGGTTTCCTGTTCTTTTTGCAATTGCTTTCTTTCTTCCTCCTCAGCTAACTTTTGTTTTATAGCATTCTCTCCTAAAGATGCCAACAGTTCTCTGAGACGTCTTCTACGCTCAGCCGGGCCCTCGCCAAAATAACAAATTGGCTCATTTAGCTGCCGCAAATTCCTTTTGATCTCCACATCATCTGTTGAAACATTTATTTGTCGTGCCCGTTTCTTGCGCTCAAATTCTTCTAAAAGAGCTACCTTGTCCTTTGATATCTCTGTTTCCAGGTCAAAATAATCTTCGTCGATTTTGTTTGCTAAAGCAGCAGCAGTCGGTGGAGGCGCAATTGTTGGTCCATGCTTTTTTTGCTCATCATAATCTTCATCTGAGTCTATATCCTCCAATTGCGACGTTGACGTTACTGTGGAAGGATTAGACGTTGTTCCACTTAAAATACGTTTACGTTCAGCGTCCTCTAATGAGCCGTAATATAGTGTCTTTTGCCGTTTAACATACTGTATATCGTCATCGGACATTTTACTTCTTTTGTTTAATAAAAACAAAAAAACCAAACGAAATCCAAAAATACTAGTTTAAAACTTAAAATTAGTTTATTTTGCCAAAATATGTAAATTTTTTATAAACCCAAATAAAATGAATAGAAAGAATAAACGTACATAAAAAACACCGGCAAATGCGCGACGACAAAGAGTTGTTTTTAATAATTACTTAAATAGTTTGGTTGCTTGTTTTAGTATTAAATAAAACAGTACTTAATAAAAGTTTTCAAATTGAAAAAGGCGCTGCATATAAAATGGCTCCAATGTTTAAAAACGGCAAATGGCCCCATTATTGATATTATTAATAAATATAAAATATCAGCTTTATTTAAAATTAAATATTATAATATGAACATGTTGAATTATAAATTGTCATATGATAGGTGAAATAAAAATTCAACAAATTTGAAAATTTATACTAAGATTCACTTATTCAAATTTCATTGAATTGTAGCATAAATAGGAATTTTAAATTACATAGTAGTATACCGATAAAGAGTGCTGATGATGAAATCGTAGCTGATTTCGAAAATGCATTCCACTCGGCTAATATTGGAAATAATTTTAGAAAGAATATTCCTAAAATGGTTACAATTTAATTAAATTTGAATTTTAAAATTAATATGAAAGAATAAATGAACTTAAGCCAAAATAAAAAAAAATGGTTCACATTAAAATTTAATATATAGTAAAAGTTCGAATAAAATATAAATATATAAAAATAATATAAATTAGCCGAAATTGAAATTATAATCGGAAATTTCTGCTGTTGTGAAGCTCAATTGGATCCACCATATTGATTTATGATACCAGTAAGAGATTAAGAGAAAATGTAAAAGCAGATAGATTATTAGCAAGAAAAAAGATAGAAAGAAGAAAGGTTGCTATCTGGTTCGTTAACCGCTTCGTGGGAAGTCCTCGACGGCGATTGTTTTCCGATACTGTTTATTTTATTTGGTGACCCATATGATCCATTGTGTTCCCTTTGATGAAAGGCAAGAATACAAAAATAAGAAAGAAATGCAATTATTTGAAATTACATGCAGATATTGTAGATATCCTCTATATCTTTAAGAAGTTTGAAAGCAAACGAAGGGAACGCAGAAGTGATCGATCAAGTACCTCCCTCCAAAATGCGACGCAATATTATAGCCGCACTTCAATTTTAAGTATATTTTATGCACGATTTACGTGATGATTTACAACATTAAAAATTGTTTTTATTTTTTTATTGACAAAAAGAACAGAGAAGAAATATTAATAGAAAACACATCTCGTATTCTGTTATTGAAAGTTTGTTTTCTATTTCTCATTATACTCATTTGCGGTTTCTTATTACATTTATTCTTGGAAGAAGTGACATGTTCTTTTTGAAAGCTAAACTAAAAAGATTTTTTTAAATAAGTTCAATTTTTGATAAAAATAAATTTTTTTGCTAATTTAGTTAATAATTTTTGACGTTCTGTCGAATGGTGTGAATAGATAGTTTTTAATCTTTGTGTTAACCAAAGAAACTCTTGATGTGCGGCTATAACATTGCATTGCAGTGTATACCAAATTTTAGCAAAGTCAATTTACTAGTTTTTGAGTTGAGTTCAGGAAGACAGAAAGCCAAAAAATAATTAAAATTATTGGCTTGTATTTAAAAAATTTTACTATATTTTATCCTAACAACAAATAAATGTGAATGTTGTATAGACGCACAGATAGATAAAAACCTGAATTATTACATAAAGCGATAACTTTCGGTCCCATAGCTACGAATACGAAGTCGAGGGACAGGCTATTACTATTTTAGGAATTAAAAAATCTGGTTAAGTATTATATATATATATATATATATATAAATTAATATTGTTTTGAACTTTTTTTTTTTTTTCAATTAAATTGTAAATCAATTGTATGGCTTTTTCTTATATTTTTTTTGTAATAATTTTGGTATTTTTTTTTTTTTTTATATGAATTCGTGTACAAATTAAATTTAATAACTTAGGTTCTTTGTAACTTAGAAAAAAAAGGTTTATAATTTGGGCTGAAAGGCTGTGTTAAATAAATAAATAGAAATATATATATAATAAATAAAAATACATAAAATATATATGGTTAATTTAATACATTTTTATATTAGTAAAAGCTTAAAAAAAATATTGAAGAAAAAATTTGTGATCTATATGACCTAGGGACTAGATTAGCAGCCTATCAAATGTTTATTAATCAAATTTTCATAAAAAATCAGTTAAATAAACCTTTTATACATATGGTAGCAAAGCTTTAAATAATTAAATAAATTTTGATTTTTAACCCTGTAATTTTGGTAGTCTTTACTTAGATAGTATCTGTTATCATAGTACATTTTTATACAACTGTGAATCTAATAAGAACGCAACGAATGTCTGTTGGAGAAATCGTGAAAATTTTAATGGAAAGAAATTAGACATTTGTATAAAAAAAAATTTATGAAAACGTGCGATTATCCTAAAAAGCTGCAAAAATATAATTTATAATAAATCAAACTTTTATTAAACTTAATAATTTAAACAAAAATATAACTTTTTAATGAAACTCAAACAATCAATTATTGCTTGTAAAAAATTTTGAATACTTAAGGAAAAAGTGATTGAAGCAAAAAGAAAAAAAATAATTTGTGTACATATTTTATACAATAAAAAAATAAACTTTATTAGAAATCAACGAGAATTGAACTGGTATTTATTGTGCTTTTGTTTATTGCCATAAAAAATGGAAGAAGATTGGCAAGGAAAGGCAGTTTCTATTGAATGTGATGCAAAATTGGGAGTTTTTCAGGGTATAATATCTCAGTGCACTCCATCAGAAATTACAATAATTCGAGCATTTAGAAACGGAGTTCCTTTACGAAAACAAGATGCTGAAGTGACTTTGAGGTCGTCGGATATATTAAAACTTAGTTTAATACCGTCGTATAACGGACAGAGTTCTGTAGCACCCACTGTTATCAACAAACCGACTCCCGTTAAACAGCCTAATTTTGCCAATGCTGGTTTATCAACTTTAGTACAAAAAAATGCGAATTACAAAGGTTTCGATCAACAAATCAGAACGGAATGCTCAAATATAAATTCGACACTTAGCAACAAATTGACTAAAATGAGAGTAAACAACACAAGTAGCAATAACCATGAAAATATGTAAATCTTTTTGATCACTTTTATTCTTGTTTAATAAAATGTATTTTTACAGCACTACGAAGAGTACTCCAAAAAATTCAAGTGCGCAACATGTTTCTAATGCTAGCACAAAATCCTCGACACCACCTCAAACTTCTAATATGGCTTCCAGTAGTGCGGCAAAATTTTTTGGAAATTTAATTCCTCATAAAGTAGAAGTGCGTTTGGGATCAACTGGTATAACCGGCGCGTGTTGTTCAGTATCATCTAATAGTTGTAATGCTGAAAGTTGTAGCAGCAGTGGCGCCGGTAGTAGTAAACCAATAGACATCGTTCAAAATAAAGGTACTTTTTATAGTAAAAATAATAATCAAAACAATGGTGGTGCCTCGTATTCAAGTGGGAATGGTGGAGGGCAAGGAAATAATAGAACTCAAAAAACTGTAATTAGTAACGTCAACGTAGGCCGCAGTAGCAAACAACGTAACAAACAACTACGTCGGGAAAACAGTGTTAAGTACAATCAGACATTTAGCACTTCAGTGGACGATCCACAGTTACATGAAGAGTTTGATTTCGAGGGCAATTTGGCGCTTTTCGATAAGCAAGCTATTTGGGATTCTTTGGAGGCGGTAAAAAAACCTGATGTTGTACAACATGCTGTTTCTCTTCAGCAACAAAAAAAATATCGGCACGATGAGAATGTAATTGTCAGCGAGCCGGCCGAAATGAGACAAATCGAATCGATATTTGAAGGTTCAGAAGACTTTGTAACGGATGAGGGCCTTATCATACCTACAGTACCTCCGTTAGCGCGTTTTAAAATTGAAACTAGTGCCCAAAAATGTGGTTTATCGTTGCAGCGTCAGCTAGACATGTTGGCGCGGGGAGCAACTGATTTAGCAATACTCCTTTTAGGAGGAGCACGCCGATTTACTCCCAATAATTGTCACCAGTGGCCAACAGTGGCAATTATATGTGAAAAGTCGGATAATTTTAGGCAATATGAAAAAACAATATTGACTTTCTTAATTTTAACATTTTTTTATATTAACAGGCTAAGTAATGTGGGAGCTTCTGCTGGACGCCAATTGGCTTCGCATGGTCTTAAAGTTCTATTATATTTAGAGGAAGATCCCAATATTGAGCAAAAAAGCATAGAAATTTCTCTCTTTAAGGCCACCGGCAACACAGTAGTTTACTCTGCAAATGGTAACTAAAAATGGTGGTTAAAAAAATAGTCTTATTTTGTTGTATTCTTTTTAGCTCTCCCAACTCCAGATCTTGTGATACTCTCGACATATACCTCAAATTTGTCAAGTGATGTAAAAAAATGGCTAAGTGAAAACAGGTAACTGTTTACAAACTTATCTTAAACGTAGCAATAGTAAAACTATTTATTTTTATTATTAGGGCATCAATATTGGCCATTGATCCACCCCCAAATGGCATTCCTGACGTCTCCATTAAATATGCAATTTTACCTATACTACCATTAAATGGCATATCATCAAACAACTGTGGCAAACTGTATTTATGCAACTTGGGAATACCTGACAAGTATTACCGGGACGCAGGCATTAAGTACAAAAGTCCATTTGGACACAAATTTGTGATACCAATTCACTCAAAAAAATAAATATAACGCAACAACATTTGAGTATATACTTTGTGGCATCATTATATAAAGTGAACAACATTTGTGTAAATTATTATTTAAGTTTCCAAATACAGTTCATGAATTGACATAATTTATATATTTAACATATTTATACGTTGTGTCGTACATTTCTCAACTTTATTACAAAAAATGCCACAACTAAGAGTATAAATTAAGAAATTGTCCAAAAATATTCTTTTGTTGAAAAGTTCCCTTTACAAACAGGAAATATAATTATGTTGTTTTGAAAAAATTCCCTGTCATTGTATTATTTTACAAATGCTCTTAATTAAAAACAGAAAAATAAATATTAAAAACACATACAAAATACGACTTTATCTTCTAAATGGATAAATGTTGTTTAAACGCGTTCACGGACAGTGTAAATTACAGTATACTGAAAGAAAATACTTTTTTTTTTTAATTTAATTTTACAAAAATTAAAAAATTTTACAACTAGGATGACGTAAATGCTACAGCATTTATTTATAGAACGCATTAACAAAAGAGGTTTTTATAGTTTAATTTTTTTATTTATTGACGAGTAGATCTTTAACCTTCTACATATAAAAAAGTAAGAGTGCTATATTCGGCCGTGACGAATCTGATATTACCCCTTACCATCATGTACATAGGTATAATCCCACATCGTAGCTTAACCTATATTTCATGTTATACGCCATTTTTCCTCATTATTTCCGACGCCATCCTTGATTTTGAATTTTTATGTAGTTAACTGTATTCTACTAGTCAAGCCCTTTCATTTGATACCCACATTAAAGGGGTTAAAAAAAATTGATTAGCCATTTTGTTTTAGACGCGATCTCCAGAACTTAGAAAATATACCTGTCTAAGTAAAGAAAAACTGATTAGATAGAAAAAGCTAAAATTGAGGTAATCACATCATTTCAACTTATAATTTAACTAAATATACGAAAATGAATGTGCTCCTTAATTTGTATAGCGCATAATTCATATAATAGTCAAATTCTAAAAATTAATTCAAAAATTGAAAAGTGCTTTCCTGAAAAATTAAAAAAGCAGACAAGAATTTTTTCCTTACTGCCACAGATATACTTTATAAGATCTAAAATAAATATTTCGATGTGTTACAAACAGAATGACAAAATGAATATACCACGATGGTAGGTATAAAACCTTGATAGTTGCTGGATAGTTGGGTTATAAAATGTAGTATGTGTTTTATCATCCCTTTGGAGGCTACTAACGATTACGGTATTCTGGGAATTTTTGAATATGAAGTTATCTGTATGGCATATGTGGACATGGGGTAAGTAAGAATTTGGTATTGAGGTGAAATATCTCAGTGTAGTTTTAGATTGCAAGTTGTCTCGAAGGCGAAACACATAGGAGGGATGACTACTACGCCTGCTAAAACTTCACAGGTAAGAATTGGAGCTTAAAAGAAAAGTAGTACAGTGGATTTACATACACTACGATTGTAAGATCCATTCCGACATATGGATGTACGTTGTGGTAGGAGGAATCGGAAAAAGGTATTTATTGTAGGATTTGGAAGGTAAGGAGGAGAATTCGTTTATAAAATTCCAAACTACATAAGTGTCATTTTTGGTGTTCCTCTTGCACAATGGTATATATAGCTTTGTCATTCCGTTTGTAATTTTTACAATTTCCATTTCCGATGCCATAAAGTATATATTTACTGAAAGCTTATGAATAGAGGAGTCCATTAAGCAATGTCCGTCTGCCCGTGTGTTGGTTGAAATCAACTTTTAGAAGCAACCATATGCTTATCATGTGTATGGTGTTAATCTCTTGGAAATATCCGGGAATGAATCGCTATTGAAATTCAGCACAATCGCCCCATAACTTTCTGAGATATGAGCAAATTAACACAACTCTGTTTTTTCCATATTTTTACCACCAAAATTCAAATTTTTCAGCCATAGAATAATTTATAGGAACCTTTGCTTCTATTTGTAGATATATTATGCCTCTAGAGATATTCGTGAAAATGTTTGGATAAAGCGTGCTCTAATCGGTAAAGTTATAGGCAAAAATTTTTTTGGCTACAAAGTAGAAACCAGCTCTTAAATTCCTATACAGCACTTGGCATACAAATAAATATTGTTGGTTACATACAAAATAAAACGATAGGTCGATCAGCGACAGTCAAACAGGTTTTAGAGCTTCTCTTTACACATATTAGAAAGCAGCTTTGAACAGCATTCATAAAAAATTGGTGGAAAATGTCATCTAAAACCACCGTAGAAAAAAAGGAATTTACTACATAGGACCAGACGGATACAAGTTAAATTTAGATGAGGATGGCGATGCTGGTTGAATTTATATTGAACCAGGATTAGCAATTTTTTTCTAAATCTATATCTAGCACATGATGTCCACCATATATTCTACTGGGTCCTGGGTCCCGAATCGCTTAGTATAACTCGGTATATGTGGCTAGGCTAATGGATTTGGATATAGAAGTTTTCAGTACAAAATGACGGAGTAAAACAAATTATTATTATTATAATTATTATATTAGCAGGTTGCGGTGGAGAAGTTAGATTTTGATGATTCTTGCAAACTAGTGTATTTAAGGGAACTTATTTGAAATAAAGGGCAAAGAAAAAAAGCATGTCGGTGGTGTATACCGATTATGGTTTTATTGATATGTGTAAAATCTTTGTTAAGTGAATAATCTTGATTATCAAAATAGTTATTGTTGCGCTCATAAGAACATGAGGTGGTCGGTTGTACGCCGTGCACAACAATTTAGATATTCGCAGACTTTAATTTGGCGAAATTTGTTTCAAGAAAACAATTGTAAATACAAGTTCCAACTTACCCACAAGCTTTATAAACTCTGTGACCATAGACAACAGCTTCTGTTCTCTGAGTAAACTTTTAAGAGAAACCTTGTTAAAGCCGAACAAAAATTGTTAACATTTTTAAATGATTATCTGTTGCCATTGTCGAGGGCAAGAGCTAAACTTATTTGTCTAAGCCCGAAATGAACAATGTGTACAAGGACATATGGCTTTAGCAGGACGTGACACATTGAGAACGCCACATTCTATATGTATGATTTAAGAGTGATAAGTTAACTATGGATAAATTTGTCCTGTTGAGTTTTGTAAAAAAAAAGCCAATACATAATTCTGTAATCAGTTTTATGTGATGGAGTCATCGAAAATTTTATCTGTCGAATTCATGCCATCGTATAAGTTATTTTTTAGAGCATAATAAACAGGCTTCTGGTTTATAATTTTTTGTTAATAAGGCTTTTTGTTTTATTTTCAAGTTTTTGTTGTTTAAATTTTAATTTATTCTAAAATTAATCTTAATCTTGTTATCGTTTAATAAAATATTTTACGGATAATGCTTATTTGCTTTGACAATATTTCGTTTCTGTTTTAAACGAACAATAATTTTAATATTACATACGTAATTATAAATAATTGTAATATTACATAAATATTTACACATATACAATGTATACAAACTATTTAAAGAATATGTTTTCTACAATATAATTATTTATTTGTTATATAAATAAAATTTTATGTATAAAGGTATGTATGTTGTTTTCATACAATTATTAATTTCTATTAAGAGTAGTAGATGATCAGATTTGGAATTTCTGTATTTCGGTTTGTGTTTTTATTTTATAAACCATTAAAACTAATCATATTTTTACTGTTACAGATTTATATATATTTATATATAAATATTTACATTTCGATACATTTTTAAAACTTTTTTCTGTTTACTTATAGCGATTAAATATCTTCTTTTTTTATATTAAATATCTTAAAATTTTACTATAATGTTTTTACTAAAATTAATTTGCATCATTATAACTCTAAAATATTAATATTTTACTGCAAGTTTGTATAAGGACAACTTTTTACATAAAATTATTATAAATATTGATTCCATGTCTAGTTTTAAGCTACGAAAACATAATATACATATATACTTCACAGACTTGCTACTCTATTCGACAAAAATAATGATACACAGTGGAGTTGTATTACATCATATACCAATATGTTTTATAATATACATACATACCAATGTTATGTATAATTGTTGAAGGGATTTTAAAGTTTATATTGGAACAACAAACTTACAAAATATTTTCGTATTGCAATTTTAATTGATGATATTATCTCTAAATTTAACTAGTTTATTATAATATGATCGTAAATAATTTATTTATGGTTACATTTAGGAAACATTTCATCCTTGCCACGAAATTAAAAGATATTTGCTCATTTTAAAATTGGGTTTATTTTAACAGAAGTATTAATCTGATTTATAATTGAATATTTTTTTTTTTACATTTTGATGTAAATCGGTTTAAGATAAAGAAACAGAAGCGGCATTCGTACTTTGCAAATTATATTATGAAAAGAAAAATATCGTGCCGTGAAATAAATCAGATGAGCTAATAGCTGTGTCCTAAGGAGATCCTTTTAAATAATTGTATCTGTACAATCCATCATCAATCATTTAGCATCATCTAACTTCACAATTCTTTTGCAAGGTCAGTATGCTGCTACTGCCAGTACCACTGTTACTATTGCTGCTGCTATTATTTGTGTTATTGTTGTTGGAATAGTTGTTTTGGTTAGATGTAGCGGTGGTGGTGGTATTGCTATTTCCTGTGCTAATTTGACTTTGACGTGTTGCACTCATCAATGAATTTGAATTGGAATTGCTAAGACGACTGTGACTACTTAACGCTGAGGAAGATTGACTGTTGCTGTTGTCATTGCAATTTCGAGACACCAGTGCAACGACGGTCGGAGTAACTGCCAGCGAATGAATTGATTCGGAATTTATACAAGGCGCAGATATGTCATTCAGAGAGCTAGCCGTATTTGAGGAATCCTGAATATCGTTGCTCTTACTTGAATCAATTACTAGACAGGGCGAGGGTGTACTTGAATCTTTGGCTGCATCTGATGCAGTTTCGGCCATTGAAGGCGGCTGGACCACACCAACGGCTTCAATACCCGTGTAATTTGTAAATGTTGTTGCGGGCGATGTCGTGATGCCAAGTTGTGCATTTGCATCATCGGAAAACTTTTCTACATCGTTTATAGAAATAGGGGTAGTTATTGCATTACTACAGCTTGTGTTTGAATTTGCGTTTGCAAAATCTTCGGTGTTTGCTGTTGAAATTAATTTTTTCGCCTTTTTACGTTTTTTATCGCCTATTACATAGCCACCACCTTCTGCTACTCGTGCCAATTTGAGGCGTATGGGCGCAGATGTTCCTTCGGGAGACAATGATGTGTTGGCTGTTGCCGGTGATGATCTGCTGGTGTCAGTTGCTGTTGATTCAGCTTTGCGTTTATTAATGCGTAAAATTAATTTCGGTGGTTCTCCAGGTGAATCACTTGTTGGCTGTTCGATTAGTGTAGTTATCATGCTGTTATTCGCCCCCGAAATTGAACTCGAATGATCCTCAAAGTCTTTATTTTTGTTACGTTTTTTGTCTTTCTTTTCCTTCTTTGACTTTGAAGATTTAATTTTTTTCGTGTGCGGCACTGATTCAGATAATGATAATAAGGCCGATGATGATGTGCGTCTCGTACGCTCATCGTCATCGCCACCAAACTCTTGCATAACCTGGTCGCGATAATTCATCGAGTCACGCATTAAATCTTCCAATGTGGGAGTATAGTTCGAGGTCAAACGCTTTTTAGGTGGACATGCAACAGATCTACGTGAGACTTCATAACTATTAAAACTAGTTTCAAAGCTGCCGACTGTTGCAGTGGCGCTGGCATTTCCTTCAGCAAGACCCCTAATTTTGATTTTAAGTTTGGGAGTTGGTTCATCTTCGGCACCTTCAAGAGTCTTACTTCTACCACGCCTTTTACCTGCACTGCTAGCAGCGCCAATTTTTGCAATACTATTCTCTGCACTCCCCGAAGAGCATCCACTACGTCTACGACCATCAGCCCCCAGATTCATACCTGTCGAATCGTTCATATCTCCTGACATAATATCTAAAGACCGTAGCTCACGACTAGAATTCTTTTTGAATCGTTTGCTGCTACTTATGCCAGTGTTAAACTCTGACCCATATTCATCAACTTCACTACAAACACTTTCAGTTTTTCTAGTGGTTTCTGATATAACATTCGACAGAAGATTTGAATCGGTCGGAGGCAAACCACACGATGAATCATCTCCATGATTGTCCTTCTGCACAACATACAAACTAAGCAGCTCTTTTTTACGCATCCGTCTCGAATTTGTTCCACTACCACTTACCGACGCACTGATAGTTGCATTTGTCGAGGCCATTGATTGCACATTGCTTATGCTTGATTGCACGGATGTTGATGTGTGTGAGATAGCATTTGAACTGTTATAACTATCAGGATAGGCTAACGGACCCTTAATTTTGAGTTTCAGCTGGTTGCGAGAATCAGACAGCGAAGCTTTGGTAGTTAGAGTAGTGTCCGAATCAATCGAAACATCTTCGGAGGTAGTTTCCATAGATGTTTGTAAGTCTGTCACTAATTCAGCGGAACTCATGGTGGTCGAAGTGGTAATTGGTGGACAGGCCTTATTAGAAGCAGTCATGCTTAAACCTTTTGTCTCATTGTTTGTTGCAGTGGCGTTAGTGCTTGTTAAACTAGCTACCGCTGTAGAGGCCAAGGTTTGCGAATATGTTTGTATAAGACTATTGTTGGCATTAGCTACCGTTTCAGTTGGGTTTGATAATCCTAGTGTAGGGTTACTTATCGTGGAGGATAAGCCAAGTTGTAATTGTTTGCTAGTCGTTATTGAACTTGCTGTACCCGTTGCTCTTAAAGCTGATTGAAATTCCCGTTCGTCTTCCTCATCAAACTCTGAAAGAGTTTGGTCTGCAGTACCTGAATCAAAGGCGCCAAGCAAATTGTTATTGTAGGCTTCTTGAGATGCACTGGAATGTTGTGGTTCAAAACCCAGATTGTAGGTGCGCATGTCCACCGGACCTGGTAACATTGGCTGAACAATAGAATGCAGATTGGTAGTCGTACTACTACCGCTTTTAAGGTTGTTGTTGCAGCTGACTATTGACTCTGTAACCGAGGCGGATGAAGGCACCGTTACAGATGTCGATCCGGCGGCAGTATGTCGTACTTTACACGCTGCAGCATTATAGCTAGGACTACGGTACTTCAGACCATCTGAAGTTTGAGCATTTCGACAATCAAAAGAACGACGACGATCGCGTAACGACTGTAAATTTTCCATGCCAGGTGCAGCCATTTCCTCTTCGTAACTGAATTCGAATGGTGTACCCACCAAATTATCTGCACTAACATATTCTGACATGGGAATCGGCAGAGGTATTAATGCATTTTGTACATTACTACGATTACGTCCTCGTCCTCTACCTCGCCCACGAGATCCACTACCTGTGCCACGTGGAGCTCTTTGACGTGGTTTTCCAGCTAAAGTATGGGTCAAGGGATCGTACTTGGCTGGTTTAGAAGCCAAATTTGTAAATTCTGTTAAAGTCGTGTGTGCTTGCTGTTGTTGTTGTTGCTGCTGCTGTAGTTGCTTATTAAGTAATTCCATTTGTCTAGGAGACTTACCGGGTGATTTATGTTGTACCACTTGAGGAGATTTATGAGAACTACGCAGCTGTTGTTGCTGCGATTGTTGATTATAACGCGTAGATGTCCGATTTGCCTTTGATGGAGAGTCTTTAGTGGGAGTTGTGTGATGAGATGATTGTTGCTGGTTGGACATCATGCTTTCTGAACAACTTCCTAAATGCATGCTGTTAAACGATGCTGTAGTATTCGCATTATTTGGTGATGTTAAATTGAATTGATGAGAAGTCCGTATTTGATGGTGACGGGGCGAATTGTGATCGATGAGACTGCTAGTCCCTGAAACGCCTACTATTGCAGCAGTCAATGCAATATTATGTGTCGAAGATGTAAATGCAGCACCGCTGTACTGAACACCCGAAGAATTTGTACTACCAATAGCCGTGTTTGCATTATACAAATCTGGACGTGACTGCTGCTGTGAGTTGTTATTAGATCCGGTATTTATGTTAGTTCCTATACCCTGTCCAGCGGGATACATTACACTAGCTGCAGTTCCGGATGTGCCATCATTTGATACAAATGGTATTTGATTGATATTGGCCAAAGTTGAGGTTGTATCATGAAATAACCTAACTGAGCCATTATATTGTTGCGATCTTGCCTGTTGCTGTACATTTGATTGTTGTTGTTGAGGAGTTCCTTGGGAAGTGGGCGTGGTTGCAGTTGAACTGCTATAAGTTTGATTATATATCATCGAATCTATGCCATTTGGTAGCGAAGATTGCTGTTGCGTTTGCTGGCTGAGTTGATTCTGAGCTTGTAGGGAATGCTGTTGGAAGGAGGAGGTTATCGCAAAGTTGCTTATAGAATTAAAGAAGGTGTTCTTGTTAATAGCATTGCTATTGTTAGTGGCGCCACCATTGCTGCTGCTGCTGTTGAGTACATTTTGACTTAAAGAGTGTTGTTGGTGTGATATTTGATGTTGAACTGATGGTTGCTGCTGCTGTGGTGTCTGTAAATCTATTGAGGGAGCTTGATCATTTGATTCTGAGACAGAGCTTGGTGAGGTTGATCTCCTGGCTGCTATTAAATCATTTTCATTCCAGATACGGTTTGCCTGCATCGTGTAAGGAGACTGCATACGAGTGTTTTCATCAAAGTCACAGTCTACAACCAATTTGTTGCTTCCAATTGAGGTTGAAGATGTAAAGTCTTTTGACGCGGCTGCAGCGGCATGTAAATCTACAAAATCAGGTGTTGTGCCTGACACTCGATCGCCTGGAACATCATTGGAAGACAGTGTGATATTTTGTTTTGTCACAAATGCATCTATCGTGGGAGTTTTGTTTAAAGAGGACGTTGCTTGATTTGCCAACTCGTTTTGTATTAGCGAAGTCAGCTCTTCTACATTTGATTCTTGAGCTGGTGTATGGGGTTGTTGCGAGTAATTGGAATTAGGCGTTGTTCCTTGATGAGGAAGATGAGATGTGGGCGTATGTTGTGCAGAATGTTGTTGCATGGGTGAAATGGGTAGTTGTGGTTGAGACTGCATCGTTTGACCATTTCCCTCTATGTACGATGACAAGGTATTACTAATGTTGCATATACTTTCAACATCACTGGATGTCCTTGCTGTCTCACAGGAGCTGTTGTGTGACATATTTCCATAAATATTCAGGTTATCTTTGTTCGTTACGGTTGCTGTATTTGGTGATGAACTTAAAATATTGTGATTATTTGAGTTTTGTGGTGTTGTGGTTTGTGATGGCTGCGTAGTTTCTATATTATAATGGCCCGCGCTATTCGTTTCTAGAGTTGACAAAGAGTTTTCCTTTTGAGCATGTATAATGTCTTCGGGATCGGCAGCATTGTGAAAAGGAAAAACGGAGGGTATAGCTGGTGTTGGTGGTGGCATCATAAGATCTGGCTCTTTAGGTTCCTCTGTCCGATTTCGTTTTTTGCGCAATTTTTCTAACAGATTTCTTGTGGCTTGGAAACTGTCTTCATCCGAAATATCTTTTCGAACATTGCTGCCACTTGTCAAAAGATTGGTAAGACTTTCTGAATGTTGATCCAAAATATGACCAACAGAATGACTGCCGAATGAAGTATTCAAAAGCACATTCGGAAAACTGTGCATTTGCTGCTGATTTTCCTCCTGCTTCTTTTTAGCGTTATCTTCTAAATCGAGTATTGTATCTACAATAGGATGATGAGCACTTTCATGCGCTGAAGTTTGCGTATTAAGAGTTAAGGAATCACAGGAAACCTTAGGATTAGAGGGAGAAGATGTGGGAAGTGTTATACGCGAATGATGCTTAGTAGATTCTGACCCTATTGAATCGATATTCTGTTGATTTTTACTAAATTCTACTTGCGAAGATTTGCCAAAGGACAGGGTAGGAATTTCTAAAGGCGACGTATTTAATTTTGGGCTGGAAGGAATATCTAGAGATTGTTTTGGTGGAGTCTGCGGCTGCTGTGAATTAGAATTTGAATCCAAGTCAATTATTTCCAAAGGTTCTGAGGCAATAACATCAACACTTGGTGATTTTGATTCGACAAATTTCGACTCTTCAGCAGCTGCCAAGTCCTTTTTACGTTCTTCCTCTAAAGCTCTCACAAGTTCCATTTCATTGAGTAGGTGTTGAGTATGATGAGTATGTTCTTCTTCAGCAGAAATGGGAGGGCTGCTAGGGATGGTCCTTCGAGATTTGTGAGTATGCCTAGAATCAATGTTTTCTTGATCCTCATTGCTGGCGTTAGATTGTTCATCATTTTCTTCACAATTTGAACTGGTAGACGCAATTGGAGAAGGTGGCATTGGTGCAGGCGGTGGATCTATATTAACCAACAATTCATCAGATTTTAACAAAGAACTGTTAACAGCTGAGAGCAAGCTCGAATTTGTGGGTGCTGTGGTAAGCTCCTCATCAATATCCATGGGTACTTCAGAGCAGACATCTTCACTTAAAGAAGCTTTTTTATTCTCAATAGCTGAGTCAGTTTGGCTATTATCTAATAACGTTTCTTTCTTCTTAATAATCTCTAAAACATTTTCAGCATCGTGCGAATTCTGTTTTTCCTCATTTGATGTTATATTAATAATATACTCATTTATCCCTTCATCCAAATCGGATGCAGTGGTGCTAACGGTATGTTTGATTTCCTTTCGATCACCATCAGGTTCACGGTTAATTTTTAGTGAATTTTCAGTACATGTTTTATTATCAACTATCGTTTCTTTTTCACTCTCAAAACTTGTTGAAACTTTGGTGGTTTTACCTGTCTTAGCGTCTTTCATTGCAATCTTGAGTTCTTCTTCTTCTTCACAAAATAGTTTATTATTTAATGTAACATTAAGTGTTGATGGTGCTGATAATAAAGATGGCGGTAAAGTTTCCGGATGGATGGATAATTTATCTTTAGCTGGTGAAATGTTAGAAGTTTTCATATCAAGAACTTTTGGTGTTGAATCATCAAGTAATGATAATTTTCTGCGAGTTTGTATTGAGGATTTATTTAAACTTTGCTCGTCAGTTGCATTAGATGAGTTAATAACATTTCGTTTTAATTGTTTTTGAGAAGGCGACTTAGGAGACAACTTTGTATCACTGCTAATGTTTTGCTGAGAAATCATAGTTATTGAGTCAATAGATTTTCGATCAATCTGCTTCGTTGTATCAGAGACAGAATGTTGCTCAATTGATTTTCCTTCGACATCGCTTGCATCCTCATCATCTGAGGATGATGATGAATAACTACTGCCGCTATTGCTAGAACTGTCATCACTACCATCTGAAGATGATGAAGAAGAGCTGGAATCACTTTCCGAGCTTGAAGTTATAGACACTTTACGCTTTTTATCCAAGGTCTGAGGTGGACGTTTAGGTGTTGTGTTAATTAATGTTAGTTGATGCGTGGAGAGTTCATCTTTTGTACGTTGTCTGTTGCTTGAACTAGGAGTTTTCTTGGCTGCAAGAGTTAGCATTGTCGCATCCTGTTTGCTGCTAGAGTTTATTGTAGATTCCCGGGTAGACGTGCGTCGAATAGGAGCTGTTTTAGCGCTACTTCGATCATCGGGTACCTTTAACTTTGAATCCTTTTCAATACTGTTAATACGTTCTTTATCTTCCGTAACACTTGGCACTTGCACTAAGGTTTCTGTGATAGATTGTGGAGTTTTGTTGCTATTTTTCAACTGTTCTGCGGCTTTCTTAGCAGCCTGTCTTTGGGGAACAACATACGCAACAAGTATATTGTTTTTTGTCATATCACTTTGTTTTACTGAATCTAGAACAGATGCTAATCTACTTTGTGATAATTTTTCTTCAGCTGTTTGTGAAGCACATAGTAAGGATTGTTTTTTAATGTCTTGTTCAATGTTAACTTGAGAATCCTTTGTACGACTTGTGCCAATACTTTGTTCTGTTAGTGATATAGTTGAAGATGTTTGTTGACTAGGTTCGGTAGATTCTTTTAAGCTTTTTGGAGGACGTCCACGTTTGTTTACATTGGGCTTCTCAAATTGTACATCATTATTTTTACTTGTGCTATTACTATTCTTTTTATCTACTTTATCATCCGATTTACCACCACTAACAGTGTCCTTTTGTTTTGTGGCCTCTCGTTGTTTGACTTCAATATCACGTGGTAATGGCGTTGTATTAGATACATTGCTTGACGACGATGAAGAAGCAATTCCCGTTAAAATGTTGGAGTTTGTTGACCTCATATTTTCTGATGCCTTTTTAGCTGCTTGTCGTTGTGGAACTACTAACAAATCAGAACTTAACTGTTTGATTGGTTTTTGTTTGATATATTCATTTGACAGTTTTTGTGCATGTTTTTGTATGTCCTTTAATAAAGCTCCACTCGTGATTAAATCTTTTTGTGATGTCTTGCTGCATGTTTGCTGTTGCAAAGTAAACTCTTTCATTGCTGCTTTAGTTCGTATTGTTTGCTGATTCTGCGAATCGCTGACATTACTTTCTGCTGCCCTCTCTTCTTTTTCCCTATTATCCATTTCTAAGGAAGTATCAGAGTCGGAATAAATTTGATCAATTAGTTTTCGATTAACTGACGATGTCTCTGTAACTTTCCTTCTCGTTATGTAATCCTTGCTTCCTTCCAACTCTGTTGACTTAGTTAAATTTTTTCTGCATTTCTTTGGTGTTACTTCAATACTTTCATCGCTGGATGAGCTAGTTAATGGAGTTTTGTTAGTTTCGGTTTTAGATATAGGCAAATGAGTTGTTTTCTGTGACGTTGTTAATTTAGTAACACCAGGTTCAGTCTCAGATGTATAATTACTGGATTGCTGCTTGCCAGGTACTGAAGCTTTTTGTTTCTTATTTATTTTTAGTTCTGCTTCAATCTCGCTAGAACTAGAAAGAACAGTTGTAACATCAGCTTTGGAAATATCCTTTGTGGATGATATTGTTTTGGTTTCTGACTCCGGTTTAGACTGAGTAGTACTTTTCCGCCTTTGTTTTGCAACCACATCGATAGATCGTGTAACACATTTTTTCTTCGATGGACTCAATTTCTTGGGCGATTTATTTGCTTTAATTTTGCTATCACTTAGTGAAGATGATTCTGTATCCGATGAACTTGATGCACTATCTGTTTCAGTGCTAGAACCGCTTCCTGAACTAGAGCCATTATCTGACGATGTATCCTCATCATCCGATGATGAACTGCCTGAAGACGAAGAACTTTCCTCAGAACTGTTGGCAACATTTTTTATCTTTTTCGCCGTTGACGTTGTAGTTGTCAAAGACGCCGTTTTTAAAGATGTGCGATTAGAACTGGTTCGATTTGATAAAGTCGGCGTTGTAAGTGCAAGTGCAGTTGGAGCAGACCGTCTAGTAGTGCTTTTCTTAGCTATATGCTTTTCAGTTGACTCAGTGGAAGCAACAGTCATCATACAAGGTGCTTTACAAGTCATAACACCTCCATTATTGACTTTTTTATTTGTTGATGTAGATGGTTTGACAGCTGAATGACTTTTACTATTAGCTGTAGGAATAGAAGCTGAATTCGCAGACGACGTTGGCTTCGCGACCCGTTTTGTGGGTGAAGTTAAGGTTTTAGAAGCCTTTGCGCCTGCTTTTGATCCGTTTTTTGCACTACCCAAAAGTTTTTCCAGAATATATTCTAAACTTTGGTACTGTGTTGTTATATTTTTATCGCCCGATGAATAAAAGCGATCATATAAAGTTGGACCATCGTTGGCATATATTACGGCGTTTTTAAATTGTTCGTCGCATTTTTCATTATATTCACCACTTAATTGAACTTGGTTCGAGTCTGTTAGAACTGATATTTGTTTGTAAAAAACCTGCTCACGTAGCTTAAAAAGAGAACGTGAAAGTTTTTCTCTTCTGCTGACCATGTAACAGAGGTTTCTAACTCTTTCCAAGTCTTGCCGTAAATGGACGACTAATTTGTGATTTTCGAGATCTTGTTGCTCTTGTTTGCGAGCTATCAGTTCAACATCCTCTGATTTGGGTGGTATAAGAGCTCGATTATTTCTTGATTTTCGTTTAAGTTTCCAATAATTGTAAATGGCCTCAACGGCTTCGTCGTCGACATCGAAAAGATGACAACTAATGTCCTTAATATTTACATGTTTATCAAATTCAGATTCGACTTCCTATTTATTATTTAAATTAAATTAATATTGTATATTTACGCTATCATCAGTGGAAAAAACTTCTTTAAAATGAGTTCAGACTTACCTGTAAACGACGTGCGCGCACTTGGTTGCGCTCTTCGGATGTCATATCAGACTTTCGACTTTTGCGCCTCCGACAATCATCGTCTTCGGTGCCAGAGCCCATTCCAGTAGCTAATCGATTTTTACAACTAGTACTACTAACTGCTTTGCTATTAGCTTCTTTCTTGCCTTTGCTTACGCTGTGTTTATGACAGTACGATCGTAGTTTAACACCATCTTCCGCGTTACCTTCCTCAATGATTGCACGCATTTCCAGTCCATGTTGAAAAGCACATGTTACATGATATGCGGTTTTACATGTTTTAACCGAACACTGTATGCAGGCTCCATCACGGCCGCGACATAAAACACATAGCAAAGCCCATCGACTTGTTGGAATGCTTGAAATTTTCGTAATAGGTTCCATGCGGTCAACACATCCAATACTGACTTCTGGTATCCAAAGCGCGCAGGAAACATGCGCCCAATGTTTTCCCGACTTAGTTGACTTCATTGCACCACCTTTGTTCGGACACAAAACACAGTCCGGTTTGATACCCATTGAACATGTTCGACAAAGCCATTGACCTATAAAAATGAATTCAATATTAGAACAAACTTATAAATGTATTAAAAATACTTTCAGAAAAAAATTGAAAATTTAAGTTTGGAAAAAATGTTTTTTTAGTTAAAAATTATTTATTTAATGACAACATTTATATATCATTTAAAACATACCAGATGGAATAGCAGTAATACCGTAACATGCTTGATGTACACATATATTGCAATTATCACAGAAAACCATTTCGTTAGCTTCTTCCGAATCAGGAGAACGACATACATCGCATATAACATTTTCATCGTATTCGATACCAAGTCCTTCTTCATTTTTTAAAATAACCTGTATTTGCTCCCAACAACGTATCTGAAAATAACGAAAAGATTTTTTATAAAGCTAACAGAATGTATTAAGAATGTCTAATAATACCTCCAGTTCTTCGATCACTCTCTCAAATTGTGTTGCACTAATGGAAAAAGTCCCGTACTGCTTTCGATCACCATTGTATAGTTTTAACCAGGCTTCATCAACCTGATCAATATCATAAGCGCAGGAGTTTTCGGCTAGTGCAACCACATTTGTAAGACAATGCAACTCGGGTGAGTAATTGTCGTCCTTAGTTATACGCAGGAAGCGATTTTTTGGACTAACATTAAGAATAATTTTATATAGTTCTTTAGAAAACAATTTTTATTACTGCATGTACTTACAGTTTAAAATCATGAGCAGGTGTTACTATTGGTTCTGTCAGCACTTCAACGTATGGCTCGGGTAGTGAATCAGGATTTACTGGCACTTGAACGCCTCGTTCCCATTCCTGTTTCCATTGATCGTTTACAACGAGGTATTCGTAGTTTGCTAATTGTTCAGAATCTGGCAATTTCATCGCACTTATAAGATCCTTACTAAAAAATCAAAAAAAAGTAAAGAAAAATTATAACAAATAAAAAAATTTAAACAAACTCACCGATAGAGTTCAGCTGGAGCTTCCGTTGAGCTTCGATTGTAAATGCTTGACATTTTAATGTCCGACACTGAACGTGCCTGCCACGTTGCTACAGATGATGAAGAGCCTTGACTACCCGCAGCCTTTGCACTAGTGGAACTCATGATTTCATCCCCAGCAACGTTCCCCGGCTGGTTGGCGTCAATGTCTACAGATGTCGTACTGCTGGTTATTAACGGTCTAACACAATTGACGTTTGTTTGATGGCTGGTAAAATTTATATTACTGCTAGAACCGAGGCCAGGACCACCGCCACTTCCTCCACCCCCTCCAAGACCGCCACCCAATCCTCCACCACCACCATTGGGAGGACGACCTTTACGTCGTTTTGTAGGAGGTGGTTGCGGTTCAACATCAAGTCGTGGATGGTGCAAATAATTACCGCGTTTACCTCTTTGTGACATTTTTTGTGCAGGATAAACGAAAGCATACACATGTATTTATTTAGCTGTTGTTAAATTTCTTTAGACACCACTATTACAATTTTTTTTTTAAATATGGATGTGTTTATGTTTATTTCGTTTTTTTGTTTTGTGTATTTATATTGAATTTTTGTAAGTAAATATTTTTCTACTTGCTATTTGTGTAACTGTATTCAGAATTATATTAGGTAGCTATAATGAGTATTCTATTTTGTGTAGTCCATTGCATTTGGTATAGTCATAAAGATTGAAGGTTTGTTTATGTTGCTGGTATCTACTTTTTTATACATCTTTTAATGTATTCCTTGAACCTGAGGAGCGGAAAAATTTTTATGAAAGTCAAAATAAGAACTTTAATTTTTTTAATATAGGTAATTATAGAGTTATAAAGTTTTATTTTTTTTTTTTAATATTTACTTGCGTTTTGTTTTCTGGACGTTATTCTTGATATTCAGTTGCAATAGTGTAGTAAGTAACTAAAAGGTGGTTGTTTTCATCATTGGTGTGCAGCAGTAAACACACTTGTGCGCAAAGGCGTGTGCTTCTTAAATGATTTTAATACCTTTTTTTTTTGATTATATGTACTGATTTGATGCAATTTTTCGTGTTTTAGTTGGAATATTGTCACTCAATATTTTATTATTTTACTAAACTTAAAACTTACTCGATATAGGTAGTATGAACAAAATTATTTTGTTTTTAATTGCAATCATTGATAACTTTCTATGCTATTGTTTTTGCAGTTTTGCTGTTTCATTTTTTTTCTTATTTGATTCTTTGCAATTTCCGCCTTCTTGTTTTGCACTTAATTCGTTCATTCCCATAAATAATTTTGTGTGTATTTCATACGATTCTGATGATAATGATTGTAACTAATTGTACGCACCACAAAAAAACTTTTCTTTACATTATGCACGATATTTATTTTTTAAAATGTTGCACAAATCCTATGTTTTTAATTTAATTTTATATAAATTTACCATTTTTTAAATAAACACTGAAAAAATTAAAACACTAGCATTAAATATTTTTGTCTTTAGTTTTTTATACTTCTTTTCGCCACAATTCTCATTATCTTGCAAAGAAGAAAGAAGAAGAAATTAGTGGAATACATACAATTTTAAAAAATTGTTTTCACTAAATTACTTTAAATCTATTTTGTATAAATTTTATTTTTTAAATATATAATTTTTTGTTAGGATATTTAATTATTCAGTTTTAAAATTAAATTATTGTTAGAAATTATTTTTTTTTATAATTTTCTTCGCCGCAATTTTGTCTAATTGTCATTGTTGCTGATAGATGTCTCTGAAAGTCAAGTCTCAAACCATTGGAATATTTACTTGTTTGTTTTATATTAATTAACCCATTGATACAAATATAAAAAATGATTTGTTTTAAATTTTTTTCTTATTTAAATATATATATTCAAATAATTTAAATGTGTTAAACCAAAAATATGTTTTGCATTTTTTAAATTTATATATATAATTTTTTTATATCCGAACAATTGCACACACATAAAATTATATTCATATAAACAAAACAAAAAAACTGCTATTACTTTATAATCATTTTTAGTTTCATTTAAGCTATCACTATAAACACCGCCATAATTTTTTTATTAAACTAAATAAGAAAGATTTCTAATATATATTTTTTAATGCAATACTATATTATATACATTTACAATTTCTTGGGGATATTTTGTTGCTTGTCTAATTTCATTTTAAATCATTCACGTCGCAACTGCGAGCCATCAATTTTTCATTCATTTTCTTCTTACATACATTCAAGACGAACAACGAAGAAACGATAGTTGAAAACACACACTCATTCCCTTTCCACTTTATGTGTATATATTTAACATTTTTGCTTCTTTTTTCCACATAAAGTTTGTATTATATACCAATTTAATTTATTAAATAGCAGGTATTAATTATCATTTCATTGTTTTTATGTTCATAATTAGTATTACACGTTTTATTTGCAAACTTTTTATTATGTGGTTTCTTTTCAGTTTTATTCGACGTTTCTTTTTTCCTACCGAAAATTTTACCACGAAAGAATGAAAATTTTGCCGCCGTAATATTTCCGTATTTTAATTATTAGTAATATTTTTTTAATGATTACTGTGTATTAACACTTTGAAATATTCTATTTTTATTCGAAAAAGTTATTAATTTTCACTTAAATACACTTTTTCTTGTTTAATATTTACAAGACGTCTTTGCAGTCGTCGCCATTATTAATTTTTGACTCCATTTTGATTTCGCCGCAAAGTTATTTCGCCTATATTAAAAAACAGAGTTATCTTGTGCTAATTATATTGTGAATTATATTTGCAAATGGGGGACATTGTGAATAGAATTGCCTAAATGTATATACATATTCTGTATGCATGTATGTATAAAATCTTGGATAGAAATCTAAGCTTGAATTAATTTGTGCATCTAATCAGATTTTTGGAGCAAATCTAGTTTACCAACGCACCTCTAAATTGAAAAAAATTTAAATAGGTTGATATGAAAAAAATAATTTTATTTTTTTTGTCTACTAAAAATTTTAGAATGTTTATCAAATTATCTTCGCTTCTGAATAGGTTAAGAATTTTTTAAAAATTTTTAAATATTCCGAAAGATATATTAAAAAGCTTTCAAATGATACCAAATTGCCCATATACATACATATGTATGTTGAAAAATGTAGTGAAAAATCTCTTATATTTATATAAGAAAACTTCAAAGATATAAGTAACTCGAAAACTAAGCGTCTTAGAGAATGTTACAACTTCTTATTTTTAAATTTTCTATCGATGCATGATTTGTTTTTTTAATTTATTTATTTATTTATTTTATTTCATTTGAAGTAATATCAAAAGCCCCTAAAGGCCAAAACCAATATTACAGAGTTTATCACATTAAAGTCTACAAGTTAAATAATACTAATTCACAAAATAAAATATAACTTAATTAATAGGTTTTTTATATAATAAACTGTTTATATGGCCCCCCAGCCAAGCATAAGATTTGGAGGTGTATTAATAAACTATATTTAAACCGATTTCTTTTAATTTAAAATCAACAATTTGTTATTTGCATTAAAATTAGTTAACCTATATTATTATTAAAATACCACAAAAAGTAATCTTTACATGTAAATATATAGGGCTTTTGTATATTTTCCAATTCATACTAATTTTTTAATAATTAATTAATTGATAAACCCATAATAAGTAAAAATATTACGTAATATACAACTAGGACCCTTAAGATGGGGCTGTTTTTAATATAGAAATTACATAGACATTTTTAAAGCAACAATTATTGTTTTCAATTTATTATTTATGGGTATCCATGGTGTAATTATATAAGGTAATAGCGCAGACAGATAAATAATGCTGTCCCTTTTTTATATTTGGAGTTTCACAACACTTCGGACTGAATTTTTTATATATGGTGATTGTTATATTTATTTAATAATTCAAATAGTATGTAGGGACACAAAAAATTAGTAAGCAAGGCTACAGCTATTACTTTTTAAGTGTGTTCTGCTTCTACCTACAATTTTAAATTTTTAACCCTTTACCCATACACATACATATTTATTTATTCATAACTTAAAACAAAAGAGAATGCTATATTCGGCCGTACTGAATCTGATAAAACCATTTACTATCATGCACGTAGCAATAGTGAACACATCCTAGCTTAGGCTAGATTTTATTTTGTTTTATTATTTCGGCTGCCATTTTTTAATTTTAATTTGTTTAATTGGTTGTTTTCTAGTAGTCAAGCCCTGTTTATATCTCAGTTAGTTTAAAACCGATTTCTCAGTTTTTCTTAGCAGTAACTTCCGAGACTAAGGCTTATATTCTGGTGTCTCTTACATGTCCAAAAATTAACTAGAAGCTTTAATAACTTGACAAATTTATAAAAAATATATATTTTTCAAAATTACTTTTGCCTATAACTTTATCATTTAGTAATCGATTAACCGATTTATCCAAATTTTTTAAGAAGAGGCATATCGTACCTACAAATAGTCGCAAGCATCTTTACAATTTACCTAGCGCTGAAAAACTTTTATACTACATTTTTACGGTTTATCCATAAAGTTTTAAACAAAATTTGAAATTTATTAGGAGAGGCAGCGATTTATCGCTCAAATTTAACTTATCAAATAAGCAATTTTTAGGCCATTTCAGCGAAATTTGTTGAAAAAACCTCCCATCACTGGATACACATTATGCAACAGGGATGGCATCAGGAAATTTAAATTTTTACTAAATAGCTTTAAAAATTATACTTTTTTGACAATTATATTATAACAAATCTTTTTAATTTATATTGTTTTTATTTCGCTTTATTAAAAATATAAAAAAGATACATAAAATAGTAGTAGTACAAAAAGCAATACAGTATTGAATATGTAAAAATTATTGGCTTGTAAAAAAACAAGATACTACATAAGATACTAACTTACTTTATATATTTATATCATAACTATTGCAATTTTGTGAATTCCGTTGATTCTTTGTTTGAATTAAGCCGCAAAGCGTGAATAGAGGAGTCGATTAAGCCCTGACCGTCTGCCATATATGATGTTTTTATATATGTATGTTTTTTACATGTATTTACGTATTTTATATGAGATGAATGGTGATACAAACAATTGTTATTGCATGACTACACGTTGTGAAGGGTATATAAAATTCGGCACGGCCGAATATAGCACTGTTACTTGTTTATTTTCAAATTAATAATCCTACTAATAGATATAATATATGTAAATGTTTGGATAAATTTGACAAACATATAAATAACAATCTACATAGGTTAATACTAAGTCTTCCTTTTATCCCTATAACTACGCAGACGAAGTCGCGGGCACAAGCTAGTATATTAATATTTAAAAGAACCTAGATTGCAACAAAAAATTAAACCATAAACATGACTGAAAACTTACTGGTGTTATAAAGATGCTAAAAAGTGGGATATGCTGTGGCGAATTCGACTGAAGACGGGTAAAATCGGTAATCTTATATCTGCTAAACTAAAAATGATACAAATTAAATTGAAAAAGTATTGTAATTTGCACAAAAAATAAGCTGACAGGTGTCTGGCCTTTTTTGGAATTTTCAACCCCTAAGGGGAAAAACGGATAAAAACTATAATTTGGTACTTTTTTGGTACCCTATGTAACTTCTAAACGCATAAAGTTAAGAAAAAAATTTAAACTGTATTACGTAATCCGCGAAAAAATATCAATAGTAATTCGGCACTTTTTTCAAATTCACATGTATAAGAGGTAAAAATTGTCCCTTTTTTTTGGTACTTTTTTAAAATAAACTTTTCTTATATTATTCAATGGGACAAAATTTGACAATTATTATTTCCTAATAGAATATGGACAACTATTTAGGTAAAATTTTCGGAAAATTTTTTGGGGACAAAAAAGGTACCAAAAAGGGGAAAATTCCGGAAAATATATGTAATTCCTAATTAGACGGCCAACTTTCACAAAATTTTTAATTAGGATTTCACTAGACATAAAAAATTATGTAATTTAGTAAAAATTGAAACACATTCATTACAGGGTAGAAAAGGGAAAAATCGAGAAGAGTTTGGTACTTTTTAGAACATAATAACTTTAATGCAAAAAAGAGTAGATTTACTGACTTTAAATTATGTCTATTAAAATATTTTGTTACATAGATATTTGAACATTTTAAACTTGGATCTTGGAACTTGGACCAAAAATGTACTTTTTCGCTTTTCTATGGTACTTTTTCTATTTTCTACGTTTATAAAGGTAGAATTGTGAAATAAAGGACTATTGATTCCAGGTAAGACTAAAAATGTTATGGGTGACCAAAACGGTACTTTTTTGAATTTTTATGGTACTTTTTATGTATTCTACGTTTGCGATGCTAGAATTTTAAAATTAGTGGTTATTGATACAAGGTGAGACCAAAAATGTTATGGTCGACCAAAAAGGTACTTTTTTGAATTTTTGTGGTACTTTTGGAATTTTCTACGTTTATGAAGGTAGGATTGTACAATCAAGGACTATTGATTCTAGGTGAGACTAAAAATGTTATGGTCGATCAAAAAGGTACTTTTTTTGAATTTTTATGGTACTTTTCTTATTTTCTACGTTTATGAAGGTAGGATTGTACAATCAAGGACTATTGATTTCAGGTGAGACCAAAAATGTTATGGGCGACCAAAAAGGTACTTTTTTGAATTTTTATGTAACTTTTTGTATTTTCATCGTTTGCGAAGCTAGAATTTTGAAATTAGTGACTATTGATACAAGGTGAGACTGAAAATGTCATGGGCAACCAAAAAAGTACTTTTTTTTTTTTTGATACTTCTGGTATTTTCTACGTTTATGAAGGTGGGATTGTACAATGAAGGACTTTTGATTCCAGGTAAAACTGGAAATGTTATGCTCAACCAAGATGGTACTTTTTTACATTTTTATGGTACTTTTTGTATTTTCTACGTTTATGAAGGTAGGATCTTACAATCAAGGACTTTTGATTCCAGGTGAAACTAAAAATGTTATGGGCGACAACAAAGGTCCTTTTTTTAATTTTTATGGTACTTTTTGTATTTTTAACGTTTGCGAAGCAAGAATTTCGGAATTAGTGACTATTGATACAAGGTAAGGCTAAATATGTTATGGGCGATCAAAAAGGTACTTTTCTGAATTTTAATGGGAATTTTTGTATTTCCTACGTTTATAAAGCTAAAATATTGAAATAAAGGATTGTTGATTCAATTTGAAAATTAAAATTATATTGGAGACACAAAAAAGCCTTTTCGCATTTCTATTATACTCTTTGTATTTTTACGTTTGTAAACAAAGATTCTTAAAATTAGTGTTTTTTGATCCGAGGTCTAAATCCTAATATTATGAATGACCAAAATTACTTTTTCTCTTTTTATATATTTTGTAAACATAGAATTCTGAATAAAGGTAATAATAAACCAAGTGGAAGTTTTAGTGAAGGAAAAATTTTACTTTTATTATTTTTGCAAATTATGAATCTTAGTTTTTTAAACTCAGTAGCATTGATCTTGCTTTTAGTTAGGAAACATATGCCCGATATATCCTTACTCTACTTTTTATTTTTCTAAGCACATTGAATCAGAGATACAAACTTTCATAAATTGGACCAAAAATATTTAATAATTATAAATAGAACTTGATTCAATAAATAGTAAGAACTGCGTTAACGAAGTAGCGAGTTAAATGCTAGTCTCATATAAAATACGTACATACATGTAAAAAACATACAAAAAAAAATATATATAAAAGTGAAACTCTGTGTGTGTGTGTGTGTGTTAGCTATAGACTCCGAAACTGTTAAACCGATCGGGCTCAAACTTAGGTAAGTTGTTGTACACATACCAGGGAGTGTTTATGGGTGAAAAAAAGTGGGCGGGGTCACGCCCATAAAAAATTAGTTATCATTTTAAGCTAAACTGACTAAATAATTTCGTGATTAAAAAAGTGGGCGGGGTCACGCCCATAAAAAAATTTTAATTTTGAGGTACTTGCAATGGTCGGATTTTACTTAAACTTTGCACACATATTGGGCTGTCATGACTTTATAATTTCGTGATTAGAAAAGTGGGCAGGGCCACGCCCATAAAAAAAGGTTATAAGTTTGAGGTACTTGCACTGGACCGATTTTTCTAAAACTTTGCACACACACTAAGCTGTCATGACTTTACAATTTTGTGATAAGAAAAGTGGGCAGTGCCACGCCCATAAAAAAATGTTATCATTTTGAGGTACTTGCACTGGACCGTTTTTTCTGAAACTTTGCACACATATTGAGCTGTTATAACTTTACAATTTCGTTATTAGAAAAGTGGGCAGGGCCACGACCATAAAAAAAATTATAGTTTTTAGTTTTCTGCACTTGATATTCAATAAAAATTCTGAATACATTTTGATTCATTAAGGGGCGTAGCAACGCGCGCCGGGTTTGGCTAGTTAAAAATAAAAAAAAAAAAATTTTATAAAAAAATTAAAAAAATTTTAACAAATTTTTAAAATTTTTTTAAAAAAATTAAAAAAAAAATAATAAAATATAAATAATATATTAAATAAAATTTTTTTGGCTCAACTGGAATTCGATGCCACGTTTACTTTAACCAGTATGTATGTAGGTTGTTGTTGTAATTGTGAAAAAAAAGAGGTGGTCGTGGTTTTTTGCTCATATCTCAGAAAGTTATGGGGCGATTGTGCTGAATTTCAATAGCGATTCATTCCTGGATATTTCCAAGAGATTGATACCATATAGAAGTCTGAGGAACATATAGTTGCTTCTAAAAGTTGATTTCAACAAACACACGGACAGACGGACAGACGGCAGGGCTTAATCGACTCCTCTATTCATAAGCTTTCAGAAAATATATGGGGTCGGAAATGAAAATTGTAAAAATTACAAACGGAATGACAGACGGACAGACTGACCGAGCTTAATCGACTCCCCTATTCATAAGCTTTCAGAAAATATGTACTTTATGGGGTCGGAAATGAAAATTGTAGAAATTTCACACGGAATGACAAACCTATATATATCCTTTTTCACTGTGTGAAGGGTATAAAAAACAACATGGTTTTTTATTGTTGCTTTCGACTGTCGCTGTGTCAAAAACTACATGGTTTTTGTTTGTGTTTTTTTGCGCGGGAAGGAGTAATCTATGTAAACATAAATAATATTTGACAATTCAATCATCATTTTTGCAAATAAAAAAGTAGATCAGGGGCTCAATTCTCGTTCTGTGAAACTGTGAAATGAAAAAGTTTTTGTATAGCAAAGGGTATGGTGGCACCATATGATATTACACACAAAAACTTTTCATTTCATAGTTTCATAGAACGAGAATTGATACCCAGCTGCGTTGTCAACACCACCTGATAATTAAATTCGCCTTGACTCTAACCAGTATACCACGTTTGTATGTATGTGTTGTTGCTTGTAAAATCCGAGGTGGTCTTGATTTTTTGTTCATATCTCGGTTGCTTATGTATGATTTATTCCCGAATATTTCTGATATTTTAATACCGGGTCCAGGCGATGTCATGGGGCTTCAGAAAGTTGATTTCAACAAAATGTAATTTGTAGAAATTTCAAACGGAAAGACAAACCTATATATACCCTTTTTCACTATGTGAAGGGTATAATAAGTAAAAGAGAACGAAACTTGGGCAAGTCAATTGCTGAGTCTGAACATGAAAGCAAGTTCAAAGAAAAATAAAAGAAAATAAAAAATTAACTTGCGCAAGAGACTTGCCTAGTCAGAAAGGGGTCTTATACCCCTTGACTTGCCCAAGTTTCGTTCTCTTTTACTTATTATACTCTTCACACAGTGAAAAAGGGTATTTATAGGTTTGTCATTCCGTTTGAAATTTCTACAATTATCAATTATCTACACATACATACAAACGTGGTATACTGGTTAGAGTGAGCCAACAAATTTTTTTATTTTATATATTATTCAAATTTTTATTGTTTTATTTTTAATTTTTCTTTTAATTTATTTTTTTTAAACACATAAGTAAACTAAATTTATAATATTACAATGGGATGTTTTTATATATGTATGTTTTTATATGTATGTACGTATTTCATATGAGATAAATGGTGATATAAACAATTGTTGTTGCATGACTACACGTTGTGAAGGGTACGTAAGATTCGGCATGACCGAATATAGCACTCTTGTTTGTTTTTTTTTGTTTTTGGTCTCTCAACAAATACTTGCTCGTACTTGCCGAGTACAGGGAAGTGTGTACTCAAAAATGAGCAAGTTTCTTCCTCTTAACCCGACCTTACCCCCCCTACAAGAAATGAATGACTGAAACTAACACACACAAACTATTTGTACTAACACATTTGCAACAATTTTTTATTGAATTGCTGTTACCGAAAAAAAATGCATAAGTGAGAGTGAGACAGCTAATCTGTGTTGAATTCTTGACGTTGTAAAACAAAAAATTTTTGTAAAATAGTGTTAAATTTTTTACATTTAAATAATAAATATATCTTAAAATAGTTTTTCAATAATTGGGATTTTTTGATGAGTCTTTGCAGAAAATACACAAGAAACGGTAAGTAAAAGAAGTAGCAGAATTATATTTATTTATGTTTATCCACATTTTCATAATTTTCAATTTTTTAGTAATCCAAGCCGTAATACAAATGACGCCTTTATCATGCACAAGGATTTAAATGAGCCGCCAGGAATCATCGACGATTAAATAATATTATTACTTAATATCAAATATAAAAATTAATATAAAAAAATTAAAATTGTGTTTTATTAAAATATGTATACCCGTCAGCTTTGACTAGTATATTCATCAAGTATGATTTGTCAACTAAGACTGGTATATATATCAGGTGTGATTAGTCAAGTGTGACTGATATTTACATCATTGCTGATTAGCAAACAGCAGTGGAGTGAGCAGTTCAAATATATGTTCAATAGTCGATATAACTCATAAGTAAAAGGGAGATACAAGATCACACGTACACAAAAGTTTCCATCAATTTTTTCATTTTGCCCTTAATAACTTGATAGAAACTTTTGACCGATATATCCATCCCAGTGACAGTCATATGACCGGTCAAATGACTGTCACTGTTCTTGTAGGGCCTTTTGTCATTAAACACAACACTTGCGCAAGTCACTTGCCCAATGAGAAAGGGGTATTACTTTATTAAAAATTGTTGGTACTGAATACCCGTTAAAGTAACCAGTTGTGAGTAATCAAGAAAACTATAGTTTAGCAACTCTAGATTAAAAATTTTTTAAATTTAATTTGTTATGGAAGGAATAGTTGTGGGTATTGCACAAATAAATATTGAACAAAATTTTGCTTGCATAGCGGATGAGAATAGGTAAGTTTTTTATTAAAATAAAAAATATGAATATTTTAGAAAGGAATTCAACCATTGTAGTGCACCCAATTTTTTAATGGAATCTACTAGCATGCCTCCTTCAGAGAATTGTTTTACTAAGTGCGATGAATTAGACACCCATTATGAAGAAATTGGTTCTTCAGGCTATTTAAATGAAACTGATACTATCAATGATAGTGGTTGGGAAGAAGTGGATGGGGAGCCAGAAAAAAACACATGGAATAAACGCGGCTACACATTAGCTGAAAGGCGACAAATGCCAACAAGAGCATCGAAGGAATCATCATTGCTACGTATAAAGAGGCGAACAATTATGAAACCCACTAAACGTGTAAAAAATAGTGAAGACTTACAAAACCTTAAGCCTGCGGATATTAGGAAAATCTATCTTAATAAGAAACTTACTAATTTTAAGCCCACTAGTTTGGAAACAATATTTGAAGAGACATCATCAACAACTCAAAATATCGAACAAGATTTTTTTCGCCTAATGGGAAGTCGCAAAATAAAACGATCCCTATTATGTTCAGATGGATTTAGATACAATAAGACTTTAGTAAATAAGAGGCGAGCTAAAATAAAAAAAACTTTTGGCAAACGTTTTGCTTTAAAAAAAATATCGCTAGAGGAATTTATAACAAAGCTTAATACTAGCTTTGAAAAAGATGATGTTGATATTACAAATAATGACAGTCCAGTAGAGGAAGCCTGTCCAGAAATCTTTGTATCAAATATAACTGGTCCCTTGCATGATGACGCAATGGTGCCAACATACATTCCAACGGCAGAGGGATCTTCCTCTAAATTTATAACTAATATGTCTCTTTTTTAGAGAATTTCCAATACTTAATATTTACAAGACTGAATGTGAGTGTTTACAATGCAAATTACTTTAGTAATAATTTTTTGACAAACACCAACAAATAAAAATATGTATAATGTCAAATTTTATATTTTAATGGGAATTTTAAGATTTGTCTGAAAATGTTTGAATTTAAGAACATATGTACCTACATAAAAAATTTATCTATAGGTATATTATTGTTCTGGTGACACATACATACCTATGTCAAAAAGGATTCAAAATTGAGTACATATTAGATACATTGTTTGGGTCTTCGTACTTTTTTTGTTTTTAATTTTTGTTGGCCAAATTGCTACGTGTATTATAGAAAAATAAACTAAAAATTTTAAATTTCAATTAAAGTGGTATCGATATCGAGATGTAGTATGTCATTAAACCATCATAATTATTTTTATTCTCTTCACCTGTGGTGCACAAGGGTATATATAGCTTTGTCATTCCGTTTGTAATTTCTACAATTTTCACTTCCGACCCCATAAAGTATATATTTTCTAAAAGATTATGAACAGAGGAGTCGATTAAAGGAGCTAATACACGGCATGTTCTTTACATCTGACTTGTCAAATTCTCCACTGCTAATACAAACATGTCGTGTGTTACCTTCAAAACATTACTTCGGAAAAAAAACATGTGTTGAAGACATCTGACAAAATTTTAATTAGAGTGCGTTCTATTTTCTTCTGTCAAAACATGTGACATCAGCCGTTGGCAGAAATCTCTGTTGCTGCAAAGAAGTCAGCGTAAAAGTACAATTTTGACAGACATGTAGATTTACATATGTTTCACATATTTTAAAGTCAGATGTAAAAAACATGCCGTGTATAATAGCCTTAAGCCCTGGCCGTCTGTCCGTGTGTTGTTTGAATTAACTTTTAGAAACAACCATATGTTTCTCAGATCTGTGTATGGTATCAATCTTTTGTAAATATCCGGGATTAAATCACTATTGAAATTCAGCACAATCGCCCTATAACTTTCTGAGATATGTGTTTTTTCCTATATTTTTACCACCAAAATTAAAATTTTTCAGCCATACAATAATTTATAGGTACCTTTGCTACTTTTTGTAGATATAAAAATTTGGGATAAAGCGGGCTCTAATCGGTAAAGTAATAGGTAAAATTTTTTTAATTATGTATATATTCCAAAAATTTACAAACGAAAATTAATTTTTTTCAGTTTCCAGACAACCGAGAGATTCAATATTGGTATCATATGAAAGGACTTGACTAGGGTAACATACGCACTATAAAAAAATAAAATAAAATTCATGGTGGCCGCCACTACAAAATGGCAGACAATGAATTTATATATGGGCATTTCTACAGAAATGTCAACCGCAGCCAAAAAAAGCAAAGTCTAAAAAAGTATGTTGTTTCAACATATTTTTACAGTGAATCTATCAAATGTACATATGTAATATAAAGAAATTTTTCATTTATTCATAACATATTTTAAAATGCAAAAAGTGCAAAAGTTCAGTTTTAAACATTAGGTCTGTCTGCGTACACATATTTTCCATCATTTTATGCAAAATGTTACAAAATCTTGCAAAATGTTGTCTGCGTACTCAAAATCTCTTGCAGCGAGAGAGCAAAAAAGAAAATTTTTTGACAGTTGGAAGTTGAGAACTTGCAAAATGTTGTTGGAGAAATTTCTTCTTGCAAGATTTTGCAACTAGTTTGAACAGCTGTTTTATTTACTAATTATGAAAAAATTTTTGTGAAACGAAAATAAAAATTGAAATTTAACAATGGCAGAGATAAGTAGTTAGAATTGTGCTGATTTTTAACGTTTATAAAATATTATAATAAACAACATTTTACTTCATGTTAGAAACGTCCAAATATACAGTGTGACCGTAATGTAAGTGGATTGGAGATGGCAGAACCGATAAAATTAGCATTTTTTAATTTACCGCGAGGATTCACTAATTTCACTTGTTTACACACCGATCAGCTGTTTTCTTACAAAATTTTACTGGATACTGTCTGCGTACTTTTTGATATATTTTTAGCCGCCAGAGTAAAATTGGTCTTACTCTCCCAAAAAAATTTACTGAGTATTTGCTACTGGAAAAGTACGCAGACAGACCTATTTTCATTGGATGTTTTGTTGAGATTAATAATCTTAATTAGAGGCATTGTGCACTGATATTTTTTCTTTAAAATATCGGTTAACATTAAAAGAATATAAGAAAAATATAAAAGGAATGATGCAATCACCAATTACGGTAAATTTTGTTTTGCTTTACCGTATATTTTGATGTAGCGTGCGACATCCCAGCCTGCAAAATTGTCCGACATCTGTCAGATGTCTGTAAGAAATGTCGATAGACAAGTAAGAATTCTATACGAATTCTGTCAGACTTCTGACCGCCAAACATATGAAGTGGTTGACACGAATTCTGACAGACATGTCGTGGGAAATTCTGAGTTTTTTACCGACGTGTCTGATAGAAATCTAACAGAAATCTGAAAGAAAAAGCAGAGGAAATTCTGATTTATTATACGACATTCGTATGGATTTCTGACAGATTTCTGAAAGTTTGTCGGATGTAATTCTAACCGATTAATCGTACATATTTCTTAAAGAAATCTGAAATATTTAATAAAATAAAACTCAGTTTTATGTAATATTTTTTTATTAATTTAGGGCCGTATTCATAAAAAATATTTTAGGTTTATTAAAGGCTTATTTGACAGATGTTGTAGAGAAATTTGTCAAATAAGCCTTCAATAAACTTTAAATATTTTTTATAAATACGGCCCTTAATTTATTGCTTAATTACATATATTCATATACATTGTTTATATGCTAGATATAATAGTTAAAACAATTCTTTTAAATATTTTAAGCTAACTTGAAAAACCAAATACGCATCTTTTTTAACATTTTTCCGAAAGGCCTGACGTGACACTTTTAAATATATTTTATTTGTTAATCGCAAAACAATCACTTTCTATATTACTTTTAAACTTTTTTAACACACCAATAAATTAAAATTTTAAATATCACCTACTTTGTTGCACTTTATGACTTAAATAAACAATTTGTAAAACAAACAAAATCAAGATTACAAAATTGGTAAAGGCAAAAAATTCAGTTTTAGTTTATAAAAAAAAAAACAAAAAATCCTAAACAAAAGGAATAAAAACAACTTAGATATTTCTGTACGAAATCAGTCCGATATCTATCAGACATGTCGGTAAACAAAAAAAAAAAAATAAAATCCCTTCGACAGATCGGTACGATATGTCTTACAGAAATCTGTACGAAATGTCCGTAAAAAAAGTCAGATATTTGTAAGACATTGTCGTACTTTTGTGCAGGCTGGGATTGAAATAGAACATTTTTTATCAGTGAGTCGAAGGTATGTGTACAATGCGCATCAAATTTTAGTACCAGACAGACATTATAATCGCGAATCAAATTTAAATTTAAAATTCTAAAAAATAATCAGCGATTTGCTCTCTTTACGTATTCAAATTTGTAGTATAGAACACAATAGGTTTGTTCGACGTAAATCCGGGTAAAGTCCGGTAAAATGAGAGTAAGCAACAAATTCTCTCAGAAAGCGATAAATTTACCAAAATTTGCTGGAACGCAAAAACACATTTCAAGCCCGAAAAAAAAAACGTCAAAATTGTACAGCTGTTCTTTAGAGGTCCAGGTTGATATGCCCCCAGCCGGCTTACTGCCGTCGCCGAATTATTTTATTCGGATGAACCGCATCAGGCTATCTCGACTGATGGCGTTAAATGCTTTTTACAAACTAGAAATGAGACATATATTTTTTTTCATTCTCTTTTATGATGATGAAATCGTAGCTGATTTCGAAAATGCATTCCACTCGGCTAATATCGGAAATAATTTTAGAAAGAATATTCCTAAAAATGGTTATAATTTAATTTAATTTGAATTATAAAATTAAATAAAAGAATAAATGAACTTAAGCCAAAATAAAAATGATTCACATTAAAATTTAATATATTGAGTTTTACTAAAATATATCCTGGATCAATACTCTTGTTATAAAAAATAGTGGAATGCTAAGTTTTTGTAATCGTAAAGATATGTCTGCACAATATGATTAACGCAAAACCTTCTTATTTCGTTAAAACACTTATTTTCGTTTTTTTTTATTTTAATAATTTCTTAAACCAGCTCCAATCTACCGCCAGTACTTTTTGCACTTAGCCGCCACCACGCCGCTTTTCTACCAACAGCTTGGACCTCTGCTTTGGCTAAAAAAAATTGTTCAACAAATTTTTAGATTTTACGTTAAATGTTTGTTAAAATATGTCCAAACAAACACTAGAGTGTAATGCATATGTTTTATTAGTTATTAAAATTATTCAAATTACAAAAACTCTATTTATATTTTCAGACAAATTGGGCCAATTCAAAGTGGTTGCATATCAGTCGTATTTGTACTATTTCATATTATTTTATGCATGCATAACATTTTTGTTAGTAATTTCCATACAAAAAAAATAATATGACTTTACACATTTGTTTCCTATGTATAAGAAATTGTTTATGTTATACTTTTAACCATACTGTCTCTCAGAGAGAATTTCTTCGCTTCTCACCTCTCAGAGAGAATATTTTCTATTTTCTTCTTTCCTGTATACATATAATTTTTAACAGCGTCATCTCTTTGTCTTCTTTCTTGTAATTAATACATAATTTGTTAGCAAAAAAAAAAAGGTGTTCAAAGTCACTAGTCATATTAATATGAATTATATGACATAGTACAATATGAGAGTCTACTTTGAATTGGCCCAGTATATTTCATTGTTTACAAAAATAAAAAATCTTTTCAACCTTTTATATTTTTACAATTTAAAAACAGCTGATTTAGTGATCTGACAGTTTTCCCATTTTACACGCAAAAAAAGTACGGGTAAAGTCTGGTAAAAAGAGAAACACAAATTACTCTCTCTTAAACGTTCTCATTTACCCAATTTTCAACACAAGAAACGCTTTTCGGTAAAATTGGGAGCCCGCGGGTTCCCGCGATAACGTACGTCGAACAAACCTAATAATTTATGAACGACGAAATGTCTTTATTTGAATATGTAAATACAAAATATAAAATTTGTGAATGTAGATGAACAAAAACAACGGGGAAAAAAGAAAGCCAACTGCAAACGGTGGAGAAAAAGGTTAATGGATGATCAAACAACATTACAAAACTATAAATTAAACAAGTAAGAGCGCTATATTCGGCCGTGCCGAATCTTATATACCCTTCACAACGTGTAGTCATACAATAACAGTAGTTTGTATCACCATTCATCCCATATGAAATACGTATGTATGTACAAACATATAAAAAACACACATATATAAAAACATACCATTGTAAAATTATAAATTTACGTATGTATGTTAAAAATAAATAAAAAAAAAAAAATTAAAAAAAAAAATTAAAAAAAAAAATTAAAAAAAAAAAATTTAAAAAAATAATTAAAATATATATAATTAATATAAAACAAAAAAAAATAAAAAAAAAAAATAAAAAAAAAAAATTAAAAAAAAAAATAATAAAAATATAAATAATATATTAAATAAAAAATAAAAAAAAAATTTAAAAAAAAAACTTTTAAAAAAATTTTAATATATAAAAAAAATTTTTTTTTGGCTCAGCTGGGATTCGATGCCACGTTTTCTCTAACCAGTATACACGTTTGTATGTATGTATGTTGTTGTTGTAATGTTGTTTTTGTGAAAAAAAATCGAGGTGGTCGTGGGTTTTTGCTCATATCGCAGTTGTTTATGTACCGATGTTTCTGATTTTCAATAGCGATCTACTCCCGAATATTTCTGATATTTTAATACCTCACCCGGGTCCAAGCGATGTCGGGGGGCTTCAAAAAGTTGATTTCAACATACACACGGACAGACGGACAGACTGACAGAGCTTAATCGACTTCCCTATTCATAAGCTTTCAGAAAATATATACTTTATGGGGTCGGAAATGAAAATTGTAGAAATTTCACACGGAATGACAAACCTATATATACCCTTTTTCACTGTGTGAAGGGTATAAAAATAAGGAAAGAATACAGAAAGCTAGACAGACGTGGTGAGCACCGGCTGAAGGTAAAGAAGATATAATTCAAGAGAAACTAAAATATAATCGCATAAGACAACGGGAGAGGTGCAAAAAACTTTTAGAAAATGAAATTCCATACGCACGTCAAAGCATTTGAGGTATATCCCAGTTGCATTCGTTTTGTTGCGATGGCCAACAGCTAAAAGCAGCTAGGACTATATATTCCATTAAAAAAAATTATTTGCTATTAGTAATACTATTGTCAGTTAAGTTGCATAGAATACGTTTTTTTTTTTTTTTTTTTTATTGAAGTTATTATGTTAAGTTTATAATTTTTGTTGTGCAAATATATATATTGAATATATTAAAAATCATTTATAATCATTTTATGCAAGTCTAATTATATAAAAATTAAAAAAAAAACAACAGACAGTTGTCTGTCCCTGCAGGCTGTGTCAGAGACACGGTCATTAAGTTTAACGTAGAATACGCCATCCGATAAGACAGAAAACATATACATATGTATAACAATAAATGATAAATAATATAAGCAAATTAATTTATTTATTTGATAGTCACTTTTGATAATATATGTACATAAGCTTATGGTAGGAAAAATAGGATAAATATGTTTTTAAATTATTATTTTAATTTACTAAACGTCAACTGTCAGCTGCTGTCAAACAGCATCAAGCAGCATTGTTATTTTGCTCTCTTGGCAGCACTTCCTTTTAACATAAAAATGTATGAATTAATTTTTTCATATATTTTTTATAATTATATATCCATGTTAAATTCAAATTCACATTTAACATTTTGTTTCATTTAAAACAACAGCCGAAGATTTGTGTCCACACTAAAACAGCAGCATAGTTTGTGTTCACGCTACAAACTCAAACACTCAACTAAACACCACACATATGTTTAAGTGTATGTGTTTAAACAATTTTCATTTGAGAAATTTAAATATTAGAAAGATATCAACCAATATGAAATGTATATCAAACGAAAGATAACATCTTCATTTACCTACAAAAAAATTTTAAAAAAAAAGTTATCTCGCCGTTTCCTCATAATTAATAAAATAAAGATTACAACAATAACAATCTGACATGACTCCCTATACCGTAAGGTAAGACGTATTCTACGCCAAAAATAAACTCAAAAAAAAATGATGAGAACAAAATGTCGAATGCGACATGTCGCGTGCGACAGTGATTAAAGTTAAATAACAAATAAACTAATTATTTTGAATAAAATAAATAACATTATTAAGACACATCAATGTATAACATTTTAAAATTATTCGCATAAAAATATTCCTTCAGCTATTGATGAAATCAGCGTGTGGTTTGTTTACTTTGAAAGCGACTTCTATTTTTGTCGCATGCGAATGTCTTAATTTTGTTGTAATTATCTTGAAAAGTCAAACTTAGCACTTATCATAGTGCTAATCAAGTGCTATAAGCTTCGCGTTTTGTCAAAATAAAATAATGTTTTGGCGTAAAATAAAATAATGTTAAATGCGTACGAATGTCACATTTGACATTGGAGAAATGCCCATATAAGCCAAATCTGGTATTTTAAAATGTAACTTCTTGAACCCTCTCAATATTGGTATCAAATGAAAGGGCTTGACCAGTAGAATACTTTAAATTATTGAAGAATAAAGTTAACTACGTAAAAATTCAAAATTAAAGATGGCTTCGGATATAATAAGGAAAAATGGCGTATAACATAAAATATAGGTTAAGCTACCATGTGGGATTTCACCTATGTAGATGATAAAGAGTATTATCAGATTCGGCACAACCGAATATAGCACTCTTGTTTTGTTTTTATTTTTTTATTAATATATATTAAAAATTATTATTTTTATCAATATAATGAACAGAGTTCTGAGAACTTACAAATAGTATTACAACAATTAACATTTGATTAATTAAATAAAGAAAATACTTATTTCTACCTTTCACAGATTTAATGAAAAGTTTTTCATAAAAGACCTCGTTTCAACTTAGAAGTTATAAGAAACTAGAAAAGCCCGGCGCGCGTTGCTACGCCCCTTAATGAATAAAAATGCATTCTGAATTTTAATTGAATATCAAGTGCAAAAATCTAAAATGTATAACTTTTTTTAATGTGCGTGGCACTGCCCACTTTTCTAATCACGAAACTGTATAGTCATGACAGCTCAATATGTGTGCAAAGTTTCAGAAAAATCGGTGAAGTTCAAGTAGCTGAAAATGATAATTTTTTTTATGGGCGTGGCACTGCTCACTTTTCTAATCACGAAATTGTAAAGTCGTGACAGCTCAATATGTGTGCAAAGTTTTAGAAGAATCGGTCCAGTGCAAGTACCTCAAAATTATAACTTTTTTATGGGCGTGGCCCGACCACTTTTTTAATCACGAAGTTATATAGTCATGACAGCTCAATATGTGTGCAAATTTTCAGGAAAATCGGTCAAGTGCAAGTAGTTAAAACTGATAACTAATTTTTGATGGGCGTGGCCCCGCCCACTTTTTTCCACCCATAAACACTCCCTGGTATGTGTACAACAACTTGCCAAAGTTTGAGTTCGATCGGTTTTACAGTTTCGGAGTCTATAGCTAACACAAACACACAGAGTTTCACTTTTATATATAGATAGATGTATATAGATTTATATTTTTATTATTTATTTTTATATTTTTTTTGTAATTTTTTTTTTCAATTTTTTTTTTTGTAATTTTTTTTATTGTTTTTTTTTTGTTTGTTTTTATTGTAGGTTAGGTTAGGTAGAACAGGCAGCTGTTGTGCAGCTCACTTGGGTCCATTATATTGATCCCTTTGTGATACCTGAATAGAAAAGTAATAATAGAATAGAAAGGAAGCAGACAAGTCCAGAGTCTCCGGCGGGAATCGAACCCGCAACCCCCAAACTAGCAGAACAGCACTAGTCCATCGGGGCACCCAATATTTTTTTTTTATTTGTTTTTGTAATTTTTTACCTACATACGTAAACTCAATTTATAATATTGCAATGAGATGTTTTTATATATGTATGTCTTTTATATATGTATGTCTTTTATATATGTATGTACGTATTTCATATGAGATGAATGGTGATACAAACAATTGTTATTGCATGACTACACGTTGTGAAGGGTATATAAGATTCGGCATGGCCGAATATAGCGCTCTTACTTGTTTAAATTAACATTTGTTAATTTATGTTAAATACAACCCAGCAAAAAAACATGCAGAAGTAATGGTGAGTGCATGGATTCAATACATGATGAAGTGGTTCTATTTAGTTAAAAAATACATTATTTTAACGTTAACGTGTCATTGGAGATAATGTGTTTCTATGAATATACATATTAATGAACTTCACTAAATTCTTCTAAGTAATGGTTGATTTTGTTTACATTAATTGTTTAAGATCCCAGCAAAAGATTTTTAAAGTAGTGAAAAAATAATTACATTTTAAGGACTTTTAAATCAATAGTGCAAAAGAAAGTATTAATTCTAAATGACTCCCAAAATGCGAAAAAATTTGTCATAAATGATGTTCTGCTAAATTAATGCAAAATTATGCGAATATCATATAAACAAACAACAATAACTAAAAAACATCGGATTTTTTCACCTAATTTGCGTTAATTCTAAACACTTATTAGATTGTAGTACAGTTCGTTAATATTTTCATGTAAACAATTGATCTCCAATGACACACTAATGTTAAAAATCGTTAAATTTTTTTCCTAAATAAAATCACTGCCTTTCCACTTTATCCCTGTCAAATTAATTCTTTAGCTTGGTTTTTCTTTGGGATATTTTGCATGCATGTGCATGTATTTTGAAGCACAGTAATTATGAAAACCTATTTTGGAATTAGGGAGCCATGAAAAATGCCTTCTCCTGCACTATTGATTTAGAAGTCATGAAAAATGTTATTCACATTGAACTAGTGCAAATATTTTTTTGCTGGGAAAATAATTAAATTAATAATATATCCTTTTTGTTTCTTATTAAAACAAAATATGTAAATTAAATAAAATATTTTGTATTGAGCAGGAATTTCCGGTATTCCGGAAATTTTAAAATCATTGCACGTTTCTCGGCAAATAATAAAAAATAAGAACTCTAGTTATAGCATTTATTTCATACAAATGGAACATTTTTTAACTTTAAAAATTTTAATAAATAAAAACAATTTATACTTTAACAGCAATATCCATAAACAATTTTTAAATGTATCGAAATATTTTAATAAGGTTTTATGAAATTTAAAAGTTGATTAAAATATGGTGAATAAGAAACAAATAATTTTGTTATAACAGAACTTTACATTCACAAATTAACTTAAGCTTTTGAGAATTTTTGACATTTAAAACAATTCTGCATCTGGATATTTCCGAAGTCGCGTATCAATAACACCAATACTGTCAGTCTTTCCCATATTTTTGTTTACCAAATTTGTTTTAAACTTGGTTTTTTTCTTCTCCTTTAAAATGCTTTTCGTAAATTGATTAAGACTAAATGTTTTCCATACGTCTATATTAGGATCGATGCCCGTTTCATCACATATCCAATCTAAATACGATGCCACTTTAGTAAATGCAGCTGGATAACCACGATCACATCCGAAAATGCTTCCAAAAGATGTTATTCCGATAAGTACCCGTTTCTTTGATGTACGTCTTTGTAAGACTAGCGGTCCACCGGAGTCTCCGTTACACGTCGATTTTTGATATCTACCACTCGTGCAGATATTTGTAGTTCTGTATGACAACGGAAAGTTATTTTTGCAGGTTTGACCATTGACGATGCGCAGCTGAACATAACGCAAAATATTACTAATAGCATGAACGCCAGCGGCATAACGTCCCCAACCGGACGCAATTCCTAATTTATCTTCGAAACTTCTGTATACATAATCCGTTTTTGGAAGTTGAATAGGTTGTATTCTTTCTGAAACAAATGATATTTATTGATTATTACAAATAATTGAGTACATAATTATGTACACATCTCCTCAAATTAAAAAAGGTGATGTACATACTTAAAATTTTCAAAGTATATTTATTTTTGTTCTTAATTATTGTTAAATTCTATTTGTGCGGAAAATTAAAAAAAAAATACTTTTTGTTAAAAAAGTTATTCGTTCTTTTTCTTGAGCTTGACATCACTTTTTGTTGCTTATAAAAAATTCTTTATTAACACCAATATTTGGGTGTTTTTGTTTTCATAATTTGTATATTTATCCTGAATGGGTTGCTTACCTATTGTTTGGTAGCGAAATAACGTTTTTTTAAATATATATAATTTCTTTAAGGGCATTAAAAAAAAAATAAAAATTTTCATCTTTCGTCTAGTTTAACCCTCACTTAAAGTTTATTATAATATCAGAAAATTAACGTTGCACGTTAACTTCCCACATGAGGCTTTTTTAAAAATGGACAAACATTTTGGATTAGTTTACAACTCTTTGTTTAATATATGAGTTGATTAGAGAATACTACATTGACCCTTCTACTTTAAGCATACTCTTCTAATTTGTGTATTTTTTTTTTTTTTTTTTATTAATTCTTCATCTACATAACCGAGCATATAAGGCCATATACGGTTAATAAAAGCTACTTATTATAAAAAAAAAATATTTCTATATAGACAATAAATAATATGTAAATATTACATTAAAAAAAATAAATAAAAATAAGGAAAGGGAAAAAAAGGACTTAAATATTGTTAAAGGCTTTAAATTATTATGGGAAACTGTCGCTAAAATAACCCTTCTGCATTACTTTGTAGTTAGCTTATTGTTAGTTGATAAAAGCTAACTTGTACCTGTTTCTTTTAGGAAAATTAGCGGGCTGTATGTGTGACATATTAACTTACTAAAATTTGACATGTTATATGGTATTTTCTTATTTATTTCGGACGCTATCTTTGATTTTTAATTTTTACATAGTTCTACTAGTCATGCACTGTCATTTGATACCCATTTTGACTGATATGCCATCTTGGATTTTGCACTTAATAGTTTATTGTATTCTATTGGTTAAGCCATTTCATTTGATACCAGTTTTGTTGGAGTTAAAGGTGACAAAGTCGTAACTTATGTATTTGACTGATATATTCCTCATTTAATCTAGGACGCACTAAATTTTTGATTTTTCATTTGATACCCATATTGGCTCTCTCCGTGGTACAGAAACTAAAAAAAATCAGTTTTTGATTGTATATTTTAGAAAAAATATCGAAGCAGTTGTATTTTGGTATTTATATGTCTCTCAGTTTAACTAACCAATTTATTAGTTTTTTTTTTCATAAATAATTTTTCTGACCATCGCTTATAATTTGGTGTCATTCAGCGTGTCCAAAAACTTTTAAGAAGCTTGAAAAATTTGATATATTAAAGAAATATTTATTTTTTAAATAATTTTTGCCGATTATTGACCGATTTGTACAAAGAAAAGAAAAGAAAATCTCTAGAGGCATATCATATCTATAAATAGTCACAAGCGACCCTGTTTATTATCTTAGGGATGAACAATTTTCTAGGAGCTAAAAAAACTGTTTTCACCGTACACATGGATAGACGGACAATGCTTAATCGACTGCCGTATATATTATAAGCTTTCAGAAAATATGTATGTATATACTTTATGTGGTCGGAAATGAATATTGTAGAAATTTCATATAAAAACCATGACGTTTTCCTAATAATTGAATTAGTATTGAGGACGATTTTAAATTGCATTGAATTGACAATCACGTGTGTGTAAAATGTGAACACATATTTGTACCTATTTAAGTATTTATATACAAAAAAAAAAAAAACGTACCATTATATTTTATAGATTTCGGCAAATGCACTAGGGCAATGTCATCTTTAAGACGACGCGGATTCCATGTAGGATATATAATAAAGTCCCGATGGTGAACCATCATTCGTATTTGGCCTGGCTCATGAGGATTTTTTATGTCATGAGCGCCCAGAAACACCAAAGCCCGTGAAGCCCTTAAGACATAAAAAATGAATTAGAACCAAATGAGTCCAATGACTTATACTCTTAATTAATCGCCAAACCCACATATCAACACAATGTGCCGCCGTTAGCACATAATCAGGTGATATCAGTGATCCACCGCACCAATACAGACCCTTAGGACGTTGCAATAAAAATCCAACCTGATATGTAAAACTGTTCTGGTGGGCTTCACTACCGCCAAATATACGGTTCATCGCTTCTTTTGTAATCATTTCCTCAGGCATTGTATCCTTTTCCAGATTAAGGACCACTGGATCCTTTGTATATTTATCATCGTCCTGCCGCATAGAGGGCGGAGCTGGGTACATTGATACCAGGTACATAGGTTTAACTTTGTTCCATTCTATGGCCAGTGCAAACTCAATAATGCAAATAATCGAATAAATGCTTAATGATGTTATAAACGAAGCACTTTTCGGCATGACAATTGAAACAATTACTCGAATAAAACTATAATCAACGATAACAACGAGCTTCTTGTAATTTTATTCATTCAAATGTATTTTTAGTGTTGCGTTCCAACTAAAACAATTTCATTTTGAGGTGTTAGTTGTACTTTCTTTTTCCTCTTTATTACAAAAGTATTTTATTTATTTATTTATTTAGTTAATATCTTATTTATATTTTTTTTTTGCGGAAAACTAAATAATAGTTAAGCACGCGCGCTTTTTGCCAAACTAAATCGCCTGCACGGTGTGTTATTACCTTTTATAAAATTTACTTGACATGAAGTGTTTCAAATAGTCTGTCTGTGTGTCTATCAATTGAATATACAACATAATAGTAGAGACCGATAGACCGACGGACAAATAGATAAACGGATAGACCGACCACTGAATAATCATTTAAGGCTTTCTTTAACATGTTAAACCAGTTTCTGTTAGTGGGGCTAATTAACTATGCGGCTTTTCCATTCCATTTGCCGTATCAAATATTCGACATGTTGCATCATCAAAACAAAAGCAGCAAATGTTTCATCTAAGTAAGTGTAACTGTAACTACTACAAAAAGTACTTTACATCCATCCATCATTATACATAAAAGCATAATACATATACTGTAATACATGTACATACAAACTATATAATTCATATAATTTTTACTATCGTATATTTTTGTTGCTATTTTTAAGTTTCTGGGTGTTGTTTTTGTTGTAATCTAAATTATCATAACTATTCCCAACTTTTATATTCGGTTGCAATTTAAGGCGTTGAATTGTAAATTTTAAAAGTTAATTTGGGGTTTAATTACAGTTAAAAGCCATAATAATTAAAACTAAAATATTAGGGCCCAAATAATCGACATAGCTTTTATAGTTCCCTAATTTGTATGATAATAATAATCTAAATATAATTTTTTTGTTTTAATAACCTTAAAGACAATATGTGTAGTGAAGGTGAAGATTTTTAATATTTTATAAGTAAAATTTTTATATTTCTAGTGTTGATCTTTTCTTAAAAGAAATTCGCCGCTTTGAGTTGAAAGATTAATGTTTAATTATTGAAAATCAAATTCTATTGAAAATTAAATTAATTGAATGTGATTTTAGTTTGAAATATGTATTTATAAACAAAATTTAATTATAGCATAAATTAATTTATTATAGTTTTACAATTTACTTATTGACAACACCAGACTTTTCTTCAATCCATTCCAAGTAGGAAGCAATACGGGTAAATACTCCGGGCCAGCCCTTTTCGCAACCAAGAGCAATACCAAACGAGGTAGCACCAATCACAGTATTCACACCATCATTTTTTATTATCAAAGGACCACCAGAATCGCCATTGCAGGTGGATTTGTGATCAACAGTTTTAATACAAATCATGTCCTTGGTTATCATGCCCAAAAAGTATCTTTTGCAGGTGTCATGTTTTAAAATTGGAACTTCAATGTAACGAAGGTTTGGAGAAACAGTTGTAGCGGCATCACTATCTTTTCCCCAACCTGATGCCCAAGCCATATTACCTTCATAGGTTGAGTATTGGCCATTCATCTTTGGTAAAGCGGCTGGTTGAATATATTCATTGAACTCAATGGGTACAGGCAATTTTATCAAGGCAATATCGTTGCTCAATTTGATGGGATCCCATTCTTCATGAACGATTATGTTAGCTTTAGAAGTGTATATTCTTTGTTGGCCCTTTTCGTTATCATTCTTAATATTAGTAGCACCAAAATATGCAGTAACACCTTCGGCACCATCAGCACAATGAGCAGCGCTCAATATCCAGCGCGGATCAATTAAAGTTCCGCCACACCAGACACTATAGTTACCCCTGTCTAAACTTAAACCAACTTGATAAGGGAATTGACCTGGTTCGGCCAATTCACCGTTAGTAATACGACCTTCTAATTCTTCAAACGGCATAACAGGCACCGATGGAGGGTGTGTTTTTACAGCAGTAAATACCCCTGCTGATGCAACAGCTACAAATAACCTTAAAGCAATAAACGTGTTCATTATCAAACTGTTTCGAGCTAACTACAGTCATTCTGGAAATAGTTCAACTCTTTTTATATTCAGTTTCGCTTGCAAATCAAAATTTTTAAACGCTATCTTATCCATGTTCTAGTGGCGACGTCATAAATAAATATCACTAAAAATTGGATTTGAAAAAATAATTAAGATTTATTTATAACAAAATTGATACAGTAAATCATGTTGAATTTTAAATTTTGTTAGATTATTTGCAGAGTTTATTCCGAAAACTTGGAGCCAAATCACAACATTCGTTATCGATCGAAATCGGCTGCCGTGATTTGAAGATAAGAAATAAAATAATTAAATTAGAATTGTACATAAGTATGTCTGTATGTAAGCATGTTTGTATGTATGTATATCTAGAAGAATGTTTGTAGGTATGTATATCCCAGGCACGAGCTAAAAAAAATTACCAAAGATGTTTCGTTAAAAAACGAATAATTATATCTAATCCATCAGACGTAAATACATATGTAACTATGTACGATCTTTAAACATTTTTCTTAATCCATCAGACGTAAATACATATGTAACTATGTACGATCTTTAAACATTTTTCTTAAACATATTTACTTATTTAAGGTTTTTATGTTGAATTCTTAATTTAAAGAAAACTGATTAGCCTATATATACATAGTACACGCAATGTAAAAAGTCACATGCACATGTGGGTCTGACGTTACTAAAATGTTCAGCACTTTTTTTACATTTTGGTATTACACGAAATGTATTTTGCGCCGAGGCGGATACATTTTCGCCTAATGATGACGTCAAAATAACGTCATAGCCACATGCATGCATACATGCAACTCTAAAATTTTGACAACAACAGTATTGATATTTAGGGCCATTATTACAACTTGTCGTTAGTTAAAGGCAGAATTTTGTCAGAACGATAAATCGCTTTGCATTGAAAAGCTCTCATTTATTACTTTTTTATCTATTAAATATTATTATTGTTAATAACAATTACAATAAAAAATTGAAGTTGTAATAATGCTAAGGTATTTATCGGGCACAAAAAATCCTACCTTTAACTAAAGGCCAGTTGTAATAATGGCCCTTAGTATATTGTTAAACTAAAGGGTCCACCATCTTTTATCCTTCCACTGAACGAATATGGTTGTGTATACGCTTGAACAACGCTGGGAAATATTGCGACATTACTTAGGCCGATTTTGCCAAAAAAATCATCTTTTCAGATGAAGCTCATTTTGATCTTGGCGGGTATGTAAACAAGCAAAATTGTCGCATTTGGGGCACAGAAAATCCGCACAAAAATTGAAGAGGAGGATATTGGCAACATTTGGTTTCAACAGAACGGCGCTACGTGCCACACAGCCGAAGCTACACTTTTTTATAGCATTTAAAAAAAAAGTTATTTGAAAGTGCTTGACTAGTAAAGTACATTACAAAATACAACTACATGGAGTTAAGGCCCTATAGAACTTACGAAAGGTTTAACTATCAAACGAAATGTTATACTGTGCTCACTGATCAGTATATAATTATAGATACAGTAACGCTGAGACAACGCTACCGAATTATCAAAATTGACTTTGAAAATCAGTTATCGATTTGACCGATGTTATATCGTAAAGTGTGTGTTAAGATGAGGTTTGGTTATTTCAAAAAATAGGCCTGTCAATTGGTCTCTAAGGTCGTGCGTGTTTACAACTTTCGACTATTTCCTTTGGGGCCATGTAAAGTTACAGATTTATGCTAATAAACTAGCAACAATTGGCGCCTTTTTAGTTCAAAATTGTTTGTATTACAAAATTGGACTTCCGTAAAAATGTAATTGCTCTTTCAATACAAATTTTTTTACTTAAAATTAACTTTTGTGGTTTTTTACAGTTCCAAGTTTAAAATATTGTATGTAAGTTTCATTAATTTTATAAATGAATTTTTTTTAAACAAAAACGTTTATGGTTTCGTTCGTTTATATAAAACCCAGTAAAGTTCAGTAAAAAAAATAGTGAATACTTCTAAGTAAGCGAATGAAAATAATATCGGAATCAGGAAAAATGGTATTTAAAATCAATACCGGGTATCAACTTAAAACGATATTTAATCGCTATCAATATTAATAACGGTATCGATTGCCAACCTTGCTGAAATCATAAAAAATTTGACCGTGATGAAAGTGTTTATCAAAAGTGAGTGCACTGAGTTATTAGCCAACTAAATTAAATTGATAATAAGAATAATATTTCTCACATTATTTAAACGATCTGATAAGTATTTTTCACACTACTCATATATTAGGAGATAACAAGTTAGAATGCTACATTCGGCCTTGCCGAATCTGATAATACCATTCACCATTTAGTACGTAAGTACAGTGATCACATTGCAGCTTAGCCGAGATTTTATTTTTCTTTATTATTTCCAATGTCAATTTGGATTTTAAATTTTTACATAGTTAGTTGTATTCTACTAGTCAAGCCTTTTCATTTAGTAGGCTTATTGATGAAATTGAAAAAAAAATACTTCCGTCATTTTGCAAAGCGCCAACTTGGATTTTAACTTTTTAATAGTTTACTCTATTCTATTGGTCGAATTTTGATACCCATATTGTGGGAGTTAAAGGGGCATAATTGTAATTACTATTTTTGACCCATTTTATTTTATTTCAGACGCCATCTTGGATTTAAACTTTTAAATTATTTACTGTATTTCACTGGCTAAGTCCTTTCATTTGATACCAATATTAAAGTGGTACCTTTTTAGTTACTAGATTTAACCCACATATTAATTAATTGTGCGCCATTTTGTAGTGGCGGCCATCTTGCATTTAAATTTTTTTTTAGTTTCTTATATTTTGTTAGTCAAGTTCTTTCTTTTGATACCCATATCGATTCTCTATTCCTCTAAATTGTAGGAAAAAAACCGAAGCCTTTGTGTTTTTGTGTTTATATCTCAGTTAGTTCAAAATCAATTTGGCATTTTTCTGGTGTTAACAACATGTCCAAAAATTAATTGGAAGCTTTAATAACTTAACATATTTATAAAAAAATATATATTTTTCAAACTTATTTTTGCCTTTAACTTTGTTGGTTAGTAATCGATTTATCAAAATTTTTTTAAGAATATCTATAGCGGCATAACGTACCTATAAATGGTAATAAACGTCTCTATAAATTAACCTAGTCCTTAAAATGTTGATTTTTGTGGTAATAAAAAGGGTAAAAACAGAGGCAGTTGTACATATATACAATAGCGATTTATTCCTGGATATTCGCCAAAGATTGATACCACATACAGACCTGAGTAATATGTGGGGGCTTCTAAAAATTGATTTTAATCAACACACGTACATACATATAGACGGAAATGGCTTAATCGACTCCTCTATTCATAAGCTTTTAGAAAATATTTACTTTATGGGGTCGGAAATAAATATTATAGAAATTACAAACGGAATGACAAAGCTATATATACCCTTGCTGAAGGGTAGAAAAACAATAGACGTGCAAATGTGTTTCTATTTAAATGTATTTGTTTGTATACAGTAGCCTTAAATTCTGTCTTTTCAATACATATTATATTATTTATAGAACAAATATTTGAAAGATAGCTGAAATAATACTTGTCACTTTACATAAATCACTGTCGAAACTTAATCCTCCACTTGAAATAGTACAAAAGTGCATGAAATTTTTTATAAAAAGTAATAGTTATTCATGCCCATAAAACCTAGCTGACCAATCTAACATAATACTCTTTTACATAATACAGTGTTATAAAATTTGAAGACGGCCAATAGGCCGTTAATTGGCTGACCAAATTTTTTTAAACTTTGTACACATTTTTTCATTTTCGGATCTTTTGTCCTTTTAAATTCATTAAGGATACAAAATATAAAATATTTTTTCTTTATATTATTCCATACGCAAAATTTAAAGGAAAAATCCACAGAATGATGTTTTTAATTCGTTCGTACAAAAAAAGAAAAGAATGTTCTTAAAAAATCTTTCTTCCATATCTGTAACATTTCAAAAAGTGGAACCATAATTTATTTTAACTGTACCCTGGGTGAAAGCGCAAACAGACAGAATTTTTGGTCTCTCTGTTCCGTCTGTCCGTCTGTTGAAAGCACAATAGAGGTCGGACCGAAAAAGCTAGGGGGCTCAATTTTTGCCAGAATATTTCTTATAGACAAGGTTTGTTTGGTATTTGGCTTAATCGGAATATTAGAAAGAGAGTAATAGCTCGTAATGCAAGAGCAGGTCAAAAAAACCATGTCTTTCCAACATTAAAATAATGCAATTGTGGCTAAACGCATTAACGTAGAGCCATGAAATTTCGAATGTACATATATTTCCTGAGTAAGGAAAGGAGTTATAGATCAAAATGTACGAAAATTTATACCGCACAGTTTATTTGTTTATTTTTCGGTATATTCAAATTTTTAAACGTAATAAAACTGACAAAATTAAATATATTATTCTGAAATTTTGCAAAACATTTCCGACAGAATTAGAGGTATGCTGATGTAACTACGCACATATAGCTTTCTAGTTAATGTCACTGTTATGCCAGAAATTGAAGGTGACACGCCCTCTTTAACGCCTACCTCCCATATAACGCTTTTTCTAAAGTTCATATAATTTCTCTGTCTACAAAGTTGTGGAAGAAACTATATTGACACGCTAACTTTTACGCCTACTTTCATTGAATAACTAAATTTACGAACATATTTTAATAGCTTATCGAAGTTATACAAAGAAAGTGATACATATTTTAGTATAATGATTACAGTTAATAACAAAATAATAAATTTTGTGCTATAAAATACACAAAATTGGTGGTGGGTATCAAAAATATAAAGTGCTCTTACTTGTTTATATACGGAGTTGACTACTCTTGGTACTGAAATCTTTTTTATATACATATGGAGTTTGACATCTGTTGGAATTTAAAAATAGCTATGCTGTCACTACTTGTACAAGTATACCCTGGAAACATCATACTTATCATGGTACAATCATCAGGTAGCCTCAACAAAATCCTAAATGTATTTGGTTGCTGGAAAACGACGACTTAAATGTCAAAAAGCAAATGTGTGTGCGTGTTTTTTTGGCGGTAGAATATATACGTACACAATATATACACATACATAAACAAAATTTGACATCTTAGTTAAACCTTAAGGTAGAAAAAAACAAGTAACAGTGCTATATTCGGCCGTGCCGAATCTTATATACCCTTCACAACGTGTAGTCATGCAATAACAATTGTTTGTATCACCATTCATCCCATATAAAATACGTGCATACGTATACGTTAGAATAAATGTGGCATCGAATCCCAGCTGAGCCAAAAACATTTTATTTTATTTTATTTAATATATTATTTATATTTTATTATTTTTTTTAAATTTTTTTAAAAATTTTTTTTAGAAAAATTTTTAAAAAATTTTTTTAAATTTTTTTTTAAATTTTTTTTTAAATTTTTTTTTGTAGTTTTTTTTGTTATTTTTTTCTTATTTTTAATATTTTTTTTTTTTGTAATTTTTTTTGTTTGGTATGTTTTTTACATGTATCTATGTATGTATGTTATTGTTGTAATTGTGAAAAAAAACGAGGTGGTCGTGGTTTTTTGCTCATATCTCAGAAAGTTATGGGGCGATTGTGCTGAATTTCAATAGCGATTCATTCCTGGATATTTCCAAGAGATTGATACCATATACAGATCAGAGGAACATATAGTTGCTTCTAAACGTTGATTTCAACCAACACACGGACAGACGGGCAGACGGACAGACGGTCAGGGCTTAATCGACTCCTCTATTCATAAGCTTTCAGAAAATATATACTTTATGGGGTCGGAAATGAAAATTGTAGAAATTACAAACGGAATGACAAAGCTATATATACCCTTGTGCACCACAGGTGAAGGGTATAATAATCAGCTGTTTTAGTGAGGCTACCTGATAATTGTACCATGATACTTATTATCGTATTAATCGAAGCTCCGCCCACGAAAATAAAAATTGACAGCATGATACACACTTTTCTAAACAACAATAAATACATTTTTGTCCAACAATAAAGCACGATGTTGTTTGTAATTCACATCTAAAATTTTAAGTTTTTTGCGCAACTTAATTTGACATTTCTTTGTTTCAGTGTTTGACAAAATCAACCATGGAGAGATATACAATTGAGAAGCGCATTCAGATTGTTGAAGCCTTTCACAAAAAAGGACGTTAATATCAAAATGAATTTCGCGCACTTCGAGATTGTTTTAGCCAGCATAACCGACCAAATGTGTCTACAATCGGGAGAAAAGTGCAAATTTCAGCAAACTGGATCTCTAGGAAATTTGAAAACGAAATGGTCGCCCAGTTCGTCCTGCGGAAAACATTGCTGTTTTAAGTATATTGTTGTGCCTAATATTGAACATCAATATTGTCATTGAAATATGGACCATCGGAAAGAAGTATGCCAATAAAAAGTATTGAGATAGTTCTCTGGAAACTTAGTTTTATTTGCAACTAACATCGCGGGTTTTGGTTGAACCACCCTATAGTAAACAATCGTGTAGAAAATTTTGAAATTACACAAAAGACATAACAAAAAAATACACACAAACTAACAGAAAATAAGGAAGAGTGCTATATTTGGCCATGCCGAATCTGATAATACCCTTCACAATCATGTACATATGTATAATCCCACATCGTAGCTTAACCTATATTTCATGTTATACGCCATTTTTGTTTACTATTTCCGACGCCATCCTTGATTTTGAATTTTTACGTAGTTAGCTGTATTCTTCTAGTCAAGCCCTTTAATTTGATACCTGTATTGATGGTGGTGAAAAAATTTGATCCGCCATTTTGTTTTAGACGCTATCTTGGATTTTACATTTTTTAATAATTTACTGTATTCTACTGATCAAGCCCTTTCATTTGATATCTATATTGAGCGGGTTCAAGAAGTTACATTCTAAAATACCAGACTTGACGCATATATATATTTATTGTCCGCCATATTGTAGTGGCGGCCAATATGAATTTTAATTTTTTTTATAGTACTTATATTGAGCTAGTCAAGTCCTTTCAGATGATAGCAATATTGACTCTCTCAGTTGTCTAGAAGCTGAAAAAAATTAATTTTCGTTTGTAAATTTTTGGAATATAAAAAAATAAAAGGGTATAAAAAAAATAAAAATATTTATATATGTATGTATGTTGTTGTTGTGAAAAAAACAAGGTGGTCGTAGATTTTTTCTCATTTCTCAGTTGTTTATGTTCTCGAATATTTCCAGGCGATGTCACAAATTTCACACAGAATGACAAACCTATATATACCCTTATTCACCTTTGTGTGAAGGGTATAAAAAAAAAATTATACGAACATTAAACAAGTAAGAGCACTATATTCTGCTGTGCCGGATTCTTTATACCCACCACCAATTTTATGTACTTTTATAGCACAGAATTCATTATTTTGTTATTAACAGTAATCGCTATGGCATAATCTCTTTATACTGAAATATGTATCACTATATTTGTATAACTCCGATATGCTAATAAAATATTTTTGTAAATTAAGTCTTTCAATGAAAGTGGGCACTAAAGTAAGCGTGTCAATATAGTTTCTGCTAATATATACAACTTAGGTATCTCAATATAGTATTTTATTCTTCAAAAAGCTTTGTCCATAGAGAAATTATATGAATTTAAGATAAAGCGTTATATGGGAGGTAGGTGTGAAAGTGGGCGTGACTAGAAAGCTATATGTACGAAATTATATCATCATACCTCTATTTTTTTCTGTTTTATGAGCTTTTAAATTTCATTAACAGTAGATAACGTAAAAACTGGGCGTTATAGTAGGCGTGTCAAAGTTACAACTAAAATATTTCAATATATTTATATATTTTTCGGCTCCACGAAAAGCCCCCCAATGAAATAACGCCCAGGAAACAACCTCCAATAAAGTAAACCTCAAAAAATTGGAAATAACACCCAAAAACAGTAAATGAAATAACAAATAATATAATGAAATAATAAAATGAATGAAATAAACCCCAAAGCGAAAACTAAACAACCCCCAATATTATGAAATAACTCCCAATGATGAAAATTAAATAACCCCCAATGAAGTAAACCCCATCAGCAACAAAAATGAAATTATGCCCAAAATTCATAAAAGATTTCACTAAGGATTTCATGAAGTCAATCTGGACCAACAGCAAAATCGCAAAATTATTGATATAAATCGTCGCGTCTTCTTCATAATAAGGATATATGCAACTTCGAAAGTGTGCAGCATTCATAATCAATTTTTTTTGTGAAGGAACATACAAAGCTCGTTCAATAGTGACTACTTTTTCCCTTATACGATTTTAGATCAGCCACCAACGAGCTATCCTAAAACTTTCGAATGGCTTGAAGATTCAAATCATGGAAGACGTTATTATAGTTACAATGTTGTAAAGAAGGCAGTAATTTTCTGTAATGGAGATGTTTTTTTTTTTTGTTAAAAATAGTGTTTATTTACGAGTTTTAAAATATAAAAGGTACAATGGTATGAGATTTTACTAAAAGTACTACAACAATAAGAGTCTAACAATTAAATTTACAAACAAAAATAAATAAAAAACAGTCTTAAGGAAATTTGCTTACAAAAACCTTTTTGATCTATATGGGAGTTATAAAAAAATTTGTTTAGATAATCGCTAAATTATTAATTCTTAACGAACGAAACTTAGTGATTACCTTGTAAATTTCTTATTGTTTCAAAGTTAGACAATCTGAATTTTTCATTAAATGTCAGTGTCAGTTCTCTTGCAAATAAGTTTATCATCTTATGTCCAAAGTTACTGTGAAGTAAATTTGTCCTATACCTATGAGGAAGACTATGAATTATTTTCAAATTCTTATTTTGTATAATTTGAAGCTTTTTTGTATGAGTTTTGGCAGTTTTATGAAACCAGACTTGACAGCCGTAGGTCATAATTGGTCGAATACACATTTTGTACAACAATGTTTTGTTTTTCAAGTTCTGTTTAGATCTTCTACTAAGTATAGGGTACAGTGCACGACCACACTTTATGGCTTTTTCACAAATGTGGTCAACATGTTGCTTGAATTTTAGTTTCTTATCTAGGATAATGCCCAAATACTTAATATCTGATTTTACTGGTATAACATTCCCACGACAGAACATAGTTTTAGAAGGGATGCGTTTTGGAGATTTATTATATGGAAAAATAATGGCTTGAGTTTTATTATCGTTAACTTTGATTTTCCATTTATTAAAATATTCTTGGCTTGAATTTAAGCTCTCTTGCATTCTATTAACTAACGCGTTAGAAATTTTACCGCTACAAATAAAAGCACTGTCGTCTGCGTAAAATGCAGCTTCTTGGTTTCTACGTAGAGTGATATCTGACGTATATAATGAATAAAGTGTAGGTGACAAAACAGAACCTTGTGATGCACGTATACCTTTTTCACTGGACAACTTATTATCTACGTACACTACAAACGAACGACTGTCTAAAAAGCTTTGAATCGTTTTCTGTAAATATAGCGGAAAGTTATAGGAGCTTAGTTTAAACAACAGGCCATTATGCCATATTGTGTCGAAAGCTTTTTCAATATCTAGAATCATAATACCTGTACTCCTGCGATTTCTTTTATTATTTTCAATGAGTGGTTAATCATTTTAATTGGTGGACAGTGGAGTGCTCTTTTCGGAATCCAAACTGTTGTTGATTAATGATACCATTCTGCTCAGAGAATTCAACGATTCTTTTGTGGATAATTTTTTCAAAGACTTTATCTGTTAAACTCAAAATGCTTATTGGCCTATAGCTGGAAGGCAATTTGGGATATTTTCCGGGTTTGAAGATAGGTATTACTCTAGCCTTTTAAAATTCCAAGGGAAAGTGGCCATTTCTTAAGCAGTAATTGAAAAGTTTGCTTAATGTTTCAAAAAAGTATTCCGGCATATGTTTTAAAATAATGCTATTTATACCATCTAAGCCAGGGGCTTTATTATTTTTTAAAGAGAAAACAAGCAATTTAACTTCCGCGGAATCTGTGAGCTCAATATGGTCACTGTCAGAAAGAACTACAATGTTTAGTTCACGTACATAATTTGAAACTAAATTATCTAAGGGTGATGTATTGTTTGCCGTGATAATATGATTACTACTGAACACTTCTGCAATGGCATTAGCTTTTTCTTCACCAGTTCTAAAAACTTCATCATTTATTTTTAGATCCGAAATTGTAGAGTTCCTACCTTTAAAAGCTTTTGTTAGTTTCCAAAAATTTTTTTTAGACCCGGAAGGCAACTTCGAAATGAAATTTGACCACGCTACATTTCTGTCCCTATTTAAGTGAAAATCGATTAGTCGATTCAACTGTTTTATAATGCTTATTATATGGGCTCTGTAGTTAGGGTCTCTACATCTCTGTAGCTTGCGATTATATTTGTTCCTCTGTGAAATAAGCATTTTGGACGTATTAGAAATCTCCCTCTGCCACGGATTTTTTTGGCCAACAGGAATCTTGCCGAAAGCCTCTTTAATGATACCTATTAATTTATTTAATGAAAAATCAAGGTTAGTATCATTAAATAGCTCGCGCGTCATTGTCATTATCGTTGTCGAATAAGGACAATCAGCCCGTCCTTTTCATCCGGCTTCGAGAGTTTTACGTTCACAATCGTATTGGTTAAATGCGTGGCGTCGGTTAACTATACCGAGTTACAGTTACGCAGAGTCTAATTTACCACATGCAAAACTTTGAATAGATAATTAAAATATAAGTGTTCAGCTCCGACTTCCTATATGAAGGTATAGGTCGGCTTATGGAAACTGAACCTTTGAAGGATTACTTGGCAATTTAATTAAAAAGTGCAAGAATCGTTTATTTATAATTTTGAGTCATCGTACTAAAAACTTCGTTTTTTAAAAATTTTATATATGTATGCTCGAGTTTATATACAGTTACTATAATCTACACACTAAGCTAACTGCATATCATATCTGATCACCTCACACACTAAGGATACATCATACACTATTTCACGTAAAAGAAACCAAGATTTAAGCAAATCATAAATTATATACATTTCAGACATGACTTACTAAATCAGTGGTAATACACCTTATGATCAGTAAGTTGCACTACAAACACCTTTTGAGGGATAATATGGTTGATAACACTGCTCTACAAAAAATAATTTTTTGTCTTCCCGTTTATTAAAACTATGTGGACTATATGAATTTTGATATGCTGAACTCAAATCCGTTGTCGGTTTTTTTTCCATCAGATCCAGATTTTTTTTATGGGCGTGGCAAATTTTTTCCCCTAAATTAGTCAGGTACGGAGACATATTTCATCCTAACTCGAGAACCAGTCATCCGATTTAAAAAAATAAAATACCAGAAGATCGACCTATACCTTGTTACGAACCGTTTTGGCCCAGTGAGGTTTCCGACTAGCTTGTTCGTGGCGATAGCTCAGGCAGGTTCCAACCCTCTCACTGGCCACGCATCCGCTCATAAAACAAAATGAAAATACAACAAACTACTACTATACATATACTATAACAAACTCCACCACAAGAAGAATCCACGAGAGTCAGGTGTTTACTCCCGTTTTGCCCACCCAACCATGTCGCAGCAGCATCCGCTGTAAAATTTCTCTGCGACCCAAAAATTTACATGACCTCTCTTAACCACTTACTCATCCATCATTCCACAATTTAATAACTACTAAAATTATTTATGTTAACTATATTAAATACAAAATTTATTAAAAATATAAAAAAAACAATAATAAAAATAATAATTAAAAATAACAATCAAAAATAAAAACAATAATATTTAAAAAAAAAATGAATTTAATAATAATAATAATAAAAATTAAATTGATAATAATAATAAAAATAATAATAATATTTACAAATTATATACATATATTACACTAATTAACATATACACAAAATTTATACACATATAAACAAAATCTTTTTTCCCTCAATTCAATTTCATTATAGCCGTTTAAATTTTCTCATTTTTATTTATTAACCTTTTCTAGTGCTCAAGTTATTTTAATATTTGTTATTTAATTTAATAATTTCACTATTTTCCTACAATTCAAAGAGCTCTCTAAATTGGGCATTTTTTCACGGCTGTCATTGTACAGACCTATTTTTTTCTACACATCAACTTGGGCCCTAGATAAGCAAAATATTCTATTCTTTAACTTTCCACATTTTAATTATTTTATCTTTACTATTTCAGATTGCCGGCTACCGAGGGTCAGATGTCACTAAACAAAACAAAACTAAAAACAAACACACAAACACTAACACTGAACATTGCACTTATAATTTCTTTTTTTTACACAAAGCACAACTACACTCGACACTCATTTATCATTTGAAATGTTTTCTCATATACAAAATATTATAATTAATATAAAAAAAAACTAATATAAAAAAAAATGTCCATTTAAATTAAGTCACTAGTATTAATTTCTTCTGCTCCATTTTGAGGCCGATTCCCTTTTCACTTTCCTGTTACATTATTTGTGCCCTTGCCAAGACGTTAGGGGTAGCTTATGACACTAACATTTCTATTTTCTCCCATTTTATTTGGGCCACAGTCCAGGATATGCCGCAAAAAAAATTGGATTCTAATATATATAAAAATATTACCTGGCTACCTTTCATCCGTGCGGTCTTGGATAAGTCCTAAGATTTTCCCCATTCGGACAGGATATATAGCCAGCTATAAAATTACAAATATTCACTTTATAAATACAAGCTACACTATTTATCATTCGCTGGTATATACTCACGTAATATCATTTTATATTAAGTGTTGAAAGTTCAATAAACTTAAAATTAACATCACTTGTTAATTAAATAATAAAAAAAAACTAAAACTTTTGAAAATTATTTTCAATTTCCCGCACGGAACGAACATTTAATTGCACTATTTTACAGGTGTCTTCTCAATATTTTCTGTATCTAAATTCTTGTTCTGTTAAAGTAATATGTAGCGGTTTTCAACCATATGCTGGAAGAATCCTGTTCCATTTTTCCTATATATTATTTTACCTATATAAAAAAAAAATTATTATCTACCCTATATTTATCCCTTTCTCTTATTTGGTCCTCCTACATATTCATATTTTCATTCATAAATAGGCTTTACTACCCACTGTAGTAATTTATAATAACACTGACTAAACAAAATAAACACATCCAACTTTTTGTACATTTAGTACAAAACACACATACATTCACACATTCATGATGACATTTGTCGAGAAGGTAAACAAAACAAAGTATGTATTTACAAATATTATTTTTCTATTTTAATTTTTTTTGCAGGAAAATGGACAGTTCGGACAACATATAACAAAAAAAACGTAAGTATACATAAGGTGAACCATGCTGTGTATAAAAAAACAGGACTACACAAAAGAACAACACAACAAATAACATCAAAACATTCAGCCGCCAGAGACGTTCAGGTATGCGGCCAATATCACCCGCAACAAAACTCCGGTTTCACTGGTGTTAGCCAGAGGGAACGGTGGGCGGGTCGTTCTTTGAGTTAAGAGCCCAACGTGGGGAACTCCCACACCCTGACACAGAGTCTCATGATCTACAGACTGAGTCAGCCGGGCATATCACAAAGTAAGTATATTTTATTTATTATATATACTCCACTGTATTTGGAAATTATCATTATTAGGCCCGGGACACATATGGTTTTCCTTTTGAACGACGTCACTCTTCCGAATTCTTTTCAACAGGAAAAAGAAATCGTAGAGGCAAACCCATTACGCAACAAAATTTCCTTTTACCGGCATTGGCCAGTAGTGCACAAACGTGCTTAAATATTAAGCGATCGCCCCTAGAGGCTAATAATCTCAAAAATTTATCATCAAAAACAAACTACAGGGTATCGCCTCAACTTTAAACTTTTTTCCTTCGAAGTTCGCGTCCAATTATGACAAGCCGCTGAGAACGTTTTTAATACTAAAAAGTTCAGCGAAGTAAAACATCCCATTGGCCTCATCATGCATTATTTGACGGGAAGTATTTTTTTATAAATTTATAATAAAAATCCTTACTTTGTGATGTTTTTTTATTTTTCTTTCCAGATTTCCTCAAAACAAAACATTCTTCTACAGACTGTAACAACATAAAAAAAAACTACTCTTTATTGCACTAATTTAATTTTCTACAAAAAAAAAAAAAAAACAACTATACTATAATGGACGTCACATCTCTAAAATCTATATCACATGTGGCTATATAATTAAAAAAATTACCTAATCTATATTGCACTAATTTATTAAACTAATTTATCATAGTCTTATCACAAACTTTTAAAAGAGTGAAATCTATGCGGGATAAAAAAATATAAAATTTCCTCCACAAAGTGTAAACCAAAATTATGTCACCATATTTACGCTCTGAAAACTATCTTCATAAAATTTCTCCTATCTGCACGAGAATTCTGGTCTACGGTAAAAATTTGGTTAATACTAAAGAAAATGGATATTAAAAAAAAATTCTAAAACTTGTGGCTATTGAAGAAAAATAATTAAGCATTGTTGAATCCTGAGTTACAAAAAAAATCAAGTGATAAAAAAAAAGTTATCTACAAATATAGTGTTTAAATAAATAAATATAAAAATAAATTATACATATTTCAAACAGCATCATGCAATAACACGGAAACAAATTTATCAATAATCTTATAACTAAACAAATAAATATTAAAACTGATTTAAATTACAAGATATAAAAAATAAAACTTGATAACTTGTTATATACTATTTACATTATAAAATAATTTTTAAAATAAATAATAAAATATTTAAACAACTACTAAAACAAAATTAATAATAAATAAAGATATGAACATCTAATAATAAAATAAATAAAATTCATAAATAAATAATTAATAAATAAATTTTAAAAACATAAAATTAATATAATAACAACACAAAATATACATGCAAGTTTAAATATAAGTACCTTAAAAATATAACATCCATGCAAACTTAAATATACCTTAACTAATAATTTAATCAAATAACTAAAAATATAAAACTTATATAAAAATCAAGTTAATTTAAGTAATAAAAAAAACTTAAAATTTAATAATTGAAATATAAATATAAAAAAAAAATTAACTATATTGATAATCTTAATTTGTCTTCCTTTTTAGGTAATGATGGAAGGTTATGATGGTCAACAAGATTCATCAAAATACAATAAGAATTCTTCATGTGGTGTACAAACAAATTAACCAAAGTTACCTACAGTAAGAGTACATCTAACACTGATACTACACACTTCACGAAACGATCATGACAGGCTATCAGATGTTGTTAAACACTCAAAACAGAAAGCTAACTTCACAACAATGATATCTACCAAATCACAACAGAATACAAGTATATAATACTGACACAACACACTTCGCTATACACATGATAGGACAGGATATCAGATATTAATACACATTGAAAGCTGAATGACGATAAAAAAAATACTTTAAATTTACAACGCAAAATAAGGATACAAACACAATACATTTGGGGACTAAACATGTCACTCACAAGCTATAGTTTTGTTACCCTACAAGTACAAATTTACCACACAACATGTCCAAGAGTTCCATTTACATACACCCTGCATATCGTCCTACAGCGGCTATGTAAACCAACTCTCGCAACATGTTTTATGGTCAATAAGATGGGCTATTGAACAAAAAAACTATTTGGCTATTGTCACATGTGTAGGTGTTTTTACATGTACCACGTATGCAGACTAGGACACATTCCAAGAAATTAGAAAACATCTCTAGCTGCCTCATTCGATTGGGCGCCATTTATGTTACGAACCGTTTTGGCCCAGTGAGGTTTCCGACTAGCTTGTTCGTGGCGATAGCTCAGGCAGGTTCCAACCCTCTCACTGGCCACGCATCCGCTCATAAAACAAAATGAAAATACAACAAACTACTACTATACATATACTATAACAAACTCCACCACAAGAAGAATCCACGAGAGTCAGGTGTTTACTCCCGTTTTGCCCACCCAACCATGTCGCAGCAGCATCCGCTGTAAAATTTCTCTGCGACCCAAAAATTTACATGACCTCTCTTAACCACTTACTCATCCATCATTCCACAATTTAATAACTACTAAAATTATTTATGTTAACTATATTAAATACAAAATTTATTAAAAATATAAAAAAAACAATAATAAAAATAACAATTAAAAATAACAATCAAAAATAAAAACAATAATATTTAAAAAAAAAATGAATTTAATAATAATAATAATAAAAATTAAATTGATAATAATAATAAAAATAATAATAATATTTACAAATTATATACATATATTACACTAATTAACATATACACAAAATTTATACACATATAAACAAAATCTTTTTTCCCTCAATTCAATTTCATTATAGCCGTTTAAATTTTCTCATTTTTATTTATTAACCTTTTCTAGTGCTCAAGTTATTTTAATATTTGTTATTTAATTTAATAATTTCACTATTTTCCTACAATTCAAAGAGCTCTCTAAATTGGGCATTTTTTCACGGCTGTCATTGTACAGACCTATTTTTTTCTACACATCAACTTGGGCCCTAGATAAGCAAAATATTCTATTCTTTAACTTTCCACATTTTAATTATTTTATCTTTACTATTTCAGATTGCCGGCTACCGAGGGTCAGATGTCACTAAACAAAACAAAACTAAAAACAAACACACAAACACTAACACTGAACATTGCACTTATAATTTCTTTTTTTTACACAAAGCACAACTACACTCGACACTCATTTATCATTTGAAATGTTTTCTCATATACAAAATATTATAATTAATATAAAAAAAAACTAATATAAAAAAAAATGTCCATTTAAATTAAGTCACTAGTATTAATTTCTTCTGCTCCATTTTGAGGCCGATTCCCTTTTCACTTTCCTGTTACATTATTTGTGCCCTTGCCAAGACGTTAGGGGTAGCTTATGACACTAACATTTCTATTTTCTCCCATTTTATTTGGGCCACAGTCCAGGATATGCCGCAAAAAAAATTGGATTCTAATATATATAAAAATATTACCTGGCTACCTTTCATCCGTGCGGTCTTGGATAAGTCCTAAGATTTTCCCCATTCGGACAGGATATATAGCCAGCTATAAAATTACAAATATTCACTTTATAAATACAAGCTACACTATTTATCATTCGCTGGTATATACTCACGTAATATCATTTTATATTAAGTGTTGAAAGTTCAATAAACTTAAAATTAACATCACTTGTTAATTAAATAATAAAAAAAAACTAAAACTTTTGAAAATTATTTTCAATTTCCCGCACGGAACGAACATTTAATTGCACTATTTTACAGGTGTCTTCTCAATATTTTCTGTATCTAAATTCTTGTTCTGTTAAAGTAATATGTAGCGGTTTTCAACCATATGCTGGAAGAATCCTGTTCCATTTTTCCTATATATTATTTTACCTATATAAAAAAAAAATTATTATCTACCCTATATTTATCCCTTTCTCTTATTTGGTCCTCCTACATATTCATATTTTCATTCATAAATAGGCTTTACTACCCACTGTAGTAATTTATAATAACACTGACTAAACAAAATAAACACATCCAACTTTTTGTACATTTAGTACAAAACACACATACATTCACACATTCATGATGACATTTGTCGAGAAGGTAAACAAAACAAAGTATGTATTTACAAATATTATTTTTCTATTTTAATTTTTTTTGCAGGAAAATGGACAGTTCGGACAACATATAACAAAAAAAACGTAAGTATACATAAGGTGAACCATGCTGTGTATAAAAAAACAGGACTACACAAAAGAACAACACAACAAATAACATCAAAACATTCAGCCGCCAGAGACGTTCAGGTATGCGGCCAATATCACCCGCAACAACCTTCATATAGGAAGTTGGGGCTGAACGCAAATTTATTCTTATCAAAAGTTTTGCATGTGGTCAATTGAGACTCTGGGCAACTGTATCTCGGTACAGTTAACTGACGCCACGCAATTAGCCAATGCGAGAGTGAGACTTAAAACTCTAACTGAAAAGGACGGCCTGATTGTCCTTAAGAGATAATGACAATGACGCGCGAGCTCACCAGACAAAATCTGCCGTGTGTTACTGTTTATTAAAAATGTATCGTAACTTTTCGTGAGGTAGAAATCTGTAGAAAATAGATTTTTACGGAGAGAATTTAATTCGTTGGATATATTTTTAAAGAAAAAAAGTGACAGCACTACGTTTTTCTCAAAAACACACACTTTTTAACGACACTGAGAGCTGTAAAGTAAAACAGTACGAGTCTACTAACTGAACCAAGGTGGTGTTGACAACACAGCAGATCTATTTTTTGTTTTCATAAATGCTGACTGAGTTATCAAATATTATTTATGTTTACATAGTTTTAAGACGAATTTTTTTATCATGTGTTGTTGACAACGCAGCTAATCTACTTTTTCCTTGCATAAAAGCTGGCTGAGTTCTCAAATATTATTTATGTTTACCTAGATTACTTTTTCCCGCGCAACTATTTAGAAAAAAACACAAACAAAAACCATGTAGTTTTTGACACATTTTCAAATGAAAGCAACAACAAAAAACCATGTTATTTTTTAATGTTGTATACAAGGCGAATTCATTATCAGGTGGTGTTGACAACGCAGCTGATCTACTTTTTTTATTTGCATAAATGATGGTTGAGTTGTCAAATATTATTTATGTTTACATAGATTACTCTTTCCCGCGCAAAAAAACACAAACAAAAACCATGTAGTTTTTGACACATCGACAGTCGAACGCAACAATAAAAAACCGTGTTGTTTTTTTAATGTTGTATTTGTTGTAGAATTACCACCACCTGATAATTAAATTTGCCTTAGTTGTATATGTTGTAGATTACCACCACCTGATAAGATTGATAGAACGTAGTGTTGTCTTTTTTCTCTTTTAACAATTTGTCAATGTATTACGTTTTCAACGTAAAAATTTATTTTCTGTTGGTTTCTTCCTTTACGGAAAGTTACGTTGTATTTGTTGTAGAATTACAACCACCTGATAATTGAATTCGCCTTGCATAAATTACTTTTTTTCACGCAAGTATTTAGTAGTTTTTGACACATCGGCAAATGAAAACAGCAATAAAAAACCATGTTTTTTAATTGATAAAAAATAGTGTTGTCTCTTTTCCCTTTTAACAATATGCCAATGTACTACGTTTCTTCATAATGACTTAATTACCATCATATTTGAAAGAAAAAATGTAAATTTACATTGGACATTCTACTAATATAGCGCACAACATGCCAACTGGGCATAAGTGCATACCTGTCATGGGTTTGGGCTTTTATACCCCTCCTTTTCAACCTAACCTAATATAATAAATCTGAATGTTTGGATGCTTGGATCTTTGTTACTTAATCACGCAAAAACGTCTGCACGGATATTAGGCACACATACAGATAATAACCTAGATTAACACATCCATACCATACATCCGATAATTACGCGGACGAAGTAGCGAGCACGCGTTAGTTTTGAATTTGTTTCAATAATATGTTTAAAATTACACACTATTTCTTAATTCGAAAATAGTATTTCAATCGATTTATTTCAAGAAGTAATTTCTTTATGTGTATTTTTTACGTATTATTGGTATAAATGTCAATTTAAATGTAAAAATAGTTGGTAACGCAAAGCCATAATTTTCTCATTGACATTGCATTTGATAGCGACTTTAATATAGACATCTAAATTTTGATGCAAACGTTGAATAACTAATTAAAATTTTAGAAAAACGTATTAATCCTACTTAAAAAGAAGTATTTAGAAAATAAAAATGTCAGCGACGGATCAAATGAGAGCTATGCTTGATCAGCTTATGGGCACTACACGGAATGGAGACGATGGTCGTGGAGTTAAATTTTCAGATCCTCGAGTGTGCAAAAGTTTTCTCTTGGATTGTTGTCCCCATGATATTCTCGCATCTACCCGAATGGATTTGGGAGAATGTCCCAAAGTTCATGATTTGGCGTTTCGAGCAGACTACCAAAGTGCAGCTAAATCTCGAGATTATTATTATGATATTGAAGCTATGGAACATTTGCAGGCATTTATAGCTGACTGTGATAGACGCACAGAAGCGGCAAAACAGCGCCTTAAAGAAACACAGGAGGAGTTGACAGCAGAGGTGGCAGAAAAAGCGAATGCTGTGCATGCTTTGGCAGAAGAGATAGGCAAGAAGTTAGCCAAAGCCGAAGCTCTAGGAGAAGCTGGAGAAGTAGAGGAGAGTATGTCACTTATGAAAGAAATTGATGAGCTGCGAGCAAAGAAGATAAAAGCAGAACATGAGTACCGCACATCAATGCCAGCATCAACATATCAACAGCAAAAATTGCGCGTTTGTGAAGTGTGTTCGGCTTACCTAGGCATCCACGATAATGATATAAGATTGGCAGATCATTTTGGCGGTAAGTTGCATTTGGGCTTTTTGACCATAAGGGAAAAACTAGCAGAACTGGAAAAGACAGCCGGACCGCGCAAGGCTGAACTAAAGCGTACTGGCAAGATCCATGAACGCGATGATGATCGATCCCGTTCACGTTACTTTGTTGGTGGTCGTGAATTAGATCGTCGATCACGTGTTCATCGATCTCGTTCTCGTGAACGTCGTCGTGCTGCTGAAGGCACGAGTACGATTAGTCGTTCCGAGCGTAAAGATAAAGAACATCGTGAGGACTCTGATCGTAATAGAAACAGTGGTCGAGGTGGTTCAGATCGCAGAAGATCTCGATCTAGGTCTCGCGGACGCAGCTTTAATTCAAGGCGCAGATCTCATTCACGTGATCGACACAGACGTTAGTATAAGAAGTCTTTTTTTAGATTACTGGGAAATGTCTTTGAGGTATGTCTAAAATAACATTCGGATCTTGGTTTTATTAAATTTTTATTGTTTTCTTTTACTCAACAGAATATTATTTTGACAATGAAGAAAAGACAACCAGTAGTATCAGCAAGAGTTTCGACCAAGACGAATCCTTATAGCTGTAGGCAACATTTATATAGCACGTATGTAAATTTCGAATTGCTTTTTAATTCATAAAACTTAACGTTGTTTTATACTATTAATGATTATATTTTTAATTTTCTAAGCAAACAAACCTATTTCTCTCTTAGATTTAAATGTATTCAGTACTACTTTTAATAATTTCTCTACACAATTGGACTTTTTTTTACTTGAATTATATTGTAATAAATCAAAATAACTTTTCTTTAGATAAACGAAGGAAAAGGATAAAAACCAAACATTTGGTGCATAAAAATTCATTGAGAAACATAACATGTATGTATGTATTGTACCAAAAAAAAAAAAAAAAACTACAAAAAATTTATTGAATTTTGGGTACGTACGGGATAATTTTTTCAATTGGAATAAATATCTAGAAAAAATGGGATTTATTTAATTTAAAACTATTTATTTTTTCATATTTAAAACTACATTTCTATCCAAGGCCATGGTATATTCCAACAGCGAGTTGGTTGATTATTAGATAGACAAACCACTACATTTTTAATAAGTGCTGACTTATTTTTGGTAAGGAACTAAGAAATAAAACAAACGTAAACAAACTTTGTCATTTCAGCATATAAAACAACGTTTTAATGACTCGGTTTAACTTGTTTTTGGTGGTACAAAACACAATGATTGATAGTTTAGTTATTGGGTATGTATAAACCACATGGCAGTGTTGATGTTATCTGTAATATGGTGAGCAATAAGCTTTATTTACAAACACATATAGTTGTTAGATCTTTATACTATTAATTTACCAATATATATGGTACCACTTTCAAACTTTAACCCTACAATGTATTTTACAGCATTTTGAGCTGAAATGCACTTGATAACATGATTGATTAGGTTGTTCACCTTTCGCCTTTGGTATGTACTACTTAAAAATTTCTTTAACAAGTTTTTACTCAACTTCAAAAATAAACATCCAACATGTGAGTACAGACTTTTTGATTAATACAAAAAAAAAAAAAGATGGCGATCATACTACATATATCACTGTTGGGTATGTATTTATGATTTCAAATAATAAGATTATGTTGAAATTGAATTATGTATTTTATTAAACCTTCGACTACAAATTTCTAAAATTATATCTATCATCTTATCCGGTTGACATTTTTGGCATTACGATTAATGATGAATAAAGTACAACTCGTCAAGAAGGTTGGGAAAACAGGGACGACAATTAGTATAAAAGTTTATAATTCCCATGATTGCTTTAACTTCATCTTTTTCTATGGTACGTATTTTTATGATTTCCATTAAACAATAGCAGATTATTTTCTTTTCTTATTCTGTGGTTATTACGTGAGTACTATTTTAAATAAAAATTGTTTAAATTAATGTTTTAATATAATTATCAGGAAATTGTACACTGTTTTATTTAGAATATATTTTCATATAAAGTTTTCTCTTCCGTAAAACAAGTATTTTATTATTTGTTTTAATATTTAACTCATTTACTGAACTGCCCAAAATACTATAGGTTCGTTCGAGAACTCACAAATTTGTACGATTTTGTACAAATTTTTACTGCATTTTACGAAATTGCGTTCGTTTACACAAATTTGTAGTAAATGAGAGCACAAATAGAGAGCGAAAAGTGACAGTTCTTGACTGAGTATTTGCAAATTTTTACAACAGAAATTTCTTGTAGTAAGATTTATCAAAACCAAAAAACATATGATTCAAAAGGTACACAAACAAAAGTAAGCAAACAAAAAGTATACAATTTGTGAAAAAAATATTAAAAAAAGGAAAATCCAAACAAAAGTGCAAAATATTATTAAATTTAAATTGTTTTTGAAATAAAGTTAGTTAACAATGTCTACAGATGAAAGAATGGAACTGCCTGAATCTGGCGCAGGATGTTACATACATATGTGAATGTAACTTTAAAGTTTAGTTTTGTTAAGAATAAAGACTAATTTTCCTTTATTTATTGATACTTTTTATTTATTTTATAAAGAAACACAATTGGTTTTGCAGCGAGAGTTATAATTGAAGAATTAATACATACTCTTTGAGTACATTTTCTTTTCAATCAAAATACACAACTCCCAATAGGTACATAGTTGATTTGCAACACGAATATCTGTTAGAAATTTATTTGGCGCTTAGTATAAAATCTAAACCAAGTTTCATAAAAATGTGTTGCAGTTTTAAGTCAACTTGAACTAGATATTCATACATAATTAATAAAAAAAATGCAGATAAACTTGGGAGAGGAAATATGTTATAATTGAAGAGTACATGAGTGTGGAAAATGTAGAGACAACGTTTAATTGATTTTATATTTAGTTTTAAGAATAATAATTTTGTAATCAGTAATTTAAATAAAGTCTACAAAATAAAGTCACATATATTGAGTTTTTTTTAAATTAATGTGTCGTCACCTGAATGTAAACTATTCTTAACATTATATTTAAACCCGATTTTTTTTTTTCTGAAATCCGGTTTATTTTATATAAAAATGTACATGACCACAAACAGATCCGGCACATTGGAGCAGAAACGACACACCGTTTCGAAGTATTCGAGTTTAAGTTTTGGAGCATAACTCTCCATACTGCTTAGGAGCTCTGCTATAGTCTCGAAAAAAGGCACTTGGGATATTTAATATTTTTCACAATTTCAAACTACCCTCAAGCGAACTTTCAGGAATTTATAGCGTAAAAATGTATTGTTTCTTTTTTTTCTCGACGAACAAACATTTAGTGACACTCGTATGATTATAAAATCGCCAAAACTTTTTCTGTGTGTTCTGAAGTTCATGCGTTTTGCTGACTATTTTTCAAACATATTTAAGTTGCGTGTTGAAGTTGCAAAACTTCTTGCGATACTGGCTATCTTTAGGGCAACGGATCTTGTAATGGAACATGTTTCGAAGGGTAGGGTGGGTAGTCAAGTGTCTCTTAAGGCCTTTTATGTACATTATGTCAAATCTAGGCTGGTTAGGAACTGTAGGAGAGCTCTGTAGAATTATTGGCTTTTTCAACATCAGATTGTATTAGGTACCAGAGCATTGCGGATGAACTTGCGCCCGTTAAATCGACGCTTGGATCAACATTTAAAAGGGCATAGTAGAACCACTATTTTGGGCGAATTAGAACGTGGATATCAGACAGAACTTTTATGACATGGAGGAAGAGACTAGTGTGGAAAGAGATTTATGACCAAGGGTAAAGTCGGCGGACTTAACGGCATTTGTGGACATGATAAGGTATGTCTGAGGGCCAAAATCGGGGTTATAACAAGATATTAACCAGTAAGGTTTAGGTTAATTAGAAACCACAGAAATATAGGTTTAGGTGGTTAAGTAAGCGATTCCACAATTAGTTAACCTACCCACTTAAGATTGTAACCAACTTTAGTTTAAAAACCAATGCCACATCTTTCTTTTCAAAACAAAGAATTCTTTGGGAATGTTTTATTTTTTATACCCTTCACACAGTGAAAAAGGGTATATATAGGTTTGTCATTCCGTGTGAAATTTCTACAATTTTCATTTCCGACCCCATAAAGTATATATTTTCTGAAAGCTTATGAATAGGGGAGTCGATTAAGCCCTGTCAGTCTGTCCGTGTGTATGTTGAAATCAACTTTTTGAAGCCCCCCGACATAGGTTGGACCCGGGTAAGGTACTTAAATATCAGAAATATTCGGGAGTAGATCGGTATTGAAAATCAGAAACATCGGTACATAAACTGAGATATGAGCAAAAACCCACGACCACCTTGAGTTTTTTTTTCACAAAAACAACATTACAACAACAACATACATACATACAAACGTGTATACTGGTTAGAGAAAACGGGGCATCGAATCCCAGCTGAGCCAAAAAAAAATTTTTTTTTAATTTTTTAAAAAATTTTTTTTTAATTTTTGTTTTTATTTTTTATTTAATATATTATTTATATTTTTATTATAATTTGTTTTTTTATTTTTTTTTTTATTTTATTTCTTTTATATATAATAATTATAATTATATATAATTTTTTTTTTAAATTTTTTTTTTTAAATTTTTTTTTTTTTTATATTTATTTGGTTGTTGGGTTTAAGCTGGTTTATATGCATTTCACTGGTGCTTATGCCAGATCATCAGTAAACCTTTTGCCCAAATTCTTGAAAAAGTTTAAAATTTTTATAAGTTATATTTTTAAATTCTCATTAACAAAATGAGAATTCAAAAATAAAACAAAAAACCATAAAAAACATATAAACCAGCTTAAACCCAACAACCAAATAAATATAATTGAAAAATTATGGGAGCATATCCCAAAAAATTTAGTAAATTATTTTTTTTTTTTTTAATTTTTTTTTTTTTTTTTCCTTTTTTTAACATACATACGTGAATTTATAATTTTACAATGGGATGTTTTTATATATGTTTGTACGTATTTCATATGGGATGAATGGTGACACAAACTACTGTTATTTCATGACTACACGTTGTGAAGGGTATATAAGATTCGGCACGGCCGAATATAGCGCTCTTGTCATTTTTCTAAAAGGCATCTTAACAGTGTTACATTTTAAGCACATCATTTATTACAAATTATTTTTAATTTTGGGAACAATTTAGTATATATACTTTTGAACTATTGATTAGGAAGTCCTGAAAATGTAATTATCAATTTACTACATTCAAATTCTTTTTTTAAAACCCCTGCAAAATCACTCTGTCATTGTCTTTCCCGGGTATGGTTGACTTTATTAATTTACAATATGCATATGAAAAAATTTGTTTTAACATTAGATTTTTCGATTATATAATGACGGCAAGCACACGTGCCATTAGGGAAAGGAATTGCAGCTACATACATCAACACTATCGCCGAATATTGCATGAGTAAAAAGTAAATAATTTAATAAGTTAAAACTTCAACTATTTGTTTTGTGTGAAAACTGATAATTTTCTTTGTATAAATCTAATCGAGGAATGCCTTTTTCAGATTTTTATTATGATTTAAAGTTAAAAATACAATACTTCACTACATTGCACAATGTAGGTAAATATATACATATACAACCAGTTAAATTTTGTGTGCGCAAATGGTCTGGTTACCCGGCGCCCTGTGAATATATATTTTATAAATTGTTTTTGTAAAATACTTATATATTAAATAAATAAAATATACAACCAGTTTATATAAAACAAATAAAAATAAAACAAACCTTATTAAAAGTCGTTCTTATCGTATGTTATACATAATCATGATGTTCAAAAATATGTACATACATACATACATACATATGTATGTGCGGATGTATGTATATTGGCATGATTATCAGGTGATCTTGGAACATCAGCTGATTAGTTTTTTTTAATTATTTTGAATTCCGTTGATAAATAAGGCTCGCTTATTTCAAATGCATTTATATATCTGTGGTCGCAAGGAAAAACAAGGTAACTCCATTTTTCCAAAAAGTTGAAAAAAACACCAAAATTTGATGGATTTTGGATTTACCATCACTCTGTCAGATGAAAATTTTTAAAAACTACCACATTTAAGAGTAATCTACAAAATAAAAATCGCTAAATACCAGTTTTTAGGAAAAAAAAGGTAACTCCATGTGTTTTAGGGAAAAATCAGGTAACTCCATAATATCTTAAAGAAAAACACTAGGAGATTGATCGTTGATGTAAACAATAATTTAAACTAGAATTGTATCATTAACATACAACAAAAATAAGTGAATTCCTGTATTTTTAACAGCAAACTAAAAACTAAAAAATTGAAAATTTTCGATTTTCAAATCAATACGAAATTCATTACTTTTTTTGATAACAATTTAAAATTACAAGTTTTTTCTCTTTTGCTGCAACCTTGACGATCTTCTCCATAAGACGATGAAAAGTTGCCTTAACTCCATAAAATATAAGAATAAATTCAAACAATGAAATTTTTAGGAAAAACCAGGTAACTCCATTTTTAGGTAAAAATCAGGTAACTGACCTTGATTTTCGCTTCTGACGGGTAAAAAGCTTTTTACTGCAACCCAAAATGTTCAACAGGATGTAAAATTATGTCTTTTTTAATGCGCAGACATTAGAATATGAATCAAAATAAAAAAACTAGTAAAATATGTCGAAAACTTTAAATGCGTCTTTCTCGTGTTTTAAAAAAATGGAGTTACCTTGTTTTTCCTTGCGACCACAGATATAAAAAATTTAAACCAAAAAATTCTCTCAAAATTGCAATTCCCTGGGACGGGCTCAATTCTCGTTCCGTGAAACTTTGCAATAAAAAGTTTTTGCATATCATATATGGCATCACCAAACCTTTGACCAAGCGCGGATCCAGCTTACGCGTTTTGACTTTTTATTAAAATATATGTATTGCTTGTTTTACGGCTGCAAAATCTGTTACTTATTTAGAGAAAAACTTTGTTTTGTTTCCTTTTCCCAATGGATCAGCGCTTGTCTTTGACTGCCGAAAGCTTTAAATATAACAGATAACTAAGCTTCGGAATGACGCGAGTTCAATGTCCAAAGATTGTTAACTCAGCAACAGCAGTTTTTTTTTCCAGAAAGGAACTTTTGTCGACAGCAGAGCTGTTACAACGACAACCTGATGCGTCAGCTTATACATACGCCAGATAGCCAGCGGTATAATCTCAATTTCATGATATGTATTTTAAGTAATTTCGACAAAAAAAATGTTGCAGTTAGAATGTATGTATGCTGATGTTAACTCTAAATTTCCTTTATTTCAAAATTAAGTTTAAAAATAAATTTTCCTTACGGCTAGAATATGTATTTATTAAAAGCGTTTTAAAAGTATTATTAACCTTATTTAAAGAGCAATTTATTTAATAATTATTTGAGTAATAATAGTCTAAATTATTTTATTTAAAGTTATGACCATGTTATTTGTAAGTAAGATATACATACATACATACATGAGTATATATGTTCTAAGATTTTTTTATGATTTTAATTTTAAATCTGATAGCGTTAACAAACATACAAACATACATATTTATTTACATACATACTTACTTACATAAGTGTAGGCTTTTTTTTAAAAAACAATTTGAAGAAATAAAAATAGTTGCTTTTTTAAGTACAAATAGTTATGGAAAGGCCACGTAGTAATTACGCATCTGTTTTCTATTATTATTTAGTATTCGTTGTACATTTAGTTAGTTCAATATATTCACTGACAGCATTTTTAGAATGAGATTTTATTAAAATCAACGTACTATAGAGCGGTAGACAACGTTTTTGTTGTAAACATAAATAATGTGATGCACGATGTCCAGACACTTGTTGAGCATAGTATTAGTCAACACCAGCAAATCCTTGACTACCTTCTATAGCCTTGATTAGTTTATCTTTCAGTTGTAAATAGCCTTCATAGGGTGGCAAATCCAAGCGATTGAAACTGTAACGAAAAAAATAACAATAAAAAATTAAACTGATGACGTTTTGTTAAAATACTTTGATGACAAAATCTAAAATTAACCAAAAATTAAAAAAAATAAAATAAAAGTTCTTTGCTTATGCGTAAATGGTAAAAATTTAAGTATTTTGGTTATGCTTTTAGTAATTTTAAAAACTCATAATTAGAAAAAAAAAAAAATACTTGTCCAATATGAAGGAGAATGGTTGCGAATAGGAAATACGCATTTCATAAAACATATACAACGCGTGCATATAATTATATTAATTTTTTTGTATAAAAATTACCAAAAACAACTTTATGCATGAATATAATATGAAATATCATTTAGAACACTTTCAATGGCACTACTGTGTCGTGTGGTATGCTAAACATGCATGTAACTTTTTTTTATTGTTTTAAAGCGGAAATACTAACAAAAATACATGTATAAATTCAATCTTACCATGTATGAGCACGTGGAAAATTATTGGGTGTGCCCCACTTTTCAATCGTAAACATTTGAGGTCCATTCGAACCATACAACTCTTTAAAGCCATTCATTGGAACACGTGATGTTCCAGTTACAAACTGCAGCAGACGCGAACGCATTTCGTTAGAAAACGAGAGCACTGCTCTCCAAAACCATTGTATAATAATATGATTTTGATGATAGTCCCCTTTGTACAAAGTATTTTCACGCCAATCTTTAACATCAATATTTTGTATACCACACATCAAGAGTTCTAACTCGTGTTCATCAAAAATTTTAATCAAATTTAAAGGAATCACTGAACCGAAACCATCCAAAAAGGCTGTCATTTGTTCTTTGACACGCGCTACAAATCGCCATTCAATGACAAGTCTGTTGAAGAAATATATAATTACAAAATGTCATTTATGGAAAAACTATTAATATTAAATAACTAACTTTATGTACTCGTCCTTGTTTTCATTAGTTACTTCAATGTTAGCTCCTTCTCCCTTCAGTTCATGCTGGCTCTTTTGTCCGAAAGTGTCCTCATCCACACAAAATGTTAGCTCCAATTGACGCGGGTCATTCTCTTTAATCCACATTAGGGAGTTGTAGTATTCCGTATCAACCGATTCCATATCTTTTAAATCAATGGGCTTTTGTAACATCATTTTATAGAAAGGACGTATGAAAAATGCATCAAGCAACTTGCCGTGATAAACAGCCATACCCGCAATGCGGCCAATAAATCTATAGTTATTAATTATTAACTCACTAGCTTCTTGTATGACTTTTTGCTTTAACTTACTTAAAATAGTGCAAATGATCTTCATTACACAACCCACTGCCATTATTAATTTGTAATGTATAATTGTCCATGGCTGAATATTCAAAAAGTCCATAATAGGGATTAAACATTTCTTTAGACAGCAAATAAAACCACTCTCTAGCCAGGCCACCATAATCTAAATTAAAATTGGTAAATAAAACAAAATCATAAATACAAATATAAAAAGGGTGCGTCCAATTACCTAGACCTGTTTCTCCTTCAAATTCTACCCACAATTTGGTCTTTAGTAAATCAGTTTTAGTTACTTGGCTTATTATTCTATAAGAATCCTCAAGTATAGAGGAGCGTCGTACACGTATTTCAAATTTATTCGGTACATTCGTCTAAAATGAAACGAAATACAATTTACATTTGAACAAATGTGCGATAACATTTTAAAACATACCGGTTTTCTGAGATGACTTTTAAAGTATTCGTACTTTTGTTTATAATCTCTAGAATAGGGTACTGCTTGTCCAGCAATATTAGGATTCGAAAGTCTAGGATCTTCCCACTGTGTTGTTCTTGTATCTAAAATATTAAAAACTTAAAACATCTATAATCTAAAGAATAGACATTGAACCTACTATGATCTATATAAAATACTCGACCATCTGTATGTACTCGCTCTTCCCAACCTTCGGGCAGTGGACCTAAATCGTCTTCAACACGTCGTGTTTGATTCGGCATAGGACTAGCGCGTCCATTGCGTGGATCTATCCATGTAGTGCGTCTAGCAGCATGATCAATAAAGAACGTACGTCCATTAGGTGCTACTTGCATTGACCATCTCAGAGGCAGAGGCCCTTCGTCAGCGGTCATTATTGCAGGCTGTTTTTTTATTTTTATTTTTTACATAAAAAAAAATATATTTTTATTAATTTTCATGGAAACACTTCTCAATGTTTTGAAAATATAAATATAATTGGAATCAGGGTACACTTATACAAGGTGGCGGTGCCAGCCCAGCTGACTATTTTTTTGTGTTCTGGAGTATGTCAAACTACACATTTAAAAAATGATTTCAACTGCGGAAATTGTCAAACTCCATACACAAAAAAAGAGAGACAAAAATTTCTCTCCTTTACGCTATCACCTTATGTAATTACACCATGATTGGAATTTTTAATAAAAAAAAAGCAAAAATTACTCTTCGTAGCATAATTGCAAGAGTATCAAATATTTTTTTTATCAATTTTTGATTTACATTTTTGATTGGTTTTCTGTTTATATTTTCTTTTGTATTGGACAAGAGTTTTCCAATTAAAAAAATTAAATATTTTGATTTACTAAATTATTCGGGATATGCTCCCAACTAATTTTTCAATATTTTCGTTGTCTCTGTTTAATCAACAACATAAAAAAGTACGTATGTATGTATATTCTTGTGTCACAAGGGATACAGTGACAGACTCTTGACTACGTCTGGAATTTGTACGAGTCATTCTACAACGTATTTTTAAATATAATTACCATTTCTGGGACAGTTGAATTACTATCATCAGCGGAATTCCGCCTGGTAGATGAACCGGATGTTTGAGAACGGTCTCCACTATCAATTTGGTCTCCATCTTCATTCTATCAAAATTGTATAAATTATTTTTAATTATGAAAATATTTTTAAAGTGAAAATCATTAACTACTAAATAATTAAAATTAAAGTTTTTACTATGAGCATTACTACATACGTATTTCTACATATTAAACAAAATTGGTAGCACCTTATTCTGCTTGTTCAACATATTCGACTTTGATTTACTCGCTGACAATGCACTATTTAATAACTAAATTGATTCATAAAACAATAATTTTCCAACGTCAATGTTTCGAATTACGAAGATAAAAGATGGTACGTATGTACAGGATCGATCATGTTTACTGTTTATATTTTTATTATTTACTGTTTATATTATTATATGCAAGCGTTTAGACTATATGTATGTATGTATGTATGTATGTATGTATGTATATCAAATCGACACTTATAATAAAATTGAAACAAGAAGAACGTCGTGTGTGCGCATGAAATATTTTAAAGGTGTTATACTTAATTCATCGATATTTCGAATCTTTGCGTCTGTCTCAACACACATTGCGCAAAAACGGCTAAAATCGAGATCGAACTACTTGGCTCTAAAATAGCTACTTATAAACACATATGTATTCATTATTTCGTACATAAATTGTAGCAAATACATAAGTAATTTAGCGTTCAATTTTTGTGTGAAATAATTTTTCTACATATCGTCGTTGCTCTAACAAATAAAGTTATGTGTTTTCTGTCAAGTTTTTAAGGAGATCAAAAAAAAAAACGTTTAATTTTGTTGCTTTGCAGTATTACACTCGCGCATACCGACTATTGTTTATTTTTATTTAATGATTTCAATGCAAAGAAAGCCTTTATGGCCAATTATTTATGTAATGTAGATAAATAACTAAAATAATCAAGATATCCTTAAACAGTTTGGTGTATAGATGTATGACCAATAAAGGTTAAAAACGGAGCAATCAAAAAGCAGCGACGATATGTAAATACTAGCGATATTTAAGAAATATCATAATCATATGTATATTAGAAAAGGTAAACAATTACAAATAAACGCCCCAAATGCAAATTTGCACTAAAAATATCACAAACTCTTTGCTGGTTAAAATTGTTGTTGCTGCTTTCCGTGACGCAGTTATTTAACTGACATTGTGGATTTTCCACCATATCGTTTACAATATCCTCCTCATTTTCAAAAGTTGCTTGCTTATCGAGATTACCCAGTTGAATTAAATCGTTTATTTCCGTGTCCAACTTGTTTTGAACAGAACTGCAGTTGCAACAGCGACTGGTAGAATCACTGAAGAGTGTGCCACTTTCAGTATCGCTACTGGAGCATGATTTACAAGAGCAATCTGTACTAAAAGACCTACTGAAGGTACTATTTGTTCTCACTCCAGTGCTGTTTACTGAAGCGACGGTATTCTGTTGCAAATTATTATTAGCTAAAGGGTTAATGGGCTCATTAAAACCACCACAACTATTAGCAGACGTTCTTAAAAGGAACTGTTTAAAAATCATATACATATATTAATTGATTTATAGGTTACATGTCTTAAACAGTAATGACATTAAATAAGTTATTTAGATATATGTATGTATGTGTTATTTAAAAATATACAGTCTAATAATAAAAAAAAAAAAAATAAAAAAAATGCCGTAACTTACTGTTCCTCGATTCGTCTCTGAATCATCCACACTAATGTGAAATCGTCTTTGGAAATCTGATGCGGCAGCTTCAGTATTATCATTTGCGTGATTAGTATTTAAACTGTATCGAGTTTAAATTTTATATGAGTATTAAAATTATTCGCATTTGTATTTTAAATAATTTATGTACTTACATAGTTGGTCTTTCCCACTGCGTAGTTCGAGCGGTATGATTAACATAGTAGGTTCGGCCATTGGCGTCTTGACGTTCTTCCCAACCAGGTGGCAACAATTCATTTCCACCGTTAATCGTTAAAGCGTTCTAAATCAAATTTTGCAATAAAGTTATTATAGGGATTTATAAAACTAGTTTTAATTATTTTCGGCAATCAAAATATACCCCGATACAAAATTAAACCTCTTCACTTTTTTCTTCCTAATTTCATTACATAATTATAACATTTATATTATATGACTCACAAGGGCCCGAATAATAATTATAAATAAAAAAATAAATAAGCAAATAAATAATTTTTATTTTTTATTTAGCAATTTCGAATATCAATATATTAGTGACAATTTCAAATTAGTTCTAGAGTAGGTTGAGCTAAATTCCAAGCTTGAGATCAGATTTTTATGAAAAAAAAAATCATTTTATTTTAATCCAACATTTCGCTACCACATTGGGCAGCTTCTTCAAAAAAAAAAGTTTTTTATAAATTAAATTATATATTTAATTTTAGATTTCTTCAAAATGTTTGATAAATACGTTATTTATTTTGAAATAATTTACGGATTATTTAAGAAAAATTTTAAATGCAAAGGGTATTAATTAGTTTTGCCAAATGTATGGTAACTCTTAATACTGTACCTGAGTTGCCTCCGTCAGAGATACATTTTCAACATGTTCCAAGTCACCGAAATTGGATGTCGGCTCCACAGTCTCTCGTTGTTCATGTATAAAAGCGTGATAGATTTCAAGAGTTCCCTTGATGCGCGATTTAGCACTACAGTTTTAAATTAAAATATAAAAAATCTAATTAAATTTACTCGAAATTCGAGAATTCACATTGATATTAGGCGTTTTATTAAAAAAAAAAAAGAAAACACATGAACACTGTTGAGAATGAATGAAAATGCTTGCATAATATTATACTTTATATTTTAAATGTAATAATATATGTATTGAAATAAGTATGCTTTGTATTATGTTTATATATGAAAAAAATAAATTAGTCAGTTGACATTAAAACTTTTATTACAACAGGTTATAGGCCCTAAGACGCGCTCTTATTTTTAATTGTGTATTTGAATACGTTTTCGCGAAAGTGTTTCGGTAAATATGGCAAGGAGGTTATTCGTTAGAACGTCTAAGAGGACGTGAGAATTTCGATGTGTGGAAGAGACAGGCAAAATCTTGCCTTGTCATTAAAGGTTGTTGGAAAGTTGTGCAAGACGGCTTGATAAATGATGCTGATGCAAACTTGAATGAACGTGCCTTGGCTGAAATAACTTTAATGGTGGAGTCGTCTAATTATGGACATATTGCTACAGCTAAAACAGCAAAAGAAGCTTGGGATGCTTTAGTAAGAGCTTATGAGGATACTGGCTTAACACGTAAAGTTGAATTGCTAAAGCAGTTAGTAAATATCAAATTCAAAAATTATAGCTCAGTTCAGGAGTACGTTAATGAACTGGTAATTATTGCCTTGAAAGTGAAAAACGCTGGCCTTAATATAGATGACGAGCTTACTGCGTCACTAATGTTGGCAGGTCTGTCTGATGATTTTAAGCCACTTGTGATGGCAGTCGAAAATTCAAAAGAGAAACTATCTGTGGATATGGTAAAGAATTTACTTCTTCAAGATACCAAGTTTGATAATCAAGATTCCGAAAAGGAAGCTGTGTTGTATACGAAAAAATTTAAAAATAAAAAAACAATTCAGTGCTACAGTTGTAAGGAATTTGGTCACATCTCTAAAAACTGTCAAAACAAAATAAACAATTTCAAAAGTGACCGGAAGTCAAATAAAAAAAAGGAAAAGAAAGAAAATTCATCAACGCTTATTGCGACAAGCACGTGTATGAATGTTTCAACGAATGTCAACAATTCCTTGCGTTGGTATGTGGATAGTGGAGCTAGTAATCACATGGTGAACAATAATAACTTTATGTACAACACACGCAAAATAAAAAATAAAACAGTTCTTGTCGCAAATGAAGACAAACTTCTTGTTGAATGTGCAGGCGACATCGACCTAACAATTATTAGTGGAGAAGAAAAGAAAATTACTGTAAAGAATGTTGAGTATGTGCCCGATTTATGTGCGAATCTTCTTTCCGTTAGGCAAATGACTAAAGAGGGTAAAAAAGTTGTTTTTGAAGGCGATACATGTAAAATTTTTGATAAAAAGAACTCTCTTGTTACTTCGGCAACGGTATTTAATGATTTGTATTGCATAAACAGTGAAGCACAAAGAAAAGAAAACAAAGTTTTTGTTGCAAGAAATGAAGTTGATTTATGGCATAGAAGACTAGGTCACATTTGTGATAAGAGTTTAAGTGAAGTGAAGAAATCTTCAAACGGTATTAACTTTGAAAACGAAAGAAAGGAGTCATGTGTAGTGTGCATAAAAGGTAAACAAACTAGAAAACCAAGTAGAGAAGATGGTACAAGAGCCACAAAGTTGCTGGAGCTTATACATTCCGATATTGTTGGACCACTTAAGGTAAATTCATTTTCTGGTGCTCGGTATTTTGTTACGTTCGTAGACGACTTCTCAAGAAAATTGTTTGTGTACCCGTTGAAAGGAAAATCTGATGTCTTTGAAAAATTTGTAAATTTTAAGAAAATGGTTGAGAATCAGTGTGAAGCAAGAGTTAAAATTTTAAGAACAGACAATGGCCGTGAGTATGTAAATGAGAATTTTAAATCGTTTTTGCAGCAAAATGGAATAGTTCATCAAAAAACATGTCCATACTCTCCGGAACAAAATGGCACGGCCGAAAGAATAAACAGAACTATTATGGAACGTGTAAGGTGTATGCTAATTGATAGCAAATTGGATCTTCCTTTTTGGGCTGAAGCTGTAAATACAGCAAGTTACCTAATTAATAGAGTTCCTTGTCGTGGAGAAAACAAATCTCCTGAAGAATTGTGGTCTGGACGTCGCCCTAATTTAAAATTTTTAAAAGTTTTTGGTTGTCCTGCTTTGGTGCATATACCAAAACAAAAACGTCATAAACTTGAAACGAAATCAATTGAGTGCATAATGATGGGGTATAGTGCTGAAAGTAAGGCTTATCGGTTGTTCAACCCTAAAGATAATGGCATAATTGTAAGTCGTGATGTAGTGTTCTTGGAGCAAAGCAGTGCCAACATTAATTTAGAAAAGAATTACTATTATTCCGAATTAATATATGGGGGCGAAAATGTTAATTCAGCGGAAGGTAATAAAGAAAATGAATTTACATTTCCACTTGATTCCACAAACAACAATTTCGTTCAACAAGCAAGTGACTCAGAAGAAAGAGAATATAGTGATTCCTACGAATGGTCATCACCTTTGCCTTCCCCAGTTGAAAATGAGGAAAGTGAATGGTCTCCAAGTTCAGACGAGAGGCAAAATGTTCCTGTAATAGAAAATATCCGTCGTTCTGGTCGTATAGCTAACAAAAATCAACAATCACATAACTTTTGTGCAATGCAGTATGTTTCAAATGATCCGACTAATGTGATGGATGCAATGTCATCAAATAACTCAGTCGAATGGAAGGCAGCCATGAATGCAGAAATTGATTCATTAATGGAGAATAAAACGTGGATACTGACTGAATTGCCAGCAGGTCAGAAAGCAATCAAGTCAAAGTGGGTGTTTAAAACCAAAAGAGATGAACAAGGAAATACTATTAGATTGAAAGCCAGACTGGTGTCCAAAGGATTTTCTCAACGTGAAGGAATAGATTTTAATGAAACGTTTGCTCCTGTTGTGAGATATGACACCATACGATATTTGTTAGCATTGGCAGTAAAACACGATTTACACATACATCAAATGGACGCAGTAAGTGCATATTTAAATGGTACATTACAAGAAACAATATATATGCAGCAACCCGAAATGTTCGAAGATGGTTCAGGAAGGGTTTGCAAGCTGAACAAATCAATTTACGGCCTAAAACAGTCAGGCCGTGTTTGGAATGAAACCATCAACCAGGAATTAATTAAAATAGGTCTTACAAGAGGTGAAGTGGATCAATGTGTTTACCACAGAATACGTGATGGTCAAATGTTATACGTGGCAATTTATGTTGATGACATTTTGATATTTTCAAACAATTTACTTGATGTTAAAATTTTGAAAAACAAACTTGCTAAGAAATTCAAAATGAAAGACTTAGGAGAAGCATCAACAGTGCTGGGCATGAAAATTTCCAGAAGCAAAAATAGAATCAAAATTGATCAATCGCGGTATATCACAGATGTTTTGGCAAGATTTGGAATGAGTGATTGCAATCCGACCTCAACTCCAATGGATTACAATCAGAAACTAATAGCCAACATGTGTTTTAACGATGAAGAAGGCAAACATCAGATGTCAAATATTCCATATCAGCAGGCGATTGGATGTTTGTTGTTTGCGGCGCAAATTTCAAGACCGGATATATGTTATGCAGTTAATTTGTTGAGTCGTTTTAGTAAAAATCCTGGTAAACCACATTGGGAAGCAGTCAAACGTGTAATGCGGTATTTAAAGGGATCTTTACACAAAGGTATTGTCTACAAAAAACAAATTCAAGATGACATGAGAGGGTACTGTGATGCTGACTGGGCTGGAGACGTTGATGATCGCAAATCTACAACTGGATACGTTTTTATATTTCAATCTGGAGCCATTTCGTGGTCAACAAAAAAACAAAAAACAGTAGCTTTGTCTTCAACGGAAGCCGAGTTTATGTCACTAACAGCTGCAATTCAAGAATCGATTTGGTTAAGACGTCTAGAAGCTGAATTAAGTCCAGGAAATCACAAAAGTATGCTGTTGTATTGTGATAACAAGGGTGCTTTGCAAGTTGCTCTTAATCACAATTATTCATCAAGAACAAAGCATGTGGATATAAAAGCCAAGTTTATTCGTCAAAAACTAGATGAAAAGGATATTTTTCTAGAATATCTAGGTACAAATGAAATGGTTGCTGACGTGTTTACCAAGGCCGTTACTCCACAGAAAATTGAATATTTTAGTAAAAAATTTGGTCTTATTTAAATTATTGTTTTAAGTTAAAGAATACTTGAGATTATATTATTTTATTATTTACAAAAGTCTAGAGTATAAATTGTTTAAAATTTGTCATTCAGGAAGGGTGTTGAGAATGAATGAAAATGCTTGCATAATATTATACTTTATATTTTAAATGTAATAATATATGTATTGAAATAAGTATGCTTTGTATTAATATGTTTATATATGAAAAAAATAAATTAGTCAGTTGACATTAAAACTTTTATTACAACAAACACAATAAATACTTGGCTTTATATATGTACATAAAAGAAAATATAAACACAACACACTGAGGATGATCTTACAAATAATTTAGCGTTTCTTGACACTTGACTTGACAATACAACTGTAATACCAGTGACACACGTACATATGTTTGTATTTTACAGAACATAGTTCCTTTATAATTTTCACTTACACTTTAGAGGATTTTTGGGGACATTCTCTTTTAATTTAAAAAAATCAAAAACTCAAATTAAATAATAAGTATTCAAAGCAAACATACCCTACTGACCTTCTAGGCCTTAAAGGATAATTTTGCGGTTCTATAACTTGTCCCTCTTGTTCGGTCGGTAAATTCGCTAGAGTTAGTTCAACCATGCCTAAGAAATCATCTCTGGTCAATCTGTTTTCATCGAATACTTGAAATACTAATTTGTGTTCAGATGGCTTAACCTGTAAATGAAATTCAATAATTTAGTTTTTATTTCGCAAAAAGGTAATAATTGGTATTATCTCCTTGGTGAGTTCTACTTACTCTAAATAAAAATTCCTCATTCCATGTTGGGTTAAGAGTCTAAAAATCAGCAAAAGATTTGTAAATTAGACATATTCTGTGGTTAACTCAAATTTTAGTAATGAGATTACTATTGAAAAAATATAATTTTTTTATCACTAAATATTTTGAATAATTTGCAAACATTTTAATATTGCTTAAAGCAAAAAATAAGAATACATATTATAAAAATTACATACGTAGAAGTACATACATTGAACTCAATTACTTTACTCAACAAACATAATTAGTAAAAAAAAAAAAAATAATTATTTAAAGAAAATCTAACATTTTTTTTTATTGTTTTTTTTTTACAAATATTTATAAGTAAAACAGAATTTCGAGTCATTACCGTATAATACACATATATTTTTTGATTTTCGTAAAATAAAATCTTATATTTTTATTTAGTTCTTAGTAATATAAAGTGCAATAGCAATTTTTATTTTTTAATTTGTTAAAATAAAGCCTCGTACCAACTTATAAGAAATTTTGAATATCTTATACATACATATGTACATAATAGGCGAGTTTTTGTTAAAATAAAAGAACTATTTGTATGTATTGCATTTAAAGTTTTTATATTAAAAACTAACCTTTTTCTTGGTTTTCGTCAAAACAGAGTCAATATTTATATCGCCATTTATTGTATTGAGATCAATTCGCACATATGGATCACTAAAAAAAAGTTGTTATGTAACGATATATCAAAATATTAACGACATATAAATGTAATATACCTGGCTCCAAAAATATCCTTTTTAGCCAAGGTTTTTCCATTTAGTACAACAATACGTAAGTGGCAAGTATCAGATGTGTCGGTCTAAAGTAAAAAAAAAAAATTAAAAACCTTTTATATTCATATTATTTTCACTATATAAAATCCTTTTATCCTACGGTATATTTTTCTTATTTTTAATTGTAAGGAATTTTTTATTTCTATATTACGAATTTTTGAAATTGTCATTGCAAGTAACGAGATGATAATTGCATTTATTATTTCAAAGTGGCAACAAAATATAAATAAATTTTATTTGTAGTTGGTCTTATAGTTTTTAATTTTTGTTTCTTAAACAATATGAAAGTTATAAATAAATCTTGTAATATTTTTAAACTTTTTCATAAATTTTGTGGTTTAAAGTCTACAGGGGCTCAATTCTCGTTCTGTGAAACTGAAATGAAAAAGTTTTTGCAAAGCAAAGGGTATGGTGGCACCATATGATATTATACACAAAAACTTTTCATTTCATAGTTTCATAGAACGAGAATTGATACCCTGACCAGCTTAAACTTAACAACCAACAAACAAAATTTAAAAATTAATTTGTTTAATGAAAATAACTCATATTTTATGATTTAATTTAATGTTTTTTTAATGACTTTGTTGCTTTAGTTTTGCACTTTTAAATCTATATATGTATGTACTATGTATGTGAATTACCCTGTTTTAATTTTAATATTGCCTCTAGGTAATGTAATTAAATTTTCGAAAGCCTGTAAACATACACAAGTCTGTGTGTATTAAATTAAAAAATCCCTTGCCTAAAAATCAATACAGTAAAAAGTTACCCAAGTTTTAGTTTAGTCCTACTTTTGGTGCCCATGATCTGCACAATACTGTATATACATACATACATAGATAAAAAAACAAAGTGAATTTCCCGGAGTTTCACTGATGATAGTGATTTAATTTTAGTGAAAACACCAACGATTTTAGCATTAGCGTGTCATTGGAGATTATATGTTTATATGAATAATATATAATAATAAATTGCACCCCATTCCATATTAGGTGAAAAAAAACCTATGCCTTATGAGTTATGTTGTTTACATAAATTGTTTTAGATATTTTGCATGATTTCGCATTCATTTTGAAGCAAATCATTGATATCAAATTATTTCTTATCAATTTAGAAGTTCTATAAATGTTATTCACTTTGCACTTCTTACAATTTTTTTGTTGGGTAGTGATAAAAGCTCTACAATACAACAATAAAACTTTGAAGATTTCACAAAAATTGTGACTGATTTTAAATATTTTGCCTGATCATGAAGTATTTTTAAAGCAGAAGGACATATTTTCTCATTATAAATATAGCTTCTTAAATTAAAAATATTTGAATTTACATATTCTTAAAAAAAACGTTATAATAACTATCTAGCTGCTAACTTTTTAGTATAAATTCTAACGGAATCTGAATGTAGAGTACGAAATCCGTTTCGGCCATAGCGTTACAACCTTTTATTAATAATTAAATACAATGTTATCCAAAAAAAGCTCACATGCATATTTAAGTATATGCCTATAGTTGCAGCTCGTCTAGTTGAACCTCCAACAAGTTTTAGGTTAAAGGCGTTTTAAATGTGTTTTTAAATACAAAAGTATTAAAAGTGAATAAAAGATTTAAAAGAAAAAAAAAAAAATGTCCATGCAATTTTTAAAACCATTTTTGATTAAGTTAAACCCAAAATAAATGCAGATTTTTAACAAAAAAAAAAAAAAAAATACGACGTAGATATACCTAAGCTCCTTTAAATCATGTTGGCAGTAAAGAAAGGGCTCATAAAAGATCCGTTCGTTTACTTTTCTAGTAAAGTCCAGTAACTGAGTAAATACTGAGTACTTAAAAAAATACAATCACAAAAAACATTAGGAGCAAAGTATGCGAATGAAAAGTTTGTAAAAAATTTTAAATTAATCAAAATAGATGTTCGATTCAAACATGCTGTGTTGTAATAAATGCTTGCTCTTGATTACTCATTGAAATTTTTTTTCGATACTTAATACCTACTATTCCTTTTTATAATATTAAAATTTTTATAAAATGATTTTCATAAATGTATAAATTTTTCGTTTGGGTAAACTATAACTCATGTTTTAAATTTAAATAAGATTTGTCTATGGTAATTAAATTAAATAAAAAGCTTTTGAGTTTTAATATTGAATACCGTAAAGATTTATAGTACTGAGTAACAAAACAATAATCTTTTATACAACTCGCAACAAAATGTAAATAAATATAAAAATAACAAAGAAAAACAAACTAATTTTAATAACATATGTTTGTATATTTTATTTGTTGCATTTTTTCTTTTATTAATTCAAAATGTTTATCACAGTAAACTTTACATCAGGGTACACTTATACAGGTGGCGGTGCCAGCCCAGCTGATTATTATAATGTGAGCCAATGTTTGTCAAACTCTATATAAAAAAAAAGAGATTTCAGTGCCAAGAATTGTCAAACTCCAAATAAAAAAAGGAAATACAAAAATTGCTCCTCTTTACGCTATAACCTTATGTAATTACATCATGCTTTACATGTTAAAAAATGTCCAGCATAAACTTTAATATACTCAATAAAATACTTTACTTTCTTAACTTGTGTTCTCGTTTTCTGGATTTTGTGTAAAGAACGCAATCCAGTAAAAACTTGTGAAAAATTGACACAATTTGTCAGTAAACGAATGAACCTAATATTCTCTATTGAAAAAATACAACTTTTCACTAATTTATAAAAATTGGTTTTTACTTTGTAAAATTAAATAACGAAAGATACTTTTTTTTTACCTATATAGCATAAGAATAACAATTTGAAAAACAACTACATATTTTATAATTGAGAAACTTTTAACCAGACAAGTTTAACTTACATCACTGTAACCATGAATTTGTCCTTCAGCCAGAGCTACAGCCATTGTATTGAAATTTTAAAAAGGAAAATAACTCCGAAAATATCATTTAAAAATTAAATTATAAATAAGTCTGTTATGTAGGTACATATGTATTTGTATTTTTTACTTATTACATTTGAAATGGCTGAAACCAAACATTTTGCAAAACTACAATCACCTATCGTCCCATGTATTTATGATAATTTAAGATTAAGATAAACACATACTTATTACTTTTTTCTGTTCTTTTATATTATGTTTCACTTTTTTTAATTCTTGAGATTTTGGGGTTTCTTTTGTTTAAATTACAAGTGAGACACTTTAGTTTTTAGCTTTTTTTGTGTTTGGTCACTTTTCTTGGCTTAATTATTTCATAATTTAATTAATATGTTTTTTTTTCACTACATGGAGCAACGATGACAAGACTTTACATTTTTATTTATTCTTTGGCATGACTAATTGTCAAAAATTAAATATGAAGTACATACGTAGGTATGTGGTCATAGAAACAAAAAAATACTTATTACTTTCACACAGAGGCACTCGCATTCTAATGATAAGATATTATTTTTTATACAAATTAAGCACTTTTTTTAAACTTGCTCCTTGTTATATGAACATTTAGAATGTTTTGCTAAGGTAAAACATATTTTTTAAATATATTACACTTGTTAGCTAAGATCCTTCATTGTACTCTTTTTGAAGGTGGCTAAATATTTTCTATTCGTATTTTTATTTTTAAAATAATAGTGCTAAATCTCGCATAGTTGTCATAATTAAAAATTCATTTTTAATTAAACTACGCCAACCTTAACAATCTTAGCGCATACACACAGTTATATGATATACATATATCTATTTACATGTGTATTTAGATACATTTATAAGATACAGACATTTGGATTTCAACTGCAACATGAAATTTTCGGTTTGGTGAGCTGTCACAATATGCTTTTTGTTTTTGTTACAACGCCTTTTTGTTGTATTTGTTGCAGCGAAAACCCAGATAAATATGACATTTGTATCTACAAGAAATTAAAATCAAATATCAGCTGTTTAATATTAATATCTTCTTAAATATCTTTTGTTGCACACCCTGTTGCCAGACTTGATTATTTATGTCAGTTTGACAATTACCACTAACTGTTAACAAAATAAAAAATATTGACGTTTTTCTTCACTCAGAAAATAATTATTTATATTTACATATGCATTTTTAGCTAGTGCATTAATCACCCTATGACATGCTCTTATACCTAAAAAAAATTGCAAATCACGAAAGCTGTGCCTATCTCGTCTAATAGGCCGTGTATCTTATTTTCGACTTGAAAAATTTAAATGTTTGTATATTTTCTGGGGGGCAATAGCTTTAAAATTATTTCTGGGTGGGGCAAAATTTAAACTGAATTAATTTTATATGAAAAGTGCCAGGACCAGTGTTCATATTCCTTTCGTTTTTAATGCAAATTATTAGTATTAAAAAAATAAATAATTTGCCCTATAAAAAAATGTCCCTATATTTGAATACAACTAGACGTAAATCAAAAATCCGATAGCATTGTAATTTGTTAATTTTGATATTTTTATTTATTAATTCAATACAGAAACTCAAGGCATATTAATTCGCCAGGTACTTGCAGTTCGGAGAATTTTTTTGTTTATATTTTTTATATATGAAGTTTAATATTTGAAAAAAAAAAAATGAGAGAGGAGAGAACATTATTTTATATCTATAGGCTTTGGTAGCTGAAATTTAAAATAAGTGTAGTGAAGTAATTACAACATTATTAATATCCCTTGGTTAAAACCATCAACCAAAAACAAAGAGCTATTAACTATTTATTTTAAAAAGAGGGTTTAACTAAGCAATGAAAAAATATTGTATATCTTGTTTAATTGAATAATTTAAAAAAATACTGCCTTATTTAATGCTTTCAAGTTAAAAAAAATAAAAAGTTTTATTACCTACTTTAGAAAAAGTTTGTAACCAAAATTATCATCGAATTTTTTTCAAATTTAGCACACTAAAAAGCAATGGGACATAAGATAGATGACTAAAGTCGTATAAAATAATAACTTACCAATGTTGATAATGATCGGCGAGAATTTCGAACGCGAGAATCTGATGTTGTAGAGGAGGTGCGGCTTTGCTGACCAGCAACTGATGAAGAACGTCGACGTGGCGGTGGTCTAGGTCCTTCACCACTAACTGAAGCTTGCATAGCTACACTTGCTGTTGATCCAGAATTTGATGATCGCCTCGACATAGAATATAAATCCTTATGTAAAAATGTAGTTTTTCTGAAATTTGAGATTATAGGAATTATTAATTACAAAAGATAATAGTTTACAAAATAACGATTTGTTTAAACTAATCTGCATTCTGCTACGAATTTAATAAATTGTTATTTTTTTAATTTTTAGACTTCAGCAATCCATTTAAAAGTTTTATAAAGTTGGTTTGTTAAAAGCGTACTTATGTATATTAAGTCAAGAAAATAAATCCTGAACATGAAATATGATACAACTTAATTGTTTGTTCGATACCTATAAGTATTTACAAACCTACATATGTACCTATATTTGTACGAAATATAGAAAATACATACATAAGTAAAAACTTACCTAAAATACTATAAGATCTTATTTAAATTACTTTTACGTTGTTTGGCAAGTATTGTATAAATTAGGTGGAATTTTAAATTAATGACAAATTAATAACCACATTAAAAAATAACTTACATTTTTTGTTGTTTAATTTGATGAAAGGTTATTTGTTGACCCCGTTTTCTTTATTAAATATTATGTGGACGTAGTAATAGTGAATACATTTTTTAAACATTAAAAGTTCTTTATATTTTATAATTATTCAAATACAGTATTTAAATAAATGTTTAATAAACACATTATATGCAGAATATTGTCTATAAGTAACAAAATAAAATTACAATTGATATGTACGAAAATTAGAAAACAGAACACAATACGAATGTAAAGAAAGAAAATGCCGCAAATACTAAAATGTCAAAAAGTGGTGAATTTGGGTTAGGGCTGCCAAGTCTATACTACATATTCTCTAATTTTTGCTATGGAATGGCCCAGCTAACAATTAGACTATATGGATTTTTATCGCATATGTGAATAATGTAGATATAGCAGTCCCTGGATTCAAAAAATACCCTCTAATAGACTTTACATAAAGCGTTTTAAATCTTAACAGGTTTAGGGATTGGATTTATTGCAAATATTTAAGAGAAAATACTTCCTACCAAGGTCTATTAAATAAGGTCTGTGCAACTCTACAAAAACAAAAAGCAAAAAAAATATACGGGCATTTTGTTTGAGTAAAATTACTCTAAGGTAGTCAAAAACAGCTGATTAAAATACCAAAAAATTCATCCAGGTGAAATTATCAGTCCATCTGATGGGAAACGTTACTGTCAAACTCTATGTATAAAAATTATTTTTTATGAGGTATTTGACAGAGAGCAGCACAGCAAATTCGCCGTTGCATATACCTGTATGAATATGCCCAACGCCTATTAAATTTTGTGTTTTCATTTTGTTTAACAATTTTTTCAAGACAACAAAAATAAATTGTGTTAATAGTAAATATTTGCTAAAAATATGGCTGATAAAGATAAAATAGAAGTCTAGACGATATCTTGAAGAAGCGTACTGTTTCACAAGGTATGTTGGGCCAGAAAGATGCTCGTTTCGCTGCTGGTGTTGTACAAATGGTGCGTGAAGGCAAAATAGCTAATCGTTGTATTTTCTTGGCCTGTGAGCCAAGTAAAGCCAAGGCTGCTATAGCTGTTGGTGTGGCTCAGTCCTTGGGTACAGAAACGCCTTTTACCAGCATGTCCGGCTCGGAAATATAAATCATAAGTTGAAAAATTATCAATCATAAAATTGAAAAACATAAATGTCGCCTTAAAAAGGTAAACAAATTTTGACAACTTCAAGTAGTAAACATCGGGGAGCAAAAAACGATCAGCTGATTAGTTGAACAGACCTTATTTAATAGACCTTGCTTCCTACTACTACTTTTTGTTTTTCGCCAATACGTAAAATTTTTTGACAATCAAAACCCTTTCCCAACCGACTAACTAAATACAAAAAATATTTTTATTGCATATTCCCGCCAGTTTGCTTGATCATCGTGATAACGAATATCCTATGAGTTAATCTATGTTGTTTTCTATCAGTGTTAAAAATTTTATTAAATTTCCTTTAGCCGTTTCTGCGTGATAGAATAACAAATTTCCAAACATATAAACGTTCGTATTTATTATATTAGTAGGATACCCAAACTAAGTAGTATTGCACTTTATTGGATATCTTTCTTTCCTAATAGCCAACTTCTTTGGAAAGTCAATAAAACTAAAGCAATAGTGGAAATTTATGTATGCAAAAACGACATGCAAATATTACATATAATTAAAATTGGGAATATTTACTAATTTTTTGAATGGTAATTAAAATAAAATACAAAATAGTCAACACATATATAATCCTAACAAACATACATAAATATGCACAAATCCCTATACATACAATTTTAAGCTACCGTTTATTACTGTTTATAACGGAGATATCACTTACTGTTGCACTTCTAAAAAAAGTTGGGCTCAAGACATGTTTGCACAAAAAATACAATTCGGCAACTTTTCTGTCACTGCAGTTTTAGATTTTAATAAAAACGAATTGAGCTGTCAGCAATGAAAGTCAATAAACTAAGTAAGCTCACTCTTAGAACATAGTAAATGATCGATGTTACTGCCATACAAATATAGGCATAGTTTTAAATTCGTCACTGCACCGCGTTCCTACCGAAAACTTAAAAAAAAGAATAATAATTTACAGCAGGACTTATAAATTTTTGAATTAAAAATTGTGTTAAAATGATACTGCAATTAAGTTCACTTTTCTGAAGCTTATTGTTGTAATATAGTGCAATACATCTATTAGCAGACCCTGTGCAACTTTCTTCCCATCGGCATCATCTTTTTTCTGAAATAAATTGTTTAAATTATCTATTTATAGGAAAATGTAAGATATCTAAATTTATTTGCAGTAAACTTAAAAATTCTCTCCTACACAATTTGTGAATATAGTAATTTATACAAAAAAATAAACAATATTGTTACTGCTTATGATGTGTTTATATATTTACAAAACTTGTTTTTGTATCTTTATATACATATATACTATATAGGTTATTTTAAAGCCTTCGGCATACATCTGCTCTAAGTGTCTTCTATGCCCCATTTTTCCCCATTATGTTCCAACAGCATCTTAATTCATGTCCCGCAAAAATTAAGAAATTTATTTTTTAATAGGACCACAACAAATAGAATACCCACAGCTGCTGTAAACACTTCAATACTAATAATTTTGGATTCCACAATTGTATTCAGCATGTTGCTTATAGATTCGCTGCGCAATTCACTATTACAACAATCACTCATAACTGCATTAATACTGACCAAATATAACAATGTCTCAAATAATATATATATTAAAAATTTACGTAAAATCCTTGTTAATTAATGAGTGTGCTTCCTTTATTTTTTTTGGACAAAATTTTTTATTTGCGAAAAAGAAGTCAGCTGATTAAATTATTCTATATATTATTGGAAAAATGTACAGGGTAGTAAATAGAAAATTACGGTTACAAGAAATGTTGCCAGACTACTTAATGATTCTTCTACATATTTTAATAAACCTTCATTTGTTTAGTCGGTTTTATAAAATTTGTTGATTGTTATACCTTTCAAACAGTGAAAAAGGGTAAATGTATATAGGTTTGTCATTCTTTGTAAGATTTCTACAATTTTCATTTCCGATCCCATGAAGTATATATTTTCTGAAAGCTTATGAATAGGGGAGTCGATTATGCTCTGTCAGTCTGTCCGTGCGTATGTTGAAGTCAACTTTTTGAAGCCCCCCGACATCGCTTGGACCGGGGTGAGGTATTAAGATATCAGAAAAATTCGGGAGTAGATCGGTATTGAAAATTAGAAGCATCGGTACATAAACAACTGCGATATAAGCATAAACCCACGACCACCTCGATTTTTTTTCGCAAAAACAACTTTACTTTTTTTTTAAATATTTTTAACATACATAGGGTGTTAAGTGTTCTCGTAGCTTAATAATAATCTTGTATTATAATTTTTACTGGCTCTTCGACTATAAATTAAATTTTTGATCTTTCACAGCAAAAAAAAAAAATTGAAGCGATTATACAGAAGTTTCAACAAATGCATATAACTCACGAATATTAAGTGAAAAATAGTCGAAATTAATATTGAAAAACAAATATAATTCCAAGAAATTAATATGACACGCCTACTTTTAACAACCAATTCCCATATAACACTTTATTTTAAATTAATATAATTTCTCTATGGACAAAGATTTTGAAAGAATAAGGGAGTATATATTTAAATTGTTTATATGAATTTGCACTAATTTTTGATTAATTAAAATTATTTTGAATTTTTTTATTTAGAACTAGCCAATCCCGGCGCGCGTTGCTACGCCCCTTCATGAATTTTAATCGCATTCTAAATTTTAATCGAATATCAAGTGCAAGGCTAAAAACTATAACTTTTTCTATATGAGCGTGGCACTGCCCACTTTTCTAATTACGAAACTGTATAGTCATGACAGCTCAATAAGTGTGCAAAGTTTCAGAAAAATCGGTCCAGTGTAAGTACCTCAAAATGATACCTTTTTTTATGGGCGTGGCACTGCCCACTTTTCTAAATACGAAACTGTATAGTCATGACAACTCAATATGTGTGCAAAGTTTCAGAAAAGTCGGTCTAGTGCAAGTACCTCAAAATGATACCTTTTTTTTAATGGGCGTAGCACTGCCCACTTTTCTAATGACGAAAGTGTAAAGTCATGACAGCTCAGTATGTTTGCAAAGTTTCAGAAACTTCGGTCCAGTGCAAGTAGCTAAAACTGATAACCAATTTTTTATGGGCGCGGCCCCGCCCACTTTTTCAATCACGAAATTATAAAGCCATGACTGCTCAATATGTGTGCAAAGTTTCAGAAAAATCGGTCCAGTGCAAGTACCTCAAAATTAAAACTTTTTTAGGGGCGTGGCCCCGCCCACTTTTTTATCACGAAATTATTTAGTCATGACAGCTCGATATGTATGCAAAGTTTCAGAAAAATCGGTCAAGTGCAAGTAGCTAAAACTGATAACTAATTTTTTATGGGCGTGGCTCCGCCCACTTTTTTTCACCCATAAACACTCCCTGGTATGCGTACAACAACTTGCCAAAGTTTGAGTCCGATCGGTTTTACAGTTTTGGAGTCTATAGCTAACACACACACACACACACACACACACACACACACACACACACACACACAGAGTTTCACTTTTATATATATAGATGAATTCTTTACAATATTACTTTTGAAGTCCTTTGTACTTGATAATAAGGTAACAAATAAATTGAAAAGGAAAGTGCATTATATTTTTTGTTATTTTAATCTGAAAATTTTAGAAAAAAATGGTTTATATATATACCTATTTAAGTTGAAAAAATTTCATGAATAACTTATTTGCAGGTTTACGCACAAAAAAATAACCAAATGTTACATTTAAAATTGTTAGCTTGATTCATTAACAAATTAAACGTATTTTAGTTTTACCTACGAAACGAAATAGGCTTACTACAATTTTTAACTAACCTATTAACTGTGCCTTTTAACAATCTGCAAAACAGAATCTTCCCCTGTATCTTTAACCTTATTCAAATAAACATTTGAATTAAAATTAATTTTTTTTTCTTAACATTTTATTACGAGTTTTAAAATTTATTCATCGTTGGCAAAATCAGCAGGATTCTTACGACTTAGCTCATGATGTTTAGCCTCAACCAAATTGAAAACCAAATAGCCAGCAATAAAAGCTAAAAATAAAAAAAAAAATTTCGATATAATTAAATAACTAAAAGTTTACCACCATTATCAATTCTTAAATTTATGATAGGCTTCTTCTAAAAATTGGATAAATTAAAAGTTTGATGTATGTTGGAAGTTTCTACGTGTAATACATACGTGGTGCAACAATGAAAACATTGGAACGGAAGCGTCGGAACATATTTGGAACACCATTTTTAATAGCGCCGGCGAATGCTCTCTGCTCGAAGGGAGAAAGCTTGTAGGTCACTATATTGTGAACCTTTGCAAGGTTGCCAAAGTGTTGACCATTTAAAACAGAGGTGAGACGCATCTTGTAAACTTTTTGTTTGCTACAAAGAAATATTGTTTTAATCAAATAATTTATAAATTGCATATGTATTTTTTTTTTTTTAAATTTAATTTTGTAAAGAACTTTTGCTTTAAAAGAAACACTTGTAAAATTAAATTTTGTAAAGAACTTTTGCTTTAATAGAAACACTTTAAAATGTATGTTTGTTATGTAACTTTTTCTACAGAATCGATTTTTTCATTTATAATTTTCATAAACTTTTTTTGTTTTCTTATTAGATGTTAAATTTTTATTTTAAGTTAAATAACTGCAATATTAATTAAAATACCTTTAAATTCAGAAGAAATTAGCCTCTTGCTAAATTAAAAAAAACAACCAATTACCGAATGTATTTATTTATGAATGATTGCTCTACGAAATTTTTTGACAGTAATGTACAGGGTTGTCAGACTTATTTTGACATGTTTCGCCAAATTCAATGTTAAAAATCGCCATAATCGCTTTAGCTTATTTTTCTTAATTTTTTATCAATGATATATAGTTTTTTGCAATAATTAAAAATATTTTTGATAAATCCAAAAAAATAAATTTAATTCACCAAAAATAGAACAAAATTTGCTATGATATATGTTCTATTAAATTTTTTATATTTTTTTTTATTAAAAACAAGGTAAAAATACTTAAGGCTTCACAAAACTATGTTTTTATTTTTTCACATACACGACACAAACATATATCGCAGTAGCTAAATGAATTTATAACAGAAAGTGTGGTGGTAAATTTGATTGTTTTTTAAAAGTCAAAATTCATATATAAAAAGTTTTAATAGGGAGTTCGATTAATAGCCTACTAAAAAAACTATTTACTATTTATATACTCATGAAATAAAAGCCAACAAAAAACGTCAATTATTTTCTATATCGTCGAAAATTCGCAATGTCGCCAAATCTAAATTTAGGATAACAAATTAGTTTTCATATCGCCATGTTTGGCGAGAAATCGCTATATAAGACAGCCCTGGTAACGTATGTTTGGGGTTTGGCAGATCTATACGTAGAGGAATATTCTTAACAGGGCAACACAAAACATGTGTCTTTTCAATATGTTACAAATACACAATACACTTAATAGAGATGCAAGTTTTTAAAAAGAAGAATATTTTTAAGTTTTATATACTGTGGTCTTTTAGCAAAAGAACTTATTTCGAATTTTCGAATAATTCAGGAGAGCAAAAAGTCTAAAAAGAATGACATTAGTTTTGTTCATATTATTTTCTATAACTCGTACATAAACGCGAATTAATGAAACCTATTTACACCATTTGTGCACTGCCATTATGATACATTATAACGATTTATTTAAAAAAAACATGTGAGTATTTGAGCTATATTGAAAGTTGCATTATCGTGTAATTTTTCTGTTGAAAATGCTAAAAATATTACAAGGTACCATTAATTTTAATTGTCGAAAATATAACACGGCAGCAATACTATCCACATGGGTTTTTGTTTGATATTTTAAACACAAAATGCAAAAAAATAATCCTTGGCAAAAAACTTTTATTTAAACAGCTTGTTAATTACATTTGTGAGAAGGCAATTAAGAGTAGCCGTGCCTTATAGGTACCCCTTAATTAGCCGAAGATCTAAACTTAATATTAAGAACATGGTACTTATTTACAAAATGTGTATTCGACCGATTATGACCTATGTTTGTCAAATCTGGTCCAAAAAGGCTGCTAAAACGCATACAAAAAATTGCAAGTCATTCAAAATAAAAACTTGAAAATAATACAAAATCTACCTTTTAGATATCCAACTTATCTCCTACATAGAAACTTTAACTTTAAAATGTTTATTTCATTGACAAGGGGACTGACGCTGTCATTTAATGAAAAATGCAGAAGGTAAAATTTTGATATAATAAGATATTTGCTGAACAACCACTGAGGGTCTTTTGTTTAAAAGACACATTTAAGTGATTGTTTTAAAAACTCTTATAACTTCTAAGTTGATACAAGGTTTTTTTATGAACAACTTTTCCTTTATACTACATTTACACTTACACAAAATCTAGTACTTAAGGGATTTTGAGCGAAATCTACCAGATTTCCCATACAAAATGAAATCTACTTCGCCACTAGATTTTGGCAAAATCTACTTAAAATCTAGTACTACTTCGTGATGCAACTGTGGTTTTTATTAAATTGTACTAAAATTTACTACGCTACCACATTGGGTAGCTTCTTCAGGGAAAGTTTTTAAAATTTTTTAACAATCAATTAATTAATTAATTAATTAAGAAGCTACCCAATGTGGTAGCGAAATATTGGAAAATAAAATTATAACTATTTTTTATAAAAGAAAGTGATCTCAAGCTCAATACAAGAAACAACTGCTTATATAAATTAAAAAGATCGAAAATATTCATTTATTATATTATAAATTGAGTTTACGTATGTATGTTTCTAAAAAAAATTAAAAAAAATATATTAAAAAAACAACAAAAAAATTATAAAATTTTTTTTTTTAAGAAAATAAATATATAAGAAAAAATATAAATCTATATATATAAAAGTGAAACTCTGTGTGTGTGTGTGTGTGTGTGTGTGTGTGTGTTAGCTATAGACTCTGAAACTGTAAAACCGATCGGGCTCAAACTTTGGTAAGTTGTTGTACACATACCGGGGAGTGTTTATGGATAAAAAAAGTGGGCGGGGCCACGCCCATAAAAAATTACTTATCAGTTTTAGCTACTTGCACTCGACCGATTTTTCTGAAACTTTGCACACATATCGAGCTCTGATGACTGAATAATTTCGTGATAAAAAAAGTGGGCGGGGCCACGCCCATAAAAAAAAAGTTATAAGTTTGAGGTACTTGCACTGGACCGATTTTTCTAAAACTTTGCACACACACTAAGCTGTCATGACTTTATAATTTCGTGATTGAAAAAGTGGGCAGTGCCACGCCCATAAAAAAAAGTTATCATTTTGAGGTATTTGCACTGGACCGATTTTTCTAAAACTTTGCACACACACTAAGCTGTCATGACTTTATAATTTCGTGATTGAAAAAGTGGGCAGTGCCACGCCCATAAAAAAAAGTTATCATTTTGAGGTATTTGCACTCGACCGATTTTTCTGAAACTTTGCACACATATTGAGCTGTCATGACTTTATAATTTCGTGATTGAAAAAGTGGGCGGGGTCACGCCCATACAAAATTAGTTATCAGATTTAGCTACTTGCACTGGACCGAATTTTCTGAAACTTTGCAAACATACTGAGCTGTCATGACTTTACACTTTCGTCATTAAAAAAGTAGGCAGTGTCACGCCCATTAAAAAAAAGGTATCATTTTGAGGTACTTTCACTGGACCGATTTTTTTGAAACTTTGCACACATATTGAGTTGTCGTGACTATACAGTTTCGTATTTAGAAAAGTGGGCAGTGCCACGCCCATTAAAAAAAGGTATCATTTTGAGGTACTTACACTGGACCGATTTTTCTGAAACTTTGCACACTTATTGAGCTGTCATGACTATATAGTTTCTTAATTAGAAAAGTGGGCAGTGCCACCCTTATAAAGAAAAAGTTATAGTTTTTAGCCTTGCACTTGATATTCGATTAAAATTTAGAATGCGATTAAAATTCATGAGGGGGCGTAGCAACGCGCGCCGGGATTGGCTAGTAATACATAAAATAAAAAAAATTTTTTTTTGCTCAGCTGGGATTCGATGCCACGTTTACTCTAACCAGTATATGTTGTTGTTGTAATTGTGAAAAAAACGAGGTGGTCGTGGTTTTTTGCTCATATCTCAGAAAGTTATCGGGCGATTTTGCTGAATTTCAAAAGCGATTCATTCCCGGATATTTCCAAGAGATCGTACCATATACAGATCTGAGGAACATATAGTTGCTTCTAAAAGTTGATTTCAACCAACACACGGACAGACGGGTAGACGGTCAGGGCTTAATCGACTCCTCTATTCATAAGCTTTCATAAAATATATACTTTATGGGGTCGGAACTGAAAAATGTAGAAATTACAAACGGAATGACAAAGCTATATATACCCTTGTGCACCACAGGTGAAGGGTAATATATATATTATATATTTGAATATATATATATTATATATTTGAATATATATATATTATATATTTGAATATATATATATTATATATTTGAATATATATATATTATATATTTGAAAAATTGTTAAAAACTTTGTGCAATCGAACGATCCAGGTAGGTAGGTAGGTAGGTAAGGCTGGTGCAAAGTTACCCTCACACCTTCACTCGGAGACCATTACGGTCCATTGTGACGCCTTAATAGAGAGAAGAATAGAATAAGAATAGAAATATTTAGGATAGAAGAGACAGAGAAGCAGACAATTCCAGAGTCTCCGGCGGGAATCGAACCCGCAACCCCCAAACAACTGACTTGACCTTTACTGACTAGTCCACAGGGGCACTCATCGAACGATCCAACTTTGGATCATAATCATTATGATAGAGTTGCTAATATGAATAGTTGAACAAACGCATTCAGTACAGTTATAGTACAACAGAGTTCGTTGTGTGTACATCAAACTGAATTTGATAACAAGGTTTATAAAAATAAGTGAAATTATATAAAGAATAGTTAGTTAGTTTTATATCGTAGATTTTAAGTGTTATTTTTGTAGAATAAAACAAGCCTCGATTACTTAAAAAAAAAAACAACGTATATAAAAGATATAAACGTAACAACATATTCTATAAAACTTAAATTCTATATCTGACTGAAGATATTACAAATAAAATTGTATTTGTTTTAATTATCTATATATATAAAAGTGAAACTCTGTGTGTGTGTGTGTGTTAGCTATAGACTCCGAAACGGTAAAACCGATCGGGCTCAAACTTTGGTAAATTGTTGTACACATACCAGGGAGTGTTTATGGGTAAAAAAGTTTTAATTTTGAGGTTTTTGCACTGGACCGTTTTTTCTGAAACTTTGCACACATATTAAGCTGTCATGACTTTATAATTTCGTGATTAAAAAAGTGGGCGGGACCACGCCCATAAAAAATTAGTTATCAGTTTTAGCTACTTGCACTGGACCGAATTTTCTGAAACTTTGCAAACATACTGAGCTGTCATGACTTTACACTTTTATCATTAAAAAAGTGGGCAGTGCCACGCCCATTAAAAAAAGGTATCATTTTAAGGTACTTGCACTGGACTAATTTTTCTTAAACTTTGCACACATAATGAGTTGTCATGACTATACAGTTTCGTATTTAGAAAAGTGGAGTGCCACGCCCATAAAAAAAGGTACCATTTTGAGGTACTTGCACTGGACCGATTTTTCTGAAACTTTGCACACATATTGAGCTGTCATGACTATATAATTTCGTGATTAGAAAAGTGGGCAGGGCTAGGCCCATTAAAAAAAGTTATAATTTTTAGCCTTGCACTTGATATTCGATTAAAATTTAGAATGCGATTAAAATTCATGAAGGGCGTAGCAACGCGCGCCAGGCTTTTCTAGTGTGTAAATAATTATAAGGAATAAAACAGCAGTACACAATTGCTTCTTACGAATAACACCCCCTGCTTATAATAGTTAATATACTTATGTATATGATATGATTGTTACGAAATAAGAATAGCAACATGAATTTCGCCATAATTTATTAAATATAAGAAAATTTATTTTAAATCGTTTAAAATTTGTTTTTTTTTTGTTATAAATACTTATTATGTATTAGTAGCAACTTTAAACGCTTCTTTACATTCAAAATACTAAACCTCATACATTTACGTATTTTTTTTTAGCTCTTAGCATTTCTTCTTGATCTTAACTTTAACTATGAAAAATACATTTTTATACAAATTATGTGTGTGCGTTTTTTAAGGAATGAAAGTAATTTTAAAATATAATAAAATATTGAATTAATTATTAAGAATTTTTAACTTATTAGAGATAGCATTTTTTACAAATAAAAACATAATGTTTTTAAAAATATGTATGTATATTTGTATGTATAACTAATGTGTAAATATGCACCTACAAATTCAATTTCTGAATAGATTAATGTTTTAAATAATACTAAATAAATTAATGTTTTCTTAGTCGTCTTTACTTTCAAGCAATTTTCACAATTAACCAAAATATTAGGTAAATGTATTTAATACAAGAAAAACGAAACAGTTATGTATGTACGTATGTACATGATATATTGAAATATATATTAAAAACAATATACAAATGTCCAATATAAAGCATTGAAGGCAAGAAACATCACAGGAAATAAAAATCTTGAACGTCGATCTATCCACATGGCAATTTCCTGCGGTGTCATTGATGTAAAAGTTACATTTTCGCCATTTCTGTTATTAATATCATTATGTTCCATATTGACAACATGTTCAGCACTATTTTGATTACTCGATACTGATACATTGTCCACGCATTGAGTGGTTATAATTGGTAGATTCTGTAAGGAAAAACATTAATAAATCAAATCATAATTTTTAAAAATAAAAATTTATCGAAATATTCGAAAAATATAAAAACTTTTTACAAATAATGAATTTACTGATAATATTATTTATTTCTATACATAAAGAATGTCCAGTACAAAATTAAAGGCTTGTAATAGCTGCCCCAGGTGGATTGAATTCGTAATACTTCGCATAAGCTGGCGGTTCGTTCTCATGGTACAACATATAGATTGTTACAGCTTCTACATCGTTAAAATGTGTGTGCTGGCAAGTAAAACCGTAGTGTTGTCTCTTTTTTTTTAACAATATGTCAACGTAAAAATAAATTTTCTGTAAATTTAAACCAAACGAAAAGTTACGATACATATTTAATAAACAGTAAAGCGTTTTGTTTATTTGACAGATTTTGTCAGCTAATTTGAATCATCACAATACAAATCTACTAGCTGAACCATCATTAAAATAAAATGGTTTTGCATGTCATATCGTTTGGTGTCACTATACCTTTGACTGTAGAAAAACTTTTAATTTCACACATAAAACGACAATTGCGCCTTGTGTTATGATTAATGTCAAACTCCAAATATAAAAAAAGAAATAGTAAGAATTTAGAATGCTATGTACAGCCTTGTCGAATCTTATATACCTTTCACCATCATGTATGTATGTTCAAATTCTAATTTGTATTAAAATTTAGGTAAAAGAAAAAGGCAATTTGTTGATTTTTAAGACTAATATTTTCGAGCCAAAAACTGATAGTTATTTATTTATGCTACAGCAGTGCCGAAATGTTATTAAAAACTTTAAATTTTGAAATTTTGATTTTTTTTGCCGAAATCTATATAAAAAAAATAAAAAATATTATTTTTAAACGGTTTTGCTAGTTTTATTATAAAAGTTTTTTTATAACCAAACTTTGGTTTTTACAAAAGTAAAATTAAAGTCACACCCACTTTTTTCAATTTTCTTAAAAACGGAGAACGTTTTTTTACATAATCTATGAAGCTCAAAAATTGTTCCTTAAAATTTGAAGTGGTTGTGGCACACACACTTCCCATACAAAATTAAAAACTTTGCCGCATATCCAGTGTAAAGTAATCCCTAAAGTCTTTAAAGTTTGCGATGGGTATTATAACCACAGCTTGAATACTTGAGCTTAAACTGAGATGAAAAAGATGAATGGGCGTAACACCTTCAATATTTAGAAAAAAACATTTAGTGAGGTACATAGAAAAGTATACATTCAATAATCTTAAAACTTTGTGTTTTTTACTCAAATGATGATTGAAAGGAAATATATGTTAGAGTTTTTAATCCTGGTATTAAACATATCAATACAAGTTTTACAACTTATTCGAATCATTATAAGATCAAATAAGGGGTCGTGGTACCTCCCACATAAAGAATTTATCTTTAATGGCATGTCTGCAGAAATATTATTGTTATACGATTTTAATTAAGTGTAATTGGCTACAAGATTAGTTTAATTTTTCGGGCTAAAAAACGAAAGGATCAGAGAAGAGGACATGGTAAACTTCCTCCTCATACCAAAAAAAAAAAACACATTTGATGTAAATTGTAGGAAACTGTAATTTCTATTTAGTTTAAACTTAGTACGAGCTACTTTTGATAACGATTTTCGTGTTAGAACCAGTGAACGAAAAGAAACGAAACGAAACACAGTACAAATCAACTAAGTCAGAAACTTTTCAATTTTCATGAACCGTTTTGTTTGCGAGCAAAACAAAACCACAAACTTTTTTCGGGTTTTGTACTTAGGCTTTGCTTTGACGGTATGTTTCGTTTGAGTACGAAACAAGGATGAAACGTTTGCAGAACAAAACAAGTAAGAGCGCTATATTCGGCCGTGCCGAATCTTATATACCCTTCACAACGTGTAGTCATGCAATAACAGTAGTTTGTATCACCATTCATCTCATATGAAATACGTACATACATATAAAAAACATACATATATAAAAACAACCCATTGTAAAATTATAACTTTACGTGTATATGTTAAAAAAAAATAAAAAAAAAAAAAATTTAAAAAATTAAAAAAAATTAAAAAAAAAATTAAAATATATATAATAAATATAAAACAAAAATAAAAAAAAAATTAAAAAAAAAAATTATAAAATAAAAATAATATATTAAATAAAAGATAAAAAAAAATAAAAAAAAAAAATTAAACAAGTAACAGTGCTATATTCGGCCGTGCCGAATCTTATATACCCTTCACAACGTGTAGTCATGCAATAACAATTGTTTGTATCAGCATTCATCTCATATAAAATACGTACATATGTCTATACTGGTTAGAATAAATGTGGCATCGAATCCCAGCTGAACCAAAAAAATTTTATTTTATTTTATTTAATATATTATTTATATTTTATTATTATTTTTTTATATTTTTTTTTTTTAAATTTTTTTAAAAAAATTTTTTTAAAAAAATTTTTAAAAAATTTTTTAAAATTTTTGTAAAATTTTTTTTTAATTTTTTTTTTTGTTTGTTTTTTATTATTTTTTTTTATTTTAAATATATTTTTTTTGTGTAATTTTTTTTTTTTGGTATGTTTTTTACATGTATCTATGTATTTGTATGTTGTTGTAATTGTGAAAAAAAAACGAGGTGGTCGTGGTTTTTTGCTCATATCTCAGAAAGTTATGGGGCGATTGTGCTGAATTTCAATAGCGATTCATTCCTGGATATTTCCAAGAGATTGATACCATATACAGATCTGAGGAACATATAGTTGCTTCTAAAAGTTGATTTCAACCAACACACGGACAGACGGGCAGACGGACAGACGGTCAGGGCTTATACGACTCCTCTATTCATAAGCTTTCAGAAAATATATACTTTATGGGGTCGGAAATGAAAATTGTAGAAATTACAAACGGAATGACAAAGCTATATATACCCTTGTGCACCACAGGTGAAGGGGTATAAAAAAAAATAAAAAAAAAAAATTTTTTTTGGCTCAGCTGGGATTCGATGCCACGTTTTCTCTAACCAGTATACACGTTTGTATGTATGTATGTTGTTGTTGTAATGTTGTTTTTGTGAAAAAAAATCGAGGTGGTCGTGGGTTTTTGCTCATATCTCAGTTGTTTATGTACCGATGTTTCTGATTTTCAATAGCGATCTACTCCCGAATATTTCTGATATTTTAATACCTCACCCGGGTCCAAGCGATGTCGGGGGGCTTCAAAAAGTTGATTTCAACATACACACGGACAGACTGACAGCCTGACAGAGCTTAATCGACTCCCCTATTCATAAGCTTTCAGAAAATATATACTTTATGGGGTCGGAAATGAAAATTGTAGAAATTTCACACGGAATGACAAACCTATATATACCCTTTTTCACTGTGTGAAGGGTATAAAGATTATAACAATCATAATAACAATGCACCATTACCAATTCGCAAACTATAGTCAGTGACTTCATATCGTTATTAGGATCGTAAAATTAATGTAGGTAGGTAAAATGTTAAAAAATTCCCAACAACAAGCAGCAATAAACATGTAGATTTTTTCACGTAAAGAGCAAATCAATCAGCAAACGTTTTGAAACGTTTGCAGAAAGTATTGTACTGTATTGTTTTGCATGTTACATATTGAAGCTGAGAACTTTTCGATTCTGGTTTTGTTTGCACTCCTAGTACAAAACAATACAAAACAAAATGCATGTACCGTTATCCTGGGTTTTGTTTCGTTTTGTTTTCCCTCTCTGAAATGATCGAAACAAAACTATTGGAAACGTTTCCTTTTGTTTGTTTTCGTACTCTGATTAGAACCAAGTTATACCCTCAGACGAATGAAATACTATTATTGACAGTTGTTGTAAACTTAATAAATGGTGGCATATTAAAATCGGTCTCCCAATAAATACAGTGCAATGTCCGGATTCCGCTAGTCAGTAATAAATAGCAAACCAAAACATATATGTGTACATAAAAAAATTATGTTCTTTTATCAAAAATAATCTCACATAAAATGAACAATTCGTGAATTTACAACAAGTGCTATTATGTCGTTTTGTAACAATGTCATAATTTCCTAAACTGAATGAAAAGTAATTTCTTAATTTTAGGAATAGTTAAGCCGAAAAAAAGTTTGATTTTAAGAAGAAGTATTAGCTTGATTAAAGCCCGAAATCGTACTTGACTTAAGCTAAGAACAACGATTCATTTAAGTGTAAATGAGATTAAAAAAGATGCGCTTGTTTCAAGAATTCGGTACTTGGTTTGATTGTTGCTTAGTACAGTATCTTCACTACTTACCCTATGACATTTTTATTAGCGATACGTTTTATTAAAACTAGAAAAGCAAAATAACGGACAAATCATGAAACGTAAGTTAACTCGTAAACTGGTACAGATTTATTGTCGTAAACATTATTACTTATAGCTTAAGTAAATTTATAGAGTGGGTTTACCTAAGCAAATGTCTGAAAAGTATATATTTTTATACCCTTCACACAGTGAAAAAGGATATATATAGGTTTGTCATTCCGTGTGAAATTTCTACAATTTTCATTTCCGACCCCATAAAGTATATATTTTCTGAAAGCTTATGAATAGGGGAGTCGATTAAGCTCTGTCAGTCTGTCAGTCTGACCGTCTGTCCGTGTGTATGTTGAAATCAACTTTTTGAAGCCCCCCGACATAGGTTGCACCCGGGTAAGGTACTAAAATATCAGAAATATTCGGGAGTAGATCGGTATTGAAAATCAGAAACATCGGTACATAAACAACTGAGATATGAGCAAAAACCCACGACCACCTCGACTTTTTTCACAAAAACAACATTACAACAACAACATACATTCATACAAACGTGTATACTGGTCAGAGAAAACGTGGCATCGAATCCCAGCTGAGCCAAAAAATTTTTTTTTTTAATTTTTTTAAAACTTTTATTTTTTTATTTTTTATTTAATATATTATTTATATTTTTATTATTTTTTTTAAATTTTTTTTAAAATTTTTTTTTTTAATATTTTTTTTAAATTTTTTTTAAACATACATACGTGAATTTATAATTTTACAATGGGACGTTTTTATATATGTACGTATTTCATATGGGATGAATGGTGACACAAACCACTGCAGAGTTGTAAACGAATCATTCCTTTTTTAATTCAATTCAATACGAATTAGCTACATTTTGAATTAATTCATTTCACAAAAAAAAAAAAGAATTGAATGAAATTTGAATCAATTCATTTGAATTTATCAAACATGAATTGCAATTAATTTTTAATTCAAATGAATTGGTAAAATGAATTGCAATTCATTTCCAATTCATTTGAATTGAATTGACTTTGAATTAATTCAAATGAGTTAGAAAAAATGAATTGCAATTAATTTCCAATTCATTTGAATTAAAAATGAATTAATTCAAATGAGTAAGAAAATGAATTGCAATTCATTTTCAATTCATTTGAATTAATTCAAATAAATTTAGTAACTTTGAATTTTAACATATAATTGCTGTTTTTATTATTTATGTGCCGTTACCATCGTCAGCTGCTGTTGAAAGATTATTTTCGTACGCGTCTATTCTAAATATGCCTAAACGTGGAAATCTATTAGATGATAATTTTGAAAAATTATTATTGCTGAAAGGGAACAATGCAATCTAATTCAATTTAATCATTCATTTATTTTATAATTAAAATAATAGCAAAATTAGTTGATGCTTATATATGCTACTATATTGTCCATATATTGTAATTTTTCGTAATTTAATGTTTATTTGTAAAATAAAATTTAATTTTATTAAATAAATATTACATAAATATTACATAAGTATTACTAAAGTGTTTGTCATTGATGACTGAAATATGTATAAATAATAAAAACAGCAATTATATGTTAAAATTCAAAGTAACTAAATTTATTTGAATTAATTCAAATGAATTGGAAATGAATTGCAATTAATTTTCTAACTCATTTGAATTAATTCATTTTTAATTCAAATGAATTGGAAATGAATTGCAATTCATTTTTTCTAACTCATTTGATTTAATTCAAAGTCAATTCAATTCAAATGAATTGGAAATGAATTGCAATTAATTTTACCAATTCATTTGAATTAAAAATGAATTGCAATTCATGCTTGATAAATTCAAATGAATTGATTCAAATTTCATTCAATTCGTTTTTTGACGAAAAGAATTAATTCAAAATTTTACCAATTCAGTGCATGAATGATTCGTGAATTAATTTAAAAATGAATGATTCGTTTACAACTCTGAACCACTGTTATTGCATGACTACACGTTGTCAAGGGTATATAAGATTCGGCACGGCCGAATATAGCGCTCTTACTTGTTTTATTATAGAAGTTAATTCTTATTTTTATAGTCTTGTTCATGATTTTGTAAAATAATACCGTTTTGTACTTGTTTGAAGAAAACCAGAAATAAATCGCACTTGAATTTTTAAGCATGATTTCGGTTTAAATTACGAATTTAATTCTTGGATTTAGAACTTAATTTTTCTTTATGTGTACACTATTATATAAAATAGCTAGTCAATTCGCAAAGCAACAATTGTTTTCAACTACTGCCCTTTAAACTTGGTAAATTCACAAGAAACCTGATCAATAATAATGCGAGCGTGTGAAACATTTTTGATACAGAAAGCAGTATTTTTGAACATATCTAACATTATGTTTATTGGAAATGTAAAACTTACGTGAACCGTTAGATAATTATTAAAACCCCGATTTGTATTTCCATTTATCACACTCTCCGTACTGGAATCAATATTATCTAGACTGGAACAAGATCTGGCACGTGACTGATTGCTTAGGCCCATTTCACGACGTGCTAGTCGTGGTGTGAGAGTAGACTTTAGAATATATTTACTATTGACCTTTTTAAGTTCAATATTTTCTTTACGGCGCCAAATAGTGTTGACGAACGCAAATTCGACCAGACTGCCGAAAATAAAGAATGTACAGCCAAGGAACCAAACTTCAGACACTTTAATATAGCTAACCTTGGGTAGAGTTTTACTCTGCGATGACGACAATGTGATGAATGATAACATAGTACTTGTACCTAAATAAATAATAACATTGGTTATGACATAATATAACAAATACACAGAATTTCGTTCTAAGTTTAGAGAAGCAAATACTAACCCAACATAATACGTGGCGGTGAAGCATCGGCTTGCAACCAAAATGATACCCAAGAGATGGCAACAATCATCATTGAGGGCAAGAAATAGTCCAAAAGATAAAAACCAATTTCTCGATTAAGATTAACTGTGAAACTTAAAGAACTATAATTGCCAACTATAGAAAAGATTTAGTTAAAACATAATTAGTTAAGATCAATTTATTTGTAAGTTATTTGGGGACATACTGAAAGCTCCATGTCGAAAGTGTACTTCATTTGAATTAACCACTGTTTCATTGTACCAGTAGTGTTGCATGTTGTATTCGGTTAGACGTACATCGGGATCAAATGATATCGGAATTTTTTCCTCCCACGCCAAAACCATTTCGGTGGTGTTATACATCCCTGAAATTTTTTATTTTTATTTTTTAATTTTTAATAGCTTGAGAAAGTTATAACTTACAACTTTCTAAAATAGTCGAACAATATTGTTCATCAAATGGAAACTTTTTAAAGTTCATCCAACAATAAAGTGTGGCTTGTAAACGAGTTGAAACTATCACCACACCTTCGGGAGAAATAGAGGTGAGAACATCTTTTTCGTCTGTGCCCAAAATACTAGACTCACGTTCGTTTGCAAAAAAAATGTGTGGCAACCACAAGCGTTCGCTTAAGTGTTTTTGACCTAAAATATTTTCCTTACGATTCGGAGCATAATTACTGTAGGCCAGACGTCTGTCTTGAAAACTTAACTGCAGCAGGGCATGCATTTTGAATTGCAATAAATCAGAATTTAGATTTTGCATGTAGTATATGTAAATTCGTACTCTAACTTTTATTGGTAGTCGTTCACCGGTGCCCGGCTTATATTCTAAATATTGAATAGAAAAGTTTAAAATTAAAAAAAAGTTTTTCAATTAATGTGAAAAAAAACAACAACCTATAGGTCTTTCCAGACGATCGTATCTGCACACATGTGTTAGTCTTTGTACTAGTTGGGATTGCTGCAAAGTATTGGCATTTTCGAGCGGCGGACACTCTTCATCATCTGTGTTGGCTAACACTCTGTAAGATATAATGAAAAGTTAAGAAAAATAATTTCACTTAATAGAGTTTTTTTGTAGCTTATCAATTTTAAGGAAAATTTTCTGACTTGACTTAAAAAAAATGGATACGCAATATTTCTATATGCAAATAGCTGCTGTATGGTATAAAGTTTTCGCTGCAATGGATTTGATTATACATTTTTTAGTTTAACAGTTTTGCATACTTTTAATTCTAATATTTTTTTTGTTAAATATTCTTTAAAATGCAACTTAACAGGTAATACTTTTAAAGCTTTCTCATGTCCCAAGTTGCCAGGATTCTCCCAAATAGAAACAATACAACCGGCTTATTTAAACGATGTACCGCTTTATGTTGTCAAAGTTTAAATTAAAAGAGCAATCCTCGAGAGATACTTACACAGATAAGCTTAAAATCTTTAACACAGAATTGGTGATTCTGAATATTGAAGTTTGACATATGTATATGGTTGTTCTAAAAAAATATATAATCAACATCCGTATCGTTTAATTCAAGGAAAAAGATTATAGATATCGTCCTTGAAATAATTTATCGTATCCCTTTTAGAGAACGTACGACATTATCAATTGTTATTAACTATACATCGGCTAGCCCTGACTAAAAAAGCCCTTTAAACCGAAAAGTACCGTGCATTCAATTTTTATTATTTTTTTTAGTACTTTTTATTCCTCTTGGTACTTTTTCTAATTCTTAAAATAAATATATGAATGTATTACCGTATAACCGTATTGTACTGATGAAAAGGCCTTCGATTAAATATGTTTTCTTTTAAATTAAATTTAATATTAAATAAGCAAACAAAGCCAAGTACACAACGGTTGTTGATTATTGACTACTTAAAATAAGCGCAAATAAAAAAAAAAAAATAATAATAATAATAAAGTCTGTTATATATTTTTTATTATATTTTGTTGTCAATGCTTTAAAAATAAGTTATTTACCTATTATTGGAAAATAATTGGGAAACAAGCTGTGCAAGTCGACTTTTTAACATCCTAAAGTGACATGACTTTATCGGAAAATATGTTTGAAAGTAGCAAATTGCATTTGTGACAGTTGGTTTAACGTGCGTTATGGAATCAAAAAATTTTTTTCTTTACAACATACTGACAATTATATATATATACATGTGTAAATACAAAATATTTTTGCATTTTAATTGAAATAATAAATTAATTTAAAGTGCCAACAAACGATGAAAAAAGTAAAAAAAAGAAAAATTATTCGGTTATTGACTAGTATTGTATATTTATTATACAACACTAGGAGTGGGAGTTCCTAAATGTTTTGCATACACATTTTTGTTTTGGATTCACCCATAAAATTTTAGTTCAGAACAAATTTTTTTTATATTGAGTTTAACGTTTTACTTTTGAGAGAGAGAGAGATTGTTTTGTTCAGAAAGATTTTTCTTGAATTGGTGTAATTTTAATTCTTGTTCAGAAGAAACTGAATTGGGATGCCACTATTTTTCAATATTAACATGCAAATTGAATTTGGTTGCCACATCACACAGTGTGAGTACATTTATTATACAAAAATTGTTTTTGCCGAAAATTAACAATTAAAATGGAATTTAATGAAAATATTGCTCAAAAATTAATAGAAGAATTAAAAAAACCAGGAAGAGAATGTTTGTATGACATGAGCAATAGTGCATACAAAAACCATTATTTAAAACAGGGTTTATGGATTGAAATAGGGGCCGCCACTGGAATCGGTCGTAAGTACATTTTAGTTTATTTATACATTTATACATTTATTTACAAAAACCTAGCCATAGGGTCATAATCGGTCGCAATAATACAATTTATATTTATTTGCAGCTTTGTTTTTTCGGACAAATTTTCTGAAATGGGTGAATCGTTCTGCAGAAAACTTTCAGTAAAAAATTTTATTCTCCGGAAAAAATTTTGTTCAGAACAAATGGGTGAATTCACCTTTAGTAAACAAAAGAAAAAAAATTGGATTCTAGTAATCAAGCCCTTTCATTTAATACCCATATTGATGGGATAAAAAAAATTTTCCGACATTTTGTAAGGAAGTCATGTTGGATTTTAACTTTTTTAAATTTTTTTAAAACTTTTTTAAATGTCCAATATTTTGCTAGTCAAGCCCTTTCTTTTAATACTCATATCGTTCCTCTCTCTCTTCCAGAAGCTGAAAAAATTGATTTTCGTTTTTAAATTTTAGGAAAAACACAGAATCATTTGTGATTTTGTGCTTATTTCTTAGTTACCCAGCAAAATAACACATACAAAATAATGAGTTGAAAGTACTAGAAAACTGTTTTTCACTACTTACAATTTGCCATCTAAACCCATTCTTTTAACACGGCAATATCATTGAAGGCAATACTTTCCACACTGGCTTACAAATAGGGACTTAAATAAGTACTTATCATTTAGGACACCCTGCGAAGTAGCCATATATTTATTTATAATTCTGTGGCTTGGAGCTAAAATGTCAAAATATTTACTTTTGAGAATATTTGAATTGAAGTTTAACTTTTACATATGCTTACATAGTGACATTGGCCAGCATTTTATTTATGAAGCTGTTCTAGCTTAAGTATAACTTTAGCTGTTTTACCATAATGAAATAGAGCAAGAAAACACATCTAATGCAATGATTAACTCAAAAGAGCAAAAAAGTGACATTGGCCATTTTAGCTCCAAGCCACAGAATTGTTATAGATAAAACTAATTGACTTAAAAATTAGTACATATAATTTGTTCTTAATACTTTAACATATACTTAGAGCCCATTTAATAGCTGGATAATACTTTATTTTAAACAAAATGAAAAAAATTGCTAATAAAATGTTTTCAAGATTGTTAAGAAATTTATGTATACACGGACATCGCAGAAAAAGGTGTGCATTAACAACAATCGTTTATTAATTTGCACTAACAGCGATAGCAAATTTTTTTTTTTAATTAATACAATACAAAAAATCGCTGGCAATGCTGACCGGGTTCAACTACTTAGTAGCAAATAAATCTACGAACTAGAAATGAGACCACGACCGTCTTTGTTTTTCATCAAAATTATGGCACAAAAAATCAAAAACGATCTCAATTATTATCGTTATGTATATATTTATGTATAAATATACATATTACAGTAACAATAAACTAAATAATTGTTTTGAAGTGTGTACGTTTTGCAAGTACATAATACATACTAACTGCCTTATTAAACGTTTTTAAAGGGTTTATAAAATTAATTTTCTATGGAAATTTAATTTCAAAACTTCCTTTAAAGCTGTTAGTGCAGGGTATTCAAAATTTGCCGCACTCTAATGTAGGATTTAAACTTTCGCTTTAAACAAATTACACACCAACTTTTGTCGCACTCTGTATTTTATTCACAATGACGAAAAAAATGAACAACTGTTTCAAGTTTCAATACATGGATCTATTGAATATTATTTAAGTATGAACAAAACATATATATATTTGTTTTAAAATTGTTTTTATAATGTGTGTTTTTTTATGAATACATACATATTTATGTGTTAGTTTTAATTCTAATAAATATTTTCTTTCTTTTAGTTATACTGTTTAATTTTTTTTTATTAATTTAAATATTTACTTATTTATTTTCTTAAATAATAATAAAAATAATAACAAAAATACAAGAACACGTAATAACATTTTTACCTGACAATTTTATATAGAAAGTCGAGAAAAATGTTATTCAAACTGTTTATTATATAAATTACAGGAGAGATATCTTTGACAAAAAAGAAAAACTGCTTAAGTCGACATAAGCTATAATTGGGATAATCACATCATTGTAATTCCAGATTTAAAAAAACCCCTCAGGTAAATTTTCAATTATTTTTTGGAGAACTTTAGAACCTAGAACTTTAGGGTAAAAACTTTTTGTCTATATTTTTTGAAAGAACAATATCATTTACTTATAATTACTTATTTTAACTTATAATTTGGCTAAATTACGACAACGAATATACCCTTTAGTTTGTATAGCACAGTATTTGTATTATAGTCTTTGTTACAGATTTTCGTTTGGCTTTAAGTCATAAAAATTCAATTTTGTTGTTTTATTTTTAAAGAAAAGATTTTAAATTTCTTTATTTATTTTATTCCAATATTTCGACCTACTTCGTAGATCATCATCATTAAAAATATTTTAGATATCATTTTATATCGCGTTAATTAACAACTGACAACAGTGTTTATTTTAAAGGGAACACAATTTTAAAAATCAAGTCTAAAATTTAAAAAAGTGCTTTCCTGGAAAGCTATAAAAACCGACATAAGCAGTTTTTACTTATTGACACAGATATATAAAAGAATTCCTAACTAATTTCCTTATTTCCTAATTTCATACGTACTTATCCCTAGCTACCCCTGCAAACATTTGTGTAATATTATTTTCTAACACCACGATACTTAGTAGGACGTGTAGTCTAAATTTTAAAATTGAATCTGCAGGGGACGTCTGCCTGTCCATGTTAAACTTATATATTTAATCCTTTAATTCCCAGTGGAACATAGGGCCGCATCTCGCTCAGTCCCATGATAAGCATGTTGTATTTCTTGAACTCGTTCTCGATTTGCGCGAGCTTAGTAGTCTCTAGCATGCTTCGAACGTTCCAAGATCCAAATTGTGTCCTTTTTTTCATTCCAATAGTCATTTACATTTGTATAGGTTTCAGTAATCAGTTTAATTTCAGAGAGAATAAGTGATTGGCCTATAGCTCTCCTAGGCTGGTGCTGGGGCTGCCAGCTAATCCACCAACCTGGCTTGGTGGAAGTCAGTAGCAAACTTATAATATGCCTACTTCCCGAGACGTCATACTTTACGACCAATCGGACATGCTAAAGACCGTCGCTCGCATTCGCTTCCACCTCCACAGAGGCGGTCCCCAGGGAGTACCACGGGAAGGCCACTGCCGTAGCAATGGGATCAGCACGCTGACCTACGAGTCGACTTGGAATGCCTTACTAAGGATGTGGGAACACTTTACCTTATACTTGTCAATTTTAAAGATGGCAAGTCCTACTAAGGAACGCTTTAACCATTTTGCCTTACACACTCCCATGCTCCCCCATGTTAAACTTATAGTCTATAATTTATTTTAATAAAATTTTATAACTAAACTTTTTCGGCCAAAAGATGAAAATTAAAAAGCTGTTGCTTTTTGTTATGATATTTCTTATTATATAATTTGTAGAAGGACGGGGATAATTTTAAACTAATTAGAATCTTGTGCCCTGTCGACTTTTCATAAAAGATTTTTAATAAAACTTTAAAAACTTTCAGGTAAGTACAAAAGCAAATATGAGTTATAAAATAATCAATAAAGTAACGGTATTAAATACGTCATACCTCTCAAAGTATTTTACAGGGCGCAGATCAATGCAAACAAGGCGTCTGGAAGTTTAAACCAAAATTTAAAAATTTTTCTATCTCAACTAAAGTAGTTTTGTCAAATGTCCTTAGTTATGTATAAAAGAGACCATTTTGTATGTAAAATATAAACAGAAAAGCTACAGCAAAGAATTACTAAAAAATATACTATCTAAATATATTAGATAGTAATGTTTCTTTGCAGCTTATAAGTTAGGCGTGCCACGACCGTAAAAAAATATTTTTTATTTTTAAAGAATTTTAATTTTTTTTTTTTTTTTTGCAACTACATATATAGCTGCATATTTTATTTGGACAAAATTCATTATTACAAATTTCAATTTAGCCTCAGCGCCATAAAGGCATTATTGAGGCAAGTTGGCAAAATAATTTAAAAGATAATTGTACAAATAAAATATATGTTGAATAAAAAAAAAACTTATCATATATATTACAAATTGTATAAAAGTTTAATAAAAATTACATTAAAAGCGTTTCAATTTTATTAAGTAAATATTCTTTACAAGAGGACTTAAAAATGGAAATTCGATCTACTTGTTTTAAAGCTAGCGGCAAGTTATTAAATTTAATTCCACCAATATAATCAATTCGCTGCTTGGTTGTTTCTAACCTGCATCTAGGAATTCTAAAATTCTGTTCTGTTCTGTTTCGGGTATTAAAAGTTATTTGATTCTGCGTAAAGGGTATAGTGTGGTAACCAATATTATTTATACATTTAAAGACAAACATTAAAACTTGGTATTCATGCAACCCATAAATTGGTAATATTGTTTTGCCTACTTCCTTATATAAAGGAATAGTTGAATACAACAGCGGTAAATTATATATAATTTTTAACGCTTTGTTTTGCATACATTGAAGAGATTTAAGTAGTGTATTATTTTGATTGTGAGCATATATAATGGCCAAATAATTTAAGTGAGATTCAATCAAGGATTGATATACCATCAGTTTTGATCTTTTTTCCAGTTTGTTTTTCATTTTGTATAAAATTCCAATTGCTGGAGCTATCTTCCTTTTTACATCATTTATATGCAGATCCCACGATAAGTTACTTTGAAGAGTAATTCCTAAATACTTAACCGAATGGGTTTCATGCACGATTTTCCCGTCTACATATACATTAAAATTGTTGTTAATACTTAAAGAATGTGGTCTAAAGCGAATTAGATTGGTCTTATTAGGATTGAGCAATAATCGATTCAACCTCGCAAATTCAAAAATTAGTGAAGCATCTCTTTCAATTTGTGTTTTGAGTACCAAATCATACTTATATGGATATAACACACACACATCATCAGCAAACATACACAGCTGACCACTTAAGTTAAGATTTTTTATATCATTTAAATATATTGAGAATAATAGCGGCCCTAGTCCACTTCCCTGCGGCACACCATATTCAACCGAACCAACAAAACTCTTTGTATTGTTTATATTTACATATTGCTTTCTGTTTGTAAAATAACTTTCAAACAACAAAATTTCACGATCCTCAACACCATAACACTTTAACTTATGTAGCATTATCTGATGATCTACCAGGTCAAAAGCCTTAGTAAAATCAAAAAATATTCCAGCAACTCCAGAAAAACCATCATCAAGACCCTTACAAACATTTTTAACAACATTAAGGACAGCATCCTCGGTACCACATCCTCGCCTAAATCCAAATTGAAAATCATACAAAAAATTATTTTCCTCCAGGTAAAATATTTAATATTAATTAACAAATTTTTATTTAACCTTAAAAACACATAGAATTCCCATAACACTACAATTTAACGATAAAAAAGTGGGCATTGCCACAGCCGTTCAAAGTATACTACAATTTTTTTCACTCCTTTTACTAAAGCGTATTTTATGAAATTTCGCACAAACATAGAGCTCGGTTGATATTTAATAAAATTTAATGTTTAGAGAAGTGTGTACTCTACCCACTTTATATACGACATTATGATATGAAAAAAGTGAGCTGCGCCACGCCTATAAGTATTAAAAATGTTTTTAGGTAAATTAAAAAACTAAGTATCAAGAAAATGAATTATAAATAATATAATAAAAAAATATATAAAAACACCAATGCAAAAGTAAATCGAACAAAAAGATAGAACAAAATATTATGGTTTTTTGACAAAACATTTTAAGTCGAATTAGGAAAATTTTCAGACTATTTAATAATAAAGAAAAGCTGCCTTATTTATAAAAAAATATTTTAGGTTAATTAAAGGTTTATTTGACAAATGTTTTAGAGAAGTTATTCAAATAAGCCTACAATAAACCTAAAATATATTTAACTAATACGGCAGTTAATCTTCACGCCGCTTTGTTTACACTAATTAGCATCTTTCTACATATAAAACTTAAAGTGATATTACGTAAAAAAAAAAAATATTCTTATTTTTGAAAATTGAATAAAACATTTTTTGTAAAAAACTACAAAGTCCACAAAATTCCCAATCAAAAATATGCGTCCTGCTATAAGTTAAAAAAAAATGAGAGCAATCACCTCAAAAAGTATCGAATTAAATTTTTAATGTTTTTTTTTGCTCTCCTGAAATATTAAAAAATTTGAAATGATTTGTTTTGTCAAAAGTCCACAGATATTTAGGTAAATATAAAAAGTTAGTTTTCTTTTAATAACGCTAATGAGATTAACACAAACAAACGGCATGTTTTTTACATCTGACTTTAAAATTTGTGAGACATATGTAAATCTAAATGTCTGTCAAAATTGTTCTTTTACGCTGACTGACAGCAGCAGAGATTTCTGCCAACGGCTGATGTCACATGTTTTGACAGAAAAAAATAGAGCGCGCTCTAATTAAATTTTTGTCAGATGTCTCAACACATGTTTTTTACAAAATTAATGTTTTAAAGGTAACACACGACATGTTTGTATTAGCAGTGAAGAATTTGACAAGTCAGATGTAAAAAACATGCCGTGTATTAGCTCCTTAGGCAAATTTTGTGATCGGTCGGTATTAAAATTTACCATAAATAAATTTTATTCAAACATAAAGTACTTTACCAAATGTTGTGGTGATCGGTTCATAATTGATTCTATTTCTACTGCTGGAAATCACTTAAAGTCTGATATAAGAATATAAATACAAATAAATATCTCTTTTTACTTTATACTTTTATTCGCCTTGTAGTGAATACTTTTCACTCGCACATAATTTTAATTTTAAGCGTTGAAAAAGGTTGAACGAATTGTATAAAAAAAGTTATAACTGTAACAACTTCCCCATCTCTGCATTAAATCAAGAACACATATTTCTCAATTAACTCAACTTGTCCATTCAGTGTATTCCTTTCTCACTCCCTAAGACCGCATTTTTACGATGACTTTTAATGTCATGAAACTTTGCAATTCTCTTTTAAAGCTGCTGAATTCTTACGATGACGTATAATCAATCGGTTTTTCTTCTTTACCTTCTCGCTCGTACCAAGAAAAATAAAAGAATTTTGTATACAAATATGAATAATTGTAATACAAATTATTTTTCCATTAAATCATTTATGTTTATCAAAATTTGGACCCTTTTTTAAATTTTTATATTCTTATTTTTGTTTTGCTATAAGTTAGCAGAGTATCATGAAATAACTGCATATAATCTAGTCATCGTGAAATTGGCCGCTAACACTAGAACTGTTACATACTCCTTTGACGCACATGACAACGAAATCCTGCCGTTGAAAATCCTACACAAAATTAATTGCGTGATTAAAATAGAGTACACAAACCTACACCCAACACTAGAATTTATATCTTGTTAAAAAAATTATTAATTAAATTTAGAACTTTTATTTGTTTATTTGTTTATTTTAAAAATGCTATAAACTGTTATTTTTTAAATGTCCTTTTAATTAAAATTTTTTTCTTAAATTGTCTTAAGCATAATGACCAGAAGTGTGAATTTAGATATAATTTATTCAACAATCTAAATAAAATTTTAATTATAAAATAGTATTTATTAACGGCCTGCTAAAATTTGTTTTTGTTTTCAATATATTTGTAAGTATGAGAACATTTCGTATTAATTAAGATAAACAGTCAGTAAAAACATGTACATATGTAAATTTTATAAACAAAATGTAGCAAAAATTGTGCTTAAATTATAATTGGGGGCTTAGAATTCGAAAAATGTTTTTTTTTGTTTTACTACCACAATTAGCGAAAAGTTAAATACTATAATATATACAAATACTTGTATACAACAGTGCAACAGGAAATGGTTATTTACATACATATGTATATAAATATGTATGTGTGTGTGGTATATATACCTGTCATCTTGACAACGGGTTGTTTTTTTCTTTTTTTGTTAAAAATTGTGTTTTTTTTAAATAATTTTTTTTATATTTTTTTGCAGACATACAAACATACATATCAGCTGTGAGTGTGTGTGTTCTTTTGTTGAGGCAGAGAACTTGTAATTCGAAATCATATTTTCTATGACAGGTGATACGACATTTCTTGAGGTTTATCAAGTTAAATTTCTGCCAAATTGAAAAAGTTTTCAACCAAATAGAATTTACATACACGTATACGCATGTACATAAGGATAGGGACGAGCCGATTGTTTGTTTACTTGTTATCTCTCATTCCATGTATAAAAGTAGATGCATGACATTTTATATATGTTCATAGGTATATAGTTTTGTTTTTGACAGTAAGAGAAACAAAATATTTTTGTTATAGACATTGGGTTGATTAACCTTATTTGATAGGTCTTGGTTTGTTGTACTGTGTAAAATTCAGTGAAAAAATTGAACTTTGTGTAAAAAATGTAGATACAGAAAATAGAATTTATTTGTTAAATGGTTATGCGAATGAGAAAAACTTTCGCCTTTTAGTTTTGATAGTCTATAAGCCAAAGCCCTTGGATTTTATGGGCCGGTGAAATCATTAGTCCAAGTATCTTTAAAAGTGATAATGACCAAAATGTGAGAAACAAATTATTGAGCTTTAAAAAAAGGTATTACTGTTGCAGAGTGGTGGCTTTAGCAGAATTGAAACCCACGACGGCACAATATACGCTACAATTAATTTCATATCGCAAATCAATCATTCGAAGATTCATTTCACGAATTTGATTTGGGGCCAAATTCCAGCATCCGATCGCATGTATAATCTCGAACACCCCTGTTAACTTTCTAGTTTGTTCTACCAATTTCCCGCCATTTCTTTGGTGATTATTGCTGAAATCATTAGTCCAAGTGTCTTTAAAAGTGATAATGACCAAAATGTGAGAAACAAATTTTTGTGCTTTAAAAAAAGGTATTACTGTTGCAGAGTGGTGGCTTTAGCAGAATTGGAACCCACGACGGCACAATATACGCTACAATTGATTTCATATCGCAAATCAATCATTTGAAGATTCATTTCACGAATTTGATTTGGGGCCAAATTCCAGCATCCGATCGCATGTAGAATCAATATCAAAAAAAAAAATAAAAAAATCTAAAAGAAGGCTATCGAACACCCCTGTTAACTTTCTAGTTTGTTCTACCAATTTCCCGCCATTTCTTTGGTGATTATTGCTGAAATACAGTCTGACTTTGCTGACTACTCCATGTCTGCGATACTCACGATAGCCACGTTTATGCCATAACATTTTATCTTAACTAGAGCCAATTACATGGACATTTAATACAATTTCTGTGTTTTATTTCAATTAAAATTTCTCTGCCTCCGAAAAAGCTCTTCTGAGATGTTTATTAAAAGAAAAAACTTCTTACTTAGTCATTCAAATGATTTATTTATCTACAAATGTTTTCATATAGTATGTACTACGTAGTCATCTGATAAATAGTGAGTGGTACACATTTATTACTGTAGTGGTACAGTATTTATTTATGTGTGTATAACTTTTCTCTAACATTTGGCATCACTACTTACGTTGTATTAATTTGTGTGATAATTAGTACCAAGGTTATTAAAAGTACTTTTGTAAAATGCTTAAAATATATATTTAACATTGTGTTTAGAATTAGTTTTTCTTTTGTTATTAATTTTATAAAATATTTATAACTCTGTCTCTTGTTCCTTTGTTTAATTGTATTGACTAAAATATTAGATAAATTTTGTTGTTAATATTTTATACACAGTATAAACACCATTTTTGGTTATTTCTGTTGTAATTTTAAATATTTTATAAGCAGTTATGTATAAATATAATTTTTAAGTTGGATTCTCATGTCGGTTATATCTGTTAAACACGTTAAATATTATATATAATTATTGTTATTATTTTATTCTTAACGTATTTTAAAGATTGTTCGCGTTAATTGTTGGCCACAGCAATACGTTTTTAAAACTAAAAGTTCTTTTGCCATATTATATCATTTTTATTGTTTTAAGATACTGATAACGTACTACAAACGATTTCATTAAAAAAGTAGCAAAAATATAAAAAAATAAAAATAAAAAATTAAAACAATACAATGCTGTATTGATGTTGTTTGTATTAATTCATCTTGGTGGTAGTGGTACTTGTTTAGCTGTTATTGTTATTGTTGCTACTGTTTTTTTGTTGTTTGTTTGTATTTATATTATTGTCACCGATTGTCACAGCAGTGATCGCGATACACACAACTCCCATCTAAAAGTATGAATATGGACCTAACGAATAAATATAAATTTTTTCGTTTTTAGTACGAATCCCTACTTAAGAAAAAAGTACGTAAACGAATAAATTCTCAATTAAATGAATTGTTTATTTGTGTACACGTAGTACTAAGTAAGTAAAATATATCAATAGTGCAAATAATAATAATTAAAAAGGCAATAACATGAAACAGTAACATATTTTATATGCTAATGAAAGACGTTATCATGTTGTCTTTTGATATAAATAAGGAACTTTAGATTGGCTTGGTCATAAAGAACTTAATGTGGATACACAAATTCTAAAATTTTATTATGTTGGGTGTACAACTTAAAAATGTGAAATTTGTTTTTAAATTTTAGTTGCTACTTTGAAACATTTGTATTTAGTTCAGAGTATTTACCATATTTCTTGTATCACGTGCTCATCTTTTGAGCCAAAAAATGAATCAAGTTAATTTCAGCTACCCTGTTCTAAAGTGAAATGTTTAGAACAAATAAATAGTAGTCAAACGGGGCGAAATCTGTCTAAAAGGTAGATAAAGCAAAAATTTCCAACCATTTTCTTCTAATAAGTCCATGTCTAATGTGTCCGAGCTTTGCCATGATGGAATATTACGGTTTCATGTCTGACCGCATGTTCTGAGCATTTTTCGTCCAATGATCACTTTAAACGATTCAGTTAAATTCGGTACAGGTTTTCTGTTATTGTCTGGCCAGATTTCATATGGATAGGATCCTTCTGATTCCAACAAATACAGAGCATTACCTTAGCGCCTCGGATATTTGGCTTTAAAATCGTTTCCGGTGGTGGCCGGTTTTCACATACGGTTTTTTACTCTACGGATTTTAGTAATGGAAACACTTTTTATCACACGTAATGGCTCGGTGCAAAAACGATTTTAATTTATAGCGTTCAAGCAACATTTCTGATATGTAAAATCGTCTCTCGGCTTCAATTCGTATGATACCAAATTTCCTTGCCTTTGGGTTAATCCAGCTGTTCGCAAATGGCTTTTAGACGAACAATGCTTTTAGAATAAAGAACTGTTAGTCGTCAATGTTAGATAAATATTCTAGCCATATTTGAGATTGAAATTTTGAACTGCAGTCGTCAAAATATCACTTCTTTTTTAAATAATAGTAGTCAAAACACATTGATCTCTTACGTAAATTTTTGGTTATTAAACACCTTTACTACATAGGTTTCATAAGGTTTATTTTTTTAATTTAAATTAAAGAAATAATTTTATTATATTTACAATGATTTTTAATTTTTGTATAAACTTTTATTAAGTAGAAATGTATAACCTTTAATTTATAGCCTTTAAATGGGACGAGTTTTAAAGTTTAGCAAAAAAACAAACTTTATTACCAAAAAGCTCTTCTTGAATCGCTTATTTAGCGCTAAACTGATTCTAGGAGGCCTCTTTTTTTAATAATCAAAAGGGTTTATTTTATGCCTACCAAAAGCAATTTAATCACGCCTTTCTTTTTGGCACTGCTGAAAAAGGTAGCAGCACGTAAAGGGAAAATATATAAAAAATTACTATTTAACTTTTTTTCTACAAAAGACGTAAATAGTTGATATCAGCACTGCTAACAAAATTCAAATAATGTTTAGTGGGTAAAAAACAGTTTGTCTTTGGGCGAATACGTAATAAAATCTTTTCAAAACAATTATACGTTGCCGGCAAACAATTTGGAATCGTTATCGTACTCGTTCGTGTCAATCAATTATTTCATAGTGTACTTAATGTACAAATAAAGAATTTAATAAAAAAAATTTGATCCTTTTTAATAGGATTTTAAATTTTTAGAAGGTGCAAAAATATAAAATATTTTCAAATATACATAACTACATATCTTAGATTCCCGGTCCCGGTAGTTAAATAGATGATATTTACAACCAAAATGTAACCACCGATCAGAGAGTGCGGATGATGAAATCGTAGCTGGTTTCGAAAATGCATTCCACTCGGCTAGTGTCGGTAAAAATATAATTTTTCAGATTTATTCCTTCATTTATAATTTTTTGTAAAATAAAGAATGTTAATAAGAACTCAAGCCTGATTAAATATTTAAAAAAATTAGTTTAAAAAAAAAACTATTTTTTTAGTTGGACAGAACAAAAAAAAAGTTCTTAACAGTTTCGCGGATATCCTTCCTCTGGTACTTAAAAAAGTCTACAATATTTTATACACAAATAGCACAAGAAAAAATAGTTATTGGGCGCAATTGTACTCGATATAGCACTTTTACTACTTTTTGAAATTTTTTTTTTTAAATTTAGTATTTATTTTTACAAAATAGGAATGAAATACTAAAAAAATAAATTTGCGATTTGCTCAACTATGTAGACCGGGTTCAGCTAGTTAGTGTTGTGTTTGCAAGAATCGTACACTGGAACAACATTATAAACGCAATTATGCGACTCTAGTGTCATAACATTTTGTTAAAAGTAATCTCTTACCACTTACATACCGGTTGAAAGATGCTTTTTTATTTATCCTGTTGATGTTATGTTTTTTTCTGATGGGGTATGTAAATGATCTAAAAAGGTATATACAAATCGGCACGGGCAAATATAGTACTCCTTCTATTTTTTAAATTTATTGTTCTTAAATTAGTATTCTTTTTAGTAAAATATGTACAAAATACTATAAAAACAAATTTTCGATTTTGGCTCAGCTAGTTCCCAATAACCAAATCATACTTTAAGTTGCTTTTTTATATTTTTATGTTTGAATGCAAAATTCGTATCAATTAATTGAGACACTTTAAAAATTGATATCTACTGTCACGTAATAATTCATGTTTTATCCAAAAAAGTAACTGCTACTTACTTGCTTATAATTGCTACTCTGTAGTTTTTATTCGTCTGTTCAACTGATTGTCGTTGCACTTGTTAATGCGACTGAAAGAATAAAATAAAAATAAATAAATGCATAAAAACATACCTACAGTTTATTAACCCATTACTTTTGTTATGGGAATATAATGGTTTTATACAATAACACGATTATGATTGTGGGTGAGTGAACGTAAGGAAAATACCTTCAAACAGCCCAAAACTACAACAACAATGAATTAATTTATGAGTGCATATTCAGTTGGTAATTAATTAGTAATTTTGACTTAAATAATATGGTGCGACATACATATGTATGTATGTACCCTTTGTACTAACATAAATAGCAACTATGATTATTTTAATAAACGTTTTGTGGCGCTAAGAAAAACTACCTTTTTTTCAAACACTATGGAATAATAAAAACAATTTGATTTCTATAATTTAAATTATAATATAAAATGTTCATACATACATCCATATAAATATACATACATACATACATATATACGAATAATATATTTGTATGTATGTTTTATTCTTACTTCGGTTTTTAATTATAATTTTGTTAAATTTATTTTTATAAAATTAATTTGTATCTCTATTGTAAATAAATTCATTCGTGTGTTTGTATACATTGGGATGTTTTTTGTTCTACTTATTTGCATTTAAATTGACGTTAAACATTTATCTTTTGCCGTTTCGCATTTTTTTTTAAATTTGGTCTACTATTTATTTTGGAGTACATTTATTTGTTTAAGGTATTTTCAAGAGACTTATACAAAGTATGTAAATTTTAACTGATAATTTTTCCTTAAACTTGGCGGTACTTTGAAATTATATTGATATTTATTTAATTTGTATGATACTTGTATTATTTGCAAAGCCCAGTTATGATAAACATATAAATGAGAATAATCTAAATTTAGATATTGAAATATATTTTACTTAATTCTAAATACACTAAAAAAGACTTAAGTAAATGGTTCCTCAACCATGAAACATTTTTAAAAGACAAGATTTTATACAAAAATGGCTGGAAAAATAAAAAAAAAAATCCTTAAAAAAATAGTTATAAACTTCAAAGGAGATTTGATTAAAAAAGATCAGGTTTTAGTAAAAAAGCTTACATACATATATGGTTATTTTGTGTGAACTTATATGTTCGTTTTTATTGTGATCCGACGATATTTGTGTCATGGAAAAGTTTCATTACGCATAATCAAAATGATCAATTAATCAATCATTCGATTAATACAATTCAGGGAACATTTCAAACCATCTCAGCATTATAACACATTATAAAATAATGAGTTAAAAGAACTAGAACTACTTACAATTTGTCATTTAAGCCCATTATTTTAACACGGCGATGTTATTGGAGGCAAGTACTTATCACCCTCGCTTACAAAGAGGGAGTCCCATAAGTATTTATTACAATCGCTTATAAATAGGGACTTAAATATGTACTTATCTCCATAGCAATAAATAAATACTTGATTTTAATAACCTAAATAACCCATTACTATTATGGACTTACAGCAGTCGTTCGGTTCTTTTATGGACGAATATTCGGTTTGATTATTCTGCGATACGGTAATTTGAAATTTAAAAACCACTTAATGAAATGTGTTGCCACTGTTGTCAAAAGAACTATTACTTATACCCTAAGCGTGTTAAACTGAATGAGAATTATAAAAAGTTACGTATTTGAATGGCTTCTAGCAAATTTTGCAATAAGAAATTGTATTGTGAGTGTCTCTAAGCAAATGTCTGAAAAGAAGTACATACTTATAAATCGAGTCAGTCATTACTAAAATACTTCTTAGTACTTAAGACAGACGATATGTAATATTCATTAAAAAGTATGTTGTTTAGTACTTAAGAGCAATAAAATAAATAAACAAAATTGAGATCAAACTTACCTAAAAACAATAACTTTTGAGTAATTCTTTAATTTACGTCGTAATTGATTGTTTTAAAAACATAGAGTCGTATATCAAAACAACGTACATGTAAAGAATGAAACAGAATTTCGACGTAACGAAATTACAAATTATAATATCATACGCCAAAGAAATCTGTTGTCGGAAAGAATCTATTTTGTTTTCTTAAGGTAGGATTAGTCTTTACTTTCTGTTGCGTGACGAATCAGCTGACTTGTTTTTATTAATTAATGTGTATATGGCGTTAGTTTTTCTGTTTCGCTTCGTTCCGTTGCGGACGAACTTGTAGAAAATAGAATTCAACGTTAAGTGACGGTCATTGAGAGAGAAACAGCTGATATTTAGGTGCCTATATTTTAAAGTTGGCTGCAACTGAAAGACTCGTGTTTGCTTATACATAGATGAAATCTGACACTACAAATTCTTTTCATGTATGGACTTTGACGAGAAAAATAAACAAAAAATATAATAAGCTTGTTTTTGTAAGATCACCTTGTAAATTAAGTCAGATGAGACCACAAAAATTAAACAACAAATAAGTATATATATGCTCTTATTTTAAGACACGCGCTCAATAATGTTACCATATTTACATATATATATCAAACATTGAGTAAAAACACTTATATGTTTTGGCTTATAAGAGAAAACAAATAAAATAAAATATTAGTATCTTTAACCTTACTGGCGTCGATTTGATTTAATAAAAAAATTTGAATTATAGACCGCTTTTAAAAGATTTTGTTTATAAAAAAAGTTACTATAAATGTACAGCATTAATACAATGCTCACACAGATCTCATCCGCATATTGTGTTATAGTTCGTAATATGGTAGAATCCGAAGTCCCATTGCACTGGCTACGAAATTTGGCAACTGTCACATAGGTTTATTTTGATTATTAAAAATGGAGCGCTTTACGCAAGAGAAACACGTTATAATTTAAAAATTTGGGTGTTTTCATAAATGCAATATTCCATTGCAGTATGAATTTACAATTCTTTCTAAAAAACATTATTCGGCATCGTTATCAACAACACCAAATTTCACGAAGCACGACGTACTGAAATTTCACAAATAACTCCACTTTCATGCGTACAAAATTTAGTTTACTTTTTAAATTTTAAACAGGCTTGAGTTCATATTAACATTCTTTATTTTTACAAAGAATTTTTAATTGTGATAAATGGAAAGAATAATCTGAAAAATTAAATTTTTACCGACACTAGCCGAGTGGAATGCATTTTCGAAATCAGCTACGATTTTCATTAGTCAATCAGAAGCTCAAGCCAGCAGATTATGAAAAGCTTGGACAATTCATTCAATCGTTCAGTTTTTTCGAACAACATCAAATTCTCCCATAAATAGCTTTTCCATCTGAATGGCTTCGTGAATGTAACTGTCTGGTGCGGATTTTGGTCAGGCGGCGTGATTAGGCCCTATTTTTTTGAATATAAGGCCAAAATTGTGGTGAGTGTGAAAGGCATTCGTTATATGAATATTATAACAGAGTTCTTGTGGCCTTAACTGGATGGCATGGGTCTGGATGACATGTGGTTTCAGTAAGAAGGCGCCACTTGCCGCACCGTGCATGAAATAATCCAACACAAATTATTTAAAAAAATTTGTATGCCAACTAGTCACCACTTAACTTAACATAACTTAACGTCATCGGTGAGAAACAGTTATGTCTCTGTAAAGAAGTCATTGAAATTTTTCTGAAAAGAGAAATGGCCTGCGATCAGAGCCGTATAATTCATTCCGATCTGAATCGTTATATTCCTTCGTTACAACCTTTAAAAATCACAGCTATTTAAAAAAATTCGTGTTTATTTTATATTAATATAAAAAAGTTTATACTTAATAAAACACCCTTTACTAGTTTGTGAAATAATATCATGTTTTAAAATTTAATAATGATTCGAAAATATGTTGTTGTTGTAATGTTTACAAAGTTGTATCTACCAATCAGAGACCTATGAGCTAGCTAAACCGAGATTTCTATCACTTTTGATGGCCACCATTAAAAACGTCTAGTTCCGAAAAATTTTGCAAACTGACAAAAATTTGTTCATTAGCCACCGCCGTCAACAATAAAAGTATGCACAGGTCTTCGTAAATCAGTTGGCTTTGTTTTGATTTCTTCTTTGAACAATAAATATAACTGCAATCGTGCCTGTTCTGTATTCAAAGTGCAATCAAATGTTATGATGATTTTATTCCACCCGAAATACAGAACAGGCACGAAAATCTTTTATTTTCAATCTTGAATTAGCCATTGCAATGTCCAAATGTACTTTTCGCACACACGGAATATTATTGTGGCATAAACATTTATTTTTGGCATTATGATAACAAATACCTATTTTTGTACATAAGTATGTACATAAATGTTTTATTTTGTATCAGCTGACTTAGATATAAAGAAGCACGCTTAGTTATGAGGACTTGTTCTAAACAGTTGCTTATTTTTGTGATTTTTTTAACGTTTTAATTTATGACTCCTTGTAAATCCAACAATTAAATACAATTTTTTCAGTTGTAAAAAGAACCTTAATTAAAAGCTAATTTTGCTTATCTTTATGCCGTATACTCGCAAGTAAACTTTTTGTACCCTACAGCAAGAGTGTTAAAGGGTATATATAAGTTTGTCATTCCGTTTGTAATTTCTACAATATTAATTTTCGAAGCTATGACGTATATATATTCTGAATCCTTATATATAGTGGAATTGACTAAGCTATGTCCGTTTGTCCGTGTATCGCGTGTATGTTGAAATCAACTTTTTTAAGGCCCCACGTATATTTGACATGTCAGCGTAAGCCTCTGTTTTTTATCCAAGCAATGTAAGATTCTGCAGCTCCTATGTAATTTTTTACAACATTTGTTATGTTTATATAAAACATGTACCTTTGGTAATATTTACAGAAACTTTGTTTTAATAGATCAGTTACCGACAAAGATTTTAGCAAAAAATGCCAACTAAAAGTTCGAATTATCAGATTCATAGTTAAGTTTTGGCCACAGTTGCATCATTTAATTTTGTATGGTGAAGACAGTACAAACTGTGTGAAGGATATATAAGATTCGACACAGCCGAATAAAGGCCTCTTTCTTGTTCTTCGTTATTTTGGGCAAATTTATCTTTAAAATTTTTACTTTATATCGATAAAAAATAAGCAACTTTATGGAAAAATTGCTGTCACAAAAAATTAAATTAATTCATTATATCTACAGCAGTAACCTTTTAAATAAATATTTTTTTTTGTTTATTTGCTGTTGTGTAAAAAAATCACAGGGTATATCTTACAGAGCTATGTCTTTAAATAAGAGAACACGAAATAATATATATTTTAAATGACGACACTGCTTTATGAAAAACTTATCATGCTCCGATTTGGTTTAATCATTTTGAAACTTGTAGGAATAAATTGATAATTTCAATATATACTTACTATTTGTTATCAAGTTTTTGAACTTTTCGATGCTTGCAGTAATTCGCATTTTATTAAAAAAATTGCAAAAATAAAAAATATAAAAGAAAATTAAAGGATTATTTGTTGCAAAATATTGAGATGCTTTTAATCTAATGAATAATGGAATTATTATAAAATATAATTTACATTATAAATAAGTAAATTATAAAATTTATATAAACGGTCCGCCATCTAACGTTTTTTTTCAACTAGTGCTTATTTCGTGAATGGTAACACTTAGCTCATGTCTGATTTGGCATATAATTAGTTTTATCCTTCCGCTGAACGAATATGGTTGTGTATACGCCTTTACAACGCTGGACAATATTGCGACATTACTTTGGCCGATTTTGCCAAAAAAGTCATCTTTTCAGATGAAGCTCATTTTGATCTTGACGGGTATGTAAACAAGCAAAATTGTCGCATTTGGGGTACAGAAAACCCGCACGCATACATTGAAAAGCCGATACACCCTAAACGAGTCACTGTTTGGTGCGCCATTGGGCCATTTTTCTTCGAAAATGAGCAAGGAGTGGCCGTAGTCAATGGCACAAAAATTGAAGAGGATATTGGCAACATTTGGTTTTAACAGGACGGCGCTACATGCCACACAGCCGAAGCTACACTTTTTTTTATAGCATTAAAAAAAAAAAAGTTATTTGGCGGACCCTTTATATGTATCATAGTTGGGCACATTCCAGTACCAGTAAAATTTCAATTACCAGTTAATTGTTTTATTGGTAATTGAAATAAACTTCAAGTACCAGTAAATTTTTAATGGTAATGAAAATGAAATTCCATTACCAGTAAATTTTTACTGGTAATTAAATGAAAATTCCAGTACCAGTAAATTTTTACTGATAATTAAATGAAAATTGCTGTACCATTAAAAATTTACTGGTAATTAAAAAAAATATGCATTACCAGTAAATATTAACTGGTAATTAAAAAAAATAGCAGTACCAGTAAAAATTTAATAAAATTAAAAAAAAAATTTATGCATATTCAAAAAAAATATATTTTTTTATCTTCCAATCTGGCAAAAGTGGTTGCATTTATTAAAACATCAGAAAAACACGGTAGGCACGTGTCATTATTGGATAAATCCGACTATATGATGCCCTTCTTTAGGTTATATGAATAGGAGTCATCGATCACTTTTAGTTCGATTATGCATTTTTTACACGACAAAATTACTATTTATTTTTTTCTAAAAATTAATTTTTTTTAACATTACAAAATATACTGCATTACTATTTCCATTACTAATAAACTTTTACTGGTACTGCAATTTTTCATTTAATTACCAGTAAATGTTTACTGGTAATGTAATTTTTGTTTAATTAGAAATAAATATTTACTGGTACTGGAATTTAATCTTCATTACCAGTAAAAATTTACTGGTAATTAAATGAAAAATTGCAGTACCAGTAAAAGTTTATTGGTAATGGAAATAGTAATGCAGTACTTTTTTAATGGTTTTTGCCCATCTATGATATGTATACATTTTTTTTCTCTGTGATACATTGTATTCAACTTCGTATACTATCAACTTATCTCTGTAATGCCCTGGTGAAGCTAAGACCCCAAATGGAAATTGTATTATTGTATTACAAATATGGATTTTAAATAAAAAAAAAAAAAATAAATAAATTACAATGTTGTATTCATCGACAAAAATGAAAAAAATTATTGGAAAATTGTATTTAAAATTTATGTACAGAAAACTCTTTGATAAATATTGTATAAACAATTATTATAATTAACAATTTATATTTAATCAGACTATTTTTTATACTTAATTGTCAAAGTCAATTATTTTGGCTTAAAATTTAATGCAAAAATAATTTATAAAGTGTAATAAATATTATCCACCCGGGAGCATGTTGCCTTGGCGAAGTATCCACGCCTTGGTGTTATTGCTAGTCCAGGGTATACAGGTGTTACCAACGCCTCTGGCTGGGGAATAGGGAATTCTTGACCTTTTAAATAAAGAAGTTCGGAAGACTGAGATGTCAGTGTCGATATAGTATCGATCAATATGCAGAGAGGACATGGATGGTGACATCAGTATCTACTGTTGGCACATATAAGAATCCTGGACTTAATTAAAAAGCATCTAAATTAAAGAGGAGAGACTCAGATCGAGGTAGACTAAGAATCAAAAGCAGGCACACATTAAGTGTGAATGCTATTAGGGACCTCAATCGATTAAGACTGTTGGAAATTATTAGTCGGCGATGTGAAAACCTAGAGAAAATGCCTGTAGTGACGTGGAACTCAGTCAAGGAAGGGATGAGAATTGGTATCCATAAAATCACAGGAAGCGAAGGGGGTTAAAAAGCCATTTCCAAATTAATTTGTCACCTATGGGCAGTGTTGCCAATTTAGCTATTTTATGGCTAGATTATGCTTTTTTTGAACACGCTTAGCTAGGAAAATCTGCTTTTAGCTATAAGCCATTTTTTTAGCCATTCCTAGATATTTTTTAGCCTTTTTTAGCCATTTTTTGTTTTTAGCTTTTAAGTGTTGTTGTTGTTTTGTTTCCTATATAGTGAAAAACGCTTCCATAAAACAATGTTTTTTAACTACTAAAAACTCCATCGATGGGAACCTCTTTGAAATATTACATAAACAAACAATCAATCAGTAAAAAACCAACCAAGCATGTGTATTTAATAAATAAATAAAAAAAAGAAATTTAAGAAATATAAACAAAATTTTCCCAGAAGTTATCCCACCCAAAATTAAAAGAATGGATTACAGAAGTTAAAAAGTTTTTGTAAATTTTGTAAATGTGAAGTTAATGCAAAATTATATGATTTAACTGTTCATTCTGAAACACATAAATGGTATCGGACATACATACATATTATCAAGACCAAGCCTTTACCTTTTAATCCAGTGAATTTTAAGCTATAACAGCAGGAGGATACCTTAGCTATGTAAAAGGGTTTTCAATAAGAGTGATATGATTTAAATATTTAAAAGAAACACACTTATTGTTACGGAAATTCAAACGTTTTTTATTTAAGGAAGTTAAAAATAAAATGGCCTCCACGCCTTATTCTGCAGGCACGAATTCGATGAACTCAATTTTCGAGCACTTTTTCCACTAACTCAAGTTGTTTGTCATGAATGGCACGTCACAATATTGACTTATAAAGATTGAAGAGAGTCTGGTTTATTTCGAAAGACCAATATTTTATTTTTTCTATATACATTTTTTGGGATACGGCTTAAAAAGGATTGATAAATGCTGTTATCAATATGAAGTATTACATAATTATCTTAAATTTATAGGATCTTAAGAAAGTTAAGATATCTTTTTTAATATATTTTTTTTTTTTTTGACAATGACAATAATAGCGAGCTAGATGCTGATGATAATTGGTCCTTTTAACACCATTATTACAATCCTTGTACTTTATAACTAGTCAAAGATATATTGAGTATATTACAAACGGTCTTAAATTTTATTATTTTTCTTTTTAAATAAATTTTACCTTTTTGTTTTTATTAAAAAATTGAAAACTTTCTATTTAAAACATTTAGCCATTATTTAGCTTTTTTAGCTAGTTTCTAGCCATTTTTTTCAGAATTTTAGCCATTTTTTCTAATCAAGTTCTGACATCACTGCCTATGGGTAACATTTGACAGTATGAAAAATTTCGAATCTTTTCCATTATTTCTGTAGTAGAAATTATACCGCTAATATTATAAACATGTTTGATGGACTCACAAGGTGTGCTAAGTTAAGTACTCATTATGTTATAATTTCCCAAAATTAAAAAATATTTGTCTGTTCATTGGAAAATGTTTAATTAAATCCTTTCAGAAAAATAGAAGGTAGTTTCATTAATTTTTTTGTTTATGAAAAAAAAGAAGATTTTTAAAGTTTATTTTTTTTGTATTCTTAACAGAAAATTTATAAAATGTATTATAATGTATTTCGGAATAAGAAAAAATGTTGTTCCTTTTTTAATCTTAAAAGCAGATAATTAAAACGCATCTAAATTTTTAGGGTTATTATATGTGAACATTTTTTAATTTGTTTTATTTAAATGTATATTTGGTTTTTTTTGAAACGATTTTAATTATTGTTTAACCAAAAAAAAAAAAATTTCGCAATAATTTTATCTAAATCTAACAGATTATATGATTTGTTTACAGTGAATTTGCATTAACTTTAAGAAGAAAATGATATACACCGGGAATATCATTATCATATCATTTTCTCATAGATAATTTGTTTCTTGTTGCTCCCAGATCCAGAAATGATTTTATGCAAATCTGCTTCATACAATTTGCACGCTTTAAGCCACTGTTGAAAACTCCATGAAAAGACGGGACTTAAAAAACCACACATTTTAACATTTTTGCAACAATATTTTGTGCATTTGCAAAGTATATGTTTCTAAAATTTTAATTAAGTTCTATTTCTTACCTTATCTTGATGATGGAATATTATTTTATTTATTTTTTGTTTCGTTTTTTATTTGAAAATGTTCCACTTTTATATTTAATCTTAAAAAATTAAAAAACAAATGGAATAATGGGGGATATATTGAATAAATATGGTAGTACAACTTTAAAAGAAATGACACATTCCTTATATCAAAAGGATGATATAAATTCTGGATATTCTAAATGATATAAAACATTGTGATTAGAGAAAAGTTTAACTGTTTTTTCATGATTTATAAAATTTTATATAATAAGTACTACAATTTTTGTCAGTCAAAAATATCAACTTTTTTACTTGAATAACAAAAATAAAAACATTTTTTCGCTATGCTTAATTTTTATCCGATTAATATATTTTTTGAGTAAAACAAAGTTTAGTAAATCATTGAGTCATTTAGTCATTAGTTATATATTGAGAAAAAAACAAGTTAGAATGCTATATTTGGTTGTGCTGAGTCTGACAAAACCCATCATTATCGCCTAGCCCAGACTTCAGATTTAATGTTATACGTCAATTTGCGTTATTTTTTCCAACGCCATCTTTGATTTAAAATTTTTACATAATAAGCTCTATTCTACTAGTCAATTCTTTTTATTTGATAACCATATTTTCAGGGTTGAAAAAAACAATTTTCTGCAATTTGATATTTTACTTTTCCACAGTTTGCTGTACTAGTCAAGTCCTTTCGTTTGAGACCTAAATTGTTGGAGTTCTAGGGGAGAGTCCATAATTACTATATTTGATCCGTATATACTCCATTTTATTTTCGACGCCATCTTGAATTTTAAGTTTTTCATAATTTGCTGTATTCTTCCGGTCAAGCACTTTCTTTTGATACCAATATTGAGGGGTACAATTTTATTATTAATTTCTAGATATGACAAATATATAAATTTATTGTACGCCATTTTGTCGTGGCTTACATCGTGGTTTAAATTTTTTGATAGTGTATTGTATTTCGCTAGACCATCTTTTGATACCCATATCGCTCGAAAACTGAAGCATTTGCATTTTGGTGGTTATATCTCAGTTAATTTCAAACCGGTTTGTCAGGTTTTCTCAGCAATTATTTTGAATTTTTGTGTCTTCCGCGTGTTCAAAAATATAATTTGATATATTTTAAATATGTATATGTTTACATATATATACATACATATTTAAAAAAAAATATTTTTGTCTATAACTTTGCAGCGTATCAAATATGTATATAAATTATCCTAATGCTATAAAATGTTGATTTTTAAAGCAAAAATATGGGGAAAACAGAAGCAGTTGTATTTATTTGCTCATATATCTGAAGGTTATAGAGCGATTAAGTTGGATTTCAATAGTCATTCGTTTCCATATGTGTCCAAAAGATTGATACTGTGTCAACCAACAAACGGACAGACGGATATTAATCTATGTAAAAATTAATTAATTTGGGTATATTTTGATAGCATTTGTTTTTTCAGTATTGCTAAGAACAATTTCAAATCCTGACTGCAAGGTTTAGGTGTTAAAAATATTTAAATGCATTAAATGAAACATGATTTTCAAAAAAACTAATTTAAGAATCTTTGAAAAAATCCATTATCTAAATTAAAATGCATTTTAAGGGGTTTTTCATCCAGCACTCTTGCTTTTATCTATAATCTGCCTACCGTTGACAGGCGATTAGTCAGCGACGTTTTTATAACAAAAAAAAAAAAAGTTACACAGCAAGATTTCTTTTTTATTGTTTTATATTTTTTCTTATCATTTTGCTTTAGATAATATTTACTTCCGATTCTAAAGAGTTCTTAAAATAAACGTATAAAAAAGAAATGTTTCACATCAGCCGACCGATAATGACTATTTTGACTGGGACTAGGGTTCTCATTTAAACAAAAGTTATTCGATTAATCGAAATAAATTTTATATTGTTCTTGAAATAAAAAAAACTATTTCTTTAATTAAAAAAATATTATTTAAGTAATTAAATATTAATGGAGTATATTTTTAGAAAATTTTAAAGAAATATTCTTCCAAATTATATTGTATTTTTTTTTCTAACTTAGACTAAAAGGTGTTAAGTCGAAAAATTGTATTGCATTTTAAGTTTTACTCAATGTTTAAACTTTACTTACTACTTACAATCGTAATTATTTGCACTTTAGGAAATAAGAAAGGGTGTCTCAGTATGAAAGCATTTTTTAAAATTATTTTAATAATTTTCTTGTGCTAGTGGCAACTCTGGAATTCGGCATATATGTTTATAACATTTATTGAAAATGGAATGATTTGCGTAGAACAACGCTTTCAATTGCAAAAACAAAAATATGATATTTTTCAATCGAGACCGTGCGATTTTTGTTGTGGGGTCTTGTGAATCCTGCAAATAAATTAGAAACAATTTCTGGCTTGAATCCTACACGCTATCGGTGAAATATAGTCGCATATCTGTGAAAAAGTCATGGAAAATTTCATATAAATATTAATGTCCTGTAATCAGAGTCGTGGAGGCCATTTGAAGGATATTTCATCCCTACCTAAAGTGACGAAAATACTATGGGGTTTAAGATTAAGTAGACCAGCACTTAGGAGACTAACCAGTGTGATCACAGGTCATACGGAGTTGAGAACCCATCTAGCTCGCATGAAATTGTCTAAGGAAACGACATGTAGAGCATGCGAGGAAAAGGAAGAGACTTTGATACACTACCTCTGTCATTGTTCTGCGTTTGGGCATATTAGACGCGAGAATTTCACAGTGGAAACTATGCCGAACTTGTAATACCTGGGGAACTCGAACTGGAGATCCATAAGGAATTACATTGAGGAGACTGGGTTCTTGGACTAGTCCGTTACTTATGGGAAATTTTAATTATGGTTTTTGTTTGGAAATTATGCCAATTAGGTATAAGTGTATACCTGTCACAGGTTTGGGCTTTTAATGCCCCTCCTTTTCAACCTAACCTAACCTATCCCTACCTAATGTTTTCTTTACAATTCAATAAAAAAATTACAAATATCTTAAAAGATACGTGCTTTGATTTTAAAATGAAAAAGAACATTCTTAGCGAGACACCCTTAAAAAAAATCATATGGTTGGTATAAAAAAAGTTTGCAGTTACTGACGTAAACCCTTTCTGTTACACTTCAAAGGACTAAGGCTCTTATTATGAGACATTTGATTATAGCAGGCTATAGAATTTTTCATTGGCTATCGAAAGTCGAATATCGAATGTAGAATTTGTATTATGATTTAATAAATCTGTATAAATATTTGTTGCATTGCGAACAATTTTGTTTTCGATGTTTTAAA